>CM075775.1:10906731-15706731 GCA_037974665.1 Ehretia macrophylla
TCTCGTTCCATGTGGTAATACTTTCGGAGGGTAAATAGTAGAGTCAATCCTTAGCCGAATCCTTCAAAGAAAACGGAAAGACCCTTAATTTAATCTGCTCGTCAGTCACCCCCATGAGTTTCATACTCGTGCATACCACATGAAGCTCCATTAGATGCTTATGAGGATCTTCACTTGCAAGGCATGAAAAGTGGGCAAAAGATGTATTAGGCCAGACTTTAATTCAAAAGTAACATTAGCATCTATAGTAGGAAACGTTATGCATAAAGGTTGTTGATCTAAATTAGGGGCAGCAAGCTCCTTCAAAGTTTGATTTCCAGCCATGGCTTCCTCCTCTTTTGAATTAGAATCGCTAGCAAATAAGGAATCAACAACTAAATCGTTCGCTTCAGAATTCCTTCGAGCTTCCTTTCTTAACCTGCGTGCAGTTTTTTTCTATTTCCGGATCGTACTGCAAATCACCTTGATTAGTAGATCGAGTGACAATCATAAAATAAAGAAAGCGCTAATAAACCACGAGAATTAAAACAGGAAAAAGAAATCTAGAGTAATAAGAAAAATTAAAACTTTACGCAAAAACACAAAAAATGCCTAAAAATCCTAGTAAACGATGGAATTTGGACTCGAGATGGTGGGGCTCATAAGTCTTATAGACTATGAGTCTTGCTTAAAACGTCGTTTCCCTTCAAAAAAGTAAATTTTTGAGACCTAATTCTAACAAAATTTTGAAAACTGCTGAAACTGTAACAAAAAAAAAAAAAAAAAAAAACGTTTTTTTTTTTATACAGATTTTAATAACGAAATAAAAATAAAAATAAAACACAAAAATAAACTAGAAAACATCCCCGGCAACGGCGCCAAAATTTGGTGTGCTGTCGCAGGCAACCAAAAATAAAACCTATACTCCGAAAAATATATGTAGTAGTGTGAGTAAGGATCGTTCCCACAGAGAGTCTCTAGCCTAATTTGTGTTACGTAAACAAGGTTGGGGGGGGGGGGGGTTGAGTATATAAAGGAAACTTAAGAAAAATTACTGAATTTAAAAATATTGAATTTAATTAAGAAGACGAACCTTGGTCTAAGTCAACATCCACCATCGGAATCTTGTAACTGATCATTGATGCAAGTATATATCAATTCAAACTTTAAATATTCACCGTTGGAATTATTTTCCTATCTCTCCTTAGTCGTAGTTAATTAGAATACACGTGACCTAATTAACCCTAACCACTAAACAACCTCAGACACGCGCTAAAGGTTTAATCTAGTAGCAGCCTTAAGAATTAGAGAGATCGATGAAGCTAAACAACACAAACACACGCGGTTGTATTTAATTTAGTTGAATGTTCTTCCTAAAATCTAATAATCTCTGACGCAACAAATTATTAAATCTTAGTTGCTTCGCAAATTAGAGGGATCAAACAATTACGGATTTGATATCTAACTTAGCAGTAGATTATAACGAATAATAAACTAGTTGGCCACCCTAGCAATTAAACGAAAGAATCATATAAATAAAACATAAGAACATTCAATACTTAAAGCATAAATTGAACGGTAAAAACTAATTAGATCTCACAGTTCTTATGATTCTGAGGCTTCAATTTCCTTCAACCAAGAATAAAAGTTTAGCCACGCAGAGCCATGAAGAAATCTTGAAGGAGAAAAAGGGAGAGAAAAAGAGGTGCTCCAAACCTTATGATTTCTCCTCCTCTTTATAGTTTTTGAAGCCTACTAGATCCCATAAGATAATGGAATCCTAATCTAAATAGAATAAGAAAATATTAAAGGTGAAGTAAACTCCTCATATGACTAGAAAAGCCTAAAACAACTAGAAAAAGTCCTAATACAATTAGGATAGCTAAAATAGTTGGAATTTTCGTGCACCACATCCTCCACCATCAACTAGAAGCTTCTAGATAAATAATATTCCAGAACACTAAACAACACAGGTGTAGAAACTTCACGTCCAATTTCGACTCTGATGAAGCCTTTATTTCTCAAAACTCAAAACATGAAAGTTGTATATCTTCTTCTTGGCTTTCCAAAACATCTTGAATCACCTCAATCGGAGTTTGGATGAGAGAGTTATGCCCAAAAAACGTAATAGTGTCAGAGTTGTCCAGAATTGCGCGATTTAGCTTTGTTTTGCACTTAACTGCTCCATTCGCACCCTAAATCAAAATATAAAGATAATGAGTGTATTTAGGCATTAAATACGTGTAAAATATTAAACTTTAATGGAGAGAAATATGACATTTTGCATTCTTATCATCTATAGATTCGAATTCCTAGAATATAGGTTGCTTATCCCAAGTCTTTCATGGAGAATGTCCCTGATAACCAGACCTTGACAGATGTCATCATACCAATGTCATTCCCAATCAGTAGTATGTCATCTACATACAAGATGAGGAATGTAACTGCTTTATTGCTGACTTTCTTGTAAACACAAGGCTCGTCTTCATTCTTAACGAAGCCAAATGTTCTGAGGACCTCGTCAGAATGCTTGTTCCAACTCCTTGAGGCTTGTTTGAGTCCATAGATGGATCTCTTTAGCTTGCACACTTTGTGACTTTCACCCACAGATTCAAAACCCATTGAATGTTCCATATAAATGTCTTCTTCAATGAAGCCATTAAGAAAAACCGTTTTGACATCCATATGCCATATCTCATAATTATAGTGTACAGTTATAGCCAATAAAATCCTAATGGATTTGAGCATTGCTACTGGCGAGAAGGTTTCCTCATAGTCAACTTTTTGTCTCTGACGGTAACCTTTTGCCACTAACCTTGCTTTGAAGGTCTCCACCTTCCCATCTGTACCCCTCTTTCTCTTATAAACCCATTTGCACCCAATAGGTACCATACCCTCAGGTGGGTCTACAAGATTCCAGACTTGATTAGTGTGCATTGAATCCATTTATGATTTCATGGCTTCAAGCCATTTTTCTGAGTCCCTATCAAAAATAGCTTCTTCATAGGTTAGGGGATCATCAATATGATCACCATCATCCAATGTGAACAACTCTTGTCCTTGGCTATGAATGTAACTATATCTTGTGGGGGGACGAACAGTCCTTAAAGATTTGCGTATCTGTGGTGAAGCAGTTGGTTCTTCTTGAATAGTTTCATCCTGGATTAAATCCTGATTTTCTACCTGGTCAATTGGTTGCTCAACGTTTCCCTCATTAAGCTCTACTTTTCTTCCCAGACCACCTCCTTGGATGAACTCTTCTTCCAAGAATATGGCATGTCTACTGACGAAGACTCTCTGATCAGTAAGGGAATAAAAGTTGTATCCCAACGAATCTTTGGGATAACCAATGAATCTAACTTTGTCAAATCTCGCTTCCAATTTCTCAGTTTTAAGCCTTTTAATATAAGCAGGATAACCCCATACTCTAATGTGATTAAAGCTGGGCTTCTTATTTCTCCAGATCTCATAAGGAGTGCTTATAACTGATTTGGAAGTGACCCTATTCAAGATATATGCCGCAGTGAGAAGAGCATAGCCCCAAAGGCCAATAGGTAAATCAGTATAACTCATCATTGATCTGACCATGTCCAATAGAGTCTTATTTCTGATTTCTGACACACCATTAAGCTCAGGTGTTCCAGGTAGAGTCAATGATACGATTATACCATTTTCTTTGAGATACTCTTGGAATTCAGTACTAAGGTATTCCCCTCCTCGATCAGACCGAAGAGCCTTAATCCTTTTTCCAGTTTGGTTTTCTACTTCTACTCTGTATTCTTTGAACCTTTCAAAGGATTCAGATTTGTGTTTCATAAGATACACATACCCATACCGAGACACATCATCAGTAAAAGTAATGAAGTAGGCAAACCCACCTTGGGCCAATTCACCAAAAGGCCCACACACATTAGTGTGTATTAATTCTAAAATGTTTGTGGCTCTTTGCCTTTGTCTCACAAAGGGTGATTTGGTCATTTTACCTAAGATGCAAGATTCACATACTGGGAATGGACTTGGGCCACATGCGCTTATAAGTCCTTCTTTCTCCAACTTCGTGATTCTAGCTTCCCTTATATGACCTAATCTTAAGTGCTACAAATATTTAGAATTAATAGTATCTCTAGACCTTTTAAAAGTATGTACATTCATGCATTGCTCATTTTTATTGTCGTCTTTCTTTATATCAAGTATATAAAGCCCATTTACTAATTTGCCAATGCCAACACATTTATTTCGCAAATAAATAAAACATCTATTATCCATGAACTTAAATTCAAAACAATTTTGAACTAAAACTGAAACGGAAATGATGTTTCTCAAAGCATTTGGCGAAAATAAACAATTATCCAGAACTAAAGTAAATTCAGACGACAAAGTAAGACAATATGTCCCAATAGCTAACGCAGCAACCATTGCTCCATTTCCCACCTTCAGGACTACGTCGCCTTCTCCCAAAACTCTACTTCTCCTCAGTTCCTGTACAAAAGTACAAATATGAGAAGTGGCGCCAGAATCTAGTACCCATGAAGTAGAATCATGATTAATCAAAAGACTAATCTCAAACATGAGCAATTGAGACATACCTGCAGAAGCCTTGCCTTTTCCCTTCAAACTCTTGAGGTACTCTGGACAATTCTTCTTCCAATGTCCTTCTTTCTTATAGTGAAAGCAAGTTCCAGGTTTTGCAACCTTCCCCTTCTTCTTGGACACACCTCTAGTGGGTTTGCCCTGAGGGGCCTTTTTACCTTTCTTCTTGTTCTTTTTCTGCTTCTTAGCAAATGAAGAAGAGGCAAATGCCAACACAGTTTCCTTACCTTTTCCTTTTATCTGCCCTTGGTATATAACCAGCATATTCAAGAGCTGAGGTAAGGTGCGCTCAATGTCATTCATCTGGAAATTGACAATAAAGGAATGAAAGGATTCAGGTAGAGATTGAAGTATCAAGTCAGTCTGCAAGTTCGAATCCATAGAGAAATTTAAGGATTCAAGACGCTCGATCAAACCGATCATCTTAAGAACATGCGTATTGACATCTGATCCCTCACTCATCCTCAATCGAAACAATTCCCTAGATATCTCATACCTAGCAATCCTGTTCTTCACGCCATACAACTCTTGTAAGTGTTTGATGATTTCAGTGACATCTTCCATGTCCTCATGTTGACGTTGAAGCTGATTTGTCATTGAAGCCAAAACATTGCTTTTGACCTTCAACGCATCATCTCGCCATTTCCTAATGGTTTCCAGTTCCTCTTCAGATGCCCCTTGAGCCTCTTCAGGAAGTGGACCATCAAGCACGTACTCAATCTTTTCAGAACTTAATATGATTTTCAAGTTGCGAAACCAGTTAGCATAGTTTGGTCCAGTCAAACAGTTCTTATCTAGGATAGTTGCAAGAGAATTCATTTTTGACATATAATTGCAGAAAATAATTAATTGAAATTAGATAACATATTATTAACTACTTGACTTGGGTCTTTAAATCAAATAGTACCCTCACTAAAATTTTTCGAATTCTACACTTCCCTAGTAGCAAACGGAAAATCAAATAAATGATTTTCTTAGTCGATTGGGGGCCCATTAATTTTTGTTTCACCTCACATTATAGATTATTGGCGATATAAACACTAATGAGTGAATAACACCTTATTCAATGTATCACATACAAATCCCAATTTTCTTGCCTACAATTCCCTTGACCTTACATTATAGTTTTTTGGTCTTTAAGAATTGTTTAAGTCAAACCTATTATCCTAGGAAATTTAGATTAATGCAATACCGATACCTCACATGATAGATTTTTGGTAGCCAGTAAGAATCTAAATTCTCCTACATCTCATGTTTTATAGACTTAGTTTACATATTATCCTAGGAAATTTAGATTAATGCAATACCGACACCTCACATGATAGATTTTTGGTAGCCAGTAAGAATCTAAATTCTCCTACATCTCATGTTTTATAGACTTAGTTTACATATTAATACAAATAAATAGCTCTTATGTGTCCACAGCCAACTACTTACTTGCCTAACATATAAACTAATCTATGATAATAGAAGGCAATGATATAATCTACTCTTAGACTACATCATTATTAACTTAATATTTGGAGTGGGAAGATTTGCCGGTCTTTTATTAAGGTCTCACTTTTCACATGCTTCTGGTTTCAATTTATCATATAAACTAAACTAGAAACATCCACGCATTTAATATATATCGCATAATAAATAAATGCATGTAAATAAATAGGATGACCATGGACTAGGAGCACTATCAACCTGAGCCACTGGGTTGAATTCCTAGAATAAATTAGGGCCCAATAGTTGGGCTACTCCTTGTTGGGCTTCACAAAACTCCTTCTGCGAACCGGGTCCACCAACTCCTTGATGCGTCCTGCTTGATCTTCTTGTTACATTTATGTAAATAGATTCCTAATCTAGTGGGATACATAAATGGGAATAGGGGTTTTACATTATCAAAATGGGTAAGAGGCATGCAAGCCCCATTTAAATAATTATATAAAACCCAAATGAATAAATAAATAAATAAACATACATCCATTCATTCATCCATTCTAGTCCATGATCATCCAAGCACATAATCATAAAATAGGTAATCCACGAATATGGCACAATTAATTTCCTTGATATAATCTCATTATATCTAGTTGTCTAAATTTAATAAACTATTTATTAAATAAACAAAAATATCTCATAAAATAAATAAAACACCTTTTATTTATATATAATATAATTAATAAACAATTTATTAATTAAATCTCTTAATATCCTTTTTGGGCTTTTAAATAAAATAGTGTTTTATTAAAATAAAGTTATGGGCTAAATTAATAAAACCAACCTTTTATTAGAACATACTTAGACAAAACATTTTAAAACCACTATTTTAGAACAACTCATCAAAGCCCAAAACTCTTTAATAGCCCAATTAGAAAAGAAATAAAATAAAACAAAGCAAGGCCTATCAACCCATGACATTTGGGTCATGGGTTTCAGACCTGGATCCGGATCCAAAACGGATCCAGATCTGGGTCAGGAAACCCTAACCCAAAAATATTTTTTCTGATGGCGCTGCTGGGGAAGGCAGCGGTGCCTTTGGTGCCGTTGTGGCAGCAGCGTTGGGCGCTGCTGCCACAGCAGTGCCGTGCGCTGCTGCCTAGGGTAGGTGGGGAATTTTTTTTTTTTTTTAAACTTTTTTCAAAATTATGAAAAATATATACAATATACATAAAAACAGAATAATTAAAATTTTCGAAAATACGCTTTTCTTAAAAAATTTAATTATGAAAAACCCTTTTTTCATATAAATTGAGAAGGAAGATTATGGGCTATTTGTCACACAAAAAATTAAACAACTTTAATTCAATATAAGAGATATAGGAAACTGTGCCATAAACGTTAAATCGCATAACAAACATGAACGGTGGCTCTGATACCACTGTTGGGAAAAATACATGACAATTAAAATAATTGCGCAGCGGAAAAATATCATGTATCCGTCCATGTTTAATTATGCAGATCTAAATCAGATAATAATTTAATCTAATTAAATTAAATCTGCTAACAGTTCAAGATTACCTCTTGAAGCGTAGATCAATGTAGAATCTGAATCAAGCTCCCCACGTGTAAAGCTTCCAAAATTAATCCACACAGAATCTGTACTTGCTAACTGGATTTTACCTCCACTAGGTTTTCTAGAGAAATCCTATATTTTAATTCTGACTATGAAAAGTGTGCTAGCTATTTCTCTGTCAGAATAGTTCTATATATAGGAAACACATATGACCTAAGTCATAAGTGGGGTGGTCTTAAACTTACTAGTCTTTGACTTCACATCAATCAAATCACCACCTAATTACTACAAGCCCAATTTAGGACAATCCTAAATTTAATTTAATCTTTTTCTCTAGTCCAATTAATCTGCAAACTCTATTTGTGTGTGACCTCTCGGGTTCATTTTTAATCGGCGGCGAATAATTAATTCAACCAATTAATTAAATTAGAACTCTTTCTAATTAATTCGTAAATCGTGAGTGACACCTAGCAGTGTATCACGATTACCCAATTAAAGATGAAGTGCAAGCATGCGAACCCAAATAGTAATTTATATACAATCAAATCCTACTGTCTCAATTATCCCGATCAAGCCAGAGTCATGGATTGGGTCGTCAAACTCTCTTACTCGACCATATGCCAAAACCCAATTAATCAGTGACTAATGAATAATTCGTGAAACGACTTCCACTATTCTACCTCGGCCAAGGATTTCAAGTCACTCAATTAATCAGATTGCATAGGACACCCAATTGACAGTTTCCGTGTCTACACATACATTTCTCCATGACAGAATAAATCACAACCACTGAATACATTGTCTAATCCATGATTAGGACTAGCTTATTCGTACCAGCAAATAATGACATTCTTAATCATGAGATAATCGTAGTGTCTCACGTCTAAGGACTAATTGTATAATTACATGATACAACGAACCATTGACATTCCACGTAATTCGTTGTATCAGTGGTCATGTCCAGTTACTTATTCATAATAAGTACTTATACATCTATTATAACGATATGAGACAAATTGCCCAAATTGATATCTTATATAATTTGGTTAATAGACTGTAATCCGATCTTTCCGGATAAACTATTTCCCAACTAGTTTATCCTATGATCGGAGACAACATTATTAGAATATATTTATGATTATGGATTCCGTCACTCATATCCTTACTCTTAAGGATAGAATTTATAAATAGTATTCTAAGGACTTTATTTATTTAATCAAGACATTAATAATAAATAAATAAACTGCTCATATCAAATGAATTAATAAATTAAATAACACATTATCTATAATTTTAAAATACAATTAATTAGTTTTTGGGCATTATTCCTAACCGTTGTTCCTTTGGGAAGCATAATCTAGGCTTTTCTAGAATCTTCAGTCAGAGTTGGAATATCAAATGTTGAATTAATATTTGATTTAGCTGATTTTAGACCTGGAAAATAGTGCCCATCTTTGAGAATGGTTGTGCGATGTTGCATTGTCCGCAAAACATAAATTTCCATTATTAATTATCGGAAAATTCATAGTTCCTCGAAAATAAAATAAAAAATATTAACCAAAATTTATATGAATTGGAAAGAAACATCAATTCAGAATGATAATAATTTCACATAATATGGGGAATGACATCAAGTTAAAATTTAAGGTAACACACTAAATATTAAAATTTATTTCAAAGAAAAAAGCAACACGCAAAAGATTATTGGGTGGACCAAAATATTAATCAAGATAATTAAACAATTTCATTTTGTCCTCATAAACGCAGAAGCACGAAATGTTCGTATCATGTCCCGACAATTATTGTAGGATTGGCGATGGTGGTGCAATTGGCTACTGTGGAGGTGGTGCTGCACAAAAATCCTTAAGCAATGGAGCAAGGGAAGGATTTGAGGGAAACACATTTTGCAAACAACTTTCTACAATCTCCAACACTGCCTTGCAACATGCTGGACCAAGCAAGTCGGCTTGTTCACTCAAGAAAGCGGAAATAAGTTCTTCAACACACCCGGGAATATATGATTTGATCGAAGAAAGGCATGGGTCATCAAGTGATCCTCCAAGGTCCCCAAGCTCCCCTATGCCCTTGAAGCTGCCGGAGCCCCGTAAACGACCCAAACCAAGGCCTTCTGAGCCTTTAATATTATGTGATTGAGCAAGGCTTGGTGCGATCACTACTAATATGGACGCCATAATTATTGCAATGGCATAGATAGTTTTGGCTTGAGGCATTTTCTCTATATAGCAAAGAGTTTTTCTTGGTAGTGTCTGTGAAATCAGCTTGTGCACTTGGTGAGACAATTGCTAATCAGTGTGATGAAAAGGAGAGTTAATGGACGCCATATTTATAAGGGAAGGAGATACTGTACCTAGTTTGGCCTAGAGCTTTGCATTTCTTAAGAATTTTTATTGCATCCCAACGGAGTATGCAATGTTGCTTTGAATATTAAACATAACATTTATGTACTAAAATATTCTATTAATTAGATTCCCAGCAAATAACTTCAAATGGAGAATAATAAGTTCAGAATGCTACTATGTAAATGCATAAGGGCAGCGTGACAATAATTTTAACAAAAATTAGTTGGCCATAAAATACCTAAAATTTTAACGTTCTTGATCTGGACCAGTGAGAATTGTAGCTCCCGCCAGCCCAATGGTAGATCTGCCACTGCTATCAACTCTTGAACAAAAAGCTGTTTAATTAGAGAAGCCAGAAATCTTAGCTGCATGATATTGATGTTTCCAATATATGCTTTCACATACATTTGAAGTTTTGATCTATGCATATGAAAATAAAATCTTAGTGACTAGACTTGTGTCTCTGACATGCCCTCTCACGTGCAGGGGTAGAGCCAGACAACGGGAGTCAGAGTAGGGACTACAATGACACAACTAGTAATTAAGAGTTCGGGAACACTTATCCATACATAAACTAATA
This sequence comes from Ehretia macrophylla, assembly GCA_037974665.1. Classification (NCBI taxonomy): domain Eukaryota; kingdom Viridiplantae; phylum Streptophyta; class Magnoliopsida; order Boraginales; family Ehretiaceae; genus Ehretia; species Ehretia macrophylla. The sequence continues at coordinate 10,917,245 of CM075775.1, forward strand.
CTTAATTTGCATACATTATAACAATTACAAAATGTAAGCAATAAAACATATATAGAATTTTCAAGACATGACTCTCTTTCTATAATAATAACATAACTTATAAAAGAGAGAAAAATAAATAATTATAGTAATACAAAAAGTATCTTTTATAACTGTTCTTGGTGTGACTTCATATTTTGAAATCATTGAATAATCAAGTCATTGTCAATGCTTAATTAGTCATAACCTATAAAAAAGAATAAAAATTGCATCAATTAAAAAAGATATAAAAATGAACAAAAACAAGCTCATAATAATTACACACCCCTAAAAAGATTAATTAATACACATTAAACTTTTTACTTCAAGCTGTGAACATAAACTTTGGAATATTCATTATGTACCATAAGAATTTGAACTACATTCTCAAAATTTAAAAAAAAACAAGAAATTATAAAACCATTATTAGACTCATGATGATGAAAAACTTAGCTATTTAAAATTGGACACAGAGCATGTAGTTTATATTCAATATCAACAAAAGCTTATTTGAGCAAAGAAGCTCAGCAATCTCGTCATTTTTTGTTCCCTTTTATTGGTTTTATCTCTATCTGAGATTCAAACATGAGAAAGAATGTTTTTAGTTAATGCATCAATAATTTTGATTACCCCAAAAACTAATAACACTAAAAAAATCAGTAGTTAACAATGACTACTATTTGTTCTCATCCAAATTATGGAAGTTGACACACCATATTTTGACACTTAGAAAAATCCAGTGTATGTTCTTGCATACACCAGAGGCCATATAGCTCCGCCTATACTCATGTGCAAGCAAAATTCAAGCTATGCACGTGACAAGCGAGTGATAGTAGTGTGACTTGAACTCAAAACCTTCACTATATCTAGGTCTGATACCATAACAAGTGATAATTTGATCTAGTTACTTAAGCTATTGGATAGTAGTTAATCAGTTTGATATTTCCAGCAAGCCCCTCAAGTGCAAGTAAGGATTTCATGTAATGTATGTGGCAAACAAGATTATAGTTGCAAGACTTGTATCTACAATACGCCCCCTCATGTTAAAACAAAATTTAACCTTTGTACGTGGAAAACGAGTGATAATAATGAGACGTGAACTCAAAAGCTTTTGGGTAACTAGATCTAATACCACGACAAGTGAGTGATTGATCTAAAAATTTAAGTTATAAGAAAATATATATTTAATTAGTTTGATATGTCCAACATGCCTCTCATATGTAAGCGAGGTTTGAGCTATGCACGTAATAAATGAAACTTTGGTGTTAAGACTTATATGTTCAATACTAATTACTTATAGTAGGGGACAATTTATTAGAAAGTACAAAAAGTAATCTACATTAGTAACTAAATAGGACTTCCAAATCCAAAGAATGCATCCCTAGTGTCTTGGAAGCGGGGTGTTATAGAGCCTGTTGTGCATGGTAATGATCATTACGCTTTCGACATATATGGTATTGGTTTACCCACGTCAATGGTATAAAGAGTTTTTCTTTAAATCTTTGTATCATGAAAGTTGAATATTTCAGAATTGTAACTGCAATTATCTATTTACCAATAAGAAAGAGTATGGGATTGAAAAATATTGAAAGAACTATGAGGAACAATAATACATGTTTCCCATAGAAACTTTTCCCCAAGACTAGGTTTTACTAATAGATATTGGTTTGGTGCAAGTATTCATTGCTTTCGAAATACAAACTAGACAATAAATCAAGTGAAAAAACTATTTCATGACTTAGGTTTGTAGATCACGTGGTCACTTGTCAACTGGCTCTATAAAACTCTAATTTATAATTTTCTTTATTAAAAATGATTAACAATGACTCCACACTGGTACCAAATATTTTGTTGTTGTCATGTCCAAGTAGATGGTTGTATATGGAAAATATATGTGGAAAACTTATAAAGGGAGACATGAGGAAAGTGTTAAGTTCTCTTTTATGTACCTCTCTCTAATTGGATCATTGAAAACTTATAAAGGTATTTGTTAAATGAGAAAAGTAAATATCAGTATGTATTTTTACATTCTTTTGTGAAGAATTATCTATCATCATTTTCATAACAAACCCACGAGAAGGAAAAAAGGTAAAATTGTTATTTTTATGTATTTTCTCTATTTAAATAGTATTCTAAAGTTTATTTGATTTGAGGGTACTATATGAGTATTAATAAGATTCTTGAGAATACAGTAATATATAGGTGCACATATAATAATATTCTTTGGAATGACAATGAGATAGGTCTAGGGCGGAGGCATCTATCCCCATGCTCCGCCTTGTCACCTAAAAAGTCCCCCCAACACTCGTCCTGCCCTACGTTCTGTACTTCCATCCCCCGCCCCGTCCCCATATCTCCATGGGGAATAAGTATTACCTGCGAGTTTTTTATTATTATCTTAAACCTTACGATATAAAATAAATTTAACATAGAAACTTCAAAATATAAATTTAATTTGAACCACCTAATTTTGAAATATAAATTAAAAATTTTAATAACCATAAATATAAATATAAGTCTTATATAGTAAATATTATAGTAATCGAGTCTTAAGCATTCAAAATAAATTTCAATTAAAATAATTGTGTATGAAAATTATACGTGGAAAAAAGTACTCATCATTTGTGTTATTGGAACCACGTATTTTTTTTATTGTAATCGAAAGTCTACACATAATAGTTATTGAAAATCGTTAAAATATAACCTTTATGAAATGACCCGATTCCTCGCGGAATCAAGTCCCGATGTAACATCCTGACCCAATCCCCAAGGCAAGAAACGAGGAAAAACGGACGGAGTTTTCCTTGTACTTTGTGCAATCCAATACCTGTTCAATCAACTCAACAACAAGCATTCACCCATAACATTTGAAGTTTCAACATCTCTTTAGCTTATAATTTACAATTACAACTCAAGTTTATCACATTACAAATTCTATCTATGCATGTATTACATTACAAATGACTTATAGAACTCATAACACTCTCTTGACATTAGCAAGACAAAGTTATGAACAATCACGAGCACATTAGAACCCCGTTATAAGTAGGCCATTTAACTTACAAAATTCTTCAAAAGTCACTTCGTTTTACTTGAAATTGATGAAGAAAAAGGGGTGAGCAACTATGTGCTCAGTGAAGGGGGGAACAAGTACGGGGAGGTTTTGAAAAGCCTTTTCATGATGCAATGCACATACCAAGTAACATTAATAAGCTCTGAATAGTACAAGAGACACGAAGCATTAAAACACGATAATATAGAACAATAACATTCCATCAAGCTTTAAGAAACTATGTAAACACTTTAAAAAAGGAAACGATTTCATTCCATTCCATCCTTTGCATGTTTTTTGCTCCAATGCATTCACAATATCGATAACCCCCTTATATCGTCAGTGGGTGTACTTCGGATGTATCCTGATAACCTATGTCCCAACACCTTAAGGCCTTCAATGACTAAGCGAGTGAGATAATAGGACACAGAGGTTGTGCAACCAATCATTGGCAAGCCCGTTGCCGCCCAGTGAAGGCACAACACTTTCGTGCCTCGCTTAAGATTACACCATTTGCTAACACTCGATAAATCACTTGGATAATCATTGAAGTAACATTTGAAAAGCACGTATAATGAGGGAACAACAAAGTAGATTGCCCCTTGAACATTTATATAAACATTTAAACACTTTAATCAATCAAGAATTCGGGCATTCAAGTAAGCAATATAAGCAATAAAATATTTACAATCGATAGTTCAATTAACTCATGCATTTAAACATTTAAGCAACCAATATAATCCATGGGCATTCATGCACTTTATGTTAACAAAACAATGCTCTAACTTCATGTAACAACTTCTATTAATAAGGTTAACCAATAAACTCTTAAGCAAGCATGAGTGTCACTAGAAAACTAAGAAGTAACAAGCTAATATCAAGTATGATTTATCCAGTTCGGTTATCAATCTTAATGTCCTTTAAAAATTCTAAAACTGCACAGAAATGTAGTTTGTTAAATGTAGATGGGTTTGGCATCAAACTAATCTCGATTCGGAGCTATATTCAATAAGATACGACCTCTAGAAATTTACTGCGCAAACTATCCTTCACTTACGCGTGAATCAGAATCCTACTGTAATCAGTCTATATCATCACCTTAACCTCAATATTAGCTCTTGCACTAAACATAGAGTTTGTTCTACTATAAGTCTTGTATAAGATATCCAAAAATCAGCCTCATCCATTAAAGTTTACCATATCAAAACAATTATGCAAAAACAGTGTGCAGAATTCTCTTTTAGGCCTTGTTTTGCTTGCTTGTTCAATTCTAGATATAGTTTACCAATTATACAAACTAAAACACTCACTTAAACCTTTAATCAAACATATAATCTTCACTTTATACTACTACATCAAGCATCAAGTATACATCAATACATATGCATCCAATTACACAAGGCTTACAACACATATACCTCACCCTTTCCATTCCATAAAGAACTTAACATGATTTTCATGGCCAAATCTTTCATTATTAAACATAACCATAAACTTACCACTAGCAATTTACAAGAAAAAAATACAAAAGCATGAACCCATCACCTTTACTTTGAACAATTGCACCAAAATAGCTAAGATTGAGCAAAAGATTACATATTTTCTTTTTTTTTTTCTTCTTCTTTCTTCTTCCTTTTCCTTCTTCTCCTCCACGTTTTTTGCTCCCTATTTTTCTCTCTTTCCTTTCTCTACCAACCGATTCTAGAGCTTTCCATGAACTTTGTTTGTTGTTTTGATATTATAAGAGCTTTAATGGGCTTAATTTGGGCCTTCAAACACACTTAGGAAATTAATTGGCCCACAAACTAGTTTGAGCTAATCATTTGGGCTTTCTTATGTTCTAATTCTCTACAAAATACACTTATTTGCCATTAACTAGTCAATACTCTACTTCCAATTACGATAATACAATGAAGGTACATATCGATTCAAATAACAAGAAGCAAGCCAATTTAATGCGAACGAATAAATGCAAGTTAATAAAATAATAATTGTCTTCGGGTCCGGGAGTCACACCTTAACTATGTTGTTTGAAAATATTTTGAAGAACAACTAACAAATCTCTTGAACCTACTATGATTAATAGTGAAAGATAGGTATTTATGTAAAAAGAATTGCAAATGTCAAGTAATGGCAAGTTTTGTCTTAATTAAAGGAATTATTATAAAATCCTTTTGAATAATCCATTTTTTCTTCTCCATTTTAGTAATACTTTATCTAATGTCATTTTTTCTATACTTTTATATTTATAATTCTAAATTTCATTATATATGTAAAACTAAATATATAAAGATAACTAATATGTATGCGAGACGAGTTATGCGGGACGAGAAATGCTCATCCTCGTGCCCCGCTCTTGTGCGGGGATTAAAAGTTAATCCCCATCCCCCGCCCCAATTCCCATTTCCTACCCTAGTCCTCACCCCGTTTGGGGTGGGGGCAGGGGCGGGGGTGAGGTGGATACCCACAAAACTTACCCCATTGCCATCCTTAAATATTCCCTAAATTGGAATCAAATTCTAAATCTCACCATTGTTATTGTGTAGAAAGAATATGTTGCATTAAATAGATTTAAGTCATGGGCCCAATATTATAATTATCATGATGGGTATGTTCGTGTGTGTATATATACATATAAGTTACAAGATTTCTTTGTGAACAACTAGAAAATAAGACAAGATTTATTAAATATTTTGTTTCTCTGAGAAGCATAATCTAGGCTTTTCCAGAATCTTCAATTAGAATTGAAATATCTGATGTTGAATTAATATTTTCTTTAGATGATTTTAGATCGGAAAAATTGTGCCTATCTCTGTGTGATGTTGCATTGTCTTCAAAACATAAATTTTCATTATTAAATTTTAGAAAATTCATAGTTCCACAAAAATTAAAATAAACATTAACCAAAATATATATAAATTTTAAAGAAACATCAATTCAGAATGATAATAATTTTACAGAATATGGAGAACATCCAATTAAATTAAAGATAACACACTAAATATTAAAATTTATTTCAAAGAAAAAAGCAACACATAAAAGATTATTGGGTGGACAAAAATATTAATCAAGATAATTAAACAATTTCATTTTGTCCTCATAAACGCAGAAGCACGAAATGTTCGTATCATGTCCCGACAATTATTGTAGGATTGGCGATGGTGGTGCAATTGGCTACTGTGGAGGTGGTGCTGCACAAAAATCCTTAAGCAATGGTGCAAGGGAAGGATTTGAGGGAGACACATTTTGCAAACAGCTTTCTTCAATCTCCAACACTGCCTTGCAACATGCTGGACCAAGCAAGTCGGCTTGTTCACTCAAGAAAGCGGAAATAAGTTCTTCAACACACCCTGTGGAAAGGCATGGGTCATCAAGTGTTCCTCCAAGGTCCCCAAGTTTCCCTATGGCCTTGAAGCTTCCGGAGCCCCGTAAACGACCTAAACCAAGGTTTTCTGAGCCTTTAATATTATGTGATTGAGCAAGGCTTGGTGCGATCACTACTAATATGGACGCCATAATTATTGCAATTGCATAGATAGTTTTGGCTTGAGGCATTTTCGCTATATAGCAAAGATTTTTTCTTGGTAGTGTCTGTGAAATCAGCTTGTGCACTTGGTGAGACAATTGCTAATCAGTGCAATGAAAAGGAGAGTTAATGGACGCCATATTTATAAGGGAAGGAGATACTGTACCTAGTTTGGCCTAGAGCTTTGCATTTCTTAAGAATTTTTATTGCATCCTAACGGAGTATGCAATGTTGCTTTGAATATTAAACATAACATTTATGTACTAAAATATTCTATTAATTAGATTCCCAGCAAATAACTTCAAATGGAGAATAATAAGTTCAGAATGTTATAATGTAAATGAAAAAGGGCAGCGTCACAATAATTTTAACGAAAATTAGTTGGCCAAAAATTACCATTAACACTTATCGTCAGATCCAAAAAGAAAAAAAAAAAAAAAAAAAAAAGCAACAGCAACATCCTCCGAAATGTTTATCCAATTCGCCCTTGAAGTTTAAAAATGGACGGCATGTACAACTCATACATACCATGTTAAATATGTATTCTTAAGAATGGCTTGATGTCACCGCATTGATATTATCCCAGCGATCAATGACTAGTCATCCTCCAACTCTTTCGATGGATCCCAAGTACCCTGTGAACCGGGAATGGATCCAGATTTTTTTTTTTTAATAGGGATTAAAATACATAATTTTTTAATTATGAGTACATTTTCTCTTACACGGGATAAATTAATTTTGTAAACTAAAAATATATAGATATTTATTTTTTGAAAAAATATATAAAATTTTAACGTTCTTCTGGACCAGTGAGAGTTCCCGCTAACCCAATGGTAGATCTGCCACTGCTGTCAACTCTTGAACAAAAAGCTGTTTAGAGAAGCCAGAAATCTTAGCTGCATGATATTGATGTTTCCAATATATGCTTTCACATACAATTGAAGTTTTGATCTATGCATATGAAAACAAAATCTTAGTGACCAGACTTGTGTCTCTAACACGCCCTCTTACGTGTCAGGGCAAAGCCAAGCAACGGAGATCAGAGTAGGTACTACAATGACACAAGTAGTAAATAAGAGTTCGGGAACATTTATTTATATATAAACAAATACTTAATTTACATACATTATAACAATTACAAAATGTCAGGAATAAAGCATATATAGAGTTTTCAAGACATGACTCTCCTTCTATAATAATAACATAACATATAAAAGAAAGAAAAATAAATAATTATAGTAATACAAAAAATATATTTTATAATGAGTAATGATATATACCACTCTATTTTTCACACTCTTATACCACTCTTTACTTAGTATATTGACATGTCACGCCAAGTTGGCAAACTTAATTTTTTCGTGTAATCTCCCCTGTTTTTTTTTCATCTCTTATTAACATTTTCTATCAACGTTTATTTGCTATCGTTTTCATACTCTTACCAACGTTTTCTTCTTACGTATTAACCCTAACCAAAAATCCCAAATCAATTCAGTAAAAAAAAATTTATTTATCACACCATGGAAACATAACATCATATACATTGAAGATTCAATTTCTTCTTGTCCAAATTATTTATCAAAAGATACGACACCTGGTGGTCCTGGGGAGCCATCATTGGCAGACTCCTTGTTATCTACTCTATTCGGCGCTGCATCTCTGATAACTTCAAAATTATAGGTATGGGAAGGTAGAAAAACATGGATTATAGGATACTCCAAAATAACTAAATTAGCGAATTGCTCACGAACTGGGGCCTTTATATCCAACTCACAGAAAGAAAATTCGGGGCCCTTTGAATATTTACGGATGAAAAATTTTAGCGCACCAGGGGCTCCTTGCAGAATTTCTTCAATTTGTGATTCCAAGGACTAGGTTTAAAATGATTCTCTATAACTGAATAGAGATTAGCGTTTTCATGTACTCCATGGTCAATCAATACAACATCTGTTGAATGAAATCGCCACTATTTAGCAATAGAAGAGAATAAATATTTTTTTTTTGACTGAAGTGATTTGGGGATTTTTTGTTAGGGTTAGTACGTAAGAAGAAAACGTTGGTAAGAGTAGGAAAATGATAGCAAATAAACGTTGACATAAAATGTTAATAAGATATGAAAAAAAAAACAGGGGAAAGAAAAACAAAAAAATTAAGTTTGCCAACTTGGCATGTCATGTCAACATGCCAACTAAAGAGTGGCATAAAAGTGTGAAAAGTAGAGTGGTATATAGCATTACTCTTTTATAATTGTTCTTGGCGTGAGTTCATATTTTGAAATCATTGAATAATCAACTCATTGTCAATGCTTAATTAGTCATAACCTATAAATAAGAATAATAATTGCATCAATTAAAATAAACATATAAAAAAGAACAAAACAAGCTCATAATAATTACACACCCCTAAAAAGATTAATTAGCACACATTAAACTTTTTACTTCAAGCTATGAACAAAAACTTTGGAATATTCATTCTAAACCATAAGAATTTGAATTACATTCTCAAAATAAAAAAAGAAACATCATATTGTAAAGTCATAAATACACTCATGATGATGGAAAATTTAGTTGTTTAGAATTGGACACAGAACATGTAGTTTATATTCAATATCAACAAAGGCTGATATGAGCTAAGAAGCTTAACAATCTCGTCATTTTTTGTTTCTCCTTTTATTGGTTTCATCTCTATCCGAGAGTTAGGCATGAGGAAGAAAAGTTTTTAGTTATGGCATCAATAGTCTTGGTTACCCCAAAAACTAATAATATTAAAATGTTCAGTAGTTAACATTCACCACTATTTGTTTTCTCATCCAAATTATGGAAGTTGACACACCATATTTTGACACTTAGAAAAATCCGGTGTATGTACTTGCATACACCGGAGGCCATATAGCTCTGCTTATACTCATGTGCAAGCAAAATTCAAGCTATGCACGTGATAAGGGAGTGATAGTAGCGTGACTTGAACCCAAAACCTTCACTATATCTAGGTCTAATACCATAACAAGTGATAATTTGATCTAGTTACTTAAGCTATTGGATAGTACTTAATCAGTTTGATATTTCCAGCAAGCCCCTCAAGTGCAAGTAAGGATTTCATGTAATGTATGTGGCAAACAAGATTATAGTTGCAAGACTTGTATCTACAATACGCCCCCTTATATTGAAACAAAATTTAAGCTTTGTACGTGGAAAATGAGTGATAATAATGAGACGTGAACTCAAAAGTTTTGGGTAACTAGATCTAATACCATGACAAGTGAGTAATTGATCTAAAAATATAAGTTATAAGAAAATGTATATTTAATTAGTTTGATATATCCAACATGCCTCTCATATGTAAGCGAGGTTTGAGCTATGCACGTAATAAATGAGACTTTGGTGATGAGACTTATATGTTCAATACTAATTACATATAGTGGGGGACAATTTATTAGAAAGTACATAAATGAGACTTTGGTGACGAGACTTATATGTTCAATACTAATTACATATAGTGGGGGACAATTTATTAGAAAGTACTTAAATGAGACTTTGGTGATGAGACTTATATGGTCAATATTAATTACATATAGTGGGGGACAATTTATTAGAAAGTACTTAAAGTAATGTACATTAGTAACTAAATAGGACTTCCAAATCCAAAGAATGCATCCCTAGTGTCTTGGAAGCGGGGTGTTACGGAGCCCGTTGTGCATGGTAATGATCATTACGCTTTCGACGTATATGGTATTGGTTTACCCACGTCAATGGTATAAAGAGTTTTTCTTTAAATCTTTGTATCATGGAAGTTGAATATTTCAGAATTGTAACTGCAATTATCTATTTACCAATAAGAAACAGTATGGGATTGAAGAATATTGAAAGAACTATGAGAAACAATAATACATGTTTCCCATAGAATCTTTTCCCCAAGACAAGTTTTTACTAATAGATATTGGTTTGGTGCAAGTATTCATTGCTTTTGAAATACAAACTAGACAATAAATCAAGTGAAAAAACTATTTCACGACGTAGGTTTGTAGATCAAGTGGTCACTTGTCAATTGGCTCTATAAAACTCTAATTTATAATTTTCTTTATTAAAAAGGATTAACAATGACTCCACATTGGCACCAAATATTTTGTGGTTGTCATGTCCAAGTAGATGGTTGTATATGGTAAATATATGTGGAAAACTTATAAAGTGAGACATGAGGAAAGTGTTAAGTTCTTCTTTATGTACCCCTCTCTAATTGGATCATTGAAAACTAATAAAGGTTTGTGTTACATGAGAAAAGTAAATATCGGTATGTATTTGTACATTCTTTTGTGAAGAATTATCTATCATCATTTTCATAACAAACCCATGAGAAGGAAAAAAGGTAAAATTATTATTTTTATGTCTTTTCTCTATTTAAATAGTATTTGAAAGTTTATTTGATTTGAGTATACTATATGAGTATTAATAAGATTCTTGAGAATATAGTAATACCTGTGTACATATAACAATATTATTTGGAATAGCAATGAGACAGGTCTGGGGCGGAGGCATCTATCCTCACGCTCCGCCCTATCACCTAAAAAGTCCCCCAACACTTGTCCTGCCCGCATTCTGTACTCCCATCCCCCGTCCCGTCCCCATATCTCCATGGGGAATGAGGATTACCCGCGGATTTTTTATTATTCTCTTAAACCTTACAATATAAAATAAATTTAACATAGAAACTTCAAAATATAAATTTAATTTGAGCCACCCAATTTCAAAATATAAATTAAAAATTTTAATAACCATAAATATAAATATAGGTCTTATATAGTAAATATTATAGTAATCGAGTCAAGCATTCAAAATAAATTTCAATTAAAATCATTGTGTATGAGAATTATACGTGGAAAAAAGTACTCATTTGTGTTATTAGAACCACATTTTTTTTAATTGTAATTGAAAGTCTACACATAATAGTTATTGAAAATCGTTAAAATATAACCTTTATGAAATGACCCGATTCCTCGCGGAATCAAGTCCCGATGTAACATCCTGACCCAATCCCCAAGGCAAGAAACGAGGAAAAACGGACGGAGTTTTCCTTGTACTTTGTGCAATCCAATACCTGTTCAATCAACTCAACAACAAGCATTCACCCATAACATTTGAAGTTTCAACATCTCTTTAGCTTATAATTTACAATTACAACTCAAGTTTATCACATTACAAATTCTATCTATGCATGTATTACATTACAAATGACTTATAGAACTCATAACACTCTCTTGACATTAGCAAGACAAAGTTATGAACAATCACGAGCACATTAGAACCCCGTTATAAGTAGGCCATTTAACTTACAAAATTCTTCAAAAGTCACTTCGTTTTACTTGATATTGATGAAGAAAAATGGGTAAGCAACTACGTTCTCAATGAAGGGGGGAACAGGTATAGAGAGGTTTTGAAAAGCCTTTTCATGATGCAATGCACATACCAAGTAACATTAATAAGCTCTGAATAGTACAAGAGACACGAAGCATTAAAACACGATAATATAGAACAATAACATTCCATCAAGCTTTAAGAAACTATGTAAACACTTTAAAAATGATACGATTTCATTCAATTCCATCCTTTGCATGTTATTTGCTCCAATGCATTCATGATATCGATAATCCCCTTATATCGTTGGTGGGCGTACTCCAGGTGTACCCCGATAACTTACGACCCAATATTCGCTAACGCTCGATAAATCACTTGGATAATCATTTAAATAACATTCGACAAGCACGTATAATGTGGGAACAACAAAGTAGATTGCCCCTTGAACATTTATATAAACATTTAAACACTTTAATCAATCAAGAATTCGGGCATTCAAGTAAGCAATATAAGCAATAAAATATTTACAATCGATAGTTCAATTAACTCATGCATTTAAACATTTAAGCAACCAATATAATCCATGGGCATTCATGCACTTTATGTTAACAAAACAATGCTCTAACTTCATGTAACAACTTCTATTAATAAGGTTAACCAATAAACTCTTAAGCAAGCATGAGTGTCACTAGAAAACTAAGAAGTAACAAGCTAATATCAAGTATGATTTATCCAGTTCGGTTATCAATCTTAATGTCCTTTAAAAATTCTAAAACTGCACAGAAATGTAGTTTGTTAAATGTAGATGGGTTTAGCATCAAACGGATCTCGATTCGGAGCTATATTCAATAAGATACGACCTCTGGAAATTTACTGCGCAAACTATCCTGCACCTACGCGTGAATCAAAATCCTACTGTAATCAGTCTATATCATCACCTTAACCTCAATATTAGCTCTTGCACTAAACATAGAGTTTGTTCTACTATAAGTCTTGTATAAGATATCCAAAAATCAGCCTCATCCATTAAGATTTACCATATCAAAATACTCATGTAAAAATAGTGCGCAGGATTCTCTTTTAGACCCTGTCTTGCTTGCTTGTTCAATTCTAGATGTAGTTTACCAATTATACAAGCTAAAACACTCACTTAAACCTTTAATCAAACAAGGTCTCCTTCGTCGAGCCCTCGCCGAAAAGCGAGGGCACAGCGAGGACCTGTCGCCGAGACCGATTTTTCTTGTAGTGAACACTTATCTATACATAAACTAATATTTAATTAACATACATTATAACAATTACAAAATATAAGCAATAAAGCATATATAGAGTTTTCAAGACATAGCTCTCCTTCTATAATAATAACATAACATATAAAAGAGAGAAAAATAAATAATTATAGTAATACAAAAAGTATATTTTATAATTGTTCTTGGCTTGAGTTCATATTTTAAAATCGTTGAATAATCAACTCCTTGTTAATGGTTAATTATTCATAACCTATACATAAGAATAATAATTGGATCAATTAAAATAAAGCTATAAAAATGAACAAAGACAAGCTCATAATAATTGCATTCTAAACCATAAGAATATGAACTACATTCTCAAAATAAAAAAAAAAAAAGAAATTATAAAGCCATTATTAGACTCATGATAATAAAAAAACCTAGCTGTCTAAAATTGGACACAGAGCATGTAGTTTATATTCAATATCAACAAAAGCTGATATGAGCTAAGAAGCTTAGCAATCTCGCCATTTTCTGTTTCTCCTTTTATTGGTTTCATCTCTATTCGAGAGTTAGGCATGAGCAAGAAAAGTTTTTAGTTATGGCATCGATAGTTTTGGTTACCCCAAAAACTAATAATATTAAAAAGTTCAATAGTTAACATTCACCACTATTTGTTTTCTCGTCCAAATTATGGAAGTTTTTTTTGGTGAAAAAAATTATTAAATTATTATTAATAATTTAATAATAATTATTAATAATTATTAATAATTATGGAAGTTTTCTCATCCAAATTATGGAAGTTTACACACCATATTTTGACACTTAGAAAAATCCAGTGTATGTACTTGCATACACCGGAGGCCATATAGCTCCGCCTATACTCATGTGCAAGCAAAATTCAAGCTATGCATGTGATAAGCGAGTGATAGTAGTGTGACTTGAACCCAAAACCTTCACTATATCTAGGTCTAATACCATAACAAGTGATAATTTGATCTAGTTACTTAAGCTATTGGATAGTACTTAATTAGTTTGATATTTCCAGCAAGCCCCTCAAGTGCAAGTAAGGATTTCATGTAATGTATATGGCAAAAAAGATTATACTTGTAAGACTTGTATCTACAATATGCCCCCTCATGTTGAAACACAATTTAAGCTTTGTATGGGGAAAACGAGTGATAATAATGAGACGTGAACTCAAAAGCTTTGGGTAACTAGATTTGATACCATGACAAGTGAGTAATTGATCTAAAAATTTAAGTTATAAGAAAATGTATATTTAATTAGTTTGATATATCCAACATGCCTCTCATATGTAAGCGAGATTTGAGCTATGCACGTAATAAATGAGACGGTGATGAGACTTATATGCTCAATACTAATTACATATAGTGGGGGATAATTTATTAGAAAGTACTTAAAGTAATCTACATTAGTAACTAAATAGGACTTCCAAATCCAAAGAATGCATCCCTAGTGTCTTGGAAGCGGGGTGTTATAGAGCCTGTTGTGCATGGTAATGATCATTACGCTTTCGACATATATGGTATTGGTTTACCCACGTCAATGGTATAAAGAGTTTTTCTTTAACTCTTTGTATCATGGAAGTTGAATATTTCAGAATTGTAACTGCAATTATCTATTTACCAATAAGAAAGAGTATGTGATTGAAGAATATTGACAGAACTATGAGGAACAATAATACATGTTTCCCATAGAATCTTTTCCCAATACTAGTTTTAAGTAATAGATATTGGTTTGGTGCAAGTATTCATTGCTTTCGAAATACAAACTAGACAATAAATCAAGTGAAAAAACTATTTCATGACTTAGGTTTGTAGATCACGTGGTCACTTGTCAACTGGCTCTATAAAACTCTAATTTATAATTTTCTTTATTAAAAATGATTAACAAAGACTGCACACTGGTACCAAATATTTTGTTGTTGTCATGTCCAAGTAGATGGTTGTATATGGAAAATATATGTGGAAAACTTATAAAGGGAGACATGAGGAAAGTGTTAAGTTCTCTTTTATGTACCTCTCTCTAATTGGATCATTGAAAACTTATAAAGGTATGTGTTACATGAGAAAAGTAAATATCGGTTTGTATTTGTACATTCTTTTGTGAAGAATTATCTATCATCATTTTCATAACAAACCCATGAGAAGGAAAAAAGGTAAAATTATTATTTTTATGTCTTTTCTTTATTTAAATAGTATTCTAAAGTTTATTTGATTTGAGGGTACTATATGAGTATTAATAAGATTCTTGAGAATAAAGTAATATATAGGTGTACATACAACAATATTCTTTGGAATGGCAATGAGACATGTCTGGGGTGGAGGCATCTATCCCCACGTTCCGCCCTGTCACCTAAAAAGTTCCCCCCAACACTCGTCCCACCCCGCATTCAGTACTCCCATCTCCCACCCCGTTCCCATAGCTCCATAGGGAACGAGGATTACCTATGAGTTTTTTATTATTCTCTTAAACCTTACGATATAAAATAAATTTAACATAGAAACTTCAAAATATAAATTTAATTTGAACCACCTAATTTTGAAATATAAATTAAAAATTTTAATAACAATAAATATAAATATAGGTCTTAGTAAATATTATAATAATTTAGTCTTAAGCATTCAAAATAAATTTCAATTAAAATCACTGTGTATGAGAATTATACGTGGAAAAAAAGTACTCATTTGTGTTATTGGAACCACATATATATTTTTTATTATTGTAATCGAAAGTCTACACATAATAATTATTGAAAATCATTAAAATATAACCTTTATGAATTGACCCGATCCCTCATGGAATCAAGTCCCGATGTAACAACCCGACCCAATTCCCAAGGCAAGAAACGAGGAAAAACGGATGCAGATTTTCTTGTACTTTGTGCAATCCAATACCTGTTCAATCAACTCAACAACAAGCATTCACCCACAACATTTGAAGTTTCAACATCTCTTTAGCTTATAATTTACAATTACAACTCAAGCTTATCACATTACAAATTCTATCTATGCATGTATTACATTACAAATGACTTATAGAACTTATAACACTCTCTTGAAATTAGCAAGACAAAGTTATGAACAATCACGAGCATAGTGGAACCCCGTTATAAGTAGGCCATTTAACTTACAAAACTCTTCAAAAGTCAGTTCGTTTTACTTGAAATTGATGAAAAAATGGGTGAACAACTACGTGTTCAGTGATAGGGGGAGCAAGTACAGAGAGGTTTTGAAAAGCCTTTTCATGATAAAATGCACGTACCAAGTAACATTAATAAGCTCTGAACAGTACAAGAGACACGAATGCATTAAAACACGATAATATGGAACAATAAACATTCCATCAAGCTTTAAGACACTATGTAAATACTTTAAAAAAGGATATGATTTCATTCCATTCCATCATTTCCATGTTCTTTGCTCCAATGCATTCACGATATCAATAATCCCCTTATATTATCGGTGGGTGTACTCCAGATGTACCCTGATAACTTATGACCCAACACCCAAGGGCCTTCAATGACTAAGTGAGTGAGATAATAGGACACAGAGGTTGTGCAACCAATCATTGGCAAGCCCGTTGCCGCCCAGTGAAGGCACAACACTTTCGTGCCTCGCTTAAGATTACACCATTTGCTAACACTCGATAAATCACTTGGATAATCATTGAAGTAACATTTGAAAAGCACGTATAATGAGGGAACAACAAAGTAGATTGCCCCTTGAACATTTATATAAACATTTAAACACTTTAATCAATCAAGAATTCGGGCATTCAAGTAAGCAATATAAGCAATAAAATATTTACAATCGATAGTTCAATTAACTCATGCATTTAAACATTTAAGCAACCAATATAATCCATGGGCATTCATGCACTTTATGTTAACAAAACAATGCTCTAACTTCATGTAACAACTTCTATTAATAAGGTTAACCAATAAACTCTTAAGCAAGCATGAGTGTCACTAGAAAACTAAGAAGTAACAAGCTAATATCAAGTATGATTTATCCAGTACTGTTATAAATCTTAATGTCCTTTAAAAATTCTGAAACTGTACAGAGATGTAGTTTGTTAAATGTAGATGGGTTTAACATCAAATGGATCTCGATTCGGAGATATATTCAATAAGATATGACCTCTAGAAATTTATTGCACAAACTATCCTTCACCTACGCGTGAATCAGAATCCTACTGTAATCGGTATATATCATCACCTTAACCTCAATATTAGCTCTTGCACTAAACATAGAGTTTGTTCTACTATAATTCTAGTATAACATATCCAAAAATCAGCCTCATCCATTAAGGTTTACCATATCAAAACAATCATGCAAAAACAGTGCACATGATTCTCTTTTAGACCTTATTTTTTTGCTTGTTCAATTCTAGATGTAGTTTACCAATTATACAAGCTAAAACACTCACTTAAACCTTTAATCAAACATATAATCTTCACTTTATACTACTACATCAAGCAACAAGTATACATCAATACATATACATCCAACTACACAAGGCATACAACACATATACCTTACCCTTTCCATTCCATAAAGAACTTATTAACATGCTTTTCATGGCTAAATCTTTCATTATTCCACATAACCATAAACTTACCACTAGCAATTTACAAGAAAAAAATACAAAAGCATGAACCCCTCACCTTTACTTTGAACAATTGCACCAAAATAGCTAAGATTGAGCAAAAGATCACCTATTTTCTTCTTTTTTCTTCCTTTTCCTTCTTCTCCTCCACGTTTTTTGCTCTTTGTTTTTCCCTCTTTCCTTTCTCTACCAACTGATTCCAGAGCTTTCCATGAGCTTTGTTTGTTGTTTTGATATTATAAGAGCTTTAATGGGCTTAATTTGGGCCTCCAAACACACTTAGGAAATTAATTGGACACAAACTAGTTTGAGCTAATCATTTGGGCTTTCTTATGTTCTAATTCTCTATAAAATGCACTTATTTGCCATTAACTTGTCGATACTCTACTTCCAATTATCATTATTTCCAATTACAATAATATAATGAAGGCACATATAGGTTCAAATAACAAGAAGCAAGTCAATTTAATGCGAACGAATAAATGCAAGTTAATAAAATAATAATTGTTTGGGTCCGAGAGTCACACCTTAACTATGTTGTTTGAAAATATTTTGAAGAACAACTAACAAATCTCTTGAACCTACTATGATTAATAGTGAAAGATAGGTATTTATGTAAAAAGAATGGCAAATGTCTAGTAATGGCAAGTTTCGTCTTAATTAAAGGAATTATTATAAAATCTTTTTGAATAGTCCATATTTTCTTCTCCATTTTAGTAATACTTTATCTAATATCATTTTTTCTATACTTTTATATTTATAATCCTAAATTTTATTATATATGTAAAACTAAATATATAAAGATAACTAATATGTATGCGAGGCGGGTTTGCGGGAGTGAAAATGCTCATCCTCGTGCCCGCTCTTGTGCGGGGATTAAAAGTTAATTCCCATCCCCCGTCCCATTCCCTATTTTCTACCCCAATCCTTGCCTCGTTTGGGGCAGGGGCGGGGGCGGGGATAGGGACGAGGTGGATACCCACAAAACTTACCCCATTGCCATCCTTAAATATTCCCTAAATTGGAATCAAATTCTAAATCTCACCATTGTTATTGTGTAGAAAGAATATGTTGCATTAAATAGATTTAAGTCATGGGCCCAATATTATAATTATCATGATGGGTATGTTCCTGTGTGTATATATACATATAAGTTACAAGATTTCTTTGAGAACAACTAGAAAATATAAGACAAGATTTATTAAATATTTTGTTTTTCTAAGAAGCATAATCTAAGCTTTTCCAGAATCTTCAATTAGAATTGAAATATCTGATGTTGAATTAATATTTTCTTTAGATGATTTTAGATCGGAAAAATTGTGCCTATCTCTGTGTGATGTTGCATTGTCTTCAAAACATAAATTTTCATTATTAATTTTTAGAAAATTCATAGTTCCACAAAAATAAAAATAAACATTAACCAATATATATAGAAATTTTAAAGAAACATCCATTCATAATGATAATAATTTTACAGAATATGGAGAACATCCAATTAAATTAAAGATAACATACTAAATATTAAAATTTATTTCAAAGAAAAAAGCAACACACAAAAGATTATTGGGTGGACAAAAATATTAATCAAGATAATTAAACAATTTCATTTTGTCCCCATAAACGCAGAAGCACGAAATGTTCATATCATGTCCTGACAATTATTGTAGGATTGGCGATGGTGGTACAATTGGCTACTGTGGAGGTGGTGCTGCACAAAAATCCTTAAGCAATGGTGCAAAGGAAGGATTTGAGGGAAACACATTTTGCAAACAACTTTTTGCAATCTCCAACATTGCCTTGCAACATGCTGGACCAAGCAAGTCGGCTTGTTCACTCAAGAAAGCGGAAATAAGTTCTTCAACACACCCTGTGGAAAGGCATGGGTCATCAAGTGATCCTCCTAGGTCCCCAAGCTCCCCTATGCCCTTGAAGCTTCCGGAGCCCTGTAAACAACCTAAACCATGGTTTTCTGAGCCTTTAATATTATGTGATTGAGCAAGGCTTGGTGCGATCACTACTAATATTGACGCCATAATTATTGCAATTGCATAGATGTTAACGTATATATTATAAATTACTTTATTATTCTAGGTGTACTATATTTAGGTTTACCATATTTAGCCTAGCTTGGGGAGCAAGTAGTCTAACCTCTATTTATTGAGCCACCTATTGTAATTATTGTATCACTTTTCTCTCAATACCAAAACATACAGTTTTTTGTAAACATGTCTCTCTTCTCGTTCGACATGGTATCAGAGCTACCATCTTGGTAGCCTATGCCACTGTCATCGTGTCTTCTCTCTTGTCGCAAATTTTTGCAATCAAACATCGTAAAAATCATATTCAGTCGGTCTGTTTTGAGTCTTTTCGATATTTTATTTTTACTACCTCGGGCCACGCGCCACATCATATCGTAGAGCTCGTCGTAAGGAGTCCAACAGTCCAAAAATCACCGCAAACGGACACCAGACGCGCCCTCACGCCCCTCCCGAAGTTCCGTCATCGTTGTCTTTTGATTTTCTATTTTCTGTCTGCCAAACAGCCCCTTGCTGACATCAGCTGACATCAGCCTTGCACACATCAGCCATCCAGTCAGCGCTGACATCATCTGTCTGCGTCCAGTCATCCGCTAGCTTAGCCTTCTGCCACATTAGCGGACTTCAAAAAAAAAAAAAAACGACCAAACCCTTCCCCACGTTTTTCGATGTCCTGAGTTCATTTTTGCAGTCCGTTTCTCCAAATTCTCACTCTAAATATCACTTTTGGCCATCATAATGGAACGATCAGATGTTTCACAACCTATCTCTTTGCTTCTTGATGGTGGAAATTATATACCATGGGCTCAGGCCACGACTAGCTTTCTTAAGGGTCAAAAATTATGGTGGATCATAACAGGGGATATCAAGGAACCAACGAAAAAATCCGATGAATCCGATGCAAAATTTGCCGAACGCCTTGAGAATTGGGATAACAAGAATCATCAAATCATCACTTGGCTGCGAAACACATCTGTTACCTCTATCAGTCTACAGTTTGGGCGTTTTGATACAGCGAAACAAGTTTAGGACTTTCTAGCACAGAGATACACCGCTGCTGATGGAGCACATCAATATCAGCTTGCCACTGCTCTTCATTCCATACGTCAAGAAGCCGGTCAATCAATTACCACCTTTCTATCTCAGATGTATGCAGTTTGGGATCAACTCATAACTTCCGAGCCTACCTGGGATTGTGCTGCAGATGCTAACAAATTCAATACTTGGCGTGACCGTGGACGTCTTGTCCAGTTTCTCATGGCCCTTCATGATGATTTCGAGCTTGTTCGTGCCTCTTTCCTTCATCGTAGTCCATTTCCTACACTTGAACAAGCAGTCCAAGAGCTTATTTCAGAAGAGACCCGTCTTCAATCTCGAAGATCTCGCTCAACTGATGTAGTACTTGCAACTCCCAACATTACATCCAAGAAAAATCTAGCCTCCTCAATTGAATGCAAGTATTGTCATCTTCCTGGTCATCTTCTCTTACACTGCCCCACTCGGATATGTTCCTTTTGCAAGAAAACAGGTCCTAGTCGTTATCAACAAGAGTGCTAGCGCAACCCCAACAGGAATTCTCAGGGTAATTGGCCCAAGGGTGGTTCTTCCAAGGCCCACAATTCGTCAATACCGCTATCACATTCTGCTGCCACAACTGAAGGTTCCTCTGCTTCTCTCAATGATCCATCTACCTTCCCTATCTCTGTTGTCGACCTTCAAGATATTCTTAAATTAGTTTTAGCCCAGTCTGGCTCTCCTTCTTCCATTGCTTTCTTAGTCACTTCTGGTAAGTCCTCATGGTTTTTTGATTCTGCTTGTTCGAATCACATGACCTATGACTCCCATAGCTTGACCCATAAAGTTTTCAATTCATCTGCATTTGCCATTTACACGGCTGATGGTACATCCATGCCCATCAGTCATATCGGCACTGTATCCACATCTCATGCCTCGTTTCCTGATACTTATCTTGTTCTAAAACTTATTCTTAGCCTTATCTCTGTTGGTCAACTATGTGACCTTGGTCTGACTGTCATTTTTTCTTCTTCTGGTTGTCGTGTATAGGACCCTCAAACAGGACAGCTTCTTGGGATCGGCTGTAAGGTTGGACGTTTGTTCAAGCTTGTCAGCTTGTATCTTCCCTCTCATCTCTCTACTGTCGCTTCTGCTACCACTTTATCAGGCTCTACCTCTCTTCACCTATGGCATTCTCGTTTAGGTCATGCTTCTTTAGGCAAATTACAATCTTTAGTTTCTAGAGGCTCGTTAGGAAAACTTGTTGTCCACAACTTTGAATGTTTATCTTGTCAACTTGGAAAATAGTCTGTTTTTCCATTTAATAAAAGTGATTCCTTATCCTCTGCATGTTTTGATTTAGTTCACTCTGATATTTGGGGCCCTTCCCCTACTCCTACCATGGGGGGATCTCGATACTTCGTCATATTTGTGGACGATCATTCTTGTTTTACATGGATATACCTTATGCATCATCGATTTGACTTGCCATGCATATATTCTGAATTCACTGCTATGATTCACACTCATTTCAATCAGTGCATAAAGATCCTTCGTGCTGACAATGCCATAGAGTATCAAGAGTCCACTATACTTGCTATTTTGTATCAATATGGCACTGTCTCACATCGGTCTTGCCCTTACACTTCACAACAAACCGGGCGTGTTGAACGAAAACATAGACACATTCTTGATACTCCTCGCACATTCCTTATCTCTTCATCGTGTCCTGAGCACTTCTGGGGTGAAGCTGTTCTCACTGTTGTGCATGTTATTAACCGTTTACCCTCTCCCACTATTGATAATCTCACTCCTTTCAAACGATTGTATGGTTGTTCCCCAGAGTATGATTATCTTAAGGTCTTTGGTTGTGCATGTTTTGTCTCTCTTCCCCAACATGAACGTACAAAGCTTGAGCCTCGAGCTTGGTTATGTTGCTTCTTAGGTTACGGTATTGAGCATAAGGGTTTTCGGTGTTGAGATCCTCTTTCTAAAAGTCTCCGTATATCTCGTCATGTGATCTTTTGGGAAAATAAAATGTTCTCATCACTCTCGTCATTCTCTCTTTCTCATGCTGTCTCTACCCCGTACTTCACAGATCCCTCTCTTCCCTTATTTCCTCCCGATGACAGTGACACAGGTTCCAGTACAAGCACCAGTGCTACCCTTGACGTGCCCCATCCTGAAGAGACTACACCATCTGATGGTCCTGTGCATGATGCTGAGCCTCATGACTCTCCTGATCCCTCACTCCGATGGTCTACACGTGTAAGAGCTATCCCTCATCACTTTCTTGATTATCATTGTTTTTCTACCATTCTCTTTCTCCATGAGCCTCAAACTTATCGTGAGGCTAGCTCTGACCCTCTTTGGCAGCAAGCTATGCAAGATGAATTACAGGCCTTGGAAGTTAAACACACTTGGGATTTGGTTGATCTACCATCGGGAAAGAATGTCATAGGTTGCAAATGGGTATACAAGGTCAAGACTCACTCTGATGGCTCTATAGAGCGCTATATGGCTCGATTAGTGGCTAAGGGCTTTACTCAGGAGTATGGGATTGATTATGAGGAGACATTTGCCCCGGTTGCTCGTCTCACCTCTGTTCGGACATTAGTTGCTGTTGCTGTTACCAGACAGTGGAAGTTGTTCCAGATGGATGTTAAAAATGATTTCCTCAATGGTGACCTTACTGAAGAAGTTTTTATGAAGCCTCCTCCAGGCTACTCTCATCCTCCTCATAAGGTGTGTCGTTTACGTCGTGCTTTGTATGGTCTCAAGCAAGCTCCACGAGCCTGGTTTTCTAAATTCAATTCTGTTATTACTGACTTCGGCTTCACTCCGAGTAATCATGATTCTACATTGTTTATTCGACGTTTTGAGTCTGGTATTATTCTGTTGATCTTATATGTGGATGATATGATTATCACTGGGGATGACTTGGCTGGTATTTCTGATCTCAAGAAGTTTCTCAGTCACCACTTTGAGATGAAAGATCTTGTTCCTTTAAGTTACTTTCTAGGGATTGAAGTCTCATCTGATTCAGCTGGCTACTATCTCTCTTAGGCCAAATATTCTTCTGATCTTCTGGCTTGTGTAGGTCTTACTGATAGCAAGACTGCATGCACTCCTCTTGATGCTACTGTCCGCCTTACCCCCCTGGATGGGACACCACTTCCAGATGCATCTTTATATCGCCAATTGGTTGGTAGTCTTATCTATCTTACTGTGACTCGGCCTGACATTGCTTATGTTGTTCACCTAGTCAGCCAATTCATGTATGCTCCTCGTACCCCACACTACGCTGCGGTTCTCCGAATCCTTCGCTATATCAAGGGCACCTTGTTTCATGGCCTTTTCTTCTCTACCAATTCATCGTTAACTTTGCGTGGTTACACAGATGCAGATTGGGCTAGTGATCCTACTGATCGACGTTCTGTTATTGGATATTGTTTTCTCCTTGGTGATTCTCTTCTTTGTTGGCGTAGCAAGAAACAGACTGTTGTTGCTCGTTCAAGTACTGAAGTTGAGTATCGTGCCCTTGCTGATGCTACTCAAGAGGTAATTTGGCTTCGTTGGCTTCTTGCTGATATGGGTGTTTCTCAACCTCCGGGTACTGTTTTTCATTGTGACAATCAGAGTGCTATCCAGATTGCGCATAATGATGTTTTTCATGAGCGCACTCGGCATATAGAGTGTGACTGTCATTTTATTCGTCAACATGTTGTTTGTGGCACATTCAAACTTCAGTACACTCCCTCTGCTGATCAACTTGCCGATCTCTTCACTAAAGCACATCCTCCCAACCGTCTTCAAGATCTGATTTGCAAACTCAATCTAGTGTCCTTTGCACCACCTTGAGTTTGAGGGGGGGGGGGGGGGGGTGTGTTAACGTATATATTGTAAATTACTTTATTATTCTAGGTGTACCATATTTAGATTTACCATATTTAGCCTATCTTGAGGAACAAGTAATCTAACCCCTATTTATTGAACCACCTATTGTAATTGTTGTATAACTTTTCTCTCAATATCAATACATACAATTTTTTTGTAAACATGTCTCTTTTCTCGTTCGACAATAGATAGTTTTGGCTTGAGGCATTTTCGCTATATGGCAAATATTTTTTCTTGGTTTTGTCTGTGAAATCAGCTTGTGCACTTGGTGAGACAATTGCTAATCAGTGTGATGAAAAGGAGAGTTAATGGACGCCATATTTATAAGGGAAGGAGATAATGTACCTAGTTTGGCCTAGAGCTTTGCATTTCTTAAGAATTTTTATTGCATCCTAACGGAGTATGCAATGTCGCTTTGAATATTAAACATAACATTTATGCACTAAAATATTCTATTAATTAGATTCCCAGCAAATAACTTCAAATGGAGAATAATAAGTTCAGAATGCTACTATGTAAATGCATAAGGCAGCGTCACAATAATTTTAACAAAAATTAGTAGGCCATAAATTCACATTAACACTTATCGTCAGATCCAAAAAGAAAAAAAAAAAAAAAAAATAGCAACAACAACATCCTCCGAAATGTTTATCCAATTCGCCCTTGAAGTTTAAAAATGGACGGCATGTACAACTCATACATACCGTGTTAAATATGTATTCTTAAGAATGGCTTGATGTCACCACATTGATATTATCCCAGCGATCAATGACTAGTCATCCTCCAACTCTTTCGATGGATCCCAAGTACCCTGTGAACCGGGAATGGATCCAGATTTTTTTTTTTAATAGGAATTAGAATACATAATTTTTTAATTATGAATACATTTTCTCTTACACGGGATAAATTAAAATTTTAAATTAAAAATATATAGATATTTAATTTTTTTTGAAAAATACATAAAATTTTAACGTTCTTCTAGACTAGTGAGTATTGTAGCTCCCGCTAGCCTAATGGTAGATCTGCCACTGCTGCCAACTCTTGAACAAAAAGCTATTTAGAGAAGCCAGAAATCTTAGCTGCATGCATGATATTGATGTTTCCAATATATGTTTTCACGTACAATTGAAGTTTTGATCTATGCATATGAAAACAGAATCTTAGTGACCAGACTCGTATCTCTAACACGCCCTCTCACGTGCCAGGGCAAAGCCAAGCAACAGAGGTCAGAGTAGGTACTAGAATGACACAAGTAGTAATTAAGAGTTCGGGAACACTTATCCATACATAAACTAATACTTAATTTACATACATTATAGCAATTACAATATGTAAGCAATAAAACATATATAGAGTTCTCAAGACATGACTCTCCTTTTATAATAATAACATAACATATAAAAGAGAGAAAAATAAATAATTATAGTAATACAAAAAGTATCTTTTATAATTGTTCTTGGCGTGACTTCATATTTGAAATCATTGAATAATCAACTCACTATCAATGCTTAATTAGTCATAACCTATAAATAAGAATAAAAATTGCATCAATTAAAAAAGATATAAAAATGAACAAAAACAAGCTCATAATAATAACACACCCCTAAAAGATTAATTAGCACACATCAAACTTTTTACTTCAAACTATGAACAAAAACTTTGGAATATTCATTCTAAACCATAAGAATTTGAATTACATTCTCAAAATAAAAAAAGAAACATGATATTATAAAACCATTATTGTGACGCCCAGGAATTTCATCACCTTTTTAAATTAACTGTTGCATAAATTACTTGAGCATTTTATGTGCATTTCTTTTCTTGTTTAACTGCTTTAGGCACTATTCATAAAAAAATTGACCGTCTTAAATGTTCGATATAATATTTTTCCTAGACAATATAGCATATAAAAGGAATTGAAAACTTGTCGTTTTGGACTTTCGAGCTCAGGAGTATGCATTTGAAAATTAGTTTTTGCCTCGTTTGAATAGTGTTACGTATGTAAAAACATTGTTTTAAACTAGTTAACATTTGAATTGAGTTTTAGCTCATTTGACCAAGATTTTAGTCGCATTTCACTTAATAAATCATAACCCACTCATACTAACATATTACCATATAAGCCATTTACTCATAAAATAAAAAGCCACAAATTGCAAAAACTACCCTCCAAACCCGTGACCCCTTTAGAGCAAGGATGAGGAAATTTTTCATCAAATCTTGCAAGCTTGGCTTCTAGGCTTGATCATGAGGAGTTTTTGGAGGCCTTAGAACATCTACAACTTGTCTACAACTTCATTGTGAGGGAATATTTGCATTTTCATGAAGTTTTAAAGTTTATGTTCAATTTTGCAATTTTCGGATTTTGCATTTTATATAGTATTATTACATGCTAGAGAACTTGTATATGCATTGGTATAACTTGAAACTAAGTTTTTGACAAGATTTCACTTGAGGAAGATGATGAATAGTGTCTTTTTTAGGGTTTTGCTATATCTTGTTAATTGGAGTGAATTGATGCTTCCTTTAGGTGCTTTAGACATTAATGAAACTAGTTGAAAGCTCACGTGAGGTTGAATTGCTCGAATTTGTGTTAAAATGCAAAATTAGCCAACTTTAAAAAGATAATTTTTCACGTAACGTAATTCGGGCATGTTTGGACTTTAGATTAGGTATTCTTGGGGTATGGAAGCACTTTTGGTGCTTTTGTTGCATGGAATAAGGGTCCGGATAGGGTAGGTGTAGTTAAAACCCACCCGGGACCTTCCTGAGCTTTTGTCTCCAAAGCTAGTTTTCAAGGCTTAGATAGATGTATTTTGGTATCCTTAGGAATGTAGTATGGTTGGTTTATAGAATTGGAGTTTTGAATTTCGTATGGAAGTAGAATTTTCTAGTTGTAAAAGGGGACTTTGGAACGAAGGTTTGAATTTGTCATGTTTGAATAGCTAGATGATCTTAGATGTACTAGGAAGGCTTTACAATATATTTATGACGTGGTTTCATTAATCGAATTAAGTAACTGTAGTTCAAATCACTTAAGGAGTTTTTTTTTGGTGTTTTGTGTAATCATGCTTTGAAATATGATTTCATGGTATTTAGGTGTATCATAATGTGGCTAAATGGAATTGGTAGAGTTAGATTTAAACTTCCATATGGTATGTGAAGTTTAGAACCTAATTCGTAAGCAATTGAAAAAGAGTTTTGTTAGAATTTATATGAATTGGTTGAACATGTTGCATATTTAGTTATTTGGACTATGCAATTGCTATATTTGATTTTAATTGAGTTATATATGTTGTATTTGGATAAATAAGCATGATAATGATTCTTAGAACATGTTATAGTTGAATTATGTTTAAGTGTTAAAGTAGTTGTCTTGATTGGATGTTTAACTTGATATTCCATGTGGTATAAACGAAGTTAATTTAGTTTGGGAGTTTAACTTGTTAGATGGTCACATAGCTAATACCCTTGCAAGACTAAAGAAATGCTTTAGACTCACTTGTGTTATTTCTTGAGCTATATGGCAACATGATATAGAGGTGAATTGAGTTAAGTTATAGTTAAGTTGGAATTGATATAGCTAATTGCTAAAGTGCTAAACTTATATGAACACGTTAGGATTACATATAATTTGAGGAAGTTTGGAGTAAATCAGAGCTATCTTCGTGCTTATTTAGCCAGACCCAAGGTGAGGGAGTCTTTATCTCTTCTGTGCATCTTAACTTATTTTACTGTTTCTGGATTGTATTCTTTAGTAGTTAATAAGTTTATATGCATTATTTACTTGCTATCTTGTGTCTTTTCGTGTTATCTGTATTTAACTGCAAGGACGGCCTATATTGTCGTTCCTCTTATGTGGTATTTGATATACTTGCCTCTCGTGATCTTGACCCGGGGTTGCGCAACCTTTTCGGACATGGTAGCGTCGAGAAACACAAGCGGCATCGGGCTTGCCGTGCTCCCTCGACTACCATGGTGCCTATTCCTTTTCTCTCGCTGAGTATACTCCACTACCCCAGAGGCATGATTCACCTGCTGGGCATATGGACCTACCTCAGGAGAAAGGGTCGTAAGATTGGGGTATATCCGGAGTACCCCATTTTGGAGGAATAAGGGTTTTGCCGACACTTGCTTGAAGATCTTGGCTCGTGGCTCGTGATTGAAGACAAACGTGGAACTGTATCCTTTTTATATGTGGTTAAATACTTGTCTAATTAACTTGTTTATTTGTGTTATTAATGTTTTTATCTTGTTGCATCTCACAAAAATACACATTGGTTTACCGCATCACCTCCCTCACTGAGTAACTTTGGTTACTCATTCCTGGTTTTAACATGTTTCAGGTGCAGTTAGAACAACTACCTTATGTGTAGTGTTGTTGGTTGCTTATCTTGATGTGGTTGGAAGCTGTTTGTGAAGATGAGACATAATGTATTTTTGTTTTGTTTTGAAACCCCTTGAAGTCATGTATGTATTTTGTACGGCTTGTTGTATAGTAAATTAAATTAAGAACTTATGTGGTTTGATAGAGTAGTTGGCATGTAATGGCTAAAGATATATTTTATTGCCTTTTAATTGCATGCTTGTGTGGTTATGTTTTGTCTAAGGCTCGGATGACCTTAAGGCTGGGAAAAGTTGGACAATTGAAGTTGGGGTGTTGTATTGTGATTATACTTGCTGCTTGCAGGTTTTTGATTAGTCCTATAAATAGGGGAGACTCCGTCCATTTTTTCTAAAAATTTTGTGCCCTGATTTGGATTTGGGTTGAGTATAGTTTGGTTAATTGAAGTCCCGGTTTCGTGAGGGATTGGGGCATTACAATTATTAGACTCATGATGATGGAAAACTTAGTTGTTTAGAATTGGACAACGACCATGTAGTTTATATTCAATATCAACAAAAGCTTATTTGAGCAAAGAAGCTCAGCAATCTCGTCATTTTTTGTTCCCTTTTATTGGTTTTATCTCTATCTGAGATTCAAACATGAGAAAGAATGTTTTTAGTTAATGCATCAATAATTTTGATTACCCCAAAAACTAATAACACTAAAAAATTCAGTAGTTAACAATCACCACTATTTGTTTTCTCATCCAAATTACGAAAGTTGACACACCATATTTTGACACTTAGAAAAATCTAGTGTATGTACTTGCATACATTGGAGGCCATATAGCTCTACCTATACTCATGTGCAAGCAAAATTCAAGCTATGCACATGATAAGCGAGTGATTGTAGCATGACTTGAACCCAAAACCTTCACTATATTTTTAGCAAGCCCCTCAAGTGCAAATAGGGTTTTCACGTAATGTATGTGGCAAACAAGATTATAGTAGCAAGACTTGTATCTACAATATGCCCCCTCATGTTGAAACAAAATTTAATCTTTGTACGTGGTAAACGAGTGATAATAATGAGACATGAACTCAAAAGATTTTGGATTACTAGATCTAATACCATGACAAGTGAGTAATTGATCTAAAAATTTAAACTATAAGAAAATGTATATTTAATTAGTTTGATGTATTCAACACACCTCTCATATGTAAACAAGGTTTGAGTTATGTACATAATAAATGAGACTTTAGTGGTGAGACTTATATGTTCAATACTGATTACATATAGTAGGGGACAATTTATCAGAAAATGCTTAAAGTAATCTACATTCGTAACTAAATAGGACTTCCAAATCCAAAGAATGCATCCCTAGTGTCTTGGAAGCAGGGTGTTATAGAGCCCGAAGTGCATGTTAATGATCATTACACTTTCGACATATATGGCATTGGTTTACCCACGTCAATGGTATAAAGAGTATGGGATTGAAGAATATTGAAAGAACTATGAGGAACAATAATACATGTTTCCCATAGAATCTTTTCCCCAAGACTAGTTTTTAGTAATAGATATTGGTTTGGTGCAAGTATTCATTGCCTTCGAAATACAAACTAGACAATAAATCAAGTGAAAAAACTATTTCACGACTTAGGTTTGTAGATCAAGTGGTCACTTGTCAACTGACTCTATAAAACTCTAATTTATAATTTTCTTTATTAAAAAGGATTAACAATGACTCCACACTGGTACCAAATATTTTGTGGTTGTCATGTCTAAGTAGATGGTTGTATATGGAAAATATATGTGGCAAACTTATAAAGTGAGACATGAGAAAAGTGTAAAGTTCTCTTTTATGTACCTCTCTCTAATTGGATCATTGAAAACTTATAAAGGTTTGTGTTACATGAGAAAAGTAAATATCGATATGTATTTTTACATTCTTTTGTGAAGAATTATCTATCATCATTTTCATAACAAACCCACGAGAAGGAAAAAAGGGAAAATTGTTATTTTTATGTCTTTTCTCTATTTAAATAGTATTCTAAAGTTTATTTGATTTGAGGGTAATATATGAGTATTAACAAGATTCTTGAGAATATAGTAATATATAGGTGTACATATAACAATATTCCTAGAAATGACAATGGAATAGGTCTGGGGTGAAGGCATCTAGCCCCACGCTCCGTCCTGTCATCTAAAAAGTTTCCCCAACACTTGTCCTGCCCTGCGTTCTGTACTCCCATCCCCTTCCCCCCCTCCCCCCCCCCCCCCCCCTCCCCCCCCGCCGATATCCCCGTGGGGAATAGGGATTGCTGGGGGGGGGGGGGGTGGGGTTTATTATTCTCTTAAACCTTACGATATAAAATTAATTTAACATCGAAACTTCAAAATATAAATTTAATCTGAACTACCTAATTTTGAAATATAAATTAATATTTTAATAACGATAAATATAAATATAGGTCTCAGTAAAAATAATATTATAGTAATTGAGTCTTAAGCATTCAAAATAAATTCTGACTAAAATCATTGTGTAGGAGAATTATACTTGGAAAAAAGTACTTATTTGTGTTATTGGAACCACATTTTTTTGTTGTTGTTGTAATTGAAAGTCTACACATAATAGTTATTGAAAATCGTTAAAATATAATCCTTAACTATGTTGTTTGAAAATATTTTGAAGAACAACTATCAAATCTCTGAAAATATTTTGAAGATCAACTAACAAATCTCTTGAACCTACTATGATTAATAGTGAAAGATAAGTATTTATGTAAAAAGAATTGAAAATGTCAAGTAATGGCAAGTTTTGTCTTAATTAAAGGAATTATTATAAAATCATTTTGAATAATCCATTTTTTTCTCAATTTTAGTAATAATTTATCTAATGTAATTTTTTCTATACGTTTATATTTATAATTCTAAATTTTAGTATAAATATAAAACTAAATATATAAAAATAACTATATATGTATGCGGGACGGGTTATACTGGACAAAAAATGTTTATCCCCATTCCCCACTCCCGTACGGGAATTAAAAGTTAATCCTTATCTCCTGCCCCATTCCCCATTTCCTACCCCAATCCTCGCCCTATTTAGGGATAGGGATGGGGAGGGGGACTCACAAAACTTACCCCCATTGCCATCCTTAAATATTCCCTAAATTGGAATCAAATTCTAAATCTCACCATTGTTATTGTGTAGAAAGCATATTTTGCATTAAATATATTTAAGTTATGGGCCCAATATTATAATTATCATGATGTGTATGTTCGTGTGTGTATATATACATATAAGTTACAAGATTTCTTTGTGAACTACTAGAAAATAAGACAAGATTTATTAAATATTTTGTTCCTCTAAGAAGCATAATCTAGTCTTTTCCAAAATCTTCAATTAGAATTGAAATATCTGATGTTAAATTAATATTTTCTTTAGATGATTTTAGATCGGAAAAATAGTGCCTATCTCTGTGTGATGTTGCATTGTCTGCAAAACATAAATTTCCATTATTAATTTTTAGAAAATTCATGGTTCCACAAAAATAAAAATAAACATTAACCAGACTATATATAAATTTTAAATAAACATCAATTCAGAATGATAATAATTTTACATAATATGGAGAACATCCAATTAAAATTAAAGATAACACACTAAATATTAAAATTTATTTCAACGAAAAAAGCAACACGCAAAAGATTATTGGGTGGACCCAAAATATTAATCAAGATAATTAAACAATTTCATTTTGTCCTCATAAACGCAGAAGCACGAAATGTTCGTATCATGTCCCGACAATTATTGTAGGATTGGCGATGGTGGTGCAATTGGCTACTGAGGAGGTGGTGCTGCACAAAAATCCTTAAGCAATGGTGCAAAGGAAGGATTTGAGGGAAACACGTTTTGCAAACAGCTTTCTGCAATCTCCAACACTGCCTTGCAACATGCTGGACCAAGCAAGCCGGCTTGTTCACTCAAGAAAGCGGAAATAAGTTCTTCAACACACCCGGGAATATTTGATTTGATCGAAGAAAGACATGGGTCATCAAGTGATCCTCCAAGGCCCCCAAAGCTTCCGGAGCCCCGTAAACGACCTAAACCAAGGTTCTCTGAGCCTTCAATATGTGATTCAGCAAGGCTTGGTGCAATCACTGTTAATGTGAATGCCACAATTATTGCAATTGCATAGATAGTTTTGGCTTGAGGCATTTTCGATAGGTAGCAAAGATGTTTTCTTGGTGGTGTATGTGAAATCAGCTTGTGCACTTGGTGAGAGTTGCTAATCGGTGTCATGAAAAGGAGAGGTAATGGATGCCATATATATAGGGAAAGAGATTATAAACAATGTTGCATTTATTAAATTAACAATGTTATAACGAACATTTTTCATAAATTAGAACAGTACTCGTACACACCATATCAAATACGTATTCTGAAGACGCATAGATTTCACTGCACCCAAGATTTTTTGAAACTTAGGTTCTGATATCATGTTAAATGACTATTTCATCTAAAAGTTTAAACTGTTAGAGAAGGGTGTGTTATATGAATTATTATTTTCAACACTATATTATGCCAGTGATCCAACCCCCACGATACATTCCAAGAACCCTTTCGATTGGAAAACAAAAGCTGTGCGGACAGCCCAGCTGCATACAGCGAAGTGCTCTATCTTTCACAAAGTGTTAAGGCAGAGCCAGAAATTCTTGTTAGTGAAAGCTAAAATTCAAAATTTTTAAACTATACGAGTACATTTTTTTTTTTCCAATAGGTGCTAATTAATTTTTTTAAACTAAAAATACATTGATATCTAAATTTTTTTTTTAAAAAATACATAAAAATTTAAACATTTTTATAGGTCACTGGCCCTTAAGTGCCTCCGCCTCTATCGGCCCGCCTCTCGCTAATTTAGTGTCAATATTTTGAAATTCGATTGAGGCTTGCAAAACCAGTGTCTATTACTGTCTTGGCGAAATTTTACAATGGGAAGCATTATAAAATTCTGACAAGAATTCGTATCTTCTAATCGACATCGGTAATTTACATTACAATTCTGCATTACTCAACGTCCATCGTATAACATATTCTCTGGAGCTCCAGTCTTTAGTTTTGGAGTTTTGGCTCACGTTACAAATGTCTCATATATCTCATATTTATCTTAGAATTTTCTAGTTTCAAAATCTGAACTTGAGCTGTCTTTGATCTGGAATTAGCTGGCTTGTAGTTGTTGATTCAAACTTGTCTGCTTGACTTTGATTTTCTCACATCTTCCAGTTTTGTGTAATTTGGAAAATTTTCTCTTCTTTGACTTTTCTTTAGATCTTGATTTTTCTGCACATCTGGAAATCTCTGGGATGTTTGAATCTTCTCAGCTCCAGAATTTTCACTGATTTTCTAGCTTGATTTCTAACAACCATCAATACGGTTACGATGTATCTAGAGGCGAAGCCAGAAATTTTATTTTGAGGGCCAAGATTGAATTAAGAAAGACTGATGATATGAAACATTTTAAATATAAACAAGTTTTTTTTTAAAAAAAAATACTATTTAGCAAAAATAACATAAAATTATGTATAAAAAAATTTATCGATTCACTCAATGAAATTAGACTATCTCTCTTCCATGGCATAGAATTTGTCAAATATCTTATCAATGAGAGCATCTTTAGCAATTTCTTTTTCAATATAGATAATCAAGTTATATATGAGAAAGTTATCATCCATCTAGTTATGAGATCCAACAGCTTTGTTCGGTGAGACCTATAACAGACTATCTAACAATTTTAATTAGTTATCAAGTAAAATAAATAAATAAATTCTACAAAACATACAATACATACTTATATTTAATCCAAAACATGAATACTTAACACATTTAATTTAATAAAAGAGGAAACTATGTAGGCATGTTTCAAACAATCTTATATATACTACCTAAAGAAATACAAAACAAGTATATTATGAATTTATAAAGGTTGATCAACCAAAGAAAATTGAGAATTAAATAGACAATCTATTAATATAAATACAACAGTATTAGTGTTATTAGTAAAGAAATACTAAACAAATAGAATATGAATATATAAAAGTTGATTAACCAAAGAAAATTGAGAATTAAATAGACAATCAATCAATGTAAATATAAAAACTAACAATTAACAAATACATTAAAAGATGTTTTAACTCTCAGAAAATAGTGTTCTTTGAATTCAATTCCTATAACTGGTTTACAAGAGTGAAACTTGTGAATTTCATTTGTGTGATGAATAAAGAAAGGGAGAAAGAATTGGGAAAGTAGAAATGAATCACGATTTGTGCTTGTGTAGAGGTGAAACAATTTGATCATATGTGCTAAGGTAAAAAAAAAAAAAAAAGGGAAAAATATGTTGAGGTAAAAGGAAGAAAAACAATTTGGGAAAAAGGGGAATGGGCTATGCAAGAATAGGATAAACGGATAGGAAAAATTAAACTGGAAAATAGGCCATGCGGGAATAGGAATCAGTTAAAGGAAAAAAGAATGGTTGGTAAATTTGAATAACAAGACAAAAGGAGTATGTTACGCCCCTTGCTGCACCTCTTGCTGTAGCACGTGCTATGGAGATTGATTGGCTTGTGTTTTGTCAAAATTATGCTTTCACTAAATTTAATTATGGGATATGCATATCTGTTTGGAGAATTGTGTTTAACAGGTTTACCATATATAAAAGAGTATAGGCAAATTGACATCAACATTAAAAGTAATTGAAGTTTCCTTATTCACACAAGAAAGGTTACCTTATTCAAGATTTGCTTGGAGACAAAGTCTTTCCATAACACTCAAGGCCCAAAGCATGGATTACCTCGCGGAGATTCAGGAAATTAATTCAGCATATATATAGAGCCTCACACAATTGAAGGGTGTGGAAATATAGAGCTGAAAAAGAAGATTGCTTTAAGTTTTTTGAACTGTTAGGTTTTGCTGTAGCAGATTGACGACGTGCTGCAACAACAGTCAGTGACGCAGGAAATCTGATAGAACATGTGTTGCTGCAGCAAATTGTGAAACATACAGTTTCTTTATGCTTCTGCTATGCTTACTGATTTAATCTTTTGATAGGAAGAGTTTTTATTTGTTTATTGTTTTGTTCATTCTTCGGAAGAAGAATGTGTAGTTCTTGGGAGAGAACGTTACAAGTCAAGGGGTGCTCACCAAACCTAGGTTCATTAAGGAATTCATCATCAAGGCGTCAACGTTAAGAGGGAAACTTTACTTGTGTTAGTCCATTACTATTATAACTTGTGATTTATTAATGAAACAGGTTTGTTGGACCAGGAGAGGTCCCGTGGACGTAGACCACACAGTTGAACCACGTTAAATCTCGATGTCTTTACTTTCTGCATGCTTTTGTTTAGTTTGTTTTAACTTCTATTACAACAAGCGAATAACCAGAAACTATCAAGTGACATCAAGAGCAGGTTACTGAACTGACTCAGTTAGATCTTTGGGAGAGTTTTTCTGGTTGTTTTTGCAGATATGGACACTCTATGTGATGGTGGATCAATCAATAAATTACCTCTTCTCAATGGCACAAACTATTCATACTGGAAGGCACGGATGAAAGCTTTCATTAAAGCTATTGATGAAGCTACTTGGAAAGTTGTGTCAAGTGGATGGGAACACCCTACTACCACAACTGTTGAAGGCACTATTGAGAAAAAATCTGAATTACAATGGACCAAAGCTGAAGACTTGGCAGCCACCAACAATTCAAAGGCATTGAATCTTATTTTTAATGTCGTGGATCTGAATCAATTCAAGTTTATTTCATCTTGTGAAACAACGAAAAAAGTTAGGAAATCTTGCAAACGGCATATGAAGGTATTACTGCAGTGAAAGTGTCGAAATTGCAAATACTTGCAACAAGGTTTGAAGAATTGCGGATGCACGAGGATGAAACCATTGCTAAATTTAATACTAAGCTTTGTGACATAGCAAACGAAGCTTTTGCATTGGGAGAAAAATATTCAGACTCAAAGTTGGTGAGAAAAACGTTGAGGTCACTTCCGCACAGGTTTGCCATTAAAGTTGCAGCAATAGAAGAAGCAAAGAATGTAGATTCCATGAAGCTTGATGAGTTAATGGGGTCTTTGCCTTTGAGATAAAATTCAAGTAGAAAAGAAAAGAAAATGGCATTGCACTGCAAGCATAAATTCAAAATCGAGAGGATGAAGATCCTTCTGATGATGATGAATTGACGGAATCTCTGGCCCTTCTAACAAAGAATTTCAAAAACGTGTTTAAAAAATGGAAGAATCAAGCAAAAGGTCTGAAATTCACCAACTTTGGCAAAAACTCACATGTTGCAACAAATTCTGAAACACCCAAGAAGCAATAGGAAAAAATGGCTGATAGAAAGAAAAAAAATAAAGGAATTCAATCGCGGGAATGCGAAGGATTTGGTCGCATTCAATCTGAGTATGCCAATACGTTGAAAAGAAGGAAGAAAGCCATGAATGCTGCATGAAGCAATGAAGAATTAGAAAGTAGCAGCATCAGTGATGAAGAGCACACAAGCAACTATGTTGCGTTCTGTGCTGCAGTAGCGCAATCAGATGCTGTGACAGATGCTGATACATATGTTGTGACAGATGCTGTGATAGAAATTGAACCAGCTGCAACAAAATTTGCAACAACATCAGCAACAAGATTGGTTATGTCAGATGGTGAAACTGATTTCGAATTGGACAGTGATGAAGAAGAAGACAAGTTTATAAGGACCTACAAAACAATGTACCAAAAATGGCTGATCATATGTAGGGTGAATCAAGATCAACTAACCAAGATTTCTAAACTTGAAAAGAAAAAGGCTGAGTTGCAGCAAAAAGCCGACATGCTGCAGTAGGAACTGTCACAGATTCAGCGAGGCTTCAAGATGATGAACTCAGGTACAGAAAAGCTTGATTATATGTTATCCATTCAAAAGTCTTGTAGGGATCATACTCGATTGGGATATCAAGGAGAAGTATCAACAAGTCAAACAGTGTTTGTCAAAGAAGCTGGAAAATCAAAGGTGAAACAATCTGTTGCAACAGAACTTGGCATAGAAACAGGAACTTCACAGGTAAGGAAATTTATTCCTATTTGTCATTATTGTTTCACTCCCGGTCATATCAGACCTCGTTACTACAAGCTTATGAGAGCATTAAAAAGAAAAAATAAGAATTATCTGTACTTGTCGCAGCAAAAGGTAAAATAGATTTAGATAAGAAAGTCTCCAATAACTTGTCTTGTCTCTTATACTGCCTTAAAAGCATGTCCTACTAACTCTTAGTACTTTGACAATGATTGTTCTAGGCACATGACAAGTGAACGAGAAATTCTCGAAAATTACAAGTCATGCAATGGAGGAGAAATAACTTTTGGCGATGGTAAAAAATGTCGTATCCTTGGAAAATGAACTCTTGCCTTTAGAGGCTTTCTAAGATTGAAGAAAGTTCTGCATGTAGAAGGACTCAAAGCAAATCTCATTAGTATTAGTCAATTGTGTGATCAAGGATTACTTGTAAACTCTACCAAGGATTGTTGTGAAGTAGTTGATAGTTCTAACAAATGTGTTCTTGCAGAAAGTAGGTCAATGGATAATTGATATATGTTTTCTATTCCACATGAACAAAAACTTGTTTGTCAAAGCAACATAGTTGATAGTACTAAACTGTGGCACCTCAAGTTAAGACATCTGAATTTCAAAACTCTAAGCAAAATTGTGGACACAGGCATTATTCGAGGAGTTCCTAAATTGAAAAAATTGAAGCATGAGGTTTGTGGTCCATGTCAACTTGGAGAACAATTAAATACCACTCATAAACAGCTGCAACAGATTGCTACAAAAAGAACTTTGGAATCTTGCATATGGATCTCATAGGTCCTATGCAAACTGAAAGCCTTGGTGGAAAAAGTTATGTGTTTGTTTGTGTTGATGATTTTTCTAGATTTTCATGGGTTGAATTTTTTAGATCAAAATATGACACAATTGATGCATTCAAAAAGTTGTGTTCGAAATTTTCAAATGAAAAGAATTGTCACATAGGAAAAATTGTTAGAATAAGAAGCGATCATGGTAAGGAGTTTGAAAATCATACATTCTCTGATTTTTGTGATTTGCATAGAATTGCTCATAAATTTTCTGCACAAAAAATACCACAACAAAATGGTGTTGTAGAAAGAAGAAATAGGCTTTTCCAAGAAATGACTCGTGTAATGATAAATGCAAATAACATTCACCATAGATTTTGGGCTGAAGCTGTTAACACTGCTTGTTACACAGTGAATCGGGTGTATCTTCGTCCAGGTACACTTAAGACCCCATATGAAATCTGGAAAGATAAGAAACCTGCTCTTAATCATTTTCATGTGTTTGGGAGTGTTTGCTACATTTTAAAGGATAGAGAGTCAAGAGGTAAGTTTGATGAAAATCTGACAAAGGTATATTCTTGGGTTATTCTACAAACAACCGAGCTTATAGAGTGTTCAATTTACATACACTTACTATGATGGAGTCAACTAATATTGTGGTGAATGATAATGTAGGTGCACTAAAAGCTGGTGATTCAAATGTTGCAGCAAGCGACTTTGCTCTAGAAAATGTTGCAATAGGTACTAAGAATGATACAGGAGGAGCAAAAGATAGATCAACTTCAGACACTATCACAGCAGGCACTGAAACTGTCACAGCAAAAGCTGGAATGCATGAAACAGAAATTAACACTGCTACAATAGAAACAGAAGTAAACGCAATAGGTACTGAAACAGAAGGTCTTAAGCAAAGATTTTCAGAACTTCAGATAGCTGAACCTTCAAGTAGAATTCAAAAGAATCACTCAAGAAGTGATATCATTGGTTCCTTACATGATGGTGTTCAAACTCGGAACAAACAAAAGGTAAACTACCGAGAGATGGTCAGGTATGTATGTTTTACTTCCCCCATTAAACTAAAAATTGTAAAAGAGGCTCTAGAGGATGATTGTTGGATCAATGCTTTGCAAGAAGAGTTGAACCAATTTGTTAGGAATGATGTGTGGGTCTTAGTTCCTTGGCCAAAAGACACGAATGTAATTGAGACAAAATGGATTTTTAGACACAAGACTGATGAATGTGCCAACATAACCAGGAACAAGGCAAGGTTAGTTGCTCAAGGATATACTCAAGTTGAGGGCATTGATTTTGAGGAAACTTTTGCTCCAGTGGCTAGGCTAGAATCAATCAGAATTTTGTTGTCTATTGCATGTGTGTTGAAAATTAAGTTATACCAAATGGATGTAAAGAGTGCTTTCTTAAATAGTATACTTAACGAAGAAGCTTATGTTGAACAACCTAAAGGGTTTGAAGATCCCCATCATCCTAATCATGTTTTTAAATTGAAAAAGGCCTTGTATGGATTGAAACAAGATCCAAGAGCTTGGTATGAGAGGTTAACTAAATTTTTGCTTGAAAAAGGTTATAAAAGAGGAAGTGTTGATAAGACTTTGTTTAGTAAATTCACACCTGGAATTTTGATTGCTCAAATTTATATTGATGATATAGTCTTTGGTGCAACAGTTAAAAGCAATGTTGATGAATTTGTTGATCAAATGCAGCATGAATTTGAAATGAGTATGGTTGGAGAACTAACATACTTTCTAGGTTTGCAAGTGAAGCAGTGCAAGAATGTTATTTTCATCTCTCAGGAAAAATATGCCAAAAATCTTGTGAAAATGTTTGGTTTAGAAGATTCAAAGCACATGAGAACACCAATGGGGTCAAGCACAAAGCTCATGAAAAGTGGGAATGAGAAATCTATTGATGCCAGTTTGTATAGAAGCATGATAAGGAGCTTACTTTACTTAACTGCGAGTTGACCTGATATTTATTTTAGTGTAAGAGTGTGTGCTAGGTTTCAGGCTGATCCAAAAGAGTCACACTTAAAAGCTGTAAAGAGAGTCACTAAATATGTGAGTGGTACTATTAATTTTGGTATTTGGTACACTAATGACACTAACACAAATTTTGTAGGGTTTAGTGATGCAGATTGGGTTGGCAATGTGGATGACAGGAAGAACACTATTAGAGGTTGCTTCTATGTAGGTAACAATCTTGTTTCATGGTACAACAAGAAGCAAAAAACTCAATTTTCTTGAGCACTGCTGAAGCAGAATATATAGTAGCAAGTAGTTGTTGTGCTCAACTTCTTTGGATGGGTCAAATGATAGATGATTATGGCAGTGATCAAAATCAGTTTACTGTTTTTTGTGACAACATGAGTGCCATAAATATCTCAAAGAATCCTGTACAACATTCACGAACAAAGCACATTGATATAAGGCATCACTTCATAAGAGAACTTGTGGAACAAAATAAGGTTGTGTTAGAATATGTTGCAACAGAAAATCAACTAGTATATATCTTTACTAAGGCACTAGACTCTGTAAGGTTTGAGACCTTGAGAAAAGTCATAGGCATTTATTCTTTATAAAGTTCATTGGGTTGTATGTATGTGCATTGGTTTATCACTAGAGTATTGAAAATTATATGTATAAATTAGCTAGTGATTTCATTTGTGGAACCATATTATCAATGCACATCATGTACTTGTCATTCTGATAGAGCTTAATTTGAAGTCTCAATAGGAAAAGATTTTGAACTTACTTGACGACTGGGGATCTAACAAAGAGAAGTCTCTTTGAAATTCATTTTTGAATTCTATTCACCTTGTTAAAAGGAAAAATCATATGCAGGATATTGCAGCTAAAGTTGGAATGGAAAAGGCTACCTAATACCACAAAGAATGGTTCTAGAGTGAAAGTCGTCATACCAAAAAAAAAAAATCTTGAAACTCATGTTTAAAAGATGGTTATATTTTGAATCATGCAGGGGTGATTAGAGGACCAGATATGTTGGAACAAGTATTGCTTCTAATCTAAGCTGGTATGATGAATGTTGAGGATCGTCGGGACTGGCTAGTACATGAAACACACACACACATGGTCTATTCTTGAAATTCTTGTTTGATTTATGCATGTGACGAGTAGAAATTCGAGTGGTGACTCAAAGTTCATGCTCATAAAAGTGCGCGTGGGTAAATTCTGAATTTTACGAAAAGTCAAGAATCTTGAGGGTTGAATGTCAAAGTATGGAATTTGCTTGGTTGACGTACGTTGCAGCATAGTCTCACACACTAAGTTTTTGAACTAAAGTCTGGTCATAATCTGTTATAGCATTAAATTGTCTATCTATTGGTTATGTTGAATCAAAATTGGAAAACTAACTGTTTTGTTGCATCAACATTTTTGCCTGATAGACAATTGTTACAGCAAGAGCTAATCAGTTATCAATTTTTGCTTATGTGTCATAACTGCAATTTTGAGCGGGAAAGTAGCTGCACTTTCAATGCACGATCTTCCCAACGCAGGAGAGAGAAACAACTGCAAAAACCGTTCAGTTTCCTCTTGTTTGAAAAATTTTGCTTTAAATTCCCTTCCTTGATTACTCACTAATCCATTACCGTTATTTGTGCTTACCATTGTTATCTCACCACTCTTCAGTCTTTCTCTAGTAACTGTCTCTTATTCATTTTAGCATTTTTATTTTTTTTTAGCACAGGTGTGACACCATGGCAAGAACACGCACCAGAGCGCGTCGTTGGCCACAACTTCCTCGCAATGCACCTGGAGGAGATCCAAACAAGCCCATTACGTGTGAAGACACGTTGTCTAGTGCCGCTGACACCACTAATCAAGATAATCTGCCACCATCATCTACGGCTGATACTACTCCAACCATGGATTCCAAAGGAAAAGCATAAGTGTTTGGGTCTTCTGCTTCTAAGCCCGACTCAAACTCTGAATCTTTCTTCCAAGAAGCCCTATCCGAGTCACTGAGTACGAAATCTAAATCGCCGTTTTTCAGCATCCTTCATCGCACAAAGAAACCCACTAGTACTCCCAGTGTTGCAGCACCATCTACTGAGACAAATATGCCCATTGCTGCAGCAGCAGGTATTTCACGTGAAGTTACTCCAATCAATAAGGAGATGATCACCGTTATGGCCACAGATAAAGATGCTCCAGCTGCTGAACACCTACCACCTGTTTGACAGAATGCCGCATCCACAGACTCCTCTAATTCACATGTTATGCCTAGTCTCTTTGGAACTGAACATAATACAGATGATGATGATACAAAGTCTCGTCCTGTTACAGCACAACCTAAACCAAGCACTCCACCAAATGTTGGAGTTTTTGCTGTAGCTAAGCTGAAGCAAAACATACACCTAGACAAGCTTCA
Organism: Ehretia macrophylla; assembly: GCA_037974665.1. Taxonomy (NCBI): domain Eukaryota; kingdom Viridiplantae; phylum Streptophyta; class Magnoliopsida; order Boraginales; family Ehretiaceae; genus Ehretia; species Ehretia macrophylla. Next base: position 10,960,638 of record CM075775.1, read on the forward strand.
TCGGATGTTAAATTGCTGTAGCAGGTAGTGAATCAAGCCCACTTAAACGCCATCGGACCAAGCGTACAGCCAAAAAGAGGAAGTCTACAGCCTCTTCTCCAGTGACTCGCAGCAAAATGCAGCGCACCTTGAAGGCTGGGTATGAGGTTCTTCTTGCTCACTCCAAACAAATCTACTTCTCTGATTCAATTGCCTGATGGGATGCGTTTACTAAAAGACCCTTTGTTGATGAAAGAACCTTACACACTGATTCTTATAAGAGTACTGGCATTATCGAATTGTTAGAGCAACAAATGCTATTAGGGACTGTTAAGCTTGACACTTCTTATGTTCCTACCATTGTCCATGAGTTCTATGCGAATCTGACTAAGGCTACATGTGATCCTTCTTCCCTATATTATCACCAAATTTATGTTAGAGAGAATATGTTCTTATTTTTACCTACCATGATCAATGAGTTTGTGGGCTTTGAAATGCCGGAGGAAGATGTTGCCGCAGTTAGTTTCACACTTGATCATGTTGCCACGGAGTTGTTGGGGCATGCTACAACATGGCCCCAGGGTAATCGACTTGCTGCTATAGCACTCACCACAACCTATGCTGCTTTACATATGATTGCTTTAGCAAATTGGTTTCCAGGGAAGCACGCTAATACCGTAAATGCTGAGATGGCTACTATTCTGTTTCAAGTTGGCACTGGGTTGAACTTGAACATTGTTCAAATTATTTTCAATAGGCTTATGGAAGAAGCCGAAAATCATGTTCCCACTTTATATCTCCCATTTCCCTCTATTATCTATGGCGTTTTAAGCTTACAACACAATATCAAGAGATCTGATAAGGTAGTTGTTAAACTTCCTTATCCTTTTCAATTCTCTAAGAAATTTTTGCAGGGAAAACATCAGGCAGGTCTTCAGGGGGAGCATCCGTCTGTTCCAGATTCTGTTGCAGCAGATGTTGATGCTCAGGGAGAGCAGAGTGTACCTGCACCTGGTAGCACATATTATGTCCCTCGCTCGAGTAATCTACAAGCAATGTTACAACAGATTCAACTTGAGTTGCAGCAGCTCTAGACTGCCCACGCTGCTCTTCAGGACACTCAAGCTCAACTTTTTCAAGGACAACAACAGATTCTTGTTATCCTTGCCACTTTCCGTCCTCTGGCACCCCCAGATGCCTGATTCTTTGTCTTTGTTTGTCAAAAAGGGAGAGATCTTGGTATGGTGTTTGTTTAGATGTTTTTCAATTTTTCTTTATGCTCTGTTTCATTATGGTTCTTATAGTTCTGGATTTGTCGTTTCATTTGTCCTTTCTTCCTTGCTCTGGTACATGTCCTGTGTTAGTCTTTAAACTTTAAACAAATTTAATTAATATGTTTTTTTTCATATTTTCATAAAAATAATTATATTAATTAGCTAGTAGTTTGTTTTTCCCCACTTTTTCTTTTTATTTATTATATTCTATTTTGACTTAAAACCTTATAAAAATATAATGTAAATGAAGTTATACATTATATATATAATGTGAAAGTTATACAAGTTCAAAAAAAATTGTAATCCATAAATATTATGTAATTGATTATATAAACACAATAGTTTAAATAGTTGTTAAATAGAATATGTTGTACTTGTAAAAGCATTTTGTGTAGTTAAAATACTAAAATTGAATTGTAAATTGTTTCATCAATGTCGTCAAGTCCCATTACCATGTCTTTGGTTTTCACGAGGAATGAAACGTACCGTTGATCAATCTTGTCATTAGTACTATGAGAATATGTTATACGCAACAAAAAGTTAATAAAAGAGTCCAAACTTGTAAGGGACACGTCTTGCAATATTTTCATCAAAATAATTATATTAATTAGCTAATAGTTTGTTTTTTTCCGCTTTGTTCTTGTTGTTTAAGTTGTAATAATAATCGTATTAGCTAATATGAAATACGGCGGCCCCGTTTTGGAATAAAGATAGCGAAACACCTGTTTTGCATGCATTGTGTTCGCGTGCACGCCACGTGGCAGAAAATCGTCTGAACTGATAGGGCCCCAGTTTCGAAATGAGATGGACACATGAGCTTTTAAAAGTTGAAACTATCATGCATGCATGCCTACTTACCACAGGGCATAATATAATGAAATATGATGGCCCTATTTTGGAATAGACATAGCGAGACACTTGTTTTGCATGCATTGTGTTTGCGTGCATGCCACGTAGCAAAAAATCATCCGAACTAATAGGGCCCCGATTTTAAAACGAGATGGACACATTAGGCTCGAAACTAGCGTGCACGCATGTCCCCAATTATTTGACCCATCCAAGACTAATGGTGGACAGTCACGTGTCCGCAAACCATTAGTTGATATCTTGACCCTTGTAAAAAATGAAGATTTGTCTTCCTATGCTCACCAAGCTATCAATCTTCGCATTCAATGACCTTCATCCTATAAATAGCACTTGACAATGCATTTTCTCATAGCATCTCAAATTTGTAATTGTACTTTTCATCTAAAAAGTTTGAAGGAAGACTAAAGATGAACCACATCTGAAAGATTCTGTTTGAGTGACTATTAAAGAAGAGGTGGATACAATGAATGAGTATCCAAATTACTCCAAGTTTGTTAAACCCGCCCTTGATCTAAATGTTCCGCCAAAATACGACAAATACATTTCGAATGCCCAAGTAGGCCAGCTCGTTCAAGACCAAATGATGCAGATCCAGTGCCCAAACTTTTTCGCCTAATATCTCTATCTTTTTAGCCTCGTTGAAAGTATCGACATTAGTAATCTTTAATTATGTTAGGTATTAAGTCGCTGTGTTGCTGAATTAAAAAAGGATGATATGTAATCCTTTATTAATTATCAATGTAAAATTATGTTTATGTTTGTAATGCATTAACTATTATAATAAAATGCTTTAATTATAATTTTGTTTTGTTGCTTATAAAGAAGTAATTGTTTATATTTTGCAATACATTAAATATTAATGTTGCATATAATTTATTTTTCACGTAGACAACAATTTGTCCAATAAATTGTTTAAAAGATGTAAACATGTTTTTATTTAATGTAAAAGCCATATTTTGTTTTGTAAGTAATGATGAATAAAATATTGTTACAATCAAAGCCGAAATTTCGAAGCTTTACTCGAGTTATGTACACGCCAATCCAGGACATTTTAAGAAGGAAAAATATTATTCAGTAGATATATGTATAATTATTTAAAACCAATAATTTATATTATTTAATTTAAATTTAATGCCTTTAAAACACTCATAATATGAAATAATCGTAATTGTTAAATGTACACTTAAAACTAATCGGCGAGAGAAGTTCCTGTCCTTTAATGTTTCGGCGACGGAACGTCACCTCTCTCACTAGTTCGGCGAGGGAAGTCTCTGTCTCTCGCCGAATCGGTGAGGGCAAGAGGCGGCCATCGCCGAATCGACGAGGGACAGGGACTTCCCTTGCTGAATCGGCGAGGGCAAGAGCCTGCCCTCGCCGATTCGGCGAGAGCAAGCCCTCTCTCGTCGAGCCCTCACCGAAAAACGAGGGCACGGTGACGGCCCATCGCCGAGACCAAATTTTCTTGTAGTGTAAACCAATTATCTTTCTTGGAAAAACCAGATTTCTCATTTTCTTCACTTTACTGGACTGGTCAAATATATCGATGGGCCCCTTCCTAACCCAGACAAATTAATTGATCCGTCCTTCTCTCCCGTCACATCTGCTGAGTGGCATTGCTTCAATCGTTTTGTTCTGGCCTGCATTAACACTATTCTATCAGAATCGCTGGTACATCAGGCCTTAGGCTTTGATACTGCCAGTGGTTTATGGAACTCTCTTGAAGAATCCTATCTGCAACAATCCACTGCTCGATGTTCCCTTCTTCGCTCCCAACTTTGCTCTATTAAGAAAAATTCTCTTTTCGTCACTGAATATCTACACCAAATTCACTTTCTGTCTTCTTCCTTAGCTGCTATTGGTGACCTCGTGACTGATGCAGATCTCATCCTGTTAACTTTGGATGGTCTACCTCAATCTTACAAACCATTTATCACATCCATAGAAAATCTGGCTTCTCTTCCAACTTTCGGACAGCTACATGCAAAGCTTTTGGTTCATGAACAACGTGTCCTTTATGATGAAAATGGACAAAACACTTCTGCAGACAACACTCTGCATAATGCTTTACTTGCACACAATAAAGTCAACATTAGTTCCAAGAGTGTGTCAGATGATTCCTTTAGTCATTTTTCATCTTTTCAACCAACTACTTTTCCTTATTCAACGTCCAACTCCAATAAAAATTATACCTACTCTCTTGCTCCTAAAACGTCCACCACTCAACATCAGTTGCAAAATAAATACAAGGGGACGTACTAGATTTGCAAAAAACAAGGCCATTCTGCACAAAGGTACAAATATCGCTACACACCTTCTAACTTTACTAGGCAATCTTCTTAGTTCACAAGCTTTCATCAACAGTCTGTACAACATTCGCTTCTTCTTACCCCTACACATGGAGCGTGGATTCCTGATTCTGGTACAACCTCGCACATGATATATGATCCTTCTCTGATCTAGCAACTTTATCTTTATGCCGGTTCTAATCAAGTTATTGTTGGAAACAGTAAATCTTTGTCTATTACTCATTATGCTTCTTCGTCCTTTTCTAATAATAAGCATTCTTTCTCTCTTAAAAATATATTGCATGTTCCACAAATTACTTGTCATCATTTATTTGTGTCTAAGTTTACTCGTGATAACAGAGTCTTACTAGAATTTTTTCCTACCCACTGTATTGTCAAGGAGCTCCGCACAGAGACCCCTTTCGTCCAAGGCAAAGTTGAGTCCAATCTCTACAGCATACTAGTTCTACATTCTGCGTGTAGTCTACCATTTGCATTCGCTGCTTCTCAAGTGTCTTCCAGTCTTTGGCACTGTCACCTCGGCCATCCGTCAAAGCAAGTGTTGTTATCTCTTCAATCTTAACAGCCGCTAGATTTTTCAAATTTTCGTACCTTGAATAAAATTTGTACTACCTGTATGATGGGCAAAAGTAACAAGTTAGCTTTTAGTCCATCGTCTCGTATGTCTAAAATTCCATTAGATGTTGTACATTATGATGTTTGGGGTCCAGCCCCTACGTCTTCATGTTCTGGTTTTTGATATTTCGTGTTATTTGTTGATGACTATAGCCGATATACTTGGCTATATCCTTTGCATAATAAAAGTGATTGTCTTGCTTCTTTTATTCGCTTTAAGTTTTTAGTGGAAAATGCTTTCTCTACTCGCATTAAGCATTTTCAATGTGACGGTGCTCGAGAATTAACTCAAGGACAATTTTCAAAATTTATTGCTGAAAATGGAATCAGTTACAGAATTTATTGTCCTCATACCCCGGAACAAAATGGCATTTCTGAACGTAAAATTTGCCATATTAATGAAATGGGTACAACGTTCATGTTTCATTCTTTAATACCTAAGCGCTTCTGGTTTAAAGCCTTTTTTACTACCATTTTTTTAATAAATCAACTTCCTACACTAGTTTTGAATAAGCAAACACCATATTTTTGTTTGTTTAATCAACATCCGAATTATGCTTTTTTGCGAGTTTTGGCTGTAAATGTTTTCCACATCTTGGCCCATATAAGCAAGACAAACTCAGTCCTAAGTCAGTTGCTTGTGTGTTTTTGGAATATCATGATTCACATAAAGGGTATCGTTGTTATCATCCTACAACTGGTCGCGTATATGTCTCTTATCATGTTGTTTTTGAAGAATTAGTATTTCCTTTTCGCTCACTGCCTATTGAGTCACGAGTAAACGCGTCTATTCTTGCTCCTTATTTGCCTTCAACAGTGTCTCATAAAAATCCCTCAGCTGACTCCTTGTCAATTTTTCCCCACTCTCACACCTCAATAAATGTGTTATCTAATCCATCACCTTTAATTGTGCAGTCACTAAATGTATCCCCATGTGCCTCAATTCCAACATTGTCCCATCGGTCCAATACCAATGTCTAGTCAATTCCTTCTTTCCAAATTCAAGAGCCATCTGTCAATGTGTCTTTAAGTGATCCACGTGAAACACATAACTCAACATCCAATATAACTGAGTCTCCTTCATCATTATTCCCCTATTTGCTATCACCTAATACGCATGTTTTACCTCACGCGCCTTCCTCACTGCCCGTGCCTACCCTCTCTCTCTCAGTTCCTATCCTCACTATCCGCGATAATCCTTCCTCACGTGTCAACCCTCATAGTGCTAATATAACTTCATCTCAAACTGTTAGGACCCACGGTCCACCATTATACCAAAGTTCTGATGTGCAGGCTACTACTCTACCAGTGTCACGTCACTCTATGACCATACGCTCCAAAGACAATACACGAACTCCTAAACAGTGGTTCGATTTTGTGGCTTTTTCTGTTGCAAAGTCTAATTCTTCAATGTACCTTGAGCCTATGTCCTATACTCAAGATAGCCAATTTTCACACTGGCGAGATATAATGACCTCAGAATATAATGCCTTGTTATAAAATGGTACTTGGTGTTTAGTTTCGAAACCTGATACGGTCAATGTTGTCAGTTGTAAGTGGGTGTTTAGGATCAAACGTAAGCCCTCTAGTAAAATAGAACGTTATAAAGCTCGTCTAGTTGCTAAGGGATACAATCAGGAAGAGGGCATTGATTATGCAGAAAATTTCAACCCAGTTGTTAAACCTACAACCATTCGTATTTTTCTCTCAATTGATGTGTCTAGAGGCTAATTGGTTCGGCATTTAGATATGAATAATGCATTTTTGCACGGGTTTTTATTTGAGGATGTTTATATGGCTCAACCATCGGGTTTCATTCATCCCTCATATCCGCATCATGTATGTAAATTACAAAAAGCTTTATATGGGCTCAAACAGGTACCACGTGCTGGTACTCACGTCTTAGTACTTTTTTGTGCCAGCTTGGTTTTAATGTGTCAAAATCTGACACTTCTCTTTTCATCTACATGCGGGGTACGATCACTATATTTCTTCTTGTCTATGTTGATGATATTATACTTACTGGTTCGTGCTCTTCTTTTATTGCTGCAATTATTACCTTGCTGAATCGTCAATTTCTATTGGAAGACCTTGGTCAGTTATCGTTCTTCCTTGGCATTGAGTTTAAACATTTGTCTAGTGGGTTATTATTATCTTAGCAGAAGTATGTCAATGAGTTGCTTGGTCGAGTAAAACTTGAGGGTGCTATACCTGTAGCTTTTCCCATTGCACTGAATCAACAACTTTCTATTCATGTGGGTGATCATTTTTCTGATCCCACACAGTATAGGAACATTGTGGGAGCTCTTCAATAATTGACTGTTACCTGTTCGGATATTGAATTAGCAATTAATAAAGTCTATCAGTTTATGCACCAACCAACTGAATATCATTGGACAGTAGTGAAACGGATTCTGCATTATCTCAAAGGTACAAGTTCTTATGGGTTGCATCTCCAGCCCTCTTCTGGATTTTCTCTTCATGCATATTCAGGCACTGATTGGGCGGGGTATCCTGATGATCGGCGTAACACTCATGGTTATTGTGTATTGTTGGGGCCCAATTTTATCTCATGGTCTACAAAGAAGCAAACCACCACTACTTGGTCTAGCACCAAAGCAGAGTATCGTGCAATTGCTTTTGCCACAACTGAACTTTGTTGGGTTCAGTCCCTACTTACTGAACTTCATCTTCCTCAGTCGTCTCATCCAACTCTATTGTGTGATAATATTGGTGCTACTTATTTGACTGTTAATCCGGTGTGTCATGCTCGAACAAAGCGTATTGAGATCGATGTGCACTTTGTTCGTGAGAAAGTCGCTGCTAAGCAACTCCAGGTCTGTTTTATATCCATTGTTGATCAGTTAGCTGATGTCATGACAAAATGGTCTCTATATCACGAGATTCAATATACTTCGAGGCAAGCTCGTCGTTCATGATCCGGCTTCGCTTGAGGGGGCGTGATAATAGACTATTTTGACTTTGTCTTTCACGTTTTTCAATTGTTGTACTTTTGAGTTTTAAATTTATGTTTGTTATAGCCTGTACTTATCTATTAGATAGGCTTGTGTCATATCTTGGCACTATATATGTGTTGTGCACTGTACTTTTCGAAACAGGTGAAAGCAATACACCTTTTTCAACTTTTACATTTCTAACCCTGACACGCTTAAAATATATGAAAGATAGATAGGTATAGAAACATAAAATAAAATTAGAGGATGTAGATGGTTACCCATTTTGCCTCTCGTAAAATTTTATAAAAAAAAGCTCAAAATAATTTTTTGTTGTCCCTCAACTGATCATAAAAAGGCTAATTCACATATATTAGCTGTTAAGATATGATTTTAGCTAATGTTTTTATTGGCTATGTTTTAGCAAAAAATATGGATATTATTGTGTGTAGAATTTTTGTGATTGCAAGTAAGCTGCTACTAGTGCAAGTAGTATTCTAGTCATGAAGAGTCCAAGTTTGAATAGAGTTTATGCATTGAAGAGTTCCTACATATTTGGGGATAAGGTGATAAAGTGATAAAGGTTCAAGCTATCAAGAACTCTTGTACAAAAGAGATAACCTTAAAGACACTCCTATCTATACTCGACATCTGCACCAAGCTCCATAAATTGGCGTCTTAATTCTCAATTGAAGGTGGCAAGCAGTGAACAGATAATTAGGAGTTGAGTCGTGAGTTAGGTATAGGCAGTCTGTGTCTGTTGCAACATATTGTGTAACAAAATATATTGATGTTCTAGTTAGTGTTGCAACACAGTCTATTTTAAACAAATGTATTGACCAATCCATCTAGAGTTTCAAGACTCATTAATTTATGTTTTAATATTCATTCTTCGGGAGAAGAATGTGTGTTCTTGGGAGAGAACTTTTGTAAGTCGAATGGAGTTCACCAAAATAGAGAATTTACTAAAGGAGTCTTAAACTTAGGCAACAATAGTTAAGAGGGAGTCTTCAATTGCGTAAGTTCCATTGATGTCTGTAATCTATTGAAACTTAATGGATTGGTTTGTTGGTTGAACCACGTTAAAATTTATGTGTCCTTACATTTGTCGCAACAAATTTACTTTCCTGCAAATGTACTTAGTTGATTTGTTTAATTATCAAATAGATTAAAAGCCAGAGATTTACATTAGCATCAAATTGCTATACAAAGGAAGTTTCCGTATTTGATCCTTGGATGTGTCCCTTGAAATCTTAAACACATTTGTTCTATTAGCACCTATCATTGAGCTTCTATTAGATAACATTGGCGTCCAAGAAATAATACCATATTCCTCCTTATTGTAGGTACACATAATAATGTGACAATACCTTTGTCACCATACTTCTGTTTTTACTTTTGTTTGCAAATTCAAATGAAATATCTATAATGTCAAGGTTAACATTCTCCAGCTTAGTATCAAGAAAGTATTTCTGCAATCTTACTGCTTCATCTAAATCCTACAATTCAAATGAAGCCAGGGGCGGAACCAGGATTAGAATGTTGGGGGGGCCGAATTTTTTTTTGTACAGTATGTTTTAGATTTGTAGATCAATTTTTACGGTTTGAAGTTTTTTTTACACACACATATATATACCTTTTAACTTGAGATTTGTAGGAAGATTTGGTGTAATAAAGTTGAGATTTGCTGGGAGATTTTGAGAATAAGATAAAGATGATGTTAGTTTTTTTTTTTGTTTTTTTTTTTTATAAAAAAGTGCAACAACTTTTAAGTTTGTTTCTCGCAACTTACAACTAGGCTAATAGCGAAAAATCAATTTTTACGGTTTGAAGTTTTTTTTACACACACATATATATACCTTTTAACTTGAGATTTGTAGGAAGATTTGGTGTAATAAAGTTGAGATTTGCTGGGAGATTTTGAGAATAAGATAAAGATGATGTTAGTTTTTTTTTTATTTTTTGTTTTTTTATAAAAAAGTGCAACAACTTTTAAGTTTGTTTCTCGCAACTTACAACTAGGCTAATAGCGAAAAAAATACATGTAGCTTGGTGGTTCAAACTTGCGTCATCTGTGTAAACACACTTTTGACCAACCACTAAGCTATTCAACATCTTGTTAACTTTGACAACTTTTATAATATTTATTGGGGGGGGGGCCAAATCTATTTTTTTTTTTTTTTAAATATCCCCCCCTACCCCCCTCCCCCCCCCCCCCCCCCCCCCCCGGCCCCCCAACAGATCAAGGCCCCTTGTGCATATAAACTATTAATGATATAAGTATCACAAAGCAATTTTCTATTACTGAATTGTTGTGATCACAATATCACCGCATTTTTTTAAAACTTTTTTTGGTAAGCAAAAAGTGAACTTTAGATAAGTAATTAGTCCCGTATGAAATTCATAAACAATTCATATCTGACACTTGACACTTGAACCGTAACTGCTATACTTCAATCATAGGAAAACTTCTTGTCCAATCAAATGTGGATTCATTACCTTGGTCATTTTCTTCTGAACTACATGTATTTATATAATGATCCTCCAATCAAATGTTGACTGTTACCTTGGTTTTTTTCTTCTGAACTACATGGACTTTGTCAATAATCTTCCAATCAAGTGCGGATTGTTACCTTGTTTTTTTTTTCTACTGACCTACAAGGGCTTTGACAATAATCTTCAGTTATCGAAAAAAAAAATGAGAATCTGGATTCCTTTGAAAGTGACAGCTTGTAGAATATGTTTCTCACTTTCTGGTTGGAAGGTTATTGCAGAGACTTAAACTCGTATCTGTTTGAGAAAGTTTAAGTGCCCTTGCAGGCTGTTCTCCACTATAATCTGATAGCAACATCCAATAGCTCGCAAGACTAGCAGTGCTAAGGGGCTTTATATCCATTCTTAGGGCATTTGAGGAAGTTTTAAATGCGCACACAGGCTTTAAATCCATTCTTTTGACCTGACTGCATCTACTAACCAGAATGGTCATTTACATGTCCACAGTAGATAATGATAAAAAACTATATAAAACTTGTAAAATTTTTCTTGTGTAATATCAGTTTGCTATCAATACAATGCATCCACTACTGTTGAAAGTCAAGAGAATCTAGCTTGAAAACACAACTTGTCAAGAAAAATAGTCCTAACATTAGCTGGTAGAATATGCGATTTTCCTCTGTTTCTTTGCTACTTTTAACTACATACTAATTCTGCCAGACAAATCATCGCTCTAGTCTTTCTTCTAGGGTGCAAAGTTTCTTCCACTTGCCTGCAGTCACTGGTTTGGGTGGGCTCTTGTTAGAATAAGCCTTCTAGTATTGCATCCAGGAAAGTTTGCCCTGCTATTTCTGACATCCTCTTTTCGAACTCCATCTTAGTGATCTTCTTTTGTTCGTAATCATGATGATACTCGTTGATCAAGTTGATGATAGTGGTGCATTCGTCAACATTGGTGTTGGAATTTGAGGTGGCACTGGTATAGAGGCGGCCAATGCGATTGTATAGGGTTGTGGGTACATTTCGATAGGTGAAGCAGTAAAACAAATAATGCTCGGCTGAAAGTTATCTTGAGGTGTAGGACCTCAGATGGTAGAATCGGTCATCGTTGGTGGTAGTAGATCACCTCCGACATTATTTTGGCTTCTTGTATTGACCATTGGATGATAGAATATATTAGTATTAAACAATTTGCAATCTTAAACAGTGTATCATTTATTACATTACAATTCTACCATAGTATTAAGAGTTTACAAGACTAGAGTATTGATCCTTTTTTTCCATCGGAGCTGCAGCAGCTCCACCTTTTGGGAGTTTCTTCCTGACTTTTGGCTTCTTCTCTGTCGGGACTTCCTCGCTAATGACTTTTCTATTCTACGATGCCTACTTCTCTGCCTTTAATGGCACCATGTCCAACTCCTAAAAAAAGAAAAAAAGAAAAAAAAGAAACCCCACCAAATAGTTGCAACCTTCAACCTTCTAAATCTTCTTATGCAGATCAAAATTGACTGCAGATCTTCATTTACTTTTTCAACTTCAAATCTCCATCAATGACCTAACAGCCACAACCATGGATTTTCCAACATGACTCATATTTTTGAGTCAAAATCTGCAAAACTTGATGCAAATCATACAGGATAAAAAAAAAAAGAAAAAAAAGATATGTAGTGATAAATCCCCCTACCTTTCTCTTCTTCATTCTCATATCTGAATCACTCCACTTACCAATTATTTTCAAACAAAGTCTATATGTCTTCTCTATTCTTAATCTCACTTAACATGTGACAATAAAGTAATAGTTGTGTTCATTCCCTCACACCTTATCTTTAATGAGCCTATTTTTTTTCTCCTCCTTATTTCATGAATCTTCTTCTAACTCTGTTAAAGTACCTAACAGTACTATTGAGCCAACAAATTATCCCACTCTCTCTGTAGTTTTTCTCATTTTCTTCAGATATGCATCTGTTTTCCTCCCAAACCACTTAGTTGTGCATCACAATATCACTTCAAGTAATTTCTCTCACTTTCTCAATCATCATGGCTCCTTACTACTTTTTCTCTCCTCTCATTCTTAAAGTTTCTCCTTTATCTCTTTAACAGTTTTAACCCAATTTTCTCTCATCTCATTCCCTTGTCCATGCCAATCGTTTCTTCCAATGACTCAAATACATCTAAATGCACATTTGAATTTTACTACCTATTTCAATTCTTTTTTATAATTTCCCACTAATTCTCTCTCTTCCACTCTCTCCTAACCCATAGTCGTACCATCTACAATGCCTACTTCTAATCTCTCTTCAAGGGCCCCACTCCCTTTAGTTTCAAGTTTACCAACTTCACCATTGAATGCCATGTTTATTTATTTCCTCCAACGGCTTTAACACAAATATTCCTTCCTCTTTGTCCATTTCAAACCTTCCTTATATCTCCACTAGGCCCCACACAATAATAAAACTTCTCTCTTTTCATATCTCATCTCATCTCTCCATAATTCTCCACTACTTTTCTCTCCTCCAAAGGTATTAATCTAACTTTCTCCATATTAACCCTTTCTGATCCTCTTTCACCAAATTAGTCCCTCTTTTTAATGACCCTTCTCTCTCCATTCTAGCTGTGACCTCACCAAATCAAACAATGTGCTCACAGCCTATCACATTCACTTTTCTTTTTATAAACTCTCATAAGCTTTTCACTTCTCTTCTGTTCATGTCATGACCAAATGGTCAAACACCAACACTTAAATTTCAAAATATTCGTATCAACTCCCACATATAAAGGCCCTACGAGTCATTCTCTATCTTCTCAATCCAATGGCCCCATTACATACCATGCTAGCACAACACAAGGCGTCCAATTACAAACAATGCTAGCACTACAAATCCTTTCTCATCTGATCTATTTCCTTGAACTCAGTACTTATCTCAAGCGCACAAATTATCTCACTGGCGTTTTTTTTTCTCATTTCACTTTTTGGGAGTTTTTTCCCGACTTTTGGCTTCTTCTCTGCCAAGGCTTCCTCGCTAATGACTTTTCTATTCTACGCTGCCTACTTCTCTGCCTTTAATGGCACCATGTCCAATACCAGAAAAAAAAACCCTACCAAATAGTTGCAAACCTTCAACCTTCTAAATCTTCTTCTGCAGATCAAAATTGACTGCAAAACTTCATTTACTTTTCAACTTCAAATCTCCATCAATGACATAACAGCCGCAACTATGGATTTTTCAACTTGACTCATATTTCTGAGCCAAAACCTGCACAACTTGATGCAAATCATACAGGATCAAAAAAATAAAAAAGATCTGCAATGCTAGATCTCTCTACCCTTCTCTTCTTCATTCTCATATCTGAACCACTCTACTTACGAAATTTCTTCAAACTGAGTCTATATGTCTTCTCTGTTCTTAATCTTACTTAACATGTGATAATAAAGTAATAGATCTACTCATTCTCTCACACCTTATCTCTGATGAGCCTATATTTTTTTCTCCACCTTATTTCATGAATATTCTTCTAACTCTGTTAAAGTACCTAACGGTACACTTGAGACAACAAATTATCCCACTGTCTCTGTAGTTTTTCTCATTTCCTTCAGATATGTATTGGTTTTCCTCCCAAACCACTTAGTTGTGCATCACAATATCACTTCAAGTAATTTCTCTCACTTTCTCAATCATCACAGCTTTTTCTCTCCTCTCATTCTTAAAGTCTCTTCTTTACCACTTTAACAGTTTTTACCCAATTTTCTCTCCTCTCGTTCCATTATCCATGCCAATCACTTCTTCCAATGACGACTCAAATATATCTAAATGCACATTTTAATTTCACTACTTATTTCAATTATTTCTTATAATTTTCCACTAATTCTCTCTATTCTACTCTCTCCCAACCCATAGTCTTACCATCTAAAATGTCTATTTCTGATATCTCCTCAAGGGCCCCACTCTATTTACTTTCAAATTTACCAACTTCACATTGAATGCCATATTTATTCATTTCCTCCAATGGCTTTAACACAAATATTCCTTTCTCTTTGTCCATTTTAAACCTTCCCTATATATCCACTGGACCCCGCATAATAATAAAACTTCTTTATTTTCACATCTCATCTCATATCTCCATAATTCCCCACTACTTCTCTCTCATCCATAGGTATTAATCTAACTTTCTCCATATTAACCCTTTCTGGTCCTCTTTCACCAAATTAGTCCCTCTTTTTAATTACTCTTCTCTCTCCATTCTAGGCGTGACCTCACCAAATCAGATAATGTGCTCACGGCCTATCACATTCACTTTTCTTTTTATAAACTCTCATAAGCTTTTCACTTCTCTTCTGTTCATGTCATGACCAAATGGTCAAACACTAACACTTAAATTCTAAAATCTTGGTATCAACTCCTATATATGAAGGCCTTACAAGTCATTCTCTCTTTTCTCAATCCAATGACCCATTACATACCATGCTAGCACAACACAAGGCGTCCAATTACAAACAATGTTAACACTACAAATCCTTTCTCATCTAATCTATTTTCTTGATCTCAGTACTTCTCTCAAGTGAACAAACTATCTCACTAGCGCTCTTTTCTCAATCACAAGTTGTGCCCAACCTCTATCGGCTATGCAACCATGAATGTTCGTCATTCTAATATTTTTTCAGATAAGCTCACCCTCATCAATCCAGTTTCGTTTGAGGGGGCGTGATAGAATATATTAGTCTTGAGCAGTGTGTCATTTATTACTTGTTGAAATTCTTCTTCAAAGGTTTGATAAGATCTGCCAACATTTATTATTTACTTAGACTTTAGTTAAATCTTCCTCTATTTAAGTTATATGTTGTAACAACATTTCACAACATGAAATCAAGGAAATATCAATGAAACACAACATTAGAATTCTATCATTGTGCAATCTTCAAGAATTGATTTTTGAGCTTGGTTGGGGAAGTGTTTCAACCTTCCTAGATTATCAACAAAGCTTCTCCATGTTCATTTGGTGAGGGTTTTGCATTTCATGAGTTATTTTTAAGTTTTGCCTAAACTTTAATTCTTAGCTTTGTGCCTATATGTCCATATCTTGCTAAATGCTTTCATATAGGCACAAAGCTAAGAATTATGCCTATTATGTGCTAGAGACTTAATATGTGTAGTTGGATGGCTTGTTTGCATGAGTTTTGAAATAAGATGCAATAAGAAAGATGGTGAATAGCATAGTTCGCGAATCGTGAATCGTATCGTGAATCGAAATATCATTTTTTTCGAATCGTGAATCGTATCGATTAGGTTACATCTTTATAAGTACTTGCTAAATAGTTTTTCATCCTTATAATACCATTTCAAAACTTTTTTTCACAATAATTACACTGTAAGTGCATTCTATTTTTCTCATTAACCCTCAAATAATGATTTCATGTTGTGTCATGTCCATTTTATTTTTTGTTAACCATAATTTAATGATTAATATCAAAGTGCCAAATGTTGAGACAAAATAAAATAAAATAATCAAAATTCAAAAGTGAAAAAAAAATGCAGACTTGACTAACTTGTATAAGACAAAAAAGACATCACATGACTAATGAACACGTCTTCAACTTCTAAGTATTATTCCAAAGCAACAAAAAAAAAAATTAAACTAATGAGATAGTGGCTGAGAATTTTCCACAAACTCAAAACTATCTCAGTCAAAACTAAAGACAGATGCATTTAAAAAGCTAAAAGCTTTTCACAACTTCATTCAACTCAAAGTCGAAAAAAGAAACGAAACGAGAGACTTACAAGTTACAAGCAGCGCGATGGGGTATCAACACTCTACACCAAGCAGTGCGATAGATTTGTGAGTTTTGATCGAGATGGTAGCAGATATGTTGTCTTTCTTTCTCATAAGTTTTATGCTTGCAAATTGCAATTTCGGGCATTTGAGTTTTTAAAGAAATTGAAAAGGTAATCTTAAGATGGCTGTTTTTGTTCGTTTGGATTGTTGATATTATATACGAAATGGGCTAATTGTATGTTATTTAAAGAAATTGAAGTAGGTTTTACTTTAAATATAATTTTTGAATGTTTTTTTGGGCTTTTTTTTGGTTAGAAGCGAATCGTTACGATTCACTGAATCGGACGATTTGGTACGATTCACCGATTCAATGCGATTCTTAGACCAATTCGGTCGAATTTGTGATTCAACCTATGATTCGAATCATTTTTTGCATATATCGACTCGAATCGTACGATTAGTATCGCGAATCGTATGATATCGATAACTATGGTGAATAGTAAAATTCTAGGGTTTTGCTATAAATTCTAATTAGATTGATTTCATGCTTCCTTTAGGTGCTAGAGATGCTAATTAACATAGAATTATAGTTGTATGAACTTAAATTGCCCAAAATTGAGTAAAAATGTCTAATTAGTTTAGTTTACGAAGGGGTTTTGGGTGTAATGTAAATCAAGGTTGATTTAAGTGTTATATTTAATGTACTTAGGGTATGGAAGAACTAAATATGTGGTTATGGCGCTTAAATGGACATCGAATAGAGTACTTATAGTTATAATGCATAAGGGAAAAAACGGGACTTTTGTGGTTAATGTGGGCTATCGGGTGGTTTCGTGTGCCCTAATATATAGTTAGAAGCATAGAATAGCTCGTTTGAGAATCGGGAACCTTGGTCTTCTTTAAAGAGTTAAATGGCTTAAGATAACAAAGGGGGAAAATGCGGGAATTGTGTGTTGTAGAGCTTGTATGGGCTTGTAATTGGTTATTATGTGTTTACTTGCAACTTTAAGATTATGTGAGCTTTTGGTATGTTTTCGTGAAATCCATGATAATGACCCCTTTGTGCACTTGTGGTTAATGATTATATCTCAATTGTGTAGTTCTAATGCTTGTTAAGTAGTTTTTGTATGATGTGATTTATGGCTTATACACTATGTTACTTGATTGTATGCTAAATTGTGATAACCTTCTAGTTGAATGTTACCTCGATTATGTGATTAATCGGCGTGCGGTGCAAATCACCTAAATGTACCGGCGTATGCCTCCCGAATATGCGAGTATCAGAATAATTCCTGAATGTGCCAGAGGCTATCGCCAGATTGTACCAGAGGTTATCTCCTGATTGAGTCAAGCTTGACTAAGTCACACTTGAATTAATTGTCTTACTCGTCTTCTGGTCATCCATCATGTAACTCTTGCTTGAGCCTTTGTTCTTTGGAGAGTTACCTTGGATTGGGATCTTGTAGTTATATCGTATACTTCTTGATATGGTTATTCTCTTCCCCTTGTTAGGTGACGCTTCATTGTTAATTGTACATTGATCTTGCCTTGTTAATTGTGTTTATGTGGCTTTTTTTTATTTCTTTGCTTATTCTTTATTGCTTGTTATTAGTTATAGTTCTCTAATAAGTTAATTGGTTTTATTCCCTCGAATGAGTACTTTATCTTGTTAAATAGTTTTATGTTTTATATGCATTGCACGAAAATGTTTTTCGAAAACTCCCTGGTTATATGTTCCCTTCCTCACTAGGCATACGAGTGTTGTATGCTCAACCATCTTTCTAACCATTTCAGGTTCAAAGATTGAGAAAGAGAAGACCAGAAGACATCTTGAATGAAGTTGTTTAGTAGTTGTAGTATGTGTTATTTGTAAAGCAAATGTAGAGTTGTCTTGTAAAATGTTTTGTGTTCGGAGAAGTTTAGTATGTATTTATGTTGCTCTGTAGAGGATTGTATCTAAATCTCCCAACTGGCATGTAATAACTTTAAAGATTTACTTTATTGTCTAATTAGCTTGCATGCTTGTTTGTGAAATATGATAGGGAGTGATTGGAAGATTTAATCTTTAAATGAATTGAATAAAGAACATTATTAGAGTGGTATGATAACTGATTTTCTAAACTAGTATTTCAATAACTTATGAGCTTGCATACTTGCTTGTGTACATTTGTTGAGTTTGTTGAGTTATAAGGCTCAGATGGCCTTGAGGAGTTTATTGTATGTGTTAATATTGGAGGACGGGAATTGTGAAGGAGTTGTTTTCTGGTTTTATAGCCTGTGTATAGGTATCAGATAGTCCTATAAACATGGAAGACTCTATCTGTTTTCTCTCATTTTTCGTGACCTCGGGAATGGAATTGGGGCCTCCAGTCTCGTGAGGGATCAAGGCGTTACAGTTGGTATCAGAGCTTAGTTAGCTCTCAGCCGTGATAGGGTCATCGGTCTGTTAGGTAGTTGGTATTAGAGCTTAGTTATCTAAATCTCTCAAGTGAATGCATGTGAAAGTATGTTTGAATAAATGTGTGCTTACATGTTAGACTTGTGTGTCTTGAATGTTAATGTAGTTCTAGGGGATTGTTTATGTAGAATAGGCATAGTGTGTCGGATGTGCAAATTTGTGACTATGCATATTTGCGTGGTTTGATTAGAAATTATGTGCATCTAGGTGTCCTAACTGCGTAATGTGTGAAACTTGTGTAGTAAGTGTCTGCTTGAGAGGATTGATATGCTTACTTGAATGACAATGTGTTCCTAAGTGCTATGTTTGTGTGGAATAGGAAAGATGTATAATATGTGTAATCTAGTGGTTATTTGTACTTGTTGTGATTAATGTGTATACTTGATCAACTTATTCTATATGAAGTTTAATACTTATGTGGCTTTAATTGTTATTACATGCTATATGATCATTTCATTATATGGTGCACCTATGTTTGTGTCACATTTCGCATACTTGTCATAACATATTGTATTATAGTTATCATATGGTGGGAAGTAGAAGTAGAAGTAGAAGGCAGACTTCGGGTCAAAATACAGGGGGAGGAGTCCCGGGTCAGCAAGCTACTAATGAACAATTGACAACCACTTTGGACAGAATTACTGAACTACTCGTGGAACAGAGACGGGCAGGTACTAGTGATAGTAATAGTAATCAACTAGAGAAGTTTATTGCGTATGGGGTAACTGTATTTCTTAGGGAGCCAGATGATGTACAGGTTGAACGATGGTTAAATCGGGTTGAGAAGATCTTCAAGGCCTTAGAATATTCTGATGAAAGAAGAGTCTCATTTGCTGTGTTCTTGCGTGAAGGAGATGCCGAGCAATAGTGGAGGACTGTGAAGCTCAAATGGGAGGAGAATGATACGCCACACTTGTGGGTCGACTTTGTTAAGGAGTTTCGGGATCAGTACATTTCTGAGTTAGCACGTGAAAGGAGGGAGAAATAGTTTATATCATTGAAACAGGGAAATATGATCATTGATCAGTATGAGGCTGCATTTACTAGACTTTCCTAATATGTACCCGCTTTAGTGTAGCCTGAGTGCCGGAGGATTCAAAGATCTATCCAGGGATTGGAGGCAGATATACAACTCAACTTGTCTTCTCAGGATTTTCCTACTTACTCTGCTGTTGTTAAAGCGGCGTTGAGATTTGAGAAGTGCAAGACAGATTTAGTAGCCGAGAGTAGTCAACCTAACAAGAGGCCGAACTTATCTCAGAGTCCAAATTAGCAACAATACCCTTCGTCTCAAGGACAACAAAGCCATTATCGGTCCCCGATTCAAGTAGTTGAATTGAAGCAATCCTATCAACCTGTGGCACAGTTGGAGTACTTTCCTACTTAGTTGAATGATCCCTCAATTATTATGGAATCTCAGCAAGGACCGATTTAGACTCAAGAGCAGGCTAGGCAGCTTGTTATGGAACCCCAGTCGAGTGGACCTGTTGTTGCTTCTATAGCCTTGGACCCTATTGGAAAAGGCACTACTGATTGAGTTCGCCATTGTACTTTCTGTAAGCGTAAGGGCATTTTAAGAATGACTGTTGGAAGAAATTTGGAAAGTGTACGGGTTGTGGTAGTAACCGACGTAGAGTAAAAGACTGTCTGAAATGGACTTAAGGCGGACCTACAGATAATGCTCCTCCGCAATAATTAGCTCGAATTAAAGTCTACCTTGTCATACCGCTTCATGGAATGGGTAAGAAAAAGAACGAATTATTTTATATCAATATAACTAATGTATATATGTGTTATGCTTGGTTATCTGGCATTGAGATATTTAGAATTACTCATGTATATGACTTGTGACCTACGAGGATATGTTAGCCATGCATGAGTTCTTGTGAGCATTCTTTTGGAATTCTTATGCAATATCTTTCGGGTATTCTTGCATTGTATTCTTATCACACCTGTTACTGGGCACGTATATTGGGATTCTCGCATGGCACCTTGTGGAACTTCTTGCTAGAATTTTCGATAGTACTTCTTACTGGATTTCTTATTCGGTAGTTCAGATATCAGTATGCGAAAATCACTTTTGAGATCCCGTTCAGCTTTATCTTCAATATTTCCATATGGGCTTCCTCTTGGTAAATTCTTGGTATTTTCTAACTGGTATTTTGTGGGAGCCTTTATTTGGCTACCTCGCTCGGGATTTCTTTCGTAGGGTTCTTCTAGTATTCTTGCGGAGTTCTCAGTAGCGTTATTGTGTGTATTCTTGTTAGTATTCTAGGCAGTATACTTCTCCAACAACAGTTCTAGCCTAAGTTGCTACAGATGTTAAGGATTCTTTTGAGCTTAAGAAATTGCGATGATGCAATTTGTTTAAGGGGGAAGGATGTGACGTCCGAGACTTAGGACATGCATACACTACACATTGCATGCATTTTATACATTTAGTGGTGCAATTACTATGCCTTTACTTACTAGAAATGTACAATTAAATGTTTAGTTGTCTCTTACGTGTAATTACATGTTTAAATTAACTTTTGAATTTAAATTATGAGTTTATTTAATTTAGTAAATAATAAATGTGCATTTATATTATTTTTATAAAAGTTATTAAAGGAGATTGCATTTAATTATACATTTACCTATTTTAAAGGCCTATTTTCAAAAGTTACTATTCATTTTTGATTTCGATTGTCTAATTTTTCCGATTTTGTATTTTTCCCAAGTTACGTGACTTACGTGAGGTATGAAAAAAAATGTTATTTCGTGCATAGCATCTCGGGAAGAGTGAAATAGAAATTATATTTTCTATCGTATGAATAGTAACAACAAAGTAGCATTTTTAAGCTTTTAATTGCATTTTTTGACCCAAACTTGATCCAACCCATAACTCAAACCCACAACCCAACCCAAATACCCATAAACTAACTATAAAACAAAAAACAAAAAAAAAGAGGAAGAAGAAAAGAGGTGGACGACCAAGGTGAAAAAAGAAAGGAAAAAGAAAAAAATTTCTTCAATCTTCAAGAATTGATTTTTGAGCTTGCTTGGGGTAGTGTTTCAACCTTTCTAGATCATCAACAAAGCTTCTCCATCTTCATTTGGTGAAGGTTTTGCATTTCATGAGTTATTTTTAAGTTTTGCCTAAACTTTAATTCTTAGCTTTGTGCCTATATGTCCATATCTTGCTAAATGTTTTCACAAAGTATGCTTATGATGTGCTAAAGACTTAATATGTGTAGTTGGATGGCTTGCTTGCATGAGTTTTGAAATAAGATGCAATGAGGAAGATGATGAATAGTAAAATTATAGGGTTTTGCTATAAATTGCTAATTAGATTGATTTCATGCTTCCTTTAGGTGATAGAGATGCTAATTAACGTAGAATTATAGTTGTATAAACTTAGATTGCCCGAAACTTGAGTAAAAATGTCTAATTAGTTTAGTTTACGAAGGGATTTTGGGTGTAATGTAAATCTAGGTTGATTTAAGTGTTATATTCAGTGTACTTTGGTATGGAAGTACTAAATATGCCATTATGCCGCTTAAATGGACATCGAATAGAGTACTTGTAGTTATAAAGCATAGGGAAAAAAACGGGACTTTTGTGGCTAATGTGGGCTATTGGGTGGTTTCGTGTGCCCTAAGTGTGCCAGAATGTATAGTTAGAAGATTAGAATAGGTAGTTCAAGAATCGGGAACCTTGGTCTTCGTTATAGAGTTAAATGGCTTGGGATAACAAAGGGGAAAATGTGGGAATTGTGTGTTATAGAGCTTGTATAGGCTTGTAATTGGTTATTATGTGTTTACTTGTAACTTTAAGGATTATTTGAGCTTTTGGTATGTTTTCGTGAAAAGCATGATAATGACCCCTTTGTGCACTTGTGGTTAATGTTTATATCACAATTGTGTAGTTCTAATGTTTGTTAAGTAGTTGTTGTATGATGTGATTTATGGCTTGTACACTATGTTACTTGATTGTATGCTAAATTGTGATGCCCTTCGAGTTGAATGTTACCTCGATTATGTGATTAATCGGCGTACGGTGCAAATCACCTGAATGTACCGGGGTATGCCTCCCGAATATGTGAGTGTCGGAATAATTCCTGAATGTGTCAGAGGCTATCGCCAAATTGTACCGGAGTTTATCTCCTGATTGAGTCAAGCTTGACTAAGTGACACTTGAATTAATTGTCTTAATTGTCTTACTCGTCTTCTGGTCATCCATCGTGTAACTCTTGCTTGGGCGAGAGTTACCTTGGATTGGGATCTTGTAGTTATATCGTATACTTCTTGATGTGGTTATTCTCTTTCCCTTGTTAGGTGACGCTTAATTATTAATTGTACATTGGTATCGCCTTGTTAATTGTGTTTATGTGGCTTTTGTATTTCCTTGCTTATTCTTTATTGCTTGTTATTAGTTATAGTTCTCTAATAAGTTAATTGGTTTTATTCCCTCGAATGAGTACTTTATCTTGTTAAATGATTTTATGATTTATATGCATTGCAAGAAAATGTTTTTCGAAAACTCCCCGATTATATGTTCCTTTCCTCACTGGGCATACGAGTGCTATATGCTCAACCCTCTTTCTAACCATTTCAGGTTCGGAGATTGAGAAAGAGAAGATCAGAAGACATCTTGAATGAAGTTGTTTAGCTAGCTGTACTATGTGTTATTTGTAAAGCAAATGTAGAGTTGTCTTGTAATATGTTTTGTGTTTGGAGAAGTTTAGTATGTATTTATGTTGCTCTGTAGAGGATTGTATCTAAATCTCCCAACTGGCATGTAATAACTCTAAAGATTACTTTATTGTCTAATTAGCATGCATGCATGTGTGTGAAATGAGGTAGGGAGTGATTGGTAGATTTACTCTTTATATGAATTGAATAAAGAACATTAGGGTGGTATGATAACTGATTTTATAACCCAGTATTTCAATAACTTATGAGATTGCATGCTTGCTTGTTTACCTTCGTTGAGTTTGTTGAGTTCAAAGACTCGGATGACCTTGATGAGTTTGTTGTATGTGTTGATATCGAAGGATGGGAATTGTGAAGGAGCTGTTTTGTGGTTATATAGCCTATGTACAGGTATCAGATAGTCTTATAAACAGGGAAGACTCTGTCCGTTTTCTCTCGTTTTTCGTAACCTCAGGAATAGAATCGGGGCCTCCGGTCTCGTGAGATATCGTGGCGTTACAATGGTGGTGGTGGATAGTTGCTAAGAGTGGTGCGGCATGGTGGTGAATGGTGGTGTTAGGGAGAAGAAAGAAGATAAGTGGTAGGGAGGAGAGAAAGAGGAACAAAATAAAATAAAAAAGAAAATAGAAAATAGAGAAATGAAGAAGTGAATTTAAGATTTAAAACAATATCGAGAAATATAAAAATAAATTTTATTTGGCTACCCTTATTTTAGTTTTTATATTTTAACCCCACTCTGTTAAGTTTCCATAATGGAATTTAACTGAATGACTTAAATGAAACCATTGCAAATAAATTAATGGTCTTTTTAATGGCAAAAATAATTCTATGGTCAAAACAGTATTACAAAATTATTTAATAACCCCTAAAATAATTTGTGATCATTCCATGGCTGACTTTGAAGATAAACCAGTTTACTCTTTAAACACTCAATCTGCTTTCAGGCATTTTGAAGAGTTCGCGAATCCACGGCTCTTACAACAATTCTCACATTTCAGTTTAACACATCTCAGATTGTTGAAAAATTTACTTTAATTTCGTATTTCCATAATAAGCTATGTGGACTAACACAATATGTATCTTTTCCCCCCAAAACTTGTTTCTCTCAAGTTTTTGGAGCATAATGCACAAAACTTAAATTAAGAAAAAGTAGAATGGGAAATTTTAATGTTAGTCTTTAAACGAGTTAGTTAATTGACAAAAAATATCTCCATATTCATGTCCATATCCACTATTATCGGAATTTAAGAGAATCTAGCTTCAAAACACTACTATCTGTATCTAACCCCTCAAAGGGTGAAGATTAGTTGTAACTACACACTAATTCTACCAATGAAAACATCGCTCAAAAGTGCTTGTTCAATGGTTGCAGTCAGTAATCTTCCCCTGCTATTTGTTTCAGCCTCTGTACATATTCGCGAGGAGTGATCTTATTTTGTCGGAGATCATTATACGCTTCTTGCAAGTCAGTTGGGGCTCTGAAACTGATGACATATTCTGGCAAGATATGAGTATTTGTGTGAGTACTCCAGATAATATGCTTTGTGGGAGAAGATAACTTGTCAACCCCAGAATCAAACTGTTCAGAACCCGTGCGACTCTGTTCAGAACCCGGACGAACAAGCTCCATCCTTCCCAGAATAACACGGCAAAGCAGTAGATGCCTTAGCCCGTTCTCATCAACTATCGAGGATAGTATGCTGTCAACAGGGTAATCATTAGGTGTGAGATAGACGCCAGGGCCATAGATTCCATTGCTTATTGAATCGCCAAACCCATGAGCGATGATCTTACAAATCTCATCCTTGGAAGCACCATACCAAGCATAATTCACGTTTGCATTACCCCCACAGATTCTCGCCATGGCACGCGCAAAGCTAAAGAAAGATTGCCACTTTGCCTTTTTCATCAAGCCTGAAAATTCATTCCTATGAATGGCCTCAACTTGCGTATCAAATCCTTGAGAATTCAAACGCGATATGAGCTGTGACTTGATTGATCCGTACAGCCTATCCTCTTTATCAACTTTGATCAAATCATCACATTGAAAGGCAGAAACTGCATCATCTTGAACTTGATGTGGGTCGCTACGATTCGCCCCTGAACCATTGGAATGATCCTCACAAGTAGGCGCAGCAATGTGATTGACTGAAGCTGAAACGTTATCACCACCATCGGTTGCTCCAATTTGCACGTTAGACTTCGTACCATACATGTTTACGCAAGAAAATTAAGAAGAGCCTTGTGAAGAAGCTATTAGTATATGGTATACGCTATTTTATATTTTAACGTAGGGAGAAAATAAGGGAAAAATGTAGAAACACTAACTAAATCTTTATTACTCTTTTATTTGGGATACGATAAAATTGGAAAAAACTAACTGTTATTTATAGAATTCACAAAAATCCAATACCAATTAGGATAGGAAACCTATACCCACTAGGAAAAGACTACCTAAACAAAAAAATAATTTTAAAGCTAACTAGAGTTAACATAAGCTAATGACTCGATCTGCAATCAAGAAAACCAACACAGTAAAAAAGTTGAATTCCTAAGGAAGAAGCAAAAACTCAAGATTTCGATGATTTATGAAAGGAAATTTTCTTCGGTCAAGAGAAATGAATGAGATCAAGCTTTGATTGGACGTGAGTTGATTATGAGTTTTTTCCAGGTAGCCATGAACAAGAGCTCATATCAAAAGAATCAGATAAGAAATCTTTACAAACCTTAGAATGAAGCTTTGAACATATGAAAGAACGAAGAAAAATCTTTGAAGATGTTTGTATATGAGAGTAAGCTATATACGGGAAAAGAAGTTCGTATGGTTTGCTATATACGGGAAAAGAAGTTAGTATGGTTTAAAAAGTTTGCGTGTGTTACAGTAATTAATATCCATATATATATAGATTTGTCACGCCCCGAAATCCACGCTAGCCGGACTTCAAGGGCATCACTGTCGTAGACCAAAGGACTAATCCTCGAGCATGCAAGGTTACACTACAAATTCTATTCAATCATTATCATAACTCCATGTATTTGCAAATCCCAACTCTAGATTATTTACTTTTCTTTCTTTTAATTTGATCAACCACCCAATATATCCCGTAATTGTTTCTAACACTCACTCAGACACTTTCACACACTTTCACCTAAACTAACGGGAGCCTACCGATAGATTTGATCTCGCACTCAAGCACACTACACTAAATTAATCCGTACACTTGTGGATTTAAATTTGATTAACTTTTGCACTCATTTTACATACCGACCAAGTTATGATCATATATATTTTACTTCTTGGAGTAATAAAGCAAGTCGACTTAAAATCATCTCAATGAGAAAAGAAAGAGAAGTCGTGGAATCTTTTGATGAGTAGAGCAAGAGTCCTGAGAATTCTTTCTTCATTCTTTTGTAATGTTTCCAGAAATGATGACTTTGGAAAATCTAAAGTCGTAAACTTTTATTGAAATACAAAATGTTTCTAAACTTTGTACTTGATTTGCTGCTGTACATTGTGCAAATATAACTTTTAAGAGCCATCTCATTATTGGATTTCAGATTACATGATACCGTTTTTGGTTTTACTTTGTGCATTCTGATTGAAACCGGCAAGATTGGAATTGAAGTTTTGACTCTCTCCATTTGCAGTGAGGTTCTGAAGCTTAATATGACTGAAGTTGCATGGGTAAGTTTTAGTATGGCTGTTTACCATGTTCATATTTTCTTGAAAGCAGACTATTTTGACTTTGTCTTTCATGTTTTTCAATTGTTGTACTTTTGAGTTTTAAATTTATGTTGTTGTAGTCTGTACTTATCTATTAGATAGGCTTGTGTCATATCTTGGCACTATATATGTGTTGTGTACTATACTTTTCGAAACAAGTGAAAGCAGTACACCCTTTTCAGCTTTTATATGGTATTAGTAGTCTCTTGACCTACGTCATCTAAACTCTTCTCTTTTTTTTTTTGGTCTTGCAATTTTCATGGCTACCTCTTCTGCTCATGCTGCAACTTCTACACCATCTGCTTCCTCCTTCTCTCTTCCTACCTATAATATCAAAACCTTCGTTACGATAAATCTGGACTCACACTACAAGAAAAAAATCGATTTCAGCGAGGGAGGATTCCTCTCGCCGGGCCGACGCTGAAAGGGTCTCAGTACTTTTTCGTGCCAACTTGGTTTTAGTGTGTCAAAATCTGACATTTCTCTCTTCATCTACATGCGGGGTATGATCACTATCTTTCTTCTTGTCTATGTTGATGATATTATACTTACTGGCTCGTGCTCTTCTTTTATTGCTTCAATTATTACCTTGCTGAATCGTCAATTTCTATTGAAAAACCTTGGTCAGTTATCGTACTTCCTTGGCATTGAGGTTAAACATTTGTCTAGTGGGCTATTATTATCTCTGCATAAGTATGTCAATGAGTTGCTTGGTCGAGCAAAACTCGAGGCTGCTAAACCTGTAGCTTCTCCCATTGCACCGAATCAACAACTATCTATTCATGTGGGTGATCCTTTTTCTGATCCCACACAATATAGGAACATTGTGGGAGCTCTTCAATATTTGACTGTTACTTGTCCTGATATTGCATTAGCAGTTAATAAAGTCAACTGAACATCATTGGACAATAGGGAAACGGATTCTGCATTATCTCAAGGGTACAAGTTCTTACGGGTTGCATCTCCGGCCCTCTTCTGGATTTTCTCTTCATACATATTTAGACTCTGATTGGGCGGGGTGTCCTGATGATCGGCGTAGTACTCATGGGTATTGTGTATTGTTGGGGCCTAATTTTATCTCATGGTCTACAAAGAAGCAAACCACCACTGCTCGGTCTAGCACCAAAGTAGAGTATCGTGCAATTGCTTTTTCCACAGCTGAACTTTGTTGGGTTCAGTCCCTACTTACTGAACTTCATCTTCCTCAGTCGTCTCCTCTGACTCTATTGTGTGATAATATTGGTGCTACTTATTTGACTGTTAATCCGGTGTATCATGCTCAAACGAAGCATATTGAGATCGATGTGCACTTTGTTCGTGAGAAAGTCGCTGCTAAGCAACTCCAGGTCGGTTTTATATCCATTGTTGATCAGTTAGCTGATGTCATGGCAAAGGATCTCCATATCTTGAGATTCAATAAACTTCGAGGCAAGCTCGCCGTTCATGATCCGGCTTCGCTTAAGGGGGCGTGATAACAGACTATTTTGACTTTGTCTTTCACGTTTTTCAATTGTTCTACTTTTGAGTTTTAAATTTATGTTTGTTATAGACTGTACTTTTCTATTAGATAGGCTTGTGTCATATCTTGGCACTATATATGTGTTGTGTACTGTACTTTTCGAAACAGGTGAAAGCAATACACCCTTTTCAGCTTTTATATTTCTAACCCTGACACGCTTAGAATATATGAAAGATAGATAGGTATAGAAACAGAAAATAAAATTAGAGGAAGTAGATGGTTACCCATTTTTCCTCTTGTAAAATTTTATAAAAAAAGCTCAGAAAAATTTTTCGTTGTCCCCCAATTGATCATAAAAAGGCTAATTCACATATATTAGATGTTAAGATCTGATTTTAGCTAATGTTTTTATTTGCTATGTTTTAGCAAAAAATATGGATATTATTGTGTGTAGAATTTTTGTGATTGTAGGTAAGCTGCTACTAGTGCAAGTAGTATTCTAGTCATAAAGAGTCCAAGTTTGACAAACTATCAAGAACTCTTGTGCAAAAGAGATAACCTTGAAAACACTCCTACCTATACTTGACATCTGCACCAAGCTCCATAAATTGGCGCCTCAATTCTCAGTTGAAGGTGGCGAGTAGTGAACAGACAATAAGGAGCTGAGTCGTGAGTTAGGTATAGGCAGTCTGTGTCTGGTCGTGTTGCAACATATTGTGTAATAGAGTATACTGATGTTCTAGTTAGTGTTGCAACACAGTCTATTTTAGACAAATGTATTGACCAATCTATCTAGAGTTTCAAGAATCTTTAATTTATGTTTTAGTATTCATTCTTCAGGAGAAGAATGTGTGTTATCGGGAGAGAACTTTTGTAAGTCGAGGGGAGTTCGCCAAACTAGAGAGTCTACTAAAGGAGTCTTACACCTAGGCGGCAAGGGTTAAGAGGGAGTCTTCAATTGCGTAAGTTCCATTGATGTCTGTAATCTCTTGAAACTTAATGGATTAGTTTGTTGGCCAGGGAGTGGCCGCGTGGACATCGACCTAGTTGGTTGAACCACGTTAAAATTTATGTGTCTTTACATTTGTTGCAACATATTTACTTTCCTGCAAATTTACTTAGTTGATTTGTTTAATTATTACATGGATTAAAAGCCAGAGATTTACATTAGCATCAAATTGCTATACAAAGGAAGTTTCCGTATTTGATCCTTGGATGTGTCCCTTGAAATCTTAAACACATTTGTTGTATTAGCACCTATCATTGAGCTTCTATTAGATAACAATGGTGTCCAAGAAACAATACCATATTCCTCCTTATTGTAGGTACACATAATAATATGACAATGCCTTTGTCACC
Organism: Ehretia macrophylla; assembly: GCA_037974665.1. NCBI lineage: Eukaryota > Viridiplantae > Streptophyta > Magnoliopsida > Boraginales > Ehretiaceae > Ehretia > Ehretia macrophylla. Next base: position 10,990,589 of record CM075775.1, read on the forward strand.
ATACTTCTGTTTTTACTTTTGTTTGCAAATTCAAATGAAATATCTATAATATCCAGGTTAACATTCTCCAGCTTGGTATCAAGAAAGTATTTCTGCAATCTTACTGTTTCATCTAAATCCTACAATTCAAATGAAGCCAGGGGTGGAACCAGGATTAGAATGCTGGGGGGACCGAATTTCCAGCTTGGTATCAAGAGGGAAATGAAAGGAAAGTAAAGTGAAGGAAGAAAAATAAAGGAAAGGCAAGGAAATGAATTACCTTGTTTGGATTGTAAAAAAATAATAATGAAAAGGAAGGGAAATGATTTTATGATTTTTTATTTGGATTGGAGAAGGAAAGGAAATGAAAGGTTAATTTTAAATAAAAAATTACTTAAGTACCCTTTTTTATTTTTTTTACCAATGAGATATATAAGGACAAAATAGATTTTTTATAACTTTACTTTCCTTTCCCACTAAAAAATCCCAAATTGGAAGGATTGTAAAATTCATCTCATTAAAGGAAATAGAGGGATTGAAAAATCCCTCCCTAATCTTTCCTTCCTCTAAAATTGCAATCCAAACAAGAGAAATGATTAAAAAATCCCTCCCTAATCTTTCCCTAATCTTTCCTTCCTCTAAAATTGCAATCCAAACAAGAGAAATGATTGAAAAATTCCTCCCTAATCTTTCCTTTCCTTTAATATTGCCAATCCAAACAAGCTGTTAAACTCGTATCTGTTTGAGAAAGTTTAAGTGCACTTGCAGGCTGTTCTCCACTATAATCTGATAGCAACATCCAATAGCTCGCAAGACTAGCAGTGCTAAGGGGCTTTATATCCATTCTTAGGGCATTTGAGGAAGTTTTAAATGCGCACACAGGCTTTAAATCCATTCTTTTGACCTGACTGCATCTACTAAACAGAATGGTCATTTACATGTCCACAGTACACTAGATAATGATATAAAACTTGTAAAATTTTTCATGTGTAATATCAGTTTGCTATCAATACAATGCATCCACTACTGTTGAAAGTCAAGAGAATCTAGCTTGAAAACACAACTTGTCAAGAAAAATAGTTCGAACATTAGCTGGTAGAATATGCGAATTTCCTCTGTTTCTTTGCTACTTTTAACTACATACTAATTCTGCCAGGCAAATCATCGCTCTCGTCTTTCTTCTAGGGTGCAAAGTTTCTTCCACTTGCCTGCAGTCACTGGTTTGGGTGGGCTCTTGTTAGAATAAGCCTTCTAGTATTGCATCCAGGAAAGTTTGCCCTGCTATTTCTGACATTCTCTTTTCGAACTCCATCTTAGTGATCTTCTTTTGTTCGTAATCATGATGATACTCGTTGATCAAGTTGATGATAGTGGTGCATTCGTCAACATTGGTGTTGGAATTTGAGGTGGCACTGGTATAGAGGCGGCCAATGCGATTGTATAGGGTTGTGGGTACATTTCGATAGGTGAAGCAGTAAAACAAATAATGCTCGGCTGAAAGTTATCTTGAGGTGTAGGACCTCAGATGGTAGAATCGGTCATCGTTGGTGGTAGTAGATCACCTCCGACATTATTTTGGCTTCTTGTATTGACCATTGGATGATAGAATATATTAGTATTAAACAATTTGCAATCTTAAACAGTGTATCATTTATTACATTACAATTCTACCATAGTATTAAGAGTTTACAAGACTAGAGTATTGATCCTTTTTTTCCATCGGAGCTGCAGCAGCTCCACCTTTTGGGAGTTTCTTCCTGACTTTTGGCTTCTTCTCTGTCGGGACTTCCTCGCTAATGACTTTTCTATTCTACGATGCCTACTTCTCTGCCTTTAATGGCACCATGTCCAACACCTAAAAATAGAAAAAAAGAAAAAAAAGAAACACCACCAAGTAGTTGCAACCTTCAACCTTCTAAATCTTCTTATGCAGATCAAAATTGACAGCAAATCTTCATTTACTTTTTCAACTTCAAATCGCCATCAATGACCTAACAGCCACAACCATGGATTTTCCAACATGACTCATATTCCTGAGCCAAAATCTGCGCAACTTGCTGCAAATCATTAAGGATCAAAAGAAAAAAAAAAAAAATCTGCAGTGATATATCCCCCACCTTTCTCTTCTTCATTCTTATATCTGAATCACTCCACGTACCAAATTTCTTCAAACAGAGTCTATATGTCTTCTCTATTCTTAATCTCACTTAACATGTGACAATAAAGTAATAGTTCTGCTCATTCCCTCACACCTTATCTCTGATGAGCCTATTTTTTTCTCCTCCTTATTTCATGAATCTTCTTCTAACTCTGTTAAAGTACCTAACGGTACTATTGAGCCAACAAATTATCCCACTCTCTCCGTAGTTTTTCTCATTTTCTTTAGATATGCATCCGTTTTCCTCCCAAACCACTTAGTTGTGCTTCACAATATCACTTCAAGTAATTTCTCTCACTTTCCCAATCATCATGGCTCCCCACAACTTTTTCTCTCTTCTCATTCTTAAAGTCTCTCCTTTACCTCTTTAACAGTTTTAACCCAATTTTCTCTCATCTCATTCCCTTGTCCATGCCAATTGCTTCTTCCAATGACTCAAATACATCTAAATGCACATTTTAATTTCACTACCTATTTCAATTCTTTTTTCTAATTTTCCACTAATTCTCTCTCATCCACTCTCTCCTAACCCATAGTCCTACCATCTACAATGCCTACTTCTACTCTCTCCTCAAGGGCCCCACTCCCTTTACTTTCAAATTTACCAACTTCACATTGAATGCCAAGTTTATTTATTTCCTCCAATGGCTTTAACACAAATATTCCTTCCTCTTTGTCCATTTCAAACCTTCCTTATATATCCACTAGGCCCCGCACAATAATAAATCTTCTCTCTTTTCACATCTCATCTCATATCTCCATAATTCTCCACTACTTCTCTCTCCTCCAATGGTATTAATTTAACTTTCTCCATATTAACCCTTTCTAATCCTCTTTCACCAAATTAGTCCCTCTTTTTAATGACCCTTCTCTCTTCATTCTAGCCGTGACCTCACCAAATCAAACAATGTGCTCACGGCCTATCACATTCACTTTTCTTTTTATAAACTCTCATAAGCTTTTCACTTCTCTTCTGTTCATGTCATGACCAAATGGTCAAACACCAACACTTAAATTCCAAAATCTTGGTATCAACTCCCACATATAAAAGCCCTACGAGTCATTCTCTCTCTTCTCAATCCAATGGCCCCATTACATACCATGCTAACATAACACAAGGCGTCCAATTACAAACAATGCTAGAACTATAAATCCTTTCTCATCTGATCTCTTTTCTTGAACTCAGTACTTCTCTCAAGCACACAAACTATCTTACTGGCACTTTTTTCTCATTTTTCTCTTTTCTCAATCACTAGTTGTGCCCAGCATCTATTGGCGATGCAACCATGAATGTTTGTCATTTTTATATTTTTCCAGACAAGCTCTTCGTCAACAATCTGGTTTTGCTTGAGGGGGGGTGATAGAATATATTAGTCTTGAATAGTGTGTCATTTATTACTTATTGAAATTCTTCTTCATAGATTTGATTGGATCTGCGAACATTTATTGTTTATTTAGACTTTAGTTAAATTTTTCTCTATTTAAGTTGTATGTTGTAACATCATTTCACAACATAAAATCAAGGAAATATCAATAAAACACAACATTACAATTCTACCATCGTATCAAGAGTTTACAAGACCAGCGTCATGATCCTTTTTTTTCTGCCGGAGCTGTAGTAGCCCCACTTTTTGGGAGTTTTTTCCCGACTTTTGGCTTCTTCTCTGCCAAGGCTTCCTCGCTAATGACTTTTCTATTCTACGCTGCCTACTTCTCTGCCTTTAATGGCACCATGTCCAACACCAGAAAAAAAAACCCTACCAAATAGTTGCAAACCTTCAACCTTCTAAATCTTCTTCTGCATATCAAAATTGACTGCAAATCTTCATTTACTTTTCAACTTCAAATCTCCATCAATGACCTAATAGCCAAAACCATGGATTTTCTAACATGACTCACATTTCTGAGACAAAATTTGCACAACTTGATGCAAATCAAACCGGATAAAAAAAAATAAAAAAGATGTACAGTGCTAGATCCCACTACCCTTCTCTTCTTCATTCTCATATCTGAATCACTCCACTTACCAAATTTCTTCAAACTGAGTCTATATGTCTTCTCTGTTCTTAATCTCACTTAACATGTGATAATAAAGTAATAGATCTGCAAATTCCCTCACACCATATCTCTGATGAGCCTTTTTTTTTTCTCCTCCTTATTTCATGAATCTTCTTCTAACTTTGTTAAAGTACCTAACGATACTCTTAAGACAACAAATTATCCTACTCTCTCTGTAGTTTTTCTCATTTCCTTCAGATATACATCTGTTTTCCTCCCAAACCACTTAGTTGTGCATCACAATATCACTTCAAGCAATGTCTCTCACTTTCTCAATCATCATGGCTCCCATAGCCTTTTCTCTCCTCTCATTCTTAAAGTCTCTTCTTTACCACTTTAACAGTTTTTACCCAATTTTCTCTCCTCTCATTCCCTTATCCATTCCAATCACTTCTTCCATTGACTCAAATATATCTAAATGCACATTTTTAATTTTACTACCTATTTCAATTCTTTCTTATAATTTTCCACTAATTCTCTCTCTTCCACTCTCTCCCAACCCATAGTCTTACAATCTAAAATGCCTATTTCTGATCTCTCTTCAAGGGCCCTACTCCCTTTACTTTCAAATTTACCAACTTCACATTGAATGCCATGTTTATTCATTTCCTCCAACGGCTTTAACACAAATATTCCTTCCTCTTTGTCCATTTTAAACCTTCCCTATATAGCCACTGTGCCCTTCACAATAATAAAACATCTCTCTTTTCACATCTTATCTCATATCTCCATAATTCTCAACTACTTCTCTCTCCTCCATAGGTGTTAATCTAACTTTCTCTATATTAACCCTTTTTTGATCTTCTTTCACCAAATTAATCCCTCTTTTTAATTACTCTTCTCTATCTATTCTAGTCGTGACCTCACCAAATCAGACAATGTGCTCACGACCTATCACATTCACTTTTCTTTTTATAAACTCTTATAAGCTTTTTACTTCTCTTCTGTTCATGTCATGACTAAATAGTCAAACACCAACACTTAAATTCCAAAATATTGGTATCAACTCATACATATAAAGGCCCTACGAGTCATTCTCTCTCTTCTTAATCCAATGGCCCCATTACATACCATGCTAGCACAACACAAGGCGTTCAATTACAAACAATGCTAGCACTAGAAATCCTTTCTAATCTGATCTCTTTTCTTGAACTCAGTACTTCTCTCAAGTGCACAAACTATCTCACTAGTGCTCTTTTCTCAATCACCAATTGTGTCCAACCTCTATCGGCTATGCAACCATGAATGTTCGTCATTTTTATATTTTCCCAGACAAGCTCACCGTCAGCAATCCGGTTTCATTTGAGGAGGCGTGATATAATATATTAGTCTTGAGCAGTGTGTCATTTATTTCTTGTTGAAATTATTCTTCATAGATTTGATAGGATATGCCAACATTTATTGTTTATTTAGACTTTAATTAAATCTTCCTCTATTTAAGTTGTATGTTGTAACATCACTTCACAACATGAAATCAAAGAAATATCAATGAAACACAATATTAGAATTCTATCATTGTGCAATGTTTCTTTGTAGGATTAAATTCTTTCTCATAGACGGTGCCAACCTGTTAAGGGAGAAATCCACTGCGTCTAAGCTGAGCACGTTACCTACAAAACAAAGGAACCACATGTGGTTTTCTTGGGGACCTCCTCCGACGATCAAGCCAGTCAAATGTGTCTGAGCACGAGCAATGTGCAGTAGGAGTTTAAAAAGTGACTATTTAAGGAAAATAATGAGTTACGTTTTGTGACTCTTGGAGTCCTATTTATACTATTTGGTAGAAAATCTTATAGAATATATGATGGACCTCAGAAATCTGAGAGATTTTCTTAAAGGGACACGTCACCTATGAGAGCACTAAGGAGAGGTCAGCTTAATTGGAATCATCAAGGCCAATGTGGCCTGACAAGGTCCCAATACATTCACAAGCTCTTTCTTTTAATTCCCAAGTCTTGTAATGTGGTTGGATTCTACGTCAAAGGATCGGGCATTTACCCTATAGCACACAAGTTCCTGTAATTTGTGTGCTATGGGTGATATGAAAACTGGTAATAGTTGTGACGCCCGAGACTTAGGACATGTATACAGTACACATTGCATGCATTTTATACATTTAGTAGAACAATTACTATGTCTTTACTTGCTTAAATGTCTACTTACTAGAAATGTGCAACTAAGTGTGTAGTTGTCTCTTACGTGTAATTACATGTTTAAATTAACTTTTAAATTAAAATTATGAGTTTATTTAATTTAGCAAATAGTAAATTTGTATTTATATTATTTTTATAAAAGTTATTAAAGGAGATTGCATGTAATTATACATTTACCTATTTTAAAAGCCTATTTTCAAAAGTTACTATTCACTTGTGATTTCGATTGTCTAATTTTTTTGACTTTGTATTTTTTCCAACTTACGTGACTTATGTGAGGCATGAGAAAAATTTTATTTCGTGCATAGCATCTTGGGAATAGTGAAATAGAAATTATATTTTCTATCGTATGAATAGTAACAACAAAGTAGCATTTTTAAGCTTTTAATTGCATTTTTTGACCCAAACTTGATCCATCCCATAACTCAAACCCACAACCCAACCCAAATAGCCATAAACTAACTATAAAACAAACAAAAAAAATAAGAGGAAAAAGAAAGGAGGTGGACGACCAAGGTGAAAAAAGAAAGGAAAAAGAAAAACATTTCTTCAATCTTCAAGAATTGATTTTTGAGCTTGCTTGGGGTAGTGTTTCAACCTTTCTAGATCATCAACAAAGCTTCTCCATCTTCATTTGGTGAAGGTTTTGCATTTCATGAGTTATTTTTAAGTTTTGCCTAAGCTTTAATTCTTAGCTTTGTGTCTATATGTCCATATCTTTTTAAATGCTTTCATATAGGCACAAAGCTAAGAATTATGCCTATTATGTGCTAGAGACTTAATATGTGTAGTTGGATGGCTTGTTTGCATGATTTTTGAAATAAGATGCAATGAGAAAGATGATGAATAGTAAAATTCTAGGGTTTTGCTGTAAATTGCTTATTAGATTGATTTCATGCTTCCTTTAGGTGCTAGAGATGCTAATTAAAGTATAATTATAGTTGTATGAACTTAAATTGCCTGAAACTTGAGTAAAAATGCCTAATTAGCTTAGTTTACAAAGGAGTTTTGAGTGTAATGTAAATCCAGGTTGATTTAAGTGTTCTATTTAGTGTACTTAGGCTATGAAAGTACTAAATATGCGATTATGGCGCTTAAATGGACATCGAATAGAGTACTTGTAGTTATAAAGCATAAGGGGGAAAATGAGACTTTTGTGGCTAATGTGGGCTATCGGGTGGTTTTGTGTGCCCTAAGTGTGCCAAAATATATAGTTAGAAGCATAGAATAGCTCATTCGACAATCGGGAACCTTGGTCTTCATTATAAAGTTAAATGGCCTAGGATAACAAAGGGAGAAATGTGGGAATTATGTGTTGTAGAGCTTGTATGGGCTTGTAATTGGTTATTATGTGTTTACTTGTAACTTTAAGGATTATGTGAGCTTTTGGTATGTTTTCGTGAAATGCATGATAATGACCCCTTTGTGTACTTGTGGTTAATGCTTATATCACAATTGTGTAGTTCTAATGTTTGTTAAGTAGTTCTTGTATGATGTGATTTATGGCTTGTACACTATGTTACTTTATTGTATGCTAAATTATGATGACCTTCTAGTTGAATGTTACCTCGATTATGTGATTAATCGGCGTGCAGTGTAAATCACCTGAATGTACTAGGGTATGCCTCCCGAATGTGCGAGTGTCGGAATAATTCTTGAATGTGCCGAAGGCTATCTCCAGATTGTATCGGAGTTTATCTCCTGATTGAGTCAAGCTTGACTAAGTGACACTTAAATTAATTGTCTTAATTGCCTTACTCGTCTTCTGGTCATCCATCGTGTAACTCTTGCTTGGGCCCTTGTTCTTTGGAGAGTTACCTTGGATTGTGATCTTGTAGTTATATTGTATACTTCTTGATGTGGTTATTCTCTTTCCCTTGTTTAGGTGACGCTTAATTGTTAATTGTACATTGGTCTCGCCTTGTTAATTGTGTTTATGTGGCTTTTGTATTTCCTTGCTTATTCTTTATTGCTTGTTATTAGTTATAGTTCTCTAATAAGTTAACTGGTTTTATTCCCTCGAATGAGTACTTTATCTTTTTAAATAGTTTTATGCTTTATATGCATTGCACGAAAATATTTTTCGAAAACTCCCCGATTATATGTTCCCTTCCTCACTGGGCATACGACTGTTGTATGCTCAACCCTCTTTCTAACCATTTCAGGTTCGGAGATTGAGAAAGAGAATGCCAAAATACATCTTGAATGAAGTTGTTTAGCTAGCTGTACTATATTTGTGTTATTTGTAAAGCAAATGTAGAGTTGTCTTGTAATATGTTTTGTGTTCGGAGAAGTTTAGTATGTATTTATGTTGCTCTGTAGAAGAGTGTATCTAAATCTCCTAACTGGCATGTAATAACTTTAAAGATTTACTTTATTGTCTAATTAGCTTGCATGCTTGTGTGTGAAATGAGGTAGGGAGTGATTGGAAGATTTAATCTTTAAATGAATTGAATAAAGAACATTAGAGTGGTATGATAACTGATTTTATAAACCAGTATTTCAATAACTTATGATATCACATGCTTGCTTGTGTACCTTTGTTGAGTTTGTTGAGTTCCAAGGCTTGGATGACCTTGAGGAGTTTGTTGTATGTGTTAATATCAGAGGAAGGGAATTGTGAAGGAGTTGTTTTGTGGTTATATAGCCTGTGTGCAGGTATCAGATAGTCCTATAAACGGGGAAGACTCTGTCCGTTTTTCTCATTTTTCATGACCTCGGGAATGGAATTAGGACCCCCGGTCTCGTGAGGGATCCGGGCATTACAGTTGGTATCAAAACTTAGTTAGCTCTCAATCGGGACATAATCTTCGGTTTGTTGGGTAGTAGAACCTCAAGTGAGTACATGTGAAAGTATGTTTGAATAAATGTGTGCTTGCATGTCAGACTTGTGTGTCTTGAATGTCAATATAGTTCTAGGGGAATGTTTATGTGGAATAGGAATAGTGTGTCAGATGTGCAAATTTGTGACTATGTGTATTTGTGTGGTTTGATTGGAAATTATATGCACCTAGGTGTCCTAACTGCGTAATGTGTGAAACTTGGGTAGTAAGTGTCGGCTTGAGAGGATTGATGTGCTTACTTGAGTGACAATGTGTTCCTGAGTGCTATGTTTGTGTGGAATATGAAAGATGTATAATATGTGCAATCTAGTGGTTATTTGTACTTGCTGTGATTAATGTGCATACTTGATGAACTTATTCTATGTGAAGTTTAATACTTATGTGGCTTTAATTGTTATTACATACTTATATGATCATTTCATTAAGTGGTACACCTATGTTTGTGTCACATTTTGCATACTTGTCATAACATATTGCATTCTAGTTTTCATATGGCGGGAAGTAGAAGTAGAAGTCAGACTTCGGGTCAAAATACAGGGGTAGTAGACCCGGGTCAGCAAGCTACTAATGAACGGTTGACAACCACTTTGGACAAAATTACCGAACTACTCGTGGAACAGAGATGGGTAGGTACTGGTAATAGTAATAGTAATCAACTTGAGAAGTTTCTTGCGTATGGGGCAACTGTATTCCTTAGGGAGCCAAATGATGTACAGACTGAACGATGGTTAAATCGGGTTGAGAAGATCTTCAAGGCCTTAGAATATTCTGATGAAAGAAGAGTCTCATTTGCTGTGTTCTTGCGTGAAGGAGATGCCGAGCAATAGTGGAGGACTGTGAAGCTCAGATAGGAGGAGAAGGATACGCCACAATTGTGGGTCGACTTTGTTAGGGTGTTCCGAGATAAGTACATTTTTGAGGTAGCATGTGAAAGGCGAGATCAAGAGTTTATATCATTGAAACATAGAAATATGATCGTTGATCAGTATGAGGCTACATTTACTAGACTTTCCCGATATATACCCACTTTAGTGTAGCCTAAAAGCTGGAGGATTCAGAGATTTATCCGGGGATTAGAGGCAGATATACAACTCAACTTGTCTTCTTAGGATTTTCCTACTTGCTCTACTGTTGTTGAAGCGGCGTTGAGATTTGAAAAGTGCAAGACAGATTTAGTAGCCGAGAGTAGTCAACCTAATAAGAGGTCGGACTTATCTCAGAGTCCAAATCAGCAACAATCCCCTCCGTCTAAAGGACAACAAAGCCATTATCGGTCCCCGATTCAAGTAGTTGAATTGAAGCAATCCTATCAACCTGTGGCATAGTTGGAGTACTTTTTTACTCAGTTGCATGATTCATCGATTATTTTGGAATCTCAGCAAGGACCGATTCAGACTCAAGAGAAGGCTAGGCAGATTGTTATGGAACCCCAGTCAAGTGGACCTATTGTTGCTTATTTAGCCTTGGACCCTATTGGAAAAGGCACTACTAGTCAAGTTCACCATTGTACTTTTGCAAGCGTAAGGGGCATTTTAAGAATGACTGTTGGAATAAATCTGGAAAGTGTACCGGTTGTGGTAGTAACTGACACAGAGTAAAAGACTGTCCGAAATGGCTAAGCATTTGAGAGCGAATTTCCAGCAGAGGGACTTAGGGTGGACCTACAGATAATACTCCTCCCCAATAATTAGCTCGAATCAGAGTCTACCTTGTCATACTGTTTCACAGAATGGGTAAGAAAAAGAATGAATTATTTTATATCAATATAACTAATGTATATATGTGTTATGCTTGGTTATCTGGCATTGAAATAGTTAGAATTACTCATGTATATGACTTGTGACCTACGAGGGTATGTTAGCCGCGCATGAGTTCTTGTGAGCATTCTTTTGGAATTCTTATGCAATATCTTTCGGGTTTTCTTGCATTGTATTCTTATCACACCTCTTACTCGGCATGCATATTAGGATTCTCGCATGGCACTTTGTGGAACTTCTTTCTAGAATTTTCGATGGTACTTTTTACTGGATTTCTTATTCGGTACTTCATCCATGGTATTCTTTGGTATCTTTATTGAGTATCTATCAGTGATATTAGTATGCGGAAATCACTTTTGAGATCCCATTCAACTTCATCTTCAGTATTTCCATATGGGCTTCCTCTTGGTAAATTATTGGTATTTTCTAACTGGTATTTCATGGGAGCCTTTATTTGGCTACCTCGCTCGGGATTTCCTTCGTGAGGTTCTTTTGGTATTCTTGCGGAGTTCTCAGTAGCATTATCGTGTGTATTCTTGATGGCATTCTAGGCAGTATACTTCTTCAACAACAGCTCTAGCCCGAGTTGCTACAGCTATTGAGGATTCTTTTGAGCTTAAGAAATTGCGAGGACGCAATTTGTTTAAGGGGAGAAGGATATGACGGCCGAGACTTAGGACATGCATACACTATACACTGCATGCATTTTATACATTTAGTGAAGCAATTACTATGCCTTTACTTGCTTAAATGTCTACTTACTAGAAATGTGTAACTAAGTGTTTAGTTGTCTCTTACGTGTAATTACGTGTTTAAATTAACTTTTAAATTTAAATTATGAGTTTATTTAATTTAGTAAATAGTAAATGTGCATTTATATTATTTTTATAAAAGTTATTAAAGGAGATTGCATTTAACTATACATTTACCTATTTTAAAAGCCTATTTTCAAAAGTTACTATTCACTTGTGATTTCGACTGTCTAATTTTTCCGATTTTGTATTTTTTCCAAGTTATGTAACTTATGTGAGGCATGAGAAAAATTTTATTTCATGCATAGCATCTCAAGAAGAGTGAAATAGAAATTATCTTTTATATCGTTTGAATAGTAACTACAAAGTAGCATTTTTAAGCTTTTAATTGCATTTTCTTGACCCAAACTTGATCCAACCCATAACTCAAACCCACAACCCAACCCAAATACCCATGAACTAACTATAAAACAAAAAAAAACAAAAAAAAGAAAGGAGGTGGACGACCAAGGTGAAAAAAGAAAGGAAAAAGAATTTTTTTTCTTCAATCTTCAAGAATTGATTTTTGAGCTTGCTTGGGGTAGTGTTTCAACCTTCCTAGATCATCAACAAAGCTTCTCCATCTTCATTTGGTGACGGTTTTGCATTTCATGAGTTATTTTCAAGTTTTACCTAAACTTTAATTCTTAGCTTTGTGCCTATATGTCCATATCTTGCTAAATGCTTTCACAAAGTATGCTTATTATGCGCTAAAGACGTAATATGTGTAGTTGGATGGCTTGCTTGCTTGAGTTTTGAAATAAGATGCAATGAAGAAGATGAGGAAGATGATAAATAGTAAAATTCTAGGGTTTTGCTATAAATTGCTAATTAGATTGATTTTATGTTTCCTTTTGGTGCTAGAGATGCTAATTAACGTAGAATTATAGTTGTATGAACTTAGATTGCCCGAAACTTGAGTAAAAATGCCTAATTAATTTAGTTTACGAAGGGGTTTTGGGTGTAATGTAAATCCAGGTTGATTTAAGTGTTATATTTAGTACACTTAGGATATGGAAGTACTAAATATGCCATTATGGCACTTAAATGGACATCGAATAGAGTACTCGTACTTATAATGCATAAGGACGAAAACCGGGCCTTTGTGGCTAATGTGGGCTATCGAGTGGTTTCGTGTGCTCTAAGTGTGCCATAATGTATAGTTAGAAGAATAGAAAAGCTCGTTCGAGAATCAAGAACCTTGGTCTTCGTTATAGAGTTAAATGGCTTAGGATAACAAGGGGAGAAATGTGGGAATTGTGTGTAGTAAAGCTTGTATGGGCTTGTAATTGGTTATTAAGTGTTTACTTGAAACTTTAAGGATTATGTAAGCTTTTGGTATGTTTTCGTGAAAAGCATGATAATGACCCCTTTGTGCACTTGTGGTCAATGCTTATATCTCAATTGTGTAGTTCTAATGTTTGTCAAGTAGTTGTTGTATGATGTGATTTATGGCTTGTACACTATGTTACTTGATTGTATGCTAAATTGTGATGCCCTTCGAGTTGAATGTTACCTCGATTATGTGATTAATCGGCGTACGGTGCAAATCACCTGAATGTACCGGGGTATGCCTCCCGAATATGTGAGTGTCGGAATAATTCCTGAATGTGTCAGAGGCTATCGCCAAATTGTACCGGAGTTTATCTCCTGATTGAGTCAAGCTTGACTAAGTGACACTTGAATTAATTGTCTTAATTGTCTTACTCGTCTTCTAGTCATCCATCGTGTAACTCTTGCTTAGGCCCTTGTTCTTTGAAGAGTTACCTTGGATTGGGATCTTGTAGTTATATCATATACTTCTTGATGTGGTTATTCTCTTTCCCTTGTTAGGTGACGCTTAATTATTAATTGTACATTGGTATCGCCTTGTTAATTGTGTTTATGTGGCTTTTGTATTTCCTTGCTTATTCTTTATTGCTTGTTATTAGTTATAGTTCTCTAATAAGTTTATTGGTTTTATTCCCTCGAATGAGTACTTTATCTTGTTAAATGGTTTTATGCTTTATATGCATTGCAAGAAAATGTTTTCCGAAAACTCCATAATTATATGTTTCCTTCCTCACTGGGCATATGAGTGTTGTATGCTCAACCCTTTTTCTAACCATTTCAGGTTCGGAGATTGAGAAATAGAAGGCCAGAAGACATCTTGAATGAAATTGTTTAACTAGTTGTACTATGTGTTATTTGTAAAACAAATGTAGAGTTGTCTTGTAATATGTTTTGTGTTCGGAGAAGATTAGTATGTATTTATGTTGCTCTGTAGAGGATTGTATCTAAATCTCCCAACTAGCATGTAATAACTTTAAAGATTTACTTTATTGTCTAATTAGCTTGCATACTTGTGTGTGAAATGAGGTAGGGAGTGATTGGAAGATTTAATCTTTAAATGAATTGAATAAAGAACATTAGGGTGGTATGATAACTGATTTTATAACCCAGTATTTCAATAACTTATGAGATCGCATGCTTGCTTGTGTACCTTTGTTGAGTTTGTTGAGTTCCAAGACTCGGATGACCTTGAGGAGTTTGTTGTATGTGTTGACATCGAATGATGGGAATTGTGAAAGAGCTGTTTTGTGGTTATATAACATGTGTGCAGGTATCAGATATTCTTATAAACAGGGGAGACTCTGTCCGTTTTTTCTCTTTTTTCGTGACCTCGGGAATGGAATCGGGGCCTCCGGTCTCGTGAGAGTTCGGGGCGTTACAATGGTGATGGTGGATAGTTGCTAAGAGTGGTGCGGCATGGTGGTGAATGGTGGTGTTAGGGGGAGGAAATAAGATAAGTGGTAGGGAGGAGAGAAAGTTGAACAAAATAAAAATAGAAAATAGAAAATAGAGAAATGAAGAAGTGAATTTAAGATTTAAAACAATAACGAGAAATATAAAAATAAATTTTATTTGGCTACCATTATTTTAGTTTTTATATTTGGGTAAATAGCGTATTACTCCCCTGTGTTTTGTTAAAAATGTACAATATCTCCCCTGTATTTTAAAAATTAGTTGATTACCCCCCTGTGTTTTGTTAAAAGTGCACAATACTCCCCTGTATTTTAAAAATTAGCTGATTACCCCTGTGTTTTATAAAAGTAGCTAATTACCCCTCCGTGCTTTTTAAAAATTAGCGCTTTTGTTAGAAAATATAGGGGGGCAATCAGCTACTTTTATAAAACACAAGGGAGTAATTAGCTACTTTTAGCAAAACACAGGGGGGTAATCAGCTAATTTTTAAAACACAGGAGGGTATTGTGTATTTTTAGCAAAACACAGGGGGTAATCAGCTAATTTTTAAAACACAGAGGGGTATTGTGCATTTTTAGTAAAACACAGGTGGGTAATACACTATTTAGCCATTATATTTTAACCCATCTCTGTTAAGTTTCCATAATGGAATGTAACTGAATGACTTAAATGAAACCATTGCAAATAAATTAATGGTCTTTTTAATGGCAAAAATAATTCTATGGTCAAAACAGGATTACGAAATTATTTAATAACCCCTAAAATAATTTGTGTTCATTCCATGGCTAACTTTGAAGATAAACCAATTTACTCTTTAAACACTCAATCTGTTTTCAGGCATTTTGAAGAGTTCGCGAATCCACGGCTCTAACACAAATATTCCTTTCTCTTTGTCCATTTTAAACCTTCCCTATATATCCACTGGGCCCCGCACAATAATAAAACTTCTCTCTTTTCACATCTCATCTCATATCTCCATAATTCCCCACTGCTTCTCTCTCATCCATAGGTATTAATCTAACTTTCTCCATATTAACCCTTTATGATCCTATTTCACCAAATTAGTCCCTCTTTTTAATTACTTTTCTCTCTCCATTCTAGCTGCAACCTCACCAAATCAGACAATGTGCTCATGGCCTATCACATTCACTTTTCTTTTTATAAACTCTCATAAGCTTTTCACTTCTCTTCTGTTCATGTCATGACCAAATGGTCAAACACTAACACTTAAATTCTAAAATCTTGGTATCAACTCCTACATACGAAGGCCCTACGAGTCATTCTCTCTTTTCTCAATCCAATGACCCATTACATACCATGCTAGCACAACACAAGGCGTCCAATTACAAACAATGCTAAAACTAAAAATCCTTTCTCATATGATCTCTTTTCTTGATCTCAGTACTTCTCTCAAGTGCATAAACTATCTCACTAGAGCTCTTTTCTCAATAACCAGTTGTGCCCAACCTCTATCAGCTATGCAACCATGAATGTTCGTCATTCTAATATTTTTCCAGACAAGCTCACCATCAGCAATGCGGTTTCACTTGAGGAGGTGTGATAGAATATATTAGTCTTGAGCAGTGTGTCATTTATTACTTGTTGAAATTCTTCTTCAAAGGTTTGATAAGATCTGCCAACATTTATTATTTACTTAGACTTTAGTTAAATCTTCCTCTATTTAAGTTATATGTTGTAACAACATTTCACAACAAAAAATCAATGGAAAACATTCAACGAAACACAACATTATAATTCTATCATTGTGCAATCTTCAAGAATTGATTTTTGAGCTTGCTTGGGGAAATGTTTCAACCTTCCTAGATTATCAACAAAGCTTATCCATCTTCATTTGGTGAGGGTTTTGCATTTCATGAGTTATTTTCAAGTTTTGCCTAAACTTTAATTCTTAGCTTTGTGCCTATATGTCCATATCTTGCTAAATGCTTTCATATAGGCACAAAGCTAAGGATTATGCCTATTATGTGCTAGAGACTTAATATATGTAGTTGGATGGCTTTTTTGCATGAGTTTTGAAATAAGATGCAATAAGAAAGATGATGAATAGTAAAATTCTAGGGTTTTTCTATAAATTCTAATTAGATTGATTTCATGCTTCCTTAGGTGCTAGAGATGCTAATTAGCGTAGAATTATAGTTGTATGAACTTAAATTGCCCGAAACTTGAGTAAAAATTTATAATTAGTTTAGTTTACGAAGGGATTTTGGGTGTAATGTAAATCGAGGTTGATTTAAGTGTTATATTTAGTGTACTTAGGGTATGGAAGAACTAAATATGCGATTATGGCACTTAAATGGACATCGAATAGAGTACTTATAGTTATAATGCATAAGGGGAAAAACGGGACTTTTGTGGTTAATGTGGGCTATCGGGTGGTTTCGTGTGCCCTAATATATAGTTAGAAGCATAGAATAGCTCGTTCGAGAATCGGGAACCTTGGTCTTCTTCAAAGAGTTAAATGGCTTAGGATAACAAATGGGGAAAATGTGGGAATTGTGTGTTATAGAGCTTGTATGGGCTTGTAATTGGTTATTATGTGTTTACTTGCAACTTTAAGGATTATGTGAGCTTTTGGTATGTTTTTGTGAAACGCATGATAATGACCCCTTTGTGCACTTATGATTAATGATTATATCTCAATTGTGTAGTTCTAATGCTTGTTAAGTATTTGTTGTATGATGTGATTTATGGTTTGTACACTATGTTACTTGATTGTATGCTAAATTGTGATGATCTTCTAGTTGAATGTTACCTCGAATATGTGATTAATCAGCGTGCAGTGCAAATCACCTGAATGTACCGGGGTATGCCTCCCGAATGTGCGAGTGTCAGAATAATTCCTGAATGTGCCGGAGGCTATCGCCAGATTGTACCAGAGTTTATATCCTGATTGAGTCAAGCTTGACTAAGTCACACTTGAATTAATTGTCATAATTGTCTTACTCGTCTTCTGGTCATCCATCATGTAACTCTTGCTTGGGCCTTTGTTCTTTGGAGAGTTACCTTGGATTGGGATCTTGTAGTTATATCGTATACTTCTTGATGTGGTTATTCTCTTCCCTTTGTTAGGTGATGCTTAATTGTTAATTGTACATTGATCTCGCCTTGTTAATTGTGTTTATGTGGCTTTTGTATTTCTTTGATTATTCTTTATTGCTTCTTATTAGTTATAGTTCTCTAATAAGTTAATTGGTTTTATTCCCTCGAATGAGTACTTTATCTTGTTAAATAGTTTTATGTTTTATATACATTGCACGAAAATGTTTTTCGAAAACTCCCCGGTTATACGTTCCCTTTCTCACTAGGCATACGAGTGTTGTATGCTCAACCCTCTTTCTAACCATTTCAAGTTCGGACATTGAGGAAGGGAAGACCAGAAGACATCTTGAATGAAGTTGGTTATGTAGTTGTACTATGTGTTATTTGTAAAGCAAATGTAGAGTTTTCTTGTAATATGTTTTGTGTTTGGAGAAGTTTAGTATGTATTTATGTTGCTCTATAGAGGATTGTATCTAAATCTCCCAACTGGCATGTAATAACTTTAAAGATTTACTTTATTGACTAATTAGCTTGTATGCTTGTGTGTGAAATGAGATAGGGAGTGATTAGAAGATTTAATCTTTAAATGAATTGAATAAAGAACATTAGAGTGGTATGATAACTGATTTTATAAACCAGTATTTCAATAACTTATGAGATCACATGCTTGCTTGTGTACCTTTGTTGAGTTTGTTGAGTTACAAGGCTCGGATGGCTTTGAGGAGTTTGTTGTATGTGTTAATATCGGAGGACGAGAATTGTGAAGGAGTTGTTTTCTGGTTTTATAGCCTGTGTGCAGGTATCAGATAGTCCTATAAACAGGGAAGACTCTATCCGTTTTCTCTCATTTTTCGTGACCTCGGGAATGGAATCGGGGCTTCCGGTCTCGTGAGGGATTAGGGTGTTACAGTTGATATCAGAGCTTAGTTAGCTTTCAACTATGACAGGGTCCTCGGTTTGTTAGGTAGCGGAACCTCAAGTAAGTGCATGTGAAAGTATGTTTGAATAAATGCGTGCTTGCATGTGAGACTTGTGTGTCTTGAATGTCAATGTAGTTCTAGGGGACTGTTTATGTGGAATAAGCATAGTGTGTCGGATATGCAAATTTATGACTATGCGTATTTGTGTGGTTTGATTGGAAATTATGTGCACCTAGGTGTCCTAACTGCGTAATGTGTGAAACTTGTGTAGTAAGTGTATGCTTGAGAAGATTGATGTGCTTACTTGAATGACAATGTGTTCCTAAGTGCTATGTTTGTGTGGAATATGAAAGATGTATAATATGTATATTCTAGTGGTTATTTGTACTTGTTGTGATTAATGTGTATACTTGATCAACTTATTCTATATGAAGTTTAATACTTATGTGGCTTTAATTGTTATTACATGCTATATGATCATTTCATTATATGGTGCACCTATGTTTGTGTCACATTTCGCATACTTGTCATAACATATTGTATTATAGTTATCATATGGTGGGAAGTAGAAGTAGAAGTAGAAGTCAGACTTCGGGTCAAAATACAGGGGTAGTAGACCCGGGTCAGCAAGCTACTAATGAACGGTTGACAACCACTTTGGACAAAATTACCGAACTACTCGTGGAACAAAGACAGGCATGTACTAGTGATAGTAATAGTAATCAACTAGAGAAGTTTATTGCGTATGGGGTAACTGTATTTCTTAGGGAGCCAGATGATGTACAGGTTGAACGATGGTTAAATCGGGTTGAGAAGATCTTCAAGGCCTTAGAATATTCAAAGGGAGAAATATGGGAATTGTGTGTTGTAGAGCTTGTATGGGCTTGTAATTGGTTATTATGTGTTTACTTGCAACTTTACGGATTATGTGAGCTTTTGGTATGTTTTCGTGAAAAGCATGATAATGACCCCTTTGTGCACTTATGGTTAATGTTTATATCACAATTGTGTAGTTCTAATGTTTGTTAAGTAGTTGTTGTATGATGTGATTTATGGCTTGTACACTATGTTACTTGATTGCATGCTAAATTGTGATGACCTTCTAGTTGAATGTTATCTCGATTATGTGATTAATCGTCATGCGGTGCAAATCACTTGAATGTACCGGGGTATGCCTCCCGAATATGCGAGTGTCAGAATAATTCCTAAATGTGTCGAAGGCTATCGCCAGATTGTACCGGAGTTTATCTCTTGATTGAGTCAAGCTTGACTAACTGACACTTGAATTAATTGTCTTAATTGTCTTACTTGTCTTCTGGTCATCCATCTTGTAACTCTTGCTTGGGCCCTTGTTCTTTGGAGAGTTATCTTGGATTGGGATCTTGTAGTTATATCGTATACTTCTTGATGTGGTTATTCTCTTTCCCTTGTTAGGTGATGCTTAATTATTAATTGTACATTGGTATCGCCTTGTTAATTGTGTTTATGTGACTTTTGTATTTCCTTGCTTATTCTTTATTGCTTGTTATTAGTTATCGTTCTCTAATAAGTTAATTGGTTTTATTCCCTCGAATGAGTACTTGATCCTGTTAAATGGTTTTTTGCTTTATATGCATTGCTAGAAAATGTTTTTCAAAAACTCCCCGATTATATGTTCCCTTCCTCACTGGGCATACAAGTGCTATATGCTCAACCTTCTTTCTAACCACTTCAGGTTCGGAGATTGAGAAAGAGAAGGCCAGAAGACATCTTGAATGAAGTTGTTTAGCTAGCTGTACTATGTGTTATTTGTAAAGCAAATGTAGAGTTGTCTTGTAATATGTTTTCTGTTCGAAGAAGTTTAGTATGTATTTATGTTGCTCTGTAGAGGATAATATCTAAATCTCCCAACTGGCATGTAATAACTTTAAAGATTTATTTTATTGTCTAATTAGCTTGCATGCTTGTGTGTGAAATGAGGTAGGGAGTGATTGGAAGATTTAATCTTTAAATGAATTGAATAAAGAACATTAGGGTGGTATGATAACTGATTTTATAACCCAGTATTTCAATAACTTATGAGATTGCATGCTTGCTTGTGTACCTTTGTTGAGTTTGTTGAGTTCCAAGACTCGGATGACCTTGAGTAGTTTGTTGTATGTGTTGATATCGAAGGATGGGAATTGTGAAGAAGCTGTTTTGTGGTTATACAGCCTGTGTGCAGGTATCAGATAGTCTTATAAATAGAAGAGACTCTGTCCATTTTCTCTCATTTTTCATGACCTCGGGAATGGAATCGGGGCCTCCAGTCTCATGAGAGATCGTGACATTACAATGGTGGTGGTGGATAGTTGCTAAGAGTGGTGCGGCATGGTGGTGAATGGTGGTGTTAGGGGGAGGAAAGAAGATAAGTGGTAGGGAGGAGAGAAAGAGGAACAAAATAAAAAAAGAAAAAAGAAAATAGAGAAATGAAGAAGTGAATTTAAGATTTAAAACAATAATGAGAAATATAAAAATAAATTTTATTTGGCTACCCTTATTTTAGTTTTTATATTTTAACCCCTCTCCTTAAGTTTCCATAATGGAATTTAACTGAATGACTTAAATGAAACCATTGCAAATAAATTAATGGTCTTTTTAATGGCAAAAATAATTCTATGGTCAAAACAGTATTACAAAATTATTTAATAACCCCTAAAATAATTTGTGATCATTCCATGGCTGACTTTGAAGATAAACCAGTTTACTCTTTAAACACTCAATCTGCTTTCAGGCATTTTGAAGAGTTCGCGAATCCACGGCTCTTACAACAATTCTCACATTTCAGTTTAACACATCTCAGATTGTTGAAAAATTTACTTTAATTTTGTATTTCCATAATAAGCTATGTGGACTAACACAATATGTATCTTTTCCCCCCAAAACTTGTTTCTCTCAAGTTTTTGGAGCATAATGCACAAAACTTAAATTAAGAAAAAGTAGAATGGGAAATTTTAATGTTAGTCTTTAAACGAGTTAGTTAATTGACAAAAAATATCTCCATATTCATGTCCATATCCACTATTATCGGAATTTAAGAGAATCTAGCTTCAAAACACGACGATCTGTATCTTACCCCTCAAAGGGTGAAGATTAGTTGTAAATACGTACTAATTGTACCAATGAAAACATCGCTCAAAAGTGCTTGTTCAATGGTTGCAGTCAGTAATCTTCCCCTGCTATTTGTTTCAGCCTCTGTACATATTCGCGAGGAGTGATCTTATTTTGTCGGAGATCATTATACGCTTCTTGCAAGTCAGTTGGGGCTCTGAAACTGATGACATATTCTGGCAAGATATGAGTATTTGTGTGAGAACTCCAGATAATATACTTTGTGGGAGATGATAAATTGTCAACCCCAGAATCAAACTGTTCAGAACTCGGACGACTCTGTTCAGAACCCGGACGAACAAGCTCCATCCTTCCCAGAATAACACGGCAAAGCAGTAGATGCCTTAGCCCGTTCTCATCAACTATCGAGGATAGTATGCTGTCAACAGGGTAATCATTAGGTGTGAGATAGAGTCCAGAGCCATAGATCCCATTGCTTTTTGAATCGCAAAACCGATGAGGGATGCTTTTACAAACCCCATCCTTGGAAGCACCATACCAAGCATAATTCACGTTTGCATTACCCCCACAGATTCTCGCCATGGCACGCGCAAAGCTAAAGAAAAATTGCCACTTTGCCTTTTTCATCAAGCCTGAAAATTCATTCCTATGAATGGCCTCAACTTGAGTATCAAATCCTTGAGAATTCAAACGGGATATGAGCTGTGACTTGATTGATCCGTACAGCCTATCCTCTTTATCAACTTTGATCAAATCATCACATTGAAAGACAGAAACTGCATCATCTTGAACTTGATGTGGGTCGCTACGATTCGGCCCTGAACCATTGGAATGATCCTCACAAGTAGGCGCTGCAATGTGATTGACTGAAGCTGAAACGTTATCACCACCATCGGTTGCTCCAATTTGCACGTTAGACTTCGTACCGTACATGTTTACGCAAGAAAATTAAGAAGAGCCTTGTGAAGAAGCTATTAGTATATGGTATACGCTATTTTATATTTTAACGTAGGGAGAAAATAAAGGAAAAATATAGAAACACTAACTAAATTTTTATTACTCTTCTATTTGGGATACATAAAATTGAAAGAACTGACTCCTATTTATAGGGTTCACAAAATTTTAATTCCAATTAGGATATGAAACTTATACCCACTAGGAAAAGACTATCTAAACAAAAAAATAATTTTAAAGCTAACTAGAGTTAATCTAGTTGAATCCTAATCAAGTTTAACTACTAACACAAGCTAATGACTCGATCTGCAATCAAGAAAACCAACACAGTAAAAAAGTTGAATTCCTAAGGAAGAAGCAAAAACTCAAGATTTCGATGATTTCTGAAAGGAAATTTTCTTCGGTCAAGAGAAATGAATGAGATCAAGCTTTGATTGGACGTGAGTTGATTATGAGTTTTTTCCAGGTAGCCATGAACAAGAGCTCATATCAAAAGAACAAACTTTAGAATGAAGCTTTGAACATATGAAAGAACGAAGAAAAATCTTTGAAGATGTTTGTATATGAGAGTAAGCTATATACGGGAAAAGAAGTTAGTATGGTTTAAAAAGTTTGCGCGTGTTACAGTAATTAATATCCTTTTATATATATATATATATATATATATAGATATTGTCACGTCTCCGAAATCCACCCTAGCCGGACTTCAAGGACATCACTGTCGCAGACCAAAGGACTAATCCTCGAACATGCAAGGTTATACAACAAATTCCATTCAATCATTATCATAACTCCACGTATTTGCAAATCCCAACTCTACATTATTTACTTTTCTTTCTTTTACTTTGATCAACCACCCAATCTATCCCGTAATTATTTTTAACACTCACTTAGTCACTTTCACACACTTTCACCTAAACTAATTGGACCCTACTGGTAGAATAATTACAAATACAAAAAATTAAGTTCGACCATGTTATTGTTCTTTTTTTTTTTTTCTTCTAAAAATTCAAATCTTAAATCTTTCCTGAAAGTTATAGTAATTTTCTAAGCTCAAGGTTCAAATGCAAGTTGAGAATTCAGTAAGTTTAAAGATTGCAAATTTGTTCTAAAATCTTTAAACACGTGTCAACTTCAATTTCAAAATCCAAGATACACAAAATAAAGATAATATTCATGACTTCTGAAATCATATAATGGATTTGAGATCTGGGATTTTTTAATGACGATGATCTAACCACATACCTCTTAAACAATTAAACTTAGAACTTCAAGATTTCTCTGATTTTCTCATGAACTTCCAAGGATCAAAATATTAGAGGGTTGTGGAATGTTGAATATAACAAATAATATAATAAATTCATCTATAAGAGCTTAAGCTTTTAGATGAGTTAGTCATTTAACATGATATCAGAGCATATGTACCAAAAGGTCTAGGGTTCAAAACTCACCACCACCCATATGAAAACATGAAAATTGTTCACGTACAAGGTTCAAAAATTAATTTTACCTGTACTTGCGGGGGCGTGTTGAATATAACAAGTAATATAATAAACCCGTAATTTAAGCTTTTAGATGAAGTGATCACTTTACACGGAATACGTTCAACGTTTGAGCATAATAAGACACCATTTTCCTATATTTGCAGAGAAGCTACAAGGTTAGAAACGTTCTACAGGATTATATATAAAATTATGGATTGGACTTAAATGCTTATTAAAGAGTTTTATTCACTGAAAGGTCTAATAATTTGACCATTAACCCAAATAAAATGTAACAAATTAGTCCAGTTAGGCCTAAAATGCAGGTGTTACCTCTTTTTCCCTAATGAAAGTTTTGTCCTTAAAACTTACTTTCACTTATAAGAAAAGAAAAGATAAATTTAGAGAGAATATCATAAGAATTAATAACATCAGAAATTGCTGCAAAGTTTTAAATAATTGCAAATAACTAGCATGATAGTACAAACAGAAGAAAATGGATAAGTCAAGGAAATCAAAGAGGGCACATATGTCAAAGTATTTTTAAGTTTATCTTATATTTTTTAGAATTAGTTAAGCGAAAACCAATCTCACATTATGAGTAGATGATATAAACAAAAAACAGATAAAATAAAGAATTAGAGATCCATACGAATCATTTTATTTTTTATTTTTTAAAATAACAAGTTATAACCAAGTACGAGAGTTTAAAAAATTTATCTATAGGTCTGAACATGAGGGTACATAATGAAGTTAGCAAGATTCGTTAGGATGAGGATACGAAGACAAACATACTCAATGGGTGCATCAAAACAAATAGTAATCACATAAATACATTTTATCAAATAATTAATGAAGTCAATATTTGTCTATATATCATTAATTTAAAATTTAAAATTAAGAAAATAAAGTCAAATGTAGCAAAGACGAGCCCCAATTAAATTTTCAAACTGATAATAAACTCAAAGTTGATCTCATAGTCTCATAGGGTATCTTTTCAATGACAAAAATCAATATTTAATTCTTAACTAACCTATATTTCAAATATATAATTATAGTACAAATAAGCATGTCTCTGTACCAAGAGTTTAACAAATTTATATATATCCTAGTTGTATCATCCTGTGTACATATTCGCGAAGAGTGATCTTCTCTTGTAGGGGATCATTATACTCTTCTTCCAAGCCAGTTGGGGCTCTAAAACTGATGACATATTCTGGCAAGATATGAGTATTGATGTGCGTATTCCAGATAATATACTTTGTAGGAGATGATAAATTGTCAACCCCAGAATCAAACTCTTCAGAACTGGGATGACTCTGTTCAGATCCCGGACGAACAAGCTCCATGCTTCCCAGAATAACACGGCAAAGCAATATATGCCTTAGCCCGTTCTCATCAACTACTGTGGATTCAATAATGCTGTCAAGAGGGTAATCATTAGGCGAGAGATAGACGCCACGGCCATAGATTCCATTGCTTATAGAATCGCCGAATCCATGAGCGATGATCTTACAAATCTCATCCTTGGAAGCACCATACCAAGCATAAGTCACGTTTGCATTACCCCCACAGATTGTCGCCATGGCTCGCGCAGAACTAAAGAAAGATTGCCACTTTGCTTGTTTCATCAAGCCTGAAAATTCATTCCGATGAATGGCCTCAACATGAGTAGACACTCCTAGAGAATTCAAACTCGATATGAACTGTGACTTGATTAATTGGTACAGCCTATCCTCTTTATCAACTTTGATCAAATCATCACATTGAAAGATAGGCGCAGCAATGTGATTGACTGAAGCTGAAACGTTATCACCACAATCAGTTGCTCCAATTTGTACGTTAGACTTCGTACCAGACATGTTTACGCAAGAAAATTAAGAAGAGCTTTGTGAAGAAGCTTTTGGAATATGGAACACGTTATTTTAATCGTAGGGAGAAAATAAGGAAAAATATAGAGAGACTAAATTAAATTTTTATTACTCTTCTATTTCACATACCTACAATTGAAAGTAATGACCCCTATTTATAGGATTCACAAAAATCCAATACCAACCAGGATAGAAAACGATTACCCACTAAGAAAAGACTACCTACACAAAACTAATTTAAAGCTAATTAGAATCAATCTAGTTGAATCCTCATCAAATTTTAACTACCACTACCACATTTTAGATATATATATATATATATATATATATATATATATATATATATATATATATATATATATAATTTTGCAACAGTTTTTCAACCGTCATCTAAAACTAAGACTTTTAGAAACCGTTAGAAAGTGTTGCAACATTGAAATTCTGTATCTCTTTTTGTTAAACAATAATTATAATTTTTAATTTTTACAATGCTTTATTAATAATTTTCAATTTTTAGAACAGTTTATCAAATTAAAAATTAATTACAATAGTTATTTTCTTAAACTAAAACGTTGCTTCTCACTCCCACCAATTCTAGTATCAAATATAATTTCATTTCCCAGATACTGATGCTTTAATTGATAATAATAATAAAAAAGCATAGACCTAATGGAAGCACTCTAAGCTCGAAACCTTTTTTTTTTTTTTTTTTCTTTTCTCTCTGTTTCATCAAAGTTAGGGCTCAAACTTCAAATTCGCATCTCGGTTTCACCATTCAAGTACAATTTTTAAATTTTTAGCTTCACAAACCCTAGAATTTGCATATTTAGGGATCAAATTGTTGCACTGATCTGCATGAATACTTTCCTCTAAGCCCATCTTAGCTTTTATGTGATATTTAAGCCATTTTTGTTATGAAACATTGTTAGGTGGATATTTCATCACTTTGTTAAGAGAATCTTCAAATTAGAAAACCGAGGAATGAGTTGTAAAGCCCTCTTTTATGGATGAAGTTGGAAGACATCATCATGAGGAGATATCATTATGTTTAAGATGGTAGATGTGTTGGAAAATTTCAACATGTGGGGCCACACATGTAAATATTTAAATGTGTTATGCTATCTATTAATTAAGCCTAATTAAAGTGATCTAATTAAGAATTATGTTTAGGCTTATGGGTATAATTGTCATGGAATCAATGTGTAGATACCTTGGCGATATTTCTAATTTGATGAGGGGTCAAATTAGAAATATCTAAAACTTATAAATTATATTAGGGTTATGTTCCCAAATTGTACGTATGTTGTTTTTCTCTGCATCGCCATCAACAGAGAAAGAGATAACACCTTTGGCAAAGTTCGTACTAATTTGGAAGATCTCAACCTGTTAATCTACCTCTAGCAATGGATTCAAGTATACTTCCGCTTTCTGTATCTTCTTATTCTCTTGAAATGAAGTGGGTAGTAACATGGTATTTTAGGATTTGTTAAAGAACTTTTAAAGAATAAGGTTTTTCAAATCCTAACAAGTGGTATCAGAGCCACCCATAATCGATTCATGAGAAATATTATTTTTTAGTTTTGAAAAACTTCTAAAACTTTAGGGTTTTGATATTTTGTTTTGAGATTTATTGGATATTTGGTGTTCATCATATTCTGTTCATCAGTTAGACATATGTGTGCATCTGTTTTGGATTCAAAAAAAAAAGTGGATGCGGCTGAGGTTCAAAACTTTTGGCAATGAATTCCTTCTCTGTATGCTCACGTCACTTTGATGCTCATGTTTGACAATGAATTCCTTTTGTGAAGTTTTCATGAGTTTTTTCAAAAAAAAAAAAAGATTCTTCTGTTACTGCAAGTCTTGAACACCAAACCTCACATACGTTTTAGGACTACGCTGCCAACTAAGACAAGTCTTGTTATTGGTTTTGAAGTGCACCTATAATCTATATAACAGATCTGATTTCTTCTGCTCATAGTTCAAAAGAGAAATTATGCTATGTAAAATTTGTTGCTGCAAGTTTTGAACTTGTGACCTCTTAAATGCATGATTGGCTTTTTTGTCGCTAGGCTAGGGATATCCCTTGTGTCCTAAAAGAACATGAATATATATTTATTGCTGCATATAAGGTTATGAAGACAAAACATTTAATTTATTTTCTTTATCTGAAATTGAGAATTTTCTGCCATAAATATATATTTGGTGTACATATGGATTCAATGCAAATTGAATATTCATTTGGACTACTCACAAATTCAAATAATTATGGTATATCTTTTAAATAATAAATTGAGGTTGTCTAACATTTTAAGTGGGTTAATTGAAACAAGATGTCACCAAAGTGACCTATCTTATGTAGCTTATTCATGAAGGATGTTGGATGTTTATGTGTGTGTATATTCATGCGGGTATTAGCCGGCCTAAAGGAAGGTTAATATTTTGCCGAATTGCACACATACCTGTGGTGGTAAACATGTGACGATTATAAGGTTTTACATGTGAATAATAAATAGATCCAAATATAGATTTATTATTTGGCATGATTTATTATCAATGTTTGATCACTACAACAAGAGTACCATTTACAGTTAATATTATTATCGAAAGACCTAATATTAATATTGTGCTAGGTATCTTGAGATAGGGTTTACCATTATTTGAATTTGTTGATTATTTTGTTTTGTTATTAATGTGAGCATGTTTGGTTGGTTGTTTTGTTCTCTATACAGTTAGTGTTTCTACAATATCTACTAATATCAACTCGATCCCCATTCTTAATGGGAAAAACTTTAAGGATTGGAAGGAGAACATACTCATTGTTCTCGGCTGCATAGATCTGGACCTTGCGCTTTGGATTGAGAAACCTGCTTCTCTTACAGATGCAAGTTCTCCTGATGACTGGAGGAACTTTGAGAAGTGGGATCGCTCAAATCGCATGAGTCTCATGATCATTAAGCGCAGCATTCCGGAGGCATTTAGGGGTGCGGTGTCCGAAGGGATAACCAGTGCCAAAGATTTCCTAGCCGAAATTGAGAAGCGTTTTGCGAAAAACGATAAGGCGAAAACAAGCATGCTTTTGCAAAGCTTGATTTCTATGAAGTATAAAGGCAAAGAAAATATCAGGGAGTACATTATGGAAATGTCTCATATTGCTTCAAAACTTAAGACTCTTAAGCTCGAGCTGTCTGATGACTTACTCGTGCATCTGGTATTAATCTCTCTTCCTGCACAATTAAGATAGTTTAAGGTCAGTTACAACTGTCATAAAGATAAATGGACTCTCAATGGGCTCATTTCTTATTGTGTGCAAGAAGAAGAGAGATTGAAGCAAGATAAGACAGGAAGTGCTCATTTGGCTAGCACCTCTAAGGACAATGGCAAAAAGAGGAAGAATAATGAAGTTGCTAAGGGTCCAGAACCAAAGAAACAACAAAAAGACAATGAGGGATATTTCTTTTGTGGCAAGCCTGGACATGTGAAGAAAGATTGTACCAAGTATCACACGTGGCGTGCAAAGAAAGGTACTTTTCTTAATTTGGTCTGTTCTGAGGTAAATTTAGCTTCAGTACCTAGAAACACGTGGTGGTTAGATTCTGGTGCAACTACTCACATCAGTGTTTCTATGCAGGGTTACCTGAGCTACCGAAAGCCAAGTGATGCTGAAAGACACATCTTTGTGGGTGATAGCAAGTCGGTAGAAGTAGAAGCAATAGGGCATTTTAGGTTATTGTTAGGAACTAGTTTTTATTTGGATTTGATAGATACTTTTGTTGTACCGTCTTTTAGACCAAATTTGGTTTCAGTTTCTTTATTGGACAAATCTGGTTATTATTATTCATTTGGAAACAATCAGTTTACTTTATCTATAAATTTAAATGTTGTTAGAACTGGTGCTCTTAACATTTATGACAACCTATATTTGTTAGATACTCACTACAAGAAAAATTAGTCTCGGTGATGGGCCGTCGCCGTGCCCTCGCCTTTTGGCAAGGGCTCGGCGAGAAAGGCCTTGCTCTCGCCAAATCGGCAAGGGCTCTCTCTTGCCCTCGCCGATTCGGCGATGATTCCCTCTTGCCCTAGCCGATTCGGTGACGGCATATCTTTCCCCTACCGATTTGGCGAGGGCTCCCTCTTGCCCTCGCCGATTCGGCGAGAGAAATCCCTTTCCCTCGTCGATTCCCTTGTCGATTTGGCGATGGCCGCCTCTTGCCCTCGCCGATTCGACGAGGTGAGGGGCAAGAACTTCCCTCGCCGGTATTTCAGATTATGAGTATTTTAAAAGCATTAAATTTAAATTAAATAATATTAATTATTGGTTTTTAATAATTATACATATAGCTACTGATTAATATTTTTCCTTCTTAAAATGTCCTTGATTGGCGTGTACATAACTCGAGTAAAGCTTCAAAATTTTGACTTTGATTGTAACAATAATTTATTCAGCATTACATAGAAAACAAAATATGGCTTTTACTATAAATAAAAACATGTTTACTTCTTTTAAAATATTTATGGGACAAATTGTTATCTACGTGAAAAATAAATAATATGCAATATTAATATTTAACGTTCTACAAAATATAAACAATTACTTCTTTGTAATCAACAAAACATAATTATAATTAAAGCATTTTATTATAATAGTTAATGCATTACAAACATAAACATAATTTTACATTGATAATTAATAAAGGATTACATATCATCTTTTTTTAATATAGCAATACATCGACTTAATACCTAACATAATTAAAGATTACTAATGCCGATACTTTCAACGAGGCTAAAAAGATAGAGATATTAGGGGAAAACGTTTAGGCACTGGATCCGTATCATTTCGTCTTGAACGAGCTGGCGTACTTGGGCATTTGAAATGTATCCATCGTATTTTGGCGGAGCATTTAGATCAAGGGCGGGTTTAACAAACTTGGAGTAATTTGGATACTCATTCATTGTATCCACCTCTTCTTTAATAGTCACTCGAACAAAATATTTCAGATGTGGTTGATCCTTACTCATTCTTCAAACTTTTTAGATGAAAAGTAAAATTACAAATTTTAGATGCTATGAGAAAACGCATTGTCAAGTGCTATTTATAGGCTTAAGGTCATTGAATGCGAATATATCAACTAATGGTTCGCGGACACGTGATTATCCACCATTGGTCTTGGATGGGTAAAATAATTGGGGACATGCGTGCACGCTAGTTTCGAGGTTTAAAAGCTGAAGTGTCCATCTCGTTTTGAAATTGGGGCCCTATCAGTTCGGATGATTTTCTGCCACGTGGCGTGCACGCGAACACAATGCATGCAAAACAGGTGTCTCGCTATGTCTATTCCAAAACGGGGCCATCGCATTTCATTATATTATGCCCTGTGGTAAGTGGGCATGCATGCACGATAGTTTCGACATCTAAAAGCTCATGTGTCCATCTTGTTTCGAAACCGGGGCCCTATTAGTTCGGACGATTTTCTACCACATGGTGTGCACGCGAACAACAAGAATTGTAGATAATTAAAAAAAATGTAATTAATATAATGTTCTCATATAAAATCTAAATTAATTATTTAGATTTGTGTGTTTTTCCAAAATTACTACATATAGTAGTAAATTTTTGGTTCATAAACAACTTCTCAGAATTATTTATGAATTAACTTTATTTACATTATTTTTTTATAAGGTTTTAAGTTAAAATAAAATATATTAAATAAAAAGAAAAAGTGGGGAAAAACAAACTACTAGCTAATTAATATAATTATTTTGATGAAAATATGAAACAACATATTAATTAAATTAGTTTAAAGTTTAAAGTTAATAAACAAAACTTAATTAAAAACACAATATAATATGTAATTATTATACTAATTATATTATTCTTTAGTTAAACAAATTAATATGTAAAAAAAAAGTGAAGATAATAAAAAAAAGTGAAAAAAATAAAGTAATATTAAATTTATATAATATTCATGATGAAAAAAATGCAAAACAAATTAAGTATGAAAAAAACTGTAGAAATAATAAAAAAAATTGAAAAAAAAATTATTAAATAGGAGATGGACTTGCTGGTACGTCTCCTATAAATAATCTAATGGGCGAGGCCCATTGGTTGCACCAATGGGCCTCCCTATTGGTTTCTGGGCAGCGGCCCAGTCTCATGCTGGGCCGTCGCCCAAAATGAGATCAGATGAGGCAATCGTGCCTAATCTGATCTCAAAATTCAAAAGAAAAAAAAAACCCCACATCTCCCATGTTGCGCAGCAACTACCCACCCCTCTTACCCGTATCCCCTACCCCCCCACCTACCAGACTCGATACCCTACCCCTTTAACCTCCCTACTTGTGTACCCCAACCCCCTTACCCGTATATCCCACCCCCAACGTGGTAAACCCACCCTTCACCCTTCACCTCTTACCCGTGAACCCACCCACCCTCCACCCTCCACCCTCCACCCTCCACCCTAACCCGTCAACCCACCCCTCACCCATGTCATCAAGGGTAATTTTTATTTTAATTTTTTGTCATGTATTTACATACATATATAAATTTGTATATATATATATATATATATTGTATATATACATATGTAACAATATATTTTATTTTTTTTTGTTTTTGTTTTGTATTATATATTGTGTTAAAATAATTTTTATTTTCAACATGTAATTTTCGGATTTTTTTTTATTTCCTAGATTTTTTTTTTCAGTTTTATTTCAATTTTTATAACCTTTTTATTTCTTAATTGTTTAGGGATTTTTTTGAATTATGTTGTTTTTGTTTTTTCACAATATGTTGTGTTAAAATAATTTTTATTCTCAATATATAATTTTTGGAATTTTTTTTTAATTTCTGAAATTTTTAATTTTTTCAGTTTTATTTCAATTTTTATAACCTTTTTTTTGTCTGAATTTTTTATTAAATTTATTGAATTATCTTATTTTTTTAATTATTTATAAATAATTTATACATTAAAATTAATAGTTAACGTAAATCAATATATTGTAACTTAAATCAATATTTTTTTAATTACCTTTTATTATAATATTAATAGCTAATTTCATTTGTTTGGATTTTCTATAGGTAGGTTTTGGGGCATTGGAGTAATTGGTGGAAACGAATAAAGATTCCATAGGCTCCGGTTAGTTTTATGATTCATACAGTATTTATTGTACAATCTATTATATTGTTGTTTTAAGTCCGTTTCATTAATTTAAAGTTATTCCGTGTAACTTTATGTTGAATATATTCTCTGAATTGAGCCATTCTGGATTTGTGAAGATAAACTTTAACTTTGTGTATGAAGGGGTATGTTGGTCTACGCAGTTGAATAGGATTTCTCAAAATGTTGAAAATGTTGTTTTCTTCATGTTGATTATGTTGCTTGCATTTGTGGTCCACTTTGTAAGTAAAGCTTACTAATGTCAATTAATTTCAGATTAAGCAAGAATATAGTAAACTTAAATTTGCAAGGCTTATATTTAAGTCTTACTTCTTTGTTTCTAATTTTAAATTCCTATTTGTTGATGTATGTATCGGTCATAATGGCATCATCACGTGAATGGATGTATAATCGTTGGGTTGATGGATATATCAATGAGGGCTTTGTTCAAGGTGTGAATGAATTTATAACATTCACAAGTAGTCAACAATATTACATGGACAGTGTAAAAATAAGATATCCATGCCTGAAATGCGAAAACTTGCGATATCTTACAACTGACATTGTGATAAAACATATTTATACTAAAGGTTTTATGCCTAATTACTATGTATGGCATGCTCATGAGGAATATGTGTCGAACAACATAAGGGTCACTGAACAACGGCTTGGTAATAATATGCGACGCGCCTTAGATTGTGGGAATAACTATCAGACACTGGTCTTTGATGCTGCTAGAGTAGATATGGTAAGGGATCAGAACGTGAGTGAAGAAGTACCAAACATGGAAGCACAAGAATTTTTTAATTTCTTGAATGTCTCAGAAAACCCATTATTTACGGGTTGTAGGAATCTTACCCAGTGTCTGCTATGGCTCGTTATCTAAATTTGAAATCAGAACATAACATGAGCAACGACCTATTTGATTGGGTTGTATCAAAATTTATGGAGTTGATGCCTGTAGAAAATAACCTACCTAAGAACTTATACAGGTTTAAGAAAATGCTTAAGCCATTGGGTTTAGGTTATCAGAAGATAGATGTATGTGTAAATGGATGCATTTTATTTTATAAGGATAGAAGTTCACTTCAGAGTTATCCCCACTGTGGCCACCGACGCTTCAAGACAACAACAGTGGGTAGAAAAGGGAGTAAGCTTATACCTTAACAACAATTAAGATATTTCCCATTAACACCGAGGTTAAAAAGAGTGTACATGTCCAAGGCTACGGCTGAACACATGCAGTGGCACAAGAAACACCAAACAGAGGATGGCCATATTGGTCACCCTTCTGATGCTGAAGCATAGAAACACTTTGATGTTGTACATCCACATTTTGCTGATGAAGCTAGAAATGTTCGACTTGGGCTTTGTTCAGATGGGTTTACACCTTACAGTTCCAATGCTCAACCTTATTCATGTTGGCCAGTGATATTAACACCCTACAATCTGCTACTATGGATGTGTATGAAGGATCCTGTCATGTTCTTGACATAGCTCATACCCGGTTCGAAAAATCCCGATAAGAAAATAGATGTGTATTTGGAGCCTTTCATTGATGAATTACAAGAATTATGGTTGGTGAGAACACCGTGCTATGATGTTTCAACAAAGACAAATTTCCAAATGAGGACAGCCTTGATGTGGACAATAAATGACTTCCCAACTTATGGTATGTTGTCTGGCTGGAACACTCATGGAAGACTGTCGTGTCCATATTGCATGAATAACTCTGATGCTTTTCGGTCGCAAGAAGGAAGAAAGAATTCATTCTTTGATTGTCATCGTAAATTTTTACCAATAAATAGTTCTATGCGACGTTACACAAAAATTTTCATACAGGGAAAAAGAGAGACTTGTGGGCCTCCGCCCATATTTGATGGTGATCAAATATGGAAAAGTGTGATGAATTTGACAAAGATACAACAAATGATAAATGACAAGAAAAAAATGAAGTTGCATGGGTTTGGGGAGTGGCACAACTGGACAAAGAGAAGTATTTTTTGGGACTTACCTTGTTGGAAGACGCATCTTGTACGCCACAATTTAGATGTCATGCATATAGAAAAAAATATATTCGACAATGTTTTCAACACTGTTATGGCTGTGAAAGGAAAGAAAAAAGACAATGTAAAAGCGAGAAAAGACATGGCTGTGTATTGTAACCGTCCCGAATTATGTGGAGAGTACACAGATGTGATTGGTGTTTATACTCTTCCCGTGGTAAAGAGAAAACTACTTCTGGAATGGGTTGGAAAATTAAAATTTCCCGATGGCTATGCATCAAATTTAACGAGATGTGTAGACATGCAACAACTAAAGATGTCACACATGAAAAGCCACGACTGTCATGTATTCATGGAAAGATTGCTTGTGATTCCATTATGCGAGCTGATGCCTAAACAAGTTTGGGAGGCTTTTACACAACTTAGTTTGTTCTTTACCAACATATGTTGCACAACCTTGCAAACGTTAGATTTGAATAGGATGTAAGAAGACATTGTCGTGACTATTTGCAACTTGGAAAGTTGCTACCTCCTGCATTCTTTGATTCAATGGAGCACTTGCCTGTTCATTTGGTACACGAAGCGATTTGTTGTGGACCTGTACAATATCGGTGGATGTATCCCTTTAAGAGGTTTTTGCAGGGCTTGAAGAGAAAAGTAAAGAATAAGGCACACTATTTGTGAAACCTACCACATACTGGAAACGTCAACTTTTTGTTCCTATTATTTTGAAAAACATGTGGCCACTAAGAGTAGAAGGCTTGGTCAGAATGACCACTATGACGATGTGGATTACCCCGATGAATGCTTGGCTATATTTACTCATCCAGGCCATTCAATCGGGAAATGGAAAGAGATGACAATAGCGGAAGACGACTTATATTTGGCACACTGCTATGTATTGATGAATTGCGTAGAGGTACAACCTTATGTTAGGTAAGGATATGACAAGTTATCAACATGTTAACGTGTTGGGCAATAACTATACAAAATCAGTTGACTAATATTTGTCTATTTGCTAGCATGTTCGAGGAATAGCTTCGTAACCAATATGGCCTATTGACTCCGGGAGAACTTCAACTACATGTTGACAAGTTTTTCCCAAAATGGTTATATGACTATGTAAGTACATGTCTCTTAAATGAAATTAATTTTATCATTTACCGTATGCATACCTTAAAACTAAAGTGATTAAGCAGAAGAATGATGTAGATTATCGTGTACAATGTCTTTCAAGGTGGTCGTATAGATTGGTTAGGATATCGTCAAGGTACATGGTGAATGGATACAGATTTGCTACATCGATGACCACCAATAATAGTGGAGGATACGTGAAAGGGATAAGCTATGGCGGGACCAGGGCTATTGACTACTATGGTGTGTTGCAGAACATTATTCAACTTGAATATAATAATCCAATGTTACAATGTACAAGGTTAATTCTCTTTAACTGCGAGTGGTACGATACCACGAATGATAGAGGTGTGAAATGCTATCGTAAGTCTGGTTTGGTTGAAGTGAATGTGAAGAGAAAGTATCCCAAATATGAACTATTTATGTTGGCCGCTTAAGCTCAGCAAGTGTATTATTGTAGATATCCAGGGGCTAAAGGAAATCGAAAAAATTGGCAGGCAGTAGTTAAAGTACGCCCTAGAAATATCTATGTCATGTTTGAAAAGGAAAAAGAAGTGGAGCAAAGAACAAGTTTTCAGTCCGATGAGATGAATGTGCATGTAGAAGAACGAAATGATGAAAATTTGGCAACAATCCGTTGTGACTCGGGTGAGAACAACGAAATATTGGAAGATGATACTAATGACAATTATAGGCAGCCTATAATTGATGAAAATAAGGACGAAGAACTTGAAGAATATGAAGATGAGACAGAGGATGAAGAAGAATATGAAGATGATACTGAAGATGACAATGATGATGATAATGGTGATGAAGATGATGAAAATAGTGAAGGAAATGATTGAATATTAGTCTTTGGTAAAGTCAATAGTTGTTTTATGAACTTATTGTATTTTTTGTTTCATCACACGTGATGTCACAGTAGATTTGTAATAAACATTAATGTGCTTGTAAGCTATGAACCTAAGTAATATAATCAATGAACTAATGATAATTGTGTTTAATTTCATATGGGAGGTGGTAACGATAAAGACCCCAAATTCCCTAAAAAAATTAAATTGTCAAACCCATTAGGTAGGCGCAGAGATCATGGACAAGCGCCAAACACATCGACAGGTGAGTAATGTAAACTAACTATCATTATTTTACTCATTTAAAATTAATACTTGAGTTCTTTGTTTTGTATCATAGTTGACAACTTTGAATGGTGTACATGAACAGGTGAACCATCACTTGGTCGAGGACAAACAGCTGGTCAGCCTTCGAGTGTTCGTCAATCTATAGGTACACATGGTTTATTAGTGCATAACTCGAGCTCAGCCTTCATTGGTATTGAGCAGCGGATGGCAGACACTCCACTTCCACAGTAGGTAATGCCTCATGAACTTTTATACTCATCTGGAGTTCGCGCTGCCCATGTAGCTGGGCATATGACTCCAAACCTTCCACATTACCCTCAAGTAACAAATACCCAAACCACTACCTCCTCCGAATTGTGACAAGGTTTTGATGATCTACATGTTGAGATGGATGACATGCCTTCACATGGTGACACACAATATCCCCCGATGGCTAAGTCATTGAGAGCTGCAGAAAATCGAGTTGATGGCATTCCGAATTGGATGACATATGGATTCTCGTCTATGGAAGAATTTGCAACATAGGCCACGGATTCACGCAAGCATCTGAAAGTTCAAGGTGCTGGGTAAGTAGAAGTATTGGGAACACATTTTTTTTTTTTTAAAGTAAAGTTTCATACCATATAGCACAACGGTTTATTTTATAATATATAGATGGGATCCATATACCACAACAAGGGATATTCGAAAGTCACTACATGCAGGATATTTAGAACCTTGGACAACTTGGGGAGAGATTCCGCCCGATGTGAAGGAGAAATTTTTTGATTACTTTAAGGTTCGAAATACGCATTCAATTTATGTATTATACAAACATATTATGTACTTGAGATATATATATGATATACTTTCTATATTTTTATTATATGATTCACAGAGGATGTACAAGTGGTATCCCTGCCAGGAAGCAAACATTAATGAGAGGTTCAACAATTTCGGGCAAAAATGAGTAACATATAACTTAAGCAAAGCCTGTAGGCTAGATAAGAAGCCATCGTGGATCTTGCAGAATGTATGGGACGGAATGAAAGTGAAGTGGAGTTCCCCATCATGGCAGGACATATCTAAACGGAACTCTAATAATAGATGGAAAAATCCGTCAACACACCATTTGGGATGTATCCCCGGACACGAATGGGCAATGAGGATAGTAAGAATAAAGATAACTGTACTGCAATAAGTGTTAATTAGCCTATAATTTTAGCTTCTAACTTTCATGTCAAGTTGTTTGTTTTACTGATTTTTTTATGTAGGCCGAAGAACGCGGGAATGAAGTGACTTTTGTTGATGTTTTCAACAAAGCTCATCACAAGTTTGCTGATGGACCTTACACAGACGCTTGGGCAGAATAGACAATGGTAAGCTAGTTTGTTTAAACTTTACAATGTTGAAGATTGATATATACAGAGTTTTAACAAATTCTTTATCCAAATTGATGTCAAAGAACTCGAAATTAAAAAGGGTATTTGTTAATTGTTCATTGTACCCCTAATTTTATGAAATCTAATGATGCCAAGTAGATTATTGAACTTAGGATAGTATGTTGATTGGACAAAACTTTAGTAATCTCGCAAGCTTGTTTGATAGTAAGTTAAAGCAGGTTCAACAATTTAATATCTAAGAAAGTTAAGTAAAGAATATTAGAGTGGCATGATAATGAAGATTATAGCCATATTATTGTAAACTAAAATGCAAATTCATGAATGAATGCCTAATTTATTTAGTAGAAACGCTATGATGGCCTTAGGAACTTGTTTAATATTCATTGAATTTATGACAGTCAATGCTTGTATATTGGGTTGTGGATATCTCTTTTGAGTACAGGTAACTGGGTAGTTCACGGTACAGAGGAGACTCTGTCCGTTTGTCGGGTCCAATTTTTTTTTGGGAATTTGTTAATTCTTTATTACAAGCTTAATTAAATGACAAGTAATGATGCTGAAAGTGTTTTTGAACTTAGGTTCAAGTTTTTAATGGATAAAAGTTGAGTAATATTACTTTCTTGTTTGCTACGAAGTTATAATTAAGACATTTGAATTTAGAGTGGTATAATAATCGAAATTATAGCCATAGTATTCAAATAGGTAATAAAAATGCATTAATGAATGTAATATTTTGTTTAATATTTCAAGGTGTTAGAGTGTGAAAGATAGAGATATTGCGTTGTGGATATTTCTATTGAGTGCAGGTAAGTGGTGAGTCCACGGTACAGAGGAGACTCTATCCGTTTTTTGGGTCCTAACGTTTCCTCTTAGCGTGGGGTCTTGTCGGACTGTGACATGTTATAACAGTATATGTATTTTTTTCCTGATGCTTGTTTTGTTTGTGTCTCTGATGGTTATGTAATTTTTTTGTGTGGTATCACAACTAACTTGTCAATAATATTCATGTCTCTACGTGTTGATATATGTGCGTAACAGGCTCGATACAATGAATTGTTTCAACAGGTATCACAGCCAACAGAGGCATCTGAGTCCGATTCAACTTTAATACCTGTTGATTATAACACAATATTCTTAGAGGCAGTTGGCAGACCACGCAAGGGTCGTTTGTACGTGGTAGGATCACAGGTCTCTATGGTATCTACATCAACCAGTTACTCGGCTGTCGGAAGGCACATCACTCCCAAAGATCTCCAAGACGCAGTTGCTCAAGCCACAACAACTTTGGAAGGCAAGCTGGAACAAAACAACGAGGCATACAACAAGCTGGAAGACAAGATGGATAAGCAGAATGAGGCGTATAACAAACTCCAACAAGAAACTTCATCGCAGCTACGTGAACTCCAAGCACAGCTAGCACTACTTGCTTCAAGGTTACCTGTTCTTGTTCCTACTCCTGAACAACAACAGTATTCGTTGTCTTCGTCTTCATCTTCGAATGATGGTCAGAGGGAATAGAATTTTGAACTTTTATAATGTTATGACAATTTACAATCAGACTATAATAATTTCTGGATTTACTGTGAGCAATGTATTTTTTTTTTAGTTAAATGTATAAATATGTGATTTTTAATTTGTTTGCAATACAAAATATTAAATTGACAGGTGAAACAGCTTATTATAGTAAAAATTATAGTGGAAATTTAGAAAAATATAAGTTCACATTTACGCAAGGGTTGAATAGAAAAATCGGCGAAGGCACGGAGAGGGACGCAAACGGCGAGGGCACGGAGAGGGACGAAATCGGTGAGGGCATAAAGAGGGACGAAATTGGCGAGGGCACGGAAATGGATGAAAACGGCGAGGGCACGGAGAGGGACGAAAATGGAGAGGGCACGGAGATGGACGAAATCGGCAAGGGCACGGAGACGGACGAAATCAGCGAGGGCACGGGGAGGGACGAAAATGGAGAGAGTTTGTTGCCCTCGCATAGTCGTCGCCGAAAATGTCTCTCGCCTAGTCGTCGCCGAATGGCGTAGGGTCGATAAGGGATTGTAATTCACCGACGAAGGTTTCAGCGAGGGACGAATCCCTTCACCGAAGCCAATTTTTCTTGTAGTGACTATTGCATCATATAATGAAACCTTGCATGTAGAATCACGTGGTACTAAATGCAAAATTAATAAAGAAAATTCAGCCTCATTATGGAACAAACGCTTAGGTCACATTTCTAGAACTAGAGTTGAGCGACTTGTGTTTGATAGGATTCTAGATTCTCTTGACTTTATAGACTTTACAATCTGTATTGAATGCATCAAGGGAAAACAGACCAAATCAAAGAAATTAGGTGTCAACAAAACTATGGACGTCTTAGAACTGATTCATACAGACATTTGTGGACCATTCCCTATGGCATCTTAGAATGGTCAACAATATTTTATATCATTCATAGACGATTACTCAAGATATGTGTACCTATTTCTTATACATGAGAAATCAGAGTCTTTGGATGTGTTCAAATCATTTAAGGCTGAAGTTGAGAACCAACTCAACAAAAGAATCAAAAGCGTCAGGTCTATCCGTGGTAGTGAATATTACGACAGATATGACAGTTCAGGTGAACAACGTCTAGGACCGTTTGCTAAATTCCTAGAGGAATGTGGAATCGTCCCACAGTAGACCATGCCAAGATCACCTAGCATGAATGGTGTAGCTGAAAGGCGAAACCGGACTCTTAAGGATATAGTAAAGAGTATGATTAGTCATTCTACCTTACCAGAGTCACTCTGTGGTGAAGCACTAAAAACAACAGCTTATATTCTGAACCTAGTGCCAACTAAAGCAGCTGCAAAAACACCTTATGAGCTTTGGACAAGCAGGAAACCCAGTCTAAAGCACTTTCATGTTTAGGGATGTCCAGCTGAAGCAAGGCCTTATAGGCCACATGAAAAGAAATTAGATTCCAAAACTGTGAGCTGCTACTTCATTGGCTATGTTGAGCAATCTAGCGGCTATAAGTTTTATGATCCCAAACTTAAGTCAATTTTTGAGACGGGGACTGCAACATTTTTTGAGGATGTTGAGTTTGAGGGGAGAAATAAGGTTAGAGACATTGTCTTTGAGGATGAAAGGGAATCAGTTTCCATTCCTACTTCATTGGCCATGCATGGTCCTAACTCTTAAAAGTGGATTAATACCAATCAATAATACAAGACAATAAAATTTGGGATCTTGTCCCATTACCAGTAGATGCGAACCCTATTGGTTAAAACCAAAGGGATTCAAAAGGTAATGTGAAAAGATTACTAGTCTTGTAGCTTAAGATTTTACTCAAAAGGAAGACATTAAATTTTTAAGAGACTTTCACTCAAGTTTCAGAGAAAGACTATTTCAGGATAATTTTGGGGAATGTTACACATTTTGAATTTGAGTTACATCAAATAGATATTAAGAACGGCGTTTCTCAATGGAGAAATTGATGAGATAACGTATATGGTGCAACCAGAAAACTTTGTGTTGAAAGACATAAAGAATATGGTTTGCAAATTAAAGAAATCCATCTATGTACTCAAGCAAACTTTCCGTTAAAGGTACTGCAAATTTCATCAAGTTTTTATCTCATTTGGTTTTGAGATAAATGTGGTTGATAATTGTATGTAACTCAGGTTCGATGGGAGTAAGAATATCTTCCTGGTTTTAGAAATTGATCATATACAGTTTGCCACTAATGATATAGGCATGTTGCACGAAACTACCTTGGTGACGTCTCTTTTGTATTTAGGATTCAGATACAATGAGATTGCTCTCGGGGTATTTTTGGATTATAACAAAAGAGCTATATCGATAAGATATTTAAAAGTTTGGCATGCCGGACAATAAACCAGATGACACCCCTATCATTAAGGAGAATTCAATTTTAGAAAATGCCTGAAAGCTAATGTTAAAGTTAAGAAAATTCAAAAGATCCTTTATGTGTCAGCTGTAGGGAATCTTAAGAAACTCAAGTATGTACGTGTCTGTATTGTTCGTACATAGTAAGGATGTTAGGCAGAAACTGAGGAACCCTATAATGGATCATAATGAAATCAGGACACAAATGGGTTGTAAAGAATTGATAGAGAATAAAAGATTATATGTTCACATATTGGAAGTCAGATCAGTTGGAGATCATTAGGTATTCTGATTTTGATTCTTTGGGATTCTGAGGCATTAAGGGATCCATCAAATGTCTAGGTACTTAAGGAAAGAATATAGAGTGTATAGGTTTCTATAAAGCATATTAGGACAAACTCTATGATTGCGGATCCGCTTATTAAGGAACTACTACCCAAGGTCTTTAATGAGCACACTACTCATAAGAGTGTAGTATTGTATAAAGATATTACGGTTTTGTGGGAGTTTGTATTTTAATGTTTTATGTATGGTTTAGGACATACTTTGGTATTTGTTATTTGGATGTTTTATGTAGAAATAAAGTATTTAGTTCAAATTCACTTTGATACATTATGTTTGGTTTCGATCTCACTAAAGTACGACCAGTTGAAATTAGCCATGTCTAAATCACATTTCATGTAATTTTCCATGCTATGCATCCATGATTGGTCTATGTCATTTGGTTGTGTTGGTATACGTCACCATTGATGGGGTTAGTTACGCTAAGTGTGATGAACACAACTTTCATAGTATATAGATATAATCAATGGAAGAGATTGTCCAGATATATCCTAAGGTTGTGATAGCAAATTTTGCAGCTCATAAAGATAAACACATTTGTAAGGTTACATACGTGGCCCAGTGGGAGATTGTTGAAAATTTTCAACATGTGGGGCCATACATGTAAATATTTAAATGTGTTGTGCTATCTATTAATTAAGTCTAATTAAAGAGATCTAATTAAGAATTAAGTTTAGGTTTATGGGTATAATTGTCATGGAATTAATGTGTTAGTGATATTTCTAATTTGATGAGGGGGCCAAATTAGAAATATCTAAAACTTATAAGTTATATTAGGGTTATGGTCCCCAAATTGTACGTACGTTGTTTTTCTCTGCATCCCCATCAACAGAGAAAGAGATAACACCTTTGGCAAAGTTCGTA
Source organism: Ehretia macrophylla (assembly GCA_037974665.1). NCBI lineage: Eukaryota > Viridiplantae > Streptophyta > Magnoliopsida > Boraginales > Ehretiaceae > Ehretia > Ehretia macrophylla. The sequence continues at coordinate 11,034,364 of CM075775.1, forward strand.
ATAATTTGGAAGATCTCAACCCATTAATCTACCCCAGCAATGGATTCAGGTATGCTTCTGCTTTCTGTATCTTCTTATTCTCTTGAATTGAAGTAGGTAGTAACATGCTATTTTAGGATTTGTTAAAGAACTTTTAAAGAATAAGGTTTTGCAAATCCTAACAAGATGATGTAACTATTCATGAAGCTTTGTAATTCTATAAATAGAGAAATCTGATTTAGAGGAAGAGGTATACTGATATGGATTTAATATAATCTTCTTCTATACATTCTCTGCATTCTTTCTTTACTTTCATAGTTTCATTGTATTTTAGCATTAATTTTATAACACGTTATCAGCACGAGTCTCTACCAATGAGTTACTCAATAAAAGGTAGAGAAATTAACACCCTGATTTATTTCCTGTTGTCGAAAGTTGTTGAAAAATGCAAAGATATGAATTAGGGAATATTCAAGACCGTCTTTACAGATGCTTTAATTGATCATCTCCGCATAACACAGGTTCTATCATCTCTAATTTTGATGGTCATATTATTACATATATTCTATTGGTATTTTATATCACATTCCAAGCATGCAATATCTAATATATATTGTTTTTGTTACTAAAAAGCTCTCATTCAACACTGTATCTAAAAAATACGAAGAAGATGCTTATGAATTGGTAGAAACTAGGCTTAATACATAAATATGGTTATGATGAAGCCTTACTTCAATAAATCCAGCTTTCGGCCTGCTTGTTTTCCCATTTGCAGTAGGAATCTATTTATCTTGAGTTTGGTTTGTTATGCTTGAGGAAGAAGACGATCTGGTCTTTGTCTTTATTTGTCAATTTGTGCAATTATTATGTTAGAGACCACTACTAAAAAAATAAAAATAAAAAAATAAAAATGATCAACAGACTTGAAAGTATTCAAAGTATAAATTATAATTAAGTTGATATATGGTTTGATATTTATGAAGTGGTACAATGCTTCAAGAAAATTGATGAGAGATACAGTTCAATGAGTTATTCCTTAAGTTTTCTGTTGATCTAATCTTTACCCATCTACCTTTCAAGGGACATGCAGATCTATGCTCTTTATGCTTTTAAAAATGCGATCGGGATCTTTATGCTATTTAAAATGTGATTGTTTAATTTTGAAGATGAATTATTACTTTGTACGTGATATAAATATAAGATTTTATAAGATAGCCCGAAGTTTTTAGCTTGTTTGTTTTCGTGTTGTACTTGTTTTATGAGTTAAGTATGCAGCACTTGATGACTAGATCTTGATATCTATATACACATATTATATATATATATATATATATATATATATATATATATATATATATATATATATATATATATATATATAAATGATGATAAACCTGGGTTGACTGGGGACAATTTTTTCCCATTGGAGCAAATTAGTAGCCATGGATCCATCAAATGCACTACCTTGTGTATCTTAAAAATAAAATTCTTTTTCATTGTATAATGTACAGCAATGTGGATCTAAAGATTTATATTCTTAAGCTTTTAGCATAATTATTCATGTGGATCATCCCTGTACATTTTGACTTAAAATATCTTTATTATGGCCACTAGCTAACTTTTGGATCCACAACTTTGATTACACTAATTTTATTGGACAATAAAATTTTTGCTGAAAAAAAAAGGTGGTGGCTGTTTTTTTTAGCACCGTAAGCACCACACGTGGTTAAGCATCTCAAAGATCAACAAAATGATTATTACACTTTCTTTTGAACATTAAAAGGAATTGACTTTTTGAGGATGAGGTTGATAGAATAGAATCATCTTCAGAAGCATATGGTTATAATTATCACCACTTGAAATATCGTATCCCAGGAAAATTGCACAAAATAATTATTTTCGTTCGTTAATATTCATAAATGACTGAAAATTGAATTTACTATGGTAAAAAAAAAAAATCCCCAATGAACTTTTATAAGCATATAATTACATCTTTCTAGCTCGCACCATTCCCTAAAGTTTAGTAAGTTGAACGAAGGACTTGCAAGATGCAGTTTGTTGCACCTTATTGCAAAGAACCATTGCAACTTTTCTGTGATGGTCAAAATTAAAGAAAGGTGATAAAAGAAAGAGAAAGAAAAGTAAACAAAAGATGGTAGACAAAAGTTAAAGGTGACAATGATGATGTTTAATATAATAATGGTTGATTCACCATAATTTGTGAACTATACTCTTGACCTGTAATAAACTGTATAGTTAGAACTCATATCGGTGGTTACTGTTTACGAGGTACTATTCATGATACTGTTGAAATAGTAACTGTCAGTGGTTACTGTTCACACGATACTATTCATATTATATTATTCACGTGGTACTATTCACACCGATCACTATTCACGACACTGTTTATTTGACCAAACAATTAGGGTTTGACCCAATACCCTATTTATTCTTTTTCTCCCTCATTGTACCGCAATCTTCACTTCTCATCATCTTTATCTCGTTCATGCTCTTTCATACTTTCAACACTGAAAAAAAAAACAGAGGATAGCAATGGAAGAATGCATGGATGTAGTTCTAATGTTTGTATGGATATTACTTATGATCCTTATTTATCTCTTCAGTCTCTTCAAGGTTATATGCAGAATATAGATGTGAGATTTAGTTATAATTGTTGCAATAAGGATCTACATCATAGATCTTAATCTTGTTTATAAGAGTTATTGTATTCCTATTGTATTTCGTTGTAGTATTTTTAATATTCTCATTAACAAACTTATTTGTTACTGAGGAAAAGAAATCACTCTTTTAAGATGGGTTATTTTGGATAACTTTTGATTTATAATTTCGGATGATATTATTCATAAGAATATAACTTTTATGTTCTTATATGGAGAATAAATAACTAGATTCACATATCTTATGAAATGAATATATTATTTATTTCTATGAAAGTATTAATTGTCAATTTGATGATTTCTTATTCATGGGATGAGAAAAATAAACTTTATCCTCGAAGGAGAATAATGAGAAACAGTATTAAGGAGAAATCACTAGAAATAAGATCTCAAAGTAATAGTAATATTCACTGTAAATATGGTTAAATTGGGTATTTGATGAGTACATATAATATGCCAATATATTTCGTTTAGTTTTCTTGAATTTCAGTGAATGATAAATCATAAGAGTTAAGATGGATCATATTGATTATTCTATTGGATGATGATCTATATTTTAATATTATGTTTTAACAGTTTTTCTTGTCATATTTAGTTTATGACATTTTCTGCTACTACTAGTCTTATTGAATGCTCTAAAACAACTATTATTATGTCACTGCTTGATCTTCTGGGTTTTATCATACAAATATATGAGTAATTGAATAAAGATATAGTGATCCAAATATTTTCTTGTATTTATGTGATCACTTATATTGGTGTAATGACAATAAAAGAGGAATTATCAAAAAATTTCTATGAGCACCCATTAATAAACCAGAAGATATTTGATCCAAAAAGTTTATGCTTTGACATGATCGCCTTAAACATACAAGCGCAGTGATGATATATATATATATATATATATATATATATATAAAGGGGATTATTGAAAATTCTAGTACTCACTAAAGAATCAAAGGATTATATTGTTAAATGAATTTTTCACTTGATATGTGGCATTTGTAAGAGTTTTTATATACATAATTCGATTAAGGGAAATATTTTCAAATTATACAATCAAGATAATTCATCTTGATTATGAAGGAGTATTTATATCTCAATCATTTAATGATTATTGTATGTCAATTGAGATTGGTGCTGACCATTATGTGACTCATACATATACACAAAATGGTTTAGTGGAATCCTTCATCAAAATCTTGCAATGTTTATGCAAACAAAGCCAACCGATTGAATTATATACTCCCAATTATTCAAAGACCAATCTAAGGATGTTCTGCGCAATATATGTTTCAATTGCTCCCCCACATGCGCATAAAGATGGGTTTATAAAGAAAACTGAGAATTTATTATTTGAAACACCGTCAAATATTACATATTGGGCAATTGGCGGGAGATGTTTCAAAAGCATATTTCGCTAATTAATGAAATGATATTCTCAGTATCAGGGGGAGAAAAACGAAAGCTGGATAAATGAGAGATTTATGAAAAGCATCATCATATTCATCCTCGTATTAATCAATGTGAACTAAAAAGTTCAACAAATTATTCATCGATGCAAAGATAGTGACTCAGTCACATATATCAGCTTTGAATGCTCTAAATAGAATTGATGTTCTAATTGAGAAACACATAAATAAATATAGTCTACTTTAAGCCTGAAGTGTGGTAGACATATTGGTTCCAAAAATAAAAGAGCAAAATATGCGAGTTGGCAATTTTAAATTATTTGATATCCTGAAGATGTCAGGATAAGGAGTTGAAAATCAAACTGAGTAATATTACTCAAAGAGAGTATCAAGTACCTGAATATGATGTGAATATTGAAAGTATTGAGAATAAAGAGATCTCGCTCAGTTAAATTACTCCTACAAACAAATGGAACCGAAAAGAGAAATTGATCATGCTCAAATTTAGAAAATATAGTAGCTACTGATTCTATAATAAAAATCGAGGATCTTGAATTGAAGTCCACTCACGACTGTCGATGAACAAATGATTGCCCAAAAATAATAGAGACGCAATCTAGGCAGAAAATAACTGCACATGAAATATGTTGATGGGATTGAGGGGGAGCATTGTATGATGAAGAGATAATCTCAAATCACTGTGAGAAATGGAATTACACAGAATGTCTACATCACTATGAGAAATTTCAAGGAATTAATCATAATAGTTGTCTACAATCCCAAATCACTGTGAGAAATGAAATTACACGGAATGTCCACATCACTATGAGAAATTTCAATGAATTAATCATAATAGTTGTCTTTCCCTTAACTTGTTATAAGGCAAACAAGGAATGAGTTAGTACACTGTATGATTATACCTTGGTGTATATTCTCCGGAAAAATCATATTGATATTAGACTGGTAATTTTTTTTAAAAAGTACTTCATATGCATCTTGTGATAATGGTAATAGTTTACCTATATAAATCACTTGATAATCTTATTGAAGCTTGAGAAGGACTATATATGTTTTAAGCATATATTCATGTGATAATGATATTTAAGTCTTGGAATGACTTTATATGCTTGAAGCATATATTCACGTGATAATAATATTTATATTGAAATCCTGGAAAGACTGTATATGCTTGAAGTATATGAATGAAAATCTCGAGAAATTTATTTGATTACAAAGATCTTTGTATGGAAGAAAACATTCTGGAAGATTGTGGTAGAATTTTCTTAGAATATTATGATTGTAACACCCCGGACCCAACACTCCCACGCCTGCATGTAACCTCCTGGCCTTAACGGTCCAAGCGAGCACAAGAGGCCATGGTGAGTGGGCCCGGACACGCACTATGCACGTATTTTCCACTTTGGAGCCCATACTCCTCATGAATTTGTCTTCACCCAGCCACTGCCAGGAAAAGCGCGTTGCATGAATATACGAGACAACTCTGTATATTCAGTTGGCCCAGCTCGTAACCTTCCGAAGTGGGATGGGTTTACCACATCCGCCCCCCTTAAGGAGACCCAAGGCCCTCACGGGTCACTGATACAAAGGAAGGCTGTAACGCCCCAAACCCAACCCCACGCTAAAGGTCAAGCCCGAACCCAATACTCGGACAGAGTCTCATCTGTACCGTGGACTAAGCTGTTACCTGCAAATATTCACATATAACATTTGAACCACAATAACAATTTATACAACCTATCTTCTAACATATCCAAAGTCAAGTCAAGTTCACAAGGCCATCCGAGCCTTGGAGCAACATTAATCTACTTAAGCACACAAGCATGCGAGGCAAGTTAATTTTAACTAAAAACATTTAGATACAACTATAATCAAGTTCTATTGAAAGATAAAACACCCAAGCATGCACTAGTAGAAGAAATCTAAAGTTCATTATTACAATCAAACAATTTCCTCTAGCACAAGATTTCAACTACCAACTTATATACAAGACCCCAAGGTCTCAAAATACAACATTTAACATGAACTCCAAGCAAACTGCACATAAGATCCACCTTATCACACAAAGTCACAGATTCTAATCTACGTGAACTTCTTCTTCTTCCTCTACTTCTAATAGCTGGGGATTCATCTCAGCTTCTCCTGAAACATATTAAATGAGGAGTGAGCAACAATGTTGCCTAGCGAGGGAGGTGATGCAACATACCGGGCGTGCAATATAATATGCAACACAAGAAATAATATATATACAACATAAACCAGCAAGAAAGAAAGTCAAGTAATTAACCACATTAAAAAGGATACGGTTCCACTTCAAGTCTTCAATCACGAGCCATGAACCACGAACTTCATGCAAATTCCTGCAAACCACTTACTCCAACAAGTTGGGATACTCTGGATGTATCCCGATCCTACGACCTTTTCTCCTGAGGTAGGTCTATGCCCAGCAAGTGAACCACGCCTCTAGGGTAGTGGAGTATACCTCAGCGAGAAAGGAATAGGCACAATGGTAGTCGAGGGAGCACGGCAAGCCCGACGCAGCCGGTGTTTTTGGACGCTACCATGTCCGAAAAGGTTGCGCAACCCAAAAACATGATCACGAGAACCAAGTATAACAATTAATACATATGAAGGACGACAAAGTAGGCCGCCCTCGCAAATAATTGCAATATAAGCCAACAAATACACAATATAGAAATATAATTCTCTAAAAGAGGCATACAATATAACTTTTCTTTACCAACTATTTAAATAGCTCAATTGAAGTTTAGACAAACAATATAATGCATGACAATACTTCAACAAGCTCTAGATACATCAAAACAAGCCAAATACTACATTCCCCATTTCTTTAACTAATCTTTTCTTCTCCTAAGCACAATTCAAGGTTTCCAAACTACCTACAAATCATACTATAGTCCTAATTAAGCTAAAAGACAACTATTAAAATCATAAAAACTCATTTTAGAAGCAAAAACTCGGGAAGGCCCCGAGCGGGTTTTAACTACAACTATACTATCCGAGCCCCAATTCCGCAAAACGAAAGTACCAAAAATGCTTCCTTACCCCAAGGATACCCAAACCATAGCCCAAACGTGCCCGGATTGCACAACAGAAAAAGTCCCCTTTTTAAAAGTCAACTAATTACGCGATTTAGCTCGATTTTGGTTGATTCAACTTCTAGCTTCACTAGGGCCTAGAGCATCTAATTGAAGTCTCAATTCAAGCTAATTAGCAAATTCATTCAAAACCCTAACAACAAGCACTATTCATTATCTTTTTCATTCAATTGGTACATTCTACCATAGAATTTGCTAACAAGCTTTAAAAGTCTACTCTATAGGCTCTAATAACTACATATTAAGCATTTATATCAAGTATAATAGCAATAATCAACAAATCAAAATTTTCAATATATGAACATAAACTTGATAGTTATAAAAATACAACTCCCTCACATCTATGAAGATGTAGACAAAGTGGTGAAGCTCCTAGGTGCTCAAGAAACCTCCTAAAGTCAAGCTAGGAGCTCAAGATGCAAGATTGAAGAAGAAAATTTTCTCCTTTTCCCTCTTGAAGTGGTCGGCCAAATGAGAGGACAAGAATTGAATTTTTACTTTTGTTTGATGATCAATTTTTGTGTGTTGTGGTATGTTATGAGTAAGGTTATTATATGTTGAGTTTGCTAAGGTCAAACTTCATAAAAGATTGGTCAAATGAGCTTAACTCTAATCAAATGCTAACAATTTCAAAATTAAAGTTGTTACGTACGTAATACTATTCAAATGACTTGAAAACTATTTTCTAAACGCACGTTCCCAAGCTTGAAAGTCCAAAATAACTAGGTCTCGATTCCTTCTAAATGTCATATGACCTAGGAAAAATATAAAATCGAACTTTTAAAACGGTTGAAAATATTATAAATAGTGACCTCTAATAAAAACAATTAATCAAGAAAGGTGATGCACGTAGGAATGCGCAAATAGATATGCAATAGTTATAAAAGATTATGATAGAATTCTCGGGCGTCACACCTTCTCCCCCTTAAACTAATTGCGACCTCGCAATTCTCTCTGATCTGATCTTCTCGCTCCCAAGTGGCATCCTCAACTCCGTGATGATCCCAAAGAACTTTTACCATAAGAATATTTTTAGTTCGAAGTTCCTGAATCTTTCGATCAACCACTCGAAGAGGTTTCTCAACATATACTAAAGACTCACCAATCTCCAATGGTTTTGGCTCAATAATATGCGACGGATCAGGATTATATTTCCTTAACAGTGACACATGGAAAACATCATGAATCCGGCCCAAACTCAGAGGCAATGCCAATCTGTAAGCCAAATCCCCAACCTTCTCAATGATTTCAAATAGCCCCACGTATCTAGGACTAAGTTTACCTCATTTTCCATGATGAATCAAACCCTTGCGTGGAGAGACCTTCAAAAATACACGATCACCCTTTGAAAATATCAAGTCTCGTCGGCGTCTATCAGCATAATTCTTCTGTCAACTATGTCCTGTAAGCATTCTTTTCTTTATAAGCTTCACATTATCCACCATTTTGATCATCTCAAGTAGAATAGCTGGATCAACTGCTTTTATTTCACCTACCTCATCCCAATACAATGAAGACCTACATTTTTGCCCGTAATGTGCCTCGTAGGGTGCCGTACCAATAGTAGCCTGGTAACTATTATTATAAGCAAACTCCGCTAGAGGTAGGTACTTCTCCCAACTATTGTCGAAATCCAGAATGCAAGCTCGCAACATGTCTTCTAGTATCCTGATAGTCCTTTCTGATTGACTATCCGTCTGTGGGTGATATGCAGTGCTAAAACTTAGATTAGTTCCCAAGGCTTTCTGTAGTTTCTGCTAAAACTGTGATGTAAACCTGGGATCCCTGTCCGACACTATCTGAGATGGAACTCCATGCAATCTAACAATATGTTCAACATAAAGCTCGGCTAATTTATCAAGAGAGTTTGTCTTCTTTGCAGCAATAAAATGAGAAGTCTTTGTCAACCTGTCTACTACTACCCACACAGAATCATTACCCCGCGGTGATCTCGGCAAATCTGACACAAGATCCATAGTAACCTGATCCCATTTCCATACTGGAATCTTCAATGGTTGCAACAAACCTGCCGGCCTCGATGCTTTGCCTTAACTTTCTGACAAGTCAAACACTTAGCCACATAATCAGCTATCTCTCTCTTCATGTTGTTCCACTAGAAACTCCGCTTTAAATCTCTGTACATCTTAGTGCTACCGGGATGAATCGTGTATTTAGAAGCATGAGCCTTAGCAAGAATCTCATCTTTCACAGTCGAATTACTAGGAATACAGATTCTATTCCTGTACCTGAGTAATCCATCATCATGCAATTTGAAGTCGGACTCTCCCCCTTTGGACTTCTTTAGAAGCTTCAATAACTGAGAATCTAATTGTTGGGCTTCTCTGATTCTAGATAGTAATAGAGATTGGATTTGTTGGCTAGCAAATTGAATACCTGATCTAGAAGCCTTCGGTTTCCACAAACATAATTCTTCCACAATCTCCCAATCCTTGATTATCAAACTAGCTACAATGGCTTTTCGACTCAATGCATCTGCAACAGTGTTAGCTTTTCCTGGCAAATAACTAATGGTACAATTATAATCATTTAACAACTCTAGCCAACGTCTTTGTCCCATATTCAGATCTTTTTGAGAAAACATATATTTTAAACTTTTATGATCAGTAAATATCTCAAATTTATTACCCCACAAATAATGACGCCATTTATTCAAAGCAAAATCAACAGCAGCAAGCTCAAGATCGTGTATAGGATAATTGAGTTCATATGATTTCAATTTCCTAGAGGCATAAGCTATCACCTTACCATTTGTATAAGAATACAACCCAAGCCTTCTTTCGAAGTATCACTGTAAATCACCAAGTTTTCAGTCCCCTTAGGCAATGCAATGATAGGTGCAGTGGTAAGTCTCTTTTTCAACTCTTGGAAACTGGCTTCACATCTATCATCCCAATTAAACACAATTTTCTTCTGGGTTAATGAAGTCAATGGCCCTGCAATCTTTGAAAAATCCTTAACAAATTGCCTATAATAGCCCGCTAATCCCAAGAAACTACGGACTTCCGTGACAGTCTCGGGTTTTTTCCACGACATAACCACCTCAATTTTCGCAGAATCAATAGATATTCCCTCTTGTGAAATGATATGGCCTAAAAAGGCTACTTGTTTCGACCAGAATTCGCATTTACTAAATTTGGCAAACAATTTATGTTCTTGCAGGGTTCGAAGCACAATTCTCAAATGTTCTTCATGCTATGACTCAGATTTAGAATACACTAATATATCATCAATGAAAATCACAACAAACTGATCAAGATAGGGTCGAAATACTCTCTGCATCAAATCCATAAAGGCGGTTGGAGCATTTTTCAAACCAAATGGTAAAACAATAAACTCATAGTGGCCGTACCTGGTTCTAAATGCAGTCTTGGGTACATCCTCTTTCCGGATTTTCAACTGATAATAACCCTGTCTCAAATCAAATTTAGAAAACACAACAGCACCCTACAACTGATCAAACAACTCATCAATTAAGGGCAAATGGTATTTATTTTTCACCGTCACCTGATTAACACCCCTATAATCAATGCACAAACTAAGAGTCCCATCTTTCTTCTTCACCAATAATACAGGAGCACCCCAAGGTGACGAACTAGGCTGAATAAAACCTTTCTCAAGTAGGCCCTGTAGCTGAATTTTCAATTCCTGCAACTCAGGGGGAGCCATTCTATATAGGGTTCTCGAAATAGGATTAGTCCCCAACAATAAGTCAATCATAAACTCAATCTCCCTATCAGGTGGTAATCCAGGCAACTCCTCAGGGAATACCCTCGGGAACTCTTTTATAACAGGTACTTCATTCAATCTCAATTTATCTCCGGGCTGATTAATTAAATAAGCTAAATATGCATCACAACCTTTACTCAACATTTTAGTATTTTAATGGAAGATATGATATGAGTCTCGGTAGATTTTCGACTCCGAGTGACTTTAATAACAGGTTGGTCAAGTACTTCTAAAGTTAAAACTTTCCTTCTACAGTCCAAACATGCATAATATCATTCCAACCAATCCATCCCCAAGATAACTTCAAAGTCCCGAAATGGCATGATTATCAAGTCAATAGGATACATGTGACCCTCGATACAAATATTACAATCTTTACACACAGACTCCGTAACAAATTTAGTACCCATAGGGTTACCTACTTCAATCACATACGGCAGTTTATCAACTTTTAATGTAGCAGATTGTGCACATGCAGGAGTAATGAATGAATGTGTAGCCCCGGTGTCAATCAAAACTACTATCGGTTGACTATTAATAAGAAAAGTACCTTCCACTACCACCGTCGTCTCCGGAAGCTCTTCCTGATCAAGAGCAAATACCCGTGCCTGGCCTCGCGATACAGTAGCTGCTCCTGAAACTCTAGTCTGAGCACCCTGGCCTGAAGTCTGTCCCTGACCATATTTAAACTTGGGGCAATCTCTAACTCTATGCTAATCACTGCTACAACCTATGCAACGGCCCAATTTCCTCCAACACTCTGCCTCCGTATGGCCTTTATGGTTGCAATGAGTACACTAAAGATTCTTCTTAGCAGCAGCACCTCTTGTAGGGGCCTTATAAGTAGATGTAGCAGAACTACCTTGTTGAGATCTAGCAGTCACTAGTCGGGTCTGTGATTGTCCATGTGGCTGGCTCTGAGCTGGTCTCGGCTGTGACTGTGCCTGAACTGGTCCTGAATAGCTCTGGGTCTGCCTAGGCTATTGAGTCTAAACAGGCTGCTGATACTGTCTCTGGTAGCCCTGACTCTGAGACTGAAATTGATGTTTACTTGACTGACTAGACTAAGCTAACATATCCGCCTTGCGTTTCTCGTACCTCGAGACGGCCCTGACTACTGCAACATAGCTCGGATAATCTTGCGAAGACAGATTAAACATAATATCACTCCTCAACCCTGTGATAAATCTCTGAATCTTCATGTCTTCCGGTTGAACCAGAGCTGGCACATATCAAGAAAGTCTAGTGAAGGTAGCCTTATACTGGTCTACAGTCATGTTTCCCTGTCTCAAAGCTATGAATTCCTCCTGATGTCTCTCGCGAGCTACAACCGATACATATTTATCCCGGAACTCACGAACGAAGTCTGCCCACACATGCTGGAATCTCTCTGCATCCCACTTCTCTCTAATAGTGCCCGCAAAAATTTATCATACAAGTTACCCCCTGCAGCACCACTGCCTTCTGCTCTGGCAGCCTGATTACCTCTGCCAACACCTGTTGTACCCTACTGAACCACAAACTGAGCTATGATATTCATTGCAGTGGCCATTGTGCCCATAATCTGAGCATTACTCAGTTCTTGACCTTGCGGTGTATCCCCGGCTGCCCCCGCACCTTACCCCGGTACATCCTGTCTAGGGGCTTCCTCCTTGGTCTACCCTGTCTCCTGATCTCAATGCTAGAAAAGCATAATATTATAATAGGCAAATAGACAATGCAAAGATAATGTGCACATTGTTTTTAAACATTTTACTCACATAAGAAACATATAAAACACTTAATAACATTAATCACTAAACTTTTCATATTCTTATCATGTCATGCTTTATCATTCCTTTTTCATGCTAGCATGTCTTTTATCCAAGAACTTAGACAATTAAACAATCACATGTTCACTTAATTCAACTTTCATATATAGACCACTACCCACATGCCAAGGAAGTTAACCCGGCTTCATGCATTCCAGTAGCTCTGATACCACCTAAAGTGTAACACCCCGAACCCAACCCCACGCTAAAGGTCAAGCCCGGACCCGAAATGGGACATAGTCTCTTATGTACCAAGGACTAAACTGTTACTTGCGAATAGATACATATAACATTTGAACTATAAACAACAACTTATACAACCTATCTTCTAATATCTCCAAAGCCAAGTCAAATTCACAAGGCCATCCGAGCCTTGGAACAACATTAATCTACCTAAGCACACAAGCATGCGAGGTAAGTTAACTTTAACTAAAAACATTTAGATACAACTATAATCAAGTTCTACTGAAAGATAAAACACCCAAGCTTGCAATAGAAGATGAAATCTAAAATCCATTATTACAATCCAACAACTTCCTCTAGCATACAAGATTTCAACTACCAATATATACACAAGACCCCAAGGTCTCAAAATACAACATTTAACATGAACTCCAAGAAAACTGCACATAAGATCCACCTTATCACACAAAGTCACGGATTCTGATCTACGTGAACTTCTTCTTCTGCTGGGGATTCACCTCAGCTTCTCCTGAAACATATTAAATGAGGAATGAACAACGGATTTGCCCAGCGAGGGAGGTGATGCAACATACCGGGTATGTAATATGATATGCAAACACAAGAAAATCATATATATACAACATAAACTAGCAAGATAGAAAGCCAAGTAATTAACCACATTAAAAAGGATACGGTTCCACTTCAAGTCTTCAATCATGAGCCACGAGCCTTGAACTTCACGCAAATGCCGGCAAACCCCTTACTCCAACAAGTTAGGATACTCCGGATGTATCCCGATCCTACGACCCTTTCTCCTGAGGTAAGTCCATGCCCAGCAGGTGAACCACGCCTCTAGGGTAGTGGAGTATGCCTCAACGACAAGGGAATAGGCACCATGATAGTCGAGGGAGCACGGCAAGCCCGATGCTGCCCGTGTTTCTCGACGCTACCATGTCCGAAAAGGTTGCGCAACCCAAAACATTATCACGAGAACCAAATATAACAATTAACACATATGAGGGACGACAAAATAGGTCGCCCTCACAAATAATTGTAATATAAGCCAACAAATACACAATATAGCAATATAATTCTCTAAAAGAGGAATACAATATAACTTTTCTTCACCAACTATTTAAATAGCTCAATTGAAGTTTAGACAAACAATATAATGCATGACAATACTTCAATAAGCTCTAGATACATCAAAACAAGCCAAATACTACATTCCCTCTTTCTTTAACTAATCTTTTCTTCTCCTAAGCACAATTCAAGGTTTCCAAACTACCTACAAATCATACTATAGTCCTAATTAAGCTAAAAGACACCTATTAAAATCATAAAAACTCATTTTAGAAGCAAAAACTCGGGAAGGCCCCAAGCGGGTTTTAATTACAACTATACTATCCGAGCCCCAATTCCGTGAAACGAAAGCACCAAAAGTGCTTCTTTACCCCAAGGATACCCAAACCATAGCCCAAACGTGCCCGGATTGCACAACGGGAAAAGTCCCCTTTTTAAAGTCGACTAATTTCGCAATTTAGCTCGGTTTTGGTTGATTCAACTTCACGTGGCTTTTCAACTAGCTTCACTAGGGCCTAGATCATCTAATTGAAGTCTCAATTCAAGCTAATTAGCAAATTCATTCAAAACCCTAACAACAAGCACTATTCATTATCTCTTTCATTCAATTGGTACATTCTACCATAGAATTTGCTAACAAGCTTTAAAAGTTTACTCTATAGGCTCTAATAACTACATATTAAGCATTTATATCAAGTATAATAGCAATAATCAACAAATCAAAATTTTCCATATATGAACATAAACTTGATAGTTATAACAATGCAACTCCCTCACTTGTATGAAGATGTACACAAGGTGGTAAAGCTCTTAGGTGCTCAAGAAACCTCCCAAAGTCAAGCTAGGAGCTCAAGATGCAAGGTTGAAGAATAAAATTTTCTCCTTTTCCCTCTTGAAGTGGTCGGCCAAATGAGAGGACAAGAATGGAATTTTTTCTTTTGTTTGATGATCAATTTTTGTGTGTTATGTTATGTTATGAGTAAGGTTATTATATGTTGAGTTTGCTAAGGTCAAACCTCATAAAAGATTGGTCAAATGAGCTTAACTCTAATCAAATGCTAACAATTTCAAAATTAAAGTTGTTACGTACGTAACATTATTCAAATGACATGAAAACCATTTTCTAAACGCACGCTCCCAAGCTCGAAAGTCCAAAATAACTAGGTCTTGATTTCTTCTAAATGTCATATGACCTAGGAAAAATATAAAATTGAACTTTTAAAACGGTCAAAAATATTATGATAGTGACCTTTAATAAAAGCAATTAAGCAAGAAAGGTGATGCACGTAGGAATGCGCAAATAGATATGCAACAGTTATAAAAGATTATGATAGAATTCTCCAGCATCACAAAGGCCCGCTTTGATGCCAATTTTGTAACGCCTCAGAACCAACACTCCTACGCCTACATGTAACCCCCTGGCCTTAACGGTCCAAGCGAGCACAAGAGGCCATCGCGAGTGGGCTCGAAAAGGCACTATGCAATATTGTCCGCTGTGGAGCCCATACCCCTCACGGATTTGTCTTCACCCAGCCACTGCCAGGAAAAGCGTTGCACGAATATACGAGACATCTCTATATATTCAGTTGGCCCAACTCGTAACCTTTCGATGTGGGATAGGTTCACCACAATGATATCATGACATATTTGCTTTTGATTATCATATGCATTTGTTATATATGTTGATAAATACTATAATGACTTATCAAGAGTTATAGGGCCTGAAGTACAATATTTGAGTATAATTAATGCACTAATATATCTTATTGATAATACAATATAGTATATTGTGTTTTGGTTAATTTGTTAGCCAGGTGTAGTGCTGCTCCAATCTGAATGATCGTGCTATATATATGGAATATCACATATGAACTTATCTTAGCCAAGAACATTGAAATCATCATATATTGGCTCTACAGATGCTGATCATTTATTTGAACCTCACAAAGTAAGATCACTGACAACCTATGTATTCACTTGTAGTGACAAGTATATCATGGTGATCTATGAAACAGATCATGAATACTTCATCTTGAAATCACACTGAGGTTATGACAATTCATGTGGCTGATCGAGAATGTATATGATTGAGATCTATCACCAATGAGTCATGTTGTTGATAGGGAGAAGGTATTTGTGCGCTGTACTATTTTTCCTTCACCAAGGTTTTTTTCCCCACTGGATTTTTTCCTGTTAAGGTTTTAATGAGGCAGAACAAATACAAGCATGTCACATTGAAACTCTATTTGAGCATGAAACTTATAATGGACGTGACATAAATGCTCATCAAATTCAAAGTCAAGCAAAAATGTTACAGGATCCACAAAAGCATTGCTAACAATGAACTAGCTACTAAGATTTACATGTGTTGACTTTGTGATCATTATTGATATGTCCACATGAGGGGGAGCCTTATACGAACTGTACTATTTTTCCCTTCGCACAGGTTTTTCCCTATTGGGTTTTCTTGGCAAGGTGTTTAATGAGACAGTGTAAAAGGTATATATATAAAGAATATTGTACTCTTTTTCCTTCGTCAAGTTTTTGTCCCATTGGGTTTTACTTGACAAAGGTTTTAACGAGACATATTCTTAAAAAATAAATATCTAAGGGGGGGAGTGTTATGAAACATTGTTAGGTGGATATTTCATCACTTTGTTGAGAGAATCTTCAAATTAGAAAACCGAGGAATGAGTTGTAAAGCCCTCTTTTATGGATAAAGTTGAAAGACATCATCATGAGGATATATCATTATGTTTAAGATGGTAGATGATGTTACTATTCATAAAGCTTTGTAATTCTATAAATAGATAAATTTGATTTAGAGGAAGAGGTACACTGATATAGATTAAATATAATCTTCTTCTATACATTCTCTTCATTCTTTCTTTACTGTCATAGTTTCATTGTATTTTAGCATTAATTTTATAACAATTTTTTTTAAATTTTAATTTTAATTTTTTTTATTTGATTGGACTAGATGAGGAGTGAGATGGCTCTGCCTTCGATGGCAAGGAATGGATTCAAGGGCTAGCGACATGACAAGAGCTGTTCTGTTTTTTACGAGAATGTATCAGTCTGATGACGATAAAGCATTGACGAAAGATGGATCTAGCTTGGTCTTATGGAATCCTACAGAGTTTTCTAGATATTTGCTTCTAAGTACTTCAAACACAACGATTTGTTCAAATTTTATTTGTCATTCCTCCAAAACCACCAGGGCAAACCCGAAGACGCAATGCTGCGAGCCTTTTTCTTATTAGCCTCATGAATCAAATAGTCCAAAAATATATCCAATAGTTGCATTGTAACTCCCTGATCCCTCTCGAGACTGGAGCCCCGATCCAACACCCGAGACCACGAAAGATAAGGGAAGACGGACAGAGTCTCTCCTATTTATAGGACAGTCCAAAACCTATACAAGTAATAACCTCAAAACCAAGGTGCAACCTCCTCCGTAACTCCCAACTTTCTCTATCACCATATACAACAACTCCTCAAGGCCATCCGAGCCTTGGAACCCACAAATGTCCACAATCAAGCATGTATTAAGTCATAGTATTTCTAGATCATGAGATTGGTTATCATACCTCTTCATTCTTATCTATTCAATTTTTTTATCTATTAAGTCCGCCAATCAACTTCATTTTTCCCAAGCAAGCATGCACGACCGTTAGACGATAAATTAGTTCATTATGCTATTACAGGCCACCTACAACTATTAGTACATTCGAGACTTAAACTTACATTATAAGACCCCGTAATAAATCAAGTATAAACAAAACCCAAAACATTTATTTGTTAAATTTCAATGATTTTAATCAAATTACAATTTACGAAGGCCAACATAACCAACCATGAAAACTCTTGAACTTCCTCTTATCAACTTCTGAAGGTGCTGAACTTGAAAGGTGTTAGAAAGAGGTATGAGCATACAAAACATGTATGCCCAAAGAGAGAGGGAACATTTTAGAAACCATTTCATGCTATGCATATATAAACAAACAGTAAATTGGATGACACACAGGATTACCATACTAAATAATACACAAGGATACGAGTCTAAATAACACGCAAGCATACGAGACTGAATAGCACGCTAGCATGGAAGTATACGACTCAAGATAACACATAAGCACATGGCCTAGATAGTACACAAATACATGAACTATGAAGTACATAAGTCTAGTTAACACGCAAGTATCATGTAAAACATATAACCATGTTTCAAGTAACAAGATAATGAATAACAATTAATAATCTAGTATCACATATTTAAAAAGGATACAGTTCATCTTCTTGTCTTCAATCCCAAACCATGAGTCAAGATCTTCAAGCAAGTGCCGGCAAACCCCTTATTCTTCCAAATGGGGTACTCCGGATGTACCCCAATCCTATGACCCTTTATCCTAAGGTAGGTCCATATGTCTCAACGAGGTGAACCACGCCTCTAGGGTAGTGGAGTATACTCAGTGAGAGAAAGGGAATAGGCACTATGGTAGTTGAGTGAGCACGACAAGTCCGATGCTGCCCGTGTTTCTCAATGCTACCATGTCCGAAAAGGTTGTGCAACCCCAAACAAGATCACGAGAGCCAAAAATATCAAATCATGTAAGAGGAACGACAAAGTAGGCCGTCCTCGCAATTAATCACAAATAACAAGAAAAGACACAAGATATCATGTAAATAATACATATAAAATTTATCAATTACCAAATAATATAATCTAGAAACAATAAAATAAGTTAAAATGCATAGAAGAGATGAAGACTTCCTCACCTTTAAAAATCCAAACCTGCGAGAACTAACGTCCATTTACTTACAATGACATTGGACGACTCAAAAGCTCAGACCCTAACATGTTATAGAACACTTACTTGCCACAAATAATTCCATGGATGTCATTTCTGGCCAATGCAATAAAGAATATAAACAAGTAACTATATTTCATTAACTTTTAACTACAACCAAAACTCAAGAAAATAGCATTCAAACCAAACTTAACGCTTAATACATTAAAGGCACTAGGTAGGATGCTCTGATATTACACTTTAGTCACTAAGGTATAACATTCTAGTTATTCAATGACAACTCAAGTAAGGGATGGTCAAAGTCCTAACAACATTGCACTAACTACTTTAAACTACATGAATAATCATTATAACACCATTTAATTCATAAAACTTGTATTCATTCTCAAGTAGGTCACTTATCAAGTACGGGGTTCTAGGACTCATAGAAGCATTAAGATACATTCTCTAAACTAGGATTATCAAGCTAATGCAACTCAACACTTGTTTTATTTAACTTAGTTTGACTTTTACCTTTCAAACATGCCACTATCACATTACTCTAACCAATGGCTCTACTAGCATGCTCGGGATTCTCTTTCATTTAGTTTTCCCAATTACATTCGTAACATTTAGTAGCCAAGTTAAATCACATAAACCACTTAACTACAACTAAACTAAACAAAGTTCAAATTATTTAAACATTCAATGCACATAGTTCACGTTAGTCACATATTAAACATTTAACATTCAATGCATTAATATTTATTTAACCCTCATTCCACTTGATCACTCTCTTCAAATATGTAATTGTTACTCTCAAGTCTTCAACTACCTATAATCTCCCATTATTTAACTCAAATTAACCTTTAGTGCAACATTAATCACTTAGCTATATAAACTAAAAGTTTTGACTGCATTTACTTAATTTTACAGGTTTCGTTAGCAGCCTTAATGACCTCTAAAACTTCTGAAATTTCACAGACATGTAGTTCGTCAAGTGTATATAGGTTTAGCCTCAAACGGTTTCCAATTCGGAGTTAAACTCATCAAGTTATGCCCTTTAGAAAATCATTGTGCAACCAGCCCTGAATTACGCGAGAATCAATCACCCCACTATTTTGGCTCCAAAACTACCCCTTAAGGACATAACTCAATCTTTTACCCAAAAGCGAAATTGTTCCACAAGGGGTTGGGCATAACATGTAAAAATTTTAGCTAATTCTGACAACATTTGCTACCTCAAATCCGCTGTTAAAAACTATTGCACAATCTGCCCAGAAATTCACATCTTGCACTAATTCACTTTAGCTATTATTCTTACTTATTGAGCTAGCATTGAACATTATTATGATGTGTATCTATCATTTGTAGCATCTACACCTCATTTAAGACTTTAAACAAACACTTTACATGCATCAAAAAATCTTCCTCCAATCTTAATATCAACAACAATTAATACATGAAATCTACAAGGATAGCTAGCATTAACACTCATATTTCACATAATTTATACATCAATCAAGTTAACTATCTAAAACCAAGCATAGATCATCCAATTTCATCATTTACATAAACTTTCAACTATCTAGCAATCACAATCATTAATATCAATTATCAACTAGCTAAAACATCTTTCAATTTCTTGCAGATTCTTAATTTTATTTGTTCATCTACCTATGATATAGTCCTCCAAATGCTCTGTTATTTATCTATAAACGTAGCTCTTCGAGTGTAGATAATCTTAGAACCAAACGGAACTCAATTCCGATATAAATTTCTCAAGATACAACCATTTTCGTACGCCTTCGCATAACTGCCCTGCACCAGCGATCTTCCCAGACACATTTCGGAAATGTCTAAATTGAAGGGTTAAAACGTTAAAATTAGTCTTATATCTAGAAATCAACATTTTCTCTAAACTTCCTAATCTAGTTGTTGTATAAATTTTGTTAATTTTTGAACACATTTACTATGTCAAAAGTGCTCTAGAAGTTGGGTGACGTTTTCTGTCCAAATAGGGCATTAGCTATCTTCCAACTTTTCTTGCATTTTAACTAGTTTAATGCATGAATATAACTATCACATAACTTTTATACTTCACCTAAGACATTTAACAAACATGTAGTCTTCATCAGGGGCGGACCTACGTTATATTCAGTGTAAGCAAAGGCTTACACTGAACAAAAATTATTATGGTTTAGCGGTTAGTGAAGTGCCTTTAAAATCCTTTGGTGCTACAGGTCATGAGTTCGAGTGCTGCAGAGTGCTTCAGGTTGTGAATTTTGTTTTGCTTGTTTTATTAGCTTGTAATCTATTTTTTTTTTTTTAAACTTACTCACTTTCCCAAATCAAACCCAAACCCTTCTCTCTCCTAACACCTCTCTCTCCATTCGTCACCTTCAAAGTTTTTTTTTTTAAAAAAAAAACTTACGCACTTTCCCAAATCAAACCCAAATCCTTCTCTCTTCATTCGTCACCTTCAAAGCTTTCCTTAATAGTTAAGTAAACCACTCTACACTTCCTTTTTTATTTTTCCATTTGTCAGCTTTTTTATATATATATATTTTTAAAGTATTATTATTATATAAAATTGATATACTAACAATGCTTGTCTGCTTGTCTGCTTCTTGATCTATTAATTTACATATATATGTATTATTATTAATATAAAATTGATTCGTTTGACAATGCTTGTCTGCTTGTCTACTTCTTGATCTATTAATTTAGATATATATGTATTATGACTCTATGAGTTTCACTTATAAAATTGATATACAATGCTTGTCAGTTGTCTACTTCTTGATCTATTAATTTAGATATATACGTATTACGTGCTTCACTTATTAAATTGATATACAATGCTTGTCAGTTGTCTGCTTCTTGATCTGTTAATTTAGACACAATTGACAATTTATATCTTACTGTGTATATTACTGTAAATCAATGTGTATGTTACCATAGCCAAAGCTTTTGAGTCTTTTTTTAATAGGAGTAAACTCTTTTGATAGGCAATATTATTTGGTGTTCTATGTTCCTCTGTGTTCTTAAATTAATTTTTTTTAAAAGATATCATGGATAAATTTTTAAAGAAGAGGTCAATTTCCGATGGAATGAGTAGCAAAGATGATGAAAATCACAGTTCAAAACAACCTCGGATTGAGGTCAATGTAGAAGATCTACCTACAAATCCTGGATTATGCCAAAAAATTACAAACTACCATCTTGATGATAAAGATAAAGTACGGAGATATTATTTACAAAAGGGACCTTGTCAACCCCGTCATCATAATTTTCCTCAATGAATGTTTGGGAATAAGGCTAGAAGATTTTGTTCCTTTTGGTTTAATGAATTTGGTTGTTGGTTAGAATACAACATAGAAAAAGATGCTGCATATTGTTTGCATTGTTATTTTTTTAGGACTGATGTTGGAGGCATTGACAATGAGTTGATTATTCAACACTTTCAAAAAATGCATTCACGCCGGGGAGAATTATAAAAGGTACTTTTTGTATTGCTATACTTTATAGTTATTTTTTTCCTCTCTTTTGTATTTAAAATGTGTTTAATATGTATTTGTTTACGTATATATAAGTTTACTTGAACATTTGGTTATTCACTATATTTTTATAGTGCATGCACTGGCCCCCGTAGCGTGGGTCCGCCACTGGTCTTCATTTATGAGCTTTAACTAGCAAGATAACAACACAATTAAAGCTTCTAGCAACACTTATCAAATATACAAAAGAGAGCTTCTACAACACTTTACATATTAGGAATTATCCTTTATCTACAACTCATGGGTAAATAACCAACATTATAGAAACAAGAATAAGCAATAGAAATGCACACAAGGGTGAGTTTCCTCACCTAAACATGAAGAAAAGCATAAAAATTAGCTTACAAGCCACTTCTTTTTCCTTCTTTTCTTCATTTCCCTCTCTTTTCCTTGCTTCTGTCGTGTGCTTGTGTGTGTGTAGAGTCTGATTTTTGTGTGTGTTTTGTGTGCTTGTGTGTGTTATAGTATTTTAATATGTGTAAATAATAAAAGACAAAAGGCCCAAATGACCAATATGCCATTCAACCAAATGCTATTAACTAGTTTGTCATTCTAGTTTAATTCTAACTAATTACTCTATTGTTTATTAATACATTTATTTATTTACTACAATTTCTAAATCACCTAAATGTTCGTGTATGCACATAAATATACGTTAAACGAAATAGATGCACGTAAACCAAAAATATGACATTTTATGAAAACAAATATATGTAAATAATTAAAGTAGACATATAAATATATGCACATTAATAAAATAATTATATGCACTGGTCGGGATGTCACACGCATGGTAAGAGTGTCAATATATTTTCATAAAGTCTCTTGAAATCAAACTAAAATTTAGTCTTTTGGGTTTTTGGAACCATCAAATGCATATAAATCTATTGGTTAACATTTAGTGCAAGATTAGAATTAAATATGCAAAAGCTACAACTCCAATCTCTAAACTAAAACATTTAAACTATATAGATATAGGGTAAATTTCACACTTAGTCCCTATTGTTTATATGTTTTTTCAATATTATTCTTAATATTTTAAAAGATTCATAGTGGTCCCCAATGTTTATAAAAGTTATTCAAAATGGTCCTTATTATGTCTTTATTATTTTTCAAAATTTCAATTTAATCCCTATTATTTTCTAAAAAAATTCAATTCAATCCATGCATGTGACCCCTATTTGGGGACTAATTAAATTTTATGAGAAACAATAGGAACTAAATTGACTAATTTTGAACAATAGGAACCATTTTGAATCACTTTATAAATATTAGAGACTAATATAATTTTTTAAAACATAAAGGACTAACT
The DNA here is from genome assembly GCA_037974665.1 of Ehretia macrophylla. NCBI lineage: Eukaryota > Viridiplantae > Streptophyta > Magnoliopsida > Boraginales > Ehretiaceae > Ehretia > Ehretia macrophylla. The sequence continues at coordinate 11,058,056 of CM075775.1, forward strand.
TGAAAAAATGTGCAAATAATAGGGACTAAGTGTAAAATTTACCTATAGATATACGTATTTATTTTTTTAATATGTTAGGCAAGACTTCAAATAAACATAAGAATAAATACAAAATACATAAAAATAAGCTCGTTCATGTTACTGTTCTTTTTCTTTTCGTCTTTTTTTTTCTTCTAAAAATTCAAATGTTAAATATTTCCTGAAACTTACAATAATTTTCTAAACTCAAGGTCCAAATGCAAGCTGAGAATTTAGTTCTAAGGATGCAAATTTGTTCTAAAATCTTTAAACACGTGTCAATTTCAAATTCAATTTCAATAAAGATACACAAAATAAATATAATATTCATGACTTCTGAAATCATATAATGGATTTTAACCATATAACTCTTAGACGATTAAGCTCGAATTTCAAGATTTCTCTTATTTTTTCACGAACTTACAAGGATCAGAATATTGGAGGGTTACACAATATGTTAAAAGTATAGGCATGATAATACACTATTTTCTTATATTTGCAAAGAAGCTACAAGGTAAGAGACCTTCTATAGGGTTAGATATAAAATTATGGGTTAGGCTTAAATACTGATTAAAGAGTCTAATCCACTGAAAGGTCTAATTTTGACCATTAGCCCAAATAAAATGAAAAAATTAGTCCTACTAGGCCTATAATGCAGGTGTTACATCTGTCACGCCCCGAACCCAACACTTAACCCCGCAGGCGAGACTGATATTGTAGACATAAGAAATAATTAATTGCGCTTGTTTAAAACAATAATGACAAAGTAAAAAAATATATTTTATATTTCCACCCTTATTTTAGTTATTTATATTTTAACCTCTCTGCGCTAAGTTTGCTTAATGGAATTTAACGTAATGACTTAAATGAAACTATTGTGAAAAGCTATTCATCATTTTAAAATCAAAAAAGTTTTTTGATAAAAACAAGACTAATGAAATAATTTAACGACCCCTAGAATATTTTATGATCATTTTATGAATGACTTTGAAGATTAACTAGTTTACGCTTTAAACTCTCAATTTGTTTTCGGGCATTTTTAAAAGTTCGCAAATCCACTCAATAAGGCTCTTACAACAATTCTCACCTTTTAGTTTAGCACATCTCAGATTGTTGAAATATTTACTTTAATTTCGTATTTCCTTAATAGGTCATGTTAACTACTACTACAAGAAAAACTGGCATTAGCAACAAAAAAAATTTGTCGCCAATAGAGACGATAGTGTGACGACTTGAGACATAAATAAATTGGTGCAAACTTTGAGACGAATTTGCTATGAGATAGCAACGCAGAAGAAATTTTATCACTAATACGTCTCTAATAACAACAAGTTAGCAACGAAGTTTAAGGAAAAAATATTCGTTGAAAATTCGTCGCTAATTGGTTTTAAATAGAGATGACTTAGAGACAAAAGGTTTCAAATTAACATGCGCCGCTAATTTTGACGCTAATACGTCTCGAATAGCCACGAGTTAGCGATGAACTTTTAGAAAAAAAAAATATTCGTCAAAATTTCGTCGCTAATTGGTTTCAAATAGAGACAGTTTAATGACAAAAAGTTTCATATTAACATATGTCACTAATTTCGTCTCTAATACATATCAAATAGTAACGAGTTAGGGATGAAGTTTTTAAAAAATATTCATAAAAATTTCGTCGCTAGTTGGTTTCAAATAGAGACAATTTAGCGACAAAAAAATAAAATTAACATGCATCACTAATTTCATCACTATGAGACATATTATTAAGAGGAAAATAATATATTTGCGTACCTTTAGATGACATATAATTTTTAATTTTTATTATTCATGAGGATATATTGACACAATAATAATTTTATTCGATCTTGATAATTTGTAAAAATATGATTCGTTGCATTTGTTTTGAAATTAAAGAAATTTTTAATATATTTTTTAATATTACTAGAATTGTTAGAATATAGTAATTCAATAGAAAAGTGTTATTTTAGATGAATTTTTAATTAGATGTGTATACTAATTTTAAATGATTTAGGTAATTTAACACATTGATTAATTTTTTTGATAAATGGATAAAGGGGTATGGAAGTTAGAAGGCGCATGTTAGGTATTTCGAACATATTCTTTATTAATTTTTTCATCTTCTATATGAAGTGTATTATGGTAAATAAGATTTAATTTTTTAAATTTCAACCATTTATTTTAAATACTTTTTAAAATATCTATAAATGTGATGGATGATGTTTAAAAAGGAAAATCTAATGACCCACAAAATATACTTCACATAGAATAATGTTTAAAAAGAAAAATCTATAAATGTGATGGGTGATGATTTTAAATATTTTTTGAAAATCAACAATCATTCATAACTATTTTTTTAACTCATATTTAGTTCTTGTTCGAGCTCAATTATCATAATAATTTCAAAATTTCTCTATATATAAACCTTTTTATTCAAATTTGTATTTCGTTTAATAAGAACTTAATTTCATTAATTCATATGCATTTTTTTACATTTTTCATTAACCAATGTACTATATCTTTATATATATCAATGTTTTTAGTAGGCTCTTTGACTAGTATAAAAATTAAGTTTTATATTTTCCATAAAGTTTCAACGGCAAATTCTAGCAAAACTACCGCTTATGTTTTAATAAGAATTTTATATGTGTAAAGCTATAGGTGGTAGTTTTATGTCTAATATCAAAGGAAAGATTTATAGTAAACCATCATTTATAAACTAGTATTAAAGATATCAAATACTTGAATATGATTTTAAGTTGAAAGATAATACGTATATAACAATATAAAGGCATCATTACTGAATGTAGGAAGTGTTACGCACTATATATACGAATAAGGATGCGTGTGCTTTAATACGCCAAGATACATTCCTTAATATATATATATAAATATTATGTGATGTTGATTATAGTGATGATACGTGTGCTTTGATTATAAACTTTATTAACCCATATATAGTCTTAGTTCAATCTTAATTCTTTACCTATAATTTTGAACATAATTATAGGTTCAAACATGGAATATAAAGGTTCAAACATAATTTTGAACATAAAATTGCCAATCATTAACATTTTCTTTACCTATAATTTTGAAACATAATTATAGGTTCAAACATGGAATATAAAGGATGTGAAGTAAGGACATATTAGTTTATTAATACAATTAAAAATGCAATTAAAAGATATTAGACAATAAATATAATTAAAAAAGTCAACATATTGCAATGCAATTAAATAACATTAAAACTAAATGTAATTATAAAAAGTACTAAACTAATTTAACAAAAAAGACTAAACTGTAAATTAAAATCCTAATACAGATATAGATATATACTAGAGTTAAATTCGCTTTGTAACCATGTCCTTTATATATAGTGACACTTATTATCCCTTATCTTTAAAAATATTTACTTATTAACCCTAATTCTACTCTCACTTCCTTCAATTATAATTATTTTTAATGTATTGTTAAATTATTAATGTTTTCTTGAAATTTGTCTCATTTTGAACTGATTGAGCCTAGGTTATACTTATGAGTTAAATCCACTTTGTACCCCTATCCTTTACATAATTTAACACTTATTATCCCTTACCTTTAAAAATATCTTTTACTAACCCTTGACTTGGGTCAATTCTAACAAAAAAATTTTTGTTAAAACAAAAGTTTTAGTTTATTAAACTACCCTTACAAATTAATTTTAAGACAGAATTACCTTAAGAGAAAAAAACCTCTCCATCCCAAAAAGTCTTACAAACCCAAAGCCCATCCCCACGCCTGCGATACCTCACCCATACTCAGCAAACACCCTATCGGCAGACCACCACCGCCATCCCACCCACGCCGCGCTCATGTTGACCTCCACCAACTCAACCACAAGCCTTCACGCCCACGGAAAATCTCCACCCCCACCCGGTGCTGTCACAATCCTACTTCCTACTACGTGAACACCACCAAGCGAGCCTGCACCCCACCATTGTCTATCAAATCAAACAGGAGCATGGAGGCGCACTCGCTGCTTAAGAAAGAGCAGTTCAATGTGTGCTCTAATGGAACAGGTCAACATGTGAAGCTTCCTGGTCCTTTCCTCAGAGAACCTAACGTCTACAATTTCGGCACTCCTTACAAACACATGCTCGATGATCTTCACCGCAAAGACCCCGACTGTATCTCTCTCTCTCTATTTTCTTTTTTCATTTTTTTACTTCTTTTAATTTATTTTTTCCATTATAAAAAAAATTAAAAAAAAACCTTAGGTATAAGCGAAATGGGATATTGCCAATGCTAAAGAAGAATTTAGGAGTGAAAACAGTATCGCAACGTTGGCAAGACAATGCTGCTGATGGTTCTTTTGATGTCGTTCTTACTTTTGAAGATAAAGTCTTCGATATGGTTCTCGAAGGTTTGTTTTCTTTTGTTTCTTTTTATCTTTATCTTTACCTGCTTTTGCTATCTTATGCACTATCTCGTTCCCATTATATACATAAACAATGATTTAATTGAAGTATGTAGTTTGTTCCTTCGTAGAAGCTATACTATATTCTTAGGGAAGAATATCTGCCCAAAATATCAATTGATTTTAGTCATGAAATATCTTTTTATCTGTTTATCTAGATGAATTTTAACCTCATTAGTCTCTTTCTTTTATTCTTTTACATCTGTCAAGCTGATACAACTATCTGCTCCTAATATTGGAGATTGAGTCATGCACGCTTGAAACATTATCTTATGTTTGAAAATAGAAATCAGGATTAATAAGGAGTTTTTGCTTTGTCATTGAGTTTCTTTATGAGGAAGTGAAAACATGTGCTAGTAATCACAGTTTAGAAATGGATTCACATCTATGCTTACAGTTGACAATTGAAAAACTTGCAAGGTTATACATGCATAATAAATTTTGGTGCAGAAATTATGTTTTTGGCTTGTGTTGACTAATATTTTGTGGTAGCTGGGAAAATGGTCCGTTTGTAGGGTTTTCATGAGGGTAAGGTGTTTCTTATTTGACATTCAAATGGTTGTGCAAAAATGCTAGCAGCAGAATCCATCAAATGTTGATCTATTTTAGGGTGTGAGTAATAGTGTTGGCATGAGCTCCAGTGAAAGTCCTAGAATGATTGTGTGCTAGCAGGTAGTTTAGCTATACATTGATATCCATTATCCTACCTTGACCCTATCCATTCATTACAATCAAATTTAAAGTCCTAATGATTTGTATTGCTATGACCAACCTACATTAGTGAAAAATGGCATGAAAAGTGAGCCTATGAAGTCCTAAATGAGTTAGAATAAAAATCAACATTAATAATTCACTTAATTTGCATAAACTCATCTAGGAACAATTGGTTAAGATGAAGGCTATCCACACACTCACTTAGGGGATTTGGAGTAAGATGAAATTTATTTTGAAGTTGATATCCTTCATGCTTATGATTTTTGAGATACCTTCTGAGGTTGAGCTTTGCAATGTTGCTACTGAGGTTGTGAAAATTTTATATCCTTCAGCATTATTTTTAAGAGTTTAATTTTGTTGAATCATTAATCTTGGGGGTGTTTCTCTTTTTACTTGTGTCTTTTGCTTGAGGACAAGCAAAACTTAAGTTTGGGGGTATTTGTTGGGTGTTTAATTTACATATTATTTCAACATCCTTTTCGCTTAATATTTGTTAATCCTCGAGTGGTTTAGGAACAATTTGATGGGTTTTGTGTTTGTTTTGTGACGTAGGCGATTTCTATGGGAAAGTTTGAGTTTTGAAGTAAAATTGAAGAAAAATTGTAGAAGGGCTAGCTTGTATTCAACCTGTGAAGCATTTGATGAGAAGTTAGAAGTTGCGCAGTCATAGTGCATCTGCGTTGTGTCGCTGGAAAATTAAAGGGTATTTTTGTAAAATGGCGCGAAAAGAAGATAACCTTAGGATGAAAAGAAGATAACCTTAGGATAAAAAGAAGAAAACAAACGTGAGAAGAGGAAGCTTCGGGCGGCTGGTTTAGGAAGCAAGAAACGTTCCACCAAGAGACAACATTTAGGATTGCGAGTTGAAGATGGAGAACAATTCGAAGACGGACTTCTACTACGATTTTTCTCCAAATCCTAGTTTTCTCTATCTCTCATAATGAATTACATTAAGCTTTGGATTTTATTTACATTGATTATGATGTTTTAGATTATTTTTCTAGGGCTACGATGTAGCCAGATTGTGAATACTTGAAACTTTTGGTTTTGATTGATTGATGAACTATTCCATTTATGCGTTGAGTATTTCATGCTAAGTTTAATGCTTGTGATTGCCTGATCAACAATTACATGATTCATGATTTGGTTTGAGACTGAGAAGTGATAATTAAATTAGACCACGTGAGAAATACCATTAAATCATCATAAGCTAGAGATAATAATGAAATCTAGTGCAGCGCATGAATTTCTAGGGCTTAATGAGTTTTCTAAGTTCACAGTTATCACAGAGATATAGGTAGCTTGCTTAGCGGAATATGTTATTGATACTTGAGAAATATTAATAACCACATTAGCTAAATTGCTGGCAACATAAGGAATAGGCGTCGATTGAAGTAAATTAATAGTTTCAAGTAGGATTAATCTTGGTGAAATCGGAATTTCTAGAGTCTTTTAATTATTGAATTATCATCTTTTGTTAATTTCGTAATTGTGTTAGTTGCTATTTTGTTAAGTTCTATAATTTCTTTAGTCGTTAGTTACAAATTCTCAATTTGTGATTGTCCAAATAAAGTTAGAGCTAAATCAATTTTAGTATTTAGTAATCATAGTCCTCGTGGGAACGATCTTTACTCACTACTTTATTACTTGTTGTGATACGTGCACTTGCGTTAGATTTTATACAACAGATGGAATAGGATGTGAAGGTCGTGTAACCAACCGCTGCCAAGCCCGCCGCCGCCCAGCAGAGAAACGACACTACCATGCCTCGACAAATGGTAACAACTACTCGATAACACATTCACAATCAATAGAGATCAATTAATTCCCATATAAGTGAAGGTAGCAAAGTAGGCCACCCTCCAATGCACACATCAATGCTCTAGAACATATTAATAACACGAAATGCAATTGAAGTGCAGTAGGAGTCAGTTAAGGAGGTCGGTCGAAGGACTCAACCGACTCCCTCACCCGGCAATTATAAAAAGGGTTGGGCGAATAAATCGGACGACGGACTCGCCCAACTACACTAGATTGTTAAAGGTAGGGCAAAACAATCATTTACAAGCAACACAATACTTCCACTCAATAATCAATACCTTTACTACTACACCAAGTAAATACATGACCCACTAGTGTAACATAAGGTACACATATAGCATACAACTAGTATACAAGTCACATACAAACTTAATTCTCATATCCATGCAAGAATCAACTTATAACTCAAGTTTAATGCAAGATCACCACTTAGAAACACATGTACTAGCTCAAGTGCCATTACATAACATAAACACTAACTTACCACTTTCAAAGTAACCATAGATGCACATAGAAATGAGTCCCCTCACCTTAGTATAGTAGAAGATGCTCAAAGAAGCAAGAAATTGACTAGTATTGCAAGCTTTTCCTTCATTTCCCTCTTCTTCCTTCTCTTTTCCTTTCTTCTTTGCCCTAATTTCTTTTTCCTTTCCCTTTGTCTTTTCCCCTTACCCGATCTACCCTCCTTATCCTCTTTTTTATATATTTTGTTTGTTATTTCTAATTTTGTGTGGTGCCTATTTAAGTTTGAAAATTAAATATGAGCCACATGTTAATTATAATACTCTCATTTGGTAAATGACTTTTACAATGCTCTAATTCTTGCTAATTACATTTATTCCATTCTCTACCAATCCAATTATGTTATTATCATGCAATTATAGATTCAACGAAATAACAGATAAGTCAAGTAAATGTAAATTCAAAGAGTACTATTTTTTTTCTTCACAAACAACATAGGTGTTCCCCATGGAGAAGAACTAGGCTGTATGAACCCCTTCTCTAGTAATCCCTGCAATTGGACTTTCAACTCTTGAAGTTCTGAAGGCGCCATTCGATACGGTGCTTTAGATAGAGGTGTAGTCCCTGGCATCAAGTCAATTACAAATTCTATTTCCTGCTCTAGTGGCAAACCTAACAATTCCTCAAGAAATACATTTGGATACTCTTTAATAACCGGAACTTCACTCAACTTCAATTTATTAGATGGTTTATTAATCAGGTAAACAATATAAGCATCATACCCTTTGCACAAAAGCTTAGAAGCTTTGGTTGAAGAAATAAGAGAAAGCCCAGTAGAATTATGATTTCCCGCTACTTCTATCACTAGTTGGCCAGGTATCTGAAACCTTACTACTTTAGCTCTACAATCAAGGTGCGCATGATACTTTGTTAACCAATCCATACTCAATATAACATCATGATCTTGAAAAAGGAGTAAGATAAGGTCAGCGGGAAAAATTTGCCCCTTTATATGAATTTTACATGCCTTACACACAGACTGAGTAACAAATCTAGTACCCATAGGTGTATTCACCTCAATTTTATATGGTAACTTCTCAAATTTAAATTCAACATGTTGCACCTAGAAGGGAGTGAGAAATGAATGGGTAGCATTGAGATCAATTAATACTTTAACCAACTGGCTTAAAATTAGAAATGTACCTTCAACCACTACAGCTGCCTTTGGTAGCTCCTCTTGATCGATAGCATACACTCTAGCCTAGAGTCGTTGGGTGGGAGCTTGGCTTACAGGTCTACCCTGGGCACCCTAACCAGAAACTTGCCCTTGAACATTCTTAAATTTAGGACAATCATTGACCCGGTGTTGGTCACTGTCACAACTGGTACACCTTCAAGTTTTCCTCCAACAATTAGCTTCGGTGTGACCCTTACGATTACAATGAGTACACTGCTAGGTTAGACTAGCGGTATTACTACCAGATGAAGCTGTATATGAAGAAGTGGCAAAACTGCCCTGTTGAGAAACCATCATGATCACTCTATTCTGGCTCTAGCTCGGCCTCTGTTGTCCCTGAGGCTGTAAGGACCTTTGTTGACTCTGACCCTGGGACTGGTAAGGTCTCTTGCTTGGCTGACTTGACTCTTCTCTAACTTTAGATTTCCATTTCTCAACTCTTGCTACGACATTTAGTGCATCATTATAAGTAGAGAACTGTAAGGGGACTAAGCTATCTTATATCTCGGGCCTCAACCCACGAATAAATCTCTGAATTCGTCCCCCTATGGATTACACTAGCGCAGGTGCATAGTGAGACAACCTATTGAATATGGCCTCATATTGAGCTACAGTCATGTTACCCTGTTTTAATGACATGAATTCTTCATCTATTCTTTCTCATGCAATCTCAGGAACGTAGTTGTCTCGGAATTCCTTTACAAAATTTGCCCACAAGTAAGGAGTATTTCGTTGTTTCCATCGTAGTTTCATTGTTCTTCACCATTGTTCTGCATCCCCATCAAGCAAGAACACCTCAAAAGCAATTTTTTTCTTGTTAGAATATTCAAGTACATTATAAATTTTTTCATTTCCCTCCAACCATCCCTCATCTTTTACATCATCGGGCCCCCCTTGGAATCTTGGTGGCCCAAAACGCAAAATCCTCTCTAGCTGATTATCACTACCATTACCGTTTCCATTTCCATAACCCCGGTTACCATCATTACTATTATTTCTACCATTTCTATTCCCCGAGTTGTTAGCCTCTTCATGCTCTTATCGTTCTAGCACCCAAGCCATACGATCCATGGTTGCAGTCATTCTGTCTAGAACCTCCTCATTAATAGGTTGTCGTCTCGCTTCTCCGATTCTTTCTGTAGTATTATACCTTCGGGGTCAACCCCTGGACCTATTAACTATTTCCGCCATCTTTAATCACTAAAATGTTCACGTGTTATAAGAAGTATGCATAATAGATATACAAAAGACTCATGCAAAAATATCACATCAAGAACATTTACCACGTAATACACATTGGTCACATTAAGTTATTATTACTTATTGCACGTTTACCATATTATGTGTGCACAAATTCACGTAGGGCCACATTCACATTTAGAACACTACTCCCACAGACCGAGAGTCTTATCCCGTCTCATGCAATCTATGCTCTGATACCACCTAAAGGTGTCACACCTTGACCCAACCCCGCCTAGGATCAAGTTTGGACACGACAGACGCAAGCCTTATGATACAATACAATACCTGAATGTTAGACTTTTCAAGATAAAATGCATGCATTCTGATTACCATCATTATACAGAAGGGCACGAGTACAACGTTCCAGCAAGTTCACCCATTTGCACTTGATACAAAGTTTTCTAACTCAACTAGATAGTATAAGTTATTTACATGATACACAACCAAAATTCTTTATTACAACATAGACATGTACAATCTTGGCAAAACACATAACTAGTATCCAGGCAAGTCAAGTATAGGATTCATTCCCTCCTTCTTGAGACTCAAACTCAGCCTCAACTGTACCTAAAATGTTGAAGAAAAAGGGTGAGCTTCATACTAGCTCAGTGAGGGGCAAGGCATGGGAAGGTTTTGCAAACTCTTTTCATAATACATATAAGCCAAGTAAATCAAGCCACGCAATAGGTAAACATTAAACACTCAATGAAAGGATACGGTTCTCGATCTACCTTATCACTCCCACATCTTTTGCTCCAATGCATTTACGATATCGATAATCACCTTATATCATCGGTGGGTGTACTCCAGATATACCCTGATAACCTATGACCCAACATTCTGAGGCCTTCACCGACCAAAAGAATGAGAGAACAGGACGCAGAGGTCGCGTAACCAACAGCTTGCATGTAACACCCTGACCCCTCATGAGATCAGGAATTCTATTAAACATGCTATACTCAACCCAAATCCAAACCTGAACACAAAATTTAGAAAAAACGGACGGAGTCTTTCCTGTTTATAGGACAAACAGTTTACCTGCACACATAATATAAATGGACCAGTACCGTATCCAAACATTCAACATTTCTTCGAGGCCATCTGAGCCTTGGTTTTCAACAAACACATTCAAGCAATAATACATTTTCAAATTCAACGGTTATCCTAACTTTTTTCCTTTAGACAAGCACGAACGTGCAATTAATTTAAACCTTACCAACCTATTACATAACTAGGTTATCATACCACTCTAATAACCTAGTTAAACTTAAATTGCATTTCTTTATACATCAAGTATATACAATTCATGGAAGTAAAACTTTATAACTTTTGCAACTCAAGCCACATAACACTTAAGGTAACTCTTCAACGACGAACTATCATGTAAACACGAACTTTTCTGCTAGCACGGCCTTTCATGAAGGGTGCGTAATGAGGAGTTAGTATACAATCATGTATACCCAGTGAGGGAGGGGAACAATATACGGGAAGCATTTATAAGTGGATTCGTGCAATGCAACATTTATATACAAGTAAAACCATTAAACGATTATCATGACAAATAAGCAATAAGATATAACACATTGAAAAGGATACGATTCATTTTAACCCTAAACACTCCAAAATTCACTTGATCTTGAATCACGAATCACGAACCTCGATCAATGTGCCGGCATAAACCCCAAACACACCAGTATGTGTACTCTGCATATACCCTAAAAATCCTACGACCCAATAGCCCCTAGCAATCTTCGGACCAGGCGAGTGAGGGACTCAAGCACGGAGATCGAATATCCACTGGCAAGCCCGCTGCCGCCCAGCCGATATCCAATACATCTGCCCCTGACACTATGGTTACGCAACCACTATGCAATGCACTTAAATCCAATGACAATATAACAATAATATAAAACAATAACACATAGGAGGGACAACAAAGTAGGTTGTCCTCGAAAACAATTAAGATATAAGCATTAGCATGAAATTAGCAATATGAACATAAAGGGGTTAATGACATATTTCTCACAAAACTTTACCCAAAGCTCACAATTACCTTAGAAATGCATTTAAACACATTATAAGCATCTACAAGTCAATAGGTGTGCAAAACAACCAACTTTCCATTTTCCCCCTTTGTTAACTTAGGCTAATTGGCTCCAAACCAAAAGACAAGGATCTAGATTTACAAGCGAGCTATTCCATACTTCTAATTACACTGTATGGTATCCCTAAGACCCTCAAAACTATCCAAATACTGCATTTGCCACAAAAGCCCCAATTACCCCTTTCTGCGTTTGTACTACAAGTAAATTAATCGAAGCTCAACCGAGAGTTAAAAAAATACATTTAGTACCTATTTACCCTAAGAACACCAAATATAATGCCCAAATCAATCTGAATTTACCTTACACCCGAAACATCTTTGTAAATTTTGCTAATTTCACATTTTAACTAAGTTCCGAGCAATTAAACTACACGGGGTCATTAGACTATCTTCACTAATATCTATAGCACCTAACTATAGCTTTGAATCAATCCCTAAGCACATTTTATCAAAACCCTAAATTTTATACTATTTATTGTCTTCTTTAACTTGTCATTTCAAAATCTAGCGATAAACTATGCCAATAGCTTGCAAAAGAATGTTCACTAATTATTTTAGAAGGTTTTAGAAGCATTCATAAGCATTTATATCACAATATACAACAATTACAAAACTCAACATAAATCCTAACATTCAAACAAAATGCATATAAAATGATTCTCCCTCACCTCTACCAGTATCCATGACGCAAGTTTGGGCTCAATGGATCCACCTAGCATGTAATAGAACACATATTTATCCCAAGAAACCTCATAGACGTCATTCACAGCCAAATATAACAACGAGAACAATAGCTAACTAGGCAATACTAGCTCAATTATAGCCACTTATGCAATCAAAGTCATTCTAACGACCACCTATTACCAGACAACCTTAGCATGCTACTATTATAACTCCAAGGCAGCTCAAAGGTCACCATTACAAGTGTAAAGATTACACACCACACAGGAGCTCACATTTGCACCCAAACCAACCATTTCAACTAAAAAACACCAACAATTTAGCTTATTCTACCCAAACCACCATGGCCCTTCAACTACCAACATTTTTCCCTATCTAATAGAAGGTTATAAACCATATAATAGCATAAAATAGGAAATCTAATGGTTGCACAAAAACTGCCCAACGAAACAGCCCCAAACGCCCAAAAAACCGAAAAATTCAGCAAGCTATATTCTCCATTTTTTGCTCCATTTTGCAATCTCAAGTTATTTTATTATGCCAGATAGGTTCATTAACATATATGAGCATTATATAAAAGCTATGAATCAAGATTAAACACAACTTAGGCATATAAATCATTGAACAACTCAAAATAGCCAATTTCAACAAAATATGTTCTATATAAGGAATTAATCAATAAAGTATTCTCTAATACCTATTTAGCAAGATACAAATCTAATCCTAGCATTTTATAACATAAAAATAAACTTTGGAAGATTTGAAAAAAAATTCTCTCACCTTTGTTTCGCAAAATAAAGGCAAAAACGATAGGTAGAAATATGCTAGACGTCGACATGAGTCTGAAAATGCTTGGTTTGCATCTTGGTTCCGCTTCTAACTCAAGATATAAGCAAATAGTGAAAAATCTACTATTCCTAAGGTTTGGACTGGTCACGGGCTGAAGCAAGAAGAAGATGAGCAATTTTGGGATTTTTTTGGTGATTTATAAGTTTTAATGAAAGTCAAAGGGTCAAGTCTTCGGTCAAACCCGCGTACACCAAAACAGCTCTGCGCCACCTTATGAAAACGGCCATAACTTCTTGTAGAAAACTCTAATTCACGAATGGTTTGAAACTCTAGAAACTAGACTCGTAGATCTTTCTAACCATATATAATTCACCACTTAAATCATTCTCAATTGGTTCAGATTTAATTCCAAATTTGACCCAAATTTTTGGCTAACTTAACCTTGTATTTTGTTTCTAATCCCAAGTTTGCCCTTCATTAAACATTTCAAAAATTCTCACCTTGTCCTAGTTGGTCAATGTAGATGAAAAGTCAACTAATTTGATCAAAGAAGGTGTAAAGTCAACAAGATGCAAGTTAAATGAACTTTAAATGCAATTTTAGTTTAAAACACTAAATGAGTCATGCAAATGCATATATTATTTTTCAAATAATGATTAAAATAAATGACTGCACATGTAATGAATGCTCGGGTCCTCACAAATGGTCCATTTAAAAAGTCAAAACTAGCTTTTTAGTTGAAAACAAAGTCAATAATATAAGAAAACGAAACCGAATATTAAAAATAATCAAAATAGTTAATATTCATTTAAAATAACTAATTAAACTATTATCTAAATATTTAAAAAGAATTATGAAAATAATGCCTTAAAATGAAGGAATAAATTACTGTAAGCATGTAATTAAATGCTATTAAGTATATGTCGGGTTCGGGGTATCACATGGCAAGCCCGTTACCGCCCAGCAGAGACACGACACTACTGTGCCTTGATAAATGGAACTACTTGATAACACATTCACAATTGATAGAGATAAATTAATTCACATATAAGTAAAGGTAGCAAAGTAGGTCACCCTTCAATGCATACATCAATGCTCTAGAACACATTTATAACACGAAATACAATTGAAGTGCAGTGGGAGTTGGTCGAGGAGGTCAGTTGAGGGACTCGACCGACTTACTCGCCCGACAATTACATAAAGGGTTAGACGAGTAAGCCGGACGACGGACTCGCCCGACTATACTCGACTAGCAAAGGCAGAGCAAAACAATTATTTACAAGCAACACAACATTTCCATGTAATAATCAACATATTTACCACTATACCAAGTAAATATAGCATACAACTAGTACACAAGTCACAAGCAAACTTAATTCTTATATCCATGAAAGAATCAACTTATAACTCAAGTTTAATGCAAAATAACCACTTATGAACACATGTACTAGCTCATCTTGCCATTATATGGCATAAACACTAACTTACCACTTTCAAAGTAACCATAGTTGCACATAGAAATGAGTCTTCTCACCTTAGTGTAGTAGAAGATGCTCAAAGAAGCAAGAAATTGACTAGAATTGCAAGCGTTTCCTTCATTTTCCTATTCTTCCTTCTCTTTTTCCTTCTTCCTTTTTTGCCCTAATTTTCTCCTCTTTTCCCTTCACCTGATCCACCCTCCTTATTCTTTTTTATTTATATATATTTTGTTTGCTATTTCTAATTTTGTGTGGTGGTTATTTAAGTTTGAAATTTAAATATGAGCCACATGTTAATTATAATAATCTCATTTGCTAAATAACCTTCACAATGCTCTAATTCATGCTAATTACATTTATGCCATTCTCTACCAATCCAATTATGATATTATCATGCAATTATAGATTCAACGAAATAATAGATAAGTCAAATAAATGTAAATTCAAATAGTAACTAAATAAATGCATGCCAATAAAATATGTATTACTCGGAACTGGGCCTCACAGTTGGCTTTCTTCCACTCTATGCTTTTAATGGTGTCTTGTCAGAGATACTCTTTGTGACACAATGATTCAACATATAGATTGCACAATCAACTACTTCAACCCAAAATTCTTTAGGTATTCAATTAAACTTCAACATTCTTCGAACCATCTCAAGAACCACTCTATTTTTCTCTCCACAACTCCATTCTGTTGAGGTGATCAAGAAGCTGTCAAAGGACATCGAATGTCAATCTCTTCACAAAAATTATTGAATTCTCCGCCTCTATCAGATCTTAAAGCTTTGATCTCCCAGCTATTTTCTTTTATAGCAAGAGCTTTAAATTTCTTGAACTTGTAAAAAGCTTTAGATTTTTCTTTTAAAATGTAAACCCAAGTCCTACAGCTATAATCATCAATAAAAAGAAAAAAAATATTTATTTTTTCTGTAGGAGAAAGGATTGATTAGCCCACAAGTATCTCTATGCACAATTTCTAGTGGTCTTGTTGCTCTTGATGTAGTCTTGTTTGAAAAAAAAATTCTAGCTTGTTTTCCAAAAAGACATCCCTTACAAATTTGTTATGGATGATTGATAGAAAGAAATCCATGCACCATATTGTTTCTTGACATTAAAGAAAGATTTCCAAAATTTATGTGTCTAATTCTCAAGTGCCATAACCAAGAAAGTTCTTTTACACAAGCTTTAAGACATTTTGCAACATTGTTTTGAATATTTAATAAAAACAATCTATTTCTTGTTATGGGCACTTTTGTTATCAAAAAATTATTTTCATCCTTTATTACACAATGTTTATCTTCCAATAAAATTGTGTGATTTTTCTCAAGAAGTTGACCCAGACTCAAAATATTAGTTTTTTATTTTGGCACATAATAATTTTCAAGAATAAAACGATGTCTTCCATCTTTCAAACATATTAGAATTTTACTTTTTCCTTCCACCGAGATCATAGAGGCATCTCCAAATTTAACATTGCCCTTCACAGTTTCATCGAGTTCTGTGAATATGCTCATTTGTCCAATCATGTGGTTGCTTGCACATGTATCAAGATGCCATGAAGTATCTCTTTCATCTTATGCGCCATGATAAGTCACCAACAAGGTAATCTCTTCTTCCCCTTCTTGTCTTTTAGCAAAATTTTTTTTTCGTCCACGACTTTAGGATTACTTCTACATTCATTAGTCTAATGACCATATTTTTTACAATTGTAACATTGAATTTACGATTTGTCGTACCTTTGTTTTGAATAATTGCCTTTCCCACGCCAATGTTTATGCGAATTTTGATTTTTCTCTTCTTGATTAAATTATCCCCTTCTACCACGTCTTTGTCCTCGTCCTTGGTTTTGGCCTCGGCCTCTACTATGTCCATCTCCATGACCACATCCTCTTTGGATTTCATCATTGCCAAAGTTTTTTTCTTTCTTCAAAGCGAGATTACTTTGAAAAACTTTTTCCAAGACTTCTTGGTTCTTCTTCTTGTGTCTTTCTTCATGAGCTTGTAATAAGGCCATGAATTCATCAACATACATGTCATTTAATTCTTTCGATTCTTCAATGGCTACAATAATGTATTCATATTTTGGATGCAAAGAATGAAGGATTTTTTCTACAATATGAGGATCTTTTATATCTTCTCCATATCTTTTTAGTTCGTTAGAAACCACTAAAACTCTCAAGATATAATCTGAAATAGATTTACCATTATTCACATAGAGAGAGATTCCAACTCACCTCATGAAATTTGTAGACAAACCTTTTTCACCTTGTCTACCCCCTTTTGTGATTTTTGGAGAGTTTCCCATGCTTGTTTGGCAGCAGTCGCGCATGAGATTTTTCCAAACAAAGTTTCATCCAAACATAGATGGATAATAGAGAGAGCTTGTTGATCCTTCTTGCGATTTTTTTTCAATGCGTCCTTTTGATTTTGACTCAAAACTTCATCTTCTTTCTTTAGGTTTCACGTAGCCTTTCACTACAAGCTCCCAAGCATCTTGTGAGCCAAGGAGAGTCTTCACACAAATGGATCAATTATTATAATTGTCCTTAATGAGGCAAAAAAATTGAAAAGGAAACGTACCATTCCCCATCATCTTTACCTAGCTCTGATACTACTTTGTTGGAATATGGAAGAGACTATTTTATCATAGAAAAAAATAATGAAAAATAATATGGAGACTCTAAACGAAATCTTTATTACTCTAATATTTGGTATATCATCAATTGAAACAACTGACCCTTATTTATAAATCCACAAAAATCCTATACCAATTAGAATATGGTTCTAGGAAACCATTACCCACTAGGAAAAGACTATCTAGTCAAAAACCAATTTAAAACCTAACTAGAATGAATTTAATAGAGTCCTAATCAAGTTTATCTACTAACAAGGTGATGAATAAACTTAGAAAGTATATTAGACCACTTAGCAAATGAATAAGGCACTCTAATTCATTCATATGAATGGGGATAAAGGTCATAAATAGTCAATTATATTTGGTTTAATTAACACTTTCATCCATTATCTTTCCAAATGAACCTTTTAGTCCATTATGTTTAGCATTATTGATGTCGTTAGTCCAACTAGTCTTTTTCGTTTAATTTTTAATGTTAAAATCACATGGTGCATACTTGTATGCTCTTGAATTTGTTGCTTGGACATATCTAACACATTTGCATCATATGTTAAGAATACTAATACCAATTTTACCCTTGAAAAATTGAGATATTACGATACACATGCGCGTCACGTGATTTTAACATTAAAAATTAAACAAAAAAAGACGAGTTGGACTAACGACGTCAATAATGTCAAACATAATGGACTAAAAGGTTCATTTGGAAAGATAATAGATGAAAGTGTCAATTAGACTAAAAATAATAGACTATTTATGACTTTTACCCTATGAATATAGTAGGCTTTGAAAATATTTTAGTACCTTAAGTATGCTACTAGAGCATCTGATTGATTTTGCTTGGGAACATTCTAGTTTGCTTAAAATGGTGTACCAGTGTACTCAACAAAAAGAAAGGAAAAAAAGAAAAATGTTATTCATGATGGCTGAGAAATAAAGCTCGAAGTCGTGGGGTCAAGAAAGATGATATAATACGAGCACTTGCAAAGTTAGAAACATAGTAATAACATGAAAACATGAACTACGACAAACAATCTTTAGCCAAGAAGAAAAGAAACTGTGACAATATGCCTCAATAAAGTATTTTAGTTAGCTCGGATACTAGATTGCCTATTGGATGTTGATCAAATATTTTTCTTATTGATTTTCTTTCTTTGGACGAAACAATATGACCCTTACAAGGAAAACATTATATTATACCATAAAAGATGAACATGTTGGTGGTCGACGAAAATGATGAATAAGAAGAAGAATGAAGTTTCATAAACAACGAGTATGACATAACATGTACTAAGATGAGTGAAGTATAATTTTGTAGAAACAATCTACCAATCTTGGTGATAGAGTGTTCAGTTGTGACAACATCATAATAACATATATCTGAAACGAAATGACTTTAATGGTTTAAGCGTATTACGACATAAAATGTGTAAAAGAAAAATAATTTCGGTTTGGTATTTTAAAGGTGGGGAACAATCCACACTTACATTTAACGCGTAATTCATTAATCTAATCCTTTAACAAGCAGTGAAGGAACAAAGTGGTATGTGGGGCAAAGTGCTACACCAAGAATGATGTAGGAGCCACCTCTTAAATTTGTAGGAGGCACCTCTAGAATCCTACACCTCCTATTGGTCCTTGGTGTATGTACCCCTGACAAGGATATCAGATCCTTAATTGGGGTATGTGTAATATCCCATACCATTTTGGGCTAGTAGGAAATAGGCCCAAGTAGTTATGGGTATAAGATATAACTTGGATTAACTATTTTGGGCTAATAAGAAAGAGGTCTAAGTAGCCCGAGCGAGCTCCCATGTGGTTGAAAGCTATATTGATGTGTTGTGATGGATTTCTACCCTAGTTGGCTTACGTTCTTGCTTATGGAGTTATAGCTTATCATTGTAACAAGATAATTTTGTAAACTGATCAAGTATTATGTTGTAATATTATTTTGGTAGATTAGATGCCTAGTTAAGATTGAATGATATTCTATTGAGACCTAGGCTTGGAATGTTGAACAGGTAGATTTAAGTCTTGTGAATTTATATCAAGCGTTGTAAACCTTTAAAGTCGATGTCTTGGGAGAGTGTTGAAAGTCTTTTCAAATTACTTGTGGTATTATTTTAATGGATGTATAGGTTATTTATCTATAAATTACAGGTTTTAAACCAATTAAGTTGTCAACCTTAAGAATAAGAGTTACGAACGTCATGTTTCAGCCTTAGCCTAGCGATGGGTCAGGGTCAGGGCATGACACCTATTTAAGTGGTATCAGAGCTTAGCTAGATAGCTAGGCGTAAGCCGGACGTAGAACCTCTGGTCTGCGGGTAGAAGACCTAGGATAGGAACATGCTTGGAAGTCTAGGTATGCTTACGTGAGCTTATATGTTTGATATTCTTACATAAAGTTACGTGTTATACGTGCTTGTGTGAGTCTTATGTGACTTCCATTGCCTATACGAAATCTATATGTTAGTTTCTACTTTAGTGACAATGTAGCATCATATAATAATTATGCATTATGTTGCAGTTGCTTTTCATGTAATATAACTACATGTATACATACTTGTTCTTCATGTAACATAATTGCATATGTATATATCATATTGGGGTGTCTCTTCTTGGTGAAGTAATAATGGCTGGAAGAGCCCTCGGAATCAAGAGAAAACTTCGGAGGAATAAGTTTATGACTTTCAGGCAAAGGGATTTGACTGTTGCGCAATATGAAGCCTGGTTCAATCAACTGCCACATTATGCTCCGGGAATGGTACAAACCATAGAAAAGAGAATTCGAAGGTTTATTCAAGGGCTGAGGCCAGAGATTCGAGACAACTTGGTTCTTCTACAGCTTTTCACCTACGGTGAGGCCCTTTTTGCGGCAACAATAGCAAAAAAAGGAAAGAAAGAGAAAATGGCAGGGTCGGGTCAATCTAGTAGGGGTCAAAAGAAAGACTACCCAAAACGGAGGAAAACACAAAGGTTGACTATCGATAAAGGCACTCATAGCCATGGCCAGAGTCAAGAATGAGCAGTTGATGCTAGGCCACAACAAGAAACCTCAGCTACCCAGTCAGCTCGTGGTACATTAGTAAGTATGACTACTTCTCAGATTGTCATGTGTACTCATTGCAACCGAAAAGGGCACACTGAAGCCCAATGTTAGAAATAGTCTGGCAGGTGCCTTCGATGTAGGAGTGACCAACACCGAGCCAATTAATGTCCTAGATGGCAGATGAATCGTGTTTGGACTGCAGGCAATAGCCATAGTTGAAGGTAAACCATATTTATAAACCTATGAGCTAAAATATTGATTGACCTTGAAGTTGCCCGTACCTTTCTTATATTATCTTAAGTGCAATGTGTTAATATGCAAGTAGGAAGTTGTTTTACCTAATTGAAGTCTGTATATGCATGATGTTAAGTTGGTGATCGAGTAGTATGTGAAGTTGGAACATGGGGAACTCTGGTTAGAAGTTAAGATTTGTTGTTGCCCTTATTCTACTTCTGCTAAAAATGATGCAATTATAAGGGTGTGGATTGACTTGTGAAGTGTCTTGTGGTATTTATGTTGATCTGGTTATAGAATTGCACCACGAAGCTGTTGACTACTAGGGTTCTTATTTGGCACTCTTATTTGGAGATCATCATTCGGAATTCTTATTCGACAACTAATATCAAATATTTGAGATTCTACGTGACCTTCTTATGTCGTATTCTTCTTCGACAATCATAGTCGACACTCTATTTTGGAATTCTTGGTTCATTCTTCTTATTGAGTATTCTTCTTGGTGTACTTATTCGGATCCTTTATTTGGACTATTTTCTCAGAATTCTTATTGGGCTTTCTTATGAGAACTCTTGTTTGACAGTTGTACTTCGGTATTCGACACTCCTATCTGGAATTCTTATCCGATATATTTATATTGTATTCGTGCTCGTGATTCGTATACGGTGTTGTATAGAGTTCTTATTTAGGGTTTGTTGATTGGTGTTCTCCCTCAGCAGTCATTTGAATTCTTACAAGCGGTACTGCAATTGTAGTTGGCCGGTAATTTTCACGGAACCAGATTCTTATTTGTTGGTTGGGATTCCTGGATTGCTTCCAGCATTCGAGTTGATCCGAGAAGGAAGAAGGAATTGCGAGGCATAATTCTATTAAGAATGGGAGGTTATGAGACCCCGTACCGAGCACGTACAGAGCCTACATGCATTTTATAGCATTTTATAATTTTTTACATCATTTAATATACAATTATATCAACTAACGTGTATTTACCTTGATTAACGTGCTTTTATTTTGAAATACGTACATTTATATCATTTTACGTGCACATGTCTCGTTTAACATGTATTTAAATTCAATTATGTGTGTTTGAGTAATTTAGATAACGTAAACAATAATTAAATTGTTTTATGTGCATTCATCTCGATTTACGTTCATTTTATCATTTAATGTGCATGTGAGTAAATTATATCGTGTAGCTAGTAATGGTAACCAACTAAATGCAATAGCTAACTAGAATAATTGAATTAGAACCAAGACAATTAGAATTAACACTAGAATGACAAACTAGTAATACATAAGTTAGTTGAGGGCACTCTTGTCCTAAAGTAAAATAACAAATATCCTAACACTATTCTTGCTCAATCAAAACATACACTACACCACCCACACACACTAAATCTCTACAACACACATACATCCACAATCAGCCCACACATTACACACACATAAAAATCTGAAAACACACATATTACACCACATACATACACAAAACACACTATACACACAACACACACTCTCTCATTTTCGACCAAGAAAAGAAGAAAAGAAAGAGAAGAAAAGGAAAAAGAAGGAAGGCAAACCCATTTCAAGCTATTCTTTGGCATTCTCAAGTTTTTCCTTGCTTTCAAATTCAAGATCTAAGGTGAAGGAGTTTTCATTCAAAGTTTTAAAACTCATCCAAGATTGTATGACATAAATGTATTGATTAATCTTGCTTATATGTTCGTATAAAGTTCATGGTGTGGATTGAGTGTACTTTGTATTGTAGATCTATGAACTTATTAATTTGTGTGGAAGAGTTGAAAGAGTTGAATGAGGGGATATTTGTGGTTCTTGTATATGATAAGATACATTTAGCTTGTATTTGATGTTGAAATTGAAGGACAAGTCTATTGGGTTTAGTAGGTGTTCTTGGAGGTTGATTTTGATGTTGTGTGCTATGATTGATTTCTTGGTGAGTTGGGTGATTGTTGATTGTTGAGGTGGGGTGGTTTTGGTTAAGTTTGGACATTTGTATAATGCCTAATAGCTACTTGAACTCGCTTGATTGTTGGTAGGAGGATGGGATGTTGTTTGGATAATTATTGTAGAAGTTGTAATGCCCAGATATTTGACAAATTTGCGCAGTGATTTTAGGCCATATCTCATTCGTTTCAATTCTAAATTGCATTCTGTTTGATTCTAGAACTATCTACTTTCGTTAAGCTTCAATTCTAGACTGAAATATGATAAATTGTAGTTTGGGAAAGTAGAAAAATTTACCTCCTAAGTTAGGCTAATGTAGGTGCATGGGATTTGCTTAGTGTACCTAGTGTATGCTATTGGAAGGTGTTGTTGTTAAGTAATAGTTTGCAAGTTCTTGTTATTTCTTGTTATTATGTGTTGTACTAAGGGAGCTTACATGTCCATACGGGTATATGATAAATGCTTGACACGTTTACATGATGTGAAGTATAGAATGTACTCAAATATGCTATGTGATTGACTAAACTTTCTCGCTTATGTAAATGCATATGTATATGAATTATAATTGCGCGATTAGGTTGCAACCATTAATGAATGCGGTAGCAACGAGACCTCCGGGCAGCAACGGGCTCGTCTGTATATCTCGCCTATCGAGGTAGTAACAAGATCTCCAGTCAAAGGAAGGGCTTGCTGGTATATCTCTCCTACCAAATGTTTCATCCTTTCTCTTCCAAGACTCATTGATCCTTCTACGGGTCGGGACCCAGTGAAATCTTGGAAGAGTTAGGTTGTTTAATGATTATTAAAGCTTGATTGTATATCTTGCATTTTTGTTCGAATATTCTTATGTGCATGGCATGATTTCTCGAACTATTTACGAAAAGATAAAACATTTGCGAAACCCCTTTCTATTTCATCCTCACTGAGCTATATGCGAGGATCTAACTCACCCCTCTTTCTAACAATTTCAGGTGACGATTAGCCTGAGCGAGCTCCCAGGTGGTTGAAAGCTATATTGATATGTTGTAATGGATTTCTGCCCTAGTTGGTCTATGTTCTTGCTTGTAGAGTTATTGCTTATCATTGTAGCAAGATATTTTTGTAAACTGATCAAGTATTATGTTGTAATATTATTTTGGTAGATTAGATGCCTAGTTAAGATTGAATGATATTCTATTGAGACCTAGGCTTGGAATGTTGAACAGGTAGATTTAAGTCTTGTGAATTTATATCAGACGTTGTAAACCTCTAAGGCCGATGTCTTGGGAGAATGTTGAAAGTCTTTTCAAATTACTTGTGGTATTCTTTTAATGGATGTACAGGTTATTTATCTATAAATCACAGGTTTTAAAGCTATTAAGTTGTCAACCTCAAGAATAAGAGTTATGAACGTCATGTTTTGGCCTTAGCCTAGCGATGGGTCAGGGTCGGGGCGTGACAAAAGAGGCTTAGCACCTGTCATACCAAATTGATGAAGAAGCTACAATGAATATTTCATTTGTATGAGTAGAATGCATTTCTCATGTAGGGCGACCTCTATACCAAGAAAGAAGTGAAGGTTCCCCAAGTCATTCTTAGTAAACCCCATGGAGAGAAAATCAATAAAATTAGACACATGATGTGATGAGGCCCCAGTGATAATTATCTTCGATGATGTA
Source organism: Ehretia macrophylla (assembly GCA_037974665.1). NCBI lineage: Eukaryota > Viridiplantae > Streptophyta > Magnoliopsida > Boraginales > Ehretiaceae > Ehretia > Ehretia macrophylla. The sequence goes on from CM075775.1 coordinate 11,082,604, forward strand.
CATAAGAATGATGATGATATAATATGAGAAGTGATGAGCAAATTAAAAGGAAGACATCATGGTGAGAGTTAACAAACTCGCAAGATAAGAAAAAACTTCTCAATTTCTGGTAATAGGCACGTGGAGCCTGCTTCAATCCATATACAGATTTGTATAGCAGACAAGCATATAATCAGGATGAGTTTAATCATCAAACCTTATGGTTGTTGCATATAAACCGTTTCAGATAAATCACCATGCAAAAAGGCATTCTTGACATCCAATTGGCGTAATAGTCACTTGTTTGATATTGTCAGGACGAGGACTGGTCGAATAAAAGTGTCACCATAGTCCTTACCAGGATATTGATTATAGCCCTTTGCGACCAAGTGTGTGACGCCTAAGATTTTAGCCGTACTTTAAGCCACTGTTGCATCCATTATTTGTGCATTTCTTCTGTGCTTTACTTGTTACTTTATGTGGTTACTATTCACTCCATTTTTCAACTGCTTAACTATCTTGAATTAGCATTTTTCTTAAATCAGATTAATTATTTTAAGAATGCAAAAAATGTGTGTTTGAGCTAAATGCATTAGGAGCCTTCATTTAGAAAATATTTTAGCAAACTAGTATAAGGTCATAAAAAAAAAAAAAAAAAAAAAAGAGAACAATGCTGAAAACACTATAACATGGCCGAAAATCAGCATATGAGGAGAATGAGAGATTTTTGTTCAACAAATCCTCATTCCAAGCCAAACCAAGCTAGGTGCAAGTGGTTTAGGGTGTTTACTAGCCTCTTAGGAGCTCCTACGCACAATAGGTGAGGGATTTCATACCTATTTTTGCATTTGAAAAATGTGACAACTTTCTTGAATTCTTAGATTTGCTATCAAATGCTTAAATATGTTTATGTATGTTGTATATAAGTAGTAGATACCTAATTTATGCTATTGCTTCATAGTTTAAACGGTTGAAATTGCTTGTTGATCATATGGCATGAATAGTGATGGGAAAACTAGGGTTTTACGTAATCGGACCTTATAGCTTGAATTAATGGTTCTAATAGATTCTTTAGGTGCTAATGAAAGTAGTATAAAGGCCCCGTAGGGTTTAATTACTCATAACCTATCAAAAGCATGAAATAACTGACTTTTAGAAAGGGGTTCTGGGGTTATCGCGAATCTGGGTTGAATTGACCTTCACTTTTGGTATTCTTAGGCTAAGTAGACTCTAGTTATCCTTTGCTAGCTTCCGTTTGGGTCCCGGGTGAGGTACGTGTAGTACAAAGTCAAAAGAGAGAAATTGGGACTTTCGGGCTAAATGCGGGTAATTAGGTGACTTTGAGGGTCCTAAGGGGTTAACTAGCAGCATGGAATAGACCACTCACAAATCTAGAACCGTAACATGAGTTTGGAAGGAAAACGGGTTGAGTTACAGAGGGGTTTAAGTACAATTTTGATTATCTCACGCTTCTAATTGTGTGTTTAAATGTGGTTTCAAGATGTTTTGGAGCTTTTGGTTTAGTTCTATGTGAATCTTGATTATGCCCCTTTGTAATTTGTTTAATTATTATATGAAATTGCTTCTTTTCTAATTGTTTCGAGGACAACCTACTTTGTTGTTCCTCCCATGTGTTATTGTTTCTATTGTTATTGTTATATTGCCATCGATAAATGCATTGCATAGTGGTTGCGCAACTATAGTGTCAGGGGTGGTTGTATTGAATATCGGCTGGGCAGTAGCGGGCTTGCTAGTGGATATTCGATCTCCATTCCCTAGTCCCTCACTCGCTTGGTTCGGAGATTGGCAGGGGGTGTTGGGTCGTAGGATTATCGGGGTACATCCGGAGTATACCCACTAGAGTGATTAGGAATTTGTCGGTATATTGATTGTGGTTCATGGTTCGTGGCTCGTGGTTTGTGATCGAGGATAAGAGAACTCTGGAGTGTTAGGGTTAAGTGTATTGTATCATTTGTTATATGTGGTTATCTACTGTTTCAAATGTACTTTACTTGTCTTCTTATTTAATTGCTATAATTGTTGCATTGCACGTCCCGGGTAATCCTTATCCCTCACTGGGCAATAGTGGTTGCTTATACCTTGCTAACAGGTTTCAGGAGACGCTGAGGTTGAACCCCAGCTAGATTTGGTAGAAGGTGAAGAACAGGAGGTCTAGACTGATCAACTACCGTGGCTGCAGTGTCTAGTTGGTTAAGGTGGATTTATGGTTCTTGTTGTAATGTGACGACCTTGTTTGCTCTACTTTATGTCCTATTTTGTAGCCTAAGTGCTTATGTACATGTTGTGTGGTTGTAAGCTGAATACTAGATAATTATGGTAGAAGGCATAGAACTATGGCATATAATAACTTAAGTTTCTAATTCTAGCTACTTTGCATGCTTGAGTGTGAATGTTAGGATGTAAGGTTGTTTTCAATTCCTAAGAATGTTTAAAGGCTATCATGGAGTGGCATGATAAGCGGTTTTGTAAAGAAAATATATTGTGAATTCATGCTTGTGTGTATCTAAACTGTTTTTATGTCTTAAGGCTCGGATGACCTTAAAGTTGGGATCTTTTTTTTGGAAATGGCTTTATTGTTTCTCTATAGCTTATTGAATGCTTACAGGTTTTCAAAATGTCCATATTACAGGGGAGACTCTATCCATTTTTCCTTAAAATTTTGAGACCGGGTTGGAATTGGATTGAGAATAGCATGGTTATTAGAGCCTCCGGTCTCATGAGGGATCGGGCCATTACAAAGTGGGCTTTATAACATTCTAGTGAGCCATCTGAATTTTGCTTGACACAATAAACCCATTTGCAAACAATTATAGTCATGTGGGGTTTAGAAGGAATAAGATACCATGTCTTGTTTTTTCAATAAAGAGTTAAATTCTTTCATCATAGCAAATGGCCAATTGGAGTCATTGTTAGCTTATGTGAAGCATGACGGTTCCGGTTGAAGGTGTTGAAGAGAAGACCAACAGATAGTTGGGTATGGAATGCTATATGGAAAGAAGGACTCACGGTTTTTGAGTTCCATCCACGTTTCTAGTCACCATAGGATGCACACAATTTGTAGACTGTATATCTTCTAGAATATTAGAGCTAGGAGTTGAAGAAGACAGGAATTGTGCTGGAAAACAATGGAGAAGTCTCCATATTCGAAGAAGGTGTTGGCACTTGGGGGTCAGAGCTTTATGAGTTGATAAATGACGTATGTGGATGTGGTTCAGGCATGTTTGGAGAGCAGGTAGGATCTGGTTCAAAAGTATGACGAGTTAAGAAGCTTGGTGAGTGAGTCGGTAGTACATGGTTTGTACAGTGCACAAGATTTGTGATAGGAATGGGAGACGCAGAAATCGTGGAGCGAGAGCTTGGAAAAAACCGGTTTCCAGCTTTGTGTTCGATTGTGCATTAAACAATTAAACACGTTTGCAGATAGAACACAGTAATAAGTGAATCAACCATAGTGATACGCCTAATTCATACAGTAAAATAAATGAAAAGACAGTAAGTAAAGTACACATAGTATTTTAATGTGGAAAACCCAACTGGAAAAAAAAAACGTGACCAATCCCTGGTCTAAATAGGCAATTCACTAGATGTTTTCACGGTTACAATAGTCAATGAACTTATGTGATTGACAACTCCCTTGTAACCCTCACCGCCTAGCCTATCTAACCTACCTAAGGATTTACAACCTAGCGAGATCCCCTCGACTTAGCGTATTCTCCCGAATACTCACCTCCTTCTCCCGAAGGATGTTTAATGAGACAAATGAATAGAGTGTTTACAAACAAAACCTGTTCAGCACACTCACAGTTCCTAAGAAAACTCTCACCACAGTGTTTACATAGACAGATTTGATATATACATAACAGCCCTTGTAAGATCTAGACTTTGTTCTCTGTCGTCTATCCCTCTTTTATTCTTGTGAGATCCTCAGTATATATAGGTGTGAGTGCTGCAATCTTGGGCTCCAAGTATCCGTGAGTATTGTTGACCTTTGAATGAGTCTCTACCCAAGTCAATCTCCAAAGATTTACTCAATCAAATATTTTTTCAATCATAATCTTATTTGGCTTTATCAAAATCATCTCATCATACTTAAAGTTGCAGCAAGTTGATCTCTTTCCATATAAGATAAATCCTGCACAATCTTTACCAAACCAAGATCTGTGTTGCCAAAAATAAAGACAATTAAGATAATGCATATTGCCCCTAATCTCGGGCTAAATTTGGAGGCGGTTAACAAGCTCCCCATTTGGCTTTGTTTTTGACAAAACCATTCTAAGTACCTGCAATACTTGCAACTACAAGAATAAAATTGCATGTGTACTAAGAAATGCATGATCTGGTGAAACCACAGTAAACAATAAGTAAACAATAATCTGTGTAAATCAATCAACCCACACTAATGTCATTCATTTCACAGACTTAACAATTATAACATAATTTTCTCCCCCTTTTTGCCACAAACCAAGGCCAAAGTTGTCGTTGTAAGCAATGTACTATCTGTGATTATGTTATAAAAGAGATAAATGAACGGATCTGTCACAGTACTCAATCGTGAGACATATGTTATGCCAAAGTGCATGTACACAAAGTGTGAACAACTTATAGGGCCCCACAAGAAGATCTGATACAAGGACATAACATTCATTACACATGAGCTTTAACACCTATGAATAGGGTATGTGTGTGAACTGTGATTGGGCTTTGCCGCATAGTGGACAACGGAATCAAGTGATAGATCAACTATAACAGTTGTTCAAACTACTCGTTCAACTAATCAGCTTACTGTATACCTTGTTTGTCCTAGTAGCTTTTACTATTGTGCATTTCTATGTAGCCCAAGGTAGCTTTTTCCAGGTTGGCTCAGTATTGTTGACCTTAAAATTTGCACAATACAGTGGTTGTCTAAAACAGTTCAGATCTAAGTGCAAGGTCCCTTTTTTTTTTACACAAAATTTTTATACTAATTAGTGTCCGGGAATGGAGATACTCCAAAGTCACAAGCTTAATACAGCTGATCGGCACTCGGACTTCGTTGTGTGCAAAGTAGCAGCAAGCTTGCTCACAGTGGTGCATAAGAGGTTCTGTACCATACAGTTAAAACACAGTGTAAGTAACATTATATCAATGCAGTCCAACTGTGTTTCCATGTGCATGTCACAATTAGAGTATGCAAATGCTTAAGGTTTTGCGCATTGTTTAGAATCTCATTGCATTGAGAGCCTTAGTGAAAATATCTACCAGTTGATTCTCAATCATAACATGTTCAAGAACGACTTGTTTTGATTCTACTAATTCCCGTATAAAATGATGTTTAATATCAATATGTTTGGTACGGGAGTATTGAATAGGGTTCTTTGAAATATTGATTACACTCATATTATCACAGTAAACAGTAGGTACTTGATTACCAATACCATAGTCTGCAAGCATCTGTTTCATCCACAATAGTTACGCATAGCAACTTCCAGCTACTATGTACTCTGCCTCAGTTGTGCTTAAGGAGATGGAAGCCTGTTTCTTACTATACCATGATACGAGATTGTTGCCAACGTAAAAACAACCTCTAGTAGTACTTTTTCGATCATCGACATTTCTTGCCCAGTCAGAATCTCTGTAACCAGCTAAATTAGTATTAGTATCCACAGTGTACCAAATACCTAAACTAGCAGTGCCAGACACATATTTAACGCTGTATTTTACTGCTTTGAGATGAGATTCCCTTGGATTTGCTTGGTATTGTGCACATACACCGACACTAAAGCAGATATCAGGATGACTAGTAGTTAAGTACAAGAGAGTGCCGATTATGCTGCGGTACATTGTCAGATCAATAGTTTTTTCATTCTCCCCCTTAGCCAGCTTGGTAGTAGTGCTGATAAGTGTCCGAACTGTTTTTAAATTGACCATGCCAAACCTCTTGACCAAATTGTGAGCATACTTCTCTTGAGAGATAAATATCCCATTGTGACACTGTTTGATTTACAAACCAAGAAAGTACGTTAGTTCCCCAACCATACTCATTTCAAACTCCCGTTTCATTTGCTCAACAAAATCATCGACTATGTTTTTGGACGAAGAGCCAAGCACAATATCATCTATGTAGATTTGTGCAATTAACAATCCTGTGTTGAAGTGTTTTATGAATATTGTTTTGTCCACTCCCCCTCAAGCATAGCCTTTGTCCAACAGAAACTTTGTGAGTCTCTCATACCAAGCACGAGGTGCTTGTTTGAGCCCATATAGTGCTTTCTTCAGCTTATATATGTACGTAGGGTAATGAGGATCAACAAACCTTTTGGGTTGTTCTACATACGCTTCTTCTTGTAAGATGCTGTTGAGAAAAACACTCTTCACATCCATCTGAAACGGTTTGAAGTACAAAACACAAGTAATGGCAAGTAACAGTCTTATTGACTCCATCCTAGCTACAGGTGTAAATGTTTCATCAAAGTCAATTCCCTCAACTTGAGTATATCCTTGTGCAACTAATCTAGCTTTATTATGAGTGATTAAGCCATTTTCATCGGTTTTGTTTTTGAATATCCACTTGGTGCCTATGACATTAACACCTTTCGGTCTAAGTACTAAAGTCCAAACGTCATTCCTAGGAAACTGACTAAGCTCATCTTGCATTGTACTAATCCAGCGGTTATCCTCTAATGCTTCATTTATAGTCTTAGATTTAAACTGTGAGACAAAACATGCATACCTGGCATACTGTTGGAAGTCAATTGTCTTCTTACCTCGTGTCTTGATACTTTGGTTCAATGAGCCAATAACATCATTCAATGAGTAATCCCTTTGAACTTGCCTTGATAGTCCTTTCTGATTCAAATTGGTCACAGTGTCCTCCATGACCTGTTCCTGCTTATTTGTCTCTGGGAACTTCATGTCAAATGAATCCTCAATAGGTAGCAGACGTGTCATTGTGTCGTCAGCGGCTAGTACAGTAGGTTAAGTCTTTGGATCTGCTGAAGTCTTAACCTTACTGTTGTACTGGTCATATTGCTTGACGTCCTTTGAGTGATCTGCACAGTTAGTCATGTCTTTTTGGAAGAGTTTGAGCTTCTTTATGCTTTTTCTGTATTTGGTTCCAGTGCCTTTTCAGGTTCCATCGGTATTCCTTTGCCTTTATCTGCTTGAGCAGCTACTGTGCTTGGTGATATCTCATCTTCACTGTCAACCTCGATCATACCTACAGTATCATCAATGACTACATTTACATATTCCATAACTATTAGTGTTCGAAGATTAAACACTCGATATGCAAAATTGTTCAAGGCATAGCCTAAGAACAATGCTTTGTTGCTCCTGGCATCGAATTTTCCCAGATTATCTCGATCATTAAGAACAAAACAAATACTGCCAAATACATGGAAGTGTTTCACAGTAGGCATCTTACCTTTCCGCAGTTCGTAAGGTATCTTATCAGTACTTGAACGTGGATACACCCTGTTGATAGTGTAACACGTAGTGTTGATGGCTTCTGCCCAGAACTTCCTAGGTGTGTTTTACCCAATCATCATAGCTTGTGTCATCTCCTGCAACATCCTATTACGTCTTTCGACAACACCATTTTGTTGTGATGTTTTTGGAGCAAAAAACTCATGAGACATGCCATGATCAACACATTAATCAGAAAATGATTTATTTTCGAATTCCTTACCTTGATCACTTCTAATTCGAATGACCTTCTCATTACTTTTTTCAGTGGTGATCCACAAACACAGTTTTCGAAAGGCTTGGAAAGTTTTGGATTTTTCCCGTAGAAAGTCCACCCATGCATACCTGAAAAAGTTGTCAACACATACAAAGATATATTTCTTACCTCTCAAGCTCTCTGTTTGAACTGGACCCATGAGATCCATGTGTAACAGCTCTAAATCTTTGTTAATGGCCAATTGCTATGTTTTCTGGTGTAGTGCTCGAATCTATTTTCCCAATTAGCATGGACCACAAACTCTTTTCTTCTTTCTTGATAATCTAGGCATTCTTCTAATAATTCCTGCATTGGCAATCTTGGTTAGCATTTCAACATTTAAATGACCTAACTTCTGATGCCACAGTTTAGTGATTTGAAATGAACTGTTAAGGCACATCATAGCCTAGTTGGATGGAACTGGTAGAGTGTAACAGTTATTATATGAGCGTTTTCCTGCAATAACACAGTTATTATCATTGTCAATCACTCTGCACCCTTCCTTAGTAAAGTGTACAAACAAGTTTTGGTCACAAAGTTGACTAATGCTGATCAAGTTTGCCCTAAGACCATCAACATTGAGTATATCTTGCAGTTTCAAAAATCCTTCAACAGCCACTGTACCATGACCAATTACCCTTCCAGAGATGCCATCCCCAAAAGTAGCCTGTCCTCCATGGTAGTCTATGAAGATACTGTGATCACCTGTCATGTGTCTCAAGCAGCCACTGTCCAAATACCATGAGTTAGTAGCATCGGCTTTTAAGGAAGTGTAAACGACAAGACATTTTTTATTGTTCTTAGGTACCTATATTTTTCTCACCTTTTGTTGTGCTTTTGTTTTTGGGGTACTATACTGATATGAAAAAGGATAAGTAAACATACCTGTTTCCTGCAAGAGATGAAAACAGTGGGGTCGAATTTGACCAGCATAACCACAGTAGTGACAGATTGGTACAAACCTTCTTTTGGATTTCTTCTTGGATGTCACTGTGGGGCCCTGTGGGGGTACTGGCTGTGAAAGTTTTGATGTTTTCGAGGCTTTGACAAACACTGTGGTACAACTAGAACCTGATCCCTGATACCCAAGACCGGTGCGATCGCTACTTGGTTTTTGGATTGAAAGTGCATGATCAAGTTTTTGCTTCCCTGAATTCATCATGCGAACACCTCGTTGTAATCGCTACAATTCACCCTGTAGATCCAACAGTTTTTGAGTTTTTTCTTTTAACTATTGGATGAGAGTTTCATTTTGTTTTTCAAGATCATTAATTTTTGTACTCTGTTCCAAATTAGAAATCACAAATTCTTCATTCTTCTTACAGACCACAACCCATTTTTCAAACATCAGTTTATAGTTTTTTAGGAGTTGTTCATTACTCATGGATTCTTCTGTCTCTGAGTCATTAAAGTCGGTGTCCTCCCCGCCAGTCATAGTGACCTTGGATTTGGACACAATTTGATCATTCTGAACAGTAGTAAGTGCGAGTTTCCTGTACCATCATCACTTGATGCATCTTCTTCTTTTGGCTCCTCATAATTCCATGTGGCATTAAATGCCTTATTTTTCCTTTTTAATGTGTTTGCACATTCCGCTTGGATGTGCCCAAAACCCTCACACTCTCTACAATGTATACCTTTCTTTTTCTGTTCTCCAGAGATATCATTGTTTTATCTGTTATCAGTTTCTCTGGGTGTTTCACCTCTATTCCTTCTACTAGGGTTGTCACAGTTGTGCCTGCTGAAATTCTATCTACTGTTATTCCCTTGCATAGAGAAATCCTGTTTTTCTCATTTTCCAACAACTCTAGCAAATTTTTTTGTCAACAGTGTCAGTGCTTCCAACCCGTCATCACTGCCATCCAACTCATCAGATAGTTTGGCCTAAAGTGCAAGTGTTTTCTCCTTCTTTTACTGTTTAAATTTCAGTTCATATATCTTTAAGGAACTGATAAGTGCATCAACCTGCATAATGTCAGGATCCTTTGATACTTCAATTGCATCTACCCTCGATGCAAATCTTGATCGCAGAGACTGTAGGATATTTCTTAGCAATTTTGCTTCAGAGTACTGTTCTCCGAGAGCAAATGCTTCATTGGTTATATCACAAAGTCGTGCATAAAACTCTGACACTGTCTCATCTTTATGCATCTTTAGATCTTCAAACTTCGTGGTCAAATACTGTAATTGAATCTTTTCACAACTTCTGTACCTTCAAACGATGTTTGCAACACATCCCACGCTTCCTTCGCCATTTTACAATTCAAAATCAGTTTGAACTGGTTGATGTTTACTGCATTAAATATCACATTTAATGCTTTGGAATTACAATTCGCCAAGCGCTCTTCAGCATTAGTCCACTGATCCTCAGGTTTGGGAACAATAATGGTCCTGACCACAACAGTAGAACCACTACCAGTCCCTTCAGATGATACTCCCTGTGTACTAGTGCCTCTAGTTTGAGGTAGTGCAGTCTCAACAGTGGGCGCAGTCCACCCATTAACCACGGATCTCCAGGCACCTTCATCAATCGCTTTGATATAGGCACACATCCTAGCTTTCCAATAATTGTAGTTGAAGTTATCACTAATAGCGGCCTGTTGATTGAACCTCCGTCACACATGTTGTCGACTCCTGCAAAACAGCAAGAAACCTCCCGGATCTTACTGAGTTAATAATTCAGTTTCTAGCTCTGATACCACTTGAAAACCAGTTTCCAACTTCGTGTTCGATTGTGCATTAAACAATTAAACACGTTTGCAGATAGAACACAGTAATAAGTGAATCAACCATAGTGATACGCCTAATTCATACAGTGAAACAAATGAAAGAACAGTAAGTAAAGTGCACACAGTATTTTAATATGGAAAACCCAAATGAGAAAAAAAAATCATGTGACCAATCCCTGGTCAAAATAGGCAATCCACTAAATGTTTTCATGGTTACAATAGTCAATGGACTTATGTGATTGACAACTCCCTTGTAACCCTCACCGCCTAGACCATCTAACCCACCTAAGGATTTACAACCTAGCGAGATCCCCTTGACTTAGCGTATTCTCCCGAATACTCACCTCCTTCTCCCGAAGGATGTTTAATGAGACAAATGAATAGAGTGTTTACAAACAAAACCTGCTCAGCGCGCTCACAGTTCTAAAGCAAACTCTCACCACAGTGTTTACACAGACAGACTCGATAGATACATAACAGCCCTTGTAAGATCTAGACTTTGCTCTCCGTTGTTTGTCCCTCTTTTATTCTTGCAAGATCATCAGTATATATAGGTATGAGTGTTGCAATCTTGGGCTTCAAGTATTCGTGAGTATTATTGACCTTTGAATGAATCTTTACCCAAGTCAATCTCTAAAGATTTGCTCAATCAAAGATTTTTTCAATCAAAATCTTCTTTGGCTTTATCAAAATCATCTCAGCAGACTTACAGTTGCAGCAAATTGATCTATTTCCATATAAGATAAATCTGGCACAATCTTTACCAAACCAAGATCTGTGTTGCCAAAAATAAAGACAATTAAGATAATGCAAATTGCCCCTAATCTCGGGCTAAATTTAAAGGCGGCTAACACTTGCCTATGGTATGGAGTTTTCGAGTCATGAAATTTTTTTCTCATCAAAGACAACATCACGAGATAGAACTATTTTCCCAGTTAGAGGATTATAGCACTTGTACCCCTTATGTTTTGCACTATATCTGAGAAATATACGTTTGCAACTCTTAAAATTGAGTTTATGTCACCCAAATGTACTTATGCAAGGATAGCAATTTGAGCCAAACACCCTAAGATTGAAATAATCTGGTGCAATGCCATAGAGAAGTTCATATAGTGACTTAAAATCAAGTAATGGCATGGGCATTCGATTTATGAGGTAAATCGTAGTAGCGAAAGCGTGAGTCCAAAAATTGGGTGAGAGACCACTATGAGCCAATAATATAAGTCTTGTTTCCACAATGTGACGATGCTTACGTTCTGACACACCATTTTGTTTTGGGGTTCCTGGGCAAGATAAACAATAAACGATAAACAATACCAGATCATTGAAATAGAAGTCGGGTATTGTGATTAATAAATTCTCCACCTCCGTCTGATTGAATATTTTTGATTCGCGTATTATGAAGATTTTGTGCCATGCTAATGAAGGGTAAATTATACCAATGGTCCCTAATGTTAGCATATTTTTTCAAGATAGTCCCCATTGTTCCAAACTCTTCAAATAAGTCCTCAATGTTTCACAACTTTATTCAAATTAGTCCCATATGTTAGATTTTTAACATAACATATACTAAAAGACTATACTGCCCTTGCAAAATACGAACCAAAATACAAATTTGCCCCTACCCCATTTTCCTCTTTTCCCCCACCTGCAAACCCCCCTCCCTCCCCTACCTACCTACCCTACCCCCACGCCACACCAATACCACCTACACCACCCGTCCACCCCAATCCACTAGCACATGACGTCTACCACACCAACACCACCTACGTCCCCAGACCCACACCCCTCAGCTACCACCCACAAAACCCCCATTCATTTCAGCCACCGCCCACAAATCCCCATCCATTCTCGTCAGCCATAACCCCTGAAACCTTACTCATTCTTGTCAGCTACCCACCCCAACCCCACGAACTGAGATATCCTACGCAACCCCCATCCCCACGACTATGTGCTCACGCGGCCGTGTCTGTGTGTGTGTTCGAGTGGCTGTATGTGTGTGTTCGCGAGGCTACATGTTTGTGCGCGTGCGCGTGTTTGCATCATCGTCGTCGTCGTGGTGGGTATGTTGACAGAGGTGGTGATGTGTTGATAGAGGTGGTGATGAGCTTTGAGTGTGTGTCGTAGGTGCACATTTTGTGTTGTGTATTTGGTTATGGTAGTGATAGGCATGTGGTAGTGGTGGTAAAATAATGGAAGAAGATGATGAAATTGACAATGTGTTTGAGTGCGGTAGGGACTTGGTTATGACTCGGCAATGACTCGGTTGCGACTCGGTTGTTGTGACTGTGATGATGATAAAATTTGAAAGACTATTTTGCCCTTACCTTTAATGCCAATTCTATTAAAATTAACAGTTTTTTTAACAGAAGGGACCAATTTGAATAGATGTGTGAAACTTTCGGGACTTATTTGAACAGTTTGAAACAATAGGGACTAACTTGAAAAAATATGCCAACATTAGGGACCATTGGCATAATTTACCCTGCTAATGAATATAGGAAATATTGCCGTAGTGTCGGATTTGCGAATGAGAGGACATAAACATGAGAATCTACAATAATCGTCAACTAGTACAAGGTAGTAGTGAAATGCTTGAGAAGAGGGCACGGGGGAAGGATGCCATACATCACAATACGCTATATATAACGGCATTTCCAAATTGGACAGAAATTCTAAATCTCACCATTGTTAGTGTGTAGAAGCACATTTTGCACTAAAACATATGTATACATTGTTTCACAATCGTTCTTCATTATTTGAAAATATATATATATATATATATATATATATATAAAAAGTGGCTCCCCTTTTTGCTAAACAATTCCGGATTCTTATGGAATGGCTGTAGAACGAATGTGGTGACATTTGATACTTATAATCTCAAAATAACCTTTTCCAAGAATCTAAAGATTATCTGTAATTCTATTCTTGAAGAACAAACATATTCAACTTTCGTAATTACACTACTTTGCCCAACAAGCATAAGACACTTAAATTGAATATTATGTTAAAAAGTCTTTGGAACCTATACAATAACTTTTTTTTGTCTATTACCGTTTTCGATCCTTTAGGATATACTATGTCATTCTAATGTGCTATTTGAAAGAGTAAACTATCGATTTGAGTTGAGAGGGAGTTGTAGCCCTACAATCTTAATAGTGGCTCCACCACTAGAAACATCTATCTCACTTGGGCATTTACTCTAGAATCACATTTTTTTTTGGCTAAAATGTAGGTTATATGAAGTTTTAATAGATTTGAGCAAACTAGCATCTAACAAAAAAAAAAAAAAAAACAATACTAGCACCTGAAGATCTGCATTCACGGTTTTGGTAAGAAAGAAGTAAGAAGATATGGCCTATGGTAAATGGTAATGAGTTGTCAGGTTGAGGTTGATATGTAATAAATAATATATTATATATTAGTGCAAAAAAACAAGAGGTGAGTTGTTTGATGTTATTGACTTTAATTTTTTTTTTTGAAGTTTTAACTTTTCTGTCCAATTTTTATTTTTGATTCATCAAATCTTGTACGCAAAATAAGTAAATTAAATTCTTAAAATTTATAAAAAATAAATAATTTTAAAAATTAAAATTAATTAAATATTCACTGGGGACTAATTTATATTTTTACCCAAAATTTTATATACATATAACAAAATTCTGGAGTTAATAGGGGTTGCCGCCCCCGTTCGCCCCATAATGCCTCTGCCATTGGTTGTGAGAACTCAACATTTATAGTTTTAAAGATATTCTATAATTTACAGTGATGTGATTCCAACATAAACTCTCATTCTTATTTTTTTGTAGACTGGTTCATTCGTCATCCAACACATAAATGAGAAAAGAGAAAAGGGGACTGATAATCATATGAGACAAGAAGCATTATAATTTGACTCTTCTTTTGTGAGAGAGATACATTTAGCGTACTCTCTAATTAGGTATTGTTCTTGTTTCAAGAAAGGTGATTAAAATCCTTGGATATAACATTTTCTTTTTACAGTGATGGAATTAATTATTTCTATTGTACAATAAAAAAATTTCTGCCCCCTACATCATTAAGAAGTCTCGCAAATACAGTAGAACCTCTTTAAATTAATAGCGTTGGGACCACTAAATTCTATTAATTTAGCGAGATATTAATTTATCGATAAATTAATAACTATTAATTAATAGATATGTTTTCTATTTTATCGGCTTTATAGTAAACATATTATGATTATGATATCTTTTTTTTGATCCAATTTGAAAATGTAAGTAATGAGAATAGAAGATAAGATTTAATTCAGTAAGATTAAAAAAAGTTTTTCTAATATCGTATCCAAGTCCTTGTAGGATTAGGATGAGAACTAATTTATCTAATCTTGTATTTTAATTCTTATAGGATTATCTCAATTTTTTTATTTTTAAATAATTAAATATGAGATTCAACTAAATTTAAAGTTCAACAAAAAACAAGTTACTCTTGATTCATATTTTAAAAAAATCTCATAATCAATTTATTATGTACTTTTTAGCTAATTATTAATTTATAAAATATTTGAATCAATAAAATTCAAAGGAAATTTTTAAAATGTATTATCTTATAATTTTATCGAATTTATCAACTTTTTACACTGGTCCCAAGTCGGGATCGGATATTTTTATTAATTAAAAGAGATTATTAATTTATCGAGTATTAATTTAAAAAAATTCTACTGTACTATATATATTGTGAGTAAATGAGAGAGGAAAATGTGATCAACGTATTGAGGTTGTATTCATACTAAAAGTTTTAAAATGATCAACACAATTATAAAATAGAAACATATATCCGTTTGAATTCATTCTAAAAATGTAGCATATTCAATATGATCAATTTTTTTTTGGGGATGTTCTAATAATCATTTTCCATTGGACACTCACTTAATAACATAAGTGTTCTAATTTTAATGGGTGTCCACAAAATAATATAATCTCCTTCATCCATTAATGGACCTAGATGACCAAACGATTATGCCAAAGAGCAAAATGTTTTAATAAAATCATTTATAGTTAATCGAAAAATTACATTCAAATAGATGTATATAGGTATTATATCATCCGAAAGAAAATATTGTTGGCTCTTTTGACTGTGTTTTTTGCCTAAGGTAAGTGAAGTAATATACATATACTACAAATTTCTTTCAGTTATGGGCTCTCAATATTATGTGTTTTTTACTGGATTTCGTTGTGAACCACTGGAAAATAAAACATCATTTGTCAAATATTTTGTTCGTCTGGGAAGCATAATCTAGGCTTTTCTAGAATCTTCAATCAGAATTGGAATATCAAATGTTGAATTAATTTTTGATTTAGCTGATTTTAGACCGGAAATATAGTGCCTATCTTTGAGAATGGTTGTGTGATGTTGCATTGTCTGCAAAACAAAATTTTCCATTATTAATTTTCGGAAAATTCATAGTTCCTCAAAAATAAAAATAAAAAATAACCAAAATTTATGTGAATTGTAAAGAAACATCAATTCAGAATGATAATAATTTCACATAATATGGGCAATGACATCAAATTAAAATTAAAGATAACACACTAAATATTAAAATTATTTTAAAGAAAAAGCAACACAGAAAGGATTCTTGGGTGGACCAAATTATCAATCAAGAGAAAATTTTTTTTTTTTTTTTTTGTCCTCGTAATAGCAGAAGCACGAAATGTTCGTATCATGTCCCGACAAATATTGTAGGATTGGCGATGGTGGTGCAATTGGCTACTGTGGAGATATTGGTGCTGCAAAGGAAGGATTTGAGGGAAACACGTTTTGAAAACAGCTTTCTGCAATTTCCAACACTGCCTTGCAACATGCTGGACCAAGCAAGCCGGCTTGTTCACCCAAGAAAGCGGAAAAGCCTAGATTAACCATTCTGGATTTCATAGTTAAACATGTTATTTCTATATGCAAACTTTGAATACAGAGACAGTAACATATGAAGCAATAGCTCCTATTCAAGATATTGGTGTTTAAGTGAGCATTTGCTGCATGCATGTATGTGTCCATAAAGATGGAAAACAAAAAGGGGGAAGATACGCCTAAGATGATTACAATTAGTTGCTTAGATTTCAGCAAAAATGTGGATCTGTTAATTCTATGGTCATTTTGTCCAAATATTTCAAATATCAAAATCTCTAAAAGTGAAAAAGAGAAGGCAAAGACGGATGATTTATCTGAATCTTCTTTTGCTAAGGAGATAAAAGCAAACTGCATCTACTAACCAGAATGGTTCTTATTGTCATTTACATATCCACAGTACACTAGATAATGATATAAAACTTGTAAAATTTTTCATGTGTAATATCAGTTTGCTATCAATACAATGCATCCACTACTGTTGAAACTCAAGACAATCTAGCTTGTAAACACAACTTGTCAAGAAAATTAGTTCTAACATTAGCTGGTAGAATATGCGAATTTCCTCTGTTTCTTTGCTACTTGTAACTACATACTAATTTTTCCAGACAAATCATCGCTCTAGTCTTTCTTCTAGGGTGCAAAGTTTCTTCCGCTTGCCTGCAGTCACTGGTTTGGGTGGGCTCTTGTTAGTATAAGCCTTCTAGTATTGCATCCAGGAAAGTTTGCCCTGCTATTTCTGACATCCTCTCTTCGAATTCCAGCTTAGTTATCTTCTTTTGTTCGTAATCATGATGATACTTGTTGATCAAGTCGATGGAACATGGAGGTAAAACCTTTGAAAGTTCGGGCAAGAGAATCGAAAAGGATGTTTGAGTGGAATTTGGTTCCCTACGAGGAATTGAAATTTTTTGGCCAGTAGATGGTCTGAAACTGATAACAAATTCTGGCAAGATATGAGTATTTGTGTGAGTACCCCAGATACCCCAGAATCAAACTCTATAGAAGTTGGATGAGACTGTTGAGAACCTGGACGAACAAGCTCCATCCTTCCCAGAATAACACGGCAAGACAATAGATGCCTTCTCGGCTGCTATTGAAGGTTTGATGGTGGAAAGGGGGTAATCAGCAGACCAGAGATAGATGCCGTGGCCATAGATTCCATTGCTCAAAGAATCACCAAGTCCATGTGAGATGATCTTACAAATCTCATCCTTGGAAGCTGGTCCATACCAGGCATGAGTCACGTTTGCATTACTCCCATACATTTTCTTCATAGTTTGCGAAAAGATCTTGAAACATTGCAACTTTGCTTGTTTTCTTGAATTTTGAAAAAGGTTTTGATGAATAACGACAACTTGGGTGCACATCCCTACAGAATTCACACCCGAAATCAACTTTGACTTGATTGATTGGTACACTCTATCCCGTTCACCAATTCTGATCACACCACCACCGAAGCATCCACAACAATCGCTCCTTTGAATCACAGAGACTGCGTGATCTTGAACTTGATCTTGGTTGTTACGATTCGCCGCCGCACCCGAGTTCTTGATGGCTAAACCAGTGGAATGATCCTTACGAGTAGGCGCACCAATGTAAGCATGATCTTGGTCGTTACAATTCGCCCCCGCACCAGAGTTCTTGATGGCTAAACCATTGGAATGATCCTCACGAGTAGGCGCACCACCATCAGTTGCTCCAATTCGCACGTTAGACTTCTTTGCAGGCATGTTTGCGCAAGAAAGATTTTGGAGTTTTTCTCTATGTAAAGAAGAAGAAGACTCGCGTAAAAGAATCAGCGAAGAAGTATTTCAACCAGTGGAATGTGTCTTTGAACAAATGAAAGAATAAGAAAAATCTTTGAAGATGATTGTGTATGAGTGTAAACTGTATACGGGAATAGATCAGTTGGTATGGTTTAGCAAGTTTGCATGTGTTGCAGTCTATATATAGATGGGTTTTTGTTCGGTGGGGTTTGCACTATATGGTTTGTTTGTTGGGTAGGGTAATTTGCCGCCTGAGCTGTATAGTAGATGGGTGAAGGTTGGGCTGGTACGATCACATTCTGCATGTCTTGAACCATGCAATAGAGAGTGTTGATATCAACTAGTGGGGTAATCGGCGAAGATAGCAGAGCATAAGAGCATTCGTCAACATTGGTGTTGGAATTTGAGGTGGCACTGCTATAGAGGCGGCCAATGCGATTGTATAGGGTTGTGGGTACATTTCGATGGGTGAAGCAGTAAAACGAATATTGCTCGGCTGAAAGTTATCAAGAGGTGTAGGACCTCAGATGGTAGAATCGGCCACCGTTAGTGGTAATGGATCACCTCCGGCATTACATTGGCTTCTTGTATTGACCATTGTGTGATAGAATATATTAGTCTTGAACAGTGTGCAATCTTAAACATTGTATCATTTATTACTTGTTAAAATTCTTCTTCATCGATTTGATTAGATCTGCAAATATTTATTATTTATTTAGACTTTAGTTAAATTTTCTTTTATTTAAGTTGTATATTGTAACATCATTTCACAACATGAAATTAAGGAAATTAAATATCAATGAAATACAATAATACAATTCTACTGGTATCAAGAGTTTACAACACTAGCATAATGATCATTTTTTTTCGTCGGAGCTCCAGCAGCTCCACCTTTTGGGAGTTTCTTCCCGACTTTTGGCTTCTTCTCTGCTGGGGCTTCCTCGCTAATGACTTTTCTATTCTACGCTGCCTACTTCTCTGCCTTTAATGGCACCATGTCCAACACCTAAAAAAATAAAAAAATAATAAAAAAAAGAAACCCCACCAAATAGTTGCAACCTTCAACCTTCTAAATCTTCTTCTGCAGATCAAAATTGACTGCAGATCTTCATTTACCTTTCAACTTCAAATCTCCATCAATGACCTAACAGCCACAACCATGGATTTTCCAACATGACTCATATTACTGAGCCAACATCTGCACAACTTGATGCAAATCATTCAGGATCAAAAATAAAAAAAAATAAAAAAAAGACCTGCAGTGATAGATCCCCCTACCTTTCTCTTCTTCATTCTCATATTTGAATCACTCCACTTACCAAATTTCTTCAAACTGAGTCTATATGTCTTCTCTATTATTAATCTCACTTAACATGTGATAATAAAGTAATAGAGCTGCTCATTCCCTCACACCTAATCTCTGATGAGCCAATTTTTTTTCTTTCCTCCTTATTTCATGAATCTTCTTCTAACTCTGTTAAAGTACCTAACGATACTCTTGAGCCAATAAATTATCCCACTCTCTCTGTAGTTTTTCTCATTTCCTTCAGATATGCATCCATTTTCCTCCCAAACCACTTAGTTGTGCATCACAATATCACTTCAAGTAATTTCTCTCATTTTCTCAATCATCATGGCTCCCCACAACTTTTTCTCTCCTCTCATTCTTAAAGTCTCTCCTTTACCTCTTTAATAGTTTTTACCCAATTTTCTCTTCTCTCATTCCCTTGTCCATGCCAATCACTTCTCCCAATGACTCAAATACATCTAAATGCACATTTTAATTTAACTACCTATTTCAATTCTTTCTTATAATTTTCCACTAATTCTCTCTCTTCCGCTCTCTCCTAACGCATAGTCCTACCATCTACAATGCCTATTTCTAATCCCTCCTCAAGGGTCCCACTCCCTTTACTTTCAAATTTACCAACTTCACACTGAATGCATGTTTATTTATTTCTTCCAACTGCTTTAACACAAATATTCCTTCTTCTTTGTCCATTTCAAATCTTCCCTATATATCCACTAGGCCCCGCACAATAATAAAACTTCTCTCTTTTCTCTTTTCACATCTCATCTCATCTCACCATAATTTTCCAATATTTCTCTCTCCTCCAAAGGTATTAATCTAACTTTCTCCATATTAACCCTTTATTAATCTAACTTTCTCAATATTAACCCTTTATGATCCTCTTTCACCAAATTAATCCCTTTTTTTAATTACCCTCCTCTCTGCATTCTAGCCGTGACCTCACCAAATCAGACAATGTGCTCACGGCCTATCACATTCACTTTTCTTTTTATAAACTCTCATAAGCTTTTTACTTCTCTTTTGTTCATGTCATGACCAAATGGTCAAACACCAACACTTAAATTCCAAAATTTTGGTATCAACCCCCACATATGAAGGCCCTGTGAGTCATTCTCTCTATTCTTAATCCAATGGCCCCATTACATACCATGCTAGCACAACACAAGGCGTCCAATTACAAACAATGCTAGCACTGCAAATCCTTTCTCATCTGATCTCTTTTCTTGAACTCAGTACTTCTCTCAAGCACACAAACTATTTTACTGGCGCTCTTTTCTCAATCACCAGTTGTTCCCAGCCTCTATCGGCGATGCAACCCTGAATGTTCGTCATTTTTATATTTTTCTAGACAAGCTCACCGTCAACAATACGGTTTTACTTGAGGGGGCGTGATAGAATATATTAGTCTTGAGTAGTGTGTTATTTATTACTTGTTGAAATTCTTCTTCATAGATTTGATTGGATTTGCGAACATTTATTGTTTATTTAGACTTTAGTTAAATTTTTCTCTATTTAAGTTGTATGTTGTAACATCATTTCACAACATAAAATCAAGGAAATATCAATAAAACACAACATTACAATTCTACCATCATATCAAGAGTTTACAAGACCAGCGTCATAATCCTTTTTTTTCCGTCGGAGCTGCAATAGCTCCACCTTTTGAGAGTTTATTCCCGACTTTTGGCTTCTTCTCTGCCAGGGCTTCCTCGCTAACGACTTTTCTATTCTACGCTGCCTACTTCTTTGTCTTTAATGGCACCATGTCCAACACCTAAAAAAAGAAAAAAAAAACGAAAACCCCCACCCAAATAGTTGCAAACCTTCAACCTTCTAAATCTTCTTCTGTAGATCAAAAGTGATTGCAGATCTTCATTTACTTTTCAACTTCAAATCTCCATCAATGGCCTAACAGCCACAACCATGGATTTTCCAACATGACTCATATTTCTAAGCCAAAATTTGCACAACTTGATGCAAATCATATAGGATCAAAAAAAAAAAAAAAAAAAGATCTACATTGATAGATCCCCCTACCTTTCTCTTCTTCATTCTCATATATGAATCACTCCACTTACCAAATTTCTTCAAACATAGTCTATATGTCTTCTTTATTCTTAATCTCACTTAACATGTGACAATAAAGTAATAGATCTACTCATTCCCTCACATCTTATCTTTGATGAGCATATTTTTTTTTCTCCTCCTTATTTCATGAATCTTCTTCTAACTCTGTTAAAGCACCTAACGGTACTCTTGAGCCAACAAATTATCTCACTCTCTTTGAAGTTTTTCTCATTTGCTTCAGATATGGATCTGTTTTCCTCCTAAACTACATAGTTGTGTATCACAATATCACTTCAAGTAATTTCTCTCACTTTCTCAATCATCATGGCTCCCCATAGCTTTTTCTCTCCTTTCATACTTACAGTCTCTCCTTTACCTCACTAACAGTTTTTACCCAATTTTCTCTCCTCTCATTCCCTTGTCCATGCCAATCACTTCTTCCAATGACTCAAATACATCTAAATGCACATTTTAATTTCACTACCTATTTCAATTCTTTCCTACAATTTTCCACTAATTCTCTCTCTTCCACTCTCTCACAACCCATAGTGGTAGGGAGGAGAGAAAGATGAACAAAATAAAAAATGAAAATAGAAAATAGAGAAATGAAGAAGTGAATTTAAGATTTAAAACAATAACGAGAAATATAAAAATCAATTTTATTTGGCTACCCTTATTTTAGTTTTTATATTTTAACCCCTCTCCGTTAAGTTTCCATAATGGAATTTAACTGAATGACTTAAATGAAACCATTGCAAATAAATTAATGGTCTTTTTAATGGCAAAAATAATTCTATGGTCAAAACAGGATTACAAAATTATTTAATAACCCCTAAAATAATTTGTGATCATTCCATGGCTGACTTTGAAGATAAACCAGTTTACTCTTTATACACTCAATCTGTTTTCAGGCATTGTGAAGAGTTCGCGAATCCACGGCTATTACAACAATTCCCACATTTCAGTTTAACACATCTCAGATTGTTGAATAATTTACTTTAATTTCGTATTTCCATAATAAGCTTTGTGGACTAACACAATATGTATCTTTTCACCCCAAAACGTGTTTCTCTAAAGTTTTTGGAGCATAATGCACAAAACTAAAATTAAGAAAAAGTAGAATGGGAAATTTTAATGTTAGTCTTTAAAACGAGTTAATTGACAAAAAATATCTCCATATTCATGTCCATATCCACTATTATCGGAATTTAAGAGAATCTAGCTTCAAAACACTACTATCTGTATCTAACCCCTCAAAGGGTGAAGATTAGTTGTAACTACATACTAATTCTACCAATGAAAACATCGCTCAAAAGTGCTTGTTCAATGGTTGCAGTCAGTAATCTTCCCCTGCTATTTGTTTCAGCCTCTGTACATATTCGCGAGGAGTGATCTTATTTTGTCGGAGATCATTATACGCTTCTTGCAAGTCAGTTGGGGCTCTGAAACTGATGACATATTCTGGCAAGATATGAGTATTTGTGTGAGTACTCCAGATAATATACTTTGTGGGAGATGATAAATTGTCAACCCCAGAATCAAACTGTTCAGAACTCGGACGACTCTGTTCAGAACCCGGACGAACAAGCTCCATCCTTCCCAGAATAACACGGCAAAGCAGTAGATGCCTTAGCCCGTTCTCATCAACTATCGAGGATAGTATGCTGTCAACAGGGTAATCATTAGGTGTGGGATAGACGCCACGGCCATAGATTCCATTGTTCATTGAATAGCCAAATCCATGAGCGATGATCTTACAAAGCTCATCCTTGGAAGCACCATACCAAGCATAATTCACGTTTGCATTACCCCCACAGATTCTCGCCATGGCACGCGCAAAGCTAAAGAAAGATTGCCACTTTGCCTTTTTCATCAAGCCTGAAAATTCATTCCTATGAATGGCCTCAACTTGCGTATCAAATCCTTGAGAATTCAAACGCGATATGAGCTGTGACTTGATTGATCCGTACAGCCTATCCTCTTTATCAACTTTGATCAAATCATCACATTGAAAGACAGAAACTGCATCA
Organism: Ehretia macrophylla; assembly: GCA_037974665.1. Taxonomy (NCBI): domain Eukaryota; kingdom Viridiplantae; phylum Streptophyta; class Magnoliopsida; order Boraginales; family Ehretiaceae; genus Ehretia; species Ehretia macrophylla. The sequence goes on from CM075775.1 coordinate 11,106,096, forward strand.
TCTTGAACTTGATGTGGGTCGCTACGATTCGGCCCTGAACCATTGGAATGATCCTCACAAGTAGGCGCTGCAATGTGATTGACTGAAGCTGAAACGTTATCACCACCATCGGTTGCTCCAATTTGCACGTTAGACTTCGTACCATAAGGAAAAAATATAGAGACACTAACTAAATCTTTATTACTCTTTTATTTGGGATACGATAAAATTAGAAAAACTAACTCTTATTTATAGAATTCACAAAAATCCAATACCAATTAGGATAGGAAACCTTTGCCCGCTAGGAAAAGACTACCTAGACAAAAAAATAATTTAAAGCTAACTAGAGTTAATCTAGTTGAATCCTAATCAAGTTTAACTATTAACATAAGCTAATGACTCGATCTGCAATCAAGAAAACCAACACAGTAAAAAAAAGTTGAATTCCTAAGGAAGAATCAAAAACTCAAGATTTCGATGATTTCTGAAAGGAAATTTTCTTCGGTCAAGAGAAATGAATGAGATCAAGCTTTGATTGGACGTGAGTTGAGTATGAGTTTTTTCCAGGTAGCCATGAACAAGAGCTCATATCAAAAGAATCAGATAAGAAATCTTTACAAACTCTAGAATGAAGCTTTGAACATATGAAAGAACGAAGAAAAATCTTTGAAGATGTTTGTATATGAGAGTAAGCTATATACGGGAAAAGAAGTTAGTATGGTTTAAAAAGTTTGCGCGTGTTATAGTAATTAATATCCTTATATATATAGATATTGTCACGTCTCCGAAATCCACCCTAGCCGGACTTCAAGGACATCACTGTCGCAGACCAAAGGACTAATCCTCGAACATGCAAGGTTATACAACAAATTCCATTCAATCATTATCATAACTCCACGTATTTGCAAATCCCAACTCTACATTATTTACTTTTCTTTCTTTTACTTTGATCAACCACCCAATCTATCCCGTAATTATTTCTAACACTCACTTAGTCACTTTCACACACTTTCACCTAAACTAATTGGACCCTACTGGTAGAATAATTACAAATACAAAAAATTAAGTTCGACCATGTTATTGTTCTTTTTTTTCTTCTAAAAACTCAAATCTTAAATCTTTCCTGAAAGTTATAGTAATTTTCTAAGCTCAAGGTTCAAATGCAAGTTGAGAATTCAGTAAGTTTAAAGATTGCAAATTTGTTCTAAAATCCTTAAACACGTGTCAACTTCAATTTCAAAATCCAAGATACACAAAATAAAGATAATATTCATGACTTCTGAAATCATATAATGGATTTGAGATCTGGGATTTTTTAATGACGATGATCTAACCACATACCTCTTAAACAATTAAACTTAGAACTTCAAGATTTCTCTGATTTTCTCATGAACTTCCAAGGATCAAAATATTAGAGGGTTGTGGAATGTTGAATATAACAAATAATATAATAAATTCATCTATAAGAGCTTAAGCTTTTAGATGAGTTAGTCATTTAACATGATATCAGAGTATATGTACCAAAAGGTCTAGGGTTCAAAACTCACCGCTACCCATTTGAAAACATGAAAACAATTCAAGTGCAAAGCTAAAAAACTAATTTCACCTGTACTTGCTGGGACGTGTTGAATATAACAAGTAATATAATAAATCCGTAATTTAAGCTTTTAGATTAAGTGATCACTTTACACGGAATACATTCAACGTTTGAGCATAATAAGACACTATTTTCCTATATTTGCAGAGAAGTTACAAGGTTAGAGACGTTCTACAAGATTAGATATAAAATTATGGGTTGGACTTAAATGCTTATTAAAGAGTTTTATTCACTGAAAGGTCTAATAATTTGACCATTAGCCCAAATAAAATGTAACAAATTAGTCCAGTTAGGCCTAAAATGCGGGTGTTACCTCTTTTCCCCTAATGAAAGTTTTGTCCTCAAAACTTACTTTTTCACTTATAAGAAAAGAAAAGAAAAATTTAGAGAGAATAGCATAAGAATTAATAACATCAGAAATTGCTGCAAAGTTTTAAATAATTGCAAATAACTAGCATGATAGTACAAATAGAAGAACATGGATAAGTCAAGGAAATCAAAGAGGGCACATATGTCACAGTATTTTTAAGTTTATCTTATATTTTTTAGAATTAGTTAAGCTAAAACCAATCTCACATTATGAGTAGATGATATAAACAAAAACAGATAAAATAAAGAATTAGAGATCCATACGAATCATTTGATTTTTTATTTTTTAAAAGAACAAGTTATAACCAAGTACGGGAGTTTAAAAAATATTAATCACATAAATACATTTTATCAAATAATTAATGAAGTCATTATTTGTCTATATATCATTAATTTAAAATTTAAAATTAAGAAAATAAAGTCAAATGTAGCAAGGACAAGCCCCAATTAGATTTTCAAACTGATAATAAACTCAAAGTTGATCTCATAGGGTATCTTTTCAATGACAAAAATCAATATTTAATTCTTAACTAACCTATATTTCAAAAATATAATTATAGTGCAAATAAGCATGTCTCTCTACCAAGAGTTTAACAAATTTATATATATCCTAGTTGTATCATCCTGTGTACATATTCGCGAAGAGTGGTCTTCTCTTGTAGGGGATCATTATACTCTTCTTCCAAGCCAGTTGGGGCTCTAAAACTGATGACATATTCTGGCAAGATATGAGTATTGATGTGCGTATTCCAGATAATATACTTTGTAGGAGATGATAAATTGTCAACCCCAGAATCAAACTCTTCAGAACTGGGATGACTCTGTTCAGATCCCGGACGAACAAGCTCCATGCTTCCCAGAATAACACGGCAAAGCAATATATGCCTTAGCCCGTTCTCATCAACTACTGTGGATTCAATAATGCTGTCAAGAGGGTAATCATTAGGCGAGAGATAGACGCCACGGCCATAGATTCCATTGCTTATAGAATCGCCGAATCCATGAGCGATGATCTTACAAATCTCATCCTTGGAAGCACCGTACCATGCAGAATTCACGTTTGCATTACCCCCACAGATACTCGCCATGGTTCGCGCAGAGCTAAAGAAAGATTGCCACTTTGATTGTTTCATCAAGCCTGAAAATTCATTCCTATGAATGGCCTCAACATGAGTAGATACTCCTTGAGAATTCAAACTCGATATGAACTGTGACTTGATTAATTGGTACAGCCTATCCTCTTTTTCAACTTTGATCAAATCACCACATTGAAAGATAGGCGCAGCAATGTGATTGACTGAGGCTGAAACGTTATCACCACCATCAGTTGCTCCAATTTGCACGTTAGACTTCGTACCAGACATGTTTAAGCAAGAAAATTAAGAAGCGCTTTGTGAAGAAGCTATTGGAATATAGAATAGGCTATGTTAATCGTAGGAAGAAAATAAGGAAAAAATATAAAGAGACTAAATTAAATTTTTATTACTCTTTTATTTGCATACCTACAATTGAAAGTACTAACTCCTATTTATAGAATTCACAAAAATCCAATACCAATTAGGATATAAAACTATTACCCACTAAGAAAAGACTACCTACACAAAACTAATTTAACGCTAATTAGAATTAATATAGTTGAATCCTAATCAAATTTTAACTACCACTACCACATTTTAGATATATATATATATATATATATATATATATATATATATATTTTTTTTTTTTTAAATTTTTCCAACAGTTTTTTAACCGTCACCTAAAACTAAGACTTTTAGAAACCGTTAGAAACCTTAAATATATATATATGACAGAGCTCCAACGAAAGACGATGGACGGCGTAGAAACCTTGCCCTCTTTCTTCTTCTAATCGCGCGACACGGCTTTTGTGTAGATCATCAGTAAGCTTAACTTGCTGTTGATGTTTCATATCATGATTTGTAGTATTGTTATCTGAAGGTGCACAAAGGGTCACCTGCTGACAAGCGAACATCATAGACGATGCAGTGACAATAATTTCTTTAATTAATGTGCCCATGGTTGGCATGGCCATGGCCATGGCTGCCGTTGACTCTGAGCTTTGGCCAATAATTTCTCTAATTTTGGAGAAGCGAGGGGGTTTCAGGCGAAAGAAGTGCAGCGGAGATGGGTTTCAAAATAATTTCTCAAATTTTGAATTAATGTGCCCATGGCTGACAGGAAGTGCGGGGAGGGGCAGGGGGGCTGATGGGTGGGGTGGTGGCGGGGGGTGGAAGGGGGGGGGGGGGGAGGTGTTGCGAAAGAGGACATTGTGTAATTATTATTATTTTTTAAAAAATGATATTTTGGTCAATATATACACTTATTTTATTGACAAAATTATAAAAAATTAATTCAAGTTGCAATAAGTGTGCGTGTGCTACACATCCCATCAAAAGTAACGGAATATTTGACTGAAGGAGGTCGTGTGCACCGACAGCCAGACCACAGAGAGGTCTGGAGGAGGTTTTTTAACCTCAAGAGATCATGACAACTTACGCTTGATCATAGGGGGATGCTGGTAGTCACCCATATATATATATATATATATATATATATATATACCTAAAACTAGGACTTTTAGAAACAGTTAAAAATCGTTGTAATATTGAAATTGTGTATCTCTTTTTGTTAAACAATAATTATAATTTTTAATTTTTTCAATGATTTATTAATAATTTTCAGTTTTTAGAAAAAATTATCAATTTAAAAATTAATTACAATAGTCATTTTCTTAAACTATGACGTTTCTTATCACCCCCACCAATTCTAATATCAAATATTATTTCATTTCACAGATACTGATGCTTTAATTTTTTATTTTTTTTAAAAAACATAGACCTATAATAACCGTTTCAATTCACAACTCTCGTTTCAAATTCGACAGATTTAACCTTCATTAATGGAAGCTCTCTAAGCTCAAAACCTTTTTTTTTTCTTCTCTGTTTCATCAAAGTTAGGGCTCAAGCTTCAAATTTGCATCTCGTTTTCACCATTCAAGTACAATTTTTAAATGTTTAGCTTCACAAACCCTAGAATTTGCATATTTAGGGATTAAATTGTTGTACTGATATCAATACTTTCCTCTAAACCCATCTTAGCTTTTATGTGATAGTTAAGCCATTTTTTGTGTTTTTTTAATTTAATTTAATTTTTTTATTTGAATGGACTGGATGAGGAGTGAGATGGCTCTGCCTTCGATGGCGAGGAATGGAGTCAATGGCCAGAGACACGACAAGAGCTGTTCTATTTTTGACGAAAATATATCAGCCTGTTGACACTAAAGCATTGACGATTTAATCCCTTGAAGGAAAGATGGATCTAGTTTCATCTTATGGAATCCTACGGAGTTTTCCGGAGATTTGCTTCCTAAATATCTCAAACACAACGATTTTTTCAAGCTTTATTTGTCACGCCTCCAAAACCTCTACGGCAAACCCGGAGACGCAATGCCGCGATCCTTCTTCTTATTAGCCTCACAAATCAAATAGTCTAAAAATATGTCCAATAGTCGCATGGTAAGAGTGTCAATATATTTTCATAAAATCTCTTTAAATCAAATTAAAATTTAGTTGTAAGGTTTTCTTTTGGATTTTCGAAATCATCAAATGCATATAAATCTATTGGTTAACATTTAATGGGAATATTAGAAGTTAATGCAAGATTAGAACTAAATATGCGAAAAGTTAGAGCTCCAACCTCTAAAACGTTTAAGCTATATAGATGTACGTATATTTTTTAAAAAAAATTTAAGGGAAGACTCTAAATAAACATAATAATAAGTACAAAATACATAAAGATAAGTTTGTTCATGTTACGGTTCTTTTTCTTTTCTTATCTTTTGTTTTTCTAAAAATTCAAGTGTTAAATATTTTCTGAAACTTGCAATAATTTTCTAAACTCAAGGTTCAAATGGAAGCTGAGAATTTAGTTCTAAAGATGCAAATTTGTTCTAAAATCTTAAACACGTGTCAACTTCAATTTCAAAATTCAAGATACACAAAATAAATATAATATTCATGACTTCTAAAATCATATAATGGATTTTAGATATGGGATTTTTCAAAAGTGAGGATCTAACCATATACCTCTTAAACGATTAAGCTCGAACTTCAAGATTTCTTTGATTTTCTCATGAACTTCCAAGGATCAAAATATTGGAGGGTTGCACAATATGTTAAAAGTATGGGCATGATAATACACTATTTTTCTATATTTTTCGAGAAGCTACAAGGTAAGAGACGTTCTATAGGGTTAGATATAAAATTAAGGGTTGGACTTAAATACTAATTAAAGAGTCTAATCCACTAAAAGGTCTAATTTTGACCATTAACCCAAATAAAATGAACAAATTAGACATGCTAGGCCTACAATGCGGGTGTTACGTCTGTTATGCCCTTGAGCCCAATACTCTAGACTCACATGCGAGACTGGTATTATAGGCATAAGAAACAATTACTTAGGCCTGTTTAAAACAATAACAAGAAAGTACAAAATAAATTTTATATTTCTACCCTTATTTCAGTTATTTATATTTGGGTAAATTACCACCATAGCCCCTTATAGTTTGCTGAAAGTACACAGAACCTCCTTGTGTTTTTAAAAGTGTACCAGAACCCTCTGTGGTTTGAAAAACGTAGCACCACAACGCCCTCTATTAAAAAAACCGTTACTTTTGACGAAAAATATGTTGCACGCGCGTTAAGTGCAATTATTCATGTTTTTTTGAGTTAAATTGTTACTTTTTAGGACAAAAATACCCTTAATATATATATATATATATATATATATATATATATATATATATATATATATATATATATATATATGTTTATTTCCTTTTTTTTCTGTCCATCCATTCTTTTTACCAAAAGAAGAAATTAAAAAATTTTTTTAAAAAAAGTCATCTTCTTCACCTCTCCCCTACCCTTCCACCCCCACCCCTACCCCCGTCAGCCCTCTACCCACCCCCACCCCAACCCCTGTCAGCCCCCCATCCACCCCCACCCACAACCCTTGTGTGTATATATTTGCTATTAGTATATATGTGTGTGTGTGGGTATATATATATATATATATATATATATATATATATATATATATATATATATATATATATATATATATACTTATTTTTTGGCTTAATATGTATAAACAAAAAAGAAAAGGAGAAAAGAGAAAGAAAAAAAAAGGAATTGAGGGGTATTTAAATCTTTTTAGACTTTGTTGATGGAAAGGTGGACATGGGGTGTGTGTGCTTGTTTTCAAAAATTCAAGGGGTCCTGTGCATTTTACTATAGAGTTATTTACCCTTTATATTTTATCCTCTCTCCACTAAGTTTGCTTGATGGAATTTAATGTAATGACTTAAATGAAACTATTGTAAAAAAGCTATTCGTCATTTTAAAATCAAAAATAGTTTTATGATCTGAACATGACTAATGAAATAATTTAACGACCCCTAAAATATTTTATGATCATTTTTGAATGACTTTGAAGATAAACCAATTTACGCTTTAAACTCTCAATCTGTTTTCGGGCATTTTTAGAAGTTCACAAATCCACTCAATAAGGCTCTTACAACAATTCTCACCTTTTAGTTAATTAGCACATCTCAGATTGTTGAAATATTTACTTTAATTTCGTATTTCTTTAATAGGTCAACATGACTACCATCAATATGTATCTTTTCCTCATGACTTGTTGCTCTCAAGTTTTTCGTAGTATGGAAAAGTTTTATTAGTCTTTAAATGAGTTAATGCAAAAAAAAATTCTCCATATTCATGTCAATGTGTAACGTGAGGTTACACGCTAATAAGAAAAATTGTTCATGCAGATTGCAGAGAATTACAAACACAGTTGATGCAGTGCCTAGAATTCTTGTAAGACTTTCCATGTGCGGTTTCAGGGAGTGAATTGCTTGCCGCCCCCCTGTGTTTTGGTCGAAATACTCATTCACCCCCTGTGTTTTTAAAATAGGCTTCTTACCCCCCTGTGATTTTCGGAATGTAGCTGACCGTCCCCCTCCGTTAGAAAAACCGTATAATTTAACGGCAATTGTAACACACGCGCTTAAAATGCGATTTTTTTATGCTTTTTGTTAAAATAAATTCTTTGGTGTAGAAAAATACCCTTTTAGTAAATTACTTGCAACTCCCCTGTGTTTTTCCCGAAATACTCATTCACCCCCTGTGTTTTTAAAATAGGCTCATTACCCCCCTGTATTTTTTCGATTTTAACTTTATGTAACGGTATAACGATCAATTAACTAATTTTGTAACGTTTGCTAACGGAATAAGCAATTTGGATGCGTCAGCTTAATCGATAAAAACACAGGGGGGTAATGAGCCTATTTTAAAAACACAGGCGGTGAATGAGTATTTCGGACAAAACACAGGGGGGCAGCAAGCAATTCACTCGCGGTTTCAGTTGGCTATCAATACAATTTATCAACTATTATTGGAAGTTAAGAGAATCTAGCTTGAAAACACTTCTATCAGTGCTTGTTAACTATAAACTAATTCTACTAGTGAAAACATCGCTTAATCGTTCTTCTAAGGTGCAAAGTTTCTTCCACTTTTGTGCTGGCACCAGTTTGGGCTCTTGTTAAGGGCAATCGACGCTCAAAAGTGCTTGTTCTATGATTGCGTTCAATAATTTTTCCCCAGCTATTTGTGTCAGCCTCTGTACATATTCGTGAGCAGTGATCTTCTTTTGTAGGAGATCATTATGATTCTTCTTGATCAGCTCCATGGAATGTTGAGGTAAAACCTTTGAAAGTTTGGACAACACAACCTTCCAAACTGCTGGGCAGTCTTGGAAGCCAGTTGGAGCTCTGAAACTGACAATATATTCTGGCAAGATATGAGTATTGGTGTGAGTATTCCAGATAATATACTTTCTGGGAGATGATAAATTGTCAACCCCAGAATCAAACTGTTCAGAACTGGGATGACTCTGTTCAGAACCGGGACGAACAAGCTCCATCCTTCCAAGAATAACACGGCAAAGCAATAGATGCCTTAGCCCTTTCTCATCAACTACCGTGGATTCAATGCTGTCAAGAGGGTAATCATCAGGCGAGAGATAGACGCCACGGCCATAGAATCCATTGCTTATAGAATCGCCGAATCCACGAGTGATGATCTTACAAATCTCATCCTTAGAAGCACCATACCAAGCATAAGTCACGTTTGCATTACCCCCACAGATTCTCGCCATGGCTCGCGCAAAGCTAAAGAAAGATTGCAACTTAGCTTGTTTCATCAAGCCTGGAAATGCATTCCTATGAATGGCCACAACTTGAGTAGACACTCCTTGAGAATTGAAACACGATATGAACTGTGACTTGATTGATTGGTACAGCCTATCCCCTTGATCAATTTTGATCAAATCATCACCTTGAAAGACAGAAACTGCATCATCTTGAACTTGATCTTGGTCGTTACGATTCGCCCCTGAACCCGATATCTTGATGGGAAAACCATTGGAATGATCTTCACGAATAGGCGCAGCAATGTGATTGACTGAAGCTGAAACGTTATCACCACCATCAGTTGCTCCAATTCGCATGTTAGACTTCGTAGCAGACATGTTTACGCAAGAAAATTAAGAAGAGCCTTATCAAGAAGTCAATAACTCGGTCTGCAATCAAGAGAGTAATGAATGAAGATCAAGCTTTGATTGAAATTGAATTCTCATTCAAAGCTAAGTCCATGAAAATAGAAAATTCGAAAGATTTTGGAGGTTTTTTTTATGTACCATGAACAACAACTCGTATCCAGAGAAAAAGTATTTCAAAATATGGAATGTGGCTTTCAACATATGAAAAAATGAAGAAAAATCTTTGAAGATGATTGCATGTGTTGCAGTATTTAATATCTATACATAGATGTAGTGATGAGTTGTTTATATGTAGGCTGTCACGGGATAGCAATACATAGAAGCAGATTGGGCCCTCCAAGGATTATAAGAAACACAAAGAGGTCTCTGTTAAAGCATGTATTTATGACTGAACAATAAGAACTTAAATTACTTGATCTTCTTGTTTTTCTTGGTGATTCGTTGAGTGCCATTTCTTGTTCAAGTCATGACTTTGATTGTCGTGCATCTGCTGACGCCAGCATTGAGATGGTTTTGGCTTTCGGCCCTTTTACCGATCTTGATGCCTCGCAGTCGCAACCCCCACTTTGTTTAGTGGCATAAGAGTTCTATCTATATTGTTAAGATAATTGGGATTCTATTTTATTCTAAAATCAATTGCTCTTGTTAAGAGCAGTTAATTTTTGATGTGAGACAAATATATATATTTTATCATACATTTCACATAATGATACTTTTCATGAGCCCACTAAACATGTTGGGCTTGATTCTCATCATTTTTGACATTATCGTCACAATGACACTGTTACTGCCCACTCTCCAATATCTCTATTGAGGTACAACATGCTCATCCCACAATGAAATCACACCCAATAGCTCGGTTTTTAATTCAACTGTCAGGTAAAGTAGTTCTCACTAGACTACTCTTGAATCTCACACCCGATAGCTCAATTTGATTATATTGTTTTCAAACTTTAGTTATTGTCTTACTACTATCTAAATTAGTCTGAGAGGCGGGTGTTAGAAATGTGTCTGGTATAAATTAGGCAATATTTAACATGTCAACTAGGTATACAATTATATATGTAAAAGATGATATTTGAGTGATAAAAATATAAGGACATCTAGCATTACTCCTTAAAATTAGACTTGCATTATATATATAAATTAGGCAATAACTTTCAAGTTGGCATATTTTGTTAAGCCACACTCATCTTCTATCCTCTCCCACGTCAGCTTAAGGACTCCTACATTAGCCTAAACACTTGTATTTGAATTCATGTACATGTTCTGTTATTATTCATGTATATCATTTGTAACAAACATGATTGTATACTCACATTATAAATACAATGAACAGAGCTCAATGTTTTTACGGGCAAATATAATTCTTATATGGTATCAGTAGTCTAGGTTAAGCATCATCCTGCGCATATATTTCTTCGCTCTCATGGCTTCATCTACCTCGATGGCTCAAGTCTCTGCTGTAACTACTAACTCTCTCCCTACGGTGGACCATATCCATCAGGAGGTTTCAATGAAGCTCGCCAGTGGTAATTATTTGTTGTGGAAAACACAGGTTCTGCCAATATTACGCTGTCATGGGTTGCTTGGTTTGGTCGATGGTACCCTTGCGAAGCCGAAGCCGTCTTCTGATCAGGTGTCCAATTGGGTTCGCTTGGACCAAATGGTCCTCAGCTGGTTGCTTATTTCACTTTCCGATACTGTTCTTTCTCAAGTGGTGGATAAGCATACATCCCGCGATGCTTGGCTTACATTGGAGGTTCTCTATGGCACTCAATCTCGTGCCCGTATTCAGCAACTCAAAACGGAGCTTCAATCCCTCACCAAATGTTCCTTGCCGATTCACTCTTACATTCAGCAAGCCAAATCTCTATCTTTGGCCCTTGCAAGCGCCGGAAAACCAGTTGATGAGGATGATCTTATTTTATGGACACTTCGTGGATTGGGTTCTGAATTTGATCCTATCGTGGCTGCAATCAACTCACGACCAACCAGTCCCACCTTTGCGGAGGTTTGTGGTCTCCTATTAGATTACGAGTTACGATTGCAATCTTCTGCCTCAAACATTGATAAGTCTATAGCCCTGCACACCACCACTCAGTCTCGCACACCTACCCCTCATAATCAGTCCAGTGCTCTATCCCCACGCGGTCAGAACTCAGGCCGTCAATTTACGTCTAACAAACGCGGTCGTAGTGGTCGTGTCTCAGGGCGAGGTCGCGGTCGATCTTCATCAAATGCTCAGGTTGTTTGTTACCGTTGTGGTCACCCATATCACAAGGCTAACAACTGCTGGGCTCCAGATGATATGCTTGAATCATCCGCTAAAGCTATGAATGCTATGACTATCTCTGCTCCTAATGATCCCAATTGGTACCTCGATACTGGCGCCATGCACAATATGACCCCAGATGAGCATCAGGTTTCTGGTAAGACTCCCTATACTGGTATGGATCGAGTCTTGGTTGGTAATGGCACTGGTCTTCCGATCTCTAACATTGGTCACACTTCCTTATCTCTGTCTTGTGGTTCTAAATTTAATTGCAAAGTTTTGCATGTTCCGTCACTTTCTAAGCGTCTCATCTCTGTTGCTCAATTTGCCAGAGACCATAATTGTTGTTTCGTATTTACATCTTCTGGTTTCTTGATAAAGGACATGAAGACCGGGCACCTTCTACATCAGGGGACACTTAACAATGGTCTTTACAGTTTGCAGCCTTTCTCTCCACAATTGTTTATGGCCAATAAAGTCAGTTCTAGTATTTGGCATGCACGGCTTGGACATCCTTCAGTTCAAACCTTGCAGTTTCTTCGTCACCAACTTCAGGTTTCTTCTAGTCCATCTAATAATACAGTTTGTCGTAGCTGTCAACTGGGCAAGAGCCATCGATTACCTTTTGAAGTCCGGCCTCAGCGATCATCCACTCTATTACACATTATTCACTGTGATGTCTGGGGACCAGCCCCTACAATTTCTTCAGAAGGGTTTCGGTTCTATCTTGTATTAGTAGATGATCATAGTCGCTTCACTTGGTTGTATCCCCTTGTGAGAAAATCTGGTGTAATTGCAATCTTTCCCATATTTATCAAAATGGTTCAAAATATGTGCAATGCGACTATTAAATATATTCAGTCTGATGCCGGGGGTGAATTTGTTAATCAAGCTCTTAAGAATTTATTTCACGACAATGGAATTGTGCATCGCATCTCTTGTCCTGGTACTCCTGAACAAAACGGTGTCGCAGAGCGTAAGCACCGTCACATAGTTGAAACGGGTCTCACTTTACTGGCTCATAGTCATCTTCCGTCCTCATTCTGGCCTCATGCTTTTTCAACGGCGGTTTACTTAATTAACAGGCTTCCTACTTTGATCTTGCAGTATAAAACTCCTTATGAGCTTATGAATGGTGCTACACCAGATTATGCTTTTTTACGTACTTTTGGGGCTCTCTGTTATCCTTGCCTCACTCCTTTTGGCAGAAACAAACTACAATTTAAGAGTTCCCAATGTATATTTTTAGGATATAGCACTAACCACAAAGGCTACAAGTGCTATAATCCTCTGACTGGCAAGTTCATTATCAGTCGTCATGTAATTTTTGATGAAACTAATTTTAATGGTCTTTCTCGCAGTTCTAAGGAACCGCCTGCATCAGTGCTAGATTTTTCACTTCAGCCCTTTCCTTCGTCTCTCATTCGTGACCAGCATCTTACACCTTCTGCCCATTCAGACTTGCCTCACACCATGCCACAACATTCATGTGCCCAACAGCCTCTGCAATCCTCACCTAACTTATCACCTACATCAACACCTCCACATGATGATCGTGCTACTACAATTGATGAACACGTAAGTTCCCCTTACTCGTTAGTCCCTACTACTGCTCCTCATGAATTAACCTTACCACATGGGTCAACCATTTCCCCTCACTCACTGCCCGACACTCATAATCAGCCCTCCATGCTTCTTGATCGCATACACAACATGGTAACTAGATCAATGGACGGAACTCGTCGTCCCCGTATTCTCTTTGCCACTAAATATCCAATTCCCACTTGCTTATTGACCTCTACCTAGGACCTACCCATTGAGCCTACCTGCTTTAGCCAAGCAAACCGTGACCCCAATTGGCGTGATGCTATGTCTGAGGAATTTAATTCTCTGCTCAAAAATAAGACTTGGACTTTAGTACCACCCACTCCACATATGGACATCATTGGTTGCAAATGGGTGTACCGAGTCAAACAAAAATCTGATGGTTCCTTGGAACGCTATAAAGCTCGTCTAGTTACGAAAGGCTACACTCAACAGCCTGGTCGTGATTTTGGTGACACCTTTAGCCCTGTGGTTCGGCCTAGTACAATTTGACTCATTCTTATTTTGGCTCTCTCTAACAATTGGCCCTTGCGCCAGTTGGATGTTAAAAATGCTTGTTTGCATGGGGATCTTGCTGAAACAGTTTATATGCATCAACCACAAGGGTTCACTGATAATACTCATCCTCAGTATGTTTGCAAGCTACAAAAATCGTTGTATGGTCTTAAGCAAGCCCCAAGGGCTTGGTACCAAAAGTTCAGTAGTTTTCTACTCTCAAATGATTTCAAACATTCTCATCATGATGCCTCTCTCTTTGTTAGTCACAAAGCTGGCCACACTCTTATTCTTCTTATCTATGTGGACGATATCATTGTTACTGGAGATTCAACTGTTTGCATTTCAGAATTTATTTCAAAATTGTCTTTTGCCTTTGACATGAAGGATATGGGTTCACTTCACTATTTTCTTGGAATGGAGGTTCGATCTAATCCACAAGGAATGTTTTTAACTCAAACTAAATATGCATTACAACTTCTCCAGCAATTTGGTTTGGATGGCGCCAAACCAGTGAAAACTCCCATTTCAGGTGATCGTTTAACTCATGATGATGGTGATCCTCTTGCTGACCCGACGGAATTTCGACAGCTCATGGGTGCCTTGCAATAGTTGACTATGACACGTCCTGACATCTCCTATGCTGTAAATTCTGTTTGTCAATTTATGCACTCGCCTCGTCACCCTCATCTTGTGGCTGCAAAACGCATTATCCGTTATGTTAAAGAGACTCTACAACATGGCCTTCTCTTGCAGCCATCGCCAAATCTCACTCTCACTGGTTACAGCGACGCTGACTGGGCTGGCTGCCCGAATACCCGTCGCTCCACTACCGGTTATGCAATTTATCTAGGTCCTAATCTTCTCACTTGGAGTTCGAAAAAGCAGCCAACAGTTTCCAAATCCAGCTCCGAAGCTGAGTATCGCTCATTAGCTGCGTTAGTCTCTGAATTTTGTGGGTGCTTCACTTGTTCAAATTTCTCAAGCTTGCGCCTACTCAACAGCCTCTCATCTTTTGTGATAATATCAGCTCTATATACATGGCTACGAATCCTGTTGTTCACACGAGAAGCAAACACATTGAGATAGACGTTCATTTCGTACAAGAACGGGTTAACAATGGCACTTTTCAGCTGAAGTATGTTGCCTCTAATGATCAAGTAGCTGATGTCTTTACCAAGCCGTTGTATCATCCGCGATTTCTTGCTATGCGTGACAAGCTTCAGGTGCTCCAACCCCCTTCAGCTTGCGAGAGGGTGTTAAGCCACACTCATCTTCTATCCTCTCCCACGTCAGCTTAAGGACTCCTACATTAGCCTAAACACTTGTATTTGAATTCATGTACATGTTCTGTTATTATTCATGTATATCATTTGTAAAAAACATGATTGTATACTCACATTATAAATACAATGAACAGAGCTCAATGTTTTTACGGGCAAATATAATTCTTATATATTTTACCTTTTTCTATTTCTTTCGAAATTATCACTATAATTTTTATATATACTCAACATGCGACATAAATAAATTACTTTGGTTTTTACAAATTCTAACCATATGCAATTGAAAAACCAGAATTACTTTCATGTGTTCCTATAATTTGTGGATGAATATTGACAATAGGAGAGGGAAGCCGTTTACAAGTATTATTGTCCATACATGCAATAGTGCCGCACCTTATTATTAGTAGACAAATTAGTAATAATTTGAATCTACGTTATATCCTATTTGTTTGATCACAATGTAACCAACTTATAGGTATATTTTTCTCTCCACTATCTGCAAGCAAGGAGACAAACAATAGGGTAAAAAAACTTCAGGCCCAAGAGAGTAAATTCCACAAGCACATGAGACCTACTCTAGAAGTGTTAAATGTCCGGCCTTAGCAGATCAAAAAGTATCAATGATGATTGGCTCCGAGGGATTTACTATATATTAGAGGATCCCAATGAGGTATGTGCCCTATTGAATTTACGATTCACGAGTTCTTACACTTTGTTTTTGGACAAAGTAAACAGAATTTTATTTAAACAGAGATAAAAATTACCCCACACCAGTAATGTCAAAGACAACATGAATTAAGAACATTAAATAACTCTTTTGGAAGATCAACTATCCAATTTGGAGGAAGTAAACCTAATTTTACATTCCTTGTTACCCAATTAGTCACCTCATTAGTAGCTCTGCACACGTGGACAATGCTTAATCCATGAGTTGACGAGAGGATAGACTTCATATCATTCACAAGGTGGCCTACAATCTAACATATTGCAGATTGAGAGTCGAAGGCATATTAGCAAGTTCAGGGCAATCAACCTGTTCTAAGTGACTTTGATTAAATCGATATATGTATTAGGACATATAATTGTATTTGAGGGTTTATCAAGGGATGGTTAGATTCCTTCGGTCTTTAGTGATCAAACTTTATCAACTGGATTCTCTTGTCATAAAAAAAAAAAAAGTTAGTTCAAGGCAGTCAATTTCAATAATGATATTTGACGGGTTCTCTGATCTAGCAGTCATGCATGCTTCTCTAACCCCCAGTTTGGATTGCACATGGGAAAGGAAAGGAAAGTAAAGTAGAGGAAGAAAAATAAAAGAAAGGAAAGGAAAATAAATCTCTTGTTTGGATTGTAAAAAAAATAATAAGGGAAAGGAAATGAAAGAAATTTATAATTTGTTGTTTGAATTGGAGAAGTAAAGGAAAGGAAATGATAATTTTAGATGAAAAATTACCTTATTATCCTTTTTTATAAGATAGTCATAGAAAGAATTAAGGATACATTAGTCTTTTTATTTATTTTTCTTTCCTTTTCCTCTATTTTATTCTAAATTGGAAGGATTGTAAAATCCTTCTCATTAAAGAAAATGGAGGAATTTTGAAACCCCTCCAATTTCTTTATTGAAACTGAAAATGCAATCCAAACAGGGGGAGGGATTATGAAAATGCAATCCAAATAGGGGGAGGGATTCCCTAATCCCTCCCCTTCCTTTACTTTCCTTTTAAAAAAACCAATCCAAACAAGCTGTAAGTGCCAATACTCCTACTTGAATAGGCGATCCACAAGTGAGCTTCCGAGCACTTTCCGTGGACAATTTTTCCTTAACAATCTCCACTTATTGCAAAAATTCTTGCTTGGTCAGAGTCTTGAATGTAAGAAGCATCATAGTTACTTTTCAACTTAATTACACAGCTCAATTGGCTTCCAAGGTCGAGTGCCTGTTTCATTTCTGTTAAGAGTCTCATTTGAACTGTGTTGATTACCAAGTTGACAAGGGAACAATTATTTCATCATACTCTCCACTTTACCTTTAACCCTCACAGGCCAAGGCTGATTACCTTCAAATCTAAATTTGTTTAAGCCTCTCGATATATTCCAGCATGTGCCAAAGATGAAGGCCTCAACATACCTCCTCTGATTACCTTCAAATTTAAATTTGTACCTATTGTTCAAAGTTAGTCAATTTAGTATTTATTATTTTCTAAAAAAAAATAATAATAATAAAATTTGTCAATATTGTATATCAGAAAATTTATATTTAGTCCTTGAATAATATGGATAATTTTAAAACTTTGAGAAAATACTAAGGACGTAATTGAAATTTTTAGAAAAATAATAGGGACAAAATTGAAACTTTTGAAAACAATAGGGATGAAATTAAAACTTATGGAGAATTTGAGCCAAATACCCTGAGATTGAAATAATCTGGTGCAATGCCATAGAGAAGTTCATATGGTGACTTAAAATCAAGTAATGGCATGGCCATTCAATTTATGAGGTGAATCGTAGTAGATAAAGCGTGAGTCCAAAAATTGGGCGAGAGACCACTGTGAGCCAATAATGTAAGTCCTGTTTCCACAATGTGTCAATGCTTTCGCTATGCCAAACCATTCTATTTTGGGATTCTTGGGCAAGACAAATGATAAACAATACTATATCATTGAAATAGAAACCGAGTATTGTGATTAATAAATTCTCCTTCTTCGTCTAATTAAATATATTTGATTCGTGTATTATAGAATTTTGTACGTACT
This sequence comes from Ehretia macrophylla, assembly GCA_037974665.1. Classification (NCBI taxonomy): domain Eukaryota; kingdom Viridiplantae; phylum Streptophyta; class Magnoliopsida; order Boraginales; family Ehretiaceae; genus Ehretia; species Ehretia macrophylla. Next base: position 11,124,096 of record CM075775.1, read on the forward strand.
ATGTTGATGATATAGGAAAGATTTCCGTAGTGTTGGATTTGCGAATGAGAGAATAAAACCATGAGAATCTACTATAATCATCTAACTAGTATAAGGTAGTAGCGAAATCCTTGAGAAGAGGGCACATGGAAAGGACCCCATACATCATAATACATTACATATTATGGTATTTCCTAAATTGGACAGAAATTCTAAATCTCACCATTGTTAGTGTGTAGATGCATATTTTGCACTAAAACATGTGTATACACTGTTTCACTATTGCTCCTCATTATTTAATATATATATATATATATATATATATATATATATATATAAAGTGGCTCTACTTTTTGCTAAACAATTCCGGATTCTTATGCAATGGCTATAGAACGAATGTGGTGACATTTGACACTTATAATCGCAAAATTACCTTTTCGAAGATTCTAAAGATTATCTGTAATTTTATTCTTGAAGAACCAACATATTCAACTTTCGTAATTACACTACTTTGCCCAACAAATATAAGACACTTAAATTGAATAGTATGATAAAAAGTCTTTGAATCCTTTACAATAATTTTTTTTTTTTTTTGTATATTACCGCTTCCGATCCTTTATAGGATATTTTATGTCATTCTAATGTGCTATTTGAAAGAATAAACTATCGATTTTATTTGTTTTCGTATTTCTTCCCTTACTCATGGGAACATTGTCCAATGAAATTCACAATCAATAAAACATGTTGTGAGAACATTTATAGTTTTAAAGATATTCTATAATTTACAGTGACGTTATTCCAACAGAAACTCTCATTCTTTTTTTTTCTTTTTTCTTTTCTGTAGAGTGATTCATTCCTCATCCAACAAATAAATGAGAAAAGAGAAAAGGGGAACTGATAATCATATGAGACAAGAACCATTATACTTTTACTCTTCTTTTGTGGGAGAGAGATACATTTAGTGTACTCTCTTAGGTATTGTTCTTGTTTCAAGAAAGGTGATTAAAATTACATTCAAATAGATGTATATAGGTATTATATCATCCGAAAGAAAATGTTGGCTCTTTTGACACTGTTTTCTGCGTAAGGTAAGTGAAGTAATATACATATACTACAAATTTCTTTCAGTTATGGGCTCTCAATATTATGTGTTTCTTACTGGATTTCGTTGTGAACCACTAGAAAATAAGACATCATTTTTCAAATATGTTGTTCCTTTGGGAAGCATAATCTAGGCTTTTCTAGAATCTTCAGTCAGAGTTGGAATATCAAATGTTGAATTAATATTTGATTTAGCTGATTTTAGACCTGGAAAATAGTGCCCATCTTTGAGAATGGTTGTGTGATGTTGCATTGTCCGCAAAACATAAATTTCCATTATTAACTTTCGGAAAATTCATAGTTCCTCGAAAATAAAATAAAAAATATTAATCAAAATTTATATGAATTGTAAAGAAACATCAATTCAGAATGATAATAATTTCACATAATATAGGGAATGACATCAAGTTAAAATTTAAGATAACACGCTAAATATTAAAATTTATTTCAAAGAAAAAAGCAACACGCAAAAGATTATTGGGTGGACCAAAATATTAATCAAGATAATTAAACAATTTCATTTTGTCGTCATAAACGCAGAAGCACGAAATGTTCGTATCATGTCCCGACAATTATTGTAGGATTGGCGATGGTGGTGCAATTGGCTACTGTGGAGGTGGTGCTGCACAAAAATCCTTAAGCAATGGTGCAAGGGAAGGATTTGAGGGAAACACATTTTGCAAACAACTTTCTGCAATCTCCAACACTGCCTTGCAACATGCTGGACCAAGCAAGTCGGCTTGTTCACTCAAGAAAGCGGAAATAAGTTCTTCAACACACCCGGGAATATATGATTTGATCGAAGAAAGGCATGGGTCATCAAGTGAACCTCCAAGGTCCCCAAGCTCTCCTATGCCCTTGAAGCTTCCGGAGCCCCGTAAACGACCCAAACCAAGGTCTTCTGAGCCTTTAATATTATGTGATTGAGCAAGGCTTGGTAAGATCACTACTAATATGGACGCCATAATTATTGCAATTGCATAGATAGTTTTGGCTTGAGGCATTTTCGCTATATAGCAAAGATTTTTTCTTGGTAGTGTCTGTGAAATCAGCTTGTGCACTTGGTGAGACAATTGCTAATCAGTGTGATGAAAAGGAGAGTTAATGGACGCCATATTTATAAGGGAAGGAGATAATGTACCTAGTTTGGCCTAGAGCTTTGCATTTCTTAAGAATTTTTATTGCATCCTAACGGAGTATGCAATGTTGCTTTGAATATTAAACATAACATTTATGTACTAAAATATTCTATTAATTAGATTCCCAGCAAATAACTTCAAATGGAGAATAATAAGTTCAGAATGCTACTATGTAAATGCATAAGGGCAGCGTCACAATAATTTTAACAAAAATTAGTTGGCCATAAATTCACATTAACACTTATCGTCAGATCCAAAAAGTAAAAAAAAAAAAAAAAAAGCAACAGCAACATCCTCCGAAATGTTTATCCAATTCGCCCTTGAAGTTTAAAAATGGACGGCATGTACAACTCATACATACCATGTTAAATATGTATTCTTAAGAATGGCTTGATGTCACCACATTGATATTATCCCAGCGATCAATGACAGTCATCCTCCAACTCTTTCGATGGATCCCAAGTACCTTGTGAACCGGGAATGGATCCATAAATTTTTTTTTTTAATAGGAATTAAAATACATAATTTTTTAATTATGAATACATTTTCTCTTACACGGGATAAATTAATTTTTTAAACTAAAAATATTTAGATTTTTAATTTTTTTTGAAGAAATACATAAAATTTTAACGTTCTTCTAGACCAGTGAGAATTGTAGCTCCCGCTAGCCTAATGGTAGATCTGCCACTGCTGCCAACTCTTGAACAAAAAGCTAGTTAGAGAAGCCAGAAATCTTAGCTGCATGATATTGATGTTTCCAATATATGCTTTCACATACAATTGAAGTTTTGATCTATGCATATGAAAACGGAATCTTAGTGACCAAACTCGTAGCATAACTGCACACTCACACGATTTTTGCCCCATACTTCACTCTTTCAACACTTGTATACTTTTTAAAGACTCAGGCCGTGCTAGCCTATTATGTTTTTCAGCAGCAAGCTACGGTCGTACCAACTTTGATTAACATCAAGTTGTATGGTTCAGGCGGTTTAGGGGGTTCTACATTCTGTTTATCTCTAACACGCCCTCTCACGTGCCAGGACAAAGCCAAGCAACAGAGGTCAAAGTAGGTACTACAATAACACAAGTAGTAATTAAGAGTTCGGGAACCACTACAAGAAAAATACTATTCGGCGAGGGATAATTCCCCTCGCCTGGCCTAAGCCGAAAGGGTCTCGGCGAGGGCCCGGCGAGGGAAATCGTCCCTCGCTGAAAGCTTCGTCGCTCAATTAGTGTCCCTTGCCGACCCTATGCCATTCGGTGACGACTCGGCGAGTGATCATTTCGGCGACTACTATGCGAGAGCAACAAGCCCTCGCCGTTTTCGTCCCTCTCCGTGCCCTCACCGTTTTCGTCCCTCTCCGTGCCCTCGTCGTTTTCGTCCCTCTCTGTGCCCTCGCATAAATCGTCCCTCTCCGTGCCCTCGTCGTTTTCATCCCTCTCCGTGCCCTTGCCGTTTTCGTCCCTTTCCATGGCCTCACCGTTTTCGTCCCTCGACATGCCTTCACCGTTCCCTCGCGAAGCCCTCGCAAAAATGTAAATTTTTTTTTTTTTAATTTTCATTATAAAATTTACTATAATAAGTTGTATGACCTGTCAATTATTTTTACAAATATGATTAGAGTAAAAAATTTAAATGGCAAAATTTATAAATATGAATTTCATATAAAAATTAAATTAATTAAAATTTGACAATCAAAATTCAATTTAAAATTAATATTACAAAATATTTTAATTACATATATGATTACAAAATATTTTAATTACATATATAATTACATAATAGTTAACCCCTGTATCTAACTTAACCCTATGCATTTGAATCTTCTCCAAAACTATTCACGAACTTTCAACCTCCAGAAACTCTCGTCATTGATGAATCTTCTCTGAAATGGAACAACCTGTATAAAATAATAATTTTCTGAATCAAGATCAAATAAATTGGGTTTTATATATTAAGACTCTATCAACATATATATACTCAACCCACAAACATCCACATCTATATGAATCTACAAATGAATTCTATCACTGCTTGTAAAAAATACATAAATAATACAAAAAACGAAATAAATACTACTGGCAGTAAATAAATAAAAAAAAAAAAAAAACTGATTTTTCACTTGCACACAAGAGGTTCAAGATTTCATCTTTACTGTCATATAATTTAAACTAGCTAGTAATGCTGAGCTAGTCAATTGACGAAATTTCAGAACTTTGTCAATTGTTATGCTTTTGCTTAGCTTCAAAAAATATCATGAAAACAAATTATCTACGAAAGCTATTCCTATAGTGAGATTATGAAAATGACATTTACACAAAAAAATACTAGATAGATTTTTTTCTTTCCCACAACTAAAAACTTTATTGATCTTATAACCAAACTAATTATATCCTAATATACTTTAACTAACAATTCAAACTAGAAGCGTAATCTTTGCGTTCTCAAGCTAAAAGCAAGCTAAGTTAACCCCTACCATGTTTTAACTCAAATGCGAAGGAAAAAGAGCAAGATGGCTGCCACGTTACTGTCGGAAGCCATCACACGCCGGCGGCTGGCTACCCGACGCTGGGAAGTCAGCCCACGAAGTACACACGCACAAATATATGTGACAAGCTCCTATGCATGCATCATTTTGTACCAAAGTTTAGAATTAGCTATTTAAATTAAAACACTTTCTCACACACATTTTATCAAGCACAACATAAACATTAACATTCTTCACTCAATATTCAACAACAGCATCAACCATATCAAGGTACCTTCTAATTTTACCTATTAAAACACTTAAACTTCACATAACGAACATAATAATCACCTAATCTAGTTAAGACAAGCTGCAAAATAACTTATTCCAACTTTACATAAACTACTACTACAAGAAATTTCAAGAAAAATAAATGGATATGCAACTCCTCACCTGATTTAGCTAAAACAATGCAAAATAGAATGTGAAAAGCCTTTGTTTTCCCCTTTCTTTCCCGTCGAGCTCACTGCCTCTTTTCTTTATTTTTTTATTTTTACTATTTTTAGTAGTACTTATTTCGTTTACAATCTTTTTCACAGACATCAATTCACTAAAAATTCGTCCTCTATCAAGCATCAAAATATCAGCTCATTACAAACTCTAAGTAAGGCAGTAAGCTAAAGGCCAATTTTGAACATTGACGAAAACTGACGAAAATAAATAAACACTCTCATACGAATTTTCAGCAACAATTTAATTTTAAAATCAATATCCACAGCTAATAAAAAGCATCTGTACGCAGCTATTCGCGCCTCATTTGCGCGATTGATTTATCATTTTTACAAAATTGAAATATTATGCAACTCATTAACATTTCACAGTCCTTCAAATATTAAGTAAATCTTTGAGCATACCAAAAACTTACAAATAAACACTAAACTAATAATCCGAACGCTTATTAAGCCCTAGATAAAAGTCATTAAAAGCTAATAAACTGACTTTGTAAAAATGATAAATATATGTGTGTGTGTGTGTGTGTGTGTGTGGATACCTATGGCAAGGCGGAGGGTGTCGAGATCGCCGTAGCGGGAGGCGGAGGCGAGCTCGCGGAGGTGGGTAGCAGCAGCTCCTGTTATGCTTCCTTCTTTTTCCTTTTCTTGGTCTTTGTCCGACGTGAGGCAGAGAGCGAGAGAGATGAGTGTTCTATTTTTTTTTCTCTTCTTTTCCTTCTCTGCCCAACTGTGGTGGTGAAAAAAATTACTCCAATGCCCCAAACCTACTTGTAAAAAATCCAAACAGGTCAAATTAGCTATTAATAATATAATAATAGGTAATTAAAAAAATATATTCATTTAAGTTAAAACAAAAAATCAGAAATTTAAAATTTAAAACAAATTAATTTTAGTTCTAAAATTAAAAATTGAAATAAAACCCTAAATTTAAAGAAAAATTCGGAAATGAAAAAAAAATCAAATGTAAAACCTAAATAAAAAAATAAAACACAACATATTTTGGAAAAAAAAAACAAATATATCAAAAAAAATTAAAAAAAATTCGGAACAAAAAAGTTATAAAAATTGAAATAAATCTGAAAATAAAATAAAAAATCTTAGAAATAAAAATAAAAAATAAAAAATCCACAAAACAATTAAAACTAACTATATATATAATTATATATGTATACAATATGTATATGTACATATATATATATGTAAATATATATATATATTTATATATGTAAATATATAACAAAAAACAAAAAAAAATAACCTTGATGTCACAGGTGGAGGGTGGGTTGACAGGTAGGTAGTAGGTGGGGGGTGGGTTCACGGGTAAGGGGTGGGGGGTGGGTTTGCCACGTTGGGGGGTAGAGTACACGGGTAAGGGGTGTTTGGGGGGTGAGTAGGGGGTAGGGGATAAGTATATGGGTCCCACCCCGAGTAAGGGGTAGGGGGTGGGTTTGCCACGTTGGGGGGTAGAGTACATGGGTAGGGGGTGTTTGGGGGGGTGAGTAGGGGGGTAGGGGATAAGTATATGGGGGGTAGGGGATAGGGGATGCGGGTATGAGGGGGTGGGTACAAAAGGATGCGGGTATGGAGGGGGAGGGCACAAGGGGATACGGGAATGAAGGGGGTAGGGGGTCTATAACTTAGTTTTTTTTTTTTTTTTAAACATTGATCAGGTGTGGCACTTGGTGCCTCACCTGTGCTAATTTGGGTCGACGGCCCTGCGTGAGACTGGGTCGCTGCCCAGAAACCAATGGGAAGGCCCATTGGTGCAACCAATGGGCCTTGCCCATTGGTTAACAATAGGAGACGAACCTCCAACAGGTCCTTCTCCTATTGCATTTTTTTTTAAACTTTTATTATTATTATATTTATTATTTTCTTATATTAATTAAATATTTCTTTGTTTTGTTTTTTTCACATTTTTTTTGTTTATTATATTATCTTTTTTTACATATTAATTTGTTTTACATATTTATAACATAATTAGTATAAAGATTAGCAATTATTTTGTTTTTTTTTAATCTTTTTTTTTGTTTATTATCTTAACTTTTTTTTCTTGTTTAATTAAAATTTTTTTTTCATAATTTAAAACAAAATAATTATATTATTTAGCTATTAGTTTATTTTTTCCACTTTTTCTTTTTGTTTATTATACTCTTGTTTCTGGCACTTTTTTTTATTTCATATAATTTATTTTTTATTTCACATTAGTTTTTTTATATATTTAAATTTGATATAAATTATATTTTTATTAATTATCAATTTACATAGAATATTAATAAACTGATTATATTATTGAGTTATGTACACGCCAATCCATGACATTTTAAGAAGGAAAAATACTAGTCAGTAGCTATATTTATAATTATTTAAAATAAATAATTCATATTATTTAATTTAAATTTAATGCTTTTAAAACACTAATAATATATTATATGAAATAATCGTAATTGTTAAACGTATGCCCAAAACTAATTGGCGAGGGAAGGGCATGTCCCTCGCCGACTCGGAGAGAGAAGTCCATGTCCCTCACTGTTTCGGCGACGGAACGGCACATCCCTCGCCAAATCGGCGAGGGCAAGGACTAGCCCTCGCTGAATCGGCGAGGGCAAGAACCCGCCCTCGCCGAATCAGCAGGGGCAAGAACCCGCCCTCGCCGACTCGGAGAGAGAAGTCCATGTCCCTCGCTGTTTCGGCGATGGAACAGCACATCCCTAGCCGAATCGGCGGGGGCAAGAACCCGCCCTCGCCGAATCGGCGAGGGCAAGGTCTCCCTCGCCGAGCCCTCGCAGAAAAGAGAGGGCACAGTGAGGACCCATCGCCGAGACCAATTTTTCTTGTAGTGAACACTTATCTATACATAAACTAATACTTAATTAACATACATTATAACAATTACAAAATATAAGCAATAAAGCATATATAGAGTTTTCAAGACATAGCTCTCCTTCTATAATAATAACATAACATATAAAAGAGAGAAAAATAAATAATTATAGTAATACAAAAAGTATATTTTATAATTGTTCTTGGCGTGAGTTCATATTTTGAAATCATTGAATAATCAAGTCATTGTCAATGCTTAATTAGTCATAACTTATAAATAAGAATAATAATTGCATCAATCAAAATAAACATATAAAAATGAACAAAAACAAGCTCATAATAATTGCATACCCCTAAAAAGATTAATTAGCACATATTAAACTTTTTACTTCATGCTATGAACAAAAACTTTGGAATATTCATTCTAAACCATAAGAATTTGAATTACATTCTCAAAATAAAAAAAAAGAAACATGATATTATAAAGCCATTATTAGACTCATGATAATGGAAACTTAGTTGTTTAGAATTGGACACCGACCATATAGTTTATATTCAATATCAACAAAAGCTAATATGAGCTAAGAAGCTTAGCAATCTCGTCATTTTTTGTTTCTCCTTTTATTGGTTTCATCTCTATTCGAGAGTTAGGCACGAGCAAGAAAAGTTTTTAGTTATGGGATCAATAGTTTTGGTGACCCCAAAAACTAATAATATTAAAATGTTCAGTAGTTAACATTCACCACTATTTGTTTTCTCATCCAAATTATGGAAGTTGACACACCATATTTTGACACTTAGAAAAATCCAGTGTATGTACTTGCATACATCGGAGGCCATATAGCTCCGCCTATACTCATGTGCAAGAAAAATTCAAGCTATGCACGTGATAAACGAGTGATAGTAGCGTGACTTGAAACCAAAACCTTCACTATATCTAGGTCTGATACCATAACAAGTGATAATTTGATCTAGTTACTTAAGCTATTGGATAGTACTTAATCAGTTTGATATTTCCAGCAAGCCCCTCAAGTGCAAGTAAGGATTTCATGTAATGTATGTGGCAAAAAAGATTATAGTTGCAAGACTTGTATCTACAATACGCCCCCTCATGTTGAAACAAAATTTAAGCTTTGTACGTGGAAAATGAGTGATAATAATGAGACATGAACTCAAAAGCTTTTGGGTAACTAGATCTAATACCATGACAAGTGAGTAATTGCTCTAAAAATTTAAGTTATAAGAAAATGTATATTTAATTAGTTTGATATATCCAACATGCCTCTCATATGTAAGCGAGGTTTGAGCTATGCACGTAATAAATGAGACTTTGGTGATGAGACTTATATGTTCAATACTAATTACATATAGTGGGGACAATTTATTAGAAAGTACTTAAAGTAATCTACATTAGTAACTAAATAGGACTTCCAAATCCAAAGAATGCATCCCTAGTGTCTTGGAAGCGGAGTGTTATAGAGCCCGTTGTGCATGGTAATAATCATTACGCTTTCGACATGTATGGTATTGGTTTACCCACGTCAATGGTATAAATAGTTTTTCTTTAAATCTTTGTATCATGGAAGTTGAATATTTCAGAATTGTAACTGCAATTATCTGTTTACCAATAAGAAAGAGTATGTGATTGAAGAATATTGACAGAACTATGAGGAACAATAATACATGTTTCCCATAGAATCTTTTCCCAATACTAGTTTTAAGTAATAGATATTGGTTTGGTGCAAGTATTCATTGCTTTCGAAATACAAACTAGACAATAAATCAAGTGAAAAAACTATTTCACGACTTAGGTTTGTAGATCAAGTAGTCACTTGTCAACTGGCTCTATAAAACTCTAATTTATAATTTTCTTTATTAAAGAGGATTAACAATGACTCCACACTGGTACCAAATATTTTGTGGTTGTCATTTCCAAGTAGATGGTTGTATATGGAAAATATATGTGGCAAACTTATAAAGTGAGACATGAGGAAAGTGTTAAGTTCTCTTTTATGTACCTCTCTCTAATTGGATCATTGAAAACTTATAAAGGTATGTGTTACATGAGAAAAGTAAATATCAGTATGTATTTGTACATTCTTTTGTGAAGAATTATCGATCATCATTTTCATAACAAACCCACGAGAAGGAAAAAAGGTAAAATTATTATTTTTATGTCTTTTCTCTATTTAAATAGTATTCTAAAGTTTACTTGATTTGAGGGTACTATATGGGTATTAATAAGATTCTTGAGAATAAAGTAATATATAGGTGTACATACAACAATATTCTTTGGAATGGCAATGAGACATGTCTGGGGCGGAGGCATCTATCCCCACGTTCCGCCCTGTCACCTAAAAAGTCCCCCCAACACTCGTTCTACCCCGCATTCAGTACTCCCATCCCCCGCCCCGTCCCCATAGCTCCATGGGGAATGAGGATTACCTATGGGTTTTTTATTATTCTCTTAAACCTTACGATATAAAATAAATTTAACATAGAAACTTCAAAATATAAATTTAATTTGAACCACCTAATTTTGAAATATAAATTAAAAATTTTAATAACAATAAATATAAATATAGATCTTAGTAAATATTATAATAATTTAGTCTTAAGCATTCAAAATAAATTTCAATTAAAATCATTGTGTATGAGAATTATACGTGGAAAAAAAGTACTCATTTGTGTTATTGGAACCACATATATTTTTTTTATTATTGTAATCAAAGTCTACACATAATAGTTATTGAAAATCGTTAAAATATAACCTTTATAAAATGACCCGATCCCTCATGGAATCAAGTCCCGATGTAACAACCCGACCCAATTCCCAAGGCAAGAAATGAGAAAAAATGGACGCAGTTTTTCATGTACTTTGTGCAATCCAATACCTGTTCAATCAACTCAACAACAAGCATTCACCCACAACATTTGAAGTTTCAACATCTCTTTGGCTTATAATTTACAATTACAACTCAAGCTTATCACATTACAAATTCTATCTATGCATGTATTACATTACAAATGACTTATAGAACTCATAACACTCTCTTGAAATTAGCAAGACAAAGTTATGAACAATCACGAGCATAGTGAAACCCCGTTATAAGTAGGCCATTTAACTTACAAAACTCTTCAAAAGTCAGTCCGTTTTACTTGAAATTGATGAAAAAAAGGGGTGAACAACTACGTGTTCAGTGAAGGGGGGAGCAAGTACGGAGAGGTTTTGAAAAGCCTTTTCATGATAAAATGCACGTACCAAGTAACATTAATAAGCTCTGAACAATACAAGAGACACGAACACATTAAAACACGATAATATGGAACAATAAACATTCCATCAAGCTTTAAGACACTATGTAAATACTTTAAAAAATGATACGATTTCATTCCATTCCATCCTTTGCATGTTCTTTGCTCCAATGCATTCACGATATCGATAATCCCCTTATATCGTCGGTGGGTGTAATCCAGATGTACCCCGATAACTTACGACTCGACACCCTAAGGCCTTCAATGACTAAGCGAGTGAGAGAATAGGATGCAGAGGTTGTGCAACCAATCATTGGCAAGCCCACTGCCGCCCAGTGAAGGCATAACACTTCCGTTCCTCGCTTAAGGTTACAACATTCGCTAACGCTTGATAAATCACTTGGATAATCATTTAAGTAACATTCGACAAGCACGTATAATGAAGGGACAACAAAGTAGGTTGCCCTTTGAGCATTTATATAAACATTTAAACACTTTAATCAATCAAGAATTCGGGCATTCAAGTAAGCAATATAAGCAATAAAATATTTACAATCGATAGTTCAATTAACTCATGCATTTAAACATTTAAGACACCAATATAATCCATGGGCATTCATGCACTTTACGTTAACAAAACAATGCTCTAACTTCATGTAACAACTTCTATTAATAAGGTTAACCAATAAACTCTTAAGCAAGCATGAGTGTCACTAGAAAACCAAGAAGTTACAAGCTAATATCAAGTATGATTTATCCAGTACGGTTATCAATCTTAATGTCCTTTAAAAATTCTGAAACTGCACAAAAATGTAGTTTGTTAAATGTAGATGGGTTTAACATCAAATGGATCTCGATTCGGAGCTATATTCAATAAGATACGACCTCTAGAAATTTACTGCACAAACTATCCTTCACCTACACGTGAATCAGAATCCTACTGTAATCAGTCTATATCATCACCTTAACCTCAATATTAGCTCTTGCACTAAACATAGAGTTTGTTCTACTATAATTCTAGTATAACTTATCCAAAAATCAGCCTCATCCATTAAGGTTTACCATATCAAAACAATCATGCAAAAACAGTGCACATGATTCTCTTTTAGACCTTGTTTTGCTGGCTTGTTCAATTCTAGATGTAGTTTACCAATTATTCAAGCTAAAACACTCACTTAAACCTTTAATCAAACATATAATCTTCACTTTATACTACTACATCAAGCAACAAGTATACAACAATACATATACATCCAACTACACAAGGCATACAACACATATACCTCATCCTTTCCATTCTATAAAGAACTTATTAACATGCTTTTCATGGCTAAATCTTGCATTATTCCACATAACCATAAACTTACCACTAGCAATTTACAAGAAAAAAATACAAAAGCATGAACCCCTCACCTTTACTTTGAACAATTGCACCAAATTAGCTAAGATTGAGCAAAAGATCACCTATATTCTTCTTTTTTCTTCTTCTTTCTTCTTCCTTTTCCTTCTTCTCCTCCACGTTTTTTGCTCTCTGTTTTTCTTTCTTTCCTTTCACTACCAACTGATTCCAGAGCTTTCCATGAGCTTTGTTTATTTGTTTTGATATTATAAGAGCTTTAATGGGCTTAATTTGGGCCTCTAAACACACTTAGGAAATTAATTGGACGCAAACTAGTTTGAGCTAATCATTTGGGCTTTCTTATGTTCTAATTCTCTACAAAATGCACTTATTTGCCATTAATTTGTCAATGCTCTACTTCCAATTATCATTATTTCCAATTACAATAATACAATGAAGGCACATATTGATTCAAATAACAAGAAGCAAGCCAATTTAATGCAAACGAATGAATGCAAGTTAATAAAATAATAATTGTCTTCGGGTCCGGGAGTTACACCTTAACTATGTTGTTTGAAAATATTTTGAAGAACAACTAACAAATCTCTTGAACCTACTATGATTAATAGTGAAAGATTGGTATTTATGTAAAAAGAATTGCAAATGTCTAGTAATGGCAAGTTTTGTCTTAATTAAAGGAATTATTATAAAATCTTTTTCAATAGTCCATTTTTTCTTCTCCATTTTAGTAATACTTTATCTAATATTATTTTTTCTATACTTTTATATTTATAATTCTAAATTTCATTATATATGTAAAACTAAATATATAAAAATAACTAAATATGTATGCGAGGCGGGTTTGCGGGAGAGAAAATGCTCATCCTCGTGCCCCGCTCTTGTGCGGGGATTAAAAGTTAATTCTCATCCCCTACCCCATTCCCCATTTCCTACCCCAATCCTCGCCCCGTTTGGGGCGGGGGCGGGGGCAGGGGCGAAGTGGATACCCACCAAACTTACCCTATTGCCATCCTTAAATATTCCCTAAATTGGAATCAAATTCTAAATCTCACCATTGTTATTGTGTAGAAAGAATATTTTGCATTAAATAGATTTAAGTTATGGCCCCAATATTATAATTATCATGATGGGTATGTTCGTGTGTGTATATATACATATAAGTTACAAGATTTCTTTGAGAACAACTAGAAAATATAAGACAAGATTTATTAAATATTTTGTTCCTCTAAGAAGCATACTCTAAGCTTTGCCAGAATCTTCAATTAGAATTGAAATATCTGATGTTGAATTAATATTTTCTTTAGATGATTTTAGATCGGAAAAATAGTGCCTATCTCTGTGTGATGTTGCATTGTCTTCAAAACATAAATTTCCATTTTATTAATTTTTAGAAAATTCATAGTTCCACAAAAATAAAAATAAACATTAACCAAAATATATATAAATTTTAAAGAAACATCCATTCAGAATGATAATAATTTTACAGAATATGGAGAACATCCAATTAAATTAAAGATAACACACTAAATATTAAAATTTATTTCAAAGAAAAAAGCAACACACAAAAGATTATTGGGTGGACAAAAATATTAATCAAGATAATTAAACAATTTCATTTTGTCCTCATAAACGCAGAAGCACGAAATGTTCGTATCATGTCCCGACAATTATTGTAGGATTGGCGATGGTGGTGCAATTGGCTACTGTGGAGGTGGTGCTGCACAAAAATCCTTAAGCAATGGTGCAAGGGAAGGATTTGAGGGAGACACATTTTGCAAACAGCTTTCTTCAATCTCCAACACTGCCTTGCAACATGCTGGACCAAGCAAGTCGGCTTGTTCACTCAAGAAAGCGGAAATAAGTTCTTCAACACACCCTGTGGAAAGGCATGGGTCATCAAGTGATCCTCCAAGGTCCCCAAGCTCCCCTATGCCCTTGAAGCTTCCGGAGCCCCGTAAACGACCTAAACCAAGGTTTTCTGAGCCTTTAATATTATGTGATTGAGCAAGGCTTGGTAAGATCACTACTAATATGGACGCCATAATTATTGCAATTGCATAGATAGTTTTGGCTTGAGGCATTTTCGCTATATAGCAAAGATTTTTTCTTGGTAGTGTCTGTGAAATCAGCTTGTGCACTTGGTGAGACAATTGCTAATCAGTGTGATGAAAAGGAGAGTTAATGGACGCCATATTTATAAGGGAAGGAGATAATGTACCTAGTTTGGCCTAGAGCTTTGCATTTCTTAAGAATTTTTATTGCATCCTAACGGAGTATGCAATGTTGCTTTGAATATTAAACATAACATTTATGTACTAAAATATTCTATTAATTAGATTCCCAGCAAATAACTTCAAATGGAGAATAATAAGTTCAGAATGCTACTATGTAAATGCATAAGGGCAGCGTCACAATAATTTTAACAAAAATTAGTTGGCCATAAATTCACATTAACACTTATCGTCAGATCCAAAAAGAAAAAAAAAAGCAACAGCAACATCCTCCGAAATGTTTATCCAATTCGCCCTTGAAGTTTAAAAATGGACGGCATGTACAACTCATACATACCATGTTAAATATGTATTCTTAAGAATGGCTTGATGTCACCACATTGATATTATCCCAGCGATCAATGACTAGTCATCCTCCAACTCTTTCGATGGATCCCAAGTATCCTGTGAACCGGGAATGGATCCAGATTTTTTTTTTTATTTAATAGGGATTAAAATACATAATTTTTTAATTATGAATACATTTTCTCTTACACGGGATAAATTAATTTTTTAAACTAAAAATATTTAGATATTTAATTTTTTTTGAAAAAATATATAAAATTTTAACGTTCTTCTAAACCAGTGAGAATTGTAGCTCCCACTAGCCTAATGGTTGATCTGCCACTGCTGCCAACTCTTGAACAAAAAGCTATTTAGAGAAGCCAGAAATCTTAGCTGCATGATATTGATGTTTCCAATATATGCTTTCACATACAATTGAAGTTTTGATCTATGCATATGAAAACAGAATCTTAGTGACCAGACTCGTGTCTCTAACATGCCCTCTAACGTGCCAGGGCAAAGCCAAGCAATGGAGGTCAGAATAGGTACTACAATGACACAAGTAGTAATTAAGAGTTCGGGAACATTTATCTATACATAAACTAATACTTAATTTACATACATTATAGCAATTACAAAATATAAGCAATAAAGCATATATAGAGTTTTCAAGACATAACTCTCCTTCTATAATAATGACATAACATATAAAAAAGAGAAAAATAAATAATTATAGTAATACAAAAAGTATATTTTATAATGAGTAATGCTATATACCACTCTATTTTTCACACTCTTATACCACTCTTTAGTTGGTATATTGACATGTCATGTCAAGTTGGCAAACTTAATTTTTTCGTGTTCTCTCCCCTGTTTTTTTTTCATCTCTTATTAACATTTTCTATCAACGTTTATTTGCTATCGTTTTCATACTCTTACCAACGTTTTCTTCTTACGTATTAACCCTAACCAAAAATCCCAAATCAATTCAGTAAAAAAAAATTTATTTATCACACCATGAAAACATAACAGCATATACATTGCAGATTCAATTTCTTCTTGTTCAAATTATTTATCAAAAGAGACGACACCTTGTGGACTTGGGGAGCCATCATTGGCAGACTCCTTGTTATGTACTCTCTTCGGCGGTGTATCTCTGATAACTTCAAAATTATAGGTATGGGAAGGTAGAAAAACATGGATTATAGGATACTCCAAAATAACTAAATTAGCGAATTGCTCACGAATTGGGGCCTTTACATCCAACTCGCAGAAAGAAAATTTGGGGCCCTTTGAATATTTACGAATGAAAAATTTTAGCGCACCAGGGGCTCCTCGCAGAATTTCTTCAATTTATGATTCCAAGGACTAGGTTTAAAATGATTCTCTATAACTGAACAGAGATTTGTGTTTTCATGTACTCCATGGTCAATCAATACAACATCCGTTAAATGAAATCGCCACTATTTAGCAATAGAAGAGAATAAATAATTTTTTTTTGACTGAAGTGATTTGGGGATTTTTTGTTAGGGTTAGTACGTAAGAAGAAAACGTTGGTAAGAGTAGGAAAATGATAGCAAATAAACATTTACATAAAATGTTAATAAGAGATGAAAAAAAAAAACAGGGGAGAGAAAACGAAAAAATTAAGTTTGCCAACATGGCATGACATGTCAGCATGCCAACTAAAGAGTGGCATAAAAGTGTGAAAAGTAGAGTGGTATATAGCATTACTCTTTTATAATTGTTCTTGGCGTGAGTTCATATTTTGAAATCATTGAATAATCAACTCATTGTCAATCCTTAATTAGTCATAACCTATAAATAAGAATAATAATTGCATCAATTAAAATAAACATATAAAAATGAACAAAAACAAGCTCATAATAATTACACACCCCTAAAAAGATTAATTAGCACACATTAAACTTTTTACTTCAAGCTATGAACAAAAACTTTGGAATATTCATTCTAAACCATAAGAATTTGAATTACATTCTCAAAATAAAAAAAGAAACATGATATTATAAAGTCATTATTAGACTCATGATGATGGAAAACATAGTTGTTTAGAATTGGACACAAACCATGTAGTTTATATTCAATATCAACAAAAGCTGATATGAGCTAAGAAGCTTAACAATCTCGTCATTTTTTGTTTCTCCTTTTATTGGTTTCATCTCTATCCGAGAGTTAGGCATGAGCAAGAAACGTTGTTAGTTAGGGCATCAATAGTCTTGGTTACCCCAAAAAATAATAATATTAAAATGTTCAGTAGTTAACATTCACCACTATTTGTTTTCTCATCCAAATTATGGAAGTTGACACACCATATTTTGACACTTAGAAAAATCCAGTGTATGTACTTGCATACACCGGAGGCCATATAGCTCCGCCTATACTCATGTGCAAGCAAAATTCAAGCTATGCACGTGATAAGGGAGTGATAGTAGCGTGACTTGAACCCAAAACCTTCACTATATCTAGGTCTAATACCATAACAAGTGATAATTTGATCTAGTTACTTAGGCTATTGGATAGTACTTAATCAGTTTGATATTTCCAACAAGCCCCTCAAGTGCAAGTAAGGATTTCATGTAATGTATGTGGCAAACAAGATTATAGTTGCAAGACTTGTATATACAATACGCCCCCTCATGTTGAAACAAAATTTAAGCTTTGTACATAGAAAACGAGTGATAATAATGAGACATGAACTCAAAAGCTTTTGGGTAACTAGATCTAATACCATGACAAGTGAGTAATTGATCTAAAAATTTAAGTTATAAGATGATGTATATTTAATTAGTTTGATATATCCAACATGCCTCTCATATGTAAGCGAGGTTTGAGCTATGCACGTAATAAATGAGACTTTGGTGATGAGACTTATATGTTCAATACTAAATACATATAGTGGGGGACAATTTATTAGAAAGTACTTAAATGAGACTTTGGTGATGAGACTTATATGTTCAATACTAATTACATATAGTGGGGGACAATTTATTAGAAAGTACTTGAAGTAATCTACATTAGTAACTAAATAGGACTTCCAAATCCAAAGAATGCATCCCTAGTGTCTTGGAAGCGGGGTGTTATGGAGCCCGTTGTGCATGGTAATGATTATTACGCTTTCGAAATATATGGTATTGGTTTACCCACGTCAATGGTATAAAGAGTTTTTCTTTAAATCTTTGTATCATGGAAGTTGAATATTTCAGAATTGTAACTGCAATTATCTATTTACCAGTAAGAAAGAGTATGGGATTGAAGAATATTGAAAGAACTATGAGGAACAATAATACATGTTTCCCATAGAATCTTTTTCCCCAAGACTAGTTTTTACTAATAGATATTGGTTTGGTGCAAGTATTCATTGCTTTTGAAATACAAACTAGACAATAAATCAAGTGAAAAAACTATTGAAAGAACTTAGGTTTGTAGATTAAGTGGTCACTTGTCAACTGGCTCTATAAAACTCTAACTTATAATTTTCTTTATTAAAAAGGATTAACAATGACTCCACACTGGCACCAAATATTTTGTGGTTGTCATGTCCAAGTAGATGGTTGTATATGGAAAATATATGTGGAAAACTTATAAAGTGAGACATGAGGAAAGTGTTAAGTTCTTCTTTATGTACCTCTCTCTAATTGGATCATTGAAAACTTATAAAGGTATGTGTTACATGATAAAAGTAAATATCGGTATGTATTTGTACATTCTTTTGTGAAGAATTATCTATCATCATTTTCATAACAAACGCATGAGAAGGAAAAAAGATAAAATTATTATTTTTATGTCTTTTCTCTATTTAAATAGTATTCTAAAGTTTATTTGATTTGAGGGTACTATATGAGTATTAATAAGATTCTTGAGAATAGAGTAATACATAGGTGTACATATAACGATATTATTTGGAATGGCAATGAGACAGGTCTGGGTAAGAGGCATCTATCCTCACGCTCCACCCTGTCACCTAAAAAGTCCCCCAACAGTTGTCCTGCCCAGCATTCTGTACTCCTATCCCCTGTCCCGTCCCCATATCTTCATGGGGAATTAGGATTACCCGTGGGTTTTTTATTATTCTCTTAAACCTTACAATATAAAATAAATTTAACATAGAAACTTCAAAGTATAAATTTAATTTGAACCACCTAATTTTGAAATATAAATTAAAAATTTTAATAACCATAAATATAAATATAGGTCTTATATCGTAAATATTATAGTAATCGAGTCTTAAGCATTCAAAATAAATTTCAATTAAAATCATTATGTATGAGAATTATACGTGGAAAAAAGTACTCATTTGTGTTATTGGAACCACATTTTTTTTAATTGTAATTGAAAGTCTACACATAATAGTTATTGAAAATTGTTAAAATATAACCTTTATGAAATGACCTGGTCCCTCGCGGAATCAAGTCCCGATGTAACAACCCGACCCAATCCCCAAGGCAAGAAACGATAAAAAAACGGACGGAGTTTTCCTTGTACTTTGTGGAATCCAATACCTGTTCAATCAACTCAACAACAAGCATTCACCCATAACATTTGAAGTTTCAACATCTCTTTAGCTTATAATTTACAATTACAACTCAAGCTTATCACATTTTAAATTCTATCTATGCATGTATTACATTACAAATGACTTATCACTACAAAAAAAATTGGATTTTGCGAGAGACAGTTCCCCTCACCGTGCCGTCGCCAATTTAGAATTTGCGACGACAAGGTGAAGGGAAACGTCCGTCAGACACGAGGTGGTCGCCAAAATCGTACCCCTCACCAAGCCATCACCAATTTGTCGACTGTTACAAAACTATCTCCAGCCCGTCTCCAATTCTCCCGTCACCAAGCTCTCGCCAAATTTTCCGTCTCCAAGCCATCACAACAGTTTGCAGTCACCATGCCCTCGCCAACTTAATCTGTCTCCAAACAGTCACAAAAATTGTCCTCACTAAGCCCTCACCAACCTTTCCCATCACCCGACCATCACCAATGTTTTCCGTCACCGAGCACTTGCCAACTTAACCCCTCACCGAACCGTCACCAAAATTGTCATCGCCAAGCCCTCGCCAATAAAGATGTTAAAATTAAAAAAGGAAAAACTGTGGACCATATACAACCAAACAGCAAAACAAACTAAATATACAATAAAAGAGCTACCAAAGTAGAATTATTTTATTAACTAGTATAGATCTGAAATGTTATCTCATAGACTAATTGTCTAAACATTTGAAACAAAAATCAATAACATGTTGCGTCCCAAACATATGAACCAAAAAACAATATTGTATGTCACGTCCCAAAAGTTCACCAAAGCCTTTAGAAGCATTAGCTCTAACATCTGAAATTTAAAGTGCTCATCTTAGTAGTATATTCCTTAATATTGGCAATAACAATATATTTACAGTGCAATTGAGCAACTTGTATAATACATTTGGGTATACAAAACCTATAATGTATTCATTATAATTGTATAAGTCCACCGTAGCGGGATGCATAGAAGCATTAGCTAAAAATGTTTACTAACCCAAGAAAATAAATTCATATAACATGAAAATAACTAAAGCATTTAAAACTAGAACTTAGACATCATCACAATCAAATTTTGATGGATCCAGGAGCTTGATAACCAAAGAAGTGGTAGATGACATTGAACTTATTTCCCTTGTAAGTTCCTTCTTTCAATAAAAATCATTTTAGAGGAAAGAGCTGATGAAAAGCAAAAAGGTCTTGTTTAAGTTCAAACATGCACAAGAGCAAGTTCAATTATAGCATGTAAAATATTTGTTAGTCCTTGCAGCAAATAAACATTGATAAAAGAAATTAAAAGATCATGAAAAACTTAGCGCGATCTGTTCTTGAACAATCATATGGGCAATTTTTATAATTAGAATAGCAGAATTAAAAGTTCTTTTGAAATGTCAAATTCATATAAAAAATTTAATTAAAATGTCGACAATCAAAATTTAAATTTAAATTAAATAGTCATAAACGATCCTGTCTTAATCATAGACAAACACAAACAAATTTACTGGTGTACGTCATACTCAGTATCATAAAATCCCAGATGAGACCAGACCTTTCAGAACTTGTATATTAGGGGTTTTATCTTCTCTCTCTGTGGTCCTCATATGCAAATAAAACTTCCAGAAAGTCGAAGTCAAAATGTTTCCTTTCCTCTCTGTCTATTATATTTATGATTTATGACAAGGTTGAAGCAGGATCCTCTTCATTTACGTTGGCTCCTACTGCTGTCCATTACCTATAATAACATGTTTTTATTATGATAATTATCATGTATACAATGTTTCTTTTCATCACTCAATTAACTATATTTAAATAACTTCATCCAATATTCCACACGACCAGATTGCATGTGAAATTTCAAGGTCATAGGAATTATCAACTCATAAGAAATGATAGATTGTCAAATGAAATTTGGAACCTGTTTCCTGCTAGTAACATCTATACACGTCTCTTAAATCGTCCAGAAATTGCAATATGAACAATTTGGATTTTTATTATGCAAAAATTGTATCAATGATGGGTATTGAATGTTAAATAAGTAGAAAGTCTATAAAGAGGATTCTAATTTCATAAATATGTCTAAATAATACATCTAATAATTTCTACATATACTCCCAGCTAAAAATAACACACAAGATTGTATACGATGCATGTACTAATTGGCTGCATAAATCAACATCTTTATACACCCCTAAATAAACAAGAACCTAAGGTCATTTTTCCTCATGGAACACATAACAAAGAATGCAACATGGAGGACAAAAAGTAATCATTACCTTGTGATGCTGTTTGAGGGACCTTAAACACTCTCTCATTTGTTCTGCCTTTATAATTGGCTTGACTGGCAATAAGCTCTGTAATTTTTCCATGATAATATAAATGCTTCTTTACCTCATGTTTTTGACAAGATGATATTGAGTACGAAGCATAATTTATATATACAGATCATTCCAATAAACTCAAACCTTCTATTCCTCCACAATAGGTGCAGGAGGTTTTACAGCATCAGGATTTTCAGGTGGCAATACAAGCTTCCTTCTTCTTTCTGCCTATAAAAATCAGAGATACTTTGTTGTAAGCATACTACTGCATGTAACGAACAATTTGGAGTAGACATCCTAATTATCTGTGTGATAATACGATTAAGAAAACTGTAGCTTAATCTTGCCACATTCAGCCTGTGATAAGCGGCTTCACCACAGAAAATATGACCATAATAAAGAGACAGCTCAGCGTTTAAGCTACAGGGTAAAGACTGATCATGGTTTTCCAAATCAAAAGACTTATGAAATGTAAATGCATATATTTTAATTTGATCTCAGCTTTTCTTGTAGACAGGCATTTACTACTTTGACAACAAGCTGATTATCGGATGATTGAAGCGAGTTATTAAGAAAAGAGAATCTAACACTAGGAAAAATCATCCAGACCTTGTCTTTTTCCAATTTCTGACGGATTTTTTCTCTAGGTTTTCTCTCTTCCTCTTTCTCTGCTTTCTGCAAGGCGATTATACTGCAAGATCAAATCACCATATTCCAGGGCAATAAGCAAAAGTCACTTACAAAACATACCAATTTGTATATATTAGAAGTGAAACAAACCGTTTTCTTTCATTTTCTTCCTCAATTCGCTTTGCTTCAAGAAGTTCCTTTCCATTTCGAATTCTTTCCTGAAATAAATTTAATACCCAAAATTCATATAACAGTAATAGAACTATGTAGATTAATAGTGACGAGAACGGTAGAAATTTATCATGAAATTTAAGTGGGCATTGGAATATTTATCATGTCATGACCACAGGAAAAAAATCCAACGTAAGGTGCTATATTTGCAAATTCAATCAAAAAAGAAAAACCAATAATAATATTTCTGATGAGTTTACAGTTAGAAGAAATGACAAGGAAACAAAAGGTACATTCTCTCTTTCTCTTGCCATTCGCCTCTCTTCTTCTTCTTTCTTTTTACGAGCTTTCTCCCTGATATCATATCAAGTGATAAAAGTGAACAATTGAAATTTTAACAACAAAAAAGTGACAACAAGTTGATGGAAGAATAGGAAGAGTGAATATAAGCGGTAAGTGAAGCTAATACATGCAGACACTGAGGAGCCTATTTCTCCTATAAAATAAAATATTTATGGTTTAAGTTACCAACTAGTATATCTTACCACAAGAAGATTTCCTATGATTCGTACTTATTATCTATGTTACCACTTGAATTATTTAAATTGCGATGATGTATCCTATCCAACAAAATTTTATGTGCGGAACCACATGAAGATCCGTTAATTTACAACAGAAACATGGTCTTGGTGAGCAGATCACATTAGCATACAAACAATTGCCAACTCCAAGACCATAGGCAAGCTTGCTGTTCTAGATTAGCTTTCCAACTTTGCCTTTATTTTAAGCTTTCTGTATTACCTTCAAATGAAAATGAGTATCTAGTATGTCCAGATATTCATTCAGTTCCCTCTGCCAAATGGTGCTCAAAGAAGAGAGAATACTTGTTCTGCAGATTAGTAAGCAACTAAAAATAGATTACTATAATTGGGACATGGACTGGATTACTTTTTTCTTAGAAACTCAAATACTTTTAGCCATTTATAATCTGAAACTCCAGTTGATGATTGAACAATGTTATTTTACAGACAAAGATAAAGTTTGAAAAATACTAATTTTTGCTGACCGTTGTATAGAAGATTTTGGTCAAATTGCATCGTTGTGATTGCTAAATCTATCATTACATGCATGTATTCAACAACTCAATTTTAGTGTCAAAGACCCAGGTGATTGTTATTTGTCCATCAAAACATTACTATATCATGCTAAAGGATAGTAACCAGCATATACTGCATCTCAATATGAGTAAACACAATATACAAGGAACTCACTAAATAAAAGCACAAGGACAAATTTGATATGTACCTTAATTCTTGTGCTTTCATCTTTATCTCTTCCGGAGTAAGAGAAGGTTTTGAAGCCTCAGCTTTCTTGCTGACAGGTACCTACACATTTGTCATATTACAGCACATGGTAACATTCAAAATGACTTTCAAAACACAGTGCACCAGAGATGGCCAAATGAATTCAATTCTGTTAATAGAGATTAGACAAATTATACAAAGTCCTGTGCCCTGAAGTTGAAAGCTTAAAATTTTCCACAATCTAAAGTGATAAAGCTGCACCCCTTACATAAGTATGTCATTTAATTAAAATCGAAAATTAAAAATTAAAAAACATAACATATTAAAAACCAAAAAATAAAAAACTGAAAAAAATAAAAAAAAAATGAAAAAATTTCAAAAAACCAAAAATAGCATAAAACAAAAATATAAAATGAAAAGTAAGAAGAAAATTTTGTGTGTGTATATATATATATATATATATATGTATGTATATGTATGTATATACATATCTATATGTAAATATATTATATATATTTATATAACAAAAAATAATAAAATAAAATTACCTTATTGTTGGGGAAGGGAGGGGACTGTGGGTCGCGGGGGTGGGGGGTTGTGGGTCATGGGGTATGGAGGTGGGGGGGGATGGGCTATGGGGTGGGGGTGGGTTACCGTCGTAGGGAAGAGGGGTTTGGGGAATTTTTTTTTTTTTTGGTCAAGAGTTTGGGAAAGTTCAAATTTAAAAAAAAAATCTGATGTCTTTTTTTTTTTTTTTATAATTAAAAAGCCCAAATTGGAGACGAACCAACTTGGTCTGTCTCCATTTTTTGGAGACGGACAAGCTTGGTCCGTCTCCGAAATGGCTCAATAGCCCAAATTGGAGATGGACCAAGCTGGTCCGTCTCCATTTTTTGGAGACGGACGGACAAGCTTGGTCCGTCACCAAAATGACTCAATAGGCCAAATTGGAGATAGACCAGTGGTCCGTCTCTAATTTTTGGAGACAGACAGCCTGGTCCATCTCCATTTTATGGCACAATTTTTTTTTAATGTGTAATTATTTTATTATTATATTATTTTACTATATCTTTTTAATATGTATTTAAAATTAATCTTGAGTGTGATTTATTATTAATAAAAAATTATTAGTACTAATTTATAAAATTAGAGAACTATGTAATTAATATTTATCAAATGCATACAAATTTTAAATTAATCAAATAATTAAATGGATATTTTTGGAGATGGTTTACAATATCGTCTCTAGATAGTTACCAATTGGAGACGATTTACAATAGACCGTCTTCAAATATGCAATTTTTTTTTTCGTTTTATTTTTTTATTATATTTGTTTAAGGGATACTAAGAGTACTATAAAAAATTTAATTTTTAAATAACATATTAAAATAATTTAAACTAATTTTTTTAAATTGAAAATATCTTTAGAATTATATGAATTTTTTCCTTTTATCAAACTATAATGCTTAACATTACTAGTTTAATTAATTATTGTAATTAAAATCAATACATAAACAAAATTTAAATTAAGATATTTTATTAATAAATCTTAAGCATTAATTATTAACAAAAAATTGATGACCGCGTACTAATAAATAAGACGTCACCACGATATCGCCAAGTTTCGTTTTGGGCGAGGGATTGGAGACGGGAGGCATTCCCGTTGCCAATTTTTGAGACAGGATGCATTCCCGTCGCCAATTTTGGAGACGGGAGGCTTTCCCATAGCCAAAATTGGAGACAGGAGGCTTTCCCGTTTCCAATTTTGGAGACGGAAGGCTTTCCCGTCTCCAAAATTGGAGACATGAGGTGTTCCCGTCTCCAATTTTGGAGACGGTGAAGTATGCCATCACTAACAGTGACGGTTTGGTGACGGTTTTTTCTGACTCACATTATGCCGTCACTATCCTGTCACAAAATTGGTGTCAACCTTTCCCTTCACCAAGCCGTCGCCATATTGGTGACGGGATGGCAACGGCCTGTCGCAAAATCTAATTTTTATTGTAGTGTATAGAACTCATAACACTCTCTTGACATTAGTAAGACAAAGTTATGAACTATCACGAGCACAATGGAACCCCGTTATAAGTAGGCCATTTAACTTACAAAACTCTTCAAAAGTCACTTCGTTTTACTTGAAATTGATGAAGAAAAAGGGGTGAGCAACTACGTTCTCAATGAAGGGGGGAACAAGTATGGAGAGGTTTTGAAAAGCCTTTTCATGATGCAATGCATGTACCAAGTAACAATAATAAGCTATGACCAGTACAAGAGACACGAAAGCATTAAAACACGATAATATGGAACAATAAACATTCCATCAAGCTTTAAGAAACTATGTAAACACTTTAAAAAATGATAGGATTTCATTCAATTCCATCCTTTGCATGTTATTTGCTCCAATGCATTCATGATATCGATAATCCCCTTATATCGTCGGTGGGTGTACCCCGGATGTACCCCGATAACCTACGTCCTAACACCCTAAGGCCTTCAATGACTAAGCGAGTGAGAGAATAGGACGCAGAGGTTATACAACCAATCATTGGCAAGCCCGTTGCCGCATAGTGAAGGCACGACTCTTTCGTGCTTCGCTTAAGGTTACAACATTTGCTAACGCTCGATAAATTACTTGGATAATCATTTAAGTAACATTCAACAAGCACGTATAATGAGGGGACAACAAAGTAGGTTACCCCTTGAGCATTTATATAAACATTTAAACACTTTAATCAATCAAGAATTCGGGCATTCAAGTAAGCAATATAAGCAATAAAATATTTACAATCGATAGTTCAATTAACTCATGTATTTAAACAT
Organism: Ehretia macrophylla; assembly: GCA_037974665.1. Lineage (NCBI taxonomy): Eukaryota > Viridiplantae > Streptophyta > Magnoliopsida > Boraginales > Ehretiaceae > Ehretia > Ehretia macrophylla. Next base: position 11,151,079 of record CM075775.1, read on the forward strand.
TTAAGCAACCAATATAATCCATGGGCATTCATGCACTTTATGTTAACAAAACAGTGCTGTAACTTCATGTAACAACTTCTATTAATAAGGTTTAAGCAAGCATGAGTGTCACTAGAAAACCAAGAAGTTACAAGCTAATATCAAGTATGATTTATCCAGTTCGGTTATCAATCTTAATATCTTTTAAAAATTCTGAAACTACACAGAAATTTAGTTTTTAAATGTAGATGGTTTTAGCATCAAACGGATCTCAATTCAGAGCTATATTCAATAAGATACGACCTCTAGAAATTTACTGCACAAACTATCTACACCTACGCATGAATCAGAATCCTACTGTAATCAGTCTATATCATCACCTTAAACTCAATACTAGCTCTTGCACTAAATATAGAGTTTGTTCTACTATAAGTCTAGTATAACATATCCAAAATCAGACTCATCCATTAAGGTTTACCATATCAAAACAATCATGCAAAAACAGTGCGCATGATTCTCCTTTAAGCCTTGTTTTGCTTGTTCAATTCTAGATATAGTTTACCAATTATACAAGGTAAAACACTCACTTAAACCTTTAATCAAACATATAATCTTCACTTTATACTACTACATCAAGCAACAAGTATACATCAATACATATACACCCAACTAAACAAGGCTTACAACACATATACCTCACCATTTCCATTCCATAAAGAACTTAACATGCATTTCGTGGCTAAATCTTTCATTATTCCACAAAACCATAAACTTACCACTAGCAGTTTACAAGAAAAAAATACAAAAGCATGAACCCCTCACCTTTACTTTGAACAATTGCACCAAAATAGCTAAGATTGAGCAAAAGATCACCTATTTTCTTCTTTTTTCTTCTTCTTTCTTCTTCCTTTTCCTTCTTCTCCTCTACATTTTTTGCTCTCTGTTTTTCTCTCTTTCCTTTCTCTACCAACCGATTCTAGAGCTTTCCATGAGCTTTGTTTGTTGTTTTGATATTATAAGAGCTTTAATGGGCTTAATTTGGCCCTCCAAACATACTTAGGAAATTAATTGGCCCACAAACTAGTTTGAGCTAATCATTTGGGCTTTCTTATGTTCTAATTCTCTACAAAATGCACTTATTAGCCATCAACTAGTAAATACTCTACTTGCACATATCGATTCAAATAACAAGAAGCAAGCCAATTTAATGCGAACGAATAAATGCAAGTTAATAAAATAATAATTGTCTTCGGGTCTGGGAGTCGCACCTTAATTATGTTGTTTGAAAATATTTTGAAGAACAACTAACAAATCTCTTGAACATACTATGATTAATAGTGAAAGATAAGTATTTATGTAAAAAGAATTGCAAATGTCAAGTAATGGCAAGTTTTGTCCTAATTAAAGGAATTATTATAAAATCCTTTTGAATAATCCATTTTTTCTTCTCCATTTTAGTAATACTTTATCTAATGTCATTTTTCCTATACTTTTATATTTATAATTCTAAATTTCATTATATATGTAAAACTAAATATATAAAAATAACTAAATATGTATACGAGGCGGGTTATGCGAGACGGGAAATGCTCATCCTCGTGCCCCGCTCTTGTGCGGGGATTAAAAGTTAATCCCCATCCCCTACCCCATTCCCCATTTCCTATCCCAATTCTCACCCTATTTAGGGTTAGGGTTAGGGTGAGGGTGAGGGTGAGGGTGGGGGTGGGGGTGGGGCCATGGGCAGGGGCGAGGTGGATACCCACAAAACTTACCTCATTGCCATCCTTAAATATTCCCTAAATTGGAATCAAATTCTAAATCTCACCATTGTTATTGTGTAGAAAGAATGTTTTGCATTAAATAGATTTAAGTTATGGGCCCAATATTATAATTATCATGATGGGTATGTTCGTGTGTGTATATATACATATAAGTTACAAGATTTCTTTGTGAACAACTAGAAAATAAGACAAGATTTATTAAATATTTTGTTCCTCTAAGAAGCATAATCTAGGCTTTTCCAGAATCTTCAATTAGAATTGAAATATCTGATGTTGAATTAATATTTTCTTTAGATGATTTTAGATCGGAAAAATAGTGCCTATCTCTGTGTGATGTTGCATTGTCTTCAAAACATAAATTTCCATTATTAATTTTTAGAAAATTCATAGTTCCACAAAAATAAAAATAAACATTAACCAAAAATATATATATAAATTTTAAAGAAACATCAATTCAGAATGATAATAATTTTAAAGAATATGGAGAACATCCAATTAAAATAAAGATAACACACTAAATATTAAAATTTATTTCAACGAAAAAAGCAACACGCAAAAGATTATTGGGTGGACCAAAATATTAATCAAGATAATTAAACAAGTTCATTTTGTCCTCATAAACGCAGAAGCACGAAATGTTCGTATCATGTCCCGACAATTATTGTAGGATTGGCGATGGTGGTGTAATTGGCTACTGTGGAGGTAGTGCTACACAAAAATTCTCAAGCAATGGTGCAAAGGAAGGATTTGAAGGAAACACGTTTTGCAGACAGCTTTCTGCAATCTCCAACAATGCCTTGCAACATGCTGGACCAAGCAAGTCGGATTGTTCACTCAAGAAAGAGGAAATAAGTTCTTCAACACACCCGGGAATATTTGATTTGATCGAAGAAAGACATGGGTCATCAAGTGATCCTCCAAGGCCCCCAAGCCCCCCTATGCCCTTGAAGCTTCCGGAGCCCCGTAAACGACCTAAACCAAGGTTTTCTGAGCCTTTAATATTATGTGATTGAGCAAGGCTTGGTAAGATCACTACTAATATGGACGCCATAATTATTGCAATTGCATAGATAGTTTTGGCTTGAGGCATTTTCGCTATATAGCAAAGATTTTTTCTTGCTAGTGTCTGTGAAATCAGCTTGTGCACTTGGTGAGACAATTGCTAATCAGTGTGATGAAAAGGAGAGTTAATGGACGCCATATTTATAAGGGAAGGAGATAATGTACCTAGTTTGGCCTAGAGCTTTGCATTTCTTAAGAATTTTTATTGCATCCTAACGGAGTATGCAATGTCGCTTTGAATATTAAACATAACATTTATGCACTAAAATATTCTATTAATTAGATTCCCAGCAAATAACTTCAAATGGAGAATAATAAGTTCAGAATGCTACTATGTAAATGCATAAGGGCAGCGTCACAATAATTTTTAACAAAAATTAGTGGGCCATAAATTCACATTAACACTTATCGTCAGATCCAAAAAGAAGAAAAAAAAAAAAAAAGCAACAACAACATCCTCGAGATGTTTATCCAATTCGCCCTTGAAGTTTAAAAATGGAAGGCATGTACGACTCATACAAACCATGTTAAATATGTATTCTTAAGAATGGGTTGATGTCACCGCATTGATATTATCCCAGCGATCAATGACTAGTCATCCTCCAACTCTTTCGATGGATCCCAAGTACCCTGTGAACCGGGAATGTATCCAGAGTTTTTTTTTTTTTTTTTTAATAGGGATTAAAATATATATATATTTTTAATTATGAGTACATTTTCTCTTACATGGGATAAATTAATTTTTTTAACTAAAAATATATAGATATTTAATTATTTTTGAAAAAATACATAAAAGTTTAACATTCTTGATCTGGACCAGTGAGAATTGTATCTCCCGCCAGCCCAATGGTAGATCTGCCATTGCTATCAACTCTTGAACAAAAAGCTGTTTAATTAGAGAAGCCAGAAATCTTAGCTGCATGCATGATATTGATGTTTCCAATATATGCTTTCACATACAATTGAAGTTTTGATCTATGCATATGAAAACAAAATCTTAGTGTCTAGACTTGTGTCTCTAACATGCCCTCTCTCGTGCAGGGTTAGAGCCAGATAACAGGGGTCAGAGTAGGCACTACAATGACACAACTAGTAATTAAGAGTTCGGGAACACTTATCCATACACAAATTAATACTTAATTTGCATACATTATAACAATTACAAAATGTAAGCAATAAAACATATATAGAGTTTTCAAGACATGACTCTCTTTCTATAATAATAACATAACATATAAAAAAGAGAAAAATAAATAATTATAGTAATACAAAAAGTATCTTTTATAATTGTTCTTGGTGTGACTTCAAATTTTGAAATCATTGAATAATCAAGTCATTGTCAATGCTTAATTAGTCATAACCTATAAATAAGAATAAAAATTGCATCAATTAAAAAAGATATAAAAATGAACAAAAACAAGCTCATAATAATTACACACCCCTAAAAAGATAATTAGCACAAATTAAAGTTTTTACTTCAAACTATGAACAAAAACTTTGGAATATTCATTTTGAACCATACGAATTTGAATTACATTCTCAAAATAAAATAAGAAACATGATATTATAAAGCCATTATTAGACTCATGATGATGGAAAACATAGTTGTTTAGAATTGGACACAGACCATGTAGATTATATTCAATATCAACAAAAGTTGATATGAGCCAAGAAGCTCAACAATCTTGTCATTTTATGTTTCCCCTTTTATTGGTTTCATCTCTATCCGAGAGTTAGGCGCAAGCAAGAAATGTTTTTAGTTAATGCATCAATAATTTTGATTACCCCAAAAACTAATAACACTAAAAAAATCAGTAGTTAACAATGACTACTATTTGTTCTCATCCAAATTACGGAAGTTGACATACCATATTTTGACACTTAGAAAAATCCAGTGTATGTACTTGCATACACCGGAGGCTATATAGCTCCGCCTATACTCATGTGCAAGCAAAATTCAAGGTATGCACATGACAAGCGAGTGATAGTAGCATGACTTGAACCCAAAACCTTCACTATATCTAGGTCTGATACCATAACTAGTGATAATTTGATCTAGTTACTTAAGCTATTGGATAGTACTTAATCAGTTTGATATTTCCAGCAAGCCCCTCAAGTGCAAGTAAGGATTTCATGTAATGTATGTGGCAAACAAGATTATAGTTGCAAGACTTGTATCTACAATACGCCCCCTCATGTTGAAACAAAATTTAAGCTTTGTACGTGGAAAACGAGTGATAATAATGAGACGTGAACTCAAAAGCTTTTGGGTAACTAGATCTAATACCATGACAAGTGAGTAATTGATCTAAAAATTTAAGTTATAAGAAAATGTATATTTAATTAGTTTGATATATCCAACATGCCTCTCATATGTAAGCGAGGTTTGAGCTATGCACGTAATAAATGAGACTTTGGTGATGAGACTTATATGTTCAATACTAATTACATATAGTGGGGGACAATTTATTAGAAAGTACATAAAGTAATCTACATTAGTAACTAAATAGGACTTCCAAATCCAAAGAATGCATCCCTAGTGTCTTGGAAGCAGGGTGTTATAGTGCCCATTGTACATGGTAATGATCATTATGCTTTCGACATATATGGTATTGGTTTACCCACGTCAATGGTATAAAGAGTTTTTCTTTAAATCTTTGTATCATGGAAGTTGAATATTTCAGAATTGTAACTGCAATTATCTATTTACCAATAAGAAACAGTATGGGATTGAAGAATATTGAAAGAACTATGAGGAACAATAATACAAGTTTCCCATAGAATCTTTTCCCCAAGACTAGTTTTTAGTAATAGATATTGGTTTGGTGCAAGTATTCATTGCTTTCAAAATACAAACTAAACAATAAATCAAGTGAAAAAACTATTTCACGACTTAGGTTTGTAGATCAAGTGGTCACTTATCAACTTGCTGTATAAAACTCTAATTTATAATTTTCTTTATTAGAAAGGATTAACAATGACTCCACACTAGTACCTAATATTTTGTGGTTGTCATGTCCAAGTAGATGGTTATATATGGAAAATATATGTGGAAAACTTATAAAGTGTGACATGAGGAAGGTGTTAAGTTCTCTTTTATGTACCTCTCTCTAATTGGATCATTGAAAACTTATAAAGGTATGTGTTACATGAGAAAAGTAAATATCGGCATGTATTTGTACATTCTTTTGTGAAGAATTATCTATAATCATTTTTCATAACAAACCCACGAGAAGGAAAAAAGGTAAAATTATTATTTTTATGTCTTTTATCTATTTAAATAGTATTCTAAAGTTTATTTGATTTGAGGGTACTATATGAGTATTAATAAGATTCTTGAGAATATAGTAATATATAGGTGTACATATAACAATATTCCTAGGAATGGCAATGAGACAGGTCTGGGACGGAGGCTTCTATCCCCACGCTCCGCCCTATCACCTAAAAAGTCCCCTCAACACTCATCCTGCCTCGCGTTTTGTACTCCTATCCCCTGCCCCGTCCCCATATCTCCATGGGGAATGAGGATTTCCTGCCGCTTTTTTATTATTCTCTTAAACCTTACGATATAAAATAAATTTAACTTAGAAACTTCAAAATATAAATTTAATTCGAACCACCTAATTTTGAAATATAAATTAAAAATTTTAATAACCATAAATATAAATATAGGTCTTAGTAAATATTATAGTAATTGAGTTTTAAGCATTCAAAATAAATTTCAACTAAAATCATTGTGTATGAGAATTATACGTGGAAAAAAGTACTCATTTGTGTTATTGGAACCACTTTTTTTTTTATTGTAATCGAAAGTCTACACATAATAGTTATTGAAAATCGGTAAATATAACCTTTATGAAATGACCTGATCCCTCGCGGAATCAAGTCCCGATGTAACAACCAGACCCAATTCCCAAGGCAAGAAACGAGGAAAAACGGACGGAGTTTTCCTTGTACTTTGTGCAATCCAATACCTGTTCAACCAACTCAACAACAAGCATTCACCCACAACATTTGAAGTTTCAACATCTCTTTAGCTTATAATTTACAATTACAACTCAAGCTTATCACATTACAAATTCTATCTATGCATTTATTACATTACAAATGACTTATAGAACTCATAACACTCTCTTGACATTAGCAAGACAAAGTTATGAACAATCACGAGCATAGTGGAACCCTGTTATAAGTAGGCCATTTAACTTACAAAACTCTTCAAAAGCCACTTCGTTTTACTTGAAATTGATGATGAAAAAGGGGTAAGCAACTACATGCTCAGTGAAGGGGGGAGCAAGTACGGAGAGGTTTTGTAAAGCCTTTTCATGATGCAATGCACGTACGAAGTAACATTAATAAGCTCCAAACAGTACAAGAGACACGAAAGCATTAAAACACGATAATATGGAACAATAAACATTCCATCAAGCTTTAAGAAACTATGTAAACACTTTAAAAAGGATACGATTTCATTCCATTCCATCCTTTGCATGTTCTTTGCTCCAATGCATTCACGATATCGATAATCCCCTTATATCGTCGGTGGGTGTATTCCGGATGTACCCCAATAACCTACGACCCAACACCTTAAGGCCTTCAATGACTAAGCGAGTGAGAGAATAGGACGCATAGGTTGTGCAACCAATCATTGGCAAGCTCGCTACCGTCCCAGTGAAGGCACAACACTTCCGTGCCTCACTTAAGGTTACAACCTTCGCTAACGCTTGATAAATCACATGGATAATCATTTAAGTAACATTCGCGAAACATGTATAATAAGGGGACAACAAAGTAGGTTGTCCCTTGAGCATTTATATAAACATTTAAACACTTTAATCAATCAACAATTCGAGCATTCAAGTAAGCAATATAAGCAATAAAATATTTACAATCGATAGTTCAATTAGCTCATGCATTTAAACATTTAAGCAACCAATATAATCCATGGGCATTCATGTACTTTACGTTAACAAAACAATGCTCTAACTTCATGTAACAACTTCTATTAATAAGGTTAACCAATAAACTCTTAAGCAAGCATGAGTGTCACTACAAAACCAAGAAGTTACAAGCTAATATCAAGTATGATTTATCCATTTCGGTTATCAATCTTAATGTCCTTTAAAAATTCTAAAACTGCATAGAAATGTAGTTTGTTAAATGTAGATAGGTTTAGCATCAAACGAATCTCGATTCGGAGCTATATTCAATAAGATACAACCTCTAGAAATTTACTGCGCAAACTATCCTTCACTTACACGTGAATCAGAATCCTATTGTAATCAGTCTATATCATCACCTTAACCTCAATATTAGCTCGTGCACTAAACATAGAGTTTGTTCTACTATATGTCTAGTATAACATATCCAAAAATCAGACTCATCCATTAAGGTTTACCATATCAAAACAATCATGCAAAAACAGTGCGCAGGATTCTCTTTTAGGCCTTGTTTTGCTTGCTTGTTCAATTCTTGATGTAGTTTACCAATTATACAAGCTAAAACACTCACTTAAACCTTTAATCAAACATATAATCTTCACTTTATACTACTACATCAAGCAACAAGTATACATCAATACATATACATCCAACTACACAAGGCTTACAACACATATACCTCACCCTTTCCATTCCATAAAGAACTTAACATGCTTTTCATGGCTAAATCTTTCATTATTCCACATAACCATAAACTTACCACTAGCAATTTACAAGAAAAAAATACAAAAGCATGAAGCCCTCACCTTTAATTTGAACAATTGCACCAAAATAGCTAAGATTGAGCAAAAGATCACCTATTTTCTTCTTTTTTCTTCTTCTTTCTTCTTCCTTTTCCTTCTTCTCCTCCATGGTTTTTGCTCTCTGTTTTTCTCTCTTTCCTTTCTCTACCAATTGATTCTAGAGCTTTCCATGAGCTTTGTTTGTTGTTTTGATATTATAAGAGCTTTAATGGGCTTAATTTGGGCCTCCAAACACACTTAGTAAATTAATTGGCCCACAAACTAGTTTGAGCTAATCATTTGGGCTTTCTTATGTTCTAATTCTCTACAAAATGCACTTATTTGTCATTAACTAGTCAATACTCTACTTTTAATTACGATAATACAATGAAGGCACATATCGATTCAAATAACAAGACAAGAAGCAAGCCAATTTAATGCGAACGAATAAATGCAAGTTAATAAAATAATAATTGTCTTTGGGTCCGAGAGTCACATCTTAACTATGTTATTTGAAAATATTTTGAAGAACAACTAACAAATCTCTTGAACCTACTATGATTAATAGTAAAAGATAGGTATTTATGTAAAAAGAATTGCAAATGTCAAGTAATGGCAAGTTTTGTCTTAATTAAAGGAATTATTATAAAATCCTTTTGAATAATCCATTTTTTCTTCTCCATTTTAGTAATACTTTATCTAATGTCATTTTTTCTATGCTTTTATATTTATAATTCTAAATTTCATTATATATGTAAAACTAAATATATAAAAACAACTAAATATGTATGCAAGGCAGATTATGCGGGACGGGAAATGCCCATCCTTGTGCCCCGCTCTTGTGTGGGGATTTAAAGTTAATCCCCATCCCCTGTGTAACGACCCCAACTCGGTCCTTCTCAACACTAGGTCAAAGTCTGCGTTTATCGTCATTGCGAGTTCATAACTTTCTATTAAAAGGAACAATAAATAAAGAATTACTTAATAACAAGCCATTATATAATAATTTAAGTACAAAAGTGTGTTACAACATTTGAGATCCGATAACTACCCGGCTATCATACAAACTGGAGTTTCAACACAGCTACCCTTTTTCCCGAAATTAATACAACAAACTCTAACTTTTATAACTTGGATCCAACTATGACAACAAGAGGCTTCGAGCATGTAAACATTCGAAGTCAATATCCATTTCAAGCTAAGCTGCACCTACACTGGGGGGGGGGGGGGGGGGGAGGGGGGGGGGAAAGAGGGTGAGCTCTGGGGAAGCTCAGTGAGGATAGAGAAGAAGAGTTTGAAAACATTTCTGGTCAGTCTCTTTTCCAAATCATGATGCAATTCACGTACGGTAATATTAACAAACTAATTCTCATAAAATACATATGATAACGAGTAGAAAATTATCACATTTGAGTCATATCTACTAACAGAAATGACATTTAGATAAACAGTAGTGACATATATCCACATCACATAACAGCCTATTCTCTGAGGGTGGTACCAAGCAAGAGTATGACACTACTCTCCGAGGGTGGTACCAAGTGAGCATAAGAACAAGTCAATCATATCACGAGGTGGTCAGCCTTAATCACAATGCCAACTTCTTATCTCTCCTAAGAGGATACTCCGGATTCTATCCAAAATCTACGACCTAACTCTCCGAGGGTGGTACAAAGTGAGAGAGGGAATAAGTCCATGATAGACAAGGGAGCACCGACAAGTCCTATGCCGCCCGACGTTCGTGCAAGCTACTGGGCCTAAGGTTGCAACCCTCAATTTCAAGAGCATACAGGCATGCACAGGTAGTCATAGAATACACAGCAGATCATATGAGGATCAACTAAAGTGGTTGTCCCGGCAAGCAATAAACATTTTCTTGGCAATTCAGAGTATTATTTCGGCAGAATAATGGCTATAAGAAAGCAATTTCTAAGTATAAATTGAGCATTTTGACAGCATGCAAATAATATATTTAACATTTCTAAAAATATTTGGGCAGCACATATTAGCATTTAACTGGAAAAATTTAAGCATAACAGGGATATACTAACATGTAGATACCATAAATAAGTAAAACAATAAAACCCTCACAGTCAAGCTTGTCTCTATTTACAACTTATAAATTAATAACTAATTTGTACCATAAATGAAATAACTCAAATAAGCATGAGTTTTTCAAAAGTTTCCTCACCTCAAAATGTCGAAAATTGGAGAAGATTTAGACCCATTTTGGAACTTTCGGAACGTTTACTAACTGAATCGATATAATTTAGTAAAATCGGGCCAGAAAAAACTTGTCTGCCCGTTTGATTTCAAGGGGTCAAGTGACCCATTTATATTGGTTTTCAAAGCTGACGTAGGGGAAACATGTGTCCCGCCACATGTCTTACATGCGTGGCACGTCCACGCATGTGTGACACGTGTCCTCCTACGTGTCACGCATGCGTGGCATGTCTATGCATGTGTGACATGTGTCTTTCCACGTGTCTCGCATGCGTGGCACGTCCACGCATGTGTGATACGTGTCCTATCCTGAGACACGAGTCACTCTCTAAGAGTGACACCAATGTTTCATTTTTTGCTCGTTTCGTGCGCAGGTGCTCTGATTTTCATATTTTTGGGCCGGAATGCAATTTTGTCAAACTTCGCCATTATGTAGTACAAGTTAAAAGAAATCCAATGACGTATGTCCGTTTTTCGCGGCGAAATCTCGATTTTCCTATAATTGGCTTCGAAGTGAAACCCCTTTTCCGAATCAAAAATCCCTAAAATTGGAAAAACAGCCGAAATGGCCTGAAAAGTTAAAGGAAATCACATATACTCTTGTAAGCAGTTGAAAAGTTTTACTTGCTCATGATATGGAGCTTTACATCCCTGTAACGACCCTAAGCTTAATGTTAATTCATGTTATAAAAATACCTAATAATAGATTACTATTAATCGTAATACCAATTGTTTTTTAAATAGTAAGATAATTAACTATAGATTAAATGCAGACAAATAATCAGAAAGACACATTTTCCAAAAATAACGAAAGAAATAAATATAAATAAATACTTGTAAATGCATGGTCGGGCTCGGGTATTACATCCTTCTCCCCTTATAAAAATTACGGCCTCGCAATTTACTTCTCCAGTACCTCTAGTCCACTGCGCGAGATTGAATACCGGATGCCAAGTAAGAATTCCAAACATGAGCCTCGAATGGGGATACCCGGATAAGAATACCAAAGAACACCATATAAGAATACCGCGTGAGAATACCAAGAAATCTCGAATGCCAAATAAGGGCAATATAGACGCCAAATAAAGGCTCATCTTTATAAATCCAATAAATAAGAAGTCCAGAGAAAATACCGAATAAGAATTCCAAGAAAGAAGTCCAAATGAAGATACATAAAAGAATACCAACGGCCAATAGTAATCCCGAGCGTTGAATCCCATCCGTTAATCAACTATTCCCTCTTTTGTTGACCCACAGCCGAGGAGATCCATGACGCTTTCAGGGGAAGAGACTACTTACCATTTTACTGGTAATGCATGTATATAGTTAATAAGATACTCATAATTAAACATGCAATTTAACAAATAAACCCACAACAGAGAAGCACACTAAACATATATGATCACACTAAACACATATTCCTGGAAGACGACTACCTACTAACCGAAGATCCTATCCCGGTTTACGAGCTATCTAAGCTCTGATATCACCTGTAACGACCCCAACCCGGCCCTTCTCAAAACTAAGTCAAAGTCTGCGTTTATCGTCATTGCGAGTTCATAACTTTCTATTAAAAGGAACAATAAATAAAGAATTATTTAATAACAAGCCTTTATATAATAATTTAAGTACAAAAAGGTATTACAACATTTGAGATCCGATAACTACTCGGCTATCATACAAACTGGAGTTTCAACACAGCTACATTTTTTTCCCAAATTAATACAACAAACTCTAACTTTTACAACTTGGATCCAACTATAATAGCAAGAGGCTTCGAGCATGTAAACATTCGAAGTCAATTTCCATTTTAAGCTAAGCTGTACCTACATTAGGGGGGGGGGGGGGGGGGGGGAGAAAAGAGGGTGAGCTCTGGGGAAGCTCAGTGAGGATGGAGTAGAAGAGTTTGAAAACATTTCTGATCGGTCTCTTTTCTAAATCATGATGCAATTCACGTACGGTAATATTAACAAACTAATTCTCATAAAATACATATGATAACGAGTAGAAAATTATCACATTTGAGTCATATCTACTAACAGAAATGACATTTAGATAAACAATAGTGACATATATCCACATCACATAGCAGCCTACTCTCCGAGGGTAATACCAAGTAAGAGTAGGACACTACTCTCCGAGGGTGGTACCAAGTGAGAGTAGGAACAAGTCGATCATATCACGAGGTGGCCAGCCTTGATCACAATTCCAACTTCTTATCTCTCCCAAGAGGATACTCCGGATTGTATCCAAAATCTACAACCCAACTCTCTGAGGGTGGTACCAAGTGAGAGAGGGAATAGGTCTACAATAGACATGGGAGCACCGGCAAGCCCTATGCCGTCCGGCGTTCGTGCAAGCTATCGGGCTTGAGGTTGCAAACCTGAATTTCAAGAGCACACAGGCATGCACAAGTAGTCATAGAATACACAGTAGATCATATGAGGATCAACTAAAGTGGTTGTCCCGGCAAGCAATAAACATTTTCTTGGCCATTCAGAGTATTATTTCAGCAGAATAATGGCTATAAGAAAGCAATTTCCAAGTATAAATTGGGCATTATGACGGCATGCAAATAATATATTTAACATTTCTAAAAATATTTGGGCAGCACATATTAGCATTTAACTGGACAAATTTAAGCATAACAGGGATATACTAACATGTAGATATCATAAATAAGTAAAACAATAAAACCTTCATAGTCAAGCTTGTCTATATTTACAACTTATAAATTAATAACTAATTTGTACCATAAATGAAATAACTCAAATAAGCATGAGTTTTTCAAAAGTTTCCTCACCTCAAAATGCCGAAAATTGGAGAAGATTCAGACCGATTTTGAAACTTTCAGAACGTTAACTAATTGAATCGATATAATTTAGTGAAACCAGACTAAAAAAAACTTGTATGCCCGTTTGATTTCATGGGGTCAAGTGACCCCTTTATATAGGTTTTCAAGGCTGACGCAGGGGAAACACGTGTCCCGCCACATGTCTCACATACGTGGCACGTCCACGCATGTGTGACATGTCACTCCACGAGAGTGACACCGACGTTTCGTTTTTGTCCGTTTCGTGCGCAGGTGTCCCAATTTTCGTATTTTCGGGCCGGGATGCAATTTTGTCAAACTTTGCCATTATGTAGTACAAGTTAAAAGAAACCCAATGGCGTATGCCCCTTTTTCGTAGCGGAATCCCGATTTTCCTATAATTGGTCCCGAAGTGAAACCCCTTTTCCAAATCAAAAACCCCTATAATTTGGAAAACAACAGAAATGACCCGAAAAGTAAAAGGAAATCACCCATACTCTTGTAAGCAGCTGAAAAGTTTTACTTGGTCATGATATAGAGCTTTACATCCCCGTAACGACCCTAAGCTTAATGTTAATTCATGTTATAAGAACACCTAATAATATGTTACTATTAATCATAATACCAATTGATTTTTAAATAGTAAGATAATTAACTATAGATTAAATGCAGACAAATAATCAGAAATGCATATTTTCCAAAAATAATGAAAGAAATAAATATAAATAAATACTTGTAAATGCATGGTCGAGCTCGGGTATTACACCCTGCCCCATTCCCTATTTCGTACCCCAATCCTCGCACCGTTTGGGGCGGGGACAGAGGCGGGGGCGAGACGAATACCCACAAAACTTACGCCTATTGCCATCCTTAAATATTCCCTAAATTGGAATCAAATTCTAAATCTCACCATTGTTATTGTGTAGAAAGAATATTTTGCATTAAATAGATTTAAGTTATGGGCCCAATATTATAATTATCATGATGGGTATGTTCGTGTGTGTATACATACATATAAGTTACAAGATTTCTTTGTAAACAACTAGAAAATAAGACAAGATTTATTAAATATTTTGTACCTCTAAGAAGCATAATCTAGGCTTTTCCAGAATTTTCAATTAGAATTGAAATATCTGATGTTGAATTAATATTTTCTTTAGATGATTTTAGATCGGAAAAATAGTGCCTATCTCTGTGTGATGTTGCATTGTCTGCAAAACATAAATTTCCATTTTTAGAAAATTCATAGTTCCACAAAAATAAAAATAAACATTAACCAAAATATATATAAATTTTAAAGAAACATCAATTCAGAATGATAATAATTTTACAGAATATGGAGAACATCCAATTAAATTAAAGATAACACACTAAATATTAAAATTTATTTCAAAGAAAAAAGCAACACGCAAAAGATTATTGGGTGGACCAAAATATTAATCAAGATAATTAAACAATTTCATTTTGTCGTCATAAACGCAGAAGCACGAAATGTTCGTATCATGTCCCGACAATTATTGTAGGATTGGCGATGGTGGTGCAATTGGCTACTGTGGAGGTGGTGCTGCACAAAAATCCTTAAGCAATGGTGCAAGGGAAGGATTTGAGGGAAACACATTTTGCAAACAACTTTCTGCAATCTCCAACACTGCCTTGCAACATGCTGGACCAAGCAAGTCGGCTTGTTCACTCAAGAAAGCGGAAATAAGTTCTTCAACACACCCGGGAATATATGATTTGATCGAAGAAAGGCATGGGTCATCAAGTGAACCTCCAAGGTCCCCAAGCTCCCCTATGCCCTTGAAGCTTCCGGAGCCCCGTAAACGACCTAAACCAAGGTTTTCTGAGCCTTTAATATTATGTGATTGAGCAAGGCTTGGTAAGATCACTACTAATATGGACGCCATAATTATTGCAATTGCATAGATAGTTTTGGCTTGAGGCATTTTCGCTATATAGCAAAGATTTTTTCTTGGTAGTGTCTGTGAAATCAGCTTGTGCACTTGGTGAGACAATTGCTAATCAGTGTGATGAAAAGGAGAGTTAATGGACGCCATATTTATAAGGGAAGGAGATAATGTACCTAGTTTGGCCTAGAGCTTTGCATTTCTTAAGAATTTTTATTGCATCCTAACGGAGTATGCAATGTTGCTTTGAATATTAAACATAACATTTATGTACTAAAATATTCTATTAATTAGATTCCCAGCAAATAACTTCAAATGGAGAATAATAAGTTCAGAATGCTACTATGTAAATGCATAAGGGCAGCGTCACAATAATTTTAACAAAAATTAGTTGGCCATAAATTCACATTAACACTTATCGTCAGATCCAAAAAGAAAAAAAAAAAAAAAAAAAAAAGCAACAGCAACATCCTCCGAAATGTTTATCCAATTCGCCCTTGAAGTTTAAAAATGGACGGCATGTACAACTCATACATACCATGTTAAATATGTATTCTTAAGAATGACTTGATGTCACCGCATTGATATTATCCCAGCGATCAATGACTAGTCATCCTCCAACTCTTTCGATGGATCCCAAGTACCCTGTGAACCGGGAATAGATCCAGAAATTTTTTTTTTAATAGGGATTAAAATACATAATTTTTTAATTATGAGTACATTTTCTTTTACACGGGATAAATTAATTTTTTAAACTAAAAATATATAGATATTTAAATTTTTTTTGAAAAAATACATAAAATTTTAACGTTCTTCTAGACCAGTGAGAGTTGTAGCTCCCGCTAACCTAATGATAGATCTGCCACTGCTGTCAACTCTTGAACAAAAAGCTATTTAGAGAAGCCAGAAATCTTAGCTGCATGATATTGATGTTTCCAATTTATGCTTTCACCTACAATCGAAGTTTTGATCTATGCATATGAAAACAGAATCTTAGTGACCAGACTCGTGTCTCTAACATGTCCTCTCACGTGTCAGGGCAAAGCCAAGCAACGGAAGTCAGAATAGGTACTACAATGACACAAGTAGTAATTAAGAGTTCGGGAACATTTATTTATATATAAACAAATACTTAATTTACATACATTATAACAATTACAAAATGTCAGGAATAAAGCATATATCGAGTTTTCAAGACATAACTCTCCTTCTATAATAATAACATAACATATAAAAGAGAGAAAAATAAATAATTATACTAATACAAAAAGTATATTTTATAATGAGTAATGCTATATACCACTCTATTTTTCACACTCTTATACCACTCTTTAGTTGGTATATTGACATGTCATGCCAAGTTGGCAAACTTAATTTTTTCGTGTTCTCTCCCCTGTTTTTTTTTTCATCTCTTATTAACATTTTCTATCAACGTTTATTTGCTATCATTTTCATACTCTTACCAACGTTTTCTTCTTACGTATTAACCCTAACCAAAAATCCCAAATCAATTCAGTCAAAAATAAATTATTTATCACACCATGAAAACATAACAGCATATACATTGCAGATTCAATTTCTTCTTGTTCAAATTATTTATCAAAAGAGACGACACCTTGTGGACTTGGGGAGCCATCATTGGCAGACTCCTTGTTATGTACTCTCTTCGGCGGTGTATCTCTGATAACTTCAAAATTATAGGTATGGGAAGGTAGAAAAACATGGATTATAGGATACTCCAAAATAACTAAATTAGCGAATTGCTCACGAATTGGGGCCTTTACATCCAACTCGCAGAAAGAAAATTTGGGGCCCTTTGAATATTTATGGATGAAAAATTTTAGCGCACCAGGGGCTCCTCGCAGAATTTCTTCAATTTATGATTCCAAGGACTAGGTTTAAAATGATTCTCTATAACTGAACAGATATTTTTGTTTTTCATGTACTCCATGGTCAATCAATACAACATCTGTTGAATGAAATCACCACTATTTAGCAATAGAAGAGAATAAATAATTTTTTTTTGACTGAAGTGATTTGGGAATTTTTTGTTAGGGTTAGTACGTAAGAAGAAAACATTGGTAAGAGTAGGAAAATGATAGTAAATAAACGTTGACATAAAATGTTAATAAGAGATGAAAAAAAAACAGGGGAAAGAAAACGAAAAAATTAAGTTTTCCAACTTGGCATGACATGTCAACATGCCAACTAAAGAGTGGCATAAGATTGTGAAAAGTATAGTGGTATATAACATTACTCATTTTGAAATCATTGAATAATCAACTCATTGTCAATGCTTAATTAGTCATAACCTATAAATAAGAATAATAATTGCATCAATTAAAATAAACATATAAAAATGAACAAAAACAAGCTCATAATAATTACACACCCCTAAAAAGATTAATTAGCACACATTAAACTTTTTACTTCAAGCTATGAACAAAAACTTTGGAATATTCATTCTAAACCATAAGAATTTGAATTACATTCTCAAAATAAAAAAAGAAACATGATATTATAAAGTTATTATTAGACTCATAATGATGGAAAACTTAGTTGTTTAGAATTGGACACAGACCATGTAGTTTATATTCAATATCAACAAAAACTGATATGAGCTAAAAAGCTTAACAATCTCGTCATTTTTTGTTTCTCCTTTTATTGGTTTCATCTCTATCTGAGAGTTCAGCACGAGCAAGAAAAGTTTTTGGTTATGGCATCAATAGTCTTGGTTACCCCAAAAACTAATAATATTAAAATGTTCAGTAGTTAACATTCACCACTATTTGTTTTCTCATCCAAATTATGGAAGTTGACACACCATATTTTGACACTTAGAAAAATCTAGTGTATGTACTTGCATACACCGGAGGCCATATAACTCCGCCTATACTCATGTGTAAGCAAAATTCAAGCTATGCACGTGATAAGGGAGTGATAGTAGCGTGACTTGAACCCAAAACCTTCACTATATCTAGGTCTGATACCATAACAAGTGATAATTTGATCTAGTTACTTAAGCTATTGGATAGTACTTAATCAGTTTGATATTTCCAGCAAGCCCCTCAAGTGCAAGTAAGGATTTCATGTAATGTATGTGGCAAACAAGATTATAGTTGCAAGACTTGTATCTACAATACGCCCCCTCATGTTGAAACAAAATTTAAGCTTTGTACGTGGAAAACGAGTGATAATAATGAGACGTGAACTCAAAAGCTTTTGGGTAACTAGATCTAATACCATGACAAGTGAGTAATTGATCTAAAAATTTAAGTTATAAGAAAATGTATATTTAATTAGTTTGATATATCCAACATGCCTCTCATATGTAAGCGAGGTTTGAGCTATGCACGTAATAAATGAGACTTTGGTGATGAGACTTATATGTTCAATACTAATTA
The DNA here is from genome assembly GCA_037974665.1 of Ehretia macrophylla. Classification (NCBI taxonomy): domain Eukaryota; kingdom Viridiplantae; phylum Streptophyta; class Magnoliopsida; order Boraginales; family Ehretiaceae; genus Ehretia; species Ehretia macrophylla. The sequence goes on from CM075775.1 coordinate 11,169,969, forward strand.
CATATAGTGGGGGAAAATTTATTAGAAAGTACTTAAAGTAATCTACATTAGTAACTAAATAGGACTTCCAAATCCAAAAAATGCATCCCTAGTGTCTTGGAAGCGGGGTGTTATGGAGCCCGTTGTGCATGGTAATGATCATTACGCTTTCGACATATATGGTATTGGTTTACCCACGTCAATGGTATAAAGAGTTTTTCTTTAAATCTTTGTATCATGGAAGTTGAATATTTCAGAATTGTAACTGCAATTATCTATTTACCAATAAGAAAGAGTATGGGATTGAAGAATATTGAAAGAACTATGAGGAAATACATGTTTCCCATAGAATCTATTCCCCAATACTAGTTTTTACTAATAGATATTGGTTTGGTGCAAGTATTCATTGCTTTTGAAATACAAACTAGACAATAAATCAAGTGAAAAAACTATTTCACGACTTAGGTTTGTAGGTCAAGTGGTCACTTGTCAACTGGCTCTATAAAACTATAATTTATAATTTTCTTTATTAAAAATGATTAACAATGACTCCACACTGGTACCTAATATTTTGTGGTTGTCATGTCCAAGTAGATGGTTGTATATGGAAAATATATGTGGAAAACTTATAAAGTGAGACATGAGGAAAGTGTTAAGTTCTTCTTTATGTACCTCTCTCTAATTGGATCATTGAAAACTAATAAAGGTATGTGTTACATGAGAAAAGTAAATATCGGTATGTATTTGTACATTCTTTTGTGAAGAATTATCTATCATCATTTTCATAACAAACCCATGAGAAGGAAAAAAGGTAAAATTATTATTTTTATGTCTTTTCTCTATTTAAATAGTATTCTAAAGTTTATTTGATTTGAGGGTACTATATGAGTATTAATAAGATTCTTGAGAATATAGTAATATATAGGTGTACATATAACCATATTATTTGGAATGACAATGAGACAAGTCTGGGGCGGAGGCATCTATCCTCACGCTCTGACCTGTCACCTAAAAAATTCCCCCAACAATTGTCCTACCCCGCGTTCTGTACTTCCATCCCCCGCCCCGTCCCCATATCTCCATGGGGAATAAGTATTACCTGCGAGTTTTTTATTATTATCTTAAACCTTACGATATAAAATAAATTTAACATAGAAACTTCAAAATATAAATTTAATTTGAACCACCTAATTTTGAAATATAAATTAAAAGTTTTAATAACCATAAATATAAATATAGGTCTTATATAGTAAATATTATAGTAATCGAGTCTTAAGCATTCAAAATAAATTTCAATTAAAATCATTGTGTATGAGTATTATACGTGGAAAAAAGTACTCATTTGTGTTATTAGAACCACATTTTTTTTTATTGTAATCGAAAGTCTACACATAATAGTTATTGAAAATCGTTAAAATATAACCTTTATGAAATGACCCGATCCCTCGCAGAATCAAGTCCTGATGTAACAACCCAACCCAATCCCCAAGGCAAGAAACGATAAAAAACGGACAGAGTTTTCCTTGTACTTTGTGCAATCCAATACCTGTTCAATCAACTCAACAACAAGCATTCACCCACAACATTTGAAGTTTCAACATCTCTTTAGCTTATAATTTACAATTACAACTCAAGCTTATCACATTACAAATTCTATCTATGCATGTATTACATTACAAATGACTTATAGAACTCATAACACTCTCTTGACATTAGCAAGACAAAGTTATGAACAATCACGAGCACAATGGAACCCCGTTATAAGTAGGCCATTCAACTTACAAAACTCTTCAAAAGTCACTTCGTTTTACTTGAAATTGATGAAGAAAAAGGGGTGAGCAACTACGTGCTCAGTGAAGTGGGGAACAAGTATGGAGAGGTTTTGAAAACCCTTTTCATGATGCAATGCATGTACCAAGTAACAATAATAAGCTCTGAACATTACAAGTGACACGAAAGCATTAAAACACAATAATATGGAACAAAAAACATTCCATCCAGATTTAAGAAACTATGTAAACACTTTAAAAAATGATACGATTTCATTCCATTCCATCCTTTGCATGTTATTTGCTCCAATGCATTCATGATATCGATAATCCCCTTATATCGTCGGTAGGTGTACCCCGGATGTACCCCGATAACCTACATCCTAACACCCTAAGGCCTTCAATGACCAAGCGAGTGAGAGAATAGGACGCAGAGGTTATGCAACCAATCATTGGCAACCCCGTTGCCGCCTAGTGAAGGCACAACACTTTCGTGCTTCGCTTAAGGTTATAACATTTGCTAACTTTCGATAAATCACTTGGATAATCATTTAAGTAACATTCGATAAGCACGTATAATGAGTGGACAACAAAGTAGGTTACCCCTTGAGCATTTATATAAACATTTAAACACTTTAATCAATCAAGAATTCGGGCATTCAAATAAGCAATATAAGCAATAAAATATTTACAATCGGTAGTTCAATTAACTCATGTATTTAAACATTTAAGCAACCAATATAATCCATGGGCATTCATGCACTTTACGTTAACAAAACAATGCTCTAACTTCATGTAACAACTTCTATTAATAAGGTTTAAGCAAGCATGAGTGTCACTAGAAAACCAAGAAGTTACAAGCTAATATCAAGTATGATTTATCCAGTTCGGTTATCAATCTTAATGTCTTTTAAAAATTCTGAAACTACACAGAAATGTAGTTTGTTAAATGTAGATGGTTTTAGCATCAAACGGATCTCGATTCAGAGCTATATTCAATAAGATACGACCTCTAGAAATTTACTGCACAAACTATCCTGCACCTACGTATGAATCAGAATCCTACTGTAATCAGTCTATATCAGCACCTTAACCTCAATATTAGTTCTTGCACTAAACATAGAGTTTGTTCTACTATAAGTCTAGTATAACATATCCAAAAATCAGCCTCATCCATTAAGATTTACCATATCAAAATACTCATGTAAAAACAGTGCGCAGATTGCTATTTAAGCCTTGTTTTGCTTGTTCAATTCTAGATGTAGTTTACCAATTATACAAGCTAAAACACTCACTTAAACCTTTAATCAAACATATAATCTTCACTTTATACTACTACATCAAGCAACAAGTATACATCAATACATATGCATCCAATTACACAAGGCTTACAACACATATACCTCACCCTTTCCATTCCATAAAGAACTTAACATGCTTTTCATGGCTAAATCTTTCATTATTCCACATAACTATAAACTTACCACTAGCAATTTACAAGAAAAAAATACAAAAGCATGAACCCCTCACCTTTACTTTGAACAATTGCACCAAAATAGCTAAGATTGAGCAAAAGATCACCTATTTTCTTCTTTTTTCTTCTTCTTTCTTCTTCCTTTTCCTTCTTCTCCTCCACATTTTTTGCTCTCTGTTTTTCTCTGTTTCCTTTCTCTACCAACCGATTCTAGAGCTTTCCATGAGCTTTGTTTGTTGTTTTGATATTATAAGAGCTTTAATGGGCTTAATTTGGCCCTCCAAACATACTTAGGAAATTAATTGGCCCACAAACTAGTTTGAGCTAATCATTTGGGCTTTCTTATGTTCTAATTCTCTACAAAATGCACTTATTTGCCATTAACTAGTCAATACTCTACTTCCAATTATCATTATTTCCAATTACGATAATACAATGAAGGCACATATCGATTCAAATAACAAGAAGCAAGCCAATTTAATGCGAACGAATAAATGCAAGTTAATAAAATAATAATTGTCTTCGGGTCCGGGAGTCACACCTTAATTATGTTGTTTGAAAATATTTTGAAGAACTACTAACAAATCTCTTAAACCTACTATGATTAATAGTGAAAGATAAGTATTTATGTAAAAAGAATTGCAAATGTCAAGTAATGGCAAGTTTTGTCTTAATTAAAGGAATTATTATAAAATCCTTTTGAATAATCCATTTTTTCTTCTCCATTTTAGTAATACTTTATCTAATGTCATTTTTGTCACGCCCCAACTCGACCCCTCTTACAATCAGTCAGGACACAACGGAATTTCGGCAGCATAACGACAGTAACATGAATATCAGGGCTCTAAACCAACCCTTAATAACAACATACATCAAACTCCACAAATCACCAACCAACTCCACAATCAAATTAACAACATACAACGCAACCATTTCACACATTAAACATTCTTTCATCAACTCATTCATAGTTATGCGCCTCCGTTCCAACATAATACATTAACCCTTAATATACAATACAAAAACATATTGAGCCAATCTAGCAACCTAATCATAAACAAAAGAGAAGCTACTAAGACAACATCAACTAATTCATTAACTTATCAACATCTTATACATTATAGACTATAAAGCAGATAAAAGTCTACTAAGTTAATTTACAAGATAATAAAACATGTACGACATCATGGATAAGACTCTGGAACATAGGACTCATCCACGTAAGACACGTTTTCCACATTCTCCTCTTCAGGAGGCACGTACCCGTAATCCTGTAAAAGTACACCTGTATGCATGCAATAATAGAGAGTGAGCTTATATAAATAAGCCCAGTGAGGATCCGATAGATCTCGAGCAAGGTCTACTAAACTCCTTGGAATAATCCTTTGAGTCAGTAAACACACAATAACATCAATAATACTATCATCACATAACTATATGACCATTCAATAAAGGATACTCTCTCTAGTTGGTGTAGCTCCAAACGCCATCACGATCTCAACCATTCTTCTTGTAACTCCCCATTACTCACGCACCCGGGGTACCCCCAATAACCTCGCCCTCCATGACACCTCCGTCATGCGAGCTGGAGGCGATCTCTGATAGTCATGCCGTTATCAACCCGACAGCCCGATGCTGCCCGAGAGGTGGCACACACATACCAGAGACCCAGCAATAAATATAAACATCAATCATCAATATTCCGAGAGATCAGCAACAAAAGTGCCCGATTCCCGTACTCAATAATCAATCAATATCATTTTATCATCATCAATAATCATATCATCATCATCAATAACATCAATAATCAATTAAACAACAAATAACTAAGTTAGATGACAAAGTAGGCCATCCAACCGAACATGCATTAAACACACAATCAAACCTTAGTTTACCCATCAACAACTCACAATTCAATCACTCAAACCACACCCGATCAACTAAGGCTCAAGTCAATAATTTAAAGAAAGAGAACCTAAACCTCAAATAATCATATCTTACATTCTACTAATCCAAACAACTCCAAATCAATTTCAAACACTCACCCATTCGATCATTTACATTAACCTTCTCGGAAATCCCCCATAACCCCTCCAAATCATGCCCGATAACCCTAAAACACTAGGATGTCTTGGCTGGATTTTCCGGGTTTTCACACAAACAATGTAATCAAAAATTCGGCATTACAACAACGCTAACACGTAATTATCAAGTATTTAGAAATCGACGGCAATCGATTTCGATCAACACAACTCATTTAATTCAACTTTGAACATTTTAATCAAAATTAAATACCCGAAAAATAAAAATTATGCTACATCCGACAGAAATTCGTAGTATTAGTATATAACGATCCCTAGCATGCAAGGAGCAATAATCTATCATCAGATTTCAATTCTAACGGTTCAATCTTCATTTATACGCAAAAACACAAAAATGACATTTTGAGATCTAGAATTTTTCTCTCACCTTTGATCCGAAGTAAAGCTAGGAATGCGTGCAACAGGTGTCCAACAAGCGGAATTAAGCTCGGTTTGAAAAGATTCGGACTTTAAATGAGTTTTCTAAGGCAAAATTACTTTGAAAATAAGTTGAATAAAATCTCTTTTTTTTCCCTAAGCTTTCACGGCTGCAAGGTGTGTGAAAATGTGGTGTTTTGCTTTGTTTCATTGTGTGTTGGTGATATATGCATGAAAGTCAACAAGTCAAATGAAAGTCAAAGTTGAAACTTTAGTATTTTTAGTGTTTTCTTGACTTTAAATGCATTTTATTGATCACCAAAGTTCAAAACATTTATTCAACACCCAAGCTAGCTCAAGTAAATTATTTTTAGGTGACAAGAAGTTTTACAATCAAACAATTTCACCCGAGTCGGCTTAAAACTCGATTTTCGCAAAAGTCGGTGTAAAAACCCTAATAAATTCTTAAGCCGATTTTAAAATCGTTTTCATCAAACACAGGTCTATTAAAGTCCGTTGACTAATTCTAGAAGGGTTAAAAAAACCAGTTTCAAAATTTTAGCGGACGTGTTTCGAAAACACTATTCACTAAAAATCGACGATAAAATTTCTGATCCCGTTTTTGATGAAAAATTCATGAATGCACATTTAGCACGTATTAGGAGTATTGACATCAAAATTATAACATTCTAGGCCCTATAGCACATTAACAGGACATATGCACCCAAAACGAGGTAAAGCACGTAAATCGAGTTAAAACAGAAAAATGGGGTTTCACAATTTTTCCTATACTTTTATATTTATAATTCTGAATTTCATTATATATGTAAAACAAAATATATAAAAATAACTAAATATGTATGCGATGCGGGTTATGTGGGACGGGAAATGCTCATCCTCGTGCCCCGCTCTTGTATGGGGATTAAAAGTTAATCCCCCTCCCCTGCCCCATTCCCCATTTCCTTTCCCAATCCTCACCCTATATAGGGTGGGGGCAGGGGCAGGGGCGAGGTGGATACCCGCAAAACTTACCTCATTGCCATCTTTAAATATTCCCTAAATTGGAATCAAATTCAAAATCTCACCATTGTTATTGTGTAGAAAGAATATTTTGCATTAAATAGATTTAAGTTATGGGCCCAATATTATAATTATAATGATGGGTATGTTCGTGTGTGTATATATACATATAAGTTACAAGATTTCTTTGTGAACAACTAGAAAATAAGACAAGATTTATTAAATATTTTGTTCCTCTAAGAAGCATAATCTAGGCTTTTCCAGAATCTTCAATTAGAATTGAAATATCTGATGTTGAATTAATATTTTCTTTAGATGATTTTAGATCGGAAAAATTGTGCCTATCTCTGTGTGATGTTGCATTGTCTTCAAAACATAAATTTTCATTATTAATTTTTAGAAAATTCATAGTTCCACAAAAATAAAAATAAACATTAACCAAAATATATATAAATTTTAAAGAAACATCAATTCAGAATGATAATAATTTTACAGAATATGGAGAACATCCAATTAAATTAAAGATAACACACTAAATATTAAAATTTATTTCAAAGAAAAACGCACAACGCAAAAGATTATTGGGTGGACCAAAATATTAATCAAGATAATTAAACAATTTCATTTTGTCGTCATAAACGCAGAAGCACGAAATGTTCGTATCATGTCCCGACAATTATTGTAGGATTGGCGATGGTGGTGCAATTGGCTACTGTGGAGGTGGTGCTGCACAAAAATCCTTAAGCAATGGTGCAAGGGAAGGATTTGAGGGAGACACATTTTGCAAACAGCTTTCTTCAATCTCCAACACTGCCTTGCAACATGCTGGACCAAGCAAGTCGGCTTGTTCACTCAAGAAAGCGGAAATAAGTTCTTCAACACACCCTGTGGAAAGGCATGGGTCATCAAGTGATCTTCCAAGGTCCCCAAGTTTCCCTATGCCCTTGAACCTTCCGGAGCCCCGTAAACGACCTAAACCATGGTTTTCTGAGCCTTTAATATTATGTGATTGAGCAAGGCTTGGTGCGATCACTACTAATATGGACGCCATAATTATTGCAATTGCATAGATAGTTTTGGCTTGAGGCATTTTCGCTATATAGCAAAGATTTTTTCTTGGTAGTGTCTGTGAAATCAGCTTGTGCACTTGGTGAGACAATTGCTAATCAGTGTGATGAAAAGGAGAGTTAATGGACGCCATATTTATAAGGGAAGGAGATACTGTACCTAGTTTGGCCTAGAGCTTTGCATTTCTTAAGAATTTTTATTGCATCCTAACGGAGTATGCAATGTTGCTTTGAATATTAAACATAACATTTATGTACTAAAATATTCTATTAATTAGATTCCCAGCAAATAACTTCAAATGGAGAATAATAAGTTCAGAATGCTACTATGTAAATGCATAAGGGCAGCGTCACAATAATTTTAACAAAAATTAGTTGGCCATAAATTCACATTGATACTTATCGTCAGATCCAAAAAGAAAAAAGAAAAAAAGAAAAAAAGCAACAACAACATCCTCCGAAATGTTTATCCAATTCGCCCTTGAAGTTTAAAAATGGACGGCATGTACAACTCATACATACCATGTTAAATATGTATTCTTAAGAATGGCTTGATGTCACCACATTGATATTATCCCAGCGATCAATGACTAGTCATCCTCCAACTCTTTCGATGGATCCCAAGTATCCTGTGAACCGGGAATGGATCCAGAATTTTTTTTTATTTAATAGGGATTAAAATACATAATTTTTTAATTATGAATACATTTTCTCTTACACGGGATAAATTAATTTTTTAAACTAAAAATATGTAAATATTTAATTTTTTTTGAAAAAATATATAAAATTTTAACGTTCTTCTAGACCAGTGAGAATTGTAGCTCCCACTAGCCTAATGGTTGATCTGCCACTGCTGCCAACTCTTGAACAAAAAACTATTTAAAGAAGCCAGAAATCTTAGCTGCATGATATTGATGTTTCCAATATATGCTTTCACATACAATTGAAGTTTTGATCTATGCATATGAAAACAGAATCTTAGTGACCAGACTCGTGTCTCTAACATGCCCTCTAACGTGTCAGGGCAAAGCCAAGCAACGGAGGTCAGAATAGGTACTACAATGACACAAGTAGTAATTAAGAGTTCGGGAACATTTATCTATACATAAACTAATACTTAATTTACATACATTATAGCAATTACAAAATATAAGCAATAAAGCGTATATAGAGTTTTCAAGACATAACTCTCCTTCTATAATAATGACATAACATATAAAAGAGAGAAAAATAAATAATTATAGTAATACAAAAAGAATATTTTATAATGAGTAATGCTATATACCACTCTATTTTTCACACTCTTATACTACTCTTTAGTTGGTATCTTGACATTTCATGCCAAGTTGCCAAACTTAATTTTTTCGTGTTCTGTCCCTGTTTTTTTGTTTTTTCATCTCTTATTAACATTTTCTATCAACGTTTATTTGCTATCGTTTTCATACTCTTACCAACGTTTTCTTCTTACGTATTAACCCAAACCAAAAATCCCAAATCAATTTAGTCAAAAAAAAATTATTTACCACACCATGAAAACATAACAGCATATACATTGCAGATTCAATTTCTTCTTGTTCAAATTATTTATCAAAAGAGACGACACCTTGTGGACTTGGGGAGCCATCATTGGCAGACTCCTTGTTATGTACTCTCTTCGGCGGTGTATCTCTGATAACTTCAAAATTATAGGTATGGGAAGGTAGAAAAACATGGATTATAGGATACTCCAAAATAACTAAATTAGCGAATTGCTCACGAACTGGGGCCTTTATATCCAACTCGCAGAAAGAAAATTTGGGGCCCTTTGAATATTTACGGATGAAAAATTTTAGCGCACCAGGGGCTCCTCGCAGAATTTCTTCAATTTATGATTCCAAGGACTAGGTTTAAAATGATTCTCTATAACTGAACAGAGATTTGTGTTTTCATGTACTCCATGGTCAATCAATACAACATCCGTTGAATGAAATCGCCACTATTTAGCAATAGAAGAGAATAAATAATTTTTTTTTTGACTGAAGTGATTTGGGGATTTTTTGTTAGGGTTAGTACGTAAGAAGAAAACGTTGGTAAGAGTAAGAAAATGATAGCAAATAAACATTTACATAAAATGTTAATAAGAGATGAAAAAAAAAACAGGGGAGAGAAAACGAAAAGTGTGAAAAGTAGAGTGGTATATAGCATTACTCTTTTATAATTGTTCTTGGCGTGAGTTCATATTTTAAAATCATTGAATAATCAAGTCATTGTCAATGCTTAATTAGTCATAACCTATAAATAAGAATAATAATTGCATCAATTAAAATAAACATATAAATTAAAATGAACAAAAACAAGCTCAAAATAATTACACACCCCTAAAAAGATTAATTAGCACACATTAAACTTTTTACTTCAAGCTATGAACAAAAACTTTGGAATATTCATTCTAAACCATAAGAATTTGAATTACATTCTCAAAATAAAAAAAGAAACATGATATTATAAAGTCATTATTAGACTCATGATGATGAAAAACTTAGTTGTTTAGAATTCGACACAAACCATGTAGTTTATATTCAATATCAACAAAAGCTGATATGAGCTAAGAAGCTTAACAATCTCGTCATTTTTTGTTTCTCCTTTTATTGGTTTCATCTCTATCCGAGAGTTAGGCACGAGCAAGAAAAGTTTTTAGTTATGGCATCAATAGTCTTGGTTACCCCAAAAAATAATAATATTAAAATGTTCAGTAGTTAACATTTACCACTATTTGTTTTCTCATCCAAATTATGGAAGTTGACACACCATATTTTGACACTTAGAAAAATCCAGTGTATGTACTTGCATACACCGGAGGCCATATAGCTCCGCCTATACTCATGTGCAAGCAAAATTCAAGCTATGCACGTGATAAAGGAGTGGTAGTAGCGTGACTTGAACCCAAAACCTTCATTATATCTAGGTCTAATACCATAACAAGTGATAATTTGATCTAGTTACTTAGGCTATTGGATAGTACTTAATCAGTTTGATATTTCCAACAAGCCCCTCAAGTGCAAGTAAGGATTTCATGTAATGTATGTGGCAAACAAGATTATAGTTGCAAGACTTGTATATACAATACGCCCCCTCATGTTGAAAAAAAATTTAAGCTTTGTACGTGGAAAACGAGTAATAATAATGAGACGTGAACTCAAAAGCTTTTGGGTAACTAGATCTAATACCATGACAAGTGAGTAATTGATCTAAAAATTTAAGTTATAAGAAAATGTATATTTAATTAGTTTGATATATCCAACATGCCTCTCATATGTAAGCGAGGTTTGAGCTATGCACGTAATAAATGAGACTTTGGGGATGAGACTTATATGTTCAATACTAAATACATATAGTGGGGGACAATTTATTAGAAAGTACTTAAATGAGACTTTGGTGATGAGACTTATATGTTCAATACTAATTACATATAGTGGGGGACAATTTATTAGAAAGTACTTAAAGTAATCTACATTAGTAACTAAATAGGACTTCCAAATCCAAAGAATGCATCCTTAGTGTCTTGGAAGCGGGGTGTTATGGAGCCCGTTGTGCATGGTAATGATTATTACGCTTTCGAAATATATGGTATTGGTTTACCCACGTCAATGGTATAAAGAGTTTTTCTTTAAATCTTTGTATCATGGAAGTTGAATATTTCAGAATTGTAACTGCAATTATCTATTTACCAATAAGAAAGAGTATGGGATTGAAGAATATTGAAAGAACTATGAGGAACAATAATACATGTTTCCCATAGAATCTTTTCCCCAAGACTAGTTTTTACTAATAGATATTGGTTTGGTGCAAGTATTCATTGCTTTTGAAATACAAACTAGACAATAAATCAAGTGAAAAAAACTATTTCACGACTTAGGTTTGTAGATCAAGTGGTCACTTGTCAACTGGCTCTATAAAACTCTAACTTATAATTTTCTTTATTAAAAAGGATTAACAATGACTCCACACTGGCACCAAATATTTTGTGGTTGTCATGTCCAAGTAGATGGTTGTATATGGAAAATATATGTGGAAAACTTATAAAGTGAGACATAAGGAAAGTGTTAAGTTCTTCTTTATGTACCTCTCTCTAATTGGATCATTGAAAACTTATAAAGGTATGTGTTACATGAGAAAAGTAAATATCGGTATGTATTTGTACATTCTTTTGTGAAGAATTATCTATCATCATTTTCATAACAAACCCATGAGAAGGAAAAAAGGTAAAATTATTATTTTTATGTCTTTTCTCTATTTAAATAGTATTCTAAAGTTTATTTGATTTGAGGGTACTATATGAGTATTAATAATATTCTTGAGAATATAGTAATACATAGGTGTACATATAACAATATTATTTGGAATGGCAATGAGACAGGTCTGGGGAAGAGGCATATATCCTCACGCTCCACCCTGTCACCTAAAAAGTCCCTCAACACTTGTCCCGCCCAACATTCTGTACTCCTATCCCCTGCCCCGTCCCCATATCTTCATGGGGAATGAGGATTACCCGTGGGTTTTTTTATTATTCTCTTAAACCTTACAATATAAAATAAATTTAACATAGAAACTTCAAAGTATAAATTTAATTTGAACCACCTAATTTTGAAATATAAATTAAAAATTTTAATAACCATAAATATAAATATAGGTCTTATATCGTAAATAGTATAGTAATAGAGTCTTAAGCATTCAAAATAAATTTCAATTAAAATCATTGTGTATGATAATTATACGTGGAAAAAAGTACTCATTTGTGTTATTGGAACCACATTTTTTTTTATTGTAATTGAAAGTCTACACATAATAGTTATTGAAAATTGTTAAAATATAACCTTTATGAAATGACCCGATCCCTCGCGGAATCAAGTCCCGATGTAACAACCCGACCCAATCCCCAAGGCAAGAAACGATAAAAACGGATGGAGTTTTCCTTGTACTTTGTGGAATCCAATACCGGTTCAATCAACTCAACAACAAGCATTCACCCACAACATTTGAAGTTTCAACATCTCTTTAGCTTATAATTTACAATTACAACTCAAGCTTATCACATTATAAATTCTATCTATGCATGTATTACATTACAAATGACTTATCACTACAAAAAAAAATTGAATTTTGCGAGAGACAGTTCCCCTCACCGTGCCGTCGCCAATTTAGAATTTGCGATGGCAAGGTGAAGGGAAACGTCCGTCAGACACGAGGTGGTCGCCAAAATCGTACCCCTCACCAAGCCGTCACCAATTTGTCGACGGTTACAAAACTATCTCCAGCCCCTCTCCAATTCTCCCGTCATCAAGCTCTCGCCAAATTTTCCGTCTCCAAGCCATCACAACAGTGTGCAGTCACCATGCCCTCGCCAACTTAATCTGTCTCCAAACTGTCACAAAAATTGTCCTCGCTAAGCCCTCGCCAACCTTTCCTATCACCCGACCATCACCAATGTTTGCCGTCACCGAGCACTCGCCAACTTAACCCCTCACCGAACCGTCACCAAAATTGTCATCGCCAAGCCCTCGCCAATAAAGATGTTAAAATTAAAAAAGGAAAAACTGTGGACCATATACAACCAAACAGCAATTAAAAGAAACTAAATATACAATAAAAGAGCTACCAAAGTAGAATTATTTTATTAACTAGTATAGATCTGAAATGTTATCTCATAGACTAATTGTCTAAACATTTGAAACAAAAATCAATAACATGTTGTGTCCCAAACATATGAACCAAAAAACAATATTGTATGTCACGTCCCAAAAGTTCACCAAAGCCTTTAGAAGCATTAGCTCTAACATCTGAAATTTAAAGTGCTCATCTCAGTAGTGTATTCCTTAATATTGGCAATAACAATATATTTACAGTGCAATTGAGCAACTTGTATAATACATTTGGGTATACAAAACCTATAATGTATTCATTATATTGTATAAGTCCACCGTAGCGGGATGCACAGAAGCATTAGCTAAAAATGTTTACTAACCCAAGAAAATATATTCATATAACATGAAAATAACTAAAGCATTTAAAACTAGAACTTAGACATAATCACAATCAAATTTTGATGGATCCAGGAGCTTGATAACCAAAGAAGTAGTAGATGACATTGAACTTCTTTCCCTTGTAAGTTCCTTCTTTCAATAAAAATCATTTTAGAGAAAAGAGCAGATGAAAAGCAAAAAGGTCTTGTTTAAGTTCAAACATGCACAAGAGCAAGTTCAATTATAGCCTGTAAAATATTTCTTAGTCCTTGCAGCAAATAAACATTGATAAAAGAAATTAAAAGATCACGAAAAACTTAGCGCGATCTGTTCTTGAACAATCATATGGGCAATTTTTATAATTAGAATAGCAGAATTAAAAGTTCTTTTGAAATGTCAAATTCATATAAAAAATTTAATTAAAATGTCGACAATCAAAATTTAAATTTAAATTAAATAGTCATAAACGATCCTGTCTTAATCATAGACAAACACAAACAAATTTACTGGTGTACGTCATACTCAGTATCATAAAATCCCAGATGAGACCAGACCTTTCAGAACTTGTATATTAGGGGTTTCATCTTCTCTCTCTGTGGTCCTCATATGCAAATAAAACTTCCAGAAAGTCGAAGTCAAAATGTTTCCTTTCCTCTCTGTCTATTATATTTATGATTTATGACAAGGTTGAAGCAGGATCCTCTTCATTTACGTTGGCTCCTACTGCTGTCCATTACCTATAATAACATGTTTTTATTATGATAATTATCATGTATACAATGTTTCTTTTCATCACTCAATTAACTATATTTAAATAACTTCATCCAATATTCCACACGACCAGATTGCATGTGAAATTTCAAGGTCATAGGAATTATCAACTCATAAGAAATGATAGATTGTCAAATGAAATTTGGAACCTGTTTCCTGCTAGTAACATCTATACACGTCTCTTAAATCGTCCAGAAATTGCAATATGAACAATTTGGATTTTTATTATGCAAAAATTGTATCAATGATGGGTATTGAATGTTAAATAAGTAGAAAGTCTATAAAGAGGATTCTAATTTCATAAATATGTCTACATAATACATCTAATAGTTTCTACATATACCCCCAGCTAAAAAAAACACACAAGATTGTATACGATGCATGTACTAATTGGCTGCATAAATCAACTTCTTTATACACCCCTAAATAAACAAGAACCTAAGGTCATTTTTCCTCATGGAACACATAACAAAGAATGCAACATGGAGGACAAAAAGTAATCATTACCTTGTGATGCTGTTTGAGGGACCTTAAACACTCTCTCATTTGTTCTGCCTTTATAACTGGCTTGACTGGCAATAAGCTCTGTAATTTTTCCATGATAATAGAAATGCTTCTTTACCTCATGTTTTTGACAAGATGATATTGAGTACGAAGCATAATTTATATATACAGATCATTCCAATAAACTCAAACCTTCTTTTCCTCCACAATAGGTGCAGGAGGATTTATAGCATCAGGATCTTCAGGTGGCAATACAAGCTTCCTCCTTCTTTCTGCCTATAAAAATCAGAGATACTTTGTTATAAGCATACTACTGCATGTAACGAACAATTTGGAGTAGACATCCTAATTATCAGTGTGATAATACGATTAAGAAAACTGTAGCTTAATCTTGCCACATTCAGCCTATGATAAGCGGCTTCACCACAGAAAATATGACCATAATAGAAAGACAGCTCAGCGTTTAAGCTACAGGGTAAAGACTGATCATGGTTTTCCAAATCAAAAGACTTATGAAGTGTAAATGCATATATTTTAATTTGATCTCAGCTTTTCTTGTAGACAGGCATTTACTACTTTGACAACAAGCTGATTATCGGATGATTGAAGCGAGATATTAAGAAAAGAGAATCTAACACTAGGAAAAATCATCCAGACCTTGTCTTTTTTCCAATTTTTGACGGATTTTTTCTCTAGGTCTTCTCTCTTCCTCTTTCTCTACTTTCCGCAAGGCGATTATACTGCAAGATCAAATCACCATATTCTAAGGCAATAAGCAAAAGTCACTTACAAAACATACCAATTTGTATATATTAGAAGTGAAACAAACCGTTTTCTTTCATTTTCTTCCTCAATTCGCTTTGCTTCAAGAAGTTCCTTTCCATTTCGAATTCTTTCCTGAAATAAATTTAATACCCAAAATTCATATAACAGTAATAGAACTATGTAGATTAATAGTGACGAGAACGGTAGAAATTTATCATGAAATTTAAGTGGGCATTGGAATATTTATCATGTCATGACCACAGGAAAAAAAATCCAACGTAAGGTGCTATATCTGCAAATTCAATCAAAAAAGAAAAACCAATAATAATATTTCTGATGAGTTTACAGTTAGAAGAAATGACAAGGAAACAAAAGGTACCTTCTCTCTTTCTCTTGCCATTCGCCTCTCTTCTTCTTCTTTCTTTTTACGAGCTTTCTCCCTGATATCATATCAAGTGATAAAAGTGAACAATTGAAATTTTAACAACAAAAAAGTGACAACAAGTTGATGGAAGAATAGGAAGAGTGAATATAAGCGGTAAGTGAAGCTAATACATGCATACACTGAGGAGCCTATTTCCCCTATAAAATAAAATATTTATGGTTTAAGTTACCAACTAGTATATCTTACCACAAGAAGATTTCCTATGATTCGTACTTATTATCTATGTTACCACTTGAATTATTTAAATTGCGATGATGTATCCTATCCAACAAAATTTTATGTGCGGAACCACATGAAGATCCGTTAATTTACAACAGAAACATGGTCTTGGTGAGCAGATCACATTAGCATACAAACAATTGCCAACTCCAAGACCATAGGCAAGCTTGCTGTTCTAGATTAGCTTTCCAACTTTGCCTTTATTTTAAGCTTTCTGTATTACCTTCAAATGAAAATGAGTATCTAGTATGTCTAGATATTCATTCAGTTCCCTCTGCCAAATGGTGCTCAAAGAAGAGAGAATACTTGTTCTGAAGATTAGTAAGCAACTAAAAATAGATTACTATAATTGGGACATGGATTGGATTACTTTTTTCTTAGAAACTCAAATACTTTTAGCCATTTATAATCTGAAACTCCAGTTGATGATTGAACAATGTTACTTTACAGACAAAGATGAAGTTTGAAAAATACTTAGTTTTGCTGACCGTTGTATAGAAGATTTTGGTCAAATTGCATCATTGTGATTGCTAAATCTATCATTACATGCATGTATTCAACAACTCAATTTTAGTGTCAAAGACCCAGGTGATTGTTATTTGTCAATCAGAACATTACTATATCATGCTAAAGGATAGTAACCAGCATATACAGCATCTCAATATGAGTAAACACAATATACAAGGAACTCACTAAATAAAAGCACAAGGACAAATTTGATATGTACCTTAATTCTTGTGCTTTCATCTTTATCTCTTCCAGAGTAAGAGAAGGTTTTGAAGCCTCAGCTTTCTTGCTGACAGGTACCTACACATTTGTCATATTATAGCACATGGTAACATTCAAAATGACTTTCAAAACACAGTGCACCAGAGATGGCCAAATGAATTCAATTATGTTAATAGAGATTAGACAAATTATCCAAAGTCCTGTACCCTGAAGTTGAAAGCTTAAAATTTTCCACAATCTAAAGTGAGAAAGCTGCACCCCTTACATAAGTATGTCATTTAATTAAAATCGAAAATTAAAAATTAAAAAACATAACATATTAAAAACCTAAAAATTAAAAATTGAAAAAAATAAAAAAAATGAAAAAATTTCAAAAAACCAAAAATAACATAAAACAAAAATATAAAATGAAAAGTAAGAAGAAAATTTTGTGTGTATATATATATATATATATATATATATATATATATATATATGTATGTATATGTATGTATATACATATCTATATGTAAATATATTATATATATTTATATAACAAAAAATAATAAAATAAAATTACCTTATTGTTGGGGAAGGGAGGGGACTGTGGGTCGCGGGGGTGGGGGGTTGTAGGTCATGTGGGGGTGGAGGCGCTACGGGGTGGGGGTGGGGTACCGTCGTAGGGAAGAGGGGTTTGGGGAATTTTGTTTTTTTTTGGTCAAGAGTTTGGGAAAGTTCAAATTTAAAATAAAAAAATCTGATGTCTTTTTTTTTAATTAAAAAGCCTAAATTGGAGACGGACCAACTTGGTCCGTCTCCATTTTTTGGAGACGGACAAGCTTGGTCCGTCTCCGAAATGGCTCAATAGCCCAAATTGGAGACGGACCAAGCTGGTCCGTCTCTATTTTTTGGAGACGGACGGACAAGCTTGGTCCATCACCAAAATGGCTCAATAGGCCAAATTGGAGATGGACCAGTGGTCCGTCTCTAATTTTTGTAGACAGACAGCTTGGTCTATCTCCATTTTATGGCACAATTTTTTTTAATGTGTAATTATTTTTTTATTATATTACTTTACTATATCTTTTTAATATGTATTTAAAATTAATCTAGAGTGTGATTTATTATTAATAAAAAATTATTACTACTAATTTATAAAATTAGAGAACTATGTAATTAATATTTATCAAATGCATACAAATTTTAAATTAATCAAATAATTAAATGGATATTTTTGGAGATGGTTTACAATATCGTCTCTAGATAGTTACCAATTGGAGACGATTTACAATAGTCCGTCTTCAAATAAGCAATTTTTTTTTCGTTTTATTTTTTTATTGTATTTGTTTAAGGGATACTAAGAGTACTATAAAAAAATTAATTTTTAAATAACATATTAAAATAATTTAAACTAATTTTTTTAAATTGAAAATATCTTTAGAATTATATGAATTTTTTCCTTTTATCAAACTATAATGCTTAACATTACTAGTTTAATTAATTATTGTAACTAAAATCAATACATAAACAAAATTTAAATTAAGATATTTCATTAATAGATCTTAAGAATTAATTATTAACAAAAAATTGATGACCGCGTACTAATAAATAAGACGTCACCACGATATCGCCAAGATTCATTTTGGGCGAGGGATTGGAGACAGGAGGCGTTCCCGTCGCCAATTTTGGAGACGGGATGCGTTCCCGTCGCCAATTTTGGAGATGGGAGGCTTTCCCGTCGCCAAAATTGGAGATAGGAGGCTTTCCCGTTTCCAATTTTGGAGACGGGAGGCTTTCCCGTTTCCAATTTTGGAGACAGGAGGCGTTCCCGTCTCCAATTTTGGAGACGGTGAAGTATGCCGTCACTAACAGTGACGGTTTGGTGACGGTTTTTTCTGACTCACATTATGCCGTCACTATCCTGTCACAAAATTGGTGTCAACCTTTCCCTTCACCAAGCCGTCGCTATATTGGTGACGGGATGACAACGGCCTGTCGCAAAATCTAATTTTTATTGTAGTGTATAGAACTCATAACACTCTCTTGACATTAGTAAGACAAAGTTATGAACTATCACGAGCACAATGGAACCCCGTTATAAGTAGGCCATTGAACTTACAAAACTCTTCAAAAGTCACTTCGTTTTACTTGAAATTGATGAAGAAAAAGGGGTGAGCAATTACGTTCTCAGTGAAGGGGGGAACAAGTATGGAGAGGTTTTGAAAAGCCTTTTCATGATGCAATGCATGTACCAAGTAACAATAATAAGCTATGAACAGTACAAGAGACACGAAAGCATTAAAACACGATAATATGGAAGAATAAACATTCCATCAAGCTTTAAGAAACTATGTAAACACTTTAAAAAATGATAGGATTTCATTCAATTCCATCCTTTGCATGTTATTTGCTCCAATGCATTCATGATATCGATAATCCCCTTATATCGTCGGTGGGTGTACCCCGGATGTACCCCGATAACCTACGTCCTAACACCCTAAGGCCTTCAATGACTAAGCGAGTGAGAGAATAGGACGCAGAGATTATACAACCAATCATTGGCAAGCCCGTTGCCGCCCAGTGAAGGCACAACTCTTTCGTGCTTCGCTTAAGGTTACAACATTTGCTAACGCTCGATAAATCACTTGGATAATCATTTACGTAACATTCGACAAGCACGTATAATGAGGGGACAACAAAGTAGGTTACCCCTTGAGCATTTATATAAACATTTAAACACTTTAATCAATCAAGAATTCGGGCATTCAAGTAAGCAATATAAGCAATAAAATATTTACAATCGATAGTTCAATTAACTCATGTATTTAAACATTTAAGCAACCAATATAATCCATGGGCATTCATGCACTTTACGTTAACAAAACAGTGTTGTAACTTCATGTAACAACTTCTATTAATAAGGTTTAAGCAAGCATGAGTGTCACTAGAAAACCAAGAAGTTACAAGCTAATATCAAGTATGATTTATCCAGTTCGGTTATCAATCTTAATGTCTTTTAAAAATTCTGAAACTACACATAAATTTAGTTTTTAAATGTAGATGATTTTAGCATCAAACGGATCTCGATTCAGAGCTATATTCAATAAGATACGACCTCTAGAAATTTACTGCACAAACTATCTATACCTACGCGTGAATCAGAATCCTACTGTAATCAGTCTATATCATCACCTTAACCTCAATACTAGCTCTTGCACTAAATATAGAGTTTGTTCTACTATAAGTCTAGTATAGCATATCCAAAAATCAGACTCATCCATTAAGGTTTACCATATCAAAACAATCATGCAAAAACAGTGCGCATGATTCTCCTTTAAGCCTTGTTTTGCTTGTTCAATTCTAGATATAGTTTACCAATTATACAAGCTAAAACACTCACTTAAACCTTTAATCAAACATATAATCTTCACTTTATACTACTACATCAAGCAACAAGTATACATCAATACATATACACCCAACTTCACAAGGCTTACAACACATATACCTCACCATTTCCATTCCATAAAGAACTTAACATGCATTTCATGGCTAAATCTTTCATTATTCCACATAACCATAAACTTACCACTAGCAATTTACAAGAAAAAAATACAAAAGCATGAACCCTTCACCTTTACTTTGAACAATTGCACCAAAATAGCTAAGATTGAGCAAAAGATCACCTATTTTCTTCTTTTTTCTTCTTCTTTCTTCTTCCTTTTCCTTCTTCTCGTCCACATTTTTTGCTCTCTGTTTTTCTCTCTTTCCTTTCTCTACCAACCGATGCTAGAGCTTTCCATGAGCTTTGTTTGTTGTTTTGATATTATAAGAGCTTTAATGGGCTTAATTTGGCCCTCCAAACATACTTAGGAAATTAATTGGCCCACAAACTAGTTTGAGCTAATCATTTGGGCTTTCTTATGTTCTAATTCTCTACAAAATGCACTTATTTGCCATCAACTAGTCAATACTCTACTTGCAATTATCATTATTTCCAATTACGATAATACAATGAAGGCACATATCGATTCAAATAACAAGAAGCAAGCCAATTTAATGCGAACGAATAAATGCAAGTTAATAAAATAATAATTGTCTTCGGGTCTGGGAGTCGCACTTTAATTATGTTGTTTGAAAATATTTTGAAGAACAACTAACAAATCTCTTGAACATACTATGATTAATAGTGAAAGATAAGTATTTATGTAAAAAGAATTGCAAATGTCAAGTAATGGCAAGTTTTGTCCTAATTAAAGGAATTATTATAAAATCCTTTTGAATAATCCATTTTTTCTTCTCCATTTTAGTAATACTTTATCTAATGTCATTTTTCCTATACTTTTATATTTATAATTCTAAATTTCATTATATATGTAAAACTAAATATATAAAAATAACTAAATATGTATACGAGGCGGGTTATGCGAGACGGGAAAGGCTCATCCTCGTGCCCCGCTCTTGTGCGGGGATTAAAAGTTAATCCCCATCCCCTGCACCATTCCCCATTTCCTATCCCAATCCTCACCCTAATTAGGGTGGGGGTGGGGGCAGGGGCAGGGGCGAGGTGGATACCCACAAAACTTACCTCATTGCCATCCTTAAATATTCCCTAAATTGGAATCAAATTCTAAATCTCACCATTGTTATTGTGTAGAAAGAATATTTTGCATTAAATAGATTTAAGTTATGGGCCCAATATTATAATTATCATGATGGGTATGTTCGTGTGTGTATATATACATATAAGTTACAAGATTTCTTTGTGAACAACTAGAAAATAAGACAAGATTTATTAAATATTTTGTTCCTCTACGAAGCATAATCTAGGATTTTCCAGAATCTTCAATTAGAATTGAAATATCTGATGTTGAATTAATATTTTCTTTAGATGATTTTAGATCGGAAAAATAGTGCCTATCTCTGTGTGATGTTGCATTGTCTTCAAAACATAAATTTCCATTATTAATTTTTATAAAATTCATAGTTCCACAAAAATAAAAATAAACAATAACCAAAAAATAAATATATAAATTTTAAAGAAACATCAATTCAGAATGATAATAATTTTACAGAATATGGAGAACATCCAATTAAAATAAAGATAACACACTAAATATTAAAATTTATTTCAACGAAAAAAGCAACACGCAAAAGATTATTGGGTGGACCAAAATATTAATCAAGATAATTAAACAAGTTCATTTTGTCCTCATAAACGCAGAAGCACGAAATGTTCGTATCATGTCCCGACAATTATTGTAGGATTGGCGATGGTGGTGTAATTGGCTACTGTGGAGGTAGTGCTGCACAAAAATTCTCAAGCAATGGTGCAAAGGAAGGATTTGAAGGAAACACGTTTTGCAGACAGCTTTCTGCAATCTCCAACAATGCCTTGCAACATGCTGGACCAAGCAAGTCGGATTGTTCACTCAAGAAAGAGGAAATAAGTTCTTCAACACACCCGGGAATATTTGATTTGATCGAAGAAAGACATGGGTCATCAAGTGATCCTCCAAGGCCCCCAAGCCCCCCTATGCCCTTGAAGCTTCCGGAGCCCCGTAAACGACCTAAACCAAGGTTTTCTGAGCCTTTAATATTATGTGATTGAGCAAGGCTTGGTAAGATCACAACTAATATGGACGCCATAATTATTGCAATTG
Source organism: Ehretia macrophylla (assembly GCA_037974665.1). Lineage (NCBI taxonomy): Eukaryota > Viridiplantae > Streptophyta > Magnoliopsida > Boraginales > Ehretiaceae > Ehretia > Ehretia macrophylla. The sequence continues at coordinate 11,192,811 of CM075775.1, forward strand.
CATAGATAGTTTTGGCTTGAGGCATTTTCGCTATATAGCAAAGATTTTTTCTTGGTAGTGTCTGTGAAATCAGCTTGTGCACATGGTGAGACAATTGCTAATCAGTGTGATGAAAAGGAGAGTTAATGGACGCCATATTTATAAGGGAAGGAGATAATGTACCTAGTTTGGCCTAGAGCTTTGCATTTCTTAAGAATTTTTATTGCATCCTAACGGAGTATGCAATGTTGCTTTGAATATTAAACATAACAGTTATGTAGTAAAATATTCTATTAATTAGATTCCCAGCAAATAACTTCAAATGGAGAATAATAAGTTCAGAATGCTACTATGTAAATGCAAAAGGGCAGCGTCACAATAATTTTAACAAAAATTAGTAGGCCATAAATTCACATTAACACTTATCGTCAGATCCAAAAAGAAAAAAAAAAAAAAAGAAAAAAAAAAGCAACAACAACATCCTCGAGATGTTTATCCAATTCGCCCTTGAAGTTTAAAAATGGAAGGCATGTACGACTCATACAAACCATGTTAAATATGTATTCTTAAGAATGGGTTGATGTCACCGCATTGATATTATCCCAGCGATCAATGACTAGTCATCCTCCAACTCTTTCGATGGATCCCAAGTACCCTGTGAACCGGGAATGTGTCCAGAGTTTTTTTTTTTTTTTTTAATAGGGATTAAAATATATATATATTTTTTAATTATGAGTACATTTTCTCTTACATGGGATAAATTAATTTTTTAAACTAAAAAATATATAGATATTTAATTATTTTTGAAAAAATACATAAAATTTTAACATTCTTGATCTGGACCAGTGAGAATTGTATCTCCCGCCAGCCCAATGGTAGATCTGCCATTGCTATCAACTCTTGAACAAAAAGCTGTTTAATTAGAGAAGCCAGAAACCTTAGCTGCATGCATGATATTGATGTTTCCAATATATGCTTTCACATACAATTGAAGTTTTGATCTATGCATATGAAAACAAAATCTTAGTGTCTAGACTTGTGTCTCTAACATGCCCTCTCTCGTGCAGGGTTAGAGCCAGATAACAGGGGTCAGAGTAGGCACTACAATGACACAACTAGTAATTAAGAGTTCGGGAACACTTATCCATACACAAATTAATACTTAATTTGCATACATTATAACAATTACAAAATGTAAGCAATAAAACATATATAGAGTTTTCAAGACATGACTCTCTTTCTATAATAATAACATAACATATAAAAAAGAGAAAAATAAATAATTATAGTAATACAAAAAGTATCTTTTATAATTGTTCTTGGTGTGACTTTAAATTTTGAAATCATTGAACAATCAAGTCATTGTCAATGCTTAATTAGTCATAACCTATAAATAAGAATAAAAATTGCATAATAATTACACACCCCTAAAAAGATAATTAGCACAAATTAAAGTTTTTACTTCAAACTATGAACAAAAACTTTGGAATATTCATTTTGAACCATAAGAATTTGAATTACATTCTCAAAATAAAATAAGAAACATGATATTATAAAGCCATTATTAGACTCATGATGATGGAAAACATAGTTGTTTAGAATTGGACACAGACTATGTAGATTATATTCAATATCAACAAAAGTTGATATGAGCCAAGAAGCTCAACAATCTTGTCATTTTATGTTTCCCCTTTTATTGGTTTCATCTCTATCCGAGAGTTAGGCGCAAGCAAGAAAAGTTTTTAGTTAATGCATCAATAATTTTGATTACCCCAAAAACTAATAACACTAAAAAAATCAGTAGTTAACAATGACTACTATTTGTTTTCTCATCCAAATTACGGAAGTTGACATACCATATTTTGACACTTAGAAAAATCCAGTGTATGTACTTGCATACACCGGAGGCTATATAGCTCCGCCTATACTCATGTGCAAGCAAAATTCAAGGTATGCACATGACAAGCGAGTGATAGTAGCATGACTTGAACCCAAAACATTCACTATATCTAGGTCTGATACCATAACTAGTGATAATTTGATCTAGTTACTTAAGCTATTGGATAGTACTTAATCAGTTTGATATTTCCAGCAAGCCCCTCAAGTACAAGTAAGGATTTCATGTAATGTATGTGGCAAACAAGATTATAGTTGCAAGACTTGTATCTACAATATGCCCCCTCATGTTAAAACAAAATTTAAGCTTTGTACGTGGAAAACGAATGATAATAATGAGACGTGAACTCAAAAGCTTTTGGGTAACTAGATCTAATACCATGACAAGTGAGTAATTGATCTAAAAATTTAAGTTATAAGAAAATGTATATTTAATTAGTTTGATATTCCAACATGCCTCTCATATGCAAGCGAGGTTTTGAGCTATGCATGTAATAAATGAGACTTTGGTGTTGAGACTTATATGTTCAATACTAATTACATATAGTGGGGGACAATTTATTAGAAAGTACATAAAGTAATCTACATTAGTAACTAAATAGGACTTCCAAATCCAAAGAATGCATCCCTAGTGTCTTGGAAGTGGGGTGTTATAGTGCCCGTTGTACATGGTAATGATCATTATGCTTTCGACATATATGGTATTGGTTTACCCACGTCAATGGTATAAAGTGTTTTTCTTTAAATCTTTGTATCATGGAAGTTGAATATTTCAGAATTGTAACTGCAATTATCTATTTACCAATAAGAAAGAGTATAGGATCGAAGAATATTGAAAGAACTATGAGGAACAATAATACATGTTTCCCATAGAATCTTTTCCCCAAGACTAGTTTTTAGTAATAGATATTGGTTTGGTGCAAGTATTCATTGCTTTCAAAATAAAAACTAAACAATAAATCAAGTGAAAAAACTATCTTACGACTTAGGTTTGTAGATCAAGTGGTCACTTATCAACTTGCTGTATAAAACTCTAATTTATAATTTTTTTTATTAGAAAGGATTAACAATGACTCCACACTGGTACCTAATATTTTGTGGTTGTCATGTCCAAGTAGATGGTTGTATATGGAAAATATATGTGGAAAACTTATAAAGTGTGACATGAGGAAGGTGTTAAGTTCTCTTTTATGTACCTCTCTCTAATTGGATCATTGAAAACTTATAAAGGTATGTGTTACATGAGAAAAGTAAATATCGGCATGTATTTGTACATTCTTTTGTGAAGAATTATCTATAATCATTTTTCATAACAAACCCACGAGAAGGAAAACAGGTAAAATTATTATTTTTATGTCTTTTATCTATTTAAATAGTATTCTAAAGTTTATTTGATTTGTGGGTACTATATGAGTATTAATAAGATTCTTGAGAATATAGTAATATATAGGTGTACATATAACATTATTCCTTGGAATGGCAATGAGACAGGTCTGGGACGGAGGCTTCTATCCCCACGCTCCGCCCTATCACCTAAAAAGTCCCCTCAACACTCATCCTGCCTCGCGTTTTGTACTCCTATCCCCTGCCCCGTCCCCATATCTCCATGGGGAATGAGGATTTCCTGCCGCTTTTTTATTATTCTCTTAAACCTTACGATATAAAATAAATTTAACTTAGAAACTTCAAAATATAAATTTAATTCGAACCACCTAATTTTGAAATATAAATTAAAAATTTTAATAACCATAAATATAAATATAGGTCTTAGTAAATATTATAGTAATTGAGTTTTAAGCATTCAAAATAAATTTCAACTAAAATCATTGTGTATGAGAATTATACGTGGAAAAAAGTACTCATTTGTGTTATTGGAACCACTTTTTTTTTTATTGTAATCGAAAGTCTACACATAATAGTTATTGAAAATCGGTAAATATAACCTTTATGAAATGACCTGATCCCTCGCGGAATCAAGTCCCGATGTAACAACCAGACCCAATCCCCAAGGCAAGAAACGAGAAAAAACGAACGGAGTTTTCCTTGTACTTTGTGCAATCCAATACCTGTTCAACCAACTCAACAACAAGCATTCACCCACAACATTTGAAGTTTCAACATCTCTTTAGCTTATAATTTACAATTACAACTCAAGCTTATCACATTACAAATTCTATCTATGCATTTATTACATTACAAATGACTTATAGAACTCATAACACTCTCTTGACATTAGCAAGACAAAGTTATGAACAATCACGAGCATAGTGGAACCCTGTTATAAGTAGGCCATTTAACTTACAAAACTCTTCAAAAGCCACTTCGTTTTACTTGAAATTGATGATGAAAAAGGGGTAAGCAACTACATGCTCAGTGAAGGGGGGAGCAAGTACGGAGAGGTTTTGTAAAGCCTTTTCATGATGCAATGCACGTACGAAGTAACATTAATAAGCTCCAAACAGTACAAGAGACACGAAAGCATTAAAACACGATAATATGGAACAATAAACATTCCATCAAGCTTTAAGAAACTATGTAAACACTTTAAAAAGGATACGATTTCATTCCATTCCATCCTTTGCATGTTCTTTGCTCCAATGCATTCACGATATCGATAATCCCCTTATATCGTCGGTAGGTGTATTCCGGATGTACCCCAATAACCTACGACCCAACACCTTAAGGCCTTCAATGACTAAGCGAGTGAGAGAATAGGACGCATAGGTTGTGCAACCAATCATTGGCAAGCTCGCTGCCGTCCCAATGAAGGCACAACACTTCTGTGCCACACTTAAGGTTACAACCTTCGCTAACGCTTGATAAATCACATGGATAATCATTTAAGTAACATTCGCGAAACATGTATAATAAGGGGACAACAAAGTAGGTTGTCCCTTGAGCATTTATATAAACATTTAAACACTTTAATCAATCAACAATTCGAGCATTCAAGTAAGCAATATAAGCAATAAAATATTTACAATCGATAGTTCAATTAGCTCATGCATTTAAACATTTAAGCAACCAATATAATCCATGGGCATTCATGTACTTTACGTTAACAAAACAATGCTCTAACTTCATGTAACAACTTCTATTAATAAGGTTAACCAATAAACTCTTAAGCAAGCATGAGTGTCACTACAAAACCAAGAAGTTACAAGCTAATATCAAGTATGATTTATCCATTTCGGTTATCAATCTTAATGTCCTTTAAAAATTCTAAAACTGCATAGAAATGTAGTTTGGTAAATGTAGATAGGTTTAGCATCAAACGAATCTCGATTCGGAGCTATATTCAATAAGATACAACCTCTAGAAATTTACTGCGCAAACTATCCTTCACTTACACGTGAATCAGAATCCTATTGTAATCAGTCTATATCATCACCTTAACCTCAATATTAGCTCGTGCACTAAACATAGAGTTTGTTCTACTATATGTCTAGTATAACATATCCAAAAATCAGACTCATCCATTAAGGTTTACCATATCAAAACAATCATGCAAAAACAGTGCGCAGGATTCTCTTTTAGGCCTTGTTTTGCTTGCTTGTTCAATTCTTGATGTAGTTTACCAATTATACAAGCTAAAACACTCACTTAAACCTTTAATCAAACATATAATCTTCACTTTATACTACTACATCAAGCAACAACTATACATCAATACATATACATCCAACTACACAAGGCTTACAACACATATACCCCACCCTTTCCATTCCATAAAGAACTTAACATGCTTTTCATGGCTAAATCTTTCATTATTCCACATAACCATAAACTTACCACTAGCAATTTACAAGAAAAAAATACAAAAGCATGAACCCCTCACCTTTACTTTGAACAATTGCACCAAAATAGCTAAGATTGAGCAAAAGATCACCTATTTTCTTCTTTTTTCTTCTTCTTTCTTCTTCCTTTTCCTTCTTCTCCTCCATGGTTTTTGCTCTCTGTTTTTCTCTCTTTCCTTTCTCTACCAATTGATTCTAGAGCTTTCCATGAGCTTTGTTTGTTGTTTTGATATTATAAGAGTTTTAATGGGCTTAATTTGGGCCTCCAAACACACTTAGTAAATTAATTGGCCCACAAACTAGTTTGAGCTAATCATTTGGGCTTTCTTATGTTCTAATTCTCTACAAAATGCACTTATTTGTCATTAACTAGTCAATACTCTACTTTTAATTACGATAATACAATGAAGGCACATATCGATTCAAATAACAAGACAAGAAGCAAGCCAATTTAATGCGAACGAATAAATGCAAGTTAATAAAATAATAATTGTCTTTGGGTCCGAGAGTCACATCTTAACTATGTTATTTGAAAATATTTTGAAGAACAACTAACAAATCTCTTGAACCTACTATGATTAATAGTAAAAGATAGGTATTTATGTAAAAAGAATTGCAAATGTCAAGTAATGGCAAGTTTTGTCTTAATTAAAGGAATTATTATAAAATCCTTTTGAATAATCCATTTTTTCTTCTCCATTTTAGTAATACTTTATCTAATGTCATTTTTTCTATACTTTTATATTTATAATTCTAAATTTCATTATATATGTAAAACTAAATATATAAAAATAACTAAATATGTATGCAAGGCAGATTATGCGGGACGGGAAATGCCCATCCTTGTGCCCCGCTCTTGTGTGGGGATTTAAAGTTAATCCCCATCCCCTGTGTAACGACCCCAACTCGGTCCTTCTCAACACTAGGTCAAAGTCTGCGTTTATCGTCATTGCGAGTTCATAACTTTCTATTAAAAGGAACAATAAATAAAGAATTACTTAATAACAAGCCATTATATAATAATTTAAGTACAAAAGTGTGTTACAACATTTGAGATCCGATAACTACCCGGCTATCATACAAACTGGAGTTTCAACACAGCTACCCTTTTTCCCGAAATTAATACAACAAACTCTAACTTTTATAACTTGGATCCAACTATGACAACAAGAGGCTTCGAGCATGTAAACATTCGAAGTCAATATCCATTTCAAGCTAAGCTGCACCTACACTGGGAGGGAAAAAAGAGGGTGAGCTCTGGGGAAGCTCAGTGAGGATAGAGAAGAAGAGTTTGAAAACATTTCTGGTCAGTCTCTTTTCCAAATCATGATGCAATTCACGTACGGTAATATTAACAAACTAATTCTCATAAAATACATATGATAACGAGTAGAAAATTATCACATTTGAGTCATATCTACTAACAGAAATGACATTTAGATAAACAGTAGTGACATATATCCACATCACATAACAGCCTATTCTCTGAGGGTGGTACCAAGCAAGAGTATGACACTACTCTCCGAGGGTGGTACCAAGTGAGCATAAGAACAAGTCAATCATATCACGAGGTGGTCAGCCTTAATCACAATGCCAACTTCTTATCTCTCCTAAGAGGATACTCCGGATTCTATCCAAAATCTACGACCTAACTCTCCGAGGGTGGTACAAAGTGAGAGAGGGAATAAGTCCACGATAGACAAGGGAGCACCGACAAGTCCTATGCCGCCCGGCGTTCGTGCAAGCTACTAGGCCTAAGGTTGCAACCCTCAATTTCAAGAGCATACAGGCATGCACAGGTAGTCATAGAATACACAGCAGATCATATGAGGATCAACTAAAGTGGTTGTCCCGGCAAGCAATAAACATTTTCTTGGCAATTCAGAGTATTATTTCGGCAGAATAATGGCTATAAGAAAGCAATTTCTAAGTATAAATTGAGCATTTTGACAGCATGCAAATAATATATTTAACATTTCTAAAAATATTTGGGCAGCACATATTAGCATTTAACTGGAAAAATTTAAGCATAACAGGGATATACTAACATGTAGATACCATAAATAAGTAAAACAATAAAACCCTCACAGTCAAGCTTGTCTCTATTTACAACTTATAAATTAATAACTAATTTGTACCATAAATGAAATAACTCAAATAAGCATGAGTTTTTCAAAAGTTTCCTCACCTCAAAATGTCGAAAATTGGAGAAGATTTAGACCCATTTTGAAACTTTCGGAACATTTACTAACTGAATCGATATAATTTAGTAAAATCGGGCCAGAAAAAACTTGTCTGCCCGTTTGATTTCAAGGGGTTAAGTGACCCATTTATATAGGTTTTCAAAGCTGACGCAGGGGAAACATGTGTCCCGCCACATGTCTTACATGCGTGGCACGTCCACGCATGTGTGACACGTGTCCTCCTACGTGTCACGCATGCGTGGCATGTCTATGCATGTGTGACATGTGTCTTTCCACGTGTCTCGCATGCGTGGCACGTCCACGCATGTGTGATACGTGTCCTATCCTGAGACACGAGTCACTCTCTAAGAGTGACACCAACGTTTCATTTTTTGCTCGTTTCGTGCGCAGGTGCTCTGATTTTCATATTTTTGGGCCGGAATGCAATTTTGTCAAACTTCGCCATTATGTAGTACAAGTTAAAAGAAATCCAATGACGTATGTCCGTTTTTCGCGGCGAAATCTCGATTTTCCTATAATTGGCTTCGAAGTGAAACCCCTTTTCCGAATCAAAAATCCCTAAAATTGGAAAAACAGCCGAAATGGCCTGAAAAGTTAAAGGAAATCACATATACTCTTGTAAGCAGTTGAAAAGTTTTACTTGCTCATGATATGGAGCTTTACATCCATGTAACGACCATAAGCTTAATGTTAATTCATGTTATAAAAACACCTAATAATAGATTACTATTAATCGTAATACCAATTGTTTTTTAAATAGTAAGATAATTAACTATAGATTAAATGCAGATAAATAATCAGAAAGGCACATTTTCCAAAAATAACGAAAGAAATAAATATAAATAAATACTTGTAAATGCATGGTCGGGCTCGGGTATTACATCCTTCTCCCCTTATAAAAATTACGGCCTCGCAATTTACTTCTCCAGTACCTCTAGTCCACTGCGCGAGATTGAATACCGGATGCCAAGTAAGAATTCCAAACATGAGCCTCGAATGGGGATACCCGGATAAGAATACCAAAGAACACCATATAAGAATACCGCGTGAGAATACCAAGAAATCTCGAATGCCAAATAAATGCAATATGAATGCCAAATAAAGGCTCATCTTTATAAATCCAATAAATAAGAAGTCCAGAGAAAATACCGAATAAGAATTCCAAGAAAGAAGTCCAAATGAAGATACATAAAAGAATACCAACGGCCAATAGTAATCCCGAGCGTTGAATCCCATCCGTTAATCAACTATTCCCTCTTTTGTTGACCCACAGCCGAGGAGATCCATGACGCTTTCAGGGGAAGAGACTACTTACCATTTTACTGGTAATGCATGTATATAGTTAATAAGATACTCATAATTAAACATGCAATTTAACAAATAAACCCATAACAGAGAAGCACACTAAACATATATGATCACACTAAACACATATTCCTGGAAGACGACTACCTACTAACCGAAGATCCTATCCCGGTTTACGAGCTATCTAAGCTCTGATATCACCTGTAACGACCCCAACCCGGCCCTTCTCAAAACTAAGTCAAAGTCTGCGTTTACTGTCATTGTGAGTTCTTAATTTTTTATTAAAAGGAATAATAAATAAAAAATTACTTAATAACAAGTCTTTATATAATAATTTAGGTACAAAAAAGTGTTACAACATTTGAGATCTGATAATTACTCGGCTATCATACAAACTGGAGTTTCAACACAGCTACATTTTTTTCCCAAATTAATACAACAAACTCTAACTTTTACAACTTGGATCCAACTATAATAGCAAGAGGCTTCGAGCATGTAAACATTCGAAGTCAATTTCCATTTTAAGCTAAGCTGCACCTACACTAGGGCGGCGGCGGGGGGGGAGGGGGGGGGAGGGGGAGGGGGGGAGAAAAGAGGGTGAGCTCTGGGGAAGCTCAGTGAGGATGGAGTAGAAGAGTTTGAAAACATTTCTGATCGGTCTCTTTTCTAAATCATGATGCAATTCACGTACGGTAATATTAACAAACTAATTCTCATAAAATACATATGATAACGAGTAGAAAATTATCACATTTGAGTCATATCTACTAACAAAAATGACATTTAGATAAACAATAGTGACATATATCCACATCACATAGCAGCCTACTCTCCGAGGGTAGTACCAAGTAAGAGTAGGACACTACTCTCCGAGTATGGTACCAAGTGAGAGTAGGAACAAGTCAATCATATCACGAGGTGGCCAGCCTTGATCACAATTCCAACTTCTTATCTCTCCCAAGAGGATACTCCGGATTGTATCCAAAATCTACAACCCAACTCTCTGAGGGTGGTACCAAGTGAGAGAGGGAATAGGTCTACAATAGACATGGGAGCACCGGCAAGCCCTATGCCGTCCGGCGTTCGTGCAAGCTATCGGGCTTGAGGTTGCAAACCTGAATTTCAAGAGCACACAGGCATGCACAAGTAGTCATAGAATACACAGTAGATCATATGAGGATCAACTAAAGTGGTTGTCCCGGCAAGCAATAAACATTTTCTTGGCCATTCAGAGTATTATTTCAGCAGAATAATGGCTATAAGAAAGCAATTTCCAAGTATAAATTGGGCATTATGACGGCATGCAAATAATATATTTAACATTTCTAAAAATATTTGGGCAGCACATATTAGCATTTAACTGGACAAATTTAAGCATAACAGGGATATACTAACATGTAGATATCATAAATAAGTAAAACAATAAAACCTTCATAGTCAAGCTTGTCTATATTTACAACTTATAAATTAATAACTAATTTGTACCATAAATGAAATAACTCAAATAAGCATGAGTTTTTCAAAAGTTTCCTCACCTCAAAATGCCGAAAATTGGAGAAGATTCAGACCGATTTTGAAACTTTCAGAACGTTAACTAATTGAATCGATATAATTTAGTGAAACCAGACTAAAAAAAACTTGTATGCCCGTTTGATTTCATGGGGTCAAGTGACCCCTTTATATAGGTTTTCAAGGCTGACGCAGGGGAAACACGTGTCCCGCCACATGTCTCACATACGTGGCACGTCCACGCATGTGTGACATGTCACTCCACGAGAGTGACACCGACGTTTCGTTTTTGTCCGTTTCGTGCGCAGGTGTCCCAATTTTCGTATTTTCGGGCCGGGATGCAATTTTGTCAAACTTTGCCATTATGTAGTACAAGTTAAAAGAAACCCAATGGCGTATGTCCCTTTTTCGCAGCGGGATCCCGATTTTCCTATAATTGGTCCCGAAGTGAAACCCCTTTTCCAGATCAAAAACCCCTAAAATTAGGAAAACAGCCGAAATGACCCGAAAAGTAAAAGGAAATCACCCATACTCTTGTAAGCAGCTGAAAAGTTTTACTTGGTCATGATATAGAGCTTTACATCCCCGTAACGACCCTAAGCTTAATGTTAATTCATGTTATAAGAACACCTAATAATATGTTACTATTAATCATAATACCAATTGATTTTTAAATAGTAAGATAATTAACTATAGATTAAATGCAGACAAATAATCAGAAATGCATATTTTCCAAAAATAATGAAAGAAATAAATATAAATAAATACTTGTAAATGCATGGTCGAGCTCGGGTATTACACCCTGCCCCATTCCCTATTTCGTACCCCAATCCTCGCACCGTTTGGGGCGGGGACAGAGGCGGGGGCGAGACGAATACCCACAAAACTTACGCCTATTGCCATCCTTAAATATTCCCTAAATTGGAATCAAATTCTAAATCTCACCATTGTTATTGTGTAGAAAGAATATTTTGCATTAAATAGATTTAAGTTATGGGCCCAATATTATAATTATCATGATGGGTATGTTCGTGTGTGTATACATACATATAAGTTACAAGATTTCTTTGTGAACTACTAGAAAATAAGACAAGATTTATTAAATATTTTGTACCTCTAAGAAGCATAATCTAGGCTTTTCCAGAATTTTCAATTAGAATTGAAATATCTGATGTTGAATTAATATTTTCTTTAGATGATTTTAGATCGGAAAAATAGTGCCTATCTCTGTGTGATGTTGCATTGTCTGCAAAACATAAATTTCCATTTTTAGAAAATTCATAGTTCCACAAAAATAAAAATAAACATTAACCAAAATATATATAAATTTTAAAGAAACATCAATTCAGAATGATAATAATTTTACAGAATATGGAGAACATCCAATTAAATTAAAGATAACACACTAAATATTAAAATTTATTTCAAAGAAAAAAGCAACACGCAAAAGATTATTGGGTGGACCAAAATATTAATCAAGATAATTAAACAATTTCATTTTGTCCTCATAAACGCAGAAGCACGAAATGTTCGTATCATGTCCCGACAATTATTGTAGGATTGGCGATGGTGGTGCAATTGGCTACTGTGGAGGTGGTGCTGCACAAAAATCCTTAAGCAATGGTGCAAGGGAAGGATTTGAGGGAAACACATTTTGCAAACAACTTTCTGCAATCTCCAACACTGCCTTGCAACATGCTGGACCAAGCAAGTCGGCTTGTTCACTCAAGAAAGCGGAAATAAGTTCTTCAACACACCCGGGAATATATGATTTGATCGAAGAAAGGCATGGGTCATCAAGTGATCCTCCAAGGTCCCCAAGCTCCCCTATGCCCTTGAAGCTTCCGGAGCCCCGTAAACGACCTAAACCAAGGTTTTCTGAGCCTTTAATATTATGTGATTGAGCAAGGCTTGGTAAGATCACTACTAATATGGACGCCATAATTATTGCAATTGCATAGATAGTTTTGGCTTGAGGCATTTTCGCTATATAGCAAAGATTTTTTCTTGGTAGTGTCTGTGAAATCAGCTTGTGCACTTGGTGAGACAATTGCTAATCAGTGTGATGAAAAGGAGAGTTAATGGACGCCATATTTATAAGGGAAGGAGATAATGTACCTAGTTTGGCCTAGAGCTTTGCATTTCTTAAGAATTTTTATTGCATCCTAACGGAGTATGCAATGTTGCTTTGAATATTAAACATAACATTTATGTACTAAAATATTCTATTAATTAGATTCCCAGCAAATAACTTCAAATGGAGAATAATAAGTTCAGAATGCTACTATGTAAATGCATAAGGGCAGCGTCACAATAATTTTAACAAAAATTAGTTGGCCATAAATTCACATTAACACTTATCGTCAGATCCAAAAAGAAAAAAAAAAAAAAAAAAAATGCAACAGCAACATCCTCCGAAATGTTTATCCAATTCGCCCTTGAAGTTTAAAAATGGACGGCATGTACAACTCATACATACCATGTTAAATATGTATTCTTAAGAATGGCTTGATGTCACCACATTGATATTATCCCAGCGATCAATGACTAGTCATCCTCCAACTCTTTCGATGGATCCCAAGTACCCTGTGAACCGGGAATAGATCCAGAAATTTTTTTTTTAATAGGGATTAAAATACATAATTTTTTAATTATGAGTACATTTTCTTTTACACGGGATAAATTAACTTTTTAAACTAAAAATATATAGATATTTAAATTTTTTTTGAAAAAATACATAAAATTTTAACGTTCTTCTAGACCAGTGAGAGTTGTAGCTCCCGCTAACCTAATGATAGATCTGCCACTGCTGTCAACTCTTGAACAAAAAGCTATTTAGAGAAGCCAGGAATCTTAGCTGCATGATATTGATGTTTCCAATTTATGCTTTCACCTACAATCGAAGTTTTGATCTATGCATATGAAAACAGAATCTTAGTGACCAGACTCGTGTCTCTAACATGTCCTCTCACGTGTCAGGGCAAAGCCAAGCAACGGAAGTCAGAATAGGTACTACAATGACACAAGTAGTAATTAAGAGTTCGGGAATATTTATCTATACATAAACTAATACTTAATTTACATACATTATAGCAATTACAAAATATAAGCAATAAAGCATATATCGAGTTTTCAAGACATAACTCTCCTTCTATAATAATAACATAACATATAAAAGAGAGAAAAATAAATAATTATAGTAATACAAAAAGTATATTTTATAATGAGTAATGCTATATACCACTCTATTTTTCACACTCTTATACCACTCTTTAGTTGGTATATTGACATGTCATGTCAAGTTGGCAAACTTAATTTTTTCGTGTTCTCTCCCCTGTTTTTTTTTTTTCATCTCTTATTAACATTTTCTATCAACGTTTATTTGCTATCGTTTTCATACTCTTACCAACGTTTTCTTCTTACGTATTAACCCTAACCAAAAATCCCAAATCAATTCAGTCAAAAATAAATTATTTATCACACCATGAAAACATAACAGCATATACATTGCAGATTCAATTTCTTCTTGTTCAAATTATTTATCAAAAGAGACGACACCTTGTGGACTTGGGGAGCCATCATTGGCAGACTCCTTGTTATCTACTCTCTTCGGCGGTGTATCTCTGATAACTTCAAAATTATAGGTATGGGAAGGTAGAAAAACATGGATTATAGGATACTCCAAAATAACTAAATTAGCGAATTGCTCACGAATTGGGGCCTTTACATCCAACTCGCAGAAAGAAAATTTGGGGCCCTTTGAATATTTACGGATGAAAAATTTTAGCGCACCAGGGGCTCCTCGCAGAATTTCTTCAATTTATAATTCCAAGGACTAGGTTTAAAATGATTCTCTATAACTGAACAGATATTTGTGTTTTTCATGTACTCCATGGTCAATCAATACAACATCTGTTGAATGAAATCACCACTATTTAGCAATAGAAGAGAATAAATAATTTTTTTTTGACTGAAGTGATTTGGGAATTTTTTGTTAGGGTTAGTACGTAAGAAGAAAACATTGGTAAGAGTAGGAAAATGATAGTAAATAAACGTTGACATAAAATGTTAATAAGAGATGAAAAAAAAAAACAGGGGAAAGAAAACGAAAAAATTAAGTTTTCCAACTTGGCATGACATGTCAACATGCCAACTAAAGAGTGGCATAAGAGTGTGAAAAGTAGAGTGGTATATAACATTACTCATTTTGAAATCATTGAATAATCAACTCATTGTCAATGCTTAATTAGTCATAACCTATAAATAAGAATAATAATTGCATCAATTAAAATAAACATATAAAAATGAACAAAAACAAGCTCATAATAATTACACACCCCTAAAAAGATTAATTAGCACACATTAAACTTTTTACTTCAAGCTATGAACAAAAACTTTGGAATATTCATTCTAAACCATAAGAATTTGAATTACATTCTCAAAATAAAAAAAGAAACATGATATTATAAAGTCATTATTAGACTCATAATGATGGAAAACTTAGTTGTTTAGAATTGGACACAGACCATGTAGTTTATATTCAATATCAACAAAAGCTGATATGAGCTAAGAAGCTTAACAATCTCGTCATTTTTTGTTTCTCCTTTTATTGGTTTCATCTCTATCTGAGAGTTAGGCACGAGCAAGAAAAGTTTTTGGTTATGGCATCAATAGTCTTGGTTACCCCAAAAACTAATAATATTAAAATGTTCAGTAGTTAACATTCACCACTATTTGTTTTCTCATCCAAATTATGGAAGTTGACACACCATATTTTGACACTTAGAAAAATCTAGTGTATGTACTTGCATACACCGGAGGCCATATAACTCCGCCTATACTCATGTGTAAGCAAAATTCAAGCTATGCACGTGATAAGGGAGTGATAGTAGCGTGACTTGAACCCAAAACCTTCACTATATCTAGGTCTGATACCATAACAAGTGATAATTTGATCTAGTTACTTAAGCTATTGGATAGTACTTAATCAGTTTGATATTTCCAGCAAGCCCCTCAAGTGCAAGTAAGGATTTCATGTAATGTATGTGGCAAACAAGATTATAGTTGCAAGACTTGTATCTACAATACGCCCCCTCATGTTGAAACAAAATTTAAGCTTTGTACGTGGAAAACGAGTGATAATAATGAGACGTGAACTCAAAAGCTTTTGGGTAACTAGATCTAATACCATGACAAGTGAGTAATTGATCTAAAAATTTAAGTTATAAGAAAATGTATATTTAATTAGTTTGATATATCCAACATGCCTCTCATATGTAAGCGAGGTTTGAGCTATGCACGTAATAAATGAGACTTTGGTGATGAGACTTATATGTTCAATACTAATTACATATAGTGGGGGAAAATTTATTAGAAAGTACTTAAAGTAATCTACATTAGTAACTAAATAGGACTTCCAAATCCAAAAAATGCATCCCTAGTGTCTTGGAAGCGGGGTGTTATGGAGCCCGTTGTGCATGGTAATGATCATTACGCTTTCGACATATATGGTATTGGTTTACCCACGTCAATGGTATAAAGAGTTTTTCTTTAAATCTTTGTATCATGGAAGTTGAATATTTCAGAATTGTAACTGCAATTATCTATTTACCAATAAGAAAGAGTATGGGATTGAAGAATATTGAAAGAACTATGAGGAAATACATGTTTCCCATAGAATCTATTCCCCAAGACTAGTTTTTAATAATAGATATTGGTTTGGTGCAAGTATTCATTGCTTTTGAAATACAAACTAGACAATAAATCAAGTGAAAAAACTATTTCACGACTTAGGTTTGTAGATCAAGTGGTCACTTGTCAACTGGCTCTATAAAACTATAATTTATAATTTGCTTTATTAAAAAGGATTAACAATGACTCCACACTGGCACCAAATATTTTGTGGTTGTCATGTCCAAGTAGATGGTTGTATATGGAAAATATATGTGGAAAACTTATAAAGTGAGACCTGAGGAAAGTGTTAAGTTCTTCTTTATGTACCTCTCTCTAATTGGATCATTGAAAACTAATAAAGGTATGTGTTACATGAGAAAAGTAAATATCGGTATGTATTTGTACATTCTTTTGTGAAGAATTATCTATCATCATTTTCATAACAAACCCATGAGAAGGAAAAAAGGTAAAATTATTATTTTTATGTCTTTTCTCTATTTAAATAGTATTCTAAAGTTTATTTGATTTGAGGGTACTATATGAGTATTAATAAGATTCTTGAGAATATAGTAATATATAGGTGTACATATAACCATATTATTTGGAATGACAATGAGACAAGTCTGGGGCGGAGGCATCTATCCTCACGCTCTGACCTGTCACCTAAAAAATTCCCCCAACAATTGTCCTACCCCGCGTTCTGTACTCCCATCCCCCGCCCCGTCCCCATATCTCCATGGGGAATGAGGATTACCTACAAGTTTTTTATTATTCTCTTAAACCTTACAATATAAAATAAATTTAACATAGAAACTTAAAAATATAAATTTAATTTGAACCACCTAATTTTGAAATATAAATTAAAAGTTTTAATAACCATAAATATAAATATAGGTCTTATATAGTAAATATTATAGTAATCGAGTCTTAAGCATTCAAAATAAATTTCAATTAAAATCATTGTGTATGAGTATTATACGTGGAAAAAAGTACTTATTTGTGTTATTAGAACCACATTTTTTTTTAATTGTAATCGAAAGTCTACACATAATAGTTATTGAAAATCGTTAAAATATAACCTTTATGAAATGACCCGATCCCTCGCAGAATCAAGTCCCGATGTAACAACCCAACCCAATCCCCAAGGCAAGAAACGATAAAAAACGGACAGAGTTTTCCTTGTACTTTGTGCAATCCAATACCTGTTCAATCAACTCAACAACAAGCATTCACCCACAACATTTGAAGTTTCAACATCTCTTTAGCTTATAATTTACAATTACAACTCAAGCTTATCACATTACAAATTCTATCTATGCATGTATTACATTACAAATGACTTATAGAACTCATAACACTCTCTTGACATTAGCAAGACAAAGTTATGAACAATCACGAGCACAATAGAACCCCGTTATAAGTAGGCCATTCAACTGACAAAACTCTTCAAAAGTCACTTCGTTTTACTTGAAATTGATGAAGAAAAAGGGGTGAGCAACTACGTGCTCAGTGAAGTGGGGAACAAGTATGGAGAGGTTTTGAAAACCCTTTTCATGATGCAATGCATGTACCAAGTAACAATAATAAGCTCTGAACAGTACAAGTGACACGAAAGCATTAAAATACAATAATATGGAACAAAAAACATTCCATCAAGATTTAAGAAACTATGTAAACACTTTAAAAAATGATACGATTTCATTCCATTCCATCCTTTGCATGTTATTTGCTCCAATGCATTCATGATATCGATAATCCCCTTATATCGTCGGTAGGTGTACCCCGGATGTACCCCGATAACCTACATCCTAACACCCTAAGGCCTTCAATGACTAAGCGAGTGAGAGAATAGGACGCAGAGGTTATGCAACCAATCATTGGCAACCCTGTTGCCGCCTAGTGAAGGCACAACACTTTCGTGCTTCGCTTAAGGTTATAACATTTGCTAACTTTCGATAAATCACTTGGATAATCATTTAAATAACATTCGATAAGCACGTATAATGAGTGGACAACAAAGTAGGTTACCCCTTGAGCATTTATATAAACATTTAAACACTTTAATCAATCAAGAATATGGGCATTCAAATAAGCAATATAAGCAATAAAATATTTACAATCGGTAGTTCAATTAACTCATGTATTTAAACATTTAAGCAACCAATATAATCCATGGGCATTCATGCACTTTACGTTAACAAAACAATGCTCTAACTTCATGTAACAACTTCTATTAATAAGGTTTAAGCAAGCATGAGTGTCACTAGAAAACCAAGAAGTTACAAGCTAATATCAAGTATGATTTATCCAGTTCGGTTATCAATCTTAATGTCTTTTAAAAATCCTGAAACTACACAGAAATGTAGTTTGTTAAATGTAGATGGTTTTAGCATCAAACGGATCTCGATTCAGAGCTATATTCAATAAGATACGACCTCTAAAAATTTACTGCACAAACTATCCTGCACCTACGCATGAATCAGAATCCTACTGTAATCAGTCTATATCAGCACCTTAACCTCAATATTAGTTCTTGCACTAAACATAGAGTTTGTTCTACTATAAATCTAGTATAACATATCCAAAAATCAGCCTCATCCATTAAGGTTTACCATATCAAAATAATCATGCAAAAACAGTGCGCATGATTCTCTTTTAAGCCTTGTTTTGCTTGTTCAATTCTAGATGTAGTTTACCAATTATACAAGCTAAAACACTCACTTAAACCTTTAATCAAACATATAATCTTCACTTTATACTACTACATCAAGCAACAAGTATACATCAATACATATACACCCAACTACACAATGCTTACAACACATATACCTCACCCTTTCCATTCCATAAAGAACTTAACATGCTTTTCATGGCTAAATCTTTCATTATTCCACATAACCATAAACTTACCACTAGCAATTTACAAGAAAAAAATACAAAAGCATGAACCCCTCACCTTTACTTTGAACAATTGCACCAAAATAGCTAAGATTGAGCAAAAGATCACCTATTTTCTTCTTTTTTCTTCTTCTTTCTTCTTCCTTTTCCTTCTTCTCCTCCACATTTTTTGCTCTCTATTTTTCTCTCTTTCCTTTCTCTACCAACCGATTCTAGAGCTTTCCATGAGCTTTGTTTGTTGTTTTGATATTATAAGAGCTTTAATGGGCTTAATTTGGCCCTCCAAACATACTTAGGAAATTAATTGGCCCACAAACTAGTTTGAGCTAATCATTTGGGCTTTCTTATGTTCTAATTCTCTACAAAATGCACTTATTTGCCATTAACTAGTCAATACTCTACTTCCAATTATCATTATTTCCAATTACGATAATACAATGAAGGCACATATCGATTCAAATAACAAGAAGCAAGCCAATTTAATGCGAACGAATAAATGCAAGTTAATAAAATAATAATTGTCTTCGGGTCCGGGAGTCACACCTTAATTATGTTGTTTGAAAATATTTTGAAGAACTGCTAACAAATCTCTTGAACCTACTATGATTAATAGTGAAAGATAAGTATTTATGTAAAAAGAATTGCAAATGTCAAGTAATGGCAAGTTTTGTCTTAATTAAAGGAATTATTATAAAATCCTTTTGAATAATCCATTTTTTCTTCTCCATTTTAGTAATACTTTATCTAATGTCATTTTTCCTATACTTTTATATTTATAATTCTGAATTTCATTATATATGTAAAACAAAATATATAAAAATAACTAAATGTGTATGCGATGCGGGTTATGTGGGACGGAAAATGCTCATCCTCGTGCCCCGCTCTTGTACGGGGATTAAAAGTTAATCCCCCTCCCCTGCCCCATTCCCAATTTCCTATCCCAATCCTCACCCTATTTAGGGTGGGGGCAGGGGCAGGGGCAGGGGCGAGGTGGATACCCGCAAAACTTACCTCATTGCCATCTTTAAAAATTCCCTAAATTGGAATCAAATTCTAAATCTCACCATTGTTATTGTGTAGAAAGAATATTTTGCATTAAATAGATTTAAGTTATGGGCCCAATATTATAATTATCATGATGGGTATGTTCGTGTGTGTATATATACATATAAGTTACAAGATTTCTTTGTGAACAACTAGAAAATAAGACAAGATTTATTAAATATTTTGTTCCTCTAAGAAGCATAATCTAGGCTTTTCCAGAATCTTCAATTAGAATTGAAATATCTGATGTTGAATTAATATTTTCTTTAGATGATTTTAGATCGGAAAAATAGTGCCTATCTCTGTGTGATGTTGCATTGTCTTCAAAACATAAATTTCCATTATTAATTTTTAGAAAATTCATAGTTCCACAAAAATAAAAATAAACATTAACCAAAATATATATATAAATTTTAAAGAAACATCAATTCAGAATGATAATAATTTTACAGAATATGGAGAACATCCAATTAAAATAAAGATAACACACTAAATATTAAAATTTATTTCAACGAAAAAAGCAACACGCAAAAGATTATTGGGTGGACCAAAATATTAATCAAGATAATTAAACAAGTTCATTTTGTCCTCATAAACGCAGAAGCACGAAATGTTCGTATCATGTCCCGACAATTATTGTAGGATTGGCGATGGTGGTGTAATTGGCTACTGTGGAGGTAGTGCTGCACAAAAATTCTCAAGCAATGGTGCAAAGGAAGGATTTGAAGGAAACACGTTTTGCAGACAGCTTTCTGCAATCTCCAACAATGCCTTGCAACATGCTGGACCAAGCAAGTCGGATTGTTCACTCAAGAAAGAGGAAATAAGTTCTTCAACACACCCGGGAATATTTGATTTGATCGAAGAAAGACATGGGTCATCAAGTGATCCTCCAAGGCCCCCAAGCCCCCCTATGCCCTTGAAGCTTCCGGAGCCCCGTAAACGACCTAAACCAAGGTTTTCTGAGCCTTTAATATTATGTGATTGAGCAAGGCTTGGTAAGATCACTACTAATATGGACGCCATAATTATTGCAATTGCATAGATAGTTTTGGCTTGAGGCATTTTCGCTATATAGCAAAGATTTTTTCTTGGTAGTGTCTGTGAAATCAGCTTGTGCACTTGGTGAGACAATTGCTAATCAGTGAGATGAAAAGGAGAGTTAATGGACGCCATATTTATAAGGGAAGGAGATACTGTACCTAGTTTGGCCTAGAGCTTTGCATTTCTTAAGAATTTTTATTGCATCCTAACGGAGTATGCAATGTTGCATTGAATATTAAACATAACATTTATGTACTAAAATATTCTATTAATTAGATTCCCAGCAAATAACTTCAAATGGAGAATAATAAGTTCAGAATGCTACTATGTAAATGCATAAGGGCAGCGTCACAATAATTTTAACAAAAATTAGTTGGCCATAAATTCACATTAACACTTATCGTCAGATCCAAAAAGAAAAAAAAAAAAAAAAAAAAAAAAAGCAACAACAACATCCTCGAGATGTTTATCCAATTCGCCCTTGAAGTTTAAAAATGGACGGCATGTACAACTCATACATACCATGTTAAATATGTATTCTTAAGAATGGCTTGATGTCACCGCATTGATATTATCCCAGCGATCAATGACTAGTCATCCTCCAACTCTTTCGATGGATCCCAAGTACCCTGTGAACCGGGAATGTATCCAGAGTTTTTTTTTTTTTTTTTTTAATAGGGATTAAAATACATATATTTTTTTTAATTATGAGTACATTTTCTCTTACATGGGATAAATTAATTTTTTTAATTATTTTTGAAAAAATACATAAAAGTTTAACATTCTTGATCTGGACCAGTGAGAATTGTATCTCCCGCCAGCCCAATGGTAGATCTGCCATTGCTATCAACTCTTGAACAAAAAGCTGTTTAATTAGAGAAGCCAGAAATCTTAGCTGCATGCATGATATTGATGTTTCCAATATATGCTTTCACATACAATTGAAGTTTTGATCTATGCATATGAAAACAAAATCTTAGTGTCTAGACTTGTGTCTCTAACATGCCCTCTCTCGTGCAGGGTTAGAGCCAGATAACAGGGGTCAGAGTAGGCACTACAATGACACAACTAGTAATTAAGAGTTCGGGAACACTTATTCATACATAAATTAATACTTAATTTGCATACATTATAACAATTACAAAATGTAAGCAATAAAACATATATAGAGTTTTCAAGACATGACTCTCTTTCTATAATAATAACATAACATATAAAAAAGAGAAAAATAAATAATTATAGTAATACAAAAAGTATCTTTTATAATTGTTCTTGGTGTGACTTTAAATTTTGAAATCATTGAACAATCAAGTCATTGTCAATGCTTAATCAGTCATAACCTATAAATAAGAATAAAAATTGCATCAATTAAAAAAGATATAAAAATGAACAAAAACAAGCTCATAATAATTACACACCCCTAAAAAGATAATTAGCACAAATTAAAGTTTTTACTTCAAACTATGAACAAAAACTTTGGAATATTCATTTTGAACCATAAGAATTTGAATTACATTCTCAAAATAAAATAAGAAACATGATATTATAAAGCCATTATTAGACTCATGATGATGGAAAACTTAGTTGTTTAGAATTGGACACAGACCATGTAGTTTATATTCAATATCAACAAAGGTTGATATGAGCCAAGAAGCTCAACAATCTTGTCATTTTATGTTTCCCCTTTTATTGGTTTCATCTCTATCCCACAGTTAGGCGCAAGCAAGAAAAGTTTTTAGTTATGGCATCAATAGTTTTGATTACCCCAAAAACTAATAACATTAAAAAATTCAGTAGTTAACAATCACCACTATTTGTTTTCTCATCCAAATTACGGAAGTTGACACACCATATTTTGACACTTAGAAAAATCCAGTGTATGTACTTGCATACACCGGAGGCCATATAGCTCCGCCTATACTCATGTGCAAGCAAAATTCAAGGTATGCACGTGACAAACGAGTGATAGTAGCGTGACTTGAACCCAAAACCTTCACTATATCTAGGTCTGATACCATAACTAGTGATAATTTGATCTAGTTACTTAAGCTATTGGATAGTACTTAATCAGTTTGATATTTCCAGCAAGCCCCTCAAGTGCAAGTAAGGATTTCATGTAATGTATGTGGCAAACAAGATTATAGTTGCAAGACTTGTATCTACAATACACCCCCTCATGTTAAAACAAAATTTAAGCTTTGTACGTGGAAAACGAGTGATAATAATGAGACGTGAACTCAAAAGCTTTTGGGTAACTAGATCTAATACCATGAGAAGTGAGTAATTGATCTAAAAATTTAAATTATAAGAAAATGTATATTTAATTAGTTTGATATTCCAACATGCCTCTGATATGTAAGCAAGGTTTTGAGCTATGCATGTAATAAATGAGACTTTGGTGTTGAGACTTATATGTTCAATACTAATTACATATAGTGGGGGAAAATTTATTAGAAAGTACATAAAGTAATCTACATTAGTAACTAAATAGGACTTCCAAATCCAAAGAATGCATCCCTAGTGTCTTGGAAGCAGGGTGTTATAGTGCCCGTTGTACATGGTAATGATCATTATGCTTTCGACATATATGGTATTGGTTTACCCACGTCAATGGTATAAAGAGTTTTTCTTTAAATCTTTGTATCATGGAAGTTGAATATTTCAGAATTGTAACTGCAATTATCTATTTACCAATAAGAAAGAGTATGGGATTGAAGAATATTGAAAGAACTATGAGGAACAATAATACATGTTTCCCATAGAATCTTTTCCCCAAGATTAGTTTTTAGTAATAGATATTGGTTTGGTGCAAGTATTCATTGCTTTCGAAATACAAACTAGACAATAAATCAAGTGAAAAAACTATTTTACAACTTAGGTTTGTAGATCAAGTGGTCACTTATCAACTTGCTGTATAAAACTCTAATTTATAATTTTCTTTATTAAAAAGGATTAACAATGACTCCACACTGGTACCTAATATTTTGTGGTTGTCATGTCCAAGTAGATGGTTGTATATGGAAAATATATGTGGAAAACTTATAAAGTGTGACATGAGGAAAGTGTTAAGTTCTCTTTTATGTATCTCTCTCTAATTGGATCATTGAAAACTAATAAAGGTATGTGTTACATGAGAAAAGTAAATATCGGTATGTATTTGTACATTCTTTTGTGAAGAATTATCTATCATCATTTTCATAACAAACCCACGTGAAGGAAAAAAGGTAAAATTATTATTTTTATGTCTTTTCTCTATTTAAATAGTATTCTAAAGTTTATTTGATTTGAGGGTACTATATGAGTATTAATAAGATTCTTGAGAATATAGTAATATATAGGTGTACATATAACAATATTCATAGGAATGACAATGGAACAGGTCTGGGTTGGAGGCATCTACCCCCACGCTCCGTTCTATTATCTAAAAAGTCCCCCTAACACTCATCATGCCCCTCGTTCTATACTCGCATCCCCTCCCCCCATATCCCCGTGGGGAATAGGAATTACCTGCAGGTTTTTCATTATTTTCTTAAACCTTACGATATAAAATTAATTTAACATTGAAACTTCAAAATATAAATTTAATCTGAACCACCTACTTTTGAAATATAAATTAAAATTTTAATAACGATAAATATAAATATAGGTCTTAGTAAAAATAATATTATAGTAATTGAGTCCTAAGCATTCAAAATAAATTCTAACTAAAATCATTGTGTATGAGAATTATACTTGGAAAAAAGTACTCATTTGTGTTATTGGAACCATATATTTATATATATATATATTTATATATATATATTTATTTATATATTTATATTTATATATTTTTTTTTTTTTTTTTTTTTTTAATCAAAAGTCTACACATAATAGTTATTGAAAATCGTTAAAATATAATCCTTAACTATCTTGTTTAAAAATATTTTGATGAACAACTAACAAATCTCTGAAAATATTTTGAAGAACAACTAACAAATCTCTTGAAGCTACTATGATTAATAGTGAAAGATAAGTATTTATGTAAAAAGAATTGCAAATGTCAAGTAATGGCAAGTTTTGTCTTAATAAAAGGAATTATTATAAAATCCTTTTGAATAATCCATTTTTTTCTCCATTTTAGTAATAATTTATCTAATGTAATTTTTTCTAAACTTTTATATTTGTAATTCTAAATTTTAGTATATATGTAAAACTAAATATATAAAAATAACTATCTATGTACGCGGGACGGGTTATGCGGGACAGAAAATGTTTATCCCCGTGCCCCACTCCCGTACTGGGATTAAAAGTTAATCCCCATCCCCTGCCCCATTCCCCATTCCCCATTTCTTACCCCAATCCTCGCCCTGGTTGGGGATGGGGAGGGGAACCCACAAAACTTACCCCCATTACCATCCTTAAATATTCCCTAAATTGGAATCAAATTCTAAATCTCACCATTGTTATTGTGTAGAAAGCATATTTTGCATTAAATATATTTAAGTTATGGGCCCAATATTATAATTATCATGATGTGTATGTTCATGTGTGTATATATACATATAAGTTACAAGATTTCTTTGTGAACTACTAGAAAATAAGACAAGATTTATTAAATATTTTGTTCCTCTAACAAGCATAATATAGTCTTTTCCAGAATCTTTAATTAGAATTGAAATATCTGATGTTGAATTAATATTTTCTTTAGATGATTTTAGATCGGAAAAATAGTGCCTATCTCTGTGTGATGTTTCATTGTCTGCAAAACATAAATTTCCATTATTAATATTCAGAAAATTCATGGTTCCACAAAAATAAAAATAAACATTAACCAAACTATATATAAATTTTAAATAAACATCAATTCAGAATGATAATAATTTTACATAATATGGAGAACATCCAATTAAAATTAAAGATAACACACTAAATATTAAAATTTATTTCAACGAAAAAAGCAACACGCAAAAGATTATTGGGTGGACCCAAAATATTAATCAAGATAATTAAACAATTTTATTTTGTCCCCATAAACGCAGAAGCACGAAATGTTCGTATCATGTCCCGACTGTCGAGGTTGAAAGTCTCACAGTCGAATTCGGGAGCTACTTTAGCCGAGCTGGACTTCTCAGGTCCGCCTTCGAGCTGTACTTTCTTGGTCGGCTATCGGACCTGCACAAGAAAGTAAGGAAAAGGCGGGGTGATGATCCGGATTTTCCCCTCAAGCGTGCGAATGATTAGTATGTCCGAGCTGGTAAAGTAGCTGAGAGCATTTAATAGCGAGATCCCCTTAAATGAAGAGATTGGAGCTCTATTTATACTAAGTTCGAGTCTGACAGCATTTAATGCGATGCAGCTTTATGTCCCATCAGTGCTTTATGTCCCATCGGAACAGTTGGAACTGAGGTCGGGGTTAACGGGGTCGGGTCAGTCATCTACGTTGGACATTGAGCTGAATGCGCTGTCAACGGAGCACGGATTAGCCCATCTCAGCTCGGAATGGTCGGCTCACTTGGATCAGCTCGGGAACCCCTCGTCAATTCCCCCCCTCCCTAAGTCGAGATCGAGAGCGTGAGATCTAGAGGTAGAAGTTCATCCCGAGCTGTAGGTTCCTGACCCCGAAAGAGTAGGGATGGCCACGTCAGCGGTGCATGCCCAACGGATGGCTGCCACGTCACCTGGCGGTTCTGGCGAGACGCGACGTTTGGTCTTCCCGAGGTGCCTTTCAGGGGCGCCTATAAATAGGGCCATATTCTCCGAGATTCACTTCACGCTTCGCTTTCAATTTCCCAAGGAATTCAGGTCAGACGCAACTAGCTCGGAAAGAATCTTCTCGGGATAATTCAGCTCGGACCCAGCTTAGTCGGCCATACTCCTCAGTTAAGAGCATTAGGTACGTCCCGACTCCCTTTAGTCATTCCTGTACATTTATATTTACTGTAGACAGGATGGGGAGGTCGGAATCAGAAGATTCTCAGGCTATGGAAGTAAGGTCCTATGGTGGAGATGAAAGTCCGCCGAGCTCGGCATCTACCTCGAACAGGATCCGTGGCGGAGAGAGCACCGGCTCGTCCTCAGGGCCGGCTCGGAAGCCCAATCGCGAGGAGAGCGATGACGACTGCCAAGTTATTGGGGTCAGATTGGTGCGAGAGGAAGCAGAGGAAGACCCTCTGGCCGACCTAGGAGAATTCGATGACGGGGAGGACGAGGAGCCGCTGAATCGACTGGAGGGCATCGAGATACCGCAGGAGTTCTTAGCCGGGGTCTCTGGCACTGAGCCAATCGAAGCTGTCCCAGTCAGTGCTGTTCGACCTCGGAGCTCGGCCTCAGCCAGCGCTTCTTCAATCCGAGGGAAGAGGATCGAGCAGCTGTTTGCCTGCTGCAAGCGCGAGTGTCATTCTACAGTGCAGATGGCGAACGCAAGGCTAAGGAACTAGTCGGTTGACCGGCATCACAAGTTGAAGGTTCCAGGTCGGCAGGAATCAGCGTGTTATCCCCCAGCCAACCACTACACCATATATGATCTGGCCTTCGACGTCATCCAACTCCCCCTCCCAGGCTTCATCATTGGAATTCTGAACTATTTCGAGCTCAGCCCGGGTCAGATGTCACCGAATGGTTAGGCCATAATGGTTGCCTTCTACGTGTTCTGCTTGGAGAAGGCAGTGGAGCCGACCTTGCGTCGGTTCAGACATTTCTTCGTGTGTAAACCCAACCCGAAGCAGCCAGGGTGGTTCTACTTCGCAGCTCGGGTCGGCAACTCCATATTCACCAAGTGGCACTCCTCTAACAAAGGCTGGCATAATGACTATTATTGGGTGGAGTCGTCTGTGAATCCTGGATGCAGGCTGGATTGGCTCCCGAGCCTGAGGAAGACCGCTAACGATGACCCTAAACTCTCGAAGGAAGAGCTTAAAGAAGTTGCAGTGCTCAAGCCCGCGCCCGGGATGCTGATAGATATTGACAGCGTGCTGAAATGGGAGCGAATCTGGGATTCCAAGTTGTTCGGTCGGGAGCCCGACCTTTCGAGGGATCATCCCCACTTGATTCCCGACCCGGATGGAGATGATAGGTCTAGCACAGAAGAGGGTCAGTTTGCAGGATTGGCGTCCGACCTCCCCGTCCTGTGTAATAGTTTTTTTAGGCGAGTTTTCGGCTCATTTTTACCTTTTTACTCTACTTTTTGCAGATATGGCGGACATGAGGAAGCTTGCATACGCCCAAGTGCGGAGGAAGACCGAGGTCAGTGGCTACGCATCAGCTCGGTCAGGACTGGGCGGTACTAGCCAAGGTCAAAGGCAGCGCCCAGCGGCCAAGGGCGGGAGGTCGGTCCCGAGGTCTCTTAAAAAGGGGCTTCGGGGTCCCCTTTGCCAAAGAAATCGGGTCCGGGCCTAGCAATCCCCGAGCGCTCTTCATCCCGACCTGAGAGCAGAAAGCAGCCTCGGCCCGAGCACTCTGGGAAGGGAAAGGCAACGGAGGTGAGCCCTCCCGATAAAAACTTTATGGAGGTGTCCAAGGTGGATCGCGACCCCAAGCTGGCAACGGTCCCGGCGGAACAACTTTCGCTCGACTTTAGGACGGCCATAGTCACTGTAAGTCCTTAACCATCTCCTGTTTAAGGTTGTATTTTTAGCTCGGCTGATTGTTTTACTTTCTGCTGACCAGGCCGAGTCCCACATCCTCTCTGCCCCCAACTTCCTTATCAAGGCCCAGACTCACTGCGTCGAGCTCGAGCAGCGATATGTTGATGCCCGAACCGAGCTTCAGACCGTGAGGGAGGAGGCCGCTCAGAGGCAGAAAGCTGATTCGGCGGAGGTCGAACGCCTGAAGAAGGAGCTGGACCTGGAGAAGGACAGACGCGAAGCCGCAGCCAAGGATGTCGACCGCTATAAGCGAGAGAAACGGGAGGCAGAGACTAAGTTAAAGGATCTGGTGGAGCGGGTTGGCGTTCAGGGGGAGAAGGCAGTGGAGGCCTTAAGACCAGCAACGCGGCGGTGGATTGGTTGGCCACGGAAGGCGGGGCCATGGCAAAGTACACGGAAATGGAGTTCTACTTCCGAGGTCAAGTTGCAACTCGGGAGAGAGCGAAGACTTTTTTCCCAGCTTCCAAGAACGACTACATCGAGATCTTGGAGGTTCCGCCGCCAGAATTCTGGGAGATCCCTGAGCTTCCGTCCGACCTGATAACCCAGGCCAAGGAGGTCACTGAGTTTGTCCAGCAGGGCCTGGACCAAGTTGGGGATGAAGCTGAGGCCACCACCTCCGCCGCTGCGCAAAAATAGATTTTGAAGTATTTCCCTAGTAGGGTTATTGTAATCTTGCCCGAGCTGGGCTTTTGTAATTATCTTTCGATTTTGATGAAATACTTGTTTTTCCTTCATTTGTGTTTTAATTGAGTGCGTACACGTATTTTTATTGTCACAAATTTTTACTCAAGTAAGTGGGGTCGGACCAATCTTAATGGACCAATCAAACTTAAGTTTTAAGGAACCGAGCTAGAAGTGGTAAACGTTCTACCATCTTAATCCGAGCCGGAATAATCGGGGCAACTTTATAATCGTTACCAAATCGAACTCGTTAGTCCGTTACAAAATGGGTCAACTTTAATGTTGACAAATATACCGACCTAAAGCCGGAATACGCCGAGTTGGAACATAATCCAAACTGGCAAATTTAATCAAATTGTCATTGATTTTACCCGAGCTGGTTTACTTCGTGAATACGCGTGGCCACTACGTTAATCCGAGTTGGAGTAATTTTTGTAGTTGTAGCACTTGGGCCCGAGTCGGGCATTACGCCGGTTTGTGTACCTGTTCCCAGGTCGGGCATTCGCGCTAGCTTACAAAATTGCATTGCATTGAACTTTTACAAGTAATGTTTCGGCCGGGGGCCTTTACAAAACATTTTGGCTCGAGGCCGTTTACAAAATATTCCGGCTCGGGGCCGTTTACAAAATATTCCGGCCCGGGGCCGTTTTTAGACAAAATACCATTTCAGATGCTCTGCGTGCCATGCATTTTTCAACATTTTTCCATTTTTGTCGCGAAGGTAGAAGGTCCCAGGTCGGACTTCTTTCGTGACTTCGTAGGGTCCCTCCCAAGTCGGAGAGAGCTTGTTAACGGAGCGCGGCAGAAAGATGGCCTTCCTAAGTACGAGGTCGCCGACCTTAATAGGCTTAGGCTTGACCTATTTAGAGAAGGCTCTTTTCATTGCAGCTTTGCTGGCCAGCATTCTGATTTGAGCTTTAGCTCGGAGCTCTTCAGCAAGGTCGAGCTCTTCTCGCATCCGTGCTCCGTTGGTTTCTGGGTTATGGTGGAGGGTTCTACTGGTCGGAGACCCGATCTCCACTTGCAGCACTGCTTGAGTGCCAAAGGTCAGTTCGAAGGGCGATTCTCCCGTCGCCGAGCTGGTGTTGGTCCGCTGAGCCCACATCACTTCTGGAAGAATTGATGCCCATTGGCCCTCTGCTTCTTCCAGCTTGGTTTTCAGACCCTGTAAAATGATTTGGTTAGTCCTTTCAACTTGGCCATTACTTTGAGGGTGAGCAACGGACGAGAATCTGAGGTCGATCCCAATCTCAGTACATTTGCCTCGAAAGTATGCACTGTCGAATTGTTTGTCGTGGTCAGTGATGATGACCTTTGGTACCCCAAATCGGCAAATGATGTTTTTCCATACGAAATCCCAAGCTGCCTTTTTTGTTATTCTAGTAACACCTTCAGCCTCGGGCCATTTAATGAAGTAGTCTACGGCCACAAAGGCGTGCTTCTTTTGTCCGACACTGGTCGGCAAGGGGCCGATGATGTCTAGACCCCACTGATAGAATGGCCAAGGGCTTATCATCACTGTGAGGTCCACAACAGGCTTTCGTTGCACGTTGGCAAACCTCTGGCAAGTGTCGCACTTCTTTACATACTCTTTGGCATCTTGTTCTAAGGTTGGCCAGAAATAGCCTTGCATTAATGCCTTCCGAGCTAAAGCTTTACCCCCCAAGTGGTTTCCACACACCCCTTCATGAATCTCTCGGAGTACATAGTTTCCTTCTTTGGGTCCAACACATTTCAAAAGAAGCCAGGTGTAGGCTCTTTTGTAAAGTTGTCCGGCGATTATGACAAACCTTGAGGCCTGCTTCATGAATTTTCGAGCAGCTTTTTCATCCTCTGGGGTCGTACCCCTTTCCAAGTAGTCCATGATTGGTTTGGTCCAATCTGGATTTAAATTGAGCTCGGCTACCGCCTGTACTCCCAACTGGATACTAGGTTCAGTTACTTCTTCCACGTGGACAAGGGCAAGTCGGCTTTCGCCTAGGGCCAGCCTAGATAGGGCGTTAGCCTTCATATTCTCTTCCCTGGGAATCTGCTGTATTGTGAACCTTCTGAGTACCAAGGTCAAATCCTTGACTCTGTTGAGGTAGGCTAGCATAGCACTGTCCTTGGCTTCGAACTCTCCCGATATCTGACTAGAGACCAACTGAGAGTCGGTGCTTAGGTCGATTGTCTGTGCCCCGAGCTGAGCTGCAATTTTTAGCCCTACAATCACTGCTTCGTACTCTGCTTCATTGTTGGACGCCGGGAAGGTGAACTTGAGGGAGTACTGGTGCTCATGCCGGTTTGGGTCGAGGATGACCACCCCAGCTCCACTTCCAGATTTCCCTGAGGCCCTATCCACATGGACCTTCCACACGTCTTCCGGGTCATGCTCTGCTCGGCCAGTGCATTCTACAACAAAGTCCGCAATGGCTTGGGCTTTGATGGCTGTCCTGGGCTGGTAGGTGATGTCGAATTGACTCAGCTCAATTGCCCATTTCAGTAGCCTGCCCGACGCCTCTGGCTTGTGCATGATGGACTTGAGCGGAGCATCAGTCATGACCTTAACTGGATGAGCATCAAAGTATGGCTTCAACTTTCTAGCCGCCGTGATGAGCGCGAGGACGAGTTTCTCTAAGGAGGAGTATCTCTCCTCGGCTCCCTGTAAGGTTTTACTAACATAATAGGCCGGCTTCTGTTCCTTTCCTTCTTCTCGGACAAGGGCCACCGCCACTGTTGTTCCCGAGCATGCCAAGTATATTACTAGCTCCTCCCCCACCTCAGGTCGGGATAACAGGGGTGGCGAGGCTAGATACATTTTCAGCTCTTGAAAGGCGTTTTGGCATTCCTTAGTCCATTCAAAGTTCTTAGGGTTCCTCAATATTTTGAATAGGGGAGCGCACTTGTCAGCCGACCTAGACATGAACCTGCTTAGTGCTGCGACTTTGCCTGCTAACACCTGGACGTCCTTCACGCAGGTCGGGGGCGCCAGGTCTAGTATCGCCTGGACTTTCTCTGGGTTGGCTTCTATTCCGCGGGCTGTGACCATAAAGCCCAAGAACTTGCCTGCCTTGACGCCGAATGCGCACTTTTCTGGGTTCAGTTTTATCCCAAAGTGCTCCATTACGGCGAAGGCCTCAGCCAGGTCGGCTACATGGTCTTCCGCCCTCCTGCTCTTGACCAACATGTCGTCTACATAGATTTCCATATTACGGCCAATCTGATTTTTGAAGACCTTGTTCACCATCCGAGTTTATGTGGCTCCATCATTCTTGAGGCCAAAGGGCATGACCTCATAGTGGTAGAGTCATTTATCGGTGGTGAAGGCGGTCTTCTCCTTATCCCCGGGAGCTATCTTGATTTGATTATAACCTTTGAAGGCATCCATAAAGGAGAGCAGCTCGAATCCGAAGGTGGCGTCCACCATTTGGTCAATCCGCGGTAGGGAGAAACAGTCCTTGGGGCAAGCTTTGTTGAGGTCGGTGAAATCAATACACAGTCTTCATCCACCCGAGGACTTAGTCACCAGCACCACATTGGATAGCCAGGTTGGGTACTGTATTTCCTTTATGTGGTCGGCGTCCACCAACTTATCCACATCTTCCGCTATGATTTGTTGCTTATCATAATGAAAGTGCCGGCGCTTTTGTTTTACCGGATAGTGATTCGGGTCGGCATTCAGGTGATGCTCAATCATATTCGGGTCAATTCCTGTCATGTCAGAGGCAGACCAGGCAAATACATGCTCATTCTTTAAAAGAAATTGGCTTATACCTTTCTTGAGATTGACAGATAGTTCACTCCCGATCTTGGCTCTCTTAGTTTCGTCGGAGAGTTCCACCTCCTGAAGGTCCTCAGCCGGGCTTCCTCTCTTAGCATCTCTCTTTTCTTCGGGCAAATCTGGTCCCCAGTCGATTTGATATTTGGGCCGGAGTGAGTTTTCATAACATTCCCGCGCTGAGAGCTGGGCTCCGCGAATGGTGGCTACCCCGGCCGGGGTCGGGAACTTCAAGGCCTGGTAGTATGTTTAGGGGACGGCCCTGAAGTGATTAAGGGCCACCCGGCCCAAGATCCCGTTGTAAGTTGAATTACAATCTATTACAATGAAGTTGGCCTGCATCGATGCCCACTTACCCCCATCCTCCAGCTTCAGTGGGAGGTTGATGACTCCCTCAGCTCGGTGGGACTACCCTGTAAAACTTGCTAGAGTACCCCTCAACGGCCTGAGTCGGCTCCTGTCCAACCCCATCTGCTCAAAAGCGTTTAGGAATAAGACTTCTGCCGAGCTCCCGGTGTCCACCATCAGTCTTTTGACGGTGAAGTTGGCTATTTCAGCGCTGATCACCAGGGGGTCGTCGTGAGGCAATATCACCCCCTCCAAGTCTTCTGAAGAGAAGGTGAGCTCTTGCATCTCCGGGGCCGGTCCCCTCACTTGTCCATATTCCCTCCCTGCACGAACATAACCCTTTCTGCCTGCTGAGGTCTCGCCTCCTGACGCCAATCCTCCCGCAATGGTTTCAATCACGGCCAGGCGTCCGCCCCCAGACTGGCGCCTGGGCGGACTCCTCTCCCTATCCCTTTGGTCTGGATTCCGGGTCGGCTGCAGATCTATACACCTCCGTAGGTGGCCTCGGGCTATCAGTGCCTTGATCTCCTGTTTCAAGTCTTTACATTCATCGGTGGTATGACCGTAGTCCATGTGGTAGCGGCAATATTTGGTCCCATTGGGCTTCTCGGGTCGGCCTTTCATTCTCAGAGCGGGAGACAAGTGGTTCTGGTGCTGGATCTCCATTAGGATCTGCTCCCTTGAGGTGTTAAGGGGTGTGAACATAGTGAATCGGGGGTTCGGCCTCGGTTGCTGAGGCTGCTTGCCTCGGTCGTTCGGGGCTTTGGCCCCAGGTTGGGGTCGGGAGGCCTCTCCTTTCTTCCCAGCCTCTTTCTCCTTGTCATCGTCCCTTTTTGCCTGATAGATCTCCTCCGAGTGTATGTACCCTTCTGCTCGCACCATCAGCTCGGACACAGTATCCACGGGGTCGATTGCCAAGGAAGATGTGAGGGGGCCCGACCTGAGCCTGCTCTGGTAAGCCATCAGTGCCATGGAGTCCTCCAAGTTAGGAATTCGGAGGGATTCTTCATTGAATCTAGCCGTGTAAGCCCTCAATATTTCCCCTCTATGTTGCTTCACCAACAGCAATGTAGAGGTATGGCGGGTGGCACGGCGGCTTCCTGCGAAGCGGGATAGGAAAGCCTCCGCCAGCTGGTGAAAACTTACAATTGATCCAGGACGAAGTTTTTGGAACCAGTCCAAGGCATTGCTAACCAAGGTGGTCGGGAATGTCTTTGCCTTCATGAGATCTGGCATGTCGTGCAGAGTCATGTGGTGATCAAAATTGAGCAGGTGGCTGGCTGGGTCTCCGTCTCCATTGTAGACGGCCAGGTTGGGCATTCTGTTGCCGGTGGGTAGGGGCGTGGTCAGTACCTCGGGAGAGAGTGGGCTTACACCGAGTTGGTTGATGACCTTAGCTATGGCAGCCGCGGTCTTTGCCTGCTCGGGGTCGGCTTGAGCCGCCCTTTTACCTCTCGTCGTGTCGGATCTTGGTGTCGGCTCTAAGAAGCCCTCCTCTTCCTGCGTCCGTTTTTGCCTAGACTCCGGGATGTGGAACTGGGGGCGCGATGGCCGCGGCACAACCTCTTGCGGCGCCAGGGGACCCTCAGCCAGCTGGGCTACCTGCTCCTTAAGTTCTTCGAACATCCTCAGCATCATCCTTATCTCTGGTGACAGGCTGGAGTTGGGATCTCCTTCCGCTGCGGGGTTGGTTTGAGTGGCTAAGTGTATACGTTGGCTCGCTCCAACGTCAGTTTGGGTTAGGTTTTGGCTGGGCGCCTGTGCGGTTTCGAGGTCCCCTTCCAGGTTGGGCGAATCCTCTACTGGCATGTTGTGACTTCTAGTTTGTACCATGATGGTTTCTCAATGAGTGGCGAAGAGAGTTATGAAAGAACTCGTCATTCCCACAGACGGTGCCAAACTGTCGAGGTTGAAAGTCTCACAGTCGAATTCGGGAGCTGCTTTAGCCGAGCTGGACTTCTCAGGTCTGCCTCCAAGCTGTACTTTCTTGGTCGGCTATCGGACCTGCACAAGAAAGTAAGGAAAAGACGGGGTGATGACCCGGATTTTTCCCTCAAGCGTGCGAATGATTAGTATGTCCGAGCTAGTAAAGTAGCTTAGAGCATTTAATAGCGAGATCCTTTTAAATGAAGAGATTGGAGCTCTATTTATACTAAGTTCGAGTCTGACAGCATTTAATGCGATGCAGCTTTATGTCCCATCAGTGCTTTATGTCCCATCAGAATAGCTGGAACTGAGGTCGGGGTTAACGGGGTCGGGTCAGTCATCTACGTTGGACATTGAGCTGAATGCGCTATCAACGGAGCACAGATTAGCCCATCTCAGCTCGGAATGGTCGGCTCACTTGGATCAGCTCGGGAACCCCTCGTCACTGACAATTATTGTAGGATTGGCGATGGTGGTGCAATTGGCTACTGAGGAGGTGGTGCTGCACAAAAATCCTTAAGCAATGGTGCAAAGGAAGGATTTGAAGGAAAAACATTTTGCAGACAGCTTTCTGCAATCTCCAACAATGCCTTGCAACATGCTGGACCAAGCAAGTCGGATTGTTCACTCAAGAAAGAGGAAATAAGTTCTTCAACACACCCGAGAATATTTGATTTGATCGAAGAAAGACATGGGTCATCAAGTGATCCTCCAAGGCCCCCAAAGCTTTCAGAGCCTCGTAAGCAACCTAAACCAAGGTTCTCTGAGCCTTCAATATGTGATTCAGTAAGGCTTGGTGCAATCACTGTTAATGTGAATGCCACAATTACTGCAATTGCATAGATAGTTTTGGATTGAGGCATTTTCGATAGGTGGCAAAGATGTTTTCTTGGTGGTGTATGTGAAATCAGCTTGTGCACTTGGTGAGAGTTGCTAATCGGTGTGATGAAAAAGAGAGGTAATGGATGCCATATATATAGGGGAAAGAGATTATAAACAATGTTGCATTTATTAAATTAACAATGTTATAACGAACATTTTTCATAAATTACAACATTACTCGTACACACCATATCAAATACGTATTCTGAAGACGCATGATTTCACCGCACCAAGATCTTTTGAAACTTAGGCTCTGATACCATATTAAATGACCACTTCATCTAAAAGTTTAAACTGTTAGAGAGATATTTGTTATAGTAATTATTATTTTCAACACCATATTATGCCAGTGATCCAACCCCCGCGATACATTCCAAGAACCCTTTCGATTCGAAAACAAAAGCTGTGTGGACAGCCCAGCTGCATACAGCGAAGTGCTCTATCTTTCACAAAGTGTTAAGGCAGAGCCAGAAATTCTTGTTAGTGAAAGCTAAAATTCATAATTTTTAAATTATACGAGTATATATATTTTTTCCAGTAGGTGTTAATTAATTTTTTTAAACTAAAAATACATTGATATCTAATTTTTTTTTTTTAAATACATAACAATTTTAATATTTTTATAGGTTAGAGGGGACTATAGCCCCTGGCCCTTAAGTGCCTCCGCCTCTGCCGGCCCGTCTCTCGCTAATTTAGTGTCAATATTTTGATATTCGATTGAGGCTTGCAAAACTAGTGTCTATTACTGTCTTGGCGAAATTTTTTAATGGGAAGCATTATAAAATTCTGACAAGAATTCATATCTTAGAATTCTGCATTACTCAACGTCCATCGTATAACATTATACAAAAAATCATGATACTACTGACGCGCGTAAACCAATACCATCTATGTCAAAAGCATAATTACGAATATACTAATTTGTCCAGCTTGCTCTATTGTCCACCATTGTTGGTTTTTTGAGATGGAGGAGAAATGTGAATTTTCATTGATAGGAAAAATTGGAGTACAATAATATGATTTTGTGAGATGTGTGAAAGTTGGGTTAAAGTAATATCTCTAACCATATAGGATATCATGGTTCTCTATATATGGATATATCATAATTCATGTATGTGAATGAGAGCTATGTGGCTCTCTTGATTTTCTGGAGCTCTATGGCTCATAGTTGTGATGTGGAGCATGTTGGCTCTCTTGTGATTTTCTCTGGAGCCCTATGGCTCATATTTTGTGGAGTTGTGCTCTCTTTAGTTTTGGAGCTTTGGCTCAGGTTACAAATGTCTCATATATTTCATATTTATCTTAGAATTTTCTAGTTTCAAAATCTGAACTTGAGTTGTCTTTGATCTGGAATTAGTTGGCTTGTAGTTGTTGATTCAAACTTGTCTGCTTGACTTTGATTCTCTCACATTTTCCAGTTTTGTGTAATTTGGAAAATTTTCTCTTCTTTGACTTTTCTTTAGATCTTGATTTTTCTGCACATCTGGAAATCTCTGGGATGTTTGAATCTTCTCAGCTCCAGAATTTTCACTGATTTTCTAGCTTGATTTCTAACAACCATCAATACGGTTACGATGTATCTAGAGGCGAAGCCATAAATTTTATTTGGAAAGGCCAAGAATCAATTAAGAAAGACTGGCGATGTTAAACATGTTAAACATAAACAAGTTTAAAAAAAAATACTATTTAGCAAAACAAACATAAAATTATGTATAAAAAAATTTATCGATTCACTCAATGAAATTAGACTGTCTCTCTTCCATGAAATAGAATTCATCAATTATCTTATCAATGAGAACATGTTTAGCAAATTTTTTTCAATATAGATAATCAAGCTATATATGAAAAAGTCATCATCCATCTAGTTGTGAGATCCAATAGCTTTGTTCAGTGAGACCTATAACAAGACCATCTAACAATTTAGTTAGTTATCAAGTACAATAAATAAATAAATTCTGCAAAACATACAATGCATACTTGTATTTAATCCAAAACATGAATAGTTAACGCATTTAATTTAATAAAAGAGGAAAATGTAGACATGTTTCAAACAATCTTCTATATACTACGTAAAGAAATACTAAACAAGTAGAATATGAATAAATAAAAGTTGATTAACTAAAGAAAATTGAGAACAAAATAAACAATCTATTAATATAAATACAATAGTATTAGTGTTATTAGTAAAGAAATACTAAACAAGTAGAATATGAATATATAAAAGTTGATTAACCAAAGAAAATTGAGAATTAAATAGAAAATCTATCAATATAAATATAAGAACAAACAATTAATAAATACTTCAAAAGATATTTTAACTCACACAAAAAAAAATAGTGTTCTTTGAATTCAATTCCAATCACTGGTTTAAAAGAGTAAAATTTGTGAATTTCATTTATGTGATGAATGAAGAAGGGGAGAAAGAATTGGTAAAGTAGAAATGAATCATGATTTGTGCTTGTGTAGAGGTGAAACAATTTGATCATATGTGCTAAGGTAAAAAAAAAAAAAAAAAAAGAGAAGGGAAAAATATGTTGAGGTAAAAGGAAGAAAAACAATTTGGGAAAAAGGGGAATAGGCTATGCAAGAATAGGATAAAGGAAAAAAGAATGGTTGGTAAATTTGAATAACAAGGCAAAATGAGTATGTTACGCCTCTTGCTGTACCTCTTGCTGCAGCACGTGCTATGAAGATTGATTGGCTTGTGTTTTGCCAAAATTATGCTTTCACTAAATTTAATTATGGGATATGCAAATCTGTTTGGAGAATTGTATTTAACAGGTTTACCATATATAAAAGAGTATTGAGAAGGCAAATTGACATCAACATTAAAAGTAATTGAAGTTTTCTTATTCACACAAGGAATGTTACCTTATTCAAGATTTGCTTGGAAACAAAGTCTTCCCATAACACTCAAGGCCCAAAGCACGGATTACCTCACGGAGATTCAGGAAATTAATTCAGCATATATACAGAGCCTCACATGATTGAAGGGTGTAGAAAAATAGAGTTGAAAAAGAAGATTGCTTTAAGTTTTTCGAACTGCTAGGTTTTGCTGTAGCAGATTGACGATGTGCTGCAACAACAGTCAGTGACGCAGGAAATCTGATAGAACATGTGTTGCTGCAGCAAATTGTGAACAGACAGTTTCTTTATGCTTCCGCTATGCTTACTGATTTAATCTTTTGATAAGAAGAGTTTTTATTTGTTTATTGTTTTGTTCATTCTTCGGGAGAAGAAGGTGTAGTTCTCGGGAGAGAACGTTGCAAGTCGAGGAGAGCTCGCCAAACCTAGGTTCATTAAGGAGTTTGTCATCAAGGCGTCAAAGTCAAGAGGGAGTCTTTACTTGTATAAGTACATTGATATTGTAACTTGTAATTTATTAATGAAACAGGTTTGTTGGACCAGGGGAGGTCCTGTGGGCGTAGACCGCACAGTTGAACCACGTTAAATCTCGGTGTCTTGACTTTCTGCATGTTTTTGTTTAGTTTGTTTTAACTTCTATTACAACAAACGAATAACCTGAAACTATCAAGTAGCATCAAGAGCAGGTTACTGAACTGACTCAGTTAGATCTTTGGAAGAGTTTTTCTGGTTGTTTTTGTAGATATGGACATTTTACGTGATGGTGGATCAATCAATAAACCACCTCTTCTCGATGACACAAACTATTCATACTGGAAGGCACAGATGAAAGCTTTCATTATAGCTATTGATGAAACTACTTGGAAAGTTGTGTTAAGTGGATGGGAACACCCTACTGCCACAACTGTTGAAGGCACTGTTGAGAAAAAATATGAATTGCAATAGACTAAAGCTGAAGACTTAGCAGCCACCAACAATTCAAAGGCGTTGAATGCTATTTTTAATGTCGTGGATCGGAATCAATTCAAGCTTATTTCATCTTGTGAAACAACGAAAGAAACTTGGGAAATCTTACAAACGACATATGAAGGTACTGCTGCAGTGAAAGTGTCGAAATTGCAAATACTTGCAACAAGGTTTGAAGAATTGCGGATGCACGAGGATGAAACCATTGCTGAATTTAATGCTAAGCTTTGTGACATAGCAAATGAAGCTTTTGCATTGGAAGAAAAATATTCAGACTCAAAGTTGGTGAGAAAAACATTGAGGTCACTTCCGGACAGGTTTGCCATTAAAGTTGCGGCAATAGAAGAAGCAAATAATGTAGATTCCATGAAGCTTGATGAGTTAATAGGGTCTTTGCAAATCTTTGAGATAAAATTCAAGCATAAAAGAAAGAAAAATACCATTGCACTACAAACAGAAATTCAAAAGCGAGAAGATGAAGATCCTTCTAATGATGATGAATTGACGGAATCTCTAGCCCTTTTAACAAAGAATTTCAAAAAGGTGTTTAAAAAATGGAAGAATCAAGCAAAAGGTCCGAAATTCACCAACTTTGGCAAAAACTCACATGTTGCAACAAATTCTGAAACACCCAAGAAGCAATACGAAAAAATGGCTGATGGAAAGAAAAAGAATAAAGGAATTCAATGTCAGGAATACAAAGGATTTGGTCACATTCAATCTGAGTGTGCCAATACATTGAAAAGAAGGAAGAAAGCCATGAATGCTCCATGGAGCGATGAAGAATCAGAAAGTAGCAGCAGTAGTGATGAAGAGCACACAAACAACTATGTTGCGTTCTGTGCTGCAACAGCGCAATCAGATGCTGTGACAGATGCTGATACATATGCTGTGACAGATATTGTGATAAAAATTGAACCCGCTGCAACAACATTTGCAACAACATCAACAACAAGATTGGTTATGTCAGATGGTGAAATTGATTTTGAATTGGACAGTGATGAAGAAGAAGACAAGTTTATAAGGACCTACAAAACGATGTACCAAAAATGGCTGATCGTGTGTAGGGTGAATCAAGATCAACTAACCAAGATTTCTGAACTTGAAAAGGAAAAGACTAAGTTGCAGCAAAAAGCTGACATGCTGCAACAGGAACTGCCACAGATTCAACGAGGCTTCAAGATGATGAACTCAGGTACAAAAAAGCTTGATTATATGTTATCAATTGAAAAGTCTTGTAGGGATCATACTAGATTGGGATATCAAGGAGAAGCATCAACAAGTCAAACGGTGTTTGTCAAAAAAGCTGAAAAATCAAAATGTGAAACAATCTGTTGTAACAAAACTTGGCACAGAAACAGGAACTTCACAGGTAAGGAAATTTATTCCTATTTGTCATTATTGTTTCACTCCCGGTCATATCAGACCTCGTTACTAAAAGCTTATGAGAGCATTGAAAAGAAAAAATAAGAATTATCTGCACTTGTCACAGCAAAAGGTAAAACAAATTTGGGTAAGAAAGTCTCCAATAACTTGTCTTGTCTCTTATACTGCCTTGAAAGCATGTCCTACTAACTTTTGGTACTTTGACAGTGGTTGTTCTAGGCACATGACAGGTGAACGAGAAATTCTCAAAAATTACAAGTCATGCAATAGAGGAGAAGTAACTTTTGGCGATGGTGAAAAAGGCCGTGTTCTTGGAAAATGAACTCTTGCCCTTAGAGGCTTTCCAAGATTGAAGAAAGTTTTGCATGTAGAAGGACTCAAAGTAAACCTCATTAGTATTAGTCAACTGTGTGATCAAGGATTGCTTGTAAACTTTACCAAGGATTGTTGTAAAGTAGTTGATAGTTCTAACAAATGTGTTCTTGCAGGAAGTAGGTCAATGGATAATTGTTATATGTATTCTGTTCCACATGAACAAAATCTTGTTTGTCAAAGCAACATAGTTGATAGTATTAAACTGTGGCACTTCAAATTAGGACATTTGAATTTCAAAACTCTAAGCAAAATTGTGAACACAGGTATTGTTCGAGGAGTTCCTAAATTGAAAAAATTGAAGCATGAGGTTTGTGGTCCATGTCAACTTGGAAAACAAGTAAAGACCACTCATAAACAGCTACAATAGATTGCTACAAAAAGAACTTTGGAACTCTTGCATATGGATCTCATAGGTCCCATGCAAACTGAAAGCCTAGGTAGAAAAAGGTATGTGTTTGTTTGTGTTGATGATTTTTCTAGATTTTCATGGGTTGAATTTTTTAGATCAAAATCTGACACAATTGATGCATTCAAAAGGTTGTGTTTGAAAATTTCAAATGAAAAGAATTGTCACATAGGAAAAAATGTTAGAATAAGAAGTGATCATGGTAAGGAGTTTGAAAATCATACCTTCTCTGATTTTTGTGATTTGCATGGAATTGCTCGTGAATTTTCTGCACCAAAAACACCACAGCCAAATGGTGTTGTAGAAAGAAGAAATAGGCTTTTGTAGGAAATGGCTCGTGTGATGATAAATGCAAATAACATTCCTCATAGATTTTGGGTTGAAGCTGTTAACACTGCTTGTTACACAATGAATCGGGTGTATCTTTATCCAGGTACACTTAAGAACCCATGTGAAATCTGGAAAGGTAAGAACCTTCTCTTAATCATTTTCATGTGTTTGGGAGTGTTTGCTACATTTTAAAGGATAGAGAGCCAAGAGGTAAGTTTGATGCAAATCCGACAAAGGTATATTCTTGGGTTATTCTACAAACAACCGAGCTTATAGAGTATTCAATTTACATACACTTACTATGATGGAGTCAGCTAATATTGTGGTGAATGATAATGTAGGTGCACTAAAAGCTGGTGATTCAAATGTTGCAGCAGGCGACTTTGCTCCAGAAAATGTTGCAACAGGTATTGAGAATGATACAGGAGGAGTAGAAGATAGATTAACTTCAGACACTGTCGCAGCAGGCACTGAAACTGTCGCAGCAGAAGCTAGAATGCATGAAATAGAAATTAACACTGCTACAACATAAACAAAAGTAGACGCAACAGGTACTGAAACAGAAGGTCTTAAGCAAAGAT
Organism: Ehretia macrophylla; assembly: GCA_037974665.1. Taxonomy (NCBI): domain Eukaryota; kingdom Viridiplantae; phylum Streptophyta; class Magnoliopsida; order Boraginales; family Ehretiaceae; genus Ehretia; species Ehretia macrophylla. The sequence continues at coordinate 11,236,288 of CM075775.1, forward strand.
TTTCAGAACTTCAGATAGTTGAACCTTCAAGTAGAATTCAAAAGAATCACTCAAGAAGTGATATCATTGGTTCCTTGCATGATGGTGTTCGAACTCGGAACAAACAAAAGGTAAACTACAGAGAGATGGTCAGGTATGCATGTTTTACTTCCCCTATTGAACCAAAAAAATGTAAAAGATGCTCTAGAGGATGATTGTTGGATCAATGCTATGCAAGAAGAGTTGAACTAATTTCTTAGGAATGATGTGTGGGTCTTAGTTCCTAGGCCAAAAGACACAAATGTAATTGGAACAAAATGAATTTTTAGAAACAAGACTGATGAATGTGGCAACATAACCAGAAACAAGGCTAGGTTAGTTGCTCAAGGATACACTCAAGTTGAGGGCATTGATTTTGAGGAAACTTTTGCTCCAGTTGCTAGGCTAGAATCAATAAGACTTTTGTTATCTATTGCCTGTGTGTTAAAAATTAAGTTATACCAGATGGATGTAAAGAGTGCTTTCTTAAATGGTATACTTAATGAAGAAGCTTATGTTGAACAACCTAAAGGGTTTGAAGATCCCTATCATCCTGATCATGTTTTTAAATTGAAAAAAGCTTTGTATGGATTGAAACAAGCTCCTCGAGCTTGGTATGAGAGGTTAACTAGATTTTTGCTTGAAAAAGGCTACAAAAGAGGAAGTGTTAATAAGACTTTGTTCATCAAATTCACACTTGGAAGTTTGATTGCTCAAATTTATGTTGATGACATAGTATTTGGTGCAACAGTTAAAAGCAATGTTGATGAATTTGTTGATCAAATGCAGCATGAATTTGAAATGAGTATGGTTGGAGAACTGACTTACTTTCTAGGTTTGCAAGTGGAGCAGTGCAAGAATGTTATTTTCATCTCTCAGGAAAAATATGCCAAAAATATTGTGAAATTGTTTGGTTTAGAAGATTCAAAGCATATGAGAACACCAATGGGGTCAAGCACAAAGCTCATGAAAAGTGGGAATGAGAAATCTATTGATGCCAGTTTGTATAGAAGCATGATAGGGAGCTTACTTTACTTAACTGCGAGTCGACCTGATATTTGTTTTAGTGTAAGAGTGTGTGCTAGGTTTCAGGCTGATCCAAAAGAGTCACACTTAAAAGTTGTAAAGAGAATCATTAAATATGTGAGTGGTACTATTAATTTTGGTATGTGGTACACTAATGACACTGTTGGCCTAAAAGGCCTATAATCTTTATTTTGATAATAACAAAACATCTAAATAGTGCTTTTGTATTCTTTCTGTTTTTTTGGTAAGACCTTCAATCCATCAAAGCAAGCCCATATCAACATAGATCAACTAGTTTAAATCAAAGAGTAGAAAGCTATTGGATCAAAGACCAAGCCCAATCAAAAATTTTATCCAAGCCCAAAAGAATTCAAGTTATAGACTCGACGATAAAGAGGGAGTCACAAGGAATGAGAAGTGGCGACATAAGGAGTACCGGCCTTAAAAAATGTCATTTGCCTGAGTATGATTTGTATAGCTCATATTTTTCTCCAAAAACGTCTTTCATACTTTCAAAATATCTTTCGAACAAACATCTATTCAAAATCATCCTTGAAAGACAATTTTTATTTGTTTTCAAACTCTTGTATTATAAATCATTTTAAATCCTTTCAACAGTTTTGAAAATATTTTGGGATGTTAAAAAATGCTAAGAAATCTTTTTTATATGTGCCCAAATGCTTTACAAATAAACAAATGTTTTTAGGGTTCAAAATTTAACTTTTCAGCATTTTTTAAGCATCTGGGTGTTATCAGCCTTATCCGGTTGCCCGGATAGAAGGCACAACGCCCGATAGAGAAGACTGATCCGGGCGATACATGCTCTTTCCGGGCGCCCAGAAGAAGGCCTTAGCGCCCAGATGGGTTAACGGGAAAATCCAGAAATTCTGCTTAAAATCCGATTTGTGTCAAACTTTTCCTTCTTTTTAAACCATGCTTTCTCACCTTCTAAGACACCTCTCCAAGCCTTAATCTTCAGATTTTTAAGCTAATTCAAAAAGTTTTTCATATCATTCTTATTGAGAAATCTTGAGCTATCATTTTCATATCTTTGAGCATTCAAAGTTCTCTTCAAGTGTAATATCAAACTCAAATAGGAGTTCCAATTGTCATTCATTTTATCACACAATCTTTGTAATATACTCTTTCACTTAGATTGAGAGAATCATTATGAGAAGAAGTATTGTAATCCTTTGTGGACTCAAAGGAAGAGAGGATAGTAGGTTTAGCTTCACCTACACTTGAAGGAGCTTGTGTAACTCTTGGGGACTCAAGAGTAATTGTAGTTGATTTTTTGCTTCACCAACATTTGAAGAAGCATCTTAGTGAAGAGTTATTAAATCCTAAGGGAAGGGAAGACCTTAGGTGGTGGACTAGGCCTTCGGGAGTGCGAACCACTTTAAAATCATCGTGTTTGATTTCTCTAACTCTATTCTCTTTATTTTCAAGTCATTTACTTTCGTGTGGATATTGCTCACATTAATTGCTTGATAATTGTTGAGTTATCTATTTTGAATTTTACTTTGAAGTTCTAATTGCTTATCTAGTGTTAAATACTAGTGTGCCCACTAAGTGTTTGATAAATTACCTATAAGAACTTCTAGAGTATTATCAATTTTCACTAGACATTATTTCCGCATTAAGAATTTTTAAATTGGTTAACCTTGCCTAACTACCTAATTCAACCCCTCCCCCTTTTTAGGTTATTAAAGACCAACAAGTGGTATCAAGAGCTAGTACTCTACATATAGCTTAACATCTAGTAGAGGATCCCTATGGCAAGCTCATCAATGTCTAATATAGTTGAAGGACAATCTTCCTCTAGACCACCATTGTTTAATGGAACAAACTATTCTTTTAGGAAAACTAGGATGAGAATCTACATTCTAGCAAATGACATAAGAGTTTGGAATGTGATAAAAAATGGACCAACCAATCCTACTTTAACTAAAAAGAAAGGAGAACAAAGTATCACTGTCCCTAAACTAGAAAAAAGATTATAATGATGATGATTTCAAAATGTGTTAAAGAAACTATAAAGCTATGAATATGTTGTATCTTGCTTTAGATTCAAATGAGTTCAACAAAATTTTTCCGGATGCAAAAGTGCTAAAGAAATTTGGGATTAATTAGAAGTCACATATGAGGGAACTAACCAAGTTAAAGAAACTAGAATAAACATGCTTGTTCATAAATATGAAATGTTCAAAATGTCTTTCGATGAAAATATTGAACAAACGTTTTCTAGATTTATCGATATTGTTAATGCTCTAAAATCTCTTGGAAAAAAGTATTCTAACGAAGAATTGGAAGGAAAATTTCTCCAAAGCCTGACCGAGCCATGGGAAGGTAAAGTAACGGCTATTGAAGAAGCTAGAGACCTCAAAACTCTATCTCTTAGTGAACTTATGGGATCTCTTATAAGCCATGAGTTGAAGAAGAAGGATCATGAGGAAGAAAAAAGGAATAACAAGAAGTCACTTGTACTTCTTGCATCAAAGGCTTCCTCAAGTGATGAAGAGGAAGAAAACAAAGAAGATGATGATGAGATAGCTCTTCTTACAAGGAACTTTAAGAAATTTCTCAAATTCAAAAAGGTAAGCAAAGCTCCTTACAATAAGTTTATGAACAAAGGAAGAAACAAACTAAAAGAAGAAGGAAGATGTTTTAATTGTGACAAGACAGGTCACATAAAAGTAAATTGTCCAAAACCAATCGAAACCAAGGGAGAAAAAGCTTTGAAAGCAACATACGTTGATGATGATGCATCAACCAGTGAAGAAAGCAAAAATGAAGAAGTGGCAAACATCGTTTGTCTTATGACAAAAGAGGATGATGAGGTATGTTCTTCTTTTAATTCCGAATATTACACCTCTAGTTCATTAATTGAAAATGAATACTCTTTTGAAGAATTATAAAATGAATTTTCTAAAATGCATGATAGTTTTGAAATTGCAATTATCAAGATACATGAACTTCAAAAGGAAAATAATACCTTAAAATAAGAAAATAAGTTGTTTGAAAAAGATCAAAATTTTGCTCATGAAAAGGCACTTAAAATTCATTTCGAAAATAATAATCTTCAAACAAAAATTGAAAAACTTGAAAAAGAAAATCAAGGATTAAATAGAAGCCGAGCAAGATTTACAAAAGGAAAAGAAAATCTTGATAAAATGGTTGGCTCACAAAAAATGGCTTTTGATAAAAGTGAATTAGGATATGAACCTTCTTCAAAACAAAAATCTATAAAAAGTTATTTTGTAAAAGTATCATCTTCTACAAATGAAGCACCAACATCTAAAGGATTTCAAAAAACATGCACCTATTGTGAAAAACAAGGTCACATAACATCACATTGTAAATTTCGAAATATGGTAGGTAGAGACTCTAAAATTCATTCTTGGCTTAAACAAAAATGGATTGTTAAATGTGTTAAAAGTCAATACTAACAATATAGGACCCAATAGAACTTGGGGACCTAAATTTTGTTTTTGTATATAGGTTACCCTAAGGATGAAGTATGAAGGAAATTGAATCATTGATAGTGGATGTTCAAGATATATGACCGGTGATCCATCTATTTTCTATGAGCCTATCAAAAATTACAAAGGTTTTGTGAACTTTGAAAATAATGAGAAAGGTAAAATTATTGGTAAAGGTAGCATTGAAAATAAAAATAATATATCTATTCATGATGTGCTACTTGTGAAATGATTGCAACATAATTTGCTTAGTGTAATTCAATTATGTGATAATGATTATCTAGTTGAATTTAAATCATCATGTTGCATTTTTTTTGACAAAATAAAAAATGTGTTGTTTATTGCAAATAGACATGAAAATGTCTATATCATTGACTTTGAAAGTATATCATGCCAAAATATTGATTGTTTAATCACAACTAATGAAAGTTCTTGGTTATGGCATAGAAGATTAGGACATATTAGCATGGATCTACTTGGTAAACTTTCTCAAAAGGATCTTGTAAGAGGCCTTCCTAAAACCAAGTTTGAAAAAGATCATTTATGTGATGCATGTCAATTTGGAAAATAACATAAGGCATCTTTCAAAACCATTAGCCATGTGACTACACCAAAAGCTTTACAAAAACTTCATATGGACCTTTTTTGGACCAATGGATGTAATAAGTCTAGGAGGATCTAGATATGTTTTTGTTATTGTTAATGATTATACTAGATACACATGGGTAATGTTTCTTGCTTTCAAAAGTGATGCTTTCAATGAATTTGCAAAATTCTGTAAAAGAGTGCAAAATGAGAAAGGATACTACATTTCATGCATTCATAGTGATCAAGGCACGAGATTCATAAATGTATCTTTTGTGGAATTATGTGAACAAAATGGCATTGAGCATAACTTTTCGGCTCCTAGAACTCCTCAACAAAATGGGGTTGTTGAAAGGAAAAATTGAACTCTACAAGAAATGGCAAGAACAATGTTGAAAGAAAACAATTTGCTTACATACTTTTGGGAGAAGCTGTTAATACGGCTTGCTATGTTCTAAATAGAGTTTTAATTAGACATTCTCTCAAGAAAACTCCATATGAACTATGGAAATGATGTACTCCAACTATCTCACATTTTAAAGTTTTTGGATGTAAATGCTTCATCTTAAATAATAAAGATCATCTTGGTAAGTTTGATTCAAAATCCGACGAAAGTATTTTTATTGGTTATTCTTCTAGAAGCAAGGCATATCGAGTTTACAATAAAAGAACCTCCGTAATTGAGGAATCTATGCATATTAATTTTGATGAAACTAACCCCTTTATGTCAAGAAAAGATGAAGATGATGATGTAAGCATTCAACAAGTTGAAGAACAACGTCAACCTATTCCGACAAGTGAAGAAGGCAATACATCCACAAGCAATCAAATTGATACTCCAATAGAGGAAGAACAACCAAGTTCAAATGATCAAATCATATCAACAAATCAAGATCTTCCAAAATGTCAGAAATTTGTCAAAAATCATCCAAATGATCAAATCCTTGGAGATCCATCACAAGGTGTAAGAACTCGTTCCAATCTAAATACTTTTTTGTGAACATGTTGCTTTTATATCTCAAATTGAACCTAAAAATATAAAATAAGCATTATTGGATGATGATTGGATTATTGCTACGCAAGAAGAGCTTAATCAATTCGAAAAAAGTTAAGTTTGGAACTTAGTTGAAAGACCTAGTAATTACCCGATTATTGGTACAAAATGGGTTTTCCGAAACAAACTAGATGAATCCGGTAATGTAATTAGAAATAAGGCTAGATTGGTTGCTCAAGGGTATAATCAAGAAGAAGGAATAGACTATGAAGAAACCTTTGCACCGGTAACTCGGCTTGAATCCATTAGAATGTTACTAGCATATGCATGTTTTATGAACTTCAAACTTTATCAAATGGATGTCAAAAGTGCTTTCTTAAATGGTTATCTTCAAGAAGAAGTTTATGTTGAACAACCTCCCGGTTTTGAAAATACAAATTTATCAAGTCATGTATTCAAACTTCAAAAAGCTCTTTATGGACTTAAACAAGCCCCTAAGGCATGGTATGATAGACTAAGTAATTATCTACTTGATAACGGCTTTTCTAGAGGTAAACTAAACTCTACATTATTTGTAAAAAGAAAAGCTAAAGATATATTGCTTGTTCAAATATATGTTGATTATATTATCTTTGGTGCTACTAACGAATCCCTTTGCAAGTATTTTTCTGAATGTATGCATAAAGAATTTGAAATGAGCATGATAGGAGAATTAAATTTCTTCCTTGGGCTTCAAATCAAACAAACAAAGGAAGGGATCTTCATAAATCAAGCCAAGTACAATAACGAACGCATCAAGAAGTTCGGGTTTGAAATCCCAAAAGATATGAGCACTCCTATGGGAACGTCAATCAAGCTTGATAAAGATGAAAAAGGTAAATCGGTTGATGAAAAATAATATTGAGGTATGATCGGAAGCCTTCTCTATTTAACTGCCTCAAGACCTGATATTATGTTTTCTGTATGCTTATGTGCTCGCTTTCAATCTTCTCCAAAGGAATCCCACTTGAATGCTGTAAAAAGGATTATTAGATACCTTAAGGGTACTATCAATCTAGGACTCTTTTACCCTAAAGGCACATCTTTCGAACTTCTAGGATACTCCGATGTCGATTATGCGGGTTGTAAGATTGATAGAAAAAATACTAGCGGTAGTTGTCAATTTCTAGGACATGCTTTAGTTTCATGGTCTAGAAAGAAACAACATAGTATAGCTCTCTCAACAGCAGAAGCCGAGTATATAGCTATGGGTAGTTGTGTTGCACAAATTCTATGGATGAAACAAACTTTGTTTGACTTTGGTCTAGAATATGATCATGTGCCGATCAAGTACGATAATACAAGTGCTATAAATCTATCAAAGAATCCAATTCAACATTCTAGAACTAAGCATATTGAAATTTTTCATTATTTTTAAGAGATCATGTGCAAAAAGGTGATACTGAACTTGTTTTTGTTGATTTTTTGCATCAATTGGCCGACATTTTTACAAAACCATTGCATGATAATCAATTTTGTGCTATTAGAAGAGAACTATGAATGCTTTGGGTCACTTGAAATTGTGAAAAAACTGTATTTTTTCAGCAAAATAATGATCCGAGCGTTACTGCCTTGTTCCGGTCGACCGGAAGAAGCATGCAACAATCGGATGAGTATTCACTGCCGGGCGTTACTACCCTCATCCGGGCGCCCGGATCAAGGGCCTATCGCCCGGATCGCGCAGATTGAAAATCGAGTTTCCTCTATCCTTTCAACACTTTTTCATAACTTTTCCAAAATAAACTCAATTTTCTCACAATCCCTCATATTTAAACACCAACACCTTCACAATCCTTCATCATTAATTATATAAAAAAACTTCTTCATCCTCAAAAAATTGTTTTTGCATCATCAAAGCTTTCAAAATCTTCAACAACAAGGCTTTCAAAAATCCTTGTCTACAAGGTATTCGACAGAATTCCTCAACGAAATTTCTCTTTCAAAGGCTTCAAAAATCTTGCAAATTCCAATGGCACCACCAAGGGCTGACTCTAGGAAATGAAAGCAAGGAGAATTTTCATCATCCGGACCTCAAATCATCGTCAATCCCGATGCTTTTCCACAACAAAACATCTTATGGGGTAAGACTTTAGACCCTCCTACCTTGCTTAATGGTACTAGAATTTATAGGCTTTTAGATGCTCAAGGGTGGCTACCTATGTTGAGATTTGAAAACAAAGGATATGTTTCATGGATTAGAGAATTCTATTACTATGTGAACTTAGATATTAACACCATGAAATTGAATAGTCAAGTTAAGTCTAAAGAATTGGAATTAACTGAAGTGTTGTTGCTAGAGCTTTTGGGATTCCAAATCAAGGCACAAATCTTTATTCTTATAGGGGTATATTGGAAGGTGTTCTTGATAATCTAGAAGCCAAAGTTATAGAATTTCTATGGGAAGGGACGGGAACAAGTTCCTTGAGTTACCGTAAGACTAAGGATATCACTCCAGAAAAGAAACTTTTATTTTACATTCTTCATGAAGTCATTATTCCAAGAGAAGTTAAAGATGGTTCAATTCCAAAATTCACTGCCTTGTTGATGTATTTGATGTATGAAGCTAAACTTATCAATCTTCCACACATCATCATTAACCATATCATCCACACCAAGGTAGCTCAAAATCAACTTGCTTATGGGGTACCCTTAACTTATCTTTTCGAGTTGTTAGAAGTTCCGCGTGATCAAGAGTTTGAGATTATTAGTAATAGATCTTATCTTCTCAATGTCACTAGCCTCACTCGCCAAAAGTGAAAAATCCATAACTCTCGAGTTCTTAATATTGGTGATGATACGAGTGATAATCCTCTTGTGTTTGAATCTCTTGATGTTGACCCCATTAATTTTAGAGATCCTATGGACCGTCAAGGCAGAAGTGGTATTGGTAGTTCTTAAGGACAAAGAGTTGGATCGTCTTCCTCACACTCCTCCTCACATGATGAAATCCTTGCCCGCCTGAATGCACAAGATGTTCGTTTGGATCGTATGGAGCAGATGTTGAAGGCTTTATATGACCACCACATCGGTCCTTAGTCTGTGGATGCATTGAGATGTGTTTCTCTTCAAACATTCTTTTCTTGCTTTCAGTTATTACTTTCAGCAAAAACTCAACATTTTTATCTTCTTTTAACATTGTTTAGTTACTTTGTTTCATTTCATTAATGCTTTGCATTTCCTTTGGCTATCTCTTATCTTATACCTATTATAGATTCTTGTGGCTTTTACTCTTATGGTTATTTGCTATGGAAACTATATTTTGTTGCTGTCAAATAGGGGGATAAAGTATATATTGAAATGGAATAAAGCATAAAAATAGTGTATATCATTGCACTTGTTTAGGGGGAGCTTGCTTTTCAAGTACAAACTAAATTCAATCAAGCTCAAATTGAAGGGGAGACCTCAAATCAAGTTCTATTCTTCTATTTTAACTATTTTATGCTTGATAATTTCAATGTTTTGTCATCATCAAAAAGGGGGAGATTGTTGGCCTGAAAAGCCTATAATCTTTATTTTGATAATAACAAAACATCTAAATGGTGCTTTTGTATTCTTTCTGTTTTGGTATAACCTTCAATCCATCAAAGCAAGCCCACATCAACATGGATCAACTAGTTTCAGTCAAAGAGTAGAAAGCTATTGGATCAAAGTCCAAGCCCAATCATAAATTGTATTCAAGCCCAAAAGAATTCAAGTTATAGACTCGACGATAAAGAGGAAGTCACAAGGAAGGAGAAGTGGCGACATAAGGAGTACCGGCCTTAAAAAATGTCGTTTGCCTGAGTATGATTTGTATAGCTCATATTTTTCTCCAAAAAGGTTTTTCATACTTTCAAGATATCTTTCGAACAAACATCTATTCAAAATCATCCTTGAAAGACAATTTTTATTTGTTTTCAAACTCTTGTATTATAAATCGTTTTAAATTCTTTCAACAGTTTTCAAAATGTTTTGGGATGTTAAAAAATGCTAAGAAATCTTTTTTATATGTGCCCAAATGCTTTACAAATAAACAAATGTTTTTGGGGCTCAAAATTTAACTTTCCAGCATTTTTTAAGCATCTGGGTGTTACCGGCCTTATCCGGTTGCCCGGATAGAAGGCACAACGCCTGGCAGAGAAGACTGATTCGGGCGATACATGCTCTTTCCGGGTGCCCAGAAGAAGGCCTCAGCGGCCGGATGGGTTAACGGGAAAATCCAGAAATTCTGCTTAAAATCCGATTTGTGTTAAACTTTTTCCTCTTTTTAAACCATGCTCTCTCACCTTCTAAGACACCTCTCCAAGCCTTAATCTTCAGATTTCTAAGCTAATTCAAAAAGCTTTTCATATCATTCTTATTGAGAAATCTTGAGCTATCATTTTCATATCTTTGAGCATTCAAAGTTCTCTTCAAGTGTAATATCAAACTCAAATAGGAGTTGCAATTGTCATTCATTTTATCACACAATCTTTGTAATATACTCTTTCACATAGATTGAGAGAATCATTGTGAGAAGAAGTATTGTAATCCTTTGTGGACTCAAAGGAAGAGAGGATAGTAGGTTTAGCTTCACCTACACTTGAAGGAGCTTGTGTAACTCTTGTGGACTCAAGAGTAATTGTAGTTGGTTTTTTGCTTCACCAACATTTGAAGAAGCATCTTAGTGAAGAGTTATTAAATCCTAAGGGAAGAGAAGACCTTAGGTGGTAGACTAGGCCTCCGGGAGTGTGAACCACTTGAAAATCATCGTGTTTGATTTTTCTTACTCTATTCTCTTTATTTTCAAGTCATTTACTTTCGTGTGGATATTGCTCACATTAATTGTTTGATAATTGTTGAGTTATCTATTTGAAATTTTACTTTGAAGTTCTAATTGCTTATCTAGTGTTAAATACTAGTGTGCCCACTAAGTGTTTGATAAATTGCCTACAAGAACTTCTAGAGTATTATCAATTTTCACTAGACATTATTTCCGCATTAAGAATTTTTAAATTGGTTAACCTTGCCTAACAACCTAATTCACCCCTCCCTTTTAGGTTATTAAGGACCAACAAACACTAACATAAATTTCACAAGGTTTAGTGATGCAGATTGGGCTGGCAATGTGGATGACAGGATGAGTATTATTGGAGGTTGCTTCTATGTAGGTAACAATCTTGTTTCATGGTACAGCAAGAAGCAAAACTCAATTTCTTTGAGCACTGCTAAAGCAGAATATATAGTAGCAGGTAGTTGTTGTACTCAACTTCTTTGGATGGGTCAAATGATAGATGATTATGACATTGATCAAAATCGGTTTACTATTTTTTGTGACAACATGAGTGCCATAAATATCTCAAAGAATCATGTATAACATTCACGAACAAAGCACATTGACATAAGACATCACTTCATAAGAGAACTTGTGAAACAAAATAAGGTTGTGTTGGAATATGTTGCAATAGAAAATCAACTAGCAGATATCTTTACTAAGGGCATCCTCAATGGAGTCTCTAAAGAGTCTCTAAAGAGTAATAATTTCTGTTTTAGAGTCTCCATTGAGGAAAAACCAACACCAATGAGAGTCTCTAAAATACTATTTGACACTATTTGGCAAAAAAATGACATCACAATAACCCTGAGGAGCCAAAATAGCATCTGGTCTCTATTTTTTTCAGCAAATTTGTTGAAAAAAATAGATACTACACAAGAAGACAAAAACGAGTCTCTATTTTGACAAAATTGACGATCTGACAATCTGACAAAATCAGATTGTCAAATTTGAAAAAAAAAATTATAGAAATTTTTTTTTTATCAGACAAGAAAAAAAAACAAAAGCCAACATATGCTGACAATAGAGTCGTTGCAAAGCTGAAAAAAAAAATTTATGTCCGTTGAAATTCATGTATATATGCAAGCAAATCTAGAAACAAAAATACCATCAACACATATCATAAATCTTTCAACATACAAAAAATTTGAAACAAAAAAATCAAATTTTACAAAGAAACAGAAAAAAGGTAAAAACAGATAGTAGGGGGGGGGAAGAGGGGGGGTGCATCATATACAAACACACACACACACACACACACACACATATATATATATATATATATATATATATATATATGTTTGTGTGTGTGTGTAGATTGCGAGGGAGGGGGAGGGGGGATCGCTGCATATACAATATATATGTATGTATGTGTTCGCACAGTACATACAAACACACACACACACACACACATACACACACACACATATATATATATGTGTGTGTGTGTATGTGTGTACATGTGTATGTAGATCTGAAGGAGGGTGCAACGCCGCTACAGAGAAGGAAGGGGGGAGGGGGGCACTGCGGCGCTGCAGGAGAAAAATATATGTTGGGGGGAGGGTGGGTTGCTTTTATATTTAGAATTTTAATTATTTTGTTTAATTAATTTTTTTAATATATTTTGGTTATTTTTTATATTTTTTTAGTTTAGGTTATTTTTTTAATTTAGTTTTATTTTTATTTTAGTTTATGATATTTTTTTAATGTTTTTTTTACTTTTGGTTATTTTTTTATTATATTTTTGAATTATATATTTTAATTAGGATTTTGTATTTTATTTTTTAATGTTATTTTAGTTTATGATATTTTTTAATATTTTTTTACTTTAGGAGATTTTTTTTCTTAACAATTTTTTGAATTATATTTTAATTATATATTTATTAATAGTTTTTTATTTTATTTTTTAATTTTATTTTAGTTTATGATATTTTTTTTTAATGTTATTTTAGTTTATTTTATTTTTTAATTAGGGTTTTGTATTTTATTTTCTAACTCTCATTTTTTTCCTTTTATGGATTAGCAGTTATGGAATATATGGACGGAATTTCTAGGGGTCGGAATTTCATGCATGAAGATGATAAGGCTTTATGCTGGGCTTATATCGCGATTAGCGAAGATCCTTTAATCGGGATAAACCAAACATCAGGAATAATGTGGAATCGAGTTTTACAAAAATATAAAGAGTTACACCCTCCCCCCCCAACAATCCAAGTGAACAAAGAATAACAAAGAGTCTTAAATCCCGATGGACGCATATAAACCAAAAATGCACAAAATTTGCGGAGTGTTTTGCTCAAGTAAATATGAGACCAAGGAGCGGAGCAAATGTCGTTGACAATGTGAGTTTTTAATACTATACATTGTATTTTTATAGAGTATATTGTATTTAATACTTAAAAAATTTTAAATTAAATTTTGAGAGATATTGAATTATTTTTTAGATGGATGACACAAGACGGTTATACACAGCTATGGGTCAGAATTTCAACCTGGAACACTGTTGGTCAATTTTACAACACGGGAAAAAATGACGATCAATAATCAATGTTGCAATTCCAATGATGAATATGAGTCCACCCGAGACATATTTTTCTCTTGACAATGATGATCCCATGGAGTCAGTGCCGGAAACCCCAAGATTGTCAAGACCGATTGGAAACAAAAAGGCTAGAAAACAAGCAAAGGGTAAGGCCATTGCGGAAGATCTTAATGAACAAGTGAAAGATAATGACGTATATCATCCTCATATGACTTCACTTGACGAAGAACAATAGATGTATTTGTACTATTTATTATAATTTGTGTTTGTAATTCATATTTTAATTAGTTAAATATATGCTTTATTAGATATAAGATTGCATAATGAGATTACAAATTTATATTTCCTACACGAAATTCGTTCCATACATGTTGAACAAGGTCACTTCAGAGCAGAAAGTACGCAGTTTCGTCCCTGACTTGTTCACGATTGTTTAAATATTCGTTAATCGTAATTGGATCTCGATCGGGCACAACAGGTGGCTCGTCCACATGAAAACAAGACGGATCCTCGACAAAATCATCACCTTCTTCTATCCGGTTATCTTCAACAATCATATTATGAAGAATTATACATGTCTTCATAATCTCCCCAATATCATCCTCATGCCAAAAATGACATGGCCCTCTAACAATCTCAAACCGAGCTTGAAGGATTCCAAAAGCCCTTTCGACATCCTTACGGTATGCCTGTTGCAATCTTGTAAATAAGATCTTATCTTCGCCTTGTGGATCGGTAAATGCTTGAATGATGGTGGACCATTTAGGATATATACCATCAGCCAGATAGTATCCTTGTTTGTATCATCTCCTGTTGACGGTGAACCAAATGCGCGTTGCTAGTCCTTCAAGAACATCATTAAATATAGGTGAGCTGTATAATACATTAAGATCATTGCACGCACCTGGTGGACCGAAGTACGAATGCCATATCCAAGTGTCGTACGATGCAACCACTTCAAGGATTATAGTAGGAGAACCATATTGCCCAGCATATGTACCCGCCCACGCGGTTGGACAATTTTTCTATTCCCAGTGCATGCAATCCATACTACCTATCATTCCAAGAAATCCCCGTTCATTGGCTTTTCTAAGTAGCCTATACATGTCTGCATTGTTTGGTCGACGAAGATACTCGTCTCCATACACTGCATTGACGGCACGACATAATCTTATCATCGACTCCAAACATGTGGTCTCTGCGATTTTCAAATAATCGTCATTTGCATCTGCAGGGTTTCTATAGGCAAGCATACGAAGCACGGCTGTCATCTTTACATGCGGTGAGAAACCAAGCTTTCCGGCTGCAACCGGTTTCTGTTTGAAGTAATTGTCAAAATGCACAATATCTCCCATAATTCTCAGAAACATTTCGCACCTCATGCGAAACCTATTTTGGAATTCAGAAGTAGGATACAAAGGACGGTCGACAAAATAATCATTCATTAGCCTATTATGGGCACCTACCCGATCTCTTTGTATGGATCGTTGACGCGACGATGTTCCTCCATGTTGATCTGTATTTGCTTCCTGTGCAGCCTGCACTACTGATTGATATTGTGTGTACATCATCATCATCGCGTTCGCATGGTTATGGACTTCGTTGTCGGATGGGAGGGAATCGGTTCCTTGTTGGGCCATTTTATATATATAGGAAATTTAATGCAAAATAGAAAAAAAAATGAATGGATGAGATTGAGGAAAGAAAATACAATCCAATGGAGAGAGATTGTATGCTTGAATTGTTGTTAATGTTAAAGGATTGAGGGCTTCATATATATAGGAAATTGAATGCAAAATAGATAAGAAATGAATGGATAAGATTGAGGAAAGGAAATCCAATCCAATGGATGGTGTTTGGATAAGATATTTGATATTGAGATAACAAACGGACGAATGAGATTGAGTATAGAAAATCCAATCCAATAGATATTATTTAAATAAAAGATTTGTGATTGAGATAACAAATGGACGGATGAGATTGAAGAAAGGTAATCCAATCCAATGGATGTGACAATGGATAAGATATTTGATATTGAGATAATAAACGGACAGATGAGATTGATGATAGAAAATACAATCCAATGGGTATTATTTAGATAAAAGATTTGTGATTAAATTAATAAAATTAATTAATTTACCAATTGAATAAAATGAAGAACAAATAAAACAAATATAAACGCAACACATGAGAAAATTTTATTTAATGGGTAAATTAATGAGGATTTTTAATTAAGATTTTTTTTACATAGGGTTTTTTTTAATTAGAGATTTTTAATTAGTTTTTTTCAAAATGCAATTATGTAATTAAACGTAATCCTAATTTTTTAAACGTTATGTTCGTCGCAAATTATTTATTTTTTTCTTGAAATATTCGTTAAAAAAATTGAGATAATCTAAATAACAATTAATTTAAAAAAAAAGTAACACACGAGAAAAAATTACATATAATCAAATTATTATGTAAAATTAAAATTAACATGATATAGGGACTCAATTTTATAGAGACCGTCACTGGAGTTTTTTTTTTTATCTTGGTCTCTAAATGGGTCTCTAAAATAGTTTTTTTGTCTTAGTCTCTAAGTGGGTCTCTAAAACACTATTTAGTCTCTATATGGGTCTCTAAAATGATGGATAGAGACCCATTATAGAGACTTCATTGAGGATAGCCTAAGTAACTAGACTTTGTAAGGTTTGAGACCTTGAGAAAAGTCTTAGGCATTTGTTTTTTATAAAGTTCATTGGGTTGTGTGTATGTGCATTGGTTCATCACTAGAGTATTGAAAATTATATGTATAAATCACCTAGTAATTTCATTTGTGGAACCATATTATCAATGCACATCATGTATTTGTCGTTCTGATAGAGCTTAAATTGAAGTCTCAACAGGAAAATATTTTGAACTTATTTAACGATTGGGATCTAACAAAGAGAAGTCTCTTTGAGATTCATTCCTGAATTCTATTCACCTTGTCAAAAGGAAAAATCGTATGCAGGATATTGCAGCTAAAGTTGGAATTAAAAAGACTACCTAAGACCACAAAGAATGGTTCTAGAGTGAAAGCCGCCATACCCAAAAAAAAAAATCTTGAAACTCATGTTTAAAAGATGGTTATATTTTGAATCCTGCAGGGGTGATTAGAGGACCAGGTATGTTGGAACAAGTATTGCTTATAATCTAACCTGGTGTGATGGATGTTGAGGATCGTCGGGACTGGCTAATACATGAAACACACACACACATGGTCCACTCCTGAAATCCTTGTTTGATTTATGCATGTGATGAGTAGAAATTCGTGTGGTGACTCAAAGTTCATGCTCATAAAAGTGTGCATGGGTAAATTCTGAATTTTACGAAAAGTCAAAAGAATATTGAGGGTTGAATGTCAAAGTGTGGAATTTGCTTGGTTGACGTACGTTGCAGCATAGTCTCACACACCAAGTTTTTGAACTAAAGTCTGGTCATAATATGTTATAGCATAAAATTGTCTATCTATTGGTTATGTTGAATCAAAATTGGAAAACTAATTGTTTCGTTGCAACAACATTTTTGCCTGATAGACAATTGCTACAGCAAGAGCTGATCAGTTATCAATTTTTGCTGATGTGTCATAACTGCAATTTTGAGCGGGAAAGTAGTTGCACTTTTAATGCACGATCTTCCCAACGCAGGAAAGAGAAACAATTGCAAAAACCGTTCAGTTTCCTCTTGTTTGAAAAATTTCGCTTTAAATTCCCTTCCTTGATTACTCACTAATCCATTACCGTGATTTGTGCTTACCATTGTTATCTTACCATTCTTCAGTTTTTCTCTAGTAACTGTCTCTTCTTCATTTTAGCATTTTCATTTGTTTTTAGCACAGGTGCGACACCATGGCAAGAACATGCACCAGAGCGCGTCGCTGGCCACAACTTTCTCGCAATGCGCCTGGAGGAGATCCAAACAAGCCCATTACGTGCGAAGACACGTCGTCCAGTGCCGCTGACACCACTAATCAAGATAATCTGCCACCATCATCTACGACTGATACCACTTCGACCATGGATTCCAAAGGAAAAGCACAAGTGTCTGGGTCCTCTACTTCTGAGCCCGACTCAAACTCTGAATCTTTCTTCCAAGAAGCCCTATCTGAGTCACTGAGTACGAAATCTGAGTCGCCACTTTTCAGCATCCTTCATCGCACGAAGAAACCCACTAGTACTCCCAGTGTTGCAGTACCATCTACTGAGACAAATATGCCTATTGCTGCAGCATGAGGTATTTCACGTGAAGTTACACCAATCAATGAGGAAATGATCGCCGTTATGGCCACCGATAAAGATGTTCCAGCTACTGAACACCCATCACCTGTTCGACAGAATGCCGCCTCCATAGACTCCTCTGATTCACATGCTATGCCTAGTCTCTTTGGAACCGAACATAATACAAATGATGATGCTACAAAGTCTCGTCCTATTGCAGCACAACCTGAACCAAGCACTCCACCAAATGTTGGAGTTTTTGCTGCAGCCAATGCTGAAGCAAAACATACACCTGGACAAGCTTCATCGGGTGTTAAATCTGTTGCAGCAGGTAGTGAATCAAGCCCACTGAAACGCCGTCGGACCAAGCGTACAGCGAAAAAGATGAAGTCTACAGCCTTTTCTCCAGTGACTCGCAGCAAAATGCAGCGCACCTTGAAGGCTGGGTATGAGGTTCTTCTTGCTCACTCCAAACAAAAATCTACTTCTCTGATTCAATTGCCTGATGGGATGCGATTAGTAAAAGACCCTTTGTTGATGAAAGAACCTTACACACTGATTCTTATAAGAGTACTGGCATTATCAAATTGTTAGAGCAACGAATGCTATTAGGGACTGTTAAGCTTGACACTTCTTATGTTCCTACCATTGTCCATGAGTTCTATGCGAATCTGACTAAGGCCACAGGTGATCCTTCTTCCCCATACTATCACCAGGTTTATGTTAAGGGTAATGTGTTCTTATTTTCTCCTACGATGATCAATGAGTTTGTGGGCTTTGAAAAGCCGGAGGAAGATGTTGCTGCAGTTAGTTTCACACTTGATCATGTTGCCACGAAGTTGTTAGGGCATGCTACAACATGGCCCCAGGGTAATCGACTTGCTGCTACATCACTCACCACAACCTATGCTGCTTTACATAGAATTGTTTTAGCAAATTAGTTTCCAGGGAAGCACGCTAATACCATAAATGTTGAGATGGCTACCATTCTGTTTCAAGTTGGCACTGGGTTGAACTTGAACATTGGTCAAATTATTTTCAATAGGCTTATGGAGGAAGCCGAAAAGCATGCTCCCACTTTGTATCTCCCATTTCCCTCAATTATCTATGGCATTTTAAGCATACAGCACAATATCAAGAGATCTGATAAGGTGGTTGTTAAGCTTCCTCATCCCTTGAAATTCTCTAAGAAATTTTTGCAGGGAAAACATCAGGTAGGTCTTCATGGGGAACATCCTTCTGTTCCAGATTCTGTTACAGCAGATGCTGATGCTCAGGGAGAGCAGAGTGTACCGGCACTTGGTGGCACATATTATGTCCCTCGCTCGAGTACTGATCTATAGGAGATGTTACAACAGATTCAACTCGAGTTGCAGTAGCTCTAGACTGCCCACGCTGCTCTTCAGGACACTTAAGCTCAACTTCTTCAAGGACAACAATAGATTCTTGCTATCCTTGCCATTCTCTGTCCTCCGGCACCCCCAGATACCTGATTCTTTGTCTTTGTTTGTCAAAAAGGGGGAGATCTTGGTGTGGTGTTTGTTTAGATGTTTTTCAATTTTTCTTTATGCTCTATTTCGTTATGGTTCTTATAGTTCTGGATTTGTCGTTTCATTTGTCATTTCTTCCTTGCTCTGGTACATGTCCTGTATTAGTCTTTACTCTGTTCCATCGTGAGTTATGTTATGTTTTATGTTATGTTTTATGTTATGTTTTCTGGCTCTGTCTTATGTGATTATAATGCTGATTGTTTGTTCTCAAGGATGTTGCTTTTTCCAAAACAAAGCCAAAGGGGGAGCTTGTTACACCCCATGCTACACATTTTGCTACAGCACGTGCTATGGAGATTGATTGGCTTGTGTTTTGCCAAAATTATGCTTTCACTAAATTTAATTATGGAATATGCATATCTGTTTGGAGAATTGTGTTTGACAGGTTTACCATATATAAAAGAGTATTGAGAAGGCAAATTGACATCAACATTAAAAGTAATTGAAGTTTCCTTATTCACACAAGGAATGTTACCTTATTCAAGATTTGCTTGGAGACAAAGTCTTTCCATAACACTCAAGGCCCAAAGCACGGATTACCTCACGGAGATTTAGGAAATTAATTTAGCATATATACAGAGGCTCACACGATTGAAAGGTGTGGAAAAATAGAGTTGAAAAAGAAGATTGCTTTAAGTTTTTCGAACTGTCAGGTTTTGCTGTAGCAGATTGATGATGTTCTGCAACAACAATCAGTGATGCAGGAAATCTGATAGAACATGTGTTGCTGCACCAAATTATGAAACATACAGTTTCTTTATGCTTCTGCTATGCTTACTGATTTAATCTTTTGATATGAAGAATTTTTATTTGTTTATTGTTTTGTTCATTCTTCGGGAGAAGAAGGTGTAGTTCTCGGGAGAGAACGTTGCAAGTCGAGGGAAGCTTGCCAAATCTAGGTTCATTAAGGAGTCGCCATCAAGGCGTCAAAGTCAAGAGGGAATCTTTACTTGTGTAAGTCCATTGATATTGTAACTTGTAATTTATTAATGAAACAGGTTTGTTGGACCAGGGGAGGTCCCGTGGACGTAGACCGCACGATTGAACCACGTTAAATCTCGGTGTCTTTACTTTCTACATACTTTTGTTTAGTTTGTTTTAACTGCTGTTACAACAAGCGAATAACCAGAAACTATCAGAGTAAAACATTGGGGGGCCATACAATCGTTTTTTTAAATTTTACATATATTAATTTTTTTGAGTCTAAGGGGGGAGGGGGGTTTCAGGACCCCCGCCATACGCCTTAGTTTCACCCTTAGACACCAGTAGAGCTACATGTAGCTCCGGGTGTACAATGGCACACCCTGAGTTGGGGAGATTTTTTTTTTTTTAGTATTAAATTTTTTGAAAGAAAATTTTAAATTGTTATTTTGTGCACATCCTGAGTAGGCGAGTTAGAACTTGAATAATTTTTTTAAATTTCTAAGCAACAAATTTTTCTCTACATCTAATGAAAGAGATTTTTTATATTTATAAGGACTATAGTTATTTTTTTTTTCTTTTGGTATATTACATCACACCTCTATTGAGTGGAGTCCTGCTTTAAAATCTCCACATATGAATTACCAGTTACATTTTTATAATTGCTATAAAGTGTATTTTATGAGGGAATGTATATGCCTTGAAAACTTCGCTTGTGGTATATTGTGCTTAAATTAAGTATTGTTTAGTGATAACATATTATGATCTGTCATCAACAAAAAAATCATTTTAGACATAAAGCTAATATTTTTTTTATAATTTATAAAAAAAAATATTACGCATAAATGAGCACCTCAACCATTAGTTACTGGCTTCACGCTTTAGTGTCCACCTTGACATCGGGTACCTGGCTCCGCCCCTGCCCTTAGATGTATATCTCAACCACATGACATGGAGAGGAATGATAATGACGAGTCACTAAATTTCTGTTGTGAGAGAGAGATGTTGATATTTCTTGAATAAAGGCAATGAAAATTAAGAAGAGGTTCTCAAATGTTGTTGTGTCCATTGTTATTGAGTGAGGAATTTAGCATGATGATGAGGAATGACAAGAGGTTTTCAATTTCTATGAAGAAACTTCAACTCTCACCAACTAAGAATTTTTTAGGTTTCGGCTCAAAATTCAAGCCCAAACCAATGTTGAAGTCTAGCTGAATAAGAGTAGGGCTAAAAAGAATTTCCTATAAATATGATTTTTTAACATACATGATTGCCACAAGGCCACACCCCTTGGGGGTGGGGGTGTCGATCAAAGAGGGCCTTTTTACATTCCTTTGGCTGTCCAAAAAGATATAAATATGTGACGGAGTTTTTCATTCTTTTGCTAAAAAATGTCGAACGAAATAGTTTTTCGTGCTTTTCCTAAAAAAAAAAGAGCCAAATGTGCAAGACTTCAGGCGTTTTTGTGTACAAAGTCATTTGTAAGACAATTTAACCTTTTTCGCACCAAAAAATTAATTACATTATAACAACTATTGAGGAAATTGTCATTTTAGTCCCTGAGATTTGTTGAAAGTCCGAAATAGGTCCCTCAATTATGAAAAATACCCATATCAGTCCTTCACGCTAACAACGTTATTTTAAAAAGAACATCAAAGGTTTGACTGATTGGAATGACTTTTATGCCCCTAAATATTTTGTACTAAATTTTTAACACCTAAAGTACATCATATAAAAGTTCACCATGCTGAAAAACATTACACGTCAAAAAAAAACTACAACTATAAAAATTCGTTTATCCATCCCAACCAAAAAAAAAAAACATAAATAAATTTATCTAAAAAGGTAAACTATTATGATTTATCACTCTGTTTGACATTAAAATAAGCAACTAATTTATATTCTTTTTGACTGATACTTCTCCTCCTAATTATTCAAAAAGTAAATTGGCCTCCATCTATCTACTCAAACACACACGTATCTCCTACTTCAACTTTATGTTCATCGCGTAGGACAGGCCAACCACGGGAGGCGAAGTAACTCCTAGCCTCTCGCCTACAAACGCGAAAATAGTGTTGATTGTTATGACAATCAACGACTGTCATAGAGCTAGTGCAAGATATTCTAGCTCTTCTGCAAAGTCCTTTTTGAGTTGCTACAACATATTTCGATATGACAATAAGCATGTAATTATGATTTATGATTTGGTTAGGAGGAAACAAAATTGAATGAACAAGAAAAAAGAATTACCAGGTAAGGTCTTCAATTCTGCAATGGCACCTCCAAATATTAATGCTCTGGTATGACATGCTCAACACATTCATCACCTTTCTCTTCACTTTCCTCATCATCCGTTTCAATTTCTTCCACTTCTTCACTCTCATCACTTTTAACCTGAATTGCCTTAACTATTTATTCATCATTTAGAAACAAATTAGTATGATTATGATAACTATTAATTAAAAAAATTATTGATCAATATAAAATGTAAAAATAATAGTTAAATCACTTACCATTACGTATCCAAAACGTTTGATTTAAGGA
Organism: Ehretia macrophylla; assembly: GCA_037974665.1. Classification (NCBI taxonomy): domain Eukaryota; kingdom Viridiplantae; phylum Streptophyta; class Magnoliopsida; order Boraginales; family Ehretiaceae; genus Ehretia; species Ehretia macrophylla. The sequence goes on from CM075775.1 coordinate 11,259,022, forward strand.
TCTAAAGCCTAAACAAAATAACTTTATTCAAGATCCCATTAATTGACATCTAGTTATCCAACCATCTATATCATTGTGTATAAACCGCTGTGTGTGTTTGAGCCTCGGTGTATGTGTGTGTGTGGGTTACTCTGTGTGTATGTGTGTGTGTGTGCGTGTGTTAGGTAATGGATGATTTTTGTTTCTATTACATCCCAAATTTTAAAGCGATGAAAATCTGTTGCAAAATAATGGTCACAAATTTAGGTACTGTTTTATATTGTTAATCTATTGTTAAAAAGTAACGGAAAAAGTCCGTTGCAAAATAGCAAAGGATGGCGATGAAAATGATTTTGTTACTAAATTCATCATTAAAAAGAGACGACAAAAGTTTGTTGCTAAATCTTTCACAAAGTCTGTCGCCAAATCCAACGCAAAATGGTAACAAATGGAACCGGTCACAACTTTTGTACCTATTAGTGACGAAAATTGTTCGTAGCTAATCCATGACTAAATCCTAAATAATTTTTTTCATTTCAATTCATTAATTTTTTTAATATAAACTTACTTATTTTAAATACTAAAATACTAATATTAAAGAATAATAAAAAGAAAGATATATGTATTATACAAATTTATAAATAACATTTGTATTATACAAACAAAATTTAATTTAGAAATAACTAAAGTGTGTCCTGTCGAGACCGATGTTTTGGTACCAAATCACGCCCATCTCACTATGACGTCCGGAGGAATCTCAAACGACGTACTCCATGGCCCTGTGAAACTACCACTCATCACCCTCTTGAAGTATCTGCTAAACAAGGTGGATACCAATCTACAAATGATAAATTATAAGTAAGAAGTTATCAGCATAAGAAAAAAGGTATTAAATTTCACCATGTGTCATCTCAAATTCACTTTCATTTCCTTTAACAAAGTAATATGCATGATTTTTTCTAATAATTCCTTAGGCAAAAATATTATTGTTTGGTCTAATTTGACTAATTATGACTTTGGCCTAATAATATGTTCCACCAGACGTGTTTGTTATCCTCTTTAATTTGTTTGTACGTACTTCTTCAGCAATATTAGTCTCGTACTACAATAATTAAATCAAACCAAAGAAAGTCTTATCCTACTAGTTAGGTGAGCAAAACCTCCTAAGCTACTCCTATGGTATTCTAAATAATTTCCTCACAGAAGGAATTAATGGAAAAATATGAGCAAAATCAACATCCCATTTTACATGGTATATATATATATATATATATATATATATATATTTATTTATTTATTTATTTATTTATTTATTTTTGAAGATTGAATATATCTTTGGTTCTCTTTGATTTAAAATTATTTGTCTAAGTAAACTCCCCAGTGTTAATTTGTTTAAAAGGAACTTGAAATATGTAAAATTATAATTTCGTCAACACAATTATTTATTAGTGGAGACTGCAACCTCTACAATTCCATACTTAGATGCTTCCTAGAAAGACAATGGTCGTAACGGCTAGATTTAGTTTATAGCTAGTTTGAGTATGCTCCATAAGTTTGACATCATAATTAAATCCGAGTTTTTCTTGTGATGTTTTCAGTTCAAGAGTTTTTTCTTCCAATTTTTGGTTATTCTTGTTGCCTTAATTAATATATGTAAACTTTCACCAAAGCCGTTCTCCTAGCCTTTCTAGGCAAATGTGAATTCTTAGAATTCACAATTAATTAAGATCTCAGAGAAAGTGGTGTTTTTAAACATCAATGATTTGTTTCAACATTATCCACGACCAGTTTGTTAAATCAAATATGATTTTATTATAAAAAAAAATACAAGTATTCTCTACGCGATTGTTTAATTGTTTGTTATTCACATAAATAATATCCAGTACAAGAAAATACATAAGCAATAGTATATATATAATTATTATAGACTTCTATAATTACCTACGCCTACTAAAATGCATAGTATTTAGGTTTCTGAGCTTCATTGGGTTCATAATCAGATCACTTCAGTAACATATTAAGATCAAAAGGAAAAAAGAAAAGAAAAAACAAAGTGTATTTATGGGTGGAGCAGATCGAGAAAGTATGAAAGTAGGCACGACTGGCCTTGATAATATGAACATACACACAATGATACAAATACACTCGTATAAATTCTTAATGTAAATATATATATATATATATATATATATATATATATATATATATATATATATAACATATGCACACATAGATTGATTATTTATCTCTTCTTTGAAACATCAATTGCACCATGAAATTTATAATTCGGTTGACGCTAATGTCAAAATAATTTTATTATTTCCATAGCACAATTCTTGACCATTTAATTTTACACCCCCAAATTAAGAGATACAATGTATATATGGATAATAACAAAGTCTAAAATAATGCACAAAGTACGATTTATTATTGAAAGTTATGATTTATTTGTGTAAGATAATTAAATCTTCTAATACGTGGGAGCTCACTTTCTCTTTACTATCAATTGATCCCCATTGCACCAAACTTTTTAAAAAGATTCCACACATTTCTCTCGATCAACCATATGTGTATGTATACTAACGGTTGTGTGTATGTGTATGTGCATGAGTGTGAGTAAACAAACACATTTAAACATTCTACCACTCACTTGAATGTTGAATCCACCTTGTAAAACATTGTTACCATGAAAAAGATAATCCTATTTTTCTGTGTTTGTTAAGACAAAATTCATACAAAAAAATATTAATTATTGCTCAAAAGTTGAGTGGAAAGGTCAAGTAACGATTTCGTGTAATTCAAAATTTAAAGTTCAAACTACAGTTTCACCCTGTAGTATATAAAAAAAAAAAATTAATTATCTACTGCTAAGGATATCAACTCGGTGCTTTTGTTGTTCACACATTTTTTTTAAATGTGATATCAATGTCCCTTTGTTTCGAGTTGATGCACGACTAGATAGATGAAAAGAAATGGAAATTTTAATTTATTTTTGGGTAAACTATTGTACGTATCACTAAACCAATATGGTAAATTTTGTTTTGACGACTACTTTTGTTTTTAAAAGAATCATTAATTTTTTCAAAATTATTTCATTTTAGCTCTTCCATAAGCTTCCGTTTGAAAAATATTAATAGATCACCTTTCCACGCGCAACACATTTAATTTATTTTCACAATTGTCACAATTGCCGCAACCCCATGACACCTCTCTCAGGCAAACCAAAAACGGCCAGGTAATTTATTAAAATGGTCCTAAATTTTTGTTTTTGTTTTTATATTTAAGTCCTTTATATTTTATTTTGGACAAAATAGTCATTCATCTTTCATTTTGGTGACAATCGTTAGTCTTTAGAGCAAAATCCGTCGAAAAAATATTATTAGTGAATACGTGGATGTCATGTGATTGCAAAATTCACAAAACTTCAGGGGTAAAATTGCCGCACAATAAATGATAAGCATCCTAAAGTTTATACATTTTATGACCACGTGTCATTCACGTACTCACTAATGTTATTTTTTGACATATTTTGCTCCAATGATTAATAGCTGTCACCAAAATAAAAGATGAATGACCATTTTGTCAAAAATAAAAGATAGATGACTTAAATATAAAAAAAGATAAAAATTTAAGACCATTTTGATAAATTATCCAAAAAATGCCCAAATTGATTGGGCTTAAGGTTTTCAGTTTTCTCCTTAGAACAAAGGCGCATGATGGTCTTCATTTGACAAAATTCTTTCGTTTCCTTTTTCTCATGTTTTATCATATAAATTACCTATCGCTATCATTGGTATACCCTTCCACTCAAGGCTTTTTTCTTTCTTTCTATACACTGTCTTTGACATGGACCCGGTGAATTTAAGTTCTCCGTGAAGATGCAGAGTACGCGTTTGAGTTATCCATTTAAGTGCGGAACAAAACCTACATTACGATATATGATATTCAAGACTACTATTTCGGTTCTTTCCACCGCAAAGGCTTGAATCTCCTTAAAGATAGCGAGATACCTGCGCCTTAGTCCGATTGAGTTGTTTCCTACAAAAGTAATTGTACTTTAATTTTTGTACTATTTTAAATTATTATTGTACAATTTTACCAACACTTTACATATTGAAAAATTATAAAATCCAAAATTACGTTATAAGACCTTGAATTACTCCTCTTAGCACTAATTGATTTTAGGATGGAACGACATGATTACTAACATAATATCAGAGTTATGTCTTGGTTCAATCTTATTGTTTCATCTGTTTTCAATTTATCTATGTGTGAGTATTCATCCACATGTGGTAATATCCGTCCACCACATGTAAGTCGTATCTATACATGCATGTGTTACTTATCTTAATTCTTTCATGTTACACGTGAAAGGGATGCGTTAAAATATTTAATTCTTCTCACATTAAAAAATTATAAAATTCAAAATCATCTTATAAGATTTTGAAATACCTCTCTTATAGTATTAATTAATTTTATATAAAACCTCATAATTTTTAACATTGCTAAATTACAAGAACGCATTCCTTAAAGCAAATACCTCTACTTGTTCTAGATATTCAATGGAACACTTCTTTGCAAAACCAAATTACTACTTAAAAAAAAAATTAATTAATTGATAAACTCGATGCCAGATTTAGATCAATGGTAATATATAAAACAAAACAAAAAATATGTGGTAGACAACTAACATGTAAAGAATTTGTTTCTTAGGTAGACAACATATGACAACTGACAAGTATAGGTAACATGTAAAAATATGTGGTTATAAAGTATCGACATGAATATATATGTCAGACTAAAAGAATATAGAGTTCCATCGGCTAAAAGGCAACCCCATTAGCAACGACGGAGCTAAAGTGGGGCCTGCAGGAGCCCCCCATTTTTTTTTGTCCACCCTTTTTGCAACACTAACAAAATCTTTTATTTAAAATAATACTAAAATTATAACTTTAATTATTACATTCTATAATTTTTTTTTAAAAAAACAACGACCCTCCTACCTTTACCATATGGCCATATGCACTACCAAAATTTATTCTTCTTCATTTCTTATTTTCTTATTCTTCTTTCTTCATCTTTCTCTTATTCTCCAGCGGACCATCTCCTCTCCTAAGGTAAGTTTTATTAAATTTATGATTATTTAATAAATTTTGTTTGTTAGATAATTTTATCTATAATTTATTTTGTTAATGTTTTTTTTAGTGGGTAAATATCTTGATTTTTGAAGAAAGAGATAATTAAGATAATTAATTTGACTAAAATACTCATCTTTATATTTTTTAGTGCATATTCTTTGTCAATTATATTTTGAAGTCAATTTTAGTATTTTATGTGACATAGATAATTTTAGGGAGTTATAATGTGTATAAGATTAATGTGTAGATTGGAGAAGATTAATTGTTGAAAAAGAAAATTTCAAATATAGAATTGGAGGCATGATAAATTATCATTTTTTTATTCAACTACAGATTTTGTTTAATACAACAAAATTAAGAGGATTTATGAGTTGAAAGATTTGACCATCTTATTAGATTTGTGAAGAGAATTGGTGAAAACTAGAAAATTAGAAGCTTATCCTTTGGTTGATAGGTTGATATGGTTGATTTTGACTCTTATAGGCTTGACATCAACAACAGAACGAGTTTTTTATGCTATGAAAGTTATCAAAACTAGGTTTCGCAATCGGATAGAGGATGATTTTATCAAAGATAATATGATTGTTTATATCGAAAAGAAAATTGCTAAAGATATTTTTGTTGATACAATAATTTATGAATTCTATTTCAGGAAAGACAAATTCAACTTAATTGACTGAACTGGTAAACACTACTTTACATAATTTTGTGTTATTTTTTTGCAAAATTGTATTTTTTTACACTTATTTATGTTTGAATTTTTTAATTAGTTCTTTATTATTTAATTTTAGTATAATTAATTTTGTTAATTAGAAATTGAAAGATATTTATTGAATTTAATTTATAATGGTAAAAAATATTGTAGCAAAAATACTGTACAAAAAAAAAATTCGGTCCTCCCAATACTAAATTCCTGGCTCCGTCCCTGCCCATTAGGGCAAAGGGAACATGGAACACTCACTAAACATGGCGAAAGATGGAAGGTGGTCTCTTAAGGGTATGACGGGTCTTGTAACTGGTGGTACTCGAGGTATTGGGTAAGTTTTTTTTTTTACAATCGAGCATTACTATATATATTACGCAAAACGGTTCATCCCTTGTATTATATTAATTTAGGGTTTGTTTAGTATAGATATGAGATTTTAGTTGTTGAGTATAGAACTTTCAACAATAAAAGTTTGGTTAAAAGTATATCAAACATACGGTTAAAAATTTGGAAGGTATTTTTAAAAAAATTTGAAGATAATATTGAAATTTCAAAAATATGAAGGGAATTTTTTAAGAATAAGAAACAGCTTTCCCATGATCTTAAAACAACTACGTGAAACATTTTCTAAAAAGTTTTGATTTGGAGTTTCATATATATTTTTTAACTTTTCTTAACTATAACTTTTACCTAAAAGTTTTTTAAAAATTGATCAAATAAATTAGTTTCAACATCCAAATTTACAGAAAGTGCTTTCAAATGTCTAAAAATTCGATCAAACAAACCCTAAAACAAATTTAACATTCGATATATAAAATCTTTATCAGATGAAGGAGGGCGGGTGTAATATTGCACGGATCACATATAACATTATCCGTTTACACTGTTCTGGGAATATATTTGTGCGAACAATTTGCATTTCGTTTTTGTGGAACAGACATGCTATAGTAGAAGAGTTAGCAAGCTTTGGTGCAGTGGTCTATACTTGTGCTCGTAACCAAGAGGCACTCGAAGAATGTTTACACAAATGGGAAACTAGTGGTTTCAAAGTTGCAGGGTCTGCATGTGACCTTTCATCACCAGCTCAACGCCACAAGCTAATGGAGGATGTTTCCCAGTACTTTAATGGGAAACTCAACATCTTAGTAAGTTTTTACACCAACTAAAATGCATTAAGAAGTCTTGAATTCGGGAAGGACTCTCATCCGATAGTAAGGCTCATCAACTGTAGATTTAGAATTATTATTTGAGTAAAATGTATTATATCCTTTGTGTTTTCATAAAGTTGCATTATAAACTCCGTGTTTTAAAAAAATCACGTTATAAATCTTGTGTTATGGAAAACGTTGCATATGACCCCCTGCTATTTATTTTTATGCCAATTTTAATGTGGAGTATAATACACACGCTTATGATTCTTGCACATACTTATCAGAAGTGTTTGCAATTTGGGCACAATAAAATATTGTACATGAATCAATTTCATCTTGATTCCTCCTTATTTAAGGTATTTTCTCAATCATATTACAAAATAAAAAATGTTGTAAATACTTCCCTCTGATATTCAAAAGATGGCAAATACCCCCTTTTAATATTCAAAAAGTTACAAATATCCTCTCTAATAAATGTCATACTTGCATCATAGGCGTTTGTATTACACAAAACCACATTAAAACTAACAAAAAAATAGACTGCAGGTGGTCAAATGCAACATTTTCTATAACATAGAGTTTATAGTGTGACTTTTTAAAATATAGAGTTTATGATATAATTTTATAAAAACACTGGGGGTATGATGCATTTACTCTTATTATTTTAGTGAGGGCCAAACATATAAAATTTAATACTTATATATGAATAATTTTTTTTCGATTAGGACGTTCATGCTAAAAATACTTTAAAAGTACATACATTTTCGAAAAATAAAACCCTAATTCACTCATTAATAGTTTCACTCTTAAAATCAGTTGGTTTATAATCTCCATTGGCCCATGAATAACTTTACTATTGGGGTCCACTCTCACTAAGTGTTGCACCAACCAGTACTGTTGGGTGGAATCATTTTCTCTTAAATTCAAGAGGTAATTGTTGTTTACTTACCTAAAAGCACGGTGCACAAATTCTGCTATGCATGAAGTTCAAGGGACAAATTGGCTTTTAAAATTTATTATATGCAGTCTTATGTTACATTTTTAGGGTTCATTATTATACCGTTTTACATTTCATTTTTAACGAATCAAATTTATGACATCCACATCACACAACAATGCACATCTTATATTGCATTCATTTTGTTCCAGGTGAACAGTGTTGGTACAACAATTATTAAGAAACCTCAAGAATATACTAGTGAAGACTACTCAACTATAATGGGCACCAATTTTGAGGCTTCATTTCACTTGTGTCAACTTGCATACCCTTTGTTAAAGGCATCAGGAGTTGGAAGCATTGTGTTTCTGTCTTCTATTGCTGGGGTTACAACAGTACCCCGTACTTGTATGTACGCAGCGTCTAAAGGTAACGAATGCGTAAGTCAAATTAAATCATGGAAGACAATATAGCTATGGACCACGTGGAGCTTAAACACAAGACTTATTTATATCTCAAATTTAAATTAACAAAATCTAAAAAGGTTTTTTTTTTACCTATTTCTTGTCTTAATATAGGAGCAATAAATCAAGTAGCAAAGAATTTGGCATGCGAATGGGCAAAGGATAATATTCGAGTTAATACAGTTGTACCAGGACCCATTAGGACCTCTCTTCAAACATCAGTGATGGTAAAATATTTAATATCTTCTGACAGAAAAAATATATATTTAATATCTCTCCATCTTACTTTATTTTTTAGGAGTAAAGTCCATTTTGCTGAGTCATTGTTGGGGGTATTTTTTTTTTTTTTGGTTTTCAAAAACTATATAAAAACTGAAAAGATTAAAAATGCCCTTTAGTTTAAGGTGTGTTTGACAAAGATAAATATCATGGGGGAATTTGAGTGTAATTTAAATTTCATGAGGGAGTTTGGAATTTAAGTTAGAACTCATAGGGCAAAATGGATCTAACTCTTTTTTTTAATTACTAAATGTTTTAGTATTAAGGGCAGATTTAAGATGCTTTTTGTTAGTGGGGCTAAATAATTCTAAAAACCAAATCAAGTAGTATTGTGGGGCTTAAATGATTTTTTGCTTTATATAAAAGGTGTTTTAGTAGCATTGATGTCCGTAGGACTATAACAACCACAACTTCACTCTTGAATCTGCCCCAGTCAATATGATTTATATCACTAGTACACTTATTGACTAGCCGAACTATTCAGATTCCACCAGTGTGTGAATTTTGTTACGTCTGGCTTTCCAACACTTAAATCTCCTCTTATCTTGTCTCAACTTTCATAAAAAATGTCCTCACTTATTATCCTTTTTCATTTTTGCAGCAAGATCCTATTCAGAAAGAAACTATTGAACGCACGATTTCTCGAATGCCATTTAGCCGATCAGGAGAGCCAAAGGAAGTTGCAGCACTAGTTGCGTTCCTCTGTTTGCCTGCTGCTTCATATGTTACAGGCCAATTAATTTGTGTAGATGGTGGACTAACAGTAAATGGATTTCCATGACTATGATGTTATCCCCCACTTGCAGAGTAATAATGAGGGCAAATCTCTTAAATAGTCCCTATTATTTACAAATTTTTATCAAATAGTTCTCATTGTTTTAAAAGTCACGCAGTTAGTCTTTATTGTTTGTAAAAGTTTCACCAATAGTCTCCATTGTTTCATAAGTCATTCAGTTAGTCTCTATTATTTGTAAAAATCTCTCTATTAGTCCTCAATGTTTGCAAATGCATTTGTAAATATTGAGGACTAATGGAGAGACTTTTATAAACATTAGAGACTAATTGAGTGACTTTTAAAATAATGGGGACTATTGATGAGACTTTTACAAATAATAAAAATTAACTGCGTAACTTTTAAAATAATAGGAACTATTTATCTAAAATTTATAAACAATAGAGACTATTTGTTCAATTTACCCTAATAATAATGATAATAAATGTTAAGATGTTGATGTATCATGTGGTTAGAAGATATTTACGTTTATTTTGTGGGACAATAAAATTCATTGTTGCGGATGTTTGCTTTAAGAGTCGGGACCATCATTACTTTAAAGGTGCGTTGATGTCCATACAGGACTCACATGTACCTCTCATAGGTCAGAAACACAAGTGAATTGATACCTATATACCACAAAAGAAGAGATAAGAAGAATCCAAAAATTAGAAATGATAAGATTGCTTACCACTTGCTCTAAACGTTGAATGAAGTGATCGGATAGTGATTTGTTATAATCAAAAGTTTCAAGTTCAAGCCTAACAAATATTGTTTAGCCCTTCACTGACCGAGATAATACGAGACAACTTACTACACTATGAGATTTATAATCTTATGATAGATCCACTATTAGCCTATTTAGGATGAGTTCCTTGTCATAAAAAAAAATCTTTATCTTACCACTCTATTGTGATCCACACTTTTCTTTATCCCAGTTCAGTGGTTTACGTTAGTGATAATGTGATATGTGAAACACATCGGTTTGAAAATTTGGCCCTCATGCACAGCGGTCCTGATATTGATTTCTTCTGTGACCAAGATGCTCAAGAGGCACAGTATTACTTAATTGACTAAAATTTTACTTAATTTATTTTGATGACAAAAAGTGAAGTATAAGAACCCAAGAACTAGGGAAATATCATAGTAAAAATCAGAAATTTACATTCAACATATGGCACATAAAGAAATTATTGGTGGTACTTGAGGTGTTGGGTATGTTTTATTCTCTCTTCCTATGCCTAGTCTGTAAATTGTGATGAATAGGGGTGGATTCAGTTATAGGTCTGACCGATTTTAATTTTTTTTAAATGTCCAAGTATTTTTAATTTAAAAAAAATCTAATATGTGAATTGCGTGATAAATAGGGGGATTCAGATTTAGTTCTGATTAAGTTTAATTTTTTTTAAATATAGGGGTATTTTTAATTTAAAAATTAATTAACACCTGAGAAAAAATAATTATTTGTATAATCGTTAAATTGTGTGTTATAAACTTTACCGGAAAAAAATGATAGGTTAGCCTCCAATAATATAAATTGTGTGATTTGCACTTTCAAAACATATACATTACAAATTTAGCCTTTTATATACATGTTATTGTTGTAGTAGAAATAATAATAATAATAATAATAATAATAATAATAATAATAATAATAATAATAATAATTGTAAAGTAATAATAATAGTAATCGTAGTAGTAATGATAATAATAATAATAATAATAATAATAATAATAATGTTAAAAATAATAAACATATTATGTATAAATAAAAGGACAATCATATCATTTATACAAGTCATTCCTAAAGCTATTCTAGTATGTTGATTACCAAATATGGGTTTAGAATCAATATATCCATTCATATCTTCAGTCATAGAGCATATCAAGCGTGACATACTTTTTTCATGTTCATTCCATACCCAATTTCATCTCATTCATGTTCAAATTCATTCCATACCCAATTTCATCTCATTCATGTTCAAATTCATTCCATACCCAATTTCATCTCATTCATGTTCAAATTCATTCTAAAATACTAATCGCCACATAATGTTATAAACAAAAGGAGTATTAGGGGACTGTTCAATGTGATAGTAATAGTAAATTCAAGTAATAATAGATTAAATGCATATATTTTAAACAAAAAATGTGAGATAGTGAGTTAGAAACTCCTCTTATCATAAAGATTGACACATCATTTACACAATCAATGTGAGATAAAGTGTACAAACTCCCCCTCTCTATTACACCTGTCCCATTTCCACATATGCGACTTTCTTGTCATGCTAAACAAAACCAATGTAAGATAGAGTATTACAAACTCTTCCTCCCTTGCCCCCTTCCCCTCCACCAAAGATGTGCCTTTTCTCGTCACACTAGATAAAAACAATACAGGATGGAGTGTTACAAACACTTCCACTGTCTCTCATAGATGCAACATCGTCCTCATTCTCCCATTGGCCAGCTCTCAAAGATGCAACATCCTTGTTACGCTAGACAGAACAAAACTATAATCCATAACACCGGAGTTCTAAGCAAACCACTCTAACCACTCAAGTCAATTAACCCTGCCAATATGATAACCATAAATAATTGGTTCAAACTACTTAATATATGATTTTTATAGCAGTAAATTTAATTTTTTATAAACTGAGCACATATTTTTACACGAGCAATGAGGGATGGATCGATGGCTACAAATCTTATACACCAAACAGTTGCTCCACATGACCATAATATTTAGAAGAACCTTACTTCGTTTTTAACAATTGTTACTATGGTTTTTGACTGATTCAACACTCTAGGAGCCAGAGACAAATGATGAAGAAAACCATCAAATGTTGCAAAAAGATTATGTCTCCTTTTACCACTCTATCGTAATCCACACTTTTATTCATCGTAGTTCAGTCGTTTATGGTAGTGATGTGTCAACCACATCAGTTTGAAAATTTGTCCCTCATGCACAATGATCCTGATATTAATGATTTCTTCTTTGACCAAGAAGCTCAAGAGGCATAGTGTTAATTGTTTAGAATTTTACTTAAACTTATTTTGATGACAAAAAGTGAAGTATAAGAGCACATGAACTAGGGAAATATATAACAAAAATCAGAGATTAACAATAAACATATGGCACATAAAGAAATTATTGTCGGTGATGGAAGATAGTCTCTCAAGGGCATGACTGCCCTTGTCACGGGTGGTACTTGAGGTATTGGGTATGTTTTATTCTCCCTTTCTGTGCCTAAGATAAATAGGGACGGATTCAGCTATAAGTCCAACCGATTTTAACTTTTAATTTTTTAAATACAAAGATGTTTTTTGTTTTAAAAAAAGTATCTAATTTATGAATTGTGATAAATAGGGGCGGATTCTGACTTAGTTTTGATTGACTTTAAATTTTCTTTTAAGCATATGCGTATTTTTAATTTAAAGATCAATTAACGCCTGCAAAAAATATTTATCATTTGCATAATCGTTAAACTGCGTGTTACAAACTTTACTGGAACAAAAAAAAAATTCTAGATCAGCCTCTGATAATAAATAACCATTGACAATATAATTCCACGTTATGTTACTTGTTTGTTTTCGTTGATGTTTTTAATTTTTTGGTGTTTGATGAAAGTAGTCATGCCATAGTTGAAGAACTAGCAAGTTTTGGGGCAATGGTGTATACGTGTTCCCGTAACCAAAAGGATCTTGATGAATGCTTTCAAAAATGGAAAACCAAAGACTATAAAGTGGGAGGTTGTGTGTGATGTTTCGTCACGACCTCAATGCGAAAAGCTAATGCAAAGTGCCTCTAATTATTTTGAAGGGAAGCTCAACATCCTTGTAAGTTAATCTACAACTATGCAGTCCTTGGAGTTTATATATACCTTATTTGAATGCAAAATATATGGTTCTTCTTTTTGTGAATATATAAATGGTTCACTATTTGTTTGGGCCTCTTAGATAGGAATTATGCTAACCGGATGGGTTTGTAGTAGGAAGACCTATTCTATAGTTCTTTCTGTCACATAAAAAGTCACTTCAATTTTTGTCTCAACCATGTCTCCTTCATTGTGGCGAACTTATGTTAAGTTGACGGTGTAGTTGTGCACACTCTCAACTTGAAAAAAAATATATATATATATATATATATATATATATATATATATATATATATATTTATATATATATATTTTTTTTTCTTTTCTTTTATTTTTTTTCAATTTTTTTTTTTAAAATTATTATATTAGACATTTTTACTGTATAAGTGGCACACATTGATCTCTTCCATTGCACGATTACACACACTGAGGTTGGGTGCATGGGTCCGCCCCTATTCCTTCGCCTTTATCCCTGTTTCCTGGACTACCATCAGGTTTTTTATTTTTTTAAACTGTGGACGTTTAGATGAGTTAAAATATATAATTTCAAGACCTAAATTCAAATTAGAATATATTATAATATATGAATATAAGTATAAAAAAGAGGTCAGATATGACAAATTGAATTTGATGCCTTCGAAATAGATAACAAAATAAGTTTACAATAAGACTCAAGCATCTAAAACGAGTGAGAACCTACATGAAAAAAAAAAAAACCCCCACTTTCTTGTATTCATTATCTCACTTGAATTAATGAGCCTCCCAAATTGATTACCATAAAACCTTTTTTTTTTTTTTTTGTTATTAGATGCCCAAAGTAACGGCAATTTTACTTTTAGACTTTGATATTTTTTTTCCATGTCTTGAAGCTATCTTGAAAACAATTGAAGGTTGCTGAAAATTTCTTAATCCAATGTGATCAACAATGGATAGAGGGCATTTAAGTAAAACGATTACAAAGGTCAAGTAAAAGCGGGCAATCTCTTAATTAAAAGCATAATTATTGAATTTTTTTACATGTATATGGGATGAGTTATGTGGAATCAAAAATACTTATTCCAAAGACCAACTCCCACTTCTCGCCCCATTTTTTATTTCTCACTCCAATAACCTTCCATCTGGGTAAGAGCGAGGTAGTTAGGTACCCGCAAAACCTCTCTCTACGAAAATCCCTACTTTTATGACTGTAATACGAGCATCGAGCATATATCCATGTTCAACAAATCACCTTTGTGTACGTTCAATGATTTTGTTTAGGTGAACAATGCTGGTATTATAATGTTCAAGGGAATCACAGAAGTCACTGCAGAAGATTTCTCGAACATAATGAGTACCAATCTCGAAGCTTCTTATCATTTTTGCCAACTTGCACATCCTTTTCTCAAGGCATCAGGTCGTGGAAGCATTGTGTTCATCTCTTCTATTGCTGGACAAATAGCAATTCTTGGAGTTTCTGTCTATGCAGCATCTAAAGGTTATTTCAAATTTGATAAGAAATATTGAAAATATTTTCTTTTGGTTGCCGCCGGGAAAGGAAAGCCCTTCGAGCTCACACTTTGTGTCAATTCTGTTTTTAACAGGAGCAATGAATCAAGTTACAAAGAATTTAGCATACGAGTAGGCAAAGGATAATAGTCGAGTTAATACAGTTGCACCAGGTGTTATCCAAACACATTTTACTCAACCAGCACTAGTAAGAATCTTTTCAGAATTTGCTATGTTGATCACCTACCCCCAATTATATAAGAGGAAAGTCTCCCATCAGATCAATGACTATTTGAACCCCTCACAATTAGTGAGGCTTATTGTTTGTTTCATAGTCGAATTAATTGTTAGTATGTAACTTTTCTCAAACTTTTATACTTATATATGCCTGTATACTTGAGGTTTCAGGTTAACTCAACTATTAACAGATTAGTTTCCCCTTTGTTTCTTCTTCCGCCCAAGGTCCAGCTAGCTAGACGCTGATAGAAAGTCGAGCAATACAAGCACATGAGATGGCTAGCTATAATCTGTTTGTAATAATAATGTTAATGGATGGTATAGTAAATGGATTTAGATTTGGTCCATTTGGTGTAGATGGTCTGAGTATGGAATACTACGTAATGACTTGTCCATTTGCTGAAGGAATTGTGAAGAACACAGTCAGTAGGGCTCTGCAGTCTAATCCCACCCTTGCAGCTGGCCTTATAAGGATGCATTTCCACGATTGTTTTATTGAGGTACGTACTACTATTTAGTATATCTTTAATTAGTACTCTATTAATTCGTGCGTGCATGGATGCATACGATTAAGTACGTACTATCTAGTGTGCTAATTAATTAATTGCTCCACAAATGATCTCAAGGGTGTAATATACCCGCATGCTAGTAGAGGCACGCATCTCCAATTACACAGTCGTTTGATGGTGGACACTGGTAGCTCCACAGAAGTGTTGTTCTTGAAAGCTTTTGACAGATTGGACATAGGATGAGAAAGGCTCCATCCCTTAAATGGCTTGCTGTCTGGATTTACAGGGAAAGCTTTTCGCCCGAAAGGGGTTGTCAATCTACCCGTGACCTTAGAAGACAGGGAGAGGAAAACAACAATTCCATCAAATATTGAATAATTTGACTTTCGGGCCAAAAGCGAACAAGTTTGTCCAATATTGACTTGAGAGAAAATATTGTTGTTCGGTCGAGTTTCATTAATTTTGACTTGCATAAAAATGCTATTGTTCGGTCTAATTTGGCTAATTTGGACTTGAGCAAAACATGTTATTGTTCAGTTCAGTTTGACTAATTTTACTTAGGTCTAGATGTTATTATTTGGTCAAAGGTTTAATAATTGACTTAAGACAATTTTAAAAAAGAAATATTAACATAAAAACAAATATTTTTCAAAATAATAATAAAAAAAAAAATTGGCATATTAACGAACATATAATTACAAACACAAACAACTAATCAAACATTTACTTTTATACATAAATAATTACATATACTAATAAAAAGTACATCTAATCAAACATGTATAATAAAATAACATATTAAAGTAACATATTATTAAATTAGAAAAAAATAGGATATAGCAATGAGAATGTAAGTGGTGTTGACGGTAGCAATAATTTGTAATTAAAAAAAAATCATGTTAACATCACAATTTATACATAAATAACAAACTCAAAGCCTTAAAACTATTAAAATAATATAAATTACATTAAAATCATAAAATATACATACATATCACTAGATTATAATATATACATACAAATCAATAGCATTTATAGACAAATAACAAAAAAAAAATTAAAAAATCTTAGATTTTAAAAAATAAATATATAAATCATATTATCATTAAAGACCCATAAATTTCATTAGATCTATATATAAAAAATCAAATAAAACTACAAAATATACATATACTTACTAAATCTATAATACATACATACATATATACATAAATAACAAAAATAAATAAAATAAAATATGAAGCTGAAACAATACAAAAAGTCATATTACAATCGTAAAATATTCATAGATTTCACAAGATTTTTGGGAAAGTGAGGGATTTAAGTGTTCTTTTTAGTATATTATAAGCTAAATTACCCAATTTTCCCTCAATAATTGAGGGGTAAAAATTGAGTGTAAGCATTTAAAACGAAAATAGCAAGATTTGAACTTGCACCACATGAAGCCCAACTAAATTTAAGTGTACCTCTTTAACCACTAAGATATTTCAACATTTTTTGAGTGTAAATACTTGCATACCCTTCTAATATAGTAGGTCCGCCCTTGGAGATCAACATGTTGTACCTCAATAGAGATATAGGAGAGTGACAGTGTCATTCAGACAATAATGTCATAAATGATTAGAATCAAGCCCAACATGTTTAGTGTGCTCATGATAAATATCATTATGTGAAATGTATGTTACAATATACAAAAATTTATCTCACATCAAAAATCGATTGCCCTTGACAAGAACAATTAGTTTTAGAATGGAATCAATTAATTTTACAATAAAATCTCAGTTATCTTAATTAATAATGTAGATAACACTCTTATACCACTAAACAAAGAAGGGGGGAGGGGGGAGGGCGACTGCGAGGCATCAAGATCGGTAAAAGGGCCGAAGCCAAAAGCATCTCAATGCTGGTGTCAGCAGACGCACTACAATCAAAGTCTCAAAGTCATGACTATAACAAGAATTGACACTCAACGAATCACCAAGAAAAACAAGAAGATCACGTAATTTAAGTTCTTATTGTTCAGTCACAAATACATGCTTTAACAGAGATCTTTGCGTTTCTTATAATCCTTGGAGGGCCCAATCTGCTTCTATGTATTGCTATCCCGTGACAGCCTATATATAAATAACAACTCATCACTACATCTATGTATAGATATTAAATACTGCAACGCAAAAACTTGCTCAACCACACCAAGTTCTATTCCCACATACAGCTTACTAACAAATGCAATCATCTTCAAAGATTTTTCTTCATTTTTTCATATGTTGAAAGCCACATTCCATATTTTAAAATACTTCTTCTCTGATTCTCTGGATACGTGTTCTTGTTCATCGCTATATATATAAAATAAAAAATAAAAAATAAAAGTCCAAAATCTTTCGAATCTTTCTATTTTCAAGGATTTAGCCTTGAATGAGAATTCAATTTCAGTCAAAGCTTGATCTTCATTCATTACTCTCTTGATTGCAGACCGAGTTATTGACTTCTTGACAAGGCTCTTCTTAATTTTCTTGCGTAAACATGTCTGCTACGAAGTCTAACATTCGAATTGGAGCAACTGATGGTGGTGATAACGTTTCAACTTCAGTCAATCACATTGCTGCGCCTATTCGTGAAGATCATTCCAATGGTTTACCCATCAAGAAATCGGGTTCAGGGGCGAATCGTAACGACCAAGATCAAGTTCAAGATGATGCAGTTTCTGTCTTTCAAGGTGATGATTTGATCAAAATTGATCAAGGGGATAGGCTGTACCAATCAATCAAGTCACAGTTCATATCGTGTTTGAATTCTCAAGGAGTGTCTACTCAAGTTGTGGCCATTCATAGGAATGCATTTCCAGGCTTGATGAAACAAGCTAAGTTGCAATCTTTCTTTAGCTTTGCGCGAGCCATGGCGAGAATCTGTGGGGGTAATGCAAACGTGACTTATGCTTGGTATGGTGCTTCTAAGGATGAGATTTGTAAGATCATCAGTCGTGGATTCCGCGATTCTGTAAGCAATGGATTCTATGGCCGTGGCGTCTATCTCTCGCCTGATGATTACCCTCTTGACAGCATTGAATCCACAGTAGCTGATGAGAAAGGGCTAAGGCATCTATTGCTTTGCCGTGTTATTCTTGGAAGGATGGAGCTTGTTCGTCCGGGTTCTGAACAGAGTCATCCGAGTTCTGAACAGTTTGATTCTGGGGTTGACAATTTATCATCTCCCAGAAAGTATATTTTCTGGAATACTCACACCAATACTCATACCTTGCCAGAATATATTGTCAGTTTCAGAGCTCCAACTGGCTTCCAAGACTGCCCAGCAGTTTGGAAGGTTGTGTTGTCCAAACTTTCAAAGGTTTTACCTCAACATTCCATGGAGCTGATCAAGAAGAATCATAATGATCTCCTACAAAAGAAGATCACTGCTCACGAATATGTACAGAGGCTGACACAAATAGCTGGGGAAAAATTATTGACCGCAATCATAGAACAAGCACTTTTGATCGTCGATTGCCCTTAACAAGAGCCCAAACTAGTGCCAGCACAAAAGTGGAAGAAACTTTGCACCTTAGAAGAACGATTAAGCGATGTTTTCACTAGTAGAATTAGTTTATAGTTAACAAGCACTGATATAAGTGTTTTCAAGCTAGATTCTCTTAACCTCCAATAATAGTTGATACATTGTATTATATATTGATAGCCAACTGAAACCACACATAGAAAATTTTACAAGAATTCTATCATTATCTTGTGTACACTGGACTCTGGAGTAGTAAAATATAATATAGTTCCAGGCACTGCATTAACTGTGTTTGTAATTCTCTGCAAACTGCATGAACAATTTTTCTTATTAGCGTGTAACCTCACGTTTCACATGGACATGAATATAGAGAAATTTTTTGTGCATTAACTCATTTAAAGAGTAAAAAAACTTTTCCATACTACTTTTTCTTAATCTAAATTTTGTGCATTATGCTCCAAACACTTGCGAGGAACAAGTCATGAGGAAAAGATACATATTGATGATAGTCAACATGACCTATTAAGGAAATACGAAATTAAAGTAAATATTTCAACAATTTGGGATGTGCTAAACTAAAAGGTGAGAATTGTTGTAAGAGCCTTATTGAGTGGATTTGCGAACTTTTAAAAATGCCCGGAGAGTTTAAAGCGTAAATCGGTTTATCTTCAAAGTCATTCATAAAATGATCACAAAATATTCTAGGGATCGTTAAATTATTTCGTTATTCTTGTTTTGATCTTAAAATTATTTTTTATTTTAAAATGACGAATAGCTTTTTACAGTAGTTTCATTTAAGTCATTACGTTAATTTCCATTAAGCAAACTTAGTTGAGAGAGGTTAAAATATAAATAAATAAAATAAGGGTAGAAATATAAAATTATTTTTCACTTTGTTGTTTTAAACATGTCCAAATAATTATTTTCTTATACCTACAACATCAGTCTTACCTGCGGCCTTAGAGTGTTGGCCTCGAGACGTGACAAATGTAACACCCGCATTGTAGGCCCATCAGGACTAATTTGTTCATTTTATTTGGGCTAATGGTCAAAACTAGACCTGACAGTGGATTAGGCTTTTTAATCAGTATTTAAATCCAACCCATAATTTTATATCTAACGTATAGAACGTCTCTTACCTTGTACCTTCTCTACAAATATAGGGAAATAGTGTATTATCATGCCCATACTTTTAACATATTGTGCAACCCTCCAATATTTTGATCCAAATCAGAGAAATCTTGGAAGTTCGAACTTAATCGTCTAAGAGGTATATGGTTAAATCCTAACTTTTGAAAAACTACATATCTAAAATCCATTATATGATTTCAGAACACATGAATATTATATTTATTTTGTGTATCTTGGATTTTAAAATTGAAGTTGACACGTGTTTAAGGATTTTAGAACAAATTTGCTTCTTTAGAACTAAATTCTCAGCTTGTATTTGAACCTTGAGTTTTGAAAATTATTGTAAGTTTCAGAATATATTTAACATTTCAATTTTTAGGGAAAAAAAAAAAGAAGAAGAAAAGAAAAAGATCCGTAACATGAACAAAATTATTTTATGTATTTTTTATTTATTCTTATGTTTATTTAGAATCTTGCCTTAAATTTTAATAAACAAATATACGTACATCTATATAGTTTAAACGTTTTAGTTTAGAGATTGAGGCTCTAACTTTTCGCATATTTAGAATCTTGCATTAACTTCTAATATTCCCATTAAATGTTAACCAATAGATTTATATGCATTTGATGATTTCGAAAACCCAAAATAAAACTTTGGAACTAATTTTAGTTTGATTTCAAGAGATTTTATGAAAATATATTGACACTCTTACCATGCGATAATTGGACATATTTTTGGACTATTTAATTCGTGAGGCTAATAAGAAGAAGGCTTGCGACATTGCGTCTTCAGCTTTGCCTTGGTGATTTTGGAAGCGTGACAAATAATGCTTAAAAAAATTGTTGTGTTTGAAGGACTTAGGAAACAAATCTCTGGAAAACTCGGTAGGATTCCATAAGACAAAGCTAGATCAATCTTTCCTTTAAGGGATCACAGCGTCAATGCTTTATCATCAACAAGCTGATACATTTTCGTCAAAAACAAAACAGCTCTTGTCGTGTCACTGGCCACTGACACCATTCCTTGCCATCCAAGGCAGAGCCATCTCACTCCTCATCTAGTCCAATAAAATAAAAAAATAAAATAAAAAAATAAAAAAAACACAAAAATGGCTTAAATATCACATAAAAGCTTATAGATGGGTTTAGAGGAAAGTATTAATGCAGATCAGTACAACAATTTGATCCTTAAATATGCAAATTCTAGGGTTTGTGAAGCTAAAAATTTAAAAATTTTACTCGAATGGTGAAATCGAGATGCGAATTTGAAGTTTAACATTTTACGAAAATAGCCATAACTTCTTCTAAAAAAATTTCAATTCGCGAATCGTTTGTAGCGTTAGAAACTAGACTCGTAGAGATTTCCAACTATATATAATTCGCCACCTAAATCTTTCCCAATCGGTACAGTTTTAATTCCAAAATTGGCACGAAACTGATTTGTAACTTTCGAGTAAAACTTATTTGATTGAATTCGATATCGATTTTAAATGTCCCGAAATCATAGTTGTCGAATCGTAAATCGTATCGTGAATCGAAATGTCATTTTTTTGAATCGTGAATCGAATCGAATCGTGAATCGTACCGATTCAGTCACAAATTTGAAACTAATTGATATTTGACATATTATGTTTCTATTAACAGTTTTTAGTTGAGATTCTTTATTTGAATTAATATTAATATATATATTTTTGTTACTTTTCTAGATTGTTCACTACTTCATTTGTTCCTAGTAGCCCAAACAATTTCTGTATCACAATATCACACTATTTTTTTTGGTCGGAACAATATAACATTTCACAAGTGTCCAAACTAGTGCTCAAAAGCTATTGTAAACACAAGTGGTCCAATCAGTTATGAGTTTTGTGTCCCATTTTTTTACTAAAGTGGGCTAATTTTGTTACCTACTTTGAAATATTTTGGGCTTTAAAAAAAAAATTGACTCGAAACGTGAACGATTCAGTGAATTCACTAACAATTCACTAACGATTCACATGATTCAGTACCGATTCACTTGCAATTCATGTCGATTCACGATTCTCCTATCCGATTCGTATCATTTTTTTAGTAAATCGTATCGAATCGTACTATTCGAATCGCGAATCGTATGATTCTGATTACACTGCGGCTGTAATCACTTTGACACATTCTACATCACTCATAACCTTTGTAAATATTAATGGATCATTTTTTAATAATTATTGATTTATTTCGACTCGCCTCGGGTATTACACATCCAATTAAAATTAAAGATAACACACTAAATATTAAAATTTATTTCAAAGAAAAAAGCAACACGCAAAAGATTATTGGGTGGACCAAAATATTAATCAAGAGAAACAATTTCATTTTGTCCTCATAAACGCAGAAGCACGAAATGTTCGTATCATGTCCCGACAATTATTGTAGGATTGGCGATGGTGGTGCAATTGGCTACTGAGGAGGTGGTGCTGCACAAAAATCCTTAAGTAATGGTGCAAAGGAAGGATTTGAGGGAAACACGTTTTGCAAACAGCTTTCTGCAATCTCCAACACTGCCTTGCAACATGCTGGACCAAGCAACTCGGCTTGTTCACTCAAGAAAGCGGAAATAAGTTCTTCAACACACCCGGGAATATTTGATTTGATCGAAGAAAGACATGGGTCATCAAGTGATCCTCCAAGGCCCCCAAAGCTTCCGGAGCCCCGTAAACGACCTAAACCAAGGTTCTCTGAGCCTTCAATATGTGATTCAGCAAGGCTTGGTGCAATCACTGTTAATGTGAATGCCACAATTATTGCAATTGCATAGATAGTTTTGGCTTGAGGCATTTTCGATAGGTAGCAAAGATGTTTTCTTGGTGGTGTATGTGAAATCAGCTTGTGCACTTGGTGAGACTTGCTAATCAATGTGATGAAAAGGAAAGGTAATGGATGGCATATATATAGGGGAAAGAGATTATAAACAATGTTGCATTTCTTAACGATCTTTTTTCATCCTAATGGAATTAACAATGTTGCAACGAACATTATTCATAAATTAGAACTAGAATGTAAATGCGTAAGGGCAATGTGTCATTGTGTCAATGGACGGCACTTACAACTCATACATACCATGTCAAATACGCATTCTGAAGACGCATAGATTTCACCGCATTCGATCGATACATCCCAAGAACCCTTTCGATTCGAAAACAAAAGCTGTGTGGACAGCCCAGCTGCATACAGAGAAGTGCTCTATGTTTCACAAAATTATTTAGTGATGGAACTTACTAGATAATTTTAGAAAATAAACATTACAAATTATATTTTTTTATTAAATACATTTTAAAGTCCAATAAAAGTATGAACAAGTATTTTTTAACTTAGTTTGAGGTCCATAACACTTTCGATACATAAATCGACTAAATATAATGAGAGAACAATATGATATTACGTCAAATCCTTTAACTTACATGTCTTAGACCTATAATTATGTTCAAAAATACTTGTTTATACTTTCAACTTAATTTAAAAAAAATTATAATTTTTAATGCATATTTTTTTAAAGTGATTACTAAATTTTGTCTCTATTCCATTTGCTAAATAGTGATGGAATTTACTAGGTCATTCTAGAACATAAGCATTAAAAATTATAATTTTTTAAAATTTACTAAGTTAGTGACAACATAGTGATAAAAATTTGAATTGTCATCGCTATTCTGTCTCTAATTCATGTTTCATTGCTCTTCCCTCACTAAATAGTGATGAAATAGTGACAGTATTTACTAGGTAATTTTAGAAAATAAAACAAATTATAATTGTTTTACAAATTACTAAGTTAGCGACAGAATAGCAAAGGAAATTTGAATCTTCGTCGCTATTCCTCACTAACTCATATTTCTTCACTATTTTGTGACTAAATAGTGACGAATGTAGTAATAAAATTTTTCACCTCCCTTTGTTACTTAGCGATGGAAAATACCCAGTCACTATTTTGTCATTAAATAGTGATGGGATAATTTTCATAGCTAAAATCTATCACCCGCATCTATTTTTCTAATAGTGTGTGCGACTTGACTTTCTAAAGTTGTTGATTTTTTTGAGATTTTTAATGACTATAGTTGTTAAATATTAATTTCTCATGAAATTATTATTGGTTATGTTACAAGTTGTGACATCACTGCCAAAACTCAAGTTGTAATGAAGATTATATAACACAAATATTAATAAATACTTTGCCAATAGAGTTCAATTAAATTGGACTTGATTTTAGGGTTGATCTTTGTTTTCTGGTTCCTTGAGTTGTGAGCTTGTTGATACTTTGTTTGTGATCAACTTACGATGATTTTTTGTTTGTTTTTCTGCCCGATCAATCAGCCTCATTTTCATTGCTACTCTGTCCGATCGATTGGTCAAAATAGCCGATCGATCAGACTTTAGTTCTTTTTCATTCATTTCGTTTCTCTTCTTCTTGTTGTAATTGGTCGATTGACCCTTGTTTGTAATTTTATCAATGAAAGTCATTTTGCTGGCTTAGCCAAAAAGAAAAAAAGGTTGTGACGTGATTTCTTAGTGAAATTGATGAGTGGTTGAAGAAAGATAATGATATACTTGGTGATGTTCATGCTTTTGACTCTAATAATCGGAAACCACTATTTTTTTATTTTTTATTTATAGATGTAGTTCTCATGCTCCATGGTACTAGTTGAACTTATTTTTAGATGCCTAAAACTTGTTTACTATAAAGTTATTTTTTCTTTTTAATTAGATACATGGAATTCAATTTGTAGTCCATATTTGATTTCTTTTCATATCTATTTTTATATGTTTTCAGTTTATAGTTTTAGTTTAAAAATTAGTGTTAGGGGTGACCATTTTAAGTGACAGGGCATGCAAACTTTCTTTCTAGAATTACCAGAGATGGGGGCCGGAATCACCATTGCACAAAAACAATTGGGGGCGGGGCGAGTTGGATAAATAGGAAAGACAAGGGCAGGGCCGAACAATGAGGTGACCAATTTAGGAAGCAAGACAGCAAATGCGAATAGGACCTCCCCAACCCACTCCATTACCATCCTTTTATGTTGAGAAAAAAAAAAAAAAAAGGATTAAAAGAGCAATCAAAAGAAGTGCACAAAAACGATTGGATTAACATAAGCGCTATATCATCACTGAGAGCAATATGTCTTCAGCATTGGAGGGAAAAATGGGTTGAAAGGTAGACTTTTAGGCCAGCATCTATTATCAACCTCGCTTATGGACTTGCAACAATACTCCTTGAAGCTGCCGCCACGGCCTATCTCGGATCTAAATATTTCAGATATACATCCTCCAGTGTTGCCAATTGCTGCCAAGCACTGCTGTGTAGCCATATCACCAAATGATCTCATAGAATTCATGGCATGCTCATCTCCTGGCACCTGTGCTAGACCAGGCGAAACATATTGTATCACCATATATGCAATCAAGATCAACAAAGGGATTGCGTATGAAGAAGGTTTCACCATGTTCACGCGTGGTGAGCTGCAGCACTTGTGGTCACTGGTATTTAATTGATTTTTCAAACCTTACCGTCTAAAGAGAAAAGGTGTGCTGCTTTTTAATCTTATTTAATTAATTTAAACTTGTTGACTTCACTAATTTTGCTTTGATAAATTTTAGTAAAAACTCATTATTTCTTTTCTGACAATGAGTTAATAATAATTATTAGCTCTTTGGGAAAATTTCATAATAATTTTAGTAAAAACTTATAAGTTTTGCCTCTTTCGGAAAATAATAATTATCAAAGATAAAGAGTATATGAAATAGATATACTAAATTTTTACTTCTGTTACATGCATAAATCAATTAATGACGATTGCATACATATTTGGCTTGTGGAGTGTACGTAATTCGCGGTTGGATTAGGGAAACAAGTCTCGCAATCACAAGATCAAGTGCAAAAAGGCATAAAAAAACCATAAGAATCTGCTTTCCTTGCACGCGTATGGTCACAGCAATTGGCTTTAGAAGCACCGGCAAGTGAATTCTCAATATACATTACTGGTTTACATTCCAAGTTTAATATTAGATATGAGGTATGGGATACGAGATATGAGATGTGATATGCCTCCAAAAAATGCAAGTGAAATCAGATAAAGATGATTTAATGGTTAACGGTGAAATGCACTAGATCCCTGTGCTTTTTTTTTTTTTTTTTGCTTAAAGTCCCCGATATCCGGGACCACAATGGCCCAATTAATCCGGAATTCGGTTCGAGTAATGCCTGTAGAGTCTGACTCTTACTCGGGTAGTTCCCTGTGCTTTTACGAGACTACACAATATCATCTTATGGTCCAAAAGCTATACAATACCTCTTATAATTTGTTAAACTAAGTACAACACCCCGCCGTCAAAAAATCCATCTAGTGTAATGGAGAGTGAAATTCACGCGTGTGAGAGCGATTATTCATATTTTCTTTCTTAAATTTGTTATTTTTTAAACAAAAATACCTTATTAAAATACATATTCTTTTTTTTTTTCTCTTTTCTTCTCTCCCCACCCATCTTTTTTACCAAAAATAATAATAAAAAAGTATCAACAATCATCTTCCTCAAACCCCCACCACACCTCCTATCCCACCCCACCCCCCAACCCCCAACCCCCACTACAAGAGATAGCAAGCTCGATGACTGAAGGAAATCGTTGCCAAAAAAACGGTGATGACTAGGCGAAAAATTGTGGTGGGTAATCGGATAGGGCGTCGCCAAATAACTAAGTCGTTGCCGAAGTGATGGGAAAAGAATTGTTGCCTATAGTGACGAGAAGACGACAAACGACAGACAAATTTTAACAAGTTCGTCGCAAAAGCTATCACTAAGAAGTCATGGCTAAAACCATCGTACATAAGTCAGTTGTGATACCGTCGTTGAAACCGTCGCGTAGTAGGTCGTCGCTTCCTAAGTCTCGCTGAAACCGTGGCAACTATGACAGTTGCTAATAGTGTCGCCAAATGACGTAGCTATAATTAGCTATACCGTTGCAAAATGTCGTCGAAAACCGCCGTTAATCATTAAATAGTTTGGCATGGAAGCTTGAAAGACTTCTTTGGAAGAGTACCTCTAATAAAAAATATAACTAACAAAAGAAAGCAAAAAAAGAAAAAAAAAATACTTGAAACACCAATAGATTAGGAATAAACTAAACCATAAACACTAACTAGGGACAATTAAAACATAATCCTGATCAAACTTGGAAAGTCTAAGAAGTGAAAATTATTAAAACTGGGAAAATTCATATCAATCTCAGATATGTAAAAACCATCCATTAATTTAATTATCGTAATCAAGCATGTGATCAAGGTAGTACAGAGTACACATCAAGGAGTCGTAGAATAAATACAATGTTGTTTTAGTAATGCCAGAAATTTGGGGTAGAAAGGAAACATTGACGGCCAACAGCTGCGCGTGATGCTCTTGATTGTATGGCAACATGCAGGGCCAACACTTCTTCTAGGGCACTTCATACATTTGCATTAGGCACTCGTTTGTTTTTATTACGGATACCATATTTAGCAATTTCAATGTGTAGACGTATTATTGGTAGTAGGCCTCGACCTCTAATATCTGTTCGAGGAAAACTTATGTGTACCAAAATGATTCTACATATGGCTACCAGAAATATAAGGAATGACATGCACTATAAGAAATTATTGCTTGGGCGATGGACAAAATCTGTCACCCAACCGTCGCAAAAACGATCGGGCGACAAAAGTTGATTGTCGCCTAAGAAGGCGTCACTAAAATTAAAAATCATCGCCAAGATGTTGCAAATAACAACGAAAAGAAACCGTCGCCAATTCTGATGACTACTTTCATTGGACATATTTGAAAACCTTTGTCACAAGAACCATCGTCAAACACCCATTGCTAATTCCTCGCAAAAAATTTGCCACTAGATGAGCGTCGCTAAATCTGTTGCTATAGAAGCGTTGTTAAATCCATTCGTAATATAACGTCGCTAAATTCGTCGCCAAAGATATATCGCTAACTCTGTTGCTAAATCGACGCTATATATTATTATTTTTCATCGCTAATCTATCACTTATAGCATCACTAAATCATTGCTATTTTATTTTTTTATTTTTTAAAATTATTTAAGGATTAAATCCATTTGGTACCCTTGCCTTTTACCTATAGTGACAATTATTACCCATTTTCTTTAAAAATTCTATTTACTAACCCTTGACTTGGGTAAATTTTAACAAAATTAAACTTCTATTAAAACAAATAATTTAAATTACTAAATTAACCTTACAATTAATTCTAAAGACAAAATTACTCTTCAAAAAAATAGAAGAACAAAAAATTCTTTCCAACCCAATCCTTCCTACCCATTCCTATACCATGGCAGACCCCTCAACCCCTTTCTTAGACCCATAGAGCCCCCCTTACACCCCGTCCTTACCCCTATGGTATATATATATATATATATATATATATATATATGGTATATATATATATATATATGTATATATATATATATATGTATATATATATATATATAGTGAAGTGGGGTAATACTCATGAGGATAGTAGGCATGGAGGGGCCTGCCGTGGGGGGGGGGGCCTGCCGTGGGGGCTCCATGCCTGCCGTGGGGGTATATATATATATATATATATATATATATATATATACCCCCACGGCAGGCCCCTCCATGCCTACTATCCTCATGAGTATTACCCCACTTCACCTGCCTTGTGTTGGCTACCACCTTGTTTCCCTACCCTCTGTTGTCCACCAACCCAACCTTTCTTTTTTTTTACACTGTGTGTTTGTATGCGTGCATGGATTAGGCATAAAGTGTGTAAGTTGATCATGGTTTCATGTGTCTATGTATGTGTTCCATGTGTGTGTGTGTGTGTGTGTGTTTGTGTGTGAGTGTGTGTCTGTGTCTGTGTTGGTTTGTGTCTGTGTTGGTGTATGTCTGTTTGTGTGTTTGGTTTGTGTTGATAATGATATTGATGAAGGAGGAAAGTACATGTTTTGTAAGGGTGTGTGTATGTGTGTTTTTCTTTTCTTTTAGAAGAGGTGTGGGTATTTCGAGTGTTGTGCTTGGGATGGGTTAGGTGTAATTAGAAATAGGGGTATTTTTGTCCAAATAATTGAAATAGATATAAGTTTCATTAAAAGTTTAATAGTAAGTGAATAGTAGGGTTAATAATTGGAATATTTAAAGAAAAGGGGTAACAAATGTCACAACATATAAAGGACAAAGGTACAATATGAATTTATCCCATTATTTAAAGACTAATAAGATATGTGAAAAAAATTAGAAAAAATTAAAACAAAATTAATTAAATATTTACAAAATTAATTAGTATTTAAAAATTTTAAAATGATTACAAAAAAATTGAGATAATTTACAAAATTAAATATTTACAAAAAAAAAAATTCAATTATTTACAAAATTAAGTATTTACAAACTAACTAGTTCTGGTCATCCTATGGATCCCCTTGGTCCTCCTGCTGAGATGGGGGGTTGAGATTAATTCGGAGGAGGTGGATAAGGCAACATCATCTAGCTCAACAAGGTTATTTGTTCTTGGAGGAAACAGAGTTGTTAGTGTTGCTCCGTGATCTTTTGCCTCAAATCCACTATTGCGTTATTAATAGCCTCTTCATGTCTCGCTCTATAATTTGACAACCAAAATTCGGGATGGTTTGTGCAGACCCTATACAGACCCTTTGTGACCTATGTCCGTACACTCACTCTTTACCTGCGTCGCCCGCAATCTCGTAAAATAACATGTCATGATAGAAAGACGGTACCGTTGAATCTCCCTACAATGCCTATGTGGCCTACTAGACCATTTCGTTATTCCCAGCCTACAATTAAATTTTTTTTAAAAAAAACTATTTTTATTACATATTATTTATAGTACATGATAATTAAAATTACTTAATATAAAATTACATACCATAATCTCTCCAACCCTGGGCTTAGAGTATGAAGAATTGGAAACCTTGCTATGGACCCTCTCGAACACCTCTGCCCTTGTAACTGGGATACTAGACTCTTGTTCTTGCAATATACTCACCAATAAACAATAAGTAATTAAAAATTGAATAGTGGTATAATATTATAATTTAACCTTGAATTAAGTTTAAGACTACCATTCTTCTCTTGACCTCATGGAATAGGACATCACCGGAGTAATTATGTTTGTGTATGTGTTAGTGTATGTTTGTTTGTATGTTTGGTTTGTATTGATAATGATATTGATGATGGAGGAAAGTACGTGTTTTGGAGGGGGGTGTTTGTATGTTTTTCTTTTCTTTTTAGAAGAGGTGTGGGTACTTTGAGTGTTGTGCTTGGGATGGGATTGGTGTGATTAGAAGTATGGGTATTTTTGTCCAAATAATTGAAAGAGGTGGATGAGGCAACATAATTTGGCTCAACAAGGCTATTTGTTCTTGGAGGAAACAAAGTTTTTAGCGTTGTTTTGTGACCTCTTGCCTCAAATCAGCTATTGTGTTATTAACAGCCTCCTCATGTCTCGCTCTATAATCTGACAAGTAGAATTCGGGATGGTTTGTGCAGACCATATACAGAACCTTTGTGACCTATGTCTGTACACTCGTTTTTTACCTGAGTCGCCCGCAGTCTTGTAAAATAACACGTCATGATAGAAAGACGGTACCAATGAATCTTCCTACAATGCCTGTGTGGCCTACTAAACCATTTCATTATTTCCTAGCCTACAATTAAAAATAAAAATAAAAATTATTTTATTACATATTATTTATAGTACATGATAATTAAAATTACTTAATATAAAATTACATACCATAATCTCTTCAACCCTGGGCTTAGAATATGAAGAATCGGAAGCCTTGCTATAGACCCTCTCGAACACCTCTGCCTTTGTAATTGGGATACCAGACTGTTGTTCCTGCAATATACTCACCAATAAATAAGTAATTAAAATTGAATAGAGGTATAATATTATAATTTAACCCTGAATCAAGTTTAAGACTACTATTCTTCTCTTGACCTCATGGAATGGGACATCACTTGAGTAATTAAGTTTGTGTCTGTGTTGGTGTATGTCTATTTGTGTGTTTGGTTTGTGTTGATAATGATATTGATGATGGAGGAAAGTACATGTTTTGGAAGGGGTGTGTATGTGTTTTTCTTTTCTTTTTAGAAGAGGTGTGGGTATTTCGAGTGTTGTGCTTAGGATGGGATAGGTGTAATGAGAAGTAGGGATATTTTTGTCCAAATAATTGAAAGAGATATAAGTTTTGTTAAAAGTTTAATAGTAAGTGAATAGTAGGGTTAATAAGTGGAATATTTAAAGGAAATAGGTAACAAATGTTACAACATATAAAGGATAAGGGTACAATATGGATTTAACCCATTATTTAAAAACCTATTAATAAGATATGTGAAAAAATTTGGAAAAAGTTAAAACAAAATTAATTAAATATTTACAAAATTAATTAGTATTTAAAAATTTTAAAATGATTACAACAAATTGAGATAATTTACAAAATTAAATATTTGCAAAAAAATCAATTATTTACAAAATGACTAGTTCTGGTCATCCTATGGGTCCTATTGGTCCTCCTGCTGAGATAGGGTGCTGAGATTAATTAGGATGAGGTGGATGAGGCAACATCATCTGGCTCAACAAGGCTATTTATTCTTGGAGGAAACAGAGTTGTTAGTGTTGCTCCATGATCTCTTGCCTCAAATCAACTATTGCATTATTAATAGCCTCTTCATGTCTCGTTCTATAATCTGACAACCAGAATTCGGGATGGTTTGTGCAGACCCTATACAGACCCTCTGTGACCACTACCACATTTTTTAGCTCTTGTAACATTTGAAAACCGTTATAGAAAAACTAAAAACCGTTGCAAATGACATTAGACAACGGTTTTCTTACTATTGAATCCGCTCTCGTTGTCTAATCTCAACTGTAACGGTTTTTTATAAATAAATAGTAACTATCAAAAAACCATTGCAACTGATTCTTTTTACAACGGTTTTCAAAAGCATAAGCAATGGTTATCTTACAGTTGTAAGTTGTAAGTTCACCATTCTTAATATATATATATATATATATATATATATATATATATATGAGAGATTCTCTTTCTTTTTTCTTTATTGAATTGCACTTAGATAATTTCTTCTACATAGGTAGTGATGTGACTCGAACTCAGAACCTTTTTGATAATGAACTTTATAACTATGTCAAACTAATCATCTCATTTAACAGTTAAGTTGTTACATAAAATTTTATTATATTCATTTATATCTCTAATAGTGAACACTTTTGTAATAATTTTTAGAAATAAAAATATAGTCTTTTACAACTACAATGCTCTTTTTCATAAACTTGTCTTGGATTTTTAACTAGTTGACAGTAGTTTAGAATTAAGAAACAATGAAAAATCTAAATTTTGACCAAAAAAAAAATTGTAGAAATAAAGGGGTAAAAAATGAGACCTAATTAATCAACTTTTTTTTTCAAATTTTTTTTCTCTTTGTTTCAAATAATTAGTTGTGATAGTTTCTCATTTTCAATAACTAAAACTCAAATTTTTTTTTGAACAAAATATCTCAAGATGTCTTACCAAATAAATATAAAATAAGCAATAGTTTTCTTGCGTTGCATTTAACCCAATACTTTTACATACCATTGCCTAAAACCAAATACGATACGCAACACTTAACAAAAAGGGTAGTATATCGTAGATTTTGCAATTATAAGACTCAATACTAATAAAACTGTTGCAAAAGAATTTATTTTATAAGTTGCAACTAATCCATAATTTTACAAACCGTTGCAAAAAATGAATGAAATAAGCAACACTTCATAAAAAAAAGCGTTGCATATTATAGATATTACAATAGTCTGATGCAAAGCGTTGCAAAAGGTTATAGATATTGTAACAATTAATTAAAACCATTGCAAAAGGTTATAGATATTGCAACAGTTAATTAAAATCGTTGCAAAAGGTTATAGATATTTCAACAGTTAATTAAAATCATTGCAAAAGGTTTTACTTTTAGACAACAGCTATAAAATTGCTACAAAAGGACATTTCTAGCAACTGTTTTCTTACATGTTCAATTTAAGGGTTGCAAGAAGCCAAAAATATTGTAGTAGACCTATATTCGTACACTTACTATTTACCTGAGTCGCCCGCAGTCTCATAAAATGACGCGTCATGATAGAAAGACGGTATCGTTGAATCTCTCTACAATGCATGTGTTGCCTACTAGACCATTTCGTTATTCCTAGCCTATAATTAAAAATTAATTTTTTAATTTTTATTACATGATATTTAAAATTACATACCATAATCTCTTCAATCTTGGGCTTAGAGTATGAAGAATCGGAAGCCTCGCTATAGACCCTCTCGAACACCTCTGCCCTTGTAACTGGGATACCAAACTCTTGTTCCTGCAATAGACTCACCAATAAACAATAAGTAATTAAAAATTGAATAGTGGTATAATATTATAATTTAACCCTGAATTAAGTTTAAGACTACCATTCTTCTCTTGACCTCATGGAATGGAACATCACCTGAGTAATGAAGGGACAACTTAATCTTTCGATTATTCGAGTTAGTCTGTGACTTCTTTTTCTATTCATCTGACCCCCAATTGATCATTTTCTTGGTGTATGAAAGATTAAATGCAAAACAAACCAAGTTAAACTCGTAAGTGCACGGACCTATGTAGTGTAGTATGATAGAGTACGAGGTCGAATCTCCACAGAAAGGCTTCTAAGTGGATCTAATGTGTGTTTGTACAAAAAGTGGCCTAAATTTGTGATAAGAAAGCAAAAATGATTGATAGTTGGGTTGAGGATAATCTAACTAAACCTAAGCTAAATCTAAAGCTAACTAATCTAATCTAAATGTGTATGTAGATATCAAACTTAGGATAGGATAAGCTAGGAGTCAGGTTAGGTTTAGATCCTTATACTATGCATATGATATTATATTTAAGCCTAGATTTGGATAGTCAAATTACTTTGACCAAACTACAAGCTCACTTGTTTGAGTTATTCTAATTAACCTAAATCAATCAATTCTAGACATAGGTACAACTCATTCTGTCTAGTCACCCTAAAGGCTGAGGTGTAGGTTTCTTCAAATAATCAGAGATTTGGTTACTTAGATTAGTGGGTAAATCATGGTACAACCTATGATTTATATAGATATGACCCCAGTTCATGTGAATGTTCTAGTATTGGAATAATTTGAAGCCCGCTACAAGCATATTTAAGACTCAAAATCAAAGCAATAATCAATGAAGCATGAGACCCGATTCTATTTGAAAACTAAACAAGTACATTAAACATGCCTAAACTTACTAAAAGCCTTTTTAAAGTAAACACATGTAAATCATAACACAATATAAGAAAATCCAACAAGATCTAGAACATTCAACATAAAACATACTCAAACAAGTATCCAAATCTAAAGTTCAAACATAAATCATACACAAGTATAAAAGATTTTTCCCTAACCACTATGAACTCTAATTTGTGTTGAAAAGAAAGCTCAAAATATGAAAAGAAGTAAAGATAAGCTCCCCCATGTGTCTAGCTTCTTCAATTACTTGTAACTCCTAGTCTTCTTACTCCAATTTGCTCACCAACCTTGAATGTGAGGATAGAATAGGTGAGTTCAATGAATTTTTGGTTGATTGAAGTGGGTATATGCGTAAGTGTATGTAAAAAAGTGTGTAGTAGTGGATGTGTGAAAGTGTGTGTAGAAGTGTGTGTGTGAGTTTATGAAAATAGGTATGTGTTAGTGTATGTGAAAAGTGTGTTACTGTGTGTGTATCGATGTATATGTGAGAGAGAAAAATAATGGATAGTGGATAAGAATGAGTGAAATGTGTGAAAGTTGGTAAAAATATATGAACGAAAAGAAATAATGTGTAGTTGTGAAATTAATGTGTGTGTGTGTGGGTGTGTGTGTATATGTGTGGTGTGTGATAGAATTTTGAATAATACTAGACATCACTCTATTTTTGTCACCCAATTGTCACCTCTTACTTGGCATGTCTAATTGGCATGCCAACTAGATAGATTTATTTTTATTCTCTTTCCAATCTTATTAATTTTATTTAATTTCTCTCTCTCATTAATTTATTAATTTTTCTCTCTATTAGTTTTTCCATTTTTATCTCCTTAATCAACGTTTCCTCCCCTCTTCTCTCTCTTTTGTTTAACCCTACACATTTATTGCATTTTTTTGTCCAAATTTTTCTCTTTTCTTAAAATGGAAGAAATTATTATTTTAAAGCTAATCATATAGAACTTTGTATGTACAATAAGAATTAATGAGAATTACAAACTATTTCTTGAACTAATGCGTGAATATTGTAGTAACTAATGAACATATGCATGGCAAGAGCATCTGATGCATTAAGCTTATATCATAACTGCCAGAATTCAACTTAGTTAATTTAGTTAACATATGCATAGTAAGACGATGAAGTGCAGTAATAGTCGTGGTTATATGCTTCTTCGCAAAAAAGTCAAATTGCTTGATGTCGCGACATATTTACTGAACCATTGTTTCACACTGCTAAACTTTTGTTTTTATTTCTTGAATTTTGTACGTGAGTTCCTAGTTAGGGAAAAAGATGAAATGTCAAAATGAAATGAGATGCCATCTTTCATGTCTAAAAACTAAAGCACATGATAACAAGTTATCAAAACTTTAGTATATACTAAAGTTCTATATCGCGTAGAAAATATGTTGAAGCATTCATACACCAAAATACCAACTCCTATACAATCACTATACACCATTAACCACAAACACTCCATCCATCAAAATCCATTAACATAAGCATTTATAGACTAATTCATCAACATCTATAAGCATAACCTGGAAAAGATAAAATAACATTTTCACATACAAAGTCCTATACGATTAGCTTTAAAATAACAATTTTTTCCATATAGCAATTATCAATTCCTCAAGAAAAGAGAAAAATATGGAAAAAGAATAATATGCAGTGAACATGTAGGGTCAAATAAAAGAGAAAGAAGAGAAGAAAGGAAATGTTGATTAAGGAGATGAAAAAAGAAAAACAAGAGAGAGAAAAATTAATAAAATGAGAGAGAGAAATTAATAAGATCGGAGAGAGAATAAAAATAAATCTATCTGGTTGGCATGCCAACTAGACATGCCAATTAGGAAGTGATAATTGGGTGACAAAAAAAAAAAGGCGACGT
Organism: Ehretia macrophylla; assembly: GCA_037974665.1. Taxonomy (NCBI): domain Eukaryota; kingdom Viridiplantae; phylum Streptophyta; class Magnoliopsida; order Boraginales; family Ehretiaceae; genus Ehretia; species Ehretia macrophylla. The sequence goes on from CM075775.1 coordinate 11,295,419, forward strand.
CTAGCATTATTCGATAATTTATACAAATTAAAAAGTTCTTAAAGTAATCTACATTAGTAACTAAATAGGACTTCCAGATCCAAAGATTGCATCCGTAGTGTCTTGGAACGGAGTTGTTATAGAGCCCGTTGTGCATGGTAATGATAATTACGCTTTCGACATATATGGCATTGGTTGTGCATGGTAATGATAATTACGCTTTCGACATACATGGCATTGGTTTACCCACTTCAATGGTTAAAGAGTTTTTTCTTTAAATCTTTCTAATCATGGAAGCTGAATATTTCAGAATGCTAACTGAAATTATCTATTTACTGAAGAAAGAGTATAGGATTGAAGAATCTTGAAAAACTATGAGGAACAATAATACATGTTTCCCCTAAAATATTTTCCCCAAGACTAGCTAGTCTTTAGTAATAAATATTGGTTTGTGCAAGTCTTCGTTGCTTTCAAAATACAAACTAGACAATAAATCAAGTGACAGAACTATTTCACCACTTAGGTTTATAGATCAAGTACTGGTCACTTGTGAATTGGCTCTATAAGACTCTAATTTATAAGTTTTTTTTTTTATTAAAAAGGATTAACAATGACTCGACATTGGTGCCAAATATTTTGTGGTTGTCATATCCAATTAGATGGTTGTATATGGCAAATAAATATGGAAACTTAGAAAGGTATGTGTTACATGAGAAAAATAAATATCGGTATGTATTTGTTTGAATGGAAAAATTGGGTAATTAAATTCACTAAAGTGACTGACACCATTTTTGTACACATTCTTTTGTGAAGAAGTATTTATCATCATTTTCATAACAAACCCACTAGAAGGGAAAACGGTATAATTATTATTTTTTTGTTTTTTCGCTATTTAAATAGTACTGTAGAGTTTATTTGTTTGGAGGGTACTATATGAGTATTAATAAGATTCTTGAGAATACAGTACTATATAAGTGTAAATATAACAATATTCCCTAAATTGGAATGAAATTCAAAATCTCACCATTGTTATTTTGTAGAAAGCATATTTTGCATTAAAACACGTGTATACACTTTTTCACTATTGTTCCTCATTTTTAGAACAAAAATATATAAAGTGGGTCTAATTTTTGGCTAAAGAATTCTGGATTCGTATGGTGCATTTCATACAAAGAAAAATATTGTAGATCCGAAAATCTACAATCACGAACTCGGTAGGCACTAGCAACTTGCAAGATCAAAAGGCAAAAGAATTGCGTGAGCTTTGGGACACTGGTGTAGTGCCCGTGGAAGACACTCTGATGCTCAAGTCAATATTTGTACGATAGTGTATGAACAGGACAAAAAATATAAGATAATTAGGGGAGACTTCCATAGTAGGAGCGGCGGGATATACGGAGCTCGTTCGGTGGAAAAGGGAAAGGGCGAATATGGTTGAAGGTGTTTGATATTCGATGTCTTCCCCTTGGATAGGAGCGGCCTATTTATAACTGCCGGTAGGCTAGAATTCATGAGCCCTAAGGACTCGCGTCCTTGGAGGACTCTTATCTCTATCCCTTAAGATCTTATAAGGCCGAAGCCTACCTAAGTTCATCATCGTCATCCAGTCACAGTGGATTGGATTGCTGAGTTATCTCGTAGTCACTTATCTCTAAAGTCTTGGTAGGGCCGAATCTTCTTCGAGCTTATCGCCAACTGATCACACATGGTGGCATCGAACGTTGGGCTCTCAAGAGCCCTGGGCTTGAGCGGAGCCTACCGTAAGGATAGTTAGTGAGAAATTGAACCGTACACAGGTCGTGGCCCCAGTTTCATGAGTTGAGTAGGATCAAATGGCTTGTCACGGTAGGACCACGGGTCTAATATAAGTGTTACTATTATCACATAATCTGTGGAAATTGACATTTTCATGAAAACGTGATGTTCACATAGCACTTTCATTTCTTGTTCCTCATACGTTCATGACGATTTTTCCTAAGATATTTCTGGAAATGGTTGCTTTCATGATCTTGTATCCCTATGGTTAGCTGAACTCTATTTCGTGTTACTATTTTTAAAGTTAAAGCAAAAATTTATAAGTTAAGGTAAAGACCGTGTTTGAAAGAATGAACGAAAAGGAATAAGATCAATGTGTGTGTATTATAGGCAGTTGTAGGTAGCAGTCTCATCCAACAAACTTATATTCTACTAATGTTATCTTAAATTCGTTAAATAATTTAACTGGTGATTTGGTTTATGGTTTTCTTATGTCATTTTAGATGTCAAGAATCATCGTATATTTTGTTATTAGATCTGATATGATTAAAGAAAAGAAAAAAAATTGAGCAAATATTAATTAAAAGAGATAAAAAGGAATTGAAGAGAGAGAGAGAGAATTAAATTGAAGAAAGAAAGAGAGAAATTGTCTAGCTAGCAAGCCGTATACGTGGAGCCGTGTACGACGCCACGTGAAAAGTGATAAAAGGGTGATGAGAAAAAAAAGTGATATATAGTATTACTCTAAATTGTCACTACTCTATGTAATCAATATTGAATGTATAAGTCTCACCACCATAGTCTCATTTATTACGTGCATAACTCAAAATACTCGCCTACATATGAGGATTGTGTTGGATACATCAAACTAATTATATATACATTTTCTTATATGCTTAAATTTTTAGATCAATTACTCACTTGTCATGGTATTAGATCTAGTTATCCGAAATGTTTTGAGTTCAAGTCTCATCATTATCACTCGTTTATCACGTACAAAGCTTAAATTTTGCTTCAACGTGAGGGGGCATATTGGAGATACAAGTATTACAACTATAATCTTGTTTGCCAAAACACATTGCTTGAAAACCTTGGTTGCACTTGAGGGCCTTGCTAGAAATATCAAACTGATTAAGTACTATCTATCAGCTTAAGTTACTAGATCAAGTTGTTATTTGTTATGGTATCACAATTAGATATAGTTAAGGTTTTGGGTTCAAGTCTCGCTACGATCACTCATTTATGAGATGCATGTAGATCAAAAACTTCAATTGTATGTGAAAATGTATGTTGGAAACATCAAACATACGCTTAACTAGTTAACATTCTTTTTGGATTGATGAGCACGTTAATATCATGCAGCTATGATTTCTGGCTTCTCTAAACAGCTTTTTGTTCAAGAGTTGACACTTGACAGGGTACTTGGGATCCATCGAAAGAGTTGGAGGATGGCTAGTCGACATTGATCACTGGGATAATATCAATGCGGTGACATTGCGTTCTTAAGAATACATATTTAACATGGTATGTATGAGGATGTTGTTGTTGCTTTTTTTTCTTTTTGTTTACATTATTGTGACGTTGCCCTTATGCATTTACGTAGTAGCATTCTGAACTTATCATTCTCCATTTGAAGTTATTTGGTCGGAATCTAATTAATAGAATATTTTAGTACACAAATTTTATGTATACTATTCAATGCCACATTGTATACTCCGTTGGGATGCAATAAAAAATCTTAAGAAATGCAAAGCTCTGGAGCTAAAGTAGGTACAGTTTCAGAGGAGATTATAATCACTTTCCCTTATAAATATGGCATCCATTAACTCTCCTTTTCATCACACTGATTAGCAATTGTCTCACCAAGTGCACAAGCTGATTTCACATACACCACCAAGAAAAAGTCTTTGCTACATAGCGAAAATGCCTCAAGCGAAAACTATCTATGCAATTGCAATAATTATGGCGTCCATATTAGTAGTGATCGCACCAAGCCTTGCTCAATCACATAATATTAAAGGCTCAGAAAACCTTGGTTTAGGTCGTTTACGGGGCTCCGGAAGCTTCAAGGGCATAGGGGGGCTTGGGGGCCTTGGAGGATCACTTGATGACCCATGTCTTTCTTCGATCAAATCAAATATTCCCGGGTGTGTTGAAGAACTTATTTCCTCTTTCTTGAGTGAAAAATCCGACTTGCTTGGTCCAGCATGTTGCAAGGCATTGTTGGAGATTGCAGAAAGCTGTCTGCAAAACGTGTTTCCTTCAAATCCTTCCTTTGCACCATTGCTTGAGAATTTTTGTGCAGCACTACCTCCACAGTAGCCAATTACACCACCATCGCCAATCCTACAATAATTGTCGGGACATCATACGAACATTTCGTGCTTCTGCGTTTATGACGACAAAAGAAAATTGTTTATCTTGATTAATAGTTTGGTCCACCCAAGAATCTTTTGCGTGTTGCTTTTTCTTTAAAATAATTCTAATATTTAGTTTGTTATCTTTAATTTTAATTTTATGTCATTCCCCTTATTATGTAAAATTATTATCATTCTCAATTCATGTTTCTTTAAAATTCATATATATTTTGGTTGATTTTTTATTTTTATTCCTTATGAACTATGAATTTTCCGAAATTAATTAATAATGGAAATTTATATTTTGCAGAAAATGTAACATCACACAGCCATTCTCAAAGATACGCACTATTTTTCCGATCTAAAATCAGCTAAAGCAAATATTAATTCAACATATGATGTTCCAATCCTAATTGAAGATTCTAGAAAAGCCTAGACTACGCTGTCTAGAGGAAGAAGATATTTGATAAATGATGTCTTATTTTCTAGTGAGGGTAAATGCCATCAGTGGTCCCTTATTTTTCGAGATTGTGACACTTTGGTTTTATATCTTTTAAAATGAACTTTTTAGCCTTAAATGCATTATAATTTAGCCTTAAATGCATTATAAATTGAATACCGTTGACCCAACTTGCTTAGTCCATTAGTTTGTTAACATTTTTTGCACATGAATGACACGCGGTTTTTATGTCACTTATTTTTTATGGTCAAATTAGACAATTCCTATATACACGTATGGTAAGTTAGTTTAAAAAAGAAAAGAAAACAATCAGATTTTGTATCAATCACGTGCAAAAAATGTTAACAAACAAATAGAATAAATAAGTTAAGTCAACAATGTTAAATTTACAATACATTTAAGACCAATATATATATATATATAGCACTACAAAATAGCATTTTATATTCAATTCTCGGCCTTAACATATGCATATTTTCGCCATTAATATATACGAATTGAATTATAAGTATGGTATTCTCTATATTAACATATTGTTAGTGGCAAATAATCTTAATAGGAGGGGTGAATTAATATTATTACAAATATTTCTAATTTCAAATTCTGCTTCAATTATCTTCAAGTTTCCAATTAGAAACATATCAAACACTGTGTTTACACAAGTTGTAGGAGTAGGAAATACGTGATAAATTCACACACTAGCACAATATAATAAGCAAGTTAAGAAATACAAGAAGGAATGTAAAAGAGTAGGGAGAGAGAAACCAAACTCGATATTTTTAAGTAATTCAAGAAGCCTACGTCTACCGCCTAAGGTCTTCAACCTTAGGACTTCCTAATCCTTCACTAAAATCATCGATGCTTCTTCAAGATTTGGTGAAGCACAAACCGACATTACAATAATTTTTTGATCACACAAGAAATCACCAAGTCTCTTCATATTGCAAGATATAATTGAATGGAAGAGATGAGTTTTGAGTTGGGTGAGTTTGGAATTCATAAGAAAAATCCTAACAGCTCTTTAATGTTCAACAATCCATAAGCAAGCACCCACAAACACTTTATTCCCCTTTGGCATCATCAAAAAGAATGTAAAGAATATGAAAATAATAAAGAAGTTGAAATGAAAAATGCATGAAATATATAAGAGAGATGCAACTAAGAAGTTATGAGGATGTGAGGGTGTCATCCTTATGTCACCAAATCTCCTTCATGTCTTCTTTTCTTCAAATCTTCAATCTTCTAATGGTGCAATTCTTCATTTATGATTCATGTGATTCTTCTTGGCTTTGTGGAATACTTTATCACAGGAATTTCAACTCAATGTGATTTTAAACATTTAGCTCATGAGTTGCAATAATATGCATATGACTAAGCAAAAATACTTCTAATATCAAAATCAACCTATTGTTCAAAATTAGTCAATTTGGTCTTTATTATTTTTTTAAAAATTTAATTTAATCCCTATGGTTTTTAAAAAAAAATTAATTTAGTCCCTGCATGTGACCCTTATTTAGGGACTAAATTTATTTTTTGGAAAATAATCGGGACTAAATTGGCTAGTTTTGAACAAAAATGACCATTTTAAATCACTTTTATAAACATTAGAGACTAATGTGATTTTTTTAGAACGTTAAGGACCAACTTGAGAAAATGTGTAAACAATAGGAATTATATACATAATTTGCCCAAATGAAATTAAAAAAAGATGCAATAACCTCTTCTTGTGATTCATGGTTTTCATGATTTGTGTTAGCCTAAATTAGCCTAAGAAAGGGGGTGAATTAAGCTTATGTAAGCAAATTACAACTTTTAAAAATATGCAATTCAATCGTAATAGTTAGTTAGACAATTTATCAAGCACCTAAAATATAAGGCTAGATATGCTGAAGTTTAAACAATAAATGCTTGAAAACTTTCTCAATGACAATATATCAAACACCTTGTGTGCACTACATGTAATAGTTATGAGTTCAACAATGAATTTAATACAAGATATGCAATAAGCTTGATGGTAAAGATAGTAGGGATAAAAAAATCAAACGCAAAGATTTTTAGGTGGTTCGCTAATCTACATCACCACCTAAGGTCTTCTCCTCTTAGGATTTTCACTAGCTCCACTATAATGTTTCTTCAAATGTTAGTGAAGCACAAACCAACTACAACAATCTATTAAGTCCACAAGAGATCAAGTTTCTTCAAATGTAGATGAAGCTCAAACCTACTACAACCTCTATCCTTTGAGTCCACAAAGGATGTACAAGAACTCTCCCTTCTTTGAATCCATAAAGAAAGACTCTCAACACTCTCTATACAATGAATCTCTCAAAACTATAGCACTAGAGTATATACAACCAAGATAACTGTGTAAGAATGTGTGATATAACTCCTCAATGAGTTGAATGATACAAATGAAGCTCTTGAAAGCTTAATAGATAATACAAGTTATAGCTCAAACTTGGTGTTTTTGATGCTTTGAATCAACAATGTAAGCTTAGAATATGTAGAGATTGATCATAAGAGTTGTTTGATGAAATGGATTGGTTTGGTATAAAAAGAACAAGAAAAAATAGCTTTTTAGTGGCTATTTTTTCAAACTTCAGCCAAAGTCGGGCAAGAAGTCAATTGAATACATCAACCGGATTTTATTTACAAAGCATTATGGAAAAGTCGGGTGACTAAGCCGATTGAGGACCAAGTTGAGTACATCGACTTGTACGAATAATGCCAAATAGTGCCAGTTTTTTAATTTTACACAATTTCACCCAGAATCCAAGGGTGGAGCCAGAAATCTAATGTTGGGGGAACCAAATTTTTTTTTTGTACAATATTTTTTGGGTTAGTAGAAAAGAAACTCAATTTTTATAGGTTTAATTTTATATATATATATAGTTTAAAGAAAATTTTGTTATGGTTTCATGTTATGGTGCTTTTAAAGCTTTGGTAAGCAAAATAATCATTTCGAGCGCATATTTTTGAATATCAACTGGTTTATATTTTAGATGCATCATAAGAAAATATTATAATAATTCTAAATTGCATATTTAACTATTTGTTCTTGTTCAAAATAGAAATTAAACAGTCTATGTATTCAATAAATATTGAACGATCTGACTTGATGTAACATATAATAGTTTTGGCTTAGTGGTTAAACATTAGTTATTAAATCAGATGTTATGAGTTCAAACCTCATTAGAGGTCACATTCTTTAGATATTAATTCTTTTTCATCCATAACTAAAACTACAAAAATAAATACAACTATAGTGACTTGAACCCACTCCATCAATATAATGTTATTTGTGACTAACCATCAAGCCAACGCCATATTTTTGAAAATTTCTATCACTTTTTGGATATTTATTGAGAGGGGCCAAATCTAAATTTTAAAAAAAACTCTATTAAATGTTTGTTTTTTTGGGTTGGGGAGGTTGCCCCCTCCCTTCCTCTGCCCTTGCCATAATTTAATTTTTTGAAGGTAAAATATTTAAGCATTTCAAAAACACTTCTTCTAAAGTGTTTCCAACCTTTTTAATACTTCAAAACAGTTTTAAAACTCTTGTACAAAGATTAAAACTGATTTTTGCAATCAAAAGTTTAAAGTAAATTTTTAACTAAATAATCAATTTTTTGAAGATAAAACATTTAAACCTTTTAAGAGCATTTTTTTCAAAAGATGTTACAACCCATTTAACTTATCAAAACATTTTCAAAGCTTTTAAGAAAAGATTTAGAATCATTTTGAAAGATTTACCAAAAGCTTGAACCATAAAAAAATGTTTACCTAAGACAAACGACATTTTCAAGCCGCTACTTTTTATGTCGCCATGTCTCCATCCTTGTAACTCCCTCTTTGATCTTTGATTTTCAATCTTCATGGTGAGATCTCTATGGAAGATTGTACTTAAATCATCTTGGATCTTCACCACCATAGAACTTGAGCTTGATTAGTATTTTGAACTTGTTTGGCACTCTTGAGATTGTATAACATTGATATTTACAAAGTGCTTTGATCATCTCTTCAATCTTCCTTCTTTAGGACAAGATCTTAACTAGGATGTTCACATCTCGAATCTTCATAGATCTTGACCATTAAAGTTCTTCGATATTCTAGTTGGAGGATGCATTTTGTTTGATCATCATTTTTCATGAGCTTTATCATTACTCCAATCCTCATGAGCTTGCTTAATACATTGAATATCCTTCAAGTTTTGACTAATTCTCAAACAATGAACTTATTACAAGATATGATTAATCAATAGATCAATTTCATAATCAAGATTTAGTTATCATCAAAACATAGGATTAAGACGTTTTGGCTAACAATTTATTTTTAGGTTCAAGCGCTTACCATTAGGCTAAAAGTTTAAGTTGTTAGCAGATGCACAACTTTATTTCCTTATTATAGTAGCGCAGAACCCCGCATTTATTTGTGCTGTCAAGCACTGATATTGCTCCCTACAATAACGAATCCATAAGGTTATCGCTAGCCTCCCTGGCCAACAATTGCCTCCCCGGTGACACTTGGAGGATTTAAATCTATAACCTCATTCTGATACCAGTTTCTAGGATCAAGCGTTTACCACTAGGCTAAAAGCTTAATTTGTTAACAAAAGCACAACTTTATTTTCTTATTATGGGGGTATAGAACCCCACATTTATACATGCTGTGAGTGGGCCTGAGGGGCTTTGCAGTGCATACATCATGCATTGATAGGGTGGGCTATCAAGCACCGATACCGCTTCTCGCGATAGCGAATCCATAGGATGATCGCTGGCCTTCTTAGCCAACAATTTGAGCTCCTTTTTCATTTTGAGCTCGATGTCTTGCCTATTTTAAGCGTACAAGTTGATTTATAGTGTACCAGTTAGCGACATAGAGAACCCCTAGTATATATTGACCTTGGTTCCCTAGATCATGTAGTTTCCCCAACTTCTCTTGTCCTTCTAGACTTTGGTCTTTCTCTTTTTCTAAGTTTCTTCGGAGGTTTTCATGGAGTAGAATCAACATTTTGCCACATTGATATATCAAGGATTCAGTGAATCATGCCTTCATATGACATTTTGTAAGCATTAACTGTCAACTATAAATGTACATATTTCTCGAGTTCAAATCTCATGCATGTTATGCAAATCATAGCATGTTCGCAAGGGATGCCACTAACTTACCATTCTTTGCATATTGGCAAGTCTTCTCTATCAAGTCAACCATATAAGATTTACCATCAATCACTTGAAACATTGTTTCTTATACATGTATTTGACACAAATGTCTACCATCTTGGAAATTCTTATCAATTCTTGTTATAACTCTCGGTGGAAGAGGTGTAAGCCATGTCAATGCTTTTTGATATCTTGTGTGAAATCTTTTTATAACCTTGTTCCTAACCCGCTCTAGCATGGTAAGAATAGGCATGGCTTTTCTAGGACTAAGTAGACTGTTAAATGATTCAGGCATGTCACTTGTAACATGATCATTTTTTGTCACTTCATCAAACTCATGCCTTGTCTACTTTTTCACATCCTTTTAGCAATTTACCATCAACCATTTATGAGCATCTAGGTCGATATTGAATATTTCTCCCATAATATTATTGATATCAAATATGTTATATGTTTCTAATGCAGTCTAGAACAGTCTCCTAAGACTTTACTCTATGAGACTTTTTTCTGGGGTTGGCATATAAATTTCTTACACAATATCTATTTATGTCATTCATGCATACCTCACGGATAGTATTTTTCAATCATTTTTGTCTATCACTCATGAAAGTGATATACTATTCAATACTGATATATCCTTGCAAGCACTCAAGAAAATAACCTCAAGCTTTTTGACATTTTTGCTTGCATACCATGAGTGCAAGAGAAAACATACTTGAATTTACATCTAAAGAAACAATAAAATAAGTTGACCATTAGATGGACCCTTCAAGATTCAACCATCAAGTCCAATGAATGGCCTTAATCCATTTCTAAACCCATCGTTTTGAGCTCCAAAATTTATAACAAATCTGTCAAATGTTGGTGTTCTCAAATGCAAACCAATACATGAATATTTAACACATGCTGAAAGATTGTTCTCAATAACAAATTGAGCATACCTAGGCAATAGAGCATAACTTTCATTCCAATCCACTAAAACTACATCTACCGCTTTAATCTTTGCCCTATACAACTTCTTTCTCGAAATATGGACCTCAAATTGATTTGGTAGATTCTTGCGTATCTCATCTACAAATTTGTTGATGTTGCCTTTAAACTTATTGAGAAATTCATTAGCAATCCATTTTAGTGATGCCCCAATACCCTTAAAGTTTTTTAGACATTTGTGATCTTCACTGATTGACCTGGTCTTAAAAGTCTTACAATCAACATAATAAGATGCATTAGTCCTCCATTTGCATCCTTATTGCTACACTTAGTTGATAATCTTTTTTTGCCATTTTTCTTTTGAATAGCTTAAAACCAACTTTCATAGAATACTGTTCTACTATCCTCCTATAATGATATACATCATCAAACAATAGACTTGAACAAAGCTCTCTATATTCTCACTTCCTTGAGCATCAACAGTTATCTTGAAAAAATCCTATTGCATCTATAGCACTCAATTTAGTCATTCAGCTTCAATTTGAACAACTATCATCACTTGACTCAGAAATGACACATTGACAATTTGAATCATTATCAGATCCCAAGTTAGACAACTCATCTTCACTAATAATTAAATTGATCTCATCATTCTATTTATTTTCATTTTCAAATGTTTCACTATTTTCACTCTAACAAAAAACTTTATCACTATTACTCTTATCATCAACAAGGTTTTCTATTTCATTTGAAATAGGTTAATGTTGAAGTGATACATTGACTTCTTGTTCTTGGTTGACAACTTGAGTTATTTTGGACAATTGTGACCTACATGGCTTTCTGTTAATATTTTCATGTACATTTCGTTCACCTTTACAAAGGTACCATCCAATTACTATTTGCAGATCTTCATCAGTTTTTATTTAAAACTTATCTTCAGTCCTTGGATGTATGCCCTCAAAATATATCAACTGTCCCAACTATTCTCCACTAATTGATGTGCATACATCACTTAACATATCAATATAGCAATACCCATTGGACTTTAAGTTCGGAATAATACTCATTTGGTCAAAATAGTGAACACTGAAAGGGAACATTTCTGTGAACTATCAAATAATGCATTTTTTATTACAAACATTTATAAAAAAAAGATCTGAAATAAAGAATATTTTGAAATACATACTCAAAAAAATAATACATAATATTAGATCCCAATAACACAAGTTTTAGCATCATTTAAGAATAATAACTGAAACCTCATAACACTTAAATCCCAATCTAAAATAAAGACTAAATGAAAAAAAATAAAAATTAATCAATGATAATAATAGATGAAAATAACACAAAGTTTAACAATATATAAACCTAAACATTGATCATATATTTTTAAGAAAAAAAATATTTAAAAACTCAAAAAATAAATCACATGCAAAGCTAAAATCTAACCAAATCAAACAAAATATGCCTAAACATGCTAACAATGCAACATAATATTCATCTATATTAAAATTTTAAGAAACATCTAAAGTTAAACCCTAATATGAAAACTAACCTCATAAATTGCAAGATATTTCGTGCTTGGATCGGGTAGGGGGTTGATCTTGGTGCCAAGATAGCTAGTTTTTAGTTAATCTTGGTGTCAAGATATATGCGAGAGGTGTTGTTCTAGTGAAGAAAATGATGAGCTACTGATTTTGTGTGCTTTGTCCGTTTAGTTTTAGGGTGTCTGTCGTGTGAGAAAAGAGAGAGAAATGAGAAAATAGAAACGAGAGTTTAAAAAAAAAAAAAAAACACATACACACACAAAGGTACAACTTGGTATACCTTTTCCAAGCAAATTGAAGTTCTTGACATGGCACCTCCCCAATTTTTTTAATTCTTACTTTTTTATTTTAAATGGCATTCCCAAAAATGGGGACCAGTTTAGGAATTATTAGAAGCATCAGGGACTAAAATGACATTTACTCTTAATCTTTATTAATGTAAGTAAATTTATGGCAAAAATAAAAAAATGGGTATGGCTAAACCCTAAATTAGTCTTAGCCAAAAAAAAAATCTTACGGCTTGTTTGGATTGGACTTTTTAAAGGAAATGAAAGGATGGGGAAGGAATAAGGAACTCTACCCCTTGTTTGGATTGGAATTTTAAAGGAGAAAAAGGTTATGGAGGGGTTCCAGAACCCCTCCATTTCTTTTAATGAGATATATTTTGTAATCCTTTCAAATTGAGGTGTTTTGAAGGGAAATGAAAAGTTTTGTTATAAAAAGCCTTTTCTGTCCTTACATATCTCATGGTTATAAAAATAAAAAAAGGTACTTAAAGAACTTAGCCAGAACAGTCAGGATTGGTGGGACTATATCAATCTCAATAACGACAGATAGTGACTTACAAACAGGATTCTAGTAGAATGACTGTTGGCAGAATAATGCGATTCCAAACATCCATGAGATGAATGATCAAGACTTGTTGGTGCTGAATGACGTCTCCAGTGATGAGTGTTGGAGGATCAAATGACTGGAACACCTGTGAAAATAGCTTGATAAAGCGGGACTGTGGAAACACGCGAACATGTCTCTGAATGAGCTCTGGATCAAAAAGAACTGTCATGGGATAATAATTAAGCCAATACCAAAGATACAAGAATTGCATCTTTGAGAAGTCATAATTATTGAAATCAAGAACAGTGTTCCATGGTTCCTCATGCTGGTAAGTATATCGAACCACATTTCGAACATAATAAACAGAAGCTAATAATTCAACTATTCTTCTCAACTTTATCTCAACGAATTCTTCAAAGAAATCAGTGATCTGGCTGTTAGCGAATGATTTGAGTATTTTGAACTTGAGTTCTCCAGGTAGGGCTGCAAGAAAATGTGCTTGTTGTTCTAAAGTTAAATCATAAAATTGTTTGGACTGTTCATCAGCGGGATCTGGGTTTGAGCTTAAGCTTCCTGGAATAAGACCTGGAATAGGAGAGGATGGAAGTATACGACCATCTAGATTTACCATGCATACGGTGTTTTGTTCTAGTGGAGTACGGGAGAGAAAATCAGCAAGGATATTCTCTTTTCTTGGGATGTGTCGTATTGTCCAATTGAATTGGGAGATCCATTATGTCCATCGGATGAGTTGTGGATCTGGGATATCATTCTGCTTTCACTTGAGAACACCCTGAAATCCTTTAAAATCTGTTTCAATTATGAAAGGATTCTAAGTAAGATAAAACTTGAATTTTTTGATACCCTGAATGACTGCAAGAACTTCTCTCTTGAAAGAAGGATAATTGCGCTGTGTTGGTGTGAAAGATCCTAATTTGTAACCGCAAACCTATCATTGTCCTTTTGCTTCTTCAATGAGGTCTGCTGCCTAAAAATCAAGAGAAGCATCAGTCTGCAAAATGAGTTGTCCTGAACCAGGGACCTTGAGATGAGGAGTGTTCTACATAGCTATTTCAGCTTTTGAAATGCCAGTGTGGCTTCTAGAGACCATTGTCCGATGTTAGCCTTGCGAAGATATTTGGATTTTTGGCTGGTGTAATTGGCCAAAGATGGAACCTGTGATGAGGTATAATTGATCAATCTAAGGAACTGTTGGATTTGTGTAACAGTTCTAAGCTCATCGGGGAAGTCAAGGACCTTGCTTGATATGTGCTCTTGGAGGAGAATGTGACATTCTCGAATCTACAAATCAAGAAAATCAATAGCATTTAAACCAATTTTCATCTTGGATTCAACAAGAACTAATCCATGCTGGTAGGTTAGTTCTTAAAATTGTCGGAGATGCTGATGATGTTCTGTTGTTGTGTTACTAAAAACCAATACATCATCAATGTAAACGATGCAGTGTTGTGCGAGTGGTCGATACACATCATCCATTATGTGTTAGAACTCAGACGGTGCATTCTTGAGACCGAATGGCATGACATTCCATTTGTAATGTCCTTGTGGAACAACAAAAGCGGTTTTGAATCGATCAGCTTCAGTGATTCCAATTTGCCAAAATCCAGATTTCATATCAAATTTGGAGAAGAATTTGGCCATAGATAGCTTCTGGAGAAGTTGTTCCTTTCGCGGGAGAGGGTTTCTGATATCCTGTAATTGATCATTGAGTTGGCAATAATCAATCACCAATCTTTTCTTTCCTCGGACTTGTTCAGATCGCTTGTTGACATAAAAGGCATGACTTGCCCATGGAGATCTGGATGGTCGGATGAGACCTTGCTCAAGTAGTGTCTGAATTTCAGTTTGACAAAGATCTTCATCTTTTGGCATTCCTGGATAAGAGGCGGTTTGGTATGGCATCTGCCAAATTTCTCTGTAAGGTAGAGAGACAAAGTGTTTCTTTCTTTCCCAAAACTTGTTTGGAAGATCACCGCAATAGGAAATGAGAAATTCATCATCTTGGATGGCTGAGACCTGTGGAGGTAATTCCTACAAGGATACCCTAGGGGTATACTGATTATGTAGGAATTAGAAGCCGTCTATCTGAAATGAGAATAGAACAAGCAAAGTGAGGAAATCCATTCCTAAAAGAATATCTTCACAGCATTAATCATACTGATTAAAACTGTGTCTGACAGTGATGTCTGGGGATAAGTGTATGGGTATGGTCATGGAGTGTGCTTCACTTGCGAATCCACTGCCAAATGCAGTGGTAAAAGTTGCTCTGGAGGAAATCCAAAATTCAGATGGAAGGCATTTGGATTTCATCATAGAAATACATGAACCCGTGTCTACAAGTGCAGTAACAGTGATAAGGACATATGATGGATGATTTATGAGAAGCTTTATGTAGGGCTTGTTTATCTGTCCTGGGGTAAAGGTAGCTTGGGAAGTGGTAAAGATTGATTGCTCTATTTGTTGTATTTTGGCTATGGAGAGATTTAGTTCTGAATCAGAGGAATCCGAAGAGAATTCCAATGTGAGATCTGAAGATGAGGCTGTGTCAAGGTTAAACATGGCTTGGTCTAGTTCTGAAGTCCATGTATACAATTGATCATCAAAGTTTTGAGTCGAGATGAATTGAACAAGCTTGCATGGTAGCTTTTTGGACTTCTTGAGGTAACAATCTCTTACAAAGTGTCATTTCTTTCCACAAAGCAAGCATTTAGTGGAAGAAGAGGGTTTCGATCTTTTCTTCACAAATCTAAACTTCTTGAAAGGTTTTCTAGACTTGTGAAACCTCTTATGATGTTTACCTCTTTTGTATTTGTGGCACGAACATGATGAGTGACTGTGAGAGTGGCAACCAAACTTTTGAAAATCTTTTCGGCAAAATGTATCTATTTTTTTCTACACGTTGCCCTTGAGAAGCTTGCCAAGACGGTTAGATTCACACCGATCTTGAATGAGCTTTCTGGCCATCTGGTACAAATGAACAAGACTCACTGTCTGAGATCTGTTATATTGGCTCGTTTGAACTCTATCTCGAGCAATTCAGGAAGTGGTTGTGGTGTAACGCCCCAACCCCTCACGGAACCGAGACTTCTATCGATCACGCTATTCTCAACCCAATTCCAAACCCCGGACATGAAATTTAGGGGAAACGGACGGAATTTTCTCTATTTATAGGACTATCTGGAAACCTACAAACAACAACATACAATCAGAAGACCATAATCTACAACTTCAATCCATTACATCCTTCAATCTCACTACATCACATACTGCATTCAGATCATCCAAGCCACAACTTACCAAAAGTTCATCACACAAGCATGCCAGGCACAACTATTGATATTTTATAGTCTAAACCCACTTATCTTACCACTCTAATGTTATTTATTTAATATTCATATATTTTAAGTCTTTTAATCGATTCTCATTTCATCCATACAAGCATGCAAGTTAACTAGACAATAAAGTAAAACAATAAAGGTTATTACAAACCACTAGCACCTAACCATCATCCAAGACTAAAACTTTAATATTACATTTATTAAGATAACACGAATATATACATGACCATAAGGTCTCAAATAGTATACAAGCATATCATGAACACATTATTCCTTGTTCTACACACTGATAGAGCAAGCAGGCCACACAGGAGGCAATCCAATCTCCAACTTTTTTAGGGACATGTTGAGACGAGGAATGAGTAACCAAAGTTACTCAGTGAGGAAGGTGATACAGTAAATCAGGGTGTGTTTTAGTGAGATGCAACAAGATAATAACATTAATAACACAAATAAACAAGTTAATTAGACAAGTATTTAACCACGTATAAAAAGGATAAGGTTCCACTTGTCTTCCATCACGAGCCACAAGCCAAGATCTCCAAGCAAGTGCCGGCAAAACCATTATTCCTCCAAAAATGGGGTACTCCGGATGTACCCCGATCCTATGACCCATATCTCCCGAGGTAGATCCGTATGCCCTAATGAGATTAACCACGCCTCTAGGATAGGGGAGTATGCCTCAGCGAGAAAGGGACTAGGAAACCATGGTAGCCGAGGGAGCACGACAAGACCGATGCCGCCCGTGTTACTCGACACTACCATGCCCGAAAAGGTTGCGCAACCCCGAGTAACAAATCACGAGTCATATTTTCGAATCAAGTGGGGATGTAGCAAAGTAGGCTAGCCTCACCCCATATATAACATATAACACATTTGATAATCAAATAGAGCAATTATAACAATATAAACAAAGACTCATGTAACTAATTCAAGTAATTCACAAGATAGCAAGTAAATAGTACATATAGACTTTATCCATTTAAACTAAATCTTACAGTCTAAAAACAATAAAATAAGCTAAGATGCACAAAAAGAATGAAGACACCCTCACCTTAGTGAACCAAACCTGTAAAAATCTAGCCAAGGATACAAAGACTAGCGCCAATTTATTCTCAACATCTTGGACTGGCTCAAAGAATCAAATCCTATCATGTAGTAAACTCATACTTATCACAAGAAATCTTATAGATGTCACCCACAGTCAATGCACTAAAGTTCACATCACATAATCAGTTTAGTAATACAACAAGATACAGTCACACATTAAACAAGTAATCATGCTAGCTAGTTTAGAAACTTCACCCAGAAGGATAAACATACTATGCAACTTATTTGAACCCTTAGCTAAGTAATTAAAGGCTCTTTACCAGTCACAATCATAATCTTACACATATAATACAATTAACAAGCAATATAACCAACATAAACTAAATATAATCGTTTTCATTCAATCTTTAACAAGTAACATCTACTTCAACTTACGACCTTCTCTAAATAGATGAACATGCTATATATGAACGATTAAATACTTATCCAATCAATTAATGAGTCAATTAACAACAATTATCAACATGGTTCATAACTAGTTCATTTAGTCCTCTTTCAAGTTCATACTAAACTAAAGTCATACAAACCAAATAACTTAATACACAAAACTTCACTACTATGATACGTATGCTACACAAAGGCATATAAACATTTAATTACTCAATTATAAAGAAATTATCACGAAATCAACTATGCGAACACAAAGGGTTCAATATTATACATTTCCCAACACTTTACCACAAGCTTACACATGCCTCAAAATTGTATTTAAACACTCTAGAAGCAACTATAAGGCAATACAAGTACTAAAGCAATTAATTCATTCATTTTTCCTTTGTTCAACTAGGCTATTTAGCTTCCTACCGGAATTCAAGGATCAAGTTAAGCTAGCTAACCATCCTACCAATATAAGGATACCTAAATACCCCATTTAGAACCTCCAAATCATAACCTAGAGGACAAGTGCACGAAAACACCGAAAATGCCTCTTTGTGGGTTTACACTACAAGTACCAATTCTGGAACCCAAACAAGGGAAATAATGTACTTCTAAGGCTTCAATACTTAATAAAGACTAGCCATAACCTCAAAAAGTGTCTGGATTCGAGTTAACCCCGAAACCCCTTATTAAAGTAGCCTATTTTGATCAAATTACCCAATTTTTGTGCATAGCAAGCGCAACTAATATTTTTCTCATGCTTATGGACCTAATTAGCAACTACTAGAAGCCTCGAATCGAATTAAATTGTAACCTTTTTCGGAAACCCTAGTTTGGCACTATTTATCATCTTCCTCGAGTAGATTCTTGCTAAAAACTTAGTTTCAAACTATACCAATGCATACACAAGGTCTCTAGCATGTAATAATACTATATAGAACAAGAAACAAGCAACTTATGGCATGGAACAAGCAAAATCCAAAAATTCAAAATCATGGCATAAACTTTAAACTCAATTAAATGCAAACTCCCTCACCAAATTAGAGATATAGGAGCAAAGAAGAAGCTTTTTGATGGTTTGGAATCCTTTGGAAGAGCTTGGAAGATCAAATTGAGCAAAAATTTGCAAAAAAAATATTATTCCTGTAATAGGATTTTTGGCTTATTTTTTTTTGGCATTTTGGCTTATTTTAAGTATTTTTTAGCATTTTTTTAGCTATTATATGTATATGATAAATGATATATGGATAGATGGGTTTAGTTGTGGGTCAAATTGTATGCAAATGGATCAAATTTTATGCCAAATGGGTCAAGTATTCTAAGTGAAAAATTGCTGAAAAATTTCACTATTCATTACGTTCACTTACAAATTTTTTTCCATTGATCCCGATATGCTATGCACCCAAACCCAATGGATGTATGCATCTAAAATAGTAAGTATTAAGGAAAAAATATGAAATTCAGAAAAAGAAACAGAAATTTTTTTATGTTCGGGCTCGAGTTTTTTAAACAATTAATGGGTAATAATGGAATCTAGCACTTAAATACAAAAGAATAAATTCAAATAATTGTAATATTAAATAGATTCCTTATTTAATTTTTCTAAACTCTATTCGCACGTATTTCAAAAATATAATAAATGGTACAATTAATGAATGAATTGAATTAAATTATTCACATAACTATAACAAACTTTTAAAGTAACACATTAATATATGCAACTATGTATTGTACGCTATATGCTGGGTATGGGGTCTCACACGTGGCATGTTGAAATAAATACATTTTTGATGGTTTCTGTATTTTTGCCAAATGTAAAATACAGAGCTTCCTCTCTTATATAATATTCTCCAAGTTTTGCAA
The DNA here is from genome assembly GCA_037974665.1 of Ehretia macrophylla. Lineage (NCBI taxonomy): Eukaryota > Viridiplantae > Streptophyta > Magnoliopsida > Boraginales > Ehretiaceae > Ehretia > Ehretia macrophylla. The sequence goes on from CM075775.1 coordinate 11,315,153, forward strand.
CGTTACAGCATTTGTTGAGTAAAAACTCATTTTCTGCTTTTTCAACCTCTTGGGTTGTTTGTCCTACGAAAATGGCTCGTAGACATCTTAGGAACATCTGTATAGGATCTACATCTGTCAGGATGATCTATCTTTATTCTTCGGACAGCATTCTTGTCCACCAACTGTGAAGTGATCTTGTAAAAGTAGTAACAAGACAGTCAATGATATCTCTTATCTCAATAGTAGGATTTCGGAAAGATTCTTCATTAATCCATGCATCAATTTTCTCAAGATATTTGAGTCTGTCATCAGAAGGAATGACATTAATGTTCCAGAATTGCTTGTGATCTGGAGCATACGAGATAGAATCTTTTCCTTCAATATTCTGCTATCTCTGAGGTTGCTGTTGTAGAACCTGTGCTTGCGTTGGCTGTTGGTTCTGATGCTCACCAATTTGGGAAGTTTCTCCTAGGTCACTGGTTGCTTCTGAATCATCAGGATTAGCTTGTACTGGATTATGTGTACGTGTTCTTGTGGTATCCATGTAGAACAGAGTCACAGAAGTTTGCATAAGAACTAGTCCTTCGTATGGTGGAATTGTCTGAGAGGATGAATCCTTTTCAAATGGATCAAATGAGTCAAAGGACGAATGGATAAAAGATATCTCACTGGGACCTTCTTTCTCGTCTTCATCACCCCACCCAGTTGGGATAATTTTCTCTTTGGAGAGATAATGAGGAGGTGGTGTGAGATCAACCCAATAGGCTTCAGGACAATTTCCACTTGGTATCCAGATTGTATGATCTGGCTTCGGATTATACTTCCAAGGATACAAGGATTGCTTTTTTGGTTTAGCTGGCTTCTTGAGCTTTTCAGCAAGTCGTTCTCTTTTTCTTTTGAACTCGTCAGAATCAAGATAGTGTTTCTTGGAAGAAGATTTTTGTATGTTCATCATGTTGACGTTGTTCCAAGAACAAAGTTGTCCAAAAGGGGTTCGGTTTGGGGATGCCTTTTGAAGTTTCTTCCAGTTAATGGAATCTTTCTGGTAGTATTTGTGATTTCTGTGGAAAGCCTTGTGGAGGTCATTATATTGGTCATAACAACCTTGTCTGAGATGATCATGGGTTTCTTTTGTCTATGCAACATGTTCCCTAAGATCTAACCATATTTTTAGGATGGCAGCATTCTGAGCTTTTGCATTCATGTTGCTCCAATTGATTGCTGATTCAATTTGTCCAACATCTTGTGGCTTGGTTTTGGTTACTTGCCATTTACCAACATATGCGTTGTCGGTTTCTCCTATACAATAAATGTCTTCAGGAAAATCAATAGAACATATAAATCTAGAGGACTTAGATCTGCTAGCGAAGGTTTCTCTGACACTGTGTGGACAAGACTGAGGATGTCCAACAAGTTGGTTTTTTTCACAAGGTTCAGCTGGATGGGATTGTGTTGGAAATGATATGGAGACACAACCTGATTCTAGAGGATGTCTAGAGATTCTTGGTGAATCATGGATGACTGGTCGGTTATGGTTCATCTCATAATCATTTTTCCATCGAGGAGGGAAAATGAGTTAATGTTTGGTGTAGATCTTTGGTTGGGTAACATTACTATCACATAACACGTGGACTCGAGGTTTACAGTTGTGGTCCATGGAAAAGAGATGGGTTTGAACTTTATAGGTCATGGAATGATGAAGTGCAACAACAGTTTTATTTGGGTTCATATTAGCTCCATAAAGTTGGATTAGGACCTAAATGGTTTGAGAAAGGGTAGGACGGGAAAGGTCAAGGGTGAAGTTAGGTTTAACCTGGATGAGAACATGACCGTTATGAAGACCTAGTTCAACAGCACAGATGAGTGCATCTCCAAACTTACGCTACCTGGTATCTAGTAAGGAAATTAGACATGAGACATTCATTTTGGCAAGCAAACTGGGCTGTAATGCTAGACAAATAGCTCCAAGGTGTAAACCTTTGTAGCCTTTCTGTCTGTATCTACAGAGATCAGGTTCAGAAAGTATGGGAAGATAGGTTTCTGAGCGTGAAGAGGATATGGATTGTACAATGACAGTAGAGGATTTATACACGGCTGTAAGGGCTGCAGGTTTAATAGGTAATAGAGACTTGAATCTTTGTGTGAGTTGGGAAGTTTGGTAGTAAGAGTAGGGGTTGAGGGGAGAGAGCTTGAAGTTTTCACCTGGTTTTGTGGATGGAGGTGTTTGGATTATTTCTACCTCATAATAAGATGCGTAAAGATCAACGGAAGTGAGATCAGAGTTGTTAGTAACAACTTCTTGTTCTGGCAGGGGAAGATCAACCATGATGGATACACTGGTCACGATTGGGCTTACTGCGGCACTTACGGCGCCTTTCATTCACTCTTTAACAGCTACGGCCCTGTTGCCAAAGACTCTAGTGTTCAACACACAAGTATAGTTTAAGACCTTCAATACCAGATAGGGAAGTACTACAGTTAACTCGGCTCTGAAACCACTAAGGGAAAGGAAGGGAGCAGAAGAGGGAAGAGGAAGATATGGGCAAAGGCTAAGGATTCAAGAAATGAGATGTTTCGCACAAGCCAAGTTTTCCTCTTAAGTCTAGGGTTCATCATTATTTATAGGCAAATCATTACAAATGACATAATAATACATGAGGAATCATTATTATTCCTGACACTGACTAAAGCAGCTTCTTTTAATAAAGTAAAAGTTGATACGACTTAAAGCGGAATCTAAATAATTCACAACAATACAAACTTGATACGACTAAAGCGGTTTCCTTTAATAAATGAGACCCTAATAATACAAACAGACATGACTAAAAGAGAATCTGAAGTGACTAAAGGTTTCAGTCACATCACATTATTACAACATGACAAACTTATTTACATGACACAAGGCTTCATCATAGGGTCTACCCGGGATTCCTAGAATCTTGTCTGTAAGTCAGCATATGTCGTTATTGAGATCGATATCTCGAGAAAGAAGGTCCCAGTGAAATATCTTCTGTTATTTCGTCCTTTGACTCCTTTGATCCATTTGAAAAGAATTCATCTTCTCAAAGTATTCCACCATACAAAGGACCGACGATATTGATTTCAATAACGATAGATGGTGACTTACAGATAAGATTCCAGGAATCCCGGGTGGACCCCATGATAAAGCCTCGTGTCATGTAAATAAGTTTGTCGTGTTGTAATAATGTGATGTGACTGAAACCTTTAGTCACTTCAGATTCTCTTTTAGCCATGCCTATTTGTATTATTAGGGTTTCCTTTATTAAAGGAAACTGCTTTAGTCGCGTCAAGTTTGTATTGTTGTGAATTATTCAGATTCCGCTTTAAGTCGTGTCAGCTTTACTTTATTAAAGGAAGCTGCTTTAGTCAGCGTCAGGAATAGTCAAGATTCCTATTGTATTATTGAGTTCTTTGTAATGGTTTGCCTATAAATAATGATGAACCCTTGACTAAAGGGGCAAACTTGGCTTGTACGAAACATCTCCTTTCTTGAATCCATAACCTTTGCCCATGTCTTCCTCTTCCCTCTCTTGCTCATTTCCTTTCCCTTAGTGGTCTCAGAGCCGAGTTAACTGTAGCACTTCCCTTTCTGGTATTGAATGTCTTAAATGATACTTGTGTATTGAACACTAGAGTCTTTGGCAATAGGGCCATAGCCATTAAAGAGTGAATGAAAGGCGTCGTAAGTCCCGCAGTAAGCCCAATCATGACCAGTGTATCTACCATGGCTGATCTTCCCTTGCCAGAACAAGAAGTTGTTGCTAACAACTCTGATCTCACTTTCGTTAATCTTTCTGCATCTCATTATGAGGTAGACATAACCTAAATACCTCCATCTACAAAACCAGGTGAAAACTTTAAGCTCTTTCCCATCAACCCCTACTCCTACTACCAAACTTCCCAACTCACACAAAGATTCAAGTCCCTATTACCTATTAAACCAGTAGCCCTTACAGCCATGTATAAATCCGCTACTGTCACTGTATAATCCGTATCTTCTTCACGCTCAGAAACGTATCTTCCCATACTTTTTGAACGTGATCTTCGTAGATACAAACAGAATGGCTACAAAGGTTTATACCTTGGAGCCATTCGTCTAACATTACACCCCAGTTTCCTTGCTGGAAAGAATGTCTCATGTCTAGTTTCCTTACTAGATACCAGGTGGCGTAAGTTTGATGATGCACTCATCTGTGCCGTTGAAGCAGGTCTTCATAACGATCATGTTCTCATCCAGGTTGAACCTAACTTCACCCTTGACCTTTCCCGTCCTACCCTTTCTCAAACCATTCAGGTCTTAATCTAACTTTATGGAGCTGATATGAACTCAAATGAAACTTTTGTTGCACTTCATCAGTCCAAGACCTATAAAGTTCAAACTCATCTCTTTTTCATGGACCACAACTATAAGCCTCGAGTCCACGTGTTAGGTGATAGTAATGTTACCCAACCAAAGATCTACACCAAACGTGAACTCACTTTCCCTCCTCGATGGAAAATTGATTATAAGATAAACCATAACCGACCAGTCATCCAAGATTCACCAAGAATCTATAGACATCCTCTAGAACCAGGTCGTGTCTCCATATTATTTCCAACACAATCCCAACCAGTTGAACTTTGTGAAAAATGCCAACTTGTTGGACATCCTTAGTCCTGTCCATATAGTGTCAGAAAACCCTTCGCTAATAGATCTAGGTCCTCTAGATTTGTATGTTCCGTTGATTTTCTTGAAGACATTTATTGTACAGGAGAAGCCGACAACGCATATGTTAGTAAATGGCAAGTAACCAAAACCAGGCCACAAGATGTTGGACAAATTGAATCATCAATCAATTGGAGCAATATGAATGCAAAAGCTCAGAATGCTGTCATTCTAAAAATATGGTCAGATCTCAGAGAACATGTTGCATGGACAAAAGAAGCCCATGATCATCTCAGACAAGGTTGTTATGACCAATATAATGACCTCCACAAGGCTTTCCACAGAAATCACATATACCACCAGAAAGATTCCATTGACTAGAAGAAACTTCAGAAGGCATCCCCAAACCGAACCTCTTTTGGACAAGTTCGTTCTTGGAACAACGTCAACATGATCAACATACAAAAAACTTCTTCCGAGAAGCACTATCTTGATTATGATGAGTTCAAAAGAAAAAGAGAATGACTTGCTAAAAAACTCAAGAAGCCAGCTAAACCAAAAAAGCAGTCCTCGCATCCTTGAAAGCATAATCCGAAGCCAAATCATGCAGTTTGGATACCAAGTGGCAATTGTCCTAAAGCCTGTTGGGTTGATCTCACACCACCTCCTCGTTATCTCTCCAAATAGAAAATTATCCCAACTGGATAGGGTGATGAAGACGAGAAAGAAGGTCCCAGTGAAATATCTTCTGTCATTTCGTCCTTTGACTTATTTGATCCATTTGAAAAGGATTTATCATCTCAGACAATTCCACCATACAAAGACCAGTTCTTATGCAGACTCATGTGACTCTGTTTTACATGAACACCATAAGAACACGTACACATAACCAAGTACAAGCTAATCCTGATGATTCAGAAGCAACCAGTTACCAAGGAGAAACTTCCCAAGCTGGTGAGCATCGAAACCAACAGCCAACGCAAGTACAGGTTCCACAACAGAAACCTTAGAGACAACAAAATATTGAAGGAAAAGTTTTCATCCCATATGCTCCAGATCGCAAGCAATTCTGGAACATTGATGCCATTTTTCCTAATGACAGACTTAAATATCTTGAGAAAATGAATGCATGGATTAATGAAGAATCTCTCCGAAATCCTACTCTTATGATAAGAGATATCATTGACCATCTTGTTGCTGCTTTTACAGGATCACTTCACAGTTGATGGACAAGAATGTTGTCAGAAGAAGAAAGACATATCATCCTGACAGATGCAGATCCTATCCAGATGTTCCTAAGATGTCTACAAGCCATTTTCATAGGACAAACAGGAGGTTGAAAAAGCAGAAAAGAGTTTTTACTCAACAAATGTTGTGATGTTGCAAAACTTGGAGAATATTATCTCAGACAAGAAGCTCTGTATTTTACATTTGGTAAAAATACAGAAACCATCAAAAAGGCGTTTGTTTTCAACATGCCACAACCACTTCCTGAATTGCTCGAGTCAGAGTTCAAACGAGCCAATATAACAGATCTCAGACCAATGAGTCTTGTTCACTTATACCAGATGGCCGGAAAGCTCATTCAAGATCAGTGTGAATCTAAACGTCTTGGCGAGCTTCTCAAGGGCAACGAGCAAAAAATAATAGATACCTTTTGCCGAAAAGATTTTCAAAAGTTTGGTTGCCACACTCACAGTCACTCATCATGTTCGTGCCACAAATACAAAAGAGGTAAACATCATAAAAGGTTTCACAAGTCCAGAAAACCTTTCAAGAAATTCAGATTTGTGAAGAAAAGATCGAAACCCTCTTCTTCCACTAAATATTTTTTTTGTGGAAAGAAATAACACTTTACAAGAGATTGTTACCTCAAGAAGTCCAAAAAGCTACCAGCAAAGCTTGTTCAATTCATCTCGACTCAAAACTTTGATGATCAATTGTATACATGGACTTCAAAACCAAACCAAGCCATTTTTAACCTCGACACGGCCTCATCTTCAGATCTCACATCGGAATTCTCTTCGAATTCCTCTGATTCAGAACCAAACCTCTCCATAGCCAAAATACAACAAACAGAGCAATCAATCCTTACCACTTCCCAAACCACTTTTACCCCATGACAAACATACAAGCCCTACATAAAGCTTCTCATAAATCCTCCAAGATATGTCCCTATCACTGTTACTGTACTTGTAGACACCAGTTCATATATTTCCATGATGAAATCCAAATGCCTTCCATCTGAATATTGGATTTCCTCCATAAAAACTTTTACCACTGCATCTGGTAATGGATTCCCAAGTGAAGCACACTCCAAGCCCATACCCATACACTTATCCCCAAATGTCATTGTCAGACACAAATTTTATCAGTATGATCAATGCTGTGAAGATATTTGTTTTAGGAATGGACTTCCTTACTTTGTTTACTTCATTCTTATTTCAGACAGATGGCTTCCAATTCTTACATAATCAGTATACCTCTTGGGTATCCTTGCAGGAACTACCTCCACAGGTCTCAGCCATCCAAGATGATGAATTTGCTGAAGAAAAAAACCTCATCATTTCCTATTGCGGTGATCTTCCAAACCAGTTTTAGGAAAAAGAGAAACACTTTGTCTCTTTACCTTATAGAGAAAATTGGCAGATGCCACACCAAACCGCCTCTCATCCAAGAATGCCAAAAGATGAAGATATTTGTCAAGCTGAAATTCAGATACTACTTGAGCAAGGTCTCATCTGACAGATCTCTATAGGCAAGTCATGGCTTTTATGTCAACAAGCGATCTGAACAAGTCCAAGGAAAGAAAAGATTGGTGATTGATTATCGCCAACTCAATGATCAATTGCAGGATATCAGATACCCTTTCCTACGAAAGAAACAACTCCTTCAGAAGCTATCTAAGGCCAAATTCTTCTCCAAATTTGATATGAAATCTGGATTTTGACAAATTGGAATCACTGAAGCTGATCGATTCAAAATCGCTTTTGTTGTTCCACAAGGACACTACGAATGGAATGTCATGCCATTCGATCTTAAGAATGCACCGTCCAAGTTCCAACACAGAATGGATGATGTGTATCGACCACTCGCGCAACACTACATCGTTTATATTGATGATATATTGGTTTTCAGTAACACAACAGTGAAACATCATCAGCATCTCCGACAATTTCAGGAACTAACCTACTAGCATGGATTAGTTGTTGTTGAATCCAAGATGAAAATTAGTTTAAATGTTATTCATTTTCTTGGTTTGCAGATTAAAGAAAAACACATTATCCTCCAAGAACACATATTAAGCAAGGTCCTTGACTTCCTCGATGAGCTCAGAACTGTTTCACAAATCCAGCAATTCCTTGGACTGATCAATTATGCCTCATCATATGTTCCATCCCTGGCCAATTACATCAGCCAAATATCCAAATATCTTCACAAGGCTAATATCGGACAATGGTCTCCAAAAGCCACACTGGCAGTTCAAAAGCTAAAAGAGCTATGTAGAACACTCCCTCCTCTCAAGATCCCTGGCTCAGGACAACTCATTTTGTAGACTGATGCTTCCCTTGATTTTTGGGTAGCAGTCCTCATTGAAGAAGAAAAAGGACAACGACAAGTTTGCGGTTACAAATCAGGATCTTTTACGCCAACACAGCGCAATTATCCCTCTTTCAAGAGAGAGGTTCTTGCAGTCATTCAGGGTATCAAAAAATTTAAGTTTTATCTTGCTTAGAATCCTTTCATAATTGAAACATATTTTAAAGGATTTCAGGGTGTTCTCAAGCGACAGCAAAATGATATCCCAGATCCACAACTCATCTAATGGACAAAATAGATCTCCCAATTTAATTGGACAATGCGATACATCCCAGGCAAAGAGAATATCCTTGCTGATTTTCTCTCCCGTACTCCACCAGAACAAAACACTGTATGCATGGTAAATCCAGATGGTCGTATACTTCCATCATCTCTTATTCCAGGAAGCTCAAGCTCAAACCCAGATCCCGCTGATGGACAATCCAAACAATTTTATGATTTAACTCCAAAACAACAGGCACAATTTCTTGCAGCCCTACCTGAAGAACTCAAGTTCAAAATACTCAAATCATTTGCCAATAGCCGGATCATTGATTTCTTTGAAGAATTCGTTGAGATAAAGCTAAGAAGAACAATTGATTTATTATCTTCTGTTTATTATGTTTGAAATGTGGTTCGAGATACTCCCCAGCATGAGGAACCATGGGACACTGTCTTGATTTCAATAATTATGACTTCTCAAAGATGCAATTCTTGTATCTCTGGTATTGGCTTAATTATTATCCCATGGCAGTTCTTTTTGATCCAGAGACATGTTCGCGTGTTTCCATAGTCCCGCTTTATCAAGCTATTTTCACAAGTGTTCCAGTTATTTGATCATCCAACACTCATCACTAGAGACGTCATTCAACACCAGCAGGTCTTTATTATTCGTTTTACAGATGTTTTGAATCGCACTATTCCGCCAACAGTCATTCCAATCCACTATTTCCACCATCGCCAAGAACCTTAGGAATATTTCATTTCTTGGGAACAATGCCTTACCGTCAAGTGAGCTACTGCTAGAGCCCATGGCCTAGATGTTTCTAATCCTAGAGAATTTTGGCACGCCCGCTTCACTGATAGTCCAACTTTCCACGAGCATCTCCTCGTCTTCCACAATTTTTCTCAAGAAGATAGCTATTCCACTGTAGACCTTGGGCCTGACTACAATTCGTTGGGGAGTGGGGGGGGGAGGGGAAAACTTAGCCAGAACAGTCAGGACTGGTGGGACGATATCGATCTCAATAACGACAAATGGTGACTTACAGACAGGATTCTAGGAATCCCGGGTGTACCCTATGATGAAGCCTCATATCATGTAAATAAGTTTGTTGTGTTGTAATAAAATGATGTGATTGAAACCTTTAGTCACTTCAGATTCTCTTTTAGTCATGTCTGTTTGTATTATTAGGGTCTCATTTATTAAAGGAAACTGCTTTAGTCGCGTCAAGTTTGTATTGTTGTGAATTATTTAGATTTCACTTTAAGTCGTATCAGCTTTACTTTATTAAAGAAAGCTGCTTTAGTCAGCGTCAGGAATAGTAAAGATTCATCTTGTATTATTGAGTCATTTGTAATGGTTTGCCTATAAATAATGATGAACTCCTGATGCAGACTAAAGCAGCTTCCTTTAATAAAGTAAAGCTGACACGACTTAAAGCGGAATCTAAATAATTCACAACAATACAAACTTGATGCGACTAAAGCAGTTTCTTTTAATAAAACAGACCCTAATAATACAAACAAACATGACTAAAAGAGAATCTGAAGTGACTAAAAGTTTCAATCACATCACATTATTACAACACGACAAACTTATTTACATGACACGAGGCTTCGTCATGGGGTCTACCTGGAATTCTTAGAATCCTGTCTATAAGTCACTATCTGTCGTTATTGAGATCAATATCATTTCACCAGTCTTGACTGTTCTGGCTATGAAACTGTTGTTGCACTTCATCATTCTATGACCTATAAAGTTTTCCATTTCATTCTCCAATCCAAACAAAAATCATAAAATCCTTTTTTTTTTCTTTCCATTGTTATTTTTTTTACAATCCAAATAAAGTAATTTATTTCATTTCATTTCCTTTATTTTTTTTCCTCCACTTTTACTTTGCTTTCCATTCCTGTGTGCAATCCAAACACTACGTAAATTGGATCTAATTGAAATTCGTAACAAACATCAGGGGTATTTAAGAAAAATACGCGTTTTTCTTTTACTAAAATATCATCGCTCAAATCTCCACCAGTGTTGGTAATAGTGAGGGGGAGAGGCAGGGAGAGAGACAGAGAAAGATGCTAAGAAGAAAGGCGAGCAAGATCGAAGTCAAATTGGAGGACAAAGAAGAACTCGAAGAAGCTCGGAAACGCGCCGCCGCGGCCGCCTTCTCCGCCGCCACTTCCTCGTCCTCATCCACAACGGCTGCCTCCTCCCTTCTTCACCACTTGGACCGCTCCACCCTTGACCCCTCCTCCAAATCCCACCGCATCGGGCTCTCGTCTTAACTCCAAAAACACACACACACACGAACACACACAATATAAAGCCCTCATCAATACGACACCTTTGGATCAAATGGAAGTTGAGGTGGGAGTTTCATCTACCTTTGTGCTTCTTCTTAGCTTTTTATTATTTTTATTTTTATTACTGTTTGTGATAAAAAATGTGTAATATTGTCTCCCATTCTTGTTTTTTTTTTTTTTCATACCGATTGCGTAAACTGATTTTCATTGGGCCTCTAAGAGATCCTTATTTTATTTGTTCTATATTTTATATCCAACCCAATATACGAAACTTTCGCTATGTGCAGTGCAGGAAAGGGTAAAAAGTCAAGAGTTGTACCCACTTTGGACTCTATTTAATATAGTCTAACCTTGCATTTTATAAGACGTTATTGCACTGTTCCACCCCGTGACCTCCATTCCGCTTCATGTATATATCCGCATAACCGGTGTTTAATTTGTTTCATATGTTACCTTTGGCTGTGTTGTGTAAGTCTGCAGCAATGCTGATGGCGTTTGCTGCATATGTGGTTTATTGATGTTTTGATTGATTCGAGTCCTAAAGATGCCTGTGGGCTGATTAGTTGTGATGGTGAAATGTTGTTGAATCTGTGTTTGAATTTTTTATCAAACAGAATGTGATGATTTCAGGAGGCCTGAATAACTCGGGCCTACTGTCGTTGGATCATTTTCTTTATATCTCGATGGTTGATCTTATTACCCAAAATCATACAAATGCCTTCGTTTAGAACTCAGCTGTCTGTCAGATGTATTTGTCTTTTCAGCTATTATGGTGGACTTCTCAGGTTCCGGAACTGGAAGGTGTTAGTATTTTTGTCATATGAAGTTGGTAGTTCTTAGAAGTCTCACTTATGGTAATGTAAGCGCAGGGAAGGCTTTGGTGCTGCTGCCAAATTATTTGACCAGGCCATTATGTCAACTTGTTAAATATGAATCATTAATCTAATTAATCAAAATTAAAATAAAAAAAAATACTTCGGAATAGTCCAGCTTCCAGATGAGGCAAAAGCCTTTAACCAGACTATCGATTGTAGATGGAGGTTAACGCATTGTTTTTTGGACCTATGTCGAAAAGGCTTGGGTTTAATTTTTACAGTAAATAGCTGAATCTGAAATTGTTTCTGTTTCTCAAGAGTCGATATTGTGACAAGACAATTGGTGGTTGGTGCTACAAGTTAATGGCAATGGCCACAAGTGCTTTATATTATTATAGATGGTCGATCAAGAATTAGTGAGAAATGTGTTGCGCACATGTCTAGATATCCCCTGTATGGTTTTCCATACTATCTTTGTGGCTTTCATGGTAGGTTCAGTTTTACAATGGCAATGTTGGCACTTATTTATGTAGAAATCACCACCTTGATGCAGTAGACTTCACTTAAAGTCATGACTAGCCATTTGCTTAATTTTTTTTGTTTTGTGTTCACTTCGATATTGTATCAATGATATGATTATAAACATTTTTGTCACCATTGGATGCAGGTTATCAGGCTGCTCTTGAAGTAATAAAGAAAGGGATTTTCCCTGCAGATGCCTGATCAACTGTGCATATGCAGTTGGTAATGTCATCTTGCAACCATTTACGATATAATTTTATCTACTAGAAGTTTTGAAGTGAAAATACTGGTGGATGAGGCCTTTGTTTGTTTAACAGTTTGAGATGACTTGGATGTTTTGATTGTACTAAAATTCACTAGCATTGTGAATTGGATCTTTGGTTGCTCCAGTTCTCTCCGTGCCATCTAATCCTTTGAACTTATATATTATGTTTGACATTAGGGTCCTGTTCTCTACCTGCATTTGTTTGGCACCGCTCTCCCTTTTTTGTGGGAAAAAAAAAAAGAAAAAAAGTTGTGCTAACGATATTGAAATATGAAACCAGTGTCTGTCCATGTTTTGTTTCTGCTGTTGGGATCGTTACAGGTTTATGACGAGACCATTTCTGAGATGATTGTTACTTCTTCTAAAAAATCTCAGTAGCAAATATACTAAATGGCAAAAATATTGCGTCTATTACTAACGGAAACCGACGTCACTGTCTCCCTACTAAATGTGGCTTAATCATGCCATGTTTGTGCATAGAGCAAGTGCCTTGGGTAGACCTTGAGCCAGGCGCAGGTTAAATCTATTTCTTGAACAGTGGACGAAGAGATCTGTACTGCACCAAACGATCTTCTGTGTAGTGCTTCTTAGTGGTTTCCTTTCGATAAGATTTGCATTCGACTTTTGCAGCTGATGTTCAACTTTCGCAGCATCAGAAGATAGTAGTGTCATGCTTAACCAGTGCCAATGTTTGCGAGTCTTTCGAAATGTGGATTGACTTCGATAATGGAGTAGAAGACTAATATGTTTTTTTTTTTTTCCTTCTTGTTTGGTACAAAAGATGCCAAAGCCGTGTTCGAACTTTTGATTATAATAGGTCGTTAGTCGATTATTCCACCTAACTCTTAATTGTTAAGTATTTATACTTCAATAAGTCCTTGGTATGTGAAAAACAGACCTGTAATTTTAACATCAAACACAAATAAGGTTTTCTCACTTCTATCGTCAAGTCATACGAATCTAATAGCACTGACAATCAATCCCCTTGTTTTCGTCTAAGGTTTTGGAAATAAAAAGAAAGCACAGTTCATGCCAGTCCTAATCCTGAAGAAAAGGGGTTGGTCTGGCATTAGAATCATTTGTGGGGCTCATTTTTGTCACTCACAAGCAGCCATTCACCGGGTGGGAGAAATTTTTGGAGACAAGATCGGTGATTGCTATAGAACCAAGCTTAACAAGATTTGAATCTTGTAGATCAAGAGGTAAAGATTAAATAAGCGGATCTTGGAGTAAAAGCAATCTTGGGATAGATCCTCGTCTTATCCTTTCCTTTTTTTTCTTTTTTTTTCTCCAAATGAAGTGCATTACATGTCATTACATTTGATTTTTTTAAAAAAAACTCAACTAAAAAAAGAGAGAGAATAAGTTGAAGAAAAGATCCAAGTAGTGTGAATAGACATACAAACATAGCATTGTTCAAATTGCACTAGGTAAATTAGAGTAGAGAAAAAATAATAAAGGAAAGAAAAGAAAAAAATTCCTTCGTTTGGATTGTCAAAAAATGAGGCAAAGGAAGAAATGATTATAAGATATTTTGTTTGGAATGGAAAGATAAAGGAAAGTGCGAGGAAAATTTTAATCAAAATTACTTAAATACCCTTGATAAAGAGTATTTCGAGAATAGAATCAAATTTATAGGGATATTTTTGTCTCGTAAAAAGTTGAGCCTTCACTCATAAATCCCGAATACAAGAGGAAACTAAGATCTACTCATTAATGGAAAAGGGTATCTTTCCTTTCCGTCCCAAACGAAAAACCAATTCAAACAGGGGAACAGATACTCTAATTCTTCCCCTACCTTTGCTTGCTTTTTTTATTTTTATTTTTTTGAAATCTGTGGATATCTAAGTTTAGCCCGATTAATTCTATGGGACCTTGAAATTAACGGCCTCCAGAGGCCCAGACTGCAACCCAAAAGCAAGCTGTAATGGACAGAGAGGATGCCAACACGGAAAACATGGTCTTCCCTAGCAACAAAAGAAGAAAAATCGTAACCTTGCCGTCGACAAACAATAGCAACGAAGCCATCTTCCATCTATGTGGTACAAACCACATCACAGCATTAACCAGAATAAATCGTCAATATGCATTCATTCCACAAGATGGAGCATATATCCTGAAAAATCTGTCACATGACAAGATGCAGTTTCAACCTAAACAAAGATTCTTAATTTCCTACGGCTATGACAACAAACAAGTTGCATTTCCCTCCTAATACACATCCCAATCAAGATAAACAAGTAGAATAAACACTGCAACCTACTTTATTTTCTCTTCTTAGCCGGTGGTTGTTGGTCCTCGTCCTCATCTTCCTCGTCTTCTTCATCCTCTTCATCCTCGCCATCCTCATCCTCTTCACCATCATCATCATCATCTTCATCATCGCTGCCCTCATTACCGTTGGCCTCAGGATTCTCCTCTGGATCAACACCTTCATCATCGTCCTCTCCCCCCTCTTCACCAGAGAAGTCTTCGTCAGCTGCATCATCATCATCATCATCTTGATCCTCAGCACCGTCATCATCTTCATCGTCGTCCTCTGTATCACTAGCATCTTTGTTTTCAGATTCTGGCTTCTGCACTTTATGAAGCTTGTCCATGGGAAAGCTGCAAATTACATTTATATTCACTTTGTCTGAGACAGGTCTTCATGAAAGAATATTTTATATGAAAAACACCCGTAAATATGATTATTACCTATTCTCAACAGAAGTCAAATCTGGCAACCCATCAGTATCCTTCAACAGAGATCCTGTCTGAAACGAAGATATACAAGTGGAAAAATATTATGAAATTCTATCATCAATTTGTACTATAGCATAAATGCTAATGAGTACTGAATGCAAAATAACAAGCATGGAAATTGTAACGCCGCCAGAAGCAATATTAATCTCACTTATATAATGCGTCAAGTTACACTATAACAGAGTTAATGAAGTATGCCGACAATTTTTAGGAATTAAGATGGTAGTATCAGAGATCACTTAAACAGTGCCATTAAAATACCAATATTAAGAAGAGGAAAAACAGAGAAGAGCAGTAGATCCAATTTTGTATAAAAAGTAGTTGTTCAGGGATATAAGAGATACTCAACCACAAACCGAAAAGGTCACTCTAAGGTTGGAGAACCGATCCCAATAGAGCTAGTTTAAAGAAAGACATCTTCTGCTCCTACATAAATTAATACATTGATTGTCATTGGAGAAACAATACCAGGGTCATATACATCGTCAATTAGTTACCTTGTAACTAGGTGTAACTAGGTCTTACTACCTGAAGTTCTTATATCACTCTACTACAATTTTCAATTAAGTTGTCTACCTGCAAAGTTTGGTTTTCCCAATGTGTTAAAGTTCAAAGAATAGCTTAACATTGTAAGCCCAGTAAATACGAGAGGCTTCATATCGAGGAAGATGACAAATTATTTGCTATTCCACATAGGAGACCAATTCAATAGCCCACGGATAAACTATATCTTCCCTAAAGAGATCGTCTACCACGTTGAATTCCAAATAATCATATCAATTATAAACATAACATAATTGTTAGGCCGATTCTGCACAGAAATGCAAAGACACACAAAGTCTTTAATGTGGTTCAGCCCTGAACAAGTACTTGGCCTACATCTATCTGGAGCGACTACTCATTACTTGAATGAACTACCGAGGCTGCGAACGAACACTAATGAAACCCTGTTGACAGTCTCAGTAGGAGAGAGCATACTTCAATATTAGCAAATCTTGAGCAGAGCAATTGAAGTTATGCTCAAGAGTGAAGCATCACTCGACAGTCCAATAGCAATGATAAAGCAACTTATTTAACCAAATACTAAAATTGAAAAAGAAAAAGCTAACAAATAAGCAAAAAACTACAGAAGTCGAAACCATAGGTGCAAAGAAGCACTAGATAAGCAAGAACAAGAAGTTAAAACAAGCCTCAGAAACAACAGCAAAAACTATTCAATAAAAATCAAAACTTTGCAAGAAATCAACATGAAAAGTCTAAAGCAGAGGGCTTTTGTACATAAATAGATACCAGCATGAGAAGGCAAGCAACAGATCTCTGAGCAGCCAAAAGGGTTTCAGCCACCACAGCTTCCATAACAGAGCAAACCATCATTTTTCCAAAAGCAGCCATTTCAGAGCTGAAATTATTCACCTCCATTGACCTAAAAAATTAGCCCCAAAATCTTCAAAAGTTGGAAAACAAAGAGAGAGAGAAAAAGAAAATAAAAAATCAAGAAGGCAGCAGACTTGAGAGAGAAAGAGGAGAGAGATAGAGAGGGAGTGGGGGTGGTTAGTGTTGTGTTTTTGGTTGTTGACGTGTTGTGTCCAAACGGGCGTAAGAGGAAAAATAATTAAAAAAAGAAAAAGGAAAATAGATAAGATTAGGGTTTTTGTTTTGATTGCGGTGTCTAGGGTTTTCGTGGGGTGTCGATTTGGATTTTTTCAATTTCTAGGAATGACAAAAAAAATAAATAAAAAGTAAGAATCTAGGTTTGAGCACCGTGACATAGTAAATGGACATAAGATAGATAAAGACACCGACAGAAGATTTTATATGTTTATTAACGGGATAAAGCCATTTTGCCCCCATAAATTCTTTGCTAAATCCCAAACTCTCCCAACAAATTTTAAATTTATCCAAAAACACTAACAGAGTTAGATTCCGTTATTTTTCTAGGGGTGTATTTGCATTTTTATTCTTTTCCTTTTCTTCCTTTTGAGAAATCCAAGGGTTATGGCAAGTAACAGCAATTTGAACCCATATTCTTTTCCACCAAACTTGACAATTTTTCTTAAGTGGACTTAGTCTTAGAGAACATTTCTTACAAAGACTAGAAAATGGAAATCTACCCACAATTGCTGATTGTCTTCGTGTAGGTCTTTAGATTGGTATGTAATTTTTTTTTTGAGTTTACAATCTCTACTTTTGGCCTTATAGTTTGTTTTCTTCCGATGTTGGAATAGGACCCAAATCATAAGTTGAAGTCGTTACTGTCATTGGAAAATTTTCGTCAATTGGGCGACGGACTTTTGCAAAGTACATTCAAAATCTATATTCAATTTTTTTTTTATTGGAACTATCTATTATATTTGGCATGGAAGAAACAACAAAACTTATAACAATAAAGTTCTCACAGAGGAACAGGTTTTTAACAAAATTAAAGATGATATATATGGCAAACTGTTTGTGGATTCGAAATTCGTGAATAGTCCTCTTAACAAATTTATTTGTATAGGTTGGAATTTTAGTGCACAAAAACTCATATAAGTTTTTGTTTTACTTTTACCATGTAATTTCTATTCGAAGTTTTTAAAATGAATAGATGACTTGCTTATTTAGCCAAAAAAAAAAAAAGAAGCCGTTGCATTCATCTACAGCAAATTTGTTAGTACATTTAGCTGATGTTGTTCAAATAGTTTCATTGTAAGATATATGTTTCTTGGCTTGGCTTCTTTAAAACAACTCATAACAGAACAAAAGAAATGGATATGTAAGGTTGTAGAGTAATTGAGCTTATAAGCTTCATAAAATAAGTGATGTTAAGCTATGAACTCGGAGCTAGTGAAGAAGGATATATCAATACTCGTTAATGATGCTATAACATATGAGCGGTACTGTGGCAGCTTGTTTCGTTGTAGACAAATCCTTGATCCATAGGGCAAAAGTCCACGATGAAATTAATTGAATCCTCCCCAAACGAAATCATCTGCTCCAGCATGCTTCGTAGATCTGATGTTATTGAAGCGGAAAGTGGTAGGAAGAAGAAGAAAAGATGACGAATAGGAGAAAGGAAAAGGAAGATGAAGAAAAGTACAAATATACCCATAGAAAGATAACAGAATCCAACTCTGTTAGGCCATCTTCAATTCATTCCCTAAATCCTTTTTATCTTACATGTAGGGATGCTATTGGAGATATATCTCCAACAGCATTCCAAGAATTCTCTAGTTACATCAATCTTTTACTATTTTTACATGTAGAGATAGTAATCTCATTCTTTAAATTATTTCCAAAATCATTTGACAATTAAAAAATAGAAAAATTATTAGAGTAAAATTAAAATAAAAATTTTCTAAAATAAAAATGTAGAGAAGTTGTTGGAGTGAAACTGAAATAGAAGATCCCTACATGTAAAGAAATGACCAAAAATTCCTAAAAAAAAAAATAAAGAAACTATTGAAGATGACCTTAGTGCTTATGGGAGATTTTGGATAAATTTAAAAGTTGGTGGGAGAGTTTGGGATTTAACAAAAAATTCATGGGGTAAAATGACTTTATCCCGTTTATTAATGAATGTGATAACTTTTATTAAAAATAAATTATATCGTAAAATTTACATAACCGGGCAACTCAGTAAAGTCACAGTTTAAATTTAGTTAAATTTGGATTTTGTTTGGAGGGTGAATTATAAATAGTATCTTATTTTCACTTAATGCTTGGGATCTAGTGACCAGTCATTCAGTGTTGAATAGTCAAATTTTATTTAATTAAAGCTCCTCGCGTGCTTCCTCCCCGGCGTTCAAAATTGGATACATCTTGATTAATTTCACTTTTACTTTTTTAAAGTCCACTAGCATCGAAACGGTATATGCTGGAAAGATCTAGAGATATTTGCCTATCATTTCTAATCACGTTTGAGAAAACAATATTAGGATAATAAAATGGAAAAGTTTTATAGATGTTAGTTATTGGCTATATTGCTTGGCAAAGTTTATTTATTTATTTATTTATTTATTTTGTCTGACATAAAGTTTATGTTGGAAGGGGTCAACATATGCATTGGTTGCCTATAATCAGTACTAGCAACTCTTTTGCCACCCTCTGGTACTTCTGAAAGATGAAGCAAATTGTTATTTTTTGAAATAGTTCTTATTAACTTATTTTTTAGTAATGACATGGTAAGAATATGCAGTCACGAGCTCCCACACATAAGTCTTATTAAAAAGTCCAAAGGGCAAGGGTGACATAAACTTAACCTCGCCGACCACCCCAAAGTAGATAATAATTTCAGCTCAAAGCTTCAATGACTAAGTCAAACAGGCATCAGGTCGAGGCTGTAAAAGATGGATAAGGATGAAAACGAAGAATCGTCCTAGGGGAGGAAGCCTTATACGAAAGGGGATAACCCCCACTTCCTAGATTTGAAGGTTTTGTTCTTATCAGCCCGAGTACTTGGTAAGCATAAATACTTCTCATTTCACCAAGCACCAGGTATCTAAGTATTCGCCCATATGCTCATTATATACTGCTATCAAGCACTCTGAGAGGATTCATAACTGACTTAAGTGTCAGAGGAGGATCATGCGGATACCTCAATGTCCTTTGTTTTACAGGAAAACAAGTCGACAGATCCCATACAAACCATCACCAGGTCGGATCATTCATCTTGCCACAATCTACCAAATTTTACCTTAACAGGTTGTCGCTTTCTGTGGGAAGCAAAAGCCAACTCACCGAAGATACCACAATGGTGAACACTCGAAGCCAAAGTTATGCTAGCGGAAAACAACTTGGATCAGAGGAACTACTTCCGTAGGGGCCAATACCCTCGAAAGTCAACCCTCCACTACCGGCGCCTGTGGTAGCAACCGCTCCAGCCGCCACGGTAACATCTCAGCCATATACTATTCTAGGCAATATGCCTTCCTCCTCTGAGGTAACGGATTTGTCAACCCTGATCTAGATGTTCACTAGCTTGCAAGGGGCCTTTAACCAGTTCTTACAGACTTAAGGCTTAGCCTATTCGGTGGTTGCACTAGCACAGTAGCTGTGACGCCCGAGATTTAGCCATGCATTTAATTACTGTTGCATCCTTTGTTTGCGCATCTCTTTCTATGTCTTATTAACTGCCTTCTTAAGTTACTATTTACTTCATTTTTAAACTGCATTCTATTGGTTAATTAGTATTTTTATTAAATCATATTAATTGTAAAAGTAGTGGGAAAAATGTGCATTTGAGCTAAAGGCGTTAGGAGAGCTCGTTTAGAAAATGATTTTTGTAGTTGAATGAATAGTGTTACGTAACTAACTTAGAGATTTAATTAACTAGCACACATGTTTCACCTTAGGCTCGTTTTTAAGCTTACTACTCGCATTTTAGAAGCCACATAAGCACCCAAACATGACCCCACCCCAATATATACTCAACATAACATAACATAACATTAACTCATATAACACAAGAAAAAAAAAATAAAAGCTGAAAAAAAGGGAGCAGAACCCGACAGCTCCAAGGGAAGAAAAGAAGGAGAGTTTGCTCACCAAACCTCCAATCCAAGCCTCTCCAAGCCTTGAGCAAGTAGTGTAGGGTGTTTGCAAGCCTCCTAGGTGTTCCTACGCGCATTGGTGAGGGATTTCACGGCTTATTTTCTCATTTCTAAATAGTTCAAATGCTATTGTATTGATTATCTATGCTATTATACCATGTATATGAATGCTAGGGAACACATTTGAGCCATCGTTTCATTTTTTAAACGGTTAGAATCGTTAGTTTGATTTTTAGGGTGAATAGTGACGAGAATTCTAGGGTTTTATGAAATCGCGCGTTTTAACTTGATTCAATGCTTCTAATAGATGCCTTAGGTACTAGTGAAGGTAGTTTAATAGCCCCGTGCACTTACATTGCTTTAGAATCACATAAAACGAAAAATAGTCGACTTTAACAAAGGGCTTTCGGGGTTAATGCGAATCCGGGTGGATTCGGGCTTCACTTCTTGTATTCTTAGGCTACCTAGGTGCTATAGAAGCTTTGATATCCCTTATTTGAAGCCCGGACAAGGTATGTGTAGTTTAAAGCCATAAGAGGGAATTTGGGGCTTTCGGGGTAATCACGGGCATTTGAATGAGTTAGAGGGTTGAGAGGGTACCTTGAGGGTTAGTTAGAAGCTTGGGAGAGTTTCCCTTGAAAATGGAATCATTAACCTTGGTTTGGAAGAGAAATAGTTTGAAAAACAAAGGGGTTTAGGTGCAATTTCGGTTGTCTCACACTTCTAAACCCATGGCATGACTTCTTGCGTGTTTATATGTGATTTTAAATTGATTTGGAGCTTTTGGTATGATTCTATGCTTATTTTGTAAATGTCCCTTTGTAAAACTGCTTATTAGCTTATATAATTGGTTATATTCTAATTGCCTCGAGGTCAACCTACTTTGTTGATCCTCCTATGTGTTAATGCTTATATTATTGCTATTAACTTGTCATTGTTAAGTGCATTTCATAGTGGTTCCGCAACCATAGTGTCAGGGGCGGATGTGTTGAATATCGGCTGGGCGGCAGAGGGCTTACCGGTGGATATTTAAACTCCGTGCCCTAGTCCCCAATTCGCCTAGTCCGGAGATTGCCAGGGGACGGTGGGTCGTAGAATTATCGGGGTACATCCGGAGTACACCCACTGGAGTGTTTGGGGATTATGCTGGCTTATCGTGATCGTGATCGTGGTTCGTGGATCGTGATTGAAGACCAGTGAAGATTGGTGTATAGGGGTTATGTGAAATGTATCCTTTTAAATGTGTGGTTATTTAAGCTATCATTGTTTCTTTAATTGTTTAATTGTTATTGTTGTTTAACTATATACCTGTTGCATTGCACGCCCCGGGACTATATCCCTCACTGGGCAACAGTGGTTGCTCATACCTCGATATATGTTTCAGGAGTCACTGAGGGTGATCCCCAGCTTGTTGAGGTAGTAGTAGAGGAGGAAGAGGTGCTGTTAGAGCCTTTGCCCTAGTTGCTGTGTGTTATTATGAGGTGGCTGTGCCTTCTTGTTCTATTTGGTACTTGTGTATCTATTTTGTGGCCTAAGGGCTATGTTTATGTTGGTTGTTGTAAGAAGTTGAAGGATAGTTGGTTGTAGTGTAGATTTGGAAGCCTATGTCTTGTAATAACTTATGTTTCTGCTTTTATTCACTTTGCATGCTTGGGAGTGAATGGCTTAATGTAGAATGTTTTATCATATAAGTATGTTTTAAGGTTATCCTAGAATGGCATGGTTATTAGACTATATTATAAACAAGTTACTTGCATGCTTGTGTGGTTTTGGAACTGTTGTTTGTTTCAAGGCTCGGATGGCCTTGAATCTTTAAATATTTAGCCATGAAAAGCTTGTTTATCTTGTGGTTACCTTATTTGAGAGTTTACAGGTTTTCAGAATGTCCACAGTACAGGGGAAACTCTGTTTGTTTTTCCCTAAAATTTTGAGACTGGGTTGGAATTGGGTTGAGAATAGCGTGGTTACTAGAGCCTCCGGTCTCGTGAGGGATCGAGGCGTTACAGTAGCCACCAGTCATACTAGTACAACAACCACTGGTAATACCAGTCTGACCTACTGAGGTACTGGCTTTGGCAGGATAGCCATCATTAATAGCCCTCGAGGTAGAAAAACTACCTTAGGTCCCTAGACATCAAAAGGATGACAAAGGTTTGACTAAGCTCGTGGATAGACCATATCAGAATAGAGACAAGCGACTTGTGGTAAAACCTAGAGGGCATGAGGGGTCTAGGACCATCAAAGATCAACATCGAGTATTGGTGGGATAAGGGAACCACCCATTCATCAAGGAAATTATGCTGGAGCCAATGTCGTATGGTATAAGCTCTTCAAATTGCCGATCTACAGCGGCACGAGAGATCTTGAGAACCACTTCACAGTCTTTGATCATCACATAACATTCTATGATATGCCATAAGCTATCAAATGCAGGGTTTTCCCCATCATACTAGTCGGGTCAGCTCAGAAATAGTTTTCTAGCCTCCCAGTGGGCTATTTCAAAACTTCACAAAGCCGAAAAATATTTTTTTAGGCAGATTCGCAAATAGCAAAAAGCCACTGAGGCTCACAGCCTCCCTATTATCTATCAAGCAGCACATATGAGAAACCCTACGAGAATTCATGCAGCAGTTCAACTAGGCAGTATTAAAAGTCCCTAACCTAAACCAGTCCGTAGCTCTGGTAGCTTTCGTGCAAGGGCTGCAATCTGTACCTTTTTGGTCCTTGTTGGGTAAAAGGATACCTTGAGACCTTACTAAGCTCATGACAGGTACGACAAAGTACACTAATTACGAATAAGTCATGCTGACCAAGATGGAAGAAGAGAAGGAAAAGGAAGTTGCGAAAGGGAGCTTGACAAATTGCAAGCACGGGGAAGGAGAAAAGTAGAAAGGGGGCTAAAGAGCAGATTGGAAGGTTTCGGAGAGGGCTACCACAGAAGGTTCAAGAAGTACACTCCACTGAATAGCTCAAGGGTAGAAGTCTTGTATGAGATCCAAGCAAGAAAAGACCTCAAATAGCCTAGAAAGATGACGAAAAATCTGGATAAGCGCAACAAGGACAAGTATTACCAGTTCCACAAGGACTACAAACATGATATTGAGCATTGTGTTCAATTGAAATATGAAATAGAGACCTTGATTAGATGAGGTTGCCTAGACAAATACATAGTTAGAAGTCAAGAACACCGTTGTAAGTAGGAGCCTAGGAATAGACAAGAACGAAGCCCAAGGCATAGTAGGGATGAGGACAACTAACACTTGGGAGTTGTAGAGACCATACCTAGAGGATTGGCCTCCAAGAAAGAAAGCAGCACTGGAAAAAAATCTTATCTTAGGTCGACAAAGGGTGAGCCAAGGTGCAAACTGAAGGTGCGTGCCACCTAGGTAATACTAAGTTCAAAAACTTTGTAAACACAACGGAAACATAATAACATGCATATCTAGAATCAAACCACATAATTTTACAAGAAAATTGCATAAACAAGTAATGTATATTTAACGTAACCACGCAAAGATAAAAAAAAATTCAGCACTAGTTGAATTTGTTACCTGGATTTGTTAGCTTTGATCTTGACAACAACAAAAACAACCTTGTTTATGAATGCTCTACACGCCTGGATGAAGAACTCTGATGATATTCTCCTCTATGACCTTATTCCTTCGAGAACTATGCTTAGTTGATTAGTGGGAATCAACTCTTGTGTTTTTCTTGAGCTTCTTGTGTCTGAGAGAGGGAATGTTTCTTTTCTTGGCATGTGATATAGTGTATATGAGCTATGAGGAAGAAACTCCTTTATATAGGCATATAATAGGCTGAAAACCAAATCCAAAAAGCCTTAGGGAAAAGGTCCACAATCCTATAAAGAATGTATCTGGACACTTTAACGTATCTAGGACTTATGTAGTCCAACACTTAACAGTCTCTACTCCTTAAAGCTAGCTCCACATGCCTAAGCCTTTCTCACATGCCATCAATATGCCAATCTCCTTTACTCTTTCATAATATTACTAAATTAATTCCAATAAAATTCCATAATGAGCTCAACAGTCAAATCAGGAAATCCATTGCCAAAATTGAAAGTTCTACTTGATTAAGACTTCTAGTTGCATTAAGACTTTTAATTTAGCAACTCTTGGGCATGTAGAAAATTATAAAAACACAACATTAGCACTATTCAGGAAGTAGACTAAAAGAAGGATTAAAACACATAAACATCTTGACTACTAAAAAGACCAAAATGCCCCTGCTAACCCCATAGCACATTTTGACTTTTCAACCTTAACTTATTCTACTAAAAAGTTATGAATGCACTCCAAAATGAATACTTGATCGCGACGTTTTGCGCTTAAAAATAGTAAGGTTAAATGATTGGAAATATTGCTTACCTTGAATTACCTCTAGCTATGGCAAGTAGAGGGTCGATCCACAGAGATTGGGTTATCAAATTAATTTAAGTCCTTAATTTAGAATTGTTTGACTATTTCCCATCACGGATAAGTTTGATTAAGTCCAAAAGTCTGAAAGTCCGAAAGTATGGAAGTACGAAAAATTAAGTCTAAAAAATGTTTAAAGATATGGTAGTAAAAAGATCTAAGAGTGAATTAAGCAAAGGTACTAAATTGAAAAATTATAACATTCAACAATGAAAATTCAAATGGTTAATAATTCAAGGTGGTTATAGCTCATTATACAGAAGTATAAAGTTATTGATTCAAATTTAAAATTAAGTCCTTTAAAAATAGGGCTATAAGCTCCCACTACTAAAATGAGCTTTTAATTACGTAAGTGATAAGATTAATTAATTAACAAGACTAGATGTGTTGGTATAACCTAACGATATTTAATCTCTCAATTAATCTTTCACTTATGTAACCTAGATGTATCGGTACAACCAGACTAGAATCCATCTGAGGTAGTCTCATATTGCCACTAGTTTACAAAACCGGGCGTATATGTACTTTCAATTAAATATAATATAACTACAAGTATACGTATAATTAATCAAAGAATACTTAGAAATAGAAATACGAGACTTTAATAAATCTGAATCACAACATATGTACAAGAGTAACCTTACACGTACCACCCCGAATCTTGGGTCTAGTGTGCCATGATAAACTTTAAAGTACACAAATTCATAATGAAAACCAAAATCAAAGAACACTTATCGTGTTTGAACAGATTTTGGTAGACCGGTATGACTTTGATATGCTGATAGCTCACTAGACCCTTCCCTCGGGATTATAATTTTGCACACAACTAAATATAATAATTAAAACACTCACAACTCACTTCACAAATACAAGAATAGTAGAAATTAGGCTAGGAGAGAAAAATGGTACCATTTTGTTGCTGAAAATCGCAAATTTTATAGGCAAAAATTCAGGAGGGCGCTCGAGCGCCAGTTAGGCGTGCTCAACACTTTTGATTTTTATATTTTTTCTGTCATTTTCGGTCTTTATTCTGCCGCTCAATTGTTGGCCTTTTTCGAAAAGTGGCGCTCGAGCTCAGAAAAGGGGCGCTTGAGCGCTACTTTGAGTGTGGTAGGTGAACTTTGACTCCAAACATTGACTTTAACCTGCTCGGTTGACTTTGACCATTGACCGTTGACTTTGACCGTTGACCAAAAAGTTGACCTGGTCTATTCCAAGGTTTTCCAGCGTCCTGAATCCGTTTTCACACTCGATTTGGCCAAATTCAATATCGAATTGCTCGTTTTGAAGTTGTTCTACCATTCTTCACTAGTGCCGTGCTGAATTTCTTGTTCAAATGTTGGTTTTCGTGGCTGTTTTTGTTCTTTCTTCTTTAAAACCTATATTGCACTAAAATTGTATAAAATATACAATTAAGCTTGAAATAATAATGTAATATACATGATTCAATGGGTTAAAGTTACTAAAAATATGGATTTATCAACCTTCTCAAGCCCATTCTTTGCTTGTCCTCAAGTAAAGGCAACAATTACTTCATAGATTCAAAAATATTAAATCTAAGCAGACAATGTATTCATACAGTTATATTTTATAAAATACATAATTAACAGTGAGTTTATCTTCCAAACAATTCCACCCCAAGACATCATTTTGTACCTAGAATAAATGAAACCAACTTAATTACAAAAAATCCTTTGAGCCTTTTTAAGCACTTGTTACTCAATTAAGAGGTAAGAAAATTAATCACGCAAAATTTGTAAAATCGAAAATATTTTCTATGGATAATCATGAAATGTTAAAACTCAACTACCTTCCAAATCGTGTAATACTCCCTTAGATTTTTATATATATATATATATATTTTTAAATATAGATGACTCGGATGATAGATGTTGGTTGACTCACTGATTTCTGAAATTTTTCCTTTCATTGGTTGAATTGTATTTGGTGAAAAAAGGCTTGTCTGGCAAGATTTGTATTGATAGTTTTTTCATAACAAAAATACTCAAAAATGGTTAGAAGAAAGCATTTGTTATGGATTTCTTTTCTGCCACTTTTTGTTGAATCAACACTTTTGATATTTGAATGATATTGAGCGAGTCATCTACACAATTTTTTTTTTTTAAAGGAGTATACCGATCTAGAAAAATAAGTCAAATTTTAATAAAACACAACATCTCATATTGAAAACATCTCAATCTACTTCTTTTTTGATAATTAATCAAAAACTTCTAATTGAATCATGTGACGCTGTTACGATATAATAATAGTTAACAAGGTTTAAAAAAAATCTAGATACAAACTCAACTCTTAGCAGCTAATCATTTTTCCATTTCAAATTCACAATTAATTCAAATATTTTATCACAATCTAACCATATTTCAACAATTAACCACTCAAATTTAATTATTATGAATAAGTGAAGTAAAAGTTTTGAAATTTTTTTGGTATCAGGTTAGTATCAACTTTTTTCCTCCTCAAACCCAAACCTTACATTGTCCTCAATGAAAGAAAACTATGTAATGCAAAGTAAAAAGAAACATACAACCTGATAAACAATCCAAACAATGTTCTTCAAAAACTTACTCAAAGAAAAATTGTCAAACAAAATCTCAAAAACCAACATTAGCCATGAGTTTTTTTTTTTTAATAAAAAATAAACTAAAATAACATAGAAAGCATGCCACTGAATTACGATGGTGGCGGCGGCTGATGACCTAAGCCTGAACCTTCCATTGAAGCAAGTTCAGCTCGTAATGCAACAAACTCTTCCCTCTGTGACTGCTTAAATTTAACAAATTCAACTTTCAGTTCACCTATTTCACCCAATCCTGCAGCAAGGTTAGTATTCATGGCTTGCAGCTCTCTGTACATTTTTTCCATCAATGATTCTTCAGGCTGAGTACCCTGTTGCTGGGAAGACGTGAAACTTTCAACAGATTGAGTGGAAGGCCGTTGAGCATTTAATGCTAAAGGCGCGCTCTAAATGTTTAAAACTCTTCGTGAACTCCGATTCACCATATGATGTAATAGGGAGATCCATGAATGGCTCATTAGGTGTAAAAGGAAAATTAAACCGTTAAAGTAAATAAACTATTAATCGAGGAAAACGAAGTGTAAATGTGTATCAAACCTTCTCATGTGGTCTATAAGACTCATCATATTTTTCCCAATTACAGTTCCAACATCAAAAAGGGCACCTTGATAAATCTAATATAAGACTTATAAAACAACTTCCGTCCTCTCTTGATCATGACCATATGGGCAAAGGTTCTTTTTTAACAATGATATCTGTTAACCACATATCCCTTGAAAGGGAAGATCTCCTTATACCCACACTATGTCCAAGAACCGGATCCCCACACAAATTTGTAGCAATTTCTAAATCTGTAATTCTAGCAGGGAAATCCATATTTTCCACATAAAAATAATCATGCCCACACAGTATAGTCATGATATCAGTAGTAGTAAATTGAAATTCAAAACCATCAATTGATGCACTAAATGTACCATCATCATATGAAAGATGCTTGTAAAAAGGTTGAATGAGACGAGGAAAACAAGAACATCATCGAAAGGTAGGTGCAAAAGACAATTAAGAAAATACCCTTCAAAATATTCAAAAGAATGTTGCCCACCTTCGGAAGCCCTCAAAACATCCGAAAAATCAGTTTCGTCCTCAATTTGAGCATTCTCAAGTCGTGCAGTCAATGATAATCTCGATCTTTTTGGGGGCATAATCTAAATAATAAACAAAAAACTAAGTCAGAAAAATCATGAAAAACACAAAACAATTTTTTTTATATTTTTTTCGTAAATACTATTTATTCAAATAACACTAATTAACAACCTCAAAATCATCCTTAAAACACAGCATTTATAAATCATCCGGTTAAATCCTCTAACATTTAAATAATTTATAAATCCTAGAATTAGGGCTACAAGAAAAATAATAGACATAAATATATCTACATAAATCTGAAATTCTTAAATATATATATATTTTTTAATTTTCGGTTTTTCTTTTTCAGATTAAATTTAAAGGAAATCTAATAGAAAATGTAAAACTAAAATCTAACCAAATTCTATATACAGACACATATACATACACATATGCATACACATATACATACATATATACATACATAAATCTAAAAAAAAAATCATACCAAAACGAAGATTGAGAGCTATAGAACAACAATAAGCTGAAAATAAGCAGTAAGAATCATCCTAAAGCCTTCAAATATGCGTATATACATACGTAGATAAATATGTAAAAATAGATCTAAACTTGAAATAAACTGAAAAAAAATATGCGAAAATAAGAAAGAAAGCATAAAAACTCACCTTAGGTTACGAATCTGTAGTTAATCTAGGGTAGCGAAGGGTTTTGGTGATTTTGGGGGGTGATTTCCGTGGGGTGGGGGTGTTTTTTTAGGTTTCAAAGCTGCTGCAATCGAGCGCCCAAAGGGTGCGCTCGAGCGCCTGCTGGGTTTTTTCAATGAATTTTTTTTTAATAATAATAAATACATATATAGCAGGCTAACATAAATATATACATATATACATAAATATATATACATTATTTAACATAAAAATATATATATATATATATATATATATATATATATATATATATATATATATAAATAAATTATATAAATACAAAAACCATAAACAAACCACACTATTTTATTAAATATAAAGACATTACATAAAAGAAATGAAAATACAACAACAGAAGACTATCCCCTAAACTTGGAAATGCATGATTAACTTCAATCATTCCTAATATATCTATGATCCCACTTGATAAAGAGATAAATAAGAAAAAGGTAAAGGATGAAAATGCTTGCAAAATAGTATACGACCATGGCAAATTGATCACGAGTGAGAGTTTCGAACATCATTGTGTTGAATGCAGCAAAATAGAGAAATGAAAGAAAAATTTATAGAGAGAGAGAGTGTGTGTAGGCAGTAATGGAGAGAAAAGAAAATGAGGAGAAGAAGAAAGAGAGAGGGCTTTAAACCCCTCGATTAGGTCATTTCGCGCTCGAGCACCCTTTAGGCGCGTTCGAACGTGGTTCTTCCTGTTTCTGCCTTAAATGTTTTTGTAAATTCACAAAGTAGGAAGATATAATCTTCCTCAAACCTATTTTCTACAAGGCCACACTTTTTTTATTATATTTTTTTATTATTATTATTTTTTATAGTTTATTAAAAAATAAAATTGGTACAAAAAAAAAATAAACATATGAATTCTATACCACTCAATCAACATGAGAAAACCAAGTGTAAGAATATACAAATGAACACCGACCGATAGTCATCCATCAAGATTCAAACCTTAAATCTGCTTCCAAAAGAAACAGTTGGATCTAGATTTAATTTAAGAATATTTGAGTTTAGACTAAATTTAGAATTCAACAACTTAACGAAGAGTTGTCTGCCAGTTTGGAAGACAACACTGGAAGCCTGGGAAATGCAAAAATAGGATCCCAGCCCTATTTCAGTTTCATACCTATGCAGCAGAGTAAACCACATCTGAACACCAAATGAATGGCATCAAAATCTGGATAATAAATCTACCTGCTATAGTGTAAGAACTGGCCGAAGCAGAGGTGATGAATCACGTATCACATGCCCCTCAGAATGGTATTAGTTATCTTTTTCTCAAATACCATAAGAGCCACTATTTCTATAACGGTGGAAAAATACCTCCTAACGTTGAAGTTAACGCCAATTTAAAGCTAATTGGTAACCAAGCGACAATATCTAGGACGGACCTTGGAATGTTACCGCCACGAGATCCTAGATTACCCAGAGATCACTTGGATTCATGTGAGGCACGCACCCTAGTACAAACAATACCCTATTTTATCCTCAGACAGTCACTACCGAATGCTGTTACTGTGTACCCATCATTCCACCCATTTAGGATGAGCGCGTCACACAAATTGTTAGAGTTTTTCCTTCTAACCGGGAATGGGCACTGGAACCATTTAATGTCAGCCAACAAGACATGAACACACAGTTAAGTGCCGTAGTTTAACGCTTTCGGGCAATAATTTTTTTTTATAGAATTTAAAATTAAGGGACTAGCTCTTCCAGAGGTTTCTGTGTTCACGCCATTCAATACTTTCCTTCGGCACTCACATGGGGCTACAGCCAGTTCCACAGGGTCAAGAGCAATACAGTGAGGTTTTACGTTACAGACAATACCGTCTGGTGAATGCTCTCACTCCTAACTACCTTATCAAGTAAAGCCCAACATACCCAAACGGCATTAAGTTGGTGGAGTAGCAAGTACTGTTAGACAAAGTTGCACTGGTCAGACAACCGCACACAGAAAACGTACAGTGACCACTAGTATCATGACAATTATACCTTTATGAGTGTTTCTCAGGGTTAAGACCCAAACTACTTTAAGCTGGAGAAAGACTCATTTGGTACGAAATATAAATAATAATAAAAAATTAGAACCCTAATACCTCTAGACCTCCTACGTTGCCTCCTAGGAGCGCTAAGTTTAACGTCTTCAGCCAGACGAGTCACATTGAAATTGTTACTCTGCAGGGATTGAATTCTTAAGTTCAATTGACTCTTCACCCCAATTCTTTAACCGGATTGCTGGTTTTAGCCTTTGTCCATTTACAAATATAGTTTTCCCATTTGTTTTTTCTTTTATCTTGACAACCCCAGACGAAAAAAACTTGTTCAACCTTAAATGGTCTATCCCACCTAGACCTTAATTTTCCTGGAAACAATCGTAACTTAGAATTAAATAACCACACATCTTCTCCAGGAATAAATGACTTCCGAATAATCATTTTATCATGCGTTCTCTTCATTCTATCACTGTAAATCTTGGCATTTTCATATGCCTCTAAATGCATCTCTTCAAGTTCATTTAGATGGAACAACCTGTTTTTACCAGCTTTCTGCAAGTCAAAATTCACAGTTCTAATTGCCCAATAAGTCTTGTGTTGTAACTCAACAGGTAAATGACATGCTTTTTCAAAAAACTAAATGAAAAGGTGACATTCCTATAGGAGTTTTATATGCAGTTCTATATACCCAAAGTGCATCATTCAATCGAGTGGACCAATCCTTCCTATCAAGTCTATCCATTTTTTCAAGGATTGATTTAATTTCCCTATTAGAAACCTCAACATGTCCACTAGTTTGTGAGTGATATGGAGTTGCAACCTTATAAATGACTGAATATTTCTTCAATAATTTTTTAAAAGTTTGGTGAATGAAATGACTTCCACCATCACTAATGATGGCTCTTGGATTCCAAACCGACAGAAAATGTTTTCTTTTATGAATTTCATCACAACAGTGTGATCATTAGTCTTTGTTATAACTGCTTCAATCCATTTAGACATGTAATCAACACCAACCAAAATGTATTGAAAACCGATGGAGATAGGGAAAGGTCCCATGAAATCAATACCCCAAACATCAAAAAGTTCACAAACCACAATGGGATTTAAGGGCATCATATCCCTTTTTCCCATGTTACCTGTCTTTTGGCATCTTTCACATGCTTTACAAAACTCATGAGCATCCTTGATTAATGTGGGCCAATAAAACCTACTTTGCAGAACTTTGATAGCTGTCCGAAATCCTCCAAAGTATCCCCCACATTCCTGCGAATGACAAAATGACATGATGCTTAGCTGTTTAGACTCGGGTACACATCTCCGAATAATTTGATCAGAACAAATACGGAACAAATGAGGATCCTCCCAGAAATAATGCTTTGCAATTGAAAAAAATCGGTCGTTCTCAGGCTTGTTCCATTCATTGGGTATTTTACCTACTGCAAGATAATTCACAATATGAGCATACCAAGGAAGTTTAGGAGCATAAATTAACAATAATTATTCGTCAGGAAATGTATCTTTCAAGGATAATTCATTTTATGTTTCCTAAGTTACAATCCTTGACAAGTGATCAGCAACAACATTTTCTCGACCTTTCTTATCTTTGATTGTTAAATGAAATTCTTGAATTAATAATAACCATCGAATAAGCCTAGGTTTAGCATCTTTCTTTTCCAATAGGTATCTTAATGCCGAGTGGTCAGAATAAATAATTATTTTTTACCCTAACACATAAGACCAAAACTTTTCTAATGCAAAAACTACAGCAAACAATTCTTTCTCTGTGGTAGTATAGTTTTTCTGAGCATCATCCAAAGTTCGGCTGGCGTAATAGATAACACAAGAAACACGATCCTTGCATTGACTTAATACAGCTCCTATGGCATAATCCGAAACATCACACATAATTTCAAAAGGAAGATAGTAGTCCGGTGGTTGAATCACTAGAGCAGTGGAAAGTGCATTTTTCAGTGTTTTAAAAGCAGTAACACATTTTTCATCAAATTGAAATGGAGTATCCTGTGCCAACAAATTTGATAAAGGTCTAGCAATTTTACTAAAATCCTTTATAAATCGTCAGTAGAAACCAACATGTCCAAGGAACGATTTCACTTGTTTGATATTTGCAAGAGGGAAAAGATTTGAGATAATAGCAACCTTAGCTTTATCAACCCGAACTTCTTCCTTAGATATAATGTGTCCGAGAACAATTCCCTCTTGAACCATGAAATGACTTTTCTCCCAGCTAAGTATGAGATTAGATTCCTGACATCTTTTCAACACCAAAGAAAGATTATTCAAACAAGTGTCAAATGAAGAGCCAAAGATAGAAAAATCATCCATAAAGACCTCAACAAATTCATCCATCATATCAGTGAAAATAGACATCATGCAGCATTGGAAAGTGGTTGGTACATTACAAAGGCCAAAAGACATTCTTCTATAAGCAAACGTGCCAAAATGACATGTAAAAGTTGTCTTTTCCTGATCTTCAAGGTCCACAGGGATCTGATTGTATCCCGAGTACCCGTCAAGAAAACAGTAATAACGTTGTCCTACTAACCAGTCCAAAATTTGATCAATGAATGGTAAAGGAAAATGATTCTTTCTTGTTGCAGCATTGAGTTTCCTATAATCAATATACACACGCCATCTAGTTATGGTGCGGGTAGGTACCAATTCACCTTTATCATTTGTCACCATAATGATTCCTGATTTTTTAGGTACAACCTGTATAGGACTAACCCATTTACTATCAGAAATAGGATAAATGATACCTGCATCTAACAATTTTACTATTTCCTTCTTTACAACTTCCCTCATGTTCATGTTCATGTTCATGTTCAGCTTACGTTGCATCTCTCTAGATGTCTTGGCTCCATCTTTCAAATTAATCTTATGCATGCAAAAAGAGGGATCTATTCCTTTAAGGTCTGCAATAGTCCAGCCTAACGCTTCTTTATTCTTAGACAAAACATCTACAAGTTTAGCTTCCTGCTCTAAAGAAAGGTTAGAAGCAATAATAGCTGGAAGTGTTTGATCTGACCCTAAAAAAACATACTTGAGATGACTAGGAAGTTGCTTAAGTTCCAACTCAGGAGGAGATTGTATAGAAGGAAGCATGGGTTCTTTAGAAAGAGTCAAGGATGGTTCTATTGCACAAACTTGAAATTTTTCATCAAATCTTAAATTGCTCTCTAAAGATTCATTAGATTCCTCCTCAAACCTACTCAACACTACTTTATCATCATTCAAAGTATTCTCCAAAAAATCTTTTTGCATAAGACTAAGGAAAGACTGTTCAATTAATGGATCAATCTTATCAAGAATAAAACATTCAAGACCATCATCTCCATCTGCAAACCTAGCAGCATTAGCAATATTCAGCTTTACCTTAATATCTCCAAATGTAAACTCCAATTCTCAAGTTACGCAGTGAATTTTTGCATTAGTTGTTGCTAAAAATGGTCTCCCCAGTATAACTGGAGTTTGAAACTTTTGAATTTCCCCTGGTTCTATATCTAGCACAACAAAATCCACAGAAAAATAAAATTCATCAACCTTTATCAACATATTTTCAATCATGCCCCTAGAAATTCTAAGTAATCTATCAGCCAGTTGAAGGGTGACAGGAGTAGGTTTTAATTCTCCTATATCTAACTGCTCAAAAAGATTAAAGTGAAGAAGATTCACACTAGCTCCTAAATCAAGAAGTGCACGATCTACACAATGATTACCAATATAGCAAGGAATGGTAAATGCACCTGGATCTTTCAATTTTGGTGGAACATGAGAAGTAAGAATGCTGCTTACCTTTTCAGACAATCTTACTTTGTTTGATATCAAAGCTGAATTCCTTCTTTTCTGAGTGCACAAATCCTTAAGAAATTTTGCACGAGCAGTGAATTGCCTAATGATTTCTAAAAAGGGTAAATTAATTTTTACTTGCTTAAAGGTTTCAAGTATTTCTTCCCTTTTTGAATCTTTATTAGGTGGATTACCTAATGCTTGTGGAAAGGGTGCCTTGAGACTCAGTGTCAATGGAATATTTTCATGTGGAATTAAAGTTTCAGGTTAATTTATAGTTTCTTTTGATGAATCAACAGTAACTTGAGACTTAGCTTTTTGCTTTGCAAGTCTTGCATTTTCGTAAGCTTCAACACTTACCTTGTTATCAACTTTCTTACCACTTTGCAATGTAGTGACAGCTTGAAGATCCTCAACTATTTGACTTATAGATGCTATATAGGCCTTATCTTTTGGGTTTCTATCTGGTTGGGTAGGGAGTGTTCCTTCTTCCCTTTTTTGAATTGTGTTAGCTAATTGCTCAATTTGTCTTTCCAAGTTGGCAATTGCCTTTGTATGTGTACTTACCAGTTGCATAGTTGGTTCCCAACTGTGAAGCTTTTTCAAAACCTGTTCTTCAAAAATAGTCCCATAAGAATTGGAACCTGAATTAGAGCTCGTAGGTACTTGTCCTTGTAGAACTGAATGAAATCCTGGAGGATAGCTTCTTGGTCTTTGCTGTTGAAGATCTTCTCGATTCTGATCCCACCGGAAATTTAGATGATCTCGTGTACCTGGATTATAAGTGTTAGAGAATGGATCATAATTACGGGGATATCTATAAGCAGCACAAGCTTGCTTTGAAATTGAATTGGGATTTGATGCAAGAACACCTTTACCTGAATCAACTACATGCAATGATTCTTTCCTTTTAACCATTTTTTCCAAGGCAAGAGTTAGATTTTCAATCTTTGATGTCAAAGAATTGTAATCATTTGAACCTACATTTTATCTCATTTCTCTAGATGAAGATGCATGCTTTCGTGAATTGTTGCTCAGTTTTATGAACAATTCTGTGGCTTATTCTGGAGATTTTTCAAGAAGTGAACCATTACAAGCTAAATCGAGCAAACTTTGATTATGCTCATTTAACCTTTGATAGAAATTCTGAGCTAATTGTCAATCTGGAATACTATGGTGTGGACATTCATAAATTAAGGTTTCAAATTTGTCCCAACTCTCATGAAGTGCCTTTCCAGGTAATTGAGAAAAAATATTTAATTGATTCCTACATTCATTGGTTTTTGAAGAAGAGTAATTTTTTCAAGAAATTCTCTTTGCAATTGAACCCAAGAAGTAATAGAACCAAAACGTAATCTGTAAAACCAATTTTGTGCTTGACCCATTAAAGAGTAAGGAAACAATCTCAATTTAATAATATCTTCTGAGGCAGTTGTAGTATTGATCGATCTGCATGTATGAACAAAAGTATTAATGTGATCATATGGGTTTTCATTAGAAAGACAACATGGGAAGCATTGAAATCATGTGAGACTTTATTTTAAAACCTTCATCAGTTTCAGGTAAAGCGATAGCTCGTGGAGGAACATAATCTTGTGGTGTGAAAAAATCTTTTATGCTTCTTTTCACATTTCCTACTTCTCTACCTTCAATTTGATCCTAATTTTGGTTTTGATTCGGATTTTGATCAGCCATAATTAGAAATTTATGTGCTTTGTTTCTGAATTTAAAAGTTCTCTCAATTTTTGTATCAAAAACAAATATAGGTGGCTTTAAAGATCTCCGACCATGCATACAAAATTAAAACATACAAATGAAACAAAAATGAAATAAATTCTAGACAAGATAACAAAAAATAAAAACTAAAATCTAAGATATATACATATTAACACTTTTTTTACATAAATAAAAAACTTACCTTATTTGATGAACACCGCTCCCCGGCAACGACGCTAAATTTTGATCGCGTCGTTATGTGCTAAAAAATAGTAAGGTTAAATGATTGAAAATATTGCTTACCTTGAATTATCTCTAGCTGTGGCAAGTAGAGTGTCAATCCAAAGAGATTGGGTTATCAAATTAATTTAAGTCCTTAATTTAGAATTGTTTGACTATTTTCCGTCACGGATAAGTTTGATTAAGTCCAAAAGTCCAAAAGTACGGAAGTACGAAAAATTTAGTCCAAGAAATGTCCACAAAATGTCCAAAGATACGGTATTAACAAGATCCAAAAGTGAATTAAACAAATGTATTAAACTGAAGAATCACAACACTCAACAATGAAAATTCAAAGGGTTAATGATTCAGGGTGGTTATAACTTGGTATACGCAAGTACAAAGTTATTGATTCAGATTTAAAGTTAAGTCCTTCAGAATTAGGGCTACTAGCTCCCACTACTAAAATGAGCCTTTTACGTAAGTGATAATATTAATCAATTAATAAGACTGGATGTGTTGGTACAACCTAACAATATCCAATCTCTCAATTAATCTTTCACTTATGTAACTTGGAAGTGTCGGTACAACCAGACTATAATCCATCTGAGGTAGTCTCGTATTGCCACTGGTTTACAAAATCGGGCGTATATGTACTTTCAATTAAAAATAACATAACTACAAGTATACGTATAATTAATCAAAGAATACTTGGAAATATAAATACGAGACTTTAATAAATCTGAATCACAACATATGTATAAGAGTAACCTCACACGTACCACCCCAAATCTCGGGTCTAGTGTGCCATGATAAACTTTAAAGTACACAAAATCATAACAAAACCAAAATCAAAGAATACTTATCGTGTTGAATGGATTTCGGTAGACCGAACCAATATGATTTTGATATGCTGATAGCTCACTAGACCCTCCCCTTGAGATTATAACTTTGCATACAACTAAATATAATAATTAAAACACTCACAACTCACTTCACAAACACAAGAATAGCAGAAATTATGCTAGGAGATAAAAATGGTACCATTTTGTCGCTGAAAATCGCGACTTTTATAGGCTAAAATTCAGGAAGGCGCTCGAGCGCCAGTCAGGTGCACTCGAGCGCCCTTCTGTACTTTTGATTTTTATATTTTTTTCTGTCATTTTCGATCTGCATTCTGCCGCTCAATTGTCGGTCTTTTTCAAAAAGTGGCACTCGAGCTCGGAAAAGGAGCGCTCGAGCGCTACTTTGAATGTGGTAGGTGAACTTTGACTCCAAACGTTGACTTTGACCGGCTCGGTTGACTTTGACCATTGATCGTTGACCAAAAAGTTGACCAGGTCTATTCCAAGGTTTTTTAGCGTCCTGAATCCGTTTTCACAGTCGGTTTGGCCAAATTCAATCTCGAATTGCTCATTTTGAAATTGTTCTACTATTGTTCACAGCGCTGTGCTAAATTTCTTGTTCAAATGTTGGTTTTTGTAGTCGTTTTTGCTATTTCTTCTTCAAAACCTATATTGCACTAAAATTGTGTAAAATATACAATTAAGGTTGAAATAATAATGTAATATACATGATTCAATGGGTTAAAATTACTCAAAATATAGATTTATCAATACTATTATCCATAGAAGCCTGTGTCTTCAACCTACTAAGTAAAATGACCAAAATGTCTATCTATGTGACACTCACAATCAAGAAAGAGATTGACCTATCTCTTCCTTGATTGCATCTTCTCCTTAAGACATCTAATTCATAAAGTAACCATTTACTGGATATGGAACACTTGATCTAGGGAACGACCCTCAAGCTAAATATTCGATATACCGCTAACTAGGATATGCCACTAAGCTTAGATTTAGATGATCTATCCGATAATCACAAGGGAACGATTATTCCATTTCTCGATGACATATATTCTATATTACATATGCACGTTTCAACTAGTCATACGCAAATACCCAACACACTGAGTTGTTGACCCACAACCGAGGTCTTACCCATAGTGTATTAAAGCACATGAATCTAATTTTGCCAGTTCATCCACATATGCTCAAGATTGAGAGCGCTGGCCACTTAGTAGCATAAGGTATATTTGATTTCTATCTTTGATAGTATCTATTAAGAGATCATACCTAAATAGTTCATTTAATGTGTGACACACACACTAGTAAGACTAGTCTAGAAACCTACCAATGACCAAGGCAGGTCACCTTATACAGGAGACTATCTCATTATAAAATTATCCTAATCTAGAAATAAGTGTCTATGATAGATCTTTTGTGCCCGGCTACCGTACACCTAAGTTATCTACTTGAATCAAGGACCTCTATACAAGTAAATACACATAAATATAACAGAGAAAATAAAGATGAATGATTTTATTAATATTAATAACTCCAATATGTATCTAATTTATCTAAAATATCACGTGCTAGTAGTTTTTAGGGCATACTAATTCCAACAGGCTCCCACTTGTACTAAAAATCACTACTACCTATCCTAAGACCCATAGAATCTACATGTTAAAAATATTTTATTTGTAAGTCTTAGTAAACGGATCTGCTAAGTTATTAACTGAGGCAATCTGCTCTACCACTATATCCCCTCACTGGATAAACTCCCAAATTAAATGGTATTTTCGCTCTATATGCTTGTATTTTCTGTGATTCTTAGGTTCCTTGTGTCGGGATTAGTATACCCTCAAGACCACTAGTATAGGATATCTCAGTATAAGAGATATTATTCAATTAATTAATCAAAGCATTCATCATGATCATGTTTATTTCTCGCATTATTTGATATATGTATACAATAAGGTTCCATGATACAAGTGAATGACACAGGTGCGTGGTGGTCTCGCACAAAAGGTGAATAGTGAAGCTGGACACTTCACTATAGTAAGGTTATAATGAGAGAGTCTCATATTTGTAGGGTGACCTATCTTAGTCATTGAGGGCTTTTTAGACTCTTCTCGTTAGTTCATAGAATGCATTGAACGAGACCATAGTAGATGCGATATCAACTAAAAGTACTATCATTGTATGAGATCAAAAGCATCTTAAGCTACTTAGTGGCCAATGCTGTGACGCCCGAGACTTTCTTCATATTCATAATTAACTGTTGCATATATTTCGTGCATTTCAATGTGCATTAAATTACTTGAATATATGTTATTAAGTGGTTACTATTCATAGTGGAAATTTGACAGTTAAATTTGCCCGAATTGATATTTTTCCTAGGATGTATGACTCTTAGGAGGAATGAGAAAAATGAGAACTTGAGCATTTCTAGCCGGGAACGCGCATTCGGAAAATATTTCTTGCATCATATGAATAGTAAAACTATGGAATAACATTAGATTTTTTTAACTAGTTGGCATTTAATTGGAGTTTTAAGCTTAGTTTTGACCTTGATTTAGAGCATTTGACTTAAAATATCAACATACACATATAATATATACAACTTATATTGCATATACACACATAAGCTTTTAAACAAAACAAGAAATACCACCCTTGTCACCCCCCATAGCCGACGGCTACCCTAAGAAAAATAAATGAAAATCTCATCTTCAACCTAGCTTTGTGTGTGCATCTAAGCCATTTTCAAGGGGTTCCAAGCTTCCCTAAGTCCATATCTAGCATCTACAAAGGCTTGGTGAGAGAGTTTGCATGTCTTTGACATTTCTAAGTTTATAATCATGTTATGATGCTTTCTTGAGTTGTTGTTATTAGCTTGTATAATGCTCTAAAGTTTTTATTATAAACCTCCTACATCTAGACCTTAGTTGAGTAGTTTAATGGCTTAGTTTATGGTTAAATGTAAATGTTCAAAACTTGAAGATGATGAATAGTGCCATTTTTAGGGTTTTGACAAAATTTGCTTATAGGATTGAATTGGTGCTATATGTAGGTGCTTTTAGTGATAATAAACATAGATTAACAATTGTGTGTAGTTGGTTTGCCCAGAATTAGATTAAAATGCGAAATTGGCTAAAATTCAAAAGGGGATTTTCGTAAAAAGATAATCCAGGTCCAATTGGATACTAGATTGGGTACCTACTAGGCATGAAAGCACTTTTGGTGCTATTGTAGCATTGAATTGAGGGGCGATTAGGGTAGTTATAATTAAAAGTAGCTCGGGGTCTTCCCGAGTTTTTGTTTCTAAAGTGGATTTTTAGGGCTTGAATAGGTGTCTTTTAGTATCCTTAGGAATGTAGTATGTTTGTAATTGACTTCTATGTGATTGTATTGATGCTATTGGAGGTTTGATTAAGCTATCCTAACATTTCGTGATTTATGTAGAACATGTCTCCTTTGATCTCACATGATAATTTCGTGTTTAATGCTTAATTGTAACTATTTATGAGGGCAGCCTACTTTGACGTCCTTCATATGTGATTATTGTTTATATTGTCATTTGAGTTCATTGCATAGTGGTTGCACAACCATTTGGGCATGGTAGTGTCGGAGAAGCCAAGCGGCGTCGAGCTTGCCGGTATACCTCGGCTACCATGGTTGCCCAGTCCCTTGCTCGCCTAGTTCGGAGATTGCCAATAGGTATTGGGTCGTAGGATCGGGGTACATCCGGAGTATACCCATTGGAGTATTTGGGGTTTATGCCGACATATTGAAGATGTTCGTGGTTCATGGATCAAGGTTTGTGATTGAAGACCAAGATTTAAAGTGTATGGGGTTTGAGATCGTATCCTTTTTATTGTGTAATATTTCATTGTCTAATTGTCTTCCTATTGTTTAATTGCTATTTTGTGCTTAATTGTTGCATTGCATGAAACTGTGTTTTCAAAAACTCCCTCAGTTCATTGTATCCCCTCCCTCGCTGAGCAACTATGTTGATCACTCATCTTTTAACATGTTTCAGAAGAAGCTGAGGTAGATCCCCAGCTAGTAGCAATAGAGGAAGGAGAAGAAGTGCAAGTAGATCAATTACCTTGACTGTTTATCTGCTGAGGTTGGATGCTGTGTGTGAAGATGTGTTTGTATCATATTTATGTCCTATTTTGAGACTATTGAGGTCTTGTATGTATTTATGTTAGTCTTGATGGATTGTAATAAAAGTTTAAAGACTTATGTGATGTAGTAGCATAGATGGCATGTAATAGCTAATGATAGACTTTACTGCCTTTGATTGCATGCTTGTGTACTAAGGGAGGTTGAATGATGAACTTAACATATAAGTAAAACTTGTGATTATAATAAAGTAGTATGATAAGCAATCCTATGACTTAAAGTTTTAATAGTTTATGCCTTGCATGCTTGTATGATGAACTTTTGCTAAGTTGAGTCTCGGATGGCCTTAATGAAGTATGTAATGTTATGATGATGAATGATTGGATTGTATGAGCATGTTGGATTGTGGTCTTGTGGTTGTATTTTG
Organism: Ehretia macrophylla; assembly: GCA_037974665.1. Lineage (NCBI taxonomy): Eukaryota > Viridiplantae > Streptophyta > Magnoliopsida > Boraginales > Ehretiaceae > Ehretia > Ehretia macrophylla. Next base: position 11,357,754 of record CM075775.1, read on the forward strand.
CTATTTACAGGTTATCAGATAGTCCACGGTACAGAGGAAAATCTATCCGTGTATCGGGTCCGGACTTGACCTTTAGTGTGGGGTTGGATTCGGGGCATTACATTTAGATGGTATTAGAGCTAATTGAATACATGAGCCGGGATAAGTTTCTCGATTTGTGGGGTAGAGGTCCTTATGTGAAAGTTGAATTGTGTGATTGTATGATTGTTTGATTGTCTAAGTGAATGACTGACTAAGTAGAAACATACTAGCATGAAAATAAGTATAAGAAATGTCTATTGCATGATGTTGTGTGTATGTGACAAGTTTAAAGTATATTGTGTGTTAAATGTTCTGTATGTTACTTTATGTGCACAAGATCTTTGAATGTGAATAAGTTATCTGTATGTGTTATATATTTGCCTATTATAACACTGGTCTCTTCTAGTACGGAGATGAGGAGAGGGAGATCGAGGAGACAGTCGGAGGAGGCTCCGAGGCAGGATGCACTTAGACAGAATATTGGGGTAGCTGGGAATGAACAACCAGGGCAGGAACCAACCAATGCGCAAGTTATGGCCTCAATGGCACAACAATTAACTTTATTACTCAGTTAATGACTCAGTAGGGTCAAGCAGGAGTTAGTTGGGGTAATCCGGGAGCCAGAGCTGAGGGTAGTGGTACCACAGGTGGTAATAATAATTAGCTTGATAAATTCTTACATCATGGGGCATACAGTTTCTATGAGGAACCAGATGATATAAAGGCTAAGATGTGGTTGAATAAGGTTGAGAAGATAACTACTACTCTTGAATGTACCGATGAGAGGAAAATTTCGTATGCTGTATTCTTACTTGAGGGTGACTTTGAAGAATGGTGGCGCAATGTGAGATTGAGATAGGACACCGAGGCAGTGCAGCATACACGGGCCGACTTTGTTAGAGAATTCAGAGATAAGTATGTATCAGTGGTGGCTCGTGAGAGACATTAGGAGGAGTTTATATCTCTTAGGTAGGGAAACATGACCGTTAACCAGTATGAGGCCATATTTACTAGACTTTCCCATTATGTGCCAGCATTAGTATAGCTTGAGGATATGAGAATCCAGAGATTCATCAGGGGTCTGAGAGGTGACATTCAGCTCAATCTATCTACACATGAGTTTACTACTTATTCTGCAGCTATTAGGGCAGCAGCAAGATTTGAGAAACGTAAGGCATATTTGTTGGCAGAGTCAAGTTAGCCTAGTAAATTAGTCTCAGAGTCAGAGGTTTCAGAGGCAGTATCAGCAGCTTAGCCAGGGTTAGCAGCAAAGACATACTCATAGTTATTCGGGGCCAGTCCAGACTCAGTCACAGACGAGGCTAGTTCAGAGCCAGACACAGAGTCAGTCCCGACCCATTGCAGCTAAATCCTATCAGGGTAGTACTGCTACGTCTACATACAGAGCTCCTACGGGAGGCACTGCTGCAAGGCAAAACCAGCAGTGCAACTTCTGTCAGCGCAAGGGTCATACCGAGGAAAACTGTTGGAAGAGGTTGAACAGGTGCACAGGCTGTAGTAGTAACCAACACCGGGTCAAGGATTGTTTAAAATTTAAAGGTGTTCGGGGACAAAATTTTGGCCAAGGTGCCCAGTCCAGAGCTACAAGTACAGCTCCCGTTCCACGAGGTCAGGCACAAATGTTTGCTTTAGATCAGGAAGAGCTTCTTGACACGACAACGGTGGTTGAAGGTACATTTCTTCTTAATAATCAGTCAGTTACAGTTTTGATTGATACCGGGGCTATGCATTCCTTTATCACCCCTGTATGTGTACTATTTGTTGCTTTAAATTTTGATAAATTGCCTTATAAGATTAAAGTAGGCAATTCTATGGGCACAAAATTTGTTACAGAGTTTGTATGTAAATCATGTGATATTTGCATTGAGGGACACGCATTTCCTGTTAATATGATTATCTTACCCTTCTGAGACTTTGAAATCATTATGGGGATGGATTGGTTGGAAAAACATTATGCTTATCTGGAGTGTAGAAGAAAAATTATAAAATTAGAAAAACCTGATCAACCAGTAATTGAAATTATTAGAAGCCGTAAATCCATTAGGGCTCGTATAATTTCTTCCATTAAAGCAACTAAAATGCTGAGTAAAGGTTGTGAAACATATTTGGCTTATCTAATTAATCAACTTGGGGATAAGCTGAAACTGAATGAGATGCCTGTTGTAAAAGAATTTTTGGGGGTATTTCTTGAGGAATTGCCTGGGTTGTCACTCGACAGAGAAATAGAATTTGTAATTGATTTATTGTCGGGGACTAACCCTATTTCTAGAACACCATATATGATGACTCCCCCTGAATTGCAGGAGTTAAAAGTTTCATTGCAGGGTTTACTTGAAAAAGGTTTTATTCAGCCTAGTTCTTCACCATGAGGTGCCCCTGTGTTGTTTGTAAAGAAGAAAGATGGCACTCTATGTTTGTAAAGAATAAATATCCATTACCTTTGATTGAGGAACTGTTTGATTAGCTTCAGGGTGCCACAGTAGATTCCAAATTTGATTTGAGATAGGGCTATTACAAGCTAAGAATCCGGAAGGAAGACGTGCCTAAGACTGCCTTCAGAACTAGGTATGACCATTATGAATTTGTTGTGCTGCCATTTGGGTTGACAAATGCCCCAGTCGCTTTTATGGATTTGATGCAGAGGCTGTTTAGACCATATCTTGACTAGTTTGTTATAATTTTCATTGATGATATATTAGTATATTCGAAGTCTAAGGCGGAACATGAAGAACATTTAAGGATTGTGTTGCGAACTTTGCAGGAACATAAATTATTTGCTAAATTTAGCAAATGTGAGTTCTGGTTGAGACAGGTTGCCTTGTTGGGGCATATAATCTCTCAGGATGGGATTTCTGTGGATCCAGCAGAGATAGAGGTAGTGTTAGCATGGAAGAGGCCTGAAACTGTTACTGAGATTTGCAACTTCTGGGGTTAGCTGGCTACTACAGAAGGTTTGTTAAAAAAATTTCAAACTGTTGTTAATATTTTGAGGACAAAACTACCCTCAGGTTTAAGTGGTTAACTTTTCTAGGTTACATAGTCAAAACCCCCAAAAAAAAAACCAACGTTTATTGCTACTTCTCTTTGATGACAAAAAAAATTATCTTTCGACAACACAAAGCTTTCAAGCATAAGTTTTACTATTTCTCTTTCAGGTATTTGTTTGATTTTCGTTACAATTTTTTTTTTTGTGATTTCTCTTTTATTATCAACTATTAATAACTTTATTATGCAATATGTATCCTTACCTAATTATCTGGTATGTAGAACCTTGTTCTTGAATAATAAAATAATATTATAGGCACTACTAATAGAGATTAGTATAAATATGTGATGGGTCTTATGGTATGCCATGCACACATATATATATATATATATATATATATATATATAGATTCTAAGTAGCTTTAATTCAAAAGATAAATTAAGTTGCAAAATATATGCCTGGGAAACATTGTTAAAATAATAAACTATTGGTGTATATATGCTTATAGTAGTGATGTAAAAATTCATGCTACGTACATAGATAATGGTATAGTAGGAAAAAGAGGACAAAAAGAAGAAAATGTAAACTCACATGGATTAAATTAATCAACAAAGCTGCATGTAAGAGACTTGATTGCGGGAAATTAATTAATTAGGATGTTGTTGAATTTATGATTATCTCGTAATGATTAATTTTTTTGATAATTTTTCTTTTTTAAATTTTTTTCTTTTGGACAATTTAATGATAATACCAATAATCAATAATGAAATAAGAAAATAACACTTATATAATAGCCTAATCTCAATTGAATAGAAGGAGGGAGTATTTAAGTAAAATATAACTATTAATTCTAATTTGACATGTGTTCTAAATACAATTTGAATTTACAAATGACATGATTGACTTAATATCGTTTTACAATTTAGAATAAGAGAATTCATTTGTAAATATAAATCATCGTAAAATTCAATTATAAATGAAATGAATTCCACATCACAAGTATTTCCAAACACTATAGTAGTTTGTAATTAATTTATATAATATAAAAGAAGACTTGTTCCGCCTTCTGTGCTGAGTCGGAGACATATTTAAACAGTGCTCCTTACTTTGATTTTATGAGTCAAAAAACACTTATTTCGTCTGGTGCTGTTAGTGTAGATAGATCCGTTTGTGGTAGAGTTTCGATGCTCCTATCTACCTATAGAAAAAAAGGTTTTTCTATAAAGGATTTTCCTAAAGTAAGGTTCCTAAGAGGTTTTTCTATAAAGGATTTTCCTAAGGTAAGGTCCCTTTTTGGTTGAAGTTACATTCTTATTCGTTTAAGTCCTTTCAATTTTATTGAGCAATTATATCTGATTTTGGAGCGGCTAATTTTAAGAAAAGAAGAGCAACTGTTCTATATGTAAGTTGAATTATGAGGTCTGAGCCATATAATTATTGATTGTTCCTAAGCCACGACCACCGCATGGGGTGGAGTCGTCCAAATTCTATCAAGATGCCTAATAATTATTGATTGCTTTTACATCTATGACTATTCTTAGGAATAACAACAGGTCGAATACTAGCAAAAATTGAGGTACCCGAACATGAACCCGCATAAATATCATACTACCTAGCTAAACTATATGTATATGGTGCCCAATAGAATAGTAATTTAGAAATTTGAATCCGCCTAAATCTGAGAACTGCAACTTTTTTGTTTGACAGTAACAATTCTAACGAGCAACAAGTAACTCATTTAGATCCCCTTGAAATTGAGATTATCCAACTAAAATGAAAGTCTAAAATTGTAACCCTGTGCAGATATTAGAGAATCGGCCTTCTCGCATCAGTTCAGCGCAGTCATGTCTCATTCTGAATCTCCATTCGTGGTCATGAGCGTCATCTCAACAATAGTCTGATCATAAAGAAGAAAAGTTGCAGTTAGTAAATAGGAAAACGAAGGGCCAAATAGCGCCAGTGATTCTCTGATCCGGTCTAGATTTCCAAGCCTTGGGGAAACACCAGCCATTTGGATCTTACTTTGATTTTGTCTATCCTTTTATATTATGAGGTCGATTCTGCTTAAAGAGAAGGAAAAAAAAGACGAGCTAATCAAAGCCTTCAGACTTACCTGTTTTACTGCAGCAGTATGATCACCATCACCGGAAGTTGCGGCTATTATAGAGGTCATTGCTTTTGTTTTCTGAATCCATAAGCGTCATCTGGTCATTTCCTTTCGTGACATCTATTTGACTTCTCGTGTCAACGGCAGAGCCAGTTGTTCTCCCACTAGTAAACAAACCTCTTCCTTCATGAAGCCCTGGAATCGAAAGAGAAAAGGATGAGGAATGAAAATTCAATTATGTTCACAGTTTGCAAAAAGCTAATGCCTCAAAGCAGAGGAAGGTCTTCACCTTAGTAGAGAAAAAAGGTCCAGATCTGATGCGTAAATACGATCATGGAATGCATTACATGGACCATCAATGTATAAACTCAGTGCAAGAATGTGTAATTACTCTGCAGAGGAAAGACGAGATAGGGGAGCTCAACTCTCTAGATACTTCTGTATTACTAGTGAATTAAACGCGTTCACCAAATACATCGCGGATTATAACTGCATTTTTATCGTTGAGGCTTGTTTCCACATATATTCCAAGGACAAAAAGTCACAGCATAATAAATAAGGTTATATGAAAAGAATCATAAAGTTAGCACATAAGATAACGAGTCATAAAAATTTTGCACAGAGACAAAAGGTTTGGGCTCTGTCACTGAAGAGTACAAGAGGATAATGAACTTGCAATCAACTGCATGAATTGGGATGAACAAAAGCAGGAAAAGCTTTAAAATTGAAACAAGTTTGCCTAAGTTTAGAAATAAGTCAAGACAAGACATGAGGATATCAAATATTAAGCATTAATTAGAACCTCAAAGTTGAATGTCGTACGTTAAGAACCCCTCCCTTCCCCTGCCTACAACACCAAAAGTTCATTCTTTTGGAAAAATAGAGAAATTCAGAAAGCAAGCCACTGAGAGTCAATTACCTGTTAATGAATTTGGAACATGTAGATCTGGATATTCAGCTTTAGGAACTAGAGTTCTTTGAGTTACAACATTGCCATACATTGGATATGGAGCACCAAAAGCGCTGAAGGCATAAGGAGAACGTAAACTTGGACTAATGCGGATGGATGGGTGATTACTTAGAGCATCCTGGCCTGCTACAGCAGAAAAGGGACCTAAGGAGGATTGACTCGAATTAAAAGAAGGAACCCGACCAGAAACTTCTGTGTAGTCTCCACCCATCTTTCGTCCTGAATAAATCGCTGGTGGCATTTTCGCGATGAACTTATGAGGATCTGCTGGTATAAATGAGCCCTGAATTACATTACTGAAAACTGGAATAGGCACAGTAGGCGGCATCTGACTTCCCCTTTTCAGCGCAGCTATATTCTGTTGGAGTGAAAAGTGATGTTGTCTAGGATGCAGGATGGGATAAGCAGATTGGTTTGAAAAGATCGTATCAAGATTCTTACAACTTGTACTCCTATTGGAAGAATCCAATAGCGGAGTATGTTTCGCAGTTGACATTGTGGTCGTGGTAGCATATTTCTGCTTTGTACTCCTATTGGAAGAATCCAATATCGGAGTATGTTTCACAGTTGACATTGTGGTCGTGGTAGCATATTTCTGCTCCATACTTGCTTTTTGCTTCCGCAGGGAAATCCTGTACTTCTTAAAGAGGGAAGAAGAAGAAGAATATTTATTAGCACCAGTCAACTCAATTGCAGCAATGGACTTATCATAAAAGTAAAAGAAGGAAATTCAGAGATGCAAGCCGGATAAGCTACACTCACTTGAAGGTGACTTGCTACATGTTTTCGCGTTAATTCTGGCTCATTCATCGCTTCAAGTATTCTCTTAGGAACTGCCCCTGCAGTAAGGAAGACAAAAGACATGTGAAAAGCAGAGGTGTAGCAATTGCATTGATGAAATAGTGCAACACATGAATAGGGAGGATAGGATCTTCATATGTGACAGATTAATTTTTCTATGAAATAAACATCAACATTTACCATCAACTCCCAGTTTCTGAACAGCTTGCACAAACTTCTTGTGCAATTCACGAGTCCATGATATTCTGGACTTCTTTCGAGCAGAGTTTTCTCGATTTGGTTGGCTGCTTTTTTCGTCTTCCTTATCGATGGTTTTCTCCTGATGTTTTTCCTGAGGCAATGTGTTTGTAGCCGCTTTCCCTCCTCTCATAGGCCCTGCTGTTAGATCATCAACAGCAGTTTTTCTATCAACATGCCACCAAATATTCCTAAGATGCTCCATTCTAACTGGCTTCACCAAGTAGTCTCTTGCTCCATGTTGCAGACCTTTATACAGAATTGTCTCGTCACCATTTGCAGATGTCACTGCATTTTAGGCTTATATATAGATTAAGATTTTCGAGTCGAAACCAAGAAAGAGTAATTCTAAGAATTTCATACTTACTTATGACAGGAATGTCCATCTCAAGACCTATGATTTCCAAGAGCTTAAAACCATCCATGTCAGCCCTTACAACATCAGTAATTACAATATCAAAATCATCCTTGTTCCAAATAAGCATCTCAAGAGCTTGAGTTGCTTTTGTAGTTGCGGTAACTGCAAATAAAGTGTTTTATGCATAGGTAAATTGAGTAATTTAACTAGTACATTTCAAACCTGTAATTGAGACCACTGTACAATGTTTGAGAATAAATTTCTTGGACAATTATCACAGACGCTCGAAATGATTAATTCAAATTAATACTGAAATCCACAATACTAACTCAGAGACCACATTCTTATAATGTCTCTCGACACATGAGGGATATCACACTATCTATGACATATGCAAGATCTTCACTACAGAGTAGGGACGGATCTGGAAATTATCTTCAATGAAGGGCTATAACGAACAATTTGACAAGTCAAAACTATACGAATAATTTTTAATAAACAACAATATATAGTAATTAAATGATGTATCCTAAAAAGTTTTAAAATAGCTATACACATCATAATTCTCTTTACAAAAATTATTTTTTCAGTGGGGGTTAATTTATTTATTTTTTACCCAAAACTATATATACGTATGAAAAAATACGCGGGGTCAGTGGGGGCTATCCGCCTCTACTGCAGAGTACCCAACTAAGAAAAAGATTTTAAGAGTACCCAACTAAGAAAAAGATTTTACTTAGATAAAATTATTGTATCAATCTCGACTAATAGGTCAGTCTATCACATGGTTAATAGGACGAATCACACTAATATGTGAGATACTTACATTAATTCGGACTAATTGAAGACTTACCATAGATATACCAAATACTTGTACATTCATTCTTTGTGATTTCATATACATATTCTGGTATTACCATATTCTCATCTAGGATCACACTAAGTGAAGATTTAGGATCATATCAATGATAACTTAGTTACAATATCTCAAATTTCAGAAGTTAAATGAACTCTTCACACGCATACAGGCAGACTAAAAACCATGCATACTATTCATATGCCAATGAATTCTCAAACCTAGACTGTATGCTAACGCACAAACCTTCATAGCCACATTTTCGTAGCGCAAAAGCAAGCACTTGGAGGCACACAGCATTGTCATCAATGACAAGAACTCGTACGCCTTGCTCCGGTCTCGCAACGCGGTTCGAATTCACGGCTCTTGTTTCTGACATACTGAAACTGCTATTAGGTCTTGTAATTAGATATCAAAATCCAAATATAGTGGTTGTCATATTCTCTAAAAAGTTGAGAGTTTTTAAGGGAAAAGGGTTTGGAAGATTTGGTTCATTACTGATGCCGAGGTTATATAGAAGCAAAAGAGGAGCAATTAACGAATGTGTGAAAGGTGACACAATTATGGCGGAAAATAATGAACAATTTAGGAAATTATTTAATGTCAAAAGAGGCGCTTAAAGAGGTTTCCTTACTGATATTACTTCGTTCTTAGAATAGTATCTTGCAGCTTAATTACGTTTTGCATGCCTTTGATATGGAAACGACTGACCGAAAGACCTAAAAGCTTCCATCCGCGAAATATTTTATTATGTTTCTCTTAGTTGTTTTTTCTTTCTTCTTCCTTTTTTTTTTTTTGGTAGAACGTTCTCTTACTTGGTCAAGATTAACATGTTAATAAAAAAGAAGCTGTTTTGCGATGAATTTTGTGACGACAAGAAAATTGTCGCTATATTTGGGACGAAACTGCTACGAAACATTTTGGCGCTCAAATTTTGAGAAAACTGTGATGAATTTGTGATGGAAAATACAACACAATGCAAAATCGTCACAAACTGTAACAATTTAGCCACGAGAGGTAATTTACGAGGCAGGAAAAAAGTTGTGTCCCAAATTTGACGCAGAATTTATGACGAACTTGGATCGAAATGAACAATCAGATCAGGTTGTCGCAATTAGCTACGATTTGGTGACGAAATTATATCTTCATCGCAAATTTGATGCAAAGTTTATGGCGCAAATGTGACGAAATGAATTTACTAGCAGGAATAACAATTTGTCGCATATTTGACGCATATTTGACGCAATTTTATGAGACGAAATGTGCAATCAAAACAGTTCCTCGCACTTTCGTGACAATTAACTAGTATTTTGTGACGACAACTGAGTTTTGTTGCCAATTTGATGCTTTGTGACGTTATAAATTTATGATCAATAATAACATTTTGTTGCAAATGTGACGCACAATATATGACGAAATTGTGAGGAATGGACAATCAGAATATTTTGTCGCAATTTCGTGGCCATCAGCTACGATTTTGTGACGAACCATATGAATTTAAATATTTTGTCACAAATTTAATGCTTTGTATATTTGATTAAAAAAATTACAGGAGTGAAAAAGGGGCCAATTAACCTAGTCTCTTTTTCACCCATACCCCATTTTCACCTGTAAACACACACACACACTATCACTGGCACCTCGCACCATCTCCACCTCGCACCACCACCGCTGTCTCGCACCATCACTTGGCTCTCGTGTTATCTTCGGTATATTTTAAATGGTAAGTTAATGCGTGCCCATGAGTCATGACCAGGATAAGCTTTGGCTAATCTTGCTGATATTTTGGATCCTCTCGGCATTGTTTAAAGGTAAGTCTAACTTTCAGTTTCTTGTTCTTTTATGACAGGATTGTTCAATTTTGTTAGCTTTATTATGCATTTGCTGTGGTCATAGGCTCAGTGCGAGGTGGTCTAGCCCTTGGTAAGGAAGGTCCTCTAGTACATACTGGTGCTTGTATTTTTTCTTTGCTTGGACAGGTATGTGCATAATGCTAAGAGGGCGTTTGATTCGCAGAATCATATAAGATTCTTAGGAATGTTAAGTTTGAAACATGTTATTCTCATGTTTGGTTTACGAAATAAAAAATATTCTCGAGAATATTACATTCATGGAAATGCAATATTCCCGGGAATTACTTAATTTCTATTCCCATGTGACATTCCCACGTAGTGAAAATGTTTTGGAGAAACCAAAAGACATAAATACTCATCTTAAAAAATACAAAATTAAAACAAATAATATAACATAATTCCAAAAATAAATTAAAAAGTAAAACATAAAGATTAAAAAAATAAACTTAAAATTAAAAAAATAATAAAATAGAATAAGATAAAATAAAATAAAAATATAAAAAACTAAAAAAAAATTAAAAAAACAATAAAATATAATAAAATATAATAAAATAAAATAAAATAAAAATAGGATAAAAAATAAATAATAAAATAAAATATAAAATAAAAATAAAAGAAAACTAAAACTAAAACCAAAATTAAAAATAAATAATAAAATTAAATTAGAAATTAAAATAAGATATAATAAAAATAAATTAAATAAAAAAATAAAATAAAATAAAATAATTAAAATATTTAGAAAAAATAAAATAATAAAATAAAATAAAAATTATTTATTTTTTAAGTTAAACTAACATTTTGTAATTTAAATAGACAACATAGTTAATCCATTTAATCTTTCTTGGGACATAGATGATCTTAAATAAGTTTTTATTAATTTTAATTTTGAAAAACTTCTTTCTGCAGATGCAACTAAAACTGGAATTGTTAACAATATTCTATAAGAAATATAAGCATTTGGAAAAGAATCAACCTTTTTTATATAATTAAGTTCTTCCAATGAACTACAATTTTCTTTTTAATACATTTCTTTTCACACTTTTAACTCCCAAAATATATCTAATCCATCTATGTCATAATATCCCTCGTAGCTTAGAAAATCTTCAAGATTCAAGCAACATTGTTTAATAGTATCTTCATCCATTGACTTTAATCTATGTTCATTAATATCTAAAGTACCTATAGATAGCATAAAATCCACGTCACAAACAAATTCCATCAAAACCCTAAGTTTGGCACTATTCATCATCTCCTACAATTGATCATTTGCATTAAACCATAAGTCAAGCTAGTAAAATACACAAACTAGGTCTCCATAGCATGTAGAAGATATACTACACAAGATTATAGCATTATATAAGCCAACAATAACAAATCATGAAAAGTCGTAACATGAACACAAGTTTTAAATGCAAAAAACATGCAAACTCCCTCACATATACTAGGTGTAGACCACTTGTAGAAGCTCTAGGATGCTCCAAACACCTCCTACTCCCAAGCTATGAGATCAATTTACAAGATTGGCTGGGGATTTCTCCTTCTTTTTCCTCATTGGTGCCGTCGGGTAGGTGGGGGGTTATAGAGGGAATTTCTTGTTTTGTTTGTGAGCTTATGTGTGTATATGCAGTGTAATGTGTATATATTATATATGTGTGTTGATACTTGAGTCAATTTCTTATAAAAACTTGGTCAAAGCTAGGCCAAAACTCTAATTAAAAACTAATTATCCCAATAAACATGTTTCTAATGTTTTTACTATTCATACGATGCAAGAAACATTTTTCTAATGCGCGTTCCCTACATGTAATACACAAAAACTCATTTTTCTCATTCCTTTTATGAGTCATGTAACCTAGGAAAAATACGAATTCAGACAAATAAAACAATCAAAAACATACTGTGAATAGTAACCATACTTAAAGTAAATAAATGCACATTTAAAAACACAAAGAGACATGCAACAGTTAATTTAAAACATGATAGAGGTCTCGGGCGTCATATCCTCTCCCCTTTAAACTAAATGCATCAACGCAATTCTTACATGATTCGGCGAACAATTCTGGATATTTGTCTCCCAGGTGGCATCCTCTACTCCATGATGATCCCACAGAATCTTCACCATTGGAATGTTTTTAGTCCTGAGCTCCTGAACCTTCCTATCCATAACTCGAAGAGGTTTCTTAATATAAGTCAAAGCCTCACTGATTTCCAAGGGATCTGGCTCTAGAATGTTTGAAGGATCTGGCTGATACTTTCTCAACATCGATACATGGAATACATCATGCAACTTGGCTAAACTCAGAGGCAATGCCAATCTGTATGCCAAAGCACCAACTTTTTCGATAATCTCAAACGGTCCCACATATCTAGGACTGAGCTTACCTCCCATCCCATGCCGAATCAAACCTTTCCGCAGAGAGATTTTCAGAAATACATAATCACCTACTACAAACTCCAAGTTATATCGTCGTCTATCAGTATAGCTCTTTTGTCGGCTTTGAGCTATAAGCATTCTTTTCTTGATAAGTTGCACATTATCAATCATCTTTATTATCTCAGGCACCAAAGTAGGATCGACTGTCTTCATTTCTCCAACCTCATCCCAATAAAGTAGAGATCTATATTTACGCCCATAAAGTGCCTCATAAGGTGTCATGCCAATGGTAGCTTGATAGTTGTTATAATATGCAAACTCTGCCAGTGGCAAATACCTTTCCCAACTTTTACCAAAGTCTAGAATGCAAGACTGTAACATGTCTTCTAGTATCCTGATAGTTCTTTCGGACTGACCATTTGTCTGAGGATGATATACAGTGCTGAAGTTCAAATTAGTCCTCAATGCTTTTTGTATCTTTTCCCAAAATTGAGATGTGAATCTGGGATCTCTGTCTGACACAGTACTAACTGGAGTCCCGTGCAGTCTTACAATGTTCTCAATATACAACTTGGCTAACTTGTCAAGGTTGTCTATTTTCTTCGTAGCAATAAAATGTGATGTCTTTGTCAATCTGTCAGCAACAACCCATACAAAATCATTATCTCTCGGCGTTCTCGGCAAGTCAGTCACGAAATCCATGGTAATATGATCTTATTTCCATTCAGGAATGGCCAATGGTTGCAACAACCCTGTAGGTCTCTGATGTTCAACTTTAACCTTCTGACAAGTCAGACACTTGGCCATATAATCAGCTCTTGCCCTCTTCATATTATTCCACAAGAAGTTTTGTTTCAAGTCCCTGTACATCGTGGTGCTACCGGGGTGAATAATGTATTTAGAACTGTGAGCCTCTATAAGAATCTCATTCTTCAAGGCCGAATCACTAGGAATACAAATTCTACTCTTGTATCTAAGTATGCCATCATCATGTAACTTGAAATCTGACTCTTCCCCTTTTGACTTTTCTTGAATCTTCAATAGCTGAGGATTAGACTCTAGTGCCTCCCGGATTCTAGACAACAATAGAGACTGAATTTGTAAGCTTGCAAATTGAATACCTGTATCTGAAGCTTCTATTTTCCATAGACATAATTCCTCCATAAACTCCCAGTTCTTTATAATCAAACTGGCCACAGTAGCCTTTCGACTGAAAGCATCTGCAACAATATTAGCTTTGCCTGGCAAATAGCTAATAGCTAATAGTGCAGTTATAATCATTCAATAGTTCTAACCAATGCCTTTGCCTCATGTTCAAATCTTTCTGTGAAAACAGATACTTCAAGCTTGTGTGATCAGTAAAAATTTCAAACTTGTTACCCCACAAATAATGTCACCATTTCTTTAAAGCAAAGACAATAGTAGCTAACTCAAGATCATGAGTAGGATTATTAAGCTCATAGGGTTTTAATTTTCTTGAGGCATATGCTATCACCTTACCATTTTGCATAAGAACACAGCCTAAACCTTCTTTAGAGGCATCACTGTAAATCACGAAGTTATCTGTCCCTTTAGGCAATACAAGGATAAGAGCAGTGGTTAGTCTTTTATTCAATTCCTGAAAACTGGCTTCATATTTATCATACCAGTCAAACACTGTTTTCTTCTGAGTAAGCTGAGTCAAAGGTCCTGCAATCTTTGAAAAATCTTTAACAAACCTTCTGTAATAGCCAACTTACCCCAAAAAACTATGGATCTTTGTAACAGTTTCAGGCCTCTTCCACGCCAAAGCCATCTCTATCTTAGCTGGATCAACAGAAATCCCATCTTGAGAGATTATATGCCCCAAGAAAGCAACCTGTCTCAACCAGAATTCACATTTGCTAAATTTAGCAAATAACTTATGTTCTTGTAAGGTCTGCAATACAATTCTTAAGTGTTACTTATGCTCCGCCTTAGACTTTGAATATACCAGTATATCATCAATGAAAATTATAACAAACTGGTCTAGGTATAGTCTAAACACTCTCTGCATCAAGTCCATAAAAGAGGCTGGGGCATTTGTCAACCCAAATGGCAGCACAACAAATTCATAATTGTCATACCTGGTTCTAAAGGCAGTTTTGGGCACATATTCCTTTCGGATTCTCAGTTGGTAATAGCCCTATCTCAAATCAAAATTGGAATATACTGTAGCACCCTGTAACTGATCAAACAGTTCCTCAATCAAAGGTAATGGATATTTATTCTTTACAGTCACCTGATTGAGACCCCTGTAGTCAATACACAAACGTAGAGTGTCATCTTTTTTCTTTACAAACAACACAAAAGCACCCCACGACGAAAAACTAAGTTGTATAAAACTTTTTTCAAGTAAGCCCTGCAACTGAACTTTCAACTCTTGCAATTCACGGGAAGCCATCCTATATGGAGTTCTAGAAATAGGGTTACTCCCTGGCAACAAATCAATTACAAACTCTATTTCCCTGTTGGGTGGCAACCCAGGCAATTCTTTAGGAAATACCTCCGAAAATTATTTTACAACAGGCACCTTATTCAGTTTCAACTTATCCCCAGATTGATTAATCAAATAAGATAAATATGCTTCACAACCTTTATCCAACAGTTTAGTTGCTTTAATGGAAAAAATTATACGAGTCCCAATGGTTTTACGGCTTCCAACAATTTCAATTACAGGTTAATCATGTATTTCTAATTTTATAATTTTTCCTCTACAATCCAGATAAGAATAGTGCTTTCCCAACCAATCCATCCCTAGAATGATTTCAAAGTCTTGAAAATGTAAGATGATCAAATCAACTGGAAATGCACGTCCCTCAATGCAAATATCACATGATTTACATACAGAGTCTGTAACAAATTTTGTACCCATAAGAGTGCCTACTTTAATCTTATATGGCAATTTATCAACTTTTAAAGCAGCAGATTGTGCACACATAGGGATAATAAGGGAATGCGTGGCCTTGGTATCAATCAAAACTACAATCGGGTGATTATTAATAATAAATATACCTTCAAGTACTGTGGTCATCCAGGAAGCTCCTTCTGATCTAAAGCAAACACTCGTGCCTGGCCTCGGGAAGCTGGAGTTGCACTTAGAGCTCTGGTCTGGGCACTCTGGCTGGACGTCTGACCCTACCCCTGTTTGAACCTGGGGCAATCTTTAACCCTATGCTGGTCACTACCACAACTAGTGTACTGACCCATCTTTCTCCAACATTCTACCTTTAAGTGGCCTTTACGATTACAGTGACTGCACTGCTGGTTTTTCCTTGCAGCAGTACCTCCCGTAGGGGCTCTGTATGTAGATGTAGCAGTACTACCCTGCTGAGATCTAGCTGCAACGGGTCGGGACTGACTTTGTGTCTGGCTCTGAACTGGCCTTATTTGTGATTAAGTCTGGACTGGCCCTGGATAACTCTGAGTCTGTCTCTGCTGCTGACCCTAGCTAGGTGGCTGATACTATCTCTGAAACCCCTGACTCTGAGACTGATATTGCTATTTACTAGGCTAACTAGACTCTGCCAACAAATCTGCCTTACGTTTCTCAAATCTTGCTGCTGCCCTAATAGCTATGGAATAAATATTGAACTCCTGTGTAGACATATTGAGCTGGATATCTCCTCTTAAACCCCGAATGAATTTTTGGATTCTCATACTCTCAGGCTACACTAATGCTGGCACATAATGGGAAAGTCTAGTGAATGTGGCTTCATATTGGTCAATGGTCATGTTTCCCTGCCTCAAAGACATAAACTCCTCCTAATGCCTCTCACAGGCCATCTCTGATATGTACTTATCTCTAAATTCTCTCACAAAGTCGGCCCATGTATGATGTACCGCCTCAGTGTCCCATCTCAATCTCGTAGTGCGCCACCATTCTTCAGCGTCACCCTCTAGTAAAAACACAACATATGAAATCTTCCTCTCATCAGTACATTCAAGAGCAGTAGCTATCTTCTCAACTTTGGTCAACCACATCTCATCCTTTATATCATCTGGTTCCCCAAAGAAACTGTACACCCCATGATGCAAAAATTTATCAAGTTGATTATTATTACTATTCGTGGCACTACTACCCTTGGCCCTGGCTCCTGGATTACCCTGGCCAATACCTGCCTATCCCTGCTGTGTCATCAACTGAGTAATGGAATTTGTTGCTGTTGCCATAACCTGAGCATTAGTTGGTTCCTGCCCCGGTTGATCATTCCTAGTTGGCCCAACATTCTGTCTCGGAACATTTTGCCTTGAACCGTCTTCTGGTTGTCTCCTAAGTCTCCCTCTCCTCATCTCCGTACTAAAAGAGACAAGTGTTATAATAGACAAATAGATAACACATAAAGATAAATTATTCACATTCAAGACATCTTGTGCACATAAGATAACATGCAAGGCATTTAACACACAATATACTCTAAATTTGTCACATACACACAACATCAAGCAGTAGAAACTTCTTATACTTATTTCTATGCTAGCATGTTCTCCACTTAGTCAGTGATTCACTTAGTCAATCAAACAATCACACAATCACACAATCATACAATACAACTTCCACATAAGGACCTCTACCCATAAACCGAGAAACCTATCCCGGCTCATGTATTCAATTAGCTCTGATACCACCTAAATGTAATGCCCCGAACCCAACCCCACCTTATAGGTCAAGTCCGGACCCGGTACACGGATATAGTCTCCTCTGTACCGTGGACTAACTAATAACCTGCAACCAGCAAAATACAACCACAAGACCTTAAACCACATCCTCAATCAACCCCATCCTTCAATAGCATAACACTATTTATTTCACTAACGCCATCTGAGCCTCAGCACAACAAAAGTTCAGCACACATGCAAACATTGCAACTATTAAAACTCTTAAGTCATAATATTGCTTATCATACCACTCTAACTTTAACCAAAAGTTATACTTATATATTTAGTCCACCTACCAACTACTTCCCACACAAGCACGCAATCAAAAAACAATAAAGTATCCATTAGTTATTACAAGCCATCTACGCTACCAAATCACACAGGGCTATAACCTCAGTTACAATCCATCCAACCAACATAAATACATACAAGACCTTAAAGGTCTCAAAATAGAACATAAGCATGTCATAAACACATCTTCACACACAGCATCCAACCTCAGCAAGCAAACAGTCAAGACAATTGATCTACTTGCACTTCTTCTCCTTCCTCTACTGCTACTAGTTAGGGATCTACCTCAACTTCTCCTGAAACATGTTAAAAGATGAGTGAGCAACATAGTTGATCAGGAAGGGAGAAGAATACAGTAAACTGGGGTATTTTTAAAAATCATTTCGTGCAATGCAATAAAATACAAATAACACAAGTAATACAATATAACAAGTCAATTAAATAAACATTAAACACATTTAAAAAGGATACGGTTCATCTTTTTTGTCTTCAATCTCGAACTACGAACCTCGATCTTTTTTAGCAATTGCCGGCAAATCCCCTTATAATACCAACGGGGTACTCCGGATGTACCTTTAATCCTACGACCCATTCTCTTGAGGTAGGTCCGTATGCTCCAACGAGGTGAACCACGCCTCTGGGGTATAGGAGTATACCCCACCAAGAGAGGGAATCGACACCATAGTAGCCGAGCTAGACCGACAACTCAATGCTACTCGGAGTTTCTTGACACTACCATGTCTAAAAGGTTGTGCAACCCAATATACGATCACGATAAATCAAGTAATGATAGTACAACATAGGTAATAGTCATAGATGAGGGACGACAAAGTAGGCCGCCCTCGCAAATAGTTACAATATAAGCTTTGAACATGAAATAAACACATGCGATCAAAGGAGACATGTTCTACATAACTCATGAAATGTTAAAACAACTCAACCAAACCTCTATTAGCATCAAATCAATTACATTGAAGTCAATTACAAGCATTTAACTTTAATTAATCATTTTTTCCCTTTGTCAACTAAGGAAATTTTACACCCGTATGCAACTCAAAGAAACATTTCCGTAAACCAACTATCCTACATCTCTAAGGATGCCAAAAGGCACCTACTCAAGCTCTAAAAACCCACTTTTGACACAAAAGCTCGGAAAGGCCCCGAGTCACTTATAACTACAGCTACACTAACTGCCCATCAATTGAATGCTACTATAGCACCAAAAGTACTTCCCTACCTAGCAAATACCAAATCTAACATTCAATTGCACCCAGATTACCGTTTTATAAAAATCCCCTTGTGAATTTTAGCCAATTTCGCATTTTAATTAAGATTTGAGCAAACTAACCACATTCAATCTTTAATTTATGTTCATTAACATCTAAAGTACCTATAGATAACATAAAATCCACCTCACAAGCAAATTCCATCAAAACCCTAAGTTTGGCACTATTCATCATCTCCTACAATTGATCATTTGCATTAAACCATAAGTCAAGCTAGTAAACTACACAAACTAGGTTTTCATAGCACGTAGAAGATATATTACACAAGATTAGAGCATTATATAAGCCAACAATAACAAATCATGAAAAGTCATAACATGAACATAAGCTTTAAATGCCAAAAACATGCAACTCCCTCACATATACTAGGTGTAGACCATTTGTAGAAGCTCTAGGATGCTCCAAATACGTCCTACTCCCAAGCTAGGAGATCAATTTACAAGATTGGTTGGGGATTTCTCCTTCTTTTTCCTCCTTGGTGCCGTTGGGTAGGTGGGGAGTTATAGAGGGAATTTCTTATTTTGTTTGTAAAATTATGTGTATATATGCAATGTAATGTGTATATATTATATGTGTGTGTTGATACTTGAGTCAATTGCTTATAAAAACTTGGTCAAAGCTAGGCCAAAATTCTAATTAAAAACTAACTATCCCAATAAACATGTTTCTAATATTTCCACTATTCATACGATCCAAGAAACATTTTTCTAATGCACGTTCCCTACATGCAATGCACAAAATCTCATTTTTTTCATTCCTTTTATGAGTCATGTAACCTAGAAAAAATACGAATTCGGAAAAATTAAACAGTCAAAAATATACTGTGAATAGTAACCATACTTAAAGTAAATAAATACACATTTAAAAACACAAAGAGTCATGCAACAGTTAATTTTAAACATCATAGAGGTCTCGGGCGTCACAAGTTTAGTTTAATTAGGGTTCTAAAATAAGGGCCGAACTTATGGATTAATGTCGTAGCTTTTGAAGAAATTGAGCCGGCAAATCCAAGACTTGCCTAAATTCAGTAACTTTTGTTTTTTATTTTGATTTATTGTTTTGTGATTCTTATTATGCCACTTTAGACCTTTATTTTTGGAATGATAAATAAGTCAAGATATTTTTGTAAATATTATTTTGGATTCGGATTAACTATAGTCTCATATTATTTTTATACGCAGTAATTACTCCTTGGGTGATCATGCATGTACTTGATGCAGTATTCTTCGTTATTCAAGAATATAGGTACATCAGGGTCTTGTAGATTCTCGATAATATAAGAGCTATTTATTCGTTATTCTGGAGACAAGAAATGCTAGTGATTTATCTTGTAGATAAATCATGATTGCAAATCGAGTCCTTGAAATACTAAAAGTCTAGAGCTTGTAGTCTAGTATGTTTTCAACGCCATATCAAAATCCTAAATATTTTACTTAAATATTCCAATCGGATATATCATTCCAGTTATGGACCCGCTAGACTAAATTAGTTTATTTTTATTTACCGGAATTTTTGTATACATTTATGGACTATTGGACTTAAACAAATCTTATCGTGAGTTAGAAGTCAAACCAATTACAAACTAAACTCTTAACATGAATCGTTAACCCCACTTTCAATGGAAGGACTCTTGACTCACCATGTCTATGTGGTAATCAGAGGTAAAACTGTACTAATTTATTATTATTATTTTTTATCTTACAATGACGTGATAAAAAATTGGTGCCATTGCCGAGGATTGGTGTTCAACTTTTCAAGTAAGAGTTTAGTTTATTATATATAATTCTATCCTTGTATATTTGTATATAACATTATTTATATTTTTTGTTTTGTATATATTGTGTTGTTTTATATGCGTGCATTTAATTTATTTTTGTAAAAAAAACAAAAAAACAAAAAAAATAAAAAAAAATATTTGCTAAAATATTTCATTTTTTGTTTTTTTTCACAAGTTTTGGAACCCCTAAAAACGAGTTTAAATGGTCTGGGTAGTTAATATTTTTCATTTTTCAAAATAAAAAAAAGAATAAAAAATAAACAGGTGACTGCACAGTACACTCGGGTAAAATTGTTTTTACCCTAACCCTTTCTTTCTCCCTATTTCTTCTCTTCATCGTCGCAACCCCCCTCGAAAAAAATTCAAAAAAAAATCTTTTTTTTTTTCTTTTCAATCTTATTAAAAAATTGGTTAGTGCTGTTTTGATTGATACATTGCCATACATTGAGTTCATTTTTTGGTGTACTCTTGTCATTTTTTTTTGTCTATTGTTTATCTTATCGTCAAAATGGATCGAATCCGTGGTTGAATCGAGAAAGAGAATGCTAGAGAAACTTTGTATTTGAGCTTGAGAAATAATTTTTAGGGTTGCATGACAATCCCCTGTGTTATACCGAAAGTGCGTATAAAACCCTATAGTGTTTTAACAGGAATATTACACAGTAAACCCCGCCGTTCAAATCTCCGTCATAGTTAACGGAGATCGTAATACATGCGCGTAGCTCATAACTAGGATATATTTGCTGTTTAGAGACTGATATTAATGGGTGAAAATACCCTCTATAGCTCTTTATTACTTATTCCCATCCCAAGCTAAGCTAAAAACCAATTTGACACAAACAAGATCTGAGTTGTACTTCCAAAATCATTTTTTTTCTCACAAAGTTGCAAAACAAGTGAGTTAGAACTCACACGACGCGACCCTTTCAAGATTTGATGGTGAGTGTTTCATTTTTTTCCTTTTTTTGTTTTGAAATTTATAGTTATGGTAATAGGTCTTATAATTTTGTGAATGATTCAAGAATGTCAAGCTTTAGTAGTAGAAATTCGACTAATACAGAGTTATACTTGCGTTCTTCAAACAAATTTTACTATTGTCAACGATTTGCGGATATTCGAGTTGTTTTAGATTGGAAGAAAGAGAGTATTTTGTTAATAGTAGGTAACAAAATGGCCTATCTAATATTTTTAATGTAGCAAATGCCTTCCTATGAAATAAAAAATGGTACAGATTACCCCCTATTTAAATAAGGGCATTATGGTCTTTACACAAAATCTGTTAGTTAGAGCTTACGAAGATTGACTTTGGGCGAGTTTGCAACGTTTCATCTCAACATAGGGGGTATATGCTACTTTCTATAACACTGGGTCTATGGTGCAACTTTCGCAAAACACATGGGGTAAACTATATTTTACTCTAAATTTAATTGTGTTGTTGTAATTTTTAATTTGAATGTAATGTTTTACTTTCTCGAATCTAAATAAATTATTGTGTATCTATCTTTAGTTTTATTTTTGTGTCATGTTTACTTTATTTATTTTGGTATATATTTATAAATACTTATATAGGTAACTTAGATTTTCATCCTTCTTTGTGTATTCTTCTATCTCAAGGTTTGATCTTCATGGTATTATTGTTGTTTTGGATGTTGTTTAAAATGGGGTTGGTTGTACAACTTGAAGAAGAAGAAGATTTTGGGCTTTATTTTGTTTATTTTCTCATTAAACCAAAAAATTTAAAAAAACAGAAAAGAAAATACAAAAAAACTTTTTGAGGTTGAAGATGTTAATGAGTTTGATTCTTGTTTCTTTTATTTTTATAAAACCAAAAAACAAAAAAATGAGAGGAAAGATTTTTGAAATTGGGATGTGAATTTTTATTTTGATAATTTGAAAAAAAAATTGTTTATTTTTATTTGTATGGTTTTAATGAATTTTTGTTTTATTTAATTTCATCAAAAAAAGAATATAAAAATTAAAAAGAAGAAAATTAAAAAGGGGTAGTTTTTGTGAAAGTCTAATTGTATATATTTGAGTTTATGATCTTATAAATTTTTCTTTTTGCAAATATTTTGTTGGGTATAGTTTTTATTTTATTCTCTTTTAACCTCATAATATATGTTAGTGTTTGGAGATTTGAATGAAAATCTTCTTTCAGAACTTCTTGAGGAACAATGCTTGAAATTTTTATCAGGTTGTATCTACCTTTTTTTTTACATTGATTGGCAATGCGTTATTTTGTTACATTGAGGGCAATGTAAGGCTCGGGTTTGAGGATGAGAAAATAGTTGATACCACCTGTTAAAATTTTTTAAAATTTTTGAATTATTGAATTTCTATTTTATGCTTCATTTATTCATGATAATTAAATTTGAGTAAATAATTGTTGAAATATGGTTGAAATTTGATAAAACACTTGAATTAATTATGAGAATGCAACGAAAAAATAATGAGCCACTTGAGTTAAGTTTGTATCTAGGGATTTTTTATTTTTAAACCTTCTTAATTGTTATTTTATCCTAATAGCATCATATGATTCAATTAAAAGGTTTTGATTAATTATCAAAAGAGGATTTAGATTGGAGTACTTTTAGGGTGAGATGCCACATTTTATTAAAATTTAACTTATTTTTTAGGTCGGTGTACTCTCTTAAAAATATATATATATATTCAAAAAATAAAAAAATATATTTTTAGATGGCTCGTTCAACATTATTCAAATATCCAAAGTGTTGATTCAACAAGTAGATGTAGAGAATAAACCCATAGCAAATACCTTCTTCTAACCATTTTTGAGCATTTTGGTTATGAAAAAACTATCAATACAAATCTTGTCAAACAAACCTCCTTTCACAAAATACAATTCAACCATTGAAAGGCATTACTTCAATGAAACCAAGGAATCAACCACCCATTGACCAAGTCATCTATTCAAAAAAAAAATCCAAGGAGTGTTACATGATTTGGAAGGTTGTTGAGTTTAAACTTTATATACCTATTCGTAGGAAATATTTTCAATTTGATAATTCTTGCGTGATTAATTTTTTTACCTTTTAATTAAGTTACAAGTGCTTAAAAAGGCTCTAAGGATTTTTGCAATTAAGTTGTGTTTCTCTCCTGTTAGATACAAAAATAACTTTTTAGGGCTGAATTGTTTGGAAGACAAATTCACCTTTAACCCTATGTTTTATAGAATCTGACTATTTGAATACATTGATTGTTAGAATTTAATATCTTTGAATTTATGAAGTAATTTATGGCTTTGCTTGAGGACAAGCAAATGATGGGTTTGAGGAGGTTGACAAATCCATATTTTTGTATTTAACCTATCAAATCATGCATAATTGCGTTATTACTACAAACTTAGTTGTATATTTTACACAAATTTTATGCAATGAAGGTTTTAGAAAAGAAATAGAAAAAGCGGCCACAAAAACCAACATTTGGAACAAATATTGGGCGCAACACTAAAGGAAAATGGTAGAACGACTTTGAAATGAGCAAATAGATTTTGAATTTGGTCAAACCGAGCAAGAAAACGGATTTAGGATGTTGAAAACCTTGAAATAGACATGGTCAACTTTTTAGTCAATGGTCAAAGTCAAATGAGCCAGTCAAAATCAAATTTAGAATCAAAGTTTACCTCCCACAGCCAGAACTGTGCTCGAACGCACTCTATTGACCCTCGAGCACACTTTTCAATAAAAGACAGACAAGTGGTCGACAACGCGTGAAAGAAAAAGAAAAAAATAATAATAAAAAAGTTTCAGTAGGGAGTGCCCTTGAGTGCGGCCCATCCACACTCGAGCATTTCTCCTATGTCAAGATCTATAAATTGTGCGAGTTTATTGTTCTAGTCGCACCGTTTCGCACTGATTTTATTTCTTTCAAATTCATTTTGTAGTTTTTAGTTTTTATTCATATTTTTAGCTTAGGAGTAGGTTAGTTTAGTTTAGTTAAGGTTCTAAAATAATGGTCGAGATTATGGATTAACACCATAGATTTTGAAGAAATCAAGCTGACTAAATCAAGACGTGCCTAAACTCTGTAACTTTTGTTTTTGATTTTGATTTCTTGTTTTGTAATTCTTATTATGACACTTTAGACCCTTATTTTTGGAATGATAAATAAGTGAATATATTTTTGTAAATATGATTTTGGATTCGGATTAGCTATAGTCTCATATTATTTTTACACGTAGTAGTTATTCCTTGGGTAATCATGCATTGCTTTATGCAGTGTTCTTCGTTATTTAAGAATATACATAAATTGAGATCTTGTAGATTCCCGATAATATGAGAGCTATTTATTCGTTATTCTGGAGATAAGAAATGCTAATGATTTATCTTGTATATAAATCACGATTGCAAATCGAGTTCTCGAAATACTAAAAGTCTAGAGCATGTAGTTTAGCATGTTTTCAACGTAGTATCTAAATTCTAAATATTTTACTTAAATACTCCAATCAGATATATCATTTCAATTATGGACCCGCTAAACTAAATAACCACTCTTAGACTAAATTAGTTTATTTTTATTTATCAGAATTTTTGTATACGTTTATGGACTATTGGACTTAAGCAAATCTTTCTGTGACTTATAAGTGAAACTAATTATAAACTAAACTCTTAACATGAATCATTAACCCCAATCTCATTGGAATGACTCTCGACTTACCATGTCCATGTGGTAATAAGAGGTAAAACTGTACTAATTTAATACTCTTATTTTTGGTCGTACAACGACGCGATCACCCACTTTATCCAAGACAAAATTCATACCTTCGTTGTTGCCACAATTTGATCAATCCCGGTTCTTATCTTTGGAATGCCAATTTCTAGTGGAGTTACACTCTCTGTACTGCATATGAGAGAGAATGAAGTCTCTCGGGTAGGACTGCGAGTGGTTGTCTGATGGGACCAGAGTACACCCAACAACTCGATCATCCATCTCCCTTTGGCTTTGTCCAACTATTTCTTGAGATTGTCCACTATTTTGATCATTTTGGTGGACTCTGCTTGTCCATTCACCCGTTGATAGCGAGAAGTAGAAAATCACAATTCGATTCCCTATTTTTGCATTACTCTTGAAAATCTTGACTTATGAATTGCGGACAATTTTTTGTCATTATCTCATTAGGGATTTGAAAGCAGCATATAATGTTTTTCCAACGAAGGATTTGACATCCTTGTCCTTTACGTACACGTAGGCTTCGACCTCTGCCTATTTAGAGAAGTAATTAATGATGATGAATAAAAATACCTATTGTCTAGGGGCGATCGGGAGCTTTCTCACGATGTCCATTCCCCATTTGGCGAATAGCCACGGTGAAATGATTATATTTACTGGTTTAGGAGGTGCATGCGGAACTGGTCCATGATGTTGACAACCGTGTTATTTGTGAACAAAATTGTCTGTATCTACATGCATCGTGGGCTAATAGTACCCTACTATTAGAACCTTTGTAGCCAGTCTTCTTCCTCCCGAGTGGTTTTCGCATTGTCCCAAGTATAATTCCTTCAAGACGTATCCCAACTTTAAAGGCGTAACGCATTCTAGGTATGGTTCAGAGTAAGACTTCTTGTACAGCTCCCCATCTAATACGCAAAAATGTGTTGTTGTAGTTTGTACTTTTCTTGATTCAGCTCGATCTAAGGGCAACAAACCATTAGTGAGGTAACTTAAAAGTGGATCGATCCAAGTACCTTGATAAGTACCGCGCTTATTTCCACTTTCTTATCGAGGCAGCTTTTGAGGAAAAAGACCACATGTATAGTCTTATCTTCCTTGGTTGTGGTGGTTGATCCCAAGCCAATGAGTGCATTGGTATGGTTATTTTGACTCTTGCTGATTTGGACAATGCTGAATTTGCTGAATGTTTGCTTCAGCTTTTGAACGACTACCAAGTACTTGATCATCTTCGACTACTTAGCTTGGAAGCTTCTTACAACTGATTTATGATCAAATGCGAGTCATAGGAGATCGATAGATCCTTAGCACCCAAAGATTTAGCCAACTCGATACAAGAAATTAGGGCTTCATACTCTGCTTTATTGTTCATGAAGCGGAACCTGCAACATATCGCTTGTTTGACAATGCATCCTTGTGGGGTTTTGAGAACTACTCATAATCCGTACCAAGGAATATTACTAGGCCCGTTAGTGTAGAACTCTTATAGGTTTAAGTATTCGTCACTCAAGAAAACCTGTTTGTCTTATGTCTCTCCAGCGTACTCGACCTTGAAATTGGCTAGGGCTTGCGATTTTATGGCTATCTGCAGCTGATAACCGAGGTTGTATATGTTGGGATTAGTGAATGCTATAAAGACCACTAGCACGATATCATTGTAATTTCCAAATATTTGTATTTAATGATTAGTATTATTATAATTACATCAGCATGTTTATCTCGTAATCGTATGAATATATGCGTGTATAAAGGTCCGTTAGATTAAATGAGTGACTTGGGTATGTGGGGGTTACAGACAGAAGGATCAAGTCATGATTACTTGTTCGCATAAATTTTGTTTATAATTAAGTAATAGAACTAGACACTTTACTATGGTATAAGTTATAGTAAGAGAGAGTCTCCTATATAGGGATGGTAACGGATACCCATTGTACCCGAAACCGATAGATAACTGCCCGATAAAAAACAAATAACGAAAATCGATGGAAAAACCGTTAGGTTTTGAATTTTATAAAACAAAATTGATGGATAAAACGATAAGTTTTGGTTTTTGATATTAAAAAAAATCGAAAACCAAAACCCGATTAGTAATTTATTATTATATATATATATATATATGTTATACACATGTATATCTATAAACAAATGCTTAAATTTTAAAAAACTAATAAAAGTAGTACTCATCCTAATCTAGTAGTCTAGTATAACACAATTAAATAAATAATAAAAAGCTACTAGTACTATAAGACAAAAAAGTAAAAAATTAATAAAAAAGTCCTAATAAACTTATAACCCTAAATCCTAGTCTTCACTCTAACGTTTCTTTCTTTAGTTGTCACGCCGCCTCCATAGTCCAAACCCAAAACTCAAAGTTCTTCTTCATTTTCACCAAAAAAAAAGAAAAAAATCAAAGGTTCAAGATTCAGCGTTCAAGGCTTCAAGCTTCTATCTCAGGTAGTCCTCAAACCTGAAAAGTTCAAACTAAAAAAAAAAAAAAAAAAACTTTATTTTTCTGTTTCTATTTTTTAAATTTTTGTTAAATATTTTACTTTTTAAAATTTTTTCATTAATGTTTCAGTGTATTTCTTGGATCTTCACAAATTAAGGTTAGTCTTTTTTTCGTTTTTATTTATTTAATTTTTGTTAAATATCTAATGTTTTTCTTTAAATGTCTTTCGATCAGTGTATTTCTTGCATATTATTTTTCGTGCTTTACTGTTGCAAGACTCCAGGTAACACTCAGTGTATTTTTTTTTTACATATTCATGTTCATGCTTTACTGTTGCAAGAAATACTTGATTATAATATTATAATATGTTTTTTTATATACACATGTATATAATATGCAAGAAATAAGCTGAAACTCTAGGTAACATTTTATTGTTCGTGCTTTACAGTTTACGGTTGGAAATCTAATTCCACATATTTATTAGGAAATTTTATTTTTTGTTTTATTTAATTTTATTTGAACTCTAAATCTGTAGAAATCTAGTTGAGTACAATCTTGTAAGCATATAGTACTGAATCTTCTCGAGTTTTTTCTTGTAGGTGTCTTCATATTATCAAATTTCGTTAAAGTTTGTGCTGAAGAGGAAAATGTCGATTAAAGTATTTATGACATTTTGTCATATATTAATTTTTTGAGTATTGATATTTTTATGAGAATCTAATAGTTTTGATTTCTCATAGGTGGATGAAAGAATAAAAAAATGTGAAGACAAAATTTATGTAATTTGATTGATGTTTTGATTGTGAACTTTGTTATTTAGTTGCATTGATGAACAAATACTTTCTCATTTTTATTATTTTTAAAATTGAATATTTGCGATGATGGTAGTATGTTTTTTAACTTTATTGTCTTATTGTATGAATGGACGAATAGTTTTTCATTTTTTTTAGAATTAAATATTTGCAATGATGTAGTATATATATATTTTTAATTTTATTATTAATATGTATAGATTGTGATTTATTGTATTTTTAGATTTTTTTATATTTAAATTAATATTTTCATAAATTTGGACCTTTTTTCCATTTAAATTGATTTTTTTTAAAGTAATTGGTTTCGGTTTCGGTTATCCGCGGGTTTTTAAAAACATGTCGGTTGTGGTTTTGGATATGAATTTTTTAAATCCGTCGGTTTCGGTTTCGTTTTTCAGTCTGCTAAATGGTTTCAGTTTCGGTTTTGCCAAAAATCGCAAATAACCAACCCGTTGTCATCCCTACTCCTATATCTAGGGTGACTGTCGTGGTCATTAGAGGTCTTTTCGGACTCATCTCACTACTGCGTGTGTCACATCTTGAATTGGACCACATAGGCGTGATCTCTAGAATAGTACTATCATAGAAAAGAGATCAAATATACATATAATTATTGAGCGGGTCAGTGCTCTTAATCTTGAGCATATGTAGATGAATTAACAAATTCAGGTTCTCACACTTTGAGTCACCACGGGTTCACTTGTGATATGGGTCAACGGCTCTGTGGCTTGGGTGTTTGGATCTAATCAATTGGGACATGCATATGCAATATAGAATCTATACTATAATCATTCGCTTAGATTGTCCAATTGATTCTCCTAAAACTATGCATAGTGATATGATCCTGTGGACTATATCAGATATTACACTTATGGGTCACTTTCTAGGTCAAGTGAAAAATGTCCGGTGGATGATTAGATTATGGATTAGAGGTTCTAAGGATAAAATGTAGTTAAGGAGGTGATAGTACAAGATAGCTATCAATGAGTATAGAAGGGTATTTTGGTCATATCACTTAGTACGCCTAAGAAAAGGGTCAAACTTGGTGTGACTAGACTATGTCGGATTTAGTAATTGTCCTGGAGTGCTGTCGTGACTCTATAATGAAATGAGCTAAGATTAAAGTGGTTAAAATGTCGCTAACGACTAAAAGGTGCATTTTGGAGCTAGAAAAATTATGTCTTTTGTATCCCTTTCCTAACTGCTTTCTATTTTCTAGTATGGTTTCCTTTGTGGTGTATGTGGTGTGTGGAGGTGGTATATGGAAATAAGAAATATTCTTACAAGCACATGGATTTCAGAAATTCAGAATATTGGGCAATATTAATAATGTACACGTGACACACACAGATACACACACATATATAAATAGTCCTAATTTCTGGGGAAAAAAAATCTTAAACGTGTAGAGTATGTGAGAATCTTCATGATTTTCTAAACTGTAGGCATGTGAAAGGATTAAGAAACAAGAGAGTTATTTTGAAATTAATTGTCTTTCAAGATGATTTACTTTCCTAAAATAGCTCAGCCTTGTTCAATGCATAAAAAAGAGACTAATCGTGCTTTTCTGCCTGACCCGTAGTTGTCCACTACATAGAAAGAAGATAATTTTTTTCCCTTGTCCTCTCACATCCATTCGACCATAGAGAAAGAAAAGAAACCAAAAGATTAATTCCCACCAATTGATCACTAAATACTTTGGATCGCGAAATAGAAGACAAGATCAGGATGAATCGTCCAGAGCTTCTCGTGGGGTTTGTGTATGCACCTATGCCGAATCCAATAAATGAGAGTTCTAATCTTTTAGTTGTGAATTTAATCCAGCTAAAGTCAGGTACAAGCTCTCTTCCATACGTATTTAATTCATGTATATGTAGTGATCCTGTTTACATGGTGATTTTTCACTTTTTTGAATCAATTTTAAAACCTAGAAACCGTATTCCTTTAGTATTCTCGCAAGTCAACAGCCTATTTTACCATTATTCCGGGTAGGTCTGGGTTGTACAGTAGTAGAGGAAATTGGACAAATAATCCCCATTGTTTAGAAATTTTGGACAAATAGTCCCTATTGTTTTACAAGTCATTCAGTTAGTCCCTATTGTTTACAAAAGTCCCACAATTAGTCCCCATTGTTTGCAAAAGTCCCACAATTAGTCCCCATTGTTTGCAAAAGTCCCACAATTAGTCCCCATTATTTGCAAAAGTCACTCAATTAGTCCCCATTGTTTGCAAAAGTCACTCAATCAGTCCCCAATGTTTGTAAAAGTCACTCAATTAGTCCCCAATGTTTGCAACCAAACATTGGGGACTAATTGAGTGACTTTTGTAAACATTGGGGACTGATTGAGTGACTTTTGCAAACAATGGGGACTAATTGAGTGACTTTTGCAAACAATGGGGACTAATTGAGTGACTTGTGCAAACAATGGGGACTAATTGTGGGACTTTTACAAACAATGGGGACTAATCAAATGACTTGTGAAACAATAGGGACTATTGGTAAAACTTTTACAAACAATGGGGACTATTTGTCAAAAATTTGTAAACAATAGGGACTATTTGTAAGATTTTCCCTATTATCTTCATGGGGTTGGATATGACCACTATGATAGGATGTGCTTGAAAGTACGGTCTCAGTTTTCTAACCGCTGCTATGATTACAAGTCCTAGCTTCTCTACCAGAGTGCACCTAGTTTCTACATCAATTAGAGCTTTGTTGGTAAAATACAGAGGTATTAATTTTTAGGGCAAATCTTACAAATAGTCTCTATTGTTTATAAATTTTTGACAAATAGTCCCCATTGTTTGTAAAAGTTTTACCAATAGTCCTTATTGTTTCACAAGTCATTCCGTTAGTCCCCATTGTTTGCAAAAGTCCCACAATTAGTCCCCATTGTTTGCAAAAGTCACTCAATTAGTCCCCATTGTTTGCAAAAGTCACTCAATCAGTCCCCATTGTTTGTAAAAGTCACTCAATCAGTCCCCAATGTTTGCAAACATTGGGGACTGATTGAGTGACTTTTGCAAACAATGGGGACTGATTGAGTGACTTTTGCAAACAATGGGGACTAATTGAGTGACTTTTGCAAACAATGGGAACTAATTGTGGGACTTTTGCAAACAATGGGGACTAACGGAATGACTTGTGAAACAATAGGGACTATTTGTCCAAAATTTATAAACAATGGGGGACTATTTGTCCAATTTGCTCTAATTTTTACCTTCATTTCATACTAGGACCGCGCTCATGGAAACTTCAAAGACGGCTAGGTATAGTAACAACATTTTCAACGGTTTGTGTTTGGGTAGCACGGGAAAACTAGTCAAGTAGGCTTTAAGTTAATAGAGTACTTCCTCGTATTGCTCCATCCACTAGAAATATTTCCCTTCCTTCAGGGTTCCAAAGAATTCTTTACATTTATACAGGGAGTTCGGCATGAAACGAGTGAATGCAGTAATCTTCCTTGTCAATTGTTGGACTTCTTTTATGTTCTTTGGCGAGAGGTGATAAATCCATATTTTTAGTAATTTTAACCCATTGAATCATGTATATTGCATTATTATTTCAAGTTTAATTGTATATTTTACACAAATTTAGTGCAATATAAGTTCTGAAGAAGAAATAACAAAAATGGCCACAAAAGCCAACACTTGAATGAGAAGTTCAGCACAATACTAAAGGAGGAAGGTCGAGCGACTTTGACATGAGCAAATTGAGATTGAATTTGGCCAAACGGAGTGCGGAAACGAATTCAGGACGCTGAAAAACCTTGAAGAAGCTTTGGTCAACTTTTGGTCAACGCATGAATAGTAAAAGTCAACGGTCAATGCATGAATAGTAAAAGTCAACGTGTGAGCAGAGACCGATTGAGCATGAATAGTAAAAGTCAACGCATGAATAGTAAATTCAACGGTCAACGGATGAATAGTAAAATCAGCGCGTGAATAGTAAATTTCGATGACGTCATGCTGACACAATGATGACCTAGGCGATGACGTCATGCTGACACAATGATGATCTAGGCGCTGACATCATGGTTTGAATAGTACCGTGAATAGTGCCCGTGAATAGTGCCGAAATTGTCTTATAAATACACCTTCCTCATTTCATTTTTTCTTGTATCATTTTCCTCTTATTAGCATATATTGTGCTACTCTAGCATTTGTGAAGTGAGTTTTGAGTGTTTTAATTATTATTCTTAGTTTTGTGCAAAGTTTTAATCCCGAGGGGAGGGTCTAGTGAGCTATCAACATACCGACATCATAACGGTCTACCGAAATCCGTACAACACGATAAGTATTCTTTTATTTCGGTTTACGTTATGATTTCTTGTACTTTAATGTTTATCATGACACACTAGACCCGAGATTCAGGGTGGTATGTGTGAGGTTATTCTTGTACATATGTTTTAATTCAGATTTATTAAAGTCTCGTATTTTTATTTTTAAGTATTCTTTGATTAATTATACGTATACTTGTAGTTATGTTATATTTAATTGAAAGTACATATACGCCCGGTTTTGTAAACCAGTGGCAATACGAGACTACCTCGGATGGATTATAGTCTGGTTGTACCGACACTTCCAAGTTACATAAGTGAAAGATTAATTGAGAGATTGGATATCGTTAGGTTGTACCAACACCTCCAGTCTTGCTAATTAATTAAGCTTCTCACTTATGTAATTAAAGGCTCATTTCAGTAGTGGGAGCTTGTAGCCCTATTTCTGAAGGACTTAACTTTAAATCTGAATCAATAACTTTGTACTTGCATATACCGAGCTATAACTACCCTGAATCATTAACCCTTTGGATTTTTAGTGTTGAGTGTTGTGATTCTTTAATTTATTACTTTTGATTAATTCACTTTTGGACCTTGTTACTACCGTATCTTTGGACATTTTGTGGACATTTCTTGGACTTAATTTTCTGTACTTCCGTACTTTTGGACTTTTGGACTTTTGAACTTAATCAAACTTATCCGTGACGGGAGATAGTCAAACAATTCTAAATTAAGGACTTAACTTAACTTGATAACCCAATCTCCGTGGATCGACCCTCTACTCGCCACAGCTAGAGGTAATTCAAGGTAAGCAATATTTTCAATCATTTAACCTTACTATTTTTGAGCGCAAAACGACGCGATCAAAATTTGGCGCCGTTGCCGGGGATTGGTGTTCATCAAATAAGGTAAGTTTTTGATTTATGTATATAAGTGTTAATATGTATATATTTTAGATTTTAGTTTTTATTTTTATTTAAGTCAATTTTGCTATTTTGTATAGACTTTATTTCATTTTTTTTTTCTTGTTTCTTTTTCATGTTTTAATTTTGTATGCATGGTCGGAGATCTTTAAAGCCACCCATCTTTGATTTTGATACAGAAATTGAGAAAACTTTTAAATTCAGAAACAAAGCACATAAATTTCTAATCATGGCTGATCAAAATCTGAATCAAAACCAAAATCAGGATCAAGTGGAAGGTAGAGAAGTAGGAAATGTGAGGAGAAGCATAAAAGATTTTTCCACACCACAAGATTATGTTCCTCCACGAGCTATCGCCTTACCTGAAACTGATGATAGTTTTAAAATAAAGTCTCACATGATTTCAATGCTTCCCTTGTTCCACAGTCTTTCCAATGAAAACCCGTACGATCACATTAATACTTTTGTTCATACATGCAGATCGATCAATACTAGAACTGCCTCGGAAGAGGTTGTTAAGTTGAGATTGTTTCCTTACTCTTTAATGGGTCAAGCACAAAATTGGCTTTACAGATTACGTTCTGGTTCTATCACTTCTTGGGGACAATTGCAAAGAGAATTTCTTGAAAGATTTTACTCTTCTTCAAAAACCAATGAATGTAGGAATCAATTAAATAATTTTTCTCAATTACCTGGAGAGGCACTTCATGAGAGTTGGGACATATTTGAAACCTTAATTTATGAATGTCCATACCATAGTATTCCAAATTGGCAATTAGCTCAGAATTTCTATCAAGGGTTAAATGAGCATAATCAAAGTTTGCTCGATTCAGCTTGTAATGGTTCACTTCTTGAAAAATCTCCAGAAGAAGCCACACAATTGTTCATAAAATTGAGCAATAATTCACGAAAGCGTGCATCTTCATCTAGAGAAAGGAGAGAAAGTGTAGGTTCAAATGATTACAATTCTTTGACATCAAAGATTGAAAACCTAACTCTTGCTTTGGAAAAAATGGTTAAAAGGAAAGAATCATTGCATGTAGTTGATTCCGGTGAAGGTGTTCTTGCATCAAATCCCAATTCAATTTCAGAACAAGCTTGTGCTGCTTATAGATATCCCCGCAATTATGATCCATTCTCTAACACTTATAATCCAGGTACACGAGATCATCCAAATTTCCGGTGGGATCAGAATCGGGAAGATGTTCAACAATAAAGACCAAGAGGTTATCCTCCAGGATTTTATTCAGTTCCACAAGGACAGGTACCTACGAGCTCTAATTCAGGTTCCAATTCTTATGGGACTACTTTTGAAGAACAGGTTTTGAAAAAGCTTCACAGTTGGGAACCAACTATGCAACTGGTAAGTACACATACAAAGGCAATTGCTAACTTGGAAAGACAAATTGGGCAATTAGCTAACACAATTCAGAAAAGGGAAGAAGGAACACTCCCTGCCCAATCAGATGGAAACCCAAAAGGTAAGGCCCATGTAGCATCCACAAGTCAAATAGTGCAGGATCTTCAAGCTATCACTACATTGCGAAGTGGTAAGAAAGTTGATAACAAGGTAAGTGTCGAAGTTTACGAAAATGCAAGACTTGCAAAGCAAAAAGCCAAGTCTCAAGTTACTGTTGATTCATCAAAAGAAACTGCAAATGAACCTGAAACTTTAATTTCACATGAAAATATTCCATTGACACTAAGTCCCAAAGCACCCTTTCCACAGGCATTAGGTAATCCACCTAATAAAGATTCAAAGAGGGAAGAAATGCTTGAAACCTTTAAGCAAGTGAAAATCAATTTACCTCTGTTAGAAATTATCAGGCAAATTCCTGCTTATGCAAAGTTTCTTAAGGATTTGTGCACTAAGAAAAGGAGGAATTCAGCTTTGATATCAAACAAAGTAAGGTTGACCGAAAAGGTAAGCAGCATTCTTACTTCTCATGTTCCACCAAAATTGAAAGATCCAGGTGCATTTACCATTCCTTGTTATATTGGTAATCATTGTGTAGATCGTGCCCTTCTTGATTTAGGAGCTAGTGTGAATCTTCTTCCCTTTAATCTTTTTGAGCAGTTAGATATAGGAGAATTGAAACCTACTCCTGTCACCCTTCAACTGGCTGATAGATCACTTAGAATTCCTAGGGGTATGATTGAAGATGTGTTGATAAAGGTTGATGAATTTTATTTTCCTGTGGATTTTGTTGTGCTAGATATGGAACCAGGAGAAATTCAAAAGTTCCAAACTCCAGTTATACTAGGGAGACCATTTTTAGCAACAGCTAATGCAAAAATTCACTGTGCAACTGGAGAATTGGAGTTTACATTTGGAGATATTAAGGTAAAGTTGAATGTTGCTAATGCTGCTAGGTTTGCAGATGGAGATGATGGTCTTGAATGTTTTATTCTTGATAAGATTGATCCATTAATTGAAGAGTCTTTCCTTAGTCTTATGCAAAAAGATTTTTTGGAGAATGCTTTGAATAATGATGAAGTAGTGTTGAGTAGGTTTGAGGAGGAATTCGATGAATCTTTAGAAAGCAATTTAAGATTTGATGAAAAATTTCAGATTTGTGCAATAGAACCATCCTTGACTCTTTCTAAAGAACCCATGCTTCCTTCTATACAATCTCCTCCTGAGTTGGAACTTAAGCAACTTCCTAGTCATCTCAAGTATGTTTTTCTAGGGGCAGATCAAACACTTCCAGTTATTATAGCTTCTAACCTTTCTTTGGAGAAGGAAGCTAAGCTTGTAGATGTGTTGTCTAAGAATAAGGAAGCATTAGGCTGGACTGTTGCAGACCTTAAAGGAATAGATCCCTCTTTTTGCATGCATAAGATTAATTTGGAAGATGGAGCCAAGACATCTAGAGAGATATAACGTAAGCTGAACCCGAACATGAGAGAAGTTGTAAAGAATGAAATAGTAAAGTTGTTAGATGCAGGTATCATTTATCCTATTTCGGATAGTAAATGGGTTAGCCCTATACAGGTTGTACCTAAGAAATCAGGAATCACTGTGGTAACAAATGATAAAGGTGAATTGATACCTATCCGCACCAAAACTGGATGGTGTGTGTGTATTGATTATAGGAAACTCAATGCTGCAACAAGAAAGGATCATTTTCCTTTACCATTCATTGATCAAATTTTGGACAGGTTGGCAGGACAAGGTTATTACTGTTTTCTTGACGGGTACTCGGGATACAATCAAATCCCTGTGGACCCTGAAGATCAGGAAAAGACAACTTTTACATGTCCTTTTGGCACGTTTGCTTATAGAAGAATGCCTTTTGGCCTTTGTAATGCACCAGCCACTTTCCAACGCTGCATGATGTCTATTTTCACTGATATGATGGATGAATTTGTTGAGGTCTTTATGGATGATTTTTCTATCTTTGGCTCTTCATTTGACACTTGTTTGAATAATCTCTCTTTGGTGTTGAAAAGATGTCAGGAATCTAATCTCATACTTAGCTGGGAGAAAAGTCATTTCATGGTTCAAGAAGGAATTTTTCTCGGACATATTATTTCCAAGGAAGGAGTTCAGGTTGATAAAGCTAAGGTTGATATTATTTCTGATTTGCCCCCTCCAACAACTGTTAAACAGGTGAGATCGTTCCTTGGACATGCTGGTTTCTACCGACGATTTATAAAGGATTTTAGTAAAATTGCTAGACCTTTATCAAATTTGTTGGCACATGATACTCCATTTCAGTTTGATGAAAAATGTGTTACTGCTTTTGAAACACTGAAAAATGCACTTACCACTGCTCCAGTGATTCAACCACCAGACTACTCTCTTCCTTTTGAAATTATGTGTGATGCTTCAGATTATGCCATAGGAGCAGTATTAGGTCAACGCAAGGATCGTGTTCCTTGTGTGATCTATTACGCCAGCCGAACTTTGGATGATGCCCAGAAAAACTATACCACCACAGAGAAAGAATTGCTTGCTGTAGTTTTTGCATTAGAAAAGTTTCGGTCTTATGTGTTAGGGTAAAAAATAATCATTTATTCTGACCACTCAGCATTGAGATACCTATTGGAAAAGAAAGATGCTAAACCTAGGCTTATTCGATGGTTGTTATTAATTCAAGAATTTGATTTAACAATCAAAGATAAGAAAGGTCGAGAAAATGTTGTTGCTGATCACTTGTCAAGGATTGTAACTCAGGAAACAGAAAATGAATTACCCTTGAGAGATACATTTCCCGATGAACAGTTGCTGTTAATTTCTGCTTCTAAACTTCCTTGGTATGCTCATATTGTGAATTATCTTGCAGTTGGTAAAATACCCAAGGAGTGGAATAAGGCTGAGAGAGACCGATTTTTCTCAATTGCAAAGCATTATTTCTGGGAGGATCCTCATTTGTTCCGCATTTGTTCTGATCAAATTATTCGTAGATGTGTACCCGAGTCTGAACAGCTAAGCATCATGTCATTTTGTCATTCGCAGGAATGTGGAGGACACTTTGGAGGACGACGGACAGCTATCAAAGTGCTACAAAGCGGGTTTTATTGGCCCACATTAATCAAAGATGCTCATGAGTTTTGCAAAGCATGTGAAAGATGCCAAAAGGAAGGTAACATGGGAAAAAAGGATATGATGCCCTTAAATCCCATCGTGGTTTGTGAACTTTTTGATGTTTGGGGTATTGATTTCATGGGTCCTTTCCCCATCTCCTTTGGTTTTCAATACATTTTGGTTGGTGTTGATTATGTGTCTAAATGGATTGAAGCAATTGCAACTCGTACTAATGATCACACTGTCGTGATGAAATTCATAAAAGAAAATATTTTCTGTCGGTTTGGAATTCCACGAGCCATCATTAGTGACGGTGGAAGTCATTTCATTCACCGAACTTTTGAAAAATTGTTGAAGAAATACTCAGTCATTCATAAGGTTGCAACTCCATATCACCCACAAACTAGTGGACAGGTTGAGGTTTCTAATAGGGAAATTAAATCAATCCTTGAAAAGACAGTTAGACCTGATAGGAAGGATTGGTCCACTCGATTGAATGATGCACTTTGGGCATATAGAACTGCATATAAAACTCCTATAGGAATGTCACCTTTTCGTTTAGTTTTTGGAAAATCATGTCATTTACCTGTTGAGTTACAACATAAGGCTTACTGGGCAATTAGAACTGTGAATTTTGACTTGCAGAAAGCTGGTGAAAATAGGTTGTTCCATCTAAATGAACTTGAAGAGATGCGTTTAGAAGCATACGAGAATGCCAAGATTTACAGTGAGAAAATGAAGAGAACGCATGATAAAATGATTATTCGGAAGTCATTTATTCTTGGAAAAGATGTGTGGTTATTTAATTCTAAGTTACGATTGTTTCCAGGAAAATTGAGGTCCAGATGGGATGAACCATTTAAGATTGAACAAGTTTTTCCGTCTGGGGTTGTCAAGATAAAAGATAAAACAAATGGGAAAACAATGTTTGTAAATGGACAAAGACTTAAACCAGCGATCCAGCTAAAAAATTGGGGTGAAGAGTCAATTGAACTTAGGAATCCAATCCCTACAGAGTAGCAATTTCAAAGTAATTTTGTCTGGCTGAAGACGTTAAACTTAGCGCTCCTAGGAGGCAACCTAGGATTTATTTATTTATTTTTTTTTTCTTTCGTACCAAATGAGTCTTTCTCCAGCTTAATGTAGTTTGGG
The DNA here is from genome assembly GCA_037974665.1 of Ehretia macrophylla. Lineage (NCBI taxonomy): Eukaryota > Viridiplantae > Streptophyta > Magnoliopsida > Boraginales > Ehretiaceae > Ehretia > Ehretia macrophylla. Next base: position 11,397,205 of record CM075775.1, read on the forward strand.
TCTAAACCCTGAGAAGCACTCATTCAGGTATTTTTGTCATGATACTAGTGGTCACTGTACGTTTCTGTGTGCGGTTGACTGATCAGTGCAACTCTGTCTAACAGTACTTGCCACTCCACCAGCTTAATGTAGTTTAGGGTCTGTTTGGGCATTACTTGATAAGGTAGTTAGGAGTGAGAGCATTCACCAGACGGTATTGTCTGTAACGTAAAACCCCACTGTCTTGCTCTTGACCCTGTGGAACTGGCTATGGCCCCATGTGAGTGCCGAAGGAAAGTACTGGATGGCGTGAATACAGAAACCTCTGGAAGAGCTAGTCTGTTAGTTTTTAAAAAAAAAAAAAAAAAAAATTTCCCGAAGGCGTTAAACTACGACACTTAATTGTGTGTGGATGTCTTGCTGGCTGACATTAAATGGTTCCAGTGCCAATTCCCGGTTAGAAGGAAAAACTCTGACAATTTGTGTGACGCGCTCATCTTAAATGGGTGGGAGGATGGGTACACAGTGGCAACATTCGGTAGTGACTGTCTGAGGATAAAACAGGGTGTTGTTTGTACTAGGGTGTGTGCCTCACATGAACCCAAGTGATCTTTGGGTAATCTAGGATCTCGTGGCGGTAACATTCCAAGGTTCATCCTAGATGTTGTCGTTTGGTTACCAATTAGCTTTAAATTGGCGTTAACTTCAACGTTAGGAGGTCTTTTTCCACCGTTATGAAAATAGTGGCTCTCATGGTATTTGAGAGAAAGATAACTAATACCATTCTGAGGGGCATGTGATACGTGATTCATCACCTCTGCTTCGGCCAGTTCTTACGCTATGGCGGGTAGATTTACTATCCAGATTTTAATGCCATTTATTTGGTGTTCGGATGTGGTTTACTTTGCTGCATAGGTATGAAACTGAAATAGGGTTAAGATCCTATTTTTGCATTTCCCGGGCTTCTTTTTTGTGTGAGACCATCTTAAGGGTGAATTCTAATATGTTTGCATTTTCTTGTCATTATGTGTGCTTGTTTTAATTTACATCTATTTAAAAAAAAAATCAAAAAAAAATCAAAAAAAAAAAAATCAAAAAAAAAATATGTGTTTAAAAAAAATAATAAAAAAGAGGGGGGTCGGTAAAAAGGGTTTTTACCCTAATCCTTCTTTCCCTCATTCTTTTTTCTCTCCACCGCCGACACCTCAATCTCTCTCACACAACAATCACAATTTTCTCTCAATCTCCCAAACTTGTTTCATCAACTCAAAATGACCGACCAAGTTTTGCTTCTTATTGTGGCCATTTTTGCCTTATTCTTCTTCTTGTACATCTTCCTCATCTATCTTGTGATTAGGATGGGACGAATCCACGAAGGAAGAAAAGATTTTTAGTTTTTAGGCTTATGTAATAAGTTGTGTTGTTTTTTTTTGTTTGTTTTGTTGAAAAAAAAAAAAGAAAAAAGGGGCGGCTGAACGGTTTTAAAAACCCTAACCCTACCATTTTTTTATCTCCTCCTTGCCGCCGCCATCTCCTACCTTTCTCCCCACAAAACTTCTCCGTCTTCAGTTTTTTTTGTTAAAATTTCCACGAAGATGGTGTTGTTTAAAAGTCTCACGGCAGAGGAGTCGTTGCTTGTGGTTCTTGGTGTTATTATTGTGATTCTTCTTTATTTGGCTTGGGTAGTTCATCATGAACTGCCCAGTTCCTGGGAAAAGAGAAAGAAGTAGGCTTATAATATAAGTAGTTGTTTTGTTGTTGTATTTGTTAAGTTAATGTACCGTTTCCATTTCCATGAATAAAATTTGTGAGTTTTATTTTTATGGTTTTTAGTATAGTAATCTGTTTTTTTTTTATTGTGGTTATTTACCTAGTATATACACTAATTTTATTTTGATGTTGAATCTGGTATATATATTAAAAAAAAAAAAAAGCCGAAGGGATAAAAAAAATGGAGTGTGGATGTTTGATAATGATTTGCTGAAACTGGAGATGTAGATCTGACCAATGTCTGAACTCCCTCACATGCGAGCCTAAAAAAACCTATTTGGATTTAGTTCTTCTGAATATTTGATCTAGGGGTTGAATTTTTGATATGTCTGGAGAATGTCTTTAGTTAATCTTGTCACTAAGGTCTTCTAACGATTTTTGGTAATCTGGTGTGGCTTCAACCCTCTCTGCATAAGTTTCAGCAACTGTTATGGCTATACATTCATTAGTGTATATATTCTGAGTCTCCTCCAATGCATTTGTTAGCAAACCGTTAAAGGAGATTTATTGTGTATATTTTAATTTGGTTTGTTAAATTTCTTTTAAAAAAAAAAAAAAACTTTGAAAAAAATGGTGTTTGCTTAATTTTGTGTGATTTAGATTGTGTTTAACTAAAATTTTCATTTAAAAAAAAAAACCATAAAAAAATTTTCGTCCTTGCGAAATCACATTGTATATATCATTCAGTTTAAATTTCCTTTTGGATCACTTTTGTTTTTATCCTCATAGCTAACGTTGGTGTTTGGAGCTTTTAATGACAAATCTTTTTTTCAGAACCATTTGAGGAACAATGCTTGGAATTTTTATCAGGTTGTATCTATCTTTTTAATTTGCAATGCATTGCAAATTAAAAAGATTGAGGACAATGTAAGGTTCGGGTTTGAGGAGGAACAAATAGTTGATACCACCTGCTAAAAAAAAAAAATTTCCAAAATTTTAAAATTTTCAATTTCCATTTTTCGTGCTTCATTTATTCAAGATAATTAAAGTTGAGTAGTCAAGTGTTGAAATATGGTTGGATTTTGATAAAATATTTGAATTAACTGTGAAGTTTGGAATGGAAAAATGATTAACCACTAGAGTTGAGTTTGTATCTAGATTTTTTTTTTGAAACCTTGTTAACTATTATTACATCCCAACAGCGTCACATGATTTAATTAGAGGTTTTTGATTAATTATCAAAAAAGGAGTAAATTGAGGTGTTTTCAATGTGAGATGTTATGTTTTATTAAAATTTGACTTATTTTTCTAGATCGGTATACTCCTTTGAAAAAAACAAAAAAAAAAAGAAAAAAAAAAAAAGAAAAAAAACAAAAATGAAGATGACTCGCTCAACATCATTCAAATATCAAAATTGTTGATTCAACAAAAAGAGGCAGAAAAGAAGTCTATAACAAATGCTTTCTTCTAACCATTTTTGAGCATTTTTGTTATGAAAAAGCTATCAATACAAATCCTGCCAGACAAGCCTTCTTTCACCAAATACAATTCAACCAAAGAAAGGCAATACTTCAAGAAAGTCTTTGAATCAACCAACATCTACCACTCGAGTCATCTATTCATATAAAAAACAAAAAAAAACAAAAACAAAAACAAAAAAAAAAAATAAATATATATATATAAAAAATCTAAGGGAGTATTATATGATTTGGGAGGTAGTTGAGTTTTAATATTTTATGACTATCCGTAGAAGATATTTTCGATTTTACAAATTTTGCGTGATTAATTCTCTTACCTCTTAATTGAGTTACAAGTGCTTAAAAAGGCTCAAAGGATTTTTTGTAGTTAAGTTGGTTTCTATTCTTCTAGATACAAAATGATTTCTTGGGATAAAATTGTTTGGAAGACAAAATTCATAGTTAAGCTGGTGTTTTATAAAATCTAATTGTATGAATACATTGACTGCTTGGATTTATTATATTTGAATCTATGAAGTACTTAATGCTTTTGCTTGAGGACAAGCAAAGAATGGGTTTGAGGAGGTTGATAAATCCATATTTTTAGTAATTTTAACCCATTGAATCATGTATATTGCATTATTATTTCAAGCTTAATTGTATATTTTACACAAATTTAGTGCAATATAGGTTCTGAAGAAGAAATAACAAAAATGGCCACAAAAGCCAACACTTGAATGAGAAGTTCAGCACAATACTAAAGGAGGAAGGTCGAGCGACTTTGACATGAGCAAATTGAGATTGAATTTGGCCAAACGGAGTGCGGAAACGAATTCAGGACGCTGAAAAACCTTGAAGAAGCTTTGGTCAACTTTTGGTCAACGCATGAATAGTAAAAGTCAACGGTCAATGCATGAATAGTAAAAGTCAACGTGTGAGCAGAGACCGATTGAGCATGAATAGTAAAAGTCAACGCATGAATAGTAAATTCAACGGTCAACGGATGAATAGTAAAATCAGCGCGTGAATAGTAAATTTCGATGACGTCATGCTGACACAATGATGACCTAGGCGATGACGTCATACTGACACAATGATGATCTAGGCGCTGACATCATGGTTTGAATAGTACCGTGAATAGTGCCCGTGAATAGTGCCGAAATTGTCTTATAAATACACCTTCCTCATTTCATTTTTTCTTGTATCATTTTCCTCTTATTAGCATATATTGTGCTACTCTAGCATTTGTGAAGTGAGTTTTGAGTGTTTTAATTATTATTCTTAGTTTTGTGCAAAGTTTTAATCCCGAGGGGAGGGTCTAGTGAGCTATCAACATACCGACATCATAACGGTCTACCGAAATTCGTACAACACGATAAGTATTCTTTTATTTCGGTTTACGTTATGATTTCTTGTACTTTAATGTTTATCATGACACACTAGACCCGAGATTCAGGGTGGTATGTGTGAGGTTATTCTTGTACATATGTTTTGATTCAGATTTATTAAAGTCTCGTATTTTTATTTTTAAGTATTCTTTGATTAATTATACGTATACTTGTAGTTATGTTATATTTAATTGAAAGTACATATACGCCCGGTTTTGTAAACCAGTGGCAATACGAGACTACCTCGGATGGATTATAGTCTGGTTGTACCGACACCTCCAGGTTACATAAGTGAAAGATTAATTGAGAGATTGGATATCGTTAGGTTGTACCAACACCTCCAGTCTTGCTAATTAATTAAGCTTCTCACTTATGTAATTAAAGGCTCATTTCAGTAGTGGGAGCTTGTAGCCCTATTTCTGAAGGACTTAACTTTAAATCTGAATCAATAACTTTGTACTTGCATATACCGAGCTATAACCACCCTGAATCATTAACCCTTTGGATTTTTAGTGTTGAGTGTTGTGATTCTTTAATTTATTACTTTTGATTAATTCACTTTTGGACCTTGTTACTACCGTATCTTTGGACATTTTGTGGACATTTCTTGGACTTAATGTTCCGTACTTCCGTACTTTTGGACTTTTGGACTTTTGGACTTAATCAAACTTATCCGTGACGGGAGATAGTCAAACAATTCTAAATTAAGGACTTAACTTAACTTGATAACCCAATCTCCGTGGATCGACCCTCTACTCGCCACAGCTAGAGGTAATTCAAGGTAAGCAATATTTTCAATCATTTAACCTTATTATTTTTGAGCGCAAAACGACGCGATCAAGAGGATATCTATGACAGCTTTGAGCTGGTTGGGGTGCATCTCAACCCTTCTTCACGTTACGAGGTAGCACAAGAATTTTCCTAATTCTACCACAAACACACACTTTGCTGGGTTTAGCTTCATCTTATGTGCTTTCAAGATCTTCAATGCTTGTCTAAGATGCTCTATATGATCTTTACACTTTTCTAACTTCGCGAGCATGTCCTCGATGTATACTTCTATGATTTTGCATAGTATTTCTTTGAACATCTTGTTAACCAACCTTTGGTACTTATACGTTACACCTGCGTTTTTTTGTTTGAAGAGCATGACCTCATACTAGAATGTACATCTATTAAATATGAAAAAGGCTTTCCTTTGGTCCTCAAGATGCATCTATATCTAGAAATATCCAAGATAACGTACATGACGCTAAGAAGCTTTTGTCCAGCGGTGGCATTCGCCATCTAATCAAGGTTAGGAGAAACGGGTAGGAATCCTTTGGGCATGCGTTGTTCAGATTGATGAAGTGAATGCATACCTTCAATTTTTCTCGCTTCTTTGGGACCACCTCGACATTGGCTAACCATTCAACGTAGTGTACTTCCCTGATGGCGCCATTTTTCAACAACTTTTCCACTTCATCGTCAATGACTTTGTTTCATTCCTCAAAGAATTTTCTCTTCTTCTACTTTACGGGAGTAAACTCCGGGTTTACCTACAATTTGTGAGTAATAACAAAAGGAGATATACCAGTCATGTCCTCATGGGACCAAGCGAAGCTGTCCTTCTGCTCCTTTAAATGTTAGAAGATAAACTTGATTAGAATTAGTACTCTATTAAATAATAAGTTCTAGTTAGATTTAAATTGATTTTTCAATAGTCTTTTTCTAGTGGGTAATGGTTTCCTAGAACCATATCCTAATTAGAATAGGATTTTGTGTGAATCTATAAATAGGAGTTCGTTCTTTTAATTGTAGTCATACCAAATATTAGAGCAATAAAGATTTTGTTTAGAGTCTCCATATTATTTTTCCTTTTTATTTCTCTGTACAATAAAATAGTCTCTTCCATATTACAACAAAGTGGTATTGAGAGCAAGGTAAAGATGATAGGAAATAGGATGTTTCCCTTTCAATTTTCTCTCCTCACTAAGGACAATTATGATAATTCGTGTGAAGACTCTCATTGGTTCACAAGATGCTTGGGAGATTGTAGAGAAAGGCTACGTAGAACCTAAAGAAGATGAAGTTTTGAGTCAAAATCAAAAAGACGCATTGGTGAAAAATCGCAAGAAGGATCAACAAGCTCTCTCTATCATCCATCTATGTTTGGATGAAACTATGTTCGAGAAAATCTCATGCGTGACTACTGCCAAACAAGCGTGGGAAACTCTCCAAAAATCACAAAAGGCAGTAGACAAGGTAAAAAAGGTTCGTCTACAAAATTTAAGAGGTGAGTTTGAATCTCTCCATATGAATGATGGTAAATCTATTTTAGATTATATTTCGAGAGTTTTGGTGGTTTCTAACCAACTAAAAAAATATGGAGAAGGTTTAAAAGATACTCGTATTGTAGAAAAGATCATTCGTTCTTTGCATCAAAAATATAAATATATTGTTATAGCAATTGAGGAATCAAAAGATTTAGATGACATGTTCGTTGATGAACTCATGGGCTCGTTACAAGCTCATGAAGAAAGACACAAAAAGAAGAACTAAGAAGTCTTGAAAAAAGTTTTTCAAAGTAATCTCGCTTTGAAGAAAGAAGAAAACTTTGGCAATAATAGAAGCCAAAAAGGACGTGGTCATGGATATGGACGTGGTAGAAGCTGAGGCCAAAACCAAGGACGAGGACGAGGACGTGGTGGAAGAGGAGGATTTAATCAAGAAGAGAAAAATCAAACTTCACATAAACCTGTGCATAGAATAGGCAATTATTCAGGACAAAGGTATGACAAATCGCAAGTTCAATGTTACAATTGTCAAAAATATGGTCATTATGCTAATGAATGTAGAAGTAATCATAAAGTTGTAGACGAAAAAACAAATTTTGTTGAAAGACAAGAAGGGGAAGAAGAGATTACCTTGTTGATGACTCATCATGGCGAACAAGATGAAGGAGATACTTCATGGCATCTTGATATAGGTGCAAGTAATCACATGACTGGACAAAGGAGCATATTCGCAAAACTTGATGAAATTGTCAAGGGCAATGTTAAATTTGGAGATGCCTCTATGGTCTCAGTGGAAGGAAAATGTAAAATTTTAATCCATTTGAAAGATGGAAGGCATCGTTTTATTTCTGAAGTTTATTATATGCCAAAATTAAAAACTAATGTTTGAAAAATTACACAATTTTATTGGAAGATAAACATTGTGTAATAAAAGATTAAAATAATTTTTTGATAACAAAAGTGCCTATGACAAGAAATATATTGTTTTTATTAAATATTCAAAACGATGTTGCAAAATGTCTGAAAGCTTGTGTAAAAGAAGTTTCTTGGTTATGGCACTTGAGATTTGGACACATAAATTTTGAAAATCTTTCTTTAATGTCAAGAAAAAATATGGTTCATGGATTGCCTTCCATCAATCATCCGGAATAGATTTGTGAGGGTTGTCCTTTTGGAAAACAAGGTAGGAAAAGTTTTTCAAACGAGGTTATATCAAGAGCAACGAGACCACTAGAACTTGTCCATATTGATATTTGTAGGCCAATCAATCATTGCTCCTACGGTAAAAATAAATATTTTATCCCTTTTATTGATGATTATAGCCTCAGGACTTGGGCTTATTTTTTAAAACAAAAATCTGAAGTTTTTTCAAGTTCAAGAAATTTAAAGCTCATGGTGAAAAAGAATGTGGTTAGGAAATCAAAGCCTTGAGATCTGATAGAGGTGGAGAATTCACATCAAGAGAATTCAATAACTTTTGTGAAGAGAATGACATTCGATGCCCTTTGACAACTCCTCGATCACCTCAACATAATGGAGTTGTCAAGAGAAAAAATAGAGTGGTTCTTGAGATATTTCGAAGCATGTTGAAGTCTAAAGGTATGCCTAAAGAATGTTGGGGTAAAGTAGTTGATTGTGCAGTCTATTTGTTGAATCGTTGTGTCACAAAGAGTCTCTCAGACAAAACACCATTAGAAGCATGGAGTAGAAAAAAAGCCAACAATCAAGCTTTTAAGGGTTTTCGAAAGCATTGCTTATGCTCATGTTCCTGATCAAAATCGAATCAAGATTGATGGCAAAGGCCAAAAACTAGTCTTCATTAGGAATGAAAAGAGTTCCAAAGCGTACAAATTCTACAATCCTATTGATGGAAGAATTATTGTGAGTAGAGATGTCCAATTTGATGAACAAGTTGAATGGGATTGAAATGTCAAAGAGTAAAAAGAATACAAATTCTTACCCATACATGAGCAAGAGGTTGAAGTCAATGAAGACTCTATATTTCTAACTTCAACTCAAACTCCATCTCCATATCAAGCTCCAACTTCATCTCAAGGAAACATAACTTCAACAAGTTCAAGTTCGCATGAAAAGATCTCTCGTTTCAGAAGCTTGGATGAAATTTATAAGGTAACTCGCAATTTAAATGATGAACGAACTCTCTTTTGTCTACTTGTTGACTGCGAGCCAATAAGCTTTGAGGAAGCTAAGGAGAGTGAAAGATGGAGACAAGCCATGGATGAAGAAATCAAGGCAATAAAGAAAAATGACACTTGGGAGCTTACAACTTTACCCAAAGGCCACAAAGCCATTGGAGTAAAGTGGGTTTACACGATGAAGAGGAATGCTAAAGGTGAAGTTGAAAGGTACAAGGCAAGACTGGTTACAAAAGGCTATAGTCAACGAGCAGGCATTGACTATGATGAGATATTTGTTCCTATTGCACGCTTGGAAACTATAAGATTTATCATATCTTTAGCAGCTTAACACAGATGGAAGATTTATCAATTGGATATTAAATATGCATTCCTAAATAGTTTTCTTGACGAAGAGGTACATATTCAACAACCATTAGGCTATATGGAGAAAGGGTGTGAAAATAAAGCTTTAAAGTTGAAGAAAGCTCTCTATGGCCTAAAACAAGCTCCAAGAGCTTGGTATAGTAGAATTGATGAAGACTTCTGTCATAATAATTTTCCAAGTGTTCGCACAAGCATACTCTCTATACCAAACATGAGAATGGAATTTTGTTGATTGTTTGCTTGTATGTGGATGACTTAATTTTTATTGGCAACAACCCAAGTTTATTTGAAGACTTCAAGAGGACAATGGCAAAAGAATTTGAGATAACTGATATTGGACTTATAACTTATTATCTTGGAATTCAAGTGAAGCAAACAGATGAACGAATATTTATTTCTCAAGAAGGTTATGTAAGGGAAATTCTCAAGAAATTTAAGATGGAAAATTGTCAACTTGTAAACATCCCTGTTGAATGTGGAGTACAATTATCAAAGGTTGATGAAGAAGAGCATGTAGATCTAACACTTTTCAAAAGCCTGGTTAGAAGCTTGAGATACTTGACCTGCACAAGACCAGATATTCTCTTTCGTGTAGGATTTGTGAGTCACTTTATGGAGACCGCTACCAATACACATCTGAAGACTGCCAAGAGGATACTTCGCTACATCAAAAGAACTCTTGATAATGGACTTCTATACTCCCACTCCGAAGATTTCAAACTTGTGAGGTATAGTGATAGCGATTGGGCTAGTGATCTTGATGATCAAAAGAGTACTAGTGGAAATCTTTTCTTCATGGGAGATACAACATTCACTTGGAGTTCCAAGAAGCAACCCATTGTCATACTTTCTACATGTGAAGCTGAATATGTAGTTGCTACTTCATGTGTTTGTCATGCTTTATAGTTAAGGAATTTGATGAAAGAACTTAAGATACCCCAAGAAAAGCCAGTAGAGATCTATATTGATAACATGTCTGCAATTGCCTTAGCTAAGAATCGAGTCTTTCATGAAAGAAGCAAGCACATTGACACACGTTACCATTTCCTCAGAGAATGCATCATAAGGAAGGAAGTGAAGATAGAGTATGTAAAGTCTCAAGATCAAGTTGCAGACATTCTCACAAAGCTACTCAAGAGTGACGTGTTCATGAAGCTTAGAGTTTTGCTCGGAGTTACGAGAGTCAAATCAAGTTTAAGGGGGATGTTAAAAGATAAACTTGATTAGAATTAGGAATCTATTAAATAATAAGTTCTAGTTAGATTTAAATTGGTTTTTGACTAGATAGTCTTTTTCTAGTGGGTAATGGTTTTCTAGAACCATATCCTAATTGACATAGGATTTTGTGTGAATCTATAAATAGAGATCAGTTCTTTCAATTGTAGTCATACCAAATATTAGAGCAATAAAAATTTTGTTTAGAGTCTCCATATTATTTTTCCTTTTTTATTTTTCTCTACAATAAAATAGCCTCTTCCATATTCCAACATTAAAAACTTGATGAGTTGTTCCCACTCTTCTTTGCTTAGGCGGGTCATGATATGAAGTTTTCACTTCGATTACTTATCATCTATCAGTACCTCATCATATTCATCATCCTGTCCCTACTTGCTTGCCTTCCAAATTTGCTATAAGATGAGGAGTTCATGCCTGGGCTCCGGGTTCTCCTTCAGAGTCGCGGAATAGTATTGTTGTGAGGCTTTTGGGTTGCCTCCTATTTCTTCAATTCAGTTTCCTCTGGGATGTTTTATTACCTGGTAGTAGGGGGAGAGGATGGCTTTTATGGTGTGGAGCCATGGTCTTCGTAGGATGACATTACAAGATATATCAACTAAAATTACCAAGAACTTGGTGTATTGATTGACATCCTCTACTCGAGTGCACAAATTTATTTCCTTGAGCGTGTTATTCCTTTCTCTGATGAACCCGTACAAAGGTGTAAACAGAGAGGTGATCTGATATTCGTTGATCCCCATGTTCCTTAAGGTACCTAACATCATAATGTTAGCTAAACTTCCTTATCAACCAATACACGTGTTACCAAATAGTTAGCGATTTTTAGTGTGATGATTAAGGCATGGTAGTGTACAATTGGATTTCCACGGATATTTTCATTTGAGAAAGTGAGTGCAGTTATGGGACTTGCCCTAGCCACTAGCTCGAAATGTACCCACATTACTTGTTGCATTTGATTTTGGACCATTCTTCATGATATGAAAAGGGTGAGCCTATAAATCTTGGAGCGCACATGATCAGGGTGATTATCTTCTTTAGGTGTGGTCGAACAACTTGACCTTTATTAACGAAATAGGTATGGGGTTGTTTTTTCCTTCCAAGATCTATTTTTCTTGCTTTGTGAGGAATTCGGTTAGCATTCAATGCTGCAGCAAATGCATGATCTCACTGTTGAGGGCTTGACATTGGATAGTATCATGTCCATGGTCGCGATAGAACTCGCACTATCTAGTCTAATTTTTCAAGGCTGGGATATTTTCTTATTCGTTCTAGCCATTTGACTTTTGACTTGATCTGTAAAATAGAAACACAATGTTATGGGGTAATAGTAAGCCAGTATTTTAAAGATCGTCCTTTTTTTGGTGTTGTAGACTGTGGATGATGGGTTGTTCTCATGTTCTCGAGACAGTGATCCTTGCCCAGATGTGTGTTTTAAAATCATTAAAGGGAGTTGGCCTTCTAGGTTCTTCCATCTTTTCTGATCGTACGCGTTTCTGCGGTTCCCTGAACTCTCCTCTATTGTTTGTTGATTTTCTATTGGCCTCATCTTCTTCCCACTTTATGCGCACCCGGGCCTTTTCTAGGACAGATCTATCTTGTTGTAGAGTTTCTTTACCAATTCTTTGTAAAGTTCCGATATAGCTTGCAAGCATTTTCGGAATGCTTACACTGCCATTGATTCGTGGTAGTCAGGTATGGCAATCTTTACTTCATTGAATTGTTGACAGTATTTGCTCAGTAAATCTCCTTTCTTTTGGGTGATGAAGTATAAATCGTCGGTTCTCTTTATGAATTTTTTGCTACTTGCAAAATTTGTGGTAAAAAGACAGGCCAAAGTGTGGAAAAAATTAATGCTTCTATTTGAGAGGTTTACATACCAAGTGAGGAAGGCTCAGTGAGTCTCATCCCGTAACCTTTACATATGCAGGCTTTTTAGGATCCATTGGGATTTTCATGATCATCAAATGGTGCCTATAATGGTCGACATGCTAATCTGGATTTCCATCATATAGTTTTATATTGACTAACTCAAATCGTTAAGATATCTCACTAGGCGTCATTCTTTTTGAGTTAAAGGCAAAAAATTTTCCACTAGTTCTATCAATCCTAAAGGATATGTCATATGTTTGTGGATTGTTCCTCACCTAGTAGTCATATGAGTAGCGTGATAGAGATTAGAAGGCTCATCCAATGTAGTCGTTTTTGAGGAAAGTGATTCCAGAGATGTCATGACCGGAATATGGTCAATATGATTGGGAGTTGGTATATGTCCTGACAATAGGGTATATAATATAGACTAAAAAGTTTATACTCTAGAATCTTTAGTAAAAGGGTGTGACTCTAGGCGCGATGGGGGGGCAGGGGAATGAATAGTCAGGCTCAAGTCGACCATCAGCTAAAAAAAGAGCATAAATGGAATGTGCACATGATTTGAGAGAGCTTTTCCAAAGAGAAAAGCATCAGTGGCCTTTTAGTGGGCACCAAATTGTAGATCTTCTGTGAACCTACAATCAAGATCATGTCTGACCCTCTAGGGAAGGCTAACTATCGCCTTGACCCTTTTTTTGATTTTTCTTTTCCATTATTAGATTTCTTATGTCTGTGTACCTAAGTCCCTTAGTGACTAACTCTCCAAATGTCTCACTGTATAACTGTCCAACTCTGCATTACCTGTCTTAACGGTAGCTATTTATAACCATTGCATGATGGGTCCCATCACCGCATCATGCCAAGTGGATGCTTTTGCAATCTTATAATTGGTAGAGCTTGGAGGCTTTGTTTGGCCTAACTGTGAAATTTTAGCTTTTGAGCTGTAGAACTTTTAGTAGTAGAGATTTGGTTAGAAGTACTGTTATACAAAAACTGTTAATTGTTTGGCCAATGTCGAGCAATATTGAGCTTTTAGAAAATTTAAGAGTAATGTTGGACCTTAAAAAATATGAATGGGTATATTTGAGAAAGAAAAAGAAAACAACTTTACGCATTATATAAAACAGTTTTGCAAAAGCCTATTTTGAAAAGCTCCAATTTGGAGCTTCTTGTTTTTCAGTTTTTTTTAGTTTCAGCTTTTACCTAAAAACACTTTTAGAAATAGGCCACACAAGGTAGTTTTAGCTTCCAAACTCATAGGAAGGACTTTTGAATATCAAAAAGGTAGGCCAAACAAAGCCTTAGTCAGCAAATGGGTATCTCGTTATTCCTTCTCATTGGCCGAGAGTGGTACTTGGCAGTCTATCTTATGTCTTCTTATGTATTTTCTCTGATGGTATACTCGTTAGAGCATTAAATTCAGTCGCTTGAGGGACCCATTATACTTGTTCGCTAGGCGCTTCGTATCCCTTTGATTCCTTTAGGGCCACTTGTATTCGTTGGATCTTTTCTTGGAGGGGAAAATTAACGGCTAACAGATGACCTCTACTGTAATGAGCTTGTTTCAATCGTTGTGCCCAAGGTATCCTCTCCACTTCTAATATCACCAAGTGTAAGGTCTTGAGGTTCTTAGGTCTGCCTTTTTCCTTTAGAGGGAAACCACCATGGGCTAGTCTGTTTTTGGCTTTAGCCTTGACTTCTTGTATGTTTTGTCCTTGGGTTTTCCTTCCTTCGAATTGCTTTGGGCTAAGACTATTTTTGGCATCTGTAAACACTTTTTAACTAAGCATCCAGTTATAGGGAGAACTAGATTTTGTGAAATATGTGTTATATATGAGTAATGTTCCAAAGTCAAAATTTATATATGAAAATTGAATTTAGAAACGGACTATGGCGCAAATTATCCCTATTAGTTTTCCATAATTTTAATTTGTTCCTATTTATTAGCCTGAGGGTTTTAGTCCCGTATTTTGATGATAACTTATTCATATGGTTAACATTGCCTAATTATAGTTTATACAAGTTTTGCAATGTTTGAGAAATTGTACATAGATTGCGAGATCAAGCTTGTGTAGTATACTTCGCTCATATTTCAAGGGTAAAGCAAGACGATCTCAAAACTCAATATGCTCAAGTGCCTAGAAAGATGAAGATCTCTAAAGATTAGAAGACCATCCAAGCCAAGACCTTGTCATTGAAGAATGAAGAGGAACTTACAAGGAAGGAAACGTGGAGTCATAAGGGGTACCGGCCTTTTTAAATATAAAATTCCATTGAAACGCTCGATAAAGCTAAAAAATGTATTTCCTTTGAAAAGCTTTTCACTTGCTCTTAAATTGTTTTTAAAACTCAATTTTATTTTTTGAAATGTTTTTATTCATTTTCTTAAATTGATCTCTTTATTTAAAAAGTTTTTTAAGAAATGGTGTTCATGTTTTTAACTTGAAGAAGTTTTGAAATCATAGCTTGTCCTGGAAAAGCTAGTTGAGCAAAACCGGTCGAGTAAGTCAACTGACCTGAGTCAATAGGCTTATGCAGTTCAAGTCGGTCAAGCAATGCGGGCGAGCACATTAACCGACGTTATTCGATCAAGGAAAGTCGGGCGAGACCATCAACTGGATTTTGAAAACTATAGCCATTATATAGCCGATAGAGAGGTTGTTTATATATTCCCAAACACACCATTATCTATATCTTGTTGTGAGACAAACACTCTAGAGCTATATTTGAGACATTTGTCATATAGAGTGATTGTAATCTTCTTTGTGGATTCAAAGAAGGGAAGATAAGTGTATTGCTCTTGTGGATTAAAGAGTGGATTGCTCTTATGGATTAAATAGTGACTTTGTATGTTGGTTTATACTACACCAACTTATGAAGGAGCACACTAGTGAAGTTCGTAGAAAATCCTAAGGGGAGAAACTTTAGGTGGTTGATGTAAAGTAGCAAACCACTATAAAATCGTCGGCTCAATCTCTCTATCTCTTATCTCCTTTATGGATTGGACTTTTTAAAGGAAAAGAAAAGATGGGAAATGAATAAAGAATCATTTCCCTTGTTTAAATTGGAATTTTAAATGAATGTAAGATTATGGAAGGGTTCCAAAATCCCTCCATTTCCTTTAATGAGAAGGATTTTGTAATCCTTTCAAATTGGAGTGTTTTGAAGAGAAATGAAAGGTTTTGTTAAAGGTCTAGTTTAGTCCATTATGTTTAGTGTAAATGACACTTTTATCCATTATCTTTCAAAATGAACCTTTTAGTCCATTATCTTTGGTGTAAATGACACTTTTATCTATTATCTTTCAAAATAAACTTTTTAGTTCAATATATTTCAGATAAGTAACGTCGTTAGTCCAACTTCAAAACATATTGGAGGAAACATATTGGACTAATGATGTCATTGATGTGAAACATCTTGGACTAAAAGACTCATTTCGAAATATAATTGATGAAAGTGTCATTTACACCAAAGATAATGGACTAAAAGGTTCATTTTAAAAGATAATGAATGAAAGTGTCATTTACACCAAACATAATGGACTAAACTAGACCTTTACCCTAAAAAAAAAAAGGATACTTAAGTAATTTTGCATTTAAAATTATCATTTTCCTTTCGTTTCCTTCTCCAATCCAAACAAAAGATCATAAAATCATTTTCTTTCTTTTCTATTATTATTATTTTTGCATTCCAAACAAGGTAATTCATTTCCTTTTTTTTTGTTCTTCACTTTACTTTCCTTTCCATTCCTTTGTGCAATCCAAACACTATGTTAATCTTTATCTTATTGCATACCTTGTGTTCGATAAATTGCTAGATAGAATCAACTAGTTGTAAACATATTCGAAAAAGTAGTAGCATTGCCCCTCTACCCTAATTCACCCCATCTCCCTCTTAGGATAGCTTGGACTAACACTATTATTTACAATTAGTCAATTTAGTCTTAGTCAATTTAGTCCCTATTATTTTTTTAAAGAATATAAATTTATCTCTATTATTCAAAATTTGCTAATTTAGTTTTTGTTGTTACTCAAAAAAATTCAATTCAGTCCCTATTGATTTCATATAAAATTCAAATTAGTCATCAATGTTTAAAGAAGTTGTGACTAAATTGAAATATTTTGAGAAACAATAGAGATTAAATTGGTTAATTTTGAACAACAGGAATAAATTTAAAATTTTTAGAAAATAATAAAGACTAAATTGACTAATTTTGAACAATAAGGACGAATTTAAATTTTTTACAAAATAATAGGAACTATTTATACAAATTTTCCAATCTAGAAATATGTTTGAGATTATCAATGGAATACAGAGAGTGCACTAAACTCAAACGGGCTTGGCTCCTCTACAATTTTCGTCTATAATTTTATACAATACACATACTGATTAATGCCATGTGTCGATAACCAAAATCAATTGGCTAGATTGATATTTCTACACTAGATTTGTAACCATGATTACAAAATATTTAATACTCAAATATCAACTAAATCAAATCTTTTAATTAACTATACATAAAAAGAAAAGAATCACAGAAAACCATAAATATTTAATATTATTATACATATTCCAACTCAAATCATTATCAAATAAATCTTCAATAGTGTGCTTATGAACCATGGACTTGAAACAGGTCATTTTTTCCATTATGCTAGCAAACACCGATAGCAAGTTAGCACCCCCATAAATATTCCAAACCTAATAACGTGATGCAACTAATCAACAGATGATGTTTATATCATTTAAGTGTGATCTGACTCGTAATATAGACATAATAGATTTGATAATTTATGTTGAAATTAGAATGGCCATTGTTGGAAGCAAGGATGTTGATCATACGCCATGTCTAGCGAATTCTCTAAAATCACAATAGCTTTTCATATGTCAATTACGTATAGCATTTCAAAATTTTAATGGTGTAATGGATGTTGGCTTCATAATAATTAATTAAGAGATATAATTTAGTGTATATTTTAGAATTAGTACTTTCTAACCATAGTTAAGATGCTAGTGTATAAGGACTATTTAGTTGATTGTTTATAGTTCTTGACACATGGCATCAATCAGCACGTTTATTGTGTAAAATTGTAAGAAAGAGAATTGTTTAATCGCGAAACTCATGGAAGTAGATAATGTTACGTCTTAAAATCTGCTCTAGTTTATGACTTTTCTTATAAGAATTAAAATCTCTTCTTGTCAAAGGTCGGTTTGTGACTAATACTACGACAAAAAGTTTAAAGTTGAATTACACTTTAATCCTCTTGGCTAGCACTAACAGTGAGAAAATTGTATTGATCAGTCTTTTCGTGCCCTCTAGTCCTCCACCCAACCACCAAATCGCGCGCCAGGCCCCCCTCGCTGGTTCCCTCTTATTATTTTTGTCGGTCATGTTAAAAAATAGAATTGTTCTTCTTTAAGCTGTAAGATATATAAAGTCATGAGACATGTCGCTCTAAATTAGCACTTTATTGCGGAATTTTAAGTTCGAATCTGGTTTGGAGACAAATTATAATACTTGTCCATCTATACCTTTCCAGTAGCATAATCTATATAAATTGCAGTAGCTTTCTCATTATTGATAAGAGAAGAAAGCAGTGAAATCATACAGGTTAATTTTTAGCATGATGAGGGGAGCTTCCTTTGTAGTTCTTTTGTTTCTTGCGTGCCTATCTATGGCCATATCTCGTGGCCTGGCTGGTGAAACTGCAGTCAACCCTCCAATTCCACCATACGATACTACAAGTAACTGTTGGTCGTCTATCCACCTCATCTTAGAGTCTTGCATGGAGGACATCGACAACTTACTAAAGAATGATCAACCGTTCCCTGATGATTATTGTTGTTTCTCTTTTCTCTGTTTCCGCAAAAATTGTCCTCAAAGATATCCCAACATACCTTCTATCCTCTATAATCCTAAAGTTTACCAATATTGTGGTCTAAGGCTTTATGCACCGACAGTGGCTCCAGCACTCGCACCGACAGTGGCTCCATAGCTTCATATGTTGCATGCTGTGGAACTCTTTTCTTCCTTGGAGGCGGATTTAATTCTA
The DNA here is from genome assembly GCA_037974665.1 of Ehretia macrophylla. Taxonomy (NCBI): domain Eukaryota; kingdom Viridiplantae; phylum Streptophyta; class Magnoliopsida; order Boraginales; family Ehretiaceae; genus Ehretia; species Ehretia macrophylla. Next base: position 11,415,695 of record CM075775.1, read on the forward strand.
TTTTTCGTTTCCACTTCATCTTAACAAATTAGTCTGTGATAACTGTAAAAAATCCTCAACTCAAAAGTCCACTAAGATCCTAAGTTACTCCTCCTAGCACCAATCAATTTTAGTATATAAATTCTTAACATGGTATCAAAGTTGGGCCTTGATCGAGTCATAATCATATCCGTGTGATCTTTAGATTATGTTATTTTCTTTACTTAGAGAAACTGTAATATCCATTTTAGTTGATATAATAAGTTGTTGTTCTTTATATTTTCTTGATCACCATGATATATAATATCAGACGCATGCTTTTTTTTTTTTTTCTTTTCTTCAATCAACTTTAATACATATTTTCTTAATCTTCTCTTTTACTCCTTGGGTCCCCGAAATTAATGGTTTGCTGATCACATTAATAAGAATATCGTGGATCATCATCGTTGTTATCTCGTATGCAATTAAAGGTTTGGTGCCAATTGCATACGAGATAACAACGATGATGATCCACGATATTCTTATTAATGTGATCAGCAAACCATTAATTTCGGGGCCCCAAGGAGTAAAAGAGAAGCTTAAGAAAATATGTATTAAAGTTGATTGAAGAAAAAAAAAAAAGAAGAAAAGAGCATGCGTCTGGTATTATACATCATGGTGATCAAGAAAATATAAAGAACAACAACTTATTATAAAATAAGTGTAATCGGAATCGTACAATTCGCGATTGATACGATTTACTAAAAAAATAATACGAATCAGATAGGAGAATCATGAATCGACGTGAATCACAAGTGAATCAATACCGAATCATAGCGAATCGTGTGAATTGAACGATTCACTGAATCGTTTGTGATTCGGGTCAATTTTTTTTTTTTATTTAAAAAGCCCAAAATATTTCAAAATAGATAACAAAATAAGCCCACTTTAGTAAAAAAAAAAAAAGGGAGACAAAACTCGTAACTGATTGGACCACTTGTGTTTACAGCAGCTTTTGAGCACTAGTTTGGGCACTTGTGAAATGTGATATTGTTCCGACCAAAAAAAATAGTGTGATATTATGATGCAGAAATTGTTTGGACTACTAAGAACAAGTGAAGTAGTGAACAATCTAGAAAAGTAACAAAAACATATATTAATATTAATTTAAATAAAGGATCTCAACTAAAAACTGTTAATAGAAACATAATATGTCAAATATAAATTAGTTTTAAATTTGTGACCGAATCGATACGATTCACAATTAGATTCGGTTTACAATTTAAAAAAATGATATTTCAATTCACGATACGATTCACGATTCGAAAACTATGGTAACCACAAGTTTTGATTTAGTCTTTACGGAAATGAAGCAAAGAATTGGCACCAAAGCCTTTTGTTGTCGTTATTTTATTATGTCAAAAAGTCCTTCAAAATGTATGATGTTACACATCCTGAATAGGAATATCATAAAACAATATAATTGACGAGGGGGATCCCGAGCTGAGGTAAGCGACCCACACCGAGCTGAGGTGGGCTAATCTGAGCCAATCCTAGCATATACAACTAATGCCCAACTTGGATGCTGATCCGACCTCACCCTGACCCAGGAAAACCCCGACCTCAGCGCCAGCTGCCCTGATGGGACATAAAGCCTTGATGGGACATAAAGTTGTACCGCATTAAATGCTGTCAGGTCCGAATTTAGTATAAATAGAGCTCATCCCCTTCATTTCAAAGGGAACTGCTCATTAAATGCTCTCAGCTACTTTGCCAGCTCGGACATACTAATCATTCGCACGCCCGAGGGAAAAATCTGGGTCATCACCCCTCATTTTCCTTCCTTTTCCTTGTGTAGGTCAGGTAGCCGACCTGAAAAGTTCAACTCGGAGGCCAACCTGAAAAGTCCAGCTCAGAGGGAAAAGCTCCCAACCTCAATGTCGAGATTTTAACCTCGACAGTTTGGCGCCGTCTGTGGGAACGGAGTTCTTTCTATCATCACCACTCATTGAGAAACCATCATGGTGCAAACGAAAAGCCACAGCGCACTGGTAGAGGATTCGCCCAACCCGGATGGGGACCTCGAAACCACGCAGGTGCCTAGCCAAAGCCCAACCCCAGCCGATATGAGGCCTGACCTCGATTTGCGTGCGATACCTCGTTTCGTGTGCCCTAATTTAGATTTGCGTGCATTGACCTAGGTTTAAGAATTGTGTTCATTTTGTGTGCCATGCATTGAATTACGTGCATTCATTTAGGGTTGTGTGCATTAACTTGGAAAATGTGCGTTCATCTTGTAGTTCGTGTCCTATCTCGTAGTACGTGTCCTAGACCTAAGAAAGCGCGCCCTCACACTAAACAAGAAAGCATCTTACACGAAGCACTAGGTCATTAATTAATCCTACAAAATCCACTAACTATTATTAAATTACTAATTTAACTCACTAGAAGACAAAATTTCACTAAACACTAAGTATTCTTCATTCTTTATTCCTTATTCTTTTTGCACTTTCAACACCCAATTAAATAATACTCCAATAGATGACAAAAAAAATCAGATTTTCTATAGCCTTGGCCGACCAATAGGTGGTATTTGTGCATGCTTGCTCAATTTAAATTAACTCTAGACAACTTATGACAACTCTATGACACAAATGCATAAAAATTAGCTCAAAAACCTTTGCAAAAGCTTCCCATACTCGACCAACTCCACTTTGCTCATACTAGGAATTTCAAATTGCATCTTGAAGACAAAAAAAAAAAAGCTGAATTACTAAGCCCTAGGCCGACCACTTGCATCAAGAATTGCAAAAGCCTTCATTCTTTGTCATTTCTCTCATTTTTCCTCTCAATCTTCTCTCTCTCCCTCTCATTCTTCTCTCTCTCTCTCGGCCTTGGCTGAGTTTCTTACCTTCATAGCTCATCTTCATCATACCATAGTTAATCAAGGCAAGCCACAAGCAAAGGAACTCAACCAAGCTAGATAGGTTGCAAGAAAACTCACATGCAAGTTTTTGACTCACCATTTTCGGCCTAGGTAAGTTTCCTAGCTTCCATTTCTTTTCTTCTTGTTCTAACCACATGCATGTACTAAGAGCTTGGCCACTAAGCTAGTAAAAATAGAGAAAATTGAGTTGGAATCTCGGCTAAGCAAGTAAGAAGAAGAATTTGAGCTTCATCAAAGTTTTGTACATCTTCTTGTTGATTTGCTAAGGTGAGGGCTAAAACCTTTTAAAAATCCTTCAAAAATCCACATGCATGCTCTTAAATGTATGTCTTTGCTTCTGCATTTGAGATATATGTGTGTTCATAAGCTTCCTCAACCATGCATGGCAAGGTTTTGGCTTGAAAATGATGATAGGTGAAATCAGATTGTGTAACAGCTCTCTGACTTGTTGTTTTGAGGTGAGTTTTGCTAGGAAAATGATGTTTAAAATGTATGAAAATTGGTAGGTGACTATTTTTGCCAATTTTGAACATTTTTCACAGAAATAGGCCAAAGCTAATTTCGACTCTAAGGTCCTCAAAATGGCGAATCATTAAAATGTGTCCAAATCTGGAAATCTGGAAAAATGAAGCAGGTTTTGGCAAATGCACTGACCTTGTAGAACGAACTAGATTTGACTTAGTAAATGATGTCCAAAATGCATGATCTTTTGTGTGCTACTAGATTTTTCAGTTCTGGAAATTTTTGTCAGAAATGGACTAAGGCTAAATCTGACCCTAAGGACCTAAAAAATGTCAATTATTGAAATATATGCAAATCTGAACAGTTTTGTGCTATCCCACTGTTTCGGCTATAACTATTGATCCCGAACTCCAAATGATGTAAGGTTTGTTTCTGATTTTAGTTCACTTCTTAAGATTTAATTTGACATCTTATTCAATGGAATTGGAGATTGTTTTCTTGTCTTAATGATTGTGGGAATACAGCCTATTGCAGTGAGGGTTTCACTTGGTTATATGCTTAGAAAATTTGTTGTAACTTCTCTTGTGGTATTAAATGCTTGGGTTTGTGATGTTGGGATGTTGTGTGGACTATTTTGAGTACTTGAGGATGTTTGAATTAAATGATGTATGACTTGAGATTGATTTTGAGTTGACTTAGGGTTTAATCACACGGGTAAGCACGAAATGGAAACCCCAATGACTAAGTAGGCTTGCTAAGTGTTGATCATTTGGATATTGTGTGGAATTATATGCTTAGTAGGCTGCCCGTAGATGCCCTTATAGCCCTAAATGTGATTTTGATCATTGCATGTTGACAAATAGGCCTTTCTTGCATCCGAGTCCACGTAGATGTTGTTGCATGTGAATTATCTTAATATTTGATTACATGGACTTTGAAATGAGTTATATGACTTGATTTACATGTATTACATGGCTGCCCGTTTAATGTTCATATAACTCCATATGCTTTTAAAGTGAAATTACTTGACTATTCGTGCCTCGCTTGTTTACTTGTCAATGTGCAATCCTATGACTGTCCGGAGGCAACCTACTTTGTTTTCCTCCTAATGTGATATATTAAACGTCATAAATATGCATTGCATACAAGGTTGCAACCTTTCATTCTGGCATGGTAGCGTTCACGCACACCGGGCGGCACCGGGTTTGCCGGTGCAACCGTGACTACCATGGTACCAATTCCCTCTCTCGCTTGGGGGCTAGACTTCCTTGGAGAGTTGGGTCGTAGGTTTCGGGGTACATCCGGAGTACACCCACTTGGCGTGTTAAGGGGATGATTTAAAGTCGGCCGCAACAACTAAGAGCAAAAGCTCACCGTATCCTTTTACTATGTGTATAAGTACTCTCACTTGGTTCCTAGAGGACCTCAGGGAGGAAAGATGGGTAATTGTGTTTCTTTACTTTTGTATTATTATTCTGTACTTAATTGTGTTATATTCATGCTTGCAAAAAGGATTTTCATAAGTTGAACCGGAAAATGAGTTTCAAAACCTATTTCTCGCTCCCCCTCGCTGAGTTCATAAGGACTCACCCTCTTTTATCATCTCAGGTGAAGAAGATCAAGAACAGGTACCCGAGGACGACGTGCCTAACGATGATTCCTTGGAGTGATTGCCTGTCTTATGTGCTTTACGTGATTATGGCTACTTGTGAACTCCATGCTACTTGAAAACTATTTCTTTTATGTTGCTTGTTGTTTGTAATGTAAAAGACCCCCGTTGTAATTTGGGGTCTAATTTTGGTTTGTACTGATATTAACTAGACAGACACTAGACACTACTATGGTTATTTTGCTATTATTACTGCTAGTATCTATAATAGGATCGTGTAGTATTAGGTAAGGGCTAAGTATAATGAACCAATCAAATTTTAAGCAGGTACTCGTTGTTAAGCAAAGATCAATAGGCACTTTCATAACGAGAATAAACAAACAAACGAGACATAGTATTAGGCTAGGTTATTAATCAACGTGTCATCAAGATAGTTAGTATTCGTTTCAATTGATGGTAAATAGTAATCCTAGTTGGAAATGAAATTGAGATTGGAAAATTTGAGGCGTTTAGAGAATTAGGCCAAACCAAAGAGCCCAATTATAGTCGTTATGCTGTCGATTTTCTAAAAAATTTTAGAGTTTAGACTAAAACATTAAGTGCTAAATCTTCATAAACGATTAAGTGTGTGATGTGGCCTAAATGTTTAGATCACACCCTAGTCTAACCTTATAGGCCGGGTTGGGGCATGACACTTTATATTAGAATGGTATCAGAGCTTAGATTGCTTAAGCCGGGTTTAACTCTCAAACCATGGGTTGAGCCCTAAGATAATTAGAATGACTTGTTTATATGTTATTGTGTGATAATGTTAAATGTGCCTTCTATGTTTTATGTGTTTAAGTGATTAACATGCCTTAATTGTTTCTAGAATTGTATCTATATTATGTTGCATATCTTATGCATTAAATTCTTAATTGTCATATTTCAATAAATTGTGCATCGTAATCTGTGCCTATAGATGGCTGGCCCTAGCACCGGTACTACTAATAGGAGCGGTGAACCCCAAGAGACCGGAGATGCTTATCAAACTAATCCCAACATAGCTATGTTTAACATGATGGCAAACGCCATGGATCACGTATCACGAGTGATGGAGCGTCAGGATTCACGTGAAGCCAACAACAACAACAACAACAGGAACGATGGTAACCATGGGAGACATAGCAGAATGAGAGAGTTCCTTGACTTTTGCCCGCCCAAATTCCACGGGAAAGCTGATAATGAGAAAGCAGAGGCTTGGCTGTCCGAGATCGAGAGGATTTTCAGGCCACTTGATTATACTGATGAAGAAAATGTGGAGTTTGCGGTGTTTCTGTTGCACAGGGATGCTGAACATTGGTGGCACACTGTGGAGGCACTGTGGGAAACTGATTAGACACCTCGCTTGTGGGGTAATTTCGTTAAGGCATTCAAGGAGAAATATGTACCTGCAGTTTCCAGGCAGAGGCGAATTGAGGAGTTCATGCACTTGACCCAGGGTAACATGACGGTGGCCTAGTACGAGGCTCGTTTTGACCGACTGTCCCGTTATGCTCAATATATGGTTAGTACTCTGGAGGCGAAGATGTGGAAATTTACTACTGGATTGAGGCCAGAGATTCAGGACCGGCTGGCTTCTCATGACTTTGATACCTATTATGCTATCTTTGCTGCTGCCTCTCGAGTTGAGAAGATAAAACTAGATAAAGCCGGTTCGAGTCAGCCAAACAAGAAACCATACTAGCCTCCAGGTCAGCAGAGAAAATTCCAGAGTCAGAGTCGTAATTAAGGCTAGAGCCAGAACAGACCAGTGAATAACCGTGGCCCGACTAAAGCGTCATCAGCCTCTTCCACCCGCGGATCTACAGGTAGTTCACCTGCTACTCAGTCTGTCAATTGTTCTTATTGTGACAAGAAGGGGCATACCGAGGCCCAGTGCTGGAAGAAGTTAGGACGATGTATGAGATGTGGCAGTGATCAGCATCAGATCAAGGATTGCCCTAAACGACAGGCAGGACAGAATCAGGGTAAACCAGCTGGTAGAGGCAAGACTCCAGTTCCTGGAGTTTAGGCTCGAGCTTATGCTATTGAGTGCGAGGAGATTCCAGATGAGACCGTTGTTGTTGAAGGTACATTCTTCATACTGAATCAACCTGTTAGGGTGCTAATTGATCCGGGTGCTACCTATTCGTTTATTACTCCCTTATGTGTGGAACGTGTGAACTGAAAGTTGTATGTTTGCCATACGAAGTAGAAGTTGGTACTCCAATGGGTTCTAAACTTGTTACTAGCTCAGCTTGTAAAGCATGTAAAATCCAAATTAAGGATAGGGAATTCTCAGCCAATCTTATTGTACTACCTTTTCGAGACTATGAGGTCATTTTAGGGATGGACTGGTTGGCAAAACATCATGTCCAACTAGATTGCCGGACGAAGATTATAACGTTCTGGGTACCTGGTCAACCAATACTGGAGGTAATGGGTCGAAGAGATTTCACCGGGAGTTCCATCATTTCATCTACAAAAACAGTGAAGTCCTTGAGAAAAAGGTGTAGCGGATACTTAGCTTACTTCATCAACAGGCCGTCGGACAAAGCTAAGTTAGAGGAGATTCCTGTGATCAAAGACTATGCAGATGTGTTTCCAGAAGAATTACCCGGTTTACCCCCAAATCGGGAAATCGAGTTTGTTATAGAGTTACTGCCTGGCGCCCAGCCGATATCTAAAGCTCCCTATCGTATGGCACCGGCCGAGCTACAAGAATTGAAGGACCAATTGCAAGGATTGTTGAAGAAGGGGTTTGTTCAACCAAGTTCTTCTCCGTGGGGTGCGCCAGTTCTATTTGTAAAGAAGAAAGACGGAACGTTGAGGCTATGCATCGATTACCGAGGACTGAACCAAGTGAGTGTCAAGAATAAATACCCTCTTCCCCTGATCGACGAGTTATTTGATCAACTACAAGGAGCCAAAGTGTATTCGAAACTCGACTTGAGGCAAGTGTATTATCAGTTGCTGATAAAAAAAGATGATGTACCTAAAACAGCTTTCAGGACGAGATATGGGCATTATGAATATGTAGTTATGCCTTTTGGACTAATTAATGCCCCTGCAGCTTTTATGGATTTGATGCATAGGGTGTTTCAACCCTACTTGGACCAATTTGTGGTGATCTTCAAACATTTTGGTATACTCAAAATCTGAGGCGGAGCATGAGCAACATCTGCGGTTGGTACTACAGAAACTTCGAGAGCATCAATTGTATGCAAAGTTTAGCAAGTGCGAATTTTGGTTGCAGCAGATTGCATTTTTGGGGCATATTATATCCCAAGAGGGAATAGCAGTGGATCCAGCAAAGATAGAAGCAGTGATATCTTGGAAGAAGCCAGAGAATGTTACGGAGATTCGGAGTTTTCTTGGTCTAGCCGGCTATTATCGGAGATTCGTGAAAGATTTCTCTAAGATTGCAGGACCGCTTACAAAGCTCACTCAAAAGAAAACAAAGTTCGTGTGGGATGATAAGTGTGAGAGCAGCTTCCAAGAATTGAAGAAAAGATTGACTACCGCACCTGTTCTTGCATTGCCTGAAGAAAGTCAAGGTTTTGTAATCTATAGCGATACTTTGAAAGAAGGATTGGGTTGTGTGTTGATGCAAAATAGAAGGGTGATTGCATATGCTTCTAGGAAACCAAAGCCGTATGAATTGAATTACCCGACGCATGATTTGGAGTTAACGGCTATTGTGTTTGCACTCAAGAAATGGAGGCATTATCTGTAGGGTAACAAGTTTGAGGTATTTACTGATCATAAGAGCTTGAAATACTTGTTCTCTCAAAAAGAGTTGAATATGAGGCAAAGACGGTGGATGGAGCTTTTGGATGATTATAACTGCACAATCAATTATGTGCCTGGTAAAGCAAATGTAGTTGTAGATGCCTTAAGTAGGAAAGCGAGCATGGCAAAACTGGAAGTCAAGGTGCAGGAGTTGTTGGAGGAAGCATTTTTGTGGAAACCACAATTGACTCGAAAAGAGTTACTTTTTGCCACTACGCAAGTTCAATCGACCTTGTTGTTTGAGTTACGAGAGGCTCAATAGAAGGACCAACAATTTCAGAAGATTAAAGAAAGTAAGGCAGATTTCAAGTTTCATGATGATGGTGTTTGGAGGTTTAAGAATCGGATTTGTGTTCCCAATGAGCCAGAGCTGAAAAAGAAGATTCTTGAAGAAGCCCATAATTCAAGATATACTATTCACCCCGGCGGAACAAAGATGTACCAGGATTTGAAGCAACACTATTGGTGGAATAACATGAAAAGAGAAATTACGGAGTTTGTGGCACGGTGCTTGACTTGCCAGAGAGTCAAAGCAGAACATCAACGACCCGCAGGTTTACTTCAACCGTTGGAGATTCCTCAATGGAAATGGAAAAATATAACTATGGACTTTGTTATGGACCTGCCTAGATCACAAAAAGGTCATGACGCCGTTTGGGTCATAGTGGATAGATCGACTAAGTCGGCGCACTTCTTACCGATGAACAAGGAGGATAGTCCTGAGAAATTGGGAGATATGTATATGGCGGAGATTGTAAGATTGCACAGGATGCTTGTGAGTATTGTATCGGATAGGGATCCTTGTTTTACTTCCCGATTTTGGAAAAGATTGCAAGAAGCTTTGGGAACGAAGCTGAGTTTCAGCACGGCTTATCACCCTCAGACTGACGGAAAATTGGAGAGGACTATTCAGATTCTGGAGGATATGCTGAGGGCGTGTGTTTTAGACTTCGGGAATGGTTGGGAGAAATATCTATCTCTAGCGGAGTTCGCTTATAATAATAGTTATCAGGCCACTATCGGGATGGCCCCATTTGAGGCGTTGTATGGACGTAAGTGTCGATCCCCAATTTACTGGGATGAAGTAGATGAGACGAAGACTTTTGACCCAACCCTTTTACCTGAACTTATGAAGACTGTTGATAATATCCACCTCATCCGAAAACGGATGCTTACAGCCCAGAGCAGGCAGAAGAGTTATGCAGACCGCCGAAGACGGAGCCTAGAGTTTGAGGTCGGCGACAAGGTGTTCTTGAAGATATCACCCCGGAGGGGACTGATTAAACATGGCAAGGGTGGAAAGTTGAGCCCGAGGTTCGTAGGACCATTTGAGATAATTGAGAAGGTTGGCAAATTGGCGTATCGCCTGGTACTACCCCAGAACCTCTCCAATATTCACGACGTCTTTCATGATTCAATGCTGCGAAAGTATTGTACTGATCCGTCGCATATCTTGGAGCCAGAGCCGTTGCAGCTTCGGGAGAACTTGTCTTATGAGGAGAAGCCCATTTGGATCCTAAACCAGCAAGATCGGGAGTTGCGCAACAAAACTATACCAATGGTGAAAGTGCTGTGGGATCATCATGGAGTTGAAGAAGCAACGTGGAAAAGTCGAGACCAGATGGAACAACAATATCCAGCTTTATTTCAAAGGTAATATTGAATTTCGGGACGAAATTCTTTTCAGGAGGGAAGGATGTGAGGCCTAACCTCGATTTGCGTGCGATACCTCGTTTCATGTACCCTAATCTAGATTTGCGTGCCTTGACCTAGGTTTAAGAATTGTGTTCGTTTTGTGTGCCATGCATTGAATTATGTGCATTCATTTAGGAGTACGTGCATTTACTTGGAAAGCGTGCATTCGTCTTGCAGTGCGTGTCCTACCTCGTAGTGCGTGCCCTAGACCTAAAAAAGCGTGCCCTTACGCTAAACACGAAAGAATCTTACACGAAGTACTAGGTCATTAATTAATCCTACAAAATCCACTAACTATTATTAAATTATTAATTCAACACACTAGAAGACAAAATTTTACTAAACACTAAGCATTCTTCATTCTTTATTCCTTATTCTTTTTGCACTTCCAACACCCAATTAAATAATACTCCAATAGATGACAAAAAAAATCAGATTTTCTATAGCCTTGGCCGACCAATAGGTGGTATTTGTGCATGCTTGCTCAATTTGAAAATGCATGAAAATTGGTAGGTGACTATTTTTGCCAGTTTTGAACATTTTTTACAGAAATAGGCCAAAGCTAATTTCGAATCTAAAGTCCTCAAAATGGCAAATCATTAAAATGTGTCCAAATCTAGAAATCTGGAAAAATGAAGCAGGTTTTGGCAGATGCACTGACCTTGTAGAACGAACCAGATTTGACTTAGTAAATGATGTCCAAAATGCATGAAATTTGGTGTGCTGCTAGATTTTTCAGTTCTGGACATTTTTGTCAGAATGGACTAAGGCTAAATCTGAACCTAAGGACCTCAAAAACGTCAATTATTGAAATATGTGCAAATCTGGACAGTTTTGTGCTATCCCACTATTTCGGCTATAACTATTGATCCCGAAGTCCAAATGATGCAAGGTTTGTTTCTGATTTTAGTTCACTTCTTAAGCTTTAATTTGAAATCTTATTCACTAGAATTGGATATTTTTTGCTTGTCTTAATGATTATGGGAAAACAGCCTGTTGCAGTGAGGGTTTCACTTGGTTATATGCTTAGAAAATTTGTTGTAACTTCTCTTGTGGTATTAAATGCTTGGGTTTGTGACTTTGGGATGTTGTGTGGACTGTTTTGAGTACTTGAGGATGTTTGAATTAAATGATGCATGACTTAAGATTGATTTTGAGTTGACTTAGGGTTTAATCACATGGGTAAGTAAGAAATGGAAACCCCAATGACTAGGTAGGCTTGCTAAGTGTTGATCATTTAGATATTGTGTGGAATTATATGCTTAGTAGGCTGCCCGTAGATGCCCTTATAGCCCTAAATGTGATTTTGATCATTGCATGTTGACAAATAGGCCTTTCTTGCATCCGAGCCCATGTAGATGTTGTTGCATGTGAATTATCTTAATATTTGATTACGTAGACTTTGAAATGAGTTATATGACTTGATTTACATGTATTACATGGCTGTCCGTTTAATGTTCATATAACTCCATATGCTTTTCAAGTGAAATTACTTGTCTATTCGTGCCTCGCTTGTTTACTTATCAATGTGCAATCCTATGATTGTCCGGAGGCAACCTACTTTGTTGTCCTCCTAATGTGATATATTAAATGTCATAAATGTGCATTTCATACAAGGTTGCAACCTATCATTCTTGCATGGTAGCGTTCACGCACACCGGGCGGCATCGGGCTTGCTGGTACAACCGTGACTACCATGGTACCAATTCCCTCTCTTGCTTGGGGGCTAGACTTCCTCGGAGAGTTGGATCGTAGGTTTCGGGGTACATCTGGAGTACACCCACTTGGCGTGTTAAGGGGATGATTTGAAGTTGGACGCAACAACTGAGAGCAAAAGCTCACTGTATCCTTTTACTATGTGTATAAGTATTCTCGCTTGGTTCCTAGAGGATCTCGGGGAGGAAAGATGGGTAATTGTGTTCCTTTACTTTTGTATTATTATTCTGTACTTAATTGTGTTATATTCATGCTTGCAAAAAGGATTTTCATAAGTTGAACCGGAAAATGAGTTTCAAAACCTATTTCTCGTTCCCCCTCGCTGAGTTCATAAGAACTCACCCTCTTTTATCATCTCAGGTGAAGAAGATCAAGAACAGGTACCCGAGGACGACGTGCCTAATGATAATTCCTTGGAGTGATTGCCTGTCTTATGTGCTTTACGTGATTATGGCTACTTGTGAACTCCATGCTACTTGAAGACTATTTCTTTTATGTTGTTTGTTGTTTGTAATGTAAAAGACCCCCGTTGTAATTTGCGGTCTAATTTTGGTTTGTACTGATATTAACTAGACAGACACTAGACACTACTATGGTTATTTTGCTATTATTACTGCTAGTATCTATAATAGGATCGTGTAGTATTAGGTAAGGGCTAAGTATAATGAACCAATCAAATTTTAAGCAGGTACTCGTTGTTAAGCAAAGATCAACAGGCACTTTCATAACGAGAATAAACAAACAAACGAGGCATAGTATTAGGCTAGGTTATTAATCAACGTGTCATCGAGATAGTTAGTAGTCGTTTCAATTGATGGTAAATAGTAATCCTAGTTGGAAATAAAATTAAGATTGAAAAATTTGAGGCGTTTAGAGAATTAGGCCAAACCAAAGAGCCCAATTACAGCCGTTATGCTGCTGGTTTTCCGAAAAATTTTAGAGTTTAGACTAAAACATTAAGTGCTAAATCTTCATAAACGATTAAGTGTATGATGTGACCTGAATGTTTAGATCACACCCTAGTCTAACCTTATAGGCCAGGTTGGGGCGTGACATCCGACGTTGGAATTAGCCAACGTATACACTTAGCCGCTCAAACTAACCCCACGACAGATGGAGACCCCAACTCTAGCCTGTCACTAGAAATAAAGATGATGCTGAGGATGTTTAAGGAATTTAAGGAGCAGGTAGCCCGGCTCGGTAGGGATCCCCTGGCTCCGCAAGCAGCTATGCCACGACCCGTGTGTCCACAGTTTCACATCCCAGACCCAAGGCAGAAATGGAAGCAAGACGAGGAGGGCTTCCTGGAGTCGGTGGCTGGACCTGAGGAGGAGAGAGGTAGAAGGGCGGCTCAAGCCGACCCCGAGCAGGCTAAGACCGCGACTGCCATAGCCAAGGTTATAAACCAGCTCGGTGTAGGCCCACTCTTACCCGAGGTGCTAGCCACGCCGCTACCCACCGATAACAGGATGCCCAACCTAGCAGTCTACAATGGGGATGACGACCCAGCTAGCCACTTGCTCAACTTTGACCACCACATGACTCTGCATGACATGTCCGACCTCATGAAGACGAAGACATTCCCGACCACCTTGGTTGGAAATGCCTTGGACTGGTTCCAAAAGCTTTGTCCCGGCTCTATTGCAAGTTTTCATCAGTTGGCTGAGGTTTTTCTATACCGCTTCGCGGGAAGCCGACGCGCCACCCTCCACACTTCTACATTGCTATTGGTGAATCAGCATAAGGGGAAAAGTTTGAGGACTTACACAGCCAGATTCAATGAAGAGTCCCTCAGAATTCCTAACCAGGAGGACTCCATGGCGTTGATGGCTTACCAGAGTGGGCTCAGGTCAGGCCCTCTTACATCCTCCTTGGCCATCGACCCCGTGGGTACTGTAGCCGAGCTGATGGTGCGAGCAGAATGGTACATATACTCGGAAGAAATCCATCAGGTGAAGAAGGATGATGACAAGGAGAAGGAAGCCAATAAGAAGGGAGAGACCTCTCGAGCCCAACTTAGGGGTAAAGTCCAAAACGACCGAGGTAAGCAGCCTCATCAGCCGAAGCAAAACCCCCGGTTCACTATGTTCACTCCCCTTAATACCACAAGGGAGCAGATCCTGATGGAGATCCAGCACCAGAACCAGCTGCCTCCAGTTCCAAGGATAAAAGGCCGACTTGAGAAGCGCAATAGAACCAAATATTGTCACTACCATATGGATTATGGCCATACCACCGAAGAGTGCAAAGATTTGAAACAGGAGATCGAGGGACTGATAGTCTGAGGTCACCTCCGGAGGTACGTAGATTAGCAGCCGACCCGAAATCACGATCAAAGAGGTAAAGAGAGGAGTCCACCCAGGCGCCAGGCCGGGGGCAGACGTTTGGCTGTGATTGAAACCAGTGCAGGAGGATTGGCGTCGGGTGGGGAGACTACGGTATGCAGTAAGGGTTATGTTCGGCCTGGGATGGAGTATGGACCGGTGCGGGGTCCGGCCCCGGAGATAGAGGAGCTCACCTTTTCCTCAGAAGACTTGGAAGGGGTGATATTGCCCTATGATGACCCACTGGTGATTAGCGTTGAAATAGCCAATTTCACTGTGATGAGGCTGATGGTGGACACCAGGAGCTCGGCAAGAGTCTTATTCCTCAATGCTTTTGATCAAATGGGGTTGGATTGGAGCCAAATCAGGCCATTAAGGGGCACTTTAGCTAGTTTCACTGGGCAAGCCCACCGAGCCGAAGGGGTTATCAACCTTCCGCTGAAACTGAAAGACGGAGATAAGAGGGTTTCGATACAAGATAACTTTATTGTGATGGATTGCAACTCCACTTACAATGGGATCTTAGGTCGGGTGGCACTCAACCATTTCAGGGCCGTCCCTTCAACCTACCACCAGGCCCTAAAATTCCTGACCCCAGCCGGCATGACCACCATTCGCGGAGCCTAGCTCTCAGCCCGGGAGTGTTATGAAAACTCCCTCCGACCCAAGTATCAGGTTGGCTAGGGACCAGATTTGCCCAAAGAGAAGAGGGATGCTAAGAGAGGCAGCCCGGTAGAAGACCTTCAGGAGGTGAAACTCTCCGATGAAGCAAAGAGAGCAAAAATCGGAAGTGAACTTTCTGCCGACCTCAAGAAAGGTATAACCAATTTCTACTGAAAAATGAACACATATTTGCATGGTCTGCCTCTGACATGATAGATGTTGACCCGGGAGTGATTGAGCATCACCTGAATGCCGACCCAAATCACTATCCGGTGAAGCAGAAGCACAGACACTTCCATTATGATAAGCAATAAATCATAGCAGAATAGGTGGACAAATTGGTAGACGCCGGCCATATAAAGAAAATCTAGTACCCAACCTGGTTATCCAACATGGTGCTGGTGACCAAGTCCTCAGGATGATGGAGATTGTGTATTGATTTTACCGACCTCAATAAAGTCTGCCCTAAGGATTGCTTTTCCCTACCTCGGATTGATCAGATGATGGATGCCACATTCGGGTTCGAGCTACTCTCTTTCATGGATGCCTTCAAAGGCTACAACCAAATCAAGATGGCTTCTGGAGACAAAGAGAAGACTGCTTTCACCACCGATAAAAGTCTCTACTACTATGAGGTCATGCCTTTTGGCCTCAAGAATATTGGAGCTACCTACACTCGGATGGTGATCAAGGTTTTCAAAAATCAGATTGGCCGAAATATGGAGATCTATGTGGATGACATGTTGGTCAAGAGCAGAAGGGCGGAAGATCATGTAGCCGACCTAGCTGAAGCCTTCGTTGTAATAGAGCACTTTGCGATAAAGTTGAACCTGGAGAAGTGCGCATTTGGCGTCAAGGGAGGAAAGTTTCTGGGCATGATGGTCACAGCCCATGGAAGAGAAGCCAGCCCGGAGAAGGTTTAGGCGATCCTCGACCTAGCACTGCCGACCTGCGTAAAAGACGTCTAGGTATTAGCAGGCAAGGTCGCGGCACTAAGCAGATTCATGTCCAGGTCGGCTGATAAGTGTGCTCCTCTATTCAAAACATTGAGGAATCTTAAGAACTTTGAATGGACTATGGAATGTCAGAATGCCTTCCAAGAGCTGAAAAAGGTATCTAGCTTCGCTACCCCTACTATCCCGACCTGAGGTGGGGGAAGAGCTGGTACTATACCTAGCATGCTCGGGGACAGTAGTGGCAGCGACACTAGTCCGAGAAGAAGGGAAAGAGCAGAAGCCGGTCTATTATGTCAGCAAAACCCTGTAAGGGGCCGAGGTGAGATACTCCTCCTTGGAAAAACTTACCCTGGCGCTCATCACAGCGGCAAGAAAGTTGAAGCAATACTTTGATACTCACCCAATTAAGGTCATGGCGGATGCCCCACTCAAGTCCATCATGCACAAGCCGGAGGCATCGGGCAGGCTACAAAAATGGGCAGTTGAGCTGAGTCAATTTGACATCACCAACTAGCCCAGAATAGCCATCAAAGCCCAAGCCATCGTGGACTTTGTAGTGGAATACACTAGCCGAGCCGAGCATGACCCAGAGGACGTGTGGAAGGTCCATGTGGATGGGGCCTTAGAGAAGTCTGGAAGCGGAGCCGGAGTGGTCATCCTCGACCCGAACTGGCATAAGCATCAATACTCCCTCAAGTTTGCCTTTCCGGCGTCCAACAATGAAGCTGAGTACGAAGCAGTGGTCGCAGGGCTGAAAATTACAGCTCAGCTCGGGGTACAGACAGTCGACCTGAGCACTAACTCTCAATTGGTTTCTAGTCAAATATCGGAAAAGTTCAAAGCCAAGGACAGTACTATGCTGGCCTACCTCAACAGAGTCAAAGATCTGACCTCAGGGCTCAAAAGGTTCGCGATACAGCAAATTTCGAGGGAGGAAAATATGAAGGCTGATGCCCTATCCAGGTTGGCCTTGGGCGATAGCCGACCTACCCTGGTCTATGTGGAAGAAGTATTCGAACCGAGTATTCAGTTGGGGGTACAAGCCGTAGCCGAGCTCAATTTAAGCCCAGATTGGACCAAACCAATCGTGGACTACTCGGAAGGGGGTATGACCCCAAATGATGAAAAAGCAGCTCGGAAGCTCATGAAACAAGCCTCAAGGTTTGTCATAATTTCCGAGCAACTCTACAAGAGAGCCTATACTTGGCCTCTCTTAAATGTGTTGGGTCCGAGGAGGGAAACTATGTACTCTGAGAGATCCATGAAGGAATATGTGGAAACCACTTGGGAGGCAAGGCTCTGGCTCGGAAGGCATTGAGGCAAGGCTATTTCTGGCCAACCTTAGAACAAGATGCTAAAGAATATGTAAAAAGGTGCGATACTTGCCAAAGGCTTGCTAATGTACAGAGGAAGCCTGCGGTAGACCTCGCGGTGATGATAAGCCTATGGCCATTCTATCAGTGGGGTCTAGATATCATCGGCCCATTGTTGACCAGTGTCAGCCAAAAGAAACACACCTTCGTAGCAGTGGACTACTTCACCAAATGGTCTGAGGCTGAAAGTGTTGCTAGAATAACAGAAAAGATAGCTTAGGATTTCGTATGGAAAAATATCATTTGCCAATTTGGGGTGCCAAAGGTCATCGTTACTGACCACGGCAAGCAATTCGACAGTGCATACTTTCGAGGCAAATGTGCTGAGATTGGGATCGACCTTAGATTCTCATCTATTGCTCACCCTCAAAGTAATAGCTAAGTTGAAAGGACTAACCAAATCATTTTACAGGGCTTGAAAACTAAGCTTGAGGATGCAGAGGGCCAGTAGGCATCGATTCTCCCTGAGGTGTTGTGGGCTTAGCGGACCACCAACAGCTTGGCAACGGGAGAATCGCCCTTCGAGTTGACCTTCGGTACTCAAGCGGTGCTGCCAGTGGAGATCGGGTTTCTGACCAGTAGAACCCTCCACCATGATCCAGAAATAAACGGAGCACTGATCCGTGAAGAGCTCGATCTCGCCGAAGAGCTCCGAGCTAAAGCTCAAATCAGGGTGCTAGCCAGCAAAGTTGCCATGCAAAGAGCATTCGCCAAGCAGGTCAAGCCTAAGCCTATTAAGGTTGGCGACCTCGTCCTCAGAAAGGCTATCTTTTTGCCGCGCTTGAGCAACAAACTCTCCTCGACCTAGGAGGGACCGTACAAAGTCATGAAAGAAATCCGACCTCGGACCTTCTACCTTCGCGATAGATACGGGAAGTAATTAAAAAATGCATGGCAGGCTGAACACCTGAAGAGATATTTTGTGTAACGGCCCCCGAGCTGAAAAATCTTGTAATGGCCCCTAAGTCGAAATATCTTGTAACGGCCCTCGAGCCGAAAACTCTTGCAACGGGCCCAAGCCGAAATCTTTGCTAAGGCCCCGAGCCAAGCATCGCTTGTAATTGGCTCCCGAGCCTAAGTACTTTATGTACAAATTCAATGCAAACCCATTTTATAAATCAGTGCAACGCCTGACCCGGGCCTGAGCACCTCAGCTACTTAGCTACTGCCAACTTGGATTAACACGGTGGCCACACTTAATTACGAGCTAATGATCAAGTAAACCAGCTCGGACTAGGTTCTAGCTCGGGTACAATTAATAATAATTTGATTAATTTTACCAGTTCGGATTAAGGTCCAACTCGGTATAATCCGACTTTAGGTCGGCATGTTAGTTTGGGTCTAAACTCGAGCTCAACATTTGTCAACATTAGTTTGACCAATTTAAATCGGACTGACGAGTCCAGGTCAGCAACGATAATAGTTGTCTAATTAACTAGCTCGGATTAGGATGATAATTCATTAATCGTATCCAACTCGGTTCTTTATATTTAAATTAAGTTTGAAAGGTCCATTATATTGGCCCAACCCCACCTACTTAAGAAATTTGCAAAGAGAAAGGTACACATGTACGAACTCGAGTGAAACACAAATAAAACTAGAACATTCATTTTATTTCATTGGAAAGAGTGACAATTACAAGGAGCCCAACTTGGGCGAAATTACAGAAGCCCGACCCGAGTGATTACAAAGTTTACTTAGGAGCGACGGTAGAGGTAGTGGCATCGATTTCATCCCCGATCTGGTCTATGCCCTTCTAAACAAATTCTATCACCTCATTGGCTTGGGACTTCAGATCGGCCGCGAGCTCAGGAATCTCCTAGAACTTCTGTGGCGGAACCTCTAAGATTTCGATGTAATCATTCTTGGTGGCATGGAAGAAGGTCTTCGCTCTCTCCCGAGCTGCGACTTGGCCCCGGAAGTAGTACTTCAACTCGGCGTACCTGGCCATCGCCCCACCCTCCGTGGCTAACTAGTCCACGACCTCTTGGCTAGACTTAAAGGCTTCCACCGCCTTCTCCCCCTACGAGCTGACCCGATCTAACAGATCCTTGAGCTTTGCCTCGGCCTCGTGCTTGTCCTTCTTGAAGCGCTCAACATCCTTGGCCGTAGCCTCGAGCCGGGACTTCTCCTCCTCGAGCTCCCTCTTCAGGCGGACGATCTTTATCGTATTTGCCTTTTACCTCTGGGAAACATCCTCTCTCAGGGTCTCCAGCTCGGCTCGGGAGTTTGTGTATCTCTGCTCAAGCTCAACGCAGTGAGCCTAGGCTCGGGCGAGCAAGCCAAGTACCAAAAAGATGCGGCACTCGGCCTGCACGAAAGATGACAAAATGATCAGCCGAGCCAACAAACTTAACCATATCAACGCAGTAAAATATGCCTTACCGTGACTATGACCGTCCTCAGGTCGAGCGAAAGCTACTCCGTTGGGACCGATGCCAGCTTGAGATCGCGGGCGACCTTAGCTGCCTCCATGAAATCCTTGTTGGGAGGGCTCACCTCAGTGGTATTGCTTTTCCCGGAATACTCGGGCCAAGACCGTTTCCTATTATCGGGGTAGAATGCTAAGCGCTCAGGGATTGCCACGCCCGAAATCGATTTTTTAGTCTAGGGAGACGCCGACGTCCCCTTGGAAGAGACCTCAGGCCGCTGCCTCTGCTCTTGAGGGATTGAGGATCCCAAGCCGGACCGAGCAGAGACCTCGCCACTGGCCTCATTCTTTTTCTTCATCTGGGCATACGCGAGCCTCCTTGTGTCCGCCATATCTGCAAAAAGCAAGGGAGAGAGGTGAGAAACAACCAAATGCAAACTGAAGGAAACAACGGTAGACAAGAAGACGGGGAGGTCGGGCATTGATCCTGCGAACTGACCCTCTTCTGAGTTGGACTTCGTATTCTCTTCGGGATCGGGAAGTACGTGAGGGTGCTCCCTCCTCAGGTCGGGCTCTCTACCGAATAACTTGGATCTCCAGATCCTGTCCCACCTGAGGACACTGTCAATATCAATCAACATACTCGGCTCGGGTCTCAGCACCCTGACCTCGGCCAGTTCCTCCACTGAGAGCTTGGGGTCGTCATTCACAGTCTTTTTCAAGGAAAGATTCCAATCCACTCTGAACCTCAGGTTCATGGCCGGCTCGACCCAATAGTAGTCGTTGTACCAGCCCTTGTTGGAGGAGTTCTACTTGGTGAATATGGCGTTGCTAACCCAAGCTGTGAAGTGGAACCACCCTGGCTGCTTTGGATTGGGCTTGCAGATAAAGAACTGCCTGAACCGACGCAGGGTCGGCTCTATCTTCCTCTCAAGACAGAACACATAAAACGCCACCATCACGGCCCAACCGTTAGGTGACATTTGACCCTGGCTAAGCTCGAAGTAATTCAAAATATCGGCGATGAAGTCGGGAAGTAGAAGCCGGACGATATCGAATGTGAGGTCGTAGATGGTGAAATGGTCGGGTGGAGGATAGCAGGCAGGCTCGGTCCAACCTGGCACCTTCAGCTTGTGGTGTTGGTCGACCGACCAGTCCTTTAGCCTAGCGTTAGCCATCTGAACAGTAGAGCGCCTACAACAGGCAAACAACTGCTCTATCCTCTTTCCCCGAGCCGACGGACCGCTAGCTGTAGCTGAGCTCTGAGGTTGGACTGCCTTAACCGAGACCGCTTCAATCAGCTCCGACGCGGAGACTCCAACTAAGTACTCATGTGGTATCTCGACTCCTTCCAACTGGTTTAGTGGCTCGTCATCCTCCCTATCTCCCAAGTCACCCAGGTCGGCTAAAGGATCTGCCTCAGCTTCTTCTTGCACTCGTCTGACCTCGATCACTTAGCAATCATTATCAATTTCCCTGAGCCCAGATTTCCGAAATGATTCTTGAGATGCACCTTTGATGTCATCACTGTGCCCTCTATCTGAAGTCGACTCCGAGCTCGACGGATTCTCATCCCTTTCATAGGACCTCACCTCCATCGCTTGAAAATCTTCCGACTCCGACCTCCCCATCTTGTTTACAAATTAAAATATGTGCAGGAATAACTAAAGGGAGTCGGGACGTACCTACTGCTCTAGTTGTCGAAGATGACCCGATCTAATTACCTCTGACCTAATTGGCACCGAGCTGATGGATTCCGAGCTGAATACCCCGAGAAGATATTTTTCGAGCTAAAACTGTCCGACTACTCTGGTTGTCGACCTGAAAGCTCCAAATTTCGTAAGCGAAGTGTAAAATAAATCTCGGATGTCAAGGCCCTATTTATAGCCAACTCTGGTAACTGCCTTGGGAATCCCAAACGTCGCATCTTGTCATAACTGTTCGGTGATGTGTCAGCCATCTGAAAGGCATGCACCGCTGACGTGGCTATCCCTACTCTGCCAGGGTCGGGTACTTTTAGCTTAGGAAAAACTCCCAAATCTAGATCTCACCCTCTCGATCTCAACTTGGGGAGGGGAGGAGGATTGACAAGGGGGATCCCGAGCTGAGGTAAGCGACCCACACCGAGCTGAGGTGGGCTAATATGAGCCAATCCTAGCATATACAGCTAATGCCCAACCTGGATGCTGATCCGACCTCACCCCGACCCAGGAAAACTCCGATCTCAGCGCCAGCTGCCCTGATGAGACATAAAGGCTTGATAGGACATAAAGCTGCACCGTATTAAATGCTGTGAGGTCCGAATTTAGTATAAATAGAGCTCTACCCTTTCATTTCAAAGGTAACTGCTCATTAAATGCTCTCACCTACTTTGCCAACTCGGACATACTAATCATTCGCTCGCCCGAGGGGAAAATCTGGGTCATCACCCCGCCTTTTCCTTGTGTAGGTCAGGTAATCGACCTGAAAAGTTTAATTCGGAGGCCAACCTGAAAAGTCCAGCTCGACAGGAAAAGCTCCCAACCTCAACGTCGAGATTCTAACCTCGACACTTTCTAAAATCCTCAGATCAAGCGAACCTCTTTTCTCTAGGTATGTCATCAACCTTTTCTTCTCTTCATACTTTCTTATATTAACATGGCGAGGTCGGGAAAGGAGTCGGACTCTGAAAATGTGTTAGGAAATAAATGTGACAATTGATAAGCAGTATATGTAACATAATCAATCAAGAGCTTTGCTTGTCGAGTATTATCACGGTCGCGAGTAACCATGGTATTCACATTAGAAACTTGAGAATAGGAAACAACTGGTTCCATAGTTACTAAGTTGGTCATGGGACACCAAGGTGAAGGAGAAGTGTTTGGTGAATTATGTGAGTGAGTTGGGGGACACGCGTGATGAGAAGAAGGTAGATTAATTGAGTGTGAAGACAATAGTGGAATTGGAGGTTGCTGTTAGGAGAAGTAGGAAACAAGTGAATACTTGTTGTAAGAGCATGATTGTGGGACGCCTGATGGGCACTTGAAGAGCCATGTAGCAATACACGAGTTGAGAAGACAGGTAGCACTTGATCTAAATGTGAAGTGCTTGAAAAAATGTGTAGAAATGAGGGAGCAAATAACGGGATTGGAGTAGATAAGGAACTACTAGGCTTGGAGTTAGGGGATTGCGACGAGGGAAGCACATAAGATGCAGGGGTTGGATTATCATGGAGTTGTGCACGTGTAGTAGAGACTATATATACCAAAGACGTATGAAGATAATACTACAGAGACAGCGAAGCAGATGGAATAGAAGAGGCAAAAGGAAAGGTATGGTCATAAAAGATTACATGACGTGACAAATAAACTCTATCAATAGGAGGATAGTAGCATCTGTAACCCTGATGGGCATGACCGTACCCCAAGAAAACACATGGTACTAATTTTGGATTGAGCTTGTCAGCCTTATAGGCACGTAGGAATGAACAAAACAAACACCCAAACACCTTGAGGAATGGATAATAAGGAGAACTGTGAAACAAATGTTGAAAATAAGATTGATTGTTTAGAATAAACATAGGCAAACAATTAATTTAAAAAACTACAGTATTGAACAACTCTAACCAAACTAATTTTGTGAGTGATGCATAAAAGAGAAGAGTAGTCTCCATTTCAATGATATGCCTAATGCTATATATTTGGACGAATATTTTGGACACTTTGACATTAACTTGTATATTATGGCATTGTTGTCTATATGTTTCTTTACATATTGACTTGTTAGTGACATTCATATTTTCCTTCTTTTTCATATAAATGAGTCCCTAATATTTATCATTAGAAAAGATGTATTCTAAAATGGTTTAAAATATGTTGGCATATTTTCTTTAACATGATAAATACTTAAAGTTATTCACAATGCTTAGATTATGTGATCGAGACTTCAATAATCTATTATGGACTATCACATGTGTTGTCATCTTTGATTGACATAAATATGTTAATGATAAAGGATGGTAAGCTACGTGTCATAACAATATGAGATGCGATTAACAAACATGTGGGTGATTATTAGTTGAATAGATCACTGAACGTGACGTGAATAACAAATTACATGACGTTGGATTATTAATTTGTTATTCGTTGCAATTGTGCATATAATCCTATGACTTAAGATATTACAGTTGTCATATGTATTGGGGTTTAATATTAGCACTTAGACAATGCTTTTCCTCGAGTACGAGATGAGTTACGGCCTCTTGCAATTTTATTCTTCTGATATAGTGAGTGACAGGTAGTTGTCGAGATAGGATCCATTAATCTCTGTTGTGAGGTGGTGTCTTATGCGATCTATTTTTAGTAGTTGAATGAAGATTTCATTAACTAAGGCATGAATGATGGAAATGAGTTTTTCCATGTGTCATCACTCATTCTACCACTTAGATATAAGCATAGCATCAAGTTTATGAATTTAATATTTTCATGGTTCTTACTCGATCGGGACGTTTTAATGGAAAAATTGAATTGTATAGTTATCGGCGACTGTAAATAGATTCATTTGAATTGGACTTTATTGCCTTATAAATTATCTTGATATGTTGCTAGACGCCATTCAAGAACTTTGAGGGTGTTTTGAGAATGACGGGAGACATTCTCTAAACAAATCGAAGAGTTTGATTAACATTGAAAGTGTTCAACGTTTCCTAATTGCTATATGGTGGTGGATCTAGAAATTCACACACAATAAAGTATGATGAATGGTTTTTTTTATCGAGCTTGCGTTTAGTTTCTCTTGAATTGTTAAAGTGTTAACAATTGTATCTTGTTTTTCTTGAATTGTTAAGGAGTTAACAATGGTGTATTTAACCATTAAAAGTTAATGGGGCTCAATATGCAATTTTGATTAATTGTAGGGACTAATGTGCAAATATAAAAAAGTTATTTCCATAATTGAAAATAATGATGATTCGTTTAATTATGTATTTGCACAATTAGGAAGATTAACTAATTATATATGTATAGTGTGTGTGTATATATATATATATATTAGTCTTCTAAATTAAAAGATTCTAAATGCTTAGAGGAAATTTAGCTACATCAACATTTTATGACCAAGTCTTGCATATATGGCCAATAAAGACATATTATATGCATATTTTGAATTGGAAAAATAATATGTAGGATATGTATGTATATGTGCAAGATATGAATTATCTAAGTCAAAATTTCTTTAGTAAGCCTTGACCACATATAACAATACATAGGGTAAATTTTACACTTAGTCCCCATTGTTGGCTATTTTTTTCAAGTTGATCCTTAATATTTTAAAAGATTTATAGACGTCCATAATGTTTACAAAGTGATTCAAAATGGTCCACATTGTTTAAAACTAGTCAATTTAGTCCCTATTATTTCCCATAAAATTTCATTTAGTCTCCAAATAGGGATAACATGCATGAATTGAATTGAATTTTTTAAAAAAATAATAGGGACTAAATTGAATTTTTTGAAAAATAATAGGGATCAAATTAACTAAGTTTGAACAATATGGACCATTTTAAATAACTTTTGTAAATGTTAGAAACCTCTATGAATCTTTTAAAACATTAAGGCTTACATTGAAAAAATATTTAAACAATAGGAACTAAGTGTGAAATTTACCCACAATACATATAACAAAACAAAAGCACTATTTCTCTTCTATAAGAGGAAACTCACGACCAAGAGAAAAGAAAAGAGGAAGAAAAAAGTTTTGTTTCTTTAATTCTTCATGTACAAGCTCATTTTCTCCAAAGGCTATGCTAGCACAAACATTCTAGAAGGTAAAGGAAGCCATTCTTTGGTTGTGTGGATCAACTTGAGCTCTTGTGCTTTTAAGAGGTATTGTATTGCATCAAGTGAGCAAAGTTTGTGGATTGGCTTGTCTTCAAGAGGTATACCTTATATCTAACTCTTGATTACATATATTTGATATATACGTGTCTTGATTATGTTAATTACATAACATCAAAGTAAGGGTTAGGTCTTTCATATATTGATAGGACTTACACGTGTAAGTCTTACCAATCATATGAGAAGTTGATCCATCCATCCGAGCTGATGCAAGAATTTTCTGAATCTCATAAGTAGTCAACAAACTTGACCAACAATTTAGCTATTGCTTCTCTTTGGATCTGCAAAGCTAATTACACGAGTAAATTGTTTGCCGCCCCCTTGTGTTTTGCTGTAAATACTCATTCACCCCCTATCTTTTTAAAATAGGCTCATTACCCCTCTATGATTTTTGGAGTGTAGTTGACGCACCCCAAATCGCTAACACCGTTAATAAAGTTAATGGAACTGGTAAAATGACCACTTTACCCCCTTCTTTTTCTTCTTTTCTCCCTTTTATTTCCTTTTCTACTTTCTCCTTCATCTTCTTTCTTCTTCATCTTCTTTCTCTTCTATTTGTTCACTTGTTTTTACAGAATACTCTCTCTCACACACCCACACACATGCACACCCGTGACAAATGGAAATAAGTAAAATCAGAGCATGTTTAGTGAGTTTTGCGGTTTGGGATAGGGGTGGCAGGTGGCAGGTGGCGGGTGGTGGCTTTAAGGTGGGGGACTGGTAGGGGTTGGGGTGGTTTAGGATTGAGCCATTGAAGAAAAAGATGGTTGTCTCAGGTTTGGGGTGAGGTATTTTTGTTAGCATCCACGCTGAGAACTGGTGATCAGATTTGTACCAAGTTAGCTCAGAATCATTTCTGTTGATCTTTAATTTAGTTCTGTAAAAAAAAAAATTTGTTATGTCAAAAAGTAATAACAGATACAAAAGTTATATACAATGAGAGACTGAAACTAATGTGTTAAAGTGGGCATGAATGCTTGATATGTTCTGGACTTAATTGAAAACCTACAAATCTGACCAATTTTGTCATCTAATCTTCAGTTCACAAAAGGCATTTTGGTTTTGTGAAGTGATAATGGCATTCCAAGTGAAAGCATTTCATTGTAACATTTTATCAAACAGTTTGTGAGCTGATGAGAATAGATCCAATACGAGCATGGTGTTGAGTCATAGCTGTAGCGAAAATTCACTTTTTGTAAACATTTAAATATGAAATTTTATGATTCTTCTCCATTAGATCATTACATGTTGCTTCTCTAATGCTAAATCCAGATTCACTTTTGCTCAATGTAATTTAGAAACCAATGACTTAAAAGGAATTAATTTTATCAATCAGCTTTAAAATCACAAAATCAATTCAAAATGCTTTTAGGATGGATGATCAGCTTTACAATCAAGCTGTATCTGATTTATAATTAATCTTAGCAGAATTTATAACCATCATTTAGCTATGAAAGATCAAAGACCCTTCTTCAAAGTAAGCATCAAGACAATATAATTATTTACATATATTGGTGTCTGTTGTGTTTTGTATTTTGAGAGAATGAAAAGCTAGACATAACTAACGATTTGTAAGAGAAAAAGAGACAAAAGAGGTGTGGTACTGTGAAAGACCTTCTCTTTTTACACAATTATGGGTGTGTATTGTATTTGGAGAAGATGAGGTAGAGAATGTAAATTAGTAAAGTTTGAAAGTTTATTTTTGTCTAGCAATGAATTTATTTAAATCAAAAGCATAAAAAAAAATTACATTTTAAGTGCGTATGTTGCAATTGCTATTAAATTAGACGGTTTTTTTAATGGAGGGGGGCGGTCAACTACATTCCAAATATCACAGGTAGGTAATGAGTCTATTTTAAAAATATAGAAAGTGAATGAATATTTACGGTAAAACACAGGGGCAGCAAGTAATTTACTCCTAATTAAACTATAGCCCATCTTTTGAACCCGTGTTTGTTGCACAAGTTTACAAGGCCATCATCGTACAGCCCAAGCAACATAATAATCTCTCCATCACTGCCTTCCATTTTCTTCCCCATCAGTATTTATACACTACATATGCCCTCGACGCCTTGACCTAAATACTTGCTTGTTTGCTAAGTTTCGAGTAGTATCAATGGCGAGATCAAGCTCGTTGAAATCAGCAGCTGTGGTGTCTGGAGCCCTAGCTTTTTGGTGGCTTGCTATAGAGTTAGATTTCAAGTCGTGGCTTGACAAGGCTCGTGCTGCCATCGACAAGTCTGACCCAACTCGCGACCCTGATGATGGCGTCGGTGAAAAAGACACCCAAAAGTCGCCGGAACACGTCGATGATGCCGAGGAAGAAAACTAATGTCCCTAGATTGTCTTTTTATTTTCTTATACTTTCATGATTTTTTATGTGTTTTATTGACTGGAAAAAAAAAAAAAGGGTTTACTGAATAGCTATGTCAACTTTTTAGTGGATTAACAGATTTTAGTTTCTTAGTTTTCTTGGAAAAAAAAAAAAAAACATCAAAGTAAGGGTTTTATGAACATAAGCTTGAAATCTCTAGAAATTTTTGAAATTCTAGTGTTGCTTCTGCTATGATTGTGAGCTAGTTCATGTGCATAAACCCAAGAGATCCTTCATTTGACGCTCGGCTAAACTATTTTGCTGAGGTGTGTATGGACATGATATACGATATTGAATTCTAATGGCTTTAAAATGATTTTTAAGGAAACCTTTTGTTAATTCGGGAGAATCATCACATTGAAACGAGCGTATTTTTGTACAAAAAAGATTTTCAACAAGAGTCTGAAATTGAATAAAACAGTTGTTCGTATGTCAAGAGCTTTATACGAGGCTGGGAAAAAGTGGGCGGAGACAGCTAGAGAGTGATAAGTAACAATTTTGAATCAGAAATTGGATCCCCCAGTGGTCGTTAAAAGGGTGGAAAGGTGACGAAGCTGATTGAGATAATCAGCAATAGACATTTGGCCCTTTATAATAGTGCAAAGTTTGGCACGAAGCAGCAATTTTCGGGCACGGGATTAGGTGCCAAAATGATTCTTGACGAGCACCCCACAGAGCGTGGGCCGAGTGATAACCAAGAGCAGTATGAATTAACGAATCAAAAAATGTAGTAGTGATATAGGCGGTGACAAAACTATTGTATTTCAACCACTCGTCAAGACAGGAATCAGCGGAAGATGAATCTTTTGAAGAGGAGGAAGCAACGGAAGAAGAGTCTATTTTTGGGGTTGGAATCGAGCCATCGACGTAGCCGAAGGAGGCCATTAAATCGTAGGAAATTGGTGATTTGGGTCTTCCATGTAAGAAAATTGGAATGATCGAGGGAAACGGTGATGTATACTTTCACATTATAAGTGGGAAGAGAAAATACAGAAGGAGGAGTTGACGCCATTGTGAAGAATATTGTGAAAGATTGAGACACTGAGAAGGCTTAGAGGAAAGAAGGCAGCAGTAGGCCAAAGGAAGCTGCGGACACTACAAAACATTTGGGCATTAGCGGTGGTTATATGGGCTATTAGTGGCGGTTTTTAACCGCCACAAAATAATAGGTGATGATTCGCTAAACCGCCGCCTATGGAGGCATCGCCAATTGTATTAGCGGTGGTTGATGCAACCACCGCTAAATTTAGTTTTTGCCGCGGTTGATGAACTGCCGCTACATATCTTTCACGGTAGTTCTGCAACCGCCAATAAATATCTTTCGCGGCGGTTTCAGAACCGCCGCTAAATACCTGAAGCCAGCGAGTCTTCCATTTCACAGACTTTTGTATATTGAGACTTATGGTTTCACCCTCATTACCAGGCAACAAGCTGATAACAATATAAGCCCTGATTTAGCTTTATGTAATGCAAGATGATCCACAGCAGTGTAGAAACAAATGTTGTGAAAAGTACAAAACCCAATTTCTTTTCCTCTTGAAACTTGAATGATGATAATAGTCAAACAAATTTCTCTTAAACCAAATAAGAGTGAGATTTCTGCATTACTAAATAGTATAGATATTTCAGTTCGACAACTCCTTCACCAGAAAATAAGAGCTTCTATACACACTTCTTTTCCTTATGGTGTTCCATGTGTTCAATCATTGCAAAACACTTTCCAACTTGTGTGATTATATAACACAGAACGCTTGCATTAGTACCTTTATCATATCATTTACATACACAGCCAAGAAACTCCAGCCAAACAAATCTTGACGGCTAATGTTTTTGCCCACAACTTAATTTGCAAAGAAATACAGCAATTAATTAAACACTAGTACTATGAGTTAGAAGAACTCAATGATTAAATGAAGTTCACAAAAATCGTTTATCCCTGTCCAGAAAGCCACCCCAGCAACTTAAGTTTTGCATCCACTTACCACCAAGGTGCAACTTAAACTCAAGAAAGCATGATGAGGTGATAGATTGACCTAACCTACAAATACGTAGCCTAATAAAATGAAAAGAAAACTGAGGCTACAAATGAAATTTCACATAGAAACCCTACTCAATAAATCTGCATTCATATCCCCACAAATTACTTAAAAGAAAGATCTCCAAGACCGACACAATATTTTTCACAAGCTATTAAAATATTAATTTCTAACTCATAATCACGTATCGATTTAGGCATGCACCCAACAAATAAACCATTATTAACATCTAGTTGAGACCCCTTATGATTTCCAAAATCAAACTTATCGTCTATACTATTTTCCATGATTGACGGTAAATAGCATACTAATTAGCATAAGATAGTGTAGAAGTAAGCATACAATCATTCAAAACACGTAAGCAAACAAATTAAACTATGAGAAATCACATTACAATCGAATTACAGTGATAAATAAGGATAAAATTAATCACAAGTTTTGGGGACAATTAAACAAACTAGCAGCTCACATAATAAAATGTATAAAAACTCTCGTCGTTTATTATTGCATGTAATCAATTAAGATAAGTCAAACTTTTCCTGTAGACTATTGAGATGAGCCTCCATCTTGTCATGCTTAGCCCGCTCAGCAACTAATTGTATCTGAATGTTGTCATGCTTAGCCCGCTCAACAACTAATTGTGCCTCCATCTTGTCATGCTTAGCCCGCTCAGCAACTAATTGTGCCTCCATCTTAGCCCGTTCAGCAAATAATTGTGCCTCCATCCCCACTTCGTGTTTCTTCAAATTTTCAACTTCAGTTGACAAACTTCCTAAATCATTAGACATATCATGCCTCCTAGAGCCAAAGAATGATGAAAGGATAGGTCCCCGCCCTGCCCCTCGAACATGACTGGAGTGTTCCAGGCCCCGTACCTCACGAATTACCTCGTTCTCTAAGTCGATAACAACAACTCCATGTGAGATTTTTTGCTTCTTGTGAGACTCGCATTGATCCTAGACATAAAATAGAAACCTCAAACAAACTTCAAACTCAATCAAGTTTTATGCAACTTGTACAAACCAAAGAAAAGGCCAGCCTTATTTACTTGGCCAATTTTTCATAAAAGAATCATGAAATTGTTTCTTCATGCTCGGTTATATATAGAGCAATAAAAGGAAAAGTCGACTTTTAAGATAGAATATCAACTAGCATACTAAAATTAGAAGAAAGCTATATACCTTGTGCTTAATTGCATTGATACAAAAGTTAAATGAAAGTAAACACCTTTCATTAGAGTTGTACTGTAGTTGAATAAACCTAGTTGAGCATAAACAAATTGCAATGTGCAAAAAGTAATGAATGGTCCATTTCATATTAACATAACAAAGATTTATCCAAAAAGCAAGAAAAAGAATTACCAAATTTTTCTTAGAAGTTGGATTTATTTGGTTATTTTTGCTCATGTGGGTTTCTCGATAGAAATCGATGGGATTCACTGGACCACCTTGCTCTATTCCCTACAAGATTATATATGTAAGTTTAATTGTAAGGTTAATCTTTTATTGTGAAATTGTAACAAATCTAAGAAATGTTGTTTCAAATACCATAATATTCAGCTTTTGTGCACAACTCTTTCTACCCAATGTGTGAAATTCTGTTTGCTTGCTCCTATTCTTTCTCGCTTGGTTTGATGCCGCCTGCCGATATAAACATAAAACTTATAGTACTAACTTAATGATGACAACTATAACTACATATATCAAAAGTCAATGCCATGCTACTTACTTTGGCCTCCTTGGTTAAACAATCATTGACAAAATCTATCCACTGACTATCCTCCACCTCTTTTAGAACAAGAGCATGAATTTGTTCTATGGATTTTCCTTCCGCCACATACTTGTTTACTTTTTGCCTTAACCTATACTTATGGTTACTCAAATCTGTACCAATAGTGTCAAGCACGTAGTGTATTCACTTTTCATACTCTTTCTTGTCATCAGGAAAAATATAACGCTCCTAACACATACAAGAATAATTAGTATAAAAAGAGCGTAAAACAAGAGAAAATGCATACATAGAAACATAAACCTAAAGTATAGGTAAAAGAAAATGCATACATAGAAACATAAACCTAAAGTATAGGTAAAAACATTGAAATTAACAAAAGCATTAGTTGGCATTAACCTTCAAGTAATTGATAAATTTCTCCTTCGTGTAATCGTCTTTGATTATGTGCCTTCAATCCTTTTTTGCTATGGAACAGTAGTTGCCCATTCAAGCAAATAATCCGAGACTAGTAGCTAAATCAACTGATCCATTCCCAATCGGTTGGCCATCAGCATTACATTCAATTTTAATTCGTTTGTCATCATCCAACTGCCAAATTTGTTTGCACCTATTTTTGCCACGAGTCTTTCTTTGTGCAATAGTTTCTAATTATTCTTACATAAAAGGAATTAATAATAAATGAATCATAGTACTCTTAAGTTCTTAATGCTTGATAAATGAATAATAAAACAATGACCTGAAAGATCTTGATTGTTGGGGTCTTCCCCATTTGACGATGATGAAATATTTGATAGGTTCCTTATGTCCATTAGCTAAAAAATTCAACACTAAGATGAAAAACCCTAATCATTATCTTTTTCAAAGAAAGAAACACAAAATTGTGAGCATTAGAAAAACTTTGTCACAAATAGAGTTTCATCTTTGACCAATGAAATGATAGGAGTTTCAACTTTTAAACTCTTTTACCTAATATAAAGTTTTTGGGTGCCAACAAAGATAAACAGTGTAGAGGGTTTAGTTATTTTAAACTTTTTGAAAGATTTTATCCTAAGAGTTAAAACCCCATGAATTATGCAAGTTAAAAATTGAATTCCTTCATGATTTGAAGTCGATATAAACTTCCAAGCTAGTAACAGTAAAAAAAAAGAAAAAAAAAAAAAGAAAGCATGAGAACTAAACTTTTGAAAAACAAATCACCCACAAAGATTTTACCTTGCTTGAGGAAAAAAAAAATTCTACTTTGCTTTTTTGAGGTATCGTAGCCTCCTCATTGCTATAATCAACATCACTCTCCTCAGCATAAGAACTTAACCCCTGAAGCTCATCATCCTCAACTGGCCTATAATCATCATGAATCTTTCTTTTACCCATCCTCCCTGATTCTGTCCTGCTCTTCCTGCTCTTTTTCTTGACATTTTGAACAAAACCTAACAAAGATGTAGCCATTGTTGACAAACCCATAGCCTCAATTCTTGCTTTGTTCCCTTCAATTCTCTTCATTCTTTGCTTCTCATAGGTTGCTATCTTCTTTTGCACTCAGTAGCTATGAAAAAATGTAGATGAAATGTATGGCATCAACATTCAGCAATTATATTACCCCACTTGACCACAATTTGTACAATGCATTTTATTCAGGAAGGACAAAGATCTATTCAATTCTTACCAATCACCGAAATGAAAATTTTTGTTTTCATTCTTTTTTTGTGTAATGTATTGTGTATGTCTAAGTATTTGCTAAAATTAAGAAAGCAATGTAACATAAATTGAACAATCATGACCAGCCTTAAGTACACATTTTACATGGCAGAGCATGAGGGGAGTTAATGGATGAAGTTGAAGGCAATGTGTTCACAATTTTTAGTAATATCATCAAGCAAACATGATTATGGCACATAAAGTTTGTATTATAACTGACATTCTAAAGTGGTATTTTGTTTTCAAATGATGTTATATGATACCGGTTACTCATACAATATATTTTACGCATGATACATTGACATTCATCCTATATTTAGAGAACTAAATCGACATCATAACTGAAGCAACCTATGTTCAAGAGTCTATAAAATGCAATTTTAGGCAAAAATAAAATTCATGTAGTGATTACTTATAGACTGACATAAATAAAAGCAGTTAATTGTTCCATTTAATAAGGATATAGTCATACCAGGGAAGTTTTTGATTATGGCACAATCCAAAGTCCTTCTTTGACCACTACACTACAACCCTTACTATAGAGAAAGCTTAATACAATTTGTTGATGGCATCATTTTCGGCTATTATAACTTTATTATCTGTTCCAAAATCCAGAAAAGTGCAAAGGTCTTTGGATATATACAATCACAATTGCAAAGCTATACTGAAGTGAAAGAAGAATAAACAGCTTTCACAATCAAAACCCAGACACACGACAGAGAAAAAGAGAGCTAGAGATAGAAGAATCACATTTTTTTAGATAGAAAGGTTGTTTCACTTGCTTCGCGGTTTCTCTTTCTTTCTTCTTCAATTGCCTATCCTTGAAAGTTAAAAATAAAATAAATTGAATTGCCCTGTTTTACATAAAGAAGATATCCAAAGAAATGAGAGTTGATGAGAAATGGTATTTGACTAATTAAAATCAATTAGTATTATAATCGGTGAGGCTCATTAAAATTGATTTTCTATTATATTGCAGGCCAAATGATATCCGTGCACTGGAAATTAATTTTGGAGGCATGGAGTTATCTATGCCTAAATGGACACTACAAATTAAGAATTCAACTAACTTCAAGGCTTATTATTTCTATTTGGCAAGTGCAGTAGCAATTGAAATAAACATAAACCATCAAACAACAAGATTAGTAAAGACTTGAATAGTTAGGCTACCCCCGAGGGCTTAGTCCCAAGAAAAATTTATAAAGAAAGAAGTTCACCAATGGCAAAGTCAAGGATAGCTCGTTTCCCACCCCAACCTTCAATGTGTATGCATGTATGTCTCTAATATACAAAAAATGTAGTAAATAAAAGAGTAAAACACAACGTACATATTTGAATCTCTCTATGTTTAGTGTCTGTAAGACAAAACAACTATATAAATTTGTTTGAGCTGAGAAGTCTAAGGCTCCAAGCCACGACCATCTCCATAAACCGATACTTCAAGTTTTCATGATACAGCCAAAAATAGGGGCAACCTTCCAAGGATAATTGAAAAACAGAAATAGTCCATGTAATTTGAAGACCAGAATCATCATACAGGATTTAGGAGTATCCAGAGGTGCAGATGCAGCTATTACAAATTATATTTAAAGGTTTCTTTGCAAATTATAGAAAGTTTATTGTTCACATACAGCAGGAGTCCCTGATTGATTCTCATCTTAAATATATATACAATTTAGCTGATGGATAGAAGCAGTAATTATTTCTCATCTTAAATATATATACACACATACATATATATAGAGAGAGAGATTGCTACCTGATTAATTCTTTGGAGAAACCAGGAGAGAGATAGGATAGTTTTGGTGCGATCAGATTGTGGTGCAATCTCATACAAGAAAAAAGAAGATTGGCATGAAGTTTGGTAGGAGTTTTGGATTTCGTGACATGAAAGTACAAATTATGGGTATATGGAGAAGTTTTGGTAGGAACTTTTGGTAAGAATGTGTTTTTTTTTTTTTTTGGATGACATTTATCTTTTTTGGGAATGTGAAGTTTTTATAACTTTTTATTAATAATTGCTCATAAGATTATTCTTTTACAATGGTTTTAAACTTGTAGCTTAATTTTAATAATTTTTTAAACAGTACTTAGTATTTGCAAAAAAAAAAAATTTGTACTAGAAAATTTGTAATAGGACCATATACAATGGTAAAAGTCATTTGCAATGACTTTTTGCAACAGTTTCAAATGGAGTAAAATGCAAAACACCCCATTCTTCTTTAGGTGCGATTATTCAATACAATTGATTAGAATTAACGAGACTTGTTTATCAGTGATAAATGAGTGCACATTGATGAACAAAAGTTGTGTTATTACTTAATATTTAAGTTATTAGGATAATTGAACTTTAAGAAAATAACATATGAATTAACGAAAGTTGAATTAATTAAGATAAATGAGCTTCACAACTGATTGCAATTAAAATTTGTGTATTATATTCAAGTGTGGATGAACAAGTAATCTTGATAGGAACGTACTACCCAACTATGAAGTAAATGAGCAAATGTGACTAATAAAGAGTGATGAATTACATGAGGACATAAATGACATTTAGACTGTTAGTGGCGAGTAAAAGCCTTGAGATGCCCGACCTCCAGGGTGGAACAAATGTGACCAAAGGATGCCTGACATTTCTCAAGATGCCACGTTCTAGTCACCGCTTGATAAGTCCATCCTAATTTCCAGGGATGCCTGACCTCTAGGGTTTACTCGATCTCCAAAGATGCCTAATGTGCACTAGCCAGCAAAAAGCGATACACGTGTAACCATATCTTTCTATGAGTGATTAGTATAAATACAAGGTCACACATTCTAAGAATGGCCATTTATTTTTTATACATTTATCTTATATATTCAAACTTTTCAATCTTGACATCGCTAACTTAAACATCGGAAGTGTTTAAAGGGTTTACCCTATGGATTTTATTTTGTAGGTTTTTGGAGTATATTCAATTAGCGAGGCTCCCACTGGAATCTTACCTCCACAGTGACAATAGTATATTCCTTATTAGGATTACGAAAAAGGATTTTTCGAACACTAAAAAGCACAAAGCCTATCTTCTGAGGATTGAGTGATTGGAATAATAGAGAAGTAGAAAGGCTTTGGCAAATTTATAATGGACTATCTAGAACAAGTATGTACATAGATCCAAACATATAAAATGCGATTAAAATTATTAAAACAAAAATGTTAATCTAAACTAATGTGACTAAAACTTAATTATAAAATTTAATAAAAAAGACTGTAGTATAAATAAAAATCTATTCACATATCTTCCCGACAAAAAAAAGAAGAAAAAAATACCTTTTTTCTCTCCAAACAAAAAAAGTAAATGCAAAAAGAAATTACAAAACCCATATGACTAAATTTGGCCCACTGATAAAATTGGGCAAACCTCTTTATTCTCCTAAAAAAAGAAGAAACAAAATTTAGGCAGACCCTATTTTTTCGCTGCTTTACTTTCTTCCCTAGGGCATACACAACTTTCACCTGCACGCAGCATCTCAAAGGTACGACATCTAATTCTTTTCATTTGGGTTAAAAAGTTGTGTTTGCATTTCTTTTCATTGATATTTACCCATTGTGTGTGCTGTATTTTTGGTCAATTGTGTGAAAGAGTGATACATCTACTTAGCTTTCTTAATCAGTAACCATATTATATTCGTGTGTGTATATGTAGGTATATGTGTCTATATAGATATATATATAATTTCAAGGTATATTATATGTATGTGTGTATTTATGTTACTTATTTTTAACATTTTATGCTGTTACTTTTTTCTTGTGGGTGATGGTAATTGAGGGGGCTGCGAAATTGAAGGGTTTTTCATTTTTATTAGAGAATGTCTAATGAAGGGAATGAATAATTGATAATGTGCACAAATATCAAAACTTTTCCGGATTTGAAGATCAAATTGCAAGAAAAGTTTGAGAAATAGGTTAGGGAAATAGGATAATTGAAATTGAGTAGTTATTATTTATCTGAACTAATGTCTAATTAACTGAATAAATAATTGTTAATGTGTGAAAACTATACAAGGGTCACGGACAGAGATGAGATTGTGGGCATAATAAGGTCATCATACTAACCTAACCCCCTTTTAAGTGAGTGATTGAGGATATTAGGCATCAAATGCAATGTTGTAGAAGATGATCATGTTTGTTGCTCGAGTTATGAAGTTATAAATTGTGTTTTCAGTGGAAGTATTAGTGCTTCCAACATATGTTCGCCTTCTGCAGTTTGATGATATATTTTTCTTCTCTCATTCTTATAGACACGAATGCCTCTTGTTGATACGAATCATTGTGGCTGCCTAGATTAGTATTATCAATAAGTACATGCATGTATCTATTTCGCATACCACTTAAGCTGTGGCAAGCAAGCCATACAACATGATCCCTGCATCTGCTAGTGTGTCTATTAGTTTATGATGTTTAATCAATTGTTGAAATTACCAGCTAATGGCATCAAAAAGTAGTCATCAAAGAAAGACTCGAGAACCGTCTATGTACAACACAGATTGGCCACTAGATGCAGATAAACGAATTAGAATATAGTTTAATGATGAAGGCCACCCTATTGGAGATCATGCAGCTACTTTCGCAACTAGTGCCGGAGTACTTGCTCGAATGGGCAAATATTGTGATATAACTAAAGACGATTGGAGGGAAATATCCGAGCCTATGAAGGGAATACTTATGGATTACATGAAGGTTAAAGCCAAATTACGCTATTTTAAATGTTTCTTCTTTTCATTATGCTTTTAGTTCTCGTTTATGTTTATATGTATGCATTTCTAGTTGTCTTAGGTTTCAATTACACTCTTCTTATACTAATACTTTTATATGTGGTAGGAGCGCTTCATTTTCCCTGAGGAGAATGAAGCATATAAAACATGTGAAAGAGTTTTGCTACAATCTATGGGGGCATAAATAGATAAACAAAAAATGCAAATTGAGGGATATTATAAGACATGACGTGGCATTAGGATTTTCTGAAACTGAAATTTATGTCTGTGTTCCACAGAGGGTGGAGAAAGCTCAGTGGAAAGATTTTGTAGATTTAACTTTATCGGAGGCAATGATAGTAAGTACCATACATTGGATTTTTGTATATATTTTATTGAGGAGTGATATTTGTCTTGATTTTATTAATACTTTACCATTGATATTTATATTGGCAAGAAAAATTGAAAAAAGCAAAACAGTACAGGAAACAACAAATACATATAGGTGGTAGTAAGAGTTTTGTCCGAAAGAGGAATGAGATGGTAGTATTTGAAAATAAATCTCTTAGATTTCATTCATAGATGATTAACTTTACAATTAAATTACGTATAAACTTGTAGGAAAAAGTAAAAGGTGGACCAGTGGGTGAAGTCGAATTATATCAAGCTACCCACCAAAAACCAAATGGTGCAACAAATCCTAAATCTACTATGGTTTTGGTATTTTCTAGTGACATATATCTTGTCTGATATTTGTTTTTTCTATTTTGTTTTAGTGTATGTTTATGCTTGTGGTTTGCATTGTGTGTAGAAAAAATGTAGGTGTCTCATCGAAGAAAGACGAGCCTCATTTGAAGTTGATGAAATTGAGTTAGAAAATAAAGTAATTCGTGAGGTACGAGGCCCAGAACACCCCGGTCGTGTAAGAGGACAAGGATTGGGACCAACCCCATCAACATTCTTTGGAACTAAAAGGCATGGTACATCTAACGATATAAGACATTTGGAAGCTGAAGTTGAGCTTTTGAAAAAATGCGATGCAGAGCGGGAAGCCGATGGGGCAAATTATTCCAAGTTAGCGGTAGAATTTGGGAGCCTAAGAGAAACGTTATACTTATATGTAGGCCAGGTAAACTTTTAGTTTATTACATGCATTATTGAGTATCCAAACTTTGACATACATCTTACTATGTTGTATGTTGAAGTGAGGGTCATTGTTTTAAATGAGTAACAGGTAGTTATTAGATTTATTTTGTTATCATGGCTAATTTTCTTATATTCTCTTAATTGTCAGGGAAACAGTTCTTAAATCTTTGTCAAGAAATGAACAAAGGATTCTAATTTGTTGAAAGGATTCTGATTTTGTTTGTATTGGTTCAGACTGCTTAATTTTAGCTCCTTGTATGAGGCCTATTAATTCAATTTAGCTAATTATTTTGAGTGTTTTTGGATATGCATTACTGCTTGGATTGGTACAATAGTCGTTTCTTTCCGTAATTCATCAGATAGTGGCTGTGACTTGTGCATAGATTATTCAAAATTTAAGAATTGTGATTAGAAGACAAAATACTTGGTTTCATTGATCATCACAATTTCAAAGATACTTGCACTTATTAAATTGATGTTAATCTGAGATGGTGGATATGTACTGTAGTTATTTGATTCAAAGTCTTATGAATGAGAAAATATTTGTAGAGCTAAAACAGTTTATTTTAGACATAGAATTGTAATAAAAGATAAACTAGTACACTTTCAAGAAAGGGAGCAACTCCTCTCCAATATCAAAAGAATTGGATGAAGATCTTCCAATTATTCTAGGAACAATTATTGGAAACTGTAGAAATTAGAAAATACAATTATGGAAAAGTGCACGTTGCTTTAAATGATTGAAGATGCTCGTTGCTTTTGGTATTTCAAGAGTCTTCCAACAGTAGAATCATGTAGCTAGAATTACATTTCCTCCAATACATGGAATTATTTTGAATTGGCTTTTTAATGCTGTGAGAGAAGGAATCTAAAAGCACTACATGGCAAATCAAGTTCCAAGCCGATAATTTTGACCAAATTGGAAACTATATCCTGAAAATACATTTTGTGTATGCAGAGGATTTCTCACAGGCACAAGAAGTTGAATGCCCTGGATGGCTAGTGTGTAGACAAGTCTCTATCACAACAATCTAACAAATAGACAATGAAAAGAGAAATTACAAGAAGGAAATAAAGAAGCAACAGTTAACCCAAGGTTCATCAAAGATCATTTTAACATCTTCAGAGCTTAACCCAAAATTCATCAACGATCATTTTAACATCTTAGTCAGAAACAATGGAATCCATAATATACTAATTGGGAAAGCATTACAGTTTTTGTAACACTCCGATTCCTCACGAGACCAGAGCCCTGATCCAAATCTCGAGGTCATAAAAACGAGGGAAAACAGACAGAGTTCTCCTGTTTCTAGACCTATCCTCAAACCTGCACGCAGAAGAAATGACCATAACAATAATATATAACATTCATTTCACAACTTTCCAAGACTATAAGGCCATCTGAGCCTTCCTACTATAACAAAATAAGCCATACAAGCATTTATTGACATTAACTAATGAAATACTAAGTTATAAATCCGCTTATCTTACCACTCTAATCTTTTCTATTTTATTTTCTTAGATTTTAAGCCTCCCAACCAACTTTTATTAATCCAAACAAGCATGCAAACTACTAAGCAATGTAGTAAAACTTTAAAGTTATTACAGTTTTCCCTTGACATTAAGTCTTTTTCAAGCTTCTGGTAGGTACATATTACAAATACCAATGAGGGGCAAGGAGAAAAGGAAAATACAAGATAAAGAGACCAAATATTTCCATTACACTCATAAAGAGGAGTTTAAATTCCCGAATACAAGTTCAAAGTCAATTGCAAGCTCAGAAGCAACACTCATCCAATATGCAACAGCAACCGTGCATTAAAACTGCATTTACAGACAAACAAAATTAAGTACAACCGAATTACAACATGCTAAAGTAATCGATCCCTCGCCATTTAGAAAAGGGGAAAACAAATAAATGACACTTATAGCTACAAGTTAAAATACAACATTGCATTTAAAAGTGTTAAGTTTCCAATGTCATAATTTTGGTAAGATGGATTACGGATCTCTCTATAAATAAATGACATTTGTAGGTACAAGTTAAAAACTAGTACTAAGGACACGATCTCACGGCCATAAACTTCAGATCCCTGACGGTAATATTATGCTGAAACTTGTAGCCTAAATTATGAAAACAGATAAATTAGTTTCTACAATTACACTATTGACATTTTCATTAGCAAAAAAAAAGCAAGCAGAATTAGATAACCAACTTGATGTCTACTTCTTCTCCATTTTGTATATTAACACCTAAGTCAACCAAGAAAAATTATTCATAAAACAAATAAGATAAAAAGATAAGGCATTATCTAATAAAGCTCGCCAAAAGATCCACTCCCAATCTTCCTCCCCAACTTAAACTTCCTATCCACAACTTCATCCAAGCCTTCCATTTGATTACCTAAATAAAGCTCACCAAGAAATAACATTGTAAAAATTTACTGAAAAGGATAAAAGACAAGAAGGAAAAGACCACCTTAAGTTTTTCTTCAAGACAAAGAGTTGGTGTAGGAAATAAAGCTATATATCTACATTTACAGACTATGAGTCAACAAAGCAATGAAAAAAAAAACAGAGAAGATAATTAGGGCAATTCACTAAGCCAAAGATGGGAAAAGTTGACAAAAAATTGTGAATAATTAACAAACCGGGAGACAATTATTTTCTTACCTATGATTGTTGCACAACATCACATAACAAATCTTCATTAACATCCTCCCGGATCCAGTCACTTTCTTCCAATTCCTGGCTTTCATTAGTGCGCTTGGATTGTTGTCATATCTCCTGTGACGGAAATTTTGAATCTTGTATCTCTTAAATTCTCTGTATAAAAAAAGAAAACAAATTTCGTTAAAAACATCCATAAATTAAATGCAAGAATGGATGTAGAAGAAGCAACTTACTCAATATATGATTGGATTTCATCAAGATGTAACAAGACATATCAGTGTTCTTGTGTAAAGCCCGACCCCGAATAACGTGTGTTACTTCGATTTGCATGCCTTAGACCTAGAATTATATGACTGACCTTGGATTACGTGCCATGTCTTGGTTTTCGTGCATGCCTCGTCATTCGTGCCTTGACCTAGAATTATGTGCCCTAATCCTTGACTTATATGCCCCGACTTCGAATTACGTGCGTTATCTCGTTGTGTGTGCCCTGACCTTGAATTGCATGTCTTAACCTAGATTTAAGTGGCATGCCTTGATTTACGTGCATTACATTGAATTACGTGCCCTGCTTTGGTTTACGTGCATTCACTTAGGGTTGTGTACATTTACCTTGGAATTCGTGCATTCGCCTTGAAGTGCGTGTCTTACCTCATAGTACTTGCCATAGACATTGGAAAGCGTACCCGCACGCTAATCAATAAAGAATCCTACACAAAGCACTAGACTATAAAATAATCCTACAAACACCACTAACTATTATTATAAACTTAATTCAAATCTCTACAAAATCCACTAACACCTAAATATTATATTTTAAACTCACTACAAGACAAAATCTCACAAACCTCTAAACATATCCTATATTCTATTCTACCTAAAATCCCTAAATACCCAACATTCTCTTACACACATGCTAATCCCTAAGCACTTTCCTATTATCTAAACATTCCTATGACAAGTACAAGACATAATGCAACCTAGGATAGACAAATGCATGACAATACAAAAAAAATAATAATAAAAACCTCACCCAAACCCTTCCCATTCTCGACCAAATCACCAAGCATGCTCCTCACAATTCAAATTGCACAATTGACAAAGCAAAAATCAGATTTGAAGGCCCTAAGGCCGACACACACACACACACAACTCATCACGTTTCATTTTCCTCTCAAAATCCTCTCAAGCTCTCATTCTCTCTCATTCTCCCTCATTTTCGACCATGGCTTCTCTTGAGCTTCCAATACCTCAAGTGTCACGCCCCAACTCGACCCCTCCTATAATCAGTCAGGACGCAACAGAATTTCGACAGTATAACGACAGTAAATAGGATACCGAGGTCCTAAACCAACCTCAATAGAACAACATACATCAACTCCACAACCATACAACAAATAACTCCTCAATAAATACAACATACATCATAACTATATTATACAATAATCATTCCTCGTTATACGCCTCCGTTCCAACATAATACATAAACCTTAATATACCATACAAAAATATATTGAGCCAATCTAGCAACCTAATCATAAACAAAAGAAAGGCTACTAAGACAACATCAACTAATTCATTAACTTATCAACATCTTATACATTATAAACTACAAAGCAGATAAAAGTCTACTAAGTTAATTTACAAGATAATAAAACATGTACGACATCACGGATAACACTCTGGAACATAGGACTCATCCACATAAGGCACGTTTTCCATATTCTCCTCTTCAGGAGGCACGTACCCGTAATCCTGCGAAAATACACCTGTATGCATGCAATAATAGAAAGTGAGCTTATATAAAATAAGCCCAGCGAGGATCCGATAGATCTCGAGTAAGGTCTACTAAACTCCTTGGAATAATCCTTTGAGTCAGTAAACACATAATAACAACAATAATAATATCATC
Source organism: Ehretia macrophylla (assembly GCA_037974665.1). Taxonomy (NCBI): domain Eukaryota; kingdom Viridiplantae; phylum Streptophyta; class Magnoliopsida; order Boraginales; family Ehretiaceae; genus Ehretia; species Ehretia macrophylla. The sequence goes on from CM075775.1 coordinate 11,459,753, forward strand.
ACATAACAATATGACCATTCAATAAAGGATACTCTAGTTGGTGTAGCCCCAAACACCATCACGATCATAACAGCCTTCTTGTGACTCCCATAAACTCACGCACCTGGGGTACCCCCAATAACCTTGCCTTTCATGACACCTCTGTCATGCGAGCTGGAGGCAATCTCTAATAGTCATGCCGTTATCAACCCGATAGCCCAATGCTGCCCGAGAGGTGGCACACACACACCAGAGACCCAGCAATAATAATAAACATCAATCATTCACAAGAGGACAGCCTAGCAGAACTGTTTATCTCCCAGCATCAATCATCAATCAATAATCATCAATAATCACATTATCATCATAATAACATCAATAACCAATTTAACAACATATAACTAAGTTAGATGACAAAGTAGGCCATCTAACTGAACATGTATTAAACACACAATAAAACCCTAATTTACCCGTCAACAACTCACAATTCAATCACTCAACCCACACCCAATCAACTAAGGCTCAATCTAACATTTTAAAGAAAGACAACCTAAACTTCAAATAATCATATCTTACATTCTACTAATCCAAACAACTCCAAATCAGTTTCTATCACTCACCCATTCAACTAACTACATTAACCCCCTCGAAAACCAACCAAAACACATCCAAATCATGCTCAACAACCCTAAAACTCTAGTGAGTCATGGCTGAAATTTCTGGATATTCACCCAAACATCATAATCGAAATTCGGCATTACAACGGCGCTACCACGTAATTATCAAACATTTAGAAATCGACGGCAATCGATTCCGATCAACACAACTCAATTTAATCAACATTGAACAAATTAATCAAATTTAAATACCCGAAAAATAAAAATTATGTTACAACGGATAAAAACTCGTAGTATTACAGCTAAATGATCCCTAGCATGCAAGGAGCAATAATCTAACATCAGATTAGAATTCTAACGGTTCGATTTTCATTTATACGCAAAAATGTAAAAGACAACTTTTGAGATCCAGAATTTTTCTCTCACCTTTGATGCGATATAAGCCTAGGAATGCGTGCAATGCATGCCCAACAAGCAGAATCCAAGTCGGCACGAAGTTCTACGGACAAAAACTAGCTTTTTCTTTGAATTTTTGCTTGGAAAACCTTGAAACTCTTTGGCTTTTTTTCTCCTATGGCTCTCGGCCCTTTGTGTGTGTGTGGAGTGTGTTTTGTGTTGTGTTGAGTGTGTGTTGATGACTATATGCAATTAAAAGAATGGTCAAATAAATAAAATGCAAAGTCAAAGTAGTATTTTTAGTCCTTTAATTCATTTTCTTGTCTTTTAAATGCATTTTCTTAATCACCAAAGTTCAAACAATTATTCAACACCCAAGCTAGCTCAAGTAAATTATTTTTAGGTGACAAGAAGTTTTACAATCAAACAATTTCACCCGAGCCGGCTTAAAACTCGATTTTCGCAAAAGTCGGTGTAAAAACCCTAATAAATTCTTAAGCCGATTTTAAAACCGTTTTCATCAAACACAGGTCTATTAAAGTCCGTGGACTAGGTCTAGAAGGGTTAAAAAGACCAGTTTCAAAATTTTAGCGGACGTGTTTCAAAAATACTATTCATTAAAAATCGACGATAAAATTTCTGACTCCGTTTTTGATAAAAATTTCATGAATGCACATTTAGCATGTTCTAGGAGTATTGATATCAAAATTACCACATTCTAAGTCACAGAGCACATAGACAGGTTAATTCACGTAAAACGAGATAAGATAGAAAAGTGGGGTTTCACATTCTCCCCGCTTTAAAGAAATTTTGCCCTCAAAATTATTACTTGATGTACTGAACAGATTTGGGTATTGTTGCTGCATTTGATCCCGTCTCTCCCAAGTAGCTTCCTCGATACCGTGATGCTTCCATAACACCGTAACCATCAGAATCTTCTTCGACTTCAACTCTCGTTCCATCTGATCAAGAATACGAATCGGATGCTCGACATAAGTCAGATTCTCACGAAGCTGTAATGGCTCTGGCTCAAGAATATAAGAAGGATCTGGATTATATTTCAGCAAATTAGACACGTGAAATACATCGTGGACATTAGAAAAGTTCTCCGGTAAAGCCAACCGATATGCCAACTTACCAACCCTGCCGGTAATCTTAAACGGCACAACAAATCTCGGACTCAGTTTTCCACCTTTACCATAACGAACAAACCCCTTACCAGGAGACAATCTCAAGAAACCCCGATCTCCGACTGCAAACTCCAAATCCCGATGACGCTTATCAACATAACTCTTGAATCTACTCTGCGCCGTAAGCATTCTCTGCCTGATCAACTGAACATTCTCGATCTTTTCTAGAAGCTCTAGCATGATAGTCGGATCAATAGTCTTCATCTCTCCTACCTTGTCCCAATATAAAGGTGAACGACACTTACGGCCATAAATAGCTGCGAAAGGTGCCATCCCAATAGTAGCTTGATAACTATTGTTATAGGCAAACTCGGCAAGTGGTAGATGTTTCTCTCAGTTCTTCCCGAAGTCTAGAACACAAGCCCTAAGCATATCTTCCAGAATCTGAATAGTCCGCTCAGAATGACCGTCGGTCTGTGGATGATACGTGGTACTGAAGTTCAACTGAGTACCCAAGGTCTCCTGAAGTTTCTCCCACAAACGAGAAGTAAATCGAGGATCTCGATCTGAGACAATATTGGATGGAATACCGTGAAGTTTAACAATCTGATCCAAATAAAGACCCGTCAACTTTGTAACCTCATTTCCCATCCTCATCGCAATAAAATGAGCTGTCTTCGTCAAACGATCCACGACAACCCAAACTGCATCATTACCCCTCGGAGTTCTAGGCAAACCAGTGACGAAGTCCATCGTAATATGCTCCCATTTCCACTCTGGTATAACCAACGGCTGAAGCAAACCTGCTGGTCGTTGATGCTCGACTTTCACCCTCTGACAAGTCAAACATCTAGATACAAACTGAGCAACCTCCCTCTTCATATTATTCTACCAGTAATGTTGCTTCAAATCCCGATGCATCTTGGTTCCACTGGGATGAATAGTGTACTTAGAATTATGAGCTTCCTCCAGAATACCTCGCCTCAAGCCCGGTTCATCGGGAACACAGACCCTGTTCCAAAACTGAAGAATACCATCCTCATGCAGTTTAAAGTCAAACTGATCATCCGTGATCTGATCCTTGATCTTCTGAAGTTTAACATCAAGTTCCCGAGCTTCTCTGATCTGAGACAACAATAAAGGTTGAATACGGAGATGTGAACACATCACCCCAACCTAAGTCAACTCCGGTCTCCAATAAGTGAATTCCTCAAGAATCTCCTATTTCTTGACAGCTAAACAAGAAATACTCGCATTCCGACTAAGAGCATCTGCTACAACATTTGCCTTGCCAAGCAGATAATTGATAGAACAATTATAATCTCCAAGAAGCTCCATCCACCTCCGCTGGCGCATATTCAACTCCTTTTGTGAGAAAAGTACTTCAGACTCTTATGATCAGTGAAAATCTCGAACTTACTGCCCCACAGATAATGATGCCACTTCTTCAGTGCGAAGACAACTGCTGCCAACTCAAGATCATGAGTCGGATAATTCACCTCATAAGGCTTCAACTTCCGGGAAGCATAGGCAATAACTCGGCCATCCTGCATAAGAACACATCCCAAGCCCTCCTTGGATGCATCGCTGTAAATAACCATATTATCGGTCCCTTCTGGTAGAGCAAAAACTGGAGCAGTAGTCAACCTCTTTTTCAAATCCTGAAACCCACTCTCATACTTCTCATCCCAATTAAAGATAGTCCGTTTCTGAGTCAACTTGAAAAGTGGCCCAGCAATCTTCGAGAAGTCAAGAAAGCTACGGATCTCAAAAACACTCTCTGGCCGTTTCCAAGACATCACCGATTCAATCTTAGTAGGATCTACAGAAATACTGCTCTGTGTAATGACATGGCCAAGAAAAGATATGCGTTGCAGCCAAAATTCACATTTGCTGAACTTGGCAAACAACTGATGCTCCTGTAGCTTCTCTAATACAAGCGGTAGATGTTGCTCGTGCTCCGATTCAGACTTAGAATAGACCAAGATATCATCAATAAAGATTACCACGAACTGGTCTAAATACGGCTGAAAAACCCGATGCATAAGATCCATGAATGCTGCCGGTGCATTAGTTAATCAAAAAGGCATAACAACAAACTCATAATGCCCGTACCAAGTCCTGAAGGCAGACTTCAGAACATCCTCCGTGCGAATCCGAAGCTGATAATACCCCTGCCTCAAATCAAATTTAGAATAGACTTTGGCTCCCTGAAGTTGATTGAACAACTCGTCAATCAGTGGCAAATAATACTTGTTCTTGATGGTCACCTGATTCAAACCACGGTAATCAATACACAACCTCAAGGTACCATCCTTCTTCTTCACAAATAAGACTGGAGCTCCCCAAGGTGAAGAACTCTGCTGAATGAATCCCTTCTCCAATAACTCCTGCAACTGAGTCTTCAACTCCTTCAACTCAGCTGGTGCCATCCGGTATGCTGATTTAGAAATAGGTTGAGTACCGGGAATAAGATTGATCACAAACTCCACATCTCTCTCTGGCGGTAACCCTGGCAACTCCTCGGGAAATACATTGGGATATTCCCGAATAATAAGGACTTCCTCTAGCTGTAGTTTATCAGATGGCTTGTTGATCAAATAAGCTAGATAACCCGAACACCCCTTACTCACCAACTTAACGGCTTTAGTTGCTGAGATAACAAAACTCGTCTTTGCACCCCGGTTCCCTACTACCTCAACTACTGGTTGATCTGGCAAACGAAACTGTATTACCTTGGTTCTACAGTTCAACTGGGCATCATACTTAGAAAGCCAATCCATACCCAAGATAACATCATACCCCCGGATAGGAAATAAAATAAGGTCCGAAGGAAAATTATGCCCCTTAACATGTATTATACAATCCTTACATACTAAGCCAGTAACATACTTATCAGTCAAAGAGGTACTAATCTCAACCACATAAGGCAATCTTTCAGGTTGCAAATTAACACGTTGCACACAAGCAGGAGTAATGAAAGAATGTGTAGCACCAGAATCAATCAATACTTTAACAAATTGATCAAGTATGAGGAAGTTATCTTCCACAACTGCAGTCTCCTCAGGCATCTCCTCTAAGTCAACTACGTAGGCCCGAGCCTGAACCCGCTGCTGCTGCTGAGGTGCACTGGCCACAGGTCGGCCCTGATAACCCTGAGTCGTTGTCCGATCCTCAGTCCTCGCATACCTAGGGCAATCCCTCGCCCTATGCTGATTGCTGCCGCAACCCAAACACGTCCCTGCTTTCACCCTGCAATCGGCCTCCACATGCCCCGTGCGGTTGCAATGTGTACACTGCGATGATGATGCACTAACACTGCCCTTAAAAGAACCAGGAGCTGAAGAAACAGCTGATCTAGTTTGCTACTGCTGAGGCCTTACCAAACTAGGCCTGTACTGACCCTGAGACTGGGCTGGCCTAAACTGGGACTGAACCTGATATGACCCCTGCTGAAACTGAGGCCGATAATAACTCTGCTGCCCTTGTGGCCTAAAAGAACCCTGCTGTGCTGGTGGCCTGAACCCAACCTGCTGTACGGGAGGCCTATATACACCCTGCTGATACTGCAGTTGATACTGCCTCTTACTGGGCTGACTAGACACAAGCTGATCCCTACTTTCTCTTCTCTAGTCTAGAAGCTGCCTCAAAAGCCTCAGTGAAAATATCATATCGATACAGAGCTATCACATCCTGAATCTCGGGCCTCAACCCTAACATGAACCTACGAGTCCTCTGCTCCTTGTCTGCCACATACTCCGGTGCATACTTGGACAATCGAGTAAATGTGGCCTCATATTGAGCCACTGTAGCATCTCCCTGTACCAAGGCTAGAAACTCTGCCTTTCTCTGTTCCCTCGCAATCCTCGGGACATACTTTGCCCAGAAAGCCATCAGAAAGGTACCCCAAACATAAGGAATACCCTGTGCTGCCCAGCTAGTCCTTACCGTGCACCACCACTCCTCTGCCTCATCATCTAACAAGTACACGGCAAAAGAGACTTTCTGCTCATTAGTATAGCCAAGTGGATCATAAATCTTCTCCAACTTGCTAATCCATGCCTCCGCCCTCCTATCATCCGGCTCCCCCTGAAATCTAGGTGGATGATATCCTAAGAACTCCTTCAGGGTACCACGCCCGTGGTTACCACCCTGAATATTCAGTAGCTGAGCCTGCATAGCCTGATTCTGGGCAGCCTGCCCTGCTAATAACTGTGCCTGACTAGCCACTAACTCTGCAATCCTCTCCATAGCTGCCCTCAATCGGTCATCATCCTTATCACGGCCCGGTGTTGCGTTACCTGGAGTCTCATTAGTCATCTCAGGCCTACCTCTGGTTCTCGGTCGACCGACCATTCTACTAATCAAAGAGTTAGCACAGTTATAGCACGTAAAAAGATTATAAACAATTATTAACACCTAAACAACAAACTCATATAAAACACATAAACAAATTGATCACATAATCACATAAGCATTAAATCACATAATCACTTAATCACATAATCACTTAATCATTTAATCATTTAATACATAGTTCACTTTTCTTTCTTTTCATACATACTTTCATGCTAAGACCATTACCCACATTCCGAGAATACCCCGGCTGACAACTAACATGTGCTCTGATACCACTTAAATGTCACGCCCCAACTCGACCCCTCCTATAATCAGTCAGGACGCAACGGAATTTCGACAGTATAACGACAGTAAATAGGATACCGAGGTCCTAAACCAACCTCAATAGAACAACATACATCAATTCCACAACCATACAACAAATAACTCCTCAATAAATACAACATACATCATAACTATATTATACAATAATCATTCCTCGTTATACGCCTCTGTTCCAACATAATACATAAACCTTAATATACCATACAAAAACATATTGAGCCAATCTAGCAACCTAATCATAAACAAAAGAAAGGCTACTAAGACAACATCAACTAATTCATTAACTTATCAATATCTTATACATTATAAACTACAAAGCAGATAAAAGTCTACTAAGTTAATTTACAAGATAATAAAACATGTACGACATCACGGATAACACTCTGGAACATAGGACTCATCCACGTAAGGCACGTTTTCCACATTCTCCTCTTCAGGAGGCACGTACCCGTAATCCTGCGAAAGTACACCTGTATGCATGCAATAATAGAAAGTGAGCTTATATAAAATAAGCCCAGCGAGGATCCGATAAATCTCGAGTAAGGTCTACTAAACTCTTTGGAATAATCATTTGAGTCAGTAAACACACAATAACAACAATAATAATATCATCACATAACAATATGACCATTCAATAAAGGATACTTTAGTTGGTGTAGCTCCAAACACCATCACGATCATAACAGCCTTCTTGTGACTCCCATAAACTCACGCACCCGGGGTACCCCTAATAACCTCGCCCTCCATGACACCTCCGTCATGCGAGCTGGAGGCAATCTCTAATAGTCATGCCGTTATCAACCCGATAGCCCAATGCTGCCCGAGAGGTGACACACACATACCAGAGACCCAACAATAATAATAAACATCAATCATTCACAGGAGGACAGTCTAGCAAAACTGTTTATCTCTCGGCATCAATCATCAATCAATAATCATCAATAATCACATTATCATCATAATAACATCAATAACCAATTTAACAACATAGAACTAAGTTAGATGACAAAGTAGGCCATCTAATTGAACATGCATTAAACACACAATCAAACCCTAATTTACCCGTCAACAACTCACAATTCAATCACTCAACCCACACCCAATCAACTAAGGCTCAATCTAACATTTTAAAGAAAGACAACCTAAACTTCAAATAATCATATCTTACATTCTACTAATCCAAACAACTCCAAATCAGTTTCTATCACTCACCCATTCAACTAACTATATTAACTCCCTCGAAAACCAACCAAAACACATCCAAATCATGCTCAACAACCCTAAAACTCTAGTGAGTCATGGCTGAAATTTCTGGATATTCACCCAAACATCATAACCGAAAATTCGGCATTACAACGGCGTTACCACGTAATTATCAAACATTTAGAAATCAACGGCAATCGATTTCGATCAATACAACTCAATTTAATCAACATTGAACAAATTAATCAAATTTAAATACCCGAAAAACAAAAATTATGCTACAACCGATAAAAACTCGTAGTATTACAACTAAATGATCCCTAGCATGCAAGGATCAATAATCTAACATCAGATTAGAATTCTAACGGTTCGATTTTCATTTATACGCAAAAATGTAAAAGACAACTTTTGAGATCCAGAATTTTTCTCTCACCTTTGATGCGATATAAGCCTAGGAATGCGTGCCCAACAAGCGGAATCCAAGTCGGCATGAAGTTCTTCGGATAAAAACTAGTTTTTTCTTTGAATTTTTGCTTGGAAAACCTTGAAACTCTTTGGCTTTTTTTCTCCTATGGCTCTCGGCCCTTTGTGTGTGTGTGGAGTGTGTTTTGTGTTGTGTTGAGTGTGTGTTGATGACTATATGCAATTAAAAGCTTGGTCAAATAAATAAAATGCAAAGTCAAAGTAGTATTTTTAGTCCTTTAATTCATTTTCTTGTCTTTTAAATGCATTTTCTTAATCACCAAAGTTCAAAAAATTATTCAACACCCAAGCTAGCTCAAGTAAATTATTTTTAGGTGACAAGAAGTTTTACAATCAAACAATTTCACCCGAATCGGCTTAAAACTCGATTTTCGCAAAAGTCGGTGTAAAAATCCTAATAAATTCTTAAGCCGATTTTAAAACCGTTTTCATCAAACACAGGTCTATTAAAGTCTGTGGACTAGGTCTAGAAGGGTTAAAAAGACCAGTTTCAAAATTTTAGCGGACGTGTTTCGAAAATACTATTCACTAAAAATCGACGATAAAATTTACCTCTGTACTTGTTGTATATGTGTGTACATGAGCTTCTATAACCATGCATGACAAGATATTCGGCTAGAACTTGAAGATAGGCAAAATCACGTAGCTGGCAGATTTCTGACTTGTTAGAACGAAGTGTATTTGGCCTGGTAAATGATGCTGAAAATGCGTGAAAATTGGTAGGTGACTAATTTTGCCAGTTCTGAGAATATTTCATAAAAATAGGCCAAGGCCAATTTTGACTCTAAGGTCTCCAAAATGGCAAAATATCGAAAGGTGTCAAAATCTGGAAAATCAGAAAAAATGGAGTAGGTTTTTGGCAGTTCACTGTCCTTGTAGAACGAAATAGTTTTGACATAGTAAATGATATTTAAAATGCATGAAATTTGGTATAATGCTAGATTTTTCAGTTCTGGACAGTTTTGTTAGAAATAGACTATGGCTAAATCTGACTCTAAAACCCTAAAAACTGGCAAGTATTGAAATGTGTACAAATCTGGATAGTTTTGCGCAGTCTCACGGTTTTGGCTATAACTCTTGAATCCGAACTCCAAATGATGCTAGGTTTGTTTCTGGATTTAAATCACTCATTAAGCTTTAATTTGATATTTTTTTCACTGAAATTAGAGATTGTTTGATTGTCTAAATGAATGTGGAAAAACAGACCATTGCAGTGGGGTTTTCGTTTAGTGATATGCTTTGAAAAATGTTGTAACTTCTCTTGTGGTATTGAATGCTTGGGCTTGTGGCACATGGATGTTGTGTGGACTGTTTTGGATGATTGAGGATATTTTAATTAATCGATGCATGGCTTGGGTTATTTACGTGACAACTTGTGGCTTAATCGCACGTGTAAGCATGATTTGAAACCCTATTAACTATGAAATCTCGCTAAGTGATGATCATATGATTAATGTGTTTAATTGTGTGATTAGTAGGCTGCCTAATAAATGTTGAGTATGCTTGAAATGGTTTAAGAGTTGTTAGTGGTGCTTAGCAAATGAAACCAACCTGAGCACGGCCTAGAAAACCCTAATGGCCCCGTAGGTTCTCAAGTCATAGACCACTCTTGTGTGAATTATAAATTGATGTTGAGGAATGTTAATGGGCTGCCTGGAATTGTTTTTATAACTCTAAATATGATTCCCGATGATTACATGTTGATAAGTAAACTCTTCTTGCACCCGGTCTCATGTAAACGTCGTTGCATGCTTGTATGATCTTAATACTTGATACGTGAACCCCGAAATGAGTTATATGACTTGATTTACATGTGTTACATGGCTGCCTGTTTAATGTTCATATAACTCTATGTGTTTTACAAAGTGAAAATTTGTGTTAAGCATGCCTCGTTCGTTTACTTGTCAATATGTGATCTTATACTTGCTCGGAGGCAACCTACTTTGTTGTCCTCCTAATGTGAATTGTTAAAAGACATTCTATGGCTTATTTGAACATGATTACTTGGCTACCCGTGGAAGTTTAATTACTTTCAAATTGATATATGAAATGATTATATGTTCTTACAATGCCTTATATGCCAATATGTCAAAATGTGATCATATATTTGCTCGGAGGCAACTTACTTTGTTGACCTCCCAATGTGAAATGCTAAATGGCATACATGTGCAGTGCATACAAGGTTGCAACCTTTCATTCTGGCGTGGTAGCGTTTCACGCACACCGGGCGGCATCGGACTTGCCGATGCAACTGTGACTACCATTGTCCAATTCCCTCTCTCGCTTGGGGGCTAGACTTCCTCGGAGAGTTGGGTCGTAAGATTTCGGGGTACATCCGAAGTACACCCATTTGGCGTGATAAGTGGATGATTGAAGCCGGCCGCAACAACTGTTATCAGAAATGATCTTGAGAGCGAAAGCTCACCGTATCCTTTTCACTATGTGTTTAAGTACTCTCGCTTGGTTCCTACAGGACCTCAGGGAGGAAAGATGGGTAAATGAGTTCATTTACATTTATATTATGTTATAAACTTACTTGTGTTATATGTCATGCTTTCAAAAATGATTTTTCATAAGTTTAACCTGCAAAGGATTTCAAAACATTATCTCTCGTTCCCCCTCGCTGAGTTCATAAGGACTCACCCTCTTTTTTGTCACAGGTGCAGCAGATTTGGAACAAGTACCCGAAGTAAATGTGCTTGTTAATGATTCCTTGGAGTGACTACGTGCTTTTGTGCTTTGCCTGAAAGTGGTTGCTATATGGATGTTGTGTTTGATTGCAAACTGTTCATTTTATTGATGTAAATGACCCCGTTGTAATTTCGGTCTAATTTTGGCTTGTACTGATTATAACCGGACGAACTCTTTATTTGGTTGTTTACTTTCGTCATTTAATTAGTAGTTATCGTAGGCGTTTGAACCGCTAGGTGAAGAAGTAAATAATGTAACTCTACTTAATCTCACCTAGTGATCATGCACAAGTTAAAGAATAATAGGTATTTGCATGATAGGAAATTGTCAAATAAACAAGACATAGTTATCATGCTAGGCATATTAACCAAATGAGACTTTCAAGATGAACTAGTAGGTATATCGGTTGATGACAAAATAGGAGTCCTTAATGGAATTGGATTAATGATTGGAATAATTGAGGCGTTTAGAAATTAGGTCAAACTAAAAGGTCCTAACTACAGCCGTTATGCTGCCGATTTTTTTGAAAAATCTTTTGGGGTTCTAGACCAACGTTAAATGTTAAATCATAACAAATGACTAAGTACGTGAAAGAGCATAAATGATTTAGGTCATACCTTAGTCTAGTCTCAATAGGTCAGGTTAGGGCGTGATACCCTATATTAGAATGGTATAAGAGCTTAGTTTACTAACTAGGTATTAGTCGGGTTCCACTCTCGGACCGTAAGTAGAAGCCCTAAGGTAATTATGATATCTTGTTTATATGTGTTAATGTGTGCTAATGTGCATTAATTGTTTTGAACATCGAATATTATGTGACTTTGCGCACCATATGTATTCTATATCATGCACACTGACACGTCCTCAATAATGCATACATGCTTTTATACTCCTTCCTTGATACATGTGCATGTTATATAACCGTGAATGACTGTTTATACACATAGATAGTTAGGATTAGGACTTTTAGGGAAGTGAATTTGTGCAGGACGAACGAAAAGGTTCGGTTAGAGATTTCTCGCATCTTCACAGGTACTCGATGGATCGTATGTATTATTGGATATGCATATATAAAATGCGTAGCACATGTATAAATGTTGAGGTAAAGTTATCCCATTATCTTTGAAATACCCATACCTATGATTAAGTTATCAATTTTATGGCTATGAAGTTTTGATTCCGTTAAACCGTTCTTCTAATTGTGGTTCAAGTATAAAGGTTAAAGACATACTACTTTCCTTAGATATAAGGGTATAGTATTAAATATGTAGAGTAGTATATATTCTCATGTGCTGATAGTGGAAGTTGACTTGGAGGTTTCTTTGAATCCATTTCTCACTTCTTAAAATTGGCTTGATAGACTATCTAAGAAGTTAACAATATACTCGTACGGTCGAATCCTTACTTGATTGGAATTAAGCATTGATGAATCTGATATGGTGTATACTAGAGAGTTTCAAGTTCACTAAATGTTGATATCATGACTTAGAAATTAAGAGGTGAATTTGTGGAAGTTGAAAATAGTTTACTTTTAGGGGTTAGATTATTAAGTCATGGATAGCGTATTTAAGTGAGTTAACAATGGATAACCTCAAGACATGTAGGCAACTATGGAGACTGAGTTTAACAAGGTTGATGATTCTTTAGCATAACAAGGTATATGGATGTTGGAATCAAGGAATTCTCGTAGCTAGAACTCGTGTTTAAAAAACTGCACCTAAAATGTTAGGTAGAATAGAAGTGTAAGGAATTGAATTATGCATTAGATGACTAACGTTGCTAAAGATCCTAAGTTGGATATCGGTGATATTTAGAATCATAGTATTAATTTGGTGCCTCTCGGATTTAGTTGTGATTATGCAAAGTAAGTTATTCTATGCACTCGTTGTTTGGATACCCTAGAGGATGTTAGAAAGCATATATCCTTAAATAAGACCGATGGACCTAGTATATAAACCATGGAAATGATATTAAGAATCTGGTTGCAAAGTAGAGTCGTTAGGGTATGATTAGTAATCCAAAATAGCTAATAGTGAGTATGCATGATGATTCATGATGAACCCTAGGACCTAAGGTCGATGAGTGTTGATGCTCTTAGCTAGTTGAACATGTAAATGAGAAGAGTAAGATTTTATATAGTTAAGATAGAGATGAATTAGAGTCATAATGACCCAAAAGACTATTGTTAGACCACCGTATCTATGTGCACCGTTTTACATCTAGAAACTAGCGATTGGTAGACTTCGAATTGTGGTCGTTGAATAGATGGGTGAATCTTGTAGTGATAGTTAAATGAGTGGTTGATTACTTTTGAAGTTCTATTAGGTTATGTTGAAGGATGCCTCGTGGTCATAATTCTTATGTTGATACAACCTTAAAGTTATTTCGTGTAAGTATTTTATGAGCTCGATCATTTTGGTACCCATTTATAGTCCTAGGATTATTGTTGTACGGCCGGTAACCTAGTAGAGCATTGATATCACTTACATGGTGATGAACCTAGCTTAGTAACATTAATGTTGAAGATATATTGGCGGGCATTAAGTGTTCGAAGGAATGACTAGGTCGCTAAGTGAGTAAGACCATTGTCTTCTTAAGTATGACGTAACCTTGGATTGAGGTGAGTGGAATTTATTTGAGGTTGAACCTATTCGCCTTAGGTGTTTTGGATAAGATTAAAAGAATTTCTGAAGCCTCGAGACGTGAAAATAGAGATTTGAATAAGAAAATAGATTGTGGATCACAAGCTGATGAAATTTACTTGTAAGAGTTGAACTAGTGCAACATGATTAGTTTGCCCATGCAATTTCAATGGCAATTTGTTGGTGGTACCTAATAAACCTTAGAGTTTGAGTTTCATAAATCTTAACGGTCTTCTTCTTGATTACAAGTGTGAAGGTTAACGAAGCTGGGAAAGTATGTTAGTGAGAGACTTGTCATTAGAAGATTTGCTAATCTAATGTACCTACGAGATAAGGACTATGATACTATCGATAGATGACGACTTGAGATGGAATAGTTTATTTGGAAGAGTTCTTCCTAAAATAGGGTCGTATTGTGGAAATGATCCATAACATGTGTAGGTCCTATGTGTTAACAATTTTGAAGCTAGTTGATAGGTTATGTAAATCGGATATAGACCTATCATCTTGAAATTAGTATATGTGACCATAGGATCATAGTATTATTGTGATATTCCCTTTTGAGGTATGAATGCAAGATTGACACGACATAAGTCATGATTTTGGAGTTATAGTTATATGGTTAGAATACCGATGTAGCTTTTATGACTATGTATGGAGATTCTAACCTTAGTTAATGAACTTGACCTTAAGATCAAATGGAGAATAGAGTCGTTCAAAGAAACAAACTGTAAATGTAGGGGCCACACCGAAATAAAGGATTGGAGAAACGTAGAAAGAGAATTGGTTGTGGTAAGAGAGATCACTGAACACGGGATGACCTAGAGTGGGAAATAACAAAGGTCAGAATCCGTTTAAATAACCTCAACAGGTAAGAATGAATTTCGGGATGAAATTCTTTTAAGAAGGGGAGGATGTGAGGCCCGACCTCGAATAACGTGTGTTACCTCGATTTGCACGCTTTAGACCTAGAATTATATGACTGACCTTGGATTACGTGCCCTGTCTTGATTTTCGTGCATGCCTCGTCATTCGTGCCTTGACTTAGAATTACGTGTCATAATCCTCGACTTACGTGCCCCAACTTTGAATTGCGTGCGTTATCTCGTTTTGTGTACCCTGACCTTGAATTGCATGTCTTAACCTAGATTTAAGTGGCATGCCTTGATTTACGTGCACTGCATTGAATTACGTGTCCTGCTTTGGTTTACGTGCATTCACTTAGGGTTGTGTACATTTACCTTGGAATTCGTGCATTCGCCTTGAAGTGCGTGTCTTACCTCGTAGTACTTGTCATAGACATTGGAAAGCGTACCCGCACGCTAATCAATAAAGAATCCTACACAAAGCACTAGACTATAAAATAATCCTACAAACACCACTAACTATTATTATAAACTTAATTCAAATCTCTACAAAATCCACTAACACCTAAATATTATATTTTAAACTCACTACAAGACAAAATCTCACAAACCTCTAAACATATCCTATATTCTATTCTACCTAAAATCCCTAAATACCCAACATTCTCTTACACACATGATAAACTCTAAGCACTTTCCTATTATCTAAACACTCCTATGACAAGTACAAGACACAATGCAACCTAGCATAGACAAATGCATGACAATACAAAAATAATAATAATAAAAACCTCACCCAAACCCTTCCCATTCTCGACCAAATCACCAAGCATGCTCCTCACAATTCAAATTGCACAATTGACAAAGCAAAAATCAGATTTGAAGGCCCTAAGGCCGACACACACACACACACACACAACTCATCACATTTCATTTTTCTCTCAAAATCATCTCAAGCTCTCATTCTCTCTCCTTCTCTCTCATTTTCGACCATGGCTTCTCTTGAGCTTCCAATACCTCAAGCTCACTCTCTAGGCCACTCCAAGCATCGGCCATAGCAAGGTAATCAATCAAGGATAGCTCAAAGTCACACACAAAGCTCAAAACAAAGATTTTGTGCTCATTTGCTAGATCTTCAAAGAGGTGAGGGCTAAAACTCTTTTAAAAACTTTCAAAAACCACATGCATGCTTTCATATGTCTACATTTACCTCTGTACTTGTTGTATATGTGTGTACATGAGCTTATATAACCATGCATGACAAGATATTCGGCTAGAACTTGAAGATAGGAAAAATTGCGTAGCTGGCAGATTTCTGACTTGTTAGAACGAAGTGTATTTGGCCTGGTAAATGATGTTGAAAATGTATGAAAATTGGTAGGTGACTATTTTTTCCATTTCTGATCATTTTCTGTAGAAATAGGCCAAGGACAATTTTGACTCTAAGGTCTCCAAAATGGCAAAATATTGAAAGGTGTCTAAATCTGGAAAATTTGGGAAAATGGAGCAGGTTTTTCGCAGTTCACTGTCCTTGTAGAACGAAACAGTTTTGACCTAGTAAATGATATTTAAAATGTATGAAATTTGGTAGAATGATATATTTTTTAGTTCTGGACATTTTTGTCAGAAATAGACTAAGGCTAAATCTGACTCTAAAACTCTAAAAAATGGCAAGTATTGAAATGTGTACAAATCTGGACAGTTTTGCGCAGTCTCACGGTTTTGGCTATAACTCTTGAATCCGAACTCCAAATGATGCGAGGTTTGTTTCTGGATTTAAATCACTCATTAAGATTTAATTTGATATTTTTTTAACTGAAATTGGAGATTGTTTGGTTATCTAAATGAATGTGGAAAAACAGACCATTGCAGTGGGGTTTTCATTTAGTGATATGCTTTGAAAAATGTTGTAACTTCTCTTGTGGTATTGAATGCTTGGGATTGTGGCACTTGGATGTTGTGTGGACTGTTTTGGATGATTGAGGATGTTTTAATTAATCGATGCATTACTTGGGTTATTTACGTGACAACTTGTGGCTTAATCGCACGTGTAAGCATGATTTGAAACCCTATTAACTATGAAATCTCGCTAAGTGATGATCATAAGATTAATGTGTTTAATTGTGTGATTAGTAGGCTGCCTAATAAATGTTGAGTATGCTTGAAATGGTTTAAGAGTTGTTAGTGGTGCTTAGCAAACGAAACTGACCCGAGCACGGCTTAGAAAACCCTAATGGCCCTGTAGGTTCTCGAGTCATAGACCACTCTTGTGTGAATTATAAATTGATGTTGAGGAATGTTAATGGGCTGCCCGGAATTATTTTTATAACTCTAAATATGATTCCCGATGATTACATGTTGATAAGTAAACTCTTCTTGCACCTGGTCTCATGTAAACGTCGTTGCATGCTTGTATGATCTTAATACTTGATACGTGAACCCCGAAATGAGTTATATGACTTGATTTACATGTGTTACATGGCTGCCCATTTAATGTTCATATAACTCTATGTGTTTTACAAAGTGAAAATTCATGTTAAGCATGCCTCGTTCGTTTACTTGTCAATATGTGATCTTATACTTGCTCGGAGGCAACCTACTTTGTTGTCCTCCTAATGTGAATTGTTAAAAAACATTCTATGGCTTACTTGAACATGATTACTTGGCTGCCCGTGGAAGTTTAATTGCTTTCAAATTGATATATGAAATGATTATATGTTCTTACAATGCCTTATATGCCAATATGTCAAAATGTGATCATATACTTGCTCGGAGGCAATCTACTTTGTTGACCTCCCAATGTGAAATGTTAAATGGCATACATGTGCATTGCATACAAGGTTGCAACCTTTCATTCTGGCGTGGTAGCGTTTCACGCACACCGGGCGGCATCGGGCTTGCCGGTGCAACCGTGACTACCATTGTCTAATTCCCTCTCTCGCTTGGGGCTAGACTTCCTCGGAAAGTTGGGTCGTAAGATTTCGGGGTACATCCGGAGTACACCCATTTGGCGTGATAAGTGGATGATTGAAGCCGGCTGCAACAACTGTTATCAGAAATGATCTTGAGAGCGAAAGCTCACCGTATCCTTTTCACTATGTGTTTAAGTACTCTCGCTTGGTTCCTACAGGACCTCAGGGAGGAAAGATGGGTAAATGTGTTCATTTACATTTATATTATGTTATAAACTTACTTGTGTTATATGTCATGCTTTCAAAAAGGGTTTTTCATAAGTTTAACCGGCAAAGGATTTCAAAACGTTATCTCTCGTTCCCCCTCACTGAGTTCATAAGGACTCACCATCTTTTTTGTCACAGGTGCAGCAGATTTGGAAGAAGTACCCAAAGTAAATGTGTTTGTTAATAATTCCTTGGAGTGACTACGTGCTTTTGTGCTTTGCCTGAAAGTGGTTGCTATATGGATGTTGTGTTTGATTGCAAACTGTTCATTTTATTGATGTAAATGACCCCGTTGTAATTTGGGTCTAATTTTGGCTTGTACTGATTATAACCGGACGAACTCTTTATTTGGTTGTTTACTTTCGTCATTTAATTATTAGTTATCGTAGGCGTTTGAACCGCTAGGTGAAGAAGTAAATAATATAACTCTACTTAATCTCACCTAGTGATCATGCACAAGCTAAAGGATAATAGGTACTTGCATGATAGGAAATTGTCAAATAAACAAGACATAGTTATCATGCTAGGCTTATTAACCAAACGAGACTTTCAAGATGAACTAGTAGGCATATCGGTTGATGACAAAATAGGAGTCCTTAATGGAATTGGATTAATGATTGAAATAATTGAGGCATTTAGAAATTAGGTCAAACTAAAAGGTCCTAACTATAGCCGTTATGCTGCCGATTTTTTTGAAAAATCTTTTGGCGTTCTAGACCAACGTTAAGTATTAAATCATAACAAATGACTAAGTACGTGAAATAGCATAAATGATTTAGGTCATACCCTAGTCTAGCCTCAATAGGTCGGGTTGGGGCGTGACAGCTTACGCCAATGATAAATCATCCAACACTTTAACCTCAGTTGCTCCCTTAAATATACCACCACTTGAAAATAAATATTTATCTCTTTCTATGGGATCAATGTCATTATTCCGGTGTGGTCGATTGAAAACTATCTCAATCCCATCAAAATATCTGGAGCAAAAATTATGACACTCTTCTGCAATATAACCCTCCATAATTGAACGTTCAAGATATGCTCTATTATCAACATACTTTTCAAATACTTTCAAGCATCTACAGTAAATTTAAACCGATTATATGAGATTAAGAAAAATCAATTAGTAGTATATCTGCGAATGCACACATGTAATTAAAATAATAATACCTTTCAATTGGATACATCCATCTAAATTGAACTGGGTCTGCAATCTTTGCCTCATCTGCAAGGTGGATGACCAAATGTAATAGTAAAAAATGAGGGAGGAAAACATCTTTCCATGTGACATAGTACAAATGCTGCACGAGACTTCAATATATCTAACTCATCAATATTGAGTGTCTTACTGCATATATCCTTGAAAATGCTGCCCAATTCAATTATAAGCTTCGTAACTTTCTATCCTTAACATTTATGTCCCTCGATATCTGTGATGAATAACTATCAGGTACTTTGACATCTTTCAATACACTGAGAAATATTTCTTTATCTTTTCTAGTCATTGAATAAGAAGCTGGAGGAAAAAACACTCTTCCATTAGGTTGCTCCACAGGATGAAGTTTATCCTGTATTCTCATGTCTCTCAAGTCATAGCGTGCTTTTGGATCGTCTTTACTCTTTCCCTTGATGTTCAACAATGTTCCAAGCATATTTTCACGTACATTTTTCTCAATATGCATAACATCAAGATTATGACGTAGTATATTGAACTCCCAATAAGGCAATTTAAAGAAAATGCTTTTTTTTCCACGACACTAATTCACCAACAATCTCATCATCTTCCTCAATTTATGTCTCATCAAAAGACTCATTTACTGGACGTGTCACTCTTTTTCTCTTTCTTTTAGAAGCGTTTGCTTCGTTCCTTATATTAAATATGGTCTTATCAATGAAATTAACCCTTTCTAATTGCCTTAATGCATCTGACTCAGACAATGGTTTCGGTTATATTCCCCATTCCTCAGTCCCCTCAAAATCATGCTTTCGCTCTCGAAACTTGTGCGATTCACTCAACCATCGACGATGTCCTAAATAACAAAATTTGCGCCCATTAGGTAACCATTTTGATTATGTCTTATTTGCACAACATGGACATGTTTTCTTTCCTCTAGTACTCCAACTTGATAAATAGATATAGGCAGGAAAATCATTAATTGTCCACATTAATGCAGCTCGCATCGTAAAAAAAATTTTACTTGTTGCATCATATGTTCGGACGCCTTCCCACAATTGTAGCAACTCATCAATAAGTGGCTGAAGAAAAATATCTATTTTATCTCCTGGGGCCTTTTTTCCGGGGACAATCGTCGACAATATTAATGAATATTGTTTCATGCACATCCACGGGGGTAAATTATACAGGATCAGAATTACAGGCCATATGCTATATACATTGCTCATCAATCCAAACGGATTAAAACCATCACTCACTAATCCAAGTCAAATATTTCTAGGATCATTAGCAAAATCAAGATATCTTTGATCAAATGCTTTCCACGCATGTGAATTAGTAGGATGCCTTAAAAGTCTGTCATTTGTGCGACTCTCATTATGCCATAACATCGAAGAAGATGTCTTTGATGAAGTATACAATATTTGTAACCTTGGGTTCAAAGGAAAGTACCTCATAACTTTACAAGTTGTCTTCTTCTTTCTATGTCCTCCGACACTAATATCATCATCTTGTTGCCAACGAGAAGCACCACAAATATGACAAGATTGTTGCTCTGATTTATCACCCTTATACAACATGCAATTATTCGGGCATACGTCAATGTTTTCGTACCCCAAACCCAAAGCATTTATTATCTTCTTTACTTCATATAGAGATGTTGGAATGTTTGATTCTAGAAATTGTTGTTTTAAGAATTTAAGAAGCATGCCCACTGATGTTCCACTCCATTTGTAGTATGACTTTATATGCATCAGTTGGATAGTAAATGACAAAATGGTTAATTTGGATCCAGGATACAGTTCTTTGTTACCTTCCTCAAAATATTTAAAAAATCCAGTAGCTTCTTCATTAGGACCATCATCGTGATGCTCAATATTATCATTGTCATCCTCGTTACTTTCTTCTACCTATATATTTTTATTCGTAGGAATTGACATATCACGAAGTCCAAATGTATCCCTTACTAAGTTATGCACATCAAAATGGTCTTCAAGTGGACTATCATGTGGCATATCTGTAGGAGTAGTAAATGGTGCATCTCTAGTTATAAAATCTTCTCCATGGCAAACCCAGCGATTATACCCTTTTATCATCTCTTTGCAGACTACATGATTTCTCACATCATCGCGAACTTGCCATTTAAGATTGACGCATAAAACACAAAGGCATAACATCTTCCCGAAACGTGTACCAGTGTGATTGAATGCAAAATCAAGAAATCTCTCCAAGCCATCAAGGTATTCATTGCTATACCGTGGTTTTACCATCCAACTCTTATCCATTGCAATGACTATGAAAATAAAACCAAGAGTCAACATTAATAAGTATGCCACCTTATAGATAGAATCCAACTTCTACTTAACAAGATTATCTTTTTTGTCCCTATTCAATACATATTTTTCTAAATTTTGTTAAGAGTTGAGTTGATAATCAAGTAAGCATAAGAAGGGTATGCATCAGGTTACCAATATGCTATAGCTAATGCTTCAGAGAAAAATGCTGTGAGATCTAATATATACCAAAAATATATAAAATTAATCAATAAAAGTGTCAACATCCATAATATTCATCCATTTAATTTTTCTTTTTAGAAGTGCTCCGAAATAATACCACCTATAATATGTTACAACATTTAAATGACAAAACTACATGGTCCTTCACAAAGTCACACGCACAAAGAACACTTAGAATATAGACAAACAATCTTAATAATCACATCAGAGTTCTATTGCATAATATTTTAAAATGCATGATATATATAAGTGTTGACCAAGAAAAAGCCTTGGCCAACTCTTCTTTTCTTGGTCAAACAGATAAGATGGCCTTAATACGGCCAAAGTCTTGACAAAAAAAAAGTAGAAAACTTCATAAAAAGAAACAAAGCAGCAACAACACTTGGACTTTTCCCTTCTTTTTTTTTTTGGCTTTTCATCATGCACCTCATATAAATCACGTTTAAACCCAGAATATCATTTCACACTTGCACCATTGAATCAAACACTCGGCCACACCAAAAATAACACTGCACAACTTTTATATATCAAATCCAGCATCAACTTCAAGCCATTTTTCTTTTATTTCTTTCAACATAAAAGCTCACACGTGACCCCTCATCCCCCCAAATATATAAAATTAATCAATAAAAGTGTCAACATCCATAATATTCATCCATTTAATTTTTCTTTTTAGAAGTGCTCCGAAATAATACCACTTATAATATGTTACAACATTTAAATGACAAAACTACATGGTCCTTCACAAAGCCACACGCACAAAGAACACTTAGAATATAGACAAACAATCTTAATAATCACATCAGAGTTCTATTGCATAATATTTTAAAATGCATGATATATATAAGTGTTGACCAAGAAAAAGCCTTGGCCAACTCTTCTTTTCTTGGTCAAACAGATAAGATGGCCTTAATACGGCCAAAGTCTTGACAAAAAAAAAAGTAGAAAACTTCATAAAAAGGAACAAAGCAGCAACAACACTTGGACTTTTCTCTTCTTTTTTTTTTGGCTTTTCATCATGCACCTCATATGAATCACGTTTAAACCCACAATATCATTTCACACTTGCACCATTGAATCAAACACTCGGCCACACCAAAAATAACACTGCACAACTTTTATATATCAAATCCAGCATCAACTTCAAGCCATTTTTCTTTTATTTCTTTCAACATAAAAGCTCACACGTGACCCCTCCTCCCCCCAAATATATAAAATTAATCAATAAAAGTGTCAACATCCATAATATTCATCCATTTAATTTTTCTTTTTAGAAGTGCTCCGAAATAATACCACCTATAATATGTTACAACATTTAAATGACAAAACTACATGGTCCTTCACAAAGCCACACGCACAAAGAACACTTAGAATATAGACAAACAATCTTAATAATCACATCAGAGTTCTATTGCATAATATTTTAAAATGCATGATATATATAAGTGTTGACCAAGAAAAAGCCTTGGTCAACTCTTCTTTTCTTGGTCAAACAGATAAGATGGCCTTAATACGGCCAAAGTCTTGACAAAAAAAAAAATGTAGAAAACTTCATAAAAAGGAACAAAGCAGCAACAACACTTGGACTTTTCTCTTCTTTTTTTTTTTTTGGCTTTTCATCATGCACCTCATATGAATCACGTTTAAACCCACGATATCATTTCACACTTGCACCATTGAATCAAACACTCGGCGACACCAAAAACAACACTGGACAACTTTTACATATCAAACCCAGCATCAGCTTCAAGCCTTATTTTTTTTATTTCTTTCAACATAAAAGCTCACACGTGACCCCCCCTCCCCCCCCCCCCCCCCCCACCCCACTTCATCAATAAGAAGAAAATATGATGTCGTGAATGAATAAGATATTCATAATACAGTACTTTCATTTAATATTTCATTATAATTTGGTTATCGACACAAAAAAATAAAAGAATATTATTTATTTTCAAAATTATCTCTTGGCACTTATAAAGCCATCGTGAATTTTAAGGTCAATTCAATTCAATATATCAGTAATGACCTTAATAACGAAAATTGTTTAGACAAACGTTAAACAAATTCTAAACATTTCGACAAAACAATTCAAGTAAGGGTCCTTATAGAGCATTCAAAAATATAAAGGAAATAATTACTTCTAATCCTGGCCTTGCTTGTATGAATGGAATAAATTAGCAACTTTTTTATTTCTTATTTTTTTTATACCCCCAACCCCACTTGTCCCCATTCCCACGAGATTCGAACCCTAGTCTCTCAACTATCAAGGGAGGTAGCCTACCACAAGAAAATGACAATTTCGTCCTATGGAGAATATTATGCGAACAGACGACATGATGCAACTCGCCCAATAAACTAGTTAAGAAATAGTTTTTCAAAGGCATTAATTAGTATTTTAGTCATGGTTTTTGGCTGGACCAAATTAATGATTTGCTAATAAGAAGAAGATTAGCAGTAGACCCACATTCAACAATGAATTGTCTGACCTTCACCAAAGTTTCATGCATGTGGCCTGGTATATATATATAGCGACAAGTGAAGGAAAATGATAATCAACTCTTGTTTACTTTAGGAAAGTGATAGGAAGAACCCAGAAACAAAAGTATCTATCCTAAGGGCTTGAGTGAAACACAAAACACAATAGTAGATTAATTAGTGCTGATAGAACAAGAAAAGAAAAAGAAAAGCGAATAGTACCTTGCTGCAATAGGCTTGATGGGTTGATTGCTACAATGGGTCGGTTCTTGTAGAGATTATTGCAAGAAGATTTTATTTTTTCGGGTCCTTGAAGAGATATTGTTGCAGTGGTCTGTTTTGAGATATTGTGCGGCTTTCAATTTATCTAGAGAATGACGAAAAAAAAAACAATAATCTTGATCATAGGCGGCGGTTACAAAACCGCCGTCTATGTCTAGGAGCCATAGGCTTCGGTAACCGCCGTCTATTACAATGAAGCCATAGGCTGCGGTTCATTTAACAACCGCCTATATGTAAAGCATATTAGTGGCGGTTATTGCTAAATATGATGACAGTTTACACAACCGCCGCTAATAAGCAGCCTATTTCTATCAATTACGGCAGTTATTGACACCACCACGAACTAAGTGTTGCCTATGACACCATTTTTTGTAGTGCGATGAGGAAAAGAGAATTTGAGTCAGGCATGGCAGAGAAGAAAAAAAAGGAAAGGAACATTGGTCTTGTGGTCTTCTAATACCATGAAAGGCAAAAGTGTTTCCTTGTGTTTGAATTGTTGTTGTTACAGAAGTATATATACTACAAGTAGAGATTTAGGCTAAGTGTAAGACTTGTGCCGATAAGAACTACAAAACAAAAAATAATTCAAAATACAAAAAACATTTTTTTTTGAAATATGAAGATGAGTTATCTATTATCAATATGTATAGATAGAGAGAAAGAGAGTGGAAAATATGAATAATTAGTGTTTTTTATTTATGATATTTGATTTTTAGGATTAAGTAGATAAAGAAGATGCTAATTCTAGGGTTGGGAATTAGGGCTGATGAATTGGGGCTTTCATGAGTGTCGCGATAAGGGTTTAGAGATTGTGGCTAATTCTACAACTGGGAATCGGGCAAATCGGGTACAGGTAAAATATAAAAGGGTTGTTGGATGCTAAATGAATTTGGGAAAAAAGTCGCACGTGCAGTGCACATTATTATTCTGTGAATTTTTTGACGAATTCACTAAAAGGGCTAACATCATCACGATTTTAAAAGATAAGGGGTTGTTTTTTCGTGTTTGAAATATGAGAGACTAATTTATCACAAATGCTACAGATAAGGGACCATTTTGATAATTTATCCAATTAAATAAATCAAAGGAGACATGGAATTCAAAGAAATACTTGGACCATGTAACTGCTGGATATGGCTCGAATTCTAAACATATAAATGATCCTTTTGACAAAGTGGTATCAAGCTCTAAACTGCATATAGATAATGTTGGTAGTTGACTTTGCTACAAGAAGGTGCATTAGGCTGGTAGAGCTAAAGACGGCCTAGAAGAGGATGTTGAAGCATATAAGGTGCTCGCATCAAGACATGGTGCAATGCTTGCTGGAAAGACAAGAGACAAGAGCTACAATTTGGACATCAGATCTGAATAGCATGTATCCTTGTTGTTGAACCCTCCATTGTCGTGGAGGAGGGAGGAGAAAAGCTCGTGGTTGAATATTCTATTGTGACGCGTTTAGTAGATTGATGTCGCACCGAAGCAAATGATAGGACTAGCATTAGAGTTCTTATTGTAACTGCAAATTTAGAAGAGAAGAACATGGACAATACAGAAGCGAGGATGACGTTTCAGGATGCAACACTTTAGAAGAAGACACCAGAGATGCTAATCAAAGACAAAGTTTGCTCACTATGTTCCAAGCTGTATGAGAGAACACAACCCACAAAAAAAGAAGAAAACAAAAGCTTAAAAGATTTGGAAGCCTGACTTGAAAAGATTTAGATATTATGCTTTGCACTCAAGGGAGGATGGTATGATCTACCATTTTGACCATTTGATTAAACGTTGATCAAGCCTTGATAGAGTTGACTGAAGTGATCCTAAAGTTTTTTGACATGCAGATCATCACTTTGAAATTTTCAATTTGAAAGGTTTTCACTAAGAATCTGAACCATCATTTGGACTGTCTAATTTTTTTTAATGATGATTCTATATCATCTAAAAGTTTCCTTTCTTGTGTGGCTTAACCTAAGAAGTCTAAAAACTTAATCTTTTCAAATTTTCTTTTGGTTATGGTTTTTCATTTAATCTGTATTCTTATCAAAATAAAAGGAGAGAAGATACATATTTACAAAATTAAGAAAAACCACGGAATTCATCGGGTTATCATTTGAATGGCTATAGTTATATTTACAACAAGAAACAATTATAGTATGATCAACATATTATCAAGAATTATCTACAAGGAAGCCAATCAAAGTATGATAATCCAAACATATAAAATCTAAAATCTAATGATGCAATAAAGAATTAAATGGATTCAATATCTAGTAAGGTTATAATAGCAACAAGTTTCACAATGAGTTGTAAATGTGCCAATGATAGAAGAAGGGTAAGCCTAACTTACTTAAAAAAATTATAACTTGAAATCAGTAAGTTTGTTTTGTCAAAATCCTATGAATGTACATGCTTATATTACTACGAAAATCCCTACACCTTTATGCTTACTCATTCATTTTCGATAGAAGTATTGTGAAACATAAATTGAACAATGTATGCATGGTTAATTACAGTCCTACCAATATATGGATTAGTAATAACGAACAAAATTAAAGGGTATAACTTTATGCTTTATATGCATTTGATGACTTTGATGACATTATTTTACATTATTGCACGCATTTTTGGGATTAAGGATGGAAAAAAGGCATCTATTCGCAATGCTGACATATATTCATGGAGGTTTTAATTATTTTGGCAACAAGGACTAAACCGAACATGTTGGCAAACAATAGGGGACGAAACTAATATTATATGCAAAACTTTGGAGAATATTACTAATTTGAAGTTTATCTAAAAACAATAGGGATAGATTATCTTGAAATTGAAAAAATGATTAGCGACTTCTAGTTTGTGGACATGCAATATTCTCGTAGTCTCACTCATTAGTTTTCTTTTCTCACCCTTCAGGAAACGAGAATATGGAACAACCCTTAAAAGTTGCTATATTTTAAAATCCAAGAAACCTATTATTTCAACGAGAATAGTGAAACAAATAGTCACTTTAGTCCCAAAAAAAGACAAATAGTCACTCATTTTAATTTCTATCTTCTTACCATTCCATGAACTAATATCATGTACTAGTGAGAGTTTCCAGTGCATTAAATTAGATAAGCCAATTGTTTATTCATCAACTGAAGTGAAACGAACAACTTACGTGAGATATTTTAATTAAGATATCACATTATATAGTTCCAATTCAATGTAAAAAAAGATATTTCTCAACGAGGGAAGATATACATCTTCTAGTGTAAGTATGTAAGTGAAATTCTATGTAAGTTGATCCTAAGGAGAAGATAATGTCAATTACGGATTTAAGTCTATAAAGAGAGTCTTTTTGTATTCAGAGAGAAATAAAATATCTCCTAAATAAATAAAAAGAATCAAACAATAATATATCTTAGGGTATACATCCTCTAGAAAAAAATGAAGTTAAATTGACCTAAAGTACTTGAGCTAAATTTTATGGAATATTCTACAATATGATTTTGCTAGGTCTAATTTCATTTAACTTGATTATGATGTTGTTAATGATCAAATATACAAATTCAACAAATCCATTCATGAGTTAATTAAAATTTGGTTACCCAAAAACAATTCTATAAAAGGTTTTGAGAAACATTAAAAAGATATGGAAAGACAAAGAGGATGAGTGTATAATTGCAATCCCTACATACTCACCCAAAATATTTCTAAAAAATATGTGTATTGTTAAGGTATTTTTAGTCTAAAAACTAATTTAACCCCATTGAACAAAATTATTTGTACAAAAGTCTTAACTTGTATGATTTTATCGTCTACTGAACAAAAATCCGTAATCCGCTACTATGGAAAGATACAAATCCGTAATCCGCTACTGTGGAAAGATAAGTCAATATATATAAGTTAGATTACAATAAAGATAAGTCAAATAGCTCAATAGTTCGTATTCACTAATTGACAAGTAAATCAGTTTCTATTACTTTGGAAAGGTTCAAAGGCACTTATCCCAACTCAGTAACATTTAGTAGAACTCTGAGAGTCTTGTTGCATCAAATTAAGTTCTATGACCGTGTGGTTACAATCAATCAATTTTTATTGCTGTGGGGAAATGGCAATCGGCAGTTGATGTGTTCACAATTTTGTGTCCAAAATTTAACTTTTACATGTGTTGTGCAATGAAATAGATATAAATTATTGTATATTTGAGAGATTTTTTGTGCGTTGCAGATGTCTGGTGCTTTAGGGAAGAGTTGGAAGAAAAAAGAAAAAATTAAGATAAAGTTGGGACACGTGCTACATTTTAATATTATAATAGTTGTTAATAGAAAATCCCCCCCAAAGATTTACATTAAACTTATCGTTTAAAATTAACCAACCCCTACAAGTCTGTAACAAGCATATATCGGACCTAATAATATAAGATAACTCAGCAGGAATATTTAAGATCCAGAAGGAAGGAATAGAATTTCTCCTAAAGGCTTTGGCAATCCAATCTGCAGCCAAGTTTGCATTCTTATTTGCATATCTCAAACTAATAGATTGGAATCTAGGAATGATATCTTGTATTTCTTCAATGGTGTTGTTGATCATTACAGACTTGAAAAGAGTTTGAGTTTGGTTTGTTGAATTCTTCAAGAAAACAACAGGCTTCTTTGGCAGCTTGGATAGGATCAACTGGAACACCTTCAAAGAGGTAGGCATTTCTACATTTCCAAATAGACCAACAATGACAAATTAATAAAGCTTCTCCTTTGGATGCATTCATTTGTGATGTGGAGAATCCATTGTTCCCAGCTGGAGTAGTGCTCAGATGGTGTAAGCTGAAGGGGAGAAGCAAGGCAGCTCAGTCTTGGCCATGGACAAAAAAATAATACATATATAGGTGATCGATAGTTTCAGGGCTTTTGTGACGGATTTTGCAAATTGGGTTTGGTGAATCTGTTTGATTAACTCTGCATTCTAGTGTTTATGAATTGAACAGTTTGGAGGACAAGGGATGGATTTGAAGATTGGAAAGAACAGAATACTCTGTATATGGGATTCAACCTCTACGATAATGTATATGATTAAATTATTGCAGTTTATTTAATCGAAAAATGATAAAAGTCATACAGTATTATTCTCTGTCAATTGCCAATAAGTTATAAAAGATTCTTCAAGTAAAACCATAAACAACAACTATTACCACAATCATGGATAAAGATTAAGACAAGTTTTACGGTTTTCACCAAATCCTATTTGGAATCAAATTCAAATATAAGTCACTAAATTAGGAAAGTCTAGTACATATCCAATTTGGACTCAAATTCAAATCCATGTCCATATAAACTTCTCCACTTGAATAATCTATAAATTGCAACTCACCTAAACTAATTTTCTCATTACTTACTCATAACAGTGAAATCGTAGAGGTCTTTAGGCATCATGAAAAGAGCTTTCTTTGTCGTTGTTCTAGTGCTTCTTCCTTGCATATCCACCGCGATAAACTACAAAAGTATACCATATGATCCTGTAGGCATTTGTTGGGGGAACGTCAACATAATCTTCAATATATGCATTGAGGACGTAGAGAATCTGGTGAACAATGATCAGCCGTTCACTCATGATTATTGTTGTTTTCCTTTTATCAATTTGCCTCAAAATTGTCCCGAGAGGTATCCCGATATACCTTCTATTCTTTATGATCCTAAAATTTACCAATATTGTCGACTCGGCCCCTATGCACCCACAATGGCTCCATCATTGCCTCCCGGGACTGCATAATAGACTCAGATGTTGCATGATTTCCAACATTGCTCTTCCTTGGAAGCTAATTTAGATCTGTTACAGATTAGTAATTGATATGTTGTTCTTATAAAAAAATAGATTGGCATGGAAATTAGTTATAGGACGACTTCATGTAGTTGATAACACAGTAAGTTGTTATCTTCTTTATCTCACATGATTGTAATATTCCTTTTATTTGATATAAGTTGTTCTTCTTTATATCTTTTTCTCGCAAAATGATCGCAGACGAATGCTCTTTTCTTGATTCTTTTATCAACCTTCATATATGTTATCTTACATTCTCTTTTACTTCTGTGGTCTCCCGAATTGCGTGAATCATCATGATTGTTATCTAGTTCGATTGTTATGGTATCTACTATATAATGAATATTAATTAAAAACAGTTTGGGAATAGCTTCTTCGAAAAGCTCCAATTTAAAGTTTTATTTTTTAACTTCTTTTAACATTTGTTTTTACCTAAAAGTTCTTTGAAATGTGGGTTGAACTGGTTAACTTTAAATTTTAAACTACAAGAAGCAATTTTAAATGTCCAAAAGTTAGGTAAAACATACCCTGAGCCATAATCTATACTCTTTTTTTTTTTTTCACATAACGAAATCGTAAAGCTCTATTATTATTAATTTGATCAATAAAAATTCATGCGTTTTAGTTGGTATTTCTCAGGTCCACAATGTTTCCACATCAATTTTTTCAACTTTTGTTTACATTCTTAAAGCTATAGTGCGATTGAACTATCAAAATGATGATTTAACACTCCAATATATTTTGTCAAAAGTGCACAATATCTTCCTGTGTTTTAAAAAGTAGTTGAATACTCTCTTATGTTTTAAAACATAGTTGAATACCCATTGTGTTTTAAAAATGTAGTTGAATACCCCTTATATTTTTTTAAAACGTAGCTAAATACCCCTTGTTAAAATAAACGAAATTTCTAACGAAAGCGGTTATTCAGCTACGTTTTTAAAAAATATATAGGGTATTCAGTTACGTTTTTAAAACACAGAGGAGTAATCTGCTTATTTATAAAATACAGAGGATAATCATTTACGTTTTAAAACACAATAATGTTGTAAACTTTTAGGAAAATACAGAGGGTGTTAAGTCGTTACTCTTTAAAAAAAAAAAAAGACTAGTCAAATTTTTCAAAAAAAAAAAAACTAGCCAAGCTCCCTTGAGCTTTTGCCACAATCCAATAAGGAAGATAAATATTACCACCACACAAGTAGACAATTATATAACAATTACGCTCACCTAACAATTGCAACATCAATAAAAGTGTATAATTTGACAAATGCCTAATGAGAGGAATTGTGATTGGATGTTTTTCTTGTTAGGGTCTCATCTTTAATCCCTATGCCAAGGTCTTATGCAGAAGCCATTGGAGTTGATAAGCAATTTTCTTAGGGGTGTTTAGTTTACGGAATGATTTTTCATTCTTGAAAATAACATTCTTGTTATTCTCAGGAATGTTATTTCGGGGAATGAAAAATCATTTGATGAACATGTAATGTTATTCTTGGGAATGTGATTAAAACTATTTGGTACATTAAAAAAATTCTTTAAAATATGTTTGTCAAATTCTTAGGATTGTTCTATTGTTATGTTTGCTTTAGATTCAATATTCTTAAAAATCTTGAGTAATTTTTAACAATGTCCCTAACTCGAAAAAAATAAAAATGTCATGAAGAGTATGTACGTCATGATACACTTTGTATACTTTTGCCAATACGCGAACAAGAAAATGTCTAACGTATTTATAGAAGTAAAATAATTTTTTTTAATATTTGTAAATTTAAATTATAAAATTTTAATAACTATCAATTTAATAATTACTTACTTATTTTATTTTACTTTTTATTTTTGTTATTTTTTTCTAAATATTTTTTTATTTTTTTTTATTATTATTATTATTTTAAAGTTATATATCAAAATTATTTTATTTATTTATTTTCTTATATATAAATTTAAATTTTAAAAAATTTAAATTTTAAAATTTTAGCATTTGAAAATATTATATTAAATATAATTATAAATTATAAAAAAAAATTAATTTATTTAGAAGTTATTGAATTATATTCTATTTACTTTTTTATTATTTTCACATTATTTTATTTTTGTATTGATTATATTTTTTTTATTTTTGACTTATTTTATTTTTGTATTTTTTTAAGATGGGTATTGGTGTCTTTTATTTTCTCCAAAACATTCTCATAACTTGGAAATATGAAATTCTCAACCCCTTACATGGGAATAAAATTGAGCAAATCATGAGAATATTGTATTTCCACGAATGTGATATACTTAGGAATATTTTTTAATTCTACGAATCAAATATGAAAAAAAAAATATATTCTAAATTTCACATTCCTAGAGATTCTATAAGATTTCGCAAACTAAATTCCTCCTTAGGATATGTTTGGTTTAGTTTTTAACACTTAAAAACGTTTTTCTTAAGTTTAGCAGCTGAATGAAACTAACATATTTGACTCGTTTTTTTAAAGTGACTGTACATAAAAGCTAAAGCTAAAAAAGTTCAAAAATAAGAAGCTCCAAATTAGAGCATTTTAGAAAAGACTTTTGCAAAATTATTTTTATATCATGCGGGAAACTATTTTTTTTCTCCAATATACCCTCCATATCTTTAAAAGTCCGACATTGCACTCAAAATTTTTAAAAGTTTGATATTACCCAACATAGACCAAATAGTCAATGACTTTACTCCAATAATAGTTTTAACCAAAACTCTATTGTTAAAAGTTCTATTACTCATAAACTAAAATTTTGCAATTAAAGATTTTTCTCATATTTACTTCTCAAATGCTCCAACTTCTATCATAATGTTCTTTTGTCAACCTTGATATATGTTATCTTAAATTCTTTTTTACTTTGTCTCCCGAATTAATGGTTTTGCTCAATGAGTTTTGCGAATAACGTGAATCATCAAGATTGTTATCTAGTTTGATTGTTATGGTATCTACTATTGGACATTAATTAAGATTTTATACCCAAAACTAGTTACGTCTCTAGTGGAGTATTTGGCAATCTGGGTCTACGGCATACGAGAATACCTTCACGAAAAAATTGTAAGCATTGTTAGAGTAACAACATGCCATAAGTTACATAAAAGAGTTTCGAAGGAAAGCCTAATTGGTTAAGATAATATCTTACATGCAATGTCAATAAAATTGTAGCTCATTTTATATTAGAAAGCAATCACAAATAACACTTTAGTCTAATAGTGAAGTGCTTAGGGTACGGGAGGGAAGCTCGTTCACGTCTAGGTTTAGTATCAACGAGGAAGATAATTTTGTTTGGGTCAATCTCAGTATTTCTTGTATCTAACTAACCTAAATTATGCCTCCTCCAAACAAGGTTATATATTCCTATATTCACATCCTTGTTCTGAGCCTGAGGACTTCCTAGAGAGAGCTCGTCCTAATATAAAAAAAAAATAAAGAAAAAACGGAAAAAAAGCGATACAAGAAAATAGTATATCATTCGTCATGTGCTTAACTTTTTCACATAACCAGAAATGGGAAAAAGTATAAAATGTAGAGCATAGAATATTTGCACGAAGCTGCACATTAAGGACCTACATCTCAACGGGTTTGAAGAAAGAACTAAACTAAAGAACCCAATCCCGGTAAATAATCAGGCACCTCTTGGACGTACATCGCATACTGTTAAAAATAATAAATAATACGATAAATCATTCTTTAATAATTTAGACTTTTAAATGAGGTGGTCACTTAACATAGTATCAGAGTTTAGGTATTAAAAGCTCATGAGTTCAAAACTTACAACCATCTATTTAAAGCTTAAGATTTTTGATAACGTGTAGTTTGAATAATTTCAATTTCTTATTGTTGTAATCTTATTATATTTACAGATTGGTGTAAGATTTTTCTGTAATCTTTTAGTTTCAAAACTCCTGGAAACTCTCTTGTAAGTGCACTATAAGTACATTAATAAATAATATATCTTTTGTTGTAATCCTTTAGTTTCATAACTGCTGAAAACTCTCTTGTAAGTATACTATAAGTACATTAATAAATAATATAATAAACTACTTTCTAACAGCTTAAACTTTTTGATAACGTGTAGTTTGATTAGTTTGAATAATTTCAACTTCTTATGGTTGTGATCTTGTTATCTTTACAGGTTGGTGTAATCTTTTGTTGTAATCCTTTAATTTCATAGCTCTTGAAAACTCTCTTGTAAGTGTATTATAAGTACAATAATCATTATAATTTTAATGATCAAGAAAAATAATTATTTCTATTCCTTTATGTTATCAGAGAATCACGACAACCATCTGATTTCCACTACTTCTAACCCTTCCTAAGACCTCTTGCCCCTCTACTATTTCTTTTCTTCAACTTCTACCACCAAACAACAAATATAGAGCAACTATATAAAATAAAAAAAAACACAATGGCAGATTTCTCCACTACCTCTTCCTTTTTATTCCCAATTACAATGTTAAAACTTTTGTTAATATTACTCTTGGTCTCTCTAATTACCTAACACGCTCAACTCACATCATCATTTTCTCTTGGTGATCTCACTTTTCTTTTCTTCTCTTCCTACCTAAAGTATGAACAACGAATCCTCCTCTACACCTCTATGGTGGTTGCCATTGATGATACTTCTACCTTGGGTTTAATCTCAAATATCGCAATCTTTCCGCCATGAACAATGTCCAGTCTTCCTTCTCCAAGTCTTCAACTTCTTCCAACTCTACAAATTCTTCATCTCCTGGGTATTCTCAAAGTATGAGAGATGTGATGATACGAACCTGGTCAACATGTGTCGAGACTCAATACCAAGAATGATAAAACAAACCCAAGATATTTTTAAGAATGATGAAAACTGCGACCTATTGCTTAGCAAAGCAAGAACCTTGGTATAGTGAAAATGATGGAAACCGCGACCTGTTACTTAGCAAAGCAAGAACCTTGGTATGGTGAAGACGCCAGAAACAGGGATTGAAATCCGCTTGATAAGTCGACGGTGAACGCCACAATGAATCCCTTGATAAGTTCGAAAGAGTCTCCTGGATAACTTAAGGAGAATAATCTCACAATTTAATAGTCAAAAACATCTTACTTTTATTTCATGACAATCAGCCTTATATAGGTAAGAACAAATAAGTTTTCTATTTAGAAAAGAATTCCTAAACCCTAACATGAATAGTGATATGAATAGTAATTAGGTCAAAGTAGTAGACTTGGAGCTCAAGAAAGACTCCTTTCTTTGGAGCCCAAAAAAGTCTCATTTTCAAGGAGCCCAAGAAAGACTCATTCCTAGTGTGAACACCTAATTTTGTCCATATTAGACTCTAGGAAATAAACTAGAATTCAAATTAAACTAAAACTCAAACTAAGATAGAATTACAAAGAAATCAAATCTTGACCAAATATTCAAATCTTTTTGAAACTTCTTGAAGAATCTTGAAGTTCTTGAACCATGAAAATAGAATCTTGACTTGAATCTTTGCTGAAAAATTTATCTAAATAGTGTAATGAATGTGGATGGATGGTTCACATCATTCCCCCCTTCTTGAGAAGGATTGGTCCTCAAATCCACCAGGCTCAAAGACCAGCCTAGGTGGTAGACCATGTGGTATGTTATCGGGAAACAGTTCGACTCCTCTGTGCAACTTGTTCCTCCTTTGTGCGTTTGGAGCAACTTGTGGATGTGCCATTTGTGCTCTCTTTTCAACCCTATCCAACCTCTCATGTAGTTGGTCAAGTTCTGCTCTCATCATCCATCTCATCTCTCCCAACAAAGCTTGTATCTCTAAGTTCGGAACTGCAGTTTGTTGACCTTCTTCGTTTGTGTTGTCCCCTTGAGTTTGAGACATGGTTGAAATTACACTCCCTCACGTGTTTCTCTTAACTCAATTGGATTTTACCCTCTAATACTCTTACCACACTGCTTTTTTCCTCTCGTATTCTTCTTTTAGTTCTCTCGAAACTAATCAAACAATATCAAGAAAGGCATTAAAGCAACGTATTACTCTATTTCGGAATTTGACTTTTTTTTTCCAGACCTCTAATACTTTGGAAACAGGGTTAGAGAAAGAAAATTGAACAAAACCGAAGAAGGAAACCTAGAAAAGTAAGAAAAGTTGAGAATACCCTATTGGAAAACACAAAAACACCTAAAACTCATAGAAAAGAATGGAATTTGGCCCTAAGAGGGTGGTGCCCACAGCATAGCAGTGGGTTATGCTCAGATCTCATTTCCCTTCAGAAAAGTTTGGCCTCGCAGCCTAATTCTCCAATTTTATTTTTTTTACTGTTCACTATTTTGTTTTTTTTTTTTTTTCAGCTCTGAACTGTATTTTTTTTTCTGATCTTTTCTTGACCTTTCTTTTCTTTTCTTGATGTTCTTTTCTTGATTTTTAAAAATGAAAACAATGACTAAGTAACCAAGATTTCAGATTTGAACACACAGCCAACTACGGTTTTGTCCTAATTGAAAACCCTACCCCACCAACGGATTTGATAAGAAAAACAAGAAAAGACTTGAAAGCAAGAAACGGATTTCAACAAGAAAACATAATTGAAACACAAGACAAGAAACGAAATTGAAGCAAGAACAGAATTGAAATATAACCTAAAACGAATTGGAAGTAAGACACAATCAAGAACGAAAAAATGAATTAAAACCTAGACCTAGACTCATAGAATTAACCAAGAAAAATAAGAAAATGATAGGCAAACCTGATAAATCTAAGCTCTGATTACCAACTAATACGAACCTAGTTAACATGTGCCAAGACCTAATACCAAGAATGGTAAAACAAACCCAAGTTCTTTTCAAGAATGATGGAAAACGCGGCCAGTTACTTAGCAAAACAAGAACCTTAGAAGACCTAGTTTGCAATTAGGGTTTTAGGTACATGCTCGGGTGCAAGATTCATCAACTATTAGCTACAAGGAGCACTTAGATCATCATCATACATATCTAATAATTATTGGACAGCCTTGAAACATTGCAAATATCATCATTAAAACCACATGCAAGCCATGAAATCCACCGATATGAACACAAAATCATCAAAGGACATCATATATGTGTCTACCACTATGATTCAACCACATTCGACCATAAAATCAACATGAAACATTCTTCTAAGCATTCAAACATTTTCAGGCAGCCTACTACGTAACTCCAATATAATCATTAAAGCCATATAACTTATCGAATCAATCCCAACCAAGCAATTAATCAACAAAGGGCTCTCTATACATAATCACATGTCATAATAACTATTATTCTCCCTTTATATCATCAAGATTCACATGCATTCATACTTATCAATTCATGGGCAGCCTACTATGCATGTTAAAGTCACCATTAATACATCATGAAAACCATAGAATTAAGCCCCTAACAAGCATATAACTAACTATAGACTTCATTTACGTGTTCATACTCAAGATTAACCAACAACTAACATCAATATCATCATAAAACACATTTTCTCATGCCTCATAAAATCTGGACAGCCTACTACACATACCAATTCCCTCAACTAAGGCCATGCAATACACAATTTAAGCCCCAATTAATCATTCTAACCCGATAAGGACTTCATATAAGCAACTACACAATTTTATCTATCATTCAACCCTAAAATCATCAAGAGGCATGCAATACCATACTAAACATTTCATGGTCATACTTGTAACATTTCAAATAAGTTCAAAATCAACACATGCAAGCCATAAAATCAACCCCTACAAGCATGTAACCAATAATGGGCTTCATATACATTGTTATCTCCAAGATTAACTAACATTTAGCCTTAAAATCATCATAAAATACATGACTACATGCCTTAGAAAATTCGTCCAGCCTACTATACATACAAAAATAACCATAAAACTCAATCAAAATCTTGAAATAAGCACGAATCTTGCATGCATGTCCTTATATACAAACTTATACACAAGTTTAACTCATTTTATACCACCACAACAAGATTTAACTTCAAGAATCATACACATTTCACATGGCCATGAGCATTACAACAACCTATCCTCAAAGTTCTTACAACTACATATATGCAAAAGTCTAAAATGCATCAAAACAACATTTTATCTACAAAACTCCACATATTCGACCACACATACACAAAATATGCTAAGAGCTTTGAAAATGGTTTTGAACCCTCACTTCTTCAAAGACTTAGCTAGAAATACAAGAAATGCCAAATAAAGCTTGAAACCCTCTTGGAATGCAATTTTCCTTCTTCTCCTTGTCAAGGTCATTTGGTCTACCTCTAAATCTTCAAGTGATATGCTTTGTTGAGTGGTATGAGTGTGTGTATGAGTTAGGCCGAAATAGAGAGAGAATAGAGAAAAAAATGGAAGATTTTTGAGTTGTTAGGGGTGTAGGTCAGTTTTGGGACTTTGGAAGAGCATATTTTGTGTTGTTTTGATAATTTTTGAGTTATGAAGTATAGGATGGGTACAAGGAACAAAAAATAAAGGGGTTTGGGTAGTCTGTAGGTGTATTTTATACATTCTTGTGCTTTGTGAGGAATATTTGAATGTGGGGTGTTGTAAAGTGTATAGAATAAAACTTATGTGTGTGTGTGAAATGATTTCTCCTAGTTGGTCATGTAAGGCATGTGTGTGTGTGTGTTATTATATATATTTTTTTGAATTCTAGTGTTTGGTGATAGATTAAAGTATATTTTAAATGTTAGGTGTAGTATTTTAAGTATTATAGTGTTTTGTGTAGTTTTATAATAGTTTATTGGTTAGTTGAGAGTGTGTTGTAAAGATTAGAATATTTTAATAGTTAATAGGTTGTGTAGATATATTTATAGTATAGTGTGTAGTATTATTTTATTGTGTAGTAGAATGTGTAGTATTATTATATTAGTTTGTGGAGTTTGTAGTATTTTTATTGTGTACTTTTATATTGGTTAGTGGAAGATGTAGGAATATTCCTAGTGTAATATGTGGAATTATTTTATGTGTTGTGTAATGTGTAGGATAGTATAGTATATTAGTGAGTGGAATGTGTAGGGTAGAATATATTATTTTAATAGTTAGTGGGTTTTGTAGTAAAAGATAGAAGTGAATCTTTTATTGAGGTGTTTGGAAGATAGGGAGTTTTTGTCTTGTAGTGATTTGAATTAGAATAGAATAATGGTTAGTAGAATATGTAGGATTAGTTTAATAGTATTTTAATAGTTAGTGGATTGTGTAGTAGGAATATTATATTGTCTAGTGCTTTGTATAGGAATTTTTCTAGATTAGTGTGCAAGCACATTTTCCTAGTTTTAGGGCACATACTACAAGGTAAGACATGTACTTTTAGGTGAATGCACGGATTTCAATGCAAATGCATGCAACCCTAGGTAATACACATAAACCAATGTAAGGGACGTAATTCAATGCAATACAGGTAAATCAAGGTATGACACTTAAATTTGGGTTAGGCTCGTACTTCGAGACAAATGCATATATTATAATAAGAGTGCATGTAACCCAAGATAATGCACGTAACCCAAGGTCGGTCATATAAATCTAGGTTTAAGGCACATAAATCGAGGTAAATGCATGTTTATCTAGGTAAATAAATATTGGTCGACGTAATACACGTATTCAGGGTTAAGGTACGTATCTCAAGGTAAGTACATGTGAGATGATATATGACATACTAATCAAGGTAAAACAAGCTATTCTGGTCAGGCCTCACAGATTACAAGCCATATATATATTGCAATTGAATCAAAATATCTGAATCCAAGACCATAGATTAAAATACCGTTATTTACAACATTCTCCCTTAGATACAAATCTACTCAAACATTATAAATAAATACAAATTGTACAAATAAGAGAGTCAAGAAAGGCTCCCCCAATATGACGAACGTGTATCTCTGAATTTTCAGTATTTGAGCAGAAGTCTAACGCAAAATAGCTATTTGGGCAAAATTTTATCCGAATAAGCGCTACTTAGGCAGAATTTTTCCCAAATAAGAGCTTTTATATCAAAAGCTATTCGGGCAGAACTTCCCCCGAATTCTACTAGAACTACTAAATTAATCTAACTAATTAATTAAAACTAAAATTAAAACTAAATTAAAACTAATTAATAAATTAAAAACATAAAATAAAATAAAATAAAATAATAAAATCTAAATTCTTCACCAGGGTTGGGGGTATTTATAGGTAAAAAATTCTCGAGCGCGCCTCTGACACCGTTGATTAGGCCAATCATGAGACACGATTTGGGCGGTAGACATCAGGGTGTTGGAGCGCCCTAGAAGTGCGCTCGAGCACTGGTCTGGTAGTCCAATAGCATTGTACGTCGTGGGCGGTGGATAAATGGCGCTCGAGCGCCATTGCGGCGCGCTCGAGCGCCCTTTGCTGACTTTTGTTTTGTTGACTTTGATTGAGATTTGACCGAGTTTTGACCAAGCATTGACCGAGGCATTTCTGGGCTATTTTCAGCATTTCAAGTCTGATTACGCGCTAGTTTTGGCCAAATTTTGACTCTACGAACTCAATTCTGTTAGAAATTATATCCTAAAGTCAGTCATCGAGTGTAGTTGGCAAATTAATTTGTATGTAGATTATTGTTCTATTAATAATATTTGGCCATTACATCATATCGTCCATCTTCTTTTACCTTTGATTGATGATGATGTAGTCCTTAGAATGACTTTATGGAATCATATGAATGAGGGTTAATTTTGGTCATTCTTAAACTTTGATCGTAACCAAATGATGAAATTGGTTTGGGACGTCAATTTCATTGAGTATAGGTTATTGTTTGTTGCATTGGTTGGTTATCCTCATGACCAATGGGTATTGGGATACCGGTGCGATAAATAGGTGACATGTGGAGACATGTTCATTGAACATGACTCTCTTTACGAGCGTCCTATAGTATGTACCCTACTGTCTAAGGAAAACTCGTGTTACATATGGTAGACATGTTCCCTCTGACTTGAGACTGCCATGGAGACTTACGAATTACTCCTCATGTTTAGGTGTCGAACTATCCAGATTTTTAATCTGGTAACAGAAGGTTACTGGGTATGGGCAAGTACCGGAGAAGTCAATGTGTGAGTCAAGATGGGATTGACCGCTCTGGGTATTTAGAGAATGGTATTTTGCTTAATTTCAATTCAGAAAGTCTTTGGCCAAAGGCATCTCGTGATGAGTCACGAGGGTAAGTTATGATGTGTCATGACAGGATTGAAATTTGACATGAAGTAACTAATTAGGGATTTGACAGTAAACCATGTCCCTAGGGTTATTTCGGAACACCGAGGGTCATAGGAAATTTACCATTGTATCGAGGTTCGTTGAATGTTGCCTTGCACTTATTCAGCTTATTCTGTCATCGGGAACCATTGCTAGATGGTATCTTCGATTAGTATAAGGATAGTCTTTATGCTACCGGCTTAAGTTTGAACCTATGGAGTCACGCAAAAGAATAAGTGATTTAATTAGAGAAACGACCTAATTATACTCAATATTTAATTAAGAATTAAATATTATTCGTGATTAATATTTAATTAAGAATTAAATATTATCTAATCATTATTATTAGGACATGGATTTAATTATTTGACAATTTTTATCAAGCACTAGATTTATAATTCATCAATTAAATCCTAGGCTGATTGATTTAAATTAAATAGTGATTTAATTTGAATCGTTGTGGGCTTTATGGAAACCCACATTAAAATATTGGGTTTTTTTAAAAACTTTTTTGAGAGTTGGCCTTTTGAAGAGCCTAGCCCACATGGTCTTTATAAGAAAGGTCATGTAGGGTTTTCAATGTAGTGAGATTGACATATATCGTTTTTCTGAAAACGTAGGAACAAGAGAAAAAAAACCCTTTCTCTAAAAAATTATAGCCTTCTCCTCTTTCATCCTTGTTCGCATGCGAAGTAGGAGGAGCTAAATGCTTCCGTTGGGCAATTCCATAATACTACCACGAATTGTTCAAAGAGGTAATCCTAATTCTCTGATTTAAAATTTCCAATTATTATGTATAACGACTTGATCCTGGTGGAATTCAAAGAGATAGTCTCACGGATTTCTAGCAAATTCTTCCACCGTTTCACTTGTTTCTATGTTTTTTACTTCTTTGACTTGCAATTTGGATCGTTCGGGTCTGATTATTCACTTTTTGGTATCAACCTATATTGCATCGAAAGTATCAAAGTGTTGCATTTATTCCTAAGTTAAGATGCAAATACAGTACAAATATAATGGTTTGAGTGCTGCAAATATAATCACATCAATATACATGGCTATAATAAGAATAAAAGAGAAAAAATTCTCATCATAGAGCATCCTTAAGAACTTAGCAAAAATCCCATTGTTTTTGTAATAACTAAAGAAACTAGAAGTAGAATAAAAGAAAAAGCCACTAGTGATCCTAATTGAAGCAAAAGGGAGCTCGTTTATTTGTTCCAAGTGGTTGTAAGGATTCGATCAAGCCAAGCAGGAAGGAAAGTCATTGCATCTTCATTCTAGTTTTTGTATTTTGATTGATGTGAATCAAAGCCAACAATCCGGGATAATGAATTCAGTTCGCAATTTAAATTTAGCCATATATAGTTCTATGCTTGTGTCTTTTGATGTATTTTCTTGGTTTTTGGTCTTATTTTTACTTTCGATGTGTATGTATTGAGTTTTAATTGGCTACAACAACTTAGAATTATGCATTTAGGACTATAGCATTAACCTTCATTATATCCTTGCCTTATTTATTTTCACAATATGGCTTCTGTTTTGCTACGCTTACATTGTCACAATGGCCTTAGTCCTCTTGACCAAAAACTGGAAATTACCTTAATAAGATCATTAGTACCTATACTTAGATCCTTCTCGATGCAACCTTTTACTTTTCTTTATGCCATGTACTTGCCTTTGCATGGTTAGGAGACTGCAAATGGACAAAGGGTAAGGTGTGTGATCTTTTAGCTACCTTAACCTTACTAAAGTCAGAAGACAGTCTAAAAGAAAAGACGGATGCCCCACCTCAGAGGTTGGAGACCATGCATTTCTTAGAACCCTTCATCTTAAGATTTTAAGATTTTGACTCAGGGTACAGGCTGTAAGGTAAAAAAAAATAATAATTACATCAAAGGCAAGCTCTAAATGGTTTGAAATACTTCGGTGATAAAAGAGATATTCCCTAGTCTTCTTTTATAGCCAAACATAATTGTCAATCGTCCGTTCATTTCCAATAATAATTCTTGAAACAAATGGACTATATTAGTGTTTTTCTTTGTTTTGCTTAACTTGTTATCATCATTAATTCCTATGAAATAGAACAATCATTCATCAAAACTCAACATATTTCTTTTGACGATGATTCAAGGAATGTTATATGATAACTATGTTCTTCATTTCCTCCCACTATCCCTTTTGGACAAACTATTTTACCAAAAGAATAGTAAATCTATTAAACTCTTTTAAATAGAAAAGAAATGACTTTGGCCCTTTATTTGTTCAAGTCTTTAACTCTTGAGCACCTCAAAGTTTTAAGATTCGAATGATAACTTCATTTATCAAGATTCAGTTACTAGTCATTTAACAAAAAAATGTTATGTAATATGATTATTCATGTAGTTTATCATTTGAAGGCATTTTTCCTTTTGATATGCATTGTGAAACCCTAGATTTTACATTTGCATAGAATTGTATGTTTTGACC
Source organism: Ehretia macrophylla (assembly GCA_037974665.1). NCBI lineage: Eukaryota > Viridiplantae > Streptophyta > Magnoliopsida > Boraginales > Ehretiaceae > Ehretia > Ehretia macrophylla. The sequence continues at coordinate 11,503,550 of CM075775.1, forward strand.
TGTTTATGTTTTATATGAGTTAGAATGCACTAATTCTGTTATTTATATTCCTATTACATACTATGTGTGCATTCATGAAATTTTCATCAAAATCGGTATCGAAAATTTTATCGTCGAATTTTGTGAATAGTATTTTTAAAACACGTCCGCTAAAATTTTGACACGGGTATTTTTAGGGTTTAAAAACCTAGTCCTCTATTATTAATAGACCTATGTTTGATAAAAGTTAATTCTGAAACGGAATAGAAATTTAAATGGACTTTTTAGGCGAAAAATAGCGTTTTTGAGCTAAATAGTGATTTTTTCTAAATCTGATTCTTGCATCGACTTTCGTTGACCAAGTATATATTAATATGAATGTATTTATATGTGGTATTAAATGAATTTAGATTAATTGTGCATTCAAAAGACATTTGAAAATAAATAATATGACTTTTCACCTTCTTTTACAAAAATTGAGTTTTTAACCGAGTCAAGTGTAAATATATGCATATGAAACTTGTTGTCAACTAAAAATATGATACTTAAAATAGTCTAAGTATTGAGTATATATATATGTATGCAAATATACTAAAAATAGTCTAAAACAACTAAAATACTAAAAATACTAAATTAGTTTCAACTTTGACTTTTTATATTTTGTTGACTTGAGCTATTATATCACCAACACACACTAAAATAGCACAAAAACACCTAGATGGCCGAAAATGCCAAGGGAGCCAAAGAGAAGCCATTTTTGTTCAAGTTTTCAAGTAATTTCTTCACAGATTTTACAATTCAAGTCCAAATCACTTCATTCAAAGCTTGATTTTTCTTGTTGGGCATCCATTCTACCTATTTCTAACCTTAGTTTACATCAAAGGTGAGAGAAAATTCTAGAACTCAAAATGCTATTTTATGTCATTTTTATATAATTGCATTTTTATCCGATAAAATGTTAAACTATTGTTAGATTGTTGCTCAGTGGATGATAAGGATCATTTATATGTGTTTATATAAGTTTTGAATGATAGTAGCATGTATTTTTATTTTTCGGGCATTAAAATTGGATTTTGAGTTCAATGTTGAATAATTGTTGTTGTTGTGGTTGGAATTGATTTCTTGTCATTTCTAAAAGTTTGTTAATTGCGGGGTAGTAATGTTGTAACGCCGAATTTTTTATTGTGATGTCGTGGCAAAAGTTTGGAAAATTCAGCCAAGTGCATTGCCAAAATTAGGGTTGTTGGGCTTGTTTTGTATGGCTTTTGGTTGGGTTTTGATGGGGCTAATGTAGTTGCATGTGTGGGTGAGTGATAGGAAGTAGTTTGGAGGTTATTGGATTAGTAGATTGTAAGTTATGACTTTTAGAAGTTTAAGTAGTTTTCTTTAAAAGTTGAAATATTGTCTTTGGTTGTTTGGGTGGTGTTTGAGTGATTGAATCTCGGGTTGTTGATGGTTAGATTCGGGATTGGTTGTGTGGTTTAATGCATGTTTAGTTGGGTGGCCTACTTTGTCATCTAACTTAGTTGTTAGTTATTTATTTGATTAATTGTTGTTATGTTATTGAAATGATGTTAATTGATTGATTGTTGATGATCCGGGAGATAGGCAACCTACTTTTGTTGTCCTTCTGTGATATAAATGTTTAATTTGATTGTCATGAGTCTTGATATGTGTGTGCCACCTCTCGGGCAGTATCAGGCTGTCGGGTTGAAAATGACATGACTATCATAGACTACCTCTAGCTCGCATGGGCGGAGATGCCATGGAGGGAGCGGCTAGATGAGATACCTTGGGTGTGTGTGTAATGGGGAGGTATAAGAAAATGGTTGAGATCGTGATGGCGTTTGGAGCTACACCAATTAAAGTATCCTTATTGATTGGTTATTGTTATTATTATACTTATATTGTTATTGATGTTCATTGTGTGTTTACTGCTCAAATGATGATTTCCAAGGGGTATTAAAAATGCTTTTAAAAGATCTATCAAATCCTCACTGGGCTTGTTTTATATAAGCTCACTCTCATTCATTATCTGCATTCAGGTGTTACTAAGCCAGACTTTGTGTACGTTCTTCAGGAAACTGAGTATGTGCCTTATGTGGAGGAGTCTTATGTGCCGAAGTTATATCCATGAGTTTTTCTTAGCTTTTGTAGTATGATATATTGTATAACTTAAAGATAAAGAATTATATAACTCTAGTTTAGTAGTCTTTCTTTTGAACATGATTAGATTGCTAGATTGGTTATAATCTATTTTGCAAATGTATGATATGTCATATGGTTGATGTTGGAACGGAGGCGTATAACTTATGAATGAACTGATGAATGGATGTTTAATATATGGGAATGGTTGTGTTGTCTGTTGTTGGTTTGGTTGTGGAGTTGTTGTTGATCTTTAGAGTTGGTTGTATGGAATTATGAGGGTTGGTTTAGAGCCCTGATATCCGTATTACTGTCGTTATACTGTCAAAATTTCATTGCGTCCTGACTGATCGTAAGTGGGGTCGAGTTGGGGCGTGACATGCATTTCGAAGATTTCATTACTATAATGAAACTTAATAATAAAAAAATGCAAATCTTTTTCTTACATAAGATAAATTCAAAATTTTCTTAGTAAGATAAGATTGAAACAAATAGTCGTTACTATTCTTCATCATCAAATAAAAGAGCAAAAGAAACTTCAAATTAAATCATAAACATATACAGAATCATATTTCAAAATAGGATTACATATCAAGCCGATCCTCAAAAACTACTACATCATAAAAGAAGTTCAGGGTTTTGGCTCTACTCTCAATTAGAAATCCCCTCCCGAAAACAGACCTCCTGGTAAGAGTCGAGCATCCCGGTTCCTCCTGTGTCTCATCCTCCTCCTTCTTCTATTGTGACTAGGTCCAATCAATGAGGGAGAAGAGTCAACATGAGGAATGGGTACCATATCCAAACCAAGTCTTTGCCAACTAGTCAAAATATCAGGCAGTTAAGACAATGTGCACTCAATCCTATACACATGGAAATCCAGTATCAGGGGAGAGTAAGACGGCAGTAGGGACTGCAAGATCAAGTCTATCTGAAGTTGAGGATCCATGATGTAACCGTATGCCTCCAGTTGAGTTACCAAGTAAATCATCCTAAGGCAATGCTGGTTAATGTCACCTCATTACTCTAGTCTAATACTAAAAAGCTCTCGGGTCAACTCAAACCTTATGGCACAACTGTGTTCACCAAAGGATTCTTTCAAAGATCGAATGATATCCACGGAATGAGAGATACCCTTATAATATCGACGTAGATCATCACTCATCGATGAAAGGATGTATCCTTTGGAGTGTGTGTCATCCTAGACCAATTTATGGTAGGTGGTCTTATTAGCCTCAAATGCAGTCTTATCTATAGGAGCTAAAGGTTCAAAGTCTAGAACATACTCAATTCTCTCAAAACGGAGAACAACTCTTAAGCTTTTGGACCATTTTTCAAAGTTCGGTCCAGTTAAGTAGTCATGATTAAGGATAACTATGGGATTTCTGAAAGAAGCCATAGCACAAAAACTACAAAAAAGTAAATATAACATAAAGTAAGATCGTAGGCTAACAAGAATATACAAAACTATTAAAATGCAAGATAAAATAGTTACTCCCACTATTTCATTTAAATCTTATACTCCCTTAATGAGAATGGTGAATCTATTAAAAGACTCTAAGTGGGATGACCAATTTTATTCAATAAGACATATTTCTCAAACCTTTGTGGCTATGTTGAAATATAAGTACCAAAGGTCAACAACGCTTTGTTGTCTATTTCTCTAAATAGGCTATGGTCAACTTTAGTCCTTAAATCACTTTGGTCTCAAACCTTTGTGGCTATGTTGATTAAGCGATCTAGTTAGATTATACCCACCATCACTTAGTTATCTGACAAATTGAATCCTTATAGACCTCAAACCTTTGTGGCTATGTTGGTCATTAGACTTTGGAAGCTAACTACATCTCTATGTTCGTTCTAGCGACTTTAGTAAACTCATTGTGAAATAATTCCTCAAACCTTTATGGTTGTGTTGGAATGTATTCAACTCAAGTTCTATTAAACCCTAGGATGGTAGAGGACGACGATAAAACTCATTTTACCGTTTATTTGAATCTAATAATGGTTTGCACGTTGGGAGTTCATTAGTTTGAATTCAATCTCATCATATAATTATCCATTCATCATATTATAAGCTAATAATCACAATTATAGCACATTATAAAATATGAATGCAAAGATGCATAAACGGTGGATCATGGATTTGGGTTTGGGTTAAAAAAAATTAAAAAAATAAAATAAATAAAATAAAACCACCCTAATAAAGATCTTCAACTCATTGAAATTTTCATTGGGCCTCCAACTCCTTGAATTGTCCCTTGGGCCTTCTTGGAAGCATCTATCTTGAAGAATTACACAAGTGTCCTTACTACATTATTCTCTCAAAAGCAAGAATATAAAAGTGAGACTTATGTCTCAATTACAACCCGTATCGAAAGGTAACACTAAGGCCCAAATATAAAGTGAATAAGTTTAATTATCTCAACCTATGAATAATCAAACCCCATCCATTCTAGTTACGTAATCAAGAAACATTTTTCCATCAATAATGCAAGGCAAGTTGGCCCATTTACTTATAACACTTTATAATAAATCATGCAAGCTTAAGTCCAAATAGAAAAACACAAGTCTATGGACCAAAACACATTATGTGGCCCAAAAAGCTAAACTTTAACACAAACACATGCATATATAGCCTAAGCCCAATTCAATATGTCTTTTTGGCCTATACATAAAAATTAGCCCAATTAGTTATTCTTAAAAGGCATTATATCACTATATAATATCTTTTGACTTTATTTAAATTTAGAAATATCTACATACATTCTTTTAGATTATTTCCAAAATCAAATCAAGAACAAAGTGACATCTTTCTTATGTGTAAGCAATTTGGCTATTCCAAGACATGAAAACAAGTTACATTTTGACTATTAAACCTTTTAATCATCAAATAGTCCCTATATCACATACTTGTCAACATAAAAGTAAGTTTAAACCTAGCCTTTTAAACTTTCATGTCAACATATGTAATATCAACATATATTTAAAATACTCATGTTTGAGGACTACTAAACAACCTTTAATACCTTTTTCCTATCCAACTAAAACAAAATCTCCTTCCCTAGCATCGCGCTTGCTGGTGTATTGGAATGACTACCATGGTCTTGAATATGAATGTTAAGTGAGGCATGGTAGCATCGTATCACTCCGAGCGGTATCAGGCTTGCCGATGTATTGGCATGACTACCATAGTCTTGAATGCGAATGCGTAATACAAGGCATGGTAGCGTCGTGTCATTTCGGACGGCATCAGGATTTCCGGTGTATTGGCATAACTACAATGGTCCTATTCCCTATCTCGTATGGATGGTGAAGTTCATGGCTTCAACAATGTTTAACGTATCCTTTAGATTGGTCATAAAGTTTTAATGTTACTTGAGCCAAATATAATTAAGTGTCTAATGTTGTACATTATTTTAAGTGCTTACTTGAGTTAATTGTGTTTAAAGTGTTTAAGTGCTTATTGGTTTCATATGGTTTTGGATGCATGTTTTCAAATGAATTTCCAAGTAAATGCTTTTCCAAAACATTCCCGTTCACCACCTCACTGAGCTAGTTTAGCTCACCCCGCTTTATGAACATTTCAAGTGAAACCGAGTTTGAGCCACAAGGAGATTGAAAGTGATTACTTTGCTTGACTTGCTTTTGATGATGTATATATTGTTTATGAAGTTTGTGTAGTTATGATGTAATGGAAGACTCTGTCTGGATCATGTAATATATTTGGTTAAGTTGTCCATTTTGAAGTCTTGGTGACTTTTTGTTGTAAATATGAGAATTTATTTTGAAACATGTTCATGATGGTAAACTTATGTTATATTATTTTGGAGCAATGTATCTTTTATGCTCTTGGATAAAGCAGGATCTCCATGTTGTTTGTTGTGTAACCCCTACTATTTGTTAAATGTAGAATTGTACAGTTGTTATAATGTCCATATTCCGACGCATCCAGACTTGGTTCTAGGCGGGTCCGAGTCAGGGCATGACCATATTAATTTGGGTATTCTTATATTATTTTGGGACCCTATTTTTGTCCTATGTTTTCCTATAATTATTTGAGCCAATCCGGTAAAATGTCATTGATCCTATGAGTGAGTTCGTTTACCTTTTTCTTATACCATCTTCTGTCATACTATTCGGTATAATCTTATATTAATTTGGAAGTCTATTTTTGTTCCAAATCGTCCTAGAATCATTAGAAGCTAGCCAATAACGTAATTATTCCTATGGGTGATTTCTTTTATTATAATAATAATAATACTAATTATTATTATTATAATTATTATTATTATTATTTTATTTTTATTTTTTGTCATTTCATCAAATATTTTAAAATCCTTAATTGTACTCCTTGTTTGTTAAGGTAAGTGTTAATCCAAATTATCCTAAGAAAGGAGAGTGAGGGTGAATTAGGATATAAGGGCAATAATACTTGTGACATCCAAGAATTTTACCATAAAAATTTATTTATAATCGTTGCATACATATGTGCGCATTTCTACGTGCATTATTTTTCTTGCTTAATTGTTTTTATTAGGGGTTACTATTCATAATATTTTTGACTGTGTCAAAAGCTTTATTTTAAATTTTTTTTAGGTCATATGACATTTAAAAGGAACCAATAAATTTTCGTTTTGAACTTTCGAGCTTAGGAGTGTGCGTTTGAAAAATGTTTTCCGTGACTTTTGAATAGTGTTACGTTAGAATAGTGCTAGTAATAAATTAAAAAGCATTTGAAATTGCAATTAGCCTTAATTGATCAAATTTTGAGACTAATTAGCTTACGTTATTAACTATGCACCACATATAATAATAACCACTCATGAAATTAAAACAAAGAGACTTATTCTTGTCATCAAAACAAACAAAAAAATGACCTCTATGTCCTCAAGCTTGGTTGACCACCTATAGGAGAGAAAGATGAGATTTTGCTTCAACATTCTTGCACTTTGAGCTCCAAGCTTGATCTTGGGAGGGTTTTGAGCAACCTAGGGACTTCAACAAGCTTCATTGTCTTCAAAAATTGTAAGGGAGATGCATTTTGTTATTTTTAAAGTTTATGTTTATATGTTTAATTTTCTTGATTTGCCAATTATAGTTATATAACTTGTTATGAATGCTTCCTATGAGTTATTTAATGCCTATAGAGTTAACTTTTGAGGTTTGATAACAAAGTTAATGGTTGAAATTTGAGTTTGATCAAAGAGATGATGAATAGTGCCTAGAATTAGGGTTTTGAGAAAAATTGCTAATTAGCTAAAATTAATGCCTCAATTAGGTATTCTAGACCTTAGGGAACTTAGTTGAAAAGCCACGAGAGGTTGAATCATTCGAAACCGAGCTTAATTGTATAATTAGCTGACTTTTAAAAGGGGGTTTTTCTCGTTAAGCAATTCGGGCAAGTTTGGGCATTGATTCAGGTATCCTTGAGCTAAGGAAGCACCTTTGGTGCTTTCATTTCGTGAAAATGGGATTCGGTTAGTGTAGTTGTAGTTCAAAACCATTCGGGGCCTTCCAGAACTTTTGTTTCTAAAATGAGTTTTTGTGATCCTAAAAGGTGCCTTTAGGCTTAATTAGGAATATAGAAAGACTAGAATATGATTTGGAAGTCTTGAACCATGCATAGGATAAAGAAACCTCGGTTAAAGAAAGAGGAAAAAGTAGTTTTGGCTATATTTAATGCAATTGGCACTTGTATATAAGTTATCTTGTATTGTATTGATTATTTAGGATATAATTGAGCTATTTGAGTAGATTGTGGGAATTAATTGTGTTGATTGCTTCTTTTGGTATCTTTAAGCTAATCTCGTACTTATGTGAATTTATATCGTGCTTATTTGTGAGGGCGGCCTACTTTGTCATCCCTCTTATGTGTTATGTGTTACATTGATTGCTTGTGACTTGTCACGGGGTTGCGCAACCTTTTTCAGACATAGTAGCGTCGAGAAACACGGGCGGCGTCGGGCTTGTCGTACTTCCTCGACTACCATGGTACCTATTCCCTTTCTCGCTGAGGCATACTCCACTACCCCAGAGGCGTGGTTCACCTGCTGGGCATGGACCTACCTCGGGAGAAAGGGTCATAGGATCGGGATACATCCGGAGTATCCCAATTGTTGGTGCTTGGGGTTTGCCGGCATGTTCGTGATGTTCGTGGTTCGTGGCTCATGAATGAAGAATTAGAAGAGGAACCGTATCTTTTTTTAAGTGATTAATAGCTTGGCTTATTGTCTTGTTGGTTTATGTGGCTTATATATATGTTTTCTTGTGTTGCATATCATATTACATGTTGGCATACTGCATCACCTCCCTCGCTGGGCAACTTTGTTGCTCACTCCTCATTTGAAATGTTTCAGGAAAAGCTGATGTGAATCCCCAGCTGTTAGAAGTAGAAGAAGAAGAAGAAGTTCACGTAGATCAGAATCCGTGACTTTGTGTGCTGAGGTAGATTTTATGTGCTTCTTGCGTGGAGTCCTTGTTAATATTGTATTTTGAGACCTTGGGGTCTTGTGTATATGTTTAGTAGTGGTAGACTTGAATGTTAAAGAAAGACGTTGGATTGTAATAATGAATTCTAGACTTTAATTTCTCTTGCATGCTTGGAGTGTTTGATGATCTTCATATGGAACTGAAATTATATTGTAACTAACTACTTATGACTAAAACCAACTTATTTTGCATATTTGTGTGCTTATGTAGATGGTTGTTGTTCCAAGGCTCGGATGGCCTTGTGATTTTGTTTTGTCCTTGGAGATATTAGAAGATAAGTTGTTGTTTTTAGTTCAAATGTCTTGAGTAAATGTTTACAGGTAACAGTTTTGTCCTTGGTACAGAGGAGACTCTGTCCTAATGACGAGTCCGAGCCTGACTTTAGCGTGGGGTTGGATTCGGGGCGTTACATTTTAGGTGGTATCAGAGCTACTAGAATGCTTGAAGTCGGGTTAAATTCCTTGGCATGTGGGTAGAGGTCTATATGTGGAAGTGAATTATGTGAATATATGATTGTTAATTGTTTAAGTACTTAGATAAAAGACATGCTAGCATGAAAAGGAATGATAAAGCTTGACATGATAAGAATATGAAAAGTTAGTGTTGAATGTTGTTAAGTGTTTTATGTGCTTCTTATGTGAGTAAAATGTTTGAAAACAATATGTACATTATCTTTGCATAGTTGATTTTTCTATTATAATATTATGTTCTTCTAGCATTGTGATGAGGAGACGAGGTAGACCACGGAGAGAGCTAGAAGAAGCTCCCGGACAGAATGTACCGGGGCAAGGTGCTGGGGCAGCCGGTGATGTACCGCAAGGTCAGGAACCGAGTAATGCCCAGATTTTAGCCACAATGGCCACGGCAATGAAGACCATAGCTCAGTTTGTGGTTCAGCAGGGTACAGCAGGTGCCGGCAAAGGTAATCAGACTGCCAGAGCAGAGGGCAGTGGTACTGCAGGAGGTAACTTATTTGATAAATTCCTGCATCACAGAGCATATAGTTTTTATGGCGTGCCTGATGATATGAAAGCAGAGATATGGCTGAGTAAGTTCGAGAAAGTTGCTACGATACTTGAGTGTGACGATGAAAGAAATATCACATATGCTGCCTTTTTAATGGAGGGTGATGCCGAGGCTTGGTGGCGCACTATTAAAGAGAAATGGGATACTGAGAGGGTTCAGCATGTATGGGCTGACTTTGTTCGTGAGTTTCGAGATAAATATGTATCGGTTGTAGCTCGTGAGAGACATCAAGATGAATTTATAGCTTTGAAACAGGGGAATATGACTGTAGACTAGTATGAGGCTACCTTTACGAGACTATCTCGATATGTGCCAGCTTTAGTTCAGCCGGAGGATGTGAAGATCTAGAGATTTATTACAGGGTTGAGGAGTGACATCATGCTTAATTTGTCTTCGCAAGATTTTCCAAACTATGCTGCAGTAGTCAGGGCTGCATCGAGATATGAGAAACATAAGGCAGATGTGTTAGCTCAGTCTAGTCAATCAAGCAAACGTCAGTTTCAGTCTCAGAGTCAGGGTTATCAGAGGCAGACTCAGCAGCCTAGGCAGACCCAGAGCTATCCAGGACAAGTTCAAGTACAGTCACAGTTGAGACCAGCTCAGAGCCAGCCACAGGGACAGTCACAAACCCGACCAGTGACTGCTAGATCTCAGCAGGGTAGTTCTGCCACATCTATTTATAAGGCCCCTACAGGAGGAGCTGCTGCTAGGAAGAATCTACAGTGTACTCATTGCAACCGTAAGGGTCACACAGAGGCTGAGTGTTGGAGGAAATTGGGCTGTTGCACAGGTTGTGGCAGTGATCAACACAGAGTTAGAGATTGTCCCAAGTTTAAATTTGGTCAGGGTCAGACATCAGGCCAGGGTGCCCAGACTAGAGCTTCAGGAGCAGCTACTGTACCACGAGATCAGGCACGGGTATTTGCACTCGACCAGGAGGAGCTTCCAGAGACGACAGTGGAGGTGGAAGGTACTTTTCTTATTAATAGTCAGCCAGTAGTAGTTTTGATTGACACCGGGGATACACATTCATTCATTACTCCTGCATATGCACAGTCTGCAACATTAAAAGTTGATAAACTTCTGTATGTGATTGAAGTAGGTAATCCTATGGGTACTAAATTTATTACGGAGTTTATGTGTAAAGATTGTAATATTTGCATTAAGGGCTGCATGTATCCTATTGATTTGATAATTATGCCATTTCGGGACTTTGAAGTTATCTTGGGGATAGACTGGTTGGGGCGATATTATGCATGTTTGGACTGTAGGAGGAAAGTTTTAACTTTAGAAGTACCTAACCAACCTGTTATTAAAGTAACTGGGGGTCAAAAGTCTAATAGGACTCGTAGTATATCTTCCATTAAAGCTACTAAAATGCTGAGTAAAGGTTATGATACATACTTAGCTTATTTAATTAATCAGCCTGGAGATAAATTGAAATTGAATGAAGTACCTGTTATAAAAGAGTTTCCGGGGGTTTTCCCTGAGGAGTTGCCTAGGTTACCACCTGATAGGGAGATTGAGTTTATGATTGACCTGATGCCTGGAACTAGTCCTATCTTGAGAACCCCGTATAGAATGTCTCCCCCTGAGTTACAAGAATTGAAAATTCAGCTACAGGGTTTACTTGAGAAATGTTTTATTCAGCCTAGTTCGTCACCGTGGAGTGCTTCCGTGTTATTTGTGAAAAAAAAAGACGGTACTCTGCGTTTGTGCATAGATTATCGAGGTCTTAATCAGGTAACGGTGAAAAATAAATATCCTTTGCCTTTAATTGAGGAGTTGTTTGATCAGCTACAGGGTGCTGTTGTGTTTTCAAAATTTGATTTGAGGCAGGGTTATTATCAGTTGAGGATCTGGAAAGAGGATGTACCTAAGACTGCATTTAGAACCAGGTACGGCCATTATGAGTTTGTTGTTTTACCATTCGGGTTGACAAATGCTCCAGCCGCTTTTATGGATTTGATGCAGAGAGTATTTCAACCCTATCTTGATCAGTTTGTTGTGATTTTTATTGATGATCTATTAGTATACTCTAAATCTGAGTCAGAGCATGTAGAGTATTTGAGAATTGTACTTCAACCCCTGCAAGAACACAAGTTGTTTGCCAAATTTTGCAAATGCGAATTCTAGTTGAAACAAGTTGCCTTTTTAGGTCATATCATTTCACAGGAGGGAATATCTGTTGATCTTGCTAAAATTGAGGTGGTTATGTCGTGGAAGAGACCTGAAATTGTCACGGAAGTCCGTAGTTTCTTGGGACTAGCGGGCTATTATAGGCGATTTGTTAAAGATTTTTCAAAGATTGCAGGACCTTTAACTACATTAACTCGGAAGAAAACTGTGTTTAATTGGGATGATAAATGTGAAGCCAGTTTCCAGGAATTGAAAAAGAGACTTACTACTGCACCTATCTTTGCCTTGCTTAAGGGGACTGAAAACTTGGTGATTTACAGTGGCGCTTCGAAAGAAGGTTTGGGTTGTGTTCTTATGCAAAATGGTAAGGTGATAGCATATGCCTCTAGGAAATTGAAACCATATGAACTCAATTATCCTACACATGATTTGGAGCTTGCAGCTGTTGTATTTGCTTTGAAGAAATGGCGACATTATTTGTGGGGTAACAAATTTGAAATATTTACTGACCATAAAAGTTTAAAATACTTGTTTTTCCAAAAAGATCTGAATATGAGGCAAAGGCGTTGGCTTGAACTGTTAAACGATTATAACTGTACCATTAGCTATTTGCCGGGAAAAGCTAATGCTGTTACAGATGCACTGAGCCGAAAAGCTTCTGTGGCCAGTTTGATAATCAAAGATTGGGAGATTATAGAAGAGCTTTGTTTGTGGAAACCAGATGCTTCTAGATCAGGTATTCAATTTGCTAGCTTACAAATCCAATCTTTATTGCTATCTAGAATCAGAGAAGCGCAACAATCAGATTCTCAGCTATTGAAGCTTTTAGAGAAGTCAAAAGGGGGAGAGTCCGACTTTAAGTTGCATGATGATGGGCTTCTCAAGTACAGGAATAGAATTTGCATTCCTAGTGATTCGACTGTGAAATATGAGATTCTTGCTGAGGCTCACGCTTCTAAATATATAATTCATCCTGGAAGCACAAAAATGTACAGAGATTTGAAACAGAATTTCTGGTAGAACAACATGAAGAGAGAGATAGCTGATTATGTAGCTAAGTGTTTGACTTGTCAGAAAGTTAAGGCAGAACACCAGATGCCGGCAGGATTGTTGCAACCATTGGAGATTCCGGTATGGAAATGGGACCAGGTTACTATAGACCTTGTGTCGGATTTGCCGAGATCACCACGAGGTAATGATTCTGTGTGGGTTGTAGTAGACAGGTTGACGAAGAGTTCGCATTTTATTACTACAAAGAAAACAGATTCTTTTGACAAATTGGCTTAGCTATATGTTGAAAATATTGTGAGACTGCATAGAGTTCCATCTCAAATAGTGTCTGACAGGGATCCCAGGTTTACACCACAGTTCTGGCAGAAACTACAAAAGGCTTTGGGGACTAATTTGAGTTTTAGTACTGCTTATCACCCACAGATGGATGGCCATTCAAAGAGGACTATCAGGATATTGGAAGACATGTTGAGGGCTTGTGTTATGGATTTTGGCAAGAATTGGAAGAAATACATACCTTTAGCAGAGTTTGCTTATAATAACAGTTATCAGGCCACTATTGGCATGGCACCCTACGGGCGAAAATGTCGATCTCCGTTGTATTGGGATGAGGTAGGTGAGATGAAAACAGTTGATCCCGCTATTCTTCCTGAGATGATCAAAATGGTGGATAATGTGAGACTTATAAAGAAAAGGATGCTTACAGCTCAGAGTCGACAGAAGAATTATGCTGATAGACGTCGACGGGACTTAGTATTTTCTAAGGGTGATCGTGTTTTCTTGAAAGTCTCTCCGCGAAAAGGTTTGATTCGGCACGGAAAAGGAGGTAAACTTAGCCCTAGATACGTGGGACCATTTGAAATCACTGAGAAAGTTGGGGATTTAGCTTACAGATTGGCATTACCTCCGAGTTTGGGTCAGATTCATGATGTTTTTCATGTGTTACTATTGAGAAAGTATAATCCTGATTTGTCGCATATCATTGAGCCAGAACCGTTGGAGATTGATGAGTCCTTAGCATATGTTGAGAAACCGAGTGGTTGACCGAAAGGTTCAAGAACTTAAAACTAAAAGTATTCCTATGGTAAAAGTTCTTTGGGATCATCATGGGATTGAGGATGCCACTTGGGAGCAAGAAGATCAAATCAGAGAGAAGTATCCGGAGCTCTTTGCCGAACCATGTAAGAATTGCGGGGACGCAATTAGTTTAAGGGGGAGAGGGTGTGACACCCGAGAATTTTACCATAAAAATTTATTTATAATCGTTGCATACCTATGTGCTCATTTCTACGTGCATCATTTTTCTTGCTTAATTGTTTTTATTAGGGGTTACTATTCATAATATTTTTGACTGTTTCAAAATCTTGATTTTAAATTTTTCCTAGGTTATATGACATTTAAAAGGAACCAAGAAATTTTCGTTTTGAACTTTCGAACTTAGGAGTGTGCGTTTGGAAAATGTTTTCCGTGACTTTTGAATAGTGTTACGTTAGAATAGTGCTAGTATTAAATTAAAAAGCATTTGAAATTGCAATTAGCCTTAATTGATCAAATTTTGAGACTAATTAGCTTAAGTTATTAACTATGCACCACATATAATAATAACCACTCATGAAATTAAAACAAAGAGGCTTATTCTTGTCATCAAAACAAACAAAAAAATGACCTCTATGTCCTCAAGCTTGGCCGACCACCTATAGGAGAGAAAGAGGAGATTTTGCTTCAACATTCTTGCACTTTGAGCTCCTAGCTTGATCTTGGGAGGGTTTTGAGTAATCTAGGGACTTCAACAAGCTTCATTGTCTTCAAAAATTGTGAGGGAGATGCATTTTGTTGTTTTTAAAGTTTATGTTCATATGTTTAATTTTCTTGATTGAATTATAGCTATATAACTTGTTATGGATGCTTCCTATGAGTTACTTGATGCCTATAGAGTTAACTTTTGAGGTTTGATAACAAAGTTAATGGTTGAAATTTAAGATTGATCAAAGAGATGATGAATAGTTCCTAGAATTAGGGTTTTGAGAAAAATTGCTAATTAGCTAAAATTAATGCCTCAATTAGGTGCTCTAGACCTTAGGGAAGTTAGTTGAAAAGCCACGAGAGGTTGAATCATTCGAAACCGAGCTTAATTGCATAATTAGCCGACTTTTAAAAGGGGGTTTTTCTCGTTAAGCAATCCGGGCAAGTTTGGGCATTGATTCGGGTATCCTTGAGCTAAGGAAGCACCTTTGGTGCTTTCGTTTCCCGAAAATGGGATTCAGTCAGTGTAGTTGTAGTTCAAAACCATTCAGGGCCTTCCCGAACTTTTATTTCTAAAATGAGTTTTTGTGATCCTAAAAGGTGCCTTTAGGCTTAATTAGGAATATAGAAAGACTAGAATATGATTTGGAAGTCTTGAACCATGCATAGGAGAAAGAAACCTCGGTTAAAGAAAGAGGAAAAAGTAGTTTTGGCTATATTTGATGCAATTGGCACTTGTATATAAGTTATCTTGTATTGTATTGATTATTTAGGATATAATTGAGCTATTTGAGTAGATTGTGGGAATTAATTGTGTTGATTGCTTCTTTTGGTATCTTTAAGCTAATCTCGTACTTATGTGAATTTATATCGTGTTTATTTGTGAGGGCAGCCTACTTTGTCATCCATCTTATGTGTTATGTGTTACATTGATTGCTTGTGACTTGTCACGGGGTTGCGCAACCTTTTTCGGACATGGTAGCGTCGAGAAACACGGGCGGCGTCGAGCTTGCCGTGCTCCCTCGACTACCATGGTACCTATTCCCTTTCTCGCTGAGGCATACTCCACTACCCCAGAGGCATGGTTCACCTACTGGGCATGGACCTACCTCGGGAGAAAGGGTCGTAGGATCGGGATACATCCGGAGTATCCCAATTGTTGGTGCTTGGGGTTTGCCGGCATGTTCGTGATGTTCGTGGTTCGTGGCTCATGAATGAAGTCTGGGAAGAGGAACCGTATCCTTTTTAAAGTGATTAATAGCTTGGCTTATTGTCTTGTTGGTTTATGTGGCTTATATATATGTTTTCTTGTGTTGCATATCATATTGCACGTTGGCATGCTGCATCACTTTCCTCGCTGGGCAACTTTGTTGCTCACTCCTCATTTGAAATGTTTCAGGAGAAGCTAAGGTGAATCCCCAGCTGTTAGAAGTAGAAGAAGAAGAAGAAGTTCACGTAGATCAGAATCCGTGACTTTGTGTGCTGAGGTGGATTTTATGTGCTTCTTGCGTGGAGTCCTTGTTAATATTGTATTTTGAGACCTTGGGGTCTTGTGTATATGTTTAGTAGTGGTAGACTTGAATGTTAGAGAAAGACGTTGGATTGTAATAATGAATTCTAGACTTTAATTTCTCTTGCATGCTTGGAGTGTTTGATGATCTTCATATGGAACTGAAATTATATTGTAACTAACTACTTATGGCTAAAACCAACTTATTTTGCATGCTTGTGTGCTTATATAGATGGTTGTTGTTCCAAGGCTCGGATGGCCTTGTGATTTTGTTTTGTCCTTGGAGATATTAGAAGATAAGTTGTTGTTTTTAGTTTAAATGTCTTGAGTAAATATTTACAGGTAACAGTTTTGTCCTTGGTACAGATAAGACTCTGTCCGAGTGACGGGTCCGAGCCTGACTTTAGCGTGGGTTGGGTTCAGGGCGTTACAATACTACTTTTTCAAATGAGTAATGCTAGAAGTCACCCTATTTTTATCACCCAATTATCACCTCCTAGTTGGCATGCTTAGTTGACATGCGAACTAGATAAATTAAGTTTATTTCTCTCTCTTCTTCTATTATTTTTTTTCTTTAAGTGTTTCCTTTTTTCTTTCATTTAATTAAGGTTTCCTCTCTTCTCTTTCTTTCTCTTTTGTTTAGTCTTACCAAACATTCATTTTTCTCTTTTTACCATTCACTACATATTTTTTCAGATCTTTCTATCTTCTTGATGAATTGATAGCATTACATTTGAATTGAAGTCAAACTTTTCGATTCTTTTGTTGGGTTAAAATCAAGCTCAAAAATTTTGTTCAAAGTATTGATACATATAATAATAATTTGCGATGCACATGTCACATTTGAAGTCATTCTTGCTTGCTTTTCCATCAAGGCTTTATACAAACTTTATTCACAACCAAGTTTCAAGTAACTTTTTTTTTGTAGTTTTTGTTAGTAAAATCAATAAATCATCATAGTCATGGAGAAATCAGAACCAGCATCTTTGTACACGAAGCAATAAAACATTCAATCAACCCATTCATTATGTGTTCACATATTGTCGCTTATAATCATGAACTTTCCATCCCAAAGAAGTTTTTCTCTATTTGCCATTGCCAATATAAATAACTCACATATGCTACAACATGCAAGATAAAAATATGTAGTTAATGGCAGTAAGTGAAAAGTAAACATCTGGTAAGATTAAACAAAAAAGAAAGAAAGAGAAAGATGAAATCTTAATTGTATGAGAAAAAAAAAAATAAAGAGAGAGAGATAGAGAAAGAGAGAGAGAGAGAAAAATTAATAAATGAAGAGAGAGAAATAAAATAAAATTAATAAAGGGAGAGAAAAATAAAATTAATTTACCAAGTTGGTATGCCAATTAGGAGGTGATAACTGGGTTATGAAAAAAGGGTGACGTCTAGCGTTACTCTTTTCGAATAGACTTGCAACTAGTTAGTTCTATCAAACAATAAGTCAAACACAATGAATGCAATAACGTAAAGAGTAAGGAAAGAAGAGAAAGATAGATGAAACTAGCGATTTAAGGGTGGTTCGCTACTCTACATCCACCACCTAAGGTTCTTCCACTTAGGATTTTCTACGAACTTCACTAGAGGTGTTTCTTCAAAAGTTGGTGAAACACAAACCAACTCTTATAATTCACTCTTGAATCCACAAGCGCAATATATGACTTTTCCTTTCTTTGAATCCACAAAGAGAATCCCAACCTCTTTCTCTTGAAACTATGAATCCCTCAATGTTTAGCTCTAGAGAGTGTACAATAAACATAGAGAATGATAAATAAGAGTACAATCAGTATATCCTCTTGGAATGGATAATACAAATATAACACAATTGTAGCTCAAGAAATTTTGCAAGTGAAAGCTCAATAAATGCTTTTGAAAGTATAATGAAGGTGTTAATTCAAGCTTAATAAATATTCTCAAGAATTTTCTTCAAATTCTCAAAGTTGTGTTTCATAAATGTACTGTTTGTTTATATAGAAAACCTTCTACAGGCTAGCTAAATACTAGTTTTTTAAATTGCCGGTCGAGAGAGACGGATGAGTAGTTCAACCAACTAGCTCATCCTTGCCCATTTTGGAGGAGTCCGACAAGGCTGGCAAATGAGACCCTCATTCGACTCTTCCTGCCATAGCCAGTTGAGTGTGTCAGCTGAGTCTTTCAACCGACCAACTCAACCAGGCTATACAAGTATAGCCTAACAAGTTTTTAACCCATATTGAAATCATACAAACAATTTTTGCAAATACTCATGAAAGCGAATTAGAGATTTAGAAAGCTCAAAGATATTTATAAAGTTTAAAGACAATTTTATGAGCTTTCACAATGCCTTCCAAGGTATACCATGTAAGAAGTCGTTATCCTTTATGACGCCACGTTTCCTTTCTTGTGACTCCCTCTTTAAACTTCTTTCTTCAATCTTCATGACAAGATCTTCACAGAAGATAGCACTTGAATCATCATAGGTCTTTACCATCATAGAGCTTGAGTTTGATCAGACACTTTGAGCTTGTTTAGCATAATGATCTCTTGTTTAGCACTATGAGCTTGTAGTTAGAGGATGCCATGTGTTTGATCATCATTTTATTTCTCATGAGCTAGATCATTACTCTAACCTTCATGTGTTTGCTCGTTATTTGAATATCCTTCAATTTTTGACTAATCTCAAACATAGTGAACTCATACAAGGCACAATAAGTTAATAGATTAAGTGTATAGTTAGGATTTAGTTATCATCAAATTGTAGGCTAAAGGCCTTCAGGCTAATAATAAGTTCCATCAAAAGCTCTTCAGAAATCTTTCTAAAGTTTGTCATGCAAATATAATGTTGTTTCTTTATATATTACCTCAAGTGTAACGTCCAAGTATTAGAACTCGTGTATTATTGTTTGGCCTCTTCCTTAAGTTGTGAACTATGTTGAGAATCGTGCATGGTATTTTTTAATTTTAATAATCAGAATAAACGCAACGGAAATTAATATTAAATACACATGCATCCGTTCATGGCTAATTACGTAGATTATAACATGCATAAATAATCAACTATTAATTACGCATTAAAGATTTCAGGATTACATTTCCAGTGATGAATCTGAACAATCCAAAGCTTTTCAATTGTAAACCCTCCGAAAGTATCCACACAAAATCTGCACCCTTAATTGGATTTCACCCCCACTAAGTTTTCTAGATAAATCATATATATTATTCTGACTATGATTTTTGTGCTAGCTAAACCTTTCATAATAGTACAATATATAGAAGACACATATGACCTAGGGCCACATATGGACTGGATTTAAACTAACCAGTCTTGGGCTCCATAATAACCAGATCAATCTCAAGTTACTACGAGCCCAATTAAATTAATATTTAGGACAATCATAAATTTAATTTAATCTTTTCTCTAATCCAATTAATCTGCAAATTCTATTTGTATATGACCTATGGGGTTCATAATTAATTGGCAGCAAAATAATATTAATCTAATTAATATTTAATTAGAACTCTTCTAATTTAGTTCTTGCAAGTCGTGAGTAATACCTAGCAGTATATCACGACTACCCAACTAATGATGAAGTGAAATTCTACGAACCCTTTAGTAATAATTATGCAATCAATTCCTTCTATCTGAATCATCCCGATTGAGTCAGAGTCATGAATAGGGTCGTTAAACTCTATTACTCAATCATATGTCCAAATCTATTTAATTAGTAACTTATGAATAATTTGTGGAACGACTTCCATTATTCTACTTCGGCCAAGGATTTCTAGTTACTCGATTAATAGATCGCATAGGATCCCTAATTGATAGATTCCATATCTATATACACCTATCTTCGTGCCGAAATAGATCGTAACAACTGAGTACATTATCCAATCCTTGATGAGAACTAGCTTTATTGCACCAACAAATCACGTTATTTCTAATACAAGATAACCATGATGTCTCAAGTCTAAGGACTTAATTGCACCATTACACTATACAACGAATTATTGACCATTCCATATAATTCGTTGTATTAGCGGTCATGTCCAGTCTCAACAAGAACTTATACATCTACCCTTACGATATGAGACTAATCGCCTAAATCAGTATCTCATATTATTCGGATGGTAGACTGTAATCCGATCTTTCCGAATAAATTGACGCCCAATTAATTTATCATATGATCGGGGACTATTTTAGAATATATTTATGAATATAGATTATGTCACTCATATCCTTACTCTTAATGATAGAATCTATAAATATTATTCTAAAGATTCTTATTTAAATAGTTAATTGCATTAATTATATTTAAATAAACTGCCCATATTAAATAAATAATATAATTATTATGTCCTAAAATTGGGTTTTAGGGCATATAATACAACAATCCCCCACTTGCACTAAAGCCAATTACCCCGGTATCTCATACCTATCTTTTCAATATAGTAATCTAATGACTGTTGAATCATTGCCTTAGTAAGTAGACTAGCATTGTCAACTATTGACGTTATTTATTGTATAATATCATTCTCTCCACAATCTCTGATTGATGTGGTAATACCTCTTTAATACGCTTGGATCTCTAATGAAACCTAGGCTCTTTAGCTTGCGCTACAACTCCATTGTCGTCACAACACTACCCATTTGACTTAATGGAAAGAACCATTCTTAGTTCAATTACGAACTCCTAGATCCAAATCGCTTCCTCTTGTTACATCTGATGCAACGATACACTCAACTTCTAGAATTTGCAATTGTACTAATATTTGGAACATTTCCAAATAATTGCTCTTCCATTATAGGCGAGTATAAACCCAGATATGGATTTACAATAATCCATTTCAGACTCTCAACCTAAAACTGTTAAACTTTAAGTTTTACCTTTCTCCATATACCAAGAACATTTTTAAGTGCTTCTCAAGTACTTAAGAATGTTCTTGATTGCTTTCCAACGTTCCTAACCTGGATTAGACAGATATATGCTCATAACACTTATAGCATTTATGATATCATGTCTTTGTACATAGCATGACGTATATGAGATTTTCAATTGCTGTAGCACTTTGAACCTTATGCGTCCAGTCTCTCGCTTTTAGCAGTCTTAGGACTCATAGCCCTAGAGAGATAAATGTCATGTTTTAAAAGAGAACAATCATCTTTTAAAATCTATACATGTTAAACACCTTTAACACCCGTTTGGGAAAAAACTCATTTATCATTTTGATCTATCACTATAGATCGTCTTTCAAGGATTTAAGCGGATTATCCCAAAATTTACTTGGAGAATTTATTCAAATAACTAGACCTACTTATGTAGTAAATGTTCATCTTCATTCTCAATGAAGTCAAACGATCTAATCAAATGTTCTAGATTCCTTAGGCTTGGTGAAGTCCATAAATGGATCCTTTTAGTCTGCACTCTTTATGACTCATCACTGGACTCAAAACATACTGGCTATCCCATATTAATGTCTTCATTAATGAAGTCATTATGGAACGTCATTTTGACATCCATCTACCATATCTTATAACAGTAGTGTACAACTATGGCCAATAAATCATAATGAATTTTAACAATTTGTGAAAGGATTTCCTCATAGTTAACTCTTTGCCTATGACCACAATCTTTTACCATTTGTCTTAAAGGTCGCCACCTTTATCCAAATAAGATTTTATGGCCTCAAGCCATTTAAGCTTATGTCAAACATAGGTCTTCATAATTGACAAAAATCATCAACATGGTTATTGTTATCTTATTGATCTGAAAAACTGTGAAATTGACTAGTTGTTCTTGCATTAGGTTATCTAGGATCAAATCCAAGATTCGACTTGGGTTAGCTAGTTGCTTAGTGACTCCCATTGAGTCATACTTTTCTTCTCTCACTATCTTCTTAGATGAACAATTCTTCCAAGAAGAAGTTGTACTTACTAACAAACTCTCTAGTCAACAAGGGAATAAAATTTATATCCCAACGAATCTTTGGGATAACCAATTAACCTTGTACAGTCTCATTTCCAATTTATCAATCTTATTTCTAATTTATCAATCTTAAGCCTTTGATTGAAAACAGGATAACCCTCATTCTTAACACCTTAAGACTAGGTATCCTTTTATCTCATATCCTATATGAAGTACTTAAGATTAATTAACAAATGACCTTATCTAAGATATGAACTGCTATAAGGAGAATATAGCTTCACAGGCAAAATTATAAATCAATATAGTTTATCAATTACAGATTATGTCCAACAAGGTCCAACTTATTCTCTCTAATACTTCATCAAGTATTGGAGTACCAGAAGGAGTTAATGAAATGACTATGTTAGTGTCCTTTGAGATACTATCAGAAATTGAAACTAAGAACTCTCCATGATGTCATCATTGAGACTTACTTCTTATTTCTAGTTTTGATTTACTACTTTAATTCTAAATTCTTTGAACGCTTCAAGCGGTTTAGATATACACTTATGACAATCATAAGTATATGTAAGGTAGCTAAATCCTTATTGGGCTATTTCGCCAAATGGCCCATATAGATCCCTATGTATAAAACCCTAAATATTTGTGGTCCTTTGATTTTGTCCTACAAAGGGTGATTTGATCATTTTTAAGAACACAAGATTCATGTGTGGGGAATGTCCCAGGGCCTCAAGGGCTTTCTAGTCCTTCTTTCACCAATTATGTGATTCTTGTTTCTCCTCTATGACCTAATCGTTAGTGTCATGATAATCTAGAGTTATCAGTATCTCTAAATCTCTCATATTACTCGTTTATCCTGTCATTATCCATATAAGACTTTATTCATTAATTTACTAGTATCAACTCATTTATTTCCAAAATAAATGAAACACATAAACAACAATTATTCCAAAATTAATGAACACCCAGATACGTAAACAAGAAGATGAGATATATTTATAGGGGACATTCATTTTTCTTCAAACTCTTTGAAGTCTTTTTGGATTTTCCTCTATTAGTAGTTCTCCTTTCTTGCAGTGAAAATAATTTCCTTTTACCAATCAAGTTTCAACTTTTCAGATCTAACCTTGATACATGACTCTCATTTCCAAGGGCTGTATCAAATGTATTCACATGGAGAAATCCATTATGAACGACAAGAGAGAATTAAGAATTTGACTTTAAGGATTAGATTTGTCTGCATATGATAAACCATGAATAAACTCATGGACTCAAGATACCCACCTTGAGAACTCATGCTCTCAAATCAATCCCTCTAGTTATCCTTTATTTGGAACAATTTTCTAGATATCTCATATCTACCACTAGATATCTCATATCTAGTTGTCCTGTCTTGCTTACTTCACAACTCTTGTAAGCAATTAATGATGGATACATTATCCATGCTCTCTTGCTTCTTTTTGACAACTTATTTTGGGCATCTAGAACGTGTATTACTTTTTCAGATTTGAGAACAATTCTCAAAACATTAAGGTAGTCATCGAAGTTTGGTCTAGTCAAAATAGAAGGTTGGGTTCACATTCGATGTTATATATATGCAGTAATTTCTAAGGATATTAGATAATTATTTTATTAACCATTTGATTTGGGTTTTTAAATCAAACAGTAACCCCCACTAAATTTTTTCAAATCCCACACTTCCCTAGTGGAAAACGGAAAAACAATAAGGTATTTTTCTTAGTAGAATTGGGTGCCCATTCATTTTAACTCACCTCACATTTTAGATTTTTGGTAAAATTAAAACAAATAGGTGAATAACCTTTTATTCAATGTATCTCATACAAATTCCAATTATTATTGCCTCTAATTCTTTCAACCTCACATTATAGATTTTTGGTCTTAAAGATTGTTTAAGTTAAACCCATTATCCTAGAAATTTGGATCAATGCAATACCGACACCTCACATGATAGATTTTTGGTTGCCAGTAAGAATCCAGATTTTTCACATCTCATGCTTATATAGACTTAGTTCATATGTTGATACAAATAAATAACCCCTATGTGTCCATAGTCAGCTACTTACTTGCCCAACACATAATACAATCTATGATAACGGAATGCAATGATATAATCTTCTCAAGACTATACCATTATTAACTTAATATTTAATTTGGGAAGGTTTGCTGGTCTTTAATTTAGGTCTCACTTTTCACATGCTTCAAGTTATCGCTAAATGGAAGTATACATGCATTCATCACATATTTATTGCATAAATAAATAAATAAATGCATAAAATAAAATGGGACGATCATGGACTAGGAGCACTTATCAACTCGAGCCACTGGGTTGAATACCTAAATCAAATAAAGGGCCCACAAGAAAAATTTATGGGCTGTTCCTCCTCGGTTTCACAAAACTCCTTTCGCGAACTAGGCTCACCAACTCTTGATGTCTTCAACTTGATCTTTCATTACATTTATGTACATAGATTCCTAATCTAGTGGGGATACATAAATGGGAATAGGGTTTTACATATTTAAAACGGGGATAAGAGGCATGCAAGCCCCATTTTAAAATATTACATAAAATCCAAAATGGGTAAATAAAATAATAATATTTATCCATTCATTCATTCAATCATATATCTAAGACTAGTCCATGATCACCTACAAACATAGCAAATAATAATGAAAAGTAATCCACGAATATAGCACAATAAGTTTCCAATATAATCTCATTATATTAGGTTTATCCAATTAATAAACACCTTTATTAATTTGGATCCTTAAATATCTCATATTTAAATAAATATAATTTCATTATATTTATAGTAATTAATTAATAAATAATTTATTAATTAACTACAATAATAGCACAATTAAAATTTTTAATAAAAACTCTTTACATTAGAATTTTCAATTTAATAAACTCTTTATTAAATTTATTCTATTTAATAAAATCTTTATTAAATTTACTCCATAAATATCTCATATTTACAAAATATAAATACAATCAAATTATATTTAATAATTAATAAACTATTTATTAATTTAAAGTGTCAAAAAACTATTTGAGCTTCTTTAATTAATTTGTCACACAAACTAATTTGTTTAGTCTTAAAAAATAAAATAAATCTAATTTATTCTATTTAAGTGCAAGTCCAAACACCAACAGCCCAATTCAAAAATGAAATAGTCCATACTATTTATTTCTAAGTCCGAATTAAGCTTGGCCCAACACACACCAAAAGGATTTCATGTTATTTTAAAATAACTTTAAAACCAGCCCAAATGTTACATGCCCATTTAGCCCAAAATAGAAAATAAAATAAAAACTCAATCTTTTAATTGTTAGCCCAACCCAAACAATAAAATAAGTCCAACTTATCTTATTAAATTCGGATTTAAAGTAGTCCAAACTATAAGTCCAACAACCCAAAAGATTAAAAATAAAAATAACCCAGCACCCAGCACCTTGGGTTTGGGTTTGGGTTTGGGTTTGGGTTTGGGTTTGGATCCATCCACGGATCCAACCCGTTTCATATTTGGGTCGGGTTCAAAACCCTATCCGAATCAGAAAGTATTTTATTATTATTATTATTTTTTCCTTTTCTTCCTCAGTGCCATCCCACCCCACTTTACTTCTTCTTCCTCGTCAAGCTGCTACCATGGCAGCAACTTTACCGATGCGTCAAGTAGCTGCCACCATGGCAGCACCTTTGTTGCAATGGCAGCAGCGCTACCATAGTGATGTTGTGCCCCAAGGAGCAGCGCCACCATGGCGCTGCTGCGCCGCGAGGAGCAGAGCCACCATGGCGCTGTTCTTCACGCCGTTGATGTGAGAGAAGCAGAAGGTGTGGGCATTTTTTGAAAATCCAATTTCCTTTTTTTTTTACTTGATTTCCAGTTCACAAAATACATTTTAAATCTAATTTAAAATAGTTTTGTAAACAGCTTTTAAAATACAAACTGAAACTTTTCCATAAAAATAAAACAAAAACTGATTTATTAGAAAAAACATGTTTTTCATAAAATCAGTCCTTTTGAGAAAAGCTTAGGGCTAGAATTTAATCCTAATTAAATTCTTTGGGCATAAATTAATAAATTTCACAAACTATTAATTTTTCACAATAGTTTCACAAACTATGATTGACACTTTAACTTTGCTATATTATGTGTCATGATCGAATAATCACATAAAAGGCATGAATGGTAGCTCTAATACCACTATTGGGAATCGTGCATGGTATTTTTTAATTTTTATAATCAGAATAAACGCAACAAAAATTAATATTAAATACACATGCATCTGTTCATGGCTAATTACATAGATTACAACATGCATAAATAATCAACTATTAATTACGCATTAAAGATTTCAGGATTATCTTTTCAGTGACGAATCTGTTGCAGAATCTGAACAATCTAAAGCTCCCCAATTGTGAAGCCTCCGAAAGTATCCACACAGAATCTGCACTCTTAATTGGGTTTCACCCTCACTAAGTTTTCTAGAGAAATCCTACATATTATTCTAACTATGATTTTTGTGTTAGCTAAACCTTTCATAATAGTACAATATATAGAAGACACATGTGACCTAGGGCCACATGTGGACTGGACTTAAACTAACTAGTCTTGGGCTCCATAATGACCAGATCAATCTCAAGTTACTACAAACCCAATTAAATTAATATTTAGGACAATCGAAAATTT
Source organism: Ehretia macrophylla (assembly GCA_037974665.1). NCBI lineage: Eukaryota > Viridiplantae > Streptophyta > Magnoliopsida > Boraginales > Ehretiaceae > Ehretia > Ehretia macrophylla. The sequence continues at coordinate 11,530,226 of CM075775.1, forward strand.
AATTTAATCTTTTTTCTAATCCAATTAATCTGCAAATTTTATTTGTGTGTGACCTCTCGGGTTCATAATTAATTGGCAGCGAAATAATATTAATCTAATTAATATTTAATTAGAACTCTTCTAATTTAATTCTCGTAAGTCGTGAGTGATACCTAGCAGTATATCACGACTACCCAACTAATGATGAAGTGAAATTCTACGAACCCTTTAGTAACAATTATGCAATCAATTCCTTCTGTCTAAATAATCCCAATTGAGCCAGAGTCATAGATAGGGTCGTCAAACTCTATTACTCAATCATATGTCCAAATCTATTTAATCAGTAACTTAAGAATAATCTGTGGAACAACTTCCACTATTCTACCTCGGCCAAGAATTTCTAGTTACTCGATTAATAGATTGCATAAGATCCCTAATTGAATGATTCCATATCAACACACACCTATCTCTATGCCGGAATAGATCGTAACCACTGAGTACATTATCCAATCCTTGATGAGGACTAGCTTTATTGTACCAGCAAATCACGTTATCCATAATACAAGATAACTATGGTGTCTCAGGTCTAAGGACTTAATTGCACCATTACATTATACAACAAATTATTTACCATTCCATGTAATTCGTTGTATTAACAATCATGTCCAGTCTCAACAAGCACTTATACATCTACCCTTACGATATGAGACTAATCGCCCAAATCAATATCTCATATTATTTGGATGGTAGACTATAATCCGATCTTTTCGGATAAATCGACGCCCAATTAATTTATCCCATGATCGGGGACTATTTAGAATATATTTATGAATATAGATTTTGTCACTCATATCCTTACTCTTAAGGATAGAATCTATAAATATTATTCTAAGGACTCTTATTTAAATAATTAATTGCATTAATTATATTTAAATAAACTGCCCATATTAGATAAATAATATAATTATTATGTCATAAAATTGGCTTTTAGGGCATATAATCCAATAAACTGAACTATGCATGTTGATATGTATTCGTTTGTGTAAAGAGATCTCTTGTTTGGTGAATGCATAGTACTCAACATTTGGGCTTGATGAGGGCATGATACTCATTATCTGTATTTGTTGAGGGATTTATACCCATTATTTGACATGGCTACTGTTACTGACACAACTTAAAGGATGTTATTTGTTGTTCATTTGATGTTGTGAGATGTACCTCAGTGCCTCCTCGTCTACTATTAGCCCATTCTAAATTACTTATGCTTATGTTGTAAGAAGAAAATTGGATCTTTAACTCATGTCTTATAACATTATAACATAATCAAAGCAAAACATAACTTGATATTCTTGATTCACTTTAAAGATATACAAAATAGTATATAAACTTAATATAGATAACTTTTATGGTATATATCTTGAATTAGTAAAAACTCTATGACTACCTTGATCTTCTATCCCCTTACTATATACACTTTTATGTTTCCAATTAATGGGAATAACTAAAATTATGGATGCTTGAGTGGAGAGAGGGACCGAGAGTCTTATATGTAGTGCTCGTATATCAATTCCACCCATCAAAGACTTAATTGCACTTAAATAACTTTTCATGAACTCACTAATTCTATTAATATCACAAACGTCACCATAATGCAGAATTATAATTAAGAAATAACCCCACTAGGTATACCATTATGTGCGACTATAATTGAGGTGGTTACATAAATGTTTCAAGAATATGGATTCAATATAAAACTAGATACATGGACTCTTCATATTCTTCATATTCTTTTATGAATCCACTAATATTTTATCATGTAAGAGGTTATATATTGGTTCATGACTTTGGTCAATGAACCATAACAATTTATTTTTTTACATTTTATGTGGTCATGAAGGCCACTTGAAGCAAAAAAATTCTTACATTCTCCTACTTGGCCTAATGATCATATAACACCTAGGATACCCATTATTAGATCCATTTTGCAACCACATAAATAACAACATAATATTTATCTAAAAAAATGACTAATACGGATCATGGCAGTTTTATATCAAATTTGTTGACATAACTTCATCCATGTATCACAATATTAGGCACTTTCTTAGATAAATTTTAATGAGGAATAATAACAATAACATGATGTATGCATATCCTTTATATAAACCATAAGGTTCTACTTTAATGTCAACAATTTGACAATTCCTGTATACTTTAATTCCTCAAAATGTGTACAAGGAAAACTGGAAAAATATTACTTTGATATGTCCAACTATTAAACATTATTAGGATCCCTGCTCGTAATTTATGTACTTTATTCATGTGATAGCACTTTTATGAGGATCTATAATTATCACATCAAGTGATATACATAATGGACACTTTCATAAAACTCTATTATGCTTAGACTAAAAAGATTAGTTTTATACCTTACACCAAAATGTATCATTGAGATCTTTTACAAATTCCTTTAACATGACACAAATGGCTTCCACAAGAATATCTTTATAAGACTCGACCTCGATTTATGTGCCATTTTGTGTTTAAATTAAATTTTATTTGCAAAATTATGTGGTTATTTTTTTAATTCATCAAATGTTTAATTATATGATTTTTACATATTTATTAATTGAAAAACGCATTTAAAAACCGATTTGAAAGCTAACTTTGACTTTTCGTCTTCTTTGACCTTTTTGGGTCTTATTCTTTTAAACTAGCTTAGGTTTGGTTTAAACTAACTTTTATTATTAAAAATATTTGGTAAAGCCATAAGATTGCATTTACAATCGATTTGGAGCAAAAATGAGCTAGTTTGACCATTTTAAGTTAAGTTGACCAAACTTTGACTTTTAAAAACTATTTAAAGGCCAAAAATAGCTCAAAATTAGAAACATTTCCCTTCTTCTTCCTCCCTTCAGCCGTGAGCTTCATAGAACCCTAGGAATAGTATTTTCTTCACTATTTTGCTCTGTTGTCCCTTAATTGAACCTAAGAGGGAGAGGGGGGTATAAATTATGTTATATAGGCAATGCTACTATTTTTTTGATTAGACAATATACTAACAATGATTAATAAAAAAAAATCTTAAACAAATATGCACTTTAGCAATAAAAATTGTAAGTGAGACAATTTATCAAATACTTAGTGTGCATAAAATAATTCAAAAAGAGAGTTGAGAGAAAGAGATTGCAAATCGCGATTTAGCATAGTTCAGCCCCCGCCTAAGTCCACGACCTAAGCTCCCCGCTTAGGATTTCAACAATCTTCACTATGGTGACTCTTCAAATGTTGGTGAGTCCACAAACCAACTATAATAGTAGTTCAAGCTTTTACAATAGAAAAATTCTTTCTCAATATAAAGTTTCCACCCTAACACCTTTGACAAGGAATTCCTTCCTTTCAAAGTGTTTAACTCTCTCTTTTGATAAGTGTTTGAGATCAACAATAAAAGCCCTCTTTTAGGGTAGATGAATACAATGAATGGTTCTATCAATATAGCTCACAAATTCTTGCTCAAGTATTACACAATGATGATTCAAAGATGAATATAGTGTTAGAAAACAAGAGTAATTATTTTGAATCAATGCTTTGAAAGTTTGTAGTTGAAAGAGTTTAATAGAGGCTGAAAATGTGTTCATTTAATGCTCTCCAACGTTCATAAAATGACTATATTTTAAAACAGCATTTTGGCCTGACTGGTCGATCCCTACTCCACTGGTCGACCGGTGGAGAGACCCTCGTCCGATGGAGAGGTCTCGGGCAGACGAACCTTTGAACACCGATTGACCAGTTGCCATAGGGTCGTCTGGTTTGCTCAAGGCTGCCAGGAATTAGGTTTTCAATTTTTGAAATGTTTCTTTTAAGTGTCTTTTGTAAAGCCTTTTTTCAAATGTTTTAAAAACATCTTTTGAGAATCATCATTGAGCATGTACCATTTGTAAGACCTAAACCCCAATCAAGTCCCAACCGGTACCCCTTATGACTTTCGTCTCCATGCTTATAGCTCTATCTTCATTTCTTCGATTCTTTATTTTTTATTGAGTTGATGGATAATCTTTTTTCTTCTATAGCTTGATGGACTTGGAATCCAAAGATAACCTTGATTCATCTCATTCATGCATACTTAAACAAACTCATTAGACATAACTGGGGTTTGTTATTATCAAAACGAAGATTAAAAGCCTTTTAGGCTAACAATCTCTCCCATTTTTTATGATAATAAAACCTTTCTCAAATAGTAATAACAATGCAAGCATAATGAGTTTAAGAGAGCAATTTGTTCACTTTAAGTTTGCTTGAACCTAAAATTTTAAGATATAAGTTTGTACAAAATCTCCCTCAATTTGTGCATACTTTAACTAAAGTTGAATTCATACTTCCCCTTAATGTACGAGTCTTCTTTTTTAACTAAGTTCTACTTATTTACTCATTTGTCATGCTAGCTTTTGTATTACATTTACACACATTTTTTCTCCCTTTTTTATAATTAGCAAACAAGGTAAGATAAGAGGAAAGTCAATAATGTAAAGCAAAAGAGAACAAACAAGAAATTAGAAGCATATATTGGAAGAACATAGAGAGTTGAAAAGACACTAAAAATGCATGAAAAAATGTTTTTGAAAAGAAAAATGCAAAAAACTAGGAAATAGGGGAAAAAGGGATCATCCTAGGCATCTCAAGGTGTTGTCCCTTAATTAAACCTAAGAGTGGTGAATTAGGTTATATAGGCAATAATACAACTTTTTTGATTAAGCAATATACTAGCAATGATTAGTCAAAAATAATCTTAAGCCAATATACACTTTAACAATATAAAATGTGAGTAAGACAATTTATCAAACACTTAGTGTGCAGAAAATAATGCAAATAGAGAGTTAAGAGAGAGAGAGATTGCAAAATGCAATTTTAGTGTGGTTCAGCCCTCGCCTAAGTCCACGACCTAAGCTCCTCACTTAGGATTTCAACAATCTTCACTATGGTGACTCTTTAAATATTGGTGAGCCCAAAAACCAACTACAACGGTAGTTTAAGCTTTTACAATAGAAAAATCCTTCCAAAATACAAAGCTTAACCCCAACACCTTTGACAAGAAAATCCTTCATTTCAAAGTGTTTAAACTCTCTTTTGATAAGTGTTTGAGATTCACAATAAAAGCCATCTTTTAGGGTAGATGAATACAATGAATGTTTCTCTCAAAAATTTGTTCACAAATTCTTGCTCAAGTATATCTCAATGATGATTCAAAGATGAAAATAATGTAAGAAATCAAGAAAAATTGGTTTGAATCAATGCTTTGAGAGTTTGCAGTTGAGAGAGATTTATAGGAGGTGAGTTGCGTGCAAAATGTGTGTTTCTAACGTTCACAAATGGCTATATTTTAAAATTTGCATTTGCCCTCACCGGACTACCCTTGCTCCACCGGACGACCGGTGGAGAGACCCTCGTCCAGTGGGCAAGTCTCGGGCGGACGACCCTTTGGTCACCGAACGACCGGTTACCATGGGGTCGTTCGGTGGGCTCAAGGCTGCCAGGTTTAGGTTTTTGAAGGCGTTTCTTTTGAGCATCGTTTGTAAAGCCTTTTTCAATTGTTTCAAGAACATCTCTTAAGAATCATCATTGGCATATACCATTCGCAAGACCCCAAACCTCGGCAAAGTCCCAACTGGTACCCCTTATGACTTTTTTCTCCATCCTTATAACTCTATCTTCAATCTTCGAATCTTTTTCATTGATTTGATAGATGTTCTTCTTTCTTCTCCAACATGATGAACTTGGAATTGGAGTCAATCTTGATTCATCTTTACTTATGCACACTTAAACAAACTCATTAAACACATTTATGATTTGTTATCATCAAAATCAAGATTTAGAAGCCCTTTAGGCTAACAATCTCCCTTTTTTTATGATGACAAAACTTATATCAAATAATAACAATGTAGGCATAAATAAATTTGAGAGCATTTAGCATTTAGTACATTTTAGGTTTGCTTGAACCTTTAATAAGTTTGTAAAACTCTCCCCCTCAACTTGTGCATTTTTTAGCTAATATTGAGTTGTTACTCCTCCTCAATAATTGTTACTCCCCCTCAATGATTGAGTTTGTTCATTTTACATTATTTTCTCCCCATTTTTGTTATTAGCAAAAGAAAATAAAAGCAATTACTGAGATAGTTCATCTATACCTATTAGCAAACAAAGGAAGGCAGGAAAAATGAAACAATGAAATCAAAAGAACAATTTAATGGAAGTAAATGTTAGGAAAAAAAGTGAAACAATGAAAAGATGTTCTCGAAAATAAATGCAAAGTCTAGGAGATAGGGAAAAAAAATTGAAATCTTATTTGTCCAATTCCTTCATAAGCTTTTCATAAAGCTTTTCTAGCATCGTCTTCATGCCCTTTATCTCGGAGTCAATAGTCAAAGATAGATGGTCAACTTTTGAAGTTAAATTATCAACCTTGGTATTGATATCTTCAAGAGTGATTGGGCGAAATCTTCTCCTTGTAGAAGAGCTTGCATTACCAATATCAGCCTGTGAAGTCCCAATGTCTTTATCTCATCCTTCGTTATCTCCTTCATCACTTTTGCTAACGGCTTCACTATCATCTCCCCTCCTCCTTAAGGTCGTGACCAATTGCTGCAGGTTGAATTTTACAAAATTGGCATTCCTCGATAAAAACTATCTCGTTATTGATGCGCGCCATATATTATCGATCAAGAAGGTATGTGGCATCATTCAAGGGTTCAAATTGGCCAACACGTTCAATCTCTTTCAGACGGAAAATGTAACACAAGATTATCCTATAGGGCAATGATTTCGTTTTGAAGGCTACCATGTGACTAAGCATAATATGTGGGAGGTTGAGTTTTACCTTCTTATAAAGAAGATGTATCACATAGCCCGTGAAGAATAGAATGGATTCGTTTCTGACAATTCGAGGCATGATAAGTTGATTTAACATATAGAGAAGCAGTCGTTTTCCAGCGTATATTTCATCTCTCTTAGGCATGAAAGTCTCCAACCTTCCCGAGCCTTCCCACAATGTAGAAATCATCTCTGTTGATGCATTGTCGTGTAGCCCTTTGGTAAGTTAGCCGCAGAATAGATTTTTAAGCCACTATTTGGAATCCCAAGCAAATCAGCCAAATCCCGTTCTACCACAAATGCTTCAACTCCATTGACCCGACTCTTTAGCCCATGCACACCCTCATGTTCACCTTCCACCACATAAGCATAGAACTCACGAACCCATTGATCACAATTGATGTCCTCAAGTCCAAATAGAGGAAGCCACCGTTGATATCTAAGTAGTTTATGTGGACGAGTGTTGTCCAAAAAGGCTAAAGGATCAATACGCTTACCCCAAAGAATTTTATTTTTGGAGAAATCACCCGGTGCGATGACATGCATAGGATCCCATGGATCAATAGCATGAGGCCTAAACGCAGTCCTTCTTCTCTTGGATGCTTGTCTAGATGATGATGCCATGAGTAGACAAGAGAATTTGCAAGAGAAAGCAAGATATTTTGGTTAGGTAATTTCATCGAACACTTGGTGGTCAAGAGAAAATTTGAAGATTTTTTACAAAAAGTTGAAGAGAAAAAGAAGCTTTGTAGTAAATTTAGGGATTTTGAAGGCTTTGATCTTTCGTGTGGAGTAAATAGATGATGTTTAAAGCTTGAAAATTGATAGGGTTTTATAGGCTTTGAGTGAAAAGATGGTAGAGTTTGAAAGAAAATGAATGATTGAAAAAGTTTAAAATTTTAGGGTTTTAAGCTTGGTGCCTATCAGTGCCGCAACTGGACGAGGGTGCACACGCCAGTTGTCTGGTGCTAGATCCTCGTCCGCCCAAGGCACATCCACCGAAAGAGGGTATTCTCCACCGATCGACAGGTGGTAGCCCTTTCTTCCGGTGGTGCACTTTTTGTTAGGAAATGTATCTCACGTGAAAAGCTTCTAGTTTTTGCCATCTTCACTCATTTTAAGCATCCCCAATTCCATTCTAATCATGTAAAATTGATTTTCATGCAGAGGTTTAGTAAAATATCCACTAATTGATGCACGGAATCAACAAATTCAAGTATGACATCCTCTTTTTGGACATGATCGCGAATGAAATGATGCCTAATTTCAATATGTTTTATTCTAGAGTCTTGGATGGGATTCTTAGTGAGGTTAATGACACTAGTATTGTCGTATTTAATAGGCACATTATCGTACACAAGGCCATAGTCAAACAAATTTTGTTTCATCCAAAGAATTTAGGCAACACAATTTCTGGCAGATACATATTTAGCTTTGACCATAGAGAGAGCTACACTATTTTGCTTCTTACTTGACCAAGAGATTAATGAATGTCCTAAAAATTGATAGCATCCACTAGTACTTTTTCTATCTACTCGATCTCCTATGTAATCCGCATCCGAATATCCTATAAGATCAAATGATATGTCGTTCGGATACCACAGTCCTAAATCTATAGTCCCCTTAAGATATCTAATGATTCTTTTTGCTGCATTTAAGTGAGACTCTTTGGGACAAGATTGAAAACGAGCACATAAGAAAACTGTAAATACAATATCGGGTTTAGAGGCAGTTAAATAGAGAAGGCTTTCGATCATACCTCAATATTGTTTTTCATCTATTTTGTTACCTTCCTCATCTTTGTCTAGTTTGATTGAGGTTGACACTAGAGTACTAATTTATTTTGATGATTCAAGGCCAAACTTCTTGATAAGTTCTCTATGTATTTGGCTTGATTGATGAAATACCCTCTTGTGTTTGCTGGATTTGAAGTCTGAGAAAGAAATTTAATTCTCCCATCATACTCATTTCGAATTCCTTGTGCATACACTTAGAGAAATACTCACAAAGAGATTCATTAGTGGCACCAAAGATTATGTCATCAACATAAATTTGTACAAGCAATATATCATTACCTTGTGTTTTAACAAAGAAAGTGGAATTTAATTTTCCTATAGTGAATCCTTTTTCAAGAAAATAATTACTAAGCCTTTCATACCATGCTCTTGTTGCTTGCTTAAGGCTATATAATTCCTTATCTAATTTATATACATGATTTGGAAAGTTAGAATCCTCAAATCCGGGTAGTTGTTTCACATAAACTTCTTCCTTGAGATAACCATTTAAAAAGGCACCTTTTACATCCATTTGATACAATTTAAAGTCCATAAAACATGCAAAGGCAAGAAGCATATGAATAGATTCAAGTCTAGCTACGGGAGCAAAAGTTTCATCATAATCTATGCATTCTTCTTGATTATACCCTTGAGCTACTAGCCTTGCTTTGTTTCTAGTTACAACCCCGGATTCATCTAACTTATTCCTAAAGACCCATTTTGTACCAATTATAGGATAATCATTGGGTTTTTCAACTAGATGTCATACTTTGTTTCTTTCAAATTGATTTAATTTTTCTTGCATGGCAATTATCCAATCATCATGATCTAAAGCTTCTTTAATATTTTTAGGTTCTACTTGAGACAGAAAAATAATATGTTCACAATAAGCATTTAGATTGGAACGAGTTCTTACTCCTGTGGAAGGATTACCAAGAATTTGATCATTTAGATGATCTCTCACAAACTTCCAACACCTTGGTAGATCTTCATTTGTTGTTGTTTCTTGCATATGTTGCATTGGTTGTACATCAACTTGTGGATTTGCTGGAACTTCACTATCCTTTGAGGCTTGACTTTTTTCAACATTTGTCTCTTTTGGGTCACTTGGGGTTCCCTCATTGCCAATAGTTATAGGTAGAAGTTGAATGTCTATTTTGAGAATTTCTGCATCATTACCATCGTTCTTTCTTTGGGCAAAAGGATTAGTTTCATCAAAATCAACATGCATAGACTCTTCAATAAGCATATTTCTTTTATTAGAAACTTTATAAGCTTTGCTTCTTGAAGAGTAACCCATAAAAAGTCATTCATCCAATTTTGAATCAAATTTGCCAAGATGTTCTTTTGTATTTATGATGAAACACTTACAGCCAAATACTTTAAAATGAGATACATTTTGTGTTCTACATTTCCATAATTCATAAGGTGTTTTCTTTAGAAAAGGTCTAATTAGAACACAATTTAGTACATAACATGTAGTATTTATGGCTTCACCCCAAAAATATGTTGGCAAGTTATTTTCTTTCAACATTGTTCTTGCCATTTCTTGTAAAGTTTGGTTCTTCCTTTTTACAACCCCATTTTGTTAAAGAGTTTTAGGAGCCGAAAAATTATGTTCAATGCCACATTTTTCACAAAAATCTATAAAAGATGCATTTATAAATTCGGTGCCTTGATCACTATGAATACAACTTATATAATAGTCTTTCTCATTTTGTACCTTCTTACAAAGTTTGGTAAATTCATTGAAGGCATCATTTTTATGTGCAAGAGGTCTTACCTATGTGAATCTAGTGTAGTCATCTATGATAACATAAACATATCTAGATCCACCTAGGCTTGCCACATCCATTCGACCAAAAAGATCCATATGTAGTTTTTGAAAAGCTCTTGATGTGGTTACCTTGTTAATTGTTTTGAAAGATGTTTTGTGTTGTTTTCCAAATTGACATGCATTGCATAAATGGTCTTTTTGAAATCTAGTTTTAGGAAGTCCTATGACAAGTTCTTTTCTAGAAAGTTTAGCAAGTAAATCCATGTTATCATGATCAAGTCTTCTATGCCATAGCCATGAGTCTTCATTAATGGTTACTAAGCATGTCACATTTTGACATTTTAATTCATGGAAATTAATCACATACACATTATTGCATCTATTTCCAACAAATAACACTTTATCATTTTTATTATACACTTTGCAACATGTAGGTAAAAATTCAACTCTAAAACCATTATCACAGAATTGACTCACACTTAGTAAATTATGTTTAAGACCTTTCACATACAAGACATCATGAATGGAAAGATAGTTTATATCTCCTATGCTACCCTTACCGATGACTTTGCTTCCTTCATTTCCTTCATAGCTAACTTTACCTTTAAAATCTTTGTCAATCTCATAGAACAAGGAGACATCTCTCATCATGTGCCTTGAGCACCCACTATCAATAACCCAAGTGTCTTCATACTTCACCTTTAGGGAAACCTATTATTAATATAAACAAATCAAGTTCATTATGGTCCCCAAGATTCTATTGGGTCCTTTTGTGTTAATACGAAGTCCTAACACATCTAACAACCCATTTGGGTCTAAGCCATAAAGGAATGTGAGAATCTCTTCCCACCATGTTTTTAAATCAACATCGTGATGTATTGTGACCAATCTTCTCACAATAAGTACATCGTTTAAATGATCCTTTTGATGTTGAGGCTACATACCAAGAGGATGATGCTTTGACAAAGTGATTTTGAAAGCTTTTTGGATGTGACTTATAACCAATTCCTATTTTGTCAATTTGTACTTTTTGCGATTCTTTTAATGATGAATAGACATTTGAGAATTGAGAAGCTTTCACAAAGGTAGTTTTTGAGATCTTTGGTTCAGAAAATGGCTCATAGCCAATTCCACTTTTATCAAAGGTAGTCTTTGGGAGCCAAGGATTTCGTCCAAACTTTTGTTCCCTTTGAAAATATATTAAGATCATTTTGTAAGTTAAGAACTTGTTTTTCAAAATCTTTGATCTCAACTTTATTTTTGATCTTCAAATGATGATACTCACAAATTTCTTTGGTAAGAGTGTCATTTTCATCTCTAAGTTCCTTAATTTCTTTTTGAAGTTTATTATTTTCTTATTGAAGATTCTTTACTTTTGTGTGTGCAAGGAGAAAACTATCAAGTAGTTTTGAAAATTCATTCGTTAGTTCCTCAAAAGTACATTCATCATCATTAGAAGAAAATGAAGATTCATCACAAGACGAAGAAGTTACGTCATCATCTCTAGCCATGATGCACACATAGTTGGCCACTTTGGTTTCACTTCCACTTTCATCACCAGTTGATATATCATCCTCAACACAAGCCTTTATTACCTTTTGCTTCCCTTTGATCAATTTTGGACACTTGGCTTTGATGTGTCCCAGTTTGTCACAGTTGAAGCACTTAATCTCCTCTTTGGTCTTCTCCATCTTTTCTTTGAATCTTCTTTTGACTTTGTTGTCAATGGGCTCTCATTTCTTTATCTTTTTGTATTTCAAGAATTTCTTAAAATTATTTGCAAGGAGTGCAAGCTTATCAAAATCACTATCATCTTTGTCTTCATCACTTGATTGAGATTGAGTAATAAGAGCAAGTGATTTTCTTGTCTTATTTTCTTCTTCATCTCGTAGTTTTTCTTGATTCAATACAAGTTCCTCCGTTTCAAGGTTACAAATGAGCTCATGCACCTTTAACTTGGAGAGATTGGTTGATTCTCTAATTGACGTTACCTTTGGTTTATAGTCTTTTGGAAGAGCCATAAAAATCTTTCGGTTGAGTTCTTCATTTTGATACCTTTTGCCAAGAGCACTCAAGTTGTTTACGATTTTAGAGAATCTTTGATGCATTTCATTTAGTGATTCTCTGGCCTTCATACGAAACAATTCATACTCATGGATATGAAGATCAATTTTGGTATTCTTCACTTCAGACGTCCCTTGATAGGACATGTGTAACATTTCCCAAATCTTGTGAGCGGTTTCACATTGACTCACATGACTATACTTAGTTTCATTTATAGCACAATAAAGGATGTTCTTGGCCCTTGAGTTCTTGGTCATCATGATAATGTCTTGATCATTGAACTCGCTTCTTTCCATGGGCACTTGGATAGTTTGGAATTTCTCGGCTCCACTTGAACTTGAAGCATCTTTGACTGTCACATCCTTCATTGGAACATAAAGGCCATCTTCTACTAATGACCATAGAGCATAGTCAACGGATTGAATTTTATGTCTCCATCTTGTTCTTCCAATAATTGAAATTGGTACCCAAAAACAATGGAGGTCTATTAGTGGAGTAACCTTCAAAATAAGGAGAGGTAGTATTATTTGCCATTTATCTTTTCTTTGCTAAATGTTAAGCTATATGCAAAGTCTTAGCTCTTGATACCACTTGTTGTCCCTTAATTAAATGTAAGATAGGGGGTAAATTAGGTTATATAGACAATAATATAACTTTTTTGATTAAGAAATATACTAACAATGATTAGTCAAAAACAATCTTAAGCCAATATACATTTTAACAATATAGAATGTGAGTGAGACAATTTATCAAACACTTAGTATGCCAAAAATAATACAAATAGAGAGTTGAGAGAGAGAGAGAATGCAAATTGCGATTTTAGCGTGGTTCAGCCCTCGCCTAAGTCCACGACCTAAGCTCCCCACTTAAGATTTCAACAATCTTCACTATGGTGACTCTTCAAATATTGGTGAGCCCAAAAACCAACTACAACGGTAGTTTAAGCTTTTACAATAAAAAATCCTTCCAAAATACAAAGCTTAACCCCAACACCTTTGACAAGAAAATATTTCATTTCAAAGTGTTTAAACTCTCTTTTGATAAGTGTTTGAGATTCACAATAAAAACTATCTTTTAGGGTAGATGAATACAATGAATGTTTCTCTCAAAACTTTGTTCACAAATTCTTGCTCAAGTATATCTCAATGATGATTCAAAGATGAAAATAATGTAAGAAATCAAGAAAAATTGGTTTGAATCAATGCTTTGAGAGTTTGCAGTTGAGAGAGATTTATAGGAGGTAAGTTGTGTGCAAAATGTGTGTCTCCAACGTTCACAAACAGCTATATTTTAAAATCTGCATTTGCCCTCACCGGACTACCCTTGCTCCACCAAACGATCGGTAGAGAGACCCTCATCCGGTGGGCAAGTCTCAGGCAGATGACCCTTTGGCTACCAGATGACCGGTTACCATGAGGTTGTTCGGTGGGCTCAAGGCTGCCAGGTTTAGGTTTTTGAAGGCGTTTCTTTTTAGCATCGTTTGTAAAGCCTTTTTCAATTGTTTCAAAAACAACTTTTAAGAACCATCTTTGGCATATACCATTTGCAAGATCCCAAACCCCGGAAAAATCCCAACCGGTACCCCTTATGACTTCCTTCTCCATCCTTATAACTCTATCTTCATTCTTCGAATCTTTTCATTGATTTGATGGATGTTCTTCTTTCTTCTCCAGCATGATGAACTTGAAATTAGAGTCAATCTTGATTCATCTTTACTTATGCACACTTAAACAAATTCATTAAACACATTTATGATTTGTTATCATCAAAACTAAGATTTAGAAGCCCTTTAGGCTAACAAAAGGCATCGGGCTTAGTCTTTCATAAACTTCTCATAAAGCTTTTCAAGCATGGTATTCATACTCTTTATCTCGATATTTACTTTAGCAAAGCCAGTTCCAACATCCAACGATAATTGATTAACTCGTGAAGTCAAATGGTCAAGCTTGGTATTGACTTCTTCAAGAGTAGCTTGGCGAGATCTTCTTCTTGTTGAAGAACTTGCACCTCCAATGTCAACCTGTGACATTCTAATGTTTGCATCTCTTCCTTCGTTATCGCCTTCATCACTCTCACTTGCGGCTTCACTTTTATCTCCTCCCTCCCCAAGGTCATAATTTTTTAGATCATCAACTGCTATAGATTGACTCTTACAGAATTAACGTTGTTCAATATAAATGATGTCATTATTGACACGAGCCACATATTGTCTACCAAGGCAATGCTTATCTAGAAGGTAGGTAGAAACATTTAAAGGTTCAAACTGACCAACCCGAACAATATCATTCAAACGGAAGAGGTGGCACAAAATCATCCCATAGGGCATAGACTTCTTCTTGAAGGCTAGCATGTGACCAAGCATAATGTGTAGGAGGTTAATTTTTACTTTCTTGTAAATGAGATGCATCACATAGCCCGTGAAGAATGGAATAGACCCGTCTTTCACCATGAAAGACATGATGACTTGATTCAAGATATAGAAGAGCAATCATTTTTCAGCACAGAGGTGATCTCTTTTAAGCATAAATGTTTCTGACCTTCCTGAGCCTTCCCACAATGTAGCAATTATCTCCTGTAGAGTATTATCGTGTAGCCCTTGTAGCAAGTTGGCAGAGGAATAGATTGTTAGGCTACTAGTTGGAATGCCAAGCAAGTTACCCACGTCTCGTTCACCCACAAATATGTTAACGCCATTTACTCAACTATTTAGCCCATGCACACCCTCATTGTCACCTTTCACCACATAGGCATAGTATTAGGAATTGTGTCCTAAAGTCAGTCATCGAGTGTAGTTGGAAAATTAATTTGTATGTGGATTATTGTTCTATTAATAATATTTGGCCATTACATCATATCGTCCATCTTCTTTTACCTTTGATTGATCATGATGTAGTCCTTAGAATATATTTATGGAATCATATGAATGAGGGTTGATTTTGGTCATTCTTAAACTTTGTTCGTAACCAAATGATGAAACTGGTATTGGGACGTCAATTTCATCGAGTATAGGTTATTGTTTGTTGCATTGGTTGGTTATCCTCATAACCAATGGATGTTGGGACACCGGTGTGATAAACAGATGACATGTGGAGACATGTTCACTGAACATAACTCTCTTTACGAGCGTCCTATGGTATGTACCCTACTGTCTAAGGATAGCTCGTGGTATATGTGGTAGACATGTTCCCTCTAACCTGAGACTGCCATGGAGACTTACGGATTACTCCTCATGCTTAGGTGCCGGACTATCCAGATTTCTAATCTGGTAACGAAATGTTACTAAGTATGGGCAAGTGCTGGAGAAGTCAATGTGTGATTCAAGATGGGATTGACCACTCTGGGTATTTGGAGAATGGTGTTTCGCTTAATTTCAATTCAGAAAGTCTTTGGCCAAAGTACATCTCGTGATAAGTCACGAGGGTAAGTCATGATGTGTCATGACAGGATTAAAATTTGACATGAAGTAACTAATTAGGGATTTGACAGTTAACCATGTCCCTAGGGTTATTTCGGAACACCAAGGGTCATAGGGAATTCACCATTGTACCGAGGTTCATTGAATGTTGCCTTGCACCTATTCAGCTTATACAGTCATCGAGAACCATTACTAGATAGTATCTTCGATTAGTGTAAGGATAGTCTTTATGCTACTAGCTTAAGTTTGAACCTATGGAGTCACACAAAAGAATAAGTGATTTAATTGGATAGACGGCCTAATTATAATCAATATTTAATTGAGAATCAAATATTATTTGTGATTAATATTTAATTAAGAATTAAATATTATTTAATTATTATTATTAGGTCGTGGATTTAATTATTTGACAATTTCTAGCTAGCACTAGATTTATGATTCATCAATTAAATCCTAGGCTGATTGATTTAAATTAAATAGTGATTTAATTTGAATCGTTGTGGTCTTTATGGAAACCCACATTAAAAGATTGGGTTTTTTTAACTATTTTGGGAGTTGGCCTTTTGAAGAGCCTAGCCCACATGGTCTTTATAAGAAGAGCCATGTAGGGTTTTCAAAAAAAAAAAGACATATATCGTTTTTTGAAAACGCAGGAACAAGAAACAAAAAAAACCCTCTGTGGAAATTAAAGCCTCCTCCTCTTTCATCCTTGTTCGCATGCGAAGTAGGAGGAGCTAGACGCTTCCGTTGGGCAATCCCATAACACTACCATGAATCGTTCGAAGAGGTAATCCTAATTCTCTAATTTAAAATTGCCAATTATTATGTATAACGAGTTGATCCTGGTGGAATTCCAAGAGATAGTCTCACGGATTTCCTACAGTGATATTAGAGCCACCTCATTTAGTGTGTTTATTTTACGTATTTGATACAATATTATACGTTGCCTATATGATATGGTTGATATATTTGCTTTTCTTCATACTATTACTGTAGCAGAATCAAAAAAAGGCATACTGTACGACGTTACTGTGCAATGGTACTGTAGCTATTACTGTAGCGTGTTACTGTAGCGAGTTCTGTAGCGGGAAAAAAAGGATCTGAACCTTAATGGGCTGCCTGATCCGATTGGGCTTGACCCAATTTGGATCAGTTCAGCCCAATCTTACTTTTTTTTATTTTATTTCTTGTTGGGCTCAAGAAGTTGGGCTTAAGTTAATTCTAATTCTTTAGGCCTTAGGATATATTAATTCTATTGGGCCTTAATTTATTCACTTGTTTTTTTTTAAGTTGGGCTTATATGATAATTAAATGTTTATTTCTAAAATGGTTTGGAAACATTGGGCTCAACTATTAAATTAATTTAAACTAAGTCCAAATTAATATTAATTAGTTGACAGTGTTAATCCAATATGGATTAAATTTTATTTTGGATCAACAATTAATAAAATAGTTTATTAATTGTTTTGGTATATGCAATAGTTTCATAGAATTGTACTAGTACCATATTATTAAAAAAAATATAGTATTGCAATTGAGTTTAATTAAATTTAAATTAATTGTTAATTTAGATAGCAATTAGTAAATAGTTTATTAGTTGTATTTATTTAACTAAATTAATTTGGTGAATTAATTTAGGATATCGAATTAATTGAAAGTTAGTTTAATTAATTGAAAAAGTATTAAACTTAATTGTTAATTTTACTAATATTAATAAATTATTTATTAATTTGTGCCTCTTTAACACTATTTATTTTGAATATTGTTGTAGGACATCCAATTAATTTAAATTATTTTAATTAATTGGAAATATCGATTTAATTTGATTAAATTGATTTAATGCCTTAGAAATTATATAGAATGTTTGTGTGTATACCTATTTGTGTTAATGATGTATGACATGGATTTAAAGGAGGTTATGGGCTTGCATATCATGATAATTATTGCATTTTATTATTATAAATTGTTATAATTATTTATTTGGGTTAAATGGGGCCTGCGAGTCCAGCCTTCTATTTTTCTAGTTGTAAATCCCTACCCCAAGTAATGTATCCCCTCCTTTTAGAAAGAGTTCTCTATCATGTTTATTTAATTAATAGAGATAGGGCTTTGGAGCATGGATCAAGGAGTTGAAGATTTCTAAAAGGTCTGGGCCTGTCCAGGTTAACCCAATTAAATGTAATAATCTTTATTTGCATGACTAGAGTGATCCATGATAGTTCTAGTGGACCATATTAGGAAAGCCCATAACTACCAATTATTTATGCTCAATTTATTATTGTGCATGCCTTATTTATATATATCTCTTGCGATCAATTAATTGGATTAATTAATAATAAGGCAAATAAAACCAATCATTATACTATAATTAAAATCCTCTAAATTATTGGGTCCTTTAAGTGGGTTGAACATTGGATGTTCAACTCACTGCTTCCCATTAAAGTGAATAATAATGGGACTAATATCTTAATAAACGTTGGAGGCCCTCCGACTTGGCTTTTATCAAGGTGTTGGGATTATTATTCATTGTATAAATTCCATGGAATCTCTTTGAGATGGTGAGTAGGTGGGCTGGCCTTCGTCAAGCCTACTCATCAAGCATAGAGAGGGACTATGAGATATCATGTTAATGGTTTGACTTAACTGGGCCTTTCAGTGGAGGACCTCCGTCTTGCTGAAGGGGTGCTTGGGGCAGAATTGAGATCACTGATAGTTATTTGGAGAAATAACTGGTTATGAACCTACTAGATAAATGTGCATAGGTCGGCCGGCCTCTATCGAGCTAATGTACAATTATTTGGATCTTAGAACCCACTAAGGGAATTTGGATCGAAAATTCCTTTGGATTGAAGGTAGAGGCTATCAATTTGAACAAAATGGTGGGAGAATCCTTTAGACACTAGCCTATGTCTAATGTGATTAGATAATTCATATATTTTAGCTAATTTGTTTCCTTTACTTCAATTATTTGCAGATTTAATGGCTAACACGTTGTCTTTGAGATCACTATTGGATAGTGAAAAGTTGACCGGGCCAAATTAAGATAGCTGGTATCGTAAATTGCGCATTGTGCTCGAGCATGAACGTATCCTGTATGTTCTGTCTGATCCAGCACCTGCTGCCCAAGCGACTGTTGCCGATCGTCGGCAATATCAGAAATGGGTTGATGATAGAATAACAGTTCGCTACATCATGAGGGCTACAATGAATGATGAATTCAGTCGCAAATTTGAGAAAACACAACTTGATGACCTCATTCAAGCGCTGAATGAATCTTTCGGCACATCTGATGACACAGAAAGACATAGGACCTCTTGTGCCATCTTCAGCACTAGAATGAGAGAAGGGACTTCCGTCATTGATATTGTACATGACTGAGTAGATTGAGAAGTTGGCTAAGTTAGGCTATCCGCTCCACGAGCAGCTTGGCAAGGATACCATCATCAACTCTCTTCCTTCATCCTACCTTCTTTTCTTGAACCAGTTCAAGATGAACAAGCCAGTTGTTAACTACCATGCACTTCTGGGGTTGGTACAAACCTTTGAGAAAGATAATCAGTTCCTCAGAAAGACGGTTAATGTGGTTGGAGGTGCTAGTTCCTCAAAACGCAAGAATTCTTCACGACGTGGCAAGAAAAAGAACAAAAATACATATGCAGCTCAAAGCAGGGTTAAGAAACCCGCTCAGCAGCAACCACAAGTTCGCAAGCAGAAAGCTGACCAGAGTGAAGCAGAATGTTTCTTCTGTAAGAAAAAGGGACACTAGAAGAGGAATTGTCCTTAATATCTAGCGTCATTAGATCCAAACAGGCCAAAGAGACAGCAAGGAGTTGCTCAACAAGGTTGTATATGATAACACCTTGCAACTTCAGTGTTATAGACTTTACTACCTATGTATTAGATACAAGCAGTCTTTATCATATTTGTAATTCCTAAGGACAACATCCATATTTGTTGCCTCGGCCAATTCACCATCTGTGGGTTCTCTTCCCAAATCATTTTGCAAGTTCCCCTTAACTTCAAGGATTGCCTGAGACATATCAAATAAGAAACTATATCAAGAAACCATCTAACATTAAACTTTTCTCTTTGAGGGTCATCTCGATATTCCTTTTCGTATCTTTTCATTTTGTTGCGTTGTATTGTTTTGAAGATATAATGTAATCACCTTCATGGGTTGCATTAATTTAAAGAGACAGGTATGTTCGGATGAAGGAAGAACTGGTGGGATCGTCATCTTTTTCTAGTCCAAATTGACTATGTCAGTAGAGAGTGAATATTCTCTCACAAGCCTATCGATTCTTTCATCTTCATCGTCCTTGGACTCCTCCTAGATTCAGAATTACTAATAAATGCCCCCCATCCCCCCTCCCCCCCCCCTTGACGCATCTTCTTTTTTTAGATGATTCCATTTTCTTTTTTGAAGCCTCCTATCGAGAGGCCCTGGTTGTTAATGATATCCTTTATCAATACTGTTTTGCCTTTGGGCAGTGCCTTAATATCAACAAATCTCTCATTGTCTTCAATTGCAATATTTCTAATGGATTACAGAAAAGAATCGCAGACATCTTTAGGGTCTAAATCACTAAAAAGCTAAGTAACTATCTGGGAATCCAAGCAAAATGGGGTAGATCAAAAACAAAGGCACTCAAATGGGTTCAAGAAAAATGTGCAGCCAAGCTTGAAGGTTGGAAAAATCTCCTTCTTTCAGATGGTGGAAAAGACATTCTCATAAAAGCTGCGCTCCAAGCAATCCTCTCTTATGTCATGTCCTCTATTTTTTTTCCTAAATCTCTTTGCAGGAAGTTTTCTTCTATGGCAACTGACTTCTGGTGGAATAAAGATGGAAAAAAGGGCATTCATTGGACTAAGTGGAGTGATCTAACGGAGCCCAAGTGTAGTGGTGGCTTAGGATTTAAAGACTTGTACTCCTTCAACCTGGATTTTATAGCTAAACAAGCGTGGAAATTTCTCACTGACCCATCATGTCTATCCTCTAAGATCCTGTTAAGCATTTACTGTTCAAAGGAGAGCTTTTGGAAAGTCAAGAATCGGCACATTGCCTCCTGGTCCTGGAAGAGCATCCTCAAAGGTAAAGACATCATAATCTCAAAAGCTTTGTGGTCGATTGGCAATAGTTCAAAGGTGGATATTTAGGAGGACCTTTGGCTGTGTGATTTCCCTAACCTCTCAAGTTTCAAAATTGATGGACCAACAAAAGTTTGTGAGCTCCTTTATCCTCAGTCAAGCCAATAGAATATGAATCTTCTCAACTCTATTTTTCCAAGGCACATTGTGGATACTATTCGGACAATCCACCCATCCTACTTGGACAGTGAAGACAAAATTGTTTGGCCCCTCTCTCGTAATGGCATTTACTCAATCAAATTAGGTTATATAGCTGCTTTGAGAGTGGCCAGCTCTCACATCAAAACCAAGCAACCACAGTGAGCTTTTCTCACATCACTCATCCAGATATTTGGAAGCTCATTTAGTTGTCTAAGATTCCCCCAAGAGTGCGAATTTTCCTTTGGAAAGCTTGCAAAAATGGGCTCCCAACACTATAAAACCTTCATGCTCGTAAGTGCTCTTCTTCCCCTGTGTGCAACATTTGTAATAAAAGCATTGAATCAGTGGAACATATCTTTTTCTCCTATCCTTAGACCCGACGGTTCTAGTGCGCGTCCCCAATTCACTGTGCAATTGACCCTGGCTCCTCTTCTTGGTTTGATGTATGGTTGATGCAGATCATTGATCAATGTACTAGGGTGGGTTATGAGAAGAAATAGGCCTTTGCTCTGGTCACTATGTGTTGTTGGAATATTTGGAAAGAGAAGTGTCATGCTAGCATAGAAGGAAGCCATGTTAATATTGACAAGGCTATTTCTGACACTCTGATAAGCTTCTTTGACCTTAAGCATCTTGCTCGCATCACCAGCACAAATCGGTTTTTTCATCACCAGAGGGCTACATTCCCTTTTGCTTGGTCTCCTCCAGACGTGGTCAGTCTGAAAATTAATGTGGACGTGGCCTTTAAAGAGTCTTGTAAGAATGCAGCTTGTACGCTGATCTGCAGAGATTGGCAAGGAGGCCTAATCTACGGACAAGCTCTTTCTTTGCGATATTCCTCTGCTTATGAAGCTGAAGCCATGGCCATCAGATTTGCATGCCATTTTGCTACTCAGTCTTCTCTTTCTAACATCATTATTGAAAGTGACGCTGAAGCTGTTCTCAAAGCAATCAATTCTCCTTTACTTGTTCCATGGAAAGCAAGATCAGTGGTGGAGGTTGTTCAAAAGATCGTTGCATCAAGCCACTCAATTCGGCTCTAGTGCATCAGAAGAACGGCTAACCACGTGTGTGATTGGATCGCGAAATCCCATCTTAGGAAAAGTTTAAACCTTGATTGGGCTTCAAATTTGCCTTCTCATTTGTATCAGTTATTACTTTCTGATTCCCTCCCCACGAGTGTGGGCTAATCTTTGTATTCTCCTTTTGCAATATTAATATACTGTTTGTTTCGACCAAAAATATATATATATATAAAGAGAGAGAGAGAGAGATTTTACTATTTAAGAGATTAAATCTCTTAAAAAATTCCTTTTCAAATCCGCAACTGTCTCTATCTAGTCGAGCTGGGTTATCAAATTGGGTCGCCGCACTGATAAAAAATCAGGCTCCATAAGAAAAAGCACAAAACACCATACCTTAAGATCATGGTGTATGCAGTACGCTCCATGCATTCACCAAACGAATACTATCAAATGGAATGTGATAACCTCCAACAGTGATCTCCTTAACTGATACCTCTTTAGCTCCACCTTTTTGTTTCTACATGTCGAACCTGATATTTTTAGTCCCTTTGGGTTTACTCTTCGTACCTTTTTCTATAGAAACATTATTTAAATTAAGTTTTCATTGCTGTAATTTCCTTATATGAACTACAAATATTTCCTACTTACATGGTAATTGTATACCTAATATGCCATCATCCCCCATCGAATTATTTCGGCCCATTCGTTAATAATGGGATCATGGATACTTCCAGAGAGTATTCGTTATTTAGAAAATTTGTTTATATAGATACCATCATGTTTGTTTTTTAGAAAAGTCATTTTTATATACACAAATCTAAGCGAGCACTTAGTATAAATCATTTTGTTCTGTCTACATCATAAATGTCGAGAAAAGGAGCAAGGAGTTTATTATTAAAAAAATTCTAAGAAGAGACTTAATATTATTACTACACAAATATAGGGTTTGGTAATTGAATTTTTTAAAGTAACATCTTTATGATTATGTATATCTTAAAAAATTAAGGAATTTTTTTTTGTCATTTTATTGATGTAAAAGTAATAATGTTGCATGCTCATGTTATAGAATTGCTCAGATTTCTTGCCAACATGAGGTTTCTAATGGCTTCATCTGTATAGTATTCAGATAGAATTGCAACTGTAGTTTTCTTTTTTTCTCGCTTCAGAAGCAACAATAGAATCATCATTCTTAGACTTGCGTAAATAATGTATCATTTTTTGTTAATATAACTGAGATTTCAACCTAAAATTAATTGGTGTAAAGTGGAGTACCCTAAGATTTTTATAAGGTGGTTCTGATTTTTCGATGTGAGACAAATGCATATTTTAACACTCCCCCTCATGTGGCAGATTGAACACAAGTGGACTTGATATAAGATAGGTCGCATGCGAATGAATATGACTAGACCAAGAACCCAACTCTAATATCATGTTAATATAACTGAGGTTTCATTTTAAAACCAATTGGTGTCAAGTGGAGTAACTCAAGATCTTATAAAGTGATCTTAGAGTTTCTGATTTTTCGATGTGGGACAAGTACATATTCTTACACTCTTCTCCTGTATTTCCATCATCTTCTTCTCCAGATCGTGTTATCCATATTCTCTCTATATATGAAAATGAGTTCAAATAGGGATACATTTAAAATTTTGTTTCAACGAGAGATATAACACTAACATTCTTTCTAGTGAAAACAAATTTAATTTTTCATGCGGAATGTACACATATATATTTGAGAAAATGGTTCAATTAGTCTTAAACGTTTACTTATTTTGACATTTTGGTCCCAAATATTTTAAATCAAACATTTGGTCCTAAACGTTTTAAATCAGGGTTATCGTTAGTTTATTAGCTCGTTTATGTTAAATTTGATCCGTTAAAGTCACGTGATTCGCACATCACGCTTAAAAAAAAAATTCAAGTTTAAATTGGAGATCAGGTGATGTTTTGTGAGAATGAGTTGTAAGTTAAATGACCAATTTAACCTTGTTTTTTTTTTATGCGTAGCGTGCGAATCACACAACTTTAGCATAATAAATTTAATATAAATGAGCTAATAGACTAATAGTGTCCCTTATATAAAATGTTTAGGTCTAAAGTGTCTGATTTGAAACGTTCGGGACTAAAATGTCAAAGCATATAAATATTTGGGACTAATTGAATTATTTTTTCTATATATTTTAAAGATAATGAAATTAATATATATATATATATATATATATATAAAATCGAAAAATATAATACTCGGGGGGCTGCAACCCCACCGGTACTATAGTGGATGGATAGCATTTGGATTCTTTAGGATGTAAAAAGTTCGAGGGAAGCACTACTCTAAGGTTTCTCAAGTGGTCACCCTGTGAGGACCATGCCACACCTAATCGAGGGTGATTAGCAAACATCAAATCATTTTGGTAAAGCATGCTTCTGCAACTGATGGTGATGAGACACGTAATATTGGGTGAGAGCCGAACTTGAGGAAAAAAATTGGCCCAATGCCCATAACTATTTAATACTTCTTCGTAGAGAGCTTTATGGAAAGTTTTTCTTAATAGGTAGAGGTGGCCAATAAAGGCCAGGCTTGGTGGAAGAATTTGCAGCTTTTGAATATAATGGTTTAATTGCAAATACATAAAGACCTAACAACATCATTATTGGAACATAGGTAAAAATTGTCTATGCATCAATGTAATGTTCGTGGTTATATATGATAATAAGTTAGCATTCATATATAGATCTCTTGGAAAAAGCTTGAAGATGAAGATCAAGTGGTGTTCATGTCAACGGAGGAGTCATTTGCAACGCCTACTCACCCCAATTCATAAAGTATTTTTAATTTAATTAACTCTCACTGAGAAAGAGTTATTTATATATGAGATTAAATTATGTATTTAATCCCATTAAACATAATTAATTCTTTTTTTAATGATAAAACATAATTAATTTTAAATCCATCTCTAGTTTAAATACAAATTTCTTAACGAGCTCTACACCAAGAGACAATTGCATTGCCGGTTTAGCAGCATCCCTGCCCGTACGGCCCAAGAGTCTTCAACACATTGGTCCAGGCCACCAACCCTAGTACACATCCTACCCTTTGTATTTATGCCACTTTGATGACAATCAATATGCATGCTTATCTTCTCCAATATCTGATACGCAATGTATACTTAATGTGATGCCAAGTATATAAATAGGATTTTTTTTTTTTTAATATATGATTTGAACTCCCTTGAAAAGTTCTTCAACACACACCAAGACTGTTAAATAAATCTCGAGAACATAAACTGTTTAGAAAATATATGGTCTAACTTGATCAAACACATCAAATACAAGACTCACTGAGATTGACTCCAATATGCCTGCTTATCTTCTCCAATATCTGGTATCCAATGTCTACTTAATGTGATGCCAAGTATAAAAATGAAAGTTTATTTATTTATGTGAACTCTCCTTGAAATATTGTTCTTTTAACTCACACCAGATGTATTAAATTTTGAAAATATAATCATGTTCAAAAAAGAGATGGTCAAACTTGATCAAATACATCAAACACAAGACTCACCAGATTTGTTCTAAAAACATTAAATTCCTGATTTGAATCTACGACGTGAAATTTTCATGCCCACGGAAAGGATAAGAAATTTCGGTAAGTATGAAAAGTTGCAGAAATCATGGCATGGAGTGTAACTACTCCAGAAGTTAAAACTCTAACATGCTATGTATATAGTTTTACAATTGCAAAATCAGCTTTGCAATGTCTGGACGGGGACAACATCTAGCCATCAAAGGCTGAACCTGCGGTGAAACAAATTCATCACCTTCACTTATAACCCTTTCCCAATCAAAACATTGTATCAACGATCCTAACGCCAACCCTATCACACGATGCGCCAAGCTCTCCCCTGGACAACCCCTCCTGCCTGAACCAAACGGTAAAAACTTGAACGCATCGTTACCTTCTCCAGAAACTTCGAACCTTCCGGGGACAAATTTTTCAGGTTCATCCCATACCTTAGGATCATGTTGTATGCCCCATACATTAACAAACAGGATTGTTTCTGATGGAATGTGATAGCCTCCAACGTTGCACGCTTTCGATGATCGATGAGGCATTAGTAATGGTGCTGGTGGATGCATCCTTAATGTCTCAGAGATGATGTGGCGGAGGTATGGAAGCTGAGCTATGTCGGATTCATCAATCAAACGGTCTTGTCCGACGACATTGTCAATGTCGGATTGTGCTTTCCTGAGAACATTTGGATTATCAAGCAAAAGGGAAAATGCCCACTTCAAAGTGATCGCTGAAGTATCAGATCCTGCTTGGAGTAAAATCTGTGTACAAATGAAAGAATGATCAGAAATTTTGAGGAATAAGATAAATTCTGAGGATTATATTTTTCATTTACGTATGCTCTTTCTATTTATTATTTCAGGGAGGCTTAAGTAGTTTTATGTGTGTTCTTTTCTCTTTCACTTTTTTGGCGTGATTTTCTCGAGCAACATCCTTAAAACTTTGATATTCTCATACTTAGGGAATTTGTTAATCCAAACTCACTCCAATTAATTCACTACCCCTAAAAATCAGGATTTCCTAAACTAAATTTCAACTTCTTCACATTTGTGGAAGCTGAATGCATTCTTTAAATCGATACCCTAAAATAAGAGATTTATTAAAGTAGGAAATCAATTAGATTGAAACTAAAACAAGGAGACCGTAAAGTAAAAGATTAACTAAAAGTGTATATATATATATATTGGGGTGGAACTAAAATAAAAAATTACTAAAAATAGGGCATTAATTCCAAATCTCCTAAATGTAAGGAAAAATACAAGAAAACTATTAGAATTGGCTTTTTGAAGGCTTGTGCATCAGCATCTGTTTATACTATCATACATGGTTTTGGCTCCTAAAAAGAACGAAATTGTGAAAGATCACTATTTGATAATAAAAATAAGTTTTTTTTTGTTTTGTTTTTGGTGATATATGTAAAAGCCCATATTTCAATTAAATTTCAAGTTGGTCAATGATGAGGTTTAAATTATGAGGGAAATTAGTGAACAATGAAGTCATAATACAATCTCCACTTTTAATTGCCAAAATTATTTTATCATAATTATATTATTAATTCACTACAATTAATTCCCTCTAATATTTGTAAAGGTTGATAGTAGATTAGACAACTTGCTTGTACTTCAAAATTTCTTTTTCCTTTCCCAGGCCTCCTAATCTGGGACTAATCGAAAATTATATTCGTTGAAAAATTCATGTTACCATGTGCTAATTATGAAAAACAAAACCAGTGATATGACTAAAGACAAGACATATTGGCATATTGTAGTAGCTAAATGATCACGTTGTAAAAGTGATTAAAGTTATTTTCTTACCAACATGAGATTTCTGATGAATTTATCTGTGTAATATTCGGGTTCTGTCTCATGCAAAGCCAACAAAACTTCCATTATAGTCTTCTTGTTTCCCTCATCACCACCAGCTGAAAAAGAACCCTCATCCTTCATCCCACGACGACACTCTTCTATTAGACTTTGAATAAATTTATCTCTCCTCTCCTGAATTTGCATCAAATTTTTCTCCACATTTTTCATTCCAAACCAACTCATCAACGGCAAGAAATCCAAAAGGTTAGCCTTGTCCTTGATACGAGCCGTCTCTTCTGTTATCTCCTGAAACAGCTTAGCCTCCTTTGCGTTATCGACATTCTCTCCATAGTACCTCTTCCCCATAATCATCCTTGTGATGATATTGAACGTAAATTCAAATAAAGTCGATTTCATGTTCACAACGTCGTCAGGATTTTCAACACAACCTTGAAACAGCTTGCGAATTAGGATTTGAACCTCTTCAACTCGGATGTATGACAATATATGTATTCTATGAGATGACAACACTTCGAGTGAAGCAATTCTCCTAAGGTTTCTCCAATGGTCACCGTACGAGGACCATGCGAGGCTAGTATAATTGTAGCCAAAATATTTTCCGAAGAGGAAAAGAGGACGATTTGCAAAGATGATATCATTTCTGCTAAGACATTCTTCTGCTCCTGAAGGGGATGAAACAAAAAGAATCGGCCTCGAGCCAAGCCGAAGATAAACTAAAGGACCATACCGGTTTGAGATTTCGAAGAGGGCTTTATGAAATGGTGTCTTCAGTAGGTAGAGATGGCCGATAATGGGCAGACATGGAAAAGGACATGGCGGAAGATTTCGGAGCTTGTGAATGAAATGGTTTGTAAATACATACATAGCTACGAGGAGCGTTGGAAAATAGAAGTATAAGATGTCCATAGATGATCAAAAAGATGTCCGAAATCGTATATGATAGGTTGGCATTCACATCAAGATCTATGCCTCGATTCTTTAAGAACACAATGTCCTTCGTCAATTCACATGCAACAATTTATATTTTAGGAGCTCCAGAACATGCTATCCATGCGAAAGTCATTACTGTCACGGAGGGGGAGGGGGTTATAAGGAATGTATCCGTTTATAATGTGTTATGATATTATAAACAGAATTTAACGATTATAAAATTTTTGATACAGTTTTAAAAAAATAATATAAATTATTCTCAACATTAAAAATTTCAATTACTAAATTCGTCTATACCTCAAACTCTTAATTTTACTTATAAAACTATAATGGTACGAACAATCCTCACTCGTGATAGAGCCACACAGAGCACCCAATGGGAAAGTCAACAATGGCTGTCGCTCTCAATTTTGTCTCGTCCACGAGGGGGTACCGGCTGATAGCTATTTTAAAATAATTCCTAGGGGACCATGACCTTCGTTTTGTTATTCTTGATAACTACCTATTCAATTCCTTTCATCTTCATCTAAATTACTTTGTTTCTTCTGAAAAGAAACTGATGTAACGCAATCAATTTTATATAAAGATGTAGGAAATATAATATGCATATATTCTTGTCTCTAATAGTAACTTATGCTTTCGGCTATTCTTGATTATTAAGGATCATGATATCGTGATGTCTACAAGAAACCAAATGAAGTTAGGTTTGACCCTATTGGGATCCGGGTGACGTATCTTACAGTGTGCTATAAAATAAAATAAAAGTTACGCTTGGCAGTGTATCGAGCTTCGACGCCCATTTTCTTTCTGACGGGCCACCACTGGAAAGAGGCTTTGTTGGGCTGGTCAATTGGGTACTATCATTGCAAATAGGAACCAGTAAGTTATAAATGTCTAGTTAAGAATCTACACATATTTTTTTTTCTTGGTTGGGTTTGATTTCAAACAAAAGATTACAAACAAGATGGGCCTAAGAGTAGTGGACCACCTATTGAGAAAATAAATAGAAAGGGCTTAGCCCAATACAACAAAGCCTAAAAAGATACAAGATTGAACCAAGTTCAAACTGCACACAATAGCCCAAATAAGAGAAAACAAGGGGCAGAAATCACCCTGGTCAAAAATCATACCTATTATTTAAAATTAATCAATTTATTTTTATTATTTTCAAAAAAAATTAAAAATTTTATCACTATTATTCAAAATAAGTTAATTTATTCCTTCTTTATTTTAAAAAAAAAAATTAAAAATAAAAATTAAATTAATTAATTTTGAATAATATGAACGAATTTAAAATTTTAATAAAATAATAGAAACTGTTTATGCAATTTTCCCTAAATTAAACCCTCTCATCTCACAGACATCTCATGATGCGTGGTAGCTACCCTTAAAGTAGAAACCCCTAATTTTAGAAGACTAGTCCTAACGCTTCCAGGACTAGAGTTTCTATCCCCACGTACATTACTACTTGCCTTAGGATATGCTTAAAGTTGGAAGTTGAGCCAAAAAAGCCAATTCATGGGCCCTTCACTTCATTGGTTATAACAAGATTAGCGATTTCCAAATAGCTGATCAGAAATAAGTTATATCTGTTTAATCGCCTGTA
Organism: Ehretia macrophylla; assembly: GCA_037974665.1. Lineage (NCBI taxonomy): Eukaryota > Viridiplantae > Streptophyta > Magnoliopsida > Boraginales > Ehretiaceae > Ehretia > Ehretia macrophylla. The sequence goes on from CM075775.1 coordinate 11,560,347, forward strand.
TTTAACTTGATTCATTGTTGTTATCAACTTTTCCAAAATTTAGAAATTTGTACTTTGCCATGAAGCAAAGATCTGCTTGTGATTGTACTTTTCTTCTTGAGTGCTGTAGAACCCGTAAAATTTTGGCTTCGATTAATCGGATCCAAATATTTTTCTTAAATTTCATTAGTTGAAATAATAGTCAACAATGATCACGACTAGTACTCTCTTAGCAAACTTTAACTATTAGGTTACTTCTCAATTGACAATAAAAAAGACTTGATTATGGACATGCATCACACTATAGTAATGAAGATTCAACAATATTAAAATGATGATACAGTTATAATAAAATAAATTAAATGACTCACTACTATTAGATTTCCTAATATGATCCCACGTGAAGATTCAAAAATGAATCTTATAGTGTAGTTCCTGTTGCTAGTGTTCCAATCTCGTCTACATTCTTCAATTCGTAGACGGGTGAAACTTGATTAAAATATGTTTTGTATGCCATACTTAAAAACTCAACACCTCTCGAGTCTTGGACATCGTTTTCACTTTCTTTTATGGTGAACATCAACGTTCCCTATTCATTTCTTCTCTTTTCTTTTTTCTTTGTCAAAAGAATCAGTCTCCTAAATAATACTGTAAAGCAAATATAGTAGCTAAACAGTTAAATCCTTTCGTTATTTTAGCATCAAATTCTCTAACTTAAATCATTTCTTCACGTTATAATATTATAAATAAAATTTATAACATTTAAATTATTAATTATTTTGATTTAACGACTCTCGTAACATCATTATCGGAATTCTCCTTGATGAGATGGGGTCCTTCCTAGCTATAAAAGCAGTACCATCTAGTGTCAAGGCTCGACAAAATTAGATCACTTGAAAATGAAAAATTCTTTTATTTACTTAAATGAATGGTCAGCTCACTCATATAAAAATAAACTTCACAACATATAAAATCCATCACATATGAATGAAATGACTATTCACTCTGATCGATGGAAGAACAACTCCTTGGAAATATTAGTGCACTCTTGACCTTGGTCCTTAAATCCAACCACCCCATCACGGCATCACCACTACAACTACAAATATGAATAATATCAATCCCTTCGGATTGCGTGGCCCACGAGACAGATTGATTTCATTGATTACTCTTCCCTATCACTCATTTTAGGGATGTTTTGGAATGAGAAAGGAAATGAAGTGATTGTGGAATTCCTCCAAATTCTTTAATAAAACTAATTTTATTTTTCTTCCACATTGGTGTAAAATAAGAGGAAAAATATAATAGTTTATATAAGGACTATAATGCTTTGACTATTCAAAATGAAAGGAATATGAAAAGATTATTTTAGTAGCTTTTCATTTTAAATTATCATTATCTTTCTTGTTCTTTCTTCTCCAACTCAAACAGGGGACCATAATTTTTTTTTATTTTCCTTCCTTATAATTTATTCCCTGAGCATGGAAACCTACTTTCCTTTTCTTATCTTTATAATTATTTTTTCCTAATTTCCCTTCCTTCCCTTTCCCTCAAATCCAAGCATAGTGTATATGTTTTGATTGAAGAACAAGTCAGTCCTCTTCCTGTTTCCATGTCTTTGGTCTAGCTTGCCTTAACTGGGCTTACATAGTACCATAAATTTAAAACCTAATATAGAGGGTCAAAGTTTTTTGGATCAAATCAAGACCCAATCCTCCCAATTGAACTTCTTCTATTACAAAGGCAATCAGCCCATTACGTGATACTTGCTTTTGCATTGAATGAAAATGTTGCATTTGTTAGGAGAACCGTCTACATAACGATTCTTATATTTTTGGTGTGTGAGCCTCACGTATAGGTGATGTCTACTAACTTTGTGTTGAACGTCCAGACATTTTGAAGAAAGATCTTTTTTTGAATAGGCCAGTTAGATTATGAAGAGAAATGCAAGTATTGTATTTGTCGAACCATATAAATTATTTATACAATACATGATAAATCTCCATCTACGTCACCATTGACTTAAACAACTTCTCTTTGGCTTCATTCCTCTATATTGTACGTTAATTACTTATGCTTAAGAATAAATTCTTATGATACTTTATTCAACTTTTTCATAATTTTATATACTCAAGAAAAACAGAAGTACCTTAAGGCCTTTTTCATCTTTTTTTTGCTAAATTAGCAAAAACAAATATCATAAATGAAAGATGTAAATAAAAAGTTCATACAAGCCCGAAAGCAAATAGAGATAAAGGAAACACTTGAAACTTTTTTCATGTAGTTATAGATAGTATGGGTGTGTGGGTGATCTATTGGGCTATGGTTTTGATTTATAGTATCGTGGAACAACATTGAAGAGCCTAAATTTATTTACATCTATCACCCAATATAAGTTCTTAGTTTACAAAAATTATTTACCAGGCCCATTGGATATATCGGACATTTCTCATTCATTATAGCTCGATATGACTTGTCAAGTGTTGTCATCAGTGTTGTTGCTTGTCACATCATCAACAACTTATTTGCATGGTAGGTTTTTTCCTTAACCATCATCATGTTCTCTCTCATACTACTATGTGATTGGGGTTTTAGAATCTAATAAAAAACTCTCCATTCATTTCACCATTCACATCCTTCACCTTTTACCCCCAAGCTACAATTCAAAATGGATAACCCAGACGTGGTCGCAAACCCACGCTGTACCAGGAAGTTGATTGGTTACGTTTAGGGCTAGCTACTTTATTTTGGGGAAGCTAAAAGGGACGGAGTTGTTGCTTTAAAATTTTGGTTTGGAGCAGTTTATCACGTGGCCAGTGGCAAATCCAGTCACCCAAGGTCAGGGGGTGTACTTGTACGGTAAAAGATGTCAAGGTGTGTTATCATAAAACGAAAGTGTCTAATATAATATATATATATATATATATATGAAAGGAGATGATTTAATAATAAAGGAAAGGAAATGAGGGATTAACTCTTGTTTGGATTGAGTAAAATTAGAGTGAAAATTTTCATAAAGGATTATATGTATTCTTTGTTTGGATTAGAAAAAAAATGGAAGGAAGAGATAAATTAAATAAACAAATTGATAAGTTTGCCCTTTAATAATATATATATAAAAACGAAAAAAAAAGAACTGCTACATCAGAACTTGGCAAGTTGCGCGAAGCAAGAAACAATGGAGAATGAAGGGTTTTTTTTTTTTTTTTTTGTTATGTAGTAGTAATGGTGTAATTTGTTAAATTTGTTAAGGGTAATTTTGTCTTTACAATACACCAAATTCTCTCCCCTTTTTTTGACCCCGATTTGGGGGGATTTAAATTATAAAGGAATGGGTGATTTCAAAAATCTCCCCAAACCCTTTCCACTCTTAATCCCCTCAATCCAAACAAGGGATCAGGTAAAGCAATCATTTCAAAACCATTCATTTCCACCCAAATCATTCAATCCAAATAGACCCTTAAATAAAACAAAGGAACTTGCAAGGTGAAAAACAAAAGCAGAAAAGAGAGTTTGAGAGAATATAGGTTATTGTTTGTGAATGTTACAATTCTCTTGTGTGCTTTGTACAATGCAAGTTATACTATTTATAGATCCCCTAGGCCAATGGACGACTAGAATTATTTCGATCTAACGACTATAATACATCTTCTACAAGATTCACCATTAATTAAGGGATTTATATCAATTACATCCCCTAATTAAGGTAATTACAATCGATCAAATATCTCCCATAAATATTTATAAAATTCTAAAAGTTTCTAAAAGCTCCAAAAAAAGAAACTGGTCATGTGTGTAGCTTTGCGAGCCTCTCATACTGTCCACATGACGCCTACATTATTGGGGTGTGACAAGTTGGCTTGCCATTTTGGTTTGTTGTTTGTTTTTTCAAACTATATCAAAATTGAACTCTAAGGCCTCTCACCTATCCCATGATTCTACCTGGACATGTTTAACGATTAAAGGGTGGGAGATTTAATCCTAAACCATCTATATATATGTACTAAATTTCTCTCGTGGTAAAGAACAAGTGTTTTCTCCGTAGATAACGACTTTAGTGTGCACTCATCTCAATCTGTGTAACATTCCTGATCAATTGCTATTAATTGACTGTGCCCATGGTGTCCATAATAATTAGACTTCATTTTAGCTTCATTTCCGCTGGATCCAACACTCAAACCTTTAAACAAGACTTAACTAATATCAATAGATTAATCTTTAATTTAATGTGTGAACTTGCAAAAAGAAAACCTATCCAGGTGTGAGCCTATACAACAAATGCTACAGGAGATATTCATCAAACTACAAATACATATAAACCAACAAGCTGGAATTCATTGATAGCTAATAGATTGACAAGTACTGAAACAAGACATACAAGGCAACTTTTATGGTGATGGATGTACCCGATCCCACCTCCTTGTGACTAAGAGAGGACCCAATCCAACTTGATTCGTATCTTGGTTCAAATTTGTGTAAAAAGCTTCTCCAGGATGGGACGTGGCCTACACTTGGCCTTCAAGGCATGAGCTTTAGGCATGGTTAGGCCAGTCCCTTCTGTCATATCAACCATCTCTTTGCCAACTCTTTCCCAATCAAAACATTGAAGAAGTGATCCTAATGTCAACCCAACCATACGATTCGCCAAGCCTTCCCCTGGACAACTTCTCCTTCCGGAACCAAAAGGCATTAATTTGTACCCATCTCGTGTCCCATCCAAGCCTTCAAATCTCTCTGGCTTGAATTCTCTTGGTTCATCCCATATCTTGGGATCATTTTGTATAGCCCACAAGTTAACTAGCAACATTGTGCCTTTTGGGATGTTGTAACCTCCTATTTTGCACTCTTCTGAAGACTCGTGAGGTACTAGCAAAGGGACTGCTGGGTACATTCGCAATGTTTCGTTCATAATGTATCGGAGATAGGGGAGATTAGCTATGTCTGATTCATCAATCAATCGTTCTTGTCCAATGCGATCATCAATTTCCTTTTGTGCTTTCTTTAAAATCTCTGGATTGTTAAGCAAAAGTGATAATGCCCACTCGATAGTTCCAGCTGACGTATCAGTTCCTGCTGATAATAAAACCTACATGTAAAAGAAACTATTAGTTAGTGACCCAAAAAAAGAGATAAAATACAATATGGATACTTATCTTATGCACCAAAAAGATAAATAAATTTTCATCTAAGGATATTTACTAGCTTTTGATTCTACATCAAACACGGGTTAGGATCCGGTTGTAGTTATATTTGTAATGTCTTTTAATGATTAGAAGGTGAGATTCTAGCCATACATCTCACAAATCAATCAATCTCATCTATTCATTCTAAAATTTTAATTTTTTTTTTGTTCCCTCCTTTTTCTCATTCATTCCTCTTAATTTTACCATTCATTTACCTGCTAATCACTAGAAATGCGGTTTACTTTTATTTGCCAAGTCAGAAAAGTCAAGTAAAAAAATATACTACAAGTCATTCTTTCATTTGTAGCCTACCTCAATAATTGCAGGTGTCGAGGTTTGGAATCTCATAGTTGAGATCGGGTGGCTACTCTTGCCGAGCTGAACTTTCAGGTTGGTCTTTGAGTTGAACTTTCAAGTTGGCCTCCAAGTTGAACTTTCAGGTCGGCCACTTAACTTGCACAAGGAAAAGGAAGGAAAAGATGGGGTAATGACCCAAATTTTTCCCTCGGGCGTGCGAATGATTAGTATGTCCGAGCTAGCGGAGTAGCTAAGAGTATTCAATGACGAGTTACCTCTGAAATAAAAGGGTGGAGCTCTATTTATACTAAATTCGGGTCTGACAACATTTAATGCGGTGCAACTTTTGTCCATCAAGGCTTTATATCCCATCAGAACAGCTAGCACCGAGGTCAGGATTTTCCTGGGTCGGGGTGAGGTCGGATCAGCATCCAGGTTGGGCATTAGCTGAATATGCTGGGCTTGGCTCGAATTATCCCGCCTCGGCTCGGATTATCCCACCTCAGCTCGGTGTGGGTATCTTACCTCAGCTCGGGGTCCCTCTCGTCAATCTTCCCATCCCAAGTCGGGATCGAGAGGGTGAGATCTAGATTTGGGAATTGTTCCCGAGCTGGAGGTGCCCGACCCAGGCAGAGGGGGAATGGCCACGTCAGCAGTGCATGCCCTTCAGATGGCTGACATGTCACTTGGCAGTTATGACAAAATACGACGTTTGGGATTCTCGAGGTGGTTACAGGAGTTGCCTATAAATAGGGCCTTGATATCCGAGATTCATTTCACACTTTGCTTATGAACTTTCAAGAGCTTTAGGTCGGCAACAAGAGTGGTAGGACATTTTAGCTCAACAAGCGATCTTCTCGGGGTATTCAACTCGGAATCCATTAGCTCGGAGCCAACTTAGGTCGGGTCATCTTCAACAGCTAAAGCCGTAGGTACGTTCTGACTCCTTTTAGATATTCCTGCACATATTTTAATTTGTAAACAAGATGGGGAGGTCGGAGTCGGAAGATTCCCAAGCGATGGAGGTGAGATCTTATGGTGGGGACGAGAGTCCGTCGAGCTCGGGATCTACCTTGGATAGAGGTCAAGGTGACGACAACACCGATGGATCTCAAGGGTTGGTTCGGCGATTCGAGCCTAGGGAGAGCGATGATGACTGTCAAGTTATTGGGGTCAGGCAAGTGCATAGGGAAGTCGAGACGGATCCTTTGGCCGACTTGGAAAACTTGGGAGATAGAGAAGACAAGGAGTCGTTGAATCGGTTGGAGGGGGTCGAGATACCTCAGGAATACTTAGCTAGAGCTTCCACCGCAGAGCAGATTGAGGCAGTCCCGGTTAAGGCAGTCCGACCTCAGAGCTTAGCTACAGCCAGTGATTTGTCGGCTCAGGGGAAAAGGATAGAGCAGCTGTTTGCCTGCTGCAAGTGCGAGTGCCATTTTACCGTCCAGATGGCTAACGCTAGGCTAATGAGTAGAGTTCTATTTATACTAAATTCAGGCTTAACAACATTTAATGCGGTGCAACTTTATGTCCCATCAAGACTTTATGTCCCATCAGAACAACTGGCACCGAGATCGGGATTTTTTTAGGTCGGGATAAGGTCGGATCTGCATTCAAGTTGGGCATTAGTTGAATATACTGGGCTTGGCTCGGATTATCCCACCTTAACTCGGTGTAGATATCTTACCTCAACTCGAGATCTTCCTCATCAGCAGGTAAATAAATAATTCATGGTTTCCTTGCTATTGCCCTAGATAAGTTTTTCAATCATCAACAAGACTTTATTGTCTTGTCTATGCATGATAGATAAATTCCTTTACATAGCTGGGCCTAGGCCAAGACCTAGAAAGGAATAATTTATTAATATTCCTTCATCATATGCTCATTTAGCTCAGGAAAGGATTCACGTTTAAGTCAACCCCACACACCCAGCTAGAAGGGGAAAGGACAAAAGAGATGACTGGAAAAGTATTGAAAATACCAAGTCAACAGATTAGAAATATGTGTGTGTAAGCATGATATCGTGGGCCAGTGGGCGATTCCAACTTCCACCGGCACCAAATCCGTGCATTGAAACTTTATTTTAGATTTAGTCATGTTATAAAAATAGGACACTTGGTTAAGAAATTTTCTTTTTGGAAGTGATAAAAAAAAAAAAGACTATCATTATGAGAGATCTATCTTTGAATTAATAGCATATAACTGTTTTAATAATTTTTTATTATTAAATTTTTCATAATATTATTAAATAAAAAAGGATTTAAATCTCTAATTTAAAAAATAAAAATCAATTGATTCAATCATTCAAAATTGCGTGTTAGGATAGAACACAAGCTCTATTGCTTGTCTCCCACCCATCCAATAGCTGAAAGTATCACACAATTATTGCTATCTTATGTCCATTATTATGCCTCTCAGCGTTTCCATATATTAAAGAGTAATATGACATTAAAACATCCTGGGAAGTAACTCACGTGAAATTATATCGCTACAAAAAAGGTATGTCCTATATACAATTAATAGGGCCATGAAAATTTAATTTACGAGCATAGTTCAATATTACTTGCGTGATATTTTATTTTATCTTTTTATGATAAGAGAATTTAAAATTAAAGATGAAATTGTAGTCGAGTAACATAAAAGATTAACATAAAGTGAAATTACTTACCAGCATGAGGCTTTTGATTATTTCATCAGTATAGTTTTCAGGTTCGGTTTCTCGCAGAGTCAACATGACTTCAATCAATGATTTCTTCTTCTTCCCTGCAAGCTCTGAGTCACTACCTCCATGTCCGCTCTCAATTTTACTTCTGCATTCGTTTATGAGCTCTTGGATGAAAACATCCCTCTTCTGTTGTAGCCTGATCAATTTATTCTCAATTCCTCCAGATCCAATCTTCCTCAAAATAGGCACAAAATCACCCATATTTGTTGCACCAATAAGCTTTAAAGTCTCAACTACAATCGCCCTAAATCGACTTGCCTGCTCTGCATCCTCCACTTTATCACCATAATATCTTTTCCCAGCAATCATCCTCATCATCACATTCAACACCATCTCAAAAAGCATTGTTTTCATGTCCACAACACCTTGTGATTGATCATAGGCCGTGTAGATTCTATGTAACATGGCCTTAACCTCATCTACACGTATGGCATGTAACATTTGTACTCTGTGAGTAGATAATATTTCCAGGGACGAAATTCTACGCAAATTCCTCCAGTGATCGCTATAGGATGTCCACACCAGGGAGGTGTAGTTGTAACCAATATATTTTCCAGCGAGCAGACGAGGCCGGTTCGCGAAAATGACATCGTTCTTGTGGAGGCACTCCTCGGCTGCTGAGGGTGATGACACGACGAGGACTTGGCGTGAACCGAACTGGAGGAGATTTACAGGGCCATAACGATCTGAAATCTTGGCTAAGCTCCTCTGAAGTGGGGGTTTCTTTAAGAGGTAAAGATGGCCGATTATAGGAAGATTTAGTATAGGGCTTGGTGGATGATTATGGAGTTTGTGGAGGAAGTGCTTGGTGAATATCTACACAGCTGATATGAGTGCAAGGTACAAAATCAATTGGGTATCCATGGATATACAGGTTTTTGATAGACTTGAAAGACTTGTGTGTTAACGAGTGGCCTATATATTGTTATTGCACACCTCACGACTTGACTTGATGGATCACTTTTTTACGCCTTCTCCGATTAAGTGTAATGGGGTGAGAATTTTTGACGAAGTTTACTGGTTGTTGGAAAGTCAAAAAATTTAATCCATCTAGAAAGAGAATGGTTTTGGTCTATCTTTAGAGAAGGTGTTGAGCAAAATAATACTCCTACTATTATTGATTCTCCCAACCAGCATCAAACTTGTCTTCTCTAGTGTTAAGAATTTTATAGAGTTTCATTCTAAAGATTAATTAGTTTCAAATAGAGTAATTTAAATTTTTATATAGTCATTTTTGAGTTTTTATTTATTTTTATATAGAATAAATGTATATTGTAATATTTTAATATTTTCTCACGTATGAATTATTTTGAAGATACAGTTTTTTGAATGAAATAGGGAGCTACGTGTGATTGAAACAAGAATTGAAGATGTGATTACAGTGAGTTGCGTGACCAAGATTAAATATATAGTTAAAGTGAGTTGTGTGACTATGAGAAAAATGTGTCACATGTAGATAGATGTGTAATGGAGAAAACTCGGCTATGGTCTAATTTTTGGTATTATGTTAAGAATTATTGGAGTTCTATCTTAAAAATTAATTGATACAAAGTGAAATTATATATAATTTTATATGATCGTTTTTAATATATAATTTTTTTAAAGTGGAACAAGTAAATTTGTAACATCTAGTTAACATATAATTCTGATTATATGTTGGATATGTTATCTTGCTAACAAGCACGTCAGTGCAAACGAAATTGTATAGTAATTATATTGAAGATAATGTTACGAAGAATATCGCCATCAAAGTTCAGATTGCCATTTCTTGCTTATTAGAATTTCCAACTTTTTCCGACCAAAAAAAAATAAAAAAGAATTTTCACCTTTTTTTTTTTGTTTGATTTAAAGGGACGTTTGAGTTAATATTACATCAAATATACAAAATGTTACATTTATTAAGAATTAATTTTGATATTTTGTGTAATATTATATCAAATATACAAAATGTTATATTTATTAAAAATCTATTTTGATATTTCTTACACACAAAACGAAAACTATACAAATAAATGCCAGTGAAAGAATTTCCAACTTTTCTTTCGCTGTGATTACACTAACCAATGAATCTTTTTCATCCTTAAAGAAATGAAACATTAATTAGTGGCGTGAAAGTTTAGGGCGAGGCCTTCGCATTATGCGTCGACTTCTTTTGACTTTCTATTCTCTTTCTGGTCTATTAGGGAGTTCTAACATTTCTTCTAAATGCCTAAAATTATTAAATTTGAGAGAGTTGTTGGTACTTTATAGCTCGAATAGTTCCCTTAAATAATTCCTTATATTTTAAAAGATAATTGCTCTGAAATTTGGATCTCTCATTGCTGGGGGATCAAATCCCTCCCTATTCCATTCCTCATAATTTTTAATGTTATAGAAATAGAAAATTTTTAAATAGGAGAAATGTTAGAGTAAACTAAAATAGGAATTCTATAAAATAAGGGATTGGTTAAAAATATGAGAACTGTTAGAGTGAAACTGAAATAAAAGATCAGTAAAAATAAAAAAAATATTTCAAATTTTTTAAATGTAAGAAAAAAATAAAAAAGTTGTTAAAAATGACCTAACAATATCATTTCCTAGACTTATCGAACAGTAAACCTTGGAAGATTCGGACATTTAAAATATCTGTCAAAGCTCGCGTTAAATAAATAAGATAAGGTGAGAACAAAAATTTTAGCCATAATCTACACGCAATGCGTGACCCCATTGGAGAAGACTATTCAAGACTTTGAAAGGACTTTGGTTCATTTTTCCTTTGTATATATCGCAGTTATGTTACCTCGAAAGTCTTTTACAATTTTACCTCTATGCAGTATTGATCTGTCAGGTTTTTATCCGTTGCGAAAGATTAATGTATGTGTGACAATTGCATCCAGTGGAATGCAAATGATTCTATGTAAGCATGATTATCGAGATGGAAAAGTTGCTTAGATTGCGATATTTTGGCTCCGTTTGTTTGCTGTAAAATATTTTACCGGAAAATATTTTTCGGATTTTACGATGTTTGATAACACTGAAAAATTGATCAACCATAAAATATTTTTCAATAAAAAACTGCGGTTGCTTTTTCTTAATTTTACGGTGTTTGGTAACACCGGAAAATTGGTTAACCGTAAAATATTTTCCGGTCAACAATTGCGGCTAGTACAAAATTATGTAAAATGTTTTCATATCCTTTGGGATAAGAAAACATTTTACCGAACTTACCGTACATCCAAACACTAGAAAATATTTTTCAGTATTCTATTTTCCAGTAAAATATTTTCCCTCAATAAGTTATTTTACGACAAACAAACGGAACAATGTAAAATATTTTATTTTCCAAGAAAACACTTTCCTCGGAAAATATTTTACACAAGCAAGTTATTTTACGGCAAACAAATGGAGCAAGTTGACCTTTTTTCTACCAAAAGTATAACATAAAGTAGGAAAAATTCTTCTATGAGATATGTAGTAAATTTGTCACAGTTACATATTAAATTATTATTTTATAAAATTAATCCATATTAGTTTATATCGTACAAATATATTATATCAGAATGCCTAAAATTTTTCTTTTTACTAATTTGGCCTTACAGAGTTTTAAATAAATTACTATAATGTCTCTATTTATAATAATTGATTAAAATTTATCAACTAATTAAATTATTTTTTGTTAATATGTATATAATAAATTTATCATATATCTCATAGAAGAAGAATCCATAAAGTAGAGGGGTATGTTTTTTTCTCTAAATTGTCAAATTAGGCGGCCAAGTATTCCAGGCTCTAGAAGTGGTAAAAAGTCTTGCACGCCACCTGAAGGTTCCTTATACAGGGTGAAAGCACGAACTGTTGCATCTACGACGCATTGGCTTTTGTTTCTTGCAAGTCAGATTGGTCTCTACTCTTTACGTCTTAAGAAAACATGTCGTTTCCCCAATTCCTTTAGATAGTCCATATTTCACATACATAGATTTTTCATTATTGCGAATTACTAATACAGAGGTTATCTCATTTAACGGTTTAAGTGAAATTTTTATTGAATTTTATATATAAATGTAATTTTATAAATAGGTGACCGTAAATTTTAAAATTCAAACTAATGACTTTGTGATACCCGAACTCCAATATCATATTAATTGATCATCGTATCAAAAAGTTAAGCGGCTTGAAATCTCATGTTCAATTCCTCAAGGTAGAAACGTGATATTTGTCACTTGGTTTTCACTTTTCAAGCAGTTATATTGATGTAAATGTGATTGGTTAAAAAATTTCTTAATTTTCAGTTCACTTTTATATAGATTATCATTTTTATATATCAATCAAGTAGTGTCCCTTCCCAGTAGTGTCCCTAATTTGGTCACGTCAAATCAAGTTTACTCACTTTTCTTGATAAACATCAAGGATAGTAACCTGCCAAACTAGTCACTGAATGTTTATGCAAATTGATATATGTAGTCCATGGTTATTCCAAATTGTCACTTTCTTATGAGTTAAGAGGAATTAGTAGCGGGCCTGGGGGAAACATGGGCATCGTTTTTGTTCGTAATGCATCTGAGATATATAAGGGAGGTTAGCTACATCTGATTCATCAATTAATCGTTCTTGTCCAATGGAATCATCGATTTCCTTCTGTGATTTCTTTACCCACTCGATAGTTCCAACTGCTGTATCAGTTCCTGCTGTTAATAAAACCTACATGTAAAGGGAATAATTAGTTAATGACAATAAACTGGTAAGATGTGGAAATGCAATAGGGAAAAGAAAAAAAGAATGGGATTATATGAGTTAAATAATTTTAGGATTGACTAAATTTTTGGGTAATTTTGTTTGACACCCTTTGCGTTTTTGATAAATTGACCAAGATCATGCACTTTTTGATATATGAGTGTCATACTTCTTCGCTAGTGACCCCTTAATTTTTTAGTAGAAAATTGATAAAAGTCATTTTTGCACTTTAATATATGAGTATCATACTCCTTTGCTAGTGATCTGTTAATGTATGCATAAAAATTTGATAAAAGCCATTTTTGCCCTTATTATGTTAGAGAATCAACCAATTCCCTACCTTTAATTCTTTTTCTTTTTGCATTCATATCATCTAATTATGCAAAAATATACTTTTCCCATAAAAAAAGAGACTAGAAACAACTACGAAAAGACTTTGCTCCAACTTTAGGCTTCTTGAAGACCATGCTTAAGTTACAATCTTTTTTATTTTTAGTCAATCAAACCAGGATCAAATCTCAGGACATGACTTCAAAGTGAAAGCAAATCAACGAAGATCTTATCAGAGTTTTGAGGGCTCAAGGTTAACCAAAGTAATAGACTAGCTTACTATAGATTTTATGGTGAACTTTGTTTTATTTTGCTATCTTCCTTTTACTTTGACACGTAAATTAAGAAATATTTAATTAACAAAAAGTTCTAATAGCATCTCGTTGACATTGCATAAATTTACAAGTTGGGTATTTGAGTTTTTAAAAAGAATTCAAAGAAGTTGATATCTTCATCACTTGATACATGAGTCCTAGTATAATATTAGTAAAATCATCATAGAAATATAAATTTGTATAGTTAGATAATTTGAACAAAAATATATAAATAAATAAAAGGAGGTAGTTAAATAAGAAAATTTGGTTATTTATTGATTATCTCACAAGGTTAGGGGCAAACATGGATTTTATCAAATTTTTATAATGGAAAAACTAGATAATTAGTAGCGTGTAAGGAGTGTGATACTCATATGTTAAATTTTCATCTTCTTCCAGAAAAAAGTCGGTCAAGTTGGCTTATCAAATAATTTGGATTGACTAAGTTTCTTAGTAAATCACATGAAATTATATGGCTGCAAATAAATAAAAGAGTATTGCTATATATATATATATATATATATATATATATATATATATATATCATAGTTTTTCATTATCCATTTATTATTTATTATGTGTAAGTCGAGTTGGTTTGACAAAATACCAATTTTTTTATTTTTCTCTTCTTTAAACATATCAATTAAGCATAAAAATACGGAATGATGATAGACAATAAAAAAAAGAATGCTATATAACATGTCTCTAAATCAAAAAATTGATCAAATGAAAAATATTTTTCGGTCAAAAATGGTGGCTACTTGCTTAATTTTCTAGTGTTTGGTAACACCGTAAAATTAATCAAATGAAAAATATTTTTCAGTCAAATATTACGGTTAGTACATAGTTTGAAAAAATATTTTTATATCTTTTGGAAGAATAAAATATTTTTCATAATTCACCCACACCTACCCCTACTCTACACCTTAGCCCTCCACCCCCTCACCTCCTATCACCTACCCTCACGGTTAATATATATATTATATGTATATATTTTTATTTTTTTTATAAAATATCAAAAAATATTTTTTACTATACATCCAAAACTAGAAAATATTTTCTAATATTTTATTTTTTAGAAAAATATTTTTTTTAACAAGTTATTTTACGACAAACCAACGAAAGTCAAAAAATAATTTTATTTTCTAAAAAAATATTTTTAAAGAAAAAAAATTTTACAAATAAATTATTTTACGACAAATAAAGCCGGAGTTGAATTACTCACCAGCATGAGGCTTTTGATCATTGCATCGGTATAGTACTCCAACATCATCTCAAAAAGCATCGTTTTCATCATTTCATGTCTTCAACATGTTGAGCTGCTTGAGAGGCTTTGTATACTCTATGCAACATGGCATTAACTCCATCTACACGTACGCCTGGTAGCAGTTGTAGCCTGTGTGAGGATAATGTTTCAAGAACCCAACTTTTTCGGGAGTTTTTGTAGAATAATTTTTTTTTTTTTTTTGGAGAATCACTCAAATCTAGAAGAAAGATGCACTAAAGAAAGATGTAAAAAAAAACTGGAAGAAAGAACTATACCTAAATCTTAAAAACAATAGCATATAATATTCACTCAATCTTAATTTCACTGTTCTGATAAAAAAAAAAATTCTTAATATGACTGTCGAAATACGTATAGTGGCACAAGGATTATTTTTCAGATATATAAAATATTCTCAATTTGAACCTGACGTAAGACATAAAAGGGACTAAAATATAATTAAATAATAAAAGCATGCTGCACCCAGCTAAGCTAAAGCCTTAAGTCAAATACGGTGATTTTGGGTAATTTTTTATTTTATTTTTATTTTTGGCTAAGCAAAAATAGTGTAATTTTGTATAGGGTAAAAAATACAAAATGCCATTAGGATTTGGATTTGCTACCAAACTCGATTCCCTTACTAATTAGGATTAGGTATTTATTTATAGGGCATCTTATCTGTTGCTTCGAAATATTTCACAGCATTCAACATTTCCATCTTTATTTTATTTAGGGAAACCAGAAAATTTAAGTTTGCAATTTTTTGTATATATAACGAGTTACCACTAGGCAACCTTTCAACCTCTCTCCAGCCTAAATTGAGTTACACTAGAATCATCGGCGGTATGGCAATGGCAGCCACAGCAAACCAAACCCATGTAGTAACAATACAAGACGCAACAGATAAAAGTTTCATCGATAAAGGAAATAACAAGGCAAACCATGTCACAGCAGACAAAAACTTCATCGATGAAGAAGGGAATAAGAAGGCGACCCATGTAACAGTACGAGTTGCGGCTGAAAAGACACCGGATAAAAGAAAGAGGGACAATAAGCCAGCTTGTGATATCTGTTATATTTTTACCACTTTAATGGTTGGTATTCTCGAAACAGTGGTAGCCATCAAGGGTCTGAGCTGGGGTGCAATAGATGTGGTGTATTTTCTCTTTCTAATTTGCCTCGCCATCGCTGCATTTTGGATTCTCCGCCCGGGAGTGTTATTTTCCCTGGAAATATAGTTTAGGAAATTAATTAGTTATCTATCTGTGTTGTTCCACCCTTCTTTTTTTGCAGTCTTAAGGCTTGTTTTCATATTTTCAAACAAGAAGTTGTTGATGTAATCTTTGAGGCAAATGTCATATTTAGTCTCTATTGTTTTAAAAAAAAAATTTTAATTTTGTCTTTCTTGTTAAATTTTTTAAATTTTATTCTTATTATTTAAAAAAAAAAATTAATTTTGTCTTTATTATTTTAAAAAAGTTCAATTACATCCCTATTAATACCCTAAAGTTTTAAATTCATCCATATTATTCAAAATTATACAATTTAGTCCCTATTATTTTTATAAAAAAAATTCAAATTCATTCTTATTATTTCTTAGAAAATTTTAATTTTGCCAAGTTAAATCTTTGTTTATTAACTTGAAAAAATAAAATATTAATAAATTACTCACCTCAAATCAATATCATATCTCATAAATAAAGATTTCATTTAAAATTAAATACAATCATTTGATAAGACTTGTATCTACATTTTAAACGATAAAAATATTGAAAAATATGCTATTAGTGTACAACAACGATTAACTATAAACCCTTCAGAAGTATAATTAAGGTTATTTCATTTTCATTTACAACAGTAATTTATGGCTTATACAAATTTATTCGTATAGCTCAAATGAAAGGGAAAATAAAAGAGAGAAATATAATGAAAAAGAAATAGATATTGTTCTTTTTGTACAAATTTATTCACAGCTTAATCAATTTGAAAAAAATCATGGATTGCATGCAAATTTGAGTGTTAATTTAGTATACATTTTAATCAAAAAAAATATTAAATAAAAAAGAGATTAAAGTCACACGTGAACAATGTTTTGGATAAACAAAAGAAAAAAAATAGTACACTGGCAATGTAGTCATTTGGTAAATTTTTATATTTCACTTTGTACCCATTTAGGTCATTATATATATATACTATTCTTTATTCATGTTCAATTTAGTCAAATTTTGTATATGTTTAGTGGAGTTATATCAAGACTAAGTTAGTATTTTTACTCAATGTTATAATTCTACTTATAGCAATTAGTTGACATTTGTCAACCAATTGAAGGACTTTTCCATTGCCATAGCCTCATAAAAGAACAATCTCATATACAAATAAAAATATTTATTAAGTGTTGTAGCAAATTTGACTTGAATCTTGGGTGATGAACCTGTTAGTAACTCTACTCAATTTGCAAATAGATTATCTTCATGGATGATCAGGGACGGAGCTAGGAATTTAGTATGGGGGGGCCGAATTTTTTTTTTGTACAGTATTTTATATATTTTTAATTAACATAATTAATTATTCTAAAATTAAATAATAAAGAACTAATTAAAAAAATTAAACACAAATAAGTGTAAAAAAAAATACCATTTTGCAAAAAAAAAAACATTAAATTATGTAAAGTAGTGTTTACCAGTTCAGTCAATAAAGTTGGGCTCGTCTCTCCTTCATAGTATAGAATTCATCAATTATTGTATCAACAAGAACATCCTTAGCAATTTCTTTTTCGATATAAACAATCATACTATCTTTGAGAAAGTCATCTTCCATCCGATTGCGAAGCCTTGTTTTGATAACTTTCATAGCAGAAAAAGCTCGTTCTGTCGTTGCTGTCGAGACTGGAAGAGTCAGAATCAACCGTATCAACCTATCAACCAAAGGATAAGTTTTTGATTTTTCAGTTTTCACCAATCCTCTACACAGATCAGATAAGCTGGTCAAATCTTTCAACTCAGGATGATTAGGCACATCAAGCTCATAATGCTGCAATTGATAATTTAGATGAATCATCTCCTGTTTGGAGAAGTCCGAAGGATAAAACTTTTCAGCAAGTTTGCAAATAGAATTACTTGCAAATGACTTGTAACCATCTCTAGGATTCAAAGCCGTGCTAAGAGTAAGAAGCTCAGTTGCTTGCTCATTAAATCTGTTGTTTAGCTCTTGCAATTGTTGATCTATAGCAGCGGTAAATATGTCTACTCGGTAATGACGTTCCACTGTTATAATATCCTTTTGACGACGAGATCGGAGTATGTCAGAGTAAGAAACATTCATATCAGGAACTTGTATATTCTGGCGAGAGCAAAAAGATGTCACATTTTCTATGAGTGTTTCCCAACCAGCATCTCTGAGCTTTTGCAATAATGATTTTGTACTAGAAACCATATGCATAGCATTTAAAATGTCCTGAGACTTTTGTTGCAAAACTTGGCAAAGTACGTTAGTAATCCCCATGATTTCTTTCATCACGTGCAAGATAAAAGCAAAATCAAATGACATCAATACTTTAACAGCAAAGGTAGCATCTCCACGTTGAGAGAATGTAGATCCATCAATAGCTATATTCTGGAGAACAACACAAGTCGACGCAAACATCCTTATCAAACTACAAATCGAATTAAAATGAGAACCCCATCTAGTATCTCCAGGGCGTTGCAAAGTTCTCATTTGATTGGCTCCTCTCCCAGTATCAATCTCACCACATTCAATTAAACGTGCATTTTCAGCTACTTGGGCAGCTTGTAATTCATCATTTCGCTTGGAAGAAGACCCCACAATGTTAACAATGAAACTCAAGTTATGGAAAAAACAATGTATATCGGAAACTTCTCTAGATGAAGCAACAAGAGCTAGTTGTAACTGTTGAGCGAAACAATGCACATAATAAGCATAAGGACAAACTTTAAGGATCAATGCTTGTAACCCATTCCATTCACCACGCATATTACTAGCTCCATCATACCCTTGACCACGAATGTTAAGAACATTGAGGTTATGATGAGATAATGTATAAGAAATCTCTTCTTTAAGAGTTAATGATGTTGTGTCTTTAACATGAATCAAGTCCAAAAATCTCTCTCTAACAAATCCTTCCTTATCAACAAATCTTATAACAAGACCCATTTGTTCTCTCTTAGATTCATCCCTAGCTTCATCGACAATTAAACAAAACATTGCTTCACCAATCTCTTTACAAATACTATTTTGCACATTTCTAGCCAAAATGGATAAAATGTCTTTTTGAATAGTATGAGATGTGTATTTAGCATTTTGTGGGGCATTATCCAAAACAACTTCATGAACTTGTTCATTGTAAGATGCTAACAATTTTAACATTTCAAGAAAATTACCTTGATTTATGGAATCAGCACTTTCATCGTTTCCTCTAAAAGCACATGCTTGAAATGTTAACCATCGAACAACATCTATAGAAGCTTTAAGGCGCAGACGATTATTTGAAATTTGTGAAGAACTTTGCCTCTGTATCACCTTTTCAATATGAGAAGACTGATTCTTCAAATTCTCACAATATTTGACAGCTGAATTATGAACTGAATTTATATCCTTCCCCATATGAGATAAAAAAGCACAATCTTTTCCATTTACTTTTTTCCAATTTTTAAATCCCTTAACAATGAACACATCTGATCCAAGTCCAGGTTTTCCATTTGATTCTTTTGCGAATAAGTAGCAAGGAAAACAAAATACAACATCTTTTGTAGGTGAATACTCCAACCAAGGAAATGTTCTAAACCAATGAGCTTGAAATCGACGTGGATGACTTTCTCGTGTAGAATACGGATAATTTGATTGAATATGATTATATGGACCAAAATGAATATATGCTCTACGAATTTCATCTCTTTTGTTCACTGGATATTCCCAAATTTGAGGACGTAAGCCCGGCTCACGCACTAAAGATGCTATATCTGTTATATCATTTTCAACCCTTCGAAATTTTGTTGGAGGTTCTAAAACCACATCAGTATTAATATCAGATACAATAGGTTGTTCACGGGGTTCTGAGTCAACATTTTCTTCTTTCCTTTTAAAGAATGAATCAATTGTTTTAAACTTATTCATACTTTACCTGAAAATAAATTTCAAAAATTAGAATAATAAAAAACTATATATATTTTTTGGTTGGTTACAGATTGTATTAAAAAAAAAGTTTGTATTTGACTACTAAAATGATAATTTATTTCACATAAAATATTTTTTGGTTGGTTACAAATTCTATATTTGACTATTGTTTTTTCAATAATTAATATTCTCTAATCTACACATTATGCCTCACTTAAATTTAAAAACTAAAATTATCTATTTCACATAAAATATTAAAATTGACATTACAATTTACAATATAATTGACAAATAATATGTACTAAAAAATATAAAAAAGAATTTAACAAACAAAATTTCATAAATAAACATAAATTTATATAACAAACAAAATTTAATAAATAAACATAAATTTATATAACAAACAAAATTTAATAAATAAACATAAATTTATATAACAAACAAAATTTAATAAAACTTACCTTAGGGGTGATGTTCTACTGGTCCTTTGGAGAAAGAAGAAGAAACTAAGAAAAGAAGAAAGGGAGATTGGCCGCCTGCTTCTGCGCTTCAGAAAGATGAAGAAACGAAAATGAACAAGAAAATAAGAAAGGAGGATAGATAGTTGGGGTTTAGTCGACAATAAGAATTTTTTTAAAAATATATTAAAGAATATAATAATAAAACTAAAGTTGGGAAAGCCGAAAGCAGCAGACAAAGGAAAAGCTTCTTCATCTTTCTCAGGAAAAGATATTGATAATATTATTTTAATTCAAAAGTTTTGTTAAAGTTGAAAACCAATAGACAATTTTTTTTTTTATAAAATAAGAGGGGCCGAACTATTTGATAAAATTTTTTTAACAAATAATTTTTTTTTTTTTTTTAAAAAATGGGGGGGGGCCCGGGCCCCTGTCTGCCCCCCTTTAGAACCGTCCCTGTGGATGATGGATCCCTCTCCTAGAGACCGAGAATGATTCTAGATTTTTTTTTATGGGAGTTAAAATACAAAAAAATATCATCTATATATATATTATAGGTTTTTTAACTTTTTTTTTTTGTCAATGAGGATTACAGTTTTCATTGAACCTTACATAGCTCTGCCCATGCCTAATGATGTCACAAATTTTCCAACCAAATGTCTATCTCCCTAAATATCACGAATCTTATCATTGAAACTGATTAGGAACTGAAGGATAGGAAATTAGATTACGAACTGAATTTTTTCATCCAGATCTCAGCCTATTTTCACTCTCATTTTCTTGCAGCCTCATCCCTTGATACCTATACACTCTTTCTTCCATAGCCCCTACATGACAACGAAGAAGAACAAGAAGCCTAACAAAGGCCCCAAAGCTGGTGCTCGTTATGGTAGACCTCTGGTCTTGATAAGGTCTCCCATACCTGAGGTTGAAGATCCCACTCTTTCACCTACGGGTAGCATCAAATCAGGAGATCTTGTAGATGTTCAAGTACAAGAGGTGGAACCGGAGTCTCTACCTTTCACTCACTGTGTTTTTCCCCCTCTTTCGTCGGCGGGTGCTAAGGTTAGTAATACTGATGTTTCTCGTCCCTCTAGCTTCTGCTCTCATGGCGGTGATGGTGTTGTTAGCTCTAAAGTATCTCAAGGTGATGACTTGAGAAGATTTTTCGGATCCAAAGTTACTGAGGGCCTTAAATTGGAGGCTAGGTCTATTCTTAGTAAGAATGGTAGAAAGGTTGTCAAACCTCCTTCTAGTGTTGCTAAAGAAGGTAATACATTTTGGACAAATTGTCTTACTGGTCAATTCATAGACAAACATCCCTATTTCTTTATGGTTCAATATGTGGTTGATAATCTTTGGAAAAATGCAGGGAAATGTAATATTAGAACTTTCGAGAATGGTACCTTTATCTTCCAATTGGAGTCTGAGGCTGCTTGTGATGAAGTATTAGAACAGTTCTTGTATGTCAACAATAGATCGATGTTGTTGCAGTGCTAGAAGCCTAAATCCCAGTTGCATAATTTGGACGAGGAGAAATTTCCTAGGTGGGTTAGATTGAGAAATGTTCCCCTGGAATTTTGGAACAGGAAGGATTTAGCTACTTAACTAGTGCTATTGGAACCCCCCTCCAAATGAACAGTGTTACTAAGGAAAAATCCAGGCTGGGGTATGCCAGAGTATATGTTGAAGTCAATATCAGGGAGGAATTGCTTGATATCATTAAGCTTGACGTCTCTGAGGAAGAGGACAAAGAGGAAGAAATTGTTGAGGTTCAAGTTGAGTACCCGTGGAAGCCACAACCCTACTCTCACTGTAATTTGTTTGGTCATCATATTAAACAGTGTACTAAAGGTGTGAGTGATGCCCCTCTACCACTTGTTCCCCCTACTTCAGAGGCTCGGGGGAAATCTGTTGCTTCTCAGCACCACAATGCCAAACATATTTAACTTGTTGCACCCCATGATGCCAACAAGGATTGCAAAGAGATTCAGTCTAAGAGAAATGGTAAAGCTCCGATGAAGCCTCCGCAGCAGACTAAAGATAGGGCCTCGTCCTCATCCTCTACCCCTCGTAAGTCCTCTAATGGTTTTACTCCTCTTAATAATGTTGATGATCAGGAGAACTCAATTTGGGTGATGCTATTATTTCTCTGTGTGGTTCTAAATGTGGTACTGTTAAAGAGAAAGATGACCTAGATAAAAGTCAACCTCCTCCAAACCTTTTTTCTCAATAAAGATCCTATATTGGAATGTCCGTGGTATGAATAAAGTACACAAGCAAAAAGAATTTCTCAAGCTTGTGAATAAAGAACAAATTTCGATCTTTTGTGTAGCTAAAACTAAAACCAAAAGACATGATACGACAAATATTATTCGAAGAAGAGTTTTGAGGTGGTTGAAACTGCTCCAGAGGGTAGATTGTGGGTCTTTTGGGATGATGAGGTTATGGATGTGACAAAATTTTTTTGTTGTGATCAAAGTATTCACTGTTTGATACAACTCAAAAATGGTTCTACCTTTTTTTATTACTTTTGTTTATGGTCAAAATGAAGCTAGATTCATAAAAGAGCTTTGGAGTATGATCTCAGTAATCCAGAAATCTATTAATTCTCTGTCGTGGTATGTCCTTGGTGATTTTAATGAAATCTTGCATGTGGAGGATATATTAAGATATATTTCTTTCCCGCAAGGAGCTTATGATTTTGCTGGGTGTATTGAAGATGCTAGACTTCATGAACATAGATCCTTTGGGCCTCATTTCAATTGGGATAACAAAGGTTCAGGCAATAGCTTGCGTGCTTCTAAGATTGGTCGTGTGTTGGTCAATGATTTATGGTTGGACAGTTTCCTTAACTCCCAACTTGACATTGATGTGCCAGGTGTTTTAGATCACTCCCCTTGGATCTTGAGTACTTCTCATTCTCTTCCTTGTAAGGGTAAGCCTTTCAAATTTTTCAATGCGTGGACTAAGCATGAGAAGTTTAAAGATGTTGTGTTGCAGGCTTGGAATATTTCTATAAGAGGTACTCCTATGTTTTGCCTCTACCAAAAGCAGAGATTGCTCCAGCAGGCACTTAAAAAGTTCAATGAAGAATTCTTTTCAAACCCTTCTAAGTGGATTGGGAAGATTTCTTCTAACATTCGTTGTATTCAAAATCGTATCCAAAATGGGGATACTAGTGTGGAATGTAGAGAGGAGGAAAAATAGCTACTTGATAAGCTTGAGTTCTATGCCAATGCTGAAGAAGAAATTCTAAAGCAAACATCACGAATTCTTTGGCTTAAAGAAGGTGATTCTGATTCAGCATTTTTTCACAAAAGTGTTAAGGGTAGAATTGCAAGAAACTCAATTTTGAAGCTGCAATTAGATGATGACATTTGGGTGACTCAGGAAGATGATATTAAAGATTCTATTATTGCTTTCTACTTGAAACAGTTGGGTTCCCCAAGTGAGGCTGATGAAGCTGTATTAAGTAGTGACTTGGAGAATCTCATTGATAATCACTTGTCGGAGGATGAGAGATTGGTCTTATCTCGTGGTGTTACTAGGGAAGAAATTAGAGGCACTTTATTCTCTATTGATGGAAATAAAAGTCCTGGACTGGATGGGTTTAATTCTTTTTTCTATCAAGTTATGTGGGATGTAGTTGGTGATGATTTCTATAGAGCTGTTCAATCGTTCTTCTCTTCTAGGAAACTTTTGGGAGCTGTGAATGCTACAACCATTACACTTGTTCCGAAAGTTAAAAATCCTTATAGCATTAAGGAGTACAAACCTATTGCCTGTTGTAACACAATGTACAAATGCATTACAAAGATCCTTGCTGCTAGAATGAAGGCGTTTCTTGATAGACTTATCTCTTTCAAATAGTCCGCCTTTGTGATGGGTAGACAAATTTCTGACAATATCTTCGTGGTACAAGATATTGTTAGGAACTATGGGAGGAAATATTTGAGCCCGAGGTGCACTCTCAAGATTGATATTATGAAAGCCTTTGATTCTATCCATTGGGACTTCTTAATTGCGGTGCTTGTTGCCATGAAATTTCCTTTTCATTTCGTCCAGCTTATTTCAACTTGTATCTTTTCACCCAAATATTCGATTGTGGTTAATGGTGAACTTGTGGGTTTTTTCAAGGGTGTAAATGGACTAAGACAAGGGGATCCCATTTTTCCCTACCTGTTTGTGATCGGTATGGAGATTTTACCTCGCATTCTTAGCAAAGTTGTTATTAAAAGGGGGTTTTTGTTTCATCCAAGATGCAACAAGCTCAAGTTAAATCACCTCATGCTCGTGGATGATTTGCTTATTTTCTCAAAAGCAGATGTTCAAACAGTTTCTGTCATCAAGGATTCTCTTAAGTTGTTTTACCTGTTATCTGGCCTCCAAATGAATCCCAACAAAAGTAATGTCTTTCTTGCAGGCTGTAGAGATCATTTAAAAAACTAGATCCTCTAGGTTCTTGATTTTGCTGAAGGTACATTACCTTTCAAATATCTTGGTCTGCCACTAATTACTGGTAGACTTAGTCTTCTTGCTTGCAAAGAACTTGTTGATAAGATTCTGAGTAGGATTAATTATTGGGCGGCTAGATCCATTTCCTATGTCGGGCATCTTCAACTTATTAAATCTGTCTTGTTTGGCATCCAGACTTATTGGTCTAGTATCTTGGTGATTCCGGCTGGTACTCTTAAGGAGATTGAACGCAGATTTGCTCGTTTCCTTTGGAATGGTGATGCGGCTAGCGATGCTAGAGCCAAAGTTGCCTGGACCTCAATTGCAAAACCAGTTGAGGAAGAAGGCTTGGGCATTCGGCTTTTGGAAGAGTTGAATACTTCTTTCTTGTTAAAGCAAGTTTGGTCCCTGCTTCATGAGTCTAACTCGGTCTGGAGTCAATGGGTTAACTCTGTTCTCTTAAAAGGAAAAAGATTTTGGGATGTTGATATTCTTGGTAATGCAGCTTGGGGTTGAAGGAAGCTTTTGAACATGCGAAATATTGCTAGGCCCCTTATTCGCCATAAAATTCGTAATGGCGTTAACACTTTATTTTGGAAAGACTTTTGGCATGAGGATGATATTCTATTGCAAAGCTTTTGAACATCCGAAATATTGCTAGGCCCCTTCTCGAGTGACTCTATTCGTGATTCGGGTATGTCCATTGCTGATGTTTCCCTACTGCCAAGGACTTTCTCTCCTGCTCTTGAGCTTAATTCTTTGATAAGTTTTGCTCAGACTTCTATATCTAGTAATACCGGGGATGATAAACTGTTTTGGATTCCCTGTCCAAATGGAAAGTTTAGCTTACACCATACTTGGAATGCAATTAGAGAGACTGACTCCCTTGTTCCATGGCATCATATCCTTTGGTTCAAACAGCGTGTGCTTTGCTATTGTTTCATTTCATGGCTTGCCATGTTGGATCGTATTGCTACTAAACAACACATGTGTAGCTGAGGTCTACAAGTTAACCCATTTTGCTTACTGTGTGGGGTGATAGATGAATCCAGGGATCACTTCTTCTTCTCCTGTAGTTTCTCAAATAAAATTTGGTTTAAATGTTTAAGGTACTTTTTTTGTGCCCAGCTTCCCTTCGTTTGGAATGATGTTTTGTTTGGTTAACGACGGAATGTAAGTGAGATTGTCTCCAATCCCTTATTATCAAGTATGTTTTTTTAGCTTCGATGTACCATTTATGGTGTGAAAGGAGCAGAAGGTTTCATGACTGTATCTCCCTTGACGAAGATAGAATTTTTAATAGAATCTATTTCGTTGTGAAAAATAGAATTACAAACATTCATAGTTATAGAAGAAATCTAACAAATTATATTATTTGTTGTTTTTGGAACTTAGACGGCAGTAACTTGTGAATGTCTGATTGGTTTAATTGTCGTGCTAACACCTTTGTAATGATGTAAAAAGTTTTGTTGAGTTTAATAAAAATACTTCCTAAATTAGCAACAACAAAAAAAAAGATTACGAACTGAATTGCTAAACATTTCAAGGCTAACATCCTCCCTCATGATTGGATTACGAATGCTCCATCTGAATTGTGTAAGCTCCTTGTATTTGTTCATAAAGCCTCAGGAATAGGCTAATCTTATTGTACTTCTGTTCTGGATTAATGATATTTGTTTTTCACCCCAGAAAAAAAACAATATATTTTAAATTCTACTATTATTAGGTCTAAAAAGCAAATTATATCGACAAAACAAACCTAACATACTAAGGTGGGGCCCAACAACAGACAACTAGGCCAAGTCCAAATGAAACTTTCAAAGAAATCCATGAGCTAAAATTGAGTCCAAACCCAAATATACAGAAAAAATAAAAAACATTAAACCAATAACCAAACAGCCCAGCCCAGTCCTACAAAACCAGAAACCATAAGTCTTACTAAAACCATGTACGAATCGTAATAGGCACGTTTTTTTTTGGCGGCCTGTTTAAAAGAATTGAAAGACGAAGATATGATGACAAGCACAACGAAATGTGAGAACGTGCTTGACCCGTTCAAAATAGTCTCTGAGACAATTTCAAGCATGCATTTTTGTCCCTACAAAAACTATTCCAAAGACACTTCGGAAAAATGTTGCTAACACAGTGATTGAGTTGAATATTCAATTTGAAAATTGGGTTCCGTTTGTTTGCCGTAAAATATTTTTTTGAAAAATAATTTTTAAATTTTTTAGTATTTGGTAATATTAAAAAATTAATTAACTGAAAAATATTTTTCAATCAATAATTGCAGATACTTTTGCTTAATTTTTTGTGTTACCAAATACTAGAAAATTGGTCAACTGTAAAATATTTTCTTGCCAACAATTGAGGCTAGTACAAAATTGTGGAAAATGTTTTCATTTTCTTTAAGAGAATAAAATATTTTACAGAACTTACTGTACATCCAAATACTAGAAAATATTTTACAGTATTCTATTTTTTAGAAAAATATTTTTCTCTAACAAGTTATTTTACGACAAACAAATAGAGCCAAGAAAAATATTTTATTTTTCAAGAAAATATTTTTTACTAAAAATATTTTATACAAACAAGTTATTTTACGACAAACAAATAGAGTCTAGATGACTATAATTTTTCGATACGTTGTTGTATATTATTTTATGACTTATTGTTCATTTATTATTTTTTATATGAATGATTAGTTGATGTGCTGAAATTATAAAAAAAATTAAAAAAAATATTTTTATATATTTTTTAATATTTCAATTAAGTATTTGTATTAAAAATAATAAATAATTGACAAAAATGAAATAGTATCTAACGTTCATTCATTTTTTATTGCTTGACCGGGACTAATACCTTGTCAATGGGCGTCACCAAGTGATCGAGACGATGACGAAAAAGGGCTGAACTAAGCCTGATAGAGATTTGACCCAAAAAAGCGAAAGGCTCATAGTGAAGCAACACTGAAATTTCAAGTTTGGCAAGACTTGAGATATTTTTCTCTCTCAACCTTATCTTTTTGAAGCTTAAGAGGATTAATTTAATTATTTTCTTATCTAAAAATTTAAAAGTTTATATAATTTAATTTTTTGATATTTGAAAAAACTTTTTGTTAGTTTAAAAATTGAAACTAATCTATTTGATACATTTTTAAAAGATTTTTAGGTAAATGTCGAAGTTAAAAAAAATTATAATATAAAAAATTTTAAATTAGAACTTTTCGAAAAAAAATTTAGCGAAACTGTTTTTATTTCATGTAAGAATTTACTTATTTTTTTCTTTTTTCAAAACTACCCTGCATATATTTTTTTCATCAAAAATTCTCTATCATATTTTTAAAAACTTATCATTGATATGATAAATTCAAACAATCCATAATTTTTATTTAACAACATTTTTAATTAGAGTTCTAAAACTCACAGAGAACTGAAAATATCCACAAACTGTTCCCACCATGATGTTCTCTCTATAAATATCGTATCATCTTTTGAGCTTTTCTCTAACTTCGTCCACCATCAAGAAATAAATATCCAAAATATTGCTATAAGCATGAGTATAGCCAACCTTCAACTTCTTGTACTATTTGTGAACATTTTATTGGCTCTGTTCACTTGTGGTGCACAATCGAACACTCTAAGCTTATCTACCGATAAGGAGGCATTGCTCTCATTTAAGTCTCACTTAACCAATATTCAATCACCAAATCCTTTATCCACATGGGATGAGAGATCGTCCCCATGTAACTGGACAGGGGTTTCTTGCGACAAATATGGTCAAAGAGTCACTGCATTTCATCTTTTAGGTCTCAGGCTAACAGGCTCTATAACTCCACATATAGGTAATCTATCCTTTCTTAGATCACTTGAGTTACAAAATAACCAATTATCTAGAATGCTTCCAGATCAAATTGGCAGTCTTTTTCGTCTTAGAAAACTTAATGTGAGCACAAACATCATTAAAGGTGTCATACCACCTAATATTAGCCAGTGCAAAGAGCTTGGGGTTCTCGACTTGGCGCAAAATCAGATATCTGGAGAAATCCCTGAAGAGATTAGCTACCTCACAAAGCTTCAGGTTTTGAACCTGGGAGGAAACCTTTTATCAGGTGCAATTCCCTCAAGTATATCAAACATGTCTTCCCTTCGAGATCTAAGTTTAGGTACCAATATGCTGAATGGAAATGTACCCAGTAGTTTGGGTAGTCTTCCATTGAAGAAACTTTTTTCTTATAACCAATAATCTCACCGGTACTGTTCCTTCCTCCATTTACAACGTGTCTTCATTAGATACTTTGATTCTGGCTGCCAATCATTTGTGGGGTAATGTTCCTTATGACATTGGGGTCACACTTCCAAATCTTCAAGAAATTCAATTGTGTGCAAATAGATTTTCTGGTGGTATACCTGGATCCTTACACAATGTCACAAAAATTCAAGTCATTCGCATGGCAAAAAACTTTTTGCAGGGGATAATACCACCAGGATTGGGAAATCTCCCGGAACTTGAAAGGTATGATATTTCAGATAATAATATTTTTAGCTCGGGCAAAGATGGTCTTAGTTTTCTAGAATCTTTGACAAATAGTACTCGACTAAACTTCCTTGCCATCTATTTCAATCTTCTGGAGGGTATAATTCCGGACTCTGTTGGCAACCTATCTAGTGTCCTCAAAAACTTGCAAATGGGTGGAAATCGAATCTTGGGTAGTATACCATCCTCAATTGGTAACCTTAGAAGCTTAGAATATCTAGATTTGAGTTATAATTCAATTTCTGGAGAAATTCCAGAAGATATGGGCCAGTTGGGAAAGATACAGATATTAGAATTGGCTAGAAATTGTTTGTCTGGAAAAATTCCAGATTCTCTAGGCAATCTTCACAAAGTCAATAAGATTGACTTATCAAAAAATGAGATGCTTGGGAGCATACCCACTAGTTTTGGGAATTTGCAAAATTTGCTTTCCATTGACTTGTCTTATAATAAGCTTAATGGAAGCATACCAGCAGAATTTCTCAATCTCCTTAGTTTAAGCGTCTTCCTTGATCTTTCTCATAACTATCTTTCTGGACCTCTACCCTAAGAAGTAGGAAATCTACAAGGTGTTGTGACGATCAACATATCTCACAACCGTTTGTCTGGGAGCATTCCTAATACAATTGAGAATTGTAAGAGCTTGGAGCACTTGTTGTTTGTAAACAATATGTTCTCTGGTCGAATTCCAGATACTTTAGGAGATGTTAGAGGTTTGGAAACTCTTGATCTCTCCTCAAACCAACTTTCTGGTGAAATTCCTGAGAATTTACAAAAGTTACAAGCACTTCAACTTTTGAACCTCTCATTCAACAATTTGGAAGGAAAAGTTCCAGGTACTGGAGTTTTTGCCAATTCCTCAAAAGTTCATCTTGAAGGTAATCCCAACCTCTACTTGCACTCAAAGTGTATCATAGATCATTCTCATGCAAGGCGATTGTTGTTGATTGGACTCATCGTAGTTATTGTTGTAGTGTTTCCACTAATTTTGGGGATTGGCTTGGTATTTTACTGGAGAAATAACAAGGACAAGATCAAGAAAACAGTTACATCCTTTAACGAGGCGAATTTGAACCAAATGGTTACCTACGCTCAGCTTCGTCTTGCAACTGACAATTTCAGGAATCAAAATATAATAGGCAAAGGGAGTTTTGGATCCATTTATAAGGGAATTCTGGATGGAGTTTTCATTGCAGTTAAGGTCCTTGATGCAAGGATGACAAGATCTTTGAAAAGCTTTACAGCATAATGTGCAGCTTTGAGGAACGTGAGGCATCGAAATCTTGTTAAACTAAACACCATATGCTCGAGCATGGATTTCAAAAATACAGAATTCTTGGCTTTGGTTTATGAATTCATGAGTAATGGCAGCCTAGAGGATTGGCTAACAAGAAAGAGAACTACAAAAGGGAAAGGTTTAAATGTTTTGGAGAGATTAAATGTGGTGATCGATGTTGCGTGTGCATTAGATTATCTGCATCATGAATGTGACGATCTAAAACCTGGAAATGTTCTACTGGATTCAAACATGACAGCAAAGGTTGGAGATTTTGGTCTTGCAAGGTTGTTGATTGAGAGACAAGATGATCAAACTTCTTTCAGCTCTACACATGCCCTGAAAGGTTCCATTGGCTATATACCTCCAGGTTAGTTTCTCTCTTAACTAATTTTATAGATGTCTATACTAACATGCAGATTGTTATTCAATCAGTTTGGATAGACATTAGTCATGTCATATGGGGTGAGACGTCCCACTTCCTTCTCACGGAGTAATGTTAGTTCAAACTGATATGTAGAAGAGTTTTTCCTTACATGCATTTGTTTTAACGTTAATCGAATTGTAGAATATGGCCTTGGAAAGAAACCATCAACTACTAGAGATGTCTACAGTTTTGGCATTCTATTATTAGAGGTCTTTACTGGAAAGAGCCCGACTCATGAGGATTTTGTAGGAGGACTTAGCCTAAAGAATTGGGTGCAAATGGCTTTTCCAACAAAGACAGATCAATTGCTAGATTGCAAGCTTTTTCTCCATGACAACAATTTCTTCCATGACAAGCAATCCATTAACACGGAAATACTACATGATTGCCTTAACAATATCATCATTGTTGGCCTCTCTTGTGCTGCTGATTCTCCTGATAGGCGCATAAGCATCACCAATGCTCTCTGCTTACTAAAAGCTGTCAAGGATGCGCTTCTCAAGCCCATGTTTTTAGAGTAGGTTAGTAGGAAGTTCAGAGTTGGTGAGCGACACCTCAGCGTTGGAAATAGAAATCAAGTTCCAGTACTAGCATTAGGGCGTTTATCTTTAGATACAAACTCAGGAAACTTTAGTCTTAATATTATTTTCTATTGTCCGGATTTTGTTTTGAACATTATCTCAGTTGGGCTTTTAGCCCAGGATGGTTATTCCTTTACTATTATGAATAATGATTTTGATGTTATTTTGAATAATACTACTGTCATTAAAGGACAACTGTAACATGGAATTTATGTTATAACACAGCCTGTAAACATAATGTATGTTAGCAATAAGCGTCCAAAACAAGGAATAAACTCAGGTGCCTACCTTTGGCACTGCAGATTAGGTCATATAA
Source organism: Ehretia macrophylla (assembly GCA_037974665.1). Taxonomy (NCBI): domain Eukaryota; kingdom Viridiplantae; phylum Streptophyta; class Magnoliopsida; order Boraginales; family Ehretiaceae; genus Ehretia; species Ehretia macrophylla. The sequence goes on from CM075775.1 coordinate 11,592,331, forward strand.
ATGAAAACAGGATTAACAAGTTAATTATGGAAGGGTTGCTTGATATTAGTGATCCAGCATCATTACCTACTTGTGAGTCTTGTCTATTGGGTAAAATGACCAAATCTCCTTTTATTGGAAAAGGTGATCGGGCTACAGAGCTCTTGGGCCTCGTGCATACAAATGTATGTGGGTCTATGTGCACAAGTGCTAGAGAAGGATACTCCTACTTTATTACCTTTACTGGTGATCTAGCTAGGTATGGGTATATCTATTTGATGAGAAATAAGTCAGAATCTTTTGAAATGTTCAAAAGATATCGTAATGAAGTAGATAAACAAATTTGGAAAGATATCAAGATTCTACGATCTGATCGTGGATGTGAGTATCTTTCCAATGAGTTTCTGGGTTACCTTGAGGAGAATAGGATTCTTTCACAATGGACTCCCCCCGCTACACCGCAGCATAACGGTGTATCTGAGAGGAGAAATCGAACCTTGTTAAACATGGTACGATCCATGATGGGACGTGCAGATCTACCTATATCTTTTTGGGGATATGCCCTTGAAACTGCTGCTCACGTGCTGAATAGGGTTCCTAGCAAGTCAATAGATAAGACACTATATGAGATGTGGTTTTGGTGTAAACCAACACTCACACACCTTAAGGTTTAGGGGTGTCCAGCATATGTCAAACGTCTTCAAATTGACAAGTTAGAACCAAAATCTGATAAATGTGTGTTCATAGGGTACCCTAGAGAGTCTAGAGGATACCAATTCTACAACACCAGTGAACAAAAGGTGTTCGTTGTCCTTAGAGCGGTTTTCCTAGAGAAAGAGTTTCTCAAGAAGGAAAGCAATGCCTCCAATATTGAACTTGGAGAAGTTAAACTAGAACAAGAACAAACATTAGCAGAAGAACATACAGAACATGATAAGATTAGTCAACCGGATAGATATGGATTCCTAGTCCGTGGTGGTGATCCCATCGAACTTGATAAGAATGATGAGGATCCGATCAGTTAGATGGATACAATGCAGAGACTTGATTCTGAAGAATGTTTAAAGCCATGCAATCCGAGATAGAATCCATGCAAGTCAATAATGTTTGGACATTAGTTAACCCACCCGAAGAGGTAAGACCCATAGGATGTAAATGGATTTTTAAAAGGAAAAGAGGAGCAGATGGGAAGGTAGAGACCTACAAAGCCCGTTTGGTTGCTAAGGGATTTCGTCATCGCTATGGTATTGATTATGATGAGACATAATCTCCCGTAGCAATGCTTAAATCGGTTCGTATTATGCTTGCTATAGCTGCGTACCTAGATTATGAAATTTGACAAATGGATGTCAAGACAGTTTTCCTTAATGGTGAGTTGGAAGAGAAGGTGTACATGACACAGCCTGAAGGGTTCACATCCACAAATGAATCTAAGTATGCAAGCTACATAAATCCATTTATGGACTTAAGCAAGCCTCTCGGAGTTGGAACATATGTTTTGACAAGGTTGTCAAAACGTATGGCTTCGTTAAGAATGAAGAAGAGTCTTGCATCTATAAATGGGCAAATGGTCATGTGGTCATATTCTTGGTGCTATATGTGGATGATATTATCCTTATAGGGAATGACATATCTGCATTGTAGAGCGTGAAGTTGTGGTTGTCATCCCAATTTTTCATGAAGAAATTAGGAGAGGTTTCCTATATCCTTAGGATCAGGATCTATAGGAAAAGATCAAGAAGGTCGCTAGGACTGTCCCAGTCTATGTACATAGACACCGTGCTGAAAAGGTTCAGCATGGAAAATTCCAAGAAAGGCCATCTCCCGATAGATCATGGAATTACTCTTTCTAAAAAGGATTGTCCGACAACTCCTCAAGAAAGAGAGCGCATTAGTAGAATCCCATATGCCTCGGCAGTAGGATCTATCATGTACACTGTGTCTTGTACGAGACCTGACGTGGCTTATTCCTTTAGAATAGTAAGCAGATACCAATATGATCCTGGCAAGAAACATTAGTAAGTGGTTAAGACCATCCTGAAGTATTTAAGAAATACAAAGGACCAATGACTCGTTTATGGAGATTCTGAAATGAAACTGGTTGGTTATACTGATTCAAGTTTTCAATCAGATAGAAATGATAGTAAGAGCGTATCCGATTTTGTGTTCACCCTGAATAGTGGAGCCATCAGTTGGAAAAGTTCTAAACAACATACTGTAGCCGATTATGTCTGTGAGGCAGAATATATAGCATCATCTGATGCGGCGAATGAGGTAGTTTGGCTTAGAAAATTCATCACGGAGCTCGAAGTTCTTCCTGATCTGACTAGTCCAGTCACGATCTTTAGTGATAGTACTGAAGCCATTGCACAAGCTAAAGAACCCCGATCTCATTAGAAAGCCAAACATGTACTGAGACGTTACCATCTAATTAGAGAGATCATTGCTAGAGGTGACATCACTCTGCAAAAGTTTAATAGTAAAGAGAATTTAGCTGACCCCTTCACCAAAGCTCTCGGGATCAAAGAGTTCGATGCACATCGAGAAAAGATAGGCATAGGATACATATCCGACTGGCTTTAGGCCAAGTGGGAGATTGTTAGGAATTGTGTCCTAAAGTCAGTCATCGAGTGTAGCTGAAAAATTAATTTATATCTGGATTATTGTTTTATTAATAATATATGGGCATTACATCATATCGTCCATCTTCTTTTACCTTTGATTGATCATGATGTAGTCCTTAGAATGATTTTATGGAATCATATGAATTAGGGTTGATTTTGGTCATTCTTAAACTTTGTTCGTAACCAAATGATGAAATTGGTATTGGGACATCAATTTCATCGAGTATAGGTTATTGTTTGTTGTATTGGTTGGTTATCCTCATGACCAATGGGTGTTGGGACACCGATGCGATAAATAGGTGACATGTGGAGACATGTTCACTGAACATGACTCTCTTTATGAGCGTCCTATTGTATGTACCCTACTATCTAAGGATAGCTCGTAGTACATGTGGTATACATGTTCCCTCTGACCTGAGACTACCATGGAGACTTACGGATTACTTCTTATGCTTAGGTGCAGGATTATCCAGATTTTTAATCAGGTAACGGAAGGTTACTGGGTATGGGCAAGTGTCGAAAAAGTCAATGTGTGAGTCAAGATGGGATTGACCGCTCTGGGTATTTGGAGAATGGTGTTTCACTTAATTTCAATTCAGAAAGTCTTTGGCCAAAACACATCTCGTGATGAGTCACGAGGGTAAGTCATGATGTGTCATGACAGGATTGAAATTTGACATGAAGTAACTTATTAGGGATTTGACAATTAACCATATCTCTAGGGTTATTTCAGAACACCGATGGTCATAGAAAATTCACCATTGTACCGAGGTTTGTTGAATATTGCTTTGCACCTATTCAACTTTTTCAGTCGTCGGGAACCATTGCTAGATGGTATCTTCGATTAGTGTAAGGATAGTCTTTATGCTACCGGCTTAAGTTTGAACCTATGGAGTCACGCAAAAGAATAAGTGATTTAATTGGAGAGACGACCTAATTATAATCAATATTTAATTGAGAATTAAATATTATTTGTGATTAATATTTAATTAAGAGTTAAATATTATTTAATTATTATTATTAGGTCGTGGATTTAATTATTTGATAATTTCTAGCTAGCACTAGATTTATGATTCATCAATTAAATCCTAGGCTGATTGATTTAAATTAAATAGTGATTTAATTTTAATCATTGTGGGCTTTATGGAAACCCACATTAAAAGATTGGGTTTTTTTTTAACTATTTTGGGAGTTGGCCTTTTGAAGAGCCTAGCTCACATGGTCTTTATAAGAAGGGCCATGTAGGGTTTTCAAAAAAAAAAACAGACATATATCGTTTTCTGAAAACGTAGGAGCAAGAAACAAATAAAAAAAAACCCTATCTGAAAAATATAGCATCTTCCTCTTTCATCCTTGTTCGCGTGCAAAGTAGGAGGAGCTAGACGCTCCCGTTGGCAATCCCATAATACTACCACGAACCGTTCGAAGAAGTAATCCTAATTCTCTGATTTAAAATTGCCAATTATTATGCATAACGAGTTAATCCTGGTGGAATTCCAAGATATAGTCCTACGAATTTCCTGCACATAGAACTCACGAACCCATTGATCACAATTGATGTCCTCAAGTCTAAACAGAGGAAGCCACCTTTGATGTCTAAGCAATTTATATGGACGAGTTTGGTCCAAAAAATCTGGAGGATCAAGAAGCTTACCCCAAAGAATCTCCTTCTTAGAGAAATCACCCGGTGCAATGACATGCATAGGATCCCATGGCTCAAAGGAATGAGGCCTAGAACTAGTCTTTCGTTTCTTGGATGTTTGCCTTGATGAAGATGATGCCATGAGTAGACAAGAAAAATTGTAAGAGAATGATAGAAATTTTGGTTGGGTAATTTCGTCGAACACTTGGTGGGAAAGAGAAAATTTGTAAGGTTTTTGACAAAGATTTGAAGAGAAAGAGAAGCTTTGGAGTCTTGTTATGAAGATTTGTTGGATTTGTTCCCTTTATACAGTTGAATGAAGGAGTTGAAAGATTTGTAGTGTTAATGGTGATTTATAAGGTTTAACGGAGAAGATGAAAGGTTGTGTTGAAGAAATAAAGTGAGTTTTGAGTGTTAAATAATGGTTTTAAACATTGTTCCCAGTAGTGCAGTGGCCAGACGAGGGTAGCGCACTGGTCGACCAGTGCTAGTACCCTCCTCCGCTCGAGGCACTGCCACCGGATGAGGGTATGCGCAGCGGTCGACCGATGCCAACCCCCTCTTCTGGTGGTGCACTTTCTGCCAAGAAGTGCATCTCACTTAGAAAACTTCAATTTTTTTCAATTTTAACTCATTTTAAGCATTCCCAATTCCCTTCTAATCATGCAAAATTGATTCTCATGTAGAGGTTTAGTAAAAATATCCGCTAATTGATGCAATGAATCAACAAATTCAAGCACAACATCCCCCTTTTGAACATGATCTCTAATGAAATGATACCTAATTTCAATATGTTTAGTTCTAGAATGTTGGATGGGACTCTTAGTAAGATTAATGGCACTTGTATCGTCGCATTTAATAGGCACATTATCGTATTCAAGACCATAATCAAACAAGTTTTATTTCATCCAAAAATTTTGGGCAACACAATTTTCAGCGGATACATATTCAGCTTCGGCTGTAGAGAGAGCTACACTATTTTATTTTTTTACTAGACCATGAGATTAATGAATGTCATAGAAATTGATAGGATCCACTAGTACTCTTTCTATCTACTCGATCTCCAGCATAATTCGCATCCGAATAGCCTATAAGTTCAAATGATGTGTCTTTCAGATACCATAATCCTAAATTATAGTCCCCTTAAGATATCTAATGATTCGTTTTATAGCATTTAAGTGAGACTCTTTTGGACAATATTAAAAATGAGCACATAAGCACACAACAAATACAATATCGGGTCTAGATACAGTTAAACAAAAAAGGCTTCCGATCATACCTCGATATTTTTTTTCATCTACCTTGTTACCTTCCTCATCTTTGTCAAGTTTGATTGACGTTGACATTGGTGTACTCATTTCTTTTGCTGACACAAGCCCAAACTTCTTGATAAGTTCTCTAGTGTACTTGGCTTGATTGATGAAAGTACCCTCTTGTGTTTGCTTGATTTACAATCTGAGAAAGAAATTTAATTCTCCCATCATACTCATTTTGAATTCCTTGTGCATGCACTTAGAGAAATACTCACAAAGAGATTCATTAGTAGCACCAAAGATTATATCATCAATATAGATTTTTACAAGCAATATATCTTTGTCTTTTGTTTTAACAAAGATAATGAAATTTAATTTCCCTCTAGTGAATCCTTTCTCAAGCAAGTAATTACTAAGTCTATCATACCATGCTCTAGGTGCTTGTTTGAGGCCATACAATGTCTTATCTAGTTTATATACATGATTTAACAAGTTAGAATCCTCAAATCCGAGTGGTTGTTTCACATAAACTTCTTCCTTGAGATAGAAAATTAGAAAGGCACTTTTTACATTCATTTGATATAATTTAAAGTCCATATAACATGTAAATGCAAGAAACATACGAATAGATTCAAGTCCAGCTACGGGAGCAAAAGTCTCATCATAATCTATGCCTTCTTCTTGATTATACCTTTGAACCACTAGCCTAATGTTGATTCTAGTTACAATCCCGGATTCATTTAGTTTATTCATAAAAACCCATTTTGTACCAATTATAGGATAATCCTTAGGTTTTTCAACTAAATGTCATACTTCACTTCTTTTAAATTGATTTAGTTCTTCTTGCATGGCAATTATCCAATCTTCATTATCTAAAGCTTCTTTAACATTTTTAGGCTCTACTTGAGAAAGAAAAGCGACATGTTCACAATAAGCATTTAGATTGGAACGAGTTATTACTCCCTTGGAATGATCACAAAGAATTTGATCATCTGGATGATCTCTCACAAACTTCCAACACCTTGGTAGATCATAATTTGTTGTAGCTTCTTGGACATTTTGCATTGGTTGTTCATTGTCTTGTGGATTTGTTAGAGCTTCACCATCCTTTGAGGTTTGACCATTTTCAAGATGTGTCTCATTTGGATCACTTGGAGTTCCTTCATTGCCATTGGTTGTAGGTAAGATTTGAATGTCTACTTCGAAAATTCCTATATCATCATCATTCTTTCTCGGGCCAAAAGGATTAGTTTCACCAAAATCCACATGCATAGACTCTTCAATAAGCATAGTTCTTTTGTTAAAGACTTTATAAGCTTTGCTTCTTGAAGAGTAACCCATGAAAAGTCCTTCATCCGATTTAGAATCAAATTTACCAAGATGTTCTTTTGTATTTAGGATGAAACACTTACAACCAAATATTTTAAAATGAGACACATTTGATGTTCTACCTTTCCATAATTCATAAGGTGTTTTCTTTAGAAAATGTCTAATTAGCACAAGGTTTAGCACATAAAATGCAATATTTATGGCTTCAACCCAAAACTATGTTGACAAGTTATTTCTTTCAACATTGTTCTTGTCATTTCTTGTAAAGTCCGGTTCTTCCTTTCTACTACCTCATTTTGTTGAAAAGTTCCAAGAGCCAAAAAATTATGTTCAATGCCACATACTTCACAATAGTCCATAAAAGATGCATTTATAAATTCGGTGTCTTGGTCACTATGAATACAATTTATATAATAGCATTTCTCATTTTGCACCTTATTACAAAGTTTAGCAAATTCATTGAAGGCATCATTTTTATGTGCAAGGGGTCTCACCCATGTGAATCTAGTGTAATCATCTATGATAACATAGACATATCTAAATCCACCTAGGCTTGCCATATCCATTGGACCAAAGAGATCCATATGTAATTTTGTAAAACTCTTGATGTGGTTACCTTACTAATTGTTTTGAAAGATGTTTTGTGTTGTTTTCCAAATTGGCATGCATCACATAAATGGTCTTTTTGAAATCTAGTCTTAGGAAGACCTATGACAAGTTCTTTTTTAAAAAGTTTAGCAAGTAAATCCATGTTAGCATGACCAAGTCTCCTATGCCATAACCATGAGTCTTCATTAATGGTAACTAAGCATGTCACAATAACTAACCATTAGTCTTAATTTAGGTCTAAGCCATAAAGGAATATGAGAATCTCTTCCTACCATGTTTCTTAATCTACATCGTGATGCATTGTGACAAATCTTCTCACAATAAATGCATCTCTTATATGATCCTCTTGATGTTGAGGCTACATGCCAAGAGGATGATGCTTTGACAAAATGATTTTGAAAACCTTTTTGATGTGGCTTATAGCCAATCCTTTTTTTGTCAATTTGTACTTTTTGTGATTCATTTAATGGTGGATGGACGATTGAGGATTGAGAAGCTTTCACAAAGATAGTTTTTGAGAACTTTGGTTTAGAAAATGGCTCATAGCCAATCCCACTTTTGTCAAATGGTAATTTTTGGGAGCTAAGGATTTCGTCCAAGGTTTTTGTTCCTTTTGAAAATCTAGCAAGATCATTTTGTAAATCAAGAACTTGTTTTTCAAAATCTTTGATCTCTACTTCATTTTTATCTTTAAATGATGATACTCATAAATCTCTTTGGTAAGAGTATTATTTTCATCTCTAAGCTCTTTAACTTCTTTTTGAAGTTCATCATTTTCTTTTTGAAGATTCTTTACTTTTGAGTGTGCAAGGAGAAAACTATCATGTAGTTTTAAAAATCCATTTGATAGTTCCTCAAAAGTACATTCATCATCATTAGAAGAAGAAGAAGATTCATCACAAGATGAAGAAGTTACCTCATCATCTCTAGCCATAAAGCACACAAAGTCGGCCACTTCGGTTTTGCTTCCACTTTCATCACCGGTTGATATATCATCATCAACACAAGCCTTGTTTGTCTTTTGCTTCCCTTTGATCAATTGTGGACACTTTGCTTTGATGTGTCCCGGCTTGTCACAATTGAAACACTTAATCTCCTCTTTGGTATTTTTCATCTTCTCTTTAAATCTTCTCTTGACTTTGTTATTGATAGGCTCTCCTTTCTTCATCTTTTTGTATATCAAGAATTTCTTAAATTTTTTTGCAAGGAATGCAAGCTCATCAAGATCACTACCCTCTTTGTCTTCACCACTTGATTGATATTGAGCAATGAGATAAAGTGACTCCCTAGTCTTCTTTTCTTCTTCATCTCGTTCCTTCTCTTGATTCAATACAAGTTCTTCCGTCTCAAGATTGCAAATAAGCCCATGCACCTTTAACTTGGAAAGATCGATTGATTCTTGATGTCATCTTTGGTTTGTATTCTTTTGGAAGGGGTATGAGAATCTTTCGGTTGAGTTCTTCATTTGGATACTTCTTTCCGAGAGCACTCAAGTTGTTTATGAATTTGGAGAATCTCTGATACATTTCGTTTAGTGATTCTTCGGCCTTCATACGAAACAATTCATACTCGTGGATATGAAGATCAATTTTAGTATTCTTCACTTGAGACATCCCTTGATAATACATATGTAACATCTCTCAAATCTCGTGAGCGGTTTCACATTGACTTACACGACTATACTCAGTTTTATTTAGAGCACAATAGAGGATGTTCTTGGCTCTTGGGTTCTTGGTCATCATGATAATGTCTTGGTCTTTGAACTCACTTCTTTCCTTGGGCACTTGGATGGTTTTGACTTTCTCCGCTCCACTTGAACTTGAACCGTCTTTGACTGTTACTTCCTTCATTGGAACATAAGGGCCATCTTTTACCAATGACCATAGAGCATAGTCAACGGATTGAATATATGTCTCCATCTTGTTCTTTCAATAATTGAAATTGGTACCTACAAACAATGGAGTCCTAGTAATGGAGTAACCTTCAAAGTAAGAAGAAGTAGTCTTGTTTGTCATTTATCTTTACTTTGCTAGATGTTAAACTATATGCAAAGTCTTAGCTCTGATACCATCTGTTGTCCCTTAATTGAACCTAAGAGGGGGATGAATTAGGTTATATAGGCAATACTGCTATTTTTTCTATTAAGCAATATGCACTCTAGTAATAAAAATTATAAGTGAGGCAATTTATCAAACACTTAGTGTGCATAAAATAATTCAAAGAGTGAGTTGAGAGAAAGAGATTACAAATTATGATTTAGCGTGGGTCGGCCCTCGCCTAAGTCCACGACCTAAGCTCCCCGCTTAGGATTTCAACAATCTTCACTATTGTGACTCTTCAAATGTTGGTGAGTCCACAAACCAACTACAATGGTAGTTCAAGCTTTTATAATAGAAAAATTCATTCTTAATACAAAGTTTCCACCCCAACACCTTTGACAAGGAATTCCTTCCTTTCAAAGTGTTTAACTCTCTCTTTTGATAATTGTTTAAAATCAACAATAAAAGCCCTCTTTTAAGGTAGATGAATACAATGAATGCTTCTCTCAATATAGCTCACAAATTCTTGTTCAAGTATTGCACAATGATGATTCAAAGATGAATATAGTGTTAGAAAACAAGAGTAATTGCTTTGAACATTTGCAGTTGAGAGAGTTTAATAGAGGCTAAAAATGTGTGCATTTAATGCTCTCCAACGTTCATAAAATGGCTATATTTTAAATCAGCGTTTTGGCTCGACTGATCGACCCTTGTTCCACTGGTCGACCGGTGGAAAGACCCCTATCCGGTGGAGAGGTTTCCAGGGGACGACCCCTTGAGCACTGGTCAACCGATTGCCATAGGGTTGTCCGGTTTGCCCAAGGCTGCCAGGAATTGGGTTTTCAATTTTTGAAATGTTTCTTTTAAGAGTCTTTTGTAAAGCCTTTTTTCTAATATTTCAAAAACATATTTTGAGAATCATCATTGAACATGTACCGTTTGCAAGACCTAAACCCCTGTCAAGTTCTAACCGGTACCACTTATGACTTCCGTCTCCATCCTTATAGCTCCATCTTCATTTCTTCGATTCTTTATCTTTTCTTGAATTGATAGATGATCTTTTTTCATCTATAGCTTGATGGACTTGGAATCCAAAGATAACCTTGATTCATCTCATTCATGCACACTTAAACAAACTCATTAGACATAACCGTGGTTTGTTATCGTCAAAGCCAAGATTAGAAGCCTTTTAGGCTAACATGCTCATATTTGGAGTTAGGAGCGTAACCAAGACGCAAGACCAACGTTTTTGAGCTCATGTCGTCTTCTAGCATCTTTCTACCAATAATTTTTACCAACATAAAAAAGGTATGAGATTTTTACCAAATCTTTCAAAGTTCAGTTTTATGTTATATAATTCTAGAATTATATTTCTATCTTGTTATTTAGGTGTTAAAGAACACTTTTACCGATTAGTTTCGAATTTAAACAATAACTTTATCTATTTTAATTTCTAGGGTTATATATTGATTTTAATTGCTAATTATGATGTAAATGTTGGTTTTTAACATATATACATGGTCATATATGTTTGTATTGAAAGTGGCAGTGGGATCATCTCGAGATACGTGCAAATCACAATGTGTACATGCGCAGCGAAAAAACATAAACATTTAAAATTTTGTACAACAATCAATTGTATTTACAAGGTTCTCAAGATCAAGTCCAAAAGCTTGAACATTGAAACCAAAAGAAAAGAATATACAAATATATACAAGAAGATACAATAACAAACTCAACATACCTTTTGTGGAAAACTTGGAAAGAACTCTTGAAGGAAGATCTTGGCTCAGACAAAGCTCCTCTGCAAGTACAAAGGTCCTAGTCAGTCTGCGAGTATCCAAAAGCTAAGGACAACTAACTAATTAAAGTGCTAGTTTAGTAAAGTCCAACATCTTGAGTAATTAAGAGTTAAAACAAGAAGCAAAAATGTTTCCTAACTCTTCTAGCTTTGGCCGAATGCACCAAGAGAAAACAAGAGAATTTTTGCTTCTAAAAGAGTAGAATTTTCAGCCAAGTAAGGTGCAAAGAAGATGGAAAACATGTCTTCTATTTATAGATGCATAAACCCATCTAACAAGTGTCAAGTGGCATGATTTAATCAAAGAAGATGCCAAGTGTTTATCATCTCCATATGGTCAGCCATAAGAAGGGCAAAATGGACAATTTTCCTTGCAACTTGTTGTTTATCCTTTTGTGCAAGTTGTCTTTTGTTCTTTTGTGCAAGTTGTCTTTTGTCCTTTTGTGTTTTGTTTTTTTGTGCAATTTGTTTTTCGTCTTCTAGTGAATACAATCAATAATTAATTCTAAACCCTTTTAGAATAATTAATTGGAGATTGACCCTTCAATCTGATTGCACTTTTGTCCCAATACTTTTTAGTACTTGCACTTTGGCCCCAAAAATTTCTAAAATTACAATTTTGGCCCACTTAACCATTAAGGACCAAAATAACACCATTAACACTTTAACGTGTTTATAACTCAATACCAAACTCAAAACTGTTTTATTCACAATACCCTTTGTGTGTGACTTTCTAGGTTCATGACCGTATAGCAATAAAGGATCTATTCCAAAAATGACTCCACCATTTTTTGGAATACCTTCATGTCCATGAGTAACGCGCTAATAACGAATGTATCATGACAATATATACAGTAATGAAGTCCAATTCCTATGAACCTATTTACAGTCACAAATTAGCGTGCAGTTCGATCATTCTGTTAAAATATCTCGATCGTTATGGGACCTATGAAATGATTAAGTCCACTAAACAATTCTATGCATAGATCTAATTCGGTAGACTGAGATATGACATCTATGAAAAAATATATTTCCAACGTTCAACTACCTCGGTTGAGGATTTCTCATTTCAAGCAACCGATACTAGATGACATAGAATATCGCCTCACTATCGGAGGTTAACAAACCCTATCTTGATAATTACATGTCGGTCTCTATATAAAAAGACTAAACTACGAGAGGTCGTATCTCGCCTTTGGGAAGACGAGCTTTGTCCAAACGCAAGATTTATCCCCCCGTATATCCGACAGCCGTAATTTCTCAAGTCAAATGATTAATTTGCACAATTTGCAACGAATGACAAGCTATTAATCCATAGTCATGTGTTTGTCACTCTAGTCACATTCAATGATCTGTTCTACGAACAATTACTTATATGTAAGTTAATCGCATCCATATGTTGTTGTAGCTCAACGCTCGCTACCATTTATCATTAACATCTTTATGTAAATCAAAGGTAACTACATATAATAGTATGTACTTGATTATTCTAGTCCCGGTTAAATAATCTAAGGACTATGAATACTTTTGAATGTTTATCATGTCAAAGAAATATGTCATCATATTCTCAACACTTTAAGAATATATTTCTTCTTAGAAAAATATTAAGGACATATTCATATAATTGAACGGAGAATATGAACATCCATTAATCATGTCATTCAGATTTATACCAAAATGCCCTATATAGGTCATCTAACTATACAGCATTATAGCATATTTCTAACATGTATAACGTTATAGCATGCAACATAGCCTTGAATTGCAACATAGAATGAATTTTAGCTTGATTTATGGGGTTGAAATTCCAGCGTGAACAGTGGTTGTTCACGCTGGAATTTCAGTGTTTTGGGGGTCTTTGGACTTCCCTCTAGGTCTAATAATGTCGTGCTAGGGTATTTTTAAGTTAGGTAATCGATTGAGGGTCGTTCGATGGCTTAATTGCGTAGTTTGTTGTTAGAAAGTTCATGAATTGTTGAAATGATTGTGGTTTGTGTTTTTTGCTTGAGAAAAGTGTTGTTTAAGCTAGAATATGGTCTCATGTACATAGAGTCGGTCGGGTGACCTACTTGGTTATCTAACCTATGTGGTGTTAATTGAGTTATATAGTTGATTGATGCTAATTTCATTTATATATGTTACATATGCATGAGAGACAACCTTCTTTGTTGTCTTCTTTAATTGTCATGAATGTTATTGTTTATAATTGTGGTTATAACCTTAAAATGAGATACAGTAGATTCGTGTTATACCGGGCGGCATAGGGCTTGCCGGGAAATAACTCGACTACCGGTATTCTAATCCCTACCCGAATGAACGGAGTGTTTTATAGGGTTTGGTCATAGGATTGGCATATCTCTGGAGTACGACCGTGGGTGTATAAGGGAAAAGTTTGTTGAGGGTGTTTAGGGGACAACATCGACAACAAATGAGCGTATTCTTGCAAGGTGTTTACTTTCCTTGCATTCTTGCATGGTTATACTCACTACTTATTGGTTGTGCATTACATGGTTTCTAAAGAGATTTCAAAGCTTAAAATGTTTTCTAAAACTTCCCGTACATTGCCCTCCCCTCGTTGAGTTCGTGGAAACTCACCCCCGTTTACTAATCTTTTAGGTGAGTCCGGGTTGGAGTTTATTCCTCACGAGGCTGAGGCTGAGCCTTGTGATTATGTGATCTATGTGGATGAGCCACTTCCATGATGTTTCCTGGAGTAGCATGTTGTTTCTATGCTTATGTTATCTTAAACTTCTAGTTATGTTGTATTAAGACTAAATTTGTAATATGTAAAGTATATAAAGTTGTTGTCTTTTAATTTGGGAGTTTTGAGGCTTCTTTTGATTGTAAATAAGTTTTTATAGCCTTGTATGCATTTCTTTAGCTTTAAGGTCCTATTTTTTTTTAAACACAAAAGTTTGAATGTCTTTATGTAAAGTTGGTATGACAGAGGCCTTTATACAGGGGCTGTGGTTCAATGGTTAAGTATGTGGTATTTGGATTTGTTGTGGACTTGTGTTGTTGGTTGTTGTGGGATGTATAAATTACTTTTGTACAATTTTTATAAATTAGGCTAGTGTCTATTTACAGCCGTTATAATACCGAAATTTTTTCGCATCGTGACTTGATTCTAAGTGGGTCTGAGTTGATGCGTGACATCTAGTGGTATCAGAGCATGATTAGTGCTAGCCAGGTTATAACCCTTCAAACTGTTGGGTAGAGGTCTTAATATGAACTTGTTTGAAAGAATGGTTGCATGTTTAATATGTTAAGTGAACTAAATGTAGTTATTGTGCCTTGTATGCTTATGTGTTCAACGTGCTTTATGTGACTAATGTGAGTTACTTGATGTCTTTGCTTTATCTGAGGTTGCCTCTTATGTGTTAATAACTGTTTATAACTGTTTATGTGATATAACCTGTGACTAATCATTTGGTTGAAAGATGGCTGGAAGGAACCCTAGGGGCAAACCTTGCAAGGATAATAAGAGGCAAGGTGATCAGCCACCTGTTTTAGATTCTATTTTGACTCAGATAGTAGCAGCCATGGATCAAATAGCTCAATTATTGTAGAGGCAGAATGAGCAAAATCAGAATTAGAATCAAAATCAAAATCACAACCGGAACAATCAAGGCCAGTATGGTAATAATGAGAGAAACGGAAGAAATGAAAACGGTGGTGATAACTCCTTGCAGGGTTTCTTGAGGTACCAGCCATTGAGGTTCCAAGGGAAGCCATATAATATCAAGGCTAAGGCCTGGCTGAGCCGAGTTGAGAAAATTTATAATGCCCTTGAGTACCCTGATGAAAGAAAGGTCACATATGCAGTATTTCTACTTGACGGTAATACCGAAGATTGGTGGAGGACCGTGAAACTAAGATGGGAGCATGATAATACCCCATATTTGTGGGAGAACTTTGTCAAGGAGTTCAGAGCTAATTATATTCCAGCCATTACTCAAGCGCACAGAGATGAGGAGTTCATGTCCCTCTGACAAGGTGATATGACTGTGGCTCAATATGAAGTCGCCTTTAACAGGTTATCCTGCTATGCTCCTAAGTTTGTGTACAATGCGGAGAGGAGGACCCGGAGGTTCATTAGGGGTTTGAGACTGGAGCTCCAGGATCTTATGGCTTTGTTAGAGTTCGACAACTATACCGCGGCTTTGAATGCAACTTCTAGACTTTAAAAGAGAAAGAATGAGAGTTGGGCCAAGTTCAGTTAGCCTAGTAAATGGTCATTTCAGCTGCAGGGCCAGTGGATATTTGTCCCATCCCAGCCTCAGTAGAGGCAGAGCCAGCCTCAGGGGCAATATAGACGGGTTGTTGTGAAGACGCAGAAGACAGGTTCAGCTACTTCTTCAGCATAGGGTTCATCAGGTAGTAGTGCTTCTACACTGGCTCCGGTATGTGCTTTCTTTAATAAGATGGGCCATATTGAGGCCAATTTTTGGAAGGAATTTGGAAGGTGTACGGGGTATGGTAGTGACCAATATCACGCTAGAGATTGCCCAAAATTCAAGAATGCTCCAGGACAGTCAAGAGGTAGAGATCAGCAGACTAGGTTTACGGGCAATGCACTGGGACAGCGAGTGCAGGCACGTGTGTATGCCGTGGACCAGGTGGAGGTACCTGATGCTGCAACTGTTGTGGAAGGTAACTTTCTAATCCTAAATCAACTGGTTAAAGTATTGATTGATTCTGGTGCTACTCATTCTTTTATTACACCTACATGTGTGCAACGTGTTAAAATATAAACTGAAAAGTTATCTTATAAGGTTGAAGTAAGCACACCTATGGGCATTAAATTTGTAACTGAATGGGCATGTATAGATGTAAGATTCATATTAAAGGCCAAGATTTTCCTGCTGATCTTATTGTGCTTCCTATCCGAGATTATGAGATTATCTTGGGTATGGATTAGCTTTGCAAGTATGATACTCAGTTCAATGGTAGGACAAAAGTTGTAAAGTTTCATTTGCCAGGGCAACCAGTTGTTAAAGTAGCGAGGAACCGAGATTCTTCGAGATGTTTCATTATTTCTTTAACCAAAGTTGTTAAGTTTGTGAGAAAGAGGTGTCAAGGTGAAGGCGTTGTAAAGGCGTCAGCTTCATAATGAAGGTGCAAAAGGCGTCAGCTTTATTATGAAGGCGCAAGAGGCGTCAGCTTCAATAGCAGGAGCACGACGGGATCGTCTCGATATATGTAAATAACAAAAATATGCAAGCGCAGCGAAAATAATAACAATTAAATTTGCATGTAAACAAGTTTGTATTCACATAAACTCGAGAGTAAATCCGTAAATAGTATATAAAAGAAATTATATAAAAGTATATACAACTATATACTTATGTATTTAAAACAAAATACAAGGATACCTCGCGTGAAGAACTCGGATGTGAACACTTGAAGAAGATCTTGACTCGGGAAAAGTTCATTCGCATGTGCAAAGGTCCTAGTCGGTCCACGGGTATCCAAAAGCAAAGGGCAACTAACAAATAGTAGTGTTAGATTAGTTAAGTCCAATAGCTTTAGCATATATGAGTTAAAAACAAGAAGCAAAAATCCTCCTAATTATCCTAACTATTGCTGAATTGACAAGGGAAGAAAGAGAGAAAAATTGCTTCAAAAATGGCTAGTAATTTTCGGCCAAGAGTACTTTAAATGAATAAAGACATGACCTCTATTTATAGATGCATGAACATGCTCATCAAATGCCAAGTGTCGTGATCTAAACAATTGAAGAAGCCAAGTGGCAAAAATGCCCTTCGATGGCCGGCCAAGGGGGGGTAAAAAAAACAATTTTGCATGCAAATTGTTGTTTGTCCTTTTATGCAAGTTGTCTTTTGTCATTTAGTGTTTGTCCTTTTGTGTTTTGTCTTCTAGTGCAAGTTGTTGTTTGTCTTTTAGTGAAAACAAATATTCATTAATTATAAACCCTTTTACAATAATTAATTACAGATTGACCCCTCAATCTATTTGCACTAAAGCCCCAATATTTTTTCAGTACATACACTTTGGCCCCAAAATTTTTAAAAATTACAATTTTACCCACTTAACCGTTAATGTTCAAAATCATACCGTTCACACTTTAACGTGTTTCCAACTCAATACTAAGCTCATAAGTTGTTTTATTCATGATACCCTAAGTGTGTGACTTTCTAGGTTCATGACCATACAACGATAAAGGATCGATTCTGAAAATGTCTCTGTCATTTTTCAGAATACTGATATGACTGTATTTACATCACTCAAACCTTGGTATTTGTACTATATTTGCATCTTAACTTAAGGATAATTGTAATATTTTGATACTTTCGATGCAATATAGGAGAATACTGAAAATAGAATGTTTAGGACCAAAACGATTTCAAATCCAAGTCAAGAAGTGGACACTGGAGAAAACATGCAAAACGGAAGAAGAATGGAGTCCTTAGAGTCAAAATTTGGCCGAAACTAGTGCGTAATCAGACTCAAAATGCTGAAAGTAGTCCAAAAATACCTCGGTTAATGCTCAGTCAAAGCCCGGTCAAAAGTCAAAACTCCATCCCATAAAGTCAACAAAAAGGCACTCGAACGTGCCCTCCTGGCACTCGAGCGTCCTATGCAGAAAATTCCACAACATTCCAGAAGAAAATACGTGGCAAAAATCCAGCGGAGCAGTAGAATG
The DNA here is from genome assembly GCA_037974665.1 of Ehretia macrophylla. Classification (NCBI taxonomy): domain Eukaryota; kingdom Viridiplantae; phylum Streptophyta; class Magnoliopsida; order Boraginales; family Ehretiaceae; genus Ehretia; species Ehretia macrophylla. Next base: position 11,610,274 of record CM075775.1, read on the forward strand.
GCGCTCGAGCTCACCTTATTGCCGCTCGAGCGCGCCACAAGAACCTTCCGGAAGCTGCCACGTGTCAAGCATTTAATGGTTGCAGCAGAGGCGCTCGAGCGCGCCTCTGAATTTTTGTCTATAAATAGCCCCCCTCCCTCCGAAACTAGTAATTAATTTTGGAATAATGCCAAGGTTTTTAGTATAATTTTGAGTTAATTCTAGTTAGTTTTAGTCGTAGTTGTAGTTAATTAATTAGTAGAATACGGGAAAAGTCCCACCTAAGTGGTTTTTATTCGGGGAAATTTTGCCCGAATAACTACTATTAGGGAAAAATCTGACCCAAGTAGTTATCATTCGGGAGAGGTTCTGCTAGAATAGCTTTTAATAGGAAAACTCTTATTCGGGGGAAATTCATCCCTAATAGCTCTTATTCAGGAGAAATTAATTTTGCCTGAATAGCTATTTGGCCTCAGACCTCTACTTAAATTTCAGAAGGCAGAAATACAAAGTCGTCATGTCAGGGGAGCCTTTCTTGACTCTCTTATTTGTACTACTTGTTTTTATTATTATGTTTGAGTAGAGTTATTTATCTAGGGGAGGATATTGTAAATGACAATTTTTAATATATGGTATCGGATTCAGTTTATTTAATTCTATTGCAATATATGACTTGCTTTAAATTCAGTACTATCTTTCATACATAATGTTTTTTAGAAGATGTTATAATTGCTTCACTTATTGTCTTTCATACGTAATGTATTTCAGTAGACGTTATGATAGCTTTACTTTTGTGTCATATATCCAAGCTTAAATAATGAATCAAATAGCTTGACAACCTTAGATTCCATGAATTATAGGTTGTATCGTAGATCTAGTCCAAGTAAGTAGAAGTTAATGACTTAGTTGAAACAGACCTTTTACACCAGATTGCAAGGACAGTTCTATATTATGGCTCTAATGCTCGTAGATGGCACAACACCTACATTAGAGTTAGTAATCGGGATCTTAATAGGCTAAATAATTAACTAGATTAATGCTTGTTGCTTAACCTCTTGCATAGGATTAGAGAACTTAAATGCCGAGTCTATATTGACTACCTCTTTGCATATCCATCTCCCTAGATTCCTTACCTTCGTAGTCCACTGATACTTAGTTAGTGTCACTTAGTTGTAGCATAGGTTAAAACCAAACACCCTGTACAAACTGTCACTTATCGCTTTAACACTTTCACACACTACTTCACCAACTTGCTAATGCGCTTCCCTGTGGTACAATTCCGCACTCATAGCACACTACACTGCAAAGATCCGTGCACTTGCTGGTTATTAAAACTTGGTCGTTTTACACCAAATTATAATGCTTCGTTTGAACGTATCAAGTTTTTGGCGCCGTTACCAGGAAAGCACGGTTTAGTTGAGTTTTTGAATTAAACTACGAACTTGTTTTAAGTGTTATAATTATTGTCTATATTTGTTAAATTGTATAAATTCTACTTGTAAAGTATTTTGTACAAAGTTTATAAATTTGTATATTGTCTGTATAATACTTGCACATAAACTGTTTATATTATGCTTTGTTAAAATAGCTTGCACATATACTTAACTTAATTTCTATTTTTAATTTAAGTACTTAGTTTAATTTCCGTATTTACTTCAGTACTTAGCTTACTTTCTGCCTTTATTTAAAATACGTTGTTTACTTTCTGTATTTAGTTAATATACTTAGCTTATTTTCTGTCTTTACTTCTAGGACTTAGCTTTAGTTTATTTTGCATGCATGGGTGTCATTCCTTAAATCCGAAACTCGCCCAGTTTGATCCCGAGCCCCACAAAACTCCATGAAAAAGAGTCCAAATCCCGATGGCAGAACAAGAAGGAAATATTCAAAACATACTACCTCTTCCTATAGCTCAACCTGTTAACCGACCCGCTAATCAACCCGTTGACCCACAAATAACTCTTCGTCAACATTTCTCTTCTGGCGATTACAATCCTGAATTTGCCATAGCCCCATCAGCTCTTGGCAATGTTAACTTTGAGCTTAAGACAGGGACCATTTCAAATATGTCTTTCTTTTATGGGAAGAGCAATAAAAGCCCTCATGCTCATATCGTACAATTGTTGGAAGCATGTTCTATGCTTCACAACCCTAATGTGAGTCGTGAGATTATTCAACTGCGTCTATTTCCATTTTCTTTAAAAGACAAAGCCAAACAATGGTTGAATCATTTAGACGCAGGAGTTATAACATCTTGGGAAAAACTTGTTCGGAAATTCTTACATAGGTTCTTCCCAATGACCAGAACCACTACTCTGCGAACAGACATCATATCATTCGTTCAGTCGGACTTAGAACCTTTTCATAAAACTTGGGAGATATTTATTGATCTTAGGAATCAGTGTTCCCACCATGGGTTTGCCCGTCATGAACTCTTGCATTATTTCTTTAAAGGTCTTACACCACAGCAAAAAATGATGGTAAATGCAATGAATAATGGAGGTTTCTATAACTTCACAACAGACGAAGGTTAAAGTAGAATATAGAATATAGTTGAAGATTCTCTTTAAAACACAGCTATAGATAGAGAAACTAAAAGCACCAACAACCCCTAAAAGAGGGCATTGTTCGAGGTTAACTCTAACTCCAACACCTAATTGACCGTTAAAGTGGATGCCCTAGCACTACAATTAGAAAAATTCATGTCTATAGGGTCTATTTCTTTACAAGCTCCTCAGATCACAGAAATTTGTGATGTATGTTCTACAGTAGATCATTATACTCTAAACTGTCCAATCAGTTCACAATTTCCTGAATTCATGCAAGAACAAGTCTATGCCACTCAGGGATATACGAGAAATTATGATCCTCATTCTAACACGTATAATCCTGGTTGACTAGACAATCCCGTAATTTCATGGCGACAAAAGAATCAAGAGCCTCAGTTTCTTCAACAAAACTATCAAAAACAACAAGGAAACTTTGAGCCTCATTTTCCTCAACAATCATATCAAAGGCCACAAAACTCTAACCCTCCTGGTTTGTACCAAGTTTAGAAAAAACCGTTCCGAACACAACGGAACAATTTTCCCGCTCTTTCTCCTGCACAGTCATCATCTGATGACAAGTTTGACAAACTCTTACAATTGGTCCAAGTTCAGCAACAATCTATTGCTAAACTTGAGGGACAAATTGGGCAGCTGGCCCAAAATATAAGCAGGAGAGAGGAAGGTAAACTCCCATCTCAGACTATGGAAAATCCACGAGGACAATGTAGTAATATCCAAACTGAGGCCGCCCACGAATAGGCTACGGCCGTAACTACCCTTAGGAGTGGGAGAGTGATAGACAAGGAGGTTAGAAAAAAAATAGGGATGTTCCTCAGGAGATAGAAGAACCTGAGATCAAGGTTTTAAGCAACAATGTTGATGACTCCCGTAGGAATGAAAACCCAACGATAGAGCCTATAGTTGAACCTTCATCCAAAGCACATTTCCCAACAGCTATGTCTCGTTCGAAGTCGAGTATTAATTCTAACCAACTCAAGGTCTTAGAGCATCTAAAAGATATTAAGATCAATCTGCCTTTAGTAGAGGTAATCTAACAAATCCCTGCCTATGCTGAATTTCTAAAGGATTTGTGTGTGAAAAAAAGACAGACCAACTCCATTCCTAAGACAATCCATCTTACTGAAAAGGTTAGTAGCATTTGCACTAGAGGGTTGCCTCAAAAGTATAGTGACCCAGGAGCTTTCACTATTATATGTTTAATCAATCACCAACGGGTAGAAAGTGCCTTGCTAGACTTAGGATCTAGTGTTAACCTCATTCCTCACACAGTTTACCAAAGGCTAGGTGTTGGAGAGTTGACATCAACAAATGTAACCCTCCAATTAGCAGATAGATCTGAGCGAAAACCTCGAGATATTGTAGAGGATGTCTTAGTCAGAGTAGGAGAATTTATGTTCCCAGTGGATTTCATTGTGTTAGATATGGACTTAGGCCCTGATAACAAAAATACCACTCCCGTTTTACTAGGTAGACTTTTCCTAGCAACAGCTGATGCTGTTATTTACTGTAGGACGGGGATGATAGGACTAACATTTAGGAACATGAGAACGAAGTTAAGGGTTGCTGATGCAGCCAATAAGTTGGACCAAGATGAGGAAGAGGAATACTTCCATGTTGATACCATTGACTCATGCATAGATGAGTTTGCCCAATCAATCTTAACTCCTAATGAGGAGATAGCCAAACTTGAATGGCTATTGTTTGAATGTGACATTTCTCCTGAAATGGTCGCCTCTGCTTCCGTTGTTGTTGATCCAGATAAGGATGTTCAAGTAACAACTCATTTCCCTAAAGTTTCAGATTGCCTCACAATTGAGTCTCCACCAGCGTTGGAACTCAAAACCTTGCCTGAACATCTTAAGTATGCCTACTTAGGACCTGAAGAGACCTTACCAATCATCATTGCCTCAAATTTGACAACCGAGAATGAAGCCAAACTCCTGAAAGTCCTGAGAACTCACAAAAAGGCAATAGGTTGGACAATTTCTGACTTGAAATGAATTGATCCCTTTATGTGTATGCACAGAATTCATCTCAAGGAATGAGTTACTCCTTATTGAGAATTTTAGATAAGACTAAACCCAAAGATTGGTGATGTCATCCATAAAGAGATCATCAAGTTCCTTGATGCAGGTATTATATACCCGATTTCTGACAGTCCATGGGTAAGTCCGGTACAAGTGGTACCAAAAAAATCTTAGATTACAGTGGTCCCGAACGACAAAGATGAGCTAATCTCTACACGAACCACTACTGGGTAGCATGTATGCATTGACTATAGAAAGCTCAACTCCAAGACAAGGAAATACTACTTCCCTTTACCCTTCCTCGACCAAGTCCTAGATAGAGTAGTCGGACAAGGCTACTACTGTTTTTTGGATGGGTATTCAGGATACAATCAAATCCCAGTCTTTCTTGAAGATCAGGAAAAGACTACATTCACTTGTCCCTATGGGACCTTTGCATTCAGGCGTATGCTATTTGGTCTTTGCAACGCCTCTGCGACGTTTCAAAGATGTGTGATAGCCCTCTTCTCAGATATGATCGAAAAGTTCCTAGAAGTCTTCATGGATGACTTCTCACTGTTTGGAGCTACCTTCAACGAGTGCCTTACACATCTTTCACAAGTGCTTGACCGATGTGTTGAATGAACCTGGTTCTAAGTTGGGAAAAGAGTCATTTTATGGTTAAGCAAGGTATAGTTCTAGGTCATATTGTTACACAGGATGGAATCCATGTGGACCCAGCCAAAGTCGAGCTAATAGAAAAGCTGCCCGTACCTAAGACGGTGTGTGATATTCAATCATTCCTTGGTCATGCTGGTTTCTATTGGCGTTTCATCAAGGACTTCAGCCATATAACTCGACCTCTCTCTAATCTTCTAACACACGATACCGAATTCAATTTTGATGATAAGTACTCAGAAGCTTTTGAGAAGCTCAAATCCTTGTTATCTTCTGCTCCTATCATCCAACCTCTTGACTACAGTCTCCCTTTTGAGATAATGCGCGATGCATCGGACTATGCAGTGGGAGCTGTATTAGGACAGTGAAAGGACAAGTTGCCTATTGTGATATATTATGCTAGCAAAACCTTAGACAAAGCTCAAAAGAACTACACAACCACTGAAAATGAATTGCTAGCTATAGTCTTCTCCCTACATAAGTTCAAATCTTATATCCTAGGATCCAAAGTAATAGTCTACACAGACCACGCGGCTTTGCGGTATTTATTGATCAAAAAGGTTACAAAGCTCTGTCTAATCTGCTGGCTATTACTCCTACAAGAATTCGACCTTGAGATCAAGGACAAGAAAGGAAGCGAGAACTCTATTGCCGATCATCTATCACGTTTGGTACGTGATTCTCCTATTGATACTTTGCCTTTCAAAGATACGTTCCCTGACGAGCAACTTTTTATTATCTCACATAAGACCCCGCGGTATGCCCACTTTGTAAACTATCTGGCTACCCAAGAGATTCCAACTCACTGGGGTAAACGAGAAAGGGAATAATTCATGGCACAAGTCAAGTACTTTATCTGGGAAGATCTCTATCTTTTCAAGATTTGTGCTGATCAAGTCATTAGGAGATGTATTCCTGAGGACAAAACTGACAACATTTTCCAGTTCTACCACTCTGAAGCATGTGGTAGACATTTTGGAGGAAAAAGAACGGCTGCCAAAGTCCTTCAAAGTGGGTTCTTCTGGCTCACTCTTTTCAAGGTTGCCCAACAAGTGTGTAAAAATTGCCTACGATGTCAACAAGCTGGCTCTATCTCAAAAAGGGACATGATGCCCTTTACACCCATCCTCATATGTGAAATATTCGATGTTTAGGGTATAGATTTCATGGGTCCCTTTCCTCTTTCCTCAGGTTATACTTACATCTTTATCGGTGTAGACTATGTGTCCAAGTGCGTAGAGGCAATGGCAACCCGAACCAATGACCACAAAGTTGTGGTCAAGTTCATTAAAGAGAACATATTTTCTCGATTCGGGGTGCCACGTGTACTTATAAGTGACAAAGAATAGTATTTTCGTCACAGGATACTCGAAGCCTTATTAAGAAAATACTCAGTCCACCACAAGATAGCAACACCCTACCACCCACAAACAAGTGGTCAAGTGGAGGTGTCGAATAGGGAAATCAATTCTTCAGAAAACGGTGAAGCCTGATAGCAAAGATTGGTCAAGTCATCTGCACGACGCATTATGGGCCTACCGTACTGCTTTCAAAACTCCCATCGGCATGTCCCCGTATAGATTGGTATACGGTAAATCTTGCCACCTCTCTGTTGAACTAGAGCATAAAGCCTATTGGGCTCTTAAGGCCTTGAACTTTGACTTACAACAGGCAGGCGAAGGTAGGAAATTGGCGTTGAGTGAATTGGAAGAGCTTCGATTTGAAGCTTATGAGAATGTCAAACTCTACAAAGAGAGAATGAAGAGGATTCATGATAAATCTATTCTAAGAAAAACCTTCTTTCCTTTTGATAAAGTGTGGTTGTTTAATTCTAGGCTGAAGTTCTTCCCAAGCAAATTAAGAACAAAGTGGGATGGTCCTTATGAAGTGCTTAAAACATATCCTTCCGGAGTTATCTTGATTAAGCATCCCACATATGGGCGTATTCTCACAGTCAATGGATAAAGACTGAAGCATGCTTTCGATCCTAAGGTGGTCCCTCATAAAGTTGAATCCGTTGAACTTCCGGACCCTGTTTACCTTCCATAAAACAGAATCTGCCTAGCTGATGGCATTAAACTCAGTACAACCGTCTGGCTAAAGACGTTAAATTTAGCGCTACTAGGAGGCAACCTAGTACTCTTTTGTGTAAATATTTGTTTAATTTTTGTCGTTTATATGTACTCTGTGAATCTTTCTCCAGCTTTCGGTAGTTTGGGTTTTAAGCCCTAAAGAACATTCATAGAGGTACCAGTGTTGTTATACTAGTGGTCACTATACGACACTATGTTCGGTTAGCTTAACTGTGTAACTCTGTCTTATAGTGTGAGGTATTTCACAAGCTTAATGTAGTTTGGGTCTGTTGGATATTACTTGATAAGGTAGTTAGGAGTGTGAGCATACACCAAACGTAACATTTGTGACGTAAAACCCTACTGTAATAAACCTTGACCCTGTGGACCTAGCTTTGGCCTTAAGTGGCCGAAGGAAAGCACTAGATGTCGTGAGCACAGAAACCTCTGGAAGAACTAGGCCTTGTACGAGTATCAACTCTAGAACCCCAGAAAATAGTCTAAATGGTCTGGGTAGTTTATTTATTTGCTTTATGTCTTTGTTTTATTCCTTGACCATAATTCTTTTTGACCCCCCTCCCTTATACTATTTTGTATAGATTAACTATTATTTTTGCTATGTTGATGATAATCTGTAAAATGCTTTGTCTACTAATCTTTAATTGCAGAATAATATATCTTTTGGCAAAAGTTAGTAGAAAAGCTTTGACATCAACATAGAAATGCTTCACAACATGTGATATCTTTCCTTACTACATTTCCTTTTATACCTGATCAACATACGCTGAAGAGTAAGCAAACCATAGGTTTGGGGATGTAGCATTTATCAGTATGTTATTTCTTGCATATTACACTCTCACTGTCTTACATTATTATTTGCTTGAGGAAAAGCAATGTCTTGGTCTGGGGGTACATACATTTCATGAAAATATTTTTAAAAATATGCAAGAAATACACCATTTTTGTTCATGAGAAGAGTAGTTTGCTACCTTACTTGTTTAAAAGGATATGATTTAGATGATTTGTGAACCTATGTTGTTAGTTATGTATTGTAAAAAACTCTAAGGAAACTCTGTGAGAAAAACTTTGGGGTACTGTATTCATGAGTAAACCTAGTTATTCTTCTTTTCTTCAAATGATAGCTATGTGATTATGAAAAGACTGAGATAGGATTACCGTTTGAGAACTCCTTGTGATTGAAACCTAAACCTTTATGTCATGTCTGCACAGTATGTTATGTTACTCTGTTTGTATGTACACTCTGGAAAAAAATAGAAAAATGAAAAAGAGTTGTACATACATTTACTGTTAAATAAATTTTTGGTGTAAATATGTTGTAAATCTCTAAGCACCACTATCCTAGACATTATAATTTGGGATATATATTATAGTATAAGGTTTCGAGCCTAGATATCTCGGGTGATTAAAGCATGTAGGGGTCCCTTTAAAACCTGGCAACCTCAGTCATAATGACGGGGGCTTGTTGGCCTTAAAGCCCGCTACATGGGATATCCAAAAAGCAAAGGAAACTTAACACTATATAGAGATATTATAAGTTGTACTTTTATTTTTCTGGCAAATGTTAAAGGGTTAAGGCATGATCAAGAGTTTGATTCCAAATGTAGACAAGAATATCAAAGTCCAATCTATTTGCATAACTTGAAAGTTGAGAATTGAATGAACTTAATCTGCTTAGTTTATATCTAAATATGTACTCCGAAGCAATCAATAATTGATTTCCAATAAGAGTACCTATTTGTGAAAACTATGTACTAGGTTCTCTTATCATATTTGTCATTAACTGCTGAATAGGTTTAAGATAGTAGATTGCATTTCTCATGTTTCATACATGGAAAATATTTGACAAAAAGATAGGATAGATTATTTCATCTGATTTGACTTGTAAAAACTTTGCAAAGTTCACTTTCATATCTGTTTTAAAAGCAGTCTTGCTTGAGGGCAAGCAAGGTTTAGGTTTGGGGATGTTGATATGACTATATTTACAGCACTCAAACCTTGGTATTTGTACTATATTTGCATCTTAACTTAAGGATAATTGCAACATTTTGATACTTTCGATGCAATGTAGGAAAATACCGAAAAGTGAATGTTCAGGACCAAAACGATCTAAAATGCAAGTCAAGAAGTGGACACTGGAGAAAACACACGGAACGGTGGAAAAATGGAGTCCTTAGAGTCAAAATTTGGCCGAAACTAGCGCGTAATCAGACTTGGAACGCTGAAAGTAGCTCAGAAATGCCTCGGTCAACGCTCGGTCAAATTCGAGTCAAAACTCAAAACTGCAGCCTAGAAAGTCAACAAAAAGGCATTCGAGCGTGCCTCCTGGCGTTCGAGCGCCCTATGCAGAAAATTCCACAATATTCCAGAAGAAAACACATGGAAAAAATCCAGTAGAGCAATAGAATGGCGCTCGAGCGCATCTCATTGGCGCTCGAGCACCACAGGAACCTTCCGGAAGCCGCCACATGTCAAGTATTCAACTGTTGCAGCAGAGGCGTGCTTGCCAGGCGCTCTACCGTGCCTCTGAATTTTTGTCTATAAATAGCCCCCCTCCCCCCGAAAATAGCAATTAACTTTGGAATAGTGCCAACCTTTTTGGTATAATTTCGAGTTAATTGTAGTTAGTTTTAGTCGTAGTTGTTGTTAATTAATTAGTTGGATACGGGGGAAGTCCCACCTAAGTAGTTCTTATTCGGAAAAATTTTGCCCGAATAACCACTTTTAGGGGGAAATCCGACCCAAGTAGTTATTATCCAGGGGAGATTCTGCCCGAATAGCTTTTAATAGGAAAGCTTTTATTCGGGAAAAATTCGTCCCTAATAGTTCTTATTTGGGGAAAATTAGCTCCACCCGAATAGCTATTTGGCATCGGACCTCTGCTTAAATTTCAAAAGGAAGAAATACAAAGTCATCATATCAGGGGAGCCTTTCTTGACTCTCTTATTTGTATTACTTGTATTTATTATTATGTCTTAGTAGAGTTATTTATCTAGGGGATGATATTGTAAATGACGATTTTTAATATATGGTCTCGGATTCAGTTTATTTAATTCGATTGCAATATATGACTTGCTTTAAATTCAGTACTGTCTTTCATACATAATGCTTTTTAGTAGATGTTATGATTGTTTTACTTATTATCTTTCATATGTAATGTTTTTCAGTAGACGTTATGATAGCTTTACTTTCGTGTCATATATCCAAGCTTCAATAGTGAATCAAATAGCTTGACAACCTTAGATTCCATGAACTATAGGTTGTACCGTAGTTCTAGTCCAAGTAAGGAGAAGTTAATGACTTAGTTGAAACATACATTTTACACCAGGTTGCAAGGACAGTTCCATACTATGGCTCTAATGCTCGTAGATGGCACAGCACTTACATCAGAGTTAGTAATCGGGATTTTAATTGGCTAAGTAATTAACTAGGTTAATGCTTGTAGCTTAACCTCTTGCATAGGATTAGAGAACTTAAATGCCGAGCCTATATTGACTGCCTTTTTGCATATCCATCCCCCTAGATTCCTTACCCTCGTATTCCACTAATACTTAATTAGTTTAACTTAATTGTAGCATAGGTTAAAACCAAACACCCTGTACAAACTGTCACTTACCACTTTAACACTTTCAAACACTACTTCACCAATTTGCTAACACACTTCCCTGTGGTACAATTCCGCAATCATAGCACACTACACTACAAAGATCTGTGCACTTGCGGGTTATTAAAACTTGGTCATTTTGCACCTAATTATAACGTATCATTTGAACGCATCAAATACCTTCATGTTCATGAGTGACGTGCTAGCAATGAACGTATCATGACAATATGTACAGTAATGAAGTCCAATTCCAACGAACCTATTTACAGTCGCAAATTAGCGTGCAGTCCGATCCTTCTGTTAAAATGTCCCGATTGTTATGGGGACCATGAAATAATTAAGTCCACTAAACGATTCTATGCATAGATCTAATTTAATAGTATGAGAGATAACATCTGTGGAAAAACACATTTCTATCGTTCAACTACCCCGGTTGAGGATTTCTCATTTCAGACAACCGACACTAGATTGCATAGGATATCGCCTCACTGTCGAAGCTTAATAGGTCCTATCTTGACAATTACCTGTCGGTCTCATATCACAAGACTAAACTGCAGGAAGTTGTATCTCACTCTTAAAGAATGCGAGCATTGTCCAAACGCAAGATTTAGCCCCTGATATAGCCGGCAACCGTAGTTTCTCAAGGCAAAGGATTAATTTGCACAATTTGCAACGAATGACAAACTATTAATCCAAAGTCATGTAGTTTCGTCATTCCGGTCACATTCAATGATCCGTTCTACCAATGATCATTCATATGTGAGTCAATCACATCCCTATGTCGTTGTAGCTCAACGCTCGCTACCCTTTATCATTAACATCTCTATGTTAATCAAAGGTAACTACATATGATAGTCCATACTTGATTATTCTAGTCATGGTCGAATAATCTAAGGATTATGAATGTTTTTGAATGTTTATTATGTCGAATAAATATGCAATCGAATTCTCAACACATTAAAAATATACTTCTTCTTAGAAAAACATTAACATACTGTTTGGAACAAATAAATTCCACAAAATTTTGCAGAACTCATTTGCAAATCCAATTTTTTATGTTTGGAAGCAGAACTTTAAAAAATTAAAAATCCAGGATTTGTAAATCTAAGATTTCCTCAAGGGTTACCATATCCTTGCTCAAGAGGTGGAATTTACAAATCCACATTTTTTAAGCTAGCTCATATCTTTTGAGGACAAAATTACCCTCTATATTTTTTTCACTTAAGTTTAACTTTGACTCAAATACAAAGATAAAAAAATAAAAATATTTCAAACCATCTCCCTCATCCTTCTTCTTTCAATAGAACACGAAGAAAATAATCGATCAACAAGTCAGGATATCATCAGTCCAAGCTACTGCTTGTTGGATAGCTCAAAAAATCTTGTTTATCATTCTTAAATTTTACTAATTCCAATAGAATAAAGGAGGGGTGTCTAAGTAAAATATAATTTTTAATTCTAATTACATATGTGTTGCAAATTATAGTTCCAAACAAAAGAATTTATTTATAAATACAAATTCTTATAGAATTCATTTATAAATTAAATGAATTCAACAGTACAAGTGCTTCCAAACACTATGTAAGGACATATTCATATAATTGAATGGAGAATATGAACACCCAATAAACATGCTAATTAGATTTATATTAAAATGCCTTATATAGGTCATCTAACTATATAGTATTAGGGTATATCTCTAACAATCTCCCACTTACACTAATGCTATAGAATATAGCCATCAGTGCATATCTACACGGTATCGCATCCCCATCTTTTCAAGATGACGTTCTAACTGCGATTGACTCATGGGCTTAGTAAGTGGGTCAGCTACATTCTCTAATGTAGGAACTTTTGGCAGACTTATATTTTTTTAGCAACTATCTCTCGATTGATATGAAAACGTCTTTCAATGTGTTTGGATTTCTGATGAGATCTAGGTTCCTTAGCTTGTGCAATAGCTGCATTGTTGTTGTAATACAGTGGTATCGGCAACTCGATAGAAGGAACCACTTCTAGCTCTAACAAGAACTTCCTCATCCAAACATCTTCCTTTTTTGTATCGGATCCAGCAATGTACTCAGCTTCTGTAGTGGAGTTTGTAGTTACTGGTTGTTTGGAACTTTTCCAACTAACTGCTCCTCCATTACAAACAAACAGAAATTCGAATGTAAACTTTCTATCATCCGTATCAGATTGAAAATCTAAATCTGTGTACCTATCTATCCAGAGTTCTCCTCCTCCATAAATCAATGCAAGGTCCTTAGTCTTTCGCAAGTACTTAAGGATATGTTTTACTGTCATCCAGTGTTCTTCTCCTAGATCAAACTGATATCTACTCACAAGGCTTACAGCATATGCAATATCAGGCCTTGTACATAGCATGGTATACATAAGACTGCCAACAGCCGAAGCATGAGGCACACGTTCCATATGTTGCCTTTCATCCTCAGATTTAGGAGACATATTCTTCGAAAGATGCATTCCATGCCGGATAGGCAGAAGACCTTTCTTAGAACTCTCGATATTGAATTTCTTCAATACTCGATCTATGTATAGACTTTGAGACAAGCCAATCAATCTTTTTGTTCTATCTCTATAGATATGAATCCCTAAGATATAAGAGGCTTCTCCCAGATCTTTCATGGAGAACTTGTTATTTAACCGAATTTTAGTAGACATCATCTGTCCAACATCATTTCCTATGATCAAAATATCATCAACATACAGAATCAGAATAGTGGTCATGTCCCTACTGATCTTCTTGTATACACAAGGTTCATCATCATTTCTAATGAAACCAATCTCTTTCATCTCATTATTAAATCTGATGTTCCAAGAACGAGAGGCCTATTTTAGACCATATATTGATCTTTTAAGCTTACACACTTGATCTTTCGTGACAAGCTTTGCTTTATATGTTTCCACATTTCCATCAATTCCAAGTTTCCTTTTGAAGACCTATTTACAACCTATAGGTACAATACCTTCAAGTTGATCAACTAAGTCCAAGCATCATTTGAATACATGGAATCTATCTCTATTTGCATAACCTGCCTCCATTTCTCGGAATCAATATCTTGTCCTCATAACCAGTAGGATCATCCAAATGATCTTTATCCCCAACCATAAACAACTCTTGTGTTTCCTCAAGAAGATAACTATATCTCTCTGGAGGACAGGATACTCTACTAGATCTTCGAGGTCCTTGTGTGATGATTGGTTCTGGATCTTGTGAATTGGTTCGGGATCATGACTTTGATCATTTTGTGGTTCAAAAGACTCTTCTTCGATTCTTATTTTCTTCCCACTGCCTTCTTCTTGAACAAATTCCTTTTCAAGAAAGAAGGCATCTCGGTTGATCAATATCTTTTGATCATCGGAAAAATAGAAATAATATCCTCTAGTCTCCTTAGGATATCCCACAAATCTTCCTTTGTCAGATCTTGCTTCCAACTTGTCCGTCTTAAGTTTCTTAACATAAGCAGGACAACCCCAAATCCTAATGTGATTAAGATTTGGTTTTCTATCAACCCACATCTCATAGGTTTAGTAGGAACAGTTTTAGTTGGAGCCCTATTCAACAAGTAAATAGTCATAAGAAGTGCATACCCCTATAATGAAATTGGAAGATCGGTGTAACTGATCATAGATCGTACCATATCCATTAATGTACGATTCATACGTTCATATACTCTATTTAATTGTGGTGTAGCAAGTGAAGTAGTCTGTGAAGTTATTTTGACTTGTTTAAGATATTCAAGAAATTCGGTACTTAAGTATTCACATCCACGATTGGATCGCAAAGTTTTAATACTTTTTCCCGTTTGGTTTTCTACTTCAGCTTTAAATTCCTTGAATTTTTCGAAAGCCTCAGATTTGTACTTCATTAAGTACACATAACCATACTGAGAATAATCATTAGCAAAGGTTATGAAGTAGATATAACCATCGCGAGCCATTTCTCTAAAGGGTCCGCATACATCACTATGTATTAACGCTAACAATTCAGTGGCTCTTGTTCATTTTCCAACAAAAGATGACTTGGTCTTTTTCCTGAGAATACAAGACTCATATGTAAGCCCGGGTTCACATCCCAATGAATCAATGAGTTCATTTTGAGTAATCCATGTTAATATTTTCTCGTTAATATGACCGAGTCTCAAGTGTCACAATTGTTTCACATTGATTTGAATATCTTTTGTTTGTTTGTCTTTTGAAGTAGAAGTTGAAGGTACGTCCATGCATTCATCTAAATTCAAATGATAAAGTCCGTTCAACTAAGTAGCTGAGCCGATATATTCATTATGGTAATAAATATTACAACTCTTGTTTGAAAACGAAAATTCATAATTCTCACAAACAAGTTTATGAATATAAACAATATTCCTAACAGCACTTGGAACAAACAAAATATTTGACAGACGCATAACATGACCAGCAGGCAGACAAACTTCAACATTTCTTTTGGCATGGTCCGCAACACTTGTTCCATTACCAACCTTCAGGACAATCTCATGCTTCCGAAGCATTATCATGTCATTTAGATTCTATGAAGACATGCAAACATGTGTAGTAGCACCAGAATCTAAAATCCAAGACATAGAAGCCAGGCTAATTGAAAAATTAGTTTCATTCACAGTTTTAAGAGAAATTATACCTCGCGCAGTAGCGGCAACTTGTTTCTCTTTCAACTCTTGAAGGTTCAGGGGACAATTTCTTCTCCAATGGCCATTAACCTTGCAGTGATAACACTGCCCTTTAGGGACGGCTTCCTTCTTCTTAACACCCCCAGTGGATTTAGGAGCATTGTCCTTCTTCTTCTTATTGTTCTTCCTCCTTCTTCTATTCTTGTGTTTAAACCCATAAGAAGATGCAGCAATGAGGGCAGTCTCCTTGTCCTTTCCTTTGAACTGTGATTGTGCAGTGGTCGACATATTGGCCAGCTCAGGCAAAGAAACAGAGATTTTGTTCATTTGAAAATTCACAATGAACTGATTGAATGAAGGTGGGAGGGAGTACAGAATAAGATTTGTGTGCAGCTTACAGTCCCTGTCGAATTCAAGTATCTCAAGTTGAGTAATCAGATTAATCATCCTGAGAACATGCTTGCCGACATCACCACCCTATTTCAATCTAGCTCTGAATAGTTTTCTGGACAGTTCGTATCTTGCAACATCACTTTGTTTACCATACAGCTCTTTCAAGTTTAGAATCATGCTAACAGCATTAGACATCTTTTCATGTTGCTTTTGCAGTTTGTTTGACATTGAGGCAAGGATATAAGCCTTTGTCCTCAAGTCATGTTCTATCGAGAGTTGATATGTTTCTTGCTCTTCTTCAGTTGCAATTTCAGGAAGGGAAGTAGGAGGGGCCTTATCCAGAACATATTCAATTTTTTCCAATCCCAAAACAATTTTAAGATTGCGAAACCAATCAGGAAAGTTTGGTCTGGTTAAAGCATTTTTATCAAGGATACCGGCAATGGGATTTGAAATAGAAGCCATTATAAAAGTACTGCATAAATAAGTAATACAGAAAGTAAGACTGCTAGTTGATGTAAAAATGCATAACTATTTAAGTATGGTTTTTACAAAAATAGTATATCCCACTATCTTTATCGAATCTCATACTCCCAGAACGAGAAACGTGAATTCGTTAGAATCTGGTAGTGGGTGACCAAATTCTCTTAACGATTTGTATCCTTCAAACCTTTGTGGTTATAATTGGAATATAAATATTAAAAGTCAACAACACTTTGTTGTCTATTTCACAAAATAGGTTATGGTCATATCCAGTCCCTAAATCACTTGGTCTCAAACCTTTGTAGTTATAATTGACTAAATGATTTAGTTAGATCTAACCCGCCATCTCATAGTTATCCGACAAATTGAATCAATAGGCTCAAGCCTTTGTGGCTATAATTGGCCGTTAGATTTTGGAAGACAACCACATCACTATATTCTACTAGCAACTTAATTAAACTTATTATGAATCATGTCCCTCTACCTTTGGGAAAGAACGGATATGATCGCTTTGGGTTCATTAAGTCCTAGGATGGCGGAGGACAACAGATCTAATATTGATTTGCACATTGGGAGTTTTTGAAAATAGATCTCATCATGCATACATTAACAAGTATATAGAATATAATGTATGCAACAGGTATAAATGGTGGATCATGGACTTTGGAACAAAAAGGAAAAACTATCTTAAAACATATCACTGTCTTCAAGATCTCCAACTCCTTTGGATTCATCTGGTTGCCTCCTTGCATGTCATTTTGAGAATTTACATTACAAAGTTCTCTCAAAAGCAAGAAAATAAAATGAGACTTATGTCTCAATTACAAACTGAGCATCCATTAAGTCCATGATCAAGTTCACCATTTATGCAACAAGTAGCTAGATTAAACTTATCACATAGATAATCAAAGCTAAATGAAAAACAATCAACAAACATCTTTACGCATCAAATACCAAAGATAAAACAAGTCCATCTAATCCTCTATTAATGTTTTGACAATATGCATAAAAGAGAATTGACTCAAACATCAACCAAGCATTCCAAGACCAACTGAGTTCACAAGCCATATAGTCTCGATATGACACGTAAACTGAGATCTCCATATAAAGGGATCATCAGGCCCAATCATAGAAAACTTTTGGTTTGCTACAAACAAAGTTGATCTTTCCATGCAGGATAGAATCAACTCATATCTTTAGCATAATCGTGTCAAATAACATTAAAAGGTTAGATTAAATGTACATATACGGACTTTCAAAACCATGGCTCTGATACTACTTGAAGGTGTTGTAAAGACGTCAGTTTCATAATAAAGGCGCAAAAGGCGTCAGATTCACAATGAAGGTACAAGAGGCGTTAGCTTCAATAGCGGGAGGACAACGGGATCGTCTCGAGATATGTAAATAACAAAAATATGCAAGCGCAGCGAAAATAATAACAATTAAAATTTGCATGTAAACAAGTTTGTATTCACATAAACTCGAGAGTAAATCCGTAAATAGTACATAAAAGAAAATATATAAAAGTATATACAACTATATACATATGTATTTAAAACAAAATACAAGGATACCTCGCATGGAGAACTCGAATGTGAACACTTGAAGAAGATCTTGACTCGGGCAAAGTTCATTCGTACGTGCAAAGGTCCTAGTCGGTCCACGGGTATCCAAAAGCAAAGGACAACTAACTAATAGTAGTCCTGGCTTAGTTAAGTCCAAAAGCTTTAATATATATGAGTTAAAAACAAGAAGCAAAAAGCCTCCTAATTATCCTAACTATGGCCAAATTGCCAAGATGAGAAAGAGAGAAAAATTGCTTCAAAAATAGCTAGTAATTTTCGGCCAAGAGCACTTTAAATGAATGAAGATATGACCTCTATTATAGATGTATGAAGATGCTCATCAAATGCCAAGTGTCATGATCTAAACAATTGAAGAAGCCAAGAGGCAAAAATGCCCTTTGATGGCCGGCCAAGGAGGGACAAAAAAGACAATTTTGCATGCAACTTGTTGTTTGTCCTTTTGTGCAAGCTGTCTTTTGTCTTTTAGTGTTTGTCCTTTTGTATTTTGTCTTTTAGTGCAAGTTGTTATTTGTCTTTTAGTGAAGACAAACATTAATTAATTCTAAACCCTTTTAGAATAATTAATTACAGATTGACCCCTCAATCTATTTGCACTAAAGACCTAATAATTTTCAGTATTTACACTTTGGTCCCAAAATTTTCAAAAATTATGATTTTGACCCACTTAACCGTTAATGTCCAAAATTACACCATTAACACTTTAACGTGTTTCCAACTCAATACCAAGCTCAGAAATTGCTTTATTCATGATACCCTAAGTATGTGACTTTCTAGGTTCATGACCGTACAGTGATAAAGGATCGATTCCGAAAATGTCTCCGTCATTTTCCGGAATACCTTCATGTTCATGAGTGATGTGCTAGCAACGAACGTATCATGACAATATGTACAGTAATGAAGTCCAATTCCAACGAACCTATTTACAGGCACAAATTAGCGTGCAATCCGATCCTTCTATTAAAATGTTTCAATCATTGTGGGGACCATGAAATGATTAAATCCACTAAATGATTCTATGCATAGATCTAATTCGGTAGAATGAGAGATGACATCTATGAAAAAACACATTTCTATCGTTCAACTACCTCAGCCAAGGATTTCTCATTTCACACAACCGACACTAGATCGCATAGGACATCCCCTTACTGTCGGAGGTTAACAGATCATATCTTGACAATTACATGTCTATCTCATATCACAAGACGAAACTGCAGGAAGCCGTTTCTCACCCTCAAAGAAGCGAGCATTGTCCAAACGCAAGATTTAGCCCCTGATATAATCGGCAGCCATAATTCCTCAAGTCAAAGGATTAATTTGCACAATTTGTAACGAATGACAAATTATTAATCCAAAGTCATGTAGTTTCATCATTCCGGTCACATTCAATGATCCGTTCAACCAACGATCATTCATATGTGAGTCAATCGCATCCCTATGTTGTTGTAGCTCAACGCTCGCTACCCTTTATCATTAACATTTCTATGTTAATCAAAAGTAACTACATATGATAGTCTGTACTTGATTATTCTAGTCCTGATCAAATAATCTAAGGACTATGAATGTTTTTGAATGTTTATCATGTCGAAGAAATATACAGTCGAATTCTCAACACATTAAGAATATACTTCTTCTCAGAAAAACATTAAAGACATATTCATGTAATTGAACGGAGAATATAAACATCCAATAAACATGCCAATCAGATTTACATCAAAATGCCCTATATAGGTCATCTAACTATATAGCATTAGGGCATATCTCTAACACAATGTTATTTAGCTTACCTGATTAACAAGCCATCTGATAAGCTAAAGTTGGAGGAAATTCCGGTAGTTTGGGAATATCCAAACGTTAGAACAATTACTAAGCCATACTAAACCATATAAAGTTCAAGGAAATAAAACTGAAAGGCTAGCACCAAAATGGCTATATGGCCGAAATTACACACATATACAAAACTCTAATTCTAAGCATGTTCTAGTCATTTTATACACTTATATAGCTATATAGACACTTCACTAACTTTATTTAAATATTAGATCAAACACATTGCATCCTAACATAGTTCTTTTAAGCAAAGGTACTATTCTTGACAAGATAACAATGCAATCCAATCCACGAACCTCACCAAATAGATAAGCATACAATACAAGTACATTTAAACACTTAACTAACCAATTAAGGTCAATTACCAACAATTAATTCTATTGTTTGTAAACAAACCCTTTAGTCTAATACAAACATATACTAAACGAAAGCCATGAAAACCATAATCCAACTATTCTATACTTCTAGGAACACTAAATGACACTTATTCAAGCTTTGAAAACCCACTTTTAACACAAAATCTCGGGAAGGCCGCGAGTCGCTTTGAACTACAGCTACCCAAATTTCCCCTCAATTCAATGCCACAAAAGCACCAAAAGTGCTTCACCACCTAGTAGATACCCAATCTAGCATCCAATTGCACCCGGGTTACCATTTACGAAAAACCACTTTTTGAAACCTAGCTAATTTCATATTTTATTCAAGTTCCAAGCAAACTAACCTCACACAATCAATAATCTACGTTAATTAACACCTATAGCACCTAAATATAGGATAAAATCAATCTCTAAGTCACATTTTAACAAAACCCTAGAATTGGCATTATTCATTGTCTTCTACATTTGATCATTTGCAAAAATTTACCAAACAAGCTATACAACTACACTACACAAGTTTATATAGCATGTAAAAGATGTATTTCATGAGTTTTAAGCATTTCATAAGTTATAGCTCACAAATCTAGAAATTAATGTTTTGACAACAAACTTTAAAATCCAAAATACATGCATAAATCCTTCACCAAAGCCTTGTAGATGCAAGAGAAAGGTCTAGGATGGCTTAAATGTCCTTGAAACAAGCTTGAATGCACACACTTTGGATGGTTGAAGAAGTAATTCTCCTCTTCTTTCTCCTTCTAGTCATCGGCTAACAATGGGGACTTGGGGGGTATTTTTTTGTTTTGTTTTGTATGCTTGTATATGTATATGTATAGAATAATGTATATATTATATATGTGTATAGTTATATTGGGTCAAATGCTCCTAAATATTGGTCAATGCTAAGATAAAACCCAATTAAAAAGCTAACTAGCCCAACTTACTATATTAGCCAATGTTTTTACTATTTACTCGAACCGAAAAAAAATATTTTCTAAATGTTCTCTCCCAACATTCAATGCTTAAAATCTTATTTTTTTCATTCCTCAAATAGATCATATAACATGGGAAAAATGCTAATTCATAGAAAATAAACAGTCAAAAATCATGATGAATAGTAACTAGCTCTAAAGTAAGTAAATGCATATTTAAATGTACAAAAAGGTATACAATAGTTAATATAAATATGCCGAAGATCTCGGGCGTCACAGACTTTGTTATAGATTTATATAGATCACCGAGAGGGTTTGACTCAGTTTGGGTTGTGGTTGATAGATTGACTAAGACCGCCCACTTTATTCCGATGAATAAGCATTATAGTCCTGATAAGTTGGTGGATCTTTATGTGGCGAATATTGTAAAACTTCATGGAGTTCCAGTGAGTATTGTATCTAATCGAGATCCTCAGTTTACTTCTAAATTCTGGCAACGTTTGTAGGAAACTTTGGGTACAAAGTTGAACTTTAGCACAACATATCATCTGCAAACAGATAGTCAATCGGAAAGAACTATTCAGACTCTAGATGACATGTTGAGATCTTGTGTATTAGACTTCGGAAAATTTTGGGAGAAACATTTACCACTAGCTGAGTTTGCCTATAACAATAGTTACCAAGCTACTATTGGGATGGCACCATATGAAGCTCTATATGGATGAAAATGTAGATCATCATTGTACTGGGATGAAGTAAGGGAGATGAAAGTTGTAGATCCAACCTAGATGCCAAAACTTCTAGAGAATATTGAGAATGTACATTTGATTCGGTAGAGAATGCTTACAGCATAGAGCAGACATAAGAGTTATGCCGATAAATGGAGACGAGATTTAGAATTTGAGGTTGGAGACCGTGTTTTCTTGAAAATATCTCCTCGAAAAGGCTTGGTTCGACATGGAAATGGTGGAAAGTTGAGTCCGATGTATGTGGGACCATTTGAAATTATTGGCAGAGTTGGCAAGTTGGCGTATCGCTTGGCTTTAGCACCAAATCTCTCTAAGATTCATGATGTCTTTCATGTTTCAATGCTAACAAAGTATCATCCAGATCCCTCGCATGTGTTAGAGTCAAAACCATTACAACTTGGTGAGAATTTTTCCTATGAGGAATAACCAATTCATATCCAGAGTTGTTCTGAGTAGCAAGTAAGAATTTCAAGGGCGAGATTTCTTTAAAGGAGAGGAAGTGAGACCTGACATTGATTTATGTGTCATTATGTGTTTAAATTAACTTTTATGTGTAAAATTATGTGATCATTTGTTTTAATTCATAAAATGTTTAATTATATGATTTTTACATATTTACTAATTCAAAAACGCATTCGAAAACCGATTTGAAAGTTAACTTTGATTTTTCGTCTTCTTTGACCGTTTTCGGGTTTTATTCTTCTAAACTAGTTTAGATTCGGTTTAAACTAACTTTTTATCATTAAAAATATTTGGTAGAGTGATAAGATTGTATTTAGAATCGATTTGGAGCGAAAATGAGCTAGTTTGACCATTTTAAGTTCAGTTGACCAACCTTTGACTTTTAAAACTATTTAAAGGCCAAAAATAGCTCAAAATTAGAAAATTTTCCCTTCTTCTTCCTCCCTTCAGCCGTGAGCTTCATGGAACCCTAGGAATAGAATTGTTTTTCACTATTTTGCTCATATTTGGAGTTAGGAGCGGAACCAAGAAACAAGACCAACGTTTTTGAGCTCGTGTCGTCTTCTAGCATTTTTCTACCGATCGTTTTTTCTTATTTTGCCAAAAAAAAGGTGAGAGTATTTTTATCAAATCTTTCAAAGTTCATTTTTATATTATATAATGCTAGAATTATATTTCTACTTTGCTATTTAGATGTTAGAGAACACTTTTACCGATTAGTTTTGAATTTAAACCATAACTTTATCTATTTTAATTTCTAGAGTTATATATTGATTTTAATTGCAAATTATGACGTAAATGTTGGTTCTTAACATGTATACATGGTCATATATGTTTGTATAATGTTATAGCATGCAAATTAGCCTTGAATTGCAACTTAGAACAAATTTTAGCTTGATTTATGGGGATGAAATTCCAGTGTGGACAGTGGCTTTTCATGCTGGAATTTCAGTGTTTTGGGGGGTCTTTATACTTCCCTCGAGGTCTAGTAATATCATGCTAGGGTATTTTTAAGTTAGGTAATCGATCGGGGGTCATTTGATGGCTTAATTGCGTAGTTTGTTATTAAAAAGTTCGTGAATTGTTGAAATGATTGTGGTTTGTGTTCTTTGCTAGAGAAATGTGTTGTTTAAGATAGAATGTAGTCTATTGTACTTAGAGTCGGTCGGGTGACCTACTTGGTTATCTAACCTATGTGGTGTTAATTGAGTTATATAGTTGATTGATGCTAATTTCATTTATATATGCTGCATATGCATGAGAGACAATTTATTTTGTTGTCTTCTCTAATTGTCATGAATGTTACTGTTTATAATTGTGGTTGCAACCTTAAAATGAGATACGGTAGGTTCGTGTTACACCGGGCGGCATAGGGCTTGCTGGGAGATAACTCAACTACCAGTATTCTAATCCCTACCCAAATGAACAGAGTGTTTCATAGGGTTTGGGTCGTAGGATTGGCGTATCTCCAGAGTACGGTTGTGGGTGTATAGGGAAAGAGTTCGTTGAGGGTGTTTAGGGGACGGCATCAATAACAAATGAGTGTATCCTTGCAAAGTGTTTACTTTTCTTGTATTCTTGCATGGTTATACTCCTTGTACATTGCATGGTTTCTAAAGAGATTTCAAAGCTTAAAATGTTTTCTAAAACTTCTCGTGCATTTCCCTCCCCTCGCTGAGTTCATGAAAACTCACCCCCGTTTTCTAATCTTTCAGGTGAGTCCGTGTTGGAGTTTGTTCCTCATGAAGCTGAGGCTGAGGCTGAGCCTTATGATGATGTGATCTATATGGATGAGCCACTTCCATGATGTTGCCTCGAGTAGCATGTTGTTTCTATGCTTATGTTATCTTAAACTTCTAGTTATGTTGTATTAAGACTAAATTTGTAATATGTAAAGTATTTAAAGTTGTTGTCTTTTAATTCGGGTGTTTTGTGGCTACTTTTGATTGTAAATAAGTTTATATAGCCTTGTATGTATTCCGCTAGCTTTAAGGACCTATTTTTTAAAAAACTCAGAAGTTTGAATGCCTTTATGTAAAGTTGGAGTGACGGAGGCCTTTATATAGGAACTGTGATTGAATAGTTAGGTATGTGGTATTTGGCTTTGTTGTGGACTTGTGGTGTTGGTTGTTGTGGGATATATAAATTGCTTTTGTGCATATTTTATAAATTGGGCTAGTGTCTATTTACAGCCGTTAAAATGCCGAAATTCCGTCGCATCGTGACTTAATTCTAAGTGCAGTTGAGTTAGGGTGTGACAATTTCTCTAATATAACCAACACAAATCACTTTAATGGATCATTGTAAGCATTTTTTTAAGCGTGACATGAAAACAAATAACTTTAATAACTCCTTGAAAACATCAAAGATTATTTCCATGATATAGCAAACACGTATTAATGCTTCAACACACACATGGATAATACCAAGATCATGTATCCAATAAACCTTAATGACATTGATATGACTTCTTGTTTTATTGATGAAAAATACAAATATAAACATAATTTACTCTCACTAAACTGCATCTTTTACACCTTTCAACTCAAAAATATTATTAGCAAATATTGAAGGTTTACGAGAGTGAAATAAAATCAACTGTTCCCACTATTTTCTAAAATTTTATAAGGTTATAAATTGGGAGACATATAAAGTTCATCTCAAACATCACATAACATTCTCAAGAAGTCAACATTACTATCAATGTCAGATTAAATCTATCCATAAAACTATAAATGGTTGAAAATTTTTATCCAGGTTAATCATGTAAATAGGTTATATTATATATTACACATCCAAAAACTATCATCATGATGAGTGCATGATACTCAACTTTAAGGTATTGGACATTTACTATAATTAGAAGCTATCTATAATGTCAATAATGCTAAGCAATAAATGACTATGATAGTGAGAAATCTATTGCATCATCATCTTTACCTTTGGACAAGAATAGTGATATGCTAGTAATTTCAATCACAAGTAATGCTAAGCATATTTGTTCCTATCATCACGAGAAATCTATTGTTTAACCACATTTTACCTTTGGGTAAACACTATGACAAGCTAGTGATTCACTCAATCTGTTGAATTAACAAATGTACATGAGCGTTATCAATTATGTCATGCTAGTAACGAGTAATTGAATGCATTATCATATCTTAAAACCAAACCAATCTAAGCCTTGTCCTACTAGGTGGAGTCGGCTATATGGATCATATAATGTCATTCATTCATGTCAAGAGTCATCTCTTCTGTAAGCTCTAAACGTGCAAGGTCTCATCTAATTGTCTCCGTCCAAGTCATCTTTGGTCTTCCTCTGCTCTTCTTCTGGTGTACTATTTTTAAACTTTCGCACTTTCTAACAGGCTCATCGACTGGTCGTCTCCTGACATGGCCAAACCATCTCAAATGATACTCCATCATTTTATCATCAATCAGGGTCACTCTTACTCTTTCACGTATCACATCGTTCCTAATCTTGTCTTTCCTAGTGTTGCCACACATCCACCTCAATATTATCATCTCGACCACTGACATTTTATGAATGTGTTGATATTTCACCGTCCAACACTCGAACCATATAACATAGCAGGTCTGATGGCTATCTTATAGAACTTCTCTTTTAACTTAAGTGGTATTTTTCGATCACACAAAATTCTTGACATATTTCTCCACTTTGTCCATTTTGCTTTAATTTTGTGATCAATATCCACATTAATTTCACCATCTTGTTGAATCGTAAAACCCATGTATCTAAAACTTTCTTTTTCTTGTATTCTTTCTGAGTCTAATTGTACCTCTATCTCACTTTTCAACATATTTTTGCTAAACCTACATTCTATATACTCTGTCTTTGATCTACTTAGCTTAAAGCCCTTAGATTCTAAAGTTGATCTCTATACTTCTAGCTTAGTATTTACACATTCTCTAGACTCATCTACCAAAACAATATCATCTGCAAATAACATGCACCATGACAGTTCGTCTTGGATTTGGTTAGTGAGTTCATCTATGAGTAGCATAAAAATGTATGGGCTCAAGTTAAATCCTTGATGCAGTCCTATTATAATCGGGAAAAAATTACACTCTCCTCCCCTCGTCCTTACGCTAATCATCCATCCCTCGTACATATCTTTTATCACCCCAATGTATGCCACACATACACCCTTTTTCTCCAATACTCTCTATAAAACTTCCTTAGAAACTCGATCATATGCCTACTCCAAGTCAATAAACACCATGTGTAAGTTTTTCTGGTTCTCTCGATATTATTCTGTTAACCTTCTTAGTAAAAAGATTGTTTCCATTGTTGATCTCTAGACATAAAACCAAATTGATTTTCTAACACCCTTGTACTCTTCCGTATTCTTCTCTCAAACACTCTTTCCCAGAGTTTCATATTGTGACTCATTAATTTAGTTCCTCAGTAATTGGCATAATTCTGGATGTCTCCTTTATTTTTGTATATTGAAACTAAGGTGCTCTTCCTCCATGTATCAGGCATCTTCTTACTCCTCAAAATTATGTTAAAAAGCCTTGTTTGTCACGTTATACCCTTATCGCCCATGCACCTTCATACTTCAATTGGCATACCATCTAGTCCGATAGCCTTTCTGACTTTCATCCTTTTGAGTGCAACCTTAACCTCTTCTCTTCCTATCCGCTGGTAAAATGTGTAGTTTAACTCCTCTTCTGATCTATTTAGTTGTCCCCAGTTTATGTTAATAGAATGACTCTCATTAAAGAGCTTGTGAAAATAGTTTTTTCATCGTTTCTTTATCTCATCTTCTTTGACTAATACCTTATGATCTTTATCCTTAATACATTGCACTTGATTTAGGTTCCTAGTTTTTCTTTCTCTAACTTTTGCAAACTTAAACACCTTTTTTTCTCCTTATTTTGTATCAAGTAGCTTATAAAGCTCCTCGTAAGATTTTGCTTTAGCCTCGCTAATTGCCTTCTTTGCGTCATTTTTAGCTACTTTGTATCTCTCTAACTTGCCTTGATTACAATCTTTTTGACACGCTTTGTAACACTCTCTTTTAGCCTTAACTTTATCTTGAACTTTGTTACTCCACCACCAAGCCTCATTTTGGGCTAGTGCGACACCTTTAGATTCTCCTAAAATATCATTTCTTACTCTTTTTATACACTCTAACATTTGTTCTCACATATCATTAGCATTTCCATTTGCCTCCCATACGGATTCTTTTAAAGCTCTTGATTTAAACATTATTTGTTTATCTCCTTTTAGGTTCCACCATTTAATCCTCAAACACTTATAAATCATCTTTTTCCTTGTCCATTTGTGAATGTTTATGTCTAAAACTAACAATCTATGCGGGTTAGTTAAGCTTTCTCCTGTGATTACCTTACAATCCTTATAAACCAAACGATCTTTCTTCCTTGCAAGAAAGAAATCTATTTGTGTTCTTAAATAGCCATTCTTATATGTGACCAAGTGTTCCTCTCTCTTCTTAAAGAAGGTCTTGGTAACAATTAGGTCATATGCTATTGAAAACTCTAGTGCGCCCTTACCTTTTTCATTTATATCCCTATAGTCATACCCCCTTTACACACTCGTGTACCCATTGTTGTCCCCTCCTACATGCACATTCAAGTCTCCTCCTATAAAGACCATTTCACTTAGTAGTATTCCATGTACCAATCCTTCTAAGGCCTCCCAAAACTTCTCTTTAATTTGGGTTCCTAAACCAACCTGAGGGGCATAAGCATTAATAATATTTAAAGTCTCTCCACCTAATACTACCTTAAGTGTCATTGTCTTATCCCTACATCTATTGATATTTACTACGTATTCCTTTAGGTCCTTGCTTACAACTATGCCTTCCCTATTTCTTGACCTATTTTTACCCAAGTACCAAAGTTTTAACCCTGTCCGTTCAATCTCTCGAACTTTCTCGCCAACTCATTTTGTTTCCTATAAGCATAGTATATCAATCCTTCTTCTTTCCATAGTATCAACTACAACCATAAGATTTCTTGTTAGACTCCTAATATTCCAAGTCCCTAGTCTTACTTTTTTTGTTTTACACTAGCTTCTTTACTCGCCCCCGTCCATTAGGGTGCGAGAAACCTTGCATATTTATCACTAAATTCAGGCACCGATGCAGCGGTCCTTGCTCACTTTAATATTGTACTCGGACAATATTGCGCGTCGCAGGTAAGGGATGTCCCAACAGTAATATCATTTTGCCACAAATCCATTGGAAAAAATCTGACATGTTTTATGCTGGATGTCGGCTGCCTAACGCAACCCTCCTCCTTTATCTAGAATTAGGACTGGCAGTGCCAGGGAGTGACCCTTGACACAGGTAGAGTTATTATCATATCTTACCTTTAGGTAAAAATAATGATATACGAGTGATTCACTTGATAAGTGATTTTTCAATAATTCACTTTGGACCATTATAAAATTTGAGATGACAATATACTATTGGGTATAACACAACTCAACTTTAATTTTTATCATAGAAATAATAGATCACCTTTGGTTAATTTACATCTTTATAATCTTCATAGGCTTACGAAACCTTGAGAATTCAATTATCAAATGATGTGATCGAGCCACTTCGGAGATAATCAATATACCGTTAGATTTAAAAATCTAGATGATGGTTACTAATGATTGAGTCACTTTGGCAACTAACAATCAATCATCTATATTCCATAACGGTTACTAAGCGTTTTCTAAAAGAATGACTACAAAACTTTATAAGCCAAATATATATCAATCATATGTCAAGTCATCTTTAATCTTGACATGTAAATAATTTTTTTAGAATTTTTCTATAATTTTAGAAATACTAACCTTTATTCCAAATTGTCTATCTTAGGATCAACCTTTTACCACTAGGCTAAAATTTTAAGCTATTAGTAAAGACATAACTTTATTTCCTTATTGTGCCAACACAGAGCCCCCCGTCTTCACTTGTTGCGGGTAGGCCTGAGGGGCTTTGTAGTGCATACACCATGCACCAGCAAGCTGGGTTGTCAAGCACTGATACCGCTCTTCCTACGATAGCAAACCCCTAAAAGTGATCGTTGGCCTCCCTAGCCAACAATCTCCCTCCTATCAACATCCGGGAGATTCGAAACTGCAACCTAGCTCTAATACCAATTCTTAGAATCAAGCACTTACTACTAAACTAAAAGCTTAAGGTGTTAGTAGAGGTGCAACTTTATTTTCTTATTATAGTAGCGTAGAGCCTTGCGTCTATACGTGTTATGAGTGGACCTAAGGGGTTTCACAGTACATACACCATGCACATGCAGGTTGGGCTGTCAAGTACCGATACCGCTCTTCTCGCGATAGCGAATCCCTAAGGATGATTGCTGGCCTCCCTAGCCAATAATTCTTAAGATCAAGTGTTTACCACTAGGCTAAAAGCTTAAGCTGTTAGCAGAGGTGCAACTTTATTCGCTTATTGTGGCAGTGCACAGCCCTGCGTCTATACGTATTGCGGGTGGGTCTGAAGGACTTCGTAGGGCATATACCATGCACTGGCAGACTGGGTTGTCAAGCACCGATATTGCTCTTCCTGTGATAATGAATTCCTAATGGTAATCGCTGGCCTCCCAGGCGAGCAATCTCTCCCCCAGCGATACCCGAGAGATTTGAACCTCCAGCCTTACTTTGATACCAATACAGAGCCCCAAGCCTATACGTGTTACGGGTAAGCCCAAGGAGCTTCGCTTTGCATATACTATGAAGTAGTAGGCTAAGTTATCAATCATTGATACCACTCATCCCGCGATAGCGAATCCCTAAGGGTGATTGCTGGCCTCCTTGGCCAACAGTCTACAATTCCAAACTAACAACAGATGAGAGAAGAAACCTTATTACCACTCAATGATCACTTTAGAATTTTGAATACCCCATATGCATCAAGATATTCAAAAGTATCGATAAACACCATCCAATATGACAAATCAAAGTTACCAAAAATTTTAAACATTTTATTCATAAAAACTTTTTGTTATATGAAACTTAAACCACAGTTGAGTTATAAGACATAAACTTTAACCTTGCTTTGATACCTTATGTAAGAAGAAAATCAGATCTTTAGCTCATATCTAATAATATCATAACGTAATCAAAACAAAACATACCTTGATATTCTTGATTCACTTTAGAGATATACAAACTAGTATATAAACATAATATATATGGATAACTTTTATGGTGTATATCTTGAATTAGTATACACCCTATGACTACCTTGATCTTCTCTCCTCTTATTCTATACATTTTTATATTTGTCAATTGATGGGAATAATAAACATTATGAATGGTTGATTGGAGAGAGAGGGACCAAGAGTCCTCTATATATTGTTCATATATTAATTTTACCCATCAAAGATTTGATTGCACTATATGTTATGTGACTTTTCATGAACCCACTTATCCTACTAATCTACTAACTTTACCATAATATAGGATTATAATGAAGCACTAACCTATTAGGTATACCATTATGTAGGATTATAATTTAAGTGGTTACATAAATCTTTCAAGAATATAAATTCAATATAAGACTAGATATATGAACTCGTTATATTTTTCTTATCATTTCATGAATCCACTAATATTTCATTATGTAAGGTTACATGTTGGTTCATGACTTTAATCATTAAGCCGTCACAATTTATTTTACATTTTTTGTAGTTATGGAGGCCACCTCAAGCAAAAACATCTTACATATGTATGTCAATATCCATTGACTGGTTGTTGTGCCCTAATACTACTTCGTTTTAATGCTCAACTAGTGTCTTATTACCCTATACTTGTTCTTCATTTTCTTTTGCCCGTGTACGGGATTATTGATTACTCTTGTTGTTTCTGTTTTCTTGGGAGAAAATCCATCTTAGTAGGTTTTGTTTCACTTACCTCTTTTGCCTTTGCGCTGTTTCTTTTACAGACTGTAGCGTTATTGTGGATTGCAAGCGGGAAAATAGCCTAATTCCTGAATTTGTGGGGAAAGATCGAGTGACTGTTAATGTTAGTGAATTATTTTTATGACTATATCTTAGGCCTTTATGATTTAATGATTTAGATTCCTTTTTACATGTCTAGTATTTGTTTAACTTATAATAGATTCTAAAGCTCTAGATAATATTTTGTGATATGAGTGTGCCTTGCATGCCCCAGGGATTTCGGTCTTTTAGACGTGGCGATCTCGTCCCCAAATTTGTCTCAATAAATTTAGAGGCGTGACATTATGTCAATCATGTTATATAGCAGAGTCTAATAGGAAAATGAAATAAGTGAAGCGTAAAAGAATATAATTTTCTTTGAAGAGGCCTTTATTTCTCCATACTGCCGTGGTGGAGAGTGGGTCCACCTGCTCTTTTCTTCAATTAGGGACGTAAGCAGTAAAAAGTAATTTGCAACAGGTGTGAAGCTTGACTTGCTTACAGATAATATACATTTGATTGTTCTAGGTATCCATTATCATGTAGTCATTCTTTAATTTGGCCTTTTGTTGTTCTGCGTCTGGATTATGATTTGTTCAACTATGGTTGTGGTTTTCTTTTCTCTACTCTTTAATGCATATTTATGTATATGAGATCACATATTTATGTATACGTCAGGGATGCATTTCCTTTAGAAAATTGGATATGGCTATGCCTCACGTTGATCAGCTACAATTTGCTCTTCAGCAGATCTGTAGGTTTCAAGAAAAAAACCAAGCTTTTGTTGAGATGATATTCCTTACATCTGAATATTCCCGGCTTGAAGGGAGCAAACACTTGTAAAGTAGCCCTTGTAGAAGTACCACTCGATGGTTATAGATACAATTGTATGTTGAGCAAAGAGACTTATTCTTTGTGAGTTGTCTAAAGCTCATTTTGTAGACTTGTGGAAAAGTCAACAAATGAGGCTCTGCAGCAAGCAAATGGAGAAAAGAAATTGCAGTGCATGCAAATTTGTTGGCTCAAGAAACGGTGCATGGAAAAGCAGTTGAAACTTATTCAATGCAAAGATAGCTGTGAACGCAAAGTTTGAAAATCAGTCTCTCCTAGACCATTTGTGAGATTTGCTCTATGTCAAACAATACGTAATGGTAATTAGCAATAAACAAAATACTTAATTGTTTTCTAACTTTTTTGCCTAGTTGTTTTAATTTATTTCTATATTTCTACCTATACAAAGAATGGCCCAATATATGCAACTCTCATTATGTAGAGATTTGTTGCAAAAGTTGAACCCATTAAAAAAACTATTCAAGTTTGTGGTAATTACTTTTTTTCTTTTCTATTTAGTACAAAATTAGTAAGAATCTTCTTCCAAAAATAAATGGATATGATAGTAATAAATGAGTTGGATAAGCCAAAAAGCAAAAAACTTCATCTTAGTTGTCCAACGTTACCAAAGAATTTCGTTAGTTGACAACAACAAAGATAAAAATGCAAATTGAAATCCCTCCTTTATTAATTTCCTTCTATTTTCTTCCCATAGTTTGATTTTGGTATAAAATAAATTTTCTATCCAATTAAACCAGTTTACATAGTCCTCACACCTCCAGCTTAACTTACAACTTCAGCTCAGAAATAACAGTTCGAGTTGGTCAAAGCAGTCAAAAAAATCTAGTAGGATAATATCACTGGTTAGTTAAGCTAGTTAGAGGATAATTAGCACATGTTAGTTAGTTAACGAGCAGTTGACACATGAATTAGTTATTGTACGACTGTAAATCCATATGTGATGTTACCTATAAATACAGGTGTGTCTAATGCTCTTCCGATATTTTTTAGAATGCTCTCTCTTTTCTTTCTTGGGTATCTAAAGTTATCAAAGAAGTCATATTTTCTCTCTCTATCTAGGGCTTTTTTTGGGCTATCGCTGCATTTTTTCTCTCTACTTCTCTCTCTCTCAAGCCTTCAGCAATAGCAACAAACTCATCAATGTCTGCAAACACCTCTGTGCTACTAGCAAACCTTTGCCTCCTTATCCAAAGCCTGAGCTCACCTGTACAGTTAAAGCTGGACAATACAAACTATAAAGTCTGGCGAGCTGAGATCCAGGCCATTCTACAACCACATCAGCTAATTGATGATGTATCTGGCCTCAATCCAGCTTCTGTCAAGCTTCTTGCGACTGACAATGATAGTTCAATGGCTAATCAAGACTACCTGCAATGGTATCTTATAGATCAACAATTGAAGACTTGTCTTTCCCCCTCAATTGCACTGCAGGTGCTGCCTCAAGTGCTATATCATTCTCCTTCTTGGCAGATCAAATCAATTACCAATAATCTCGGTACTGTAGCTGAAACAATCAAGGATGGTGATTTGATATTATATCTTCTCAAAGGTCTACCATCAGGTTATAATTCATTTCTAGCATCTGTTAGAGTTCATGCCGAACTTCTGAGTGTTATGGAACTATCAAACCTACTAATCTCTGAACTGCACCTTAAACTTGCCTCAACTCTATCTCTCTCAGATTTTACATCTTCTGAACTTCACATGGCACTCAACAAGAAGCAAGCCTTCACTGCCCAATGTGCATCTGCTCCAGCATTACAATCTCTCTGGTTTAGTGATTCCAGAGTTAACTCTCATGTCACAGGAGATCTCAACTACCTACAGTCATATTTTCCCTATGAAAGTTCAAATGCCGTGTCTGTGTGCAATGGATCCAACATTCATATTGCTCACAAAAGAAATGGTATTCTTTCTATTCCCTCTTCTATTTTCAACCGATGACCAGAATTTAAAATAAGAAAGTTATATATTTTTTGAATGCTCCTACTTGCTAAAAATCATCTTCTAAAGGCAGAAGGCCCCATATCTCTCTAACCCCTAAAAGCTTGCCTGCCGACCTGCCTGGGTCGGGAGTGGTGGCGAGGAGGGAGAGCGGGCTAACTAATTCATGGACTCTGCCAATGAACATTTTGATCTTCATACTGAATCCATCCTCATTCTTGTTTCCTATTTATTGCATCTTCTTTGTTTTCTCTAAATATTGTTCATACTGCTTTTGCTAATGATGCTGAAAAAGGTATTTTTGGTTTACTCTGTAGGAACAATATTTAGAGAAAACATAGGTTGGAGCCCAAGAATTAGTTAGCCCACTCTCCCTCCTCGTGATTTTACTTTTCGATATGCTTTCTTTATTTGGTAAATCGTGCCATTAGTTCCTAATGTTGTTATACTTTCTTAATTTGGTCCAAGTCGTCACCAGAAATGCATATTATTCTTCATTGTTTCACAAACTTATTCAAATTAATCTCTATCATTAAACAAGTCGTTAATTTTATCAAAATTACTATTATATGTGAGGGTAAATCAGTCTTTTCATTCTTTTTTTAAATTTCCAAGAAACTCATAATTCTCTCTCTCACACACACAATCAACATGCATACAATTCACACACACCACACTCGCACACACAGCCCAATTTACATATGCTTACACAATTCAGACATATGCATACACAGTTATGCACAAGTCACAAACTAACACAGATGCACGATCTACACATAGAAAGCTCAGACACGATCCACACATCAACACACAATTCACACAAGGTTGACACACAAGGTCGGGTGGCGGAATAAGGGGTGACGGGAAAGGATGGGGTAGGTGAAGGGGTTTTAAAAGAATATGGGTGGAGATTGACTAGGTGGTTTAGGTGAGGTAGGCCAAAGTAGTAATTTATTAATTTGTTAAAGGGATTTAAATCATTGATCAAATTATCTATTAAACATTTAATGGTAAGGATGATTTGATCATTTTTGAAAAACATTGAAGACTTGTTTGAACGATTTGAAACAATAGAGATTAATTTACAAAAGAATGTCAACATTAGAGATTATTTGCTTAATTACTCGTTTTTTACTTTTACATATCATTAATCTTCAATATATTACCTTAATTGTGTTTCTCGTGATTTTGAAATGCTCTTGAGGGCTATTGAAAAAACTACTAAATCCAGCATGATCTATAATGGTCGGAGAGTGTTCACGTAAAACGATGTAAAGGCTAAAGCTAATTTTAATAGCTCCCTTATTTTTTTTCTTACATTTAAGAGATTTGAAACATTTTCTTTATTTTTACAGATCTATTATTTG
Source organism: Ehretia macrophylla (assembly GCA_037974665.1). Lineage (NCBI taxonomy): Eukaryota > Viridiplantae > Streptophyta > Magnoliopsida > Boraginales > Ehretiaceae > Ehretia > Ehretia macrophylla. The sequence goes on from CM075775.1 coordinate 11,645,762, forward strand.
AATCTCACTCTACAACTCCCCTATCTTTTACAATTTCCTTATTTTATGGAATTTCTATTTCAGTGTGACTCCATTAGCTCTCCTATACTATTTTTTTTAGGGTCGTTTGACCTTTGGACGTATGAGAGACGAGATAGGGGATCAAATATGATTTCCAATTTTGTGAGATGTGATTTAAAAATCCATTCTCCCTAAAATAAGGGAGATGAAATAGGGGAATTGTTAAAACAATCTAACTACAAGAGCTCCCCTAAATTCAAGGGGTTTGGGCTTTTGGGAGAGCTATTAGAGCTCCCCTAATTAATGGCTTTGAGTCTTTTGATTATATGAATCATTGTAAAACTCTTGCGAAATAACCTTCATTTTCTCTATCTCTAAATAAATTCTGTATGATATCATTTTCCTAAGCTTATATATTTATAATGTCAAGATTCTAGCATACATGTGAGAACTAGGGTGTGAAAATAAATATACAAATATGAGAGTAGATATATGTAGCACCAATTATGTAGGGGTGAAAATGGTTATTTCTATTACCTGACCCAACAAAGATTATCTTTACTCTGCCCTGATAACCCCCACCCCTTCATTTTCATCGAAGATATCTCTTGAAAATAAAACTTTTTTTATAGTACCATTTTCTTGATTTATCTTCACTCTGTTAAGGGCTAAAACGTTGAATCTCCTACCATCTATTTGTTTATGAATTGAGTGTAAAAGGAGAAATGGGTGTTTTTACAAAAGAATAAATGTGTTTATGCAAGAACAGAATCAAAGGCTAATGCGTGGTCATCATGGATCAGGTAATGCAAATAGAGCTAGCATGCATCAACGAGGCACCTATCAATACTTGTACCAACTTCGAAGACTGTAACATATCATCCACGTGTTTAACCCCTTCTTCCAAATTTTTTTACTCATTCCATATTGAAAGAAAAGATGTTTCAGTTCCTCTCAAACCTGATGATAGAAAACACAAAATACATCAATCAACAGCGGCTCTTGCATGAAAACCCGGCCTCTGTAATGATGATAACCAATCAAATCCCAGAAAACACAATATACAACAAACAGCATCCCCACGGAAAGTAAAAGAGCTCCAAGGAAATGCCCCACTCCTCCGGAGAGGGGTGGTGTTGGTGGAGCTAATGGACGCACAGGAATTGAAGACCCCTTTTCTCGTGAGGGGGATGACGGTAGTGGAGCTAAGGGACGCACAGGAACTGAAGGTCGCGTCAAAACTAGCGATGACAATTTCTCTTCAACACGGACGGCTATTTTCATTCCTTTAGCGCAAAATCCATTACCACTAATAAAGTAATAAGTCTTCATCTTGCGAAGATCGATGGCATCCTTTTTGACTTTGTCGGTCCAATCATGAAGAGGGTTATCAACGTTGCAACTCTCATAGTCTTTTTGGGTTACCTCGAGCACACTATGGATGTCCTCATCATACGAAAAGACTAAAAGAGAAAACAAAAATGAATCATGTATTAGTTTTAAACTTCAGAGTGTAGCATGCATTGCACAGAAAAACCAATAGTAGTATACTTACAAAGCCAATCGCCTTTGTAAAAATGACGCGCATTAGCCCAGTTAGTGTAGTTGTGTCCAAGGCTCCAACAACCCACAACAATGCGCTTAGCAGAGGCATCGTGAGTTGGAACCCTAGACACAACTACACCAACTGGGCTAATGCGCATCATTTTTACAAAGGCGATTGGCTTTATAAGTATACTACTATTGGTTTTTCTGTGCAATGCATGCTACACTCTGAAGTTTAAAGCTAATACATGATTCATTTTTGTTTTCTCTTCTAGTCTTCTCGTATGATGAGGACATCCATAGTGTGCTTGAGGTAACCCAAAAAGATTATGAGAGTTGCAACGCTGATAACCCTCTTCATGATTGGACCGGCAAAGTCAAAAAGGATGCCATCGATTTTCGCAAGGTGAAGGACTTATTACTTTATTAATGATAATAGATTTTGCGCTAAAGGAATGAAAATAGCCGTCTGTGTTGAAGAGAAATCGTCATCGCTAGTTTTGACACCACCTTCAGTTCCTGTGCGTCCCTTAGCTCCACTACCGTTATCTCCCTCACGAGAAAAGGTGCCTTTAATTCCTGTACGTCCATTAGCTCCACCAACACCACCCCCTCCGGAGGAATGGGACATTTCCTTGGAGCTCTTTTACTTTCTGTGGGGATGCTGCTTGTTGTATATTGTGTTTTTTGGGATTTGATTGGTTATCATCATTACAGAGGCCAGGTTTTCATGCCAAGAGTCGCTGCTAATTGATGTATTTTGTGTTTTCTATCATCAGGTTTGAGAGGAACTGGAACATCTTTTCTTTCAATGTGGAATGAGTAAAAAAATTTGGAAGAAGGGGCTAAACACGTGGATGATGTGTAACAGTCTTCAAAGTTGGTACAAGTATTGATAGGTGCCTCGTTGATGCATGCTAGCTCTATTTGCATTACCTGATCCATGATAACCACGCATTATCCTTTGATTTTGTTCTTGCATAAACACATTTATTCTTTTGTAAAAACACCCATTTCTCCTTTTACACTCAATTCATAAACAAATAGATGGTAGGAGATTCAACGTTTTAGCCCTTAACAGAGTGAAGATAAATCAAGAAAATGGTACTATAAAAAAAAGTTTTCTTTTCAAGAGATATCTTCGATGAAAATGAAGGGGGTGGGGGTTATCAGGGCAGAGTAAAGATAATCTTTGTTGGGTCAGGGTAATATAAATAACCATTTTCACCCCTACATAATTGGTGCTACATATATCTACTCTCATATTTGTATATTTATTTTCACACCCTAGTTCTCACATGTATGCTAGAATCTTGACATTATAAATATATAAGCTTAGAAAATGACATCATACAGAATTTATTTAGAGATGGAGAAAATGAAGGTTATTTCGCAAGAGTTTTACAATGATTCATATAATCAAAAGATTCAAAGCCATTAATTAAGGGAGCTCTAATAGCTCTCCCAAAAGCCCAAACCCCTTGAATTTAGGAGAGCTCTTGTAGTTAGATTGTTTTAACAATTCCCCTATTTCATCTCCCTTATTTTAGGGAGAATGGATTTTTAAATCACATCTCACAAAATTGGGGATCATATTTGATCCCCTATCTCGTCTCTCATATGTCCAAAGGTCAAACGACCCTTAAAAAAATAGTATAGGAGAGCTAATGGAGTCACACTGAAATAAAAATTCCATAAAATAAGGAAATTGTAAAAGATAGGGGAGTTGTAGAGTGAGATTCAAATAATAGATCTGTAAAAATAAAGAAAATGTTTCAAATCTCTTAAATGTAAGAAAAAAAATAAGGGAGCTATTAAAATTAGCCTTAGCCTTTACATCGTTTTACGTGAACACTTTCCGACCATCATAGATCATGCTGGATTTAGTAGTTTTTTCAATAGCCCTCAAGAGCATTTCAAAATCACGAGAAACACAATTAAGGTAATATATTGAAGATTAATGATATGTAAAAGTAAAAAACGAGTAATTAAGCAAATAATCTCTAATGTTGACATTCTTTTGTAAATTAATCTCTATTGTTTCAAATCGTTCAAACAAGTCTTCAATGTTTTCCAAAAATGATCAAATCATCCTTACCATTAAATGTTTAATAGATAATTTGTTCAATGACTTAAATGCCTTTAACAAATTAATAAATTACTACTTTGGCCTACCTCACCTAAACCACCTAGTCAATCCCCACCCATATTCTTGTAAAACCCCTTTGCCTACCCCACCCTTTCCCGTCACCCCTTATCCCGCCACCCGACCTTGTGTGTCAACCTTGTGTGAATTGTGTGTTGATGTGTGGATCGTGTCTGAGCTTTCTATGTGTGGATCGTGCATCTGTGTTAGTTTGTGACTTGTGCATAACTGTGTATGCATATGTCTGAATTGTGTAAGCATATGTAAATTGGGCTCTGTGTGTGAGTGTGGTGTGTGTGAGAGAGAGAATTATGAGTTTCTTGAAAATTTAAATAAAGAATGAAAAGACTGATTTACCCTCACATATAATAGTAATTTTGATAAAATTAACGACTTGGTTAATGATAGAGATTAATTTGAATAAGTTTGTGAAACAATGAAGAATAATATGCATTTCTGGTGACGACTTCAACCAAATTAAGAAAGTATAACAACATTAGGAACTAATGGCACGATTTACCAAATAAAGAAAACATATCGAAAAGTAAAATCATGAGGAGGGAGAATGGGCTAACTAATTCTTGGGCTCCAACCCAGGTTTTCTCTAAATATTGTTCCTACAGAGTAAACCAAAAATACCTTTTTCAGCATCATCAGCAAAAGCAGTATGAACAATATTTAGAGAAAACAAAGAAGATGCAATAAATAGGAAACAAGAATGAGGATGGATTCAGTATGAAGATCAAAATGTTCATTGGCAGAGTCCATGAATTAGTTAGCCCACTCTCCCTCCTCGCCACCACTCCCGACCCAGGAAGGTCGGCAAGCAAGCTTTCAGGGGTTAGAGAGATATGGTGCCTTCTGCCTTTAGAAGTGGATTTTTAGCAAGGATGAGCATTCTAAAAAATATATAACTTTCTTATTTTAAATTCTGGTCATCGGTTGAAAATAGAAGAGGGAGTAAAAAGAATACCATTTCTTTTGTAAGCAATATGAATGTTGGATCCATTGCACACAGACACGGCATCTGAACTTTCATAGGGAGAATATGACTGTAGGTAGTTGAGATCTCCTGTGACATGAGAGTTAACTCTGGAATCACTAAACCAGAAAGATTGTGATGCTGGAGCAGATGCACATTGGGCAGTGAAGGCTTGCTTCTTGTTGAGTGCCATGTGAAGTTCAAAAGATGTAGAATCTGAGAGAGACAGAATTGAGGCAAGTTTAAGGTGCAGTTCAGAGATTAGTAAGCTTGATAGTTCCATAACACTCAGAAGTTCGGCATGAACTCTAACAGATGCTAGAAATGAATTATAACCTGATGGTAGACCTTTGAGAAGATATAATATCAAATCACCATCCTTGATTGTTTTAGCTACAGTACCAAGATTATTGGTAATTGATTTGATCTGCCAAGAAGGAGAAAGATATAGCACTTGAGGCAGCACCTGCAGTGTAATTGAGGGGGAAAGACAAGTCTTCAATTGTTGATCTATAAGATACCATTGCAGGTAGTCTTGATTAGCCATTGAACTACCATTGTCAGTCGCAAGAAGTTTGACAGAAGCTGGATTGAGGCCAGATACATCATCAATTAGCTGATGTGGTTGTAGAATGGCCTGGATCTCAGCTCGCCAGACTTTATAGTTTGTATTGTCCAGCTTTAACTGTACAGGTGAGCTCAGGCTTTGGATAAGGAGACAAAGATTTGCTAGTAGCACAGAGGTGTTTGCAGACATTGATGAGCTTGTTGCCATTGCTGAAGGCTTGAGAGAGAGAGAAGTAGAGAGAAAAAATGCAGCGATAGCCCAAAAAAAGCCCTAGATAGAGAGAGAAAATATGACTTCTTTGATAACTTTAGATACCCAAGAAAGAAAAGAGAAAGCATTCTAAAAAATATCGGAAGAGCATTAGACACACCTGTATTTATAGGTAACATCACATATGGATTTACAGTCGTACAATAACTAATTCATGTGTCAACTGCTCGTTAACTAACTAACATGTGCTAATTATCCTCTAACTAGCTTAACTAACCAGTGATATTATCCTACTAGATTCTTTTGACTGCTTTGACCAACTCGAACTGTTATTTCTGAGCTGAAGTTGTAAGTTAAGCTGGAGATGTGATGACTATGTAAACTGGTTTAATTGGATAGAAAATTTATTTTATACCAAAATCAAACTATGGGAAGAAAATAGAAGGAAATTAATAAAGGAGGGATTTCAATTTGCATTTTTATCTTTGTTGTTGTCAACCAACGAAATTCTTTGGTAACGTTGGACAACTAAGATGACGTTTTTTGCTTTTTGGCTTATCCAACTCATTTATTACTATCATATCCATTTATTTTTGGAAGAAGATTCTTACTAATTTTGTACTAAATAGAAAAGAAAAAAAGTAATTACCACAAACTTGAATAGTTTTTTTAATGGGTTCAACTTTTACAACAAATCTCTACATAATGAGAGTTGCATATATTGGGCCATTCTTTGTATAGGTAGAAATATAGAAATAAATTAAAACAACTAGGCAAAAAAGTTAGAAAACAATTAAGTATTTTGTTTTTTGCTAATTACTATTACGTATTGTTTGACATAGAGCAAATCTCACAAATGGTCTCCAATGTTTACACTTTTTTTAATTTCATCCTTATTGTTTCAAAAGTGACACGTTTAGTCCTTAAAGATTGCAAAAAGTTTCAATTTAGTCCCAATGTTCAAACTTATTTTTAATTTCATCCCCATTGTTTCAGCATGGCATTTAGTCTCAAAAATTTGCAAAAAAGTTTCAGTTTAGTCCTGTTGAGATATTTCAATTGTGTTCAGTATATGAAACTTTGGGGACTAAATTGAAACTTTTTACAAATTTTTGGAACTAAGTGCATCACATTGAAACAATAGGGAAAAAATTGGAAAAAATATGTTAAACATCGAGACGCCATCAGTTTGGAGCGCGAGGCCAAGTGTATTTTCTTTTAGGACTAAAAGTGTCACTTTTAAAATAATGAGAATGAAATTGAGAAAAAGTGTAAATATTGGGGACTATTTGTAATTATTTTAAGCTTTGACATAATATAAAAGGTGGCCAAGTGGGATTGGTATCCCAGGCAAGAGTTGGAATCTGTTATATAGGGTCTTAATATGCTTTTAATTTTTATAATTATTGGCTCCATGAGTATCAAGCTATTAAATTATTATCCTATTGCATGGTCATGTTATTCCCCTCAAGCTATATCAGAACATGTACAAACTTGTTCACTACCCCCCAAGCACATGCAAAAAACCATGGGAGAATTGAACAAGTAAAGATGATATTGAAATATAAAGCAGGAGGAAACTGAAAGAACAGACCTAATACCTTCCCATGTCTTGTTTTCAACATGAACTCCCGAGCCAGCTGTTGAATCGGTGCAGGCTCAAGGAGGCGTAGGACAATGCTCTTGCCCAAAGGGTCCCCAGGAACAATGGCCCAATGATCGAGCACAGAAAGGCAGAATGCCTGCCTTGAGTGTGATAGCGCAAATCTGTCTCAAAACCAAATGACTCGATAACAGGTAAAAAGGCCTGTATACCACATAGAAAGAGATTCAGAGATGAGATCAAGAACAGTAATTTCTTTTGTTTTTCATAGCAAGGAGAATACTAACTAGTCATTTTAATTAGGAACATGACCTTAACAATGTAAGCTGGTGTTCCTGGTTGAGGTACATCAGCTGTTACGAGCCCACGCCTACGAGATAACACCGTATAAATAGCTGAGACTGTGTCTATTGGCGTTTGTATCTGCCAGAGAGACTTGCCAATCAGTAAAAGACATAATACAGCCCAAACATGACATAACAAAGCCAAACATTCAAGCTTCCGTCAGTTAAATACATGAATACAAAGACGTCAAGACCTGATTATATAATATGCCTCTTTGGGAAATCTTAAAATGCAATATGTAAGAAGCATAAGCTTAACAATCAAAAGATGAATGAGCAATGCATACAGCTTGCATGGTCAATCATGAAGACTTTGCATTATTTCTTTTTCTAATTCTATTTGGAGTGAACAGGGAACAATCAAATAAAAGCCATTAAAATATTATTTTCTGAAGTTGCTTACCTCCACATGGTATACAGGTTCCATAAGCTGAGGGGTGGCCATAAGGAAAGCTGAACTGGCCACACGTCGAGCTGTAGGGATGATCTGACCAGTTCCAAGATGCAAAGATTCAGGTGCAATCTTAGCATCAACAATTTTGAATTTAACATTTCTGATGGGCTCATCACATAGTCTCCCTTCTCGCACTCCCCACTGAAACCTGTTCCAAATATATATATTAGTCCAATAACAAAGCAGAAACCAAATCATACCAAGGAGAAAACAGAATATATCTTAGGTACCCTTGGACAATGGAATCTTTAACGGCATTCGGTAAGCCCTTGTCAACTTCACTTGAGAGTGTGTAATCTAGCAATATATTAGGTCCCTGCAGACATATTAGATTGACATCAGCAGAGAACAATAATGTGAAGCAAAGCATGCAACAAATCTGCTAATGTGAAGCAAACCGCAATGATGTTACTAGTATAACAACCGTGCAAGGTGTCCCATTACCTGCTTATCAGGCCCAAATGCCCAAATAGACCGAGCAGCAAGCAGATCCCAGCCATATTTAGTTCGAAAAAAGTCTCCGAGTCTCTTCCAAGGCCAGTCAATACTTACAACACCATTCTCTATATCCTCAGCAAGTCCTTTCTCCAGTGGCTCAGCGATCTGGTAATTAAAATAACATAATTAGGACCAAAATACACAAATATGTTTTGATAATCTCTTATCAAGATTGTACTAGATGACTTCCTTACGATAGTAATTTTATTATTCTTGTTAGGTGTTTCAGCAAAACATTTCATTGAAGACGACTCCACAACCGTTTCACAGAATGAGACAACAGGATCGGTCACCTACCATTGTGCAGAATAAGAGCATGGCATCAATACAAAACGTACATACCTTATCTAAAGAAGAAGACAACATTTAACATGTAAAAGATACTAGAACTAATTAAGGGAGTTAAAAGTACCTTTTCTTCAACTTCTGAATAAAGCTCCCTGAGGTCCTTCATTATGAAGTCTAAGTATAATTCTTCAGTTCCTAAAATGGTATGTTCTCCAGACTCTTCTTTAGTAATTGCTAAAGGATAGCTCTTACTAATCTTCCCAAGACCCTCAACCATTTTAGGCAACTCACTGGGATTTAAAGGCTCTGTCCCTGTTTTCACCACTGGAAGAGTGTTGAACTGAAGAGGATGGAATATGTACACGTCCTCATAGTTCAGATTACAAAGTGTTGCCGTTTTCATAATTGATGCATCTACACCTTCAATTAAAACCCAAGAACCAGGAGGAGCCTTGCTTATGGGTATCCTATAACGAGATTGATAAACCCAAAGTCTTAACGTCATATCCTCCTCATCCGGTGAATAGCCTTCCCCTAGTACTCATACAGTCTGTCCTATCATTATTTCACCACTGTAGACCCTACCAAAAGCATCAAATACACTGCAATCAGACTTAGGATACAATTTGGTCACACTAATCATAAGAGGACCAGAGGGATCACAATTCTCCATAGCCTGATATATTGTGGAGTCTTTAGGTCCAGTGTACATGTGCCCAACCTTCCTAGCAGCAGCAGCTTTGGCAGATGGAATGTGATGAACCAGCATATCAGTGAAGCCTGTGGCAGTACCAAAAACTGCACTACAAGCAAGCCTTAGCAGAGGCCTGACATTTAACCTGTAAGCTGCATCGCTAAGAGTAACACCAAGTTCTGCAAGAGTGACCTCAACACTCTTCTTATGTTCACCAACTACTTGGCTATATATATTGTAGAGAGGTTCGAGCACAAACTGGACAAAAGATCTTTCCATCCCACTAGCTGGTTGCTTCTTTTTAAAATTTCTGGTATCAGGATCCAAGTAATAGTCTCCCCAAAGACGAGAAGCAAACTTGTCAGCATCAAATGGAATACCGTGGAGTTTGACATAGAGCTTTGCAAATGATTGCAAAGTGAAGGACCATCCAGCTGTTGCACTTGCAAAACAAACATTCCCTAAAGTAGGATCGACAACCTGGACATTCCCAGCAGAGGAAGACGCAGCGGTTATGTGGCTGTTGATGACTTCAATGGCATGTCTAAGCTTATGGTAAGCATCATTTGGAGGCAATCTGAGCTCAGTTCTCAGCCTGTCAACCTAAATAAGACAATAAGAACAAATACATAATATTAGTTCTGCAAACACAAACAAAACCATGTGTTTTTAACTACATGGAGAACCAAATAAATTTAAAAATTACCTTACTTATCACAACAACAATTGACAGGCGCTCTTGGATCGAATGGTGTATAGCCCTCTCTGTATTCACCTATCCATAGATGTATGTGAAAAGTATTATCCAGTTATATCTTTATGCAACTACAAGTAGCAGATGTCTTATCTTAATTAGCTCTTTTAAAGAGGATTTAACCTCTCATCAAATTAACTTTAAAAGATAATGAAGCAGTTTGTAAGCCTCTAAAATGCTACAAAATAGTTACACTCACCTGCCCACCCCTCATGTTAACGGTCCAAATGATGCTAAAGAACTTGAGGCAAAAATGGAAATACCACTATATAAAAAATATCCTTGAAGGAACGTTGGCTGTGCAGGTCAGGTCCTAAACTATAGTTAGTATGACCAGAAAACAAATCTTGCTTTTGACCAGGACAGGAAGGGTTAGAGTAGAATATCAACACTAAGATCCAGATAAAACTTTAAATTAATTCAAAAAGTACGACACACAAGTATGTGGTAGTTGGAAAAAATTTTACAACACAATTGTCATGCAGCTCGAAAGTAGGACAGGAAACTGTACAAGGAACATGCTCAAACCCTTAAAGAATACAGCTACAACAAGAATGCCTATGATATATCTCAGAAATGGGCTGAAACGTATACATTTTGATGGCAACAACATATATAGAACAATGTTGCATCTTGTAGCATTCTCACCGCCATTTTCCAAACGAGGGAACAGCAGTAGAAAAATTAAAGAACTCAAAATACTTACTGTCACTCCCTCAGCAGCATCCACAATCAACACTGCACCATATGCAAGCCTGAAAGCAGCCGTCATCTCATCAGAAAAGTTCACATGACCTGGTCTATCCATAATGTTACAAAGGTAGCACTCAGAGATGCTGTCTTCAATTATTAGAGTCATCGGAACCGCCTTAATTGATATCTTCCACTCCTGCTCATCTATCCTCGAATCTGTATATCTCATATGCTTCTCGCTCTTCTCATCAAAAGTTGAGATGTGGTGGGTTTGCTCAATCAACATATCCATGAAAAGGGTCTTCCCATGATGCAAGTGTCCCACCAAAGCCATGTTTCTAACCAATGAAGGATTTGACATCAGACCCAACAAGATCTGCGTCGACACATAAGTTGACGAGTCCTAAACACCCAACTCAAACTTGAGATTCTTGACAGATTTAATTATAGGTTGCTCCAAAGGTAGTTCATCTTCATCCATAACCAACGTCTCAATTACTTCAACATAAACCTCTTCAGAAGTGGGATAGTACTTTTTGTCCTCAGCAAGGACAACTTGGTTATCCATATCAACATCGTCCCTAGTTATTAACCACCCATTTGAAGCACCAGGTCCTTGCTCGTCCTCAGATACAGCCCCCCCTCATCTTCAGTCCTGTCAATGAGTTCATCACCTTTCTCCTCCCTATCACTCTCCTGATCAGGTCCGATATAGTTCCCAAACTCATCATACAAAATGTCATACATGGCTCTGTTAAATCTGCCATAAACAAATTACTAATCAATAAAAGGTTAACAATCCAAAAACTCAAAGTATTTGCTTCAGTGAAATAAGAATTAAAAAAAATCCAAAAACAAAGTGTTTGCTTCAGTGAAATAAGAATTTAAAAAAATCCGAAAACTCAGAGTATTAGCTTCAGTGAAATAAGAATTTAAGGACTACAAATAAAGCAACTATACCCTTCCCCCCCCCCCCCCCCCCCCCCCCGGGCCCTCCTCAGGCTGGTTTTTCACAGTAAGCTTCATTAAGCAACAATTACACTCCTAAAACAATAATCGACGGCTATGCTATAAGCTGGTAACTAATAGGCTACAACTATTTCGAGTAAAAAACTTTTTGGTCCCTCAACTCTTTGAAATACCCAAAAACTCACATGCATAACGCGCAGTGAGCCACATTCTTATAAATTAGATAATTAGATTGTTCGATGTTAGCCTAATGTGCAACTTAGGCAAAACACAAACTACAAAAATTCAAGCAACACTAATACTCCTAAGACTGCAAAATTAATAGTACACGAGCTACAATTAAACTACATGATCAGATTCAAATAGCAAAATAATAATAACAATAATTAATTCCAAACACCACTTGCACTTTTAAAAATCCATTAAATTGTCAAAAATAAACTAATGATTTATGAAGCCCATGATAATTTTTCAGCATCGATGGACTCTACATGGACGCATTCACCAAAATCCCCATTACCGAGTCATGTAGTCTAGGCTAAAGTTACACTCATTCAACATTCGAACATAGTACTGGACGGATCTAACTTCACGGGTTTAGTTAGAAATTTCATTTACAACAAATCATTATGAGAAATCAGAAAATTGTGAGGAAATCAGAAAATTATGAGAAATCGAAAAACCCTAACAACCAAATCACCTACATTCTAAAGAAAGCTTCAGAAACCCTAAACCCTAAGCTTAAATTTGATATGGAGATGACAACAATGATTTTTTTTCAAGAAAACAAACCTTACAATTAGTCTGCCGGAAGCAGAATCAATCCCTCGCGTGCTGTTTTTCTTCGAGCTTGGAAGATGAGTTCACGATTTTGTGTGTGTGTGTGTGAGGTACTGTGTGTGTGTAATCGTTTTTTTTCTTTTTTTTCTTGGTGAAATTATCGAGTCATGTAACATAGTACTGGACGGATCTAACTTCACGGGTTTAGTTAGAAATTTCATTTACAACAAATCATTATGAGAAATCAGAAAATTATGATGAAATCAGAAAATTATGATGAAATCAGAAAATTATGAGAAATCAAAAAACCCTAACAACCAAATCACCTACATTCTAAAGAGCTTCAGAAACGGAAGCCCTAAGCCCTAAGCCCTAAGCCCTAAGCCCTAAGCCCTAAGCTTAAATTTGATATGGAGATGACAACAATGATTTTTTTTTCAAGAAAACAAACCTTAAAATTAGTCTGACGGAAGCAGAATCAATCCCTCGCGTGCTGTTTTTCTTCGAGAGGTCGCAGTTTTTTGTGTGTGTGTGTGTGAGGTACTGTGTGTGTGTGTAATCGTTTTTTTTTTCCCAAGGTGAAATTGTGTGTAATCTGATATGGCTTTTTTTTTTTTTGGGTAAATGGTACTGTGATTTGTTGAAAGTTGAAATGACCCCTTTACTTTTAAAAGTATACAAAAATCTCCTTTATTATTATTATTGTTATTGTTTTTATTTTTACAAAAGAATCTATACATATAAGAATCTATACATATAAGGGACGGGAATTTTAAAATGTTGTGTTTTGATGGGGTTATGTTAGTTATTTAATAAATAAGTGTATTTTTTCATACTAAGTATGAGAATCAAAATAAAATTGAGAATATCATTTTATTCTGAATACTATTCGGTGTACCAATATCAAATAGTATTTATCCATATCCATCTTCTCCTTAATGTGTATGTATGGCTAGTCTACATGCCTATAGAAATTACTTTGATATTTTTTCATCTTCTTTGCCCATATCTAATAAGCATACTTATAGACATGCTAAAGGGGTAATCAAAATTTGGTGATAAATGGGTGATACGATCCATATTATAATTATCATATTATTTTCTTACTTTAATCTAAATATCTAAACATTTATATATCATCGGGAGTATACCGTGAAACAAGTTCTAAAAAATCATGAATTCTCGACCTAACACCAACTATAACAAGGTCGCTCTCACTAAAGGGAAGAGTCACGAGTATTTAATATATTAAGAAAGGCTATCTATTTTCCCTTCACTATCCTTGCGCAACTCTATTAGATGAAATCAAAAATATCTTAACCATAACATATGCACAAATATATATATAATTACACGCACACATATATGTGTGTGTGTGAACTCATTAACTAATAGCATGTATATACTATTGAAAAATTTGGACCAATAAAATATAACCATATTCAAAATAGTAAAAACTAAAAAATTTTAAAAAAAAAAACGAGCTTAATTACCTTTTCCTTTCATTTTAAACTTCATATGACAATTTTTTTAGCTTATTTAAATGTTCACCACTTAGTCATATGTATGTCGGTAATGGACGTTTTTGGTAGACTTCCCTAGTTGGGCCAAGTTACATATACATATATTATTTCATGTTGGGTTAACAAGTTCTCATATATGCTCATTTTTTAGGCCTATTTTATGGAGGGCCATGGCCACTTTAAATATTTGGGCTTCGCGGACTAGCCCTGATTGCATAGATTGATAAAGAGAAAGAGAGTGATTTGTTACCACTTCTTGAAATAAAAGCTCATCAAGGAGAAGAAAAGCCCCTTTAATTCCATGTCTAAAGTTAGCATGTCTCATATGCTTAACAACCACTAATTCAACAATACTTTTTTTTGCCAAGTTACTAAACAAAGACTTCATTTAAAATTGAATATGATTGTTTAACAAAAATTGTGTCAATGTTTTAAGCGATTAAAATTTAGTCTATTAGAGAATAATTTACTTTATTCACGTTCGTACTTTTTGGATTCTTATAAACACTTACGTGCATCTTTGTATTTTCTTTTTTGGCTAATTTATAGATACCTACCTACATGTTCCTATATTTTGAAGTTTATTCTATATTTCAAAATATTTATTACGTTTTTTAAGGTGATCTCATAATTTACTTATTTGGGTGGTACATTTTGTACCACCAAATTAACTCCAACAATAATGATGTATTTTGATGCTTAAATCATATAATGTTATCACAAGGTTTCCATTTCTTCTAGGGAAATTTCTGATAATGTTTTTTCTTGTAAGACCTATATGGCTTGTCAAATCATTTTCTATGGTATTTCTTGGAATTTCTGTGAGTTCTATCAGCATGAGGAGTCTGGATCCTTTCCATGTCATACTATTCATACCAATTACCTAATTCATTTCTGGTGGTCAGATTATGTTTCTTTAACTATGCCTTGAATCTAAGATCAGTACATATCTTTAAGGCTGTCTTGTTAATTTGACTTATGATATCACCATAAGTCATGGTTAAAATCTAAGCTTGGGAATTCTTGTGATAGGGCTTATTTAACTTGTTGTGCAAATAACTTTGGAAGGTCGGCAATAAACCTTTCTTTCTGGTAACTGGCATTGTTGTCTGGACGCTAGTATAACTTATTAAGGAAAACATCCTTATACCAATGAAAGTCTTGTAATCTTCTACATCTCAAATTCTGAAGAATTTCAGATGTTCTTTCTTGGTAAATGGTCGGGTCACCAATAAAATGGTAGGTAATACTATAAACTAAGGCAGATAAAGCACATGACTCTGTCTGACCTTGGTCATTGGTGATAAGGGTTCCTTGGTCATTGGTCTTCTGCATATCTAAGATAACAGTTTTGGTGGTGTCATCTAAAAGGTCATCCCACCATCCTTTCAATTGGCTTATGAAGCCAATGATGATGTTTCTGGTGGCTTCTCTTTCAGAGATAGTATGTTTGTAAATGTTACCAACAATTATCATTTGTTTGGTAAGGTTAAAAATCTGGTATTCTGTCATTCCATCTATGTTCCATTCATAGATGTTACTGTCAGAATAAGCTTTGTGTGACTGGGGTTCCTTGATGAGGAGGTCTGGAGGTGTTGGTCTGGGATAGAAACTTCTAATTTCTGGTCCAACGATCTTGTTCAAATTTAATCTATTCTGGTGAATAGTCCTATCTGGTTCACTATCGGAACTAGTGGAACTACTGTCTGATTGCTTTAAAACCTGAAGTGCTGGTTGACTGGAATAAGCTTCTGGTTTCCTAAGTTTAGCATAAATCTCTTGTATTATTTTGGCATTCTTTTCTTCTAGGGATTCTATCTTTGGAATAATACTGGTTATCTTAAATAGAAGTGACTTAACTGGAGAAACTATTTTAGTACTGGTAGAAGATAGTTTCAAAGAATCAAACGATTTTGCCAAAGGGGCAGAAGTCTGTTTAACTGGTCTCTTAAGCTTTTCTTCTATGGTAGTTATGGTATTATTTTCTAATGTATTTTCAATACGTTCTACTTGTTTTTAGAGGGTCACTAATGAAAGATTGGTCCAATTGCCTTGCTCAGCAATATCTTTTATGTCTGGTGGTTGGACTGTAGTAATGACTGCTGGTTTTAAATCTATGGTTCCTTTTGTGTTAACGATCTGGGTTTTCTGAAAAGGGGGATGTTCAGCTTCAAGAACATCACTGGTGTTTGGTTTGTTCTGTTACCTGGTTTTCTTTTCTAAGACTGAGATGTCTAAGTTTTTTTCTATTTCTTTCCCTAAACCAAAGGAAAAATGGGATATTAAGCTTAACAATTTTCATGGTTTGGTACCATTGTTCTCTGAACTGGATACACTATTCTTCGCTGTAAGCAGCAAAGAAAGTCTTCCTAATTCTAGTGTTTCTTTGCAAAAGAAATTCTTCTTTTAGAATCTGTTTGTTGATCTCGAAGTCTTCGGTTAACATGTTACAGCCCATTTCTGAAGTTGTAGGATTGTAGTCAACAGATGTTGTATCTGTTGGCTCAAATTCTCAGTACACTGGTCTAGCTACAAGTGTCTGTTCTTCAATCTTAATTCCAAAGGGAATAGATTGATTCTGGGTTCTAGTCGTCCTAGTTGTTGATGGTAAATCAACAAATCCTTGTATAGGGTCAGAAATACTAATCCTAGAAATACTGGAGGTAGTTCTAGATAGACGAGATTCTAGATCTCCTCTGTCCATCTTGATATTGTGGCAATTTTTACCTTGACTTTAACATCATATATGATACTTTGTGCATGATAAAAAAGAACTTAAAGGAACATCGATTGGTTGCAGAGAAGACAATAAAATAATTGTCAATTACGTTTCGACAATAATTTGGTCGAGAATTAAATATTTGGCGTAAGACCCAAAAAACATTTATAAGAAATTATGAGTTAATTAGTTTGCTGATAGGCTCATGGATCGCATGTAATTTCGAGAATCACTTTCTACACGTTTTGAACAAATAATTGATTAGAAAAGTTCACCCTAACACAACATATGGCAACACGTTTTGTAAAACAAAGTCTAAAATTAACCCTACAACACATAGGGACAAGTTTGAGGGAAAAAAAATGTTAAAAATCTAACTCTATACAAGACCTAATCTAGTAATTTGGCAAAGTTTTTGTCTTGACTTGCTTGTTCATTTTGGTCATTTGACATTTATTCCTTTTAAATGCATGTCCGTTTAATGACGCCAACTATGAAGGCTAAATATGTATTCTCTCCTCAAAGTAGTGGCAAGACATGTCATTATTACATGCCACATGTCACACTATGGATAACTTGTTTGTCACATCAATAGTAAATGTCCAGATAGAATAATTTTCCCTCCAAAGATTTTATAATCTTAGTACCACAGTCCTCTATATTAAAAAAGTCATTATTTTTAATGGAGAGTACGTTGCACTCGCCTGCATTGCAACTAAGGTTGATTTTTATAAGTTTTACCACTAAAATAAATTTATACATTTACTAAAATGCCCTCTTTTAGCAAAACATATATATATATTTATAAACACTTATATTCCCCAACCACCCTACCCCCATCCCCATCCCTGTCAGCCAACCCCTACTCAGGCTCCCCACCTACGTGTGTAAGCTTAGCAGCAAGAAAGGAGATCATTTTCATTGCTTGACTTTGCTAACGTTGGAATAATTAAAGTAGAGTCAGGGACAAATGAAGAAATAATCATTCTGGAGAGAAACTCCATAACTTTTTTGAATTCCTACATTCTGGCAAAGGTAACCGATGATGGTATTCCAAGACAGGCTATTGGTTACATGTCTATGAAACATTTCATCAAACAGATCTTTTACCACAAGGAACTTACCAGCATCACATAAGCTCCAACAAGCACATTATGAGTCCAGTATTAACAAAGTTACTATCATCCAAAAACTTCTTAGCTTCATCTTAGTTTATTTAATTTACAAAAAGCATGTATTACATCCACCAACACTTCATCATATGGCATAAGCCACCATCCATCATTTCATCAAAAATATTTATACTGTCGTAAACTTGAAGGTTATGGCATAAATATTTCATGTCACTCCATATGTTAATGAATCGAGAAGAACGCGAGAAGCTCTAATCAGTCTGAACAATTTCATAGCTTAATTTGGTTTATGTTGCCTGTATAATATATATATATATTCATACACACATACACACAAATATTTATGTCAGGGAAATTAGAAAAGTGAGAAAAGAAAAATAATTGAGGACATTTTTGTCTTTTTGTAATTTATGTTATCTAACTTAACGGAATGTTAGGGTTGGGGCAAGTGTGCTTACTTTTCAAAATAGTAGGGGGTTTCTATGTACTTTTGAAAATGTAGGGGGTCCTGTGTACTTTCAGCAAATCACAGGGGGTTACTGTGCCATTTACCTTTTTTTTTTTTTTTGGTCAAAGGCTCTATTTGGCCTAGTTTTTGGATACTCAAAAGCGCTTCCTGTGAGTTTAGAAGCTGAAATAACTTAATTTACCCATTTTTAAAAGTGTTTTTAGGTAAAAGCTGAAGTTGAAAAAAGCTAAAAACTGAGAAGCTCCAAATTAGAACTTTTCAAAAAAAGTTTTTGCGAAACTGTTTTACATAATGCAGAAAACCATTTTTTTTTCTTTTTTCTCAAATTTACCCCTCCCTATTTTTAAAATTCGATATTATCCTCAAAATTTTTAAAAGCTCTACGTTGTCTAACACATGCCAAATAATCAACGGTTTTTGTTCAAAAGCACTTCTTGTAAAAGCTCTACAATTCAAAAGCTGAAATTTCATAGCTAGGCCAAACAGAGCCAAAGTCTGATATGACTTTGATTTTTCAGGGTTAGCTAAGGGTAAATTTTACACTTAGTCCCTATTGTTTACAACTTTTTTCAAGTTGTTCCTTAATGTTTTTAAAAAATCATATTAGTCCTTAATATTTATAAAGTGATTCAAATTGATCTTTATTATTCAAAACTAGTCAATTTAATCCCTATTATTTCTCATAAAATTTAATTTGGTCCCTAGAGGTCACGTGCAGGGACTGGAATGAATTTTTTTAGAAAATAATAAGGATTAAATAATTTTTTTTAAAAAAATAATAGAGACTAAATTGGCTAAGTTTGAACTATAGGGACCATTTTGAATAACTTTTATAAATATTAAGGACCACTATAAATCTTTTAAAATATTAAGGACTACATTGAAAAACTTGTAAATAATAGGGACTAAGTGTGAAATTTACCTGTTAGCTAACTTAGTGGAATGCACATGGCTCTACTAAATCCATATTTTTTTTAGTCGTAAAATGACAAATTTACCTCTCCAATGTTATAATTAGTCTAACGGAAGCTGACGGTAATGACTTTTATGGGTATTTAAAAAAGTTGAGGGACCATTTGGGCATTAATGACAAACCTGAGGGACTAATAAGTTTTTCTCTCGAACCATTTCATAAATCATAGAGTCTATTAAGAAAAAAAATATAAAAAGTGGAATATAGTATAAGAAAATAATTCAGTAGATTTAGCATATAAATTCATTCTATTTGAGTTTAAATTCTACCAAAAAAATTTCTCATGGTGAAAATGCTAGACAAACATTCAAAGAATAATTATCCTTAAAATTTTCTTATAATACCATCACCAAAACAAATGCCCTATAAGGGGCAACCAGAGGCAAGAAGCTCCCGTTATACGCGCAACCAGGGAAATTCTCAAACCCCTTCTAGATTTATTGTACATCTTGTAAAAAGGCAAAAAATTGTTTCTATGACTCAAACCAACAATATCAAAGAAAAATTAATAAACCCTATTATCAGTAACATTTTACACATGATACTGAAGTAGGAGACAAAATTGTATTTGATCAAAATAGATGTAGGTAAATTTCGCTTGCGGGTAATTAGGAAGGGTGGTAGTAGTGGTGGAAGAAGATAATATAACCTTTTTTGTTTTATTCTTTTTTCCGATAAATTGTGACTTTTTTTTATAAACTTTGGAACTTTGGGACTTTGGAATTTATAATCATCATTTGGTTGTTTGATACTGATGGGATTATTCATTTTGGATTCATTTTTTATCGTAATATAAAGCTTATAAATTGAACGTTGGTGAACCTTTTTTTTTTCTTGTGCTTGTGAGTCATATCGGTGCTTAGGAGTTGAAGTTGAAGCTCCAAATTCGATGGGTGGTTCGTCGGTGAAGTTGAACTTGTTTTTGGTATTTGCGTTATTTCCTTTTGTTGTTTCTTTGAAGAGGAACTGGTTGAAGTCGGTTAAAGCTTTTAGTTCTTGGTCTTTTTTTTGCTCAAATATGTGAACTGGGTTTGATTTCATATGCGAACTGGATTGATTTTATATGCACAATTTTTTTGCTAAAATATGTGAAAGGGGTTTCATATGCACAAGTTCTTTTGCTAACATATGTTAAATGGGTTTCATATGCACAATTTCTTTTGCTAACATATGTTAAATGGGTTTCATTTTATTTATAATTTTCTCCACATTTTTTTTTGCTAATATGTGTAAAAGGGGTTTTATATGCACAATTTTTTAACCTAACATATATGAAATAGGTTTGATTTCTTTTCTAATTTTCTTGTACATTTTTTGGTAAACATATGTCACATGTGCAACAATGTTAAGTATGAGCCATAGGAACAAGTATATTCTTGATTTACGATATGCTAACAAGAGGTGTGGAATTTACAATCGACTCATTAACATAGTATTTGTAATGGTGGATGACAAAGAATTAAAAGGATGCTTGAATTACAAATGTCACCCTTACAATTATTTTAAATGGAATGACCCTTCAAAAAGTGACTTGGTTTAAAGGTAGAAACGCGTAACATCTTATGCATCTTCTAGAAGAGTCGAGGAATATCATGGTGACAATGAGAAAATCACTATTGTGACGACCCAAACCTAGCATATAGTCATTTTATTAATTTGCATATATTCATTTCATTAAATTGTACAATACTTGGAAAAACGTGCCAAGATAACTGTTTGCATTCATTTAAATTATATTTAGTTGACTTCCCCGAAATAATTATTTTTATTTTTTTTATTATTAGAATTTACTTTAATAATAATTTAAAATGATTTAATTTCACTATTTGAAAGTGAAGCCTCGAACCCGAGAATAATTATTTTTATTATTATCACAATTTGTATTTATTTAATTATATTTAATTGATTTACATAAAGTTATTAATTTATTACTTTCATTAATTATACTTATTTAATTTATATTTAATGATTTGTCGGGACACTTATTCAATTATTTTAATTATTTAAAATTGTTTTACATGTCTTTAAATTAATTTGTCTTACTGTTCGAACGGGAAGTTCGAGCCCGGATCTGAACGAGCTAGTTTATTATTTTAATAATTATATTTATTTATGTTTCCCGGACCCGAACAAACTGGATTATTTTCAATATTAATTATAATTATTTAAATTGGATTTCAAAGGGTTATTAGAAATGATTATCTTATGTTTATTAAATTGGACTTCATCTCTACTGACAAACAAGCTCTATATGCCTGGGAGAGTGATCTGCTCCTCAACTCTAATCTTCCCCTTTATTCCAAATTCCTAACTAAAGTCTAGATCAAGTTGTGCGACTTGATCTTGCTAAACTAAACTAAAAGAAAAACTATTTGAGTTTCTTAAAAAGTTGAAGTTTACTTGTAAGAGAGAAAGAGAGAGATCTCAAAAGAGAAGGTGCGATTGTAAAGCTTAGAGAAGAGGCCTTTATATAGGAAATCCAGGAGGCAATTATGTCTGAAAACAAAATCCTAAAAGGCAAATGATTAGGACTTTGAATTATCATTTAATTTTATAATTAAATAGAAAATCTTTTTTCCACCTTGTGTTCACACTGACCTCCACCTACACGTCTAAGGCCTAGGACTTGGTGCCTAGCCTACTCCACCTTGGCCTTGATTCGCGTGCCAAGGTCATGGCTCAACCCATGCGCTCTATTTAATTAAATTAATTAATTATAAAGTCCAAATTTAGTCTACTATTTAAGAATAATACTATTTCCAATCATGTGAAAATTATCTTAAATATTTAGTAGCCTTTTTGACTTTAATTAATTAATTAATTAATTAATTAATTGACATTTAATAATTATTTAATCTAAAATTCAGCCAATAATCAAAATAGAAAATATATTCCACAAATAAGAAATTCTCTATTCATGATCTCTAATTGACTACGGATTAAATCATCTATTTCAATTAGTAATTCTTTATTTTAGTAAATACACTTATAAGGTAAATGGCTAGAAGGAGGGCCAAAGACATCATTATCCTTCAACTAAAAATGATTAAAATATTCTCTCTAGCCTCCTAAAAATATTTTGCCACTTTAACCTTAGTCTATTCCACTAAAAGATTATGGCTACACTTCAAGATAATTATTGTATAAACAGGAGTTAGTTAATAATGTATGACGCTCAGTCTTTAGACCAACTAAGTGATAATGACCAAATCGCTCCTCTATAATCACTTATAGGCAAGACAGGTTTACTAAGTATACTATTACGTCTTTGACTACATCTTATTCTTCTTAGAACCTCTAACCCATAATCTAACTATCCTCCGAAAGTTACTCATTTATATGTAGGAGCTACCCATAAGTGTAACAACCAGTACAACAAACTACTACTATGCATAGATTCGGAATGATCAACTTGGATCATTCTAAGGGAGTGATTATTGTATAGATTCTTTATTGCATATGCATGTCCCTCCTAACCAAGTCCAGATACCCAAATCACAGAGCTATTGACTTATAGATAAGATCTTACCTACAGTGACTCAAAGTACAAGAACTTGACTTCATCAATCCATCTACATGTGCTCAAGATTAAGAGCATTGGCCCACTTAGAAGCTAGTAGGTATGGGTGATCTCTTTCTTTGATAGTACTTAATTAGAGTATCATATCTCCGGTGACCCGTCTAATGCATACACATGCATAAGTGAAGTAAGTTTGGAACTCTGTCTATGACCAAGACAGATCACCCTATTATGAAGGTCACTTATTGACAATAACTTCTACCATAGTAGAGTGCCCAGCTTTACTACTAAGATATGGACTAAACAGTTCTGCTTGACAAGTAATCATGACTTAGACCTTTTGCATGTAACCATCACGTACCTAAGTCAACACTTGAAGCAAGGACCTTATATACACATATAAATCAACCACATAAGAGAGAAATATGCTCATAAAATGAGATGACATTTAATTAATTATTACAAATATTCAAATACATTGATGGCAAAGTGCTAGTGGTCTTTTAGGCATATCCCATTCCCAACACACTATCCCCTTTACCTTAGGCCAGGGAGAAAAACAACTGAGAATAATGGCAGATTTCATTATCATTGACTATGAATCTGCATACAATTAGATAATTGGTTGGGTGGCCTTCAACCACTTCGGGGTTGTTGCCTCGACCTATCACTTAACGTTGCGGCTCTCGAGCCCTGAGGCGTTGCCACCCTAAAGGGAGAACAAATGTTGGCCCAGGAATGCTACATGGCTTCCCTGAAGACAAAGAGAGCTGAAGCTTGACAACTCAAGATTCTAAAGGAGAAGAAGGATGAGAATAAGGTGACCCTAGTAGAAGAGCTAACAAAGGTCGAGCTGGATGATAGAATAACAATCAAGATCAGGAGTGAGCTGCTATCTAACCTAAAGAAATGTATAACCAACTTTCTTTCTTATAATCAAGATATATTTACTTGGTCTGCTTTTGACATGATTGGGCTTGGCCCAAATGTCATGGTCCACCATCTCAACGTGGACTTGAGTTAACGACTTATCCAATAGACAACGTGTTCTTCTACGTCAAGAAAAACAAGATCATACATGAGGAGGTCAGGAAATTATGGTGAGTTGGTCATATCTACGAGATAAACTACCTAATCTAGTTGGCCAATGTGGTGCTAATATCAAAGAGTCCAGGGAAGTGGAAGTTGTGCATAGATTTTGTACATTTAAACAAGACCTGCCCAAAAGGCTATTATTCTCTACCCATAATTGACCAAATAATGGATACAACTTCAAGATATAAGTTGTTGACCTTCATAGATGCTTTCAAAGGCTACAACCAGATTCAGATAGCTCTTGAGGACGAGGAAAAAATGACTTTCATTACTAAGATGTGCATATACTGTTACAAAGGTACGCCCTTCGGCCAAAAAAATGTCAGGGTGACCTATTTGTTGGGATTACAATACCTAAAAGCTCACTGGCACGTGATATTTCAATTACATTGGATACATATTGTGATTGTTATTATTAATCAAAGCATTAATTCATTTTCTCTATCTTGTTTATGCGTATTTTCTTATATAGAGGTTCTTGATCCAAGTGAGTGACTTAGGTGAATGGTGGTCGAGCACAGAAGGTCTAAGTCATTGGCACTTGGTTCTAGATTTAGTTCTTACTGATTGGTATAGTTAGGCACTTTATCAAGGTTTAGGTTATAGTGAGATAGTCTCCTATAAAGGGTGGTATGCCTTGGTCATTGATAGGTTTTCAGACTAGGCCTCACTAGTGTGTATGTGTGTCACACATTGAACAGACCACTTAGGTATGATCTCTTAATAGGTACTATCAAAGATAGAAATTGAATATATCTTATGATACTAAGTGATCAATACTCTTAATCTTGGGCATATGTGGATGAATTGACGAAATCAGTTTCATGTACTTTGATGCACTATGAGTGAGACCTCAACAATTGGTCAATATCATTGTGTGTTAGGCATATGTGACTAGTTGGAACGTGTGTATGCAATATAGAATCCATGTCGTCGTGTGATAGAGTAATCGATTCCTTATGATTATCCAATAGATCATCTAAATCTTAACTTAGTGGTATACCCAAGAGGTATATCGGGTATCTAGTTGAGCGTCACTCCTTAGATCAAGTGTTTTGTATCTAAAGTATGGCTATTTAAAGGATTTAGATATCTAAAAGAGAAGATGCAATTAAGGAAGAGATAGTACAGTTAAGACTTTTTGATTGCGAATGTTACATGGAGGGGTATTTTGGTCATCTTACTTAGTAGGTTGAAGACAAATGTTGTACGTAGTGGAATGAGCTTCTATGAATAATAGTATTCATCTTGGAGAGTAGCCATGATTTTTTAATGGAATAAGTCAAGGTTGAAAAGCCTAAATGTATTATGGGATTAGCAAAGGCATTTTGACCTTTTCAATAGCCAAGTTATTTATGTCTTTTGGTCCATCTTCTAGGCTACTTCCTATTTGATGCTAATATTGTATTTTACTAATTTTCTATATACCTAGGAATTGCTAAATTAAGAGCCATAATGCAACTAAAAGTCATAGTCAGGTAGACTTTCCATTTTGATAATAGAATTTCCTGAATTGACTATTGAGCTCATCATGGAATCTAATTATATTTAATTTAGCAACTTAGTGCACAAAACATGAAGCTAGGCATGTGGAGCATGTGTATAACTTGTGGATGAGGTGTAGAGCTTTCAGAAGGTGTATTAGTTAGATTATGATGGATTACTTGGAGTCTAGGGTTCATGGAAGTGTCCAGATGCGTTCTTTATTGGGTTTCAATTGGTGGGTTGGGCACTTCATCAAGGTTTATGTTATAATAAGATAGTCTTTTGTAAAGGGTGACCTGCCTTTTGTCATTGGTAGGTTTCCAGACTAAGGCTCACTAATATGTGTGTCACACATTGAACGGACCACTTAGGTATGATTTCTTAATAGATATTATTAAAGATATAGATCGAATATACCTTATGCTACTAAGTGATCAATACTCTTAATCTTAAGCATATGTGGATGAATTGACGAAATCAGATTAATGTGCTTCGATACACTGTAGGTAAGATCTTAGGAGTGGGTCAATAGCTCTATGTGTTGAGCATATGAGTATGACTGGTTGAAACGTGCGTATGCAATATAGAATTCATGCCATCGAGTGACAGAGTAATCGCTCCCTTGTGATTATCTAATAAATCATCCAAATTTAAGTTTAGTGGTACAGCCAAGGGGTATATCGGATATCTGGCTTGAGGGTTGCTATCTATTCAAGTGTTCCATATCCGGAAGATAATTACTTAAAGGATTTAGATATCCCAAGAAGAAGATGTAATCAAGGAAGAGATAGTAAAATAAAGTCTTTCTTGTTTGTGAGTGTTCCATGGAGGGGTATTGTAGTCATCCTACTTAGTATGTCAAAGACAAAGGTTGTACGTAGTGCAACGTGCTTCTATGAACAATTGTATTCATGGAAAGTGGCCATTATTTTTTAGTGGCATAAGGCTCTGTTTGGCCTAATTGTGAAATTTTAGCTTTTCAGTTGTAGATCTTTTAGCAGTATAACTTTGGTTAGAAGTGTTGTTAAACAAAATTTATTGACTGTTTGGCTTATGTTGAGAAATGTTGAGCTTTTAGAAAATTTATAGGCAATTTTGGATTTTAAAAATATGAAAGGGTATATTTGAGAAAGAAAAAGAAAACAGCTTCCCGCATTATGTAAAAACAGCTTCGCAAGAGCCTATTTCGAAAAGCTCCAATTTGAAGTTTCTTATTTTTCAGCTTTAGCTTTTACCTAGAAGCACTTTTAGATATGTGCCAAACAGGTTAGGCTTAATTTTTAAACTCATAGGAAGCACTTTTGAGTGTCAAAACACTAGACCAAATAAAGCCTAAGTCAAGGTTGAAAAGTCTAAATATGTTACGGGATTAACAGAGGCGTTTTGGTCTTTTCAGTAACCAAATAGTTTATGTATTTTGGTCCCTCTTCTAGGATACTTCATATTTGATGCTAATATTGTATTTAACTAGTTTCCTATGTATCTAGGAGTTGCTAAATTAAAAGTCCTAATACAACTAGAAGTCTTAGCCAGGTAGACTTTCCATTTTGATAATGTAAATTCCTGAATTGACTGTTGAACTCATTATGGAATCTTACTATATTTAATTTAGCAACTTAGTGCAAGAAACATGGAACTAGCATGTGGAACATGTATGTAACGTATGGATGGGGTGTATAGCTTCTAGAAGGTGTATTAGTTGAATTATGATGGATTACTTGGAGTCTGAGGTTCGTAGAAGTGTCCAAATATATTCATTATTGGTTTGTGGCACTATCTTCTATTCCAACTGGGTTTTATCTTTCTAGTCTTTTCTTATCTATAAATAGAGCTATTCTATACCTCTCACACATACACTTACATGACACAAAGAAAAAAAAAAATAGAGAAATCTTTCTTCTTTTCCACAAGTAGGTCAAGGAATAAGAAGAAGAATCCCACAATTTTTCATAGCATCTTAGAGAAGGAAGAAGCTTATAGATGAGAAGATCAAGAGGTGTTTTTTGTCTCCAAAACTTGTAGATCTTCTTAGGGCAAGTTCAAGATTGAATTTATTGTTTTTTGTTAATTTCTTAAGCTAACGAATCCATGTAACAAATTCTACTACATGCTGAATTTTGATCTTTACACAATTAGAATTCACATGCTAGTTTTGGTTATGCAATTATTCTTCTTAGAGTTATGTGGTTTGATCCTAGATAAGCATGCTATTATGTTTCCACTGCGTTATAAAATTTTTAAAACCTTACTTATATCTAGGTAGCATGCACCTTCATTATTGGAAAATGGTGACCAAAGTGTTTGAGGACAAGATCGGGAGAAACATGAAGATATATATAGATGACATGCTGGTTAAAAGCAAGGATGCTAGACTCATATTGATGATCTGGCTGAGGCCTTTGCCGCAATGGCTTGGGACAGAATCAAACTAAATCCAGAAAAAAATGTGTGTTTAGGTTGAATGCTGAAAGTTCATAGGATTCATGGTAACAAGTGGGGGATATAGGCCAATCCGAAGAAAATCTAGTTAATTTTGGAATTGAGCACTTTTTAACCATAACAAATAATACAAAATTGATAATTAATTCATATGTTTTACAATTAAGAAAACATAGATTGTTTATCCATGGTGAAAATGAACTTATGCTACTGAAGTTAGCACACAAAGCTCATTGTTTTAACCAAAAATTCTAATGCTAAAAGACATACCGTAAGTATTTGCATAAACACCATAAATTCACATAAAATAATTTTTTTTGCTCATATAACAATGAAGTAAAAAGTCTAACACAAAGTAATAGTTTCTTCTTAAAGAACATTATAAGGATCGTTAGAGAAAATATGTGAAACACAACACATTATGGGCCGAAAATGGAAGCATGAAAATTTAAATTTTTTCTTCCATAATCCTTTGTAATCACATATATTCTCTAAAGAAATTCCATGAAACAATATGCATATATAATATATCAACTATATATTATAAACAAGAAGTATAGTTAGTTGTATACCTGCTTGAAGATAGCCAAAGTAGTGGTAGAAGACTTGATGATACGGACTAGCTCCCCCTCTCGTGTGAAAGATCTAGGCGGAAACACCGAACATCCAAGGACAATCTACACTCAAAGACTAAATGTGCTAGCTTGTCTTAAGTGGTGTAAGCTTGTATGTGTGTTAGAAAATCAAAAGAAAAACTCCTTTTTCTTTTCTTGCTTGAGCCGAGAGCACCAAGAGAGAATGAGAGGACAAATTTTTTCTAACTCTTATGCTTCTCTCTTGCTTGTGCCGTGAGTGAATGTGAGAGAGAGTAAAGAAAAATTCTTATCTTGCTTGTGCTTCTTTAGCCGTGTAAAGGAGAGAGATTAAGATAATCTTTTGCCTTGATCTTATCTTGATCTTGTGATTATTTGAGTGTTAGAGTAACCATAAAGTTTTATCTCTCTTCATCTACTTGTATATCTAATCATTACAAAAGAAAGTCATGCAAAGGCTCTACTTTTTAAAATTAGATCTTGGTCATCCATTTTGAATTAGTGGGATGTGACATTATCACAACATGACTAAGATTGATGACTTGGCAAATCCTAGCCAAGTAATCCAATCTTCCATATATATATATCCACTAATTTGTGTAATTTAATTAAAAATAATTTTTAATTATAACACAATGGCCCAAACATTTTTTGGTAATCTCTCAAATGTCCCAACACTATCAATAACCACTCAACTGGCCCAAACACTTTTAATAATTACTCAAACAACCCAACACTATTGATAATTACACAATTGACCCATTAATTGTTAATAACCAAAAGGAAGGACGTTAACTCTTTAACGTTCTTTCTAAATTACATACAAGCTCGTCAATTATCCTATTCATGATGTTCTTATATGTGTGACCTTCTAGATTCAAAACTGTATATCGAAAAGGGACCATTAAACGCCTTTAATCTATTTCTGAGAATATTTCCATCATTCTCCGAAATACCCTCATGTTCAAGAGTGACGCCTAGCTACATATGTGTCAAAACAGTTTATACGGTAATGAAGTCCAACTTATACGAATCTATTTGTAGTCGTGAATTAGCGTGCAGTCCAATCCTTCCATTAAAATGTCCTGATCGTTGTGGGGACCATGATACGATTAAGTCCATTAAACCGATTCTATGCTTAGATTTAAACAGTGGAACGAGAGATGACACTATAGAAAAACCCTTTTCCATCATTCATACACGCCTTGGCCAAGAACTTCCTCATTCAACGACCGAATCAAGATCACATAGGACATCACCTCACTTCGGAGGTTAACAATCCTATCTTGACAATTAGCTATCAGTCTCTATATCACAAGAGTAAAATGCGAAAGGCCTTAACTTACCTTTATAAAGGCAGCTTGTGTCCAACCACTATATTTAGCCCCTAATATATCCGACAGCCGTAATTTCTCAAGTCAAAGGATTAATTTGCACAATTCGCAACAGATAATAAACTATTAATTCGAAGTCATATAGTTTATTATCTAGTCATATTCAATGATCCTTTCTACTAATGATCACTCATATGTAAGAATCGCATCCCCATGCTGTTATGGCACAAGGCTCGTCATCCTTTATCACTAACATCCCTATATTAATCAAATGTAACTACATATGATAGCCTGTACTCGATTATTCTAGTCTTGGTTAAATAATCTAAGGGCTACAAATTAGTTCTAATGTTTATCATATCGAAAAAATATACCGGTGTATTCTAAATGCTTTTAGAATATATTTCTTCTCCAAAAAAATATTAAGGACACGTTCATATAATAGGAATGATGGAGAAAATGAACATCCACTAAAAGCCATTATGTAAAATACACATACTCATCAAAATATCCCTATATAGGTCATCTAATTGTAGCATTAGGGCATATCTCTAACATTTTTATGAACCATAAATTAAAATATACTAACCTCGTAGTTTGAGCAGAACGATTTTCTTAAGAACTTGCCGAGTTTGTTTCACAGTTTTTTTGCTACGAGATGAACTACGAATTCACAACTTAAATTCCCCCCTTATTAATGCTCTTACACGTAGTAAGTATGTAGAGAGAATTTGAGTTAGTAAGAGAAACTTGAGAGAATGCTTTGAGTCTATGTTTTCATAACAAAGAACTCAGGAAAAAGAACATATTCTTTTTTTAATTAATATGGTTCAATGGTTAGGGTTGTAGGAAGCTTCTTGATTTCCTATTAATTTATCCATTAGATCAGGTAAACCCATATTAGACAACTCAATACCCAAAATCCTATTGTGGCGATGGTAGTTCAATAGAACAAGGATAAAATTCACAATAGAAAGTAAGGACATAACTGAGATTATGTATTCTTCTTCAAAATCATATGGCCTCCAAAGATAAATAATTATGACAATAAGGAAAGATAATTATATCTTTTTCTCATACATTTAAAGTTTGTGTAAAGAAAGTATTAATATAAAGATAAGAAAGTAAGAAAGACAGAAAAAGGGTACAAGTCTATTATATTTTGACTTCTCAATTAAATTTTGGTTAACGTTCTTAATTTTGTTGTTGCGCATAAATTTTGATGAGTATTTAGTAATTTCCTTTTCTCACATACATGTTTTATTATATAAACCATCAATTCCCTTAAAAAAAGAATAAGCACTCATAAAACTCAATAGGTCAAACACTATCCTAATCATTTTCGAATTAGAATCAATTTTACAAAGTCTAGTTTCAAAAATGTCTCCAACTATTAGTGAAGGGCTCTAGAAGCATTCTCTAGAGATGTGAGGTTTACTGTTAAATTCAAGTGTACTACAAATCAATTAATGTACGAATTGATTAATCAATTTTGACTTGCATCAATCATTGGGCCTAATTGATCTCAATCTAATTCCACATCAACTTTCTCTTAATAGAGAAAGATAAATGGAGAGAGACATCCATGAGAATGGTTATCTAGCTTTGATTAATTTATCCCATGGCCAAACGGCCTCCAATGTAACCAAATGAGAGAAGAGTAATATACATACATATATATATATATATATATATATATATACATATCTATGTATACGTATATGTATGTATGTATGTACGTATGTATGTATATATATATATGTATATATACGTACATACATACATACATACATACATACATACGTATATATATGCGCATGTATATATACGAATGTAGGTACATACATACGTATATATACGTATATGTATATATATGCATATATGCATATATATATATATATATGTATGTATGTACATGCATATATATATATGTATGTACGTATGTACGTATGTATGTATATATGTATGTATATATATATGTATATATATACGTACGTATATACATATATATATATATGTACGTATATATACATATGTATGTATACGTATATGTATGTATGTATGTATGTCACCCACACTGAGCAAGATATTTTCCCATCAATGGTTTTTTTAGGAAATGAAATAATAAATAGATTTTGATAAATGCAAATTGCATAATGGTCCTTAATGTTTTTCTAAACTTCTAAATTCATTCATATTGTTCAAAATTAATCAATTTAGTCCCTATTATTTTTTAAAAATTTCAAATTCATCCTTAGTGTTCCAAATTAGCCAATTTAACCGCATTTTTTTTTCAAAAAAATTCAATTTAATCTCAAATTTTTAAACAATAAGGACTAATTTGAATTTCGGATAATAGAGATGAATTCAAAATTTTAAAAAACTAGGGACCATTTTCCTTTTTGATAACAACACAATTATTGATTTTAGAAATCTATGGAGATTGTGAAAAATTAACAGGAATGGTAAATATCTTCTTGGTCCCTTAACTTTGGCAAAAATGATAATTTGATCTCCTAACTTCAAAAATAAGCATTTTCATCCTTTAATTGTCAATTCTTTCGCAATTTTTCATCGATTTTCAATTGTTAATCTTTCACCAATTTGACATGACACATGTCATTCACGTGTAATTAATCGTAAAAAAATTGACAAAAAAATGTGTAAAGGACTAATGTTGTTATTTTTTAAACTTAAAGGACCAAAAGGAACATTTTTTTGAGTTAGATGGAAAAATTATTACTTTTACCAAAAGTAGAAGACCATTGAAAACATTTAAATACTAATATCACATGGAAGCTTTTGAAGTTTTTCTTGAGAGAAAGAATGACAGATATTGCAAACACATGCATGAAAAATGATTAAACAAACACAATAATATAAAAGTCATAATAAAAGTGTATAATTTGATAAAATGATTGATAGGAACAATTGGATTTAGGAGGTTCTTGTTTTAAGGTTTTGATCGTAACTCGATTAGTGTAAAAAAATATGAGCAAAAGTTAACCAAGTTTAAACCTACAAGTGCATAGATCAATGCAGTGTAGTGTGCTTGAGTGCAAGGTCGAATCCCCGAGGTGGCTCCTAAGCTAGTTCGTGAGGAAGTGTGGGAAAGTACTTAAGTGAATGTGAAAAACAATTGTGGATGAATGGTGTGACAAAATAAAAAGAAAATTAAGACTAAGGTTCGATTTGACAAATTCAAGGAAAATGGTCTAGGGATCGAATAACTAATAAGGCAATTAACATAGGCTCGTATTTAAGATTCTTTGATTTGATGCCTAAGTTAAGCTACAAGCCTAACCTAATTAATTCCCTAAATCTAATTAATTACTGATCAACATTCTAACTATAAGTGCAGTTCTATCCTCGTATCCTTTATTTAGCTGAAGTATAGATATGTCCTTGTAATCTAAAATGACCAGGCTAATTAACTAAAGATGGCAATTAATAGATCCAAAAGTAGAAATTATGGTACAATTTTTATTTCATAGAAACTACGGTACAACCAATAGATCAATATCAAAGCTCAGATATATGGCACGCATATATATCAATCACAACACTAACTACAAGTATAATAAAATGAAAGACAATAATGAATTGAATAACATAAGCCATATATTGCATCAACATCAAATCATGTGAATATGAGACTGTAAATTAAAAGACAGTAATTACAATATCTTCCCCTGGACAATAGATCTACTCAAGCATAATGAACGAATACAAGATACATAAATAAAAGAGTAAAATAAAGGCTCTCCCATTAGATGAACTCGCAATTTTTAAATAGAGGTTGAGCAGCGATTCCACGGATACAACTACCGGGCTTATGCTCTATTGAAAAGTATAATCTTCTCCTTGACTCGTAACTATCCAGGCAAAATTTCTCCCGTATTTTACAATTCCAACCAAAAAATATCAAAATTATAACAATATAAACTAAAAAACGTAAATCATGCACTAATCCTTAGCTGAGAATATTCTGTATATCCAAAACAACTGGGGTTAGGGGTATTTATAGTTCTAAAATTTGGACTGCACTTGAGCGTAGTCGGCAGTTCGCTTGAGCGTACTAGCTTCGGTCCAATAACATTTTGCAATGTGGGTGGTAGAATGGTGCGATCGGGCATGGTGGATGGTACACTCGAGTATACTCAATTGAGGAAGTTGACTTTTGTTCATTGACTTTTACTAGAAAGTTGACCAAGGCTATTTCCATATTTTTTTTGCGTTCTAAGTTCATTGTCATGCTCTGTTTCGTCAAATTCCATCTCTAAAAGCTTGTTTTGCCACCGGGACTCGAGTTTTCACCTATTTCCTGTCTTTGACTTGCATTTTGAAGTTGTATTTTAAGTCGTTTTATTCACTTCTTCGTTCAACCTATATTGCACCAAGATTATATCAAATACATCATTTTTACCTTAAGTTAAGATGCAAATATAGTTAAATTCACGTGGTTTGAGTGCCATAAATACAAATACATCAAGTTTCAACCTTAATTTTCATGCTGAGATCTCATAAAGAAACCATTGAAGTTGATAAGTTACTTTCTTACTCAGAAATAATATTCTAAGATATTTTTAAGGGTTTATCTAGTTTAATTGTGAAATTTAGCTATTGAGTTGTTGAGCTTTTAGTAGTAGAATTAAAAGTATTGTTGAACAAAAGTTGTTAGCTGTGCAGCCTTGTCATGTCAAAAATATTGTTAAAAAAATATGAAGGGTTGTTTTTGTGATTTTGAAGGCAATATTAGACTTTTAAAAATATGAAGAGATATTTTTGAAGGAAAAAAAACAACTTTCTAAAGAATGTAAAAACAGTTTGGCAATATACTCCTTGAAAAGCTTTGATTTAAAGCAGCTTTATTTTTTAACTTTTTAAACATTATTTTTTACCTAAAAGCTCTTTCAAATATGGTTAATTTTAACTTTAACTTGATTTTAAATATTCAAAAGTTAGGTCAAACAGACCTTAATTTTTTAAGTTTTTTAATATTAGTTTTTACCTAAAAGCTCTTTCAAATATGGTTAATTTTAATTTTAAGTTGATTTTAAATATTCAAAAGTTAGGTCAAACAAACTAACCTATGATCTATACATTATTTTATCACATAACTGTTATTGCCAAAATTAGACTTGGACCCATAGTCCAACCATGACGGGTCACTTAACCCAAACCAATGCTCAATTTTTGGGCCAAGGCCCATATACAACGACACAGGTTACGACCCACTCCTATAGTAAGTCTACTAAAGGCCCGAGGCCCTTGGCTAATCCCAAGTGTCGGTAATATCTTAGGTAAACAACCGATGACGAACCTAGATGTTACTCAAACTCTATCGAATATCTTCGGATAGACGTTCAAAGAGACATTCCAGTTGTCTTCCTTACTAGGATGGAATGATGATTAGCGGACTTCAGATAAAAGTCGATTTTGTCTCAAGGGATAAGCAACTCAAGACTCATCCCAATTTACCAGCGTACGAAGAACGGATGACGGTCGAAGGACTTGGGGATACATACTAACTTTATCTTAAGCGATAAGTGACTACGTGATCTGCTCGGAATACAAGTCCCATGAGTTCATGACTCTTGGCCTACCCACTCCTATAATTAGGCAGTTTACCCAAGGAATGGGCATCGAGTATTCGATACATCTAGAAATATTCTACATTTCCCCTTTCATTCCAAACAGTATATGCTCCTTATATCGGTGTTGATACTATGGTAGTCTTCTCAATCCCCTTCATATTTTACTTCACATTCTTATATTTTCTGATAAAACTACTGACTTAAAAGTCAGAGTATCTTTGACCGGCACCGTACCGATATCCTAAACTCACAATATTCTATCGCCTTTTGATCTTGCAAGTTGTTGGTGCCCTAAATTCGTAATTGTAAATTTTGACGTCCACAATTTGGCCCCTACCGTAGGGCCGTAACAACTAATTAATCTAATCAGAATGTCTTAAGCCCTAGAGCATACTACCAACAGCCACACCATGGCGAAAACAAGTACTTAGAATGATCTCCAAGCACAGATGAAGTCCTGAATGACAGATATGGATGTACGCAAAGACAAGTTAAAGGAACTTGAAGCGGAAAATGCCGAGGTCCGCCAAGAGAATCTGGAGTTTGACGAAAAGAACAAGACACTCTCAACAATAGTAGCCACTTTGCTAGCTGCACAAAGTTGATTGCCCACAATCAAGTGGTAGAACCAAGTAACTTCTTGGCTTCACGCAGCAGCGGACACCTAGTAGTAGAGTCCACCCACTGACTACCATTGCCCAGAAAAGCTGCCTATTCAACAAACTGAGGAAGGGGCACTAAACCTAGATCTATTTCGATGATTTCACAAAATGGAGTCTCTAATTCAAAGGATTCCTAGGGTACTTACCCCCATCAAGAGAAGCGCAGCAAACAGCTTTGCTAACTCTTTGTTCATTGATGTTATCGCCATTGTAGAGATTCCCGCCAAGTTTAGCTTCTCTAACATAAGGCTCTACGGTGGGACCATCAATCCGAATGACCACATAATGCAATACAATCAAATGATGTTCACCATGGCTGTTCCGCAAAATTTGAGAGAAACATGCAAGTGTAAGGGTTTCAGCTTTAGCCTGGTAGGGCCAGCCCTACAGTGGTACACTAACCTATCAAATAATTGTATCGCATTTTTTGCCCAACTAATGGACATGTTCGTAGAACAATTTGCAGCAAAAAAAAACTAGAGAATCAATCAAATGACCTCTACCTGATCGTGCAAAGGAAATGAGAACTCTTGCGGGACTATGAAGTGATTGTATTTGCAGTACTCAAACCTTGGTATTTGTACTATATTTGTATCTTAACTTGGGAAATATTGCAAATACTTTGATACTTTCGATGCAATGGAGGAGAATACCAGAAAGTGAATGTTCAGACTCAAAATGATCCAAAATGCAAGTCAAAAAAAAGTGAACACTAGGAAAACACGTGAAACGGTAGAAGAATGAAGTCCTTAGAATCGAAATTTGGCCGAAACTAGTGCATAATCAGACTCAGAATGCTGAAAATAGCCCGAAAATGCCTCGATCAAAACCCGGTCAAAAGTCAAAATTTCAGCCCAGAAAGTCAACAAAAAGGCGCTCGTGCGCGCCCTCCTGGCACTCGAGCACCCTATGCAGAATATTCCACCATGTTCCAAAAGAAAACACGTGTCGCGAAGTCAACGATGGAGTAGAATGGCGCTCGAGCGCGCCCTCCTAGCGCTCGAGCGCCCTATGCAGAATATTCTACCATGTTCCAAAAGAAAACACGTGTCGCGAAGTCAACGATGGAGTAGAATGGTGCTCGAACGCGCCAAACTGGTGCTCGAACGCCCATCACAGAATCTTCCAGAATGCTAACGTGGCGTGTGCTAATTGGAGGAAAATCAAGCGCGCTTGAGCGCGCCTCTGAGATTTTGCCTATAAATAGCCCCCTCCCTCAGGAAAATGTAATTAATTTTGGTTATTTTTAATCAATTTTTGAGTTAATTCTAGTTAGTTTTTAGTCGTAGTTAATTAGTAGGATACGGAAAAAATCCTACCTAAGTGGTTCTTATTCGAAAATTTTTTGCCCGAATAGCTACTATTAGGGGGAAGTCCGAACCAAGTAGTTATTATCCGAGAAAGGTTTTGCCCGAATAGCTTTTAATAGAAAAGCTCTTATTCGTGGGAAACTCATCCCTAATAGTTCTTATTTGGGGAATATTAGCATCGCCCGAATAACTACTTTGCGTCGGACCTCTGCTCAAATCTCCACGATCAGAAATACGCGTTTGTCAATACGGGGGAGCCTTTCTTGACTCTCTTTTATTTATAGAATTCGTATTCAATTATGTCTAAGTAGATTGATATCTAGGGGGGAATATTGTAAATGTTAGTCTTTTAATATACGGTCTCAGATTCAAAATATACACTTTAAATGCAATACATGGCTCATTTTAATTCAGTAATGTCTTTCACACGTAATGTTTTTCAGTAGATGTATGATTGTTTTACTATTAAATATTGTCTTTCATAATGTAATGTTTTTCAGTAGATATTATGATTGCTTTACTTTCGTACCATGTATCCATGCTTTAATAGTGAATCAGAAATAGCTTGACAACCTTAGATTCCATGAACTATAGGTAATGCTTTTAAGTAGACCGTTGTTCTAGTCCAAGTAATGATAAGTTGATTGCTTAGTTGAAACAGACATTTTACGCCAGGTTGCAAGGACAGTTCCATACTATGGCTCCAATGCTCGTAGATAGCACAACACCTACATTAGAGTTAGTAATCGGGATTTTAATAAGCTAAGTTAATTGACTAGGTTAAATGCTTGTAGCTTAACCCTTGCATTAAATCAGATAATCCTGAATGCCGATCTTAGATTAATTGCCTTATTTACATATTCAATCCCCTAGATCACTACCCCTCGTATTCATATTTAGTTAGTTTAATTTAGTTGTAGTATCATCAAATGCCCTGTATAAACTGTTACACTTCCACTTTAAACAATTTCACACTTTACTTCACTAATTTGCTAACGCGTTTCCCTATGGTACGATTCCGTACTCATAGCACACTACACTGCAAAGATCCGTGCACTTGCGGTTTATTAAAACTTGGTCATTTTGCACCTAATTATAATGCACCTTTTGAATGCATCAAGTTTTTGGCGTCGTTGCCGGGGAAGCACGGTCTAGTTTAGTTATTGATAAAAGTATTTGTGAACTTGTTTAAAGTGTTGTAATCATTTAAGTGTTGTAATTATTGTTTAAATTGTCTATACTTGTTTAAGTATTGTAATTATTGTTTATATTATCTATACTTATTTTAAATTGTATAAATTATTGCTTGTATAGTAAATTAGTTGCATAAAATGTTTGGAAAATTTAGATGATCGGAAATATGACTCATTTTAATGTTTCATCCCATCAATGGGCTTTTAATGACACAACCCAAACCCTCATTCCAAATACATGTGAAGTTTGTTTTCGATTTGGGCATACTTTTAAAAATTATCCCCAAAATCCCAAATTCTTTCATAATCATGATTCTACGGCTCAGGGTTATTTTTCGAACCAAAATTTGTACTCTAATGCCTATAACCCGAAGTGGTAGAATCATCAAAATTCATTTTGGGATAAAAATGTTGCATCTTTTCTGCCTCAAAATTTTGGAGGTAATGCATCTCAAAACCCCAGTTCTTCCGAGTTTTGCGAAAGCTTTCAAAGTGATTCTTTCAATCAAAAGTTTTGCTATCCTAATTCGGTTGAATTTACTTCTCCTGAACCAAACTCCGACGACAAGTTCGGCCAACTTGTCCAACTCGCTGAATCCAACCACCAATCCATAGAAAGACTACAAGACCAAATCGGTCAACTAGTTAAGAGCATAAATGGGTGGGAAAAAGACGAGCACTCTATTCAACCTATCATGAGTTCACAAGACCAATATAGTTTCGTTCATCACGCAACTATCCAAAACCGGGTTGTTGAGAAAATAGAAGTGTTAAATAAAGATAATGTGGGTAGAGAATGTAACACTAGGAATGAGGTAGATAGCATGTTTGAGGCACACACTCCAAGTTGGCAAAACCAGCCATCACTTTGGAGTCAACAAATTTTTTCTCAAAACTTTGAAAGTCAAGTCCCTACACCTTTTCAATCTGAATCTTCTGTTGATCCTATCCTTAATCTTTTCAAACAAAATGATCAACAGGATGATTGGATTGACTCTGAACCTCCCGAATCCAGTGACAAGTTTGACTAACTTTCTCAACTTGTCCAATCCAATGCTCATAGGCTTCAATCTTTAGATCAATACATTCAGTCTGTTATGAACCCCTTTGAAGAAATACCATGTGAACAGACTAATGAAATGAGCAAGATTATTTAGGAGACATCTGATAGGGAAAATGAATTTGAGAAAAATGATGAAATGCCTCACATAAAAGGAAATGATGACCTTATTAATATCATGACTCAACCCGACTCTGATTTCTCTTCAAGGAAGATGAGTGTACACACTTCTTTAGATTATTCACTCTTTCAAGACTAGTCTATTGAGTTTACTTTAATTCTTCCATCCTTCTTGACAACTGTTGGATTTGACCCATTTCTGAACAATATGTTAGATACTTCTCATCTATTGGTTGACCAATTGAAATTGGGACACACTGTATTACAATGAACTATGGCCCCTGTTTACAATTCATCCATGAACATTCCCACACACATCACATTGGGATGGGAATTGTCACCTTTTCAAGGTGACTGGGAAAAGGTATGCTTTGTAAGAATAATGAACTATCATCTATTGCATAATCCTTTCCCATTCAAAATTTGTGCTGAAACGATTATTAGGCAATATGTGTTGAAGAGCTTTAAACATAGATTACTCTAACATTGGCACCTGGCTGAGGGCGTAAAAC
This sequence comes from Ehretia macrophylla, assembly GCA_037974665.1. Classification (NCBI taxonomy): domain Eukaryota; kingdom Viridiplantae; phylum Streptophyta; class Magnoliopsida; order Boraginales; family Ehretiaceae; genus Ehretia; species Ehretia macrophylla. Next base: position 11,686,027 of record CM075775.1, read on the forward strand.
TCAACGCTACTAGGAGCCAACCTAGATTTTTAAAATGCTTTCTTATTATGTGTGTTTATTTTCTGTCTGTGTGATTTTTGCTGTCTGGCTGAATACGATAAACTTAGCACTACTAGGAGGCAACCTAGTGTTCTTTTTTTTAAATGCTTTAATGTTTTAGGTTAACTCTTAAACCCCATAAAAGAGTATAAATGTTCTGGGTAGTTAAATTATTTGCTTAATATATTAGTTATTTTTTGTGACCATATTTCTTTTTGGTTTTTCCCCTATATATTTCTTTTTGACCCCCCTCTATTATACTATTTTGTATAGATTAGATTAACTATTATTTTTGTTGTGTTGATGATAATCAATAAAATTCTTTTGTCTACTAATCTTAAATTGCTGAATGATACATCTTTTGGCAAAAGTTAATAGAAAAGCTTTGACGTCAACATAGAAACGCTTCACAATAGGTGATATATTTCCTTATTACATTTTCCTTTATACCTGATCAACCTGCGCTGTAAAGTAAGAAAATCATAGGTTTGGAGATGTAGCATTTGTCATTATGTTATTACTTGCACATTACACTTTCACTACTTTACATTGTTATTTGCTCGAGGACAAGCAAAGTTTCGGTGTGGGGGTGCGTACATTTTATGAAAAACTTTTTCAAAATATGCAAGAAATACACCATTTTTGTTCATGAGAATAGTAGTTTGCTACCTTACCTGTTTAAAGGAGATGATTTAAATGATTTGAGAACCTGTCTTGTTAGCTATGTATTGTGAAAAAACTCTGAGGAAACTCTGTAAAAAAAACTTTGGGGTACTGTATTCATGAGTAAACCTAGTTGTTCTTCCTTTCTTCAATTGATAGTTATGTGATTATGAAAGGACTGAGATATAATTGTCATTTGTTATAAGAACTTCTTGTGATTGAAACCTGAACCCTCATGCCATGTCTGTACAGTATGTTATGTTACTCTGTCAATATGTACACTTTGAAAAAAAAAAACAATGAAAACAATGAAAAAAATAGAAAAAGGAAAAAGAGTTGTACATACCTTTACTGTTAAATAAATTTTTGGTGTAAATATGTTGTAAATCTCTAAGCACTACTATCCTATACAATGTAATTTGGGATATGTACTATAGTGTAAGGTTTCGAGCCTGGATATCTCGGGTGATTAAGGCACATAGGGTCCCTTTGAAACCTGGCAACCTCAGTCATAATGGCGGGGAATTGTTGGCCTTAAAGCCCGCTAAATGGGATATCCAGAAAGCAAAGTAAATTGAACACTATATAGAGATATAGTAAGTTGTACTTTTATTTTTCTAGCAAATGTTAAAGGGTTAAAGCATAATCAAGAGTTTGATTCCAAATGTAGGTGAGAATATCAAAGTCCGATCTGTTTGCATAACTTAAAAGTTGAGTATTGAATGAACTTAATCTGCTTAGTTTACTTCTAAATATGTACTCCGAAGCAATCAATAGTCAATTTTCAATAAGAGTACCTTTTTTGTGAAAACTATCTACAAGGTTCTCTTATCATGTTTGTCATCAACTGCTAAAATATGTTTAAGATAGTAGATTGCATTTCTCATGTTTCATTTCTAGAAAGTGTTTGATAAAAAGATAGGATAGATTATTTTATCTGTTTTTGACTTGCAAAAAATTCTGCAAAATTTCACTTTCATATCTGTTTTAAAGACAGTCTTGCTTGAGGGCAAGCAATGTTTAGGTTTGGGGATGTTGATGTGACTGTATTTGCAGCACTTAAACCTTGGTATTTGTACTATATTTGCATCTAAACATGGAAAATATTGCAAATACTTTGATACTTTTGATGCAATGTAGGAGAATACCAGAAAGTGAATGTTCAGACTCAAAATGATCTAAAATGCAAGTCAACAAAAAGTGAACACTAGGGAAACACGCGGAACCGTTGAAGAATGGAGTCCTTAGAATCAGAATTTGGCCGAAAATAGCGCATTATTAGACTCGGAACGCTGAAAATACCCCGGAAATGCCACGGTCAATGCTCGCTCAAAGCCCGATCAAAAGTCAAAATTCTAGCCCAGAAAGTCAACAAAACAGCGCTCAAGTGCGCCCTTATGGCGCTCGAGCGCCCTATGCAGAATATTCCACCATGTTCCAGAAGAAAACACGTGTCGCGAAGTCAACGATGGAGCAAAATAGCGCTCGAACGCGCCAAAGTGGTGCTCAAGCGCCCATCACGGAATCTTCCGGAATGCTAACATGGCGCGCGCTAATTGGAGGGAAACCAGGCGCGCTCGAGCACCTCTGAGATTTTGCCTATAAATAGCCCCCCTTCCCTCCGGAAAATATAATTAATTTTGGATTTTGGTTATTTTTAATCAATTTTTTAGTTAATTCTAGTTAGTTTTTAGTCGTAATTAATTAGTAGAATACTAGAAAAATCCCACCTTAGTGGTTCTTATTCGGGAAAATTTTGCCTGAATAACTACTATTAGGGGAAAGTCCGACCCAAGTAGTTATTATCCGGGGGGGTTCTGCCCAAATAGCTTTTAATAAGAAATCTCTTATTCGGGGGAAACTCATTCCTAGTAGTTCTTATTTGGAAAAAATTAGCTCCACCAGAATAACTACTTTGCGTCCGACCTCTGCTCAAATTTTCGGGAGCAGAAATACGCGTTTATCAATACGGGAGAGCCTTCTTGACTCTCTTTTATTTACAGAATTCGTATTCAATTATGTCTGAGTAGATTGATATCTAGGAGAGAATATTGTAAATGTTAGTCTTTTAATATACGGTCTCGAATTTAGATTATACGCTTTAAATACAATACATGGCTTGTTTTAATTCAGTAATGTCTTTCATACGTAATGCTTTTCAGTAGATGTATGATTGCTTTACTATTAAATATTGTCTTTCATAACGTAATGTTTTTCAGTAGATGTTATGATTGTTTTACATTCATGCCATGTATCCATACTTTAATAGTAAATTAGAAATAGCTTGACAACCTTAGATTCCGTGAACTATAGGTAATGCTTTTAAGTATACCGTAGTTCTAGTCCAAGTAAGGAGAAGATGATTGCTTAGTCGAAACAGACCTTTTACGCCAGATTGCAAGGACAGTTCCATACTATGGCTCTAATGCTCGTAGATGGCACAACACTTACATCAAAGTTAGTAATCGGGATTTTAATAAGCTAAGTTAATTGATTAGGTTAAATGCTTGTACTTTAACCCTTGCATTAAATCAAATAATCCTGAATACTGAGCTTAGATTAATTGCCTCATTTACATATTCAATCACCTAGATCACTACCCCTCGTATTCATATTTAGTTAGTTTAATTTAGTTGTAGTATCATCAAATGCCCTGTATAAACTATTACACTTCCACTTTAAACACTTTCACATTTTACTCCATTAATTTGCTAACGCGCTTCTCTGTGGTATGATTCCGCACTTATAGCACACTACACTGCAAAGATCCGTGCACTTGCGCGTTATTAAAACTTGGTCATTTTGCACCTAATTATAATGCATCGTTTGAACGCATCAGACTACATGAGTAGGTTCAACAAAGAGAATGTGTCCATCCCACATTGTAACATGGCCACAACCATATCAGCCTTTTGCAAAGGTTTGCTCCCCAAGTCTGACCTGCATAAGAAGTTAACCAAGTGCCAGTGTAAGACCATAGAAGGTGTCCTCACCAAGGCTTAGGCCCAAATCAAATGGGAAGAAGATGAAGCAAACTACTATCCCTCCTCGCCATGCCACAATAAGGGAGATCACAGGTGATACTCAACATCTGATATGAGTCATAAAAGGCGCGAGCTTTACCCAGTCAAAAAACAAAGGAATAAACGATTATGTAACAACAGGCGACCACTTGGCCAAATGCAAGACTGCAAATGGGACACTGAAAGAATGCTCGATTACAACCTCAGACTTGCACGACGACTATGGGCACACACCTGAGGAGTGCAATGACCTTAAAAAAGATGTCACAAAATTGCTAAAAATAGGTCATCTCACACAATTGCTAACTGACAAGGGAAAACAAACTATGGCCCAATGAGAAGGAAGACAGAAGGCTTGAGAAGTCACCCTGCCTTAGCCGTCGTGACATGAGCGAATAGTTAATTGCATCACCAGTAGATCAGAGGTTAGTGGCATTAGCCACTTTTGACAAGAAGACATTTTCATTAGGCAATCGATTTTGGCTCGAGGTTCTGGCACCTAGAGAATCTGAATCTGAGCAAGTCATCATATTCTCCAATAACGAAGTAGCCTACTTAGATGATCACCATGACGTCCTAGTTATAACGTTGATGGCAGCCAACTGTTTGGTCAGACGAATACTAGTCGGCAATGAAAGCTCAGCCAACATACTCATGCTAGATACCCTCAAAAGGAATGGGATTCAACAGAGAACACAAAAATACCATTGGAGAGATTTTTCTCCCTACCCATGTCGAGGGCATTAACTACCATACCCGGGTCCTGGTAATAGACTATTCATCCCCCTACAACATCATATTGGGACGACCATGGATCCATGACATGAAAGCTATCTCGTTAAACTACTACTAAGTGATCAAGTTCTCAACAAGATGAGGGACAAGAGAAATAATGGGACAACAAAGGGACTCTCGTGAATGTTACCACATTGCCCTGATGAGGGCTGGTCATGACATTCTATACCAAGTGAAGCAAACTACACCACAAAACTATCCTGACCAACCCACCATGGAAGAGCTAAATAAGACATGATCGGAATAGACCCACCGGTCATGGTCCACAAGCTACGAGTCAACCGAACTTACCCTCTAGTAAAGTAAAAACAGAGAAAATTTGCATCAAAGAGGAACGCATCATCAATGAAGAAGTCTAGAAACTGATAAACATTGGATCTGTCCACAAGGTATAACAAATGTGGTGGTTGTTAGAGAGAATAATGGTAAGTGGAGTAGTCTATATCAACTATACGGACTTAAACAAGGAGTGTCTAAAAGAATATTTTTCTCTTCAACACATAGACACAATGGTGGATGCTACAGCAGGTCATGAACTCTTTAGCTTTATGGATGTTTTCTCTAGCTACAACCAGATCCTCATACATCCAGATAATCAAAAGAAGATAGCCTACGTAAGGACACCCAAAGACTAGCCTATGTAAAAAACTCAAAAGAGTAGTCTACGTAAGTAAACCCAAAGACTCGCCTATAAAAAGGCACTTAAAGACTAGCCTATGTAAAGAACTCAAACGAGCAGTTTACGTAAGGATACTTAAAGACAAGCCTATGCAAAAGCACCCAAAGACTAGCCTATGTAAGGAACTCAAAAGAGCAGCCTACGAAAAAATACCCCAAGGCTAGCCTGCAAAGGGGAACTCAAAGGAGCAGGCTACGTACGGGAAGACTCACTAACAAAAAAACGAGGCAAAACCGAAAAACAACAAAAGCAAAAAGCAAAACATAGGTTGCTAGACATGTAGGTCATTTGTGACGCCCTGAAATTTCATCACATTATTAAATAACTATTGTATATTTACTTGTGCATTTTTTTTTATGTGCATTTCTTTTCTTGCTTAATTGTTTATTTGAGGGTCACTATTTATAAGAAATTTGACTGTCTAGAATGCTCGGTTTAGTATTTTTCTTAGATAGTATAACTTATAAAAGGAATCAAAAAACTTGTAGTTTTGAGCTTTGGGGGCCGGGAACTTGCATTTGAAAAATGATTTGCGCTTCGTTTGAATAGTATAACATTGGTGAAACATTGGTTCTAATAAGCTAGTAATTATAAGAGTTTTTAACATGGTTTAACTTAGTTTGACTAAGTATATGCTAGCATTTGACTTATCATACCAACATATATACATGCATATATCACCTAACATCTCACATATATGTATAATGCTTATAAAACAAAAAGAATAGTACCAAAAAAGCCCCCCAAAAACCCGACAGCCCTAGGAGGAAAAAAAAGGAGAAAACCTTGCTTAATTCTTGCATCTTGGTCTATTAGCTTGTCTTTGGAGCACCTAGGAGTATCACCACTTGCCTACAACCTTATACATGAGAGAGAGTTGCATTTATTTGACTTTAAAGTTTATGTCAACTTTCTAAATTTTGTGATTTATTGGAATTAGCTATTGAAATACTTAAATATGGTGTTGTACATGTTTTATATATTGTTTAGACTATGCTTGAGTAACTTGTTAATAAATTCCATTGTTGAAGCTTGAGATGCATGAAAGAGATGATGAATAGTGACGAATTTAGGGTTTTGCTATAACTTGCTATTTAGAGTGAATTGATGCTTCCTTTAGGTGCTCCAAACATTATTGAAATTAGTTAGAAGCTCACGTGTGGTTGAATTGCTCAAGATTGAGTTAAAATGCAAATTTAGCTAACTTTTAAAAGGGGATTTTTTATGAAACATAATCCAGGCACGTATGGACTTTAGTTTAGGTATCCTTGGAGCATGAAAATACTTTTGGTGCTTTCGTTGCGTTCAATTGGGGTCCGGATAGGGTAGGTATAGTTAAAACCCACTTAGGCCTTCTCGAGCTTTTGTCTCCAAAGTGGGTTTTCAAAGCCTAGGTAGGTGTCTTTTGGCCTTCCTAGGAGTGTAGAATGATTGGATTGAGGATTTGGAATCTTGAATTTTGTGTGGGAGAAAAATTGCTTAGTTAACAAAGGGAAAAAAGTGTTAAATGATGTCTTTGTGTTTAAATGAGCTCATATATGTGTTATTATGTGTCTATATGCTTGACTAAGATATAAACATGTTAATTCAAGAGTTTACGGAAAAATATGTTATTTGTCTCCTTTATGATTATATCGTTCCTTTGTGCATATTGTGCCTAATTGCGAGGGTGACCTAATTTGTCATCCCTTTTATGTGATATTTGATGATCTTGGTTCTCATGGACTTGATTCGGGGTTGGGCAACTTATTCGGGCATGGTAGTGTTGAGTAACACGTGCTCCCTCAGCTACCATGGTTTTCCAGTCCCTATCTCGCTGAGGCATACTCCCCTACCCTAGAGGCGTGGTTCACCTCGTTGGGGCATACAGACCTACCTCGGGAGATATAGGTCGTAGGATCGAGGTAAATTCAGAGTACCCTATTATGGAGGAATAAGGGACTTGCCGGTATTTGTTGAAGATCGTGGCTCGTGGTTCGAGACTGAAGACAAGAAGTGGAACCATATCCTTTTTATATATGGTTAAATACTTGTCTACTTAGTTGCTAATTTGTGTTTTATATGTTGTTATCTTTGTTGCATCTCATGATTGCACGCCCCGGTATGCTGCATCACCTCCCTCATTGGGCAACATTGTTGCTTACTCCTCATCTAACATATTTCAAGAGAAGCTGAGGTGAACCCCCAGCTTGTGGCCATAGAGGAAGAGGAAAAAATACAAGTAGATCAACTTCCGTGATTGCTTATGTGTGAGGTTGGATGTTCTATGTGGATTATGTGAAGATGCTGTTGTTGTTTCACTTTTGAGACCTTTAAGGTCATGTTTGTAGTTGTTTTGAATTTGTAAACTTGTAAATTAACTTGTAGACTTGAAGATAGTTGGAGTAGTTGACATGTAATAGTTAACGGTAGACTTTAATGTTTTGTTGCATGCTTATGTGCCAAGTAGGTAGAATGTTGAACTTGGACTATAAGTATAACCTACTACTTATAACTTAGAACTTTAAGAAGTGACTTGCATGCTTGTATATCATACTTTTGTTAAATTTCAAGGCTCGGATGGCCTTGAGGAGTTAGTTGACTATGTTGATATTGAAGGTTGGGCTTGTATAAGATGTTTGGTTGTAGATTGGTGGTTGAATGTATTTATTTGTAGGTACTAGTTGGTCCACAGTATAGAGGAGACTCTGTCCATGTAACGGGTCCGGAATTAACCTGTAGCATGGGGTTGTGTTCAGGGCGTTACAATTAGGTTATATCAGAGCTATTTGAATGCATAAAGCCTGGTTAATTTCCTCGGTATGTGGGTAGAGGTCCATATGTGAAAGTTGAATTTCGTGATTATGTGGTTGTCTAATTGCCTAAGTGAATAATTGCTTGAGCAAAGAACATGCTAGCATGTAAAGGAAGTGTCTAATGCATGATATAGTGTGAATATGAACATTGATGCATGTTAAGTGCTTTATATGTTGTCTTATGTGCATAAGGTGTTGTAAGACATGAATGTGCTATCTTTTGTGTCATCTATTTGCCTATTATAACATTGGGTTCTTATAGCATTGAGATGAGGAGAAGGGAAAGACCGAGAAAGGAACCAGAGGAAGCTCATAGGCAAGATGTACCTAGGCAGGAAGCAGGAGTAGCGAGGAATGTACCACAGGCTAGGAATGTACCACAGGCCCGAACCGACCAATGCTCAAATTATGGCCATAATGACCACAACTATGAACACTATTGCTCAGTTTGTGACTCAACGGGGCAAGGCAGTACCTGGTAGAGGGAATTAGGCCGCTAAAGCTGAGGGTAGCGGAACTGTAGGGAGTAGTTTGCTTGATAGTTTATTCACCATGGGGTGTACAATTTTTATGAAGAGCCGGATGATATGAAAGCGGAAATGTGGCTGAATAAATTTGAGAAAATTGCTGCTGCACTTGAGTATAATGACGAGAGAAAGATCACCTATGCTGCATTCTTACTCGAGGGTGACACCGAGGAATTGTGGCATACTGTTAGAGAAAAATGGGATGCCGAGAGGGTACAACATTTGTGGGCTAACTTTGTTCGGGGGTTCAGGGACAAGTATGTATCGATGGTAGCTCGTGAGAGGCATCAAGAAGAATTCATAAATTTGAGGCAAGAGAATATGACTGTGGATCAGTACGAGCCTACATTTACTAGACTCTCTCGCTATGTGCCAGCTTTGATACAGCCTGAGGACATGAGGATTTAGAGATTCATTAGGGGTCTGAGAGGTGATATTCAACTTAATTTGTCTTCACAAGACTATCCTAATTATGTTGTAGCATTTAGGGCCACATCGAGGTTTGAGAAACGAAAGGCAGATTTGTTAGCTGAGTCCAGTCAGTCAAGTAAACGGGAATATCAGTCTCAGAGTCGGGGGTATCAGAGACAGTACCAACAACCTGTTCAGGTTCAGCAGCAGAGACAGACTCAGAGCTACCCAGGGCCAATTCAGACACAGCCTCAGCCGAGACCAGCTCAGAGCCAACCATAGGGACAGTCACAGACTCGACCAGTTGCCACTAGATCTCAACAAGGTAGCACCACTACATCTGCTTATAGAGCCCCTACGGGAGGCAATGCTGCAAGGAAAAACGAGCAGAGCAGTCATTGTAATAGTAAGGGTCATTCAGAGGCAGAGTGTTGGAGGAAGTTGGGCCGATATATTGGTTATGGTAGTGATCAGCACAAGATTAAAGATTGCACCAAGTACAAGCAAGGGCATGGTCAAACTTTCGGCCAGAATGCTTAGACCAGAGCTTCAAGTGCAGCTCTAGTTCTGCGAGGCAAGGCACGGGTATTTGTACTAGATCAGGAGGAGCTCCCAGACACGATAATGGTAGTTGAAGGTACTTTTCTTATTTATAATCAACCAGTAGTAGTTTTGATTGACACCGGGGCTACACATTCTTTTATCACTCCTATGTGTACACAATCTACTGCTTTAAAGGTTGTTAAACTACCATATAACATTGAAGTAGGAAATCCTATGTGTACCAAATTTGTTACAGAGTTTGTGTGTAAAGATTATGATATTTGCATTGAGGGACACATGTATCCTGTTGATTTGATTATTACGTCATTCTGAGACTTTGAGGTTATTTTGGGGATGGACTAGTTGGGGCAGTATTACGCTTATCTGGATTGTAGAAGGAAAGTTGTGACTTTAGAGATACCTGAACAACCTGTCATTAAAATTACTGGAAGTCGAAAATCTACAGGGACTCGCATTATTTCTTCTATTAAAGCCACAAAAATGTTGAGTAAATGTTGTGATGCATATCTAGCTTACTTAATTAATCAACCTGGGGATAAATTGAAATTGAATGAAGTACTTGTTGTAAAAGACTTTACGGGGATATTTCCTGAAGAGTTGTTTGGTTTACCACCTGACCAGGAAATAGAATTTGTAATTGATTTATTGCCAGAAACTAATCCTATATCTAGAACCCTATATAGAATGGCTCCCCTTGAGTTGCAGGAGTTGAAAATTTAGCTGTGTGGCTTATTTGAAAAGGGTTTTATTCAACCTAGCTCTTCGTCGTGGGGTGCTTCTATTTTATTTGTAAAAAAGAAAGATAGTACTTTGTGGTTGTGCATCGATTATCAGAGTCTTAATCAGGTGACTGTGAAAAATAAATATCATTTGCCTTTGATTGAGGAACTGTTTGATCAGTTGCAGGGTGCCGTTGTATATTCTAAATTTGATTTAAGACAGGGTTATTATCAGCTGAGAATTTGAAAATAGGATATGCCCAAGACTGCTTTCAGAATCAGGTACGACCATTATGAATTTGTTGTACTGCCATTTGGGTTGACAAATGCTCCAGCCGCCTTTATAGATTTGATGCAGAGAGTGTTTAGACCCTACCTTGACCAATTTGTTGTGATCTTTATTGATGATATATTGGTATATTCTAAATCTGAGGCAGAGCATGAGGAACATTTAAGAATTATGTTGCGAATATTACAACAACATAAGTTATTTGCCAAATTTAGCAAGTGTGAATTCTGGTTGAAACAAGTAGCCTTTTTAGGCCATATAATTTCACAAGAAGGAATATCTGTTGATCTTGCGAAAATTGAAGTTGTGATGTCCTAGAAAAGACCCGAAACTGTGACGGAAGTTTGTAGTTTCCTAGGGTTGGCTGGTTATTATATTCGATTTGTTAAGGATTTTTCTAAGATTGCGGGACCGTTGACTTCCTTAACTCAGAAGAAAACTATGTTTAACTGGGATGACAAACGTGAAGCCAGTTTTTAGGATTTGAAGAAGAGACTTACCACTGCACTTATCCTTACACTGCTTGAGGGAACAAATAATCTAGTGATTTACAGTGATGCTTTGAAAGAAGGTTTGGGCTGCGTTCTTATGCAAAATGGTAAGGTGATTGCTTATGCCTCGATGAAGCTCAAGTCCTATGAACTTAGTTATCCTATGCATGATCTTGAGCTTGCTGTTGTTGTCTTTGCTTTAAAGAAATGGTGACATTACTTGTGGGGTAATGGATTTGAAATATTTACTGATCATAAGAGCTTGAAATATATATTCTCACAGAAGGATCTAAATATGAGGCAAATGCGCTGGCTAGAGTTGTTGAATGATTATAATTGTACTATTAACTACTTGTCAGGCAAGGCTAACACCGTTGCAGATGCATTGAGCCGGAAAGCTTTTGTGGCCAATTTGATAATAAAGGACTGGGAGACTGTATAAGAGTTATGTCTGTGGAAATCGGAGGCTTCAGAAGCAGGTATCCAATTTGCTAGCTTATAAATCTAGTCTTTACTATTGTCTAGAATCAGAGAAGCACAACAGTCAGATCCTTAGTTATTGAAAATTCTAGAAAAGTCAAAAAGAGGAGAGTCTGATTTTAAACTACATGATGATGGGCTACTCAAGCATAAGAACATAATTTGCATTCCTGGTGGTTCAGCTGTGAAAGATGAAATTCTTGCTGAGGCTCACAATATTAAATACACTATTCACCCTGGTAGCACCAAGATGTACAAGGACTTGAAACAAAGCTTCTGGTGGAATAATATGAAGAGAGAAATAGCAGATTATGTGGCTAAATGTTTGACTTGCTAGAAGGTTAAAGCTGAGCATCAGAGACCCGCAGGATTGTTGCAATCATTGGAGATTCCTGTGTGGAAATGGGACCAGGTTACCATGGACTTTGTATCTGATTTGCCGAGGTCGCTGTGAGGTAATGATTCCGTATGGGTTGTAGTTGATAGGTTAACAAAAACCTCACATTTCATTGCTACCAAGAAGATAGACCCCCTTGATAAATTAGCTGAGCTATATGTTGAAAATATTGTGAAACTGCATGGAGTTCCATCTAAAATAGTGTCAGATAGAGATCCCAAGTTTACATCACAGTTCTGTCAAAAACTACAAAAGGCTTTGGGAACTAATTTGAGTTTTAGCATTACATATCACCCGCAGACGGATGGTCAGTCTAAGAGGACTATCAGGATCTTAAAAGACATATTGAGAGCTTGTATTCTTGATTTTGGTAAGAGTTGGGAAATGTATTTGTCTCTTGCAGAGTTTGCTTATAATAACAATTACCAGGCTACCATTGGAATGGCGCCATATGAGGCACTTTACGGGCGTAAATGTAGATCTCCATTGTATTGGGATGAGGTAGAAAAAATGAGAATTGTTGACCCAGTTATTTTGCCAGAGATGATCAAGATAGTTGATAATGTGAAACTTATAAAGAAAAGAATGCTTACAGCTCAAAGCCGACGTAAAAGTTATGCTGATAGATGCCGACGAGACTTAGCATTTAGAGTTGTTTATCATGTGTTCTTGAAATTCTATCCGCACAAAGGTCTAATTCGGCACGGGAATGGAGGTAAACTTAATCCTAGATATGTGGGGCCGTTTGAGATTACCGAGAAAGTTGGTGATTTAGCTTACAGATTGCCATTGCCTCCAAGTTTGGGCACAATACATGATGTGTTCCATGTGTCGTTGTTGAGGAAGTATCAGCCAAATCCGTCGTACATTTTAGAGCAGGAATCGTTAGAGATCGATGAATCATTGACATATATAGAGAGACCTCTTCGGATTGTGGATAGAAAGATTCAAGAGCTTAGAACGAAAAGCATCCCAATGGTGAAAGTTCTTTGGGATCATCACGGGGTTAAGGATGTCAGTTGGGAGCGAAAGAAGTCGATAAGAGACAAATACCCTGAGATGTTTGCTGAATCATCTAAGAACTGTGTGGACGCAATTAGTTTAAGGGGGAGAGGGTGTGACGCCCGAAAATTTTATCACATTATTAAATAACTGTTGCATATTTACTTGCGCATTTTTTATGTGCTTTTCTTTTATTGCTTAATTGTTTATTTGAGGGTCACTATTCATAAGAAATTTGACTGTCTAGAATTCTTGGTTTAGTATTTTTTCTAGATAGTATAACTTATAAAATGAATCGGGAACTTGTAGTTTTGAGCTTTGGGAGCTGGGAACTTGCATTTGAAAAATGATTTGCGTTTCGTTTGAATAGTGTAACATTGGTTCTAATAAGCTAACAATTATAAGAGTTTTTAACATGGTTTAACTTAGTTTGACTAAGTATATGCTAGCATTTGACTTATCATACCAACATATATACATGTATATATCACCTAACATCTTACATATATGTATAATACTTATAAAACAAAAAGAATAGTACCAAAAAAGCCCCCCAAAAACCCGATAGCCCTAGGAGGAAAAAAAAGGAGAAAACCTTGCTCAATTCTTGCACCTTGGTCTATTAGCTTGTCTTTGGAGCACCTAGGAGTATCACCACTTGCCTACAACCTTATACGTGTGAGGGAGTTACATTTATTTGAGTTTAAAGTTTATGTCAACTTTTTAAAATTTTAAATTTGTTGGAATTAGTTATTGAAATGCTTAAATATGGTGTTGTACATGTTTTATATGTTGTTTAGACTATGCTTGAGTAGTTTGTTAGTAAATTTCATGGTTGAAGCTTGAGATGCATGAAAGAGATGATGAATAGTGACGAATTTTAGGGTTTTGTTATAACTTGCTATTTAGAGTGAATTGATGCTTTCTTTAGGTGCTATAGACATTATTGAAATTAGTTAGAAGCTCACGTGTGGTTGAGTTGCTCAAGATTGAGTTAAAATGCAAATTTAGGTAACTTTTAAAATGGAGTTTTTCACGAAACATAATCTGGGCACATATGGACTTTAGTTTAGGTATCCCTAGGGCATTGAAGCACTTTTGGTGCTTTTGTTGCGTTAAATTGGGGTTTGGATAGGGTAGGTGTAGTTAAAATCCACTAGGGGCCTTCCCGAGCTTTTGTCTCCAAAATGGGTTTTTAGGGCCTAGGTAGGTGTCTTTTGGCCTTCCTAGGAGTGTAGAATGATTGAATTGTGGATTTGGAATCTTGAATTTTGTGTGGGAGAAGAATTGCTTAGTTATCAAAGAGGAAAAAGTGTTAAATAATGTCTTTGTGTTTAAATGAGTTCATAGATGTGTTGTTATATGTCTATATGCTTGACTAAAATATAAACATGCTAATTGAAGAGTTTACAGAAAAATATGTTATTTATCTCCTTTATGATTATATCGTTACTTTGTGCATATTGTGGCTAATTGCGAGGGCGACCTACTTTGTCGTCCCTCTTATGTGATATTTGATGATCTTGGTTCTCGTGGACTTGATTCGGGGTTGCGCAACCTATTCGGGTATGGTAGTGTTGAGTAACACGTGCTTCCTCGGCTACCATGGTTTTCCAATCTCTATCTCGCTGAGGCATACTCCACTACCCCAAAAGCGTGGTTCACCTCGTTAGGGCATACAGACCTACCTTGAAGATATGTGTCGTAGGATCGGGATACATCTGGAGTACCCCATTATAGAGGAATAAGGGACTTGCCGGCATTTGTTGAAGATCATGGCTCGTGGTTCGAGACTAAAGACAAAAAGTAAAACCGTATCCTTTTTATATGTGGTTAAATACTTGTCTACTTAGTTGCTAATTTGTGTTTTATATGTTGTTATCTTTGTTGCATCTCATGATTGCACGCCTTGGTATGTTGCATCACTTCCCTTGCTGGGCAACATTGTTGTTCACTCCTCATTTAACATGTTTCAGGAGAAACTGAGGTGAACCCCCAGCTTGTGGCCATAGAGGAAGAGAAAAAAGTACAAGTAGATCAACTTCCGTGATTGCTTGTGTGTGTGGTTGGATGTTCTATGTGGATTATGTGAAGATGCTATTGTTGTTTCACTTTTGAGACCTTTAAGGTCTTGTTTGTAGTTGTTTTGAATTTGTAAACTTGTAAATTAACTTGTAGACTTGAAGATAGTTGGAGTAGTTGACATGTAATAGTTAATGGTAGACTTTAATGTTTTGTTGCATGCTTGTGTGCCAAATAGGTAGAATGTTGAACTCAGACTATAAGTATAACTTGCTACTTATAACTTAGAACTTTAAGAAGTGACTTGTATGCTTGTATGTCATGCTTGTATGTCATACTTTTGTTGAATTCCAAAGCTCGGATGGCCTTGAGGAGTTAGTTGACTGTGTTGATATTGAAGGTTGGGCTTGTATGAGATGTTTGGTTGTAGATTGGTGGTTGAATGTGTTTATTTGCAGGTACCAGTTTGTCCACGGTACAGAGGAGCTCTGTCCGTGTAACGGGTTCGGACTTAACCTGTAGCGTGGGGTTGGGTTCGGGGTGTTACACCATTCCTAAGCAAGCCTTGGCTATGTAAGCTACTCCTAGGCGAGGCTTGGAATTCTTAGGCCACTCTCAATAAAATCTTGGCCATGTAGGCCACTCAAAAGGGTTGCGCGAACTGTAGCCCACTCAAATGTGTTAAATTTTTTTGTAGTCTACCCAAGGCTAGAAGCCAAAATGGTAAAACCACACAAAAAGACTCGTAAGCCACTCAAGCAAGGCTCTTAGCCTTGTGGTCCACTCTTGACTACGGTATGAGTAGGGGTCCACTCAATGGGGTGCTCGAACATAGCCTACTCTCAACCATGGATAAATAGTTATGTTTGCCGGAGAACGTAACCCGCTCAAATGCTTCTTTCTGGAGGTCTGAGCAAGATTTATTTCATAAATAAGCAATTATTCCCTAACTCGAAAACTCTTCGACTTAGGAAATGGAGAACAAATTGTTATCGCTAAAATTGGGCTTGGACCCATGGTCTAACCATGATGGGTCACGTAACCCCAATTGACTCGCAATTATTGGGCCAAGGCCCATATACGTCGCCACAAGTTGCTGCCCACTAAAGGCCTGAGGCCCGAGGCCTTGGCTAAGCCCAAGTGTTAGTACTATCTTAGGTGAATAGCCAACAACGAACCCGAATGCCACTCAAACTCTATTGAATATCTCTGGATAGACGTTCAAGGATACATTCCAACTATTTAGCCTACAAGGACGGGATGATGATTGGCGGACTTTAGATAAATGTCAATTTTGTTTTAAGGGATAAGCAACTCGAGACTCATCCCAATTGATCAGTCTGCGAAGAGCGAATGACTGTCGAAGGACTTGGGGGTATAGACTAACTCTATCCTATGCGATATCGACCACGTAGTTCACTCGGAATACAAGTCTCAAGAATTCATGACTCTTGGTCTACCCATGCCTATAAGTAGGCCACGCCTACCTAGGGAATGAGCATTGAGTATTCTCCGCATCTAGCAATAATCTACCTTTCCCTTTTCATTTCAAACGACCTACATCCCTATATCGATGTGGATACCAGAGTTTTATTCTCAATTCCCTTCATATTTTCCTTGGCATCCTTATCTTTTTTGATAAATCTACTAACTTGAGTATCAGAGGATCTTTGGGTGGCACCACACTAGTACCTGACGTTCTATCATTTTTTGATATCGCAGGTTGCTGGTGGCCTAAATTCGTAATTGTAGTTTTGACGTCTACAATAACAAAAGCGTAAAACTCTATTATTATTTGATCAATAATGATTCAACCATTTTAGTTGGTATTTATCAGGTCCACAATGTTCCCACATTAATTTTTTCAACTTTTGTTTACATTCTTAAAGTTATAGTGCGATTGAACTGTCAAAATGGTCATAATTAACTAGTCAAGCTTTTCCAAAAAAAAAGAAAAAAGAAAAAAAATATAGTCATGCTCCACGCTTAACTTTTGCCATAATCCAATAACGAAGATAAATATTACCACCACACCAATAGGAATTTAGATCCCCTAATAATAATACTTGTGTGATAATGTTATTATAGAAAGATCTTAATTGATCATTAAGTAAAAAAGCATCTAAGTTCTTAATTCAAAATCAATCAAAATCAACTCACAATATTTCCCAATCTCTTTCTCCCTCTTGTCAAAAAAGTTTTTTTCTCTCTACTTATCAAGCTCTCTCTCCACCTACTTTCTCAAACTCTAGAATAAGATTAAGCTAAAGATAGTTAGAATCCCTTCCCTTCTTGAGCTAGTTACTTTCTCCACCTACTTTCCCACCCAAGGCCACCAATCTTGGAGCTAATTTGAATCCCTTCCATTCTTGAGAACCTATCTGTGCAACTAATTACGTCCTTGTGATTGCCTTCCTAAACCAGCCCCAATAGCCATTGTTGGAGGTTTCTTACATATATTTACAAAGGCAGGCTTTAGCCTTATGCTCTTCGGCCCTATCATGTTCCACGATCTGGTCTAAGCCCACGAGGGTAGGGGAACTAAGCCCACTACAGATACAACATTATTTTTCAAGTTGTAAATCTTCAAATTCATACGTGAACGCTAAAGAACAAAGGCTCCCATATGTAGAATACGTCAAACTCTCTCTCTACTATTACAAAAAAGAAAGAAAGAAAGAAAAAAGATAGGTCATAGATCACTAGCAACAAGACATGTATATATATAACATGAAGAAAAAATTGAGGCAAATATCATATGTCCTTATAATCTTGATAATGCATCAAATTTTATTTAAATGAAGGACGGTATAGTGTTAATTAAATGCTATATTTCTATGTTTTTAAAGTTTATTTACGCTCTACATCAGAAAGAGTTATTTTATTTTTTTATGTACATCACAAAATTTATGACTAAAGAAATGACAATTTGAAGTTATGGTTGATTCTGATTCTAAAGCTTGAGAAAATGGGTAAAGAGAGAGCTTGAGCAAGTGAGTGGAGAAAAAATAACAGTCAAAAAAAATTTGGTGGGAAAGATATTGAGAGAGATTGTGAATAGATTATGTTTGATTTTGAATTAAAGGCAGATGTTTTTTTACTTAAATGAATAGTTAGGATCCTTTTATAATAATATTATCACACTTGCAATGTTATTAGGGGATTCAAATCCAATGATAATTTAACAAATACACTAACCTAACAATTATAACATCGATAAAAATGTATAATTTCACAAATTCTTAATGACAGGAATTGAGAATGAATGTTTTTCTTCTTAGGGTCTCTCATCTTTAAGCCCAGTGGCAAGGTCTTATGCGGAAGCCATTGGGGTTAATACGCAAATTTCTTAGGCTTGGTTTAGTTTTTAAATGAGAAAAAAACATTTTGGTCCCTCAGGTTTTGTGAAAGTAATTTTTTGGTCCCTCAACTTTTAAAAAGTGACCATTTGGTCCATTTTTGACAATAAGTTGACAAAAAATATTAACTTTTTGTGATTTTTCTATTTTACCATTGGATTTATTTTCTCTCTTCTGCATGACATTAAAGACACGTTTTGAAAGCTAATGAATCTCTCATTCTTTTAGCGTTGCTACCAGCGGTAAAAAGACAGGGAACAATGGCTACTATGGTGTTTATTTAAGTACCATTTTGGCAGCCATGGGATATCACCAAAAATAAAAAATAAAAATCACCAAAAAATTCACAAAATATATTTGTCCAAACCAAAACAAAAAAAAAATACAATTTCTACAAAATGTCTTCAACATCATCATCCACTACAACTAGAGAAGAAATAAAATGAATAATTATCAAGTTAAAAAATAGGAGATATTATTGAGGGTAAAAAATAACTGTTTGCATATCTAAATAGGAAATATGAGAGTCTGTCGCTAATTAGTGACGAAATTAGCGAGGAAAATAAGTATTTATCTCAAAAAATAAATGTTACAAATCATAATTTCTTATAAAATGCTTTTTACACTCCGTTAATAATATGAACAAGTATTTTCCAACTTAGTTTGATGTCCGAGCCATTTTCAGAATGAAAATCGACAAAATCGGGTTTATTTTATTGTTTATCTTTAAGTTTTTTCTAAATTCCATCGCTAATTCTGTCACTATTTAGTGATGAATTTAGCGAGAAAATTACGATATGCAGTCACTATTTCGTAGCAAATCTATCAATCATCACTAATCCGTCGCGATGTTGCAAGGGATTAGTGACGAAATTTAATTATAAATTTTTCCATTGCAAAATCGTAGTTAATCCGTCACTAATTAGTGATTGAATTTTTCGTCGCTAAATCTATTGCTACTTAGCGACAAAAAAAATCTGTTGCTAAAATCCATCGCCCGTTTCAATTTTTCTTGTAGTGGATCACTTCATTTTTTTGTTTTGATTTTAAAATGATGCAAAATCCCCAAAATACCCCTCAACTGATAACTTTTACGTCAACCTACCGTAAAAAATAAACCAAATGATCACTTTTTAAAAATTGAGGGACCAAAAAGTTACTTTCACAAAACTTGATGGACCACAAAGTTTTTTTCTCGTTTTTAAACACTTAACAACGCTTTTAGTAATTTTAGCAATCAAATGAAACTACTTTATTGTGACTAATTTTTAAAGTGCCTTTACATAAAAGTTAAATATTAAAAAAGTTAAAAAATAAAAAATTTTAAATTGGAGTTTTTTAGAAAAAGATTTTTGTGAAATTGTTTTTATAGTATGTAGAAACTGTTTTTATTTTTTTATTTCTTAAAAATATCCTCTATATATTTGAAAATCTGATATTATCGTTAAAATTTGTAAAAATTTGATATTACTCAACATAAATTAATTAGTCAAAGACTTTTAATTCAAAGAAACTTTTAACCAAAATTTTACTATTAAAAATTTTATTACTCAAAAGTTAAAATTTTATAATTAAATTTTTTTTTCATATTTACTTCTCAAATCCCCCGACCTCTATGATAATCTATCAAGCATTTTAGTTGGTGTTATTAAGCTCTACAATCACGTATTCTATATTGTCAAAGTTATAATGATTATATTGTCAAAATCATAATTAACTATACAAGCTCTCATGATTAACTTTTGTCACATTCAGGTAAGATTTCAATGCACTGTGAGGCGTACTTTTCTATGTTTATAGAGTAGAGAGAGGAGAAGCACTAAATTTTTTTCCATCACCTACAATCGAAGAAAGAGAGATAAATACAAGTAGTCATATAAACTAAACTTCATTAATTTCCTCTTATAATCTATAAGCCACAAGGCCACACCTTCCTCATAATTTAATTTAATAAATCAGAGGAGAATAAAAAAATATCTAGTAGTTGATACGAACAGTTGAATTGGTAAAAGAAAAAAAAGTCTTTGTATATCCATATGCAAATTGAGTTGGCTTCAAATCAACTCAGTCAACAACTCCCAACACCACCCCCCGCCTCCCCCCCTCCCCTTCCTTCTTCCCTTCGCCTGTCTTTCCTCGAAAAACCCTAATATACTTACGTGTTAATAGAGGTACATATATATTCACATATATTATATATATATAATATAATTGCAATATCGATCGAGACCATTCACTTTATTCAACGCGCATTTCGAGAAAGGAGAAAATTCTTCAATGGCTTCGGAGATCGAGGTGGTGGAGGAGGTGGATCAGCAGCAATCATCGTCAGCGCAGCCGGAAGTGGAGGAAGACAGCTTGAGAAACGATGTATACACGGCGGCGGCCTACGGAGACATGGAGAAGCTGCGGAGATTGGTGGAGAGCGAAGGCTGTTCTGTATCGGAGCCCGACGGCCTCGGCTACTACGCCCTGCAGTGGGCAGCCCTTAACAACCGCACTGCTGCTGCTCAGTACATCATCGAGGTATATATGCAATGTTGGTTTCAGCTGATATTTTGGTTTTGGATTTATATAATTAGGTTTACTTGATTAAGAGTAAATGTAATTGCAAGTTTTGATGAATTAGATGTCAACTGAGCATTTTTAAAGTGTTGAATTCGATTTTTAGGTGCTTTAAGCTTCTTGATTTGTATGAAAGTCGAGGAGTACACATTATGTGGTTTAAATTTGGTTGATCAACCAGCAAGTTATGTGACAGATTTGCTATCTGAATTTCATTATACTTGCGCTAATTCCTTATTGACATGTGTTTTTTAACTTAAGTTGCTGATTGATCGTCATGATTTGTATGAAAGTCTAGGATTACACGTGTCTTGCGAACTTGGTTGATTGTTTTTCTGCAAGTTTACTGCACAAGTTTCATTATCTTTACTCTAGGTCATTACTGAAAGCTAAATAGGAGGGTCCAGGCACTATACCGGGCTAATTTCAACAAGAATGTTTTTCGGGAAAGTTCATTACTTCGGTTGCTGATTGACAGTCATAATTTATATGATGCCCAAAAATTACATTAAATCATGAAGAGCAAGTCACAGTAGTTGGGACTAAAGGACGTGTCTTGTTTTATTTCTTTCATCTTCTTTCTTTTGGATACGTTTTCTGTCCGCTAGAATCTCTAAGTGATGTGGTTTTAGATAAGGAAAAGCATACTAAGGGCTTCGTTTGTTGTTTTGACAAAAAAGTGAAATGTGGTCTTATTCTGTGGTGGGTTAAGTAATTGTTCCCTTTAGCTTTAGATTGGAAGTTAGTAAGCGAAACTGATGGTAACAATTGGCAGCATGGAGGAGATGTGAATGCTGCAGATCATACAGGTCAAACTGCATTACATTGGACTGCAGTTCGGGGTGCAATCCAGGTTGCCGAGCTTTTACTACAGGAAGGTGCTCAAGTTAATGCAGCTGATATCTATGGCTATCAGGTTTGTTCCTTTAGTAGGCTATATTTCCTATAACTGATTTTGTGGTACTGTAAAAATGAAATGCATCAAATAAACAAAGGTCAGAGCGTGCTGTGGAAAATATCCAGATTGTCTTTTCTTGAAATCTCTGTTAGCATATTGCTTCAATTTGCAATCTCTTTTCTATAAATTTGGCAAGAATGGTATAAGCAACTAAATGAAACAGATTGCCTCTTCAGATTTATATGGCATTGTTTTTTCTGCCTTTCTTTTCTTTTAATTTTTTGTGCTGGTAGCACCATTTAGCTTTATGATGTTTCGGTACCATTAGTTGGATTGAAATGAGTAAAGCTACTACCTTATCTGCTGTTACTTCACTTTTCTTTCTTTTGTTTTTGTTTAGTAATTATCCTCAAGATCTCTTATTGTTCAAAAAAAATTCTCCTCAATATCTCTTGCCTGAACTTCACACAAAGTACGCTGCTTCCATTTTATAAGTCATATGTTATTCATTAGGAAAAGGGGGCAGATCTATTAAAGGACTGTACAGCTCAAGCTAATCCATCAGCAAACTGGTCAAAAAACTCCATCCTGATTCTAAAGAAGGGGACGGGAGTGAAATTCCAGAAAGGCAAATAGAGAAAGGAAGAATGAATCTTTTCTGCTTCTGTTTCAACACCTTCAAATGCTCTCCTTTTCTGTTCTTTCCAGAGGATCCACATTAAAGCTAGAGAAGCCATTTGCCACACTCTCCTTTCTTTTGCCACTCCCTTGTTCCTCAATCCTGCTGTCGTACTATAATGAAATGCTTATCTATGGTCAAGAGCTTTGATCAGAAGAATTAATGCTGTGAAACTTTTACTGTTAGTCCGCAAAATTAGAGTGTAGCTAGTTTGGTTTGTAAAATTCTCATCTTGAGAATTAAGCTACGCTCAGACGAAGTCAACTGACCAGAGAAAATGTCGTGTACAAGAGTGTTAATTGGTTTCCAAAGTAGCCCATTGAATTGTGAAATATTTCTTAGTTCATTTGTCATGATGGAGCCTGGGGCCACTTTTCAACCTGATCATAAAGTATGGATTAGTTTTTCTGTTCAGTAACACATTTGTTGCAGATTAAAGTGATAAACCATTATCAGAGTTTTAGGCTATTTTGGTCAAAATGGATTAGCAGGTCTAGAGATGATATGGTTCGTGACTTTTAATTACCTTTCTGTTTTGACATGGCATGCGCTTGAAAATATAATGTAATTTCAACCCTACAACTATTACAAAGTAAAAAATTCCGAGAACCTCTTGTTGTCTATCCAAACTTCAAACATGTTCATCTTATCACGGATACTTTTACGAGGCAGTAGGCACAGCAAGTGACCGACAGTGTTACAAGAACATGAATTTCATATTATTTCCCCAATGGGAGTGCATTTTGTGTGTAGAGATCAATTTATAATAATTTATCCTTAAGGTATCCGTACAACAGAAACACAGTTTTTTTTTTTTTGAGAAGTAAAGAATTTTATTGATATGCACCAAGGGGGTGCAACTACAGGTGATCTAAATTGGGGTATATATGGGGCATTCTCGTGTGTGAAACAGTGGCCAATCAAGTCATTCAGCAGAAATAGTGATTTCAATTAATCACCTAAGCTGCACCAAACAGTTGTGCAACTTATTTTGCCAATCACTTATCTTATAATGGATAAGATTATAAATGTCACTTATTGTCACCATTCTGCGTTGTGTTTTACGCCAATTATTTGATTTTGACTTGAATTGGAGACATTTTCCGGGGACAGTTCTAGAGTTTTATAGATGACTTAAAAATCTTTGCTCATAGATACCTTTTCCCCTCCATCTTTGCCTCTTCTTAATCTTGAAAAATTAAGAAGGATCTTGTAAAGTAGATGTAGATAGTATTCAAGAATGTATAGATACTTTACGGTGCTGTTGTAAATAACTTTTGGGCTGCACCCCCTTGGTGCATATTAATAAAATTTATTCATTTCTCGAAAAAAAAAAAAAAAAAAGATCAAGTCCAAAAAGAATAATTGTTAATTGCTTCTTAATCC
Organism: Ehretia macrophylla; assembly: GCA_037974665.1. Lineage (NCBI taxonomy): Eukaryota > Viridiplantae > Streptophyta > Magnoliopsida > Boraginales > Ehretiaceae > Ehretia > Ehretia macrophylla. Next base: position 11,709,810 of record CM075775.1, read on the forward strand.
ATTGCAAAGCGTAGTTGATCAGTTGTTGACCAAGTCAACTAATGATTCCACTTTTCAAGTCTGTAAAAATTGTTTAAGATTCAAGTTTTGCTTGGGCATAACGTCGTCTTTCAAAAGTGTGGCTGAAACACTTGCCAATGCCCTAGAGGCATTTACCTGTGATGCATTTGCCCAGTCCCAGGCATGCCCTAGGGCTGTCCTCAATTTGAGCATACCTAATCCACAAGATTCTACATGAGCCTGTATTTCATGAGTATTAGTAGTTGCTTAAATCAAACTCTTAAACCTAAGATTAGTGAACAATTCTTTTCCCGCTCTTTGATCTTCTAACAAACATCAATTTCTTCATAATTTCTAAATCTTCTCAACTGTGGCCTCAGAAAGTTATTCACTACTTCTTGACGCTGTGCTTCGAAGAATGATGGGAGGCCACATGTTTTGAGGTTGAAGTAGACCCCACTTGAATCGGCTTCGAGATAATTTGACTAAAATTGATATGGAACAGAGGGCAATCTGTCCAAGAGATTATATTTAATAAAATTAGAGAAGTAAAAAATAAGAGATTGAAAAGAAAAATATCTTGCTTAAGGCATAGATAAGGTTACTTTTTCTGTTGTCACTAGTCTATGTTGGTGGTTAAAAGTAGGAAGATGGTGTGATCTGTGCATTCCTTCTACCTAGCAAATATAGGACAAGGTGGGGGAAGCAAGTTGTGTGCTTCTAGCAGCAGCCATCTTTCCCTCAAACCCCTGGAGTGTTTCCCCCTAAGATTATAAGATGTAAATATATGAAAAGTCCTCATAAGTGAGATTAAGATATGTAAAAAACTACAAGAGATGTATCCAAGTGAACTGGTATAATTTGGTAAGATTTGATTGGCATGGATAGAATGTTCACTGGTGGTATTCCAACGCTTCCCTCTCCTTTTCTTATCAATTATTTTCCCCTGGATGTCACAATTTCCAATTGGATGTCCATATTGCAACTATCTGCTAGCATGTGTAAAAAGACTGATAGAAGGAAACATGATCTATCCTCTTTAGAGTTCACATACTCAAAGGTCTGTACTCAAATAACCTTGTCTGCCTTTTTTATTGTCTTTATTTTCTTGTGACTGATTGCATTAGTAAAGGTGAAAGCTTTCTGTTGAAGTATGGTCACTTATCTTTGAGCATAAGAGTGTCTTACTGTCATATCAAGGCCTATCTTTAAGTCAAGGCCCACTAGCTGACATTTACGAGATTACACTTAAATTGTAATACTTCCTTTATTTTTTGCTCATCTTTTTCATGTATTAATTAATAGTTACACATTGTGAATACTACCAGGTTAAAAACCTGCCTTGTAAAGGGTCTATACTAATTAAATCTGTAAATTGAACTTCATTGCAGACAACACATGTTGGTGCACAATATGGTCAGACAGCTTTTCTCTATCACATCATTACAAAGTGGAATGCTGATCCTGATGTTCCTGATAATGACGGAAGAAGCCCTTTGCACTGGTACTGATAAAAAACTAGTTACTTTTTTATTAATTTAAGAAAGAAAAGTCTAAGTCTGATTTCAATTAGTTGGTAAGTAACTAATGCCTTCCCCCTCAGAAAACAGAAAAACAAAAAACAGATGTTAGTTGCTTATAGCCGTTGTCAACAGCTTCCAGAATTTGATTCCTATTGTGGCCAGAAGAAAAGGATTTAAACACACGATAAACAGATTTCCATATAATTTAATTTTCTATTCTTTGCCCATTTAGTTTCAAGTTGGCTTTACTAAATCCCTAGGACTAAGGCCCAGTAGAGGTTTCTGAGATTTTCCCTCGAAGTTGGTGGGGTTGGGTAAGAGGTGATATTTAATTTTTTTATCGTATCTACATGAGCACATTCCCATAAGCGTGTGCTTATTATTTCGTAATGTTGGGGAATTCATTGTTAATCCCATTCTAGGCGATGTTCCTGAATTTCAGATATCGTATGACAGGCATTTGATATCAATTACCTTTTCCCTTTTTGACGGAGAGGTTGTACGAGTTCTACTTTACAATTTTTTCTCAAAGTTAGGGGGGGAGGGAGGGAGGGTTGCAGGTGGATCCTGTATCATCAAGATAGTTTAATATATAAAATGAATGAGGTCAATTATTTAAGTATCGATGGCATCAATTGCTAATTCTTGTTAGTTGAGTTAATATTGCCATGTGTTTCTATTTTGACTAGTTGAAATTATTGGCAATTTCCCCTTTCTGGTACCTGTAGGGCTGCGTACAAGGGTTTTGCTGACTGTATACGTCTACTCCTCTTTGTGGATGCATATAGAGGACGGCAGGATAAGGAGGGTAATGTGTTCTCTCATTCATGTTCTATCCTGAGATGCACTTGGTTCTTAATGCAGAATGAGTTGCAGTCATGCAAAGCATATTGACGTGAAACATTTGTTACTTTTGCATCCACTTTTAGGTTGTACTCCTCTCCATTGGGCTGCTATTAGAGGTAACTTAGAAGCATGCACAGTGTTGGTGCAGGCTGGTAAGAAGGAGGACCTCATGGTGATGGACAACACTGGGCTTACACCTGCTCAGCTTGCTGCAGATAAAAATCATAGACAAGTTGCCTTTTTCCTTGTAGGTATTCCTTAACGTTGCTCCTGAATGCACAAAGACAGCAGTTTGTTATTTATCATTTTTTTCAATAGATATGTTGAGCCTTCTTCTGGGCTTTCTTTAAGTGATAGATAATAGTTTTAAAGTGCCATCCATACTAGTAATTGCTGGGTGAAGTTACTTGAGTTACTAGTTTGTGCTATTAGGGTTATACCTTTGTGTTGCACATGCTTGGTATCTCCTGCATGGTTCTCCTTGCCGTAGCATCTACATTAGCTGGCTATCAACACTTCCAAAGTTAGTTCTGCTTCTAATTGATTCAAATAAAGATTCGAAAAGTTGTTTGGTATACAGTGGAAATGTTATCTGCGTAGATATGTTATCTATAGGTCTATTTGAGCAACCTGGAAGCTGAATTGGATGCATTCTAGCTTAATCAACACCACTATCTGCAGTGCTCATATTTTCTGGTACAAATTTGATCCTGCAGGGAAATGCTAGAAGGTTATATGACAACCGTTGTGATGGCAATAGCCGCCTAGGAAAACTTTCAAAACTAGGACTTGCACCTGTACTATGGTTTATAATATTTCTGCTGCTTGCCACCTATATTCATTCAGTCATTATGGGTATTACTTCTGAATTCTCAGTGTGATTCTCAGCTTGTTATACTTCTCTTACACTTAGATATTTACAATCCTAATATTACTCCCATTGGTGCAGCCCCAAATCTGCCAAAGTTGACAGCTGGTTTTGCCCTTTCTGCATGGTTTGGTGTTTTCCTGGCAACTTCTGGACTAGTTATGTTTTATCGGTGCAGCAGGTAAACTATGTTGTTTCCATTGCATGTATTAAGTCAGTTTTTATTCTTACCAGTGGAAAAGATTCCGAGAAGAGTGTGAAAGGTGGAGTAGCTTGTAGGATCTGTATTTTTTTCTTCTGACTAAAATTAGTTGCTCCCACCTTCTATATTATCTTCAAGTATTTCCATTTTGGATACTAACCAACTCTGTTGAATATTTATGCGAGGTTCTTTTCATTTTATTTCTACCCCCTGTTATCCGTCAGCTGAAATAACTGCAAAAAGAAGTTTGGGAAAAATGAAGTAACAAAACATTGAAATCCAACTAATCGTTTACCACGTCCTATAGGGATCGTCGAATCAATAACAATAAGCCATTATTATTTCAACTGATCCCTCTATATCAGATGCATGGGATCATAAATGCATGACATTGCTTTAGATAACGCAGAACTTCTCAGAACTTGTGTCACCACCAATCTGACCTGTTTGACTCTAGCTGTCTTGATCCTTTCTACCTCCACGACCTTATTTGATACAAACACTCAATTATGATCACCCAAAGGCACTTTGGTTGTGCTGTTCAAGGTTTTGCATCATACTATCACTCCATTGAGATTCCCTTTTTGTAGGTGCTTCTTTCCCAGATGATTTATACCCTATCAGCACTGATGACTGTGCAAGTTCTCAACTGATTTTGTCTCTATGACTAACCCTATATGCCAAGTATGCAAAGGATTTACATACGGGCAAGTGTCCCATTTTTGATGCTTTTATGCTTTATTATTGATTTGGCCAGTATGTTTATTTCCAAGAAAAGAAAACACAAATTTTTTTGGTGAACCTTGAGGTCAATAAATACTTATCTTTCATTTTCATGTATTATTGCCCCCATCGATATCATGTAATTTATTAAATCACTAGAATGCATCTGTGCTTGTATTTATTGACCAGTGTGGATCCATTTGGCTTTTTGTTTGTAGCAAGGATCCTGGTTATGTTAGAATGCACATGCATGACTCACAAAATTTGAAAGATGATGTAAGTTTCTCCTCCTGCTATCCTCCTGCTCCTCCCACATATCATGTTTCAGCATTATCTTTAACTTTTCAAACATTGGTGCTTTTTCTTTTTCTTGCATTTCATTAAAGGCTTAACGCTATCATCAAGAACTGTACTTTGCAATTTCATGTGTTTAGCGCATACTTCTTGACCTTATATAATATGTTTCTATTGTATATTCTTATCCCAGGAACCCTTGCTGAAGATTGAAATAAATCATCCTGCTTTGTTGGCTGGTAATTGGTCTCAGCTTTGCTCAACATGCAAGGTGCCTTCAATTCTTTGTTGTCCTTTTATATTCTATTTGATTGGAATTCTGTTTGCTTTCATTAGGTTTGTTCGCTAATTCCTTTCCTTTGTTGTCAGATTGTTCGTCCTCTTCGTGCCAAACACTGTTCCACGTGTGATTGTTGTGTAGAACAATTTGACCATCACTGCCCATGGGTATCTAATTGCGTTGGCAAGGTGCTTTGAGCCTAACTGTTCTTTCTTTCTTTTTCTCTTCTTTATTCTTGTGTCACAATGTTCCACTAGGTATTTCTTCACGCTGCAATGATTGTATGCTTTACGAAAATGTGAAATAAGACTGGTTTGTTGGCTGCCACATCCACCATTGGATGTAGAGTAATACTTTGATGCTTTCTAGTGTTATCTTTGCCTTTAGAAGGGATAGAGAGGGGAAGTTATGGGTGATCAGAGCTCATGATTCAACACCTTTGGATGTAGAGTAATACTTAAATGCTTTCTATTGTATCTTTGCCCTTAGAAGGGACAGAGAAGTGAGTTTATGGGTGATCAAATCTCATGATTCAACATGTTACGGTTTTTAACTTGATAACATATATGGTTGATGCTTCATCGCCCTATATGATATAGACTTTGTTTCCATGTGTGAAAATTGCTGTTTCAATTTCTGCACATGGCCTGTGACCAATTGTTATCAATTTTCTTATTCAGAAAAACAAGTGGGATTTCTTCATGTTCCTTGTATTAGAAGTTTTTGCAATGCTGATAACTGGCACAGTAGCTCTTACAAGTGAGTCTTCTTATTCTCAATTTCTTTTCAGCATTGGTGTTAGACATTTTTTGATACAATTCTCTAATATTTTCTTTGCAAAATGAAAACAATCTTCATATTGCAGGAGTCTGGACTGATCCAATGGCTCCATCTTCATTTGGTGCATGGTTCAACCATGCTTGCAGTCAGCATACTGGTGCCATATCATTTATATTTGCAGAGTTATCTATCTTTTCGGCTGTTGCTGTGTTAACCATTGTGCAAGCTTCTCAGGTATACATCCTCATTATCTTTCAGTCTGGAGATTGAATGTGACTAAACCATCGATCAATATATAAATATTTTCCTCTCTCTTCTTGCCCAAATTATCCTCTGCAAAACATTGAGACACATCTGGCACTGGAGCATAGTTATGGATATATACTGACATGTTCCCTTTTTGAAAGTCCGTCTAAATTTGACAAAATAACAAATCCTAGAAAATGTGAACATGTTTCTGTCTCTAGATTATAATAAATGGTGATACGAAGAACTAAGCCTCCACAATCTTCGAGTTGTAGGAAAAGGAGCAATAGATACACTCCCATGAAGTACATTGTTCACAATTAGGAAAGTTCATAATCATAATACGCAAAAGATCTGATCATAAGTTGCATGTTGTGTTCGAACCTTGTTTAAACCCCCTTGGTTGTTCCTGCCGCAGATCTCTCGCAATATCACAACAAATGAATTGGCAAATGCATTGCGCTACAGTTACCTCAGAGGGCCGGGTGGACGGTTCAGGAACCCATACGATCATGGGTGCAAGAAGAACTGTTCAGACTTCTTGATAAATGGTTACAATGAAGATGTGGAGTATATTGAACAATCAACAGAATCTGAAGGGATCGGGATGATGCATATGGTTCGGAATTCCAACCTACAAAACGGGGTTGGCCATTCCCATCAAACTAATGGAAATAGCCATGTAGTGATTGATGTGAACAACACAAAAGCCCATGATGGTCATGTTCATTCTTCTCATTGTAGTCATAGTAACAATGGCAGAAGTGATTCTGTTCCTGCAGGATTGGGTATTGGCCTAGGGCGAAAAACCGCTCGTTCTGTTGTGCTAGCTTCATGATAAATACTGAGATTTTGCTACAGCTCAATTTTTTTTTTCTTTTCTTTTTTCCTTGTATTTATCACTGTTTATAGCACCAGTTAGGGTAGCTTCTCTAAATTTAAATGGTTATATCGTTATGTAATTTTTATTTCTACTTTTTATGTGCTTGCATCTTGTCTCTTTATATTTCTGTTATTTCAGTTTGTCTATTTTCCAAGATTTTACTGCGTACCTGCATGGCTGTTAAGCTTCATGATCTATCAATGAAGTAGAAAATTGTAGTTTAAGTGAGGAAAAGTTGAACATCCGAAAAGAGTTGGTGGTAGTTTAGAAGAACAGTAAGTGTCTTAGATAATCATTTTAATCGTGATATACATACAAATTATAGGGGTTTTCCAGGGAATGGTAGGTCCATATTTTCTCACATAGACGAGAGATTAAGGCTTTGTTTGTTTACTGTAAAATAATTCGTGGTAGAAAATATCTATAGGGGAAAATGTTTTTTTAGAAAATAGAATTTTTCTAGTGTTTGGTTCATCCTGGAAACATTTTCTAGTGTTTAGATGTAATATTAAAAAATTGATTAAAATTATTATTTTATAATTTTTTAAAAATTATTAATAATACACTATTAATTAATTGATTAAAATTTTTAATTAACACATAATAGATAAATATATAATTTTTAATTAATACATAATAAGTAAATAAAGTAATTAATAATTTCATAAATTAATAAATTTTCAATTAATTATTATTAATTTAAAACTAAGTGGAATAATTAATTAATTAATATTAATTTATTAAATATAATTTTATTAATTAATTACTCATTAAATTTAAAATTAATTATTTTTATTATTAAATTAATTATTTTTTAATTAATAATAATTAATTAAAAATATGATGGGAGTAGGGCGAGGACGGTGACGGTGGCAGTGGCAGGGTGGGCATAGGTAGAATAGAGTGAGTGAAAAATATTTTATTTAATTTTTTAATATTATTAAATATTGAAAAATTAAAAAAATATTTTTATTAACCAATTTTTTAATATTATTAAATACGGAAAAATTAAAAATATATTTTTCAAAAAAATATTTTACAGCAAACAAATGTAGCCTAGAAAACAACAAAATCTAGTAAGCTGGATCAAGAAGTTAAAGGAAAGATTTAATTTTGTTCTCGGGACTAGTAGTATCACATGATTCAATTGTCTCGAAATCTATATCGAATGGCAGGTGAACATGTATTAATCAAGTAATGTTTTGATGGTCACCAACTCAATATTGGAAAAGCAATTATGGTCGATCTAACCAATTTATTACATTTATTTTACTCTAATTAGGTTGACAAAATATTGTTAGGTATGCATATCTTTCATTCAGGTTTGAGTGATCGAATCAAAATCTTTTCCTAACCAATATTTTATTCTAATATTTTCACTTCTATTTTAACCATTCAATTCATTAATCACCGAAAACAGTTCCTTCCATTTTTGTAGTTTCAAAATTAAATGAATATTAATTTTGTTGTGGGGACTAGTATCACATGATTCAATTGTCTTGAAATTATATCGAATGGCAGGTGAACATGTATTAATTAAGGAGTGAAAAATCTTTAGGTCCCTTAGGTTTTGTAAAAGTAACTTTTTAGTCTTTTAATTTTTAAAAAATGATCATTTGGTCCATTTTTGTCGAAAAATGTTAACTTTTTTGTGATTTTCTTATTTTATCCTTGAATTCATTTTCTCTCTCATGCATGACATTATGCACTATTTTAGCAGCCATGGGATATTACCAAAAATCAGAAAAAATATCACCAAAAATTACGAAAAAATTCACAAAATATACATGTCCAAACCAAAACAAAAAAATATAATTTCTACAAAATAACTTCAATATCATTATCCACCACAGTTAGAGAAAAAATAAACGGAACAATTATCAAGTTAAAAGATAGAACATATTATTGACTAATTAATTAAAACACTTCCCTCCATTTTTGTAGTTTCAAAATTAAATGAATGTCCCGAATGTAATATTAATTTTGTTGTGGGGACTAGTATCACATGATTCAATTGTCTTGAAATTATATCGAATGGCAGGTGAACATGTATTAATCAAATAATGCTTTGATGGGGACCAACTCAACATTGGAAAAGCAATTATGGTCGATCTAACCAATTTATTACATTTCTTTTACTCTAGTTAAGTTGACAAAATATTGTTAGGTATGTTTGTTTTTCATTCAGGCTTAAGTAACTGAATCAAAATCTTCTCCTAATTAATATTTTATTCAAATATTTTAACTTCTATTTTAACCATTCAATTCATTAACCACCGAAAACACTTTCCTCCATTTTTGTAATTTCAAAATTAAATGAATGCCCGGATGTAATATCAAAATGTTAAAACAATATAGTTAAAAGAGGATGCTAACTCTGAGTGACTACCATGAGTATATTATGAATGCTTAGGTATTTATGTGTGCAAAAGCCACATTAATTTCCAAAGGAACAACTTGATCTTGGAAGGGATATGATGAGCAGCCACATTAATTTCCACAAGTTCTAAAATGAATGGGTTGGCTAATCTGAACAGAATGGGATGAACAATCTTTGTACTATTTTAGAGATGAATAAATCTATTACATAGAATTGAAACATAAGAAATGTCAAGGCAATTATAATTTGACCATATGCTAATCTATTTAAATTAACAACATAAAAAACTACATAGAGTTCAATACAGGAGTGTTGCCACTGATCAAAATACTGAGAAAATCACAAAAGAGAAACCAACAAAACATATAAATTACAAATCAAGAATACAAAGCCGTGACATGACAGAAAATTTCCTATCAAAATGTCTAACATATAGCAGGAAACATGTTCCAAAAAAAGAATGAAAAAGCACACTACTCAGCACTCAGAAATGACGATGAAGAAGCAGAACCAAACAAAAACCAGATTCCTGCCACTTCGTCTTTCCCCCGAAACTTATATGAGATGGATGTCTGATAATTACAAATATGGCTGCCGCGCAATGTAGTTAGTGGTCGGTTTCTGAGTTAATGCATAGCTGCAGACAACTGTTGATGTGGCAAATTTATCAGCAGATTTAACAGGCCTCAACTCCAGCTCAATACAATGAGAACAAAATACCTGGAGTACATTAAAATACAATTACAATTCAGACATATGCAGTTATATGCATGTATTAATACCAGATATAATCACTCACTGATAAAAGTGAGTAAATAGCCAAAACAATATAATCATCACATAATTTGAATTCAAGAAGTCTTTATTATCCTAAAGGAGATTGACAAATCTCACGAGATTCCAATAGATCATAAACTGAATCCAACGGACAACGTATTTGGTCCCATAGAAAACTAAGAACAGAAAGCTTCATTCTAAATATCGCAGGAGCCAGAAGTTTTCTGCTCTTTATGCAGCATTAAGGATTTTTCATAAAAAAATAGGGTGAAATGCAAAAACCTCCGTGGTTTGCCATGTGGAAAAACCCCCCCAGTGGTCACAAAACCCACTAATCACCACCTTATATTTTCTGAAATAGAGCTAACTCCCCCGAACACAAGATTCCGTCAGTTTAGTTAACGGAAGTTATTAAAAGACTTATACGCCCTTACTTCCTTTTCAGCCTTGATGATTATCTTTTGGACCAAAACACACTGAGTCAACTGAATAACTCATTCTGATTTATTTTTTTGCTTTTTATTTTCGTGTTAACAACTCAACTCAATAACTCAGCTAAACTTACATTAGTACACAAACAAATTAAGGCTTAATGAAGCCTGCAACAACATTAAAAAGACCTATGATGCTAATCGATCAACATATTCTAAGCGAAGTGATAAGATTTAAGTAACAATTTCCCACAGCAAATTTGGATCAATACCATTCTAGTTGCCTCTAAGGCAACAACACCCAGTTGCGACATCTAATTATTAGCAAATAGTGGGTTTTGGCGAGGGAGGCGTCACAATAGGAGTGGTGTTGAGGGGGAGGCGTTAAAATAAAGAGTGGAGCTTGGCATGTGCAAACCATTTTGTGAGGGGTTCCGTTATTAGCAAAGGAGTTGTTCATCTTTGTTGACGGCTTGCCTAATTTCATGAAAAGTGCTTAGATTGATAAAGGTGATTATATATATATATATAGGATAAAGGGGGTGTGTGTCCTGTAACGTGTGTGTGTGTGGTGGGTGTATGTGTGAGTGTCTTGTTTTGTGTGGGTGTGTTGTATCTGGGTTTGTTGGTATACGTATATTTCTATGAATGTGCCTGCATCTGTGTGGCTATATGCCAGGTAAGGGTGTCTGTCCTGTAACAAGTTAGTGAACAAGATGAAGAAGAAAGAAGAGGAAGAGGAAAGGAGAGGATGAGGTGTCTGGGGCTTTAAGTGGTGGAATGGATCCATCAATGTAGCCAAGGAGGCGATTGAAAGTGAAGAAGTTCACGATTTGTGTTTTCCAATTCAGGAAATTGGTATGATCAAGAGTTACAGTGACATAAATTTTTACGTTGTAGGTGGGAAGAGAGTTAACAGAAGCCATAGAAACAAAAAAGAGATGAAAACAAAGTAGCGTAGGAAGGAAGAGAGTGGAGAAGAAATAATGCAGACAAAACAGGAGCAAAGCCACAGGTCATAGATGTGTTGAAAGTCGTAGGTGCTTATGTTGGACTAGAAGTCAACAGCTAAAGGGATCACATCAGCCATGATAGTTGTGGTGAGCAAAAGGAGAGTTTTTGTGCTTGTGGTTTGTGTTCTTGTTTTTGACGTGAGTCGTGGGAGACTTCTGATACCATGAAGAGATGGAAAAATGTGTATTTTATTATATTCACCAGGATTACATGTTTACTGTATTTATAATACAAGAGTAACTATGATAAGCAACAAGGATAAGTACAAGCAGAAGTAGTTACAACAAGCTAATTCAAAACAACAATATAATTATCCCAATAATTATCTTCTATAAGGACACTGATAGAGTTTCAAGTAATCATATGTACCTGCTAAGGGTATTTAGGTCCAAATAGTATAGGTATTTGATTGCCAACAATGTCAAAATGCTCTACCAGTTGCATATGGAGCGTGTGAACCATACACTCAGTGGAAAAAATGGTTTTTTTGACCGAAGGGGGACTGCAGCTCTAATTCAGAAAATACAGGGGGTGATTAGTGGGTTTTGAGACCACTTGCACTTATGGCAAATCACAGGGGGTTTTGTGCTTGGAAATACTAGTCTGGAGGAGATAATCAAAGTAGAAACTCAAGCAGTTATTTACCATAGTTTACCATACATATAGGAGCTCTACATTCTATTACTGCTTTTAGCACAGTGAGAAACTTTAACAGATATGGTTATTTTCTATTGATACTTACATGGCAAGCAGAAGCACAGACTCTGGGTGATGCAGCGGTGGTAATCACTATTCCTTTCTCGTTATGTAAACACAATCAGCAAACGGGATTCACGTGTGTCCCAATGCATTATAGAGTTTGGATACTCGTCGCCGCAGTAATGGTTCTAATCTGAAAGAAGGAATTCCACTGTACCACCTCTTTGCTTCATACATCTCGTTCCATGCCTGTATGATCTCATCAATATTGAATCCTAGGCCTACAACCATATGAAGAAATCAAATGCATGTTAAAGCTTCATTCACGGATGAAATATTGCACTGGAAAAATATAACAAGATTTAGGCACACATATATATCACCTTCCAATGCAGTATCATTTGAACAATGGTTCTTCACCATAACAGCAATATCTGTTGGAGAAGCTCCAGCAAGTTCAAACTTTTCAACAGCAACCTCCAGACATTCTTGCCAGACAGGAAGCCCAAGTTTAAATTCCATTATTGATCTTTCATAAAGCATTGTACCCCACAAGAGGTTTATCTGAGTCCTCATGTTTGCAGCCTGCTCGGCAGCTTCATCTGCTGAAAGATCTTTTAACAGATCATCCAATTTCATTTTCTGCAACAGGGCTTTAGCTTTACTTGGATGAGAGAGTTCAGCCAAACGCTGCTCCTCTGCTTCCTCCCACATCTGCATACCCTTTTCCATGTTTTCCTCTGCATTGTTGTAAAGCTGAAAAACTTCTGTGGAAGGCCATGATTCCAGATCAACATTAGTTCCAATCGCGTAATACCAAGAGAGTTTTGCTTGCTCAAACTGTTGCTGCCCAAGTGCTAAATAGGCTTCATAGAAATTTGGTTTAATCTTCAGTGCTTCTTCATATCTCTTTCCGGCTTTTGAGTATTCAGTTTCTGACCAATCATATGCAATCTTAACCTGTGCCAACACAAATTCTCTTGAAGCATCTTCAGTAAGAAAAACCCTCTTCCTTGCCCTGGATATGTGAACATTACCCCAGTTAAATAAAGCCAAAGCGGCCATCTCCTGAAACTTCTCTGCAGCAGTACTGAAAAGGACTTGAGCCTCTTCACTTGTAACTGTCTCTTCCATTGCCTCAGAATAGAGCTCCATCCCAACCTCATGTAGATCCAGATAAGCATCAGATTCAAATCCAACATAATTCTTGAATAGTTGAGCAAACTGGATGATCCAATCATCAATACAACATGGTTTGTTCTGTAATTCCTTACTTCTCCCAACACTCCCATTCTCAATAATCCTACTTTGTTTTGCATCAAGCTTGTGGATGTCTTCTTCCTTTTTCACCTTCCCTAATAATGGATCTTGATCTGGATTAACTTCCACAATATAAAGTCTGACAGAACCATGTTCAGTAGATGCCTCAGCCCACCTCAGCTCCTCAGTGGTTGTGATTGTAACCAAATCACCTTCTTGGTCTCTATATTTAACGAGAACAGCTTTAGAATTTGGGTAACGATCCCTTATAATCTCTCTCAAATTCAAAATGCTGCAGTTAATAGGTATTTGAGCCCACCTTATATCTTCACCAAATACTAATTTCACTGTTCTTCTAGGCCCTTCTTCTGTTGTATTTGCTATTTTCTCATCAACCACCAATTTATCTTCAGCATTCTTCTCCTCAATTTTTTCTTCAGCCTTATTCTCCTCAAATTTCACCTCAGACTTTTTCTCTTCAATCCTATCCTCAGTCTTCTTATCATCAGTTTCAGTCTCATGTTTCTTGTCCTCAGCCTTCTTTTCATGTTTCTTATCCTCAGCCTTCTTCCCATTAGTTTCAGTCTCATGTTTCTTGTCCTCAGCCTTCTTTTCATCAGTTTCAATCTCATGTTTCTTGTCCTCAGCTTTATTTTCATCAGTTTCAGTCCCATGTTTCTTGACCTCTGCCTTCTTTTCATCAGTTTCAGTCTCATCTTTCTTGTCCTCAGCCTTCTTCTCATCAGTTTCTGTCTCATCTTTCTTGTCCTCAGCCTTCTTTTCATCAGTTTCAGTCTCATGTTTCTTGTCCTCAGCCTTCTTTTCATCAGTTTCAGTCTCATGTTTCTTGTCCTCAGCCTTCTTCTCATCAGTTTCGGTCTCATGTTTCTTATCCTCAGCCTTCTTCTCATCAGTTTCGGTCTCATGTTTCTTGTCCTCAGCCTTCTTTTCATCAGTTTCAGTCCCATCTTTCTTGTCCTCAACCAAATCATCTACTTTCTTCTCCTCTATTTTTTCACTTCTACTTTTACGTGTCTTCTCCCTCAATCTGGATAAAGGTGAACTAGGAGATGGTTCAATATGCTCAGCTACTGAAACCATATCGATCGAGATGTCATTCGACCTTGTACCTCTTTGCTCAATTGTCGTTTTCACCCTTTCTGCTATCTCAGTTGCCATGAGATTTTTCGGTTCCATTTTCAATACCATATCAACATCTCTAAGTGACAAGTCCAGCCTATTCAAAGCCTCGTAACACCTAGCTCTCTTCAAGAGTGCCTTACTATACTTGGGAGTCACCTCAAGAGCCAAATTACACTCGTGAATCGCTCGAGGATACTCACTTAGTCCCATCTGCATATAACATGCAGCAATATTACTATGCAGATAGGATACATCAATGTGATTCCTGGGAAGCAATTTCAAAGCTTTTTCATACTTTAACATGGCTCCTTCATAATCCCTCCTCTGAAACAACTTGTTCCCCTCATCTTTCAATTCCTGCGACATCAAAATGAACACTGCTGTATCATTATCATATGCTCTTGGACTATTTTCATTGCTTCTCTTACCATGCTTCACACTTGAATCTCCAGATTTACCTCCTAAAGGTTTCTTTTTTTTCCCACTTTTCTTTCCCATAGTAATCCCACAATTCAATTACTATTCCAATTTTCCACACAACTTAACAACTCCAAATCCACACAATAAAATCTCAAAAACCAAAATATACCTCTTACACAACAAATCACAAATAAAACCTATAAAAATTCAAACTTTAAACTTAAACCTTCAAGAACCAAAATAATAACAGTTCACCAAGTGTAACAGCAGAGCCAAACCAATTGCAATACCTACAAACCAACACAACTTACATGCAGAACAAATAGTCAAAACCCATATAGCAATTTCTCAAAGCCACCCAAATTTCTACCAAATTGCAATCTAGCAAACCACCAAGACCAAGTATTGAACTCTGAATCCAAATGGTATTCTTCAAACTATCCAAAACAAATCCAAAAAAGAAAAAATCCCACAAAGAAATCAACTATTTGCCGTCCCTCCAAATTAGGATTTTTTTTTTTTTACTTTTTCAAATAATCAAGAAAAAATATATATATGAAATCCCAATTCAGAGAGAAACAAAATTGTTGATAAAAAAATAAAGAAAAAACAAAGCTTTTTTTTTCAGCTATGAGGACTTGTTATTACAAACCAAGCTTTTTTATTTTAAAAATGAAGAAATTATGGTAAAGAACTTATCTGAAAAGGTTTAGAGAGCTTTGTTTCGCAGAGAATTTGAAGAAGAAAAAGAAGAATGTGCAGAGAAAATTGTTCTTCCTTATGAATGGATATATTTAGCAGAAAATGAAATGCAAAACAGACCACCCAATATTTTTGTTTGTTGTTTCTTGTAAGCTAAAAATAAAATAAAATAAAAATTAAAAGACAGAGAGAGAGAGAGAGAGAGAGAGAAGAAAAATAGAATTTTACAGCTTTACGTAAACGCCACAAAAAAAGCTGCTAAAAATAGAGTATTCTATTTAATTTTGACTAATATTTTATGTTGTTGGATTTTACTTTTACTTTTCTTTTTTATTTTTTAAATGTTGTGACGGTTCGGACAAAAAAAGTGGGACCCTTGTTTCCGTGGACTCCCAGCTTGTGGGGGACGTTTAACTCAACTCTCGTGAAAGATAAGGCATGTGTCCTGTGATTTGACCGCTGTTAGAAATTTTTCTACACCTTTTTCCCTCAAATGAAATTGGGAAACTTTTTTTGACCAAAAAAAAAAAAAAAAAGAAATTGGGAAACTTTTCGGTTAATTTGTACTTATTTTAGTCTTTTATATATTAATATAAATTTTATTAATTATATAAGAAATCATTTACACTAATTTGAAATGATACAATAATTTTTTTATGTAATAGTTAATAGTCTAATAGAACATTCATTTTTTACCGCCATTATTATTGGGCCAAATTTTTTTTTTTTTTGTCGAAAAGACTAAATTCTTTTTTAGTATCAGTATTGTGCGCATCTTCCTCAGGGATACAATCTATATATATATATAAAAGATTTCTGGTATATACTTTGTAAACTTGGAATTTATCTTGTATTGTTATGCACAAAACATAAATTGAAATCATGAAACTAATCTCCGTTTCTTAAAAGGGTTGGTGTTACAAATGATAAATAGTAATTTGTAAGATTGAAAGTTGAATTTACACGCTTGTTAGTGTCTTTTCAAAATTCAAGGTCAGTCTTTACAAAATTTGGTGTTATTTTTACACACAATGGTGACAATGGTCCCTTGTGAAATGGTTGTCATTTGAAGAAAATACATCCGTCTTCTTAAAAGACACGCATACATTGTGTTGAGCAACACATCATATTTTTGTCATAAACAACAGCAGATATACTCTTTTTCCTATTCATAGATCAGTATCTTAATTTTATGTTTTCGCATAAAAAATTGTTTGTAGACAAAGAATATTTGAATATAGGAAATTGTCTTCAAAATATAGGGGATCATGTTCAATCCGTCTATACGAACGTCTGTTTGTGTGACGTCCGAGATTTAGCCATGTATTTAATTACTGCTGCATCTTTTGTTTGCGCATTTACTTCTGTGTTTTACTAACTGACTTCTGTGACTACTATTCACTCCATTTTCAAACTGCATTCTATTAGTTAATTAGCATTTTTATTAAATCATATTAATTATTAAAGTAATGGGAAAAATGTGCAATTGAGCTAGAGGCGATAGGAGAGCTCGTTTAGAAAATGATTTTAGTAGTTAAATGAATAGTATTACGTAACATAACTTAAAGATTTAATTAGTTAGCATACACTTTACTAACTAGGCTCGTTTTAAGCTAACTAAGCGCATTTTATTGGTCCATTTAAGAACCCAATCAAGACTCCACCTTAGCCATTCATTATATAGCCTTATTTAGCTCATAACATAACAAAGAACAAAAAAATAAAAGCTGAAATAGAAGCAGAAAAGGGCCGACAGCAGCAAACAGGAGAAAAAAATAAATTTTGCTCTTCAATCCTTCAATCCAAGCCTCTCCAAGCCTTGAGCAAGTGGATTAGGGTGTGTGCAAGATTCCTAGGTGCTCCTACGCTCATTGGTGAGGGATTTCACAACTTATTTTTGCATTTCTAAATAGTTGCCATTTTCTTGTTTTGTTGAAAATATGATCAAATGCTATTGTATTGATTATCTATGCTATTATACCATGTATACAAATGCTAGAGAACATATTTGAGACATCGTTTCGCTTTTTAAACGATTAGAATCGTTAGTTTAATTTATGAGGTGAATAGTGACATTTTTCTAGGGTTTTGTGTAATTGCTCGAATTAGCTTGATTCAACACTCCTAATAGAAGCCTTAGGTGCTAATGAAGGTAGTCTAAAAGCCCCGTGCACTTGAATTGCTCTAAAATCGCATAAAACGTAAAATAGTCGACTTTAATAAAGGGATTTCGGGGTTAATACGAATCCGGGTAGATTCGGGCTTCACTTTTAGTATCGTTAGGCTACCTAGGTGCTATAGAAGGTTTGCTAACTCTTGTTTGAAGTCCAGATGAGGTATGTGTAATTTAAGACTATAAGAGGGAATTTGGGGCTTTCAGGGAAATCGCGGGCATTTGTATGAGTTTGAGGGTTGGAAGGGCTCCTTGAGGGTTAGTTAGAAGATTGGTATAGCTTCCCTTTGAATTGGAATCATTATCTTTGGTTTGGAAGAGAAATAGTTTAAAAAACAAAGGGGTTTAGGTGCAATTTCGGTTGACTCACGCTTCTAAGCCATGGCATGACTTCTTGAGTGTTTATATGTGGTTTCAAGTTGATTTGGAGCTTTTGGTATGATTCTATGCTTACCTTGTATATGTCCCTTTGTAAAACTGCTTATTTGCTTATATAATTGTTTCTATTCTAACTGCATCGAGGTCAACATACTTTGTTGATCCTCCTATGTGTTATTGCTTATATTATTGATATTAACTTGCCATTGTGAAGTGCATTGCATAGTGGTTGCGCAACCATAGTGTCATGTGTTGAATATCGGCTGGGCGGCAAAGGGCTTGCCAGTGGATATTCAAACTCCGTGCCCTATTCCCTCACTCGCCTGGTCCGGAGATTGCCAGGGGGTGTTGGGTCGTAGGATTATCGAGGTACATCCGGAGTACACCAACTGGAGTGTTTGGGGTTATGCCGGCTTATCGGGATCGTGCTCGTGGTTCGTGGATCGTGAATGAAGACCAGTGAAGATTGGTGTATAGGGGTTATGTGAAACTTATCCTTTTAAATGTGTGGTTATTTAAGCTATCATTGTTTCTTTAATTGTCTAACTGTTATTGTTGTTTAACTATATTATCTGTTGCATTGTACGCCCCGGGACTATATCCCTCACTGGGCAACAGTGGTTGCTCATACCTCGATATATATTTCAGGAGACGCTGTGGGTGATCCCCAGCTTGTTGAGGTAGTAGTGGAGGAGGAAGAGGTGCAGATAGAGCCTTTGCCCTAGTTGCTGTGTGTTGTTCTGAGGTGGCTGTGCCTTCTTGTTTCTATTTAGTACTTGTGTATCTATTTTGTGGCCTAAGGGCTATGTTTATGTTGGTTGTTGTAAGAAGTTGAAGGATAGTTGGTTGTAGTGTAGATTTGGGAACCTATGTCTTGTAATAACTTTTATTTTTGCTTTTATTTCCTTTGCATGCTTGGGAGTGAATGGCTTAAAGTAGAAATGTTTTATCTTTTAATTATGTTTTATTGATAACCTAGAATGTCATGGCTAATAGATTATGTTGTAAACAAAGTTACTTGCATGCTTGTGTGATTTTGAAACTGTTGTTGCTTCAAGGCTCGGATGGCCTTGAATATTTAGATATTTAGCCATGAAAAGCTTGTTTATCTTTTGGTTATCTTATTTGAGAGTTTATAGGTTTTCAGAATGTCTACGGTACAGAAAAGATTATGTCCGTGTGTCGAGTCCAGACTTAACTTTTAGCTTAAAAGTTGGGTCGGGATGTGACAGTTTGTATCACAAAAAATAGACCCCACACACCTCTCATGGACTGAAATGTTTTTTGTTTTTTTTTTAATATAGTTATCTTATACGGCTATTCTACCTAAACAAATGATTTGCTAGGCGTGTACCTTTTTTCTCTTTTTTTTCTTCTGGATGATGATTTTTAGAGAGAGTACTTCATAAGTATATTACATAAATAAGTCACTAGTGTTCATTGAAAGATTTGTTATGCATTTGTGTTCATTGAAAGTTGTGTTATGTATGACGGTTAAGTCAGTCTTTGGTCCCGAATTCATAGTCTTGAAAACAATCATTTAGGGGAAGAATGCAAAATTTAAAATATAATATTTTCATGTTTATTTTACAAAATAAAAAAATATTTTAAAATATTATATTTTTGAGAATATAATATTTTTATAAATTGTTCAATTTCTATTCTTATGTGGAGTGGAAATCTCACATTCTTAAGTTGTGAGAATGTTTTGAAAAAAATAAAAAACACAGATACCTATCTTAAAAAAATACAAAATTAGAGTCATAAAAGATAAAAAATAAAATAAAATAAGATAAGATAAAATAAAATAAGAAAATGAAATAAAATAAGAAAATGAAATAAAATAAAATTAAAGAATTAAAAATAAAATAAGATAAAATAAAATAAAAATTAAAAATTAAATAAAATAAGAAAATAAAAGTAAAAACTAAAATAATTAAAATAAAAATAAAATATAAAATGAAACAAATTATGCTCAATTCTAAATTTTAAAATCTTAAATTAAATTTTTTAATTTAAAAATAAATAAATAATAATAATTTTTAAATTTTAAATTTTCTAAATTTTTTAAAATAATAAATTTAACTTTTTAATTTTGAAGTGTAAAGTTAAAAAACTTTACAAATATAAAAATAAATTTACTTTACTTGCATAAATACTTTAAACTTTTTTTTGCCAAAAGTATACAAAATGCACACTTTTCATTATATTTTTATTTTTTTGAGTAAGGGACATTGTTGAAAAATTGTTGAAGAGACCTAGGAATATTGAGTCTAAACCAAACATAACAAAATAACATTCCTAGGAATATTTTTATCGTATCAAACAGTTTTAATCATATTATCGAAAATGACATTCCTGAGAATGACATTCTCAAGAATGTTATTTCCAAGAATAAAAAATTAATCCGTAAACAAAACACTCTCTTAATCAAAGTTGCATATACCTATATTTTTGTATTTGCAGGTATTTTGTAAATTCCAAGTTCATAGTTTTGAAAACAATCTCTCTGTAAAGTTGTCAATACTTGTCTTCTTCAAACCTTACTATTTGTGAAAATTGTGGATTTCAGGTTCATGAAATCTCACAAATAATTTCTTAGGTAGTGGCGGAGGGACTATGGGGCTAGTGGGGCTACAAGTCCTATTGACCTATCAAATTTTATCATACGTATATAGAATTTTAGGTAAAAAAAATAAATTTGTCCTTACTGAATATCTAATTAATTTTATTTTTTAAAATTATTTTATTTTTATAAATTTTAAGAATTTAATTTACTTATTTTGTGTATACGATTTTAAAAAATCAAAAATAAATATAGGACATAAAATTTAAAACTAAAAAAAAAAAATTAAAGTCAATCACATCAAATAACTCACATCTTGCTTTTTTGCACTAATATATAATATATTACTTATTACATATCAACCTCAACCTGACAACTCATTACCATTTACCCATAGGTCATATTTTCTTACTTCTTTCTTACCAAAACCGTGGATGCAGACCATCAGGTGCTAGTTTTTTTTTTTATTAGATGTTAATTTGCTCAAATCTATTAAAACTTTATATAATCTACATTTTAGCCAAAAGTAATGAGATTCAAGAGCAAATGTCCAAGTGAGATAATTGCTTCCAGTTGCAGAGCTACTCTTAAGATTGTGGAGACTGCAACCCTTATTCAACTCAAATTTTGTCAAAAAATATGTGTATTTTTAGATTAAAAATTTAATTGAGCCCCCAGTGAAAAAAAAATTATATATATATAAGAATTTAATTATATAATTTTAACCCCCACTAAAGAAAAATCCTGACTCCGCCCCTGTTCACAGATAAAGTTGCATATACTTTTTTTTTTTTTTTGCTAAGATAATGTTGCATATACTTATCTTCTCCAAACCTTACTATTTGCGGGAACATTGCTGGCTGATTAATTACGAAGTTAATCAGTATACATTATTGCATGATAATGGCAATATTCTTCCAAAACTTTTTCTCTATATTCTCTCTAATTTCTTTCATTTTACTTATTATATTTTTGAATTTTAGTAGAAGTTTTAAGAGTTTTTTCTTCTTTAGGTTTCTAATAGTCTCGTCGTTTTTTTTTAATAAGGGGCCAAATAAATGATTCTTTATTTTTAAAAACTCTTATTTTAATTTCATTTTAGCGGTCTCTATCTTAAAAAATATAACCATTGGAGAAAATTTTACTGATATATTGAATCAAACATCAAATGAAAGAGACAAGAAATAAGGACTCCCTCTACTAAAAGGATTGTTAAAATATATTTTCAATATATACTTGCATCCCTAAAATGGCATCGGTTTGCAACGAAAAGCAAAGACAAGCTGGAAAGTTTACTGTTACTAGACGCAAACCCCAGAGCCAGAGGTGCAGAACAAGGCTCGTGATGTAGTAAAATTCGTGTAGCCCACACCTCAAAATAGTGACCAAAAGTTTTGAAGTGGTGGAAAAAGATTTGGTGGACAAGTACGTGGGTGTGGGGTAGTGTTGTTTGTCTGCCACTAAAAGGCTCACCGCGTTATCCCAAACCGCAGAAGCATGTGAAGAAAGTAACCAAATTTGTGGTGGGACCTCACGAACTGCGAAAAAGACCAAAAAGCAAACCCAACAGCTTGCATCACCTGCAAGGCATATTCTAGTAGAAGAATCAACCCCGACAAAAAAAAAAACAAAACAAAACAAAAGTAGAAGAATCAACAGACGGCAACCTCGAGAAAGATAGCGTCCGTGTATTCCACGCCATAGTCAACTTCAACGCCCTGTTAGCCTTGAACAAGTCACCGCCCAAATGCTTTTCTTTCCCGAAATGCACTTGGCTTATGTCAATGCTTTTGTTAAGGCATCCATAAATAGGTAGTAGTAGTAGTAGTAGTATCGTGAGGGAGATTTTTAAGTTTTCTATTTGTGTTACTAAGCACTAAAGTTGAAACTTGCACAAATAATTAAGAATATAAGGATAGTCATGTAAATTGTGGCTGATATGAGTTTAGACCTGATCTGGGTATCCATTGGACATACCCTGACCCATATTCGAACCATGAGTTATCCATTATATCCCTTAGCTGAAGCTCGATTTCGACATTTAATGTTAGATGAGACATAAATGTATTATCCGTTGGGTAAGCGATTTACCCAGCGGACAATTAGCTCGGGCAGATGTGACCCGTGCCCCACCAAATTAAGCATTTAATGTTGCCCAAATTAGCAGCTAGTATAAATACCCCATTCAATGCTCACATTCAAGGTAACTCGAACATATTTATTGCTCTCAACTACCTACTATTGAACTCGGACATACTAATCATTCTTTCACCTAAGGGGAAACACGGGCCACCACATCCGCAGTTCATTCATTTCTTTTGCAGGTCAGGTAGCTTGAGGTCGGATTACTGAACTCGGACGGATCGCTATTTTCCACCCTTATCAGTTGGTGTCGTCTATGAGAAATTGAGTTCCTTTACTTTCCCACCAACCCACTGAGAAACCACTATGGTAAACACCAGAAGCCATAATTGTGTTGTTGGGGACCTTCCACCTTAGGACAAGGTACCTGAAACAGCCCTTAACACAAACTTAACCTAAGCTTGCGTTGGACTGAGCCAGTGTATACACTTAGCCACTGATATATCCCAACCCGAAGCAGTGGATCCAACGGCTTCCATGAGTCCCGAGGTGAAGCTGTTGTATCGTATGTTCAGGGACCTCCAAGATACAGTGACCTGCCTTGATGCAAATCAGGCGGCCCCGTTGCAGCACCGATCCTAGGTTCATATAGCCGACCCGGGGCAAAGAGGGTTTGTGAGAGAGCAGATGCGAGGTGCTCGAAGCGATGCTAATGATCGGGGTTCCTCGAGGCTAGTTAATCGTCCTGAAGTAATGAAGGGGAAAAGAGCAGTCTATGCTGAGCCCGAACCTACCAAGACTGTTGCGGTAATTGCCAAAGTCGTCCATCAGCTTGGGGTTAGCCCATTAACCCCAGACATTTTGGACACTCCTTTGCCTGCTGGTAACCGATGCCCAATCTGCCCTTGATAATGGAGACAGAGATCTAACCAGGCATCTCATAAACTTCGACCATCACATGACTCTATATGACATACTTGATGCGGTGAAGTGTAATGCATTCTCGACTACACTGGTGGGAAATCCATTGACTTGCTATCAGGGGCTTTCGCTGGGGTCAATTGATATGTTCGCCAAGATTGCAGAGGCTTTCTTGGGTCGGTTTACAGGTAGCCGAAGGTCGACCTTCCACACTTCATCACTATTGTCAGTACGACAACAGAAGGGGGAGAGCCTGAGATCTTACCTCGCCCGGTTTAATGAAAAGTCCCTTAGGATTCTGCACCTCGAGGATCCTATGGCGCTGATAGCCTATCAGAGTGGACTTAGGTCAGGAGCTCTTGTGTCATCATTGGTTATTGACCCGGTGGACACCATAACTGATCTGATGGTCAGGGCTCAAGGGTACATCTATGCCAATGAGATCCATTAGGCAAAAAGAGAAGATGATAAGGAGAAAGAGTTGGCAAAGAAGGGGGAGTCTTCAGCACTAAAGAGTTAGCCCGGGAATAAAGCTGAGGGTAATAACAAGGGAAAGCAGCAATAGCAGTAGAGGCAAGAGCCGAGGTTTACAGTGTTCACTCCCCTCAACACTCGAGGGAGCAAATCTTGATGGAGGTATAGACTCTGTACAATAGACATCTCTACCTAAGATGGGTGGCTGACCTGAGAGGAGGTCAAAGAAATTTTTTTACCATTTTCACAATGATTTCGGACATAACACGGAAGACTGCAAAGAGATGAAGTAGGAAATTAAGGCCTTGATTGCTCAAGGGAATTTAAGAAGGTACATTGCGGGTCAGCAGCCTTTAAATCCATATCAAGAAGGGGGAAGAAAGAGGGAAAAATGTCCCCCAAGACGGCTCAGAGGTGGTGTTCACCATGCTGTGATTGAGACCATTGCTAGAGGTTTTGCTTCTAGAGGAGAGACCTCGGTAGGTTGAAAAGGGTACGTCCGAGCTGGGCGTGAGCAGGGGCCAACGACATGAGTAGTATAAGGTTTGGAGAGGATAACCTTCTCCTTGGATGACTTGGAGGGTATACTACTCCTACATGACAACTTCTTGATGATCAGTGCAACCATCTTTAACCACATAGTCAAGGGGATTATGGTGGACACAGGTAGCTCGGCATAAGTAATCTGCCTGAAGGCTTTTGAGCAGTTGAGGCTGGACCGGAGTTGGCTGAGGCCATTGAGATAAACTTTGGCAGGGTTCATTGGGCACGGATACAAGGTTGAAGGGATAATTGACCTCCCATTAACTCTGGATGTGGGAAACAAGTGGGCCATTATACAGGCCGACTTTATTGTGATGGATTGCAACTCCGCTTATAATGGGATCTTGGGACGAGTGGCCCTGAAATACTTCAGAGAGGTACCCTCCACCTATCATCAAATGTTAAAGTTCCCTACTTCCATAGGAATTGCAGAGCTCAGAAGCACACAGCTTTCAGCTCGGGAGTGTTATAAAACCTCATTGTGCCCAAAGTACTAGGCATATTGGAACCCAAACCTGCCTGAGGAGAGGAGATATGCTAAAAAGGGAAGCCCCGCAGAGGATTGCAAGAGATTCAGCTATCCGATGATAGCAAGAAAGCTAAGATTAGATTTTGCTTCCCGACCACCTCAAGAAAGGTATAAGTCGATTCCTTTTACAAAATGAAAATATATTCGCTTGGTTTGCAACTGACATGACTGTTATCGACCCGAGTGTGATTGAGCAGCATCTAAATATTGAGCTTGATTACCGGCCGGTACAATAAAAGCGCAGACATTTTCATTATGACAAGCAAAAGGTCATTTTCGAGGAGGTGGATAAGCTGGTCAACGCAAGTCATATCCGAGAGATTGTGTACTCGACTTGGTTATCTAATGTGGTATTGGTTTCAAAGACCCTAGGAAAGTGGAGACTGTGCATTGATTTCATCGACCTGAATAAGGCATGCCCTAAAGATTACTTCTTCTTGCCTTAGATCGATCAAATGGTCGATGTTGTCTCAGGCTGTGAGTTATTAATTTTCATGGATGTTTTTAAGGGTTACAACCAGATCAAAATGGCTCCTGGGGACCGAGAGAAGATAACCTTCATTACTGACAAAAGACTCTACTATTATGAGGTGATGTCATTTGGTCTCAAGAATGCTGGGGCCACTTACAACCGGATAGTGAGCAAGGTCTTCAAGTCTCAAATCGGGCACAATATGGAGATCTGTGTCGATGACATGCTGGTCAATAACAAGAGGGTTGAGGATCACATTACCGACTTAGGAGAAGCCTTTGCTACTATGGAGAAGTTTGGGATCAAGCTAAATCTAGAGAAGTGTGCGTTTAGCGTTAAGACCGAAAATTTCTTAGGTTTTATGGTCACGACTAGGAGAATTAAGGCCAACCTAGAAAAGATTTAAGCCATATTGGATATGGCCCCTCCGAGCTGCGTGAATGATGTGCAGGATCTGATGAGCAGAGTGGCTGCCCTTAAGCCAGTTCATGTCCAGGTTGGCTGATAAGTGTGCACCTCTTTTCAAAGTCCTGAGAAATCCTAAAATTTTTGAATGGATGGAGGAATGTCAGAATGCGTTTGATGATCTGAAAAGGTACCTATCTTCGTCAACTCTACTCTTCCAGCCTAAGGAGGGGGGAAAAGTTAGTAAATATTTGGCAGGGACAGTGGTGGTAACTGTGATGGTCCAGGAAGAAGGCAAGGATCAAAAACATGTCTACTATGTTAGTAAAACTCCCAAGGGTGTTGAGACAAGATACTCCTCCTTAGAAAAAAAATGCTCTAGCTCTGATCATAGTGTCTAGAAAGTTAAGGTTCTACTTTGATGCATATACCATCAAGGTAATGGCCGGTGCGCCACTTAAGTCCATTTTACACAAGCTGAAGGCTTCGGGCAGACATCTTAAATGGGCAATAAAACTGAGTCAGTTTGACATATCGTACCAATCGACGACGGCGATTAATGCTCAGGCAGTTGCTAATTTTGTAGCAAAATGCACCAGTCAAGCCGAGCACAATCCTGAAGAAGTTTAGAAGGTTCAGGTCGATGAAGCATTAGGGAAATCAGGCAGCAGGGCTGAAGTTGTGATTATGGATCTGATGGGGCATGAGCATTAGTACTCTTTGAAGTTTGCATTCTCAACCTCAAACAACGAAGTAGAGTATGAGGCATTATTGGTAGGCCTGAGAGTAGCGACTCAACTCGGGGCCTAAACGGTAGAAATGTATACAAATTCTCAATTGATTGCCAATCAGGTGTCAAGAGAATTCGAAGCCATGGATCTGTAATGTTCACTTACCTTGGCAAGCTAAAAGAGTTGATCTCGAGTTTCTGTAGGTTTTTGGTACAACAGATCCCGAGAGAAGAGAATGTTAAAGTTAACGCATTGTCCAAATTAGTAGTTGGGAAGAACCGCCCTGTGCTGGTTTATGTGGAAGAGGTTTCTGAACTGAGTGTGCAAATTGGTGGAGAAACAGTTGCGGAACTGAACGTGAGTCCGGATTGGACCAAGTCGATCCTGGACTTCCTCGAGGGGGGTATAGCCCCAGATAAAGAGAAGACAACTTGGAAGATTGAAAGACAGGCTTCGTGGTTTGTAATTGTGGCAAGACAGCTGTATAAGAGGGCTTATACTGAGCTTCTTTGAAATGTGTAGGGCCTGAGGAGGAAAACTAAATATTAAGAGAAATTCATGAAGGCATATGTAGGAACCACATTGGGGGCAAAGCCTTGGCTCGAAATGCCCTGAGGCAGGGATATTTCTGGCCGACCCTAGAGTTAGGATACCAAGGAATTCGTGAAACAGTGTGATATTTGCCAACGATTTTCTAACATTTAGAGGAAACCCGTGGTGGATTTGACGGTAATGTTGAGTCCGTGGTCATTCTATCAGTGGGGTTTAGTCATTATCGGGTCGCTTTCAAACAGTGTGGGCTAGAAAAAACATGCTTTCGTGGCGGTTGATTACTTCACGGTTGTGGCAAGAATCACCGATAAGACAGCTTAGAACTTTGTGTGGATGTTCATCATTTGTCGATTTGGTGTGCCTAAGGTTATGGTGACTGATTATAGCAAGCAGTTTGATAGTGTATACTTCCGAGAAAAATGTGCTGAGATTGGGATCAATCTTAGATTCTCATATATTGCTTATCTGTAATGCAATAGCCAGGTCGAAGTAACTAATAGATCTATTTTGCATGGTCTGAAAACCAAGTTGTGAGAAGCAAATGGATAGTGGGCGGTGATACTTTCTGAGGTCCTAGGGGCTCACCGCACCACCCCCAGCTCTGTGATGGGAGAATGGCCCTTTAACCTGACTTTCGGCATGGAAGCAGTTCTGCTAGTGGAGATCAGGTCTCCTACCAGTAGGGCCCTTATCCAGGATGAGAAAATAGATAGAACCAGGATCCGAGAAGAGCTGCATCTGGCTGAAGAGTTACGGGCTAAGGCTCAGGTCAGAATGCTAGCTAGCAAGCTGGCTATGGAGAGAACCTTCGCAAATCAAGTCAAACCCAAGTCCATCAAAAAAGGGGATATGGTCTTAAGAAGAGCCATCTTTTAGCTGACTTCAGGTGGTAAGCTTTCCCCGCCCTGGGAGGGTCCATACCAAAGAGCTCTGGCCTAGGACTTTCTATCTTGTTGATAAGTATGGAAAACAACAAAAGAATGCTTGGAATGTCGAGCATTTAAAGCGATATTTTGTATGAATATAATAGATGAATATTCTAGCTGAATGACATCTATCTTTTGTGTGAAAATATGTTGTCAACTTTTAGCTAGGCACTTATCTGATCAAGCCCTATAGTCTATAACTAGGGTGAGGCTGTGGTGTTAACTCGCTCATCCCCTAACAAAGATTGGGGTAGGCCTCAACCAAACTGCATGCGAGCCACGCTTAAAAGTTCGAACCGAGGAGGGGCTGTGGTGATACCCTACTCACAGACTTAATAAGGATTAAAGGGTATCCCAATACCCAAACCAAATCCAGCTGGGGCTAATGACCATCATGAGATCACTTGATACACTCATTAGTATATTACTGAAGGCTAAGCTCAGACCCTATGCATACATAAGGTCATGATGTAGCACACTTATGGGTATAAAGATTCATTGGTTAAAGTGACTACTAGAAGGTATCGAGCTCACCCTTGCAATCATTGGCTAGTGTAAATTATTTTGTTAATTTACTTGGGTCAGACATTTTATCATTTTGTTAATTTACTTGTGTGATGATTCATTAAGATAGTTAATGTGGCCTGCGAATAATCAAGACTGACCAAAATAATTAAGAAATCACGTACATCTAACATATACTCTATTCCTGTATGGTTCTTGTAAACATATTTCGCTTTGTGTAGCTTGTAAATGATCATGTCTGATCTAAGTGATATAATCATTGCATGTTAAAAGAACAAAGAAAAAGACAAAGAAAAGATTCATTCATTGATAATTAAAACATCCCTAAGACTGGGGAGGAAGGGGAGCTTTGTTCGAGTTGGCGATGTTGTCCTCGGCTTGGACGGGCATATCGTTCCCATTATCTTTACCATTTGGAAAATTCTCTTCAATCCTTTACCTGCGATGCTCTTGATTGAGGGACCTCATGATCCCTTCCACTGCTTCCCTTAGTGATGGTTCTAGGTTAAGAAGTTGGCAGAACTCAGGAGGTGAGGGCTCAACTATGTCGTTGAAGTCAGATTTGACCAAACCCTTATAAAAAGTTTGGGCCAATATCCGAGATTGAAGTTGTCCCCTGAAATAACCCTTGATGGAGCCGAGCTTGGCCACACCCTGGGTGAAGCCAAGGATGAACTTGTAGCCTTTGGGGGCGTTTTTGAAGGCCTCTACGGCTTTTTCTCCATTGGCCCCAAGCCGAGCTACCGTCTCCTGCAGCTTCTTCTCCGTATCTTCTCTTTTGGCTTGCTCGACGGACAACTGCTCGCGAAATTCCTGATGACCGACCTCCCTTGTTTGGATCTCCGATTCAAGGGTAAGGACCTTGTCCTGTTCATGCTTGAGGTCCTCCTTGAGCTGCTTAACCTCGTCTTTCAGCTTCTTGGCCTCCTCCTTGAGCCGGGTGGCCTCGTCTTCCCTTATTTGCCTCTTGTACTTGAGGTCGAGCTCGACGTATTCCTGACACTTGGCCACATAGCGTGCCTCGAGCTTGGAGAAAAATGAGTTCATCTTCGCATGAAGATTTGGCAGGGACAAGGCAAGGGAGACGGCCTAAGGAACAACACGTTAGTCCGAGCTAAAAATAAGACAAGGAATATGAAGCTTACTGAGGCTGAGGTTATCTGCATCTTATCAAAAAAAATCTTGTCATCCCACATGTGGATCTGAGAGACCAGGGATGGAGGAGGGATGGTTATAGCAGTATGGCCCAAGCCGGTGGTAGGAGATCTATCATCTCCTTGCTTAGGCCTCTTTGGCTAAGGAGATCTCTCAGCCCGATTGCTTGAAGGCTCGTTGATGGTAATTCTGGAGCTCTACCTTGGCCTCATCAACCTTCTTGCCTTTAACTTTTCCCTTGACCGTTGGCGTAGACTCCACCTTCTTGCCCTTATCCGTGAGTGGTCTTCTCCTCGACCTTTGGGAAGTATGTGAAGCCGTCAGCACTGGAGTGGGGACAACATGGAAACCTTGACCTTAGGCAGCTCGGGTCCCTTGTGCTAGAGTAGCTGGGGTCAGTAGGGCAACTTTCTCCTCAGGCATGGCGAAGATTCGGTTAAGTTTATCCATAGCTGAAAGATAGAAAAGATAAGGTCAGTGATGGCAGTTAGAAGAGATAATCGAAGTGCTGAATGCAAGAATGCAAAATGTGAGGTCGGATGTTAATTCTCAAGTACAATCGAGACTGACCCTCTTCAAGGATCTATTCTGAAGGGTTGTATGGGAGAAGTCTGGGATAATGAGTAAGGGGACTATCAGGCCTGGGACCGAATAGTCCCGAGCTCCAGATCTTATCCTAGTTGAGGTAGTCGGAAGTCTTTGCCAAGCTGTTAGTAGGCAGTAGCTTCTTGATGCCGGCCATTTCTGTCAAAGCTAGAGGGATATTGACCCCCAAAGGCAAGTAACAAGTCCAAGATGTGGGAACTCCCCAGTCGGACCTCCCGGACACAAAATAATATTTGTGATACCATCCTTTGTGAGAAGAGTCCCAATTGATGAACATCCTGTAGTGATCCCGAGCACAAAAATGGAACCAACCCTTTTTATTTGGGTTGGGCTTGGCGTTGAAACACTTTTTGAACATATTCAGGGTTGGGACCACTCCCATATCCCTAGTGTAAGAATAAAAAGCCACCATCATGGCCCAACCGTTCGGAGTCCCCTGGATCAAACTGAGCTCATAACACTTGAGAATGTCTTAGATGAAAGTTAGAATGGGCAGCCTGATGAAATCGAATGCATTTTCATAAATAGTTATCTCATCTTTGCGGGCTATGCAGGCAGCCTCGTCTCGGCTCGGCACCCTTAGTCTCATGTCATGAGGGATGGAACCCTCGCCTATTCTGATATTTGTCTCGTAGGTGAGCGTCTTGCACTTCCTACTATTACAGGCCAACAAGTTTTTGCCCGACTTATAAGAGGTTATAGCTTCCCCGCTAGTGGCAGCTCTCGAGTTAGATGAACACTCGGGAACCTAGCCCTGGCTTGCTTGAGCAGATTGACGGCTTGACGCCAGCCTAGACACTAGGAAAAGATTGGCCTCAGACAAGGGAGGAATATCAAGTCTAACCAACTGGTTGAGTAGGGAGCCGCCTTCATCTTCCTCTACATCGGAAAAGCCTTGGAGTCCTTCCTCTTGTTGCTCATTCTCGTTCCCAACCTCAGCCACCGCAGGACCATCCCCATCACCTTCTTCAACTTCTACTATTTCTACTTCACCGTTGTCCTCACCATCAGAATTATGAAGTTCTGGTGACTCAGGTTGAGAGTTTACGGGTTCCTCTTCTCCGCCATATGACTGAGCGAATTGGTTTTGAGAATCTTCGGATTCCGACCTTGCCATTTATGTTAAGTTGAAAAAAGAGAAGTTATGAAAGTGTTAACGTCTAAGTTCTCATCCTTAAAAGTTTGAGATGATGGAATGGTAAGAAACTCTCTAGCTACTAAGTCTGACCTGGCTAATTAACAAAGGAAATTATCAAAGGGTACTTGGTATGCAAATGTAAGTGTTTCCAAGTGTCTACTTACCCTTATTTATAGACTTGTGCAAAATGTAACTGTTGCCTAGGGAATTCCAAGCGTCGCGTCCTTTCATTGACAGAGGTGACGTGTCACGCCATGCCCTGGGTCACCATGTTTAGGCTTCTAATGTAACCTAAACTTGGGGAGGAAAATTGATATGGGTTTAGACTTGACTCGGGGATTCGTGGGGCATGCCTCGACCAACACCCAAACCATGAGCTGTCTATCATATCTTTTAGTTGGAGCCTAACCTTGGCATTTAATGTTGGATGGGACATAAAGGTATTATCCGCTAGGTAAGAGATTTACCTAATGGACAATCAGCTTAGGCAGATGTGACTCGTGCCCCGCCGAATTAAGCATTTAATGCTGCTCGGATTAGTAGCTAGTATAAATACCTTATTCAATGCTCATATTCAAGGTAACTCGCACATATTTATTCTTCTCAACTACCTATCATTGAGCTAGGACATACTAATCATTCTTTCACACGAGGGGAAACACGGGCCACCATCCCCGCAGTTCTTTATTTTCTTTTGCAGGTCAGGTAACTTGAGGTCGAATTACTAAGCTTGGGCGAATCGCTATTTTTCACCCTCATCAGTGGCCAAATTGACTACTCAATATTAAACTAATAAGCTTGAAAATAATAAATAAAAAAAGGAATCTCTAGATGAAAGACTATTTTATTAAACACTAATAATGAAGTTATTAATTAAAAATAGTAGCTGATAGGGTTTCAAATTAATACTATCCATATTTAGCTTCTTAATTAATATGAAAAACGTATAAAAAATGTGTTAATATCTTCAGATTTTGCTTGTTTATGAAGTTCAAACTAAATGTGAGAGTTTTTAAGATACTAGATTGAACGTTAATTAATATTAACGCAATTTTTGATGAAAACATGTTAAGTTTGATTTAAATGGTTACTCAATTCCTATGAGATTTTTTTATAAAAATACGCATGGTAATGAAATACGGACTAAGTTTTTTTTTATTTGAAAACCTTGCAAGTCACGTAACATTTTCCTCCTTTGTAGGTCGAATCACACTTCCATAGTTAATATTAAAAGTAATCTACTTTGTTTTTGTTTAAAGGTCTGTGGCTATTCCGTGGCCATTGGCGACGACGGAATTTTAATATTTATTTATTTTTTAAAATTAATACTTTATTACCTATTTAACTAAAAAAATATGTCACCATTCCGTGGCAAATTAGGCACAGCGAGAATATGGACTTTTATATTTTAATTGTTTTTAATAATAAATATAGTTTGTTGCTAATCTGTAGATATTTGACCATCGAATGGCTACGTAATATTATTTTTATTTAATTTTTATAATAAAAATTATTTTTCATCGCCAAGTTTTGTCGCCACTTCACTGCGCCTAATGTGGTCACGGAAAGGTTACAGACTTCTTTTTTTTGTCGTCTTTCCATTATCAATAAAATTATTTTTCATTGCCAAGTTTTGTCGCCACTTCACCGCGCCTAATGTGGTCACGAAAAGGCTACAGACTTCTTTTTTTTTGTCGTCTTTCCATCACCAATTGGTTACTGAAAAAAATCCGTCGCCCGAGAGCTATTTTCTTGTAATGACTCGAATACCCCACAAATAGACACTCATACATAGATTATTTCTCAAACACTCACACATCCTCACACAACCCCCTCATCTTCCCCTTTCCACCTTCCCTCTCCCTGACAAATTCTTGCATGGTCTAAGACCATAGCCCTACCCATGGTCTTAGTCAATAATTTTTTGATGGGAAAAAACCATTTTGGTCCTTGAGGTTTACCAAAAAATCCAAACAGGTCCCTAAGTTATGTAAAAAAGCCCAAATTTGTCCCTCCGTTAAGTGAAAATTGTTAGATTTAACTGATCGAAGGGAAAATAAGTAATTTCAGCTTGTAAAAAAAATTTTAAAAAGGGTAAAGTGCACCAGACCCCCCTATGGTTTGACATAAGTGCATTGATACCCCCTGTATTTCAAAAACTAGCATAAGTAGTCCTTGTGTTTTGGCATACTAGCTCACGTGCCCCCTTCGTCCCTTTTCTGTCAAAAGAACTAATGGATATGACAAAAATACACATTTACCCTCATGTAATCAAAAGCCCCTTTTGTTTATTGTATATATTTAGCAAACACCCTTTCGAAACAAGTGCATCTGCGAGAGGAAATCCTTAGCAGTTCCAATCCCAATGCAATGGATCTAAAGGACAAAGCATTAGCAATTACAGGTAGAGAGACTGCAAATGCAAATTCTATTGGATGTCAAATCGAAAAGTGTTACTGGAGAATGCATACACACACACACACACACATATATATATATATATATATATATATTATACACCATTTTAAGCATCAACACTTGCTGCTGGTAGCTAGATAAGGATGATATGAGTCTTCTTGAATAATAAGATCACGATCCTAACAAAACCATCGACTTCATGAAGCACATTAAATCTCAGACCACGTTATCGCTCAACGCTTAAAATGAGCTCTTATCGGCAATTCCGTCGTTGTTTTTTGCTAATGTATACATTATCCAAACAAAATGGCAACTCCATAGGGGTGGGGCTGACAGGGTGGGGGTGGGACTGGGGGTGGGGTAAGGAATAGGCGTGGGGGTGGGGTGGGGGTGGAGGGTGATGAAGATGATGGATTGAGAGAAAGACATTTATGTCCAAAAACCAATAAATTTTGCTGACATGTACATTAAAAAATTAGTTCATTTGCATTTGAAGTGCGTCGCTATCAATCTTCATTAGAACTAACAATTTTTTGGACGGCAGGGGGGTTTTGTAAACTTCTACCAAAACACAAGGACTACTTATGCTAGTTTTTGAAACACTGGGGGCACCGATGCACTTATGTCAAACCACAGGGGGGTCTGGTGCACTTTACCCTTAAAAAAAAGACTTTATATTATTAGTTTTCCCGTCCTCCCCTTTAACAAACATGCAATGCAAACACATAGATACATTTATGCATACACACAATAACCCACACATACACACTCCAAGCGACTCTCTCTAACATATACACCATGCGGCTTAGAGGTATGTTTGGGATCTTTTTTTATTATTAATTTATTTTATTTGTTTATTTGATTGATTATTGATTGTTTATTTTATTTTTATTATTGTTTGTTTGTTTCATCTCATACAAAAATAAAAAATAAAAAAATAGTGAAATCTTCTAGTCTCTCCTTGTCAGCCTTCTTTTTCCTCTTTCCCTCATCTACTTTCTTCTTGTTATGTGTCGTGGGTACGCGTGTTGCTGTTGTGTGTTATGTGTGTGTGTCGTGTGGTAGTTATGGGGTGTTGTGTCGTGTGGTAGTGGTGGGGTGTGTGCACCATATAGTAATGGCGGGGTGTGTATGCCAAGTGGTAGTGGTGTGTATGTGTATCATGTGTGACAGTAGGCTTGGTAATTTGAGAATTTGTTTGTGTTTTTAATTCTGAATATCGAGAACCAAGCCACCGTAAATTATATGTTATGTTTCTTGAATTTGCTATAGAATCTAAGTTATTGATTCATTGTTGTTTTGAAAAATTTATTGAAGGTAACTTGTTATATAGCTATAGAAGCTCCACCATCGTTCTTTAAGGTTATTATGTACCCTTAGAATCCTGGGCTTGTAAGTTTTTCTAAATTTTTCTCACATAAATTACGATTAATTAAATTAAACTTGGAATTTGTTATTGTTTACTAAACTGGGATTGCATGTTATATAGAGTATGTCAGTTTAGTTTTTTGAAAGATACATCGACCACATAATGCCTACATACGCATTGAAGTGTAACGACATGTCGTGAAGGGTGACGTTAGAAGAAATAGATGGTAGGTACTACTTTACGAACAGTTGGATAGAGTTTGCGAATGCTATTTCTATAAAAATTGGAGAGTTCTAGTCTATTGTTGGAAAATCCCGGGAACATTTGAAGTTAAAAACTTCGGGCATAGTACTTGTGAAAGAGATATTAATGATAAGTGATTTAGCTATTCTATTATTTCTACAATTTTAATCAACTAATTAATTTGTTTAATTAATATTAATCATAATCATGCTAATTTTTTTAACGATGAATATATAGTTGAGGGGCCTATTCAGATTGATAGTGATGAAAGTGATGAGAGTGATGAGAGCCAAGAGATAGAAGAAGAAATTGAAATTGATAGCGAGGAAACTGAAGAGGTCGATGATGAAGAGCGTGGCAAACATGTTTGGAATTGGTAGTGAAGAATGACAGACCTTATGTGGTAATTCTTCTTGTTTATTGCTCCTAAAAATTTTCTAAATAAATTCGAAATCATGATTACATGCTAATTGTCATATTTGAAATATGTTATAGCCTCTCACAAAGAACTTTGCAAAAGGGACTGGAATATTTAAGAGTGGCATAATGATAATGATTGATTGTCATAACAATCAACACATTCTTAGCATGTGTAGGCGACAGACAAGGACTTACTTTGCCTCTTCTGGTTGGTCTGCCCTACACAATGCCCATAATGTGAAAAGAGAAGATAGGTGTGTGTTTGAAATAATAGAAGAAGGATAGTTCAGATTTCGAGTAATAAGGAGCGAGGGTACCAGTCAGAGAAAATGATAAACCATGACTTTTTATTTTTTATTTTGAGCGATATATTATGACTTTTTATTTGTTTATGTTTAAACAGACTAATTGTAGTTTTTTTTTTTTCATTGTGAATAATGTGTATTGGTTTTTGGGTTTCTAGGATGAATATTATTCATTTGTATGTTTTTATGGACTGATTTGGACTTTTATTATAACTTCAGGGACCGATTTGGATTTTCATTTATAAATATATGTCACTTAAGGGTATAATAGTCTTTTAACTTAGTCAACCCTTTGACCGTTAACATTTGGCTGACGGAAATTTATTAAAGGGACCAATTTGGGCTTTTTACAGAACTCGGGAACATGTTTGAATTTTTTGATAAACCTCAGGAACCAAAATAGTTTTTACTCATTTTTTACCACATCACAAACATTACTAATTCACACTTATAGAAGAAGCTGTTAACTTTAAAAAAATTATAAACTAATCCCTTACTCTATTATTTATTTTTCGATGGCCTGAGTTTGGCCGAAAAATTTATTGATAAGATTAAAG
Source organism: Ehretia macrophylla (assembly GCA_037974665.1). Classification (NCBI taxonomy): domain Eukaryota; kingdom Viridiplantae; phylum Streptophyta; class Magnoliopsida; order Boraginales; family Ehretiaceae; genus Ehretia; species Ehretia macrophylla. The sequence continues at coordinate 11,746,769 of CM075775.1, forward strand.
TTTCAATTTTCTATACCATTTTAGTAATATTTTTAAGTTAAAGTGTTCCTTTCTTCATTCTAAGCATGAATCTAACTTTTAAATTATAAGATTTTTCTTTATCTAACCAATTTGATAAGCCACCACCTACCACCGTGGTTAACCCATAACAAACATTTGAGCAGAATCACCACAAAAGGAAAAGCTAAGAGAGAAAAAATATGGTGGTTTGGCTAAGAGAGAGAAAAGAAACGAAAACAAAGCACAAAGAAATCTAAAAGAGTTTTTTTTTTTTACTGTTTTCAACAAAAAATAATTAATTATCATTATGTTTTTGTGCCTTAGTCATGGTGGTAATTGGCGCTGCAGAGATCTCCATGGTGGCTTTGGTGAGAGCCACAACAGGTAGTGCGATGTGGTGATGTTGTTATGGTGGTTGGGATATATGGGTATTTTTCTTGGTGTCATGGAGGTGTTACATATGTGAGTCTATTGTTCTAGTGTGTAAATATGGTTGTCTGTCTATATGGAGTGAAAAAAAGGTGGACGTGAAATGGTGGATGAAGGTTGTGGATTTGTTGGTTGAAGATGGAGGAAATGGTGAGAAAGATGATGAGTCTTTTGGGAAGAAGAAGGGGGATAGAATAATTTGTTAAACTTTAGAGATAAATTTATAATTAAATTTTCTTAAGACCATGGGTGGGGCCATGGTACCATACAAGAATTTGCCTCCCTCCCCACATACAAACACGCTAATATACACAAACGCTCACACATATATTAATAGTTCACTTGCAAGCTATGACAAGTCATAACATCCAAATTGACATAATAGTAAAGTGTATCACCTCGTAAAATTCTTAGTTGGCCATGGCCTTAGAATGTATAGCCTAATTTAAGACTATTTTAAATTGACTATGAAACAGTATTTTATATATCGTAATTGTTTTGATAAGGGTAGTTTCACTAGTAGTGCCTAGTATTTGCTTAGAATTTTAAGTTAGTCATCAATGTTATAAAAGTCATTTTATGAGTCCACGTAAAGTAGTGGCTTTCATAAGATAGAAAATATAGTAAGAAGTTTATAATATTTTGTTCTTAGTTTCATTGTGTAGTTTTTTATTCTATTTGTTTTCATTTCTTTTTTTGCTTTTCCTGTTATAGAATTTCGAGTAACGAGAAAGATTGGTTGCATTTCTGTGGAATGTGAAGTTTGTGATGAGAAGAATCTAAAACTAAGCCAAAGGTTTAGTCATGTAGTTGTGTGTTTATGTGTATGGGTGAAGTTTCAATGCTTTGTTGAATTGATTGTAAAGGGTTCATTATCCTTTAGACTTGAAAATTAAGAGTGCTTGGACTAAGAAAGGAGTCATAAAAATTGATCGTAATCCTGCCACCTAGCGTACTATTCACAAAGTTGGAGTACAATTGCAGTTACTTATAGCCTCTTATACAACTTTCTTCCTATTTACTGCTATTGTCTTCTTGTCTCTTCTTTCGTTGATAATGAACATCAAATAATAATATTTATTTTTGTTGTCTAAATGTGGTCTATTCACTGTAGCTTTGAGGTGCAAGTCCCTACAATAATATTATAGCTTTGGAGCTTTAAGTACTCAGAATAGTTTATTTGTTTGTAATGTTGTAAATAGGGTGATTTGGAATTTTAAGTTATGCTTTGAAGTGGTCTATCATCATTCTTGTGCTTGTTATAGGCCCTACTATGATGTTGCATATTGTAATAAGGGACGGAGCCAGGTACCGGGGGTCAGTGTAGGCACCCAGTGTCTGACCAGTAACCAATAATTGAAAATGTGTTCATAAAATTTTAGCTCAATCAGATAAAAAGTCGACATCATGATAATTAATTTGATCAAAATTGTGCAGAGTTTTACAATATTTCTCTCAAGTCTCTCTTCTTTCTCTCACTGTTTATTTTCTCTTTATCATGAACATTTCTCACACTCAAATGACAGATCAAATATTTGTACCCACTTTTAAAACACAATCATGAAAAAAAAACTCGAAAGTATAATTTTTTATGTATATAGCAGCTGTTAAGAAGAAAAATAAAAGAAAAAAAGAAAAAAAAGAAAAAAAAAGGAAAAAAATGCAAAAGAATTGAAAAACGGGAAAAATTGCACCTGCAACAAGAAAAGGAAACAAGAAAACTACTTCTAGGGTTTGATCCCCTAACATCAACAGAATTGAAAAATAAAAGAAAAAAAGAAAAAAAAGAAAAAAAAGGAAAAAAACGCAAAAGAATTGAAAAAGGGGAAAAATTGCACCTGCAACAAGAAAAGGAAACAAGAAAACTACTTCTAGGGTTTGATCCCCTAACATCAACAGACTTAAATAAGTACTTAACCAACTAGGCTAAACTCACTCTTAGTGCATAGATGCAACTGTAAACTTATCAATTGTTCATTGTAGGCCTATGCCTACACTCAACCCTATTTAGCTCCGCCACTGATTGTAATCATGCTTTCTTATCATGTTCTGGTTGTTATGTTATGTGGATTTGTTGTAAAATGTTCTAACTAATCTTGTAGTATGAAGTCCTCATTTTAAACTGAAGAATGTCATAAATGGAGGTTACTTAGCTTCCGTGAAATCCATAAAAATGGGCTTAAAGTTTATTTCTCGTTGGAAGAAAAAGCTTTAGTTTTATGTTGCTTTGGTGAAAGAAAGAAACTTTTCTATGTAGATATGGATCTTAGCAGTTTGGTATAGCTGGAAAACAATATCCTGCCCTCTTCCCCTATTTAGTCTTGACATATTTATTTCTTAAAAAAATATGATGAAGAAATTATATCTCTGAACATGAAATGAGATATTGTATCTTAATTATGTTAGTTGTGAAGATATTAATTACTTATAGACTCCAATTGTGTGATGGTTTGTGTGCCCAGCTACATGTTTTTCGTGTCGTTTTAACAATTTTAGTCTATGTAGACTGAATCCATCTTAACAGTCCTCACTCAATGATAGTTACATTGTTTTGCATTTGCTCTTTATGTATCACTTGCCTTATAAGCTTGTTATATGATATATGATTCCTGTAAAAGGTTTAGCTCTAAAGCTGGATGATGCTTCATAATTTCTTTCTTAAATTAGTGTCCCTATGTTCTCCATTCTAATTATTTTACTTTTTAGGAGCTTTGTTTGTTGGTATAATAGGATATGACTTTCGGAGAGTATGAGAAAGTACTGAAAGAGAAAAAGGAAGCTTTGCAGGCATCAAAACCACGTGAGCGAGATGATTATAAAATAATAGTATATCAGTTTAGATCTTTTTGTAAATTTAAAATATTTTGTTTGTACAGAATTTGAGAATTTTTGTAAATATTTTAACTTTACTGTAAATATTAAAATTTTTGTAAATTTTAATTTGTATATTTCATTTTAATTTTTTTTATCTTTTATATTTTAATTTTTGTAATTTTTTATTTTTTTAAAATTAAATAATAAATTGGCTACGAATTGACTACAGATGCCTGGCAACCAAAAGACTACGGATTGGTTATAGATATGTGGCGACGCAAAGACTACGGATTGGTTATAGACCTTGAATTGGCTACGGATATGTGACCACCAAAAGGCTATAGATTGACTACGGAATGTTGGCGACCGAAAGGATACGGATTGGCTACGAACCTATGACAATGGAACATTTACGACGAAAATGGTTACAACTTTGTTATGGACGTTAATAATTAATAAAAAAAAATTAAAATTTTAATTGGCTACGAATGGGTTACGGCCATTTTGCTACGAAAATCATAAAAAATAAATACAAATTAATTTCAGGAATTTATTACGGATGGACTACAAACTATCAATTTAGCTACGAGACTTTTAACTACGGATGACTTTCCATAACTTATTCATAGCCCGTCCCAAATTAGCTACTATTAGACTACGAAAATTGTTCGTAGCGCCAACCTTTTTTTCTTGTAGTGATCTCATAAAAGTTGTCAAGTTGGTTGATTTTGTTGATCATATTTTGGGTGGATTATCATGGAATTACTTTTATAGTCCCAAAAATCATCTTCTTATATATACTTGAATTTTAAAGTTGACCCCCTATATATGTTTGCTTAGATTCTCAAGTTAGTCCCAAAAAGGGACACTTGTGTGGTCACCATATCTATTCCAGTTTAACAGAAAAATAAGGGGAGAGACTAATTTGAACTCAATCATAAACTAATTTTTGGAAAACTACAAATTATTTTGAAAATTTGAGTAACTATTATAAACTAGTGGTGAAATTTACCTTCTGATAACCGAAAATGGCTTGTTGTAATCAAGTAAGCAAGCAGTATTAGAGTCTTTGCTCTTGCCAAATAAAATTTATATCAGTGCATAGGTATTAAAAAAAAATTCTCTATTCCTCTGTTAAAAGTTATTTGCATGAACATTAAAACATGTGGGCCAAAAAGATACTACACCACAAACATAACTGTCTAGAGAAACAAAATCAACTACCTTGGAGACCGTTAGGGGAACAAGTCTCGGTCAAAACCATCCTCACCTTCTTTCTCGGCCTAACAAATCCGTACCATTTTTTCTCAATCTTGCTTTATGTTCTCCACACATGTACGCATTCCCTAAAAGGTATCTATATATGTATTAGAATAAGTCTATCTGAAAAAAAAAGAAAAAAAAAAATCCTCTTTATCTCCTTGTGTTTTTTTGTAAAACGTGGAAAGGTATACTATGCATTCTTGGGCATTACTGAGAAAATCAACACCCACAAACCAACTCTTTGCAGCTCAAAGACTCAATCATCGTCCACTCTTTACCAAACCCAATAATACAGTACCATCGTCGTCTTCATCGTTATCGTCGTCGCCGATACCGGTTTTTCGAGCCAGGTACAATGGAAATGAGAAGGATTTCTCAGCTTTTCGATCACTTTTGAGATCAATATCATCTGGGGTGGTGTTTGTTGGCTCCAGCGTAGGCCTCTGTTATTGGACGTCCCGGTCTGATACCGATTCGTTAATATGCTACGCTGATTCAGGCGATGAAACTGCTGATGAGCAGGGAAAGAAGCCTACGTTTTTATTTAAAGGTATGTTACGATAAGTCATTTGTAAACTTAAATGCTTGTATTCTAGCACATATATCACTAGAAGTCTAGGACGCGATAGATGATTCATTGGTTAATGTAGAGATAATAATTACGAAAGAATTATATGCGCTCACGACTAGAACGAATTAGAGCCATTGGTTTTACCAATTTTCTTACAAAGGGCCGCTCGTGATGGCGATACATTTCACCATTGCGACATTTGTCTATATTTAGTGGGTTGGCTAATTAATATGTGTTTTTCTGTAAACTTAACATGTCTGTTGATCGTTTTAAGTAAAAAAAAAAGGGGTTCCTTGGTTTTATAATTACCATGCAAAGAATGACGAGTAAGAAGATCATCAGTAAAGGATTGAATTCACTGTCTGAAAAGTCAGCTAACAACTCTTTTTTCTGGTTATTTGTTAAAGGAATAATATTCAGTCAATTTGACTGACCGTCAATCTAAGAGATATATGGAGTGAGCTTCACGTGAATAAAATTAATAGTCAGTCAAACTGATCAAAGAGTGACCCTTTGTTAAAAGCGGACTTATAATTTTAATCCACTGCTTAAGAATAACACAGATGACATAACTTGCTATCGAATTGACAAGTAGTTAATGTCATTTTACTCTATAAATTTTCACACAGTCTTAAAATTTTCAAGGAACTTTAACATTTATTTGAATTTTGCTTCTATACGGATGCGGAAATGTACGATAGTGAAATATAAAGTTTTTTGTATTAGAGCCCTGCATCCGTATAGAAATATTGCTCCATTTATTTTGGCTCAAAGCAAGGACTTTGAATTAACAAAATATTTACATCAGTAAGTGGGATAATCATACAGGGGTAAGTTCCTATCTGGAACCCCAGTCATATCCATGTAAGGAAATTACAGTGTCCCAAGCTCAACATATTCTTCTATTCACAAGATTGTTCCTAATTTTCTTCACAATATAAAATTTTTGGCATTACATTTTGTCAAAAACTTTAAAATTTACTTCTTCTAACCCAACTTTATAACCTCGTAAAAAATTCAAGAGATAAAATGGATTTTTCCCCAATTGACAAGGCATGTTTAAGCAGAAATTAAAGAGACGAAAAGATCTAATCGTTATGGTCGGAAAAACAGTGTATAAATAGCATTAGATTGGGCGAATCAGACAAGTCTGGTTCTGTTTATTAATTTTCAATCTAATAAATATTATAAAAAAAAGCCCACGAGTATTTGAATCCAAACCGATAATATAAAAAAATAGAAAATGTAATTTAAATTAAAAAAAAAGCTAAATAAATTAACATAAAATAATGTGGAAATAAATACACGCCTAAATTTAAAAAGGCAATTCAAATGTTAAAAAAACTACAAAAATAAATGAACCAAATATGTGACAAATTAAAAATCAGATTTCAAGCTTCGAGTTTTACCAAAGCCCATCATGAAACTATATTGGATTATCTGTTGTAACTTCTTATAAATCAACCCTAATGAATACTCTATCAATTTTAAGTTGAGAATTACAATTAGGTCATATATCTATTAAAATCGGATTTAAGCTCTATCAATTGTGATCCTTACAATGAATATACTTTGTTTCAGTTTTCATTTATTTCTATCTAAATATAACCTTTCAGTTTGACAACTAATTATGTCACGTCAACACATAACTTGGCTCGTTCTTTTTTCATTTTCCATTTTCTTTTGAACAAAACGTATCCGACTCTTAACTTTGCGACATAACTCATTATTCAAGAAATACATTTACCCAGATTTAACTACATAAAAATAATTTTGCGTTCTCATTACTTATAGATTTTCACTATGATAACTAGTAGAACTCTGGTGTTATTGAAATATAAACATTTCATTCTACTATCTAAAAAAAACACTTTACATCAGTATACAATTGTGTCTAGGTCAAAGACTGCACAAAAGACCTTGAAACAACTAGGTAAAAACACAAAGGTTCCATAGTTCGCAAAGCTCCTTATCCCTTCGATTGGTACTAGCAATCTTTTCTGAGACCATTTTCTATCTAACATGATATTTAATCTGTTGAAAAACTTGTTCTTCGTTTGCATATTCATCTCTGAATAAGCGAACATTCTGCTCCCCCCACAGGTGGTAAAACTTTTGCCAATTGACCACAAGCTTCCAAAATTCCAGAGGCCATTTGAGGATACATTTTTCTTTGGTTGCATGGTCTCTAAGATTTTAAATAACAGTAAAGGGTTTCTATAATAAAACTATTTATCCTCAAATAAGTGAAATGTTTGATATGATTCATATTCTCAGACTAGATCATTAACTAGGTTGCATTGTCATAAACTGTTAGCCTTTTTACATAGCCAAACATATATAATATTATTATGTTTTCTCACCTTCCGATGTTTCAGATACATATAGGAGAAGAGTTTTCTTCAAGTACGAGAAACGCTTAAGAGCACGTAGTCCTCCTGAAAAGGTATGGAATTCCTGTGTTTGCATACCACCATCTTGACAATGATATATATTTGAGCAACATAAAAAGTGGCATTGAGTAGTCCTCGTTTGAGCTGCTTCTTATGCCTCTCAAATTGTTGTAGCTCTATGCTTGAGTAATCGTAGAGTTTACACATCTGATAATCAAATATTGTCAATTGCAATGTGCAACATCAATGGTCTCATGACATACACCTTTGTTATGAAATGAGAGAGTGTCAAACGAGATCTCGCATGCATAGTTGACACAGGAGAGGACTCTTGGAAGAAATGTATGGTGTCGTCGTTAAATTTATATAACTTGGGGAGGAAGATTGCTTTCGCCTATTAGCGCCTAGGAATGTATGGTGTAGTTAAATTTATATAGCCAAACCCACTTAATAAGATGACACTTAGTTTAGTTTATGAAAGAGTGCAATCTATATTGATTTGGATGGCCTATGGCTCTTCAAAGTTAGATCCTAAAATCAATAAAGTACATCCTCTAATAGCTTAAATTTTTAGATGAAATTGTTATTTTACATGGTATCAAAGCATGAGTGTCAAAAGATCATAGGTTCAAATTTTACCAATAGTACCCCTTTACCTGCTTGCATGTGTCGGGCGTGTTGTAAACCGAAAACCAATAAATACACCCCTCTCTAACTAATAGCTTAAACTTTTAAACAAAATGACCACTTTAATTCAAGAAATGTCCTATTTATTTTCTTTTTGAACAAGAGATTCCATCATAGGTTAAGATGTTTCTATATATCAAGTACTAACAAGTAGTGGTAAAACCACATTGATCTGAGAATGTGCACAGGTGAATCCTCAACTAGAAAAAAAATATTTTTTTGTGTCTAAAAAAAGACTATTATATTGAATCTCTCTCGTTGTTCTGAGTACAACCCTTTACCCCACTCACTATATTAGTAGACGCCCTTATATTGAGGTCCTGGCTCCCTCCCTGTTGACAAGCAAGGAGAGACAATGGAATCTGATGGTGCCAGAGTCTAGGCTTCTGTACAGCTTCATCATGTAAGAGACTGCATTTGATAAATTAAATCTGGATGAGCATTAATTTGGGGGAATCCAGAGCAAATATATCAAAGAACAGAATTGCACCCTTAACAATCAAAGAAAACTATATAGTCTACTCAAGTAGTAATGAAATTTTATCCTAGAGATTCTCAGTTATTGTTGTCCAATCTCAAACTAGCTGGAATTTTATCCATGATTTCAACAGTAGAATGCAGACTAGTGACTATCTGTCTCTTTGATACTCACATTTCTCATCATTCTGGCTCAAATATCAAATCTAAATCGTATTGAGAGGTCTATAACTGTATAATTCAAGTTCCAGTCAAATAGATCAAGTAAGGCAGATGATCAGAAAACGAAACTCAAATGGTGACTTTCTCCTACCCTCGGTTTGGATTGCAGAGGGAAAGGAAAGGAAAATAAGGTACCGGTAGAAGAGAAAGAAAAGAAAAAAAATAAAGGAAAGGATTAGGAAAATAATTTCCTTATTTGGATCGATTGCAAAAAAAATTAAGGGAAAAAAAAGGAAAGGAAAAAATAAAAGAAATGATTTCATGATTTTACGTTTGCATAAGAGAAAGAAAGGAAAAAAAGGGTAATTTTAAGTGAATTATTACCCTTTTTATATCCATAGATAGAGATAATGTTTTGACAAAATGTTATGGCCAAGTTTGACATTTACATATTAACTTTTGTTTTCCTCCCAAAACACCTAATTGAGAGGATTGTAAATAGGGATGACAACAGGTACAACTAATCCGATAAAAAACAGATAACAAAATTAGTTGAAAATCTATTAGAATAAGAGGTATCCGATAGGTAATCTAATAAGTTTTAGTTATAAACTTGAAAAAAGAAAAATGAAACCCGAAAATTGATTAATAATAATAAATAAACAATTTTAGTGTCTAACAATTGACAAAAAAAAAAATCACATGCTTTAGCCAAGAATTGAACACCCAACCTACAAAAATTATTTGCAAGACTACACCACAATGATTATTTGTATCTTACGCTCTACAAATGCTTCTTAACCTTTTTCATCATGGCTAAGTCTCTCTTCCCCATAACACATAATTTAGTAAAACGGAAAACCCTAAACACATTACACTTCCAGCGCCTCCATCATCATCATCATCATCATCATCATCATCATCATTACAAAATCCATACATGTATGATTGCATCACTAAATTGAGTTGAATATTCTCTCAGTAGATTGCAATCATGCATGTATGGATTTTGTAATGTGTTTCTATTTTCTTCTTCTTTTATTCTCGTCCAATTTCTTCTTCTTCATCAGCCTTATGAAGCCAATTCTGCTAGGAAGTGAGTTGAATATTCTCTCAGTAGATTAAACACAAAATATGACTACCTTTCGGATAAACTTAAATACGTTGATCATATTGGCCCTTAGAGAAACTAATATAGAGGGGTTTATATAAATACCATACAGAATAACTCAACCTAGTGAATGATGTACTCCCAACCTCATATCAACCAACTTCACAGACACATATTATTATTGTTGGAGAATCCAACTATTCCACATGGATAAATCATGACGTTTAAAATTAGTATATAAGATTTTGGGCTACTCCATCTAATATCTATTGGTTATAGGATGAAATCTCATATTACTTTAGCATAGTATATTAGAGTTGGATTTTGGTCATATATTATCCATCCACGTGTGACATATTCGTGTTTTAGGATGGAACCTCATGTACATTCATTTTATTTATTTACTATTTTCAACATGTCCCACACGCATAGGCTAAATTGTTCTTGATTGAACTACATTTAAATAGATTCTTTTTAAATGGTTTGCAGTGAAACTCAAACTCTGAACTTTTAATTAACTTGTTTAGTTGTGATACCATGTAAAGTAACTATTTCATTTAAACCTTAGTAAAGTAGGAATTATTTTACTTATTTATTGTGCTTTTTTGTCATGATTTAATTATCTTTAACAATTAGCATTTCTTATATTGCATTACTAAATAAAGTTTACATATCTGAGGAGCCCATTTGAATCCATACGTGTTTAAGTTTCCACTTAGACAGATGTAATTTCTTCAAAAATTTTAAGGTTGACTTGACTGAATTTGTTTATAAAATTCCAGTTATAATTCTGAATTTTGGTATCTAGAGATCAAGTTTAAGATTTAATTTCTGATATAATCACAAACTTAATCATCCCACAGATAAGAGTTTAGCTTAAAAAGTACCTTTCCTAAGAAGTTAGAGACTCATGTATATTTCTACCAGTAAAGTTTTAATATGTCTCCTTAATTTCTATCTAAGTTTATTAGTTTGAGAATAGCTTAAGATAGAAGTCATGTGAGGAAGATTCGAAATAAGTCATAGAAGCCAGCCATAATCGGAAAGTAAAGCTCTCACTGTTAGGGATCAGTGTTAGAATAAAGAATACATGAGAAATAATATGGACATAATATTTAACGTGGTTTAATAAAGTCTACATTCACCAGCAGATAGGAGAAGATTTCACAACATTGATAAATAAATACACAAGATAGAGTTGTCTAGCTCTTGTCTCTCATCTCTCATCTCTCATCTTTCTATCTCACACAACTTAATTCAATTAACTCAAACAATACAAGGAAATATTTTTTCTATTAGGAATAAAATTCCTACATAGGCTGCAATTAGAATACACAACCCATTAAGAATACGGGCTACAATCCTAACAATCTCCATCTTGGCACGTATTCATTCCTTGTCAACAACACATAATTCATCTCCACTCCACTGCCTCATAGCCCTCCACCCGGGGTTCAGCCTTTACCAGGACTCATTACTCTACATTCACATACAACCCAAGTCCAAGGTGTGCCGCTTAAACTTGCTCATAGGTATCACCTTGGTTATCCCAAAGATCGGATGTGAATAACCGGGAGGAAAGAAATGGTGGTAGATGATAATGAGAAAGGGCGCCGCGTCTGGACGGGCCCATCCTACAATGCCTCGTAGACCGCTAAGGAACTCATACAACACTCCAATGTACTCGTAGCTCCTATAACCTACTACTAACATTGTCTGCATGTGAAACGTGATCTGAAGCGTAGACCATAGCATCTCCAATGCTACCAACACTCGAACACGATTCGTCTTTAGATATACCCTTGTGAAGAGAATTAACCCTTTCACTTACAGCACCAACCTACTGAGATGCAGCTAGACTGGAACCAACCTCACCATGGGAGCTCTACTTATACACACTCATTTTTGCAGCAGACCAAGCATAAGCAACTAAATTCGCATCCCCATAACCCTAAGGTTCTTTAATCTGTCACCTTTGTTTCTTAATGACAATACCGTCCTGCACAACATGAGATACACCTTTCTCTGTACCTTAACTAGCTGGATTGAATTGCCTTTGTTTGTACCCTGAACACTTGGAGCTTCAACATGTGGCTCCTCAACTCTTGACTTTATATTTTGAACCGGTTGCTATCCATCAATTTCTCAATTTCGAACTTTCCAAAAGTTGAAACTATCATCGTTCACCTACAACACATACCTCAAGTTGGATATCAGTAAAACGGAGCTCAAAATCAGATTCAGCATGTCAAAAAACCTTAAGAACACCCCTAGTCAACTCTAGTCAAAGTCAACACTTGGTCAATGGTCAACATTTGGTCAATAGTGAAACCCGAGCTCATAATAGCTCCATCTCGTGCGAAATGTTAGATCATTCCCTTTCAGCTAGCCACACAAAGTTCAAAACTTACCAAACCTACCATGCATCCTGTTACACCCAAACAAAACCCCTAGCTAATTAATTAGACCCTTGGTTCCACCAAGTTCACATGCACTATGTCACATAGGATAACAACCCTTGGTTCTTTTACTTTTCTTTTTTATTTTTCCAAAAAAAAAAAAAATCCAAAACAAAACCCAAGCTTAGATCTTACCTATGACTAAAATCCAAAACCTGCTCCAACACTGACCCAAACTCCAACAACAATCAAGCTTTGTTCTTTGTGGAAAAATAGGCAACAAATTTTGCCACAGTACTACAACGGAAGCAAGAACACGAACAACAAAAAACCTCCTATATGATTTCCACACGCCCACAACTACGTTTTGATACCAATTTGTTAGGGATCATGGTGTTAGAATGAGGAATAAATGAGAAATAATATGGACACAATATTTAACTTTGTCTCAGTAAAGCTTATATCAACGGGCAAACAAGAAAAGATTTCACAACGTTGATAAATAAATGCACAAGATAGAGCTCTCTAACTCTTGTATCTCCTCTCTCATCTCTCTGTCTCGCACGGCTTAATTCGATTAAACTCATATTTATAGAATACAAGGAGATCCTATTTCTATTAGGAATAGAATTCCTACATATAGATTACAGTTTGGATACACAAGCCCATTAATAATACGGATCACAATCCTAACACTCACTTAGATTAAGAATAGCTTAGGACTAGGGCATAAAGGTAGTATGCTACTTACTCGGACAATTTCTTGATTTATCTGAACTTGGCTAACTAGAAGAGATTCTTGGGAAGGTCTAAAAAAAGATATTTTGGTTTGGAAGCTCTTTCCCAAGGAGTGAAGAATTCAATTTATATCTTTCTTTTATTTTTTAGAAGTCTTGTCTTGTCCTGTCTAATATGATATATTAAATTAATTATTCACCATGTCGTCTAGACTTTTTTCTATAGACCACTAGAGATTGCTATTTTATCAGTTTAAACTGATATCAATCAAATCATATGGGGTGACCTCACATCACACACTGATATCAAGTTCAATTTATAGAAGAGTTTTCAATGAACTAATTAGTGTCTTAAACAGGCTATCGCACTTCGTTCCAATGATGACATCATATGTATTGAAAGTGTCTGGTTTTGTGTTTGAATTCTAGGTGTTTGAGTACTTTGCATCTTACAAAGCTCCTAGTGGTGAACTTTATATGACACCAGCTGACTTGATGCGAGCAGTTGTTCCTGTGTTTCCTCCATCTGAAGCAGATAATGTTAGAGTGGGATATCTGAAAGGGGAGCGGGCTCAAGTTCAGTTGCATTGTGCTCCTTCAGAATTTTTTATGCTTTTTGATACCAACAATGATGGACTCATATCATTTGCAGAGTAAGTGAACCACCCCCTCCCCTCTTCTTCCCCCTTCCGGTAACAATAAAATTATCTAGCTAGTTCATTCCCATTAAATCTCGCTGATAACGCACCATTCCCTACAAGCTAGCCCATCATAAACTTTTGATGTAACAGGTATATATTCTTCGTTACATTACTCAGCATCCCAGAGTCGAGCTTTTCTGTGGCATTCAAAATGTTCGACCTTGACAGCAATGGGTAGGTTTCATGTGTACATGCCAATTACAATGCAAATACTTATACTTTTTATGACTTCTGCTGCGAGTCTATATATATATATATATACACACATATATATCACATACCACAATTTACTTCTATCATATATTTTTACTAGTTTGCTTCAATGATGCTGATAGACACAGGTGGATGCAACTCATGTCTAGTACAGCCTCCACTAGTTCCGGATTTTTTTAAAAATATCCAAGCATTTTTAAGTCAAAAAATAGATTAACCTCTACTGAAAAAAAAAAAATATATTTGTATAATTGTAGACAATATTTTAAAACCTTCACTGAAAAAATTCTAAATTCACCCCTACCCGAAAAGCTATCGTAAAAAAGAATAAACAATTCACCACATCCAAGACCATATCTTGTAGTCCACAAACCATGAGAATGCCATACACCTTAAATATAGATAGCAGATATTATGCAAGTACAGCTGCAATTACTACAAATAGCAAATGAACTTGATAAAAGAAGGAGAAATTTTAGTAAAAGATTACTATCCATGAAAGCCAAGAGAACTCTCTCTTCACCATTTTCCAGTCCAGGTCCACGAGTCGATACATTTACATTTTCTAGAGAAAATATACGAAAAGGAAGGACATGCATAATCATGATATCTTGTAATGTTACGAGACCCTGGATGATGGATAAATTCGACGTGCAATAACAGCAGCAGTGTCAAACATTCATTCTAAACCAAGCAACACAGAAAACAGACGGTATTTAGAAGGATTTTACACCATTATGATGTATTAATATCTCATAATGATTAACTAACATGGCAGTCATTTAGCTTACAGGATAATGCAATCTCGATGAACTTCAATGTAGTTATAAATGAAACTATTAAGCTTACCTCATTTTTGGGAAATTTTTATTTCATATACTCAACACCGTGAAATTTGCCTATAAGAAGCATAAGATACTGTCAAAAACGTAGGTTTTGGAAACAGAAGCAGCAAAGATGATTTTCGATTAACTTCTGATTCCACAAGAGATTAACATCTTTGCTGCTGCAATCTGTTACACTTAGCCTAGTCTTGACACCACACTCAACATGGAGAAACACAAGATATGAAAAAGGAGGAAGGAAATGAAATTCAGTGAAGAAAAATACTGCATATCATATAAACTACACCTTGCTGCTTTTATCTACTGATGCTAAAATTCTCAATAATAATATTGCAAAACAGGACGATAGAGAAGCAGGAATTTAAGAAAGTGATGGCACTGATGCGTTCTCAAAACAGACATGGAGCTCGCCATAGGGATGGCATGCGACTAGGATTACAAGTTTCAGGCTCTGTGGAGGAAGGCGGTCTCGTAGAGTACTTTTTCGCCAAAGATGGCAAAGGAAGCCTTGAACATGAAAAATTTGTTCAATTCCTCAGAGACTTGCATGATGAGGTATATTTCTTCTTACCCTAAAAATTTCAGTCCTCAAATTTGGTCTATAGAGTCTTCAGTTAACATGTCTCCATTTAATAAATTTGATGTTAAAGTGGAACTAAAAGACCAGAAATGTATATGAAGCACTTCATCGGGGGTCACAATTTTTTTAAAAAATTAGAAATTTACTCCGTACAGTAGAGCAATGCAAAATGTTTATGATGCTTATAGAAAATTCCAATAAATCTAACCTTTCACCTTCTTCAACAGCAACCACTAAGAAAAGAAGCTACCAGTTCTTCTTCATTCAAGGTACCAAAAATTGACCTGAATAAATGTTTGAAGAACATACAACTCTATATGAAGAATTATAAAAGTATTGTGAATCAGCAACAAGTTTATGCACCAGTTGAAGTTAACTTTTAAAATGTCTCAAACTACTCAGGGATTGCTTTTATTGATTTTTGAATGGCCTTTAAAGTCATACTCAGGTATAAATGAATTCTGATGTCAGCCAGAATGTTGATACATATGGTCCTCACCAATGTCTATTTTTGAAATCCGTGGGTATCCAGACTTTGCCCAACTAATCCCACGAGGCTCTAAAATTAACGACTAGGTAAACTTCCAGTAACCTTGAGGGGACTTGAATTGCCGAACTTTTGGGAGTACACCCAAGGCCTGACCATTCACCTATGTCTATTGTGCATCAGGTTTTTTTAGTTCATATATCAACTTCTGTTACCTTGTTTCTTGTACAGATTTTGCATTTGGAGTTTGCTCACTATGACCACAAATCACAAGGAACAATTTCTGCAAAAGATTTTGCCTTGTCCATGGTTGTATCTGCTGATATGAGTCAGATAAACAAGTTTCTTGATCAGGTTGATAAACTGAGCAATGAGCCACATCTCAGAGACATACGCATTACATTTGAAGAATTCAAGAGTTTTGCTGAGCTACGTAAAAGTCTACAGCCATTTTCTATGGCCATTTTCAGTTATGGGAAAGTAAATGGGCTACTGACAAAGCAAGACCTCAAAAGAGCTGCTAAACAAGTATGCCTATCATAATTCCCTCATTAAGTGCATATATCTTTCCTTTACCAGCAAGCATTTTAGGGTACGGCTTAAAAAATTTTGTGCATCTAATGCAAGGTTTGTGGGATCTCTCTTACGGACAATTTGTTGGACATGATATACTACATATTTGATACAAATTGTGATGGGAGCCTAAGTTCAGATGAGTTCCTACGAGTTCTGGAAAAACGCGAGACAGACATCTCACAGCCAAGGGAAGCAGGCTTCGTGGGCTTATTATCTTGCTGGTTGAACTGTACAAGAAATTGTTCTTCTTCTTCTCCTTCTTCTAAGACTCTTTTCTAATTTATTGGTTCACATATAGAAGCCTAAATGTCAACTATAAGCCTCTTGGCTCAAGTATGTTGAGTAATAGAGAAAGATGGTAGAGAACTAACCTAGAACTTCTCCTCTTTATGCTTAAAAAGAGAGCAGCCAGAGAATCAGTAGGTATCAGTTGGCCATGATTAAGGTAACCAATCTTTGATCTCAGATATTCTCTTTTTATCCTTCTACAAATGTTGCTTTGTTATTCAAAGCATAGTCTATTGATATCAACATGTCAAATCAGTGTGTGCAGATTTGCAGTCAACTTCTGGTAACTCAGAGCGCGAGTCTGATCGGGCCAACCAACTTCCTCAACTGCTATAAAGCACATGAACAATCAGTTTTTGTTACCCTTATGTAAATATTTTTCTGTTTCTGTCAGGGGATTATTTAACTTATCAAGCCCTGCAGCAAAATATCTAGATTGAACTTCTAAGAAAATATTTTTTTGTTTGGTAACATTTGGTCTCAACTGTTGAGAATATATAGCTTGAAAAGATTGAAACTCCAAGTACCAATTAGCATTTCAAACATCAACGACAAAGAGTCTTGCTCTTTATCTGATAACCAAAGTATTACCGTCGTTTTACCATTGAGGTTTGGAATGTTACTTGGAACTTAAATTAGTCTCTAGTAGCCTGCCAAAGGTTGTTCTTCAGACAAGGAAATCCCATCAAATATAAACAACTCAAGAACTATAGATACCAACACCAGCAATTTTTGCTCAGAATGGCAGATAGGTTAGAGGTGCAGTACAAATCCAAGTTCAAGAACAATTTTGAGGTCCAAAACCAATTCCATCTAATTTCTGATATCTTATTAATCACTATTTGAGAAGATACCCCAGGGAGTTTACCTTCTTTCTAGAATTACCATATGCGATGACATCCTGGAGGAATTAATGAAGACATCCTAGAGGAAATAGGATAACTGCTGTGCGTAATTGATACCTAAAGTAGAACAACTGCACTTAGTATATGAATGTGTGTCATATATTCCTCAGATGTTTGCTCCTCTTAGATAAAAAGATCCTAAAAACGGTTAGTAGATGGGTCATAATAAAGTACAGCCAGAAGAAGAATGGTTCTCATCAATGTATGAACGGTGTAACTGCCTTCTCAGCTTAGGATGCAGAAAATCGAGGATTGCAGATGAAGACGACAATTCAAGCAAAATGGACAACTAGGGCACAGCATCATTCTACATGGATATGCAATTACCCCAAGTGATACAAGTAACGATTCGCAACTGGCAACCATGTGCTCAGGAATAAACCTACCTGACTCGAAATCTTACACAAGTCATGCGGAGACACAAAGGACTATCTAAATTGATTCATTTCCGCCGACACATACAACATCAAACCAGAGACCAAAGCTGGGCTCAACAAAACAGAAAGTATCATAGTCAATGGACCTAATTCCTGTTGCGCTCTCTTCTTAGTTTCTCTCCTTTGAACACCATCTGTGAATGCAGGTGGGATTAAATTCCTATTATTAAGCTCAATATGGACCAACAAGAGATTTCCCAACAATGATATTCTTATTCCTTACAATTCGTACCAGTCGCCATACTACATGATCCGAATGGTCTCCTTCCTATATTGGTGGGAGGAAGTATAAGAAAATTTGATTCCTTTTCTTTCTTTTGAGGCAGCAGCATCAGATCTCTGTATCTCAAAAATATAATACATGACACTACAATTTGATAGAAGCGATCGATGTAATGTGGCAATAAAAAGACATTTGCTTTAGAAGAAACAGTTCCTCTACAAGCTTTGTGGTGCCATCCTCAATCATGTTTCTTATTCAGGTTTTTTTATGTGGGTGTGTTGTGTGGGGGTGGGGGGCGCGGCGCTAGCGGTGTTGTTGCTTATGCTTTTGTTGTCCAACTGTAACTGATTGCCTCATCACCTTCCTCCCACATTTGCTACTATCTCCCAGAGCAGTTAACCAGCAGAAAGGCACAGCTTTTTACACATTTATTGGCAAGTATAACAGCCTTATTATTCTAGAGAGATCAATTATTAGTTTTTCTTCAATACTCTGTTCTGAGAGCACATCTTAATCTTAGCCGAAAATTTAAGATGTTAAAGCTTATGAACTGATACTGAATTCATTTTCCCCATTATAAGACCGTATGCATCTGGTTGCATGTGCAGATGCACATCAGTGGGAGCAATTTTGGTGCTTGTGTAAATATTTTCTGACTTTTTGGTTTATATTATACCATATGTTGCTTAGTCTTTTGTTCTTACAAATACAAAATAATTACTTATCACTCAAATATAAAGCTTTATCATAATCAAGAAGATTCAATTGCATTTGCAGCATTACACTAGAAAAGAAGGATAAATGAGAAGCATAATACAAATATAGACATGCAAAGAACAGATAGAAAGGATATTCCAGAGCAAAGATTCAATTGCAATGAATCGAATTATCACTCCAACTATTACAAGATTAGCACCTAGCTACATCATGTTTTCTGGAATGGGGGGAAAAAACGCAACTACATAACACTTATGTCCTCTGGCTTACCCGACCCAAGTGCGACGCAAGAGCATCCCTGATCCTCTTCCCATTCTCATCCTCCTCGCCTCCTTCGAAAACTGGAAACAGTTGCCCTCTCAAGAACTCCACATTATCATCCTGTAACTCCTCACTACATTTGATCAGAAAATTGTGCAGCAAACAACAAACAACAATTATAAAAGGAAACGCTTCAATACATTGTTCTTTCCATCTCTTCGCCACAAGCTTCCACCTGGTCTTCACCCTCCCAAATGCCGTCCTCACCAACTCCATTCCCCTCCTATGAACCGAATTAAATGCCATTTCAGATTCACTCAACCTCTCATTCTCATTTGATTCCTTATAAGGCGTAAGCAACCAAGGCAATAGCGGGAAACAAGATTCCCCCAAAATGTACTGAGGTATCGAATCACCACCATCATTTAACTCAAAACATGGCCCATTTAAGTACTCCTTCGACTCCTCCACACCCGAAAAAAGCCTAGATTGTTTAAGTACACAATCCGCGCTCATCGTACTAGGCCATCCAGCTGACACATCCAAAAACCTCCCTTCAGAATCCACCAAACCCTGAACTAACAATGACCCATTTTCGCCTAACAAATCACCATCAACCTCAAACCTCTCAATCCCAAGAACTCCACAACAATTAGGCAATGAAATCCACCCGAATCCAACAATAACACGATTAATATCCGACTTAAACTCAAACAAATGCCCAAGTTGATCATTTATAGCCTTACAAACAGCATAAAAGGCGCGACAAGCGGTAACAGAATCCATATCAAAACGGCGAGCCACAGCGGAGAAGGACGCCCCGTGAGAGAGGCGAAAGAGAGTGGCGGCGAGGGCGTAGTTTGAAGGGAGAGGGGAGAGGGAGGAGAGAGATGGGGTGAGTAACCGAAGGAGGAGAGTGAAAGAGTTTTTGGAGAGGTTAAAAAAGTGGGCCCACCGCGGGTCGTAGTCGTCGTGGGACGTGGAGGAGAGGAAGCGATGGAACCAAGAGTGAGGGGGTAGGGCTGGGGGTAAGGGTAGGGGTGGGGGAGGGGGGAGGGAGAGGAGGGAGAGGAGTTTGGTGAGGGAAAGGGAAGTGGAGGAGAGGAGGGATTCGAGGGAGAGGGATTGAGAGGGGGAGAGGTGGAGGTCATGGTGGCGGAGGAAGGTGAGAGTGGCGCTGGTGTTGGAGAGCAAGTAAGGGAAGAGTTGGGATATGGACTTTTGTTGGGTGGATTTGTGGAGTTTGTTGAGATTGATCTTTTTCTTGGCTTTGGTTCTCTTGAATTTTCGCCGGCGGCCTCGTTTTTTGGCGGTGGGTGGCATTCGGGCTGCGGGAGTGTGGTGGTTCGCGGTGGCGATGACGGTGGTGATGGTGGGGGTAGAGGAGGTCGATGTTTGCTGCTAGCTTTTGCCACTACCTATATACTACCCTATCTGCCTTTGTTTCAGGAAATTTAAAATACGGGAGATAAAAAGGTCCATTTTATGCCCAAAAAGCTTATTCTTTTACAAACCTATGCATAACAACTAAATTAAATCAATATTATTCAGAAGTATCAACTTCATATGTTTATCGTGAACATTCCAATATCACTTCTTATTGTCATTGTTTCGAATTCCAATACACACTTAATATCTCAAGTCTTTTGTAGAGTTACACCTCAAAAACCTTTTTCCTACCTCTTTCCTTTTCTATTTTATATGTTTATCTTGAACACTCCGTAAACCCAAGGAGAACCTATAATTGGGATTGCATTAGTGGGAACAATCCTTTCGATGTCGTGATGGGCACTAACGGCCTTTCAAAATCCAAATAGGACACACGAGCGAGGCTTGATGTAGGGTAGGTTGTATTTTCTTATTGTAGAATGGTTTATAGTTTATGGGTCATGCCTTGTAACCTAGAAACCTTCCCCCTTTTATAGGTGGCACTAATGAGGTCCCTAGTCTCTCCCAAATTATGTCGTCCTTTTCATGGTCTAGTAGATTATGCTTACCCACCTGGGATCCTAGTTAGCCTTATACCGAATACTATGGGCTTATCTAGTTCCAGGGAGGCTTTGGGGCTGACTTTGTATTATCCGAGCCTTAGTATCCACTTGAATATTGATGAGCTCTTGGCTCATTCTTGGCTAGCCTAATGGAGTCCCCTACTCCATGAGCTGAAGAAACTTCGAGTTATGGAGTAGGTTGCGTGTCTTTCTCCACTCCCACGTGCCTCTCTCATGTGTCCTTACCCGGAGAACTGTGCTCGTCGTGCCTTTTTTACTGCGCACATCTCTCTTGTCAAATCAAGGCCACTGGAAGACCCAACCTTGAGTCGCCACATGGCCACCACATCCTTTCAACTCTATGTCATTTCAACTCGTCATTCTTTCACCTTCCCCCTAAAACTTTCCTTATATTTTTTTTTTCAAATTTTTCAGCCTTTTTCTTCACCTTCTCCCTTTTTAACTTATGCCTTTTTAATTATTCCATTTTTTAGTTCCTTCATACCTTTTGTGTTCCACTATCGTCGTTGTCTCCTTTTGGTAAGCATTTTCTTCCCCTATATTATATCCTCAAGTTTGATTTACCTTTCACGATGTCTAGTGAGAACTCTGAGGAATCTACTATGTTCCACGATAGAGTGAGCACCTTACTAGGTAGCCAGAGATCTAGGTCATCCTTCCTCATCAGAGGAGATGCGTTAATGTCATCAGGTCCTTCGATTATTCTTAACGCCTTAGGCTATCGTAACCCCACCTTTGTAGTTTACGATAAGTATATAGATTAATTAAGGGGTTGGCTTGTGTTGCTTGTGAAGGATGTGGATTCTAAGCCATCCTAGGCATATTTTATCAGTTTATACATAGATTATAAACATAATATGGCAGTCCTTAATCCACAAGCAGAATAGACACGTAATCATGCATAAAACATCACCACAATCAATACCTAGCGCTAGTTTAATTGGTATGCGATTTTTACCTTTTGTGTTGGTGTTAGAACTCAACACACACGATCTCTACAGACTGAATGGTGGCTGGAAAATAGTCACAAGGCTCCAGAAAACCTCTAGGCTCGATTCCCACGAATCTTCTCTCCTATTTCCCATTTCCTTGCGAACGACTATGATAAATTGTCGGATTTTTCTTTTCTACCTTTTTCCTTTTCTTCTTGGTAGTGTATGGTATGAATGTGTGTGTCGTGTGTCGTGTGAGTGTGTGTAGAAGCTAGGATGTAGCTGAAATCTAGAGGGTTAAGGGAAGAGAGTTCTAGTTAGTATATGATAGGCCATTTTGATTTTTCAAATTAAATTATATGAAGATAAAAAGCATTATCTTCCTAATTTAACTTATCAAAACATTATCTCTTGCTAACAAACTCCTCACACACTCCTACACACATATTCCACATGCTAGAGTGTGCATGGCATATGCCGTCAGGACATTCTTCGCCATGACAAACATTCTTGTTTTAAGAGTGTTTTTTGTCCTAATGTCCTAACCTTCTAAATTGAGCTGCATGTTCCCAAATAAAAAATCATACTCAATTAACATTAATGCCAAAATAAGAAAAAGGCAGCCAACCATAAAGGAAAGTGGCTAGGAAAGAGACCCAAAGACATAGCTACCGTGGCTACAAAATGACCAAAATACCCTTGTTAGACACTAGTTGTATTTTGACAATTTTAACCTTAACTTATTCCACTAAAGAGTTAGGGTTGCACTATGTGGTGACTAATAAACTTCCGAATGAGGTTTTTTGTCTTTGATCTACTAAGCAAAATGACCAAAATGCCCCCATCTATGTTTCAACCGCAATCAAGGATATGTCTTGCATTCAAACTATCATCTTATCTTGATTACATTTACACCTTGGACCTTTATCTTTCATATAATCATCACTCATATACTATTCCCTTGTTCCTGGGAGTGACCCACAAGTTTAGTATCCAATATAGCCTGAGCTATATTATTAAGCGCTTAAATTTGGATGATTACATAGATAACTCCAAGTGTGCAGATCACTATCACTTAAGATAGCATAAAATCATAACTTATATGCATGCCACCTAATGGATCTAGTCCATATATCCAAAACACCGAGTTGTTAACCCTATTATAAGATCTCACCCATAATGAATCAAAACACATATCCTAAGATCTACTAATACATCCACATATGCTCATGATATAGAGCATTAGTCACTTAGTAGCCTAAGATGCTTTTAGTTCTCTGACAATTATAATAATGTCACTGAGATAGCATCTATTGTAGTCCCGTTCAATGCATTCACATGCACTAATGAGAGATGTTCGAAAAACCCCTCCAATGAGCAAGGTAAGTCACCCTACTAAATAGGAGACTCTCTCATTATAACCTTACCATAGTGAAGTGCCCAGCTTCACTATTCAGTTATGAACTTTTAGTTTTGATCCAAGCCTCATAGCATAGACCTTCTATGCGGATCACCATGTACCTATACTATTCACTTGTGTCAAGGAACCTATTTGCATACAAATATATCAAATAAGAGAGACTATAACATGCTCATAATGAATGCACTGATTTTATAACTGAATATATTCATTTACACGAGATGTCTTAATGCTTAATGGTCTTTAGGACATACCATTCCCAACATATTCTCACTTGCACTAAAGAGCACTACCACTGTCCTAATGTAACACCCATAGCCTCAACATCAGTATTAAATACTCTCTCAGTGAGACTCTTAGTAAATGAGTTTGCTAAATTATTGGCCGAAGCTATCTTTTCTACCACTATATCGCCCCTTTGGACGATTTATTGAATTAAGTGGTACTTTCTCTCAATGTGTTTCCCTTTTCTTGTGGTTTCTTTATTCTTTGCATTGTGACATTGCTCCACTATCATCACAATACATGACAATAGGTCTCTAGACTATCGGCACTACTTCCAATTCCAAAAGGAATTTCTTTAGCCATATTGTTTCTTTTGCTGCTTCGGATGTTGCGACATACTCAACTTCCATGGGAGAATCTGCGATACAAGATTGCTTTGTACTCTTCCATGAGATACCACCACCAGACAAAGTGAAGACATATCTAGAAGTGAACTTTCTGAAATCTCTGTCTGACTGGAAATCAGAATTTGTGCACCCCATGGGTACAAGATCATCCGCTCAGTAGACTAGCATATAATCCCTTGTTCTCCTAAGATACTTAAGTATATGCTTCACAGTTACCCAATGAGCTAAACCTGGGTTTGACTGATATCTGCTGACTATGCCAACGACAAAACAAATATGGCACGCCCCAAAACCAAAACAAAATCCACACATAAGGCATATGACAATCGCCGCACTTTTAGTGCAAGGCTAAAAAATTACTTTTAAAATAACCATAAAATGACACCAAATGTAACTAAATTCTTCATGTATAAATGCTTTAGGAAACTCCAAAATTAAAAAAAAAAAAAAAAGTCAAAAATCTTATATCGGTCATACTTACATCAAATACATGAGCTAACTATTAAGTTAAGGCATAATCTAAGATTAATCCTTAGCGCTACTATTACATATCAGCGATCAAAACAAACTCATGCTCTAACACTTCTACTTCATTGCAGAATTTGTGTCTTTAACAATCTAAAATCATAACAAATAGTGAGCTACAAAGCCCAGTAAGTACACCACAACTTTCTAGCACGTTGGCATGACTCAAAAAAATAATTTTGACAAATACCTCGATTACAATAATAGCTTTATTTACAAAGTCTGAAACAGATTGTCAGCATATAAAAATTAAATATCAAAGCATATAATTAACAAGCGGCTATGATCACGAAGAGTCACACAAAGCGCTACAAATCCATGTAGCCATACGAAGATTCACAAAGACAAAGATCGAAACTAGTTTTGAATAATGCGTCTCATAATGTATACAAAGTCACAAAGATTAGCCTCTTGAAAGGACACATATCGAAGATCAATCATAGTCGATTTGTGCATAAAAATCAAATATATAGTTTTCATAAGCTAACTTTTCAAAGACGAAGGACTTAGCGAATTTTACATGTGTCATGCCAACGTCATTTACCGAAACTAGTTTTTTGCAAAGCTATCTCATCAAAATAAATTTTCAAAACTATTTTGGTAAATCAAATTTTCATTAACTATTTACTAAATAAAATATAATTAAAGTAATTAAAGTTTTTATAAAAATAAAGTATTCCACTTTCAATAAAAATACTATAAAATATTTATTCGGAACAAAAAATAGAAAATTATGAATACTTATCTTAGACACGACACACGAAGATTATCACTTGAATTCGAAAGACGTGTTAATCAAGAACCACCTAGATTACAAAATACTAGTCTTAATAGTCTTTTCCCCCTTTGTCTTCTCTCAAGTAGTTCTTTATTTCACATCCTTCCATATAATATAATAAAGAGCCAAGTTATGCTAATTCTAATTATGAAATAGATTGTAATGGTAGAACTTAAAGGTTTCTAACTCCTAACTTATTACTCCCACTAATGAATATGTTACTCCAAATTATGTCCATAATATATAGAATATGAATGGTTGTAACTCTAAACCTCAATAGCTCTAAAATTAATACCCACTAAATACATACTCTTCACCTTATTATAATTTATATAATTTTTTTTGGTTGACAAAAATTTCGGGAATTACATTCTTCCCCCCTTATAAAAGTTTCGTCATCGAAACTTCAACCACTTATATTTTCTAAAGGTAATGAGTCATCGTATACAACATTCAAATGCCTTCTCGATCTTACAAGGTTTTAGTTCATTCATTAGCCATTGTTTCTTTTGGGGGATAAATTTTCACTAACAATATTTATTCCCTGACCCTATTCTCTCAAAATTGAACAACCTACTATATCTTCACCAAGAATTATCCAACAAATATTATTATGGTATCTAGTACTCATGAAAAATAAACTTTTTTTTTAACCCATTCTGAAGATATTTTATATATCTTTACTAATACAATAAATTTTTAACAACCTCTCTAGATTTCTCAACATAATTCAAGGTTGTAGAATATATAAAATGCACATGGCTATATCAGGATAGCAGATAAATCTCAAGTCATACGGTGTCCTATCTTTTAGATATAAACTTTTGCTGCCATTGTAAACTTCTTAATCTCCCAAGAACAAGTCAAACGGCATTCTGATATCTTAGAAGTTCGTCTTAATTCAATCGATTATATTTAGACTTAAATCATCACCTAATGCTTCTTTCATGTTTTCATAACACATTAAATTCTTCACTTGGTATTTCACCATAGCTATATAATCGATTGAATTAAATTCTTCACTTGTTATTCCCGAGATCCCATGAATGTTATTCCCAAGAATATGATTAAAACTATTTGGTACATTAAAAATATTCCTAAGAATATTTTGTTTTGTTTAATTTATATTTTTTATGTTATGTGATTTTATTTTGTTTTATCTTTTTTATACATTTTTTATTTATTATTTATTTTATTCTATCTTTTTATTTTTTATTTTTACTTATATATATATATATATATTTTTTTTTATTTTACTTTATTATTTATTATTTTTGTATTTTTATTTTTCAATTTATTATTTTAATTTATTTTCATTTTTCATTTTTCAAGATGTGTATTTGGGTTTTTTTTTTTTTTTTTTTTTCTCCAAAACTTTTCTACAACTTCTAAATGTAAGATTCCCACCCTCACACATGGGAATATAAATTGAGCAAATCATGTAAATATTATATTCCTAAGAATGTGATATATTCAAGAATATTTTTTATTTCGTAAACCAAACATGGGAATAACATATTCCAGGCTTTACATTGTTGGAAATCCTGTAAAATTCCACGAACATAAGATAAAATATTTTCCTGGAAAACATAATATTTTTTGGTGTTTGGTCGTCAGACTGAAAAATATTTTTTGGTGTTTGGATTTAATAGTAAAAAATTGATTAAAATTATTAGTTCATTAATTTTTTTTTAAAAAATATTAAGAATTAATTATTGATAATTAATTAATTAAATTTATTAATAAATTAATAAATTTAATTAATTAATAAATATTTTTAATTAATACATAATAAATTAATAATAATTGATCAATTAACTATTATTAATTTATAAATTAGATAAATAATTAATTAATAGTTAATAAATAAATAACAAATCTTAAATTAATTAAATAATTAATTATTATTAAATATAATTTATTATTAATATAATTAATATAATGAATTTTAATTTTTTTATTATTAAATAAATAATTTTTAATTTAGTTAATTAATTTTGATTATTAAATTTGTTAATTTGTTAATTTATTATTATGAATTTATAAGTAAATTATTTTTCATTTATAAAATTATATAAATATTAATAGTTATTAAATGGATAAATTTTTTAAATTAATCTAATAATTAATTAATTAATTATTCAATAAATAATATTAACTATAATTATATTATTTATTAATTTAATTAATCTATTAGTCATTAAATAAATATTTTTTTTTTTTTATTATTAAATAAATAATTTTTATTATTTAATTAATATTTTTTATTAAATTAATTAATTTTTATTTAATAATAATTAATTAAATTTGTGACGAGAGTAGGTTGGGGGGTAGGGTAGGGTAGGGTCGGGTCGGGGGTTGGGTTGGCGTAGGTGAAGGTGGATAAAATAAGTAAAAAATATTTTCTTGCCCCAAAGGATATAAAAATATTTTTCACTTATTTTAACTAAATATTTTTTTTGACCGGAAATTTTTTTACGATTGAACAATTTTCTAGTGTTACCAAACACTTTAAAATCAGAAAAATATTTTACACAAACAAATGGAGCCTTACATTCAAAATTATCCTTTCATTTTCTTTACTTTTCCTATCCAAACAAGAAACCTTAAAATCATTTCCTTGCCTTCCCCTCTTCACTTTTTGCTACCTAAAACAATGGGGGAGGTTGTTTTTCCTTCTCTTTGTATCTTGACATGAGCATCTAATAAATTAGATTTATCGAAGTGGATTTTCTTGTACTACTAGTTTTCTTTCGAAATATGGTAAAAGATCCACAATTTTATTCCATTATGAAAATGTAAACAAAAGAAATTTAGCAGATGAAATGAAAACTTGTTAGTAGAAAATGATAATGTGCTTAATTTTATCAATTCATCTAAAAAATCATATCAATTCACAAAATTCCTTGCAGAGTACAATGATAGAGAATTGGACTAATTAATCTGGAGCAAGCCACTGTCTTAAAGTCCTAACTATACTTGAGTCTTTGAAGTACTTTGAGATTATATTCCATGCCGAGGATTTGTGCCTAGCGAGTGATCCCAGTTCTAGTTTAAACCAGTCCACCAGCAAATCCATAAGTCACAAGTGATTCGTCATTTTTCCCTCTTTCGTCATAAGGCGTGAACACAAGGACTGTCCATCCCCTGTCTATTCATCAAGCTTTGGGAAACGACTTCTAATGGCACAACTAACAATTTGATCTTTCCCTCCATCTGCTGCATGAGCCCGATCTGCTCATTCACAATTGGTAGACATTCTATCTGACAGGAGCTATGTGATTAGAGCTGGGAGTGGAGACTCCACCAGGGTCAGCTCTAGACTAGCAAGTAGAGAACTTGAGACTAACCCCAATAGTTTTCCATTCTATTGGACCAGTCACAAACCCGTCTCAACAACCGTAGGGGGCCCTAGAGTCGAGCACAGGCACCTTGCATACGAACCACTTTGCCTTGGACTCTATTGGAATAAAGTAAAGAAGGAGGTGGAATGGAGAAAACGCTAGCCTATTACGTTTCTATCTGTCGGAAGTTCGAGAATCTATGAAAGGACATCTAAGGCTAAGGAAAAATTCAAGAAAACCCATTACTGAAACTAAAATTTGCCCATTTTCTTTTTCTGTATTTCAAGGAAAAATTCAACTAAATTTGTCTCCCAAAATTTACACCAGGAAGGACACACAAATTAGCACCAATCCTAACAGAAACTTAAAGAACAGAAACTGAAATAATCACAATAACTCTGATAAATATGGATGAAAAGATAAATTTACAAAATGTGAACTTTCACTGGCTAACTAGTCTGCACCAGGGTAAAAGAAATACATGTTGCAGCTCTATCAGTAAATTTTTCCTTTCCTGTCAAGTGGTTTCCTACTATGTTGCCTGTTCTTCTGAGTCAAAAGCAGATTGGTTCTCGAGATCGGTGACCATAGCAATCTTTTCATCCTGAAAATTCTCTTCCTCAACTTTTGTTTCCTTGTAATCTTTTGGAAGTACATTACAGTTGATTGTATGCCACACTGGTCTCTCCTCTTGGAATAATCTGCGCAATAAAATGAGCCATCAGAGGGGTATACCCAATGTATTGCCAAATGATTCAAGAAGTTCGTCTCGGGGGCAAAATGCAATAAATGAGCTCCAACTTATACCACTCATATTCTATCATTGAACAACAAATACTTTACTGAAAGCATTACTGTGTCAGCTGGAAAATGTTGACCTTGAATACACAGATAACCTGGAATAGGTTTTCCAATGCTTTATTTGTATTGTATTTGATAATGTCGAACATAGTATAACGTGCAAACTTGATGGGTGAATGTAATGCAAATAATCAGCAAATTTCATGCAACAGGGGTAATGGAAAAGAAAGTGACTTTCCTTTGGATTTTGGGTGCTGCATATTAGAAGTACAAGTTGTTTGTGAGTATTTTAACAACACCATACAGAACTAGAGAAAAAAAGTTAAAAAAAAGACCTGCGACAAAACGGAGTTGAAAAAGATCTCACATAATATGGTATTCTTTATATGTATGTAGTCCACTTTGCAATTAGCTTTCTCAATATCAGGTTCACTACCACTTCGTAATTTTGCCCATTTTCTTTTTCTGTATTTCAAAATACACAATTCAAGGGTTACTTGACCTTTCTTGGTCTGAGTCGGTAGCTTAATTGTGAAGAAGGTTCAGCCACAATGGCAGAACATAGGTTACTTTAAATGTGAGGTCAATAAGCTCATCATAACCAGTTGGTACAAAACACTGCTTATTCCAGAGAAATAAGATGATGCAAGGAAGCAGCAGATGAACCTAGAAGTTCACAAGTTTCTCCAAGAAATCATGATCCCAGCATCATATGACCAATTACGCTAGATCAACTTTTTACTGCAATGGAATCTACAAGCAGGAAAGCAAGACTCTGCCTTTACAAATTACCCTTTTTGAAACACTTTTCCTCATATGTACACAGCATACATTTCCTAATAACTTATACATTAACAATAAGTTGGAGTTAATTCCATCACTACAATCAAATTTAACATGTAAAAGTTATGCTCATGCACTTGGGCATACAGTGTTTATCCATTTGTGTGAATGACACAGACACAGAGAGAGAGAGAGAGAGAGAGACTTACGGATGCTTGCAAAGCGTTGGGCATTGTATCGTGACTGCATACTTACAAGTTGATAACTCAGTGACAGAACTTATCATGGCACTGGGCTCTGAGCATACAAATCGCACCTGAAATCGGAACCAAAAGACACATAAACAGACAAGATTATAAATGAAAAACAAGAGGATTGTTTGGTAGAGGGAGGGAAAGAGAGAGAAGAGAGATTCATGCCTCTGTTTCTCGAGGCTGATTCGTCAAATCACAGGTGGTTCCATTTGTATACAGATGAGCGTGATACCTGCATGTGAGATGAACCAAATGTTATTTCTCATAAAAAGAGGCCAAACAGTAATCAAGAATTTCTCCTTGAGCCCGAAGTGTTTTCCTGCACAAGGCATCTAAGTCTTCCTGGTAGAATTCATACCTTTGGGATGCATCTTTGGAGCGAGGATCCTTCAATGTTGAAATGTCAGAGAGTTTGTGGTGGTAAGCTGCAGTAGCCTCAGCATCATACTCACCCAGGATAAATTCTTGAACCACCTACAGCATGGTATATAGTTTAGTTTAAACGAGGGTGAAACAGCAAGGCCACCAGCAAGTTGTATTAAAATCTTGTTCTATACTAATTTTATCATTTGATTCCACAGAATAGGATGCATTAAACAACAGATACTAAGTCCAACATTGAAAAACAATAATAAACAAATCACCCCTAATAAAGGATGCCATATCTGATATAGGATTTATGGCTAGAAAAATAATCATCAATAAATCAAACTCAGAGCAGAAACAAACACCAAAATATAAGTTGAGAACCCTACTGAGAGAACTAAAGAACTACCTTCTCATCCTCCAAATGAATTTGCCGCAGCTTCTTCTGATAACAAAATTCATATGACCACCATCCCTCTTGCTGTGTGAAAATTTTCACGATATCAGGGTTGTAAACTTAATTCTAGAAAATGTTACTTTTTTTTTATTTTCTTTTTTTTCCTGGAGAGGTGAACTATTTTTTTCTCCATTCCCCCCACCTCCATGGGATTCGAACCCGGGGGGGGGGGGGGGGGTGGTTTTGTACCCCCCCCCGGGCTTTCCCTGAATCCCAATATTAATTTTTTATATTTCAAACATTTGGGTAAAAATCATGGAATATGATAGTAAATTCATTATATAGTTTAAGAGAAAAAGTCTAGAGTTTCATCTGTCATTTTAGTTTATCCAGAATAGAGAATTTTGAATAACCACCTAGCAGAAAATCCTTTCCTTTTTTGGGTGATGAGGAGTGGGGAAGGGAGGTAAGGAGAGGTGATATATTCTAACCCGGATAAAACATCGATCCTTTAGTATTTCAAGTAGCTCATCTGGTGTCTTTAACTTGATGCGTTTCTTAGACTCAAGAATCAAACTGCTAGTATTTTGTTGGTTGATTGGCTTTCCACTCTTCGACTTCTCCACTTTAGGCAAAAAGCAGAGAAACTTCTCTCCGTTCTTATTGGGCATAACAATGGATTCCTGGTCATCATCCTGCAAAGTAAAATTTCTCCTTATGTTTGAGGGCTTTCCTCATATGTTGATAAAAGAATACTTGAATTCACTCAAAATGTATGTGTTATGCCACTATTCTGTTGGCAGCACAGACAAGAGTTTCTACAGGGCATCTCGGTGCACGAAGCTACCGTTATGCGTGCTGTCTAGGGTAGGGCGGTACCCAATTTAGGGTCTGCTGTATGCAGCATTACAGTGCATTTTTGCAAAAATTTGTTTCCATGACTCGAACCCTTGACCTTTTTGGTCACACAGTGACAACCTTACTGTTGTGCCAAGTCTCCCCTCCAAAGAATGAAGTACTATTAGAAAGAAGAAAAGAGGACAGAGAGACAAGGCTAAGCTGAGCGTCTCTCTCATCCACTACAACTATTCTCACGCAATACTAAGCAGAAGGTGTTATGCATGACAAAAATGAAACATGTAACCAGAAGGAATTATGATATAATAATGCTAAAGCTAAAGAAAGTCGCAACGTAATTTCATTCCAGTAAATGGTTGCTCCAATCCTTTTGAAAGCTCAAACACTTCTCTTTCTTCCTTCATTCAACAATTAAATCAAAGAACAAGTCTTTTAGAAATGGAGCGGATCTGAGCATAATATACCAAATTGAGAGTAATGGTATGATCCCAACTTACTGAAGATCCTCCATGCATGAGAACAGGCAGTAACAAGAGTCTCCAAAATGATTGACTAAAATCCTACAAGTAACAAATGTCTTAACCTCTATCCGAACATTTGAAGATCCACCGGGAGGAGAGAGCACAGGAGTACTCAATAGGAGATCAATAAATTTGATGGTTTCAACTTTTGCAGGTTAATTAAACTATTACCAAACAGATTAACAAGATTCAGCTATTCAATCTCCGGGGGTTCATCATCATCAGCCCTCATAATTTAACATTCCATTTTCATTTCTAAATTTTCATAATTTACCAAAAATACCCCAAAAAGATTATACAAAAGAAAACAAACAACAAGTAACATGAAAATTATTCGATGGATCGACTTACAGGACGAAAAGGAGAGTCTTGAGAATGGAATTCAATAGTGTATTTTGGTTCTTTCGAACTACGACCAAATGTCCCACCTGTTATCAAAACAACACCACTAGTAGTAACACATAAGCCTAAATGTCTGTACAACAAAAGCATATAAATAACAGTAAAACGTATCTAAAACTATGACATGAGATTAGCCTACAATCTTACATTTTCAAGGCTAGCTAGCATTCGTGTATCACTAATGATATCAAAATTATACACATGGCCTCGAGTTTCACATGATACTCATAAGTGCCTTAATCAATTGTAGTTAAAAATAAATAAATAAATAAAAACATTTAATTAAACAAAATTAGTCAGCTAATTAAGAATTAAAATTTCAAATAAAATTCAAAAATAAATGGATTTGTTTTCGGATAATTGTACCTGTATGAGCTGGGAAGATCTGATCAGAATAAACGACGCCGTTGCAGAAATTGATGATTAGAACTAGAAGGAACCACCATGCTAATTTCATATTTACTTTTTTCTAAAAAAAAATGTTGCCAATTATGTTTCTATCTTCTTTTATTTATTTAGTTAATTAAAACCCTAGTTTTTTTTGTGTTTGGAAGAAAAGAAGAAGATAGTTGGTGGACTGCGAAACAGAGGATCCTTTCTTGACTCGATGAGCCTTTGGAAGGGGACAAACACACACTGCGAATTGCATAGAGTCATATGTGGACACGTCATTCAGTTTCGTTCTGGTGACATGGCACTCTCTCATTGGCTATTCTTGTAAATAACAACACATGATTAAATATTGAGTTTTGATCAAAGAGAAATTTCTATTATACGAAAATAATTACAAGAGGAAAGGTTAGGATCCAACCAAAAAAGCCTTTTTTTTTTTTTTTTTTTTTTTTTTTTGTCGAAACCAAAAAAGCCTCACTCATTAAAAAAAAACAACTACAAAAATATTTTTTTTTTGTCGAAAATACAACTACAAAAAATAAACATAGTACATGTGTGAACTCAATGACAACAAATCCAAAAACTAACATGTGGCCCAAGAAGAAAACCATAAACCAAAACAAGAAAAACCATGAGTACGCA
Organism: Ehretia macrophylla; assembly: GCA_037974665.1. Taxonomy (NCBI): domain Eukaryota; kingdom Viridiplantae; phylum Streptophyta; class Magnoliopsida; order Boraginales; family Ehretiaceae; genus Ehretia; species Ehretia macrophylla. The sequence continues at coordinate 11,781,105 of CM075775.1, forward strand.
AAATTGCCTTTACTTGAAATCACCATCAAGAAATAACCAAAGTCGAGTGACTACCCTAGGTTAGACCCAGTTAGTAGGGAACAATAAGCAAGTCCCACACCGAAAAGGCCAATACCATGGCCAAAACATCACCAACCTCAGGCTAGAAAAAGAGCGTATTTTTTAGGATGTGTAGCCCTATTGGAGAAATTAATAGACCAAACCCAACGTAGATAAAATTTGAAAGAGGTGGACACTACAGCCTCCTGAGAACCTCTAAATATCACATGGGGAAGGAACTCAAGTAGCAGTCAAAACTGAGAAAACAAACAAAGTGATGATCTAGATCCAAAAACATAAAGGCAACCAGTTGGATTGTCACCATAGTAACACTTGAGCCAAAAGCATAGAGAAACAAAATATAGAACACACAACATAAAGACATTTGCATATCAAAACCACACCAAGAGTAAGAAGATTCTAGAAATCACCCTTTTCGGGCCTCCACATTAAAAAGTAAACGAAAAGGAAGAGAAGATACCCAAAGCACAACACATAGTATTTACACAAAATGCAAAAAGCCAAGAGCAGACAAAAAAGATAGAAAAAAAAGAACAAAAGAAAGAGAAATGGAAGGATGGGGAAGGAAAGGATTTACAAGGAAAGGTAGATAGAGAAAACCCTATGAAAGAGTTTCTGATCAAGATGAGGGACGAAATATTGTGATAAATCACAATTTGTTACTTGAAAAGATCAAAATTTTAATTGTGTGCTCTCAAAAATCTATTGTTTCAATGTGGACCCTAAAAAATTAAAAATGTGTTAGTCAAGTATAAATTACAAACTATGTGAGATTTTCAATAGAGACCATTGGAAGGGCTTTCTCTCTCCCTTGCTTGGAGAAGTTTATCTCGCTAGCTTGTTTCTAGGGTCATTTGCTATTCGCACCACTGTTTCCCTTTTTTCTCTCTCTTCCCACCTACTATGGTTTCTCATTGTTTTTTCTGCCTTTTCCTTCCAGTAGATGATGGATCTTCTAGATCTGAGGTTGTGTGTTCGGTCTTGGCACCCGATCATAGTGCTTCACTAGTAGGTCCTTTTTTGACCTTCTTTCTCCCAAATGATGTTGTTTTGTTGGCTTTGTCGACAATTGCATGGTTGTTGTAGTTAGATCTGTGTTGGAATGCTCACTAATCATCTGTTGCTGGCCTTTCTCATCATTGGCCCACCTTTTGATTGATGTTTCCACCATTGTTGATGGCTTTGAGTAGAGGTTTTCTAGTGGATATGTTCTCCACCTCTGTTGGCTTGAGACTTAGTTTGTTCTCTCAACTTCGAGCCTCTCAGGGTTGGTACGTACTCTCTCACGTAGCTTTTGTTGTTCGCTTGTTGTTTTCAGACACCTGGCCATGTTTCATGGTCTTTTCAGTCATTGGTGGTGCGCCATTGATGTTGGGGCTGTGGTGATGGTAGTTGGTGGTTTTGGGCTTGGGTCTGCGCACGGCTTGCATGTTGTCACTTTTTTTTTACTGATAAGAGTTTGTGTTACTTGGAATTCCGGTGCCTGGCTTACCGTTCTGGTCCCGACGTTTGTTGTTACTACTAAGGTTTCGTCACTTTTGGGCCAGACTGTTTTTGTGTTTGTTGTTTGAGCCACTGTTAAGCTTTCTTGTTATTTGGGTCACTTTTGGAACTATGTGTGATGTATTTCCAGGCTACTTTTTGGTCTTGTGTATGTTGTTCCTTTGGTTTAATGAAATGTTTCTTTTTCTGACAAAAAACAAATGGAGACCATTGATCTAACTACTACTAGATTGTATATTTTAAGGTAACATGTCCATTTTTCCAAAACAAGTTGGCTTCATTTTGTCCCATATCATAAATCCTAAATTTTTCAGTAGTATTTAACTCTGTCAAACAAGCCTTAAGACTAAATGCCTTTCAGTATTTTTATCTTTAAAAAAGTAATAAATTATTTCTCTGCCATCTCTTTCTCTTTCTCTAATTTACACACACACACATGTCACATAACATAAAGACACATACACACATATTTTTGGATTTGGGGTTTTCAATGCGTGTATGTGATATATATATATATATATATATATACACACACAGAGTAACTGAAAACATTTGGTTTTCTTATAACTGGGTTTGGTTCTTCATTGATTTTGGTTTGGTAAAATTTATATATAACTTTATATATATTGTTGGAAAAATGCATAAATCATAACATTGATGATAACAAAATCAAGGTTAAAGTTTTAAGTATAATTGTGCTTACAAATTTATCTATTTTATTCATACTTACATGACTCATATATTTAACGGTTAATGTATATTTGAGTCAAACTCTTATAGTAGAAGTCTCTTCTCTTATATAAAGAAGATAAAGTTAATGCAAGATCAAAGAAGAAGATTTGAAGAGCTAGAGACATGAATGATAGTGTGTTTTTCTATAAAGGTTTTAAAAATGATTTCAAAACATTGAGTTTCTCTTTGAAGATGTTGTTTTGGGTTTGAAATTCTTTTTGATGAAGTGTCTTTTCTTGTTTAAAACATCTTATTTTCAACAAATGAAATCGGGCTGATTTTTGCACAAGTCAAACATCCAGATGAGTCATCTTGTTCGATCATCTCAATTGGATATTACAGTGGGTTTGCAAAAACATCCGAATGAGAGCCTTTCAATTGAATCTCTCAATTGGACTATACCTTCCGGAAGTTCCAAAGAATTTGTGCAAAGTTCATCTAGATGAAAGCCTATTGACCGGACCTCTCGATCAAAAATTTCTAGTGGCTTTTGCGTGCACCTCTCGACCGGAGTACCTAACGTTTTTAAAAATTAGCCTATTTTTTGACTGTTTAAAAATCCTCTTTTTTTTACCTATTAGTCCCACCTTTGAACAAATACCTTCCAATTAAAGCATTTACTCCTAAGTTTTCAAGGTTATTATCCTTCATTTATTACACTAATCTTGAGCTTTCATTTGAAATCTTTGAGCACTCAAGTTCTTACACTTGTATTATAACTTATTGAGGAGTATTTTCTTTGTACCCACATTTATTACATTCAATCCTTCCTTGTATACACTCTTGGGCTCTAGAATAAAATTGTGATAATTCTTGTAAAAGAGAAGAGTGTGGGTAAACTCTTTGTGGACTCAAAGAGTATAGGGAGTAGGTTCCGATCTCACCAACATTTGAAGAGACTTGGGTGATGTCTTGTAGACTTAAGAGATTGTTATATAGTTCTGGTTTGTACTTTATCAACATTTAAAGAAGCACCATAGTAGAGATTTGGCAAATCCTAATGAGAAAAGTCCTTAGGTAGTGGATTAGACCCTTGGGAATCCAAACCACCTAAAAATCATTTCTTTTGATCTTTCCTATATTTATACTCTTTACATTCATATCTACTGCATACATTATGTTTGATAAATTGCCATAGTGACTTTTTTAGTTGTATCAAAAACTTTTAAAGTTGTGTAATGATTCTTTAATCCTAATTCACCCCGCCCTCTTAGGATTATTTGCTACTGTGAGACCCCGAAATTTCCATTTTTGTGCAATTACGTATTTTGACTTGTTTATATGCTATTTGAATTAATATATGTGTAATTTATGTGATTACAACTCATATTACATGATATATGTGCATTCATAAAATTTTCATAAAATTTTTTAGTGAGAATTTCATTGAAAGTGCTTCTAAATAGCATTTGAGGACTCTTCCGCTAAATTTTTGAAACTGGTCTTTTAAAAATGTTTTAAAAACTAGTCCTCCATTATTAATTGACCCGTGATTTAACAAAAAATGATTTTGAAATAAATTAGGAATTTAAAGTAGACTTTTTATACGAAAACGTAACGTTTTTAAGCCAAATAGTGATTTTCGCTAAAACTGACTCTTGCGTTGACTTTTGTTGACCTAATATATACTATAAGTAAATATTTTATCATCTTAAATAATCCTAGGATGGCATGCATGAAAAATGAAACAAAAATGAAGGTTAACTTAGTCTTTTGCCTTTTAAAATTAATTTTAGCCAACTTTGACCATTTTTCTTGCTTTGACTTTGCATTTTAAGTTTATATAACATAAAATCAGCCAAAAACACCACTATTTCTCGCACAATGTCGTGACCAAGAGGAATAAGAAGAAGAATAGTGTTTTTTCAAAGGGTTTTAACCATTTTTGAAGAAAAATAATTGATTCATGGCCAAATCTTTCCATTCAAAGCTTGATTTTGCCTATTCTACTTGTGTTCTACCTATTTTTAACCTTAGTTTGCATCAAAGGTGAGGGAAAAACTAGATCTTAAAATTAAAGTTTATGCCAAAGATTTGAAATTGCATATATAGTTGTTATATTGTTATAATAGATTGTGATTATTGTTAGGTAGGTGTTGTAGACTAAAATTGTGTGATTTTAACTAATTTAAATGGTAGATTGTTATAGTTTTATTATTTATGTTGTTTATTGAGTGTTTAGTTAAAGTTTGTGTTTAATTTGTGTTTCATTGTTTGTATATGAGTTGTAGATGCTCGAGTGTACTTGTGTAGCATAGATTAGTGAAGTTATAATGCAAAAATGGAGAAAAGTTGAGTGGTTTAATGGCTGAAAATTCCAGCCGCCTATGCATTGGGTTGCCGGGCTTGTTAGGCTTGTTGGGCTTGTTTTGGATGTCTTTTGAGTTGCCCTTGAGGTGGTTTAGGTGCTTGCTTTAGTGGTTAAGTGATAAGAGAAGGTTTGGGGGTTGTTTGGTTGTTAAATTTTGAGTTATGTTGTTAGAAAGTTGTGGTTATGTTATTTTGAATTGGTTAAGTGTTGTTTTTAGTTGTGTTGCGTTGATTGTGTGGTTGGAACTTGAGTTGGTGTTAAGTAGGCTCGGGGTTGGTTAAATGTTGAAGTTGGTGACCTTTGGGTTGTCTTAGAAATGATTTAGTAGCATGCTAGGTTGGTTTATATGTTGCTAGAATTGTAAAAGTGTTGTTTAGCTTCTTTACTTGTCAAAAGTGTTGTTTTAGCTTGTAAATGTATTAAAGTGTTTAACTTGTTAATTGCATATTAAGTATGAATGTCATCGGGAATCAACCTACTTTATTGACTCCCTTAATTGTCTTAAATGCTTGTATGTGAATATGTGAATGTTAATGCGAAGTGCCATGAAGGGTTGCAACCTTTAAACCAGACACGATAGTTTGTGTCGCACTGGGCAGCATAGGGCTTGGCAGGCGATGACATAGTTACCGATGTTCTGATCCCTACCCTATGTGAGACTCGAGTATGGCATAATGTGCATTTGTCCATCTTAATTGCTATTTTAACTAACATGTGTATTTAACTGCTATTTTTATCACTTGAATCTACTAGTGCATTTCAATTTGCATTTAATCTCAAATTTGAATTGCATTTCGTCTATTCTTGCGTAGTAGGGTTAACTTGTAAATTATGCATGAATTGAGGGGTAAGGTGGTCTTTGCACTATTGAATATCTCCTAGCTTAGTATAATTGCAATTAAAACAAGTTAGCAAGGGCAACTTAGTCATTTTAGCTTGTAGGATATTTTGGCTCATATTTGACCTAGCTTTTGATCCTTTTAATTCATATATGAACATAACTTAGCAATTTCAAGAGAGAGAGAGAGGTTGGGTGGCCAAGAGGAAGAAATAAAGAGAAGAGTTTGTGCTATTTTGAGACTTGGCATTTTGAGATCAAATCTTACACTTTTGGAGCATCTAGAGTTGGTTTTTGGCAAAGCTTCTTTTTAGCCTTTTATTCCTTGCATCTTCTAGCATCTATAAATATCTAAGGTGAGGAAGTTCTTGTACTCTATGTGAAGATCATGTCATATGTGGTTGAAAGCTTGTTTTATGCTTTGAAGTTACATATGATGCAAATAATGTTATTCTAGTTCTTGTTTCATGGTTTATATGAAGTAACATGTGATTGATGTTGTGTAATTGTTTAGTGAATACTTCTAGGGAATTATATCATGTATTGGTAGCTTGAAATGTCTCTTACAAGTATCCATATGAGTTTGTATAAGAAGATCAAGAGCCTAAGAACATGTTCATAACATTGATGTGTAAACCGCCTTGGATCCGGTCGAGTGGCGCGAAAGGATGACTCGTTCGGAAGGTCACTGCCATGCATCCGGTCGAGAGGATCCGATCAAGTCACTCGACTGGATGACTCGACCGGAAGTTACTGCCTAGGATCCAGATGAGTGGATCCGGTTGAGTGATTCGATCGGATGCCTATTGTTTTGAGTTTTACTTTGCAAGTTTCATAGTAATGTGGTTAAGAATGTTCAAATATTTCATGCGTATGAGTGACTTTAGACTTGTCGTGACGCGTGTGTTATATGAAATGTTAAATGAGGTATTAATGTTAGGGTATTTGTTTGGTAGATATGTTGTAGTGTAATGAATGCGTTTTTAAATCATGATGTGTTTGATGTGAAGCGTTGGGTGGATACCCTTATGTGATGTGAAGTGTCGGGTTGCAACCTTAGTCAGTCATGGTAACGTCGTGTCATGCTGGGCGGTAGAGGGCTTGCCGGTAATTGCATGACTACCATGTACTAATCCATTCTCTCGTGTGGTCAGTGAAGGCCATGGTGAGATTGGTCGTAGGATCATGTTTATCATGAGTATACATAAGGGCGAGAGAAGTTTAGAGTTTGTGGCGGTGTTATAAGGTGTCGGCTTCAACAAATGTTTAAAGCGGTAACTTCTTGATGTGTTGTTTAGCGTGAATGTTTTAAGGTTGTTAAGTGTATGTGATTATGTGGTTACTATGCAATATGTTGTTTCCAAAGTGTTCAAAAGGTTTTCGAGTTAAAGCTTTCAAACTTCCTTTTATTCCTTTCTCACTGAGCCTGTTTAGCTCACACGTCTTTAATGCATGTTACAAGAGTACACAACGTGGATTACGTGCGTGAGGAAGGCAATAATGAGCTTGATCATGTTTATCATGAGTAGTTGATATTTGTAACTTTGAAAACTATGTTTTAGTGGCTTTAGTAGTTTTTGAGTTATGTACCAAACACTTGTTAGTTAACTTTCTTTAAATCTAGTTGTATTGATTGTACTTATATGTTTGGTCACGTTGGATCGTGATCACAACTAGCTAGTTTATATCTTAGGGTATGTTTACATTTCAAGAATTCTAAAGTAATGAAATTGTTGTCTACCTTTTGCCAAACGAGTGTATGGGTATTTAATGTATTTCTGCAAATGAATGATGAATTTTTGTATATGCATGATGTGAATTTGAGAGATTGAATGTTGGATTTTGTGGTGTTCGTTGATTGTTTGTGTTTTGGCGTTATAATGTTCGTGTCTCGTCACGTCTTGAGCTTGGTTCCCGATGGATCAGGTTTGGGTCGTGACATTTGTGGTATCAGAGCTTAGCTTGTCTAAGTGTAAGCCAGGATAGGACCTTCAGTCTGTGTGTTATGTGTTCCAAAATTGAAGTGTTGATGCATGGTTATGTGTTTATGTGTGTATGTGCATAAGAATGTGTGTGAATGGAACGACATGATGTGAGTGTTAATGATATGTTCAGTTTATACTAATTGATACTAACTTTCTTAATATAAACTGTTTATTTGTGTTATAACTGTTCATAACCCTTTATGTTCTAAGATGGCACTGAGAGGTAGGCCTCGTCGAGAGCCTCTCAAAGAGGCTAAGTCAGATCCATCAATTCCTACAGTTTTGCCAGTTCTGGCAGGGGATCAAGGTTTGGGGCAGTTAGCTCAGATTTTGAACTGGGTTGTAGCTGATTTAGAGAGGCAAGAAACTGATCAATCAAATCAGTATAATGTCCGTCAGTACCACAATAACAATCGTGCCAGTGTTGGGAGTAATGGCGGTCACGGTGGTAATGGGGACCAAGGTGGCTATGCTAGGGATGGTGCTGGAAGCAATAGAGGTCACGCTGGTAATAAGGATCTTGGTGGTTATGCTAGGGGAGGTGTTAAAGGTCTTGGTGGAAATGTATAGCACAGTGGCTATGCAGGAGGTAGTATGGGTACTTTGGAAAGGTTTATTCATTTTGGAGCACCGAGGTTTGCTAGGGAACCGAATGATGAGGCGGCAGAGTACTAGCTAGATCGGGTTCAAAGTATATTTGATACTTCGGATTATACTGATGAGAAAAAGATAACGTTTGTTGTATTCCTGTTTGACAGTGATGCCAAACAGTGGTGGAGAATGACAAAGGCTCTATAGGAGCACCAGTACACTCCTTCTTTGTGGGAGAACTTTGTGACGGCCTTTAAGGCCAATTATATTTCTGCACTGGCTCGACAAAGGAAGAAAGATGAGTTTCTAAGCTTGAGGCAAGGTGATCAGTCAGTAGCTCAGTATGAGGCAAGGTTTAACAAGTTGTCTCAGTATGCGCCGGAAATGGTATATTCTGCAGAGAAGTGGATTAGGAGATTTATTCAGGGGTTGAGGCCCGAGATTCAAGACTTCTTGGCTCCGCTTGAGTTTACTCAATTCAGCAAGGCCTTCGAAGCAACTTCGAAAGTAGAGAAGAAGAAGAGAGAATATGTGTATGAGTGAAGTCAACAGTTTAATTAAACGACTGTTTCAGTCGCAGGGCCAGTCAAGGTCCTTTTAGACTCAGGGCCAGCAAAGGACAGTCTAGTCATAGAGCCATCAACAATCATTCCAATCACAGGGGCTGAGTCAGAGTCAGTTTAGGCCGGCTGTTACTAGACCTCAGTAGAGTAGTCTAAGTGTGTTTTTGGCTCAGGGATCTTCGAGTGGAGGTACTTCTGGTTTAGCTCAGGTGTGTTTCTATTGCAATCATAAAGGGCATATTGAGAGTGCTTGCTGGAGGAAGTCTGGTAAATGCACGGGCTACGAAAGTGATCAGTATAGGGCTAAGGAATGCCTAAAGTTCAGAAATGTACAGAGTTAGTCCGCGAGTCAAGGATAAGATGGAAATCTGCGTGCCCAGGCTCAGGTATACGCGTTGGACGAGGAGGAAGTGCATGAGGCAGCCGCCATAGTAGAAGGTACTTTCCTAATCCTTGATCAGTTGGTTAAAGTGTTGATTGATCCTGGTGCTATTTGTTCCTTTATTGCTATTCTTTGTGTTCAACGTGTTAAATTACTAATTGAGAAACTTTTATATCAATTAGAAGTTTTAACACCTTTGGGTAGCAAGTTCATTACCGAGTCAGTTTGTAAAGACTGTAAGATTTAGATTAGGGATTAGGAGTTTTCGGCTGATCTAGTCTTATTACTTATTCAAGTCTATGAGGTTATTGTCAGAATGGATTGGTTATCTAAGTATAAAGCTCGAGTGAATTGTCAGACCAAAGTTGTTAAGTTCTAGAAACAGGGTTGTCCAGTGGTAAAGGTAGCGGGGAATCGTGACTCATCGAGGAATCTTCTTATTTCTTCAATAAAAGCTATCAAACTTGTGAGGAAGGGTTGTGATGGATTTCTTGTTTATCTGATTAACAAACCTTTTGATAAGTTAAAGTTAGAGGAGGTTCCAATTATTCGAGAGTATCCTAGTGTTTTTCCCAAGGAATTGCCAGGCATACCACCAAAGAGAGATGTAGAGTTTGTGATCGATATGCAACTGGGGACTTAACCAATATCTAAAGCATCGTATCGGATGGCTCCTACCGAGCTTCTGGAGTTACAACTTCAGTTGCAAGAATTGTTGAGTAAAGGATTTATTCAGCCAAGTACATCGTCGTAGGGAGCACCTGTGTTGTTTGTGAAAAATAAAGATGACACTTTGCAGCTTTGTATTGATTACCGGGCTTTGAACCAAGTGACTATCAAGAATAAGTATCCATTTCCATTTATTGATGAACTATTTGATGAGTTACAGGGGGCAAAGATTTATTCCAAGTTTGATATGAGGCAATGAGACAATAAATTTGCATTAATAAGGATGATGTGCTGAAGTCTGCTTGTCGAATACGGTATGACCATTATGAATTTGTGGTTATTCCTTTTGGTTTAACTAATGCACCTGCAGCTTTCATGGCTCTTATGCATCGGGTTGAAACACACTTGGATCAGTTTGTAGTAATCTTCATCGATGACATCTTGGTGTATTCAAAGTCTGAGGCTGTACACGAGCAGCATCTTCGTCTTGCTCTGCAGAAGCTTCAAGAACATCAATTGTATGCCAAATTCAGTAAGTGTGAGTTTTGGTTTCAACAAGTGTCTTTTCTGGGTCATATCATTTCTCAGCAGGGTATTATGGTGGATCCTGCCAAGGTTGAAGTTGTTTAATCTTGGAAGAGACCAGAGAGTGTGACTGAGGTTCGTAGCTTTCTCGGTTTGGTAGGTTACTATCGCAGGTTCGTGAAAGACTTTTCAAAGGTTGCAGGACCTTTCACGAGGCTAACCTAGAAGATAGCTAGTTTCAATTGGAATAGAAATTGTGAGGACAATTTCCAGGGATTGAAGAAAGGATTGACCTCAGCCCCAGTTCTTGCATTTCCAGAAGGGAGTCAGAACTTTGTTATCTACAATGATGCTTCTAGAGAAGGCTTGGGTTGTGTTTTGATGCAAAATGGTCGGGTGATTGCTTATGCCTCTTGGAAATTAAAGCAATACGAGGGCAATTATCTAACTCATAATCTAGAGTTGACGGCTATTATGTTTTCTTTGAAAAAGTGGCGCCACCATCTTTAGGAGGTAGGTTCTAAATCTTTACGGACCATAAGAGTTTGAAATACTTGTTTTCTCAAAAGGTATTGAACATGAGGCAGAGACGGTGGATGAAGCTTCTTGATAATTATAATTGCTCAATCAACTATGTGCCAGGAAAGGCGAATGTGGTAGCAAAGAACCTTAGCCAAAAGGCTAGTATTGCTTGTATAGTGGTAAAGAAGTGGGAGTTGCTCGAGGAGGCTAGTATGTGGAAGCCGGATTTGACTCAAGTGGGTATTTTATTTGCAAACTTGCAGATTCAGCTGTTGTTGTTGTCACAGATCCGAGAAGCTCAACAGTTAGATCAGCGACTTCAGAAGATCTCAGAGGGTAAATCTGATTTCAAGTTACGCGAGGAAGGCGTGTTGCGGTTTCGTGGCTGAGTTTAAGTTCCGGATGAATCGAATTTGAGGAAGAAAGTTTTAGAGGAAGCTCATAACTCTAAGTACACTATCCATCCGGGCATAAATAAAATGTACCGAGACTTAAAGCAACATTATTGGTGGAACATGATTATATGGATGACAACCGATAACCGCTATAACCGAAATCGACAGGTATCCTCCTAATAAAAATTCGATAACAAAAACTGATGGGCAAACTGATAGGTTTTGGTTTTTATAAGTAGTAACCGATGGTTAAACTGATAGGTTTTGGTTTTAGATGTTAAAAAAAACCGAAACCTGAAAATTGATTATCAATTTATTATATAATATACATATATAATAGAATACACAACATTTAAAAAAAAAAATCTTAAACTATGCCCAGTATTATCATTTTAAAAAATAAAATCTTAAAAAAATCTAATAATCTCTTTTTGACTTATTACCTTTAACTTTGACCCAAAAAAATTCTCTCTAACATTTTTACCAAAAATAAAATATTATATATTCCCTAACCTTAATACCGTCAAAATCATCTCACTTTTCTTCTAATGTGTCGCTCAACTCTCTTCATCTTCATTCTTCAGCCTTCAATCTCTCAACATTCAATACATTTTTTTTTGTCTGAGACGTAATATCGTCGAAATCATCTTTCCAGGCACAATACGACACATGTGCGGCCAATTATCTTTCCCTCGTCGGATGGACTGAATATAACGGTAAGTACAATATATTATTCCATTGCTTCTCTCTTCTTGATCTTTCTCTTTATTTTCCTGTTATCTCGCATTTCCTCAAGTGATATGCTACCTGTTGCAATTAGTTGCTTACCATCTTCATTTAACACATAGCAATCAAGAAGTTAGTAGAAACTAGAATCATCATTGACTCCTATTTCTCCATTGAAACTTCATTGCTTACCCTTTCATTTTAGTGTCATGTGGATCAAGCATCTTAAAAGTATCAAGAGTGATATTAATCAGCAAATTTCTCAACAAAACATAACATTCTTCTTCAAGGCATTAGTAGCCAAAGGAAAGACTACCTAGTAGGAGGGAACCTCGTTTCATTTGTGCTTTTACCTGAGCCAACTCTATCTTCACATATTTAATGTTGGAAACATTCTTTTAGTTGTATTGATTGATAAATAATTTCTCATTTTTATTTTTTTAGAATTGAATATTTATAATGAGGTAATATATTTTTAATTTTATTTTTCTTATTATGTATGGATTGTGATTTATTATATTTTTAGATTGTTTTAGATTTAAATTAATATATATATATTTTCATATTTTTGGACTCCTTTTCTATTTAAATTAATTTTTTTAAGTTAACAGTTTCAGTTTCGATTATCCACACTTTTTCTTAAACCCGTCGGTTTTAGTTTTGGATAATGGTTTTTAAAACCGTCGATTTTCAATTACGGTTATGGTTACGATTTTCCGTTTTGATAAATAGTTTCGATTTCGGTTTTGGAAAAAACCGTGGTTAACCGAATCGCTGTCATTCCTAAACATGAAGAGGGATGTTGCAGAATTTGTATCTCGGTATTTGACTTGCTAGAGGGTCAAAGCAGAGCATCAATGACTAGTAGGATTACTGTAGCCATTGAGGATTCCTCAGTAGAAGTGGGAACATGTGATTATGGACTTTGTCACAGGCTTGCTGAGATCACCAAGGGGTTGTGATGCAGTTTGGGTTGTGCTTGATCGGTTAACCAATACTACTTACTTTATTGCAATGAATAAGCAGGATAGTCTTGAGAAGTTGGCAGATTTGTATGTTGCTAACATCGTGAGACTTCACGGGGTTCTAGTTAGCATTGTATCAGATAGGGATCCACGGTTTACCTCCAAATTCTAGTAGCATCTTCATGAAGCATTGGGTACTAATTTGAGCTTCAACACAACTTATCATTCTCAGTCAGATGGGCAGTCAGAGCGGACAATTCAGATTCTTGAAGATATGTCTCAGGCTTGTGTTATGGACTTTGGGAATAGTTGGGAGAAATACTCACCATTGGCAGAGTTTGCTTAGTACAATAGTTATCAATCGACTATTGGGATGGCTTCGTACTAGGCATTATATGGTCGTAAGTGTCAATCTCCGTTGTATTGGGATGAAGTTGGTGAGATGAAGGTTGTGGATTGAGCTTTAATGCCAGAACTTGTGAATACCATTAAGAATGTCCATCTTATTCAGTAAAAGATGCTTACAGCTCAAAGTAGGCAGAAGAGTTATGTTGATAAGAGGAGGCGGGATTTGGAATTTGAGGTCGGTGATTGGATTTTTTTGAAGATCTCTCCTCAAAAGGGTATTGTTCGGTTTGGTAAAGGTGGGAAGTTGAGTTCGAGGTACGTGGGGCCGTTTGAGATCATTGACAAAGTTAGCAAGTTGGCTTATCGGTTAGCTTTACTGCCGAGTTTGTCCAAGGTTCACGATGTCTTCCATGTTTCTATGCTACAAAAGTATCATCCAGATCCTTTTTATGTTCTGGAGGCAGAACCGTTGCAGCTTAGAGGGGATATGACTTATGAGGAGCGACCTATTCGTATTTTGGATTAGTCAGTTAGGGAGTTGTGTTTGAAAGTGATTCCGATGGTTAAAGTTTTATGGCTTCATCATGGGATTGAGAAAGCTACTTGGGAAGGTGGGATCAGATCGAGAAGCAATATACGGACTTGTTTAGTTGAGAATGTAAAAATTTTGAGCGCGAAATTGTCTTAAAGAGGGGAGGATGTGATACCCGAGCATGACATAATGTGCATTTGTCCATCTTAATTGCTATTTGAACTAACATGTACATTTAACTGCTATTTTTATCACTTGAATCTACTTGTGCATTTCAGTTTGCATTTAATCTCAAATTTGAATTGCATTTCGTCTATTCTTGCCTAGTAGGGTTAACTTATAAATTATGCATGAATTGAGGGGTAAAATGGTCTTTGCACTATTGAATATCTCCTAGCTTAGTATAATTGCAATTAAAACAAGTTAGCAAGGGCAACTTAGTCATTTTAGCTTGTAGGATATTTTGACTCAAAATTGACCTAGCTTTTGATCCTTTAATTCATATATAAACATAACTTAGCAATTTCAAGAGGGAAAGAGAGGTTGGGCGGCCAAGAGGAGAAAACAAGAGGAGAGTTTGTGCTATTTTGAGACTTGGCATTTTGAGATCAAATCTTGCACTTTTGGAGCATTTAGAGTTGGTTTTTGGCAAAACTTCTCTCTAGCCTTCTTGTTCCTTGCATCTTTTAGCATCTATAAACATCTAAGGTGAGGGAGTTCTTGTACTCTATGTGAAGATCATGTCATATGTGCTTGAAAATTTGTTTTATGCTTTGAAGTTACATGTGATGCAAAAAATGTTATTCTAGTGCTTGTTTCATGGTTTATATGAAGTAACATGTGATTGATGTTGTGTAATTGTTTAGTGAATGCTTCTAGGGAATTATATCATGTATTGGTAGCTTGAAATGTCTCTAACAAGTGTCCATATGAGTTTGCATGAGAAGATCAAGAGCCTAAGAACATGTTCATAACATTGATGTGTAAACTTCTTTGGATCTGATCGAGTGGATTCGGCCGAGTGGCTCGATCGGATGGCTCATTCAGAAGGTCATTGCCATACATTCGATCGGGATGATCTGGTCGAGTCACTCGACCGGATGACTATTGTTTTGAGTTTTACTTTGCAATTTTCGTAGTAACATGGTTAAGAATGTTCAAATGTTTCATGTGTATGAATGACTTTAGACTTGTTGTGACGCGTGCGTTATATGAAATATTAAATGAGGTATTAATGTTTGGCTATTTGTTTAGTAGATGTGTTATAGTATAATGAATTCGTTGTTAGATCATGATGTGTTTGATGTGAACCATTGGGTAAATACCCTTATTTGATGTGAAGTATCAAGTTACAACCTTAGTTAGTCATGGTAGCGTTATGTCGTACTGGGCTGGAAAGGGTTTACCTACCATGTACTAATCCATTCTCTTGTGTGATCGGTGAAGGCCATGGTGAGATTGGTCGTAGGATCATGTACATCATGAGTACACACACGGGCGAGAGAAGTTTAGAGTTTGTGGCAGTGTTATAAGGTGTCAGCTTCAACGAATGTTTAAAGCGATAACTTCTTGATATGTTGTTTAATGTGAGTGTTTCAAGGTTGTTAAGCATATGTGATTATGTGATTGCCATGCGATATGCTGTTTGCAATGTGTTCAAAAGGTTTTCGAGTTAAAGCTTTCAAAGTTCCTTTTATCCCTCTCTCATTGAGCCTGTTTAGCTCATACCTTTTTAATGCATGTTACAGGAGTACACAACGTGGATTATGTGCGTAAGGAAGACAATAATGAGCTCGATCATGTTAATCATGAGTAGTTGATATTTGTAATTTTGAAAACTATGTTTTAGTGGCTTTAGTAGTTTTTGAGTTATGTACCAAACACTTGTTAGTTAACTTTCTTTAAGTCTAGTTGTATTGATTGTACTTATATGGTTGGCCACGTTGGATCGTGATCACAGCTAGCTAGTTTATATCTTAGCATATGTTTACATTTCAAGAATGTGAAAGTAATGAAATTGTTGTCTACCTTTTGCCAAACGAGTGTATGGGTATTTAATGCATTTTCGCAAATGAATGATGAATTTTTATATGTGCATGATGCAAATTTGAGAGATTGAATGTTGGGTTTTGTTGTGTTCGTTGATTGTTCGTGTTCTGGCATTATAATGTTCGTGTCTCATCACATCTTGAACTTGGTTCCCGATGGACCGGGTTTGGGTCGTGATACCTTGTATGGACGGAGAGTTCCATGGGGTTTAGGTCTTAGTTTGGTGTACTTCCAGATTACATTTGGTGAATGGGAAAATGTTCGAGTTTTGGTGGTTGAGGAACAACATTAATAGAACGAGTGTATCCTTGATTTGTAATCATTTACTTACATTTCTCAAGTTATTTATAATTGTTGTTTATATTGTGCTTCATTGTTTCCAAGAGTGTTTTCATGAAAATGTTTCTAAATCTCTTATCTAACCTTCACTGACCTAGATGATGGTTAACTCACCTCTCTTTTCCACCCTTTTAGGTGAACCAGATTTAGGGTACGTGGAATGTGTGTCGCCAGATAACTGGGGCAAGCCCGAGACTTGATTTCCTTGCTTAGATACTCATATGTTGACTTTATGTTTATGTTTATGTTCAATGTATGAAAGACTTGAAGTATGTAATGTTTAGCTTACTTATTTTAGTAGTTGTATAGTGCTAGCTTATATGGTCTTTATTTTGGATATGTAAATATTGATAGGCTGGCTTGGTGTCTATTTTGAATATGTTATTATGGTTTGTCTTGTATGATTAAGACGGAGGCATGACACTTTTGTTTAATGTTGGATTGTTGAAATATGATATGTATTGGTTGCCTTGTGGTTTTGTGAAGTATTTGTTGGTTGTAGTTGTTTGAAGTTGAACCGGTTTAGGGTTCTGTTGTCCATATTACAGATATTATAATGTCAAAATTTTGTCGCGTCCTGACTTGATCATAACTGGGGTTTTGTTGGGGCATGACATTTAGTGGTATCAGAGTATGATTAGCTTGTTAGCCTGGGTATCCTCAGAATGTGAGTAGTGGTCTTGACAAGAGTGCATGTATTACGTGTAAAATGAACTACATATTAATATGTTTATATGATTAACTTACTAATGTGACTAACTTTCTTATGTGATCTATGTACTTTTCGAGAATCATATTTCCTATATGCTATTAACTGCTTATACCCTGTTTATGTGTTATAACTTGTGGCTAACTCTTTGGTAGTAAGATGGCTGATCGTCCGAACACCTGTGGTAGACACCGTAGGGAGAATGAAGAACAAGGGAATCAGGCACCGGGCCGAGATCCAGTCATAGATCAGTTGGCAGTGGCCGTGGATCGTATTACGTAGGTTTTGGCAAGGCAGGCTGCTCAGGGGCAGCATAGTCAAGGTAACAACAACTGTGGTCACAATGCAGGCAGTGGCTATACTGGGGGTAGCTTGTTACGAGAGTTATTGAGTTATAGTCCACCGAGGTTCCTGGGAGAGCCTGACAATGAGAAAGCTGAAGATTGGCTAAGTAGAATTGAGAAGATTTATGACGCCCTGGATTACACTAATGATAGGAAGGTGTCGTTTACTGTTTTTCTTCTTGATAATGAGGCAGAGCAGTGGTGGCGCATAGTGAGGTTGAGGTAGGAGGCCCAAGAAACTCCTTACCTATGGGCCAACTTTTTTCAGGAGTTCAGAGCTAACTATGTCCCGAAGATTGTTCGGGAGCGCAGAGAGGAGGAATGTATGTCCCTCACACAGGGTAATACTACTGTAGCTTAGTATGAGGCCAACTTTAACAGGTTGTCCCGTTATCCATCAAAGTTTGTGCTGGATTAGGAAATGAGTACCCAGAGCTTCATTTGGGGATTGAGACCAGAGCTCCAGGATCTTATGGCTCTGTTAGAGTTCGACAACTACACTACGACTTTTAATGCAGCTTCTAGACTTGAAAAGAGGAAGTTAGATTGGGCCGAGTCCAGTCAACCAAACAAGAGGCCGTTTCAACCTCAGAGCCAGAGTCAGCAGCGATCTTTCTCGTCCCAGGACCAGTAGAGGTATTATTAGCCCCACATCGAGTCTGATGATTAGCAATAGTCTTTCCAGCCTCTGATTCAGGTAGAGCCCATTCCCAGTCAGCAACAGGGGCAGTATAGGCAGGAACTTGTGAGGACTCAGTTAGGGCAGACCCAAACTCAGGGCCAGAGTAGACTAGCTAGTATAAGGTTCCAACAGAGTGATCCGATTGCTTCATCAGTTCAGAGCTCTACAAGAGGCAATATTGCTTTTAATGTTCCACTTTGTGCCTTTTGTAACAAAATGGGCCATATGGAGGCCAACTGTTGGAAGAAGTCTGGCAAGTGCACAGGGTGCGACATCGATCAGCACATGGCAAATGAGTGCCCAAAGTTTAGAAGTGGTCAGGGGCAGTTAACAGTCAGAGGTAAACAGTGTAGGCCGGCAGATATTGCACCTCCACAGCCTTGCGTTCAAACCAAAGCCTATGTTGTGGATCTGCAGGCTCATGATTAAAGTAAGAATTGCAAGGGCACAATTGTTTTAACGGGGGAGGATGTGAAACCCCGAAATTTCTCTTTATGTGAAATTATGTGTTTTGACTTGTTTATATGCTATTTGAATTAATATATGTGTAATTTATGTGATTACTACTCCTATTACATGATATATGTGCATTCATAAAATTTTCATAAAGATTTTTAGAAAAAAATTTCGTTGAAAGTGCCTTTAAATAGCATTTGAGGACTCTTCCGCTAAATTTTTGAAATCGGTCTTTTAAACGTTTTAAAAACTAGTCCTCCATTATTAATTGACCCGTGATTTGATAAAAATTGATTCTGAAACAAATTAGGAATTTAAAGTAGACTTTTCGTACGAAAACGTAACGTTTTTAAACCAAATAATAAGTTTATGCTAAAACTGACTCTTGCGTTGACTTTTGTTGACCTAATATATATTATAAGTAAATATTTTATCATCTTAAACAATCCTAGGATGGCATGCATGAAAAATGAAACAAAAATGAAGGTTAACTTAGTCTTTTGCCTTTTAAAATTAATTTTAGCCAACTTTGACAATTTTTCTTGCCTTGACTTTGCATTTTAAGTTTATATAACATAAAATCAGCCAAAAACATCACCATTTCTCATACAATGTCGTGACCAAGAGGAAGAAGAAGAAGAATAGTGTTTTTCAAGGATTTTCAACCATTTTTGAAGAAAAATACTTGATTCAAGGCCAAATCATTCCATTCAAAGCTTGATTTTGCATATTCTACTTGTCTTCTACCTATTTCTAGCCTTAGTTTGCATCAAAGGTGAGGGAAAAACTAGATCTTAAAATTAAAGTTCATGCAAAAGATTTGAAATTGCATATATAGTTGTTATATTGTTATAATAGATTGTGATTATTGTTAGATAGTTGTTTTATACTAACATATTGGATTTTTACTAATTTAAATGGTAGATTGTTATAGTTTTATTATTTATTTAATTTATTGAGTGTTTAGTTAAAGTTTGTGTTTAATTTGTGTTTCATTGCTTGTATATGAGTTGTTGATGCTTGAGTATACTTGTGTAGCATAGATTAGTGAAATTATAATGCAAAAATAGAGAACAGTTGATTGGTTTAATGGCTTAAAATTCAAGCTGCCTATGCATTGGGTTGTCGGGATTGTTAGGCTTGTTGGGCTTGTTTTGGATGTCTTTTGAGTTTCCCTCGAGGTGGTTTAGGTGATTGCTTTAGTGGTTAAGTGATAGGAGAAGGTTCGGGGACTGTTTGGTTGTTAAATTTTGAGTTATGTTGTAACAAAGTTAGGGTTTTGTTACTTTGAATTGGTTAAGTGTTGTTTTTAGTTGTTTTGCGTTGATTGTGTGGTTGGAACTTGAGTTGGTGTTAAGTAGGCTCGGGGTTGGTTAAATGTTGAAGTTGGTGACCTTTGGGTTGTCTTAGAAATGATTTAGTAGCATGCTAGGTTAGTTTATATGTTGCTAGAATTGTAAAAGTGTTGTTTTTGCTTTTTTAATTGTAAAAGTGTTGTTTAGCTTCTTTACTTGTCAAAAGAGTTGGTTTAGCTTTTAAAGGTATTAAAGTGTTTAACTTGTTAATTTCATATTAAGTGTGAATGTCATCGGGAATCAACCTACTTTGTTGACTCCCTTACTTGTCTTAGATGCTTGAATGTGAATACATGAATGTTAACGAGAATGTTAATGCGAAGTGTCACGAAGGGTTGTAACCTTTAAACCAGACACGGTAGTTTTTATCGCACTAGGCGGCATAAGGCTTGCCAGGCAATAACACAGTTACTGATGTTTTAGTGTTTACCTTGTGTGAGACCCGAGCATGACATAATATGCATTTGTCTATCTTAATTGCTATTTGAACTAACATGTGCATTTAACTGCTATTTTTATCACTTGATTCTACATGTGCATTTCAATTTGTATTTAATCTCTAATTTGAGTTGCATTTCATCTATTCTTGCCTAGTAAGGTTAACTTGTAAATTATGCATGAATTGAGGGGTAAGGTGGTCTTTGCATTATTGAATATCTCCTAGCTTAGTATAATTGCAATTAAAACAAGTTAGCAAGGGCAACTTAGTCATTTTAGCTTGTAGGATATTTTGCCTCAAATTTGACCTTGCTTTTGATCATTTTAATTCATATATAAACATAACTTAGCATTTTCAAGAGGGAGAGAGAGGTTGGGCGGCCAAGAGGAGAAAGGAAGAGAAGAGTTTGTGCTATTTTGAGACTTGCATTTTGAGATCAAATCTTGCACTTTTGGAGCATCTAGAGTTGGATTTTGGCAAAGCTTCTTTTTAGCCTTCTTGTTCCTTGCATCTCCTAGCATCTATAAACATCTAAGGTGATGGAGTTCTTGTACTCTATGTGAAGATCATGTCATATGTGCTTGAAAGCTTGTTTTATGCTTTGAAGTTACATATGATGCAAATAATGCTATTATAGTGCTTGTTTGATGTTTTATATGAATTAAGATGTGATTGTTGTTGTATAACTATTTAGTGAATGCTTCTAGAGAATTATATCATGTGTTGGTAGCTTGAAATGTCTCTTACAAGTATCCATATGAGTTTGCATGAGAAGATCAAGAGCCTAAGAACATGTTCATAACATTGATGTGTGAACTGCCTTGGATCCGATCGAGTAGATCCGGTCGAGTGGCTCGATAGAATGACTCGTCCGGAAGGTCATTGCCATGCATCTGATCAAGCGGATCTGGTCGAGTGACTCGACCGAATGACTCGATCGGAAGTTACTGCCTAGGATCCGGACGAGTGAATTTGGTCGAGTGACTCAACCGGATACCTATTGTTTTGAGTTTTACTTTGCAATTTTCGTAGTAACGTGGTTAAGAATGTTCAAATGTTTCTTGTGTATGAATGACTTTAGACTTGTAGTGATGCGTGTGTTATATGAAATGTTAAATGAGGTATTAATGTTTGGGTATTTGTTTAGTGGATGTATTATAATGTAATAAATGCGTTTTTAAATCATGATGTGTTTGATGTGAAGTGTTGGGTGGATACCCTTATGTGATGTGAAGTGTCAAGTTGTAACCCTAGTCAGTCATGGTAGCGTTGTGTCGTGCTGGGTAGTAGAGGGCTTGCCGGTAATTGCATGACTACTATGTACTAATCCATTCTCTCGTGTGGTCGATGAAGACCATGGTAAGATTAGTCGTAGGATCGTGTACATCATGAGTACACACGCGGGCGAGAGAAGTTTAGAGTTCGTGGTGGTGTTATAAGGTGTCGGCTTTAACGAATGTTTAAAGCGGTAACTTCTTGATGTGTTGTTTAATGTGAATGTTTCAAGGTTGTTAAGCGTATGTGATTATGTGGTTCCTATGTGATATGTTGTTTCCAATGTGTTCAAAACGTTTTTGAGTTAAAGCTTTCAAACTTCATTTTATCCCTCTCTCACTGAGCCTGTTTATCTCACACCTCTTTAATGCATGTTACAGGAGTACGTGAGGAGGGCAATAATGAGCTTGATCATGTTTATCATGAGTTGTTGATATTTGTAACTTTGAAAACTATGTTTTAGTGGCTTTAGTAGTTGCTGAGTTATGTACCAAACACTTGTTAGTTAACTTTCTTTAAGTCTTGTTGTACTAATTGTACTTATATGGTTGGTCACGTTGGATTGTGATCACAACTAGCTAGTTTATATCTTAGCGTATGTTTATATTTCAAGAATTCTAAAGTAATGAAATTGTTGTCTGCCTTTTGCCAAACGAGTGTATGGGTATTTAATGTATTTCTGCAAATGAATGATGAATTTTTGTATATGAATGATTCGAATTTGGGAGATTGAATGTTGGGTTTTGTGGTATTTGTGGATTGTTCATGTTCTGGCGTTATAATGTCCGTGTCTCATCACGTCTTGAGCTTGGTTCCTGATGGACCGGGTTTGGGTCGTGACATCCTGTATGGACGAAGAGTTCCATGGGGTTTGGGTCTTAGTTTGGTGTACTTCCAGAGTACATTTGGTGAATGGGAAAATGTTCATGTTTTGGTGGTTAAGGAATGACATCAATAGAACGAGTGTATCCTTGATATGTGATTATTTACTTACATTTCCTGAGTTATTTGTACTTGTTTATATTGTGCTTCATTGTTTCCAAGAGTGTTTTCATGAAAATGTTTCTAAATCTCTTATCTAACCCTTACTGAGCTACATAATGGTTAGCTTACCCCTTTTTTCCACCCTTTTAGGTGAACCAGATTTAGGGTACATGGAATATGTGCCGCCATATAACGTGGGCAAGCCCCAGGCTTGATTTGCTTGTTTAGATGCTCATATGTTGACTTTATGTTTATGTTTATGTTGAATGTATGAAAGACTTGAAGTATAAGCTTACTTACTTTAGTAGTTGTATAATGCTAGCTTATATAGTCTTTATTTTGGATATGTAAATATTGATAGGCTAGCTTGGTGTCTCTTTTGAATATGTATATTATGGTTTGTCTTGTATGGTTGAGACGGAGGCATGACACTTTTGTTTAATGTTGAATTGTTGAAATATGATATGTATTGGTTGCCTTGTAGTTTTGTGAAGTTGTTGTTGGTTGTGGTTGTTTGACGTTGAACCGGTT
The DNA here is from genome assembly GCA_037974665.1 of Ehretia macrophylla. Taxonomy (NCBI): domain Eukaryota; kingdom Viridiplantae; phylum Streptophyta; class Magnoliopsida; order Boraginales; family Ehretiaceae; genus Ehretia; species Ehretia macrophylla. Next base: position 11,803,915 of record CM075775.1, read on the forward strand.
TAGGGTTCTGTTGTCCATATTACAAATGTTATAATGCCAAAATTCCACCGCATCCTAACTTGATCATAAGTGGGGTCGTGTTGAGACGTAACAATTGCAACATATATACACATGCACAAAGATGAAAAACATTTGAAAATCTTGTAACTGGGTTTGCTGAAAGATCAAATTTTTTTCTAAAAAGAAAAACAATCTTTTGGTGTTTGACGATTTAATTGAGATATTAGGATGGGGAAATAGGTGGCCATAGGTAGGGGTTTTCTTTTTTATTTTTTTGCCAATTTTGGGATTAAAGACAATATTATCTAAAAGTTGAAATGATTAAAAATGCCCTTTAGTTTTTTTATGGTATATTTGGTAGAGATAAACACAATGAAAGAAGATGGGTAAAACTAAACCTTCATGAGGGAGTTTAACATATTTGGAACAAATGAATTTCATAAAATTTTACGAAATTTATTTGCAAATTCAATTCATTGTGTTTGGAAGCACATTTTTAAAAAACTGTAAATTCAAGATTTGCATATCTTGGATTTTCTCAAACTTTATCCAAGTCCTTACTCAAGATGTGGAATTCATAAAAGTAAAATTCATTTGCAAATCCAATTTGTATATCTACGATTTTCTCAAACTTCATCCAAGTCCTTACTCAAGAGGTGAAATTCATAAACCCAAGCTTACCTTTGAGGACAAAGTTGCTTTCTTGGTTTTTTTTTGGTTTTCGCTGTCATTGGTTATCTTTTGAGGACAACATTAAAAAAATTGTTTCCATAAATTTTATTAGAATGAAAATATCACTGTTTGCTTGATAAAATACAATTTTTTAAAAAAAAGTGATTTGAAATAGTATTAATAAACACTTTTATTTAGAACAAAATGCTAAAAAAGTTGAGGATACTTACCTCTTAAACCAAAATCACAAGTTTATATCATGTATGTACTCACATTAAAGCCAAGACCTATGTATTATAAGTGGCATCACAAACATATAAACATAATCTTCAAATAAACTTCAAGTTATAAGTCGTTTACTTCTAGCATGCTTTTCATCATTGAAAGGTACTAACAAGATAATATCTCAAACCCTTACCCATATATCTTACAATGGCTGGCCATAGTTTAGTATAAATGTATGTTTTTCATGATGGCATATATCAATAGTTTGTTCTTATTTTTTCTTTAAATTTTTTTAAGCTCATCTCACACATGTCATCATACTCACTCTGAGGCAAACTTTCTCCAAAGTCTTTGACATTATCTCTAGTTGGGTATTCAAGTTAATGTCATCGACAATATGACAATTAATGATCAACAAACACTTGTATTTAATAACAAGAATCAATAGTGGACGGAAAAATAGCCCTTATATGGCAAGTCTAATGTCAATATAATAAATGAAGGGTATTTAAGTAAAATATAACTATTATTTTCAATTCCACGTGTGTTTCAAATATAATTTTTATTTATAGATGACAGACTTGACTTAATACTGTTTTACAGTCCCAAACTAAGGAATTCATTTGCAAATACAAATTCTCACAGAATTCAATTTTATAAATCTAATAAATTCCACAGCACAAGTGTTTCAAACATTCTATAAGATTTATTGTAGAACTCAAGAGGCAAAATGGATTAAGTCTTTCAAAGCTCTTACTATAAGTTTCTCTAAAATGATTCAAATGTTAAATATGAAATCGGGGAAAATAACATACCATCATAAAATATTTAATTGTCACATCACTAGAAAGGTAAAAACAAATTAATAGTGTAATTTTACAAGTACCATGAGAAATAGCATGAAACAGACCAAAACTAATTGTGATATGAACAAAAGCTTCTCTGAAATTAATACTAAGCAAATTTGAAATCAATAAAAAGGATGAATCAATGATTTAAAAGTTCTAGGGTTTCCGACTTCACCAAGATTAATCCTACTTGAATCTAATGCCTTGAATTAATTAATGCATATTCCCTATGTTGCTAGCAAATTCGCTAATGTCGTTATTAATCTTTCTCAAGCATCAATAACATATTTCAATAAGTAAGCTACCTATATCTCTGTGATAACTGTAAATTTATGGAACTCATTAAGCCTTAGAAATTTAAGTGTTGCACAAGATTTCATAAATCTTTATCTTATGATAATCTAACGGTATTTCAAACGTGGTCTAATTTGATTATCACTTCTAAGTCTCAAAACAAACCACAAATCATGCAACTGTTGGCCAGGCAATCACAAGCACTAAGTTCATAATGAAATATTCAACATATATTGGAATAATGCATCAATCAATCAAACCAAAAGAATTCAAGTGTTCTTAATCAGGCTACATCATAGCCCTAGAAAAATAACTTAAAGCATAATAACGAAATTAAATAAAATCCAAAACATAGTGCAAATCATGATAAGAGAGATAGAGAAAACTAGGATTTGGAGAAGAATCATGGTAGAAGTCTATCTCCGGATTGTTCTCCGTTTTCAACTTGCGAATCTTGAATGTTTTTCCCTTGTTGGAACATTTCTTTTTCCCCCAAAAGTCGGCTCCCCTTTCTATATCAGATGTGTTCTTTTTATAAGTTAGGGTTATTCTTTTGTTTGTCTTTTTTCAAAAATAACCCTGGCAAGTTTCTTTAAAAATTTCTGCGATGCAGCACATCTGCGCTAAGGCTGGACAGCTATCAATTTTACGTCCAATACTTCCCAGGCTTCAATGCATGTTTAGTCCTTGCTATTTTTCTCCAATTTTGCTCAGAAAATTAGTCTTGCTTATAGAAATTACCTAGGCCACAAAACGAATGTAAAACCCAAAAGATTGCTCATAGATTAATCGAGAACTAACAAATATTAAGTAAAAAGGTGTTAGAATAATATATAAACAATACACCAAACATTCTCTAAGATTGTTGATATTTGCACTCCAAACGATTTTCTTGGGGTTTACAAAATGGAACATTTTTCATTATTAAGAAAAACAAATCCAACACGAGTGTTCCAAAATAAGTGAAAGGCATTAAAAACCCATACCCAAAGAACAACTATTAAGTTAGGGGGAAGAGAGCCTAATCGTTACTTGGCATGCCAATCTACAACCTCATTTGTTTGACAAACAAATGTGATTAATGTTATAGCTTTGAATGTTGGGTTTTTGGCTCAAGTCTAAGCGCAAAGAGATGTTGAAGACAAATAGAAGTCTGTTGAGAATAGAAGTATGAGTCCCAATCCTAGTAGAGTTAGATTTTGGTGCCTATAAATTGGACTTTCTATCTTATAATTTGGTGCTAGGAGAGTAGGGGTGAGCCGAGTCATTGAGAGTGTCTTTTGTGTTTTTGCCAGGAAAAAGTCGATATAAGAAGGGTTTAGACTTTAGTCATAGATAAAGTCCTGTGGGTGAGGGTTTAGAATTTATTCATGTATAAAGTCATGTGTGTGACGCCCCAGACCCAACATGCAGCATAGTATACTTAATTGCATATAAATTGATGTCAGTTTAAGTTTTATATGTGTGAAGGTGTTTATTTTAGCGTTTAAGATTTAACTAGTAGTTTCATTTTCTTTTATTTCTCTTATTTATTTATTATTTTTTTTAAAGAACACTAATAATATTAATTTAAATAAAATATTTTAACTACTATTTAACATTTACTATGACGCCTGACTTTCAGTGCATACATTTATCATTCATGTACATATAAATTGTGCATTTACTTGTTCAAGTGTTTACTTGTCATAACATGCTATTAAATGCTTATTTGACATTTTATGTGAAATTTCATGTTTAATTGACTTCTAACAGTAAAATGGTGAATTAATTTATTTTAGAAAATGATCAATGTGCATTTAAACTATTTTCATAAAAGACTTTTAGTAACACTTGCATTCAAAGAGTTTTACATTAAATTGATCCCGGACTTAAATTTTTATTATCTTATTTTTCGGATTTCATATTTTTCTATTATTACTTAACTTATATTTAACTTACGTTCACAAAAATTGTATTCATTGCATATTTGTTGAGTGATGTACGAAAATATTTTGATATTACATGAATAGTAAAAACTATTTTATTTATTTGGACTAGAATTAGCTTGTCTTACATTTTACTAATTAAACCAAGTCCAAAATCCATTTAAACTCAAGCCTAAAACCCACAACTAAACCTATCTACCCATATATAATTTATTATATACATATAATAGCCCAAAATGCTCAAAAATAAAAAAGCTAAAAATTGCCTAAAATCAGCCAAAAAATCCTATTACGGGAACAATACTTTTCTTGCGAATTTTGATCAATTTGATCTTTCAAGCTCTTCCAAAGGATTTCAAGCCATCAAAAAGCTTCTCCCTTGCTCTTACATCTCCAGTTTGGTGAGAGATTTTACAAAAATTGCATTTTGTTTGCTATTGTGGTTTATGTCCAAAATTGATATTGATATGGTTTCTATTATTCATTTTGAAGCTTTATATCATGCCTCTAGGACTAGGAGAAGACACTTATATAGTTGTTTCATGTGTTTATGAAGTGTATGTATAAAATCATTTTTGTAAAGTCTTGAATTGATACTATTCACGCAGACTCATGAAATATTGTTCCAAACCTTAATCTAATACTAGATATGTGGTGTTGGGTTACTAAAATGGCCTTACGTTAAAATTTATCAAATTTTGAGAACGTTAATTTTCATGGCCCTTTGTATGCGCACGTTAGAATTGATGCAAATAGAGCCTCTAGAACTAGTTTAATGCTTGGTTTAGGTGCCATAAATGTAGTAAAAAATAGTTAGATGGTTTTATTAACTAAACCTTGATGAAAACTAGTATTGGCTTGTTGAGCTTAAAGTGGAAAAATGGGGTTATAGCCTTTGTTCTTAACTTTAGCTTGCTTGTTGTGCTATACTTGTTGTAGAGATTTGAAATATATGTTAGATGGCTAAAATAAGGTGGACGTGGCATGTGCGCGTATTGAGAACTAAAGTGGCTATATGATATTAGTGAAGTTAGATTTGAAGTTTGTTATCTTGTGTGAAGTTTAGAACCTAAATTGTAAGCATTTGAAAAAAGTTTTGTTAAAATTTATATGAATTAGTTGAGCTTATTGCATGATCATCTATTTGAGTTATTATAAATGCTATATCGTATATTGATTGAGTTGCAAATGGTAAATTGAGTAAATAAGCATGATAATGATTCTTAGGTCATGTTTATAGTTAGATTATGTTTAAGTGTTAAATGTGTTTATATAGAATGTTTATCCTTTGGGTGAGGTCTTCTGAGTTGAGTTACATGATTATTTTGCTAAGGGTGGAATGAATATGCTTATAAATTGATGTGATGCTATTGTTGAATGTCTCCAACCATGTCATCTAGTTATATAATAATTGAGTAGAGAAGAGTTGGGTGTCTTGTAATTGTAATTAATTATTTGTCATCTATTGAATTGAAAATATTATGTTCATGCTTGTTAATGCTTATTAGTTGATAAGAATTATTTGTAACTCATGAATGTCAAGTAAAGTAGGTCATATTACATTTATATGATCAAGCTAGGATTGCGTATTTGAGCTAATTCAAGGTGATTGGAAGTGAGTGTTAGCCATTTTTGCATCTTGAGCTTGGTAAATGTGAGAGACTTCATCCTGTTGTGCATTTAGTTTATTTACTTGTTCAAAGATTTAATTATTTAAACAAGTTACTTGAGTTGTGTTTTTACTTGATTATTTAGTAAAGTAAATTTGGAACGCTTTGTCTTGTATGGAGAATATGATCTATTTAGTAAGTATTGGAATAGTATTTTGATGCATATCTTGTGAATTACTTGAGTTAATTTCTGGAGTAATTGTTTATATTGTTATAATTGCTTTATTTGATTATCAAATGTGTTATATGTTATATATGGGGTGAGGCTAGCCTACTTTGCTACATCTCCACTTGATTCGATCTTGGTATCTCATGATTCGTGATTCGTTATTTGGGGTTGCGCAACCTTTTCGGACATGGTAGTGTCGAGAAACTCCGGGCAGCATCGGGCTATCGGTCTAGCTTGGCTTCCATGGTGCCTATTCCCTTTCTCACTGAGGCATACTCCTCTAACCCAGAGGTATAGTTCACCTCGTTAGGGCATACGGGCCTACCTCGGGAGAAATGGGTCGTAGGATCGGGGTACATTCGGAGTACCCCATTGGTGGTATAAGGGGATTTACCGGCATCTGTTATCAAAGATCATGGTTCATGGTTTGTGGTTGAAGACAAAGAAGCTGAACCGTATCCTTTAAATATGTGTTTAATATTTATTCAATTGACTTGTTATATTGTATTACTTGTATGATTATCTTTGTTGCATTGCACGAAAATACTTTTGAAAACCTCCCTGGTTAATTGTTTTCGTCCCTCACTGATTATACACGTGTTGTATGCTCACCCTTCTTTCTAATAATATCAAGTTCGGGCTCTTCAGAGATTAAGAAGAAGAAGTTCAATTCGGTCAAATGCCTTGACTTGTTGCTTATCGAGACTAGATGGCTTGTGTGAAGAATGTGATGTTGTCATGTATATGTTCAATTTTGAGACATTTTGGTCTTGTTTGTATTTATTTACTAGCCTGGAAGATTGTAATAGTTAATGTGTTGATGCATAGTTTGGATTGTACCGACATGTAATAACTTTAACTTTGCTTTATTGTCAATGTTGCATGCTTGTGTGGTCAATGAAGGTTAGTTGATTGGTTGGACTTAAATTATAAGTATGTTAAATTGATAATATTAGAATGATATGATAAGCGGTTCTAAACTACAGAAATTCAATAGGTTTGACCTTGCATGCTTGTATGTCTTCAATGTTGGGTTCCAAGGCTCAGGTGCCGTTGAGGAGTTGGTTGTATGTGATGTTAATGGTTGTTGGGATTTACGGAGAAGGTTGGACTTTGGTTTTGAGGTTATAACTGCGTGTACAGGTTTTGGATTGTCCTATAAACAAGGGAGACTCCATTCGTCTTCCCTTATTTTTCGTGACCTCGGGTATTGGATCAGGGCTCCGGTCTTGTGAGGGATTGAGGTATTACAATGTGAGGGTTTTTTTTTTTATATAGTTTTGTCCTAAAAACTGTGAGCATTTGAGTGTGGGAAGGGTTTGGATCTTTTTTTTCGTAAAAAGACTTGTTATGTTATAATGTTTATTATTGAATAGTAGATTTCCTAGTTTCTTGGGTCGTGAATTTAGGCAGAGGGCTAAACCACGTTAAGAATATAGTATTGATTCTGCTGTACGTTGTGTGCTCTGTGGGTGTGCTTGTGTCCTATATCAATAAAGTAGTATTAAAGCCCAAGCTTGGGGACTGGGTATTAACACGTGGAGAGAACACACGGAGGAGATCATGTTGCACTAAGGAGCTCACGCAATTGCTAAGGCAATGGTACATGGATAGAGATTGGGTGTCATAGTTATTGTTACGATGAGGGAATAGTAATGAAGAAGAAGAGAATAATTTTTTTTTGTCAAGGGGCTGGGCTTGGGTGTAGGGCAGAACATAGGAGGAGTAGCATCCTAGAGGCTGAATGGATCAAGTAGAGGGGCATTGATCCTATGTGACACGCGTGAGGAGTTGTGTGAGCTCGGTTGACCGAATTAATTAATCGCATTGATCGAGCCTTTATTGGGGTTCGACTGAGCTAACTGAGGGTAATCTTAAGGTTTTCGGGTGTCTTGAATCCAATTTTGGTGTCCGTTTCATCTAATTCTTGATGTATCATTGTGAGCCAAGAATTTGGGTGTTCGGAGGAGTGTTTAGGGGTCACTTTTCTAATTGCTATTGAGGAAGAACTCTAGCATAAATGCCAGGAAAAAACCTATATGGGGAGAGTTTAGACTTTAGCCATAGATAAAGTTTTGTGAGCGAGGGTTTAGACTTTTTCTCTACATAAAGTCATGTGAGGGTTTTGTTAGAAATATGCCCTTCAAGCCAATCATTCGGTGTAGAATGATAAGAGATTGCGTAAAAGACAATCCTTGTAGTACTAGTTTTAATCAAATAAAAGTACCAAATAGCATTTAACCTTTATCTCTTACACTCCTGCATGTTTATATAATCACATATTTTGTTTAATTGATATAGTCCTTGGATATATCAGTATGGGGTTGAACCATAAAAGTTTATAATGGATGAGAACCGACACTTAAGACATTCTTAAAACTAGTCCTAGGTCGTAGGATTTATCAAGACTGTCATTGATGAAATTATTGAACAATTATTGGAGTCTAATTGCAATTACTGAACAATTATTGCATATTATAAATTTCAGCTTTATAGAAAACCTGAGTACAACATAATACAAGACACAAACCCTAACTCTCTCTCCTATACACGATTGTGCATCTCTTCCTTTCTCGGGATTCGTATGCCACCTATGCTACCATTTTTACTGATGTCCATATATGAATGGAAAGAAACTGTATAATTATTATTTAAAAGTTGAGAAACTGAAATTAAAAATTCTTCAAAGAATCTGAAACATAATAACAATTGGTCAAAACTAATACCCTAGTCGTATTAAAACTAAGATAAACATCTCCTACAGTAGCAACCCAGACTTTTTCTCTCGTACCAACTCTCAGAGCAAACTCTCTTTTCTAAAACATTCACATTATCTGAAACACTTGTAATGAATTGTAGATATGATTAGTGGCTCCAAAATCTACTATCCATGAGTCAGTAGAATCAACCACTAAAATTGTTTCAATGTAAAAGGCTGAGGAGGTTCATGTCTCGCCATTAGCAAGGTACTTTGAAAGATCCTTTATCCGTGCCATTTGACACTGGATCCTCCCTTATTGGGTTTACTGTTAGCACATTTCCATAATGTTCTTTCCTATGTTTCTCCGTTCATCAATCTTTCTATTTTCCAAATAATTTTTATCGAACTGTAACTCCTAGGAAATGTGCGCAAAACTAGGTCTACCTGTTGATTAGGACTAATTTTGGTTCCAAGAATCATGGCTATTAAAAGTAGGTCCATCATCATGAGAACATGATCTCTAATGGATGTACTTCCTTGCATTTCTGTCATCATTACTTCACACATAATCTCTAATGAGGCAAGCATGTCAGGCGCCAGCTTGGTTTTCTCTTGCTGAGACCTTGAGGTGTATGATAGGGAACCTAGGATTAAATCCACAGCCTTACCATTGGCTACTCCCTACCACCTCTCTGTATGTTTTCGATGAATGGTGGAACACCTCAGAACCATTGGATGAGCTCATTTTAAGGAATTGATGTACCCACGTTTAATGAACACCTTATCTAAAATCTTTCTCCATTTATCATAATTTGGGCCAGTTAACTTATTATTCTTGAGAATTCTAGTTAGACGGTTGAGTTCTTCTGACATTTCTGGATATATATATATACTGTAATTATTAAAACATTCAAGTGTAGTACAAGTATATTATATATAATGTAAACATAAAAAGACACATATATACAAATTAAGCCTTTTACTATAGTAGTTAACCCTTTAAACTACTACATGCAATAGTGTCTCAACTTACTCACAAACCTTCTAACTTTTAGATGGCCGAGCTTGTAGTAATATTGAGTCAAGCCTACGTTTGGTTTGGACTGCTATTTTGTTTGGATAGATACTACCCAAATAATAATCCAATCACTGAATAATTTGGCTTCTCTAGAATAGTTAACTACCATTCCTTAGTTGATATTCCCTAGAATAGTTAACTACCAATCATTGAATAATTACTAGGTTTATTTTAGCTAAAATACTAGTTCTTCTAGAGTACCATTCCTTAGTTGATATTTTCTAGATGTCCTAGACTTAAGCCCTCCGTAGGGTTGATTGTCACGACCCCATTTTTTGCTAACACAGTCTTTGATACCATAAAAAAAGAAATCAACATCCAATCTTACAAGAACACCAAACAACCTGGGATCGTGATGTTACGGGCTTAAGAAGATCACTCCTCTTAAGTCCTTTAAGACACACTTCATTAGCCCAAACACTAATATCCACAAAACAAAACATCCAACCATTGAAACATCTCAAATACATTCAAAAATTCATGACAACAAACCTTCCTGCCAATATTTAACTCCAAATAATACATCTCGATAATCATTCTCCAATACATCAATATACACATCATATGAGCACCAAGAGTATTCATTACAACATAATCCATATAAACTCCACAAGTAATATATATACAATCTCCAACAAGGCAAGATAAGCATAGCCATTACTTCCAAACTCCTCGAGGCTCTAACTCAGCTCCACCTAAAATGTTGTCATGTAATGGGATGAGTTTCACAAACTCAGTGGGGAGGGGAGGGAGGAGAGGGCAATGCACAGGAAGTTTTGGAAAACATTTTAACTTTGAAATCTTCTTTTGAAAACATGCCATGACAGAATAATATGCAACAAGAATAAACAACTCGAGTAATATAAGATAAGTAAATACTTGGAAATAAGGAGTAATCAACACGTATATGGTGCGAGAAATGTAAAGTAAATAAAGTAAGATCAAAGCTTGATACTGCTTACACACTCGCGTACAAGTCCGTGGTAGTCATGTCAATACACTAACGACCTTGGGCTGCCCGGAGTGACACGGCGCTACCAATTACATTTAATACCATGGTAGTCATGCCAATACACCGACAACGTCGGCCGCCCAGAGTGACACGCGTTACCATACCGCGTTAAAAGGTTGCAACCTTACGCTCGCATCACGTAATCACAACAATCAAGCACTAAACCACATTTAACACTCGAGCATATAATCAAACAATCAACAAATGAGAATCTAATCAACACTTTGCAACATTATTTTTACCCATTATAATATCCAACCATTAACACTCCTATAAGCAACATAAATGCCCTATCTTTGCTTAGCCAATATATATACTAAATATAGTACCCTATAGTGTTTTGCAAAACCAATCTTAAAATAAGTTTTATAAGCAAAATACACACTTTGCACCAGTGCTGGAATTTTTGAAAAATTCAATAAATTGCACCAAAACTCTACAAATTGTGCTCCCAAGCTATGAAATTAAGTTTTAAACATATATATATATATACATATACAAACATTTAGGGAGCAATTCAAGCATTAAAAACGCAAGAAAAATACTATTCACATTTTTATTAAAAAATTTCAGCAATCATGCATTTTTCAAAAGCTCAACCAATTTTGCTTCCAAACCATTAAAACATGTTATAAACACATGTATAAGTATATAAACTACATATACAAGATTTAAACTAAAGGTTAAACTCATATTTAGCTAAATCATTCAATATATAACACATACAATTAACTATTACAAGACATGGATCAAATTAGCTAACATTCATGTATGATGTTCTCTTTGACCTATCTAGCAAGAAACACAAGCATATTCAACAATAAACAACATATATATATGCAAGTATGTAAATCATGCCTCAACTTTAAAATTAAGTTTAGAAAATCCCCTCACCTTTTAAAGATAAAAATGCTAGAAACAAGTAGGACAAGCTTAAGAGATGCAAAAATAAGCTTGAATTTGGTTGCAAAGATTTTGATCTTCCTCATTCTTCTTCAATTTTGCTAAAAACCCTTGTAAAATACTATTCATCCTTTCCTCCATGGCTCACGACTAAATGGGCTGTTTTTTGGGGGGTTTTGCTTTTTATTTTGGTGATAAATGGCTTAAGTGGAAGTCAAATGAAAGTCAAAGCAAGACCAAGTCTTCAAATGGCCAAATGACTAAGTTAACCTTGCATTTTTGCTTCTAATCCCAAGTTTGTCATTCATTAAACTTTTGAAAAATACCCACCTTGTCCTAGTTTGGTCAAAGAAGATGAAAAGTCAACTAATGCAATTTAAATAAAATTTAAATGCACATTTAGCTTAAAAACACTAAATAAGTCATGCAAATGCACATATTATGTCAAATAATAGTTTAAACAAGTAAATGCACATATTATTTTTCAAATGCTGATTGAAGTAAATAAATGCACATGTAATGAATGCTCGGGTCATCACAGTGACTTTTGTCTACATCCTTTAAAGTGATCTTTAGTGAAGAACTCCATCGTTAGAATGGTCGAGTACACTAATCAATTTGTCTTATGATTATCTACGTTTAGTTTTTCACTAATATCTATATTAAGTATTACCCTCCATAGGGATTATACCGTATAGTAAAGCGAGGTAATATTAATTAATTAGTACAAACTAACTAAAAAACTTTAAAGTTTTCCATTCCCCTCTCCCACTCGAATATTTATTTAATAAATGATTTTTACCTATATTTATCCTTAATACTTAAAATCTAGATTTTATCAAAAATAATCTAAGGCTAATAATATTTTCTCTAGAATACGGTTTAGCTGCAGGAAAACGTTATGTCGAATGAATCAATTCTATAATTACAAGAATAAGGCAGAAACATTCATGCATGGATCTTTAAAACGAATAAAGTATAAAATAGCTACTTGAACATCTAAACATATCATAATTTAATTATAAAAGTAAATAAAGTTTTCAGGAATACTTTTATCGCGAAGATCGAAAGAAAAACTTCACCTTTACAGACGAATAAGCTTCACATGCATGGAAGAAGCTTTTGCTCCTTAACTCTGATCTTCCCCTCTATTCCAAAATCCTAGCTTAAGTGTTGATCAAGTTGTGAGACTTGATCTTGCTAAACTAAACTAAAAGAAAAACTATTTCGAGTTTCTTCAAAAGTTGAAGCTTACTCGTGAGAGAAAGAGAGAGATCTCAAAGGAGATGGTGCAAGAGCTTGGGATATAAGCCATTATAGGTGAAAATATACAAGGTAATCTTGTCTTAAAAGATAATCCAAAAGAGTAAAGGATTAGGACTTTGAATTATCTTTTAATTCCATAATACAATGAAATTCCTTTTGCACCTCAATTTTCCTCCATGTGGCTGCCCCACCCATGGCCTAAATACCCTAGACCCATCGGCCCATCTTGGGTCGCGTGCCATGGGTCCTGGCTCAACCCATATGCTCTAATTAATTATTTAATTAATTCCAATTAATTTTCAAGGTACAAATCTAGTATACTATTTAAGAATAAAGTCTTTCTCCAATTATGGAAAAACTATTTTAAATATTTAGTAGCCTTTAGATTTTAATTAATGAATTAATGAATTATGATTTAATAATTATTTAATCCAAAATTCAGCTAATAATCAAATTAGAAACTTCTTTCAAAATAGAAAAATCTATTTATGATTTCTAATTGTCGAAGGATTAAATCCTCTCTTCACAAAGCAACAAGAAAATTTAGTAATGACACTTATAAGGTAAATGGCTAGAAAGGGGACCAAATACATAATTATCCTTCCACTGAAAATGACCAAAATATTCTTGCTAGTCTCCTAGCAATATTTTGCCATTTTAACCTTAGTATATTCCACTAAAAGACTATGGCTGTACTCCAAGATAATTATTGTATGAATAGGAGTTAGTCAATAATATATGACCCTTAGTCTTTAGACCAACTAAGTGATAATGACCACGCTGCCCTCTATATTCACTTATAGCCAAGACATCTTTACCAATTTGTGCTATCACTTCTTTGACTACATCTTACTCCTTAGAACTTTTTACTCATAATCTAACCATCCTCCGGAAGTTATCCACTTGACCACGGGAGTAACCCACAAGTGTAACAACCAATACATCATGTATTACAGTGCACACAAATTCAGGATGATCAACCTGGATCATTTTAAGAGAGTGATTTATTGTATAGATTCCTTATTGCATATGCATGTCTCTTCTAACCAAGTCCAGACACCCAAATCACAGAGTTGTTGACCCATACATAAGATCTCACCCATAGTGACTGAAAGTGCAAGAACTCAACTTCGTCAGTTCATCCATATATACTCAAGATTAAGAGCACTGGCCCACTTAGAAGCTTGTAGGTATAAGTGATCTCTTTTTTTGATAGTACGTATTTTGAGTATCACACCTACAGTGGCCTGTCCAATGCATACACAAGCATAAGTAAAGTAAGTCTGGAACCCTATCTATGATCAAGGCAGATTACCCTACTGTAAAGGGAACTTATTCACAATAACTTCTACCATAATAGAGTGCTCAACTCTACTACTTAGTTATGGACTAAATAGTTCTGCTTAACAAGTAACCATGACTTAGACCTTCTGTACGTAAACCACTACGTACCTAAGTCAACACTTGAAGCAAGGACCTTATACACACACACACACACACACACACATATAAGTCAATCACAAATAAGAGAAACATGTTCATATAGTTAAGATAACAATAATTATGTATTGCAAACATTTAGATATATCAATGATAATGTGCTAGTGGTCTTTTGGGTATACCATTCCCAACAGACTCCCACTTGCATGAAAGTGCACTAGGTTATGCTATGTAACAACTTATCCCTTACTGACTCAATATCTGTAGAGAGACCTTCTTCGAAGGAGCCTTAACAAGAGGATCTGCTAAGTTACTTGCAAAGGCAACTATATTTATTACTATGTCTCCTTTTTGGACATATCCTCAGAGTAAGTGATATATTCTCTCAAAGTGTTTCCTTTCCTACGATTCCTTAACTCTTTATTCAAGTGTCAGTTTATTATGCCACATGTTCAACTTAGTAGACTAATATATATTTCATTTTCCGAAGATACTTGAATATATATGTCATACCACTACCTAGTGATCATGTCCTATGTTTGACTGATATCTGGTTTAGTATACAACATGATGAATATGAGATTGCCAATTGCTGACGCGCATGGAATCCGTGTCATGCCTACTTTCTTATCAGAAATTTTGGGACACTAATAACTAGAAAGTGCAACTCCAAGACTAGAGGGCAAAAAAACCTACTTGGATTTTTACATGTTAAACCAAACAAACATCTCCTAAATATAGTAGCTTGGGATAACGCTAGCACCTTGTTCTTGTAATCTCGTATGAGCTTAATCCCTAAAAACAACTAGTTTCTCTTAAGTCCTACAATAACAATTTGATAAGACAATCTAACTTTTATGGATGACAACATCCTTAAAACGTCTCCAATTAGTAGGATATGATCTACATGAAGACAAGTAATACAACAACATTACTATTCCTTTTGTATGGATCATCAATGTTCTACTCAAAATCAAAGGCTTTGACTGCTACATAGAATGGAATATTCCATGTCCTAGATACTTGTTTAAATCTATAAATGTACCTTTAAAGCTTATTGACCAAATTCTTTTGGCCTTCTGCAATAGATTTGCCTGGTTTCTTCATATAGATACTTACGTTAGGATTTCCATAAAGGAATGCAGTTATGACATTCATCTGCTATATCTCGTAGTCACAATGACAAGCGATGGCAAATAGAACCCTTATGGACTTTAACAAGGCTTCTGGTGAGAAAGTCTCATCACAATTGATACCCTCTTTTTGAGTGTATCCTTTCTAACACAAGCCTAGGTGTTCTATCTATTCATCTCTTACTCTTGTAGTCCTTTTTTGCACATCAAGGGTTTTACCATTTCCAGTGCAACTATAAGGTTCTAGACTTTGTTGGAATACACCGACTCCAACTTAGGTTCCATTATCTCGTGCCAATGGTTAACATCTATGTCAATTACTGCTTCATCGTTATTAGTAGATTTATCAACCTAATTGGAGACTGCCTCGAAAGACTCTCCATAGTATCAATCTGGTTATCTTAATATTCTCCCACTACAACAAGGCTCCGAGGTACCTAAGGATTTTGTTGTTTTGTTTATAGGTGCAGGTGTAATGGAAGTCTCAGAAGTGACTTGTTTATGTGTAGTTTCTGAATTCAACTCTCGATGAATAACACTATAATCCTCAAAGTATCTAGCATGTGTACTTATTAGCATTTTCTGTTCCTTAAGATGATAGAATATTCCATCTCTTGTTCCCTTAGGATATCCTATGAAGTAGCACATCTCAGCCTTTGGTTCCAGCTTCAAAGCAAAGTTGTTCAGTACACAAGCTGGATACCCCCAAATGTGGATGTGTCTCAAACTGGGCTTGCGCCCTAGCCACAACTCATAAGATGTCTTAGGTACCGATTTAGAAGACACTTAGTTCAAGATATCTGTAGCCATTTCTAAAACTTATCCCAAAGCTGATATGGGTAGAGTCGTGTGACTCATCATGGATTTTATCATATCTAGTAGGGTTTTATTCCGTCTCTTAGATACACCATTCTACTGAGGAGTGCTAGGTGTAGTCCACTAAGACAATTTCCTTTTATATATGATTACCTACAAATGAACCTAAGAGGCACTAAAACCTCATCGCTCTAGTGTGTTCATGGGTCTACCATATACATCAGTGTACTCCAATTCCAACACTACTCTTGTCCTATGCCATTTGGAAGAATATGGCCTCTCGGCCACTATGAGACCCGAGTCTTGAATTATATGCTTTCACTTGCTTTATATGCTATTTGAATTAGTATATGTGCATAGATGTGATTTACTAAATGTTATTATGTGAAATGTGCATTTTAATTCCATTTGAATTGCATTTTTGTTGACTTTTCATCTTCTTTGACTAAACTAAGTAGTATACTTTTAATTACATGAAATAATATGCTTAAACTAGTATTTTATCATCTTAAATATCGCTAGAAGGTTTAACTTGAAATATGACGCAAAATGCAAGGTTAATAATTATATTATAGCCAACTTTGACCTTCTTTGACTTATACATATGCATAATATACACAAAATACAAGCCAAAAATACCACAAAAACACATACACTCAGCCGTGACCTTGGGGAAATGGGGAATAGTATTTTTCAAGGGTTTCAAGCAAAATTTGAAGAAATGAAGTTGATTTAAGGCCATTTGCACTCAACCAAAGCTTGTTTTTGCCTATTCTAAGTGTACTCTACGTATATCCAACCTGTATTTCTATATAAGGTAAGGGAAAAACAAGATCTTAAAGTTAAAGTTTGTGTCAAGGTTTTGAAATTGCATATATAGATGTTATATGGTTGTAATGGTTTATGATTCTTGCTAGATAGGTGCTTTAGTACAACATACTTGGATTTTAGCTAATTTAATTAGTGGCTTGGTATAGTTTTGTTGTAAATGTTGTTTCTTGAGTTATTTGGCCAAAATTGGAGTTGAATGTTGATGCATTGCTTGTAAATGAAGTGTACATACTTAGTTGTACTTGTATTGCATAGAATAGTGATGTTATAACATGAAATTGTGAATTGTTGGTGGTGTTTGTTGGCTGAAAATTTTCAACTGCCTAGCAGTGAGTTGTCGGGCTGGTTGGGCTGATTTTGGGTGGCTTTTGGGCTGCCCTGGGGATAGTTTAGGTGTATGATTTGTTGTTTAATTTATAGGAAGTGGTTTGGGGGTTGTTTGGTTGCGTAATTACTAGATATGTTGCTAAAAGTTGGCTTAAATGTTGCTAGGAGTTGAATTGAATGTTGTTTGCATTCTTTTGTATTGTATTTGTTGTTAGAGCTTGAGTTGGAGTTATGTAGGGTCGAAAGTGGTTAAAATATGGTTGTGTATGCTTGAGGTTAGGTAACCTACTTTGTTACCTAATCAATGTGTTCTAAGTGCTTTTAAAGTGTTGAATTCAAAGTGTTGCATTATTTAAAGTGTTGAAGCGTTGTTGTTGAATACCGAAGGGTAACCTACTTTGTTGACCTCTCGGAATGTTAATTGCAAGTGTTTATGTAAGGCATGATAGGGTTATGTCACCTCAGGTAGTAATGGACTTGCCGGGTTGCATTGGCACGACTATAATGTTTTATCCCCTATCCCGTATGATTGGAGAATGTTCATAGGGTGTGGGTCTAGTTTGGGTACATCTGATTGTATCAGTGGGAGAGATAAGAAGTCGGTAGAGTTCGTGATGGTGGTATAAGAAGTGGCATCAACAAGTGTTAGGGTATCCTTATTGATTGTTTACTTACTTTGCATTATTTGAGCTATTGGTGTTCATTGTGCATCATTGTTGCAAATCTCGTTTTCAAAAAGGTTTTCAAGTTAAATGTTTTTCAAAACCTCCTATTTCACCCTCACTGAGTTCATGGAAACTCACCCTTTTTGCTAACATTTCAGGTAAGCCTGAGCTAGAGCTAGTGTTTGGGCCTCCGAAGGTTGAGGTTGAGCCTTATGTTCAAGAGCCCTATCCTTGAGTGCTTGCTTGGATGTTTCTCATGTTATTAAGTGTTTATGTTGTAATGTATGAAAGACTTGGATTTATGTAATATGTCATGTAGTAACTTACTTTATGTTGGTAGTTAAGGTCTTTTGTTGAATGATCAAGAAGCTTGGTTTGTATTATGCTAGCTTGGATAGTCCATTTTGAATATGTATATGTTGTTAGAGTTAAGCTAGCTTTGGTAATCTATTTTGAGCATATGTACATTATGGCTAAGTCTAAAGTGGTTGAGATGGAGGCATTATACTTTGGTTTAATGTTGGATGGTTAAAGTATGAAATGTATTGGTTACTTGTGGTTTATGAAGTGTGTACTTGGATTATGGATTGTATGAAGTGTTGAACATGCTTATGTTTCTAGGAGTCCATATTATAGATGCTATAATGCTGAAATTTCGCTGCGTCTTAACTTGATCATAAGTGGGGTCGTGTTGGGGCATGACAGCCACCTTTTCTTCTAGGCAAGATTCATACTGAGCTTATGGTTCTAGATCTAATGAGCCCAAGAGCCCATCCTCAACCAACCTCTGAATCTGTTCAGGTTTATATGACCCGAATCATAGTTTCATAAGTACAAGCCATTGGTGGATGAAAATTTTCTTTTCTAAAAGGAACTTGAGTATTCAGAATCTACATAATCGCAAATTGGAAATAGTCAGATAGAGATAGAATGAATATATCATGCATACTTCCAAACTTATAAAAACCTTTCTATTAATAGTAAAACGAAATGAAAGTTTAACAAAAGTAATATTTTAAAACAAACATAAAAAACTAAACTTTCTTATGTCTTGAGCACGATAAATATTGTCTAATTCTAAAAACACTATCACCAAAGATTCCAACTTTAAGAGCTTAGATGTTCTTCTACTTCTTTTGCCTCCTACTAACTTACTGCCCTTTGCCCTTTCAGTTTCTCCGTTTATCCTTTCTTCTTTAAACCTTTCGTTTGAGGTTTAAATCCAAAAGAAATGCTTGGGCTACAAAGGCTTGGGCCTTAGATTGCATGATGGCCTCAATTTCCTGAAGCTCCTTCATCAGCTTTAGAAGCCCCATGTTCATCTAGCTCATATTAAGCCTGAACTGGGAGCAGGATTCTAGCAACGTTTCAAGCACCATGTCCACCTATCTGGCAATGTCAATCTGAGCCCCCAAGACCTTAGCAATTTTTTAAGTTATCCATCATCTTGAGAACATGTTCCCAGATGGACGACCCTTCAGCCATCTTGGTTGTCATTATTTCAATATCAATGGCTATGTTCTCATGTTGGTCGCCGACATGTCAGACATAAAGGCTAGCATGTAGGACTTGGCCACGCTATTTGCCCTTTGCCACTTCTCATGGGCTTCTCTTTGGGCATCAATAGAATTATTCCTCAGTTGAGGGCAAGGCTGAGTCAAGACATATTTGTACCCATCTGCAGTGAGTGCTATGTCAAGTTTTTTTTTCCAATCATTAGAGTTTGGACCAGTCAGCTTGTCATTTGAAAGAATAGCCAACAAGGGATTGAAAAAGCCTGTCATATTATCTGGATATTCATGCAACATAATTAAGTATGAGCAAATTATGTAAGACATATATATGTGAATAGTATGCATGAGATAATGTAATAGGAACTTGTGAATGCAAGTGCACGAACATAAATAACTCTTTCAACTATGACTAGTGCCGTAGTGATTACTTTAATTACTACTAAGTTTGGTTTCCCAATATCCGATAGCACTTACTCTGTAGAGAGGTTACTACCTATCTTGAATCGCGTGTATATACCATTCCTTGTGGGATTTCCTAGATAATCCAAACTTGAGCCTCTGTAGGGAGGTTACTCTTAGAAATATCTATAAAGTGATCTACAGCCTAGAACTCCACCGTATGGTGGTCGCTCCACTAACATCTTTTATATGAATTCTTAATTTTAGATCAAGTCGTTAAGTCTAGGAATGATGTCATCCTCCATAGGGAGCATACCGCATGGTGAAGCGAGGTGCCATTACCTTTAACATGATCTAGATATGGAAAGTTGTGGGATTTCCTAGTTCCCTCTCCCACTTGATTATTTGGACTAAGGGATTCTCCTTATATGATTTTCTTCAATACTTAATTCTGGTTTTTTCCAAAAAAGTGGATTAAAGCCTATAATCATTTTATCTAAAACTTTCAAGTATAATATGTAAACCACATAAACCTAATCCGGGTTATTATCCTAACCCTAGGTAAGACTTTTTATAAGTCTCTAGTCAAGTCTAGGTTTTAAGGTAAAATAGTCATCTTAATATTTTCATTAACCAATTTCAATCTCTTAATTATTCTATAGACTTTAACATTTCTAGTCTAATATCTAGATTAATTATTTGACTTGACTATCAAAAACTTAACTTATTTCTAGTCTAATATTTAGATTAATTATTTGACTAGACTATCAAGAACTTAACTTTTTATACTTATAGGATTGCCTATAATTTTATCCTATAAGGTAATGCTAATACTAGACAATTTTTCATAATAAAGCAAAAAAGAATCAATTATGTAAAACCACATAATTTAGCAAACATATATTTTTAAAATTTAATAAACAATTAATTATTAACAACTCCCATAATAATATTTTACACTTTGCTAGAACAAAGTATCTGTAAAATTATTCCATATTAAATTTATGTGAATAAACAACAAAAAAATAATAAATAAATAAAGTAAAAAAAGTATTTGATGTTGGGGTGCCGCTCGCGTGGCCAAGCGTATCCTCGCGCACTTGCGTGCACACCCACCCTTTTTTTATTGTTGTTTATTTTTGTGTTGTTGTCACAATCCTTGGTTAACATGGATTAACTTTTATAAGTTATCCAATCCAATTACATAACCAATATTCGCATTAATATGAGCTTTTAATATCACAGGAATTTTTATTGCGAAAACTCAGGAAAACCTGTTTTCCATAAATTCCTATATTAATACTTGGGAGTTTAAAGTAGTTTCCAAATCTATTTGTTGTAACCTTTTAAATTACTTTTAAACAAGTAATTTAATTAAAGTTCAATCCCTAATTAAAACCACATACAAATTAATTACCAAGAATTAATTCTAATAAACATTAAAGCTAATTAGAACACATAATTCAATATATCAAAAACATATAAACAAAACTGAAATTTTAGTGTTCTAACATTATTTCTTAGTTTCTATAGAATTTAATTATCCCAAGAATAATTAAAACACTAGACTTTTTATCACAAACTTTCAGGAAAAGATAACTTCCATTAATTCCTATGTAAATTCTAAAGAGTTCCAAATGGCTTCAAATTTTATCAATTATAACCGTCTAAATTACTACAACTAAGTAATTTAGTCAAAGTTTAATTCTAATCCAAAACTATAAACAAATTCATTACCATGAATTAATTTAGTAAACATAGAAACTAATAAGATCACACAATTCCATGCATAAAAAACATTAAACAAATATGAATTTTTCAGTGTTCTTAAATTATTTCTTAGTTTGTATTACTAAACAATTAAACTAGTTTAACTATTTCATGATTTAATTTGTTGTGTCTCTGATACCATTGAAGGGAAACGTTATATCGCTTGAATCAAATTCTATAATTACAAGAATAAGGCGAAAACATTCATGCATGGATCTTTAAAATGAATAAAGCATGAAATAGCTACTTGAACGTCTAAACAATTCATAGTTTAATTATAAAAGTAATTAAAAATTTCAGGAATACCTTTAGCGCAAAAATCAAAAGAAATATTTCACCTTTGCAAACGAACAAGTGTCACACAGCTAGAAGAAGCTTTCGCTCCTTAACTCTTATCTTCCCCTCTATTCCAAAATCCTAACTTAAGTGTTGATCAAGTTGTGATACTTGATCTTGCTAAACTAAACTAAAAGAAAAACTATTTCGAGTTTCTTCAAAAGTTAAAGCTTAATCGTGAGATAAAGAGAAAGATCTCAAAGGAGATGGTGCAATTGTAGAGCTTGGGATAAAGGCCTTTATATGGGTGAAAATATGCAAGGTAATCATGTTTGAAAACAGAATCCAAAAGAGTAAATGATCAGGATTTTGAATTATCCTTTAATTCCATAATACAATGGAAATCCTTTTCCTACTCAATTTTCCTCCATATGGCCGCCCTACCCATGGCTTAAACACCCCAGACTCATCGCCCTACCTTGGGTCACATGCCTTGGTCCTGGCCTAACCCATATGCTCTAATTAATTATTTAATTAATTCCAATTAATTTTCAAAGTCCAAATCTAGTATACTATTTAAGAATAACGCCTTTATCCAATTATGGAAAAGCTATCTTAAATATTTAGTAGCTTTTAGACTTTAATAAATTAATTAATAAATTAATTATTATTTAATAATTATTTAATCCAAAATTCAACCAATAATTAAAATAGAAACTCCTTTCAAAATAGAAAAGTCTATTTATGATTTCTAATTGTCAAATGATTAAATCATCTCTTCATAAAGCAACAACAATGCTTAGTAATGACACTTATAAGGTAAATGGCTAGAAGGGGGACTAAAAACATAATTATCCTTCCACTGAAAATGACCAAAATATTCTCGCTAGTCTCTTAGAAATATTTTGTCATTTTAACCTTAGTCTATTCCACTAAAAGTGTATGGCTGCACTTCAAGATAATTACTGTATGAACAAGTGTTAGTCAATAATATATGACCCTCAGTCTTTAGACTAACTAAGTGATAATGACCACGCTACCCCTCTATACTCACTCATAGCCAAGACAGATTTACCAATTTGTACGATCACTTCTTTGACTACATCTTACTCCTTAGAACTTCTAACTCATAATCTAACTGATTTATTTATATTTTTAGGCCTATTTCTTTGTTTTTTTGGAATTAATTATGCATATTTACTTAAGAGCTTGATCACTTTAATTGTATTTTTGTGCATGTAGGAATTAAACGATGAAAGAACAATTAAAGTAAAATCTAGAAGAAAATGCAGTGAAAGAATGAAGCAAGAAAATTTTTGTCTTGAAAAAAATAAAGTGCAGAAAAAGAAAAAAAAAAGATTTGATAGGCTTTTAAATGCCTTGGCCAACAACTTCATGTCCAACGTGGACTTTGGAATAAACAAAGAAAGCAAAAGACAAGAAGTCCACGTTGGACTTGAAAAAAAAAAGGGCCATATGATCAACGTGGACCATTGATCCACACTTAAAATTTCTTTTCAGCCATGAACCAAGGCTAGCCCATGACAAAGTTAGGGCGGTGACTTTTCTTATAAAAAGGGAAGGAACAGAGAGCAGAGGGGGGAGTTACGGCGCAGAGGAAAGAAAAGAAAAAATAGAGAGAATTGCGGCGCAAGAAAGACAGGAGCTGTGCAGTGGAAATTCTGGGAGCACAACGTAGGAAAAAGAATTTCGCAGCAGCAAGCTTTGGTGATTTTCTGCAATTCTTCATTGATTCTGATTCTCGTTCAGGTTTTGTTAATTAATTGGGATTCAAATTGAATAGTTTGACTTATTTAAATTATTTTATGAGGAAGTTTGTAATAATTTCTTTTCATAATTTTGATTTAGATTTGTTAAATATGTGTGGCTAAATTATTGTTTAGGGTAGGATTACTATGTAATAGTTTAATTTTATGGTCTCGAACTTGAATGGATTATTTTGATGCTAGTGTTATATATTTGATTTACATGCTTTATTATTTATCCTATTAATTTATTATGCTTGTAGCTAGTAATTAATAGGAAGTCATATGGTAGATCAAATATATAAATTGGGCTTTGTCGTAACAACTATAGGTTGTACCATAGTTGTTCACACTTAATTAATTAACTCGTGAGCCTAGGATTTTAGGACAAATCTATACTCCGGCTAGATAAGGGACTTGGAGATAGCGTTGCACCTCTAAACTAGGTCTAACCCGTTAATTAGTTAACTTTAGGTGATTATTTAATTAATTAGGCTTGTAGTCTAATTTTGCATCAAAATAGGAAATCCTAAGTTCGAGCCTAGAATTCAACTTTGTATAGGAATCCGATCCCTAAACCTTTCCCAATAGTGATCGAACTTCAATTTCAACTTTCATATTTAATTTTAGTTTTCGCATTTAATTTCACTTTTATTTTGTTTTTAGTTAACTTTCATTCAAATCACTCAATTTACAATTTAATTTAGTTTAATTACTTAGGCACTTTACTTACAGTTTTCTACAAACTTTCAAATTGTCTCCCTGTGGATTCGACCTCGCACTAGCACACTACACTACAATCACTCGTGCACTTGCGAGTTAAAACTTGGCTTAGAATTGACATTAATTTTACCCTAAGCTAAGCACCCATCAAGTTTTTTTTGGCGTCGTTGCCGGGGAGGCACGGTATTGTTTTTGGACTAGTGTAGTATTTTGTTTAAGTATAGTTTTTAGTTAATTAGTTATCTTTGCAAAAAAAAAATAATAATAATAATAATAAATAAATAAATAATTTTTTTTTCTTGTTTTACTTTATTATTTTTAGATTATCTTATTAGTTGGTCTTGTTTAAATAATTAGCTTTAATTCTTTATTTGTTTTCTTTATTATTTTAGTGATTTTATTGTTTTTTATTCATTTAGTAGTTCATTTATTTTATTATTCATTATTTATTTATCTGTTTAGTTTCCTAGTTGTTTATTTTTCTTAAATAGTTTATTTCTAGTTTTAGGATTTTATTGCAATTTAGTTAATTTCCCGTTAGCTTGGCTTCTTGTGTATGCTTGGACGTCGTTCTTTAGGATTGCCTTTAGAACCCTTTGACCCCGAGCCACAAAGAATCCCACATCGTAGGAATCAGAAGGTCTTAACTGCAATCATGGCGGAGCATGAAGGAAATCTGAATGTGCCTCAAAATGTTAATAATCCTCAAATTCCCCATCTTCACATTGTCCCTAATAATCCTGATCCTGATGATATACCTCTTAGGCAGCATTTTTTCCCAACAACATATCAGCCGAATATTGCTATCCGACCACCTGCCATCCATAATGTGGACTTTGATATGAAACCTGGTACGATAGCAATACTTCCATCATTTTACGGGAAAAGCAATGAAAATCTACATGTGCATATTCGTGATTTTCTTGAGATACGTACCACTGTGCATGTTCCAAATGTTACTCAAGAAAATATCCGATTGCGCTTCTTCCCACTATCTCTTAAGGACAAAGCTAAAGAATGGCTTCATTCCCTTGAAGAGGGAACTATTACTTCTTGGGAAGAACTGTTGACACAATTTCTGTTTAGATTTTTTCCGATGGCCCAGACCTCATCTATTCAAGAGAACATCATGACTTTTTCCCAGTTCGATCTAGAGGCATTTCATGAAACTTGGGATAGGTTCAATGGACTCATTCGTCACTGCCTACACCATGGGTTCGATAGACCTAGGTTGCTTCAGTATTTCTATAGAGGGTTGACACCACAGCAGAAAACGATGGTGAATTCAATGAGTAATGGAGGGTTTTACAACCTCACCCCAAATGAGGCATGGGCCCGACTTGACAGTATTGCCAAAGACTTGTTTCAAGACTCAACAATGGATAGAATGGGTAAGCCCACTTCTAGGAGGACACTATATGAGGTAAGCACAAATGAGGACTTAAACTCACAAGTGGCAGCTTTGACCAAGAAATTTGATCAGTTTATATCTTTAGGGTCTACTTCTTCACCTGCCCTACCAAATGTTCAGTGTTGTGCCTTATGTTCTGCAGTGGACCACCCCACACTAGGGTGTCCTCTTGCCTCTCAGTTCCCTGAATTTATTCAGGAACAAGTTTGTGCTGCCTAGGGTTATTCTCGCAATTATAATCCATATTCGAATACATATAATCCTGGTTGACGAGATTATCCAGCTTTCTCATGGCATCAAGGGAATCCTGAACCTTCATTTTCGCAGGCTCAAGTACAAAAGCCTCAATCTAATCCTCTTGGATACTATCATGTGTCTAATGGGACTCACTTTAAACCGCAACCAGGAAATCAATTTCAGCCTAGCCCTCCTCCTCCTGTCAAGACTGATGATAAGTTTGACAAGTTACTTCAAGTAATTCATGCTCAGCAGCAATCTATTGCTAAGTTGGAAACTCAAGTTGGGCAACTGGCCCAACAAATTACTAGGAGGGATGAAGGTAAGCTCCCTGCTCAGACTGTCGAGAATCCACGTGGCTAGTGTAGCAATGTCCACAATGAGACCACCCATGAGCAAGCTAAAGCTGTTATCACCCTTCGGAGTGGTTCCCAGTTAGATAATTAGGTAGGTGAATCTAGTGGAGCAAAGAGAGTGAGTGACAAGAGTAGGGATACAAAAGAGGTTGAGGATAAAGTTGAGAGAGTAGGAAGTGAGTTGGGAGATGAGATAGAGGATAATAAAGAAAATACCATTCCTTCACAGAGAGATGAGAAACAGGTTGTAGATCACAGTGATGATAGTCCTTCTAGGGTGCCTTATCCTACTGCTTTAGAGCGACCTAAGAAAGATGATAAGCAGTCTCGGGTATTAGACCACTTGAAGGATATTAAGATAAACCTGCCTCTTATTGAAGTTATCCAGCAGATACTAGCTTATGCCAAATTCCTCAAAGACTTGTGCATTAGGAAGAGGCAATCTACCCACATTCCAAAGAAGGTGAGGCTGACAGAAAAAGTGAGTAGTATATGCACTAAGGGTCTTCTGCCCAAGCTTAGTGACCCCAGAGCCTTCACCATTCCTTGCATCATTCAAAATCAACAAGTGGACCATGCCCTCCTTGACTTAGGGTCTAGTGTGAATCTCATTCCATTTGCAGTATATGAGCGTTTAGGTTTGGGGGAGTTGACTCCCACAAATGTTACACTTCAGTTGGCAGATCGATTTGAGAGACGACCTAGAGGGATAATTGAGGATGTATTAGTTAGAGTTTGTGAGTTTCTTTTCCCGGTTGACTTCATTGTCTTAGACATGGACTCAGGACTAGACACTAGGCATGCGACACCAGTTCTTCTAGGGAGACCTTTTCTGGCCACAGCTGATGCGGTGATATATTGTAGGACAGGGATAATTGAGTTAACCTTTGGGAATATGAGAGTTAAGGTGAGGGTCGCAGAGGCGGCCAATCGAGTAAGTAGACATTCTGAGGATAAGTGCTTCATGGTTGATATCATTGACCCTTGTATTGAGGAACATGCCCATTCGATGTTGACTGTCGATGATGAGCTTGCAGAGCTTGAGGTAATCTTGACTCAATTTGACTCTGATTCATTTGTGAAAGAGCTAGTAGCTTCTACTTCTGCAGTGTTTAATCCTAGCTCTGACAAGGCTAATGATAGTCGTAGCTCCCTTCTATCCAAAGTTTGTCCTGATCCCCCTCCGGTTAAGTCTCTTCCAGCTTTAGAGCTTAAACCTTTGCATGCGCATATTAAATATGTGTACTTAGGACCTAATGATACCTTCCCAGTAATCATTGCATCAGACCTGACCATTGAGCATGAGGAGAGATTGTTAGGAGTCCTTCGTGATTATCAAATGGTTATAGGGTGGACCATTTCTGACTTACGAGGTATAGACCCTTCATTGTGTATGCATCGGATTCACTTAGAAGATGGTGCTACTCCTTCCCGCGATATGCAAAGGAGGCTGAACCCAAACATGAGTGAGGTTGTTTATAAGGAAGTCATTAAACTTCTCGATGCAGGTATCATTTACCCGATTTCTGATAGTTCATGGGTCAGTCCGGTGCAGGTAGTACCAAAGAAGTCTGGGATCACAGTAGTCCCTAATGATAAGGGTGAGCTTATTCCTACACGCACCACTACTGGGTGGCGTGTCTGTATTGACTATAAAAAGCTTAATGCCAAGACCCGGAAAGACCATTTCCCTCTACCCTTTCTTGACCAGATATTAGATAGAGTAGCCGGATAGGGCTACTACTGCTTCTTAGATAGGTATTCCGGGTATAATCAGATCTCAGTCTTCCCCGAGGACCAAGAGAAGACCACATTCACTTGTCCATATGGGACTTTTGCTTATCGTCGTATGCCCTTCGGTTTATGCAATGCACCAACGACTTTTCAAAGGTGTATGATGGCCATTTTTTCTGATATGATTGAGAAGTTTCTAGAGGTCTTTATGGATGATTTTTCAGTTTTTGGAGCTACATTTGATGAGTGTCTCACACACCTTTTCCTAGTGCTAGAGCGTTGTGTTAAAATGAATTTGGTGCTTAGTTGGGAGAAAAGTCATTTCATGGTTAGACGGGGGATAGTACTTGGTCATGTTGTATCTCAGGATGGTATCCATGTGGACCCAGCCAAGGTTGAGTTGATAGAGAAACTCCCAGCACAAAAAACGGTGCGTGATGTTAGATCATTCCTTGGTCATGCCGGTTTCTACCGGCGTTTTATCAAAGACTTTAGCCACATTGCTCGACCTCTCTCCAGCCTCCTGGCACATGATACTCCATTTCATTTTGATGACGAGTGTGCCAAGGCATTTGAGAAGCTGAAGTCTTTACTGTCCTCCGCACCTATCATTCAGCCTCCTGATTATAGCCTCTCTTTTGAGATTATGTGTGATGCATCTGACTACGCAGTGGGGGCTGTTTTGGGACAACGTAAGGATAAGTTGCCATGTGTGATCTACTACGCTAGCAAGACCTTAGATGATGCTCAAAAGAATTACACTACCACAGAAAATGAATTGCTAGTTGTAGTATTCTCCCTTGATAAGTTTAGATCATACATCCTAGGGTCGAAGGTGATAGTCTACACGGATCATGCTGCCTTGCGTTACTTACTTGCTAAACGGGATGCTAAGCCGCGTCTGATTCGGTGGTTACTATTACTTCAGGAATTTGACTTGGATATTAGAGATAAAAAAGGGAGTGAGAATTCTGTTGCTGACCATTTGTCGCGTTTAGTCCTTGGGTCTCCCACCGACTCCCTTCCTTTTAATAATAACTTCCCTGATGAGCAACTCTTTGCTGTCTCACATAGGATCCCCTGGTATGCCCATTTTGTTAATTATTTGGCAGCGAGAGAGTTGCCTGCTCACTGGGGGCGGGGAGAGAATGATCATTTTATGGCTAGAGTGAAACATTTTATTTGGGAGGATCCCTATCTCTTTAAAGTGTGTGCTGATCAGGTTATCCGACGATGTGTGCTAGAAGAGGAGTTTGATAACATCCTTATCTTTTGTCATGGGGAGGCATGTGGTGGCCATTTTAGAGGTAAGAGGATAGCTGCTAAAGTCCTCCAGTGTGGGTTCTTTTGGCCCACTCTATTCACAGATGCCCAACAATTCTGTAAGAAATGTCATCGATGTCAACAGTTTGGGTCTATCTCTAGGAGAGACATGATGCCCTTATCACCCATTTTAGTTTGTGAGATATTTGATGTGTGGGGCATTGATTTCATGGGGCCTTTTCCTCCTTCGTATGGGTACACTTATATTCTTGTGGTCGTGGACTATATGTCCAAGTGGGTGGAGGCGGTCGCAACTCGAACCAATGACCACAAAGTTGTGGTCAAGTTCATTAAAGAGCATATCTTTTCTAGGTTTGGGGTGCCACGTGTGCTTTTAAGTGATGGAGGACAACATTTTCGCCATAGGACACTTGAGGCATTATTGAAAAAATATTCAGTCCGGCATAAGATTGCAACCCCTTATCATCCTCAGACGAGTGGGCAAGTAGAGGTGTCAAATAGGGAGATAAAATCCATTTTACAGAAAACAGTTAGGCCCGATCGCAAGGATTGGTCATGTCGTTTACATGATGCATTATGGACCTATCACACAGCTTTTAAGACTCCCATAGGCATGTCTCCATATAGATTAGTCTACGGTAAGGCTTGTCACCTCCCTGTTGAGCTAGAGCATAAAGCTTATTGGGCTATTAAAGCCCTGAATTTTGACATGCAGCAGGCAGGTGAGAGTAGAAAATTGGCTTTGAGTGAGTTGGAGGAGCTTCGTTATGAAGCATATGAGAATGCCAAGCTTTATAAGGAGAGGATGAAGAGAATCCATGATAAATCTATTTTGCGCAAAACCTTCTCCCCTTCAGATAAGGTTTGGTTATTTAACTCTAAATTGAAGTTCTTTCCAGGAAAATTAAGGACAAGATGGGACGGACCCTATAAGGTGCTCGAGGCATACCTTTCAAGGGCTATTAAAATTAAACACCTCAAAGATGGGCGAGTCCTCACAATTAATGGCCAGCGTTTGAAACATGCCCTTGATCTGAGTTCGGTCCCTCACGAAGTTGAATCTATAGAGCTACGGGACACTATTGACCTTACATGAGCAATGACATTCGTCTGGCTATCGGAGTTAAATGCAGCGCTTCTAGGAGGCACCCTAGGAATAATTACTTTATTTTACTTTCTTTAATTATGTTTCTCAACTTTTCGGTTGGACCTCCACTAGGTTATAGTGGGCTTTACCATTTTCTCGAAAATGGATTATCTTGTGTAATGGAAGTCTTGGGGTTAATTAGGATGGATACTATGAAAGTAAAATCACTGGCCGAAAGCGTAATGCCTGGCCTTCCCTCTTAAGTATGGGAAGATGTCTGGGGTTTGAGTACGTTGGTGGTTTGAAATTAATGGCCTCTCCTCCGTATTTTTAATGTACTTAGTTAACTCCATTTCTGAAGTTTCACAAGATTTGTCTTACTGGCTGACATTAAATGGATCCAGGTATTTGCATTCTAGCTATCTTTATTATTTCATTGTGCTTATTTATTTTTAGTGAGTCGGCTTTAGTGCCTCCCAGAGTTCGAAGCCTTTGTATGGGGATGTAAATATGGTCGGCCAACAAAAAAATATAAAAAATGAAAAAGTAAAAAATATTTTTATTATTTTATTGTATTTTCATTTTATTTTGCCTTATCCTCTATTGTTTTGCTCTTGAGCTTAATTACAAGTTGTAGATGTGAAGGGTTACCTTTCTTTTCATTATCGATCACTTCAGGTATGTCCATCTACTCCCTCTATTTCTCTTAATTGTTTTCTATTCATGCATTTTCACTATTGGGTTCTCATTATCTGATATTTTCCCCTTCGCATGCCCCTAGCATGTTTTACTCTTATTTGCTTGAGGACAAGCAAACTTTAGGTTTGGGGGTGTGGGTGTTTAATTGTGTCCATTGTTGTTTTGGGGAAAACTTGAATAAAATGTGAAAAAAAATTTGAAAATGTTTTTTCGATCTTTTTGTTTATTTGTGGATTTGTGGTGGATTTTCTGGTAATTGAGGAGTTGTGATGGTGTATTGATTAGCTCTTATGAAGTGATTGAGGAGAGTAGGTGGTTCTTGATTTTATGAGGTAGTTTTGAGTTGAATATTTAGGGTTGATTTTGATGAATGCGAGGCGTGGGGACTGTGAGATTATGCTTAGGCTATTGTGATCCCATGGCTTGGTGGTAAGATAATAAGATATGATGTGGTTGTGATATAAGTGCTCTCCTTTGAGTAGTCTTGTTTGCGTGCCTGAGCCCTTATAGTAAAAAAGAAAAAAAAAGTAAAAAAAGACAAACAAAAAAAAAAATCAAATGAAAAAAGAAAAAAAAACTGAAGAAAAAAAGAAAAAAAAAATTCTTTACTTCTATCTCTTAGCACCACTATCCTTGTATTCATTATCTATCTTTAGGGATATGTGCTTAAGGTGTGCGGTGTTTCGGTGTTCAACATTTCGAGCAAGTAGGGTACGCATGTGGCCTTTCAAAGCCTATTAACCTAAGCCTTAAGTGGTTGGGATTGATGACCTCGAAAGCTAGTTACATGGGGTGTTGAGTTAACCGTCTGGGACCAAGCACCTAATAAAAAAGAGATGAAATATGTTTACTTTTATGTTTTAGAATGAATAAAAAAGGTGAAAGGCATGTATGGAGGACTATAAAGGCAATAGGGTTACAAGTATTATGATCTAATTGTATTAAGTTGTCTTGTTGCTTAGTTACGTGGAGACTTGATAGTGTTTGGCGTAGTCTTGTATTAAACATGTTTTGCCTTTAAAGAAAGAGATCTGAATGAGTTTTCTAAACTACTACACCATAGCATCAATCGTTCCCCGAATCTTGTCCTTTTAATAGAGTTGATTGATTCGTTAGCGCAACCTCTTGATAACTTGAAAATTTGCTTAGATCCTAGTCTTGCTGAGGACAAGCAAGAGGTAGGTTTGGGAGTGTTGATGTATTTATATTTTTAGGCCTATTTCTTTGTTTTTTTGGAATTAATTATGCATATTTACTTAAGAGCTTGATCACTTTAATTGTATTTTTGTGCATGTAGGAATTAAACGATGAAAGAACAATTAAAGTAAAATCTAGAAGAAAATGCAGTGAAAGAATGAAGCAAGAAAATTTTTGTCTTGAAAAAAATAAAGTGCAGAAAAAGAAAAAAAAAGATTTGATAGGCTTTTAAATGCCTTGGCCAACAACTTCATGTCCAACGTGGACTTTGGAATAAACAAAGAAAGCAAAAGACAAGAAGTCCACGTTGGACTTGAAAAAAAAAAGGGCCATATGATCAACGTGGACCATTGATCCACACTTAAAATTTCTTTTCGGCCATGAACCAAGGCTAGCCCATGACAAAGTTAGGGCGGTGACTTTTCTTATAAAAAGGGAAGAAACAGAGAGCAGATGGGGGAGTTACGGTGCAGAGGAAAGAAAAGAAAAAATAGAGAGCATTGCGGCGCAAGAAAGACAGGAGCTGTGCAGTGGAAATTCTGGGAGCACAACGTAGGAAAAAGAATTTCGTAGCAGCAAGCTTTGGTGATTTTCTGCAATTCTTCATTGATTCTGATTCTCGTTCAGGTTTTGTTAATTAATTGGGATTCAAATTGAATAGTTTGACTTATTTAAATTATTTTATGAGGAAGTTTGTAATAATTTCTTTTCATAATTTGTATTTAAATTTGTTAAATTATGTGTGGCTAAATTATTGTTTAGGGTGGGATTACTATGTAATAGTTTAATTTTATGGTCTCGAACTTGGTTGGATTATTTTGATGCTAGTGTTATATATTTGATTTACATGCTTTATTATTTATCCTATTAATTTATTATGCTTGTAGCTAGTAATTAATAGGAAGTCATATGGTAGGTCAAATATATAAATTGGGCTTTGTCGTAACAACTATAGGTTGTACCATAGTTGTTCACACTTAATTAATTAACTCGTGAGCCTAGGATTTTAGGACAAATCTATACTCCGGCTAGATAAGGGACTTGGAGATAGCGTTGCACCTCTAAACTAGGTCTAACCCATTAATTAGTTAACTTTAGGTGATTATTTAATTAATTAGGCTTGTAGTCTAATTTTGCATCAAAATAGGAAATCCTAAGTTCGAGCCTAGAATTCAACTTTGTATAGGAATCCGATCCCTAAACCTTTCCCAATAATGATCGAACTTCAATTTCAACTTTCATATTTAATTTTAGTTTTCGCATTTAATTTCACTTTTATTTTATTTTTAGTTAACTTTCATTCAAATCACTCAATTTACAATTTAATTTAGTTTAATTACTTAGGCACTTTACTTACAGTTTTCTACAAACTTTCAAATTGTCTCCCTGTGGATTCGACCTCACACTAGCACACTACACTACAATCACTCGTGCACTTGCGAGTTAAAACTTGGCTTAGAATTGACATTAATTTTACCCTAAGCTAAGCACCCATCACTAACTATCCTTTAGAAGTTATCCACTTGACCACGGGAGTGACCCACAAGTGTAACAACCAATACATCATGTATTACTGTGCACAAAGATTCAGGATGATCAACTTGGATCATTCTAAAAGAGTGATTTATTGTATAGATTCTTTATTGCATATGCATGTCTCTTCCAACCAAGTCCAGACACCTAAATCACAAAGCAATTGACCCATATATAAGATCTCACCCATAATGGCTCAAAGTACAAGAACTCGACTTCGTCAGTTCATCTACATATGCTCAAGATTAAGAGCATTGGTCCACTTAGAAGCTTGTAGGTATAAGTGACCTATTTCTTTGATAGTATGTATTTAGAGTATCATACCTACAGTGACCCGGTCAATGCATGATAAGTAAAGTAAGTTTGGAACCCTATCCACGATCACGGTAGATCACTCTACTGTAAAGGGAACCTATTCACAATAACTTCTGTCATAGTAGAGTGTCCAGCTCTACTACTTCATTATGGACTAAATAGTTCTGCTTAATAAGTAAACATGACTTAGACCTTATGTTCGTAATCACCACGTACATAAGTCAACACTTGAAGCAAAGACCTTACATAGACACACACACACAAATATATATATATATATATATATATATATATATATATATATATATATATATATATATATATATTGTAAGAGATCTTTTGGGCATACCATTCCTAACATTAGCCCCTTTTTCCTTAGAATATTATAGCCTTTATTTAAAACATTTTAAGTATACTTTAAAATATATTACCTAATCTAGGCACTAGTATCTAAAACATAGGTAAGGTCTACTTAAATTATTAATTTAAGATTAGGCCTTAAAAGATAAATCTTATCTTTAACCATTTTTAAATTATTTTTATAATTAATTAATCCTTAGATTAATATAAATTGATCTTATCTTAGATTAATTCTTAATTATCCATAACCTAAGTAAGTTAAGATTTGTTATTTTAAATCCTAATGGTGGTAGTATTTTCATGCAATCCATAATATTTCATATATTTGATAAAGACAATTAAATATAAATATTAAAGCACAAAAATAAATAATTAAATAATTAAATTTAATTATTCTAGCTATAATTTCTAGATAAACTTTGAAGTTCAATCAAACTCTAAATTTTGACCACAAATAAACTTTAAATACTGTATGAAAACAAAACTCAATAAAACAAACAACCATGGTCTTCTAAAGACCATGGCTTGGGGCCGTCCACCCCTCTTACACGTCCTTTGTGATACGCTAGTGAGGTGGGGTGCCCAAGATCTTTAATTTTTTATTTTTTATTTTGTTATCTTTCTTGCAATCCAAGTAAAACTCTTCTAGTTTATCCAATTCAAACTTGGTTATACTTTTCATGTAATTCAATCTATCTAATTAAAATATCTAAAATATTCTTATTTTATGATAAACGAAAAACACACATTTAAATTTGATTAGATTGAATCAAACATGCAAAAACTTGTAATCTTCATCTATTATAGCTACAACTTGTTTGCTCAAGAATTTTCTTTGTTACAAAACATGAACATGCACAATTCTTCATATTAAACAAAAATTTCAGCAAACAATAAATCTAAAAACTTTCACTAAAAGTTCTTAAACAATATAATTTACACATGCATAAATTGCAACATTTTTCTTTTAATGTGGTGTGACTCTGATACCACTGAAGGTGCATGCTACATAGATATAGCTAAGGTTTTAAAAATTTAAACGTAATGAAAACATAATAGCATTCTTATTTAGGATCAAACCACAAGTTCTAAGACGATTTGATGCATACACATTATTCGCATGTATATAACAATTATGTAAAGATCAAATTCAGCAAGTTATAGAACTTAATACCTGATTTCGTTAGCATAGAAACTTAACAAAAAACACAAACTTTGATCTAGAACTTGATCCGTGAAGATCTACAAGCTTTGGAGACAAAGAACACCTTATGATTTTCTCCTGTATAACCTTCCTCCTTCTTGAAGATGATAAAAAATTGTGGGATTCTCCTTCTTGTTTCTTTCTAGCTTCTCACATGTAAAAGAGAGAGAAGAAGAGAATTTTTCTTCTCTTCCTTTCCTACGTGTGATTGTCTTTAAGGAGAGGTGAAAGTGAGCTCTATTTATAGATGTGAAAAAGCTAGAGTAGTTAATCCAAGTTGAAATAGGAATTAGCTGTTTCAGAATCCAAGTAGGAGTCTCTTGAAACAATCCTACGCATCTTGAATTCACTGCGAACCAACTATACATAACAAAACTCTAGTCTACCACCTCCACCACACATCACGCGTCCTTAGGAGAAGCCCATGTGCCTCTTCTTCTTTTCTTGTATTATTTTGCTAAAATAATTATGTTAGTTTCCAATTTGAGCTACAATAATTCCAAATAGGAAATTCTTCTAAATAAGAAACTTAGTTGCAATTGGATACTATATTTGGCAACACCTAAATACACAAGAAGTAGCTAGAAAACTTTAGCAAACATCTTCATAGAAGTAGGCTAGAAGAGGGACTAAAAGACATAAACAACTTGGCTACTTAAAAGACCAAAATGCCCCTCCTAACCCTATAGCACATTTAGGCTTTTTAACCTTGAATTGTTCCACTAATAAGTCATGGATGTATTCCAAGTTGAATACTGTTGTTCACAGTAGCTCGTCATACTAAGTACGACCTTTGCCTTTGACCTACTAAGTATAATGACCAAAATACCCATCTATGTAACAGTCACAAACAAAAAAAACTTTATTGTATTATCTATTTCTTGATTGCATATTCTCCTTGAGACATTAAATCCTTTAAATAACCATTCTTCGAATATGGAACATTTCATCAAGGGAGCGACCCTTAAGCCAAATATCCGATATACTTCTTGAGTATACCACTAAACTTAGATTTGGATGATCTATTGGATAATCACAAGGGAGCGATTATTCCGTCACGCGACAGCATGGATTCTATATTGCATACGCACGTCCCAACTAGTCATACCTATATGCCCAACACACAAAGCTGTTGACCCACAACTGAGGTCTTACCCATAGTGCATCAAAGCACATGAATTTGATTTTGTTAATTCATCCACATATGCTCAAGATTGAGAGTATTGGTCACTTAGTAGCATAAAGTATGTTTGGATCTCTATCTTTGATAATACCTCTTGAGAGATCATGCCTAAGTCATCCATTCAATGTGTGACACACACACTAGTGAGGCTTAGTACGAAAATCTACCGATAACCAAGGCAAGTCACCCTTCACATGAGACTATCTCACTATAACCTATACCATGATAAAGTGTCCAACTTCATCATTTGGTTATGAACTGAATCTAGAACTAAGTGTCAATGACTTAGACCTTCTATGCTCGATCACTGTGCACCAAAGTCATTCACTATAGACCAAAGGCCTTTATATAAGCGAATACACATAAATAAGACAAAGAGAATAAGGAATGAATGCTTTCATTAATACTAACAATCACAATATATATTCAATGTCACTGAAATGTCACGTGCTAGTGGTCTTTAGGGCATAATAATCCCAACACTTAAATCCGTAAATGCAGGGATCTATGTAATATAGTATGCGCTTGAGTACAGGGTCGAATCCATGAGAAGCCTCCTTAGTGTATTCTAAAGTGTACGCGTGCTGATAGCTAAATTATGAGAATCTAAGTGAAATTTGTTTGGTTTAAAGGGAGCTCTTATTAGTTCTAAAAATTAGATGAAAAAAAAACTAGATTAATTAAGCTAAGAGGTAAGGTCCAACAATAAAGGAGAGGTCTGGGGTGAATTACATGTAGGGCTCAGTTCTTTAGTCTTAGGTTTAAAATTAGTTGATTAGATGTTGGTTGGACTACAAGCCTAATTTGAGCTATCTGATTACTAATCAAGTTTTGATTATATTTACCTTAGTTAATTTCCTAATTAACACTTGATTATAGGTGCAAAAATATCCCTAAGTCCTTTGTCTAGCCATGGTGTAGGTTTGTCCACATAATCCAGGCCTAATAAGTTAATTAACTAAGGGGTAATCAAAGTCTAAGCTAGAAACCAAGGTGTAACCTAAAGTTTCATGTTAATTTGAATACAACCACAAACTACACAATCAAACCAGCCAAAAAGATTGCAATCAAAATCTCATGTAGAAATTATGGTATAACTTATAACTCATCAATTAAAGCACAAAACTAAACAAAAGATTCATCAACTTCAAAACCTAATTAGCTACAAGCTTAATTAAAGTAATCAATGCTTATAAAATAAAATAAAAAAATCAATGAATCCATTGAATAATTCAACATCTAATCAACAAGGATTCAAACCCAAGGCCTAAATACAAGATCTCTACATAATAATCCTACCTAGTTGAATCTACACAAACATTGTCAAATGCACTACAAAATAGTGAAGAATACTAAAGAGATGTTTCCCCATTTTTTGTGATATAATCCTTACTTAGATGTTGTTTGCAAATAAATTTTCACTCCTAATCTTGTTGAAATCCTTTCATTTGAACTTGAAATGATCAAAGATGGTGAAGAAAAGAGAGTAGTAACTCTCTATTATCTTGTTTCTAAGAAAAACTTCTCAAAGCCCCAAAAAATGAAGTCCCCTCGCGGTGCTACTCTTCTTATCCTTTAAAAGATCTCCTTGCCCTACTTGTTCTTTCACCGAAGTAATAAAAAGGAATAAAGTAAATAAAATAAAAAATAAAAAATAAAAAAAGAAAGAAAACTAACTAAATATACATGGCCAAAATCAGCCATGTGGCAAATAACGTGCTTGGCCAAGGCTTTCTTCTTCTTCTTTTTTTTTTTTTTTTCCTGCCTTGGTCAAGAATAGGTCGCACATATCTTTCTTTTATTTTTGTTTCATTTCTTATTCAATCTTCTTTGCCTTATTCTCGTGATTCTTTTACCACTTCATTTTCCCACTCATTTTTGTTCCCAAATGCCACTTTCATCACCAACACCTATATGCAACAAAACACCACAAAATAAACAATTTTAATCGTATTTTGTAAACAATCATAGGCTAAAAGCATAGAGATATGTGCAAAAACAATAAACACATCAACATGTTCAGAGTGTGAATTATGTCACTTGAAAGATCTGTAACCAAGATCTGTGACATAACTAGGCACCGAGAGTTAAGGGTGAATTACAATATCATAATTAGTAATTGGGATTTGAGAAAAATCATTTGTACAAAAAAATTTCTACGAAAATTGTGCAATTTTCTTATATTTTTATCATAATCAGATAAGATCACTAATTAATTATTCGTTTAATAAAAACTGTTCAATTTTTATTGTTTTTCCTTTTCAATCTCTTCATTTCTCTCTTTAATTTCTCCCGTTTCCTCACTCTCTCTTCATTCAACAAAACATTATTTTTCACCACTTTGTGTTTTTTGGTTTTGGTGAAAAGAACCCAACCCATATTAGTTGATTAGAAAAAAAAAATATAGTGAGAAAAATAAGATATCCAAATTTGATGAACATAATTTGTTGTCAAAACCAAACCAGATATACATGTTGAATTTTTTGATAATCTCCCTCTATCAATCTTTTATAAACCACTCCAATTTAGATAAAAGGACAAATTTTTAAATCTCTCAAACCAATCCCTTCACTCCATTTTGACTAGTCTAAATATAGTAAAAATCTTTATCATACCTTAAAAGTCTCCCTTTATCCATCTTTTATAAACCATTCCAATTTAGATAAAAGGACAAATTTTTTAATCTCTCAAACCAATCCCTTCACTCCATTTTGACTAGTCTAAACATAGTGAAAATCTTTCTCATACTTTAAAAGTCCAACTTTTTATATATATTTAGAATATCACCATATCACTTGGGCTACTACAAATACTTGCCTGCGTTTACAGCCATCCTGGTGCCATTTCTAACAAATATTTTAAAAAATTCAAAATTTCAGGGGTTGCAAACGATACTCCCTGAGAGACGTGGCTCCGCCGGTGACCATGACTCATGTCACGACACGGGCCAATCCCTTCACTCCATTTTGACTAGTCTAAACATAGTGAAAATCTTTCTCATACTTTAAAAGTCCAACTTTTTATATATATTTAAAATATCACCATATCACTTGGGCTACTACAAATACTTGCCTACGTTTACAGCCATCCTGGTGCCATTTCTAACAAATATTTTAAAAAATTCAAAATTTCAGGGGTTGCAAACGATACTCCCTGAGAGACGTGGCTCCGCCGGTGACCATGACTCATGTCACGACACGGGGGAAAGGTATTTGTGCACTGTAATTAGCGAGAATTGAGGCCGCAACTTCTTGTATATAGAGCGAGTAACTACCACTGGACCAAAGTCCTAGTGACAGATGTTCACTCATTTACGTGCATTAATCTCCATGCACGTACGGGTCCTATCCACGAGATAGCGGTATCCACCAGTACAACAAACATAAAACTCGATGCTCCTTGTGCAGTCTGGTCTCTCAGGTCACATTGTTGGTTCTGCTAGAGTTGAGTTCTTGGAAAAGGCCTTTTGCAGCTTCATATGTAGACCAGCAAATTGCAGCAGCAGGAGCATGGAAGAGCATCCTCGGTAACCAGCCCCTCATGAGACCGCTGTATCCGTCTTTCTTTATGATGGTTTTGATTACATCACTAATTGAACTGGTTACAAATCTATCACATCCACAGACACCCTGCAGCAACGCAATTTCATAATGCGCATATCAACAATATATGGTGCACAAATTGAAGCATCCCACTTTTCACATAGTCCTGTAACTAAAAACCACAATATGACACCAGTCAATGGTTGAAGTTCAGTTTAGATTTGCAACTGCACAGCTGCACCATCCCAGTAGGAGTAGACCCAAAATTCAAAATTTCATTGATGGTCTACATGGTGCGGACTAGGGTAAGCATATTTCGAATCATTGAGGATAGCTTTCCAAGACAACAACAGCAAAAACTAGCATCTTGAACAACATTTAAATGCAAGTAGACGCACGTACACACACGCATGCACACACATATAGATGAACCTACACATACCCCTACTTGAAGCACAAGCCTATAATCTTGATTCTTCTTCTAGTAAGAATAATAATGGCAACCATTTCCCAACCACGATAGTACATCACAAGATAATTCCTTATTTCCTTCGATATATCACAATTGAACAATGTAAAAGTCACCATCTGTTAATGGTCAAGGCTTCACATTAGATCAGCATATTCAAATACATGTAATGCACAGTTTTTTATTTATTTATTTGAATTGTATGGTAAGGTAAGCATTGCTCAAATAGATAGATAGGTAGATAGATAGATTCTTTTAATGCATCCCATTTGTTTTTTTTACAAAGGGAACCAGAAGAACTTAAACTGTTGATTATTTTTTTCGAGAAATGAATAATTTTATTAATATCCCACCTAGTGTGACAAGGTTTGGTTTGGTTTGGTTTGGTTTGGAATAAATTTTATTAATAAGCACCAAGGGGGTGCATTTCAAAAACTATTTACATCAACATCGTAAAATATTTATACAATATTGAATACTATCTGCATCCACCTTACAAGATCTTTTTGTCCAAAATCATATATCATAAATACAATGGCTTTTTAAGGATATTAGAGTCAACTCTTCATCTTCAAAGACTCTACGATTTCGTTCCTTCAATAGATTCCAAATGATGACAATGCGGATCGTTCGAATGATTTTTTTTCTTGTGCTTGGATGCTTGAATCCCAATCCAAGTACTAACTTCTTCCTGGAAAGACTTAGAAACAACCCATTGTGCCCCCATAATTAGAAAGGCCATCTCCCAAAGGCTTTTAGCCCAAGAGCATCTTAGAAGTAGATGTTCTATTGATTCCATATCACTTTTGCAAAGAAAACATCGATTGACCACAATATGTCCTCTTTTTTGGAGATTGTCCATCGTAAGAATTCTACCCCAAGCCGCCTCCCAAGCAAATAAATGCTACTCTTGTTGGAGCACAAGACTTCAAAACATCTTTCCACGGGAATTTCTCAAACATGTTTGGATCATTATCTCCAACAAGTGCTCTATAAAAAAATTTCACCGTGAATGTCCCCTTTTTATCCAAATTCCATCTCGCTTTATACTCCCTTTCTTGGCTAAGAGCACCATTGTTTAAACATCCAAAGAAATTGACAAACTCGTCCACCTCCCAATCATTAGCCTCTCTAATAAAAGTCACATCTCACCCAAAATTACCATCCACCTCATGTACATACGAGCTAATAGTAGCATTTTTCTCTCGAGCCAAGGAAAAGAGATTAGGAAAAAGAGCCTTTAGTGGGGTATTAGGAGACACATTCCAATTGTCTTTCCAAAGCAAGATCATCTCCCCATTTCCCACATCAAAAGAAATGTGATTCATAAAAGAGTTCCATCCCGTGGCAGTGTTCTTTCAAAGGCCTACTCCATGAGAAATTCTTCTATCACCTGACATCCACCCATTATGAGCCTTCCCAAACTTTGCCACAATGACATCTTTCCAAAGGCTTTCCCTCTCCATCATAAATCTCCACAACCACTTTCCAAGAAGGGCTTTGTTAAACATAAGAAGCGATTTGATACCAAGCCCATCCTTTTCAATTGGTTGTTTGACCCCCCCCCCCCCCCCCCCCCCCCCCCCCTCCTCTTACAAAACAGT
Source organism: Ehretia macrophylla (assembly GCA_037974665.1). NCBI lineage: Eukaryota > Viridiplantae > Streptophyta > Magnoliopsida > Boraginales > Ehretiaceae > Ehretia > Ehretia macrophylla. Next base: position 11,846,556 of record CM075775.1, read on the forward strand.
ATTTAAACTTATCTCCTATACGACCCCACAAAAAACGTTTTTGGATATCTTCTAGTTTCTTCACCATAGAGCTTGGAATGGGAAATAATGACATGAAGTACACCGGAAGGTTAGAAAGAGTACTTTTAACAAGAGTAAGCCTCCCGCTTTTAGAAAGAAATTTCTTTTTCCACCCCGACAACCTTTTCTCAAAATTCAACACAATAGAATCCCAAACATTGTGCTCTTTGTATTTAGCCCCTAAAGGAAGACCAAGGTAATTCAAAGGGAGCGATCCCACCTTACACCCAAGCACATTGACAAGATCCCCCATGTTCTCCACATTGCCCAAAGGAATTAATTCGCTTTTACTAAGATTTATTTCCAAACCCGACACCGCCTCAGACAAAAGAAGAAGACATCGAAGGTTAATCATTTGCTCAATATCCGCATCACAAAATAGAATTGTATCATCCGCAAACAAAAGATGAGAGATAACAATGTTTCTCCCTTGACTTCCCACATGAAAACCCCGAAGATAATAATCACGAACAAGATTCAAGGTCATTCTACTCGAAGCTTCCATCACCAAAATAAAAAGGAATGGAAATAAAGGGTCCCCCTGGTGTAGACCTCTAGAAGCACAAAAGTAGCCAATAGGCCCACCATTAATGATAATCGAGAAAGATGAGGACGAGATACATTTGAAGATCCATTTGCACCATCTATCTCCGAACCCCATTCTCTTTAAAATATAAATAAGGAAATCCCAAGACACGTGGTCATACGCCTTCTCCATAATTAGCTTGCAAATAATACCTTCCTCACCGCCTTTAAGTCTTGAATCCACCACCTCATTAGTAATAAGAACCGCATCAAGAATTTGCCTACCCCCAACAAATGCATTTTGGAATCAACCCACCACTTTCCCAATCACACGTCTCATTCTAATGGCTAAAACTTTTGAAATAATTTTGTAAACACTTCCCACAAGACTAATAGGCCTATAGTCTTTAATGTTTGTAGCTCCATTCTTCTTTGGCACAAGAGTAATAAACGTACTATTTATCTCATCAACAAACTCACCCCTCGAGTGAAAATCGCCAAACATAGCAAGGAAATCATCTTTGAAACTACCTTAGTTTGCTTGAAGAAATGCCAAAGAGAAACCATCGGGCCCCGGTGCCTTATCCCCATTACAATCTTCAAAAGCATCAAGAATTTCCTCCTCATTAAAAGGATTTGCAATCCATTCTCTCATCTCATCTCCAATTGAATCAAATGGGAGATTATCAAGGTTAGGCATCTCCATAGTTGGTTCAGTGTAAAGTTCTTTATAGAAGTTGCAAATAGCTGCCTTGATCCCTTCTTCATCTTCATACCACTCATCCCCAACTTTAATGCGAGATATAAGATGTTTTCTTCTATAAGCATTTACCACCGATGAAAGAATTGAGTATTTTTATCCCCCTCCTTGAGCCAAATTTCTCTCGACTTTTGTCTTCAAGAAATTTCATCCATTCCCACAAGATTTACAAGCTCTTTTTTAACAAAGATATCTTATCTCCCTCTCATTAAGCGAAAGGCCACCATTTGCTTCCTTAATATCAAGGTTTGTGACTTCGACTGTTAAAGCCTCCATCATCCATTTTAAGTCCCCAAAATTCTCCTTACTCCACACTTTGATTTTTTCTTTAACAAATTTTAATTTTTTAGCAATACGAAAACTCGCATGCCCGTTCACTTGAAAACCATCCAACCAATTTTTAACTAATTCCCCAAACCCCTCCACTTTTAACCACATATTTTCAAACCGGAACGAGAAGGGCCTCATCTTATTTCCCTTACCTCCAAAAGAAGAAGATGATGATCGGAAGTGAGCCTAGGGAGAATCTTTTGAGAAACACTTGGGTAGTGGGATTCCCAAGTATTTGATAGAAAAAATCTATCAAGTCTTCAAAAAAGAGGGTCTCTAAAGCTACACCATGAATATAGACCACCCACAAGAGGAATGTCCATCAACTCATACAAATCCACAAAATTCTGAAATTCCTTTGAAGCCACATTATACCCTCTCCCACCATTTCTTTAAGAAAGAAAACAAAACTAGATTGAAATCTCCTCCAATCACCCAAGGGCTATCCCATCTCTCCCTAACCCTTGCCAAGTCACCCCACAACTCCTCTCTACCGCCTCCCTCACCTGAGTCATACACACCAGAAAAGACCCATTGAAATCCATCTCACACATTAGTGAAAAGACAAGACACAGAGTGACTTCCAACAACTTTATCATCGCACAAAAGCGCCTCCGGATCCCACACCACCACAATTCCACCCGATGCTCCCTTTGAAGGAAAAGCAGCCCAAACACAATCTTTCCTACCCCAAAAACTTCTAACTAGATAAATGTCCCAAACCTCGCATTTCATCTCTTGTAAACAAACCAAATCACACTTAGCATCTTTGATACATTTTTTAATAACAGATCTTTTCTCGGCTTCATTAAGCCCCCTAACATTCCATGACAAAATATTAAGTCCCATAAATCAAATTAATGTCCCCAGAGTCACTACTCCGATTGCCAATGATGTTTGAGCTTCCTCCCTTATCATAATTGATTGAACATTACAACCTCTTAACCTCCCTACTCGAGGGACCTTGTTTTTTTTTTACTCGAAGACTCCATTTTACCACCTTTTTGGACCCTTTTTCTTTGTTCAACTCAACTTCCACGATGAGGTCAAAAAGTTTATCTTTGTACCCATTGAAGAAAAGGCCAACCGTTTTACTAATTTTCCCCATCCGTCTACAAATTCCACTCTGGAGATAAACATCCTCATCTAATTGGGTACACATGTCAATAGCATTACCTTCATCTGGGGGCCCCAAACTTGAACCCAGCTCAACACAAGTATCGCCAATACTCTGAACTAAAGCCAAACCATTAGAAAAGTCATTATCTCCTCCAATATCTTAATCCAAACCCTCTTCCATAAATTCACCCGCCGTAGCCGCCCTAAACAACTCCTTAGGAATAACCCAATTAACAATTCTCCCTTGATCCGCCCAAATCCCTTGGGAAACCTAAATGTCAAAAAGAACCCTATTAACAAAATCCAATTTATTCACCACAGTATACAAAGTCCCTGAGGTACATTTCCCAATAGGCTCCAACGATGCCTGACTAGTAACTTTCTTTTCCACTCTAACCCAAATTTTCTTTACTCTATGCACCCTTTGAGAATTGTAACTTCTTCTAACCCTCGTATTTCCACCCAAGTGAGCACGATAAAAGGAAGGTCCTAGTTGATCATCTACCATCTTTTTACCCTTAACCACATCAGCAAAAGACCTCTAGTCTGTCCTCAAGATAGATTTTTCTTTTTCCAACACTTTGTCAAACAACAAATTAGTCTGCCATTTCATTTTACAGTTAGGGCAACACCCCATCAGAGAAAACGATTGATCAGAGATTTGATTATTCAGAAGGACTAGGGGAGAAACATCAGGGACACCACGTAATGCTTTTTAGCAAATCTATTGGGAGGACTTTGAATCCTACGACCAAATGCCTCTTTCCATCCCGACAACACTTCAAAGAACTTAGCCCATCCCAACAATTCGAACCCTTGGGGACAAGAATAGCCCTAGCACCCCCATAGTTTATCTCAAGTAATTCGAGCATTTGACCCCATCTATTCTTTTTGACTGATAGAAAAAAGAGACCTATCATAGGATTTAAATTTCCGCCACCAATTCTCTACCTTTTTTCCCTTCAAAAATTCACCCCAAGGATCAATAAGCCATCTAGTTTATGCAGCCTCAAGGAAAATAGAAAGTCAAGCTTTTTCAGCTTGTTCAAAGATTCAAAGAATTGGTCTACCTTCTCCTTCAATATTGACTTGAAAGTGTTTTCTTTTGATAGAAAAAGATTGATATTTATACAAAAAATCCCGCCAATCTCCCATAATAGGTACCAAAACGCCCTGAAAAGCCCCTAAAAGAACCAAAAAACTGAAAGGATAGGCATGTCATATTCACGTGCGGTAAACAAGCAGGCGCGTGAGATCCACGCGCGCAAGGGAGGTGGCGCGTGACGTCACGTGCGACGCCGGATGTAGACGCCGGCAGCTGGGCTTTGGTCAGAAAAGGGTGACGACTCCAACGGTGTGCTCAGATTTGAGAGATGATAAGGTTAGGGTTAGGGTTAGGGTTAGGGTTTGGTAAAGTGTATAGGTTAGGGTTTGGTAAAGTATAAAGGATAGGGGATAGGGTTTAGTGTCTGTATGGTTTAAAGGCTGATAGGATAGGTTTTGGTTGAGTTTTAGTGGGTAACTGTTGATTATAATAATCATGAAACCAATATCAAAAGCATATCAAACTTAAACTATATTATAATATAATTGCTCTTTTGGATGTCTATGAGTAGAAATATTCCTTCATGTGGCAGTGGTAGCAGATACAATAAAAAGAAGTTTTCCTGAACTACAAGGACATTGGAAAGAAACCAAATTCTTTTTCACAATGCTTATCAATGTAAGTAATCATAAAATCAGAATCCCTTCTTGGCAAAGGAAGGAATTCTTCTCAGCAGCTCCACACAATGGCAAAAACAAGTCCTCTAAATTTCAAATAAAGCAATCACGATAAGAGGACAAAGATGGAGATGATAAGTTATGAAGCAAACAGTCTTAGAAGTTCTGGCAAGAACACAAGAGACAGTCAGGGACTCATTGTTGGAATAGAAAAGAATTTAATAGATAAGGAGAACATAATTACACATAGAGAGGATAAAGAATCCTTCAAGAAGAACCTTTTTCAAGAAAAGAGAGAGGAAATAAAAGAAAGGGAAAACTGAAGAAACAGTACAGAAGAATAGCTTTCCAACAGGCATATGCAGGAGGAGCTCTAAAACTAATCCGCAAACATTTTTATGACAACAAGGATTAAATCAAGAAAGTCATATGAATTTCTGCTGTTAAGAGATGGGAAAATGTTTGAATTAGTAAATAGGCCCCTAATTTCATATCAAAAGCCAGTTAAGATCATACAAGTTGATAGAGAAAAGTTAATCTTTTAAATTAACAGAAAGATATAAGTATAAATTTTTTTAAACATAGGGCAAAGGAAGAACAGGAGAAGTTAATTGAAATCAATTATAAAATATGAGAAAAGGAAAGGGAACATAGGGCAAACCCGTCGCTTTGCAAATTGAAGCAGAAAGCGGCCAGGAATCCCCATAGTAACTGTTAATGTGCGCCAACCACACTAAAGCGCATCACAAGTAACCTCCCTCTGGAATACCATGCCACCCCTTCTTTTCCAGGGAAGTGCTCGGCCTATGGCATAACTTGTCCTTATTTGCATTCCATGGTTATTATCCTTAACTAGCAAGGACAAGCTAATTGGTTTGCTTCAAACACTTCCTAAGCCAAATATTTTCCTTTCATTTTTTCTTTTTTTGGGTCAATATTTTCCTTTTGTTTCATGCACATAAATTGCATATATTAACAGAAGCGTCAAGCCAACAACACAAATGACTAAATCTTGCCCTATTTTGATATGTCGCATATGGACAAACTAGTTTTAGATCAAATGGAGAGGTTAACCATGTCGTCGTCACTATACATGTATAATACATGCATGCCTTGATTATACATGTTATCCATGTTACATAGGGGAATTAGGCATTGATGGCTATTAGCCATCCGACTTGTCTTTTCATTCATAATCTCACCAATCAACAATGAAACTTCCTATTTCAATCAGAAATAATTCTGACAGACCAGAAACAACAATTGGAACAGAAAATGAGTGTATAGAGAGCACAAATGAGCCTATATGAAAAGCGATAAACAAATTTTCACAATAGGAAAGCAACAGGAAATCTAAATTAAATGGTACAATGACAAAAGAAATAACAACTTGGGATTTGAAAAGAACAGCCAGCTCCATCTCAAGGAAAGCAGAGAAAGATAATTATATTCCACACACCAACTGCTTGGAATTAGGATTTATTTAGTTGAGATTAACTAAGATATTATATCATCCATGTTTCCCACTCAAGGTTCAATCAAATGGTTTATCCATTGGCACAGAGCTTATCAACATTAAACATAGAATTTTCTGACGTGGGATGCAGAAAATGAATGCATAGATTGCACGCCGTAACATAGCAAATTCCTAGTTCTGTACTTGAGATAAATAAACACAGCAAAAAGCTTCTTCAACTTCTATAAACTACATAAATTGTTCTCACAGCTATCTTTGACTAATAAACAATGAAACTCTAAATCTGGCACATAAGAAACAATAATATCAGAAAGAAACACCCATCTTCAGTTTCAAAACACACATAAATTCTCCTTTTTCTATTACCAACACAAAGAAATAACTTTTTTTTTTCCAAGTACCAAAATAAAAAATGTAATCTTTGATTAAATTCAAACCCAAAACATATATATACCTGACACTGTAACTGAGTTTTCACTACATCAAGTGGTGTTGTAATCACAGCAGCCAACGCCCCAGCTGCCGCCCCAGCAGTAGCATGTACCATCAACCGCGCATCACTCGCATGCTCCGGTGACACCTCCATTAAACCCCTCTTGGTCGCCTCATATGTTGCGAAATGCACAGCTGTGAACGGCGCATTCATCACAACCGTAGTCCTATACGACGCGTAGAAAGCCCTACCACCCTCCTCCTTCAAAACCCTCTTCACACAATCCAACACACCCTTATACGGACTATCAGTCAACTGCAGCCTCTGCTTCACCATATCCATCGGTGTTAACACAGCATCACCCGCCACCGTGGCACAAACCCCCGACACCGCGTGCGCCGCCGAGTTATTAGGATTCCCACCTGAAAAAGCCTTCTTACAAACCTCGTAAACCGTGAAATAAACGGCATGAGCCGGGCCAGCTCCAAGGCCCATAGCACCTATTCCTCTATAAAGCCCACCAAGCCCATCGGACTTAATAATCGACTTAACGGCGTGGGTGACGCTAATGGATTTAATTGGACAAGCGGTCAATGCTTGCATTTGGGTCTTTACCGTGTCGACTGGGAACATCGCCATGTGCTCAACCATGCCGGCGATGGAGCCGGCAATCATGAACTGCGAGAAATGGAGGCCGTCGTGCGCCGGAGACACCATTAGCTCCGGATGGTATTCCGGCGGCTGTAAGACTTGATAAAGACCGGGCTTTTGGAACTTGGCGGAGGCATCGGTGGCCATAGAGAATTAGGGTTTGGGGGAAGAATGGAAACAGGTTTGATTTCGGGTGCGGGTATGGATATCTAATTCGGGTCGGAGCTAAACGGGTTCTCTCGCCATAAAAATAGAAATTGTAGATGTAGTGCCAGAAACATATGCGAGAGAGGTTGCCAATTTTTCTCATGTTTGGGCGTTTCGTTGACGGGTGTCACTAATCATTTCATTTATTATTTCCTATTTGTATTCTTGATTGATACTATACCGGCTAAATGACATTTGATGTCTTATATTTTGGAGAATTGAGACAATTTGATCTCATATTTTTTAAAATGAATCTTTTAATTTTAAATATAATATAAATTTAATATTATTGATCTAACTTACTTAATTTATTAATTTATTAATATTTTTTACATGTAATAAATTTGATATTATTGACTTAGTTTATTTATTTCTTCACTTTATTAATATTTATTGCACGTCATAATTATTTATTTCATCACTTTATTAATATTTTTTGCACGTCGTAATTATTTATTTCATCACTTTATTAATATTTTTTGCACGTATGGTTTATATCTTTTAAAATAAATTTTTTAATTTTAAATGTATTATAAATTTGATATTATTGACTAAGTTTATTTATTTCATCACTTTATTAATATTTTTTGCACGTAATAAGTCAATTTATTTCATCACTTTATTAATATTTTTTGCACGTAAATGTATTATAAATTTGATATTATTGACTTAGTTTATTTATTTCATCACTTTATTAATATTTTTTGCACGTAACTCTCTTTTGTATGCTTTTTAGTGACAGCAGTGGCCCTATATATTTAGGGGTTAGGTTTATATCTTTTAAAATAAATTTTTTAATTTTAAATGTATTATTAATTTGATATTATTGACTTAGTTTATTTATTTCATCACTTTATTAATATTTTTTGCACGTACATAGCCTTGATAACTCTCTTTTGTATGCTTTTTAGTGACAGCAGTGGCCCTATATATTTAGGGGCAAAAAATATTAATAAAGTGATGAAATAAATAAACTAAGTCAATAATATCAAATTTATAATACATTTAAAATTAAAAAATTTATTTTAAAAGATATAAACCTAACCCCTAAATATATAGGGCCACTGCTGTCACTAAAAAGCATACAAAAGAGAGTTATCAAGGCTATGTGCCAACCACGTAAATGACAAATTGCTAATAAAGGAGGGAGTGATGGGTAATGACTAACATTTTCCGTTTAGGTGTTAATGAGGATATTATTCATATTGAAAGTTTTTTATTGGGCTACTGGCAGACGCTCTTTGGATAGTTTCTAAAGGCTTGACTAAGAGTCACCATTTTCATTTGGTGGGCCGAAAAGGCTTCTTATCAAATTATCTGGGAAAACATTCAATTAATTAGGCTTCCAACGGGGGATTTGCATGAGCCCCAAGAATTTAGTGATGGTTGGATGAATTTAATTTATAGTATAATCTATTTAAATTAAATAGTATTGAAGAGTAAATATCTCCATTAGTTTTTAATATTTGGTCATTGGAACATTTTGGTGATTGATCTTTAAAAGTGAGTCTTTTAGTCTTTAAAGTTTAGTTAGTGGGACAACGTTGATTCCAAAAGCCAAATTCATTAAAAAATAAACGACTTTATCACGTGTCATCCACATGCCTGTTATAATCCAAAATAGTTGAGGACAAAATTGGTATTGCATGGGTCTTAATTTTTATCATTATAAAGCCGCCCCTTTTTCTATCCCCAAATTGATCAAACCCTACCCCACAATTTGCAAAATTGTTTTTGTTAAAGTCGAAATCGAAATAGGATGCAAGTGATGGGGTTGGACTCCACTCTAATGCCTAATAGTTGAAGAATCCTTGTTGGATTACCTGCAAAGCAAAGAAAAGGACGGCGGGTGTTACTACCTATGTTCCCTCCGGTGTGATAATCAGTAAAAGGAAGAAAGTGGAGCTTGGATAGAGTTGTAATAAGTAGTAAAATGAAGTAAATTGCTCGAGTGAGAATTTGTTATCCCCTTTGGATGTTTGCCCATGCCTTTTATAGGCTCACTTAGGTGCATATTACTGTTGTGGGGGAGTGGAACTGACCCACGATGTTAGTGGGAGCTTTTCCCGCAGTTCTCGAGCTTGTGGGAGCATGCCTATTTGGTTTGTTGTGATTTTCTTTTGAATTGGTCTACCATGTTTCAAGCTATTGACTTGGTCACAGTAAGTGAACTCTTGGCCGCTATCTGTATTTTTAGGCATGGAAGCTTCTGTAGCCCGAGCTTCCTTCTAGTGCTAAAAAGAAACAGAGGGAAAAGACCTCATTGGGTGTTTTCCCTTTTCCTCCTGTGAAGAGATTAAGGACCTCAATGAACAGGTCTAAAGGGCCAAGGGTCCATGTCTCTACCCCATCACAGTCTCTCACAACAGTTGCAGTTGCACCAAGTATGGGGGCTTTGGTAAGGGATCTACAACCCTTTGAAGATAGCCCATTTGATCCTGGTGCCATGGGTCCTCCTAAGGCTCTTCCCGCGCTTTGATCTAAACTGTTCAGGGGTTCCAATGCTTGAACTTTCCCAAACCAAGCTCCTTCTCCGACGTTAATCCCCGAGCTCCACCTTTTATGGTTGAGAAAATTCAAGTTCTAAATGAGGATGGCAGTATAAGAGAGGTCACTACTCACCAGCTGCATGCTCCTGAGCTGGTCTCCAAGCACCTCTTTGGTGTCGAAGCTAATTCGACGATCTAAAGACAATAACTGTTAGCTCGAAGAAGAACTCAAGGTTGCTAATGAAAGGGGAGTCGAGCTTGAAAAGAAAGTTTTCGAGCTGCAGGATTGTTGTGTGAATTCTAACGCAAGTGCACGTATCGCAACAAGTAATAAAGTAATGAGTAAAGATCGTTCCCTCGAGGACTGAGATTATTAACTACCGAAATTAATCTAGCTCTAATTTTATTCGGACAATCAAAATCTGAGAGTTTGCAAATAATGACTAAAGAATTGACAAATCTTATAAAACTAGTAACTAACGCAATTACGAAATTACTGAAAAAGTTGATTCATTAATTAAAAGCTCTAGAGGTTCTGATTTCACCAAGATTTATCATACTTGAATCTGTTGATTAAATCCAATTGACGACTATTCCTTATGTTGCCAGCAATTTATCTAATGTAATTATTAATATTTCTCAAGCATTAATAACATACCCCGATAAGCAAGCTACCTACATCTCTGTGATAACTGTGAACTTATGGAATTCATTAAGCCCTAGAAATTTAAGTGATGCACTAGATCTCATAACTATCTCTAGCTTATGACGATTTAATAACATTTCACACGTGGTCTAATCTAGTTATCATTTTTGTTTCAAACCAAACCACAGATCAAACAATTGTTGGCTAGGCAATAACAGGCATTAAGCATAGTATGAAATACTCAGCATAAAAACAGAATAATCCATCAATCAATTAAACCAACATAATCCGAGTGATCAAAATCTAGCTACATCGTAGCCCTAGAAAAATAATCTAGAACATCATCATATATGTAAATATAATCCAAAATCTATTGAAGTTCATGATGAGAGAGAGAAAAAAAACTAGAAATCTCAAGAGAGTCATGGTAAAAGCTTGTCTCTGATTCGTTCTTCCTCGTCAATTTTACAATTTCCTCGCGTTTCTCCTCTCTAGAACGTCGCTTCTGCTCACCAAACTAGCTGCCAGAAAAACTCTTCTCTATCTCACGTTTTTTTTCCTTCTTTTTATGATAGGGTTTCTTATTTTCGCGCCGTTTTACAAAAATACCCTTTAATTTTCTACGATACTGCGCAGCTGCGCTATGACTGCGCTACTTCTGATTTTTCTTCAATTCTTCACAAGTTGCATGCAAGCTCGCCCTTGGACATTTTTCTTCAATTTTGCCTCAAAATCCAAGTTTTCTCATAGAATTCACCTACATCGCAAATCAAGCACGAAACCCGTCAAATTGCTCCAAAAATTACTCAAGAACTAACAATAATTAAGTAAAAAGGTGTTGAAATAATATATCAATAATACACCCAACAAACACCTCCAAACTTAAGCTTTGCTTGTCCTCAAGCAAAAGACACAACTAAGGAAAGAACAACCTAAAAACTAAAGACTCAACACAATATAACTCAAGAAAGCAATAATGTAGGATAGTAAATTTTCACGGCCTCAATAGCAATATTTCATAACTCTACCTTAAAAGGCAATTCCCAATCTTAACTATGAGAAATCTCAATTTCACATAAATTGTATTTTATTTCAAATCCCCCAAGTGAGTGTGTGAATAACCTCTATCCTAATCAATTGTACCCAGATGAGTTTATGCAAGCTAAGTGAATTTTCAATGTAGATCTTTTATTTTCAATTACTTAGGACTTCATAGGCTCACTTTTCATGCCACTCTTCACTAATGTAGGTTAATCAAAGCATTAAAGATCAATAGGACTTTACATTTGGTTGTAATGTGTGGCTAGGGTCAAGGTAGGATAATGGATATAACATAAGGCTAAACTACCCGTAAGCACACAATCATCCTAGGATGTTCAGTGGAGCGCATGCCAACTTGACTTCTTATACCCAACACGTTGTTCTACATATCTATTTTCTTTCTTCTTCCTTTTTCACTTCCTCAACACTCATCCACAAAAATTATAAAACACATAAAGAATCTATACTCTCCCAAACTTGTATTTTGACATTAACTACAAAGAGTGTGGCTCTTCTTCTTTCTTTCATTCCCTTTTTTTTTCCTCAATATTTCATTTTTCTCAAGAACATATCACCCAGTCATAACACCTCCAATTTTTCAATACAACATGTTACAAGTAGGAAGGTCATTAATTGGGGAAATCAAACTTGACAAGTTAAGGAAGCTATTACAGGTTGCAAATGAAAGAAAAGGCTAAATAGGCTCAGAAAGGTGGACTAGGGATATTCAATTATTACAAGGGCTGACTTGAAAGGCTCAAACAATCCAAAGATGACCTAAATCATTTCTCTAATGCTATGCAACCTAGGATTTTGCCTCGAGTGACAATCAAACAAGTTCTAAAGTCCCATTTCATCGTCATTTTTTTTCTGCCACCGAAACTCACATAAACCTTCTCTAAGTACACATATGACTAGATGAGGCTAAGTACGCAATAAGTGGGAATTTTTAGCAAAACAAAATTATTTTTCAGTCAAAATCCTTATTACTAAAATGTTATTCAAGTTTACTCATCATCGGCCTAATTTCTTAACCTTCAGCATCACTTTCAAATATTTTCTTTTTTTTTTCAAATTTTTCTGATTTTTTTTTGAATTGGAATAACAAAACACATAGAAAATAAAAGTACACATAATCTAAGCAGAACAAGTTAGACAGATAAACATCAAATATCAACCCCCAAGACATTGTCCTCAATGGCAAAAATTAAAGAAAAGAAAATAGAGGACTTCCCTAAATATCCCTGTTGTTTATTGTCCGAAGGCTCCTCAAATGTTTCAGCTTCAATTATGCAAAGCAGTTTGTTCCAATAGATGTTATTGTCGTGCTGATATGCTAAACAGGCTCTTCAATTGACACCACCCAACAAGCACAACTTCAACTGCAACTATAATTCAGTCAAAAAGCACAGTGCACTCACAAATTACCCAACCAACACAGAGGTTCACAATTGAAGCAGTCTTGAACATAACATTATATCTATGAATCAAGTTAACTTTGCTAACAGTTTTGAGCAAACACACGGTGAGGACACAACATTCACAACTCACTTGACCCAATCATACATGTTACCCATATGGAGAATACAAATAGAATACCCCCATAACAATACCAATGATCACTGCCTTCTTCTCATGTGTTGCTCAAATCACGAGAATTTTTTTTTCAATTACAATCCGAAAATGCACAACAACTATAAGTACTCACCAAGATACAGACTCGCTTCCTACAGTTGCCTGCGAAACGCTGCCGCTGACGGACTCGGGGTTCCGTCGTTAGCGTTGTTAATCACACGGGTTGGGGGTCTTGCTACTACTTCAAAGGTTGCCGCCGACGCTGCCGAGCTCTTCGCTGACGTTGTCCAAGGTGCTGTCGTCTGTGGGGTGGTTCTGGTGTTGGTTTGTTGGGTAAGAAAGAGAGGTCTGAGATTGTGAAAGAGAGTCAGGTGATAGAGAACGAGAGTGAGGAGCTTGACGTGGCCGCCGGATTTGTCGTCGGCGTGGAAGCCGATGGGTGCTCTTGGGTTTTATGTTTTTGTTTTTGTTTTTTGTTTTGTTTTTGGCTATGGTTGTTTGAGAAAGTGAGTATGTGAGAAAAAGAATGACAGAATGAAGGGGTCTGATTTGAGTTTTTGATTTGGATGGCAGGTTTTGATAGGTAGGATTTGGGTTTGGGTATGATTTGGGTTGAGATGGTTAGAGATCTTAAGATTTTGGTTTGATAGGTGGGTTTAGTAAGTGGGTTTGGTCAGTGGGCTGAAAGAAAAAGAGTAAATTGAAATCGTTTTTTTTTTTTTGAACGTCAACCCAAGGACGCCAGCGCAGCTGTGCTACGCCTGCGCTGCTTTTGCTCCTCACGAACATAACTTGAAATCACAGTCAGCGTAGCTACGCTAAATTTCAGCGCTACTTCACAAACGTCACTTAAACATCGTCAACGCAGCTGCGCTACATTTCAGTGCAACAGCGCTACCTCACAGCTCTATTTTTTTTTTCCTTTTCAATGCGTGCCCTCTATGCAAACTAACCAGCTTTATTTCTGCATTTTATCTCTGAATTAACTTGCTAGAGATTCTCTTGTGATTGTCTTCTTCCAAACTTGTTCTTGAACATAAAATGACAAGAAAAATTAAAAGTTAACCACAACAACTATAACTTGAAAATTAAGTAAAAGCAAACACAACTATTAAAGCAAGAAAAGTTAGAAAACTTGGGTTGCCTCTTGAAAAGCGCTTGTTTTAGCATCAACAGCTCGACGGAGCAATTTTTTCACAACAAATTGAGGTGGACAACGGTCTTGTGCTTATCAAACTCATCATCCCAATAAGTCTTCAACCGTTGTTCGTTGACCTTGAACGTCCCTTTCTCTGAATGGATGACTTTCACAGCACCATAAGGAAACACTTTAGTCACAAGAAAGGGCCAGACCATCTTGACTTGCGTTTTCCAGGAATCCTTGGTTTATAAAAATGTACTTGTTGCCCAGGAGAGAAATCTTTTCCCAAAACAGGTTCGTCGTGCCACTCTTTTGTCATCTCCTTGTAACTTCTTGTATTCTCATCTTCTTCATCACAAAATTCTTCTAGCTTATTCAATTGCAAGAATTCTTTCTACCCACTGCTCGTACATCCATGTTTAGTTGTTTAATAGACTAATATTCTTTGTGCTCCAATCCCACCGGAACAAAATAATTATCTTGTAACAAGTTAGCCTCCAAGGGATCCAATTGACCCCTATGGTTTAACACTATAGCTTGTATGGAAATAATGCGAAAACAACTATCACTCGCTTCTGGGTACTTGTAAGCTTTGAAAACATTAAAGGTTACCTCTTTCTCTTGTACTCACAATCGAAGCTCACCCTTTCAAACATCAATAAGTGTTCTCCCAGTTGTAAGGAAAGGTCTTCCAAGAATGATAGGAATTTCCCTGTCTTCCTCTATATCTAGCACTATGAAATTTGTAGGAAAGATGAATTTATCGACTTTGACTAGTACATCTTTAATGACTCCCCTAGGATGCTTTAACGAACGATCAGCTAACTGTAGTGTTACAGTTGTAGGTCTTGCCTCTCCCAATCCAAGTTTCCTAAAAATAGATAGTGGTATTAAATTGACATTTGTACCCAAATCACACAAAGCTCGCTAAAAAATAACATTCCCAATTGAATATGAAATAGTAAAACTTCCTGGATCCTTGATTTTTGGCGGCAACTTCTTTTGTAGGATAGCACTGCACTTCTCAGTAAGTGCAATCATCTCATAATCTCCAAGCTTCCTCTTGTTTGAAAGAATGTCTTTTATGAACTTCACATAACTAGGCATCTGTTCAAGCGCACCTGCGAATGGTATGTTGATGTGAAGTTTCTTGAAGACTTCAAGAAACTTAGAAAACTGCTTATCAAGCTTATTCTTCTTCAGTCGTTGAGGAAATGGCACTACTACAGGTGGCTCTTGCGTAGGTTGTGGTTGAGCTTCCGCTTTATCTTCATCTTTCGCCTTATTCTTCACTTCACATTTCTCACCCTTCTTGGCTCTCACTGGCTCCTCTAACTCCTTACCACTTCTCAAAGTGATAGCTTTACAATGCTCTGTGCCATCTCTTCTAGGATTCATCTCCGAAGTACTAGGTAAATATCCTTGTTGTCTTTTAGAAAACAAAGCAGCCATTCGACTAAACTGCACCTCTAAATTTCTGATTTGCTCGGATTGATCCTAGTTTCATTCATGAATTAATTTTGCAAAGTCGCCAACTGAGCCAATGCATCCTTCAAGTTTACCTTCTTCTCTGGTGAGGGATTATTCTGCTCAGGCTGCAACACATTCTGAGTATTTTTATAGGACAAATTTGGGTGATAACACAATCCTGGGTGATATATGTTGGAATACAGATTGTACTGCTGCCCATTAAAATTTTCCACATATTGTGCTTGTTCTGTTATGCCTTATGCAAATGAATTGCCTACCTGACATTCTGCACTATAATGTGGACCACAGCAAAACTCACACACCACTGCCGCCTGAATAACATTAGCTGTTACTTGATTATTCTGTATTTGTTTAGCAAGGTTGTCAATTTTTGCTGCCAAAGCAGTTATGGCATCAATCTCATAGATCCCAGTTGTCTTCTTTGGTGTGACTCTCTCGGTCGGCCACTACAGGTTGTTCAAGATAGTATCCTCAAGCAACTCGTAAGCTTCATCCGCTGTCTTGTTCATTAGAGCTCCTCCTGCTGATGCATCAATCAAAGTTCTTGTTGAATTTACTAACCCATTATAAAAATTGTGAACTTGTGTCCACTTGGGTACTCCATGATTAGGACACTTCCTCAGTAACGCCTTATACCTTTCATATGCTTCACACAAAGTTTTCCTTCATGCTGAGCGAAGTTATTGATTTCAATGCTCAATTTCGCTGTCTTGCCAAGTGAGAAAAATCTCGACAAAAATTTGTGTACCAAGTCATCCCATGTTGTGATTGAATCCAAAGGCAGTGAATTCAACCACTCCTTAGCTTGATTCCTCAAGGAGAAAAGAAATAAGCGAAAGCGCAAAGCTTCATTAGTGGCTTCATTATACTTAACCGTACCACAGACTTCTAGAAAATTCACAATGTGCTGATTAGGATCTTTAGTAAGCAGTCCATGGAACGAGATATTCTGATTCAACTGTAGCGTCACTGTCTTCAACTCAAAATTATTCGCTTGAATCGCTGGCCTTCTAATCATATGTTGAATTCCAGTGGGTGGGAAAACATAATCTTTCAGTGTTCTAGGCGGATTTTCTTGATCATTTCCTTCATGTCCTACCACGATTTCAGCTATGGTCTCTCGCAAAGGATGGGTAGTAGCTCTTTTCTCCTTTTTGTTCTTCCGACAAGTTCATTCTATCTCAGGATCGAAGAGCAACAAATTGCTACCTCTCAGATTTCGCATGCACCTACAAAGGATATATTCCTAAAACGCAAACAACACAAAAGAAGAAAACAAAAACAAAATAAAATAAAATCCAAAATTAAATTAAAGCTATTTGGTATCGATATTAATAATTGACACAGTCCCCGGTAACAGTGCCAAAAATTTGTGTAAATTCTAACGCAAGTGCATGTATCGCAACAAGTAATAAAGTAATGAGTAAAGATCGTTTCCACGAGGACTGTGATTATTAACTACCGAAATTAATCTAGTTCTAACTTTACTCGGACAATCAAAATATGAGAGTTTGCAAATAATGACTATAGAATTGACAAAACTTATAAAACTAGCAGCTAACGCAATTACAAAATTAATGAAAAAGTTGATTCAATAATTAAAAGCTCTAGGGGTTCTGATTTTACCAAGATTTATCCTACTCGAATATGTTGATTAAATCCAATTGACGACTATTCCTTATAATACTAGCAATTTCACTAATGTAATTATTAATCTTGGTCAAGCATTAATAACATACCCCGATAAGCAAGCTAACTATATCTCTGTAATAACCGTGAACTTATGGGATTCATTAAGCCCTAGAAATTTAAGTGCTGCACTAGATCTCATAATTATCTTTAGCTTATGACGATTTAATGGCATTCACACTTGGTCTAATCTAGTTATCACTTCTCAGTCTCAAATCAAACCACAGATCAAGCAATTGTTGGCCAGACAATCACAGACATTAAGCATAGTATGAAATACTCAGCATAAAAATAGAATAATCCCAAAATCTATTGAAGTTCATGACGAGAGAGAAAAAAACTAGAAATCTCAAGAGAGTCGTGGTAAAAGCTTGCCTCTGATTTGTTCTTCCTCATCAATCTTGCAATTTCCTCATGTTTATCCTCTATAGAACGTTGCTTATGCTCACCAAACTAGCCTCCAGAAAAACTCATCTCTTTCTCGTGTTTTTTTCTTTCTTTTTATGATAGGGTTTCTTCTTTTCGCGCCGTTTTACAAAAATGCCCTTTAATTTCTTGCGATGCTGCGCAACTGTGCTATGACTGCGCTACTTTTGATTTCTCTTCAATTGCTTCACAAGTTGCATGCAAGCTCGCCCTTGGCCATTTTTCTTCAATTTTGCCTCGAAATCCATGTTTTCTCATTGAATTCACCTACATCGCAAATCAAGCACGAAACCCATTAAATTGCTCCAAAATTACTCAAGAACTAATAAGAATTAAGTAAAAAGGTGTTGAAATAATATATCAATAATACATCCAACAAGGATTAACAGTTAGCTTTAAGGCTAAGGCTTGAGAAGGAGAAGAAAGATCGCAAGGATCTGGAGTCTTCACTCAAGGTTGAGCAAGAAAGAGCCCTTGAAGCCTTAAAGAAAATGCTGAAATATCTCAAGGTCGACATGGCTGAGCTTCAAAGGTAAAATAATGCCTTCTAAGTCACGTTTGACCTCCTTTATAAGGATGTCAGTAAGCATGGGAAGATTTCCATCCAGCATTTAAAATAGAGCCCAAAGTTTGACAGCATAATTGGGAAGACCTGTCGAACTAGTCATGCTCAATCATTCCTCGAAGGCAGGGTCGAGATGTTTAAAGAGGTTAACACATTTTTAGCAACAACCGTATCGAAGTGTTCTTCTGAGTGGACCAGGTTGGCAAAGCTCTCCCTGATGAGGAATAGCTAGTGTTTTTCTTTTTGTAGGGCTCTGCCTTTTTTTTGTAAAGATCTTGCTAATCAATGAAGTTTATTTCTGTGTTGTTTATTTTTGCATTTGTGGACTTTATTGTGTAACTTGGTTTGCCATTTGTTTTGGCTTTGCTAAGTGCTAGTCCAGCAATGCCTTGTTGTTTTTGTGAACTTGTCATTGCACATTACGCCCTTTGGGCATTGTCGCCTTTGTTTATTATTTATAGAGCTCCTAAGGTGCTGAGGAGTCTGTTTTTTGCGAGATTAAGAGCTTGGCTTGTTTTTGTCTTAGCCTTGTAGGCTTTAAACTTCATGAGTGTAGGCCTTATAGGTCCTATGATATGTCCCTGACTTCTCAAGCTTTTGGACTTTATGATCATTGACCTTTGAGGTCTTGAGAAACTATCCTCTTGTCCTTTAACTTGGTTTTTCACGCCTTGGACTTTGTAAACATTGACTCCTTGAGGTCTTGGGGGGTTTATCTCCTTGTCCTTTAATTTGTTTTTTTATGCCTTGGACTTCGTAGACCACGTCGTTTGTTAGGAGGACTGTCGGTGCTCGGTGGTTTTTCTTTTGGCTTTTAGAGTTGAAGAGCTTTTTTGCATCTTATATTGGTCCTCTAGACCTTTTATCTAATGACAATGGATGTGAATTTTATAAAGCAAAAAGATTTTTTATTCAAGATCCGAATATTATTACTTCAACTTTGGTCTTTATTTACAAGAAATATTTCTTAAGATGCTCTGTGTTCCAAGCATTTTTTAGCTCTTTTCCATCTGACTCAACTAGCTTGAAGACCCCTGGGCAGAGTTCCCTTTTGACCAAGTCAAATTAGGGATAATTTCCATTCATTTGATTGAGGTCGGAAGTTGGCTTTCCGTAGTACCCAATCTCCTTCTTGGTTCTATTTAAGTCGGACTCTCTGTAAGAAGGTCCTGACCATGGCTGTTTTTTTTTCTAGCATCTTCGTTTGGGCTTTTTGCCTAAAATCATATAGTAAATCGATGTCTTCTCGTAGCTTCTGCCTCTCTTTGAGGAAATACAAAACACTCTTCTTTTAGTTTCGTTTTGCAAGATCAAGTCCTACAACTTGATCTACACTTAGCTAGGATTTGCAAAAGAGGGGAAGATCAAAGTTGAGGAGCAAAAGCTAGCTCTAGGAGTGTGGAGCTTCTTCAACATTGATGAATTTTTCTTCATTTCGTTTTTCATGATATATGGTATTTCAAAAAATTTTATTTTATTTTAGAATTAAACTATGAACTATTTAGATGTTCAAGTAGCTATTTCATGTTTTATTCATTTTAAAGATCCTTGCATGAATGTTTCCACCTTATTCTTGAATATAATAGAATTTGATTCATGTGATATAACATTTCCCTTCATATAAGCTTTTTGTGATAGACCCAAAAACCCACAAGGCCTATCTTGGTATATCTGGATGCCAAGAACAAAAGATGGCTCTCCAAGATCTTTTATGTCAAAAGTCTTAGACAAATACTGCTTAGTCTCATGAAGCATACGTAGACTATTTGTAGTTAAAAAATATCGTCAACATTCAATATTAACAAAATAAATTTACTCCCGCTATTCTTGAGCTATATTGCTTCAATACGTAGACATATGTTCTAAGTCTGCTAACCATTTTTTCTTTACCAGTAACAATAAGTCCCTCAATAAGATAACCCCAAAACATAAAAGGTTTAAGCTAGGTTTTTTCTCTAGTCAAAGTTCAATAGGAGTCCTAGGGACAACTTGCTAGTAACATAGTTAAGAGTATAGGAAGTTGTTCTAATGGCTTCACCCCCAAGGTGTTACAGTAGGCCAATGATAGTTATCAAGCTCCTCATCATATCCTTAAGGGTGTGATTTCGCTTTACCATGATCAGGGCTACGAGACATGGTATATTGGGTAACAATCCCACAATCCTGTAAGTGCTTGGCAAATAGCCCTATATGTTGTCCAGTGACCTAATGTCTACCATAGTACTTATCTTCCTAATCAGATCTTACAATTTTGATGACCTTTTTAAGTTATTTTTCTACCTTACTATTAAAGATTTTAAATTTATCAATAAGTTCATATTTCTCTTTAATTAAATAGAGGTATCTAGAACGAGAGAAGTTATCAATAAATACAATAAAATACTTGTTACCATACAATGTAATAGAATACGGTCCATTAATATCTGTATATGTTACTTCTAAGAGGTCAGAGATACGAGTAGCACATTTCTTTTAACTTTAGTGGGCTTGCCCTTATGCACCTAATACAAGTTTTAATATCAAATTTAGAAAAGAAAAAAAGTCATTATAACGAGTCTTTCAACTATTTCTTTATCAATATGACCTAATAAAAATTCCATAACATGGAAGAAGTTTCTTCAATTAAGTTTCTTTTACAAGCAAAATTTTCTAAAAAAGAGTTATAGAAATTTTCTAGGATAAAACTGAGATAAACTGTAAGAGAAAAGACATTCACCAATAATTTTTGTGTTAAAAATCAAATTTACTTTGCCATTGTCAAAGTTAAAACTATAACAAAACTTGTCCAAAACGGAAACATAAATTAAATTCCATCTAAAAGACGATACATAAAAAAAATATTTTCCAAAACAAGTTCAAAACTAATCTCTAAAATAAACTAATAAACCTTATGAATTGAACTTCAATGGCTAAATTATTCTCAACTTTAATTTAGACTCTAATTCAGTTGTCCTCAATTTATTTTTTATCCATTGTAAAAAAATGCCAATTTGAACAGTTGCACCACTGTCAATCCATAAATATTTGATAGAACATCAATTAAATTAGATTTTAAACAAACATAGGCTTGTGAATTTCTTCATCTTTCTTTTTTTCTAACCATGATTTGTACTCAACACAATCAGCGCTTTTATGACCTTTTGTTTATAGATGTAATAATTCATTTCAAACTTAGTAGCAGCAACTTCGGGACCTCCTACATTGTGATTTTGGTTTTGATTATGACTATTACCATTCATTTTGAAGTTCTGGCCTTTCTTAAGAGCATGACGTATAAATTTTGAGGTACTAGCATTATCATAATGGTCCTTAGGATTGGGAACAAATAATGCAACCCCAAAAATTTCACTCTTAACTTTTTTTTACCACAACTACACAATGGGTAATCAAGTCTTATAGTCCACCTTATTTTTGGGTGTTAAGGCAGTCTTCATGTGAGAAAACTCATCAGGTAAGGTGTCAAGAGCATGGTGAACAATAAAAGAATCTGGGATTGTCACACCATGGGATTTAAGTTTGGTTTGAACATGAACGACTTCTAGGACATAATCCATAACCGCACCTTGCTTATCATATTTCATACTTGTAAGTCCACTCATTAGATCTTCAGTCTCAGCTGAAGGATCTTTAACAGGATTGCAAGCATATATAAGCTTGAAAAACGCAGTGGAAGAAAACATGAAATACAATTGTTCAAGTATATACTACAATCCCTTGCTTGATATTACATGCAATATATATAAAGACATAAACACAAAAGAAAATTATATACCTCTTGTAGATCTCTTGTTTGATAATCCTTAGAAGAGCTTGAACAAGACTCCCTCTAAGTCATTGTTAGTCCACCAAGCAAAAGAACAAGGACAGACTTCCTTTTCCACAAGTGTAGAAGTCTGAGTTAGTCCACCAAGCAAAAGAACAAGCTTTATTTTCCTCTATGAGTTCTAGTGCTAGCAAACTCCACAAAGGAAAAAAAATCACTGCAACCTCTCTTGAGAGAACAAATGATTTCTCTAGTTTATCTCTTGTACATCAAAGTTGAAGTATATGTGGTAAAGTAAGAATTCACTAGGTGTTATATTATATGTTATATATATTTATATATATATAATGAGGACTATTGATGTATACACATATATCTTTACAAGTCTTTCATGAATATATCCATGTGTCAATCAATATGTATATGTGTCTATTTAATATGACATTTCTATTACATGTATTGCCAACAAAGATGAGAGAGAGTTAGTGAAAAATTCTATGATTACAAAATCTCTCTAATTTGGCACTAAATCAAAATTAACTCATTAATCTTGCATGTATGTATATGTATAGGTCAAATAACTTGAGTAATCATCATTTTAGCTAATCAACATTAGATTAAAAGATTTTTCACTTTGCACTTAAGTCCCTATACATATCTTATAATGACACATTGGCCTCATTAAATTTTAATGGTACTATATACTATTTTCAATTCTTTATCAATTTATGAGCAGAAGATACAAGTCCAATAAAACTTAATCAATATGTTCTATGAGTGTGACTTTCTAAGTTCACCTCCAAATAGCAATAAGAAAACATTAAATGACTTTAATGTTAATTGAACTCTTTGAATCTATTTCAAGAATGTCTCATTCATTCTTGAAACACCCTTAAAGGTCTTGAGTGATATTTAGCAAGACAATTTATAAGGCAATGAAGCCATTAATTAAGTAAACCTATTTAGTTGACAATTACTGTGCAATTCAATCCTTCCATTAATAATGTCTCAATTGAGTAAGAACCATGAACTAACTAAGTTCATTGAATCGATTCTATGCATAGATTAATCTTAGTATAATGAGAGATGACACATGAAAAACCACGTTCCCATCATTTATACCTTGGCCAAGGATTTTCTCATTCAACATCCAAAGTTAGATTGCATAGGACGTTGCCTTACATCAGAGGTAATGGATCCTGCTTTGACAATCATTTGTCACTCGCTATACTAATCGAATGAGAATATGAATGAACATATATCATTTGTGAACAGGACAAGCTTTGTTCAAAAGCTAATCTCAAATACCATACATAGGACAATCATGTTGTCTCAAGTCCAAGGATCATTTGTACAACCATAGCGAATAACAAATCATTAATCCTAAGCCATGTGATTTGTTATTCATGTTACGTTTAGTGATTATTCAACTAATGATCACCCACATGTTTGCTATTTGCATCTCATGCCATTATGGTATGTGACTCACCATCCTCTTATCATTAATATCTTACATTAATCAAAGGTAACACACAAATATGATAGTATGTATTTGATTAATTGATGTCCCATTCAAATAATCTAAGGACTATGAATAGTTCAAGTATTATCGTATTAAAGAAATATGATCACATATTCCTTAAAATTTAAGAATATATTTCTTTAATGAAAAATACTAGGGGCCCATTCATACAATAAAGGAGAATATGAACGATAATATAATGCAGTAATTAAACTAGTATACATCAAATGTCCATTAAAATAAGTTATATATTTATTGCATTAGGGCATATCACTAACAATCTCCCACTTGCACTAATATTATATTGCATAGTACTAGCATATTATACATTGATATCTCATACCCATTTTCCCAACATGACGATTTAGCTATGACTGACTTATAGCTTTAGTAAGTGGGTCAGCTTCATTATTTAATGAAGTTATTTTCTCTAAAATTATATCTTTTCGAGCTATAATTCCCCTAATCATATGGAAACACCCTTCTATGTGCTTGGATTTCTAATAAGATCTGGGTTCCTTAGCTCTTTATCCAAACAGCTTCTTTTGTTGCATCACATGTCGCAATATACATGTTTGCTTGGAATTTTTCCAACTGATTGCTCCCCTATTACAAATAAATATGAGCCCAAATATAGACTATCTATCATCTTATTAGATTGAAAATATTAATCGATAAATCTAGCAATGCAGAATTTATCTCATCTATAAACCAAAATCATATCCCTAGTCCACCAAAATCATATCCCTAGTCTTTCTCAAGTACTTTAGGATATGTTTTACTACTGTCCACCGTTCTCCACTTGGATTGAACTCATATATTCTTGTAACACTTACAATTTGATGGGCTTGTACACAGTATAGCATACAAGAGACTACCTATTTCCGAATCATAAGGCACTTTGTCCATGTGTTGCCTTTCTTCGAAGGTTTTAGGAGATATCCCTTTAGAGGGATGAATTCTATGCCTCATAGGCAATAAACCCTTCTTAGAATTTTTTATCTTAAATTTCTTCAAGATATTTTCTATGTACATGCTTTGGGATAAGCCAATTAATCTTTTCACTCTATCACTATAGATGCGAATTCCCAAGACATAAGTGGCATTTCTCAAATTCTTCATGGATAATGTCTTACTCAACCAAACTTTAGTTGATATCATCATTCCTGTATCATTGCCTATGATAAGGATGTCATCAACATACAAGGTTAGCAAAATGGTTGCGCTCCTACTAACCTTCTTATAAATATAAGGTTCATCCTCATTTATAATGAAACCAAACTCTTTGACATCATTATTAAACTGGATGTTCCAGCTTTTAGAAGTTTGCTTAAGACCATAAATAGATCTCTTAAGCTTGCATTATAACACCCTAAACCGAGCATATAGTTAATTTAATTATTTGCATATATCTATATGTTATTTTAATTATTTGCATGTACTGATTTGCGCTAGTTTGCATACTTCTCGATAAATGTGCATCAAAAATTATTTGCATCGCATTCCTAGAGAGAGTAGAATTAATGCTAATCGAAGTAGAATACATAAATAATAATGTGTAGATGATTTTAGTGGGCTTTTAGTAGGCTTAGTGGACCAGAAGATAATTTATTAGCATTTGGGCCTAGGTAATCTCATAAGAATATAATTGGTAGGCTTATTGGATCATAAGAAGATTAAATAAATTGTTGGGCTTGTTGGGTACCTTAGTGGGCTTATTGGACTATTAAGAAGAATAAAATCACAATTGGGCTTAATTAAAATAGATAGAATATAACTTAAGCCCAAAACATTAGCCCAACCCACATGATAAATCATCTTATAACAAAATAAAAAGCAAGAAATGTCTAGAAGGAGCAAGAATCGGTTGAAGCAAGAGAGGAAGAGAGAGAAAACATGAGGGAGAGAAAGAGAAGAAAAAAGAAGAAAATAAGACAATGAAATAAAGTATGTAATATAGATTCTTGGATGTGAAAGATAGTTGTTAAACCTTCTATAATCAATTGCTAAATGATATACTTATATAAAAACTAGGGTTTACACTTCTGAGCTAATTCTAGAAAGGTTGGAGTGAATATAGCTTTTCTCTTGCTTATGTAGCCTGATCCAAGGTGAGGGAGTTCTCATTCTTTTGTGCATCTTAATTTATTTTATTGTTCATAAATCGTGTAGTTTAATATAATTGTTTATACCTGTGTGTACCTTGCTAAGAATTGATGAAATATCTTTATCTCTTGTTTATATTGTTATAATGCTTATTAATTGTAACATACGAGCGAGGGCAACCTACTTTGTTAACCCTCGATTATGTGTTTATTGAGTTAATGTGATTATTGTACTATATGTGCACTGCATCGTGGTTGCACAACCATTTGGACATGATAGTGTCGGGGAAGCCGGGCAGCGTTGAGTTTGCCAGTATACATTGGCTACCATGGTTGCCCAGTCCCTCGCTCGCCTGGTTTAGAGATTTCAGATTTTGGAGTACATCCAGAGTACACCCACTAGAGTGTTTTGGGTTTATGTTGGCACATTGAAGATGTTCGTGGTTCAAGGATCGAGGTTCGTGATTGATGATCAATACTTGGAGTGTTTGGGGTTATCGAAATCGTATCCTTTTGAAATGCGTGGTATTCAATTGATTTATTGATTCCCTATTGGTTAGTTGTTATTCTTGTGTTTAATTTTTGCATTGCACAAAATACCCTTTGCGAAAACCTCCCAGATACTTGTCCCCTTCCTCACTGAGTATACATGTATTGTATGCTCACCCCTCTTTTAACATTTTACAGAAAAGGTAGTGCTTGGGTACCAAGAAGAAGTTCGAATGTATTATTGAATGCCTATGTACTGGATGCGACTTTGTTGTGTACATGTTTTGCTTTTGAGACCTATGTGTCTTGTGCATATTAGTATGCTTTGGATGGATCTAATTTAAGTTGAAAGTCTTGTATGATTTGGTAGTATAGGTGGCTTGCAATAACTTAGAAGTTTATTATGTTGCCTAATGGACTGTATGTATGCATAGTTGAATGGAGAATGGTAGGTTGACCTAAATTATAAGGAAGTTAAATAGAAAAGATTAGAGTGGTATGATAAGTAAAATTATAAACATAGATGTTCAACAGTTAATGAGTGCATGCTTGTATGTCTTTAATGTCGTAGACTAAGGCTCAGATGGCCTTAGTACTGGGAAAGTTGCGTGGTTGGAATTTGGAGTTGTTGAGAATATTGTAGAATATGGTTTATGGTTTTATCTTTTGTTTACAGGGAACCAGTTAGGCCTAGAAACAGGGAAAACTCGGTCCCTTTTCCTCATTTTTTGTGACCTCGGAATTTGGATCGGGGCTCTGGTCTCGTGGAAGATCGGGGTGTTACATGCACACCTTTCAATCTTCAGATTCAAAACCTAAGGGTTATTTCATATAGATATCTTCTTCAAGATGTCCACTTAGGAACGTAGTTTTGACATCCATATACTAGATTTCATAATCATAGAGTGCAGCAATGGTCAGTATTATTCTAATAGACTTAAGCATAACAACTAGTGAAAAAGTTTTGTCATAGTCAATACTTTGCCTTTGATGATATCCTTTGGCTACCAGTCTAGCTTTAAAGGTATCTACCTTTACATCAACTCCAATATTTCTCTTGAAAACCCATTCATACCTTATAAGTACAATACCTTTAGGTGGGTCTACCAAGGTCCAGACTTGGTTGGAGTATATGGAGTCCATTTGAGCTTGCATTGCTTTTTGCCAGTTCTTAGAGTCGATATCATATATCTTTTCCTCATAAATCGTAGAATCATCAACATGATAACTATCTCCAAGCACAAACAACTTTTGCGTATCCTTAAGAAGATACCCATATCTTTCTGGAGGATGAGATATTCTACTAGATCTACGGGAAACTTGTATGACGACATGTTTCAGACCTTGTTGAATAGGATTAGTGTTTTGGTCTAGATGATTTTGTGGTTCAAAGAACTTTTACTTGAATTTTACTTTCCACCCTTTATTACCTTCTTGAATAAACAATTCTTCAAGAAAAATGGCATCTCGACTTATCAAAACCCTTTGTTCGATAGCCAGGGGTAACCAGATAGAGTGTCCTAAGACTTGGTAGGGAACGAGACTGTGATTCTAAACAGGAAGAGACAAAATGAACAAGAGGAAACACAAAGAAAATAAAAATAATATCCTTTGGTTTCTTTAGGTGGTGTGCTATTGCAGGCAACCAAAAATAAAACCTGTACTACGAAAAATATATGTAGTAGTGGGAGTAAAGATCTTTCCCACAGAGAGTATCTAGCCAAATTTTGTGCTATGTGAACAAGGATTGCGGGGGTCTGAGTATAACGAACACAATTTTTTAAGAAAAAGACAACTAGAAAGCAATTGAAATTGAAATATTGAGATCAATCAAAAGAACGAACCTTGATCTAAGTCAACATCCACCATCGGAATCTTATAACTAATCATTGATACAAGTATATATCAATTCACACTTTAAATATTCACCGTTGGAATTATTTTCCTATCTCTCCTTAGTCGTAGTTAATCAGAAAACAAGCGATCTAATTAACCCTAACTACTAAACAACCACAAACAAGTGCTAAAAGTTTAATCTAGTAGCAGCCTTAAGAATTAGAGAGATCGATGAAGCTAAATAACACAAGCACAAGCGGTTGCATTTAATTTAGTCGAACATTCTTGCTAAGATCTAATAATTCCTGACGTAGCAAATCGTTAAATCTTAGTTGCTTCGTAAATTAGAGGGATCAAATAATTACGGATTTGATATCTAACCTAGCAGTAGATTGTAACGAATAATAAACTAGTAGGCCTCTTAGTAATTAAATGATACAATCATAAAAATAGGCACAGAAGAACATTCGATACTTAAAGCGTAAATTGAACAATAAAAACTAATTAGATCTCACATTTTTCTTGATTCTGAGGCTTCAGTTTCCTTCGACCAAGTATAAAAGTTTAACCACACAGGGCCATAAAGAAAACTCGAAGAAGAAGTTTGGAGAAAATGGGAGAGAGAGATATGTGCGAAATCTGATCTCTTTGTACCTTATTTATAGATTTCGAAGCCTACAAAATTTCCTAAAATAATGGTATCCTCATCTGAATAAATAAGAAGAACATTAAAAGTAAAGTAAAGTCCTAATATAACTAGAAAAACGGTGTTTCCAGCTGTAATTTTCGTGCATCATCTTCTTACGATCTTCTAGAAGTTTCTGGCTAAGGAATATTCCAGAATGTCAAATAGTATAGGTGCAGTAACTTCTAACGTGATTTCGACCTTGATGTAGCCAGTATTTCTCCAAACTCAAAGCATGAAATTTGTAGATCTTCTTCTTGGATGAGAGAGTTATGTCCAGATTACGAAAAGACGTTGAAACTGTCCAGATTCGCTCAAATTGTTTCGTTTTGCACTTAAAACCTCCGTTTGCATCCTAAATCAAAATATAAGAATAATGAGCATATTAAGGCAAAAAATAAGTATGAAAGATTAAATATTAAGGAAGAAAAATATGACATTTTTCATTCTCATGATTAAGATATCCCACAAATCTTCTTTTATTAGACCTAGATTCCAACTTGTCCGTCTTGATCTTTTTAATAAAAGCAGGACAACCCAAAATCTTAACATGCTTAAGACTCGGTTGCCTTCCAATGCACATATCATATAGAGTTGTAGGAATTGCTTTGGTTGGAACTCTATTCAACAGATATGCAACAGTAAGGAAGGCATATCCCCACAAGTAAATATGAAGATCAGTATAACAAATCATCAATCGTACCATTTTTAACAAGATACAATTTCTTCTCTCAAAAATCCCATTTAATTATGGTGTAATAGACGGGGTTAATTGTGATATTATACCAAAATATTTGAGACACTACAAGAATTATACGAAAAGTGACGGTCCAAAACCATCATCTTTTCGTCTTATTTTTCAATTGGAGATGCCCAAGGGACAAAATTCAGTACTAAAGTATTCATCTTCATGATTTTATCGTAAGGCCTTAATACTTTTTCCTATTTGATTTTATACTTTCCCCTTAAACTCTTTAAATTTTTCAAAGGCTTCAGACTTGCACTTCATCAAGTACACATAACTATAACGTAAATGATCATTAATAAAGTTATGAAGTAGTTAAAACCTCCTTGGGAAAATTCCTTAAAGGGTTGACACACTTTAGTGTGTATTAATTCAAGCGATTAAGTAGCTCTAAGTCCCACAAAAAGTAACTTAGTCATTTTTCCTAGTAGACAAGAGTCACAAGTTAGACCAAGTTCACAACCCAACAGGCCAAATAGTCCATTCTGGGCCAACTTAATTGACCTCGTATTACTGATATGACTAAGTCTTAGATGTCACAATTGGTTTGGAATATTTGAGTTATCTCTCGAATGTTTTCGGTTTGAAGTAGTATTTGCACTAACGTTTTCTTTATGCAGACATTCATCCAGTTCAAGATAATAAAGAACATTAACCAAAATTATTTTACCAACTAATTCATTATCATAACGAATTATAAAAAAATTGTTGACAAAAGAAAATTCATAATTTTCTAATACAAGTATAGGAATAAAAACTATATTCCTAATTGTACTTGGTACATACAAACAATCTTTCAAAAATAAAATATGCCTGGTACACAATATATAGAAAGGTTGCCTTTTGCCAATGTAATTGTTGATCCCTTGCCAACCTTCAAAACCACATCATGTCTGTTGTCCTTTAGACTCGTTAAGAAACACAAATATGAGATATTGCACCAGAATCTAAAATCCATGAAGTAGTTAACTTACCAATAAAAAAATTAGTCTCAATTACAAATAAAGAAGAATTACCATTATCCGTAACCTCATTGACCTTGACTTTCAAGGTTTGAAGGTACAAAGGACAATTCCTATGAGACCCGAGCATGCATTCCATGTGTATTTATTTATTTTAAACATTATTTGGTAGTATTATGTGCTAAATATGTATTTATCTATTTTACAACACCATAATTGCATTTTAATTACCTATATATATATTTAAATATAGTCTTATTTCACTTAGTATACCATAGTTGCCTAGTTTTACTCATAAATATACATTTCATACATAAATACATATAAACAAATTACATAATAACTTTGTATGCCAACTTTGACTATTTGACTTGCATTATTAGCTTAATTGACTTATTGACCTTTACATTCATTATTTACAAAACAAATACAATATATATAGATAACAAAACAAACAAAAAGCTAAAAGAAACTTCAAGGGTTGGCTAAAGAGGGGACAAAGAGGAAAAAAATAGATAAAAATAAGAAAACAAGGGTTTGATCATTTTTCAAAGTGATTCTTGCATTTCAAAGCCAAATCAAAGTGGAAATAGCTCAAAGATTGTTCTTCATAGCTTGTTCTTGCCATATCTAGTCTTTTCCAACAATTTTAAGGTGAGGGTTTCAAGTTCTTGCATGTGTATGCCTACTTTGATCCATGGAAATGTTATATAATTGTGTTATAAATGTTTGTAGAGATGAATATATGTTGTAGTAGTGATTTGAGAGCTTTATATACGCATATGAACTTGTTAAAGGCAAAATTGTTGAAAATAAGCTAACTTTTTTGGTTGGAAGATGAGAAATTGAGTTGGCTTTGGTATTTATGATTATATATATGTGATTGGTATATGATTTCATGGCTTTGGAGTGAATTTGGTGAATTTAGGGGTTTATTTTGATGAATTTCCAAAAAATTTAGCCTTGGTGCATTTTTAGAGATTGGCATGTTTGGCTTGTTTAATGCTTGGTTTTGTTGTTGTAATGGGTTCATAATGCATTGTAGATAGTTGCTATATTGATTGTATTAAGGTTATGTGTTGTAGAGATTCATAGGTTGGTTAAATGATGTTAAAAAGTTAGAGTTGATTTGTAGAGATAATGTTCTTTTAAGGGTTAATTGGTGTGAATGTGATAAGGTTATGTTCTTATGAGCTTAGGTGGTGTTAATGTGTTGTAGAGGTCATGTTCCTATGTTGGTATAATGTGTTGGATATATGAGTTATTGAAGCTTAGTTGGAGATAATGTATGAGTTATTGAGTTAATAAATGTTGTAGTATTAATGAATGTGTTGTAGAGTTGATGAATGTGTTGTTGAGTAGTGGATGTGTTGTTGATTAATGAATGTATTATGAGATGTGATGTGAAGTGTTGGGTTGCAACCTTAGTTTGTCATGGTAGCGTTGTGTTGTGCTGGGCGGCATAGGGTTTGCCGGTAATTGCATGACTACCATTGTAATGCCTCAACTCGACCCCTCCTACAATCAGTCAGGATGCAACGGAATTTCGACAGTATAACGACAGTAACTAGGACACCGAAAACCATTGCGTCCTCGCAATTCATCACTCAAGTACTGCTGGCTCAAACATATGGAATGAAAGACCGAAAACCAAATTCTGAATACCAACTAAGTATGTCAACTAAGAATACCAAACAAGAAGCTTGAATAGGAACGCTGAATAAGAACACTGACTAGGACTTCCGAATAAGAATCTCCAATAATTACCGAAGAAAATGCCAAACGTAGATCCCGTAATAGAACACCAACCAAGAATACCAAGTAAGAACTTCAACAAGATCACCGAGCGAGAATACCGAATAATAATCCTAATATAAGAACTCCGGATAATACCGTATAAGAGTTCCACATAAGAATACCGCATAGAAAATACCATAGAAAAAGTCCAAAGAAGTATGCTGAATAAGAATCTCCATATAGAAATCTCGAGGAAGAATGCCGTATAAGATCACCAAATAAGAATCCCAATAATCAATGTATAGTCATAAAGTAGCTTGACCCCTAATTGGAATTCATATGCCTTAGCGTCACATAGTACTCAGTCACCAACTGATATAATGTACGTGCTAACTTTAATCGTATAAGACGAACTCTCTACTCGCATTTAGCACGTTGTACTCAAGGAGATATGATATCTAATTGGTTGAGAATAAGTAAGTTACCTTTTACCACTGTTGCCGCCTCTGGCAATTCCTCCAAGTCCACTACATAGGCCCGAGCCTGAGCCCGCTGCTGTTGAGGTGTACTGCTTGCAGGTCTACCTTGATAACCCTGGACTGCTGGCTAACCCGTAAAACCTTGATACCTGGGGCAATCCATCGCCCGGTGTTGGTTGCTACCGCAACCTAAATACGTCCTTTCCTTCTTTCGACAGTCGGCCTCCAAATGGCCTGTACGTTTATAATAAGTACACAGCGGTATTGGTATACTGACACTGCCTCTAGAAGACCTAGAAACTGAATAAGCAGCTGTACCAGCCTGCTGCTAAGGTGACGCAACACTAGGCCTATACCAACCCTGAGACGGGGCCAGCCTGTACTGTAACTGAGCCAGATAAGACCCCTGCTGAAACTGAGGCCGATCGTAACCCTGCTGACCCTGCGGCTGAAATGGCCTCTTGCTAGGCTGACTAGGTCCAATCTATCCCCCTTTCCTCTTTTCTAGTATGGATGCTGCATCAAAAGCCTCAAAAAATATATCATACTGATTCAGGGCCATTGCATCCTGAATCTCTGACCTCAAACCCAACATAAACCTTCGGGTCTTGCATTCCTCATCTGCTACAAACTCCGGTGCATACTGGGACAGTCTAGTAAAAGTGGCCTCATATTGAGCCACTGAAGCATCCCCCTGAACCAAGGATAGGAACTCCACCTCCCTCCTTTCCCGTGCAATCCTCTGGACATACTTTGTCCGAAACGTTCTAAGGAAGGAATCCCAAACATACGGAGTACCTCTTGCCTCCCAACCAACTTTCACTGTGCGCCACCACTCCTCTGCCTCATCATCAAACAAGTAGACTACAAAAGTGACTTTCCTCTCATTAGTATAGTCTAGAGGATCGAATATCTTCTCTATCTTATTAATCCATGCTTCCGCCTTCCTATCATCTGGCTCTCCCTAAAATCTTGGCGGATAATACCCCAAGAATTCCTTCAGCGTACCACGCCCGTAGTAACCACCCTGAACATTCAACAATTGAGTCTGTAATGCCTGTGCTTGGGCAGCCTGCCCTGCTAGTATCTGCGCCTACCCTGCTATTATCTAAGCGTGCCCTACCATAATCTCTGTAATCCTATCCATGGCAACACCAAAACGGTCATCACCTCTATCTCGGCCCGGTATAACATTATCCTGTGGCTCGTCAACTACCTCAGGCCTACCTGTGGTTCTTGGTCTACCAGGCATTCTTCTAATCAAAGAGTTAGCACAGGTTACAGCACATAGATAGGCTATAGACAATTATTAACACATAAACAAAAAACTCACATAAAACACATAAATCACTTAAGTATCAATCACATAAACAAATTGTTCACATAATCACATAGTCACTAAATCGCATAATCACTTAATCACTTAATCATATTAACACATATTTCACTTTTCTTTCACTTCATACATACTTTCATGATAAGACCACTACCCACATTCCGAGGATACCCCGGCTGATAGCTAAACATGCGCTCTGATACTACTAAATGTCACGCCTCAACTCGACCCCTCCTACAATCAGTCGGGACGCAATGGAATTTCGACAGTATAACGACAGTAACTAGGACACTGAGGCTCTAAACCAACCTCTTCGCAACTCATACAACCAACTCCACAAACAATTCAACAATTAAACAACACAACCACAATATACATTAAACATTCTTTTACCATTGCATCCAAAAGTTATACGCCTCCGTTCCAACATCATACATTTATTATATAAAATACTTTTCCCAAAATAGATTATAGCCCACCTAGCAACCTAATCATGTTCCAAAACAAGATTACTAAGCTAGCAACATTTAATCTACTATCTTTACATCATCTTATATAACATGAACTTTTAAGTGAAATACAAGACAACTAAGTTTAATATACAATATAACAAAAGAGTACAACATCATAAATCAGGGACAAGACTCTGGCACATAGGACTCGTCCACATATGGCACATTATCCTCCTCTGGAGGCACGTACCTGTAATCTGGATCGGTAACACCTGTATACATGCAATAATTGAGAGTGAGCTTATATAAAACAAGCCTAGTGAGGATTCGATAGATCTCTAACAATATTTACTATACTCCTTGGAAATCATCATTTGAGCAGTAAACACACAATGAATATCAATAACATTATAAATGCAACAATAGCAATAACTGTAAACATACAATAAGGATACGATACATTTGTTGATGAAGCTCCATACACCAATTCAATGCTTATCAACTCCTCCAAACTCAATGACACAATCTTGAGGTACCTTGACCTAGACCCACACCCCATGGCCTCTCCGCCCATGAGAGATAGGGATTAGCCATGACAACTGTGCCCGCAGCCCATGTTGCCTCCCAAGGTGACACAACATTATCAAAGCTCACAACAATGAGACTCAATTCGACAAGTCAACAACATTGGTTGCCCGACTCCCGACTCCCGACTCATAGCAACAATAACAATCAGTTAACAATGTAACACCCCGGATTAACCCCGAGCGTTCTCCTTACGGTTTTGTATCAACAATCAACAATCAATAAACAATTAAACCATATTTCAACAATCAATTAAAAAACAATTAACAATCAACATATATATAATCGTGAACCAATTAAGTTAGATGATAAGTAGGCCACCCAACTCAACCTGCATTAACCATACATCCAAACCCTAGTCTAGCCATCAACAACTCACAATTCAATCACTCAAACACCGACCAAACAACTAAAGGCATAATTCAACATTTTAAAGAAAGACAATCCAAACTTCTAAAAGTCATAACTTACATTCTAATAATCCGATAACCTTCAAACCAATTTCTATCACTCACCCACTCAATCAACAACATTCACCCCCTCGGAAACCAACCATAAACCATCTAAATCAAGCCCTACAACCCTAAATCCCTAGTGCATCATGGCTGAAATTTTTGGACTTTCTCACCGACATTGCAATCGAAATTTCAGAATTACAACATTACTACCACATATTAAACAAACTTTTACAAACTAATAGCAAGCAATTTCAACAACCACAACAACATTTATTCAACAAATAGCCAAATACTCAACTTTTAATACCCGAAAATAGAAATGCATACTACGACTGTTCAAATCTTATATAAACACATATAAACGATCCTTAGCATGCACTGAGCAATAATATAACATCAATTCAACTTTCCAATGGTTCAAAATTCAATTATATTCAAAAACATAAAAATCACATTTTGAGATCTATAATTTTTCTCTCACCTTTGATGTTGTTTGATGCAAGGAAGGTGTAGAATGGATGCCCAACAAGCAAGAACAAACTTTGATTCAAGTGCAAAGGCTTTGTATTGCAAATTATAAGAGAAAATTGAGTAAAAATCAAGCTAAAATGGCCTTGGTGGTTTCGGCCATGTGTGTGTGTGTTTGTAGTGTTTTGAGTTTTGTTTTTGTGAGCTATTTTAGTATATTAGGCATATATAAGCTTGGTCAAATAAAATAAAAAAAGTCAAAGATGGAAACTAGTTAGTTTATTTAGTATTTTTAGTGTTTTCTTGTCTTTTAATTTAGTTTATTGACAATTTCTTGCTCAAACATTAAATTGACACTTAAACTAATTCTAGATAATTTATTTTAGGTGACAAAGAGTTTTACATTCAAACATTTCCACTCTAGTCAGTTTAAAACTTGATTTTTGCAAAAGAAAGTGTAAAAACCTTTAAAATTTTAAAACCGATTCAAAATCTGTTTTAATCAAACACGGGTCTATTAATTCCCGAGGACTAGGTTTTAAAACGTTTAAAACAGCCCTGTAAAAATTTTAGCGGACAGGTGTTCAAAATACTATTCACTAAAATTGCAATAAAATTTCTAGTGCCAATTTTGATAAAAATTTCATGAATGCACATATAGCATGTATTAAGAATATAAATCACATATTTAGAATATTCTAATTCATATAACACATAAACAGGTCAAATCATGCAAATCGAGGCAAAGACTCGCAAATAGAGGTAAAGACGAAAACTGGGGTTTTATAACCATGTACTAGTCCTTTCTCTCGTGTGGTCGGTGAAGGCCATAGTGAGATTGGTCGTAGGATTGTGTACATCATGAGTACACACGCGGGAGAGAGAAGTGTTTAGTTCGTGGCGGAGTTATAAGGTGTCGGCTTCAACGAGTGTCTAAAATGGTAACTTCTTGATGTGTTGTTTAGCGTGAATGTTTCAAGGCTGTTAAGCGTATGTGAGTATATGGTTGCTAATATGATATGTTGTTTCTAATGTGCTGCAAAAGGTTTTTGGGTTAAAGCTTTCAAACTTCATTTTATCCCTCCCTCACTAAGCCTGTTTAGCTCACTCCTTTTTAATGCGTGTTACAGGTGTACATGATGTTGATTATGTGTGTGAAGAAGGAAATAATGAGGTTGATCATGTGTTTCATGAGTAGTTGATGCACTTGACTATGAAACTATGTTTTACTTGCTTTAGTAGTTGTTATGTATGGTTTAGTACTTGTCTAATTTGAAATATTGTGAACCCTAGCTTCTTTTGATGTATCTATATGGTTGGTCATGTTGGATCATGATCATAACTAGTTAGGCTTATGGCTTGTCGTCTATTTATATTCAATTATGCTTTGGTTATGAAAGTGTTGTCTACTTTTGCCCAAACAAATGTATGAATATTTAGTGTATTCTCGCAAGAGAATGTTGAAGTGATGTTGTATATGAATGATGCGAGCTAGAGAATGTATGTTGTGTATTCTTTGTTGCGTTGGTTGTTCATATTACTGGTGTTATAATGCCTATGTGTCGTCGCGACCGGGCTTAGTTTCCGAAGGACCGGGTTTGGGCATGACAATTCCTCTTCCAGTGCCTATCCTTGTAGAAGTGAACTTTCTTTTGCCAGCACCATCCTTTGCTTTCTTCTTACACACGCCCCCTACTAACTTTAAGAGTTGAAGCCTCTTTTTTGCATTTTTTCTTTTCTGAATTTGAAGAAGTTGAAGAAGAGGAAACAATAAGAAGGGCTTATTTTCCTTTACCCTTTGTCATTGAGTAGCTGTCAACATGTTTAACAGCTCTGGGAGAGAGGCCTCAAGCTTGTTCTTTTGGAAATTCACAATGAACTGATTGAGAGATGGAGGTAAGGATTGAAGGATCAAGTCCGTCTGAAGATTGATATCCGTGACAAATTCTAAAGCCTCAAGTTGGGTAATCAAATTAATCATCTTGAGGACATGTTTATTAACATCAACTTTTTCTTCTGTCCTAGCCCTAAATAACTCTTTTGATATCTCATATCGAGCTATTCAACTATGATCTCCATACAACTCTTTCAGGTTTAGAATCATACTCTTGGCATCTAGCATATTATCACTCTGACATTGCTATTCATTCATCATATATGCAAGAATATAGTTCCTAGTACACTTGTCATGTTCTATCCATTTATCATATGTTTCACGCTCTTCTTCTGTTGCATTTTCAGGAAGAACAGCGGGGGGTTTTGGTCTAGAACATACTCGATTTTCTCCATATTGAGAACTATTCTCAAGTTATAGAGTCATTCAATTAAATTTGGTCCTACTTGTTAGTGTTGTCAAGTATACGTGAAAACATGTTCAAAGTAGTTGCCATTTTGAGTTCCACAGAAAATAAGATTATTAATTTAATGTTGTCTTGTTAAACTATTTAATTTGGTCTTCAACTAAATGGCACATCCCACTAATTTTATCAAATTCTATACTTCCTAATTAGAAATGTAAATCTAATAAAAGCATTAATAGGTAACCGAGTTCTCTTTCATGGGAATATCCTCACCTTTTGTGGATTACTGAAAATACCCAGGCAGTAAGCAACTCTTACTATTTACATCTAATGTAAGATTCAGTCTTTTTCCCCTAATCCCCAAAACCTCACCTTTAGTGGTTTATTGGCCTGATGAGTTAGTTAGATCTAGGCTCACTATCTTAGTTAATGCGACAATTTGAATTCCATAACCTCAACTTTGGTGCATTACTAGCCATGTAATGTTGAAACAATATTACTTCTCATGCTTACTAGGTTTACAAAATACTCATAATGAAATATGTCCTCATACCTTTTGGTTAGCCAGAAAATATCAATTGAGCAAAAACATCCCTACAATGGTTGAGGGCCATGATAAAACTATTTTACCAATTACAATTTAATGTGTAGATTTGGGTCTTTAATTAGGTCTTATTTTGTGTGACGCCCGAGACCTAGAGTATGCATACATCACTTATTTGCATATATTTTGTGCATTTACTTGCTTAAATGTTTATTTGATATAAATGTGCAATTAAGTGTTTAGTTGTCTTTTATATGAAATTACATGTTTAGTTAAGTTTTAATATTGAATTTTGAGTTGAATTATTTTAGTAAATAAATAAATGTGCATTTATATTATTTTCACAAAAGTTTTTAAAGAAAATTGTGCATTTTTCACTTAAAAGACTATTTTTCAAAAGTTACTATTTATAAGCGTTTTCAACCGTAAAATTTTTCCGTTTTCAAATTTTTTCCATGTTACATGACTTATGTGAGGCATGAGAAAAATATTATTTTGTGCATATAATCTCGGAAAGAGTGAGATACAAAATTATTTCTCTATTGTACGAATTGTAACCAACTAAATTGCATTTAAAGGACTTTTAAATTTCATTTATTGACTTTTTCTTCTAAATTGTAAAACTAATATTCTAAATATTTTAAAATTTAGTCTACTATTATTTATTGAACCATGACTTTGTAAAATTAATTTAGGAATAAATCAAAAAGTTTAAAGTAGACGTTTTGCAAGAAAAAGTAACGTTTTTAAGTCAAATAGTGAAAATCCATCAACATAACTTATCCTTTGACTTGTTGACTTTTCTACATAATATATAAAGCCCAAAAAAATGCTTAAAAATGCAAAAATCAGCCAAAAAATGTCTAAAATAGCCAAAAATAGGAGTTACGAGAATAGTAACTTTTCTTCAAAAATTGCTTAATTTGATCTTCCAAGCTTGTAGAGTTGATTCCAAACCATCCAAAAGCTTCTTCCTTGCTTGCCATTGCCTTGTATGGTGAGGAATTTTCTTTAAAATTGTATTTTGGTTGAATTTTAGTTTATGTCAAAATTTACAAATGTTGATAAATGCTTTGTTTCTTGTTATTATTGCTTCAAATATGCTTTAATATGTATGTGGAGCAAACTTTTGTAGTTAGTTAGTTTTTTGAATGGTTGAAAATGGTAGTTGATGAATTAAAGAAGATGATGAATAGTAATTTTAAGGATTTTTGTGTAATGTTGATCCTAGGCTTGTAACTATGCTATTTATTGGTTCCTATAGTGCTATTGGACATAGAAAAACACTTATGTGAGATTAGAGTGAGTTTTGCTTGCGTAGTTGCTTAAAACTAGCTAAACACTACCCGTTTTACAAAGGGGTTTCGGGGTAAATGCGGGTCCAGGCACGTTTGGACATCATAGCTAGTGTTTAATAGGTGTGGAAGTACTAGAAATGCATTCGTTTCGCTTAATTGAACTCCGGTTAGGGGACTTGTAGTGTAAATGCATAAAGGGGATTTTCAGGGCTTTTGAGGTAATTGCGGTTTAAAGTGTGATTTCATGGTTTTGAATGATGCCATAATGTGTATTTAGAAGTGTAATATAGTTGGGTTATGAATTGGGAAACTTGTAATTGGTATATGCTTTGAATTAGGTCTTGAGCTAAAGGGATCGTTTGACCAAGTGTTGACTTTTCACTTTTTGATTGGAGTTATAGTCTTAGTAATGTATGGAAGCACTTTTGGTACTATCGTGGCATTGAATTGAGGGGCGGTTTGGGTAGCTACAGTTCAAAGTGACACGGGGCCTTCCCGAGCTTCTGTGTCAAAAGCGAGGTTTAAAGTCTTGAGTAGGTGTCTATTAGCATTCTTAGAGATGTAGTATATTTGGTTTGTGGAAATTGCACTTTGTGTTTCACCTGGAAGCTAAATTGTATTGGTAAATAAATGGGAAATGGGCTAAAGTTAGGGTTAATGTTGTAACTGTGTTGCAATGCTACTTTTCATGCTCATTTAATGTCTATTAAATGGTTGGTTTGGAGTTTGCTTGAGTTTCATTTGTATGAGTATGAATTTGAGCTAAAGGAGATTAGTTTAGAAAGTTGAGATAGTTACTAGTAATTGGCTTTCAAATGATTAGTTAAGAGCTTAGATATAGTTACATAGAATGTTATTTCCTTTTGGAAGTTCGTAAATTGAACTATATGTTTACTTTGTTAGAGATTGAGCGATTATGCCTATAACTTTTTCATACTGCATATTAATTGTATTATAGGTGTGAAGTTATGCTTATATAACTTATTAGTTAAATGTTATATAGTGTTTCTTCTAAATAAATCGTCATTGCTAGTTAATGTATATGTTATTATTATGCTATTGTCTTCGTGTAATACTTGGCACTTAAGAAATGTTGCATATGTAATCGCTTGAGTTGTGTGTTGATTGAGTAATGAATTGAATGCATGCTAAACAATGAAATATATTGATAGTTGTGTGATGATAATTGAAGGAATGGTACAGTTGGAGAATATTGAAGAAGTTCTTGGCTAATTCTCACAGGTTTGGTTTTAAAAGGTGAGGGAGTCTTCATCCTTATGTGCATAATGGTTTATTTTATTGTTCATAGATTATATGATTTAGTACAATTTTTAAGTAATATGTGCTTAATGATTATATATTGTGTGTGAGGGCACCCTACTTGTTGTCCATCGGTTAAGGGCAACCTACTTGTTGTCCCTCGGTTATGTGATTATTCGGTTATCTTATTTGTTATCATCTTGAGTGCATTGCATTGTGGTTGTGCAACCATTTGTGCATGGTAGAGTTAGGGAAGCTGAGCGGCATCAGGCTTGCTGGTAAACCTCGGCTACCATGGTTCCCAATCCCTCTCTCGCATGGTCAGGAGATTGCCTGGAGGAGTTGGGTCGTTGGATTCAGGGTACATCCGGAGTACACCCACAAGAGTGTTTGGGGTTATGCCGGCATATCGTGATCAAGATCGTGGTTCGTGAATTGTGTTCGTGGATTGAAGAATTGGAGTAATAAGGGTTATCGGTTGTATCCTTTTTAAAGTGTGGTATTTAATTGCTTCCTATCGTTTATTGCTTATTACTTATCTACTGCTTCTATGTTCAATTGTTGCATTGCACGAATCCCGTATAAATGTTTCCCGTATATTGTTCCCCTCCCTCACTGGGTATACATTAATTGTATACTCACTCCTTAATTATGAATCTTTCAAGTTATAATTAAAGGAAGTGAAGTTCGTATTTCATGATAGATCATGCTTGAAATGATGTATAATGTGTTATGTGGCGTGGATTGTAAAATGCTGTAAAGATATTCTTTCGATGAGTTATATGTAGTATGTGTATAAAGGAATGTAATTCAAGTTAATTAGATCTAATCATAGTTTATGAAATAGGATAGTATAGTTAAAATTCAAAGCATATTTGTAGCTAATTTAGAGGTAAGAGTTAGAATAGTCTTGGAGTTTGGAATTGTATATTTATTTGTGAGATTTTTGTTGAGAACCAAAGCTCGGATAGCCTTAAGGAGTTGTGTATGTTTGGACACGGTACTGGTCCATTTATATGTTGTGTGCAGGTAAATTGTTCGTCCTACAAATAGGGAAAACTCCGTTCGTTTCCCCTAAATTTTGTGACCCGGTTGAAATTGGGTTGAGAATAGCATGGTTATTAGAGCCTCCGGTCTCGTGAGGGATCGGGGCATTACACTTTGCCCATTAGTTCATTTAATAGCAAGCATCACATGCATGCCAAATAAGTAAACAAACTTGCAACAAATATAAACATGGTAGATCATGGACTTAGGATTGATTAAATTCTAGCCCCTTGAATTTAATTAACCTTATAACCTAAGGAAACATATCACATGATCTTTATTAGACTT
The DNA here is from genome assembly GCA_037974665.1 of Ehretia macrophylla. Classification (NCBI taxonomy): domain Eukaryota; kingdom Viridiplantae; phylum Streptophyta; class Magnoliopsida; order Boraginales; family Ehretiaceae; genus Ehretia; species Ehretia macrophylla. The sequence goes on from CM075775.1 coordinate 11,889,262, forward strand.
GGCATCTTGAACTCTTCAACAATCTAAAGGTCATCAACTCCACTTGAAGGTCTTCGTCTCCACATACAAGTTTTGTAAAAATATTACATCATATGCCTTACTATAAAATCTCTATTGCAAGGAAATTTAAAATGAGACTTACGTCTCAATTACAAACCATGAATGAAAGAATATATTACAAAACCATCAAATGAATGTAAAACATTCATCCATTCATCTGTAAGTCCGATCTATGATCTATCCATCAATGCCAATATATACAAAATATAACTATGAATCACAATCATCAAAGAAAATTAAGACATGCTCACATTTAGTTTCAAACTTGAGCTTTTAACATCTCATGCTAGACACTTTAAAAGAACTGATTGAATGCCAAACTTGCAATAAAACCTCATTTTATAAACTTTTGCAGCATTAAAACACCCAAAAAATGGCCTATTACATTCACCGGTCGAGCGAGAGCTCGAACGGAATTTGACAACTCCTACGTTGTCTTGGCTGGCCTACCGGGCAGGCAAGCTGTCCGTTAGGTCGGCAGGTCATCCGTTAGGCCGCCCAAAATAGTGGTTGCTACCCACTGTAGTACCTACACTGCCGTGGCCGGCTGGTCTTGTGGCAGGCCGGCTAGGGCCCTCCAGTGGTGTGATTTTTTTTTTTTTTTTCTTGCTTGCTCTTGTGCGTCATTCACATATATACAAAAAGCTTGCATGCAATTTTTGAGTTATGCATTATATCACATATAAAGCTACAATTCTTTCAATGTTATACCTTATATAATCATACATGCATGTTTAAGCATTATATCACATATAATGTTATTTCCTTTCCATGCCATTTTCAAACATCATACATGCATTGAAAAATAAATACTTTCTCAAACTCGTCAAATGCTCAAGATTCTAAAAACTTGATGCAAATACACATGCAATTATATGAATATCAAGTGAGGCTCTGATAGCAATTGAAGGATCTTTAACAGGATTGTGGACATATATAAGCTTAAAAAATACAATGGAAGAGAACTTGAAATACAAATTTTCAAGTATATACTACAATCCCTTGATATTACATGCAATATACATAAAGACATAAACACAAAAAGGAAATTATATACCTCGGGTAGATCTCTTGTTTCATGATGCTCAAAAGAGCTTGAATAAGTCTCCCTCTTTTGATAAGTCTAGAAGTTGTTGTTAGTCCACCAAGCAAAAGAACAAGGCCAAGACTTCCTCTTCCATAAGTATAGAAGTTCTAGCTAGTCCACCAAGCAAAAGAATAAGCATTCTTTTCCTCTATGAGTTGTAGTGCTAGAAAACTCCACAAAGGAAAGAAGAACTCCTTCAACCTCTCTTGAGAGAACATATGGTTTCTCTAGTTTCTCTCTTGTATATGAAAGTTGAAGTATATGTGTTGTACTAAACATCCATTAGGTGTCATATTTATATATATATATATATATATATATATATATACATACATACATACACACACACACACACACACACAATCTCTATAAGTCTTGCATGAAATATATCCATGTGTCAATCAATATGTTTATGTGTCCATTTAATATGGCATTTGTATTGCATGTGTTGCCAACAAAGATGAGAGAGAATTAGTGGAAAATTCCATGATTACAAAATCTCTCTAATTTGGCACTAAATCAAGATTAACTTATTAATCTTGCATGCATATATATATATGTATAGGTCAAATAACTTAAGTAATCATCATTTAATCTAATCAACATTAGATTAAAAGATTTTTCACTTTGCACTTAAATGCCTATACATATCCTATAATGACACATTGGTTCCATTAACTTTCAATGGTACTATATATACTATTGTTAACTCTTTAACAATTTATGAGAAGAAGATACTAGTCCAATAAAATTTAATCAATATGCTATATGAGTGTGACTTTCTATGTTCACCACCAAATAGCATTAATAAGAAAACATTAAACTACTTTAATATTAATTGAACTCTTTGAATCTATTTCAAGAATGTCTCATTCATTCTTGAAATACCCTTAAAGGTATTGAGTAACGTCTAGCAGCATATCAAGACAATTTATAAGGCATTGAAGTCATTAATTTAATGTACCTATTTAGTTGATGATTACCGTACAATTCAATCCTTTCATTAATAATGTCCAATCGAGTAAGAACCATGGAATGACTAAGTTCATTGACTCGATTCTATGCATAGATTAATCTTGGTGTAATGAGATATGACATATGGAAAACCATTTTCCCATCATTCATACATTGGTCAAGGATTTCTTTATTCAACATCCAAAGTTAGATTGCATAGGATATTATCTCATACCAGAGGTAATGGATCCTGTTTTGACAATCATTTGCCACTCCCTAGATTGATCGAATGAGACTGTGAATAAATGTGTCTCGCCTATGAATAGGACAAACTTTATTCAAAAGCTAATCTCAAACACCAATACATATGACAACCATGGTGTCGCAAATATAAGTTTCATTTGTACAACCGCAACAAATAATAGATCATTAATTCTAAGCTATGTGATTTGCTATTCATGTCACGTTTAGTGATCATTCAACTAATGATCACCCACATGTTTACTATTTTTATCTCATGCCATTATAGTATGTGACCCACCATCCTTTTATCATTAATATCTTATAGTAGTCAATGGTAACAAACGAATATGAACAATGATATGATGCCAATAATTAAACAAGTATACATCAAATATTGATTAAAAGAAGTCATCTATTTATTGCGTTAGGGCATATCACTAACATTAGCTTTTAGACACTTGGTATCGTTGTCCTACAACAACTAGAAATTGTTAGGTTTCTCACTTGTAGGTAAACCACTCATTAGATATTCAGCTATGGTCATCTATATAATCATTAAGGCAAGACAGTTAGACCTTTCCCAATGCTTATAATGTTTTTTTTCCTCATTACTACTTGGATCAGTCAAAGCAATAGGTGCATCTGAATGTAGAGATAAGTCAAGGTTAGCTATCCTTAGGGAAACCCCAATGTTTGCCTTCCATTTATTAAGATTTTACCTATTCAAGAACTCAAAAGTAGTGCTCATATTATTCAAAGAAAAAAAAAATTGTCCAAGTAAAGAATGCAATATCAATAAACAATAGAGATACATGTTCCATTACAATATAAACACCTCAAGTAAAAGAGCCCAAGCACATCATTATATTCATACCTTTGGGCGGTAACATAACATGTAAATACATACTCTTTTTGACATGAAACAACAATGAAACCCCCCTACTAGAAGAAAATGTCAATCACCTTTGGGCAATTGAACTCTCCAACAATAGCGTAATCTCTACTCATGCTTTATGTTTGTGTTACCTGTCTAAAGTCATAAATCACTTTCTATGGGTGATCACTGTATAATAGTTTCCTAACCAATATGAGAAAAGCCATAGATTCAATTAGACAAGTCAATTCAGTGAATTTTATCCAATTTTATCTATATTGTCAACTCATTAGGAAAATTAATGCCTAACTTAATTAGTCGAACATGTCATGCATGCAATTGACCACACAATATGAAATACTTCAATATATCTTGTCCCTATGACCAATACAAAATTGTATTCGACAATAAACTTGAATATATTATATTTAAAATCATATAGCATATTTGATGCACATAAAATATAGATAAAAAAAAGAACATGAAATTCCAAGTTGAATTAAGAAAAATCACAAATTTCCATTGAATTCAAAGACCCAAAAAACTTTAAATCAATCCCAATTCATTTGGCTATAATTCAAAGTTATTATGAAAAATTATTACAAAGTATATTATTTGAAACAAGCGAAAATGACAATTAAGTTTATTTTCAGGCAAAAGTTCATAAGGCATTGTTTGAAATGTGTGAAAAATTACACTAAGCAGGTTTAGTAAATATCCTCTAGTCAAACATAACCCTTCCTTTTAAAACTAAGGCTCTTTTTTGTATTAATTTCAAAATTTAGAAAACAAAATAGGTTCTTACCAAACGCGGCCTTTTCTTTGTTTTGTAAAGCTAATAAATAAAAGAAAAGCCAAAATGCCTAGACTTAAACCTACACTAACAATGCAGATATGTATGTGACTAACTAGAAACGTTAGCACAACCCTTTAGAGAAAAGGGGACTGTAATTATGCCAATGTCATTATATGGCCCTTCCTATAATTTGTTAGGCAACGCTGCTAAAAAGATGACTAACAATGCATGCATCTAGCTAGATTCAAACCTATATTGCCTATAGTCATAAGCTAGTCTCTAACCAATAAAGCTAGTACCATTTTGTTAAGGAAGAAAGAACTGTATATATTAAACCTTGAGAGAGAACAGGATTGTAATTATACAAATGTCATTATATGGCCCTTCTTATATTTTGTTAGGTAGCGTTGCTAAAAAGAAGAATAAAAAAGCATACACATGCTAGGATCGAACCTACATTGCCTAGAGTCATAAGGTAATCTTTAACCAATAAAGCTATTATCGTTTTGTTAAGGAAGAGAGAACTATACATGTCAAAGGAAAAACTCACGTTCTCTTTTATTTGTTAAGCAACACTGTTTGAAAAACAAAAAAAGACCTACCGCGCTTGCCATCGCTCGAACATGTTCATACAAAGCCCTTAAGTACGTGTCTAACCAGTAAGGCTAGCTTAGGTATTTGAAGTAAAATGGATTTGAACGCTTTAAAGCACTACTCTGAAGGTCGTCTTCGTTTTACAAAAAATAAAATAAAATAAAAGTCATCTTCAACCTTCAGCCGGGCCAATACGGCTAAACGCATGATGTAAATCTTTAAAACTAATCCATTTTCATATTTAGATGTTGTAATCCCATGTTTTCTATATTAAGGAATTCAATTTAGAATCAATTTCATCAAATAATTGTTAGATTTTACTAAATTATGCAAGTGGGTCTTGTTTTAAACCTAAAATTAAGGTTTTTAATCTTTTTCAATCTTATAAATATAATCCTGCAACAATCAACAAATGGAAAATATATATAATGCCAAATAACTTTAATCAAGGGTGTATATATCACCAATTATGCAATATACACATGGAAATTCAAAAAAACTCCAATACACAATATTTCAAACTCATATAATAATATGATAATCACAATAAATAACATGTTATATCAAAAGTACGAGCAAAAAGAGGTCTATTAAAGCCCTTAATTAATTTAATAAAACAACAACCAAATAATCATAAATTAATTAATCTAAAACTTTCATAATTTACATAGCCAAACAAGTATTACGAAAATTTTAATTTAATGGCTAAAAAATCATATATAATTGGCTCTAATAAAACAAGGAAACTTATAATCGTTACCCGATGATTGACAAAGGTCTTCCTCTTCTTATCCTATTCAAGATTAACTATTATAATGGAAACAGTCAGTTAGGGCTAGAGTAGGAGAGGGGACCTAACTATATATTTAGCTTTGTTAAAATATACATGTGACGCCCGAGCCCTAGAACATGCACATATTCTATATATTTGCATATATTTGTGTACATTGTTACTTAAATGCTTATTTTAGAAAAGTTACTATTCATTAAGATTTTCGACTGTTTTATTTTTTTGGTTTTGCATTTTTTCATATTACTTGACATTTAGGAGACATAAGAAAATTAGAATTTCATGCATAATATATCGGGAACTCAAGTTATAAAAATGTAAGTGTATCGCATGAATAGTACTTTTCAGCTTTTTAATTAAACAACCAATGATCCATTTAGCAATTACTTGATCCATTTGCTTAGCATGTAACCTATTTTAAAACCCACCCAACACCATGGACCTTTGACCAGTTGACCAAGTAACTATATAAGCCAAATAAACAACCAAAAATGCAACAAAAATCACCCAAAATTGGGCACCAAACCCGTTGGCCTAGTGGAGAGGGACAAAGAGAAAATACTTCATGCAATCTTCAAGTTTGATCCTTGGTGCTTGCTTTAGGAGTTGTTTAAGCCTTGTTAGAGCCAATTCCAAGCTACTACAAGAGGTTTAGGTGAGAGATTTATCATATTTTTGCATTTTAATGTTATTGTTAGTTTCTTTAAATTTTAAGATTTGAGTTTATATTACTTGAAAATGCCTAGCTACGCTTAAATTGCTCTTATTTATGTTAGAAGAACATTATTTTATGAGTTTGTAGCAAAGTTGTTGGTTGAAAATGAAGAATGGTGGATTTTGGAAGATGATGAATAGTATAATAAATAGTAACCTGCGAATTTTTGGGGTTTTTATTCCGAATTGCGTTTTATTAATTTAGTTAGATGTCATAAACATTTAGAAGCCTAAATGGATCATTTAAAAGAGTTCTACACTGACAAAATTGAGAAATTTGCATTGTAACATAAAGGGGTCGTTTGACCAAAGTATTGACTGGGCATGTTTTGAGTGGTTGTATGGTCTTAGATAGGCTACAAAGTGATTGTGGTGCGATTATGGCATTGACTAGGTGATCGTTTAAGGTAATTGTAGTTCAAACGGACTAAGAGGCAAATCGGGGTTTTGTGGTTGTTGTGGTTTAAAACGGGTTTTTTTTTGCATTTTAGTGGATCATAAAGTATCTAGGTTTGAGTGGTGAAATTGGATTTCAAGTATCGTAGCTCGTTTGGATATAGTGGCTTGGAAAAGTTGGAGAAATGAATAGTATTTTGTTGAATTAATGGTTAGTGCTTGATTCGATAATTGTAGTGGGTGCCACAAGTGTTGGAATGACTAGATTAATTCTTTGGATTGCTAGAATATGATTTGAACTTGTAGGAAGTCGATTGAACATAAAAATGGGCCTTTTGGTATTTTGGGTTGTGTGGGTGTTTGTGTGTTAAAGAGTGATTAGTTATGGTTTATTGGTGGTTATGAAGCCATTAGTAGGCTCAGGATATGTCTTCGATGATAGATAGCTTGTATAATTGTCAAAAGTGTAAAGGGCTAGTTGGGGGAAAGTTGAATTGATTGTTAATAATAGCATTGAACATGGCTAGTTGAGTGGCTAAGTGAACTTGAGGAGAATGTTTATCTAATCGGAGGAGTATAAGTGATTGAATTGAGTGATCATATGACTTCGAATAGAGTTAGAGTATATTTTGTTTGGAGATGATAAAGTTTATGTTAAAGGTTATTAGGTTAAATTTTGAGTGATAATGGCCATGCTTGGTATAGATTGAACTAATAGGATCCTTGGGAATGTTTAAATGAGTGGTTTTGGTAATAGTTTAGACTGGAGCTGTGAGTTCAATTGCCTAGGTGTAAATGTTACCTTTAAGTGAATCATTGAGCTAGTATTGATTGTTAGCAAATAGTGATTACTGAAACATGGTATTGATTGGAGTTATAATTTAAAGTAGTAGTTGCTAGGTAGATTGCCATCTTGGAAGAATAAGAATAGTTAAGTGCCTTCGATTCGAGAATGTGTTAAATGTTTATTGATTGCTATTGTAAATTGAATTGCATGTTTAATTTCTTATGCAAATAGTTGATTGTTTTATGTAGTAGTAAGTGAATAGAAGTGGTGCTCTAGAGGTGATCTGGAGAGGTTCTTGGCTTTCTAGAGGTGAGAGATTCATTCTATCTAACATTATAATTGATTTATTGCTCTGTGTTATAAAGGATATTGTGTGGTCAATAAGTAATTGAACTAGTTTACTGAGTGGAATACATTTTAAAGATATATTGATTATTAATTGCTTATTTGCGAGGACAACCTCTTTTGTTGTCCTTATTGTGTGTTTATCGGTATACGTACTTATTGAATTGTATGTTTAAAATTGTTATGGAAATATTATATTATTGTATCGAATCGTATCGTAGTTGCGCAACTATTTGGGCATGGTAGTGTCGGGGAAGCCGGGCGGCATCGGGCTTGCCAGTATACCTCGGCTACCATGGTCCCCGTCCCACACTCACCTGGTTTGAAGATTGCCAGGGGGTGTTGGGTCCTAGGATTTTGGGGTACATTCGGAGTACACCCAATGGAGTGTTTTGGGTTTATGCCGGCATATTAATCGAGTTCGTGGTTCGTGGATCGAGATTCGTGATTGAAGATCAAGACTTGGAGTGTTGGGGTTATCGAAATCGTATCCTTTTGAGTAACTCTTGCTTAGGTTTTAAGTCCTTGGAGAGTTACCAATAATTGCATTATTTACTTAAATGTTGTTTAATTGGTGTATTTAGTTGATTATCTTGTATCGATGTGGTTCGTAAGTGATTGTGTTGCTCGTCTCCTATTGTTGCATGTAACCTATTACTTAGCTTTAGTTCGTTACAAGTCTTTAATTGTTTATTTGATATAATAGTTTAAGTTAGCTCTTTTAATGTATTGATTAACTTGTTTATCTTGAGTAAGAGTTTTTATTTTATTAGATTCACTAGCTTATTTGCATTGCAAGAAATGGTTTTCCAAACTCCCCGGTTATCTGTTCCCCTCCTTCATTGAGCAACTGTGTTTGCTCATTCCCTCTTTCTAACCATTTCAAGTGAGACAAGTTCGGTTCTTCCTGAGTTTGCGGAGGAGGAGGAGGCTCGTGAGACATCTTGACTGTTTGTGTGTTAACTTGAAATGACTGCTACTTTGTAAAGTGTAAATGCTAAGTTTATGTATTCTTTTGAGGCCTACGTGCCTTGTATATAATAGTTGTTGTAATGAATGTAACTAAAGAGGACACATCCAGCGACAATGGTCTATAATATTATAGTTAATGCTTTAATTAGTTGTAACCTAACTAGAATGCTTCAATCTATTCTGCTAACAAGTTATGGGCCTGCTAAATGAAATTAAAGGTGAATGGGATTAGATTAAAGTTGGTTGAATGACTTAATACCTAAGTTAGACAAATAAAGAATATTAGAGTGGTATGATAAGTGAAAATTATAATCATGGAATTTTAGCAGTTAATGAATGCATGCTTGTATGTTATTTTGTGGTAGTAGCAAGACTATGATGGCCATAAGGATTGGAGAATGTTGTGATGTTGAGAGTTGGGATTGGTTGTGAATGGTGGTTTATAGTTTTGTAACTATTTATTCTAAGTGCAGGTAACCAGTTAATCCTAGAAATAGGAAAAACTCCGTCCGTTTTCTCTCGTTTTTCATGACCTTGGATTTTGGATTGGGGCTTCGGTCTCGTGAGGGATCGGGGTGTTACAATACAGGCATATACACAAATTAAATGTATGGACTTATGAGGTAAAACAATATGATCATAAACTAGTCTATGAATTAGATATCTAGCCTATTTTATAAATAAAAAATAATTAACGACAACCCACATAATAGAGAAATATTTTAACATATGAATGGAAAAGAAATATATGGTGACAATAGAAATCAATTTCAACTTGAAATAAGCTTGACCAAGAAAATAATAAACTTGAAATAAGCACTATTGAAGAAAATAATGCCAAATTCTTTTTCATACTTGAGTTCCATTAGTTTTTCCTGGTTTCTTTCTTTAGGTACCTTTACGTTGAAACTGATATGGGTGAAATTAAGCTCTACGTGAATAGACGAAGTTAACCCTAAAACTATTGTAGTATGCCAACCCGGCGATATCACAAAAGACATGGACTAGAGCATGACACGTGATACTCCTTAGGCCACATATATTTCTATAAATAGGAGGAGCTCACACAAGGTAAAGGAGAGGACAAAAACATGTTATTTTGCTCTTTTATCTCTAATCTCTCCCTCTTGAGCTCTTGCTTTTTAGCTCATATACTATTCTTGGGCTCTATAACTGACTTGAGCATCGGAGTGGGGGCTATCCCGGGGTCCTTTGTTTTGCAGGTTAAATACCTCCGAAGCTGAGCTCGGGCTAAACGACTTGGATATTACTGAGCTCGGGCAGAAGAAATTTTTTATCCTCATCAGTTGGTGCCGTCTATGGCAACTTGAAGAAGTATCCCGCTGAGAAACCACATCAATACAAGTTGCTACTTAATTTTAGCTCGCATATCTTGAGCTCGGGAGATGAATTAGGAGATACGAGGTAGGAAGATATGAGCTCGGGAGAATGAGCTTAGAAAACTCGAGCTCGGGAGATGAAAGCTTGTACTCAGCTCGAGAGATGAAAGCTTGTGCTCCGCTCCTGAGATAAAAGCTTGTTCTTAGATCAAGGCTTGTTCTCAGTTCGGGAGATGAAAGCTTATGCTCCACTCGTAAGATGAAAGCTTGTACTCAGCTCGGGAGATAAAAGCTTATGCTTAGCTCGGGAGATGAAAGCTTGTGCTTAGCTCATGAGATGAAAGCTTGTTCTCAACTCAACGCTTGTTCTTAGCTCGGGAAATTGAAGCTTGTTCTTAGCTCTGGAGATGAAAGTTTGTTCTCAGCTCAAGGCTTGCTCTCAGCTTGTGAGATGAAAGCTTGTGCTCAGCTTGTGAGATGAAAACTTGTGCTCCACTCGTGAAATAAAAGCTTGTTCTCAAATCAAGGTTTGCTCTCAGCTCAAGAGATGAAAGCTTATGCTCCGCTCATGAAATAAAAGCTTGTTCTTAGATCAAGGCTTGTTTCCAGCTTAGGAAATGAAAGGTTGTGCTCAGATTGGGAGATGAAAGCTTGTGTTCTGCTCGTGAGATAAAAGCTTGTTCTCAGCTCGAAAGATGAAAACTTGTGCTCTGCTTGAGAGATGAAAGCTTGTGCTCTGCTCATGAGATAAAAGCTTGTTTTCATATCAAAGCTTGTACTCAACTCAAGTGATGAAAGCTTGTACTCCGCTCGTGGGATAAAAGCTTGTTCTCTAATCAAGGCTTATTCACAGCTCGGGAGATGAAAGCTTGTGCTCCGCTTGTGAGATAAAAGCTTGTTCTTAGATCAAATCTTGTTCTCAACTCGGGAGATGAAAGCTTGTTCTTAGCTCGAGAGATGAAAGCTTGTGCTCCGCTTGTGAGATGAAAGCTTGTTCCCAGCTCAAAGCTTCTTGTTTTTAGCTCGGGAGATGAAAGTTTGTTCTCAACTCAAGAGATAAAAGTTTATACTATGCTCGTGAGATAAAAGCTTATTCTTAGATCCAGACTTGTTCTTAGCTCGGGAGATAAAAGCTTATGCTCAGCTCGGGAGATGAAAGCTTGTGCTCTGCTCGTGAGATAAAAGCTTGTTCTCATATCAAGGTTTGTTCTCAATTCGTGAGATCAAAGCTTGTGTTTCGCTCGTGAGATGAAAGCTTGTTCCCAGCTCAAAGCTTATTGTTCTCAACTCTGGAGATGAAAGTTTGTTCTCAACTTGGGAGATAAAGGCTTGTGCTCAGCTCGAGAGGTAAAAGCATGTGCTCCGCTCGTGAGATAAAATATTATTCTTAGATCAAGGCTTGTTCTCAACTCGGGAGATGAAAGCTTGTTCTCAGCTCGGGAGATGAAAGCTTGTGCTCCACTTGTGAGAAAAAAGCTTGTTCTCAGCTCGGGAGATGAAAGCTTATGCTTAATGCGGGAGATGAAAGCTTGTTCTCAGCATAAGGCTTGTTTTGAGCTCAGTAGATGCGAGCTTGGAAAATTAAAGCTTATTTTCAACTCAGCAAATTAAAGCTCATTTTCAGCTTGGAAAATTAAAAGTTTATTTCTGCTCAGCAAATTAAAGCTTATTTTCAGCTTGGAAAATTAAAGCTTATTTTCAGCTCGGAAATTAAAGCTTACTTTTAGCTCGGGAAATCAAAGCTTGTCTTCAGCTCAGAAAATTAAATCTTGTTTTAATGACCTAACGGTTATCAAGCAAATGCACCGAGAGAGGGAGTAATGTGTTAGTAAGTGATTCCCTGACCTCTTACAGAGCTCAGGAAATCAGGGGGGCTAATGATATGGGTAAAACTAGGCTCTATGTGAATAGACGAAGTTAACCCCGAAACTATCATAGTATGCCAATCCGGTGACATCACAAAAGACTTGGACTAGAGCGTGACACGTGGCACTACTTAGGCCACATATGTTTCTATAAATAGGAGGAGCTCACACAAGGTAAAGGAGAGGACAAAAACATGTTATTTTGCTCATTCTCTCTCTAATCTCTTCCTCTCGTGCTCTTGCTCTTTAGCTCATATGTGATTCTTGGACTCAATAACAGACTTGAGCGTTGGAGTGGGTCCTTGGGGGCTACCTTGAGGTCCTTTATTATGCAGGTTAAACTCAACCCATTCATAACTGCCAGATGATCTTGAATTTCTGGCCTCAACCCATTCATAAATTTTCACATCTTCGCCTTTAGGGTACTGACCATGTATTGAGCATAACGGGATAGTTTGTCGAAACGAGCCTCATACTAAGCCACTGTCATGTTACCCTGGTTCAAATTCATAAACTCTTCAATTCGCCTATGTCTGGAAACTGCAGGTATGTATTTTTCCTTGAAAGCCTTAACGAAATTACTCTATAAGCGCGGCGTTTGATCAGTTTCCCAAAGTGACTCCACGGTATGCCACCAATGCTCAGCATCCTCATACAACAAGTATATATCAAACTCAATCTTTTCTTCATCGGTATAGACAAGTGGTCTGTAAATCCTTTCAATCTCAGACAACCAAGCCTCTGATTTTTCATCATTAGCTTCCCCATAGAACTTGGATGGGTTGTAGTCTAGGAACTCCCACATTCTACTATTTTTCCCGTTACCACCACCAATCCTGTTACCGTTACTACCAGCTTTGTTGTTGTTATTATTTGCTGTTTCACATGCTTCTTGCTATTCCATCACTCGCGACATCCGATCCATAGCAGTTACCATCATGTTAAACATAGCCATACCAGGATTAGTCTGTTGAGCATCTTTGGCTTCTTGAGGCTTATGGTCCTTATTGGTATTGCGGGTACTAGGGCCAGCCATCTATAGACACAGATTGTTATGCATAATTTATTGAAGACATGATAAGATGAGAAATTAATGTATAGGGCATGCATCATACAAGTTTCACGTTGGCACAAAACTCTCAAAAATAGTTAAGGCATGGTAATCTCATAAATACACAGAAGCAAACAAGGCACAATTTACTTAAAGGCTTCTACCTACTGGCCGAGAGTTAAACCCGACTTATGCCTACTTAACGAACTAAGCTCTGATACCATTCTAAATATATAGGTGTCATGCCCCAACCTGACCTATGACCTAAATCATCATTGTTATTTTATGTCCTTAACTGTTTGACTATGATTAATGCTTATTCGTTAACGTAGAACTCCAAAAGTTTTGCGGAAAATCGGCAGCATAACGGCTGTATTTAAGACCTTTGTTTGACCTATTTTCTAGAACACCTCAAAATTCCGAATCCTTAATTTGCTTATAACTAAACTTTCGTTTTATCATCAGTCGATAGGCCTGCTAGTTTATCTTGGAGGTTCTATTTGGATTAATAAACCTATCATGATAACTACACCTCATTTATTTGTCAATTTCCTATTTGTGCAAATACCTATTATCATTTAGCTTACAATTGAGTACTTGATTGAGCATAGGTAGGGCTACCTTAGTTGATTCTTCACCTATTGGTTTAGCTCCTAATAATAACTACTATCCATAATAATGAAAGCAAACGACCGAAAATAGAGGAGTTCTTCCAGTTTATAATTAGTACAAGCCAAAATTAAACCCCAAATTACAACGGGGGTCTTTTTCAACAACAAAATAAACAGTCTTTAATTAAACGCAACACCCTTAACAACATCTATGTTCACGAAAAGTACGCAATGCACATAGTCATTCCAAAGGTTCATCAACTAGCACATTTTTTTCGGGCACCTGTTCCAATTCTGCTTCACCTATAATGACATAAAGAGGGTGAGTCCTTATGAACTCAGGGAGGGGGAAACAAGTGACGAAGCTTTTGAAATTAGTTTTCGGTTATTTTGTGAAAACTCCTTTGGAAACATGTCATAAATACAAATGAGAATGCAATCATAGTATAAGAATCAAATTGAACAATAGATACATTTACCAATCATTTCAAGGATACGGTGAGCTTTCGCTCTCAAGATCATTTCCAATAACCATTGTTGAAGCCGGCATCAATCATCCTCTTATCACTCCCCATAGGTGTACTCCGGATTGTACACCAAATCCTATGACCCAACTCTCCGAGGAAGTCTAGTCCCCAAATGAGAGAGGGACTGGGTAACCATGGTAGTTATGGGAGCACCAGCATGCCCGGTGTCGCTCGACGTTCATGCATCGCTACCATGCCTATATAAAAGGTTACAACCTTGTATGCAATGCACATTTTTACCAATTCACAAGTCATAATACGAGGTCAACAATGTAGGTTGCCTCCACGCAAGTGTATGATTACGTATAGACATGAAAGCATACAGGGTAACGTAGGATGTATAATTACTTCATAAATCAATTTAAGCACATTTAAACAAATGGGCAGTCATATAATCATGTACAATATAAGCCATGCAATCAATGTAACTAATGCATAGGACGTAAACAAAGTAATTTCAACACAACATACAAGCTCGGGTACACAAATAGTTAACGTATGAACACATGGCTATTATAAATCATACACGAGGCTATTCTAACCTTTCCAGGCAGTCCAATAAATATTCTCCAAACATCAATCATAAGTCACATATGCATGGTTTAGGATTTGGAACCTAAATAGCCATTAGGGTTTACAAAAATCATGCTCGGGTGTAAGTTTAGTTAGCTAAGAGCCACAAGAAACATCTAAACTATTTCATTCATACTTAGAGATTATTGGATAGCCTATAAACAACTCAAATATATCTATTTTAACCATAGGATAGTCACTACATGCATGTGTAGTAGGGCCCCAATTTCATGCTTACACATACAATTAAACAAGTATCTGCCATAAAATGAACCTAAGTCATGCATCAATTCATTTAAGGAATCTCAACCAACCAAAACAGTCCATGCAACTCCTAATTTCCACAAAATCTAAGCATACAATACTTCACGGTACATTACATTACGATTTAAAACAAGTTTCCAAACAAAACCTTCCTATAATAGCCTAATTTCCCTCATTCATTTGACCAAGAAAGTAATCTCCAACTTCGGTGAATCAAATATCAAATCGAAGCTTAACGACTGCTTTAAATCTATGAACAAACCTCACTGCATTTCAAGTTCGGACTTAGGAGTTATGACCATTACCGGGAGACTGCCCAAAACTATATAGATTTAGACATATTACGATTTTTTCCATTTTTAGGGGCATAAACATTGAAACTACGTTTTTCCTATCTTTGAAAGATTTGTTCATAACTCAAAGCTCTTGTGACTCTCCAAGTTTCATACATTTTTAACATCATTTACTAGGTCAAAAGTCTTCTGTTCTAACAGACAGTAGCACTGCCAAAAAGCATAACTTCATACTTCAAGATTTCTATCAAGTTTCAAGGCATGCAAGGGTAGATATACTCATATAAACACATGCACATAGACTTCAAGAGTAAATACAGTCATATAAGTGCATGCATGTGAGTTTTTGAAGCATTTGAAAAGATTTAAACCCTTACCTTAGTGAAACCAAGAGAGATAGTACACAAACGCTTGCGAAAATGGCTTGGTGTGCCCTAAGTGCTTGGTTCTTTCTTTGAACGTGCCTTTCCTTGCTTCTACCTTAATCCTTGGTTTTGTTAATGACTATGGAAGACATGTATGGGCTTATATCCAAGAGAAATGGAAAGGAACATAAAAGGAAACAAGGAAACCTTACCTAAGCCGTGGATAGCCCTAGATGAGCTTATGTCGTGTAGTAGCTTGCTTGCTCGGGTCTTGGAGGCCTTCTACCTTGGCTAAATGGTTTAGGCAGTCTCTTAAGTGCAAGAGGCAGTGAGAAATCGTGGAGATAGAGAGAGATTTTGAGAGCTAAGACTAAAGAGAGAGAAAACAACAAAAGATAATGAAATTAGTGAGTTTTGTTGTCTAGTTTTGATTGTATTGCCTTGGCTGAACTAGCCTTGCCTGTAACGATTCTTGGGACTTCAAATCTGAAGATTATGCTTCTTGGGAGTGTGTGAGGTATAAGGGAATAAGCAAGGGGTAGTTTAAGGCTTGGTGAGCTTTTGTCATTTAGTGGATTGACTTGGGATTAAAATAATGGTTAGTGGAATGTTTAGGGTAGTTTTAATATTATTTTAGTGTTAGTGGAGTTTGTAGGATTTGAATTAGGAATTTAATAATAGTTAGTGGATTGTGTAGGATTATTTTATAGCCTAGTGCTTTGTGCAAGAATCTTTCTAGATCAGCGTGTTGGCACATATTCCTAGGTTTAGGACACGTACTACGAGATAAGGCACGTACTTCTAGTTGAATGCACAGATTTCAATGCAAATGCATGCAACCCTAGGTAATGCACGTAAACCAATGTAAGACACGTAATTCAATGCAATGCACGTAAATCAAGGTATGGTACTTAAATTAAGTTAAGACATGTTGTTCGAGGTTAGTACGCACAAATTGAGGTATCACATATAAATCGAGTTCGGGCCTCACATCCTCCCCTCCTTAAAAGAATTTCGTCCCGAAATTCAATATTACCTCTAGAATAATGTCGGATACTGTTGCTCCATCTGGTCTCATCCCTCCCATGTTGCTTCTTCAACTCCATGGTGATCCCACAACACTTTCACCATCGGTATTGACTTATTGCGTAACTCCCGATCTTGTTCGTCTAGGATCTGAATAGGCTTTTCTTCATAAGATAAGTTCTCCCGAAGCTGCAACGGTTCCAGCTCTAAGATGTGCGATGGATTAGGGTGATACTTCCATAACATTGAGACATGGAAGACATCATGAATATTGGAGAGGTTTTGGGGTAGTTCCAGGCGATACGCCAATTTGCCAATTTGCCAATTCTTTCAACTATCTCAAATGGTCCCACAAACCTCGGGCTCAACTTTCCACCCTTACCATGTTTGATCAATCCCCTCCGAGGTGATAACTTCAAGAATACCTTATCACCAACCTCAAATTCCAGGTTCTGTCTCCGTTAATCTGCATAACTTTTCTGCCTACTTTGGGCGGTAAGCATCTATTTCTGGATGAGGTGGACATTCTCCACAGTCTTCATAAGTTCTGGTAGAAGAGTCGGGTCAAAAGTCTTTGTCTTACCTACTTCGTCCCAGTATATCGGGGACCGACACTTACGTCCATACAATGCCTCATACGGGGCCATCCCGATAGTGGCCTGATAGCTGTTATTCTAAGCAAACTCCGCTAGAGGTAGATATTTCTCCTAACCTTTTCTAAAGTCTAGTACACACGCCCTCAACATATCCTCCAAAATCTGAATTTTTCTTTCGGATTGTCCGTCCGTCTGAGGATGGTAGGTTGTACTGAACCTCAATTTCGTCCCCAAAGCTTCTTGCAATCTCTTCCAAAATTGGGAAGTAAAGCAAGGATCCCTATCCAACACAATACTTACAGGCATCCCATGTAGCCTTACGATGTCCAACACATACATATCTCCTAATTTCTCAGAATTATCCTCCTTGTTTATCGGCACGAAGTGGGCGGTCTTTGTCAATCGATCCACTATGACCCAAACGACATCGTGACCTTTTTATTACCTTGGCAGGTCCATGACAAAGTCCGTAGTTCTATGTTCCCATTTCCATTCGGGAATTTCCAACGGCTGAAGTAAACCTACTGGTCGTTAATGTTCTGCCTTGACCCTCTAACAAGTCAAACACCAAGATACAAACTCTACAATCTTCATTTTCATGTTATTCCACCAATAATGTTGTTTCAAGTCTCGGTACATCTTTGTCCCACCCGAACGAATAATGTAACTTGAGTTATGGTCTTCGTGAAGAATCTACTTTCTCAACTCTAGGTCATTAGGGACACAAATTCGACTTCTGAACCTCCAAATACCGTCATCATGAAACTTGTAATCTATGTTGCCTTCCTTAATCTTCTGGAACTGCTGATCCCTCTGTTGAGCCTTTCGTATCTCGGACAACAAGGTCAATTGAACTTGTGTAGTGGAAAATAGTAACCCTTTTTGAGTCAATTTTGGTTTCCACAACCATGCTTCTTCTAACATTTCCCATACTTTAACCTCTAATTTTGCCAAGCTCGCCTTTCGACTTAAGGCATCTGCTATTACATTTACCTTACCGGGCACATAATTGATTGTGCAGTTATAATCATCCAAGAGTTTCATCCACTGCCTTTGCCTCATGTTCAATTCTTTCTGCGAGAACAAATACTTCAAACTCTTGTGATTCGTAAACACCTCAAACTTGCTGCCCCACAAATAGTGCCTCCATTTCTTTAGTGTAAACATAATAGCTGTTAATTCCAAATCATGCGTCGGGTAATTCAATTCATACGACTTTGGCTTCCTAGAGGCATATGCAATCACTTTACCATTCTGCATCAATACATAACCCAATCCTTCTTTGGAAGCATCGCTATAGATTGTAAAGCGCTGACTTCCTTCTGGTAATTTAAGAACAAGTGCGGTTGTCAATCTTGTCTTGAATTCTTGAAAGTTGTTCTCACATTTGTCACCCCACACAAAAGTTTTCTTCTGAGTAAGCTTTGTAAGTTGTCTGGCAATCTTTGAGAAATCCTTCACAAATCTTCGATAATAGCCGGCTAAACCAAGAAAACTCAGAACCTCCGTAACATTTTCCGGCTTCTTCCAAGACATCACTTCTTCAATCTTTGTTGGGTCTACTACTATTCCTTCTTGGGATATGATATGCCCCAAGAATGCAATTTGCCGCAACCAAAATTCACATTTGCTAAACTTTGCATACAATTGATGCTCCCAGAGTTTTTGTAATACCAAGTGTAGATGTTGTTCATGCTTGGCCTCGGACTTTGATTACAACAAAATGTCATCAATGAAGATCACCACAAATTGGTCCAAGTAGGGTTAGAACACCCGGTGCATTAAGTCTATAAAAGTTGCAGGGGCATTAGTTAACCCAAATGGCATTACCACAAACTCATAGTGCCCATATCTCATCTTGAAAGTCGATTTAGGAACATCCTCCTTTTTAATCCGCAGCTGATAATACCCTTGCCTCAAATCAAGTTTCGAATACACCCTAGCTCCTTGAAGTTGGTCGAACAACTCATCGATCAATGGAACTGGGTATTTATTCTTGACGGTCACTGGGTTCAATCCACTGTAATTAATGCATAACCTCAATGTTCTGTCCTTCTTCCTTACAAATAGAACTGGTGCACCCCACGGGGAAGATCTCGGTTGAAAAAATCATTTCTCGAACAATCCCTGCAACTGATCTTTCAATTCTTGTAGCTCAGTCGGCACCATACTATAGGGGGCTTTAGATATCGCCTATGAACCTAGTAATAGTTCTATTACAAACTCGATCTCTCGTTACAGAGGCAAACTCGGCAATTCCTCTGGAAACACACCAGCATATTCTTTAATCACCGGCATCTCCTCCAAATTAGCTTTGTCCGATGGCTTATTGACGAGGTAAGCTAAGTATCCGCTACACCCAATTCTCATGAACTTCACTATTTTTATGGATGAAATGATTTAACTCCCGGTGAAATTCCTTCGACCCATCACCTCTACTATTGGTTGGCTAGGTATTTTAAATTTTACAATCTTCGTCCGACAATCTAATTGTCCATGGTGTTTTGCTAGCCAGACCATTCCAAAGATGACTTCATAGTCTTGAAAGGGTAACACTATAAGATCAGCCAAGAATTTCCGATCCTTAATCTGAATTTTACATGCTTTACAAGCTGAGCTAGTAACAAGTTTAAAGCCCATCGGAGTATTGACTTCTACTTTGTAAGGCAAAGGCTCAACTTGCAATTTCACATGTTGCACACATAGGGGAGTAATAAACGAATGAGTAGCACCTGGATTAATTAGTACCCTAAGAAGTTGATTTAATATCAAGAATGTACCTTCAACAATAGTAATCTCATCTGGAATCTCCTCGTGCTCAATAGCATAAGCTCGGGCTAGAACTCTAGGAACTAGAGCATTGCTTCTACCTACTGGTTTACTCTGATTCTGACCTCCTTGCCATTGAGGGCAATCCCTAGCCCTATGTTGATTGCTGCCACACCGTATGCATCGTCCCGATTTTCTCCAGCACTGGGCCTTGATATGACCCTTTTTTGTTACAGTAAGGACAGGTAACAGCTTGAGTAGTGGGTGAACTACCTGTGGAACCACGGGTGGAAGAGGCTACTGGTGCTCTTAGGCGGCACGGTTGTTGACTGGTCTGATCTGGCTCTGGCCCTGACTGCGACCCTGAGTCTGGAAATTTCTCGATTGTCCTTAAGGCTGGTAGGGTTTCTTGTTCGATTGACTCGAACTAGTTCTATCAAGTTTTCTCTTCTCAACTCGGGAAACAGTAGCAAAAAGAGCAGAATAAGTAGTAAAATCATGTGAAACCAGATGATCTTGAATTTCTAGCCTCAACCTATTCATAAATTTCCACATCTTCGCCTCTGGGGTACTGACCATGTATTGAGCATAACGGGATAGTTTGTCGAAACGAGCCTCATACTGAGCCACTGTCATGTTACCCAGGTTCAAATTCATAAACTCTTCAATTCGCCTCTGTCTGGAAATTGCAGGTATGTATTTCTCCTTGAAAGCCTTAACGAAATTACTCCATAAGCACGGCATTTGATCAGTTTGCCAAAGTGATTTCACGGTATGCCACCAATGCTCAGCATCCTCATGCAACAAGTACATAGCAAACTCAATCTTTTCTTCATCAGTATAGACAAGTGGTCTATAAATCCTTTCAATCTCAGACAACCAAGCCTCTGATTTTTCATCATTAGCTTCCCCATAGAACTTGGATGGGTTGTAGTCTAGGAACTCCCGCATTCTACTATTTTTCCTATTACCATCACAATTCCTATTATTGTTACCACCAGCTCCGATGTTGTTATTATTTACTGTTTCGCGTATTTCTTGTCGTTCCATCACTCGCGACATCCGATCCATAGCAATTGCCATCATGTTAAACATAGCCATGCCCGGATTAGTCTGTTAAGCATCTCCGGCTTCTTGAGGCTCATCGTCCCTATTGGTATTGCGAGTACTACGGCCAGCCATCTATAGGCACAGATTGTTATGCACAATTTATTGATGACATGATAAGATGAGAAATTAGTGTATAGGGCATGCATCATACAAGTTTCACGTAGGCACAAAACTCTCAAAAATAGTTAAGGCATGGTAATCTCATAAATACACAGAAGCAAACAAGGCACAATTTACTTAAAGGCTTCTACCCACTGGCTGAGAGTTAAACCCGGCTTATGCCTACTTAATGAACTAAGCTCTGACACCATTCTAAATATATAGGTGTCACGCCCCAACCTGACCTATGACCTAAATCATCATTGTTATTTTATTTCCTTAACCGTTTGACTATGATTAATGCTCATTCGTTAGCCTAGAACTCCAAAAGTTTTTCGAAAAATCGGTAGTATAACGGCTGTATTTAGGACCTTTGGTTTGACCTATTTTCTAGAACACCTCAAAATTCCGAATCCTTAGTTTACTTATAACTAAAGCTTTCGTTTTATCATCAGTCAATAGGCCTGCTAGTTTATCTTGGAGGTTCTATTTGGATTAATAAACCTATCATGATAACTATACCTCATTTATTTGCCAATTTCCTATTTATGCAAATACCTATTATCATTTAGCTTACAATTGAGTACCTGATTGAGCATAGGTAGGGCTACCTTAGTTGATTCTTCACTTATTGGTTTAACACCTAATAATAACTACTATCCATAATGATGAAAGCAAACGACCGAAAATAGAGGAGTTTGTCCGGTTTATAGTTAGTTCAATCCAAAATTAGACCCCAAATTACAACGGGGGTCTTTTACAACAACAAAATAAATAGTCTTCAATTACACGCAACATCCTTAACAACATCCATGTTCACGAAAAGCACGCAATGCACATAGTCATTCCAAAGGTTCATCAACTAGCACATTTTCTTTGAGTACCTGTTCCAATTCTGCTTCACCTGTAATGACATAAAGAGGGTGAGTCCTTATGAACTCAGCGAGGGGGAAACAATTGACAAAGCTTTTGAAATTCTTTTCTGGTTATTTTGTAAAAACTCCTTTGGAAACATGTCATAAATACAAATGAGAATGCAATCATAGTATAAGAATCAAATTGAACAATAGATACATTTACCAATCATTTCAAGGATACGGTGAGCTTTCGCTCTCAAGATCATTTTCAATAACCATTGTTGAAGCCGGCATCAATCATCCTCTTATCACTCCCCATAGGTGTACTCCGGATTGTACACCAAATCCTACGACCCAACTCTCCGAGGAAGTCTAGCCCTCAAGTGAGAGAGGGACTAAGTAACCATGGTAGTCACGGGAGCACCAGCAAGCCCGATGCCGCTCGACGTTTGTGTATCGCTACCATGCCCGAATGAAAGGTTGCAACCTTGTATGCAATGCACATTTATGCCAATTCACAAGTCATAATATGATGTCAACAAAGTAGGTTGCCTCCATGCAAGTGTATGATCACGTATAGACATGTAAGCATACAGGGTAACATAGGACGTATAGTTGCTTCATAAATCAATTTAAGCACATTTAAACATTAACGGGAAGTCATATAATCAGGTATAATATAAGCCATGCAATCAATGTAACTAATGCATAGGACGTAAACAAAGTAATTTCAACACAATATACAAGCTCGGGTATACAAATAGTTAACGTATGACCACATGGCTATTATAAATCATACACGAGGCTATTCTTATCTTTCCGGGCAGTCCAATCAATATTCTCCAAACATCAATCATAAGTCACATATGCATGGTTTAGGATTTGGAACCTAAATAGCTATTAGGGTTTACAAAAATCATGCTCGGGTGTAAGTTTGGTTAGCTAAGAGCCACAAGAAACATCTAAACTATTTCATACATACTTAGAGATTATTGGACAGCCTATAAACAACCCAAAAATATCCATTTTAACCATAGGATAGTCACTAGGAAGCATGCATGTATGGTAGGGCCTCGATTTCATGCTTACACATACAATTAAAAAAGTATCCGTCATAAAATGATCCTAAGTCATGCATCATTCATTTAAGAAATCTCAACCAACCAAAACAGTCCATGCAACTCCTAATTTCCACAAAATCCAAACATACAATACTTCAAGGTATAATACATTATGATTTAAAGCAAGTTTCCAAACAAAACTCTCCTGCAATAGCCTAATTTTCTTCATTCAGTTGACCAAGAAAATAATCTCCAAATTCAGTGAATCAAATATCTAATCGAAGCTTAACGAGTGCTTTAAATCTAGGAACAAACCTCACTGCATTTCGAGTTCAGACTTAGGAGCTATGACCATTACCGGGAGACTGCCCAAAACTATATAGATTTAGACATATTGCAATTTTTTCCATTTTTGGGGGCCTAACATTGAAACTACGTTTTTCCTATCTCTGGGAGATTTGTTCAGAACTCAAAGCTCTTGCGACTCACCAAGTTTCATGCATTTTTAACATCATTTACTAGGTCAAAAGTGTTCCGTTCTAATAGACAGTAACACTGCCAAAAAACATAACTTCATACTTCAAGATTTCTATCAAGTTTCAAGGCATGCAAGGGTAGATATACTCATATAAACACATGCACATGGACTTCAAGAGTAAATACAGTCATATAAGTGCATGCATGTGAGTTTTTGAAGCATTTGAAAAGATTTAAACCCTCACCTTAGTGAAACCAAGAGAGATAGTACACAAACGCTTGCGAAAATGGCTTGGTATGCCCTAAGTGCTTGGTTCTTGCTTTGACCGTGCCTTTCCTTGCTTCTACCTTAATCCTTGGCTTTGTTAATGACTATGGAAGACATGTATGGGCTTATATCCAAGAGAAATGGAAAGGAACATAAAAGGAAAAAGGAAACCTTACCTAAGTCGTGGATAGCCCTAGATGAGCTTGTGTCGTGCAGTAGCTTGCTTGCTTGGGTCTTGGAGCCCTTCTACCTTGGCTAAATGGTTTTAGGCAATCTCTTAAGTGCAAGAGGCAGTGAGAAATCGTCGAGAGAGAGAGAGATTTTGAGAGCTAAGACTAAAGAGAGAGAAAACAACAAAAGAGAATGAAACTAGTGATTTTTGTTGTCTAGTTTTGATTGTATTGCCTTGGCTGAACTAGCCTTGCTTGTAACGATTCTTGGGACTTCAAATCTGAAGATTATGCTTCTTGGGAGTATGTGATGTGTAAGGGAATAAGCATGGGGTAGTTTAGGGCTTGGTGAGCTTTTGTCCTTTAATTGATTGACTTGGGATTAAAATAATGGTTAGTGGAATGTTTAGGATAGTTTTAATATTATTTTAGTATTAGTGGAATTTGTAGGATTTGAATTAGGAATTTAATAATGGTTAGTTGATTGTGTAGGATTATTTTATTGCCTAGTGCTTTGTGCAGGAATCTTTCTAGATCGGTGTGTAGGCGCACATTCTTAGGTTTAGGGCACGTACTATAAGATAAGACACGTACTTCTAGTTGAATGCACGAATTCCAATGCAAATGTACGCAACACTAGGTAATGCACATAAACCAATGTAAGACACGTAATTCAACGCAAAGCACGTAAATCAAGTTATGGTACTTAAATCTAAGTTAAGACACGTAGTTCGAGATTAGTGCACACAAATCGAGATATCGCACGTAAATCAAGGTCGGGCCTCACAGTTATTGGGAATCGTGCATGGTCTAACAATAGTATCTAAAGCTAGTTAGATTTGTAATAGCTTAGAACTCTTGAAAGGTCATTATAGGTCAAACCAATTTTGTTGCTCACAAAATTCTCCAACGGCCCTAAATACCATTTCAGAAAAACTAATAACGTCTGAATGACCATGGATAGAAAAACATTATACAATGATGTCGAATTCCAACCTCTTTATGTCTTAGTACAAGACCTTTAACAGAAACCACTTTGAGTTACTAAATCTATGGATCACAAATGTTTGCCAAGCCTACTCTTCCGATCCAACAAATACTGTTGTCTTTCATCAAGTCAACAATCATCGATCCTCTCATATATGTAAAATTCAACGACCATCGATTCTCTCATATATGTGGGGCTCACTTTTTTGTTTCACAGCCGCCTAGATTTGTGTGACATATTATTCTTCATTTATGACCTCACATAGTTCTTTTTTTTTTTTTTTTTGCTCATTCAGCAAGTATTCAATTAAATTCCACAAATCGAAAATAATGGTAAGGCCATTTATAAATGTGTCACTTTACAAAAAATAAAAAACCTTGAAACTTAACAAATAAGCTCATTAAGGTTCCACGCATTACGAAACTTCCTATTGTATCTATTGTTTCTAATCTTCGTGTTGGTTAGCATCTTAAATCGAACTTCTCTTTCAATTTTCTGTGTGACTTGCACCTCATTAGCAAACTCATTCTTGAATAACCTTGCATTTCTCTCATTCCACAAAAAATAGATGGCAGCTCCAAAACATAACTTCACCAGTTTAGCTTGCATAGTCCTTTTTCTTTCTAGTCGGCAACATCCAATAAGCACTCTATCCCACTGGATTCTCATAAATTTGATCCTCACTTTCTTCATATTTTCTCTCCAAACTCTTCTACTAAAGGAACATGCAAAGAACAAATGTTCACGAGTTTCCAACATCATGTGGCAAAGGCAACAAAGACTATTCACTTGCATCCCCCAACTAAGCATACGATCCTTAGTTGTTAATCGGTTTTTGATTGCAAGCCATGCACAGAAGTTGTGCTTTGGGACATAGTCGCCTCTCCAAAGTAATTTCCACTAGTCAACTTTATCAAATCTTGTGCGAATTTCTTCCCAGGTTGTGGCAGTAACAAACTCTCCATTTGGCCCAACCTTCCAGCGAATAACATCAGTTCCATAAAAATCAAAGCTGGGACCATGAAGTCCGTTTCCCAAGTGCATTAAATTTCATGGCCAATGCCAATTGTTATCTCGGATGATCTCACTAACTTTACTCTGGTTGCCAAGTCTTTAAGCAATAATATGTTCCCTCTCAACCTAGCTAATAAGTTTCCCCCTTGGGTGCCAATTGTCCCACCATAAAAAAAGTCTTTATTACATTCACAATTCTATGCTCAATGTATTTACCGGCATCGTCCCTCAACTTCAGAAGTTTCCTCCAAGTCCAAGAGCAATCCTCAGGTATGGCCACACTCCACACACTTCTATCTTTGAGAGAACCTTTGTAGACCACATATCCCAAATAGAACTTCTATCAGAATACATGTGCCAGAATTGGGCATAGTTCTTATTATATTAGCAAATGCAGAAGAAAATAAAGGGCCTATTTGGTTTAGAGTGTTTATTGTTTTTATTATTATATTTCATTATTTACGAATTTACTTTTGACAAATTTTTATTGATCACCGAGAGACAACGAATTTTTACATAGTAATGGTTATTTTCAATTTAATTCGAATCTAAAATTGGGATAATTAATTAATTAATTATTTTTTTTTTGGTTGAGATCAACTATATAACCCAAACCAGGGTCCTAAATGTAAATCTCTCGCTGGACTCTAGCCCTATATTGTAATTAGACTAGGATGGCACCATCCAGTCATCCACCAATTGAAAGGGACATTCGTGAAATTCGCTTTCAGTTTATCTGGGCATGCACATGGGGAGGGATTATCTTCTGACTTCTCTATCTGTGCCAAGGATGCAAATTGTGGTTATTCAGTTGTCCCAACCAATTTTATTTGGTACATGAAATATTTCTTCTTTTTTTTCATAGGACCACTAGAGTGATCCCACATTGCAAAACAGTAAATATGGTTTGTATTTTGTTTACTTTGTATTGTTTCTTTCACTAGGCTTTTCCTCAAATTCATGTCTGCTTTAGAAGTATCATTTGCTCATCATATATAAAATGAAGATAATACAAGCCTTGAACCTTTCATTAATTGTTACATCATTTCTCATTTGCTTGATTGCTACTACTAATACTATATTACTAGAGTAGCTCCAAATGGAGATTTGCCTTTTTTTAGTTAAGGATCGATTTACTTTTAGATTGTGAGGTTATAGTCTTTATTAACTTAACAAAATACTTAAAAGTTGTATGTCTGTTTGTTCACTAAGCAAAATTATTTAGCCTCTCCATCTCCATTACTTTTTGATTCCAAGATTGCTTTGCCTCCGCTGAGCCCTAATCTTCTACTGGAATATAATTTAAAACCACTATTCTTACTCATGAGAGTGTTCCCATTTTCACTTTTTGAGTGTATTTGCTATAATTCTAACCAAATTTTAGAGTCAAATTGTCACCTAAAACATATTAATATATCTTTGTAAATTTTTAAAATTTATAATTAAAATCACGTGATATTCACCCCCATAATCCCTTCGTGGTGGACACGAATAACTTGCTAGACCCAAAAAACGTAAATGGTTGGAGGAGGGTGAAAAGATCATCCATTATAAAGCTGTGGATAGAGAAGATGATTGAGATGACAGTCTTGGTAGCAAGGGTTTGTATGTAATTGGGGTCTCTTTAGCAAGATAAATGGAGATCTATTTATAAAAATTCTTTAATTTGTGAGTTGTGTTAAACTTATTATCGCATAAATTTAAGTTAACCCAAATTTAATCTGCTATCTAAAAATGCGACTTAGGCCTAGGTCAGAGCACTTCAATCTCATGTCTCTATCATGGTGATTCATATTCAAGTTCTTCCATTAAGCCACTTGATGGAGAACCTTTCTCTGGCTCAGATTTTTAGCTTTTGTAGGACGTACGTCCTCTGCAAATTTATATGCCTTAAATACTGCAGTGGTTACTAGTCCAGGAAAAGTGACGGGCATGTGATTGTTAATTATTGGTAACTAATTCGTAACAAACGTTGACCCTATCTCCAGATGTGTCCAAATTGCCAAAATCTGTACCTAGCTAAATTAGAGGGGCTTTATTCGTAATCCCTCAAAGCGCGTTTCATTAATTCTTCCTTGCAAGACAATAAATTGGAAGCAATTTCCTTTTTTTTTTCTTTATTTAAAAGATATTTAAGTTGTACATTACATATCAAACATCACTTATAAAAAATAATTTCACAACCTTTTATACTTATAACAAAGAGTATACCACTAAATTAAATACCGGATTAACAATTTATTTTTCTTTTGGGTTCTTTTTATACTTACCACTCTTTTTTAGCATGTTTCATATTTCTCTTTCAAATTACAAAAGTAATGGAATGGTGACACGTTATCAATTTCATTTTTTAAATCCTCTTAAGAAATTAAATATTTTTTACACAAAAGTTAGCCACACAATCCCAATTAGTACTATCACATTTAGCTCTTGCCTGCTTGCGCGACAAGTTTTTTGATCTCCACCAATCACCATGACATTGCCAAAGCCACTTTCCACCGCCATTCATGTTTAGCCTTATGTTTGGACATTTAAATTTTTTAGATGGTCAACAAAGAGATTTGAACTCAAAATTGTTAAGTAATTTGAGTTCTAATACGACTAAATTATTATTTTACTTAAAAATTTAAGTTATTAAAGAGAAATTTATTATATCTATTTGTTGTATTCAATAATAACCACGATTACTGATATCTTTGTAGCAAGATAAATTTTTAATTCTGGTAAAACAAATGTTTGGTTAAGTTTGCTTGCATTTGTTGCTCAAACAACAAATTTAAAAAACTAACCATTAAAGAATGTACACAAATTTCGTAGGCTTCTTTCGGTGGGAATGACGTATGGGAAAGGGTGTTTTGACACTGGTCAGTAAGTGTGCAAAAGTCTTGTATGTGCAGCTATTCTTCAAGGCAATTAATTAATTAAGTTTTCAATAAGTAAACCATAAATAAGACATAATGGAAGCAGCACCTTCTCGCCGTTCTCCTATTCCGTACACTAATTCTGTGTCGACCATTTGGTTTTTTTGTATTTTTGTTTTTTTTTGAAAGGTCGTCCTTTTGGTTTAGTGCCCAATTTTTGGCTGAACCATGGCTTAAGGAATATTATATTAATTTGTAAGTAAACAAATAAACACAGTTTATCCATAGTTGCGAAAGCGTAGTTCGAACCAAACATAGACTTACACTTAATGTTGCTATGCTTTTATTTATTTATTTTTTATTAAAAGGAGACTTAAGATCGTACAACACATATTAACATGTAACTAGCAATAATTGATCTAGCAACCACGAGTAACATACCACTAAATTGAAACCTTAGTGGTCTATAAATGTCTTCTATGTTATTTTTCTACTGATCTTTAGATGACAGTTACTATCAGATCTTGCCATTATGTTCACATAATATCAATCTAGGATTATCGCTCTCTCACTCCATGAAATATATAGCTGAAATGAATTGATGGATGTCAAACGAGGCCAATAAAATTATTTATAGATGAGAAAAATCTACAAAGATTAGGACTCTTTCATTCTCATAAATAAATATATATATATATATATATATATATATATATATATATATATATATATATATGACTATTAGAACAAGGTGCCCCTTATAAAAGAGTCTCGCTAACAAGAGAAGTGTCCATTTAATGTGGACGCAATTTGCCAACAAAATTGTTAATAAAAAGATCTCAGCCCTTTGGAAGGAAAACTAACGACTTGTCATTGGCCATCTTGTGCAATTTGCATTTGTGTTTACATTTCTAGAACTAGAGTGATGCTCCGACTATAAATGAGTTGAGAAACAAAATCATGTATTAAACAAATAACAACTAACAGTTACGTGGATGATAAAATCTCACTTCACACGACTAAATGCCCATGTTTTCAAGATCTTTCTCAACTACCTTTTGAATTCCATAAATAGGTGAAGCAGGAAATTATTTAGGCACCCATCATCTTACCCACCACATTGATGCATATACTAATTTCCACATTGACGGATTTAGGATTATTGTTAAGCGAGAATTAAAAGTACATAATTTAGTATTTATATATTGATAATTTTTTTTTAATTAGAATTAAATTAATTTTTTAACTTAAAATTATATATAGAATACACATTTTTTAAAAAATGTAACCCAACTCATTCAGGAAGAACTCGCTCTTGGAGATAGTAACTGTGACTGTCTCATCCACCATTGTTTTCACGTACATATACAGATATACTAGCTCTTGACTTTTTCTCATTCTATTTATATTATTTTTCATATTTGTATCTTTGTGGGGCTGGAGTGGGAACGCGTACCATCCAAATTGCTTCTTATATACCACTCAACACTTTCACACATCACTATAACTATATCAAAGATCATAAAGTTACAAGCATGGTAACCAATTAGCCATGGATTGGTACTCTTGGTTATCCAAAACTAGCCTTGAACCATCACTAGTATATGAATATGGTCTATCTTTCACTAGAAATGAGCTTCAAGAAGAGGATATAAGCTACTTCAACCATGAGTTTCTTCAAAGCATGGGCATATCAGTGGCCAAACACAGGCTAGAAATACTCAAGCTTGCTAGGAAACAAACTGGTGGGAGTTCAAATGGCCTGTCAAGGCTTGTTTCAGCCATTAACAAAACCAAAAAGCTCTTGTCCAAGAATATCACCAAGTGGTGTGCCAACAAAAATTCAAGTTCAATGCCTCTCTCTGAGCTGACCCCTTATCGAACACAATGGAGCGGAGCACTGAGGCGGCTCAATGGCCCGAAAGAGCACAACTATGATAAGGTAACGGTCACAAATAGACGTGCAATGAAGTCAGGGCCTTTAGACAGACGAGTGCAAGAGAAGTTGATGGTGACAAATAGAAGTTTGAGCATATCAGGGCCACTGGATTGGAAGGTGCAGGAGAGATTGATGTACAACAATTGGAGTCCGAGGAAGACCAGGCCTATGGATGGAGGTGTCAAGGAGATCAGATTTCCTTTTGCTTGTAGGAGCCCGAATGTATCTGGACCTTTGGGTTTGAGCCCGAAGGATAATCACCACAATAAGGAGAAGGGTGGTGGTTTTGATGAAGTTCACTCACTGTGGTCTTTGATGTTT
The DNA here is from genome assembly GCA_037974665.1 of Ehretia macrophylla. Lineage (NCBI taxonomy): Eukaryota > Viridiplantae > Streptophyta > Magnoliopsida > Boraginales > Ehretiaceae > Ehretia > Ehretia macrophylla. The sequence goes on from CM075775.1 coordinate 11,920,319, forward strand.
CAAGATATGAAACCTACTTGAGTAATATTGAGTCGTTTTGATTTTTTTTCATGAGTTAAGTCTCGTGGACGTCCCACTTATTAGAGGTGCGGACGTTCCACTTATTAGAAGTGCGTGAATCTCATACGCATGTGGTCCACACGTCTATAGATTTATTCACGTGGAAACGTTCAACATTTTAATAATTTTCCTTTTTCCAGTTATCTTTGCAGCAATTCAGTACGTCGTCAGAGGTTATATCTAGGACCAGAAGCGTTTGAAAAGAGTGCATATTTTAGGACATGGCACTCCTTTGCTTCCTGGTCTATATTACTATATTGTGGCAGAAAATCCAGCATCTCTTGTGAGTGTAAAATTAGCTGATTGAAGAGCTTAAAATTAGCTGATTGAAGAGCTTGTGTGTCAATATTTTCGGATCTTTTGCATTGCTTTCCTCTCGAATCTTCTCAAATTTATTTATCTGGCAAGTGGCAAGTTTTGAGGAAGCAGTTCAACATTTCATTTCCTTGTTGCATTTCAGTGTTCAACATAGTGTTTTTCCTATTACAGTTGCTGGTTTGTGGACCACGAAATGCAGAAACTGAAAATTTTTTCAGTGGGGTTATAATATACAATTTACGATCATATGGATAATATATTTTTCAATAAGAATTAACGCATTATTTTGGATTAAACTATGTAAAAATTAAAATATTTAGCGGGGACAGAGAGGCTGTAATCCTCACTAGTCCCCAATTGAATCTACCCCTAAAGAAATAAGAAGATAGAGATTGTTAGTCAATTATTCAATAGTGTTCATGAGTTGTTCTAATTCAACTTATGCAACTCCTTTGTGTTATGGTTCTCTCCCACCATACATCAGCTGCATAAATCACTACTCTTTCATGTCAATCATCAACTTATGCAATAATTTAACTAGACATAATTAGCTACAGAAAATTAATCACCATGGGAATGGTATCAAGTTTTGTCTCCAAACAGTTGTTCTAAACCAAGGTTTGAGTACTCTCCAGTTTCCACTGCACTCCCACTAAGAATGAGGCTAAACCTGCTGGGTCAAAAGACTTGCCATTGTAGCTAAAAGGTTGATATTTATATACTTTCAAGTCAGCACAGTCTTCTAGCTTACCCAAATCAAACGTCTCTCACATGATTAGTAAGACTCGTGTGGAACCAACCAGCATGCAAGAGCATGATAGTCTCCAGTAACCGAAGAGTTTACTCTAAATTTTGAAGAAATCTGCATTCTATAATGTATAAGATGTTTTAAGCTGGTCCCCCTTAAAGGTTGTTGGCTCTCATCTTTTAATTTAACATGTCACAACCGCCATAACAGTTGCCAATAAAAGCAATATTACAGTGCTTAGTTTCTCAAAAACAATGCTCCTATTCCGTCTTCTGACAATTACCACATGTAATTCATCTTCTAACCCGCATGTCACTGACAAATTTTAACAGCTTCCGTATACATACTGCAACGGTTAAGTAAGTGGGCCAGAAAATTAAGCCTTGTTGCTGGCGCTAATGAACTGTACTGTTGTAGTGTTGTAACTACCCTACTCCTAAAGCTGCCTTAAGGTAAGTGATTTATCCTCTTTATGTTGTTCAGTGATTTTTTTAATTTTTTTTTGGTAAAACGATAATTCATTCATTAAGAAAGCACACATACATCAACCAACCCCAGTGGGGTGGAAATCAGAGAACAAAAGATCCCTCAACTCACTAGAAATATTAGCTCATCAGTCTAAAGGGAGATTGCCACTGCAATGCACTTAGCAACCCAATTAACACACGAGTTAGCTAATCTTCGAACGCACTGGAACTTAACCTGAGGATTTTCAGCTGCAAATCTGTGAATGTCGTCCACAATCTGCCTAGTCTTCCAATGAATAGGAGATGTCAGATAACAAATCGCATTAAAGATCTCACATGCATCATTTTCAATTGAGATGCTAAAACCATGAAGGACACCAGAAAGATGGCACGCATGCCAAACCGCGAGGGCTTCTGCTTCAGCTGCAGAACTGCAATTGAGTTGCCACACATTACCGGCAACAAGATTTCCTCTGGAGTCTCTACAAATTGCTGCTGACGTTGCACGATCTAGACCAGAAAACGCAGCATCAACGTTTATCTTCAATTCCCCCAGAGGGGGAGGAGACCAAACTGGGATAGTGCTTTGAGAGTGCTCCATAATATTTCTAAAATGTGTGACTTGAGGAGCACAGACATTAGGAAACTCAACAATATTTGATTGAACCTGGCAGATGGCATTCATGGCAATGATGGGTCTTCCTTCAAATATAAAAGCATTTCTTTCCTTCCATATCTGCCAACAACAAAAAGCGACTTTTGTTTCTGCTTCACCATTCAAGTATCCTGCAATTCTCGACCAACTCCAAGAGCCAACAATCAAATCTGGAAATTTTATTAACATCCACGACATACTGGAAAGGGGAACCAAACCAAAAGCTACGCAACCAAGGGCAAAGAAGAAAGAGGTGTTCTGTAGTTTCCACCCCATTGTTGTAGATCTTACAAATTGGATCACTAGCAAATTTTCTTTTGAAGCGATTGAGCTGAGTGGGTAGGCCATCTTTACAAATTTTCCAAAGAAAATTATGCAGCTTCGGAGGCGCTTTAGTACTCCAAATCATCTTCCAAAGTTTAGTAGGAACTTGATAAGATGCATTTCCTTTGTTCAATCTTTGAGCAGCAGAATCATCAGCTTCTTTCTTTAACAAATGATAGCCTAACCTCACACTGTAATGGCCATTTTTAGAGAACGGCCAGACCAAGCGATCATCTAATTCAGTCGCAGGGAGAAAAATAGAGCAAATTTTGTGAGCTACCTCTCTAGGGAAGATCTCAAGTATAGAGTTTCTGTTCCACTTCCGGGAGTTAGCCTCAATAAGCTCCGCCACCTTAACCAAGTGAACATCATCTGGCTTGTGGATCACAGGGCAATTAGGAATCTAATTGTCAGACCAGATATTCACATCGTAGCCATTCCCAATTGCCCAAACTACACCTTTTTGATTAATTCCCTCCATTTAAGCAGGTTCTTCCAACTCCATGAAGAGTTTTGCCTCGACTTAGCTTCCCAGAAAGATGAATCTTTGAAATAAACTCCTTTGAGCGTGAGATAAAGCAATGATGAGGGGTTGTTAAGGACTCTCCACGCCTGGTTGGCCACAAGTGCAATATACATCAAGTGAATGTCTCTAAAACCTAGTCCTCCCAAGGATTTAACACCAGTTAGGGACTGCCAATTCAACCAATGAATTCCATTTTTCCCATCTTTATCCCACCAAAATTTTGCAATTCTAGAAGATAATTGTTTACATGTTGTTTTAGGCAGCACCATCACCGACATCACATATGCAGGCAGAGCTTGGATCACAACTTTTATAAGAGTCTTTTTACCTCATTCAGAAAGCAAACAACTCTTCCAACTTTCCATCTTTGCAAGCATCCGACCGTGCAACCAATTAAGAGCATTTACCTTGGATTTACCCCACTTAGTGGGTAATCCAAGGTATTTTCCCAACGAGGTAAGTTGTGAAATACCAAGAACACCAGAGATAGGATCTCTAACATCATTGGGGGTGTTCTTACTGAACAGAACTCCAGATATATAGAGGTTGATTTTTTGCCCCGACGCGAAGCAAAAAAGGTAATGGGCCTCTTGCAAAGCCAAAGTCTCATTAAGATTAGCTTAAAAAAATAACAGGCAATCATCAGTAAACATTAAGTGCGTAAGGGCGGGGCACTCTTTTGCAATTTTAAGACCTTTGATCAGGCCTTTCCTCTGTTGGGAGTAAAGAATATATGTAAGACTTTGAGTCAGAATGGAAAAAAGGAACGGGGAGATTGGGTCTCCTTGCCTCAGTCCTCTTTGTGGGAAAAATGGAATAAAGGGGGTACCATTAATAAGCACTCTACACGATACTATAGAAATACAGTTAAAAACCCAGTTAATCCAAATATGGTGAAACCCCATCTTTTCAAGCAGTTTAATTAGGAAATCCTATTCGACCCTATCATAGGCCTTTTACATATCGAGCTTCACAGCTGCAAAATATTTTTTTGAATACTTTTTTTTCTTTTTGAGGTAGAAAGCAACCTCTTGAGCCACCAGGATGTTATCCTGAATAACACGTCCTGGGACAAAAGCACTTTGAGTGTTTTCAATAATTTTACCCATAAAAGGTTTCAATTTCATCACAAGGATTTTTGAGAGAATTTTATATATGAAATTACTACAACTGATAGGCCTGAAGTCACAAACCTGAGAATGAGACTTGTACTTAGGAATGAGAGCAATGTGAGTCTCATTAATGACAGAAACTTGATTCTGACCTTTGAGGAAGTTATCGATTGCATTAAACATGTCATCTTTGATCGTGTTCCAGTACTTTTTGTAGAAGAAGCCAGGAAACCCATTAGGCCCTGGAGCTTTATTAGCTCCGAGGCTCCACACAGCAGCTTTAAGTTCCAGCATCGAGAGTCGTTTAATAAGCTCAGAGTTAATATCATCAGAGATAATATAAGGGATACACTCAAGAATAGACTCATAATTCCTCGGCCCTACAGACTGGAAGAGATTGCAAAAGTAACCCTGAATCAAGCCTTGAATTTCAGTTGGATCGTGGGTCTATTGGCCATCATCTTTTTGCAATATGAGAATCCTGTTTCTGGACCTTCTTTGTTTGACAGTAGTGTGAAAATAAGCAGTATTGTTATCGCCAGCTCGAAGCCATTTAAGCCTAGCTCTGTCTTTCCAGTATTTCTCTTCCATGGTCCAAATAGACTTCAACTCTTTCGTCACATGATTGTACTCCTCGTGGTCAAGCTCATGTGGAGGCAAGGAGGCCAAGAACTCAAGTTTTAATTTAAGGCTTTTAATAATCTTTTTGTTGCCCTTGAAAACTCCTTGACACCATTTCTGAAGTTCAACTCTACAAAGATCAAGCTTCTTTTTGAAAGCTTCAAAGTCATTCCCCCGCTTCATGGGATTCCAATTATCTTCAATCAGCTTATCGCAAGACTCATGTTCCAACCACATTGACTCAAAATGAAATCTCTTCTTGCCCCATTTCCATCTCTCATTCTCTGTGACAAGCAGAATGGGAGCATGATCAGATCCTACCGGAGGCAACACTGTGACCCACTCATTCGGATAAGCATCAAACCACTTTTTATTCACCAAGGCTCTATCAAGCCTTTCCATGATCAAGCCACCATTCCACCTTCTATTTGAGCAAGTAAACTCCCCTCATTTACTCTCAACATCAATCAAGCGAGCATCATCAATAAACTGCCTGAAACAAAGAATATCTTTTTTCGACTTACATCTGCCTCCACTTTTTTCTTCTTGAGATTTAATGCAATTGAAATCCCCCATATAGACGTGAGGGGAATCCGACTCATGCTGAGTTTCAATTATGCCATTCCATACTTTTTTCCATCACCAATTTTGACAGGTAGCAATAAACAAAAGAGAAATCCCAGTTCAATCCATCTGGGTCGTTTATTGAAACATGGATAATAGACTAGTTGTAATCCACAACCTGGATATCAAGGTCCTTAAGACCAAAAAGAGCAATACCTCCTGAGAGACCTGCAGGATCAACATATACGATCAGTTTATATCTAATCCTTCTAGCAAAAGAGATAATTTTTTTCTTTTTTATTTTGGTCTCAGAAAGACCAATAAAATCAGGCCTATGCTTAGAGATCAAGTATATCAGATTATTTGCTGTCAGAGCCAGCCCGAGGCCCTGACAGTTCCACGCCAATAGCCTCATTGGGCGCCTGGGGCCTGTTGAAGAACAAGGCTCGAAACCTTTTGAGTTGGACTGGTGGGTGGATCAACACTTTATGTGGTAAATTTTTTTGCTTTCACAGTTTTCCTTGTCTTCTGCGATTGATTTTCCTGGCTAGTAGTAGTAAGTGTATGGTTTTTAATTGGGATTTCCACAAGGTATCCCTCAACAGATTGATCATCATAGGGCAGCTTCAGATCATCTATCTCACAGTCCATAAGATCATCCTCAAGGTAATCATCCAGCTTTCTTGTTTGACTACCTCTAGGAAGATGACTATTGTCTTGAGATGGTGGGGACGAGCTCTCAAGGGTAGAAGGTTAGGGCGTCTTGTTAGCTGAAGGTTTCGTGTTCTTTTTTAGATAGGTGTTGGTATGTGTGGATAGTTGGTGGACTTAGTTATTTGGTGGGGTAACCTTGGTGGTAGTTGAGGTGAGGGTTTTTTTATGGGCTCTAGAGTTTTTTTGGTTTGTTTGTTTTGAGGGAGGGCTTACAATCAGACCTGATTGGTTAAGGGTTTGGTTAGGTGTTAGGATTTTTGATTGGTTTGGTTTATGTAGTTGGTGAGTCTTCGGATTAGGAGACAAGCTCTCCCCAGAATTGACAGTAGCTTTTGCATTGGATGACGACCCAATCTCAGCTATTGACTTGACACTTTTTGGCGGATTAGCTGGTGCTTTGAATTTTAAATCACGGTCACTCACGGAGATGCGCGCCTTATCACGCGCCTCCACATGACTGCCTTCTTCGTCGGACGGTCTCTTCTTGTCACCACCATCACCGGCCTGAGATTGAGCTCTAAGCCATGGACCAAACTTTTTCCTCCTATCATCAAGTATTCCTTTCTTCTGGAGCTCTTTTACTTCTCTGCAGAAGTTAAAGGTATGTCCAATTTTCCCACACTGGAAGTAGAAATCTGCCAGCTTCTCATACCGGAGATGAATAACAAAGCCAGGAAGATCATCCCTATTAATAGGAATGCTTGTGACCAATGGTTTTTGGACATCCCATTTGACCCTCATTCTTAGAACAGTCCTCAGTTGGGACTTAGATTTCTCCATATCAACTTTTTCCAGCTCACCTAGCTTTTGGCTGATGAGAACAGCATTTTTTCGGTCACATAGGAAATTGGGAGGCTATGCGCTTGGATCCAGAAGGAAGTAAAGTTCAGGCCCATCTGCTCCGTAGTAAGATCTTGCTTCCATGGCTGAAGCACAATATGTTGCCCTTGATAGAACCAAGGTCTCAAATCCCATGTCAACTCCTTGTCGGCCACTGATTTGAAGACTATAACAAATATCTTATGCTTGATAGGATGAAGTACTACTTCTTCTTGAAGTCCCCAGTCGTTGGAAATGACTGTCTTAAGAGTATCCCAGTAAATGGGTTTAGAAGTCAGCAACCTGGCTACCAGTGACAACTCAGGGTCGAAGTCATATGAAACCTCCTTAGATAAGTACAACGTTAAAGGAGCTTGGTCTGTCTCAGACCGATTCCCACCCCTTTTATTATAAGGAACATATATTGAATAAAACATCTAATATGAAGCAAGAGACAAACAAGTACTAACTGAGCACATAGACAATAGCTCGGATGGAAGATGAAGTGAGAAAATGACAAACTGAGTATACCAACCTGACTCGAATGTAAAGACAACTGGGACAAAGCCACAAGGAACTAAAATCTTTGTAGAGAGCTTAAAGCATAGTAAAAGAAGACATTATTAATAGACCTGGGGTTGATGTTCAGTGAATGGCCTTTCTCTCGTGAATGCCATACACATGCCACTCCATCATTATGGGATAACATCAGTAGTTGAATATCTACTAGTCAAAAGAATCTAAACAAAATGGTCGTTGCATATGAGAGGGAAGTGAATGAGGTGAATTATAACAAAGTAGACCGCATTCAGAGATTAATTGGCTTACTTATACCTTGTTTGGATTGCCTTTTTTAAAGGAAAATAAAGGAACCCTTGTTTGGATTGCATTTTGAGATTCATTAAAGGTTTTGGATGAATTCCAAAATCCCTCCATTTTCTTTACATAGTGTTTGGATTGCACAAAGGAAATGGAAATGAAAGTAAAGTGGAGGAAAAAAAAATAAAGGAAATGAAATGAATTACATTGTTTTGATTGCAAAAAAATAATAATGGAAAGGAAAAAAATGATTTTATGATCTTTTGTTTGGATTAGAGACGGAAAGGAAAGGAAAATGATAATTTTAAATGCAAAATTACTTAAGTATTCTTTTTTATTTTTATAATCATGAGATATGTAGGGACAAAAAGGACTTTTTATAACAAAACATTTTCTTTCCATCCAAAACACCCCAATTTGGAAGGATTACAAAATTCTTCTCATTAAAGGAAATTGAGGAGTTTTGGAACTCCTCCATAACCTTTCATTCCTTAAAATTCCAATCCAAACAAGGGAAATGATTCCTTATTCTCTCCCTATCCTTTCATTTTCTTTAAAAAGTCCAATCCAAACAAACTATTAATGAGAATGATTTTACAATCCTTCCAATTTGAGATAAATTTGAGGGAAATGAAAGTAAAATATATAAAAAGACTAATTTATCCTTAATCCTTTCTATAGTTTATCTTATAAGAAGGATAGTAAGGTAATTTTTCATCTAAAATTATTTTTTCCTTTCATTTCCTTTACTTATTTGATCCAAACAAATTAAGAATTTTAAATTTCTTTCATTTCATTTCCCTTTATTATTTTTTTGCAATCCAAAAAAGAGATTTCTTTTTCATTTCCTTTCCTTTATTTTTCTTCCTCTACCTCACTTTCCTTTCCTTTCCTACATGCAATCCAAGGGTTTAGTGTGCAAACAAGTCTACAAGAGAAAGAGATGAGTAGATAAGAAATCTAGGCTGGTGGCGAAAGGATACACTCTAAAGAAAGTATCGACTATGAGGAGACTTTCCCACTAGTAGCCATGCTAAAGTCCATAACGATTCTCTTGTCCAATGCTTGTCATTATGACTACGAGACATGACAGATGAACGTCATGACTACATTCCTGAATGGAAATCTTAATGTAGGAATCAATATAAAGAAACCAGAAGAATTTGGTCAATAACTTTAGAGGTCCATTTATGGATTTAAGCAAGTATCTAAAACACAGAACATTTCATTCAATGTAACAATCAAAGTCTTTGATTTTGAGCAAAACATTGATAATCCATGGATGTACAAAAAAAGGAATAATAACGTTGTTGTATTACTTGTCTTCATGTGGATTATATCCTGCTAATTGGGGACATTGTAAGAATGTTGTCATCCATAGAAGTTTGACTGTCTTCTCAAATTGTTAATGTAGGACTTAAGAGAAACTAGTTGTGTTTTAGAGATTAAGCTCATACGAGATTACAAGAACAAGGTACTAGCGTTATCCCAAGCTATATATGTTGAGAAGATGTCTGTTTAGTTTAACATGTAAAACTCCAAGAAGGGATTGTTGCCCTTCAGGCTTGGAGATTACACTTTCTAGATATCAGTTTCCCAAAATATCTGATAAAAAGTAAGCATAAGATGGATTCCATGAGCATCAGCAATTGACAGTCTCATATTTATCATGTTGAACACTAAACTAGATATTTAAACTAGATAGCAGTCAAACATATGACATGATCAATAGGTAGTGGTATAACATATATTCTAGTATTTTTGGAGAACGAAGGCCTATATGTTAATGTACCGGGCTGGGCATATAGCATATATAATAAACTAACACTTGAATAAAGTGTTAGGGAATCTTAAGAAAGGTAAACACTTTGAGAGAATGTATCACTTACTCTAGGGATACGTCCAGAAATGAGACGTAGTGGTAGATAGAGTTGCTTTTGCGAGTGACTTAGTAGATTTTCTTGTTAAGACTTTTTCGAGGAAGGTCTATTATGTAGATATTGAGTCATTGGGGTTAAGCTGTTATATGGCGTAACCTAGTGCTCTTTCGTGCAAGTGGGAGTCTATTGGGAATGGTATGCCCAAAAGACCACTAGCACATTGTCACTGATATATCTGGATGTTTACAATGAATAATTACTGTCATCTTAACTATATGAGCATGTGTCTCTCATTTGTGATTGACTTTCATTTATATATGTATTTATGTAAGCTCCTTGTTTCAAGTGTTGACTTAGGTATGTGGTGGTTACGTACAGAAGGTCTAAGTCATGGTTACTTGTTAAGCAGAATTGTTTAGTCTATACCTAAGTAGTAGATTTGGGCACTCTAATATAGTAGAAGTTATTGTGAATAAGTTTCCTTTACAGTAGGGTGATTTGCCTTGATCATGGATAGGGTTTCCAGACTTATTACACTTATGCATATGTATGCATTGAACAGGCCACCGTAAGTGTGATACTCTAAATACGTACTATCAAAAAAAGAGATCACCTATACCTACATACTTCTAAGTAGGTCAATGCTTTTAATCTTGAGTATATGTGGGTGAACTAACAAAGTCAAGTTCTTGCACTTTGAGTCACTATGGATGAGATCTTATATATATAGGTCAACAGCTCTGTGGTTAGGGTGTTTGGACTTGGTTAGGAGGAACATGCATATGCAATAAGGAATCTATACATTAATCACTCATTTAGAATGATCCAGGTTGATCATCTTGAATCTGTGCATAGTAATACATGATGTATTGGTTGTTACACTTGTGGGTCACTCTTGTGGTCAAGTAGATAACTTTCGGAAGATGGTTAGATTATAGGTTAGAGGTTCTAAGGAGAAAGATATAGTCAAAGAGGTGATAATACAATCGGTGAACTTGTCTTGGCTATGGTGAGTATAGAGGAGCAGCGTGGTCATTATCACTTAGTTGGTCAAAAGACTGAGCGTAATATATTATTGACTAACTCCTATTCATACAATAATTATCTTGGAGTACAGTCATAGTCTTTTAGTGCAATAGACTAAGGTTAAAATGACAAAATATTACTAGGAGACTAGCGAGAATATTTTGGTAATTTTCAGTGAAAGGATAATTATGTCTTTGGTCCCCCTTCTAGTCATTTACCTTATAAGTGTATTTACTAGAATAAAGAATTACTAAATTAAAGAGAGGATTTAATCATTTGACAATTAGATATCATAAATAGAAATTCCTATTTATAGAAGATATTTTTTGTTTTATTATTGGCTGAATTTTGGATTAAATGATTATTAAATAATTAATTAATTAAAGTCTAAAAGCTACTGAATATTTAAGATAGTTTTTCCATAATTGGAGGAAGGATCTATTCTTAAATAGTAGACTAGATTTGGATTTTGGAATTAATTAATATAATTGGAGAGAGCTCAAGGACTGAACCAGGTGGGCTAGCCCCGACCATTGACCTTGGACGCAAAAGGCTAGGCGCCCCCACTTAGCTTAGGCCTGTGGTTTAGTCTATTATGCTAGGCCAGTATGAACGCAAGGTGTAAAAAGATTTCTATTTTATTATGGAATTAAAGGGTAATTCAAAATTCTAATCCTTTCCCACATTTGAATTCTGAAAAAATTACCTTGCATGTTCTCCCCTATATAAAGGCCTCTACCCCAAGCTCTACAATTGAACTATCTTTTTTGATATCTCTCTCTTTCTCTCTTACGAGTAAGCTTCAAATTTTTGAAGAAACCCAAATAGTTTTTCTTTTAGTTAGTTTAGCAAGATCAACTCTCACAACTTGATCAACACTTTAGCTAGGATTTTGGAATAGAGGGGAAGATCAGAGTCAAGGAGCAGAAGCTCGTTCTAAGTGTGTAGAGCTTGATCTTCAACAAAGGTGAAGTTTTCTTCTTTTCGTTCTTCGTGAAAAAGGTATTCTTGAAAATTTTATTTGCTTTTATAATTAAACTATGAACTATTTAGATGTTCAAGTAGCTATTTCATGCTTTATTTGTTTTAAAGATCCATGCATGAATGATTCCGCCTTATTGTTGGAATTATATAATTTAATTCATGCAATATAACATTTCCCTTCAATATGTTGGGAAGTTGTTAATCGTTTACATTAAGCTACCCTTATCTGAAAATTGCACTTGGAAGCTACTTTATAACAAGGTACACCCACGTCCTATTATTCTCACCTAGATTCTTCGAACTACGAATAAGAAGGGTTAAGAACTTGACAGGATTCTTTATACACATCAATGACGGTAGGTTGTACATTGTAAGTATCTAACCAACAAGATAAGGCTGGGAATATGAGTTGAAGGGATTAAATCCATCTAAACAAAGTGATAATCGAACATTCCTCAGTTTAGAAGTAATATTTGGATATGTTCTATCAAAGTGTTTCTATATCTTAGCATTCGATGGATAACATGTCTTTCCATTCTCGATTTGGTATATGTGATATCATATCATATGTTTAGTTGTTGCCTTTGACATGTATAGCATCTTCAACCTTGGAGTTAATGAAAGCCACCTTAGTTTTTTGTATTATACTGGGTTACCCAGGGGCAGATATAGGAATTCTTATCAGTAGAGGCTAAAACACAATTTTTTTAACTATATGAGTAAATTTTTTCAGTTAAGACTAATTACTTTTTTTAACTAAAAATACATAAATATCTCTTTTTTTTAGAAATACATAGAATTTTTAACGTTTTCCTGAGACATGTGCACCCGCTTCTAGGCTTACCCCATTTTTTCCAACTATCAAAGGTTTGATCCATGGATGACCACAATTAGGGCAAGAATTAAGTTATTTCTATCTTTGTAAAATCCCCATTGATACACATGTGTATCTTTTCATATCGAAAATCTGAAGGACCCATTTGGCTCTTGAGCTTATAGAAGTTCTTTAGCAAGCAATTTTCATTAGGCAACATTTCTCCAACAGCTTCAATCATTCTATTAAGACATTGTTCACTCATGTTCTCCTCAGACTTGCTCATCAACAGCATTTAATAAATCAAAAGATGTTGCGATTTCGTATTAGGTTGTTCTTCATATTGTTCATTATCCGATGGTCGCAAGTTTTATGGACCAATAGCTTCAATTACCATTATCCTATAACTATTTCCTTCACTATATTCGACATGACAATTCTCAAAATTGCAATCATTAGTCTCATGAAGCTAAATTCATACTCCTCATGTTAAGTCTAATTGTAATAATGACGACTTTTTATATTTTACACAAAGACACTTTATTTTATCTCTATGCATGTGTTGTCTTTAACTACATGTAAAAGTAACAAATTCGTCTATACCCCTAATAAAGACATCATTCAACTTTTCTTCATCGGATGTTAAACAATTACTCATCCAATATTGACAGTTTAATGCCATTTTTTCAACTTTTGTATTACAAAATTGAATCAAAATAAAAATTTGTATTAATGTTAAGAAAATATTACTATATCAACTAAGTTATTAAAATCACTTACGATAATAAATGGCCCAATAAAACTACTAAGGTATTTAGGCCAATAGTTATTGGGCCAATTAAAGTTATTGGGCCCATTTAAAGTTCATGGGCCGAACTAAGGTATTCGACCTAGTAATAATAGGTCCATTTAAAGTATTTGAGCCTAATCAAAGTATTTGACCCATTTAATTACTTTGGCTCAATTACATGGCACATTTAAACAATGTTAAGCCCAATTGATTTATTTGGCCTAATTAAATCACTTGGGCCATGAATAATATTGGGCCCAATTAAATTACTTGCCCATTAACAATATTAGGTCCAATTAAATTACTTGCCCAATAATGCAATTGGGCCCAATAATAATATTAAGCCCCATTGATTCATTTGGGCCAACTAAAGTACTTGGCCTCATTATAAAATTGGGCCCAACACACAATATTGGGCTCAATTGAATTATTTGGCCCAATTAGATTACATGGCATACTAATAATGTTGGCCTAATAACAACATAAATCCCACTTGATTTATTTGGCTCAATTAATGTACTTAGCCAATTAATAATTTTGGGCCCAATTAATGTCATTTTGATCGAATTAAGGTATTTGGCCCAATTAGTTTCAAATCTAAATCTAGTTAAATTAGATATATTATTCAACAACATTAATCAAATTAATTTAGATCTATAAAAAATAATTAATTAACCTAAACAAATATTATTAACTAATCTAATTAATCTACCAACAATAATTAATTAACTAACCTAATTAACTTAACTAAACATCTCTTCTTTAACGACAAAAAAAATCTCCTCTTCGAAACACTATTTAAATAAATGTACTACAGTTTTTATTCAAACTAGTGTAATTAATTTAACTAAACATATAATATTAATTAAACTAATCTAATTTAATTTATCTAATAAATCAACATACATATAAAATTAACAACATTAATCAAATTAATAGTTAATTTGCCAATAAATGAACAATATACATATAAAATTAATAACAGTATTTAAAAATAATTATTACATTGCAAAGTTTAACAACAAGTTGGTGACATAATGATTATCTTTCTTTATTGTTTTTTTCTCACCATCACTTGGCAGTTGCAAATACATGTTTGTCACATAACAGTCGTATTATGTGGATACGATTCTATGACGATTTTTTTTTATTATCAATAGTGGCTCGCAAGTCGTCGCGGTATTTTGGCGCCAAATTTTCCCTTGAAAAATGGTGACGTGTAGGTAATGGAAATGCACAAATTGATTACTTTGTTGCTATTTTAGAATGGATTTATTTCCGCCACTTGCGTCCTACTTTCTTGTAGTATCCTCCTAATATAAAACTAGATGCAAATATTAGAGTAATACTTATATGAGTTATTAAGACAAAACATCTTGAATGTTGTAAGATTATGGTTAAGTAACATCAATTTATCAAATAACTGCTTGTTGTGTATAGAAATATATGATTCCCTCCACAAGTATTGCAAAGTTCTATTTGGATGCTCATTGTAAATAAATCATTTTATTCATCCATGATGTTGAACATATTAAACTAGTGCTCAAGAGATAGTTGTCTATCCACTAAAAAGAGATGTACAAATTCTCAAGAAAAGACCCCCGCTCTTCCAAGGACGGACTACTAGGGTCAGCTGTAAGAATTGGGTTCAAGCTTTATCCAGTCTTTTATCATCAATAAACTCCTTACGTATACAAATAAGTGTAGTTTCATTCGAGAAATTCCTTTTGTTTCTCGTGTGACCATCTAACTTTCAACTTGTGCAAAATATCTATTATTCCCCCAGCGTTGGCAAGGGTCTACTATATCTGTCAATTTGTCAACACATTCAACTTATTATTCTTCTTACATCTATAATGTTCTATATGATTGAATATGATCATGCACTCCATTTGAAAATCAAACTATTGTTAGGTAGTTGCTAACTTAGGATTAGCTAAACTTTATCTTCGCTTTGTCTTTTTCAAACTCTTAACTGATTGTGCATGTAACTAGGAGTCCAGAGCTATCATATGACTCCAATTGCATATTTATACAAAGTGAATACAATTCATAAGGTGTGTAACGTTTGCTATATTGTTTATGCTATTTGCTTTTCCTCATGGTATAAGAGCCCTACAAGATTTAACAAGCAACTTTATCCTTTTTTTCCCACCTTCCGGCTTGCACCATGGCTTCCAATACCTTAACCACTAATGTACTGTCCAATCTTAGTACCGCTATTACACCATCTTCCCAGACCAATCCAATTTTACTTAGGGTTTCTAGTCTCTAGTCTCCCATTATGGCTATCAATGTGACAACTCAACTGCCACTTAAACTCACAGGAAGCAATTATCTGACATGGCATTCCCAGTTTCATACGCTTTTTTTATGGATATGATCTTATGGGTTTTATTAATAGCACATCGCCATGTTCTCCTCATTTGGTTACTGCGAATGGTATTCTTTTTCTCAATCTTGACTTCAAATTCAAGATGAGGCAAGACAATCTGTTACGACATGTTATCTTTGTCTTAGTTGATGCTTCAATTGCACCATTAATTTCTATGGTGTTAACGGCGAAAGTTGCATGGGACAAACTTAGTAGTTCCTATGCCAATGCCTCTAAATCTCGTATTTGTGGGCTATGAACTAGGCTTCTACATATAACTAAAGGGTATCAGTGAGTAGTAGAATATGTTCACACAATCAAATATCTTGCTGATGAACTAGCTCTCACTAGTTCTCCTATTTCTAATGATGAACTGGTTGTTGTCGTTCTCTCTGGGTTGAGGAATGAATATAAAAAAATTTCAGCATCTATTTATGCTCGCAACACATATGTTACCTTTGAGGAATTGTTTGACAGACTCCTTGATCATGAGTCTTAGAAGTGCTGAGTTTTACACCCTCAGCCAGACACTAATGTTAGAGCAAAACACTTTTAAAGTTCTTTGGCTCATGTAGCCGAATTATTAGATCATTCATTATACAGAAAAGAAAAGAATCTTTCAAAGAAATGTTCTACTAAGTACATGAAGTGATCTTTTCTAGTCATGACTCGATGAGGTGGTAATATCCTTCCGATGATGATATCCATGGGTATAGACTATTCTATCCTATGAAGGACCATTAAGAATTCTATATTGTGTGGTCCTACCTTTACTAGGCTAAACCATGAGCCATTAGAGATGAGATCTTTAACATATGGATTGCCTAATTTACTCACTTCCCTATGTCACTTATATTTGGAGTAAGCCTTATTTGTGTCTCTTCAAATGGTAGAATATCGTCTTTTTGAACCAAACACCTAATAGCCCTCTAATGGTCATCAAGGATCACCAACAATTTCTCCTCATTCTTTGATGAAATGTCTAAAGTTTTAATAATTGGGAAAGTATGATATGTTCCTAAATGGGACTGCTTATGGTGAGAGGGCACTGGTATGAGCTCCAAAGCTTGAAGAGTATCAACCATTGGTGGATTGACACTAGTAACCATAGATAGAGGATTATTGATGTTCTCCCCATATTCTTATTCTATCTCTTTATCTTCTACTACTATCTCATTCTCTTTTTCTCCACTACTCTCCTTATATCCACTAATCTTTCCCTCACAATTATTATGTTCTTGAGTTGTCTCGTCCATGACAAAACTATTTTGATCTAACGAGTACACTACATGATGAATGGGAAGCTTGTCTTCACCCTTGCAATTCTTGAAGTCAAGATGTTGACCAACTTGGTCTTCTAACTTGCCTAGAGATTGTTGTTGGGATAAGATGCATTTGGCAAGTTGGTCAATCTCAGCAAGTATATTAGATTTTGGTGAAGTGAGTTCAGTCGAGTTCAGAGGGTAGTGATTGTGGCGGAAAAAATTATATTTAGAGCTACCATGAAAGTCATAAGGAAAAAAGTTTGAATGTTGAGATTGATAGAATTGATTTAGAGAAAATTGAGTTACAAACATACCATTTCTTTGGCCCCAAGAGAAATTTTTATGCTTTCGCCACCCAAGGTCATAACTATTAGAATATGGATCATTGTTCAGAAGACAATCTTGAGTGGTAAAACCACGATCCCTTAAGAACTCTGGAAATTCAGGCACAAGGGGACAACTCAAGGTAACATGACCAGATTGATTACAAAGAGCACAAACAGTTAAGGTGTTTGGGATAAAAGAAGGATGTATTCTATTAGACACCCAAGAATTGGAAAGCACACTTTCCCAATTTGGGTAAGAATTTCCCTTAAATTAGGCCATGACTTAATAGAACTTTTTTTAAAAAATTTAAAAAAAGAACAAATAGAAAACAACTAAACAGATAATAATTAAAAAAAGAAACCAACTTAAAGAATCTTCAACGATTAAACACCAATCCCCAACAACGACAAAAAAACATTGATCATGTCATTGTGCGATTAATAATAAGGGTAAAAATAAAGCAATGACAATATAGATTAAATTTCTCTTTAACCACACGAATGGCTACTCAAGGATCATCCTCAAGGAATTGGGATTATCATATGACAATTCAAAAAAAATAAATTAATTAAGGAAATTGAATTGGAGTTGTCTAGATTAATTACTAAAAAGAAACTAAGAATTGACTAATGTCTCGTACACATTATTAAACATAAATTAAGATTCTGGGGATCTTATGAGAAATAGGTGATTTGGGATGATAGCTTGCGTTGATTATTTTACTCTACGCTAACAAATTTGGAATTGTCCAAATATGCACGGATTGATTAGGCTACAAGCTCTAATCTTACGAGATTAACTAGTTAAAGGTGTTATAGTGTAACCTATCACTAGGGCATAGGTTATCATCCACTAATGCTAACCAATTATCCCAATTAGTTCTTATTCTTAATTGAGTTCAAAAGGCATAGATTATCTCTAGGGCATAACTTATCTCAATTGTAAATCAATTATCAATTAAGTTCTAAATTAATCTAAATTCGTACCCCAAGAATCTACAAGATTTATATAAGAAAAGATATGATTTTTGAATGACAAAACCACAACTAACAAGAATATGGATGATCAACCAAGAAATCAATTACAAGAAATTCAAATACAAATTTATGAAATTAAATCCCAAATCAAAATATAGGTTCAAGTAATTTAGCTATCTATTACCCCAAAACCAATCAAATATGTTAAACTAAAAGGAAATATAAGAAGAACTCATGAGTTGATTGCCATTTGAGATGATGTCGTTACTTCTTGATCTCTATTCTAGCTTGATCTTGCTTCAAACTCATGTTTTATCTCTTCCTTTGGAATCTTCTAGCCTTTCTTGGTGTTTAGGGTTGAAAATATAGGCCAAAAGTCCCCTTCTAACATTTGAAACCTTCTTTATATAAGAAACTAGTCTTGGTCAAAGTTGGATTTGATCAACTTAAAGAGAATCGAACATCCGCTTCTTGTTTTATCCAACCTGCTTGAGCAGGTTGCCAACTTGCTCGAGCAGAGTCTTGAGTTTGCTTGTGAGAACACAACTGCTCAAGCAAGTCCATAGGCTGCTTGAGCAGCTTTTATATTTTCTTCTCTGCCAAATAGCCATTCGAGCAAATAGCAAAGCTACTCGAGCGATCGTTACACATGCTCGAGCAGGGACCACTAAATATCTATACAAATTCCATCTTTCTTTGCTCTTTTTCGCTATTTTTGTATCCAAATTGTTCATTAAATGGCGAAAACCTACAATACACAAGAAATCTCTCAAATGTATGACAATTCACATTAATTTCACTATATAATGCATGCAAAAAGATGGATTTAAATATAAAATTGTGAACACATCAGGTAATTCCATCATAAAACTAATTAATGGTAAGTGGAGCACCCCATGATCTAATAAGGTAGTTTTTGAGTGTACATTTTTTTTTATGTGGGACTAGTGTATATTCTAACATTCCTCTTCATGTGTGATGTTATTTGAGATGGGTCATGCATGAATGGACACACGTAGAAAAAGAACATGTATTAGGTGGGTCACATTTGGATAAATAAGATTGGACTAAAGGCCCAACTCTGATACTATGTTAAGAATCATAGGGTTCAAACAAAAAACCAATGGGTGATAGACAAAGTTACTAGGATTTTAAAAAGTGGTCTTAGAGTTTATCCAGTGTATATTCAAATTAAAACTCCCCTGTATGTATGACTTGATTTGAGAATATTCACATGTAGATGAACACACTTGGAAGATGAGTAACACAAGAAAGATCAGTCACACGTGTATGAACATGACTGAAACAAGGGTCTAACCCTGATGTGATATTAAATCATGGGGTTCTTAGATTAAATGCCCTAACAACCAACTTATTATAATTTTAAAACATGACATTTTGTATTATTTTATTTATGAGTAATTTATTTTTTGTAATTAATATGTTAATTATATTTAAATAAAGTCCTTAGAATTATTTAATAAATCCAATTCTTGAGGAGTCAAAAATATTAGTGAGAGGATCTATAATGAAAAATATATTTTAGAATAAGTTCCTGATCATAAAATGAATTAATTGGGTGTTAGTTCAACCAGAAAATTGACAAATGATTTGCTACTTGAATTAATATAAGATATTAATGTTAAGGGCCATTAGTCTCATATTACATTAGTAACCAAGTAGGTAATTGTTGGAGAACAATTGGCTAAATATGACTGGTATGGGTACTCAATCATTTGTCATATACTATAATTTTGTAATTATTCTTTACACCTGTGATACCATAGTTACCTTGTGTATAAGATGTCATCATTTGCTGGTACAATATGACCTAATACTAGCCACGGATTAGCCTATTGATCGGTTTTCTCAGTTGGTATTTTTACAATTAAGCACAAATCTTCAACCAAGTTCTAAAACCTCGCAAGTGCATGGGTCATGGTAGTGAGTAGACAAGTGCAAGAACTGTATCCACAAGGAAGATCCTAAGTGATTTCTAATGTGTGCTTGTATGTGAAGTGGTTTAAAATGTAAAAATAAAGGAAAAAGATTGATTGGTTGATTGGTTGAAGAGAAAAATTAAACTAAAATTAAAATTTAACAAATGGATGAATCAAACCAAGAATTGGGTCAAAATCGAGTTGAGTTAGGTTTAACTTCTTATGTTATGACAATGATGTTATATTTAAACCTAGATTTGGATAGTCAAATTTCTTTGATCAAGCTATAAGCCCGTTTAGTTGAGTTCACCTAATCAGTCTACATAACTCTATCCATCTAGTCACCCTATTGGTCGAGGTACGGATTTGTCGAAACAATCCTAGAGTCAATTGATTAGGCTAGTAGGTAAATCATGGTAGAACTTATGATTTAGTTGGAATTAAGCTCTGTTCAAGTAAATGCTGTAAGAATACAATAATTTTAAGCCCGTTAGAAGCATTTTGAAGAATCAAAGTTGAAGTAAACAACAATTAACCGCAAGACCTAGTTGGGATTTAAAGCTAAACAAGTCGATTCAACACATACAAAATGGTTCCAAGAATTTTTAAGGTAGATATATGTGGATTATAAGCAATATAAGAATAAATTCAACAAGATCTAAATATCCAAAAAAAAACAAAACCAACTAAATATCCAAGTATAGATCTCAAATAAAAATCATATACAAATCATGAAAGAGTTTTTTCTAACTTGTAATACCCGAGCCTGACCATGCATTTACAAGTATTTATTTATATTTATTTATTTCGTTATTTTTGGAAAATGTGCTTTTGTGATTATTTGCCTGCATTTAAGCTATAGTTAATTGTCTTTCTATTTAAAAATCAATTGGTATTACGATTAATAGTAACCTATTATTTGGTGTTCTTATAACATGAAGCTTAGGTCGTTACATGGATGTAAAGTCCATATCGTGACCAAGTAAAACTTTTCAACTGCTTACAAGAGTATGAGTGATTTCCTTTAACTTTTTTGGTCATTTCGGCTGTTTTTCTGAATTTAGAGATTGTTGGTCCGGAAAAGTGGTTTTACTTCGGGGCCAATTATAGGAAAATCGGGATCTCGTCGTAAAAAAAGGGCATACGCCATTGGGTTTCTTTTAAATTGTACTACTTAATGGCAAAATTTGACAAAATTGCATCTCAGCCCGAAAATACGAAAATCAAGACACCTGTGCTTGAAACGGGAAAAAAACGGAATGTTAGTACCATTCCTGAAGAGTGACACGTGTCCCAAGACACGTGTCATGCATGCGTAGACGTGCCACGCATGCGTGACACATGGAAGGACATGTGTCATGTATGCGTGGTCGTGCCACGCATGCGAGACACGTGGAGGGACATGTGTCCCCCCCTGTGTCAGCCTTGAAAGCCTATGTAAGGGGGTCACTTGACCCCTTGAAATCAAATAGGCAGACACTTTCCTTTGGCCCGATTTCACTAAATTATATCGATTCATTTAGTTAACGTTCTGAAAGTTTCAAAATCGATCCGAGTCTTCTCCAATTTTTGGCATTTTAACATGAGTAGATTTTATTGAACGCAGCATCTTATATGTTTATATGATTATTATATACTTATAGCATGATTTGTTATTTTAATATTCTAGCTTGAGATATATAACATGCTTGTTAATATTCTTCATTTATTAAAAGTAGTATTTGAATTAAAATTGACTTTGATAATGTATTAGCTAAGAGTTAACTGTTACTAATTAATGTGGAATTTATCACTTTAAAGTGACAACAAAGAGTGATTGTAAATACGTTCTTCTAATTGTTTGTAACTTTTGAATATTGAACTGAAGGACGTTGAAATGATTATGTGAGCTTCTGATTGTTGAAGTATATGTTTGAGGACAACCTCTTTTGTTGTTCTCCACCTACGTGCTTATCGAATTGCGTATCAGCTGTGTGTTATGTGGAAACTTGTGCATGCTTATGTGTTACTTAATTAGGGATTGCAAACTCAGGCACGATAGTTGGTACGAACGCCGGGCGACATAGGGCTTGCTTGTGCTCCTGTACCTATTGTGGTCCTATTCCGTCTCCCGCTTGGTGATCTCCACCCTCGGGGAGTTGGGTTGTAGATTTTGGATACAATTCGGAGTATTATCTTGGGAGAGATAAGAAGTTGAAATTGTGATCTTGATTCGGGGCTGGCCACCTCTGGAAGTGACATCAGAATATGGGTAAGTCCTCCCGCTTGGCGATCTCCACCCTCGGGGAGGAATATGTGATTAAGTACTCCCGCTTGGCGATCTCTACCATTTGGAAGGAAATCTGCTTGTTATTTACATGTCGTTAAGTGATTCAAATGTGTTAATAATCTCTGTTGGTTATCATATAATATTGTATCTTATCGTTTACCATATGTGGATGGTATTGTACATGTGTTGCATCATGATCTTCAAAAGAGACTGACCAGAAATGTTTTCAAAACTCTTTTATTCCATCCTCACTGAGCTTCTCCAGAGCTCACCCTCTTTTCTTCCCCTAGTGCAGGTACGGCTTAGCTTGAAATAGAAATTGACTTTGAATGTTTACATGCTCGAAGCTCCCTGCCTATTATGTTTAGATCCAAGTTGTGGAGGTCGGAGTTTGCTTGTATCACTCTCGGGTAGATGGGTAGCTATGAAACCCCAGTTTGTATGATAGCCGGGTAGTTATCAAATCTCAGATGTTGTAACACCCATTTGTACCGGAATTATTGTTTATTAACTAGTTATTATTAAAGATCTTTGTACTTTGCTTCTTTTTAATATTCTAGAAAGTTATGTACACGAGACTGCAACGACAACGAACGTAGATTTTGACCTAGTCTTGAGAAGGGCCAGGTTGAGGTCATTATAGGTGGTATCAGAGCTTAGATAGCTCATAAGCCGGGATAGGATCTTCGGACAGTGGGTAGTCGTCTTCTAAGGATATGTGTTTGGCATAATCATATGTGCTCAATGTGCTTATTTGTTAAGTGTGAATCTATTTTCTATAAGTTGCTTGTTTAATTGTGCTGAAGTTATTAATTGTATACATGCATTACCCGTAAAATGGTAAGTAATCCCCTTCCCTGAAAGAATCGGCCAGTAGCGGATCTCCTCGAATGCAAGTCAACAAACAAAGGAACAGTTGATCGGCCGTTGTTCAATACTCAGAGCTTGATCAACCGTTGGTATTTTCCTTGATCAGAATTCTTGAAGTTCTTCTTTGGTATCTTTGCTTGGACTTCTTAATCGGTATTTTCTCTGGACTTCTTACTTATTGGATTTCTGAAGATAAGCCTTTATTTGACATTCATATTGCATTTATTTGGCGTTTATATTGCCTTTATTTGGCATTCGGGATTTCTTGGTATTCTCATGTGGTATTCTTATATGGTGTTCTTTAGTATTCTTATCCGGGTATTATTATTCGAGGCTCATGTTTGGAATTCTTATTTGGCATCCGGTATTCAATCTCATGCAGTGGACTGGAAGTACTAGAGAAGTAAATTGCGAGGGCGCAATTTTTATAACAGGAGGAGGATGTAATACCTGAGCCCGACCATGCATTTACAAGTATTTGTTTATATTTATTTCTTTCGTTATTTTTTAAAAATGTTCTTTTGTGATTATTTGCCTGCATTTAACCTATAGTTAATTGTCTTTCTATTTAAAAATCAATTGGTATTACGATTAATAGTAACCTATTATTAGGTGTTCTTATAACATGAAGCTTAAGGTCGTTACAGGGATGTAAAGCCCATATCGTGACCAAGTAAAACATTTAAGCTGCTTACAAGAGTATGGATGATTTTCTTTAACTTTTTTGGTCATTTTGGCTGTTTTCCCGAATTTAGGGGTTTTTGGTCCTGAAAAGGGGTTTCACTTCGGGGCCAATTATAGGAAAATTGGGATCCCACCGAGAAAAAGGGGCATACGCCATTGGGTTTCTTTTAACTTGTACTACTTAATAGTGAAATTTGGAAAAATTGCATCTCGGCCCGAAAATACAAAAATCGGGATACTTGTGTGCGAAACGGGCAAAAAATGAAACGTTAGTGCTACTCTCAAAGAGTGATATATGTCTCGGGACACGTGTCATGCCACGCATGCGTGACATGTGGAGGGACACGTGTTATACGTGCATGGACGTGCCATGCATGCGAGACACGTGGAAGGACACGTATCCCCCCTGTGTCAGCCTTGAAAGCCTATATAAGAGGGTCACTTGACCCCTTGAAATAAAACATGCAGACACTTTTCTCTGGCCTGATTTCACTAAATTATATCAGTTCAGTTAGTTAACATTTCGAAAGTTTCAAAACCGGTCCGAGTCTTCTCCAATTTTTGGCATTTTAAGGTGAGGAGATTTTATTGAAATCAACATCTTATATGTTTATATGATTATTATATACTTATAACATGATTTGTTATTTTAATATTCTAGCTTGAGATATATAACATGCTTGTTAATATTCTTCATTTATTAAAAGTAGTATTTGAATTAAAATTGACTTTGATAATGTATTAGCTAAGAGTTAACTGTTACTAATTAATGTGGAATTTATCACTTTAAAGTGACAACAAAGAGTGATTGTAAATACGTTCTTCTAACTGTTTGTAACTCTTGAATATTGAACTGAAGGACGTTGATTTGATTATGTGAGCTTCTGATTGTTAAAGTATATGTTTGGAGACAACTTCTTTTGTTGTTCTCCACTTACGTGCTTATCGAATTGCGTATCAGTTTTGTGTTATGTGGCAACTTGTGCATGCTTGTGTGTTACTTGATTAGGGGTTGTAACCTCAGGCACGATAGTTGGTACGAACGCCGGGCGGCATAGGGCTTGTCGGTGCTTCCGTACCTATCGTGGTCCTATTCCCTCTCCCGCTTGGCGATCTTCACCCTCGGAGAGTTAGGTCGTAGATTTTGGATACAATCTGGAGTATCTTCTTGGGAGAGATAAGAAGTTGAAATTGTGATCTTGATTCGGGGCTGGCCACCTCTGGAAGTGACATCATAATATGGGTAAGTCCTCCCGCTTGGCGATCTCCACCCTCTGGGAGGAAATCTGCTTGTTATTTACATGTCGTTAAGTGATTCAAATGTGTTAATAATCTCTGTTGGTTATCATATATTATTGTATCTTATCGTTTACCATATGTGGATGGTATTGTATATGTGTTGCATCATGATCTTCAAAAGAGACTGACCAGAAATGTTTTCAAAACTCTTTTATTCCATCCTCACTGAGCTTCCCCAGAGCTCACCCTATTTTCTTCCCCCAGTGCAGGTGTAGCTTAGCTTGAAATATAAATTGACTTTGAATGTTTACATGCTCAAAGCTCCCTGCCTATCATGTTTAGATCCAAGTTGTGGAGGTTGGAGTTTGCTTGTATCACTCTCGGGTAAATGGGTAGCTGTGAAACCCCAGTTTGTATGATAGGCGGGTAGTTATCAAATTTCAGATGTTGTAACATCCATTTGTACCAGAATTATTGTTTATTAACTAGTTATTACTAAAGATCTTTGTACTTTACTTCTTTTTAATATTCTAGAAAGTTATGTATACGAGACCGCAATAACAACGAACGTAGATTCTGACCTAGTCTTGAGAAGGGCCGGATTGGGGTCGTTACATAACCACTACAAAGTCTAGTTTATACTTGAAACAAAACTAAAAACATGAAAAAGTTGAAAATAAAGCTTCTCCACATAAATAGCTTTGTTTGTTGCTAAAAAATCCTTTAAATCCAAGCTCCAAAATGCACACCAACCTCCGATTTGATGGTAGATTAAAGTAGGTTTGATAGATTTGGGGGTTGATTGAAGTGGATTTGACATTTTGTCAATTGTGTTCCTATATATAGGAAACACTGTCATACTACTTTTTCAGGTACACAGTCATTTTTGAGTTAAAAATGGGGATTTCTCTCTAAGATTCTAATAGTGGCTAACTAGCTAATATTTGTGTGGATCTCGTGTGGATATTTTTGGAGACTTCAAGTTTGAGGAGCTTTAGTCGTCTTCAATTCCATACATCGGATGTTGCACTATAGGGTAATCTTGAATTCCTACTTGTATATATTGTAACACCCCGATCCCTCATGAGACCGGAGCCCCGATCAATACCCATGGCATGAAAAACGAGGGAAAACGGACGGAGTCTCTCCTGTTTATAGGACCATCCAAAACCTGTACAAATAACTATAATCTCAAAACCAAAGTCCAACCCCCTCCTTAATTCCCAACTTCCACTATCACCACATGCAACAAACTCCTCAAGGCCATCCGAGCCTTGGAACCCAACAACATAACACACAGGCATGCAAGGTTAAAATCCATTGAAATCTTATCTTTTAAATCCACTTATCATACCACTCTAATTCTAATTATTGTACTTACTTAAATATTAAGTCCATCACTCAACTTCCTTTAGCACACAAGCATGCAGTCAAAAGGCAGTAAAGTCTATCATTAACTATTACATACTAACTACGCCACTAACTATTCAAGACTACAACTTCAATTACAACCTACCAAATTTATCATTAATATATACAAGACCTCAAAGGTCTCAAAATAAGACATATTACAATAACACACATCTTCAAAGGCCATCCAACCTCAGCAAGATAGGCAACCAGCAACACAACACTCAAGGTAGTTGTTCTAACTGCACTTGTAACATGTTAAAACGAGGAATGAGTAACCAAAGTTACTCAATGAGGGAAGGAACATATAATCGGGGAGTTTTCGAAAACCTTTCGTGCTATGCATGTAAACTAGTAGAAAACTTGATAACGCATAAGAACACGAGACTAGATAGCACACAAGCATACAAATCTAGATAATACACACGCACGTGAAACGAGATAGCACACAAGTGATGAGACTAGATAACACTCATGTAACGAGTAAAATATATAACAATATATTCAAGTAACGCGATAACCACATATGAAAGGATACGGTTCCACTTGATTTTGAGCCATGAGCCACGAACCACGAATCTCGATCTTCGATAACAATAGCCGGCAAACCACCTTATAACACCATTGGGATACTTCAGATGTACCTCAATCCTATGACCCATTCTCCTGAGGTAGGTCCGTCTGCCCCAATGAGGTGAACCACGCCTCTGGGGTAGGGGAGTATGCTCCAGCGAGATAAGGAATAGACACCATGGTAGCCGAGCTAGACCGACAGCCCGATGCTGCCCAAAGTTTCTTGATACTACCATGTCCAAAATGTTGCGCAACCCAATACGATCATGAGAAAGCAATATAATTCAGTAACACATAAACGAAGGACAACAAAATAAGTTGCCCTCACACATAGATAACAATGTACACATTTTATATACTTTAACCTAACATATAATCCAAGTAATTATCCAGGTCGTCTAGTGTAGAAGTCTCAATCATAACATCACACAAACATTGCAATTAACAAACAATATAAACAACATAATAACATTGAAACAACAAGAAAAATAAACCAATAAGTCTTTTTCATTACTAAAGTACACCTAACCACTTTTGTCATTTATCAACTAAGACAATTTATTACATAATTGAAACACAAAGTTCTAGGTTCACAAATAAACTATCCAACGCATCAAAAGGCACTCTATGGCACCATTTAGAACTACAATATCACACTTTAACCAACATTTAATCTAAAAGCCCCGATTACCCCTTAGTCCGTTTGAACTACAAGTACCCTACTGGTGCATCAATTAAGTGCCATAAAAGCACGTTAAGATCTATCCTACCTATTTAAGACCAATTAGCATCATAAACCTCACCCCGGTGCCTTACTTTAATTGATTCCTATTTTAAATGTAATTAAGACTTAATTTTTCAACAATCTTGGAATTCAATAATTTTTATTGTGCAACCATTTTTACACCCCTAAAGTCCAAATCAAGTGTTAGATCGAGTATCGGGTCATGTTCCGTTGGTCCTAAATGAATATTGCCTATTAATCTAACTTTAACTAAATGTTCTTACAATCTAAGCATTTCTAAATCATTAAAGGCTCTAATTTAAGTTTATTCACTCCTAAATCATGCCTAATTAACATTCAATCAAGCTCAACACATGATTTTACAAAATCCCCAATTTCACATGTCAAACCCTACTTTAATTTAAAGATTCAACACACTAGCCATTAGCAATGCTACCTACACATATAATCATGTTCAATAAGCTTAATAAAGAGAAATACAAGCATAAATAAGCATAGATGATTCTATATACAACAATTCATAAAATTCAAGGTGAACCTTAGCTAACAAAAAATGGAATTTATGCAATCTCCCTCACCTAGATACAAGGTTAAAAAAGCTTGGAGATGGCTTTGCTTGGCTCAAGGACTCAAGATTCAAACTTGGAATGAATGGAAATGGCTAGCAAATGCAATTTTTCTCTTCTTTCTCTTGCTTCCTACTTGACGGGTTTGGCTTAACTTTTGCTTCTATATTTTTTTTTGTTTTGTTGACTTTGACTAACTCACCAAAACAAAACCAATTCAATTCTTTGTTTTGATGTGCTGACTAGACTAACTATTATAATAACTAATTAAAACAATGACTAAAACTATCGCTCAAAACATCACGATTTTACTTGGCTAACATCGGTTGACTTTTCTTCTTTTTTTGTTGTCGTCTTATTTAAAAACTAAAACTAACTAACTAATGGAAAGACTAAATTAATGCATTTAAAATGTCTACTAATGCCTAAACAAAATAAAAACTAGGCCCAAGTGAAATAACACCTAAGCTCGAACATATCAAAATCACTTAATTCTACCTTCCCGGGCATGCAATGCATAAAAGGAATATTCAATGAATTCACGGAATAAAGTAATTTAAGCAAATATGAAAGCAGATAAAATAAATAAAATAAAATAAAATCAACTCCGGGCTCAATTAAATGTAAACTAGTAATAACATATTAAGATAATCATTTCTGGTAATTAGATGTAATTCAAATAGCTACATTCATTATTAAAATATTAAAATAGAACATCCAGGTCTAGGCCAATTAATTAAATGTAATTATTAAAGTAATACACTAGTTCGTTCAGATCCGGGCTCGGCTTCCCGTTCCAACAGTGAAATGAATTAATTAAAAGGCTTATAAAGTAAATTTAAATAAATAAAATAGTAAAGTAAGTGTCCCGACAAGTCATTTAAATATAATTTAAATAAATAAAAATAATGAAAATAATAAATTAATTACTTTAGGTAAATCTATTAAATACAATTAAGATAAATGTGTATAGTAAAAATAATAAAATATTATTCATACGATAAAATGTCTATACTAAAACTCACATTCCGGAAATGCAATGCACCTAATTTTCAATGTACTTAGTTTAGAAATTATCTAAGGAAATTAGTTGTGTGATCAGAAAAATTAAATAAAATAGTTGAAAATTTGGCCCGGGCTCCAAGCCGAAGTTCAATTAATGGAATTTTACTTTAAAATGAAATAATCTAAATTCAAATAATTCAAATGTTAAAATAGCAAGTTAATCATTTTTCATAAATTAATCAAATACGGTTTGCACGTTTTCTAAGAAATACAAAAATTAAAGTTAATAAGCATATGCAATTAATGAAAATAAACACATGTTTGCATGCAAACATTTAAAATAGCACGTAAACATATAAAAGTAGATAAAATGATTATATGTTGGGGTCGGCGTATCATATATATAGTGTGATTATTTATGCATAGGTTAGGAATCTACGTAATTAGCCGTGAATGATACATGATCATTTCTGTTGCGTTTAAATTACATTTTAAATATGATATATATAATCTCAACAGTTCCAAACTAAAGCCAATTGATGATATGTGAAATAACTCATGATTTTATAAAGTGATTTTGGACCTTATGATATTTCAATATGAGGTAAGGGCATATTCTACCAATTTATAATAAATCAATAATTGAGTTTCGTTTTTGGTTTATTTAATGTTCACTACCAAATCCTTTTAGATTATATGTCACAAAAAAAAAAAAAAACTAAATCCTATCAGTTTTGAAAGCAAATTTATAATCAAATGAGATATCCATCAAATTGGTATTTGAAATCTACCCATTTACAACCCTAATGGAATATTACATACTAAGTTAAACCATATTCCCAAGTAATTTGTCACATTTGTGCTTGACAACATGGCAGAGGTCCCTTTTTTTTTATGAGTGATCTCTTCCGGTTCAGCAATGTTCAAATCTGGAATCTTTGCCTCTTCTTATTTAGGGTCCTCTAGAATCGCAAAATAGTTCGGGCTGATTAGGTTCAATTGGGTCATTCTACTAGCACAAGTAGTGTCTAGCTCTGACCCCGTCGGTTCGACATTTTTTAAAACACCGACCTTTAGTCAATAGGGCAATTAAAAGAGGAGAATGAGGACAGCTGACTAATGCTAAAAGTCAGACTACGAGTACACATTGTTTGATTGTAAACTGTCGCTGCATACTACCCGGTGCTTACAGGTTTGACTGGTATCTTCTCTCCAACAATTGCTTCAATCAATATTATGTCTGACTACAAGGTTTCTTAACTTGCAGTTGAGTAATAAGAAATGAAAAATTGTACTAGTATAGTCACTTTTACCCGTGTACTCTATCCCACGTGTTGACAGTTTCTAGCCTTGAAATTTCAGGATCCCGTAAGCAAGACCATCGCTAATCCACCAAATGAGAATTCCAATGGTTGAAGTAGTACGCCCTACTTTCTTCGTGGACATGCATTTGAATTTGCAACTATGCCGCACTGTCAGATGCGCATGTAACTTGTATACAAGCGCGTGCAATAATATTAACACATGTGAGTCAGACTTAGTTAAAAAATCTGCTAGCAATGACCTTGATGTTCTGAGGGTTATGGACAACAAAAAGCGTACAAAATGACATAAATCATGTATAAGATGCAATGTTATGTCAAGAAAATTAATTTCAGGACTAGAGATGAAAGGTTAAATCACAAAGTCGAAAATCCCGTTATCAATGATAATAAACTAATTGGTCTGTCGTGCTTATCCTTTACCATTAAAAATAAAAAATAAAAAAAAGCGAAAGGAGGAAAAAGAGAACTTCCGCAAAATGAATTTTATGATCCTAAGCTTAGAGTAAGACGAACTCAAAGGACTCAACCTTCACCACCTACAGGTCTCTCAGCCCACTGAATGCGCCCACCTTGAGCTATTACATTGACTTGGAGTAGTTAGCCCACATTTCTTCCAAGATCGTCAGCCGAGTACAATCAAGCCCAATCTCATTTAAACTGTATATGTAGGCAGCAAGGGAAAATTGCACAATAGTCTTTATTGTTTCCCTAAAATTTTTAAATCATTATATTATTCAAAATTAATCAATTTAGTCTATATTATTTTCGTCCATTTGTACAAAATTAGACAATTTAATCCTTGTTGTTTTCCAAAAAAATTAATTTAGTCCTATTATTTTTCAAAAAAATTTAATTTAGTTCTTGCATGTGACCACTATTTGGGGATTAAATTAATTTTTTTTTAGAAACATTAGGGACTAACTTAGCTAATTTTGAACAAATGAACGAATTTAAAATTTTTAAAAAATAATAGGGATCATTTGCACAATTTTCTCTAGGAAGTAAAACTAATACATTCCTTCTATCAAATAATATTGACGGAGAAATAGTTCTTACAATCATATAAGTAGACTTGGGACCAATATGCTAAATTAATAATCTCCATAAATTATATATAAGATGATACATACATATATATATATATATATATATATATATATATTGTATTTTATAGGTCCCTAGATATTTTATAAATTAATAATTAGCTAAAAGGTATATACAATTGTTAGAAGTTATGCAGCGTAAGTATGGATAAATTTCAAGATAAAAATAGCAGAGTTGTTCAACATACTAAATTTTGTTACATAAGAAAATGATTGATGTAAAAACTTGATGAAAAACAGAAACTGTTACACGTGATGTTACAACATTAACTGAAATATCTATTCAATCACAGACTATTAGCAGTCTGTTTCTTGTCTGGTCAGTTTGTTCCACTTAATGTATCAACATAAGTAGTAACAGTATGCAACAGCGGAAATAATAAAACTTGTAAGTAAAACAAAGAACACAAAGATTTAACGTGGTTCAACCGTGCGGTCTACATCCACGGGACCTCCCCTGGTCCAACAAACCTGTTCATTAAGAAATAACAAATTACATCATCAATGGACTTACACAAGTAAAAACTCCCTCTTATCATTTGATGCCTAGATGAAGAATTCCTTAACGAACTTTGGTTTGGTGAGCTCCCCTCAACTTGCAACGTTCTCTCTGAAGAACAACACCTTCTTCTCCCGAAGAATGAATAAACAAAACAGTAAACTAATTACTCAAAGACTTAAATAATTTGCTCATGACTCACTGTCATAACAAACAAAATTGCAACACTTAATACACTCAAAAACTAGAACACAGATAGTGTTGCAACATCTCTTGGAACATTAGACAGAAAACCTCTCTCGTATTGTCTCTTGTAGCTTTCTGTTTCTGCCTCTATTTTTTTCTGCCTTCTCTTTTTCCACGACTGCTTTCGAACGACAAGTATATAATATGGTGACGGATCACCAACCGATTTAGGCCTCAAGACATTCCAAAACAATGTGCAATAAATGATTTACCAAATCAGTCCAAGCTTCATATGGTAACATGCCAAAATATGGTTCTTGTACCCAGCATGGTAAGTTGCCGAACATATATTTCCTATAACACAAAAATAAAGCCAGCATATATATGGAAAAGATCATGAGATTTTTGCAAAAACATAGCCAACCAAATTAGACCAAATTAGCACAGGGTCACGGCCTCAACAATCTTCCCCTTTGGCTTTGTTTTGGCAAAAACCATGATTAAGGAAAGACAGTGACAATGTATATCACAAAATAGCAACAGAAGCAGTATCATAAGTATCATAAGAAAAGAAAAAACAACTGAACTGAAACTAAACTAACTTCCCCTTTTTGCCAAACCAAAGTCAAAGATAGTCATAATACTAGAACAGGAGAGGAGGGGAAAAAAAATTTAACTAGAGGAGGAGCCCATTAAGTGTGCCATCAAAGCATTTTGGCCCTTGAGAAGTTGAACCAAAGTCTGGTTAAGCTGATCCTGATTAGCCTGAATATTCCCGTGCTCATCTCGGATTTCTTTAATGGCCTCACGAAGTTGCTGAAATTGTTGCCACAGGGCAGACTGATCAGCAAAAGAACTAGCAGCATCAGTGCTAGGAGCTGATGGACCTACAGCATGTTCCCCCGTAGTATCATCTTTGTGAGCCCCCTGCAAAATTTTTCTAGAGAACAGCAAAGAAGACCCTGGTTTGTGTAACACTTCATCAGGATCAAGAACCTTGTGTTGTGACACGAGAAACGCACAGATAAGAGAGGGATAGGTTATGACAACACCCCTCCATGTGCTCCAGATTTGG
The DNA here is from genome assembly GCA_037974665.1 of Ehretia macrophylla. NCBI lineage: Eukaryota > Viridiplantae > Streptophyta > Magnoliopsida > Boraginales > Ehretiaceae > Ehretia > Ehretia macrophylla. The sequence continues at coordinate 11,953,992 of CM075775.1, forward strand.
GGGTTCCCCACTGTCTTCCGCCTGATCGCGTTTTCACCATGGTTGTGCTGCAAGAGTAGATATAGCAAAGATCTCAAAAAAAACCACAAAGAAGATGAGAGAGAAAACAGTGAAAGTGATGCACTATTTGAACACGAATGGCAGAGTAATAGAAATACAAAGAGGCAAAAATTATTCAATTAACTGTGCCCTAATTGTGGGTAACTGCCCTACAGTTTAGCCAATCACACGATCTTGGGAAGTTCAAAAATTAAAACAGCAAAAGTACGTTAACTGCCAATTAAGGATATCCAAGTTTCCCACTCAAAACAGAATAACCCATGTGTTATAGGAAAGTTGCAACATTTTTGACATAAGTTATCACAACACAAACATGATGAGTTTTAAAAAAACTTTGTTGCAACCGAAAACAAACTAGCAATATATCCCACTATCTTTAGATCCACCAGGAGTTTCTTCCCCCCTCCCTTTTTTTTCAAATTTAAAGACAGTAACATAAAAAAAACATGAGTCCAATCAGTATGAATTTACTCAAGAAGCTTTACTCATCAATACCCATTTTAGTCAAGGATTTAATTAATAAACCATGTGTGTGTGTGAGGCTGAATTCTAAAACAAATAGCTTTCACCATCAAACCTGCAAGCTGTAGGAACTCTCACAATCAGCTCAAACATACTTGATCGTCTATTCATCTCGTAGGAAACCACAATATTTTTCTTGTGTCAGCTCATGTTGTAACTAGTAGCTTGCACCCTGTATTTATTTTCATATGTATTTTTTTAACTCATGTTGCAGCTGGTAGCTTTCACACTAATCTATTTTATTTTAGATTAGGTAGCTCTTTCCAGTGTTTGATTACCACAATATTTCCTGCCCTTTTGTTTTTCCAGTTCAACAATCATGAGTTCTAGTCCTTGGTTTTTCTTACACACTGCCACCCACTTTTCGTACATGTACTTATATGTTTTCATGACTTCTTCATCATCTAATTCACTATCAATATCCGATTCATCACAGTCAGACTCACTTATTTCCCCATAATGATCATCTGTTTTTGTAACAGCAGTACTTGCTCCCTTATCCATACTAATCTTTCCTGGTGCTGTTGCAACAGTGAACGCAACAAAGTTCCCAGTGTGCTCTCCTTCACTTTCTGAGGAGTCTTCCGATTTTGCATCACTCCAGGTAACCTTCATAGCTTTTTTCTTCTTTTTCAAAGTGTTTGCACATTCCGCTTGAATGTGACCAAACCCCTCGCATTCATGGCATTGAATACCTTTGCTCTTTTTCTTCTCATCAACTAATTTCAAGTTTTGCTTTTTAACAAAATCTGTTGTTGTTGCAGCCTGAGGTTTCTTATCAAACTTTGATTGTTTAAACCCTTTTCTTTGCTTATCCCATTTTTTCAGAACTCTATTGAAATTTTTGGTGAGCAAAACTAAGGATTCAGTGATTTCAGATTCATCATCATCAGAAGAGCTATTCCTTTCCACATTAGACTTTAACGCAATGCCTTGTTCTTTCTTCTTTTGCTTAAACTTCATTTCAAAAGTCTGAAGGGACCCCATTAGTTCATCAAATTTGATTTCATCCACATTTTTTGATTCTTCTATGGCAGCCACCTTAATTCCAAATCTATCTGGAAGAGAGCACAGTGTTTTTCTCACTAGCTTGTTATCAGAATATTTTTCTCCCAAAGCAAAAGATTCATTCGCAATGTCGCATAATTTTGCATTAAAGTCTGCAATGGTTTCATCCTCCAACATCCTTAATTCCTTAAATCTGGTGGTAAGCATCTGCAACTTTGATCTTCTAACTGACGCTGCTCCTTCATATACCGTTTGTAATATCTCCTAAGCTTCCTTCGTAGATTCACATGTTGAGATTAACTTGAATTGATTCAAGTTGACAACATTGAATATTGCATTCAGCGCCTTAGAGTTCCAACTTGCTGAAAGATCTTTATCCTTAGTCCAATCTGTTTCAGGCTTAGTTGTAACATTGCCCTGAGCATCTGTTTTGGTAGGGGATGTCCAGCCAGTAAGTATAGCTTTCCAGGCCTTTTCATCAATAGACTTGATGAACGCTCTCATTCTAGCCTTCCAGTAGGAGTAATTAGCACCATCCAACAGAGGTGGTTTAGAGATCGAACCACCCTCACGTAGCGTGTCTATACCTATTTATGCAAAACAACTTTCTCCCAAAAATCTAACCGAATTATTTCGTAACCTGCTCTGATACCACTTGTTAGAAGTTATGCAGCGTAAGTATGGATAAATTTCAAGATAAAAATAGCAGAGTTGTTCAACAGACTAAATTTTGTTACATAAGAAAATGATTGATGTAACAACTTGATGAAAAACAGAAACTGTTACACGTGATGTTGCAACATTAACTGAAATATCTATTCAATCACAGACCATTAGCAGTCTGTTTCTTGTCTGGTCAGTTTGTTCCACTTAATGTATCAACATAAGTAGTAACAGTATGCAACAACGGAAATAATAAAACTTGTAAGTAAAACAAAGAACACAAAGATTTAACGTGGTTCAACCGTGCGGTCTACGTCCACGGGACGTCCCCTGGTCCAACAAACTTGTTCATTAAGAAATAACAAATTACATCATCAATGGACTTACACAAGTAAAGACTCCCTCTTATCCTTTGATACCTAGATGAAGAATTCCTTAACGAAATTTGGTTTGGTGAGCTCCCCTCAACTTGCAACGTTCTCTCCTGAGAACAACACCTTCTTCTCCCGAAGAATGAATAAACAAAACAGTAAACTAATCACTCAAAGACTTAAATAATTCGCTCATGACTCACTGTCATAACAAACAAAATTCCAACACTTAATACACTCAAAGGCTAGAACACAGATAGTGTTGCAACATCTCTTGGAACACTGGACATAAAACCTATCTCGTATTTTCTCTTGTAGCTTTCTGTTTCTGCCTCTATTCTTTTTCTGCCTTCTCTTTTTCCACGACTGCTTTCGAACGACAAGTATATAATATGGTGACGGATCACCAACCGACTTAGGCCTCAAGACATTCCAAAACAATATGCAATAAATGCTTTACCAAATCAGTCCAAACTTCATATGGTAACATGCCAAAATATGGTTCTTGTACCCAGCATGGTAAGTTTCCGAAAATATATTTCCTGTAACACAAAAATAAAGCCAGCATATATATGGAAAATATCATGAGATTTTTGCAAAAACATAGCCAACCAAATTAGACCGAATTAGCACAGGGTCACGGCCTCAACAACAATTTTCTCATAATTTACATCAGACAACTAATTCTTTCTCTTTACTAGATTCAATATAGTTTTCACTTTTAAATTTTTAGAGACCTTGACTAACTTGCAAATCATATTCAAAACTCATTATTGTAATTGTTTTTATGTGCATGATGGATTCCCTTTGTTTTGCTCACATAATGCTTTATGGATTTTCATCTATCATGGTTCTTTTTTTGGTACCTTTGAGATGACAAACCATTTTAGCTATTTTAGAATTGAAGATACCATAAGCAATAAGAGATTTATTTTGGTTAAATAATATGTTATTTAATTTAATATACATTGTGCAAAAAGAAGGGCAAGGGCTTCGATTCTATCTTTAGAAGAAGAGGCATATGCCAAAACAAGAGGAGAAAAAAGCCATAAGATCTTCATCAAACTCCTCGAAGTTATATAGGACTAAGGAGGAATGAGCGGGAGTAAGAAGCGCTACAAGATAAAAGGCTTTAGGCGATGGAAAAAATCTACTGCCTAAAAATGTTGGTGATAGAAGAGCGACGGAAAATGTAATGTTGTCTTAACATTGGTCGCAAAACTAAAAATCCATCATCAAATTAAAACATAATAAATAATTATTTTTGAGTCTGTCACCACTCCGTTGCTAAATTAATTTATATTTATATTTATTTTATTAAAATTCATTGCCATTTGGTTGCCATATTAATTTTTTATTTTTAGATATTTTATTGATTTTTACCACCAATCCATTGTCATATTAATTTTTATTTTTGATTATTTTATTAATTTGCATTGCCACTCTCTTGCCATATTAATTTTTAATTTTTGATTATTTTATTAACTTTGGTCGCAAAATAAATCGTTACTATTCTGTTGCCCTCTTCCATCGCTACTTTGTCACAATTTTGTTGCCCAATTTCCATAGCAATTTTGTCGCCCAAATTTTATTTCTATTTTGTCGCCCAAATTTCGTTGCTTTTTCATTACCATTTAATTTTTTCATTAATTTAATAAAATAAATATAAAATTTACAAATAAAAATATAAAATGTACAAAATAAAAAAATTGTTATAAAAATAACTACAAAACATACAAAAGAGTAAATAGATTAATAAAGAGAAAAACTGAAATTTTTATTGATTTCTGAATATGTTACATTTCAACGAAGTTCCTCTATTTATAGAGTTTCACAAGTTCTTACTTGCACAATCGCTGATACAGTATCAAGCAACTACAAATCAAAAGCAGGATGTTGAATCAAGTTTGTTGCAAGTTGCTACACAGATTACTGCAAGTCAAAAGCTATTGAAGCATGCTGGTTACAAGCTGCTACAAATCAAAGCAGGCTGTTGCAAATCAGAAGCATGCTGCTGATATAGGCTGGTGAATATCCACATATCAATATTTCATAACACCCCTCTTAGATATTCATTATAAGAATATGCCTAATTAAAACCTTACTAGAAAAAAATTCAGGGGGATAAAAATCCTAGTGAAGGAAAAAAAGTACAATATTCTTTGTATAAGCTTTTGTACTGCCTCATTTAAAACCTTGTCAGGAAAACCCAGTAGGATAAAACTCGATCTAAGGGAAGTACAGTGCATATAAGGCTCCCCATTATGCGAACATATCAATAATGATCACAAAATCGATACATGCCAATCTTGATAGCTAGTCCATCAAGGGCAATGCTTTTCTGGACGCCTCAGTAACATTTTCACTTAACTGAATTTGATGAGAACTTGTGTCACATCTCTCTTGAACTCATGCATAAATAGAATTTTAGTGTGACATACTTGTATTTGGTCTGCCTCGTTAAGACCTTACCAGGAAAAACCCGATGGGAGAAAAATTTTGGTGAAGGAAAAATAGTACAGAGCACAAATACCTTCTCCTCCTCATTCCAACATGGCTCATTGGTAAAAGATCTCAACCATATGCATTCTCAATCAGTGTTATGAATTGCCATAATCTCAATGTGATTTGAAGGTGCAACACTCATTATATGTTTCATGGATTGCCACGATATACTTGTTACCACAAGTGAATACATAGGTTGTCTATGATCTTACTTTGTGGGGGTCAGATAAATGGTCGGCATCTGTAGGGCTGACATATGATGATTCAATGTTCTTGGATAAGATAAGTCCATAAGTGATGTTTTACATAGATAACCCAATCCTTTAGATTGAATCTGCATTATACTTGGCTAACAAATTAACAAAAATGTAACATACTATATTGTACTATCAACAAGATATATTAGTGCATTAATTGCACCCAAATACGGTACTTCAGGATCAATAACTCTTCGTGAGTCATTATAATATTCATCAACATATATAACAAATGCATATGATAATCAAAAGTAAATATATCATGATATCAACAAATTCTAAGAAATTTTATTACATTCTTCCATACAAAGATCTTTATAATCAAATACATTTCTCGATATATTCATTCATATGCTTCAGGCATATACAATCCTTCCAAGACTTCAATATAAATATCATTATCACGTGAATATATGCTTCAAGCATATAGAGTCCTTCTAAGAATTAAATATCATTATCACATGAATATAGGCTTCAGGCATATAGAGTCTTTCCGAGACTTCAATAATATTATCATGTGATTTATATAGGTAAAATATTACCATATTCACAAGATGCATATGAAGTCCTTTTCAAAATTAGCAGGCTATTATCAATATAATCTTCCTGGATAATATAAACCAAGGGATAATCATACAACGTACTAACCCATTCTTTGTTTCCCTTTAAACAATTTAAGGGAAAGACAACTATAATGATTAACTACTTGTAATTTCTCATAGTGATTTGGGATTGACTTTGATTTTGTAGTACATATGCTCCCCATCAATCCTATTACCAACTACACATATTTCATGTGCATTGATTTTCTACCTGGATTACGTCTCCTCCATTATTTTCGGCCAATCATTTATTTGTTGACATTCTTGATTTGGATTTCAATTCAAGATCCTCGATTTCTTTCACAAAAGTAGTAGCTACTGCACTTTTTAATATTTGATCTTGATCAATTTATCTTCTCGATTTCATTCGTTTCCAAGAGTAATTTAATTGAGTGAGATCTCTTTGTTCTCAATACTTTCAATATTTATATCATTTTGAGGTACCTGATACTCTCTCTTAGAGTAATATTTCCTAGTAATATTTTCAACTCCTTTTTGTATCTTGATATCTTCAGGATATCAAACACTTTAAACATGCCAACTCATTTATTTTGCTCCTTTATAGTTGGAACCGATATATCTACCACGCTTCAGGCGTGCAATAGACTTTATATCTTTATGTGTTTCTCAATTGAAACATCAATATGAGTATTTAAAGCTGGTATATGTGACTCAGTCACTCTTTTTGCATCTGGGAATGCATTTAATATTTATACGAGGATCAATATGATGATACTTTCCATAAAAGCTTTTATTTTTCCAACTTTGACTTTTTTTCTCCTGATACTGAGATCATCATTTCATTAATTACCAAAACATGATATTAAAACATATCCCATCAATGGTCTAACATATATATTTGATGGAGTTTTAAATAAATTCTCAGATTTTTTTATAGTCCCATCTTTATGCGTTTATGGGGGTGCAATTGAAACATATATTGGGCAAAAAATCCTTAGATGGGATTTGAATAATGGGGATCATATAATTCAAACGGTTGGCTTTGTTTGAATAGACGTTGTAGCATATAATATAGCATGTCCTCAAATAGGACTAGACAACTTAGTTGACAATAATATTGGTCAAACAATTAGCTGCAAGCATTTAATGAAGGAGTCTGCTAGACCATTTTATATATTTGTGTGAGTCACAACATACTCAGCACTAATTCCAATTGATATACAATAATCATTACATGTTTGGGATGTAAATTTTCCTTCACTATCAAGATGAAATCTCTTGATTGTATAATCCGGAAATATTGTTCGTAATCGAATTATTTGTGCAAGAAGTCTTACAAATGTTACATTTCAGCTGGACAATAAGCATACATATGACCATCGTATTGAGGCGTCTACCAATACCATAAAATATCATAATGATCCACATGATAAAATAAGAGGCACATATATCCCCTTATATCCTGTGAAAAAAATGCAGGATTTTTGATATCACTTTTAGCAGGGGGTGGCCTTTTAACCAATTTTCCTTTGGCACAAGCCGTACATAAGAATTTATCTAACAATAGAATCCTTTGATTCTTTATTAGGTGCCCATGTGAATTTCAATAATTCTTTTCATCTTCACTACTCCTGAATGTCAAAGGTGATCATTCCAAAGAATAAAATTCTTTAGATCAAGTATCTTTTGGTTTATCCCCATATTGGATACCACAAAATTTATCTGTGTACAATATATCTCAGAAGATAACGCTGACAATCTTTCCATTATATTTTCTGCTAGACATAAGCGATGTAATACAAATATATTCTTTGTTTTTCGCATTCATAGTTTCAACATGACAACATTTTCACATATATCTCTGAACATAGTAGATTTTTGTGTGATCTACTATAATATAGAACATCGCTTATCATAATTTTCGTTCCACCAAGAACCATAATACAAGCTCTTCCAGAGCCATTAATAAGATTTGTAAATATGTATATGTACATAATATAATAAGAATACAATTGAAAAGGGAGATCAATTATATGTACCTTTAAAAATTCCTAAGAACGGATTATTTGTGCCTTGTTGTTATGGCAAAGTTACAACGAAAATATAATTGAAAGATGAGAATAATTATGAGTACCTTTTGTATGTGTACCTTTTTGAAGCATCTTACAAACCGAAACAAGATGATTGGACTATTTTGTGCTTTACTATTGTGGCAAAGACTCGTGCTGATAACGTGTTATAAAAATAACTGCAAAACATACAAAAGAGTATTGAGATAAGTATAGAAAGAAACTGAAATTCTTATTGATTTCTGAATATGTTATATTTCAATGAAGTTCCTCTATTTATAGAGTTTTAGAAGCTCTTACTTGCACAAGCACTGATGCAGTATCAAACAGTTGCAAATCAAAAGCAGGGTGTTGAAGCAAGTTGGTTGCAAGCTTCTGCACAGACTACTGCAAGTAAGAAGCTGCTAAAGCATGCTGATTGCAAGTTGTTGCAAATCAGAAGCAGGTTGCTGATACAACCTGGTGAATATCCACACATCAATATTGTAAATCAGAAATAGGTTGCTAATACAAGCTGGTGAATATCCACACATCAATATTTCATAATAAAAATTATTATTTACAAAAAAAATTAAAACTAAATATACAAATATTAATATTTATAAAAAAATGTGAAATAATATACAAATTTGATTTTTGAAATTTACCAAAAAAAACTTAACATGTACTAATTATCTTGCTAGTCTCGATCACGTGATAGGTAGTTGGCTTTTAGCTGAAAGATATCCTTCTATATTTGTTGTATAAGGGTTATCGCTTGCTGCACCTGATGCTACTTTTCTTCCTGTGCTTGTCGTTGGTATTAGAGCTCCTACTAGATGACATGCTGGTCCTCGGCATGACAACACTACTACTCTTCAAGCTGTTGCCTCATGGCCTCCGTCACCTGAGTGACAACAATATCGACGTCGCGTTGCATGAGTCCGGGGGGGTAATGGTAGAGACATTATTTGTTGCCCCACAGATGCGGACCCCTTACGAGTCGAGTCCATAGACGTACCCCTTCTTCAACCTACCAGTTGGCTCAAAGAAGACCTTCTCGTAATTAATGAGCGGTGCCTTGGGATTGGCTTGGCTCGAGCCTCACGTTGTTGAAACATTTCCTTATATCGCTCTTGTAAAGACAAAGTTTTGAAATAGTTAATATTATTATTACATTAAACATATTTGTAATTTAATACATTGTATAAATACTTACTATCATCTCAGTAGCCTTTACATTAGAGTATTGGATATCAATACCCACCACTTTACTATAGGCTGCCTTGAAATCCTCGGCGTGGGACACATGGTGGCCTTCTCTCTCTTCCTGCATTGTGAACTTCATAATTAGTAATTACATATATAAGACATAAAATAAACTAATTTATGTATTGAATTTAATTAATTAATTGATTTGTATACCATTTGCCTCTTGAGCTCATGAAAGGAGGTGGCACCCGCGTAATAGACCGTCGTTTTCCCCCTATTTTGCTTACTCTTGTCAACTTTATCTATCCACTATTGAATGACCCATTTAATCTTACTCTGATGCCAGTTTTCCTATGTAGACCAACTGTGACACTTGTTTTGTTTACACGCCTTAGATAATTGGTCTTTCAACCTATCGTTGGCCTTATGATTGAAGTGTTTCTTTCTTCGCGCGGTCTCACAGGGGTACCACTTGTAATCCTTCTACAACCACAAAGAAGACAAAAACACATACATATTTTTTTTTTGATAATTCAATAGAGCTTTATTAAATGAAAATCAAAGTACATAAGAGTACAATCAAAAAGAGTTCATCAAGCAAATACCAAGACAGATAAAAGAAACAAAAAAGTTACAAAATTTCACACAAAATAGCTAGATAGTCCCTAATTGTTCAACACCTCTCTATTAATAGTTGTGTTCTTGAATTGTCGACCCATGAGAACTTTGGAAGACAAAAACACATACATGAGTTAATACAACGTGCATGTATAAATAATATATAGATATATATATATATATATATATATATATATAAAATATAATAAATATTTATTGCATTAGTTTTTATGCATACCTCAAATGAGCAAAACTATTGCTTCTTGATCTCTGGTAAAACCTCTCCATAAGTGATCCACGGGCTTGTGTACCCACCAGTAAAAATGGTCCTGGACTCTCGTATGCTCGCAGCAGGTACAAATCTGTTTAACAATTATAAAGCATATCTAAGTTAGTTTCATTTTCAATAACTCAATAATTTGTAGAATAATGAAGAATTAAAGTAACTATTCTATATTTATATTAGATTCAATTTTTACCTGTTGTAATGTACCTGAACATGCGTACAATCATCTACTAGCCATGTCGTATACTCATCTAGTGACTGGAAACCCATCACCCGCTAGTCTGTGGTGCCGTCAGCACGTGCTGATGATTCTATTTTTGTTAACTAGCACTGGTGACTAGTAGTAGGCATGACACCAATAATGTTTATGTGTTGATCCTCGTCGTGCACATGGATATCCAACAATGTCCATATGCTGATCCTCATCATCCACGTCCTAGGAGTGCTAAGGGAGTCTCGATAAATGTCACTACGTGTTGCAGACGATGGCAAAGATGATGGTTTGTCGGACTATGATCTTGACGTCCTAGCACAGTGTGTTCCTCTATCTCTACCTTTAGCCATGACTAAATTAAAACAACATAAGATACACAAACATACTTACAGATATATATATATTTGCACATAATATATAAAAAAATTTCATTATAAGTTTTGAATCTGTACGATACAATTGACATACACAATATTAAATTTATTAATACAATTTTCAATCAGATAATTCATTGTCTTTCGATTTTGTGCCATTTTCAGATCCACATTCATGATCTTCATCATTACTCTCATGGTCCTCGTGCTCTTCTTTAGCACCTTCAATTACCCCAATACATTCACCTAACTCATGACAATGCATGAGCACATCGTTATCATTTGGTTGTACGAATAGCACGTCCATCTTATTCACCCACTAACATTATTGGGCCTATAATAGGCCCATAATATGCCCAAATTAGGTATCATAATATTATTAGGCTTAAAATAGGCCCTATATATATCCAATTCATTAAAGAATTATTGGGCCCATAATAGGCACAATATAGGCCTAATAACGAGGAATTCTCACATTTTCCAAGATAAATGGGTCACTGAAGAGGAGCTGTTAAATATAATTTCAGGAAGATGTATCTGCTAAAGATCAATGTTGGAAGAACTTTCTACAATACAAGTATCAATAGACACTATGCCAATAGCGCCCATATAGATATCGACATGCATTGCATTCTTGTATTTTCTATCGCCTTTTTGTTTCTTGACCATCCCTTTGGCCATTCTTTTGTCTTTACATTGACCATTTCGGTCATTTTTTCTGTTTGTATTAACACTATGTACATTTTCTTTTTTCCATTTTAACATACACATTTGCTTGCTTAGCAAAAAAAGATGGGCCTAATAAAATTATTAGGCCTAGTATAGGCCCAACATAGACCCAACATAGGCCTAATATAGGCTCAATTTACTAGTTACTAATTTCACTAATTTAATTTAAAAATTATTACTTATTTTAACTGATTCGCATAATTTAACCTAATTTAACTAATTAAGATATACAATTAACCTAATTTAACTAATTAACAACAACAACCACATGGTTTTTTCCACTTAATCTATAATATTGGGCTGAAACTTCAGGTTTTGTTGTTAATTTTTTCGTTTCTTCATTTACATTTATAAGGTTCACAACTTATTACTTATCATTTTCTTGTAACATCATAAACATTATATTCAAGCTTTATTCAATAATTAAATGACACAACAACATTACATTCTAACATCATAAAAATTGTATTCTATCATCATAACCAACAAAATTATATTCTAAAATCTAAGCTTTATTCAATAACATTATATTTTAACACCAAAGTTGTAACGCCCCGACCCAACCCCACGCGACAGGTTAAGTCTGGACTTGATACACATACAGAGTCTCCTCTGTACCGCGGACTATCCAGTTACTTGCACACAGAAGAAATCTCCACAACAATAATACAAAACATGCAATTCATGACTTTCCAAGGCTACAAGGCCATCCGAGCCTTATTACAACATACAAGCATGCAATCCATTAGTTATGAAGTTCATTTATCAAGAGTTCGGTTATCCTACCACTCTAACATTGTCTTTTCAACTTTCTCATGTATTTTGTCCAACAACCAACCTTTACTAACCACACAAACATGCACGATATGTAAATACCAAGGTAAACTTTAGTTATTACATACCACCTGCAATTCTATCGTTCACACAGGACTTAAACTTTACATCACAATACAACTCTTCCAAAACATTACAAATATACACAAGACCCTACAGCCTCAAAATAGAACATATAAACGACAACTTCACATAATCCATCACATAGGCATCCAACCTCAACACACAAGCAATCAAGGCAAAGGATCAGTCTGCACTTCTTTTTCCTCTACCACAACCAGCTGGGGATCAACCTCAGCTTCTCCTGAAACATGTTAAAAAGAGGAATGAGCAAACACAATTGTTCAGTGAGGGAAGGGGTACAGTTAACTGGGGGCGTTTTTGAAAACCTTTTCGTGCAATGCAACAGTTAACTCAATTAATCCAACTAGAACATATAACAATATATTCAAGTAACAAGATAACGAGATAACCACATAAGAAAATGATACGGTTCCACTGAGTCTCGATCCACGAACCACGAATCATGATATCAAGAACCGGCATAACCCCTTATTCCCGATGGGTGTACTCTGGATATACCCCGAATCCTACGACCCAACACTCTTGAGGTAGATCCGTATGCCCCAACGAGGTGACCATGCCTCTGAGGTAGATGGGTATGCCTCAGCGAGAGAGGGAATCGACACCATGGTAGCCGAGCTAGACCGACAACCCGATACTGTAAGGAGTTTCTCGACACTACCATGTCTGAAAGGTTGCGCAACCCGATATGATCACGAGAATTCACAAGATACCACGAGATAGCAATATAATACAATAACACATAAACGAGGGACAACAAAGTAGGTTTCCCTCCCACATAAGTATTGATACATGAGCAAGTAAATAAACATGTATTTAGCACAAGAAGTATTAATACAAGTCAATTAAAACAATAGGATTTACTATACAACATTACCACTTTAGCTCAAGACCCAATTCAAGTCATATACAAAATAAAAGGCAAGTAATCCACAAACCAATCATTCTACCCTCCTAGATACATTTTATGATCCAATCTAGAACACGAAACTCTATTTTTAACAGTGTTTAGCCCAAAATCCTCGACAGCCCCAAAGGTGATTTGAACTACAACTACCAAAACCAACCCCTAAACAAGTGCCATAAAAGCATTTCTAGCACCTCTATACCCAATGAACACTAACTACAATGTTCAATTACACACGGTTGACGATTTTACGCAAAGCCCTTTACAATTTCAAGCCAATTTCACTAGTTTTCTCAAGTTATAATCAAATTAATCACACATGATCACTAACCCATGTTCATTAGCACATAAAGAACCAATAGATAACATAAACTCAAGCTTAGAAGTAACTTTAGACAAAAACCCTAGAAGTTTTACTATTCATCATCTTGTTCAATTACTCTTTGCAAAAATTCAATCAAACAAGTCAATAAACTACACAAATCAAGTCTCTAGATCATGTAAACAACACTTTGTAAAGGATTCAAGCATAAACTAGTCATATAACATCAAATCTACAAATTCAAAGTTTAGATCATAAACTTGAAACCATAAGTTTATATAATATCCTCACCAAAATAGCTCCCAATATGCAAAGATAAGACTTAGAAGAACTTGAAAACACTTGGAATAAGCTTGGTTGAGCTCAAAATCAAGACTTGATGATGAAAATTTCCTTTTTCTCATTGTGCTAGGTCGTCGGGTTCATGGGGGACTTGGGTGGGATTTTTGAAATTGTTTTGTAAGCTTATATGTGTATATGTGATGTATTTTAAGTGTATAAGATATATAATGTATAATTGGGCCATAACTAATAATGCAAGACAACTAAATCAAGCCCAAAATGCAATTTAAATATAGTTGGCCCATTAAAAACATTGTTTCCACTATTCACTTGGCCCGAAAATCATTTTCCTAACACGCTCTCCAAGTTTGCAATGCACAAAATAACGATGAACGAATATCAAACATATGTCAATGCACATAGGAAAGATGTGAATTCATGAAAATAAAACAATAAAAATTTATTTCCGGGCTTGAGTGTCACATAAGTTTTATTCAACAACATCATAAACATTATATACATATAATTAAAAAATAGAAAATTAAATAAAAACAAAAGATTAAAACATAGAAACAAATACACATATATATATGTATATGTACATGTACATATACATGTACATGCAAATACATATATATATATATATATATTAAGATTAATCCAGTAGTTGTAATGGCTTCTAGTAATAGTTCCGTCTCAGCTAATACAGATAATAATACCATAGTTAAAATAGAACAAACATGGACAGTACAGGAGTTATCCAATTGAAAACCTCCTAAGATGAAGATAGGTGAGATTTACCAGAAAAGTCTTATCGACTTAAAATCTCTACTTACTATTAGATGTAAATAAGAAGTTGTACCATTAACCAGTGATCAACAGAGTATCCAGTTATTCTCCCAGAAATCATTAGAAAAGGCCAAAAGAAATGACTATAGATTTCTTCACATAGGCCATGTGCAAGTCGCACTTAAGCCTCTAATTAGAGAAGGTCTAGATACCAGTTTATATCTAGCCCTTAGAGATTGTAGAATGCTTAGATATAATGACTCATTATTAGGATTAGTAGAAACTAGTCTTTGTAATGGTCCAATTTTCTTTGACTGTTTTCTAGATTTTACCATATCACTTACATGTCCTCATGTCATGAAAGTGCTTACATTAGATATTAAGACGTATAACTATTATGTTGATTGTGGTACACATGCATATGAAGTTATTTATCGTCTTAATTATAAATTGATGACTACGGGATTGAATCCCAGATCTATATCCAGAACTAAGAAGAAAGGGGAAACTCTTTTATGGAACATAGACAGAAACGGATCAATAGTTAATATACATAAAACCATTAAGTTGAGCGAAGTTTATATATATATGTACATATTGCTCGGCGACCTTTTCTATTTGTTTAGATGTGATCCAAGCAGGTTCAAGTGCCCGACTTATGAACCTTTTTCAAGTTATACACATTATCTCAAGTTTTGGATTGAAAAATCCATTGACACTAAATAGTTCATGGAAGAAAATTGATATATATATATATATATATATATATATGGATGTATATACATAAAAGAATACCTTTGGTGGTTGGGTATTGGCACGAGAGGTTGGTGGTGCGGGAGAGGGGACGGCGACTGCTTGTGGTAGTGAATGAGGGGTGGTCGGCAGAGAGAGGAACTAGAGAGAGAGAGAGAGAAGAGAAAAAGAAGAGAAAGGATAGAAGAGATATGAAATGAGGGCAACGAGGCTGCCCTCATTCAAATAACCCTAAACTTTCGTCACCCATTTTAAATTTTATAATAGATCGCCAATCCAACACTAGTTTGCGACGGATTGACGACGGATATTAGTCTCAATTTTAAATTATTTTAATGTTAAATTTTAAATTAAAATATTAATGTGTGGTATATCTATGCAAATAATAATTAAATCCAATAATTGAATTTTCATTGCCAATCGATGGCATTCGTGAGAAATTGGCGACGGAACACTAAAATTCGTTGCCATTTCTATCACGCCCAAATCGGGTCCCATCAGGAACCAAGCTAGTCTCGACGACACATAGACATTATAACGCCTGAAATATGGACAACCAACGAGACACAGAATACACAACGTATATCCTGAAAGGCCTGCATCATATATATACAACATTTCAATAATCTTTAGCGGAATACACTAAACATACATTCGTTCACTTGGCAAAAGTTGACAACTTTTGAGGGTAAAATGAAGTTTTGTAAGCTTTAACTTGAAAACCATTTGAACACTTTAGATACATCATATCACGTTAGAAACCAAGTAGTCACATTCGCTTAACAACCTTGGAACAACCAAGCTAAATAACACACTATAAGGATACCGCTTTAGAATACTTGTTGATGCCGACACTTATAACTCCCTCATGAACTCATCGCATAACACTTATCTCTCCTGTTAGTGTACTCCAGATGTACACGAATCTACGACCCATCTCACCATGGCCATCACTAACCACACGAGAGAAGGACTAGTACACGGTAGTCTTGCAAATACCGGCAAACCCTATGCCGTCCAGCACGACATGACACTACCATGACGCACTATAGGTTGCAACTCATCGTTTCACATCACATCGCATCAAACACTTTCACACATTTGCACATTCGCATCAAGTAGAGAGACCAATAAAGTAGGTTGTCTCTCAACCATATCAATCACTAACAACACATTCATTGGATAACAAAGTAGGTTATCCAACCATTAACAACACCTTCTAACATCTATTCATTTCCATCAACTAAGCTTCAATAGAACATGTACTCAACATATTAACACCAACATTTAACCATCAAATAAGTCATTTCCAATGCCATATCACTACACAACTCTTAACACATCCAACATTTAGTCATTATTTAACCACTTTATAAAGCTCTACAATGCACAACCTTAGCACAACTAATATGGTAACCAACTACAATGCAATATAAACACATTACAATAGCATAACGAGACATGAAATAAGATCAACAAGCCAAATTTCAAAATTGCACCTTTGCTGGAATTTTTTGGAAAATAATCAAAATTAACCCTAAACTCCCCCAAATTCACACCAAAGCTATGAAATCATACCACAAACACACATATATAATCATAAGTACCAAAGCTAGCTAAAATTCTCAACTTCCAACATATTAAAGTTAGGTTATAACACTTGTATTGCCACAAACAAGTTCTATTGCATATATTTAGCTCTCAAACCACTACCTTAACATATATTCATGTCCAACTAGCATTTATAACACATATATATGAATTTCCATAAACAACATAAACATTAAACATGCAAGACTTGAAAATCCCTCACCTAAAATTGTTGAAAAAGGCAAGAAATTCTCTTTTTTTTCTCTCTCTTGTTCTAGCTGACACTATAGCTTTCTTTTGCTTATGTTTTTGTTTTGTTTTGTGTATAATGTGTATATATAATGTATAAATTAGCTAAATGGTCAAATGGTCAAAATAAGTTAAATTATGCTAAGTCGAATGTAGTCAAGAATGGTAGGCTTGCAGAATATGTCTATGTTTATATGTATACATGTATGTATTGTATATAAGAGTCAAAATAAGTCAAATGCCAAGTAATCCATAGACATATGTAATTTAAATGCACATATTATGTACTAAAATAAATAAATACATAATTTGCACATATTACTTTCAAATAATGTTTAAAGTAAATAAATGTACATGAAATGCATGCTCGGGTCTCACATCCTCCCCCCTTTAAAACACTTTTGACCCTAAAATTCTTACATTCTTAGTTGAACAACTTTGGATACTACTGCTCAATCTGATCCCATTTTTCCCATGTAGCCTCCTTAATCCCATGATGATACCACAAGACTTTAACCATCGGAATCTCTTTCGAACGCAACTCTTGAACTGACTGACCTAGAATAAGAATAGGTCGCTCTTTATAAGTTAAATCTCCACTAAGCTGCAATGGCTCTGCCTCTAGAACATGAGAAGAATCTGGATGATACTTCTGTAGCATAGATACATGAAAGACATCATGAACCTTGGACAGACTCGGTGGTAAAGCCAATCGATAAGCCAACTTGCTAACTCTGCTAATGATCTTAAACGGCCCTACGTACCTTGGACTCAACTTCCTGCCTTTACCATACCGAACAATACCCTTATGAGAAGAGATCTTCAAGAATACCTGATCACCGACGTCAAATTTTAAATCCCGCATTCTCTTATTAGCATAACTCTTCTGCCTACTCTGAGTTGTAAACATCCTTTGACGAATGAGACGGATATTCTTAATGGTATTCATAAGCTCTGGCAAGAAGGCTGGATCAATAACCTTTATCTCCCCAACCTCATCCCAATAGAATAGAGACCGATACTTACGACCATACAACGCCTTGTACGAAGCCATCCCAATAGTTGATTGGTAACTATTGTTATAAGCAAACTCCACCAATGGCAAGCATTTCTTCCAACTCTTCCCGAAGTCCATAACACAAGCTCTCAACATATCCACGAGAATCTGAATCGTCCTCTCTGACTGCCCATCTGACTGAGGATGATAAGTTGTGCTGAAGTTCAATTTGGTACCCAAAGCTACCTAGAGACGCTGTCAGAATCTAGAAGTAAATCGAGTATCTCTATTTGATATAATACTGATTGGAACCCCATGAAGTCTCACGATGTTAGCAACATACAAATATGCTAACTTCTCAAGACTATCCTGCTTATTCATTGGAATAAAGTAAGTATTCTTGGTTAACCGATCAACCACAACTCATATTGCATTATAACTCCTTGGTGATCTCGGAAAGTTTGTGGCAAAGTTCATAGTCACATGCTCCCATTTCCACTAGGGAATCATCAATGGTTGAAGCAAACCAGCCGACTGTAGATGTTTTGATTTGACCCTTTGGCAAGTCAAACACCGAGATACAAACTCCACTACATCCCATCTCATGTTGTTCCACCAATAATGTTGTTTCAAGTCCCAGTACATCTTGTTCCCGCCCGAATGGATAATGTACTTAGAGTTATAGGCTTTCTCTAACAATTGATCTCAAGGTGCCCCATACGATTGTAAAAGAAGCACACCTGAGTTAGACCAGTAGTACTTTCTTTTGAGGATCCCTAGGTTGAAAACACACCCAGACTACTTAGTTGGGTTCTTGTAACAGTCAGCCTTATTTGACTCTGGCTCTAGCCCTACGATTGGAACGACCTGTGCTAGCCCTGTGGCTAGAATGGCCTCTGCTGGCCCTGTGACGCCCGAGTTTTAGCCATGCATTCAATTACTGTTGCATCCCTTGTTTGCGCATTTCCTTCTGTGCATTATTAACTGTCTTCTTAAATTACTATTCACTCCGTTTTTAACTTCATGCTATTAGCGAATTAGCATTTTTATTAAATCATATTAATTGTTAGAGTAGTGGGAAAAATGTGCATTTGAGCTATAGACGATAGGAGAGCTCGTTTAGAAAATGATTTTTGTAGTTGTATGAATAGTGTTACGTAACATAACTTAGAGAATGAATTAGCTAGCATTCATTTTACTATCTAGGCTCGTTTTAAGCTAACTAAGCGCATTTAGTGAACCATTTAAGCAAGCAACTTAGCCCATTTAATATATAACTCACACAACACACACATTAGCTCATAACTTAGCAAAAAAAAAAAAAAAAAAAGAGAGCATGCTGAAAACACTGTAGCAAATCCGAGAATTGCATAGGAGAAGAAATAGAGTTTTTTTGCTCAACAAATCCTCATTCCAAGCCAAGCCAAGCTAGGTGCAAGTGGTTTAGGGTGTCTACTAGCCTCCTAGGAGCTCCTACGCGCATTGGTGAGAGATTTCACGGCTTATTTTCGCATTTTAAAATAGTTGCTATTTTCTTGATTTGTTGAAAATGTGTTCAAATGCTATTGTATTGATTATCTATGCTATTATACCTTGTATATGAGTGCTAAAGAACATATTTGAACCATTGTTTCGTTTTTTAAACGGTTGGAATCGTTAGTTTAATTCATGAGGTGAATAGTGACATTTTTCTAGGGTTTTGTGTAATTGCTCGAATTAGCTTGATTCAACACTCCTAATAGATGCCTTAGGTGCTAATGAAGGTAGTCTAATAGCCCCGTGCACTTGAATTGCTCTAAAATCGCATAAAACGTAAAATAGTCGACTTTAATAAAGGGGTTTCGGGGTTAAGACGAATCCGGGTGGATTTGGGCTCTACTTTTGGTATCCTTAGGCTACCTAGGTGCTATAGAAGTTTTGGTAATCCTTGTTTGAAGCCCGGATGAGGTAGGTGTAGTGTAAAGCTATAAGAGGGAATTTGGGGATTTCGAGGTTATTGCGGGCGTTTGAATGAGTTAGAGGGTTGAAAGGGTTCCTTGCGGGTTAGTTAGAAGGTTGGTAGAGTTTTCCTTTAAATTTGAATCATTAACTTTGGTTTGGAGGAGAAATAGCTTGAATACCAAAGGGGTTTAGGTGCAATTTCGGTTGTCTCGCGCTTCTAAGACCTTGGCATGACTTCTTGAATGTTTAAATGTAGTTTCAAGTTGGTGTGGAACTTTTGATGTAATTCTAATTATATCTTGTATATGCCCTTGTGTAAAACTGCTTATTTGCTTGTATAAACTGCTTCTATTCTAACTGCATTGAGGCAACTTCGAGCTTAAAACTGTATTAATTGGAGAAGGATTATGGGTTGAATTATATACCATTAGAAAGCCTTACGAGTCTAGTTTCTACAGCTTTTTACGGTGCATTAATCGGAGTTGTCTAGAGCAAGTTATGATCATTTTGGTGAGATGTGTCAGAAATGCCCTGTTACGCGAGAATCTGAATTTTGTTGTTATTTTGCTATAGTAATGATATAATTCAGTTCTAATTGGATGTATTCGATTAAGACCTTATTGTGTAGTGTCCTTGGATGATTAATAACGTAATGGGGCTCTTATAGGTATGTTGTTTTCATGAATTGTAATTGAAATCTAATTGCTAGTAAAGTTAATTTAAATTGAAAGCTATTCTATTCGACTGTGAATGAGAAATGCTAGTAGAGTTGTGATGGTCACCACCTTTAGACATAGGTAATGTTTCTATATATGCTAAACAATTCAACTGTTAGAATTAGTTGTTGTTATCAATGTGCAACTAGTGAACACTTAGAAAGGTCAAGTAAACTATGTGGAAGAATGTGTTTAATGCTTTTTGAAACTACATGTAAGGTTAATTGTAAGTTGATAGTTGTCTATTATATGTTAAATGTAATTAACTTAAGTTAATACTACTAGTGATATGTTAGAATCTTAGCTTGAAGTATAGTTATTTTACTAAAATAGTATGTTAGTTATTAAATGGTTGATAGTTAACTTTTCTATTAGTTGATAAATGCATTTCTTTCCCTATGCGCTAATGTTGACCTATCTTCTTAATTAACTTGTAGACTATTGAAAATATGGAATATATGTTAAGTTAAGGTATATAAAAGTGGTGTTTTGTTAAAAATAGAATTCTAATAGATATTGTATATATGCTAAATAAGCGAAGTTATAAGTTAGCTAACTTAGAATGAATGTTGTAGTTAAAGAGTAATTGAAGTAATGTTTGCTCATAGGTTCAAGGTGACTGGAAATGATGTGATTCAAACTTACATCTTGGAGCTCGGTAGAGGTGAGGGAGACTTCATCCTTATGTGCATAATAGTTTATTTACTTGTACTTAGATTATGTGCACTTATTGTCTATATATTGTGTGTGAGGGCAACCTACTTTGTTGTCCCTCAACCATGTGTTTATTGATTTATACTATTGTTATCATTTTGAGTGCATTGCATCGTGGTTGCGCAACCATTCGGGCATGGTAGTGTCGGGGAAACCGGGCGGCATCGGGCTTGCCGGTCCACCTCGGCTACCATGGTTGCCCAGTCCCTCTCTCGCTTGGGATGCCGCCCAGGGAGAGTTGGGTCGTAGGATTTCGGGGTACATCCGGAGTACACCCATTTTGGAGTTATAAGGGGATGCCGGCTTATTGATATCAGTGTCATTATTACATCGAGATTTCAGTTCGTGGCGTCGCTGGTGTGCCTCTGCCCTTCGGGGTATTCGCTTAGCCGGGACGTTACAGAAGTCAAAGTGTATCGTATCCTTTTTAATGTGTAGTAACTTGTTGTTTTAATTGTTTTTTGGTTGTAAAATGCTTTATTTGTACTAACTGCTGCATTGCACGTCCCCGGTAGACCTTATCCCTCACTGAGCAATTGTGATTGCTCATACCTCGCTAAACATGTTTCAGGAAGTGCTGAGGGTGAACCCCAACTAGTTGAGGTGCTAGTGGAAGAGGAAGAAGTTCAGGCTGAGCCTTTGCCCTAGTTGTTGTGTGTTTGTTGTCTAAGGTGGATTTGCCTTCTTGTTGTTACATGGTGTACTTGTATTGCTATAGCATGATCTATTTTGTGGCCTTAAGGCTATGTATATTCTTGTAGTTGCAAGTTGAAAGCTGTTGGTTGTAATGTTAGCTTTGAGATATTATGGTTTGTAATAACTTTTAATTCTCCTTTTAGTTCTTGCATGCTCGGGGGTGTATGTTTAGAGGTGTTGATTTCAACTTCTAAAATTGCTCTAATGTTATCATAGGATGGCATGTTAAAAAGGTTTAATGAAAAGTTAAGTTGGGTGCATGCATGTGTGATTTGGAGCTGTTGTTTGTCTCCTGGCTTGGATGACCTTGAACCTTTGAATTTTAATTATAAAAGCTTGTTTTAGTATATTGTGGCTATTTTGAGCATTTACAGGTTTGAAAAATGTCCGCGGTACAGAGGAAACTCTGTCCGTTTTTCCCTAAAATTTTGTGACCGGGTTTGGTATTAGGTTGAGAATAGCATGGTTATTAGAGCCTCTGGTCTCGTGAGGGATCTGGGCGTTACAGGCCCTGTGGCTAGAATGGCCTTTGTTGGCCCTATGGCTGGAATGACATTTTAAACTACTGACTCGGCTCTAATATAGCCTTTCTTTTTTTCTTCTCCACTTGAGAAGCTGCTTCAAAGGCTTTACTGAAAATAGGAAACTCAAGCGGAGTCAAACTATCCTGAATTTCTAGCCTTAACCCCAGAATAAACCTCCTAATCATTCTCTCCATAGAGTGCACCATTTCGGGCGCATACTGGGACAACTTGTTGAACTTTGCCTCATAACGAGCAATTGAAAGATTACCTTGTTTGAGGTTCAGGAACTCCTCATCTTTCCTTTCTTGAGCAAGTACATAGATGTAGTTGGCCTTGAACGCCTTCACAAAGTTCACCCAAAGATAAGGAGTGAGTTGATGCTCCAATTGAGCCTTCATGATCCTCTACCACTGCTTGGCATCCTTATCAGACAAGAACACAACAAAAGTAATCTTCTTATCATCAGAATAGTCCGAAGCATAAAAAAAACTCTGAACCTGATCTAACCAATACTCGGCTGCCTCATCATTTGGCTCTTCAACAAACTTTGGCGGCCCATAACGGAGAAACCCATCCAATGTACTATCACTACCTCTAGCATAACCACCACAATCACCATTCCTACTGTGACCTCCAATACCCTTATTACCACTATGATAGTTGTTGTTGTGTTGATGGCTATTGTACTGATCTTCACGGTCAGCCTACTGCCTTTCTAACACAGCTGCCACTCGATTCATAGTTTGAGCCATCTGACCTAAAACTTGCTCCCTAATCAGAACTTGTTCGGGCTCTCTACGGGGCCTACCTCTTGGTGCCATCTTAGGACATAAAGGGTTTATGAACAATTATAGTACATATAAACAATTCATATCATAAAAAAGTTAGTATCAATTAGTATACATTTGACACATCATTTTAGCACTCACTTTATCACATTCCATTCATATATATTTTGAACACATTCTTATGCATATAAACACCTAAAATACTCATAAGCACATAACCATGCCATGACACTTCACGTTGGAGCACATAACATACAGACCGAAGGTCCTATCCTGGCTTACGCTCATACAAGCTAAGCTCTGATACCATAAATGTCATGCCCAAACCCGGTCCCATCGGGAACCAAGCCGGTCGCGATGACACATGGACATTATAATGCTTCAAATATGAACAACAAATGAGACACAGAACACACAACATACATCCTAAAAGGCTTGCATCATATATATACAAGATTTCAATACTCTTGAATGGAATACACTAAACATATATTCGTTCATTTGGAAAAAGTTGACAACCCTTACAAAACTTCATTCTACCTTCCCTCATTGAGCCTGTTTAGCTCACCCTTTTTAATGCATGTTACAGGTGTGATTGGTATTGAGTATGTGCACGAGGAAGTTGTTAATAAGCTCAAAAATGTGCGTTATGCTTGATATGCTCTAGTTGTTGAGAAACAATGTTGTTAGTTGTTTGGTTTTGTTGTATAAAAGACCTATGAAGTTTATGTATTATATACTTGGTAAACTTGTTTTCTTCAAGTCTAGTTGTTTTGTTGTATATATGGTTGGTCACGTTGGATCGTGATCAAATCTGGCTAGGCTTATATATTGTCGCATGTTTATGATCAAGAATGCTTTAATTTTGTAAGGGTTGTCAACTTTTGCCAAGTGAACGAATGTATGTTTAGTGTATTCCGCTCAAGAGTGTTGAAATGTTGTACATATATGACGCAAGTCTTTCAGGATGTATGTTGTGTGTTTTGTGTCTCGTTGGCTGTTTATATTTCAAGCGTTATAATGTCCTTGTATCGTCGTGACTG
Source organism: Ehretia macrophylla (assembly GCA_037974665.1). Taxonomy (NCBI): domain Eukaryota; kingdom Viridiplantae; phylum Streptophyta; class Magnoliopsida; order Boraginales; family Ehretiaceae; genus Ehretia; species Ehretia macrophylla. The sequence goes on from CM075775.1 coordinate 11,978,651, forward strand.
GCTTGGTTCCCGATGGGACCGAATTTGGACATGACAATTTCATTGCCATTGGTGATAGATTGTTGTGCATGCGTATTATTATTATTATTATTATTATTATTATTATTATTATTATTATTATTGTTATTATTATTAGAATTATTTTTGTTATTATTATTTTATGTATGCGTATTAATGATGAAAGCCATTAAAGTGACATGAGTGACCTATCATTCCAATTAAGAAGTCTTATTTGGCCACATTTAAAAACTAAGAAGGCCGTGAAGAATAATAATAAGAGTTTTTGTTTTTGCAAACTAAGCAAAATCATGTATTCTAGAAAAGAAAGAATATACAAGAGTTCATACAATCAACCAAAGAGGAAAAAAACCAAATGAAAACCAAACTAAAGGAACCCTATAAGGCTAAAGGAAGCCATCGGATAACAAATCAAAGAGTCAAGCCAAACCAAAGCAATGAACCAAACAAAACCAAAGGAAATCGCCGATAGTAAGTATCCTTCGGCCTCAAAGAAAATTAAGTATCCATTACATTAAGATTAACTTTTTTGGCAACATTTCTATTCATGCTAGTGGTATTAAATCTTTTTTTTGCTTGAGTTTTAGTGAAAACTTCTGTCACGCCCCGAACCCAACTCTGCATAGGACTAAGCCCGAGGGTGATCGATAATTCAATTCCCAATTCATACATAGTAAAATTTTCAACTTATTATTAGTTTCCTCTAAAATTGGGTAGCATAACGGCTGTACTGTGTACAAAATAGTTTTCCTTTTTCCTTCAATCTGCAAACAGAAAAGCCACCATCTACTTCTCCCAACCTTTCTCCTCAACATCACAATTCAAAACTTCAACACAATTCATTCATTCACCAACATGATATAATAAATTAGAAGTTTAATATGAAAATATACATTTGTTGCTTGCATTAAGAGAAGGTTTTAGCAACATCCTGATTACCTCCTAACAGCCGACATATAGCCAAGTGCCCAAAAACAAAACCGGCTATGTGATTCACTTGTATAATGGCTAACTAAGTCATTAAACCAATTTCTTGGCCAATTATAACCAATGACTAAGTTAGTTCACTTATACAAGATCAAAACTACCCATATACATAAAATAATATATACATTTAATTGTTCAAGTCATCTAAGTCAACAATTCACCCAAGAAAGTTGTATATCACATATTGGGCACTTCCGGTCCAGTATAATGAGGATTATCCTCATATTATTCTACAAACCTCTCTTCATTAACTGAAAGGGAGAACAAAGAGGGTGAGCTTATAACAACACTAAGCTCAGTGAGTGGGGAAATTTGGGAAGGGTTTTCAAATACATTTTTCTCATTTTCGTAAATCATTTTGTAAACCTGTGGATGTAATGCAAACAACATCTGCAGTTAAGAACAGTTCAATTATACATATTCTAGTCATATATCACATACGAAGTAAGAAACAACTTACTATTTCCAAGTGAATCTGATTCAAGCAATAGCAACTGAGATGTTCAACATCTCCTTCCTTATCACACCCAAATAGAGTATTCCAGATAATACTCGAATCCTACAACCTGATTTTCCAAGGAAATCAAAGTTCCTGAGCGAGAGGGGAATACAGACTATGGTAGACAAAAAATCACTGACACCCCTAAGATGTTCGACATAGTATTCACACTACCATGCCAAGACCAGGTGGTTGCAACCCCTTTTGACACCATTTCAAGTTCAAGTTCACATAATACGAGCATTTATAGCAATCAAATAAGCATCGAGTTCAAAACATTCACATAGTTATACATTTATAGCAAACCAGTAATTAACAAGCAACAAGTAATTTAATCCATATAAATGATCACGCAAGTGTCCTAGCATATCTAGAGGTCATATAATATCATTGCACATTAGTAGAAACTAATAACTTGGCCATTTAATCAAATATACTAAGCATTAGAACCTAACTAATCCATCTAAGCCAATGCCTAAGACACTGCAATGACCTAACTTTGGCAAATCAGTTACCTATCTTCCTAAACTCCAAATACTTTGTTTCTAGTATAGAATTAAAGCTCTTTGAGTGTAGTTAATTTTGGAATCAAGAAAAGCTTAATTCCAATCTAAATTGATAGAGTTATAACCAAGTTAATACATCTATGTCTTGACTATCCAGATTGAAGATTATTCTAGGGTTATTTTGAAAATAGAAAATTCAGATATTAAAACGATGGAATCCGACATTTTGTAGAACACAAAAAATGTTCCTAACTGCCTAAAAATAGTAAACGACCTCGGAATCGAACGAACAAAAAATGTTCCTACTGTCAGATTTAAGGCAGTGAGTTGTCAGATTTAACAAAAATTCCATAACCTACTGTCTCATGTGTTCTTTAGCATGAAAATGATTTTTTTCTCAGGTTTTGTCCAACTGAAGAAATGTTCCTCTATGAGTCTACTACATCTTGAAAGTTTTCTAATTTTTTCTAAAAAATTTTATTCACAAAAACGGGTCAAAACATTTGGTTGGATAAATCTGTCCAGAAACTATTCCGAGATTTCATTGCATGTTCTAACTTCTAATCATCAATATCAACTACTATACAACCAAGCAACCTCTAACAACCCAAATAAGCAACAACCATCCACATTTGCATAGCTAGATACAAGCTCCATCATCAAGAACATTCAAAAAAATCCAGCAACATCATCTTTGATTTAAATCATCAACAACAAGCTCCAACAACGTTTCAACCATGGATTTGCAATTATAATTCCATACAAGCCTCATAAATCCATTAATATGCATTTATATCTCATAAATAATCATTTTGAAAGAACCCTTACCTTTGGTTTTTGGTTAGAAATGCAAGAATCACCTTGATGATGGCTTAAGATGACATAGCAAGCTTGGATATCACCTTTGATGTTGTTGTTCACAAGGTTTTGCAAAATAAGCTCAAAATGCTTTCTAGTCTCTCATGGGGGGAGGGGGTGGGAGGGGCGGCCATATGAAGAAGAAAAGATGATGAAAAGTCTTCTTATACTCCTCTTGGAAGCTAGGTTAAAAACTATTGCCTAATTGCCTTTTAGCCCTTATCATTTTTTCTTCTTATAAGTTGACCCCAAATTTGCCTAGCTTTAGTCATGGGGCCCTTAGGTAATTGACCAATCTTAAATCCTAATTGTGTTTGAAATCTTGGTCCCCATGTTTAACTTTTGGTATTTATAATTTAGCCCCCAAAGTTTATAAGTTTGCTAGTCATCCCCTCGTGTTTTCCTAAAATGTAAAAGTTCATCCGTTTCCTTTAAAATTAGACCAGGGTGTTCCTTGTACGATTTAGTGTATGCCATATCCAGTTTAGAATTCCAAACTCGGTCTCCAAGTATTAGTTTTCATAATCGCACTTTTGACCCCGAAATTTCCAAAGTCGCTATCTCTGCCCCTAACTTTTAAAGAACTCTTGTTCTTGGCTTTCTTTTTTAATTTCCTATAGTCTTAAGGTTCTAGTGGGATTTTGAAAATGTTAATTCTTGATTTTGGTTATTTAATTGGTGTCCAGGTGAAAGTTAGTTAATTACACTTTGGCCTCGAACTTTTTCTACTTAGTTTATTTTCTCCTAGCTTATTTCCTAGCCTAATACTATTATATCTAGCACGCATTTAAGGTTTATAGGTATTTAATATATATACATACATATAACATGGAATTACACGTAATTACACATAGTGGGATAGTAATACATATGCAGTTGGGTTAGGGTCTTATAATTTCAGACCGGATCATCTCCACAATTTGCTTCTCTCTATGTGCTTCATCTTGAAAGATTTGTCCAAACCTGTCAATCCAAATATGGTAGACCACAACACAGAACATGAAATAGAATATGTAGCTTTTGAGATCCTTGTTTCTTGCAAGTGAATGTGCAAAGTTAAGAATATAATCAAAGGAAGAATAAGCAAGATCAATCATTAAAAAGTTTAAGCTCTCCTTTTAGATTCTTTTTGTAAAGCTGCAATCGAAAAAGAGGTGGTTCCTAGATTCACAACCAAGATTGCAAAAGATGCAATATGCTTAATCAATTGAACTCCAAGAAAGTAGCCTATATCTCATAGTTAAACAATCAAGCTAGCAAGCCTAGTGATAAAACTGTGTTTGAGAATATTATGGGGGGACTAGATTAAATGATGGAATGCAAAATGCTCCTGATCTTTAACATGATCCCAAGTACTATGAAAAGTAAAAATTCCATTGTTGGTAGTGTTCTACCGAAAATGATCATCCCTGTAAACACAAATAGAGATACTAAAATGAATAGGATTCAGTTGGACAAAAAAAGATGGGTATATAGGCCAAACCCATTGACCATCGTCGACAATGTCCGAGACTATAGTATCCAAATATGGGTAAAAGATTAATGTTATGAAAAGGAATGAGAATGCCAGAAGGGTGCCAATTGTCATACCAGAAGCAAGTATCCTTTCCATTACCAATTCTATGAGTGATAAGGTCACGAGTGTAAGACCCGAAAATTTTATTTTATATGCATTTATTTATTTTAAACATTATTTGGTAGTATTATGTGCTAAATATGTGTTTATCTATTTTACTACATCTTAATTGCATTTAAATTACCCATAAATATAGTCTTATTATACTAAGTCTACCACATTTGACTTATATTTGATTCTCATATATTATACATACATATAAATATACAAATATGATATATAAATGCTTAGTTTTCATGTTTGACTAGCTTTGACTTTGCTTAATTAGTTTTATTTGACCATTTGATTTGGTCTTTATATATCAACCAAGCAATATTTTGAAAGACAAAAACACACACACACACCAAAAACATTTACTAGGGTCGGCCAAGAGGAAAAGAGAAAAAATATTTTGCAAGCTTGATTCTTCAATTCTTGGTGGATTTTAGCAAGATTTGATACATAGAAAAGTTTCTCCTTGCTATTTCAACTCTATTTCTTGCCTTATTTGCTAATTTAAGGTGAGAAGGTTATGTGTTTTCATGTTTTAAAGTTTGATAATTAAATTTAGTTTGGTGAAATGTTGTTATTTTGATTCATAATGCTAGATATACATATTAGGAATAAATTTTGGGGATTATTGTGTTGTTGTTAATATATCTTGCATTTGTTTTGTATTTTTGAAGATAAATGTGAGGGTTTGAGGTTTTGGGTTGTTTTAGTATTGTATAGACATGTTTATGGTTGTATTTGTAGTTTATGATGTTGTAGAAGCTAGAAAAGAAGTAAATTTCTAGGAGGCAACCATTCATTTTCTTGACAAATTACTGTACCCAACTTCTAGTGCAATTCAAACATAGTAAATGTGCTCAAAATTGAATGAAACTTTACAAGTTGTACATGACTTAGTGTAGAACATATTTTGTTTTTGAAGCAAGAGCTAGTTCAATTGTTTTAACCCTCTGACGAAGTCATTTCCGAAAGGTATTAGAAAAACGCTAGAAACTGGACAGCTTGGAGTAGTTGCACTAAAATGGCCACAACTCAGTGAATTTAACTTGGAATTGAGTTATGCTTGAACCTAAAACCACATACACTTGAGGAGCTTCGTTTCTAAACAAAAATAAGGGTATTTCGAGGTCATTAGCATAGTCAACTGATTTGATAAAGTTAAGCTTCTACTAAAATGAAAAAGAAATTGGAAGTGCCTTAGCTAGTTTGTTAATTGAATGATTATAAATGAGTGTTGTAGAGTCTTTATCAAGTATGTTGAAAGTGTTTACTATTGGTTAGGTAACCTACTTTGTTATCCAAATGTGAACTATCAATTTTTGAATGTGTTATTTTTAAATACAAATGTATTGTTGCATGTTAAATATGTTAAGAGAAAACCTACTTTGTTGTTCTCTCAAAGTGATGCGAATATGTGTTAAGTAGTTGAATGTGAATGCGGTACGAAAGGCTATAATCTTAGGCGGGGCTTAGTAGCTTCGTGTCATGCCGGGCAGCATAGGGCTTGCGGGTAATTGCACGATTACCATAGTCTAACACCACTCTCGTATGGTCGGTGTAAGGCCATGGAAAATGGGGTGTTTAGGTGGGTACATCCGGAGTACCAATATGCGGGAATGATAAGTGAACGCATTGAGTTCGTGTGGGAGTTATAAGTATCGGCATCGACATATGATAAGTGGTATCTTTACAACATGGTTTATAGCTTTATTGCTCAAGTATATGTTGTTTCTAACATGTTCAAATGTTTTCTTTTAGGTTATTGCTTTAAAAGTCCCCTATACTTTTTCCCCACCCCACTGAGCTTTGGTGTCGGATAAGCTCACCTATCTATAATGCATGTTGCAGGTGTACGATGATTATGTGCATGAGGAAACTGTTGAGGAACCATGGAATATGAACTATGTTTAGCTTGAGTTAGATTTGGAAACAATGTTTAAATGGCTTTTAGTGGTTTGTTGTAATGAAGTCATGTTTTAGTTTGTGTTTGGAATACTTTGTAAATTATCTATTTTGAAGTCTAGCTTGTTTTGATTGTATATAGGGTTGGCCATGGTTGGATTCATGATCACGTTTGGGCTTTGTGTATGCTTGTTGAGAAATAGATGTTGAGTATCTTGTCTACTTTGATGTAGGCTTTATTAAAATGTGATTGGGATTTTCTGTTTCTTATTGGATGTCCATATTACAGCCGTTATAATGTCCGTGTGTCGTCGTGTCCCAAATTGGTTTCCTTAGGACCGAGTTTGGGGTGTGACATTTATGGTATCAGAGCTCAGGTTGTCTGAGCGTAAGCTAGGAGAGGACCCTCGGTCTGTGTGTTATGTGATCCAACGTGAAGTATTGTGGCATGGCCATGTGTTTATATGCATTTCATCTATTTATGTGCATAAGAATATGTTCAAGTTGAGTGTGATTGGCAGTATAGATGAGGGTATGTCAAAATGTGTATTTTTTTTGTAATGGCAAGTCGGAAGAGAAACCAGTTAAGTGGCTCAACCGACTTCTCTCGCCCGACTTGTCCAGTGGGCTTGACTGCCCAAGTCGGTCGAGCATGTCGGACGAGTTGTTCTCCCGACTTGGACAGTTTACTTTTGTCGTGCATCAGTGTATTATATGTGAGGTGAAGTGAGTGGTATATGATGTGATGATTATATACTAATTGCTACTAACTTTCTTATGATATAAACTGTTTATATGTGCTATAACTATTTATAATCCTTTATGCCTTAAGATGGCACTGAGAGATAGACCTCATCATAAACCCCCTAGAGAGGCAGAGCTAGAACCAGTGCTGCCTAGAGATCCAGTGTTGGGTTAGATTGTAGAGGCTATGGGTAGGATAGCTGAGGTATTTGAAAAGCAGACAATTAGAGAGGATTAGAGGCACAACAATGATAATAATCACAACAACTTTAACAGTAATTATGGTAATGGTGGAGGTGATCGGTTGCTAGATCAATTTCTCAAATATAGGCCGACTAAATTTCTGGGAGAGCCAAATGATATCAAGGCCGAGATTTGGCTAGAAAGAGTTGAGGTTATCTACAATGCTTTGAGGTACACATATGAACATAAGGTCTTTTTTGCGGTCTTCTTGTTGGAGGAAAATGCGAGAGAATGGTGGAGAATAGTAAACCTTGAGTGGGAGCTAAGCCATACTCCGTTACTATGAGATAATTTTGTTCGAGCCTTTAAGAACAACTACATCTCCGAGATAGCTTAGGAGATGAGAGAAGATGAGTTCACAAATTGCAATCAGGGGAACTAGACAGTGGATGAGTACGAGGCATGTTTTAATTCGTTGTCTCGATATGCACTAGAGTTGGTGCATATGCCGGTAAAGAGGATTAGAAGGCTTATCTGTCGGTTGAGACCCGATCTCCAAATGAACTTAATTTTAAACACGTATGCTACCTATATTGAGACCCATAAAGTGGCAAACTTTATTGAGAAAAGGAAAAGAGATTTGGGTTATGTACTGAGTCAGCCGAATAAGAGGTCGTTTCAGCCTCCAGGCTAGCAGAGGTCATTTCGATCACTGGGCCAAAGTTAGAATCAGATCAGGCCGACCGTTTTGAGAACTCAGCAAGCTGGTTCAGTTGTGTCTTCAGCCCAAGGATCCTCAAGGGCCAATGCCTCTACTACTAAAACTTGTTACTTCTGCAATAAAAAAAGAGCACGTAGAGAGAGAGTGGTAGAGGAAGATGGGTAAATGCACGGGCTGCGACAGTGAGCAACATAGGGTTAAGGATTGCCCAAAGTTCTAGAATGTTCAACTTCAGACCACAGGTGGGGGTCAAGGCAGGGGGGCCGGTAGTGCACCTTCACCGTGCGTACAGACCCGAACTTATGCTATAGAAGGAGATGAGATACCAGAGGCTGCGGTTGTGGTCGAATGTACTTTTCTAAGCCTTGATCAGTTGGTTAAGGTTTTGATTGATCCCGGTGCTACGCATTCTTTTATTGATATTCTTTGTGTGTAACGTGTTAAATTGCCAGTTGAAAAACTTCCATATAGTATTCAGGTTAGCATACCGATGGGTAGCAAGTTTATTATTGAGTCGGTATGTAGAGCATGTAGGATTTGGATTGAAGATCAAGAGTTTTCTACTGATCTTGTCTTACTTCCAATTTATGGTTATAAGATCATATTTGGAATGGATTAGTTATTTAAGTATCAGGCTCGAGTGAATTGTCAAACCAAAGTGGTTAAGTTCTGAAAACCAGGTTGTCCAGTGGTAAAGATAGCGGGGAACCGTGACCCTTTGAGGAATCTTCTTATTTATTCAATAAAAGCTATCAAACTTGTGAGAAAGGGTTGTGATGGGTTTCTTGCTTATCTGATTAACAAACCTTCTGATAAGTTGAAGTTAGAGGAGGTTCCAATTGTTCGAGAATATCCTAGTGTCTTTCCCCGAGGAATTACTAGGGATACCACCGGATAGAGATGTGGATTTTGTGATCAATGTGCTACTAATGACTCAACTAGTATCTAAAGCACCGTATCGGATGGCTCCTGCCGAGCTCCTGGAGTTAAAGGTTCAATTACAAAAGTTGTTGAGCAACGGGTTTATTCAGCCGAGTATAACGCCGTAGGGAGTACCTATGTTATTTGTGAAGACAAAAGATGGCTCTATGAGGATGTGCATCGACTATTTGGGTTTAAATCAGGTGACTATCAAGAACAAGTATCCTCTTCCACTTATTGATGAGTTATTCGATCAGCTTCAAGGGGCAAAGGTCTACTCGAAGTTTGATTTGAGGCAAGGTTACTATCAGCTTCAAATCAGCAAAGAAGATGTGCCGAAATATGCTTGTAGAACTCGGTATAGTCACTATGAGTTTGTAGTCATGCCTTTTGGTCTGACTAATGCTCCTGTAGCGTTCATGGATCTTATGCACCATGTATTTCAACTATACCTAGATCATTTTGTTGTGATCTTCATTGATGACATCTTTGTGTATTCCAAGAATGAATCAGAACATAAGCAACATATTCGTCTTGTTCTTCAGAAGCTTCAGTAGTACCAATTGTATGCAAAGTTCAGCAAGTATGAGTTTTGGTTGCAGCAAGTTTCCTTTTTGGGTCATGTTATCTCCCAGCAGGGTATATCCGTGGATCCAAGCAAGATTGAAGTGGTGTCTGAGTGAAGAAGGCCAGAGAATGTGACCGAAGTATGGAGTTTCCTTGGTTTAGCGGGCTATTACAAAAGGTTTGTGAAGGAGTTCTCCAAAGTTGTAGGTCCCGTTACTAAGCTCACTCAAAAGAGTATTAGTTATGAGTAGAATGAAAATTGTGAGAACAGTTTCAGGAGTTGACGAAGAGGTTGACTACAACTCCAGTTCTTACCTTGCCAGAGGGTAGTCAAAACTTTGTGATTTATAGTGATGCTTCGAAAGAAGGTTTAGGTTGTGTGTTGATGCAACATGGTCGAGTAATTGCTTATGCATCTTGAAAGTTGAAGCCAAATGAAGGGAACTATCCTACTCATGATTTGGAGTTGGCGGCTGTAGTCTTTGCCTTGAAGAAGTGGCGTTATTATGTGTGGGGTAACTAGTTTGAAGTCTTCACTGATCACAAGAGTTTGAAATATTTGTTCTCCCAAAAGGAGTTAAACATGAGGTAGAGGCGATGGATAGAACTTTTGGATGATTATAATTGCACGATCAATTATGTGTCTGGGAAGGCCAATGTAATGGCAGATGTTCTTAGCTAGAAAAACTACTATGTCTATGTTAGTAGTTAAAGAATGGGAGATGCTTGAAGAAGTTTGTTCGTGGAAACTGGAGTTGAAAGAAGTTAGTGTCTTGTTTGCTAACTTGCAGATCCAACCATTATTATTAACTTGGATTCGCGAAGCCCAACAACTAGATCAACATCTTCAAAGAGTTTTTTAGGGTAAATCAGACTTCAAGACGCACGAAGATGAGGTGTTTCAGTTCACAACTAGAGTTTGTGTTCCAAATGATCCAAATTTGAAGAAAGAGATTCTTGTAGAAGCCCACAATTCAAAGTATACCATTCATCCGGGTGGAACCAAGAAATATCGAGATCTGAAGCAGCGCTATTTGTGGAACAATATGAAGAAGGAGGTCTCGGAGTTTGTGTCTAGATGTTAGACTTGTCAGTGAGTCAAAGCCGAGCATCAACGACCAACAGGTTTGCTTTAGTTGTTGACTATTCCTCAATGGAAATGGGAGCATGTGACAATGGATTGTGTCTCGGATTTGCCAAAGTCTCCAAGAGGTTTTGATGCAGTGTGGGTTGTAGTAGATCGATTGACCAAGACTACACATTTCTTTCCAATGAACAAACAAGATAGTCTGGAGAAATTGGCCAAGTTGTATATAGATAACATCGTGAGACTTTATGGTGTACCGGCTAGCATTGTGTCAGATCGAGATCCGTGATTTACTTCCAAGTTTTGGCAGTGTCTTCAGAAAGCTTTGGGTATCAATTTGAGTTTCAGCACAGCTTATCATCCTCAGTCGGATGGTCAGTCAGAGCAGACTATTCAAATACTTGAGAATATTCGTTGAGCTAGTGTCATGGACTTCGGACAGAGTTGGGAGAAACACTTGTCGTTGGCAGAGTTGACTTACAACAATAGTTATTAAGCAACTATTGGGATGACTCCTTATGAAGCTTTGTACGGTCGTAAGTGTCGTTCTCTGTTGTATTGGGATGAGGTCGGAAAAATGAAGGTGATTGATCTAGCTTTGATGCCAGAGTTTGTGGAAACAATTGAGAATGTCCGCCTTATTCGTCAAAGGATGCTTACTTGTTGGTATATGTCAATACCCACCTCATAATAAGTATTGTTAATTATATGGTAGCATAAATTAACGATTCCGACTTAAACGTCGATGAGGTCAAAAGAGACCGTGATGGCTACAAGAAAGAAGTTCGGGAATTTGGAGTTACCTAAGATGACATCGGGATGATGCAATTCTAAAGTTAGCAAATTTGACCAAAGATAGCTTCCTAGAAGTTGATTTGGATGCTAGCCACCCATATGGTCAATTGAAGCCACGCTTGTGATAAATATGGGTGGCCAATACTTTGAACATGGTTGGTAAAGCCAACCAAGATAGAAATGTTTGATAGGAAATTCTCCTATGGCGGGCTAGCTGAATTCTATAGTCTTCTATGGCGAGCTAGCGGAATTCTATAAATAGTCATGCATTAATTCATCAAATTCATTCACAACACGCCTCCAAACAAAAATCCTAAGTTAGTCTTTCTTTCTTGTATTCTTCTTGTAAGTCCAGAAGCCATTGAAGCTCTAATCTTGAGAGCGCACGGTGGGAAAATTATCTTGTAAGTGTTATATTGAATTGTTATAACGTGTGGTGTTGTCTTTCTACTTGATTGTTGTTAAGACGTTTCTGGGAAATTGGTTATATTCTTACATGGTATCAAGAGCTTAAGGGGCTCTTAACAACAATCTTGTCTAGTAAAGCTCAACAACTATGACTACTCAAAGTGCTAGTTCTTCTTCTACCAGTTCTAGTTCCAGTTTAGTACCGACAATTCATATCCATGCCCCTACCTTCACAGAAGGAAAGCTTGATGGCACGAACTATCTATTGTGGAAGTTCAAAATCACTACAGTTCTGGACTCCTATGAACTCCTTGATAAAGTGTTAGGCACAGATGCAGAACCAGTTATAGTCCGTGCTAAATATGATACAAAAATGACCACTCCTCTAGATCCTCAGCTTGTCAAAGAATGGATGAGGCGAAATGCTGATGCAATTTGTGCAATTGTCACAAGTGTTTAGGATTCCGTCCTTACTCTTATTCAACACACAACCAAGGCATCTGAAGCTTGGAACATATTGAAAAATCAATATGAAACAAGGAACCAAACTCGCATTCAGAACTTGGAGAACCAGTTAGCTGCTGAGATATTAAGTGAAGATGAAGCAGCTGAGTCATTTATCAGTAGGATGAAAAACCTAAGTGATCAAATGGCTGCAGTTAGTATTGCCAAATCAAATGGCTGCAGTTAGTATTGCCAAATCAACCGAGGAATTAGCTCGAAGGTGCATTAAAGTGTTGCCTCCAAAATTTGATGGCCTTGTGACAACACTTAATACACAAGTTCGCATTCCTCTTTTGACGTTTGAAGAATTCACTTCCATGTTGATGGAGGAAGAGATGAGGCTAAAAAGCAGAGAAAATCAACTTGACTCTACCTTTGTAGCCAAAGCGAGGAGTAGCCAAGAAGAAAAGAAGAAAGGAAAGAAGAAGACATTCTCTGGATCGGGTTACTACTGCAATAAGAAAGGCCATGTTGTCAAAGATTGCAAGAAACGAATCCATGACAAGAAGAGCGAAACTCTAAAGACAAATTGGAGATACAAAGAGTCTGCCAATACGGCTGAAACAGAAGTGCATTTGTTTACTGTAACAAATGCAACAGAGGAGACGTGTACTAGTGCATATATACATCAAACAAGTGCATGGGTGTTAATAGTGGATCTTCCCGACACATGACCAGCAAGAAGGAGTTATATGACTCCATAAAACCTCTACAAGAACCAATGAATTTTGTCATCGGGAATAATGCTAGATGTCCCGTTGAGGGCACTGGAACCATCTCGCTCGTGTCTAAAAATAGAGGAAGCAAGAAGCTGCCCAACGTACTCTTTGAACCCCATATCACCATAAATTTGCTATCTGTAGCTGCTATTACAGATAATGATCTAGAAGTGCGGTTCAAGAGGACGAAAGCTTTGATTCTTGACAAGGATCAAAATATAGTAAGTAAAGGTATTCACAAAAATAACCTTTATGAAATCAGCTCTCTTTATGCCGTCGTGGATGCCAAAACAAGTCAACTTTGGCATGAAAGGTTCGGGCACATTTCTTATCCTGTGTTAACGGAAATGCAAAAGAAGAAGATGGTGGCCGACTTGCCTTCAATTGAAGAAGTTGAAGGACCATGTACTCTCTACACATTAACACCAACTTCTAAACATCATATAAGTCATTTTCAATGCCATATCACTACACAATTCGTAACTCCACCAACATTTAGACATCATTTTAACCACCTTATAAATCTTTACAAGCATTTATAACACACATATGTATGAATTCCATAAATCAAAGTAAACAACAACATGTAAGAACTTGAAATCCCTCACCTAAAGTTGTAGGAAAAGGCAAGAACAAGCTATGGAGAACAAAGTTTGAGCAATTTCCACTTTGATATCACCTAAAAATGCAAGCTTCCTTCTTCAAAAATGGCAAAACCTTGTTTTTCTATTTTTTTCCCTATTTTTTCCTCCTTGTCCGACTCTTCAAGCTCTTTCTAGCTTCTTCGTTTGTTTCGTTATGTATAATATGTATATATATAATATATAATTTAATTAAGTGGTCAAATGGTCAAATAAGATGAATAAGCTAAGTCAAACATGGTCAAAAATGGTGTACTAAGCATTTATCTTTCATATTTGTTTGTATATATGTATGTATTATATATATAAGAGAAAAAATAAGTTAAATATGGTTGGCTAGCAAAAATATGACAATATCTAAATGTTTATATGTAATTTAAATACAAATATGATGTAGTAAAATAGATAAACACATAATTAGCATATAACACTTTCAAATGGAAATTAAAATAGTTAAATGCACATTAATTCATTCTTGAGTCTCATAGAACCTCAAGTTGAAATTGGCAAGACAAAACAGAGGAAGTTGACTAGTAATGTGTAAAAGCATATGAAAATGATGAAAAAAATGATGTTGAATATACCATTTGTAACTATTGTCAAAAAGCCTTGAAAGCTTCAAGGAAGAGTGGAACTTTAAGTTTGAGAAGTCATCTAAAAATATGTTTGAGAAAGAAAATGGAAGCATTAGTGTGGCAATTCAACATCAACAACAAAACCAAATAAAACCTCAAAAACAAAGTGATAGAAAGTTTCAAGTCAAAATTTTATACCTTTGACCCTGAATTTTCAAGTCATTAGTTTACCCATCTTGTTATTTTGCAACAATATCCTCTTTCTGTTGTTGATCATGTTGACTTTAGGAATTTTGTACATTTCCTCCAACCACTTTTTTAGATGGTTTCTCAAAATACCATCTAGAAAGATATATTCAAAATTTATACCATTTGTAACTATTGTCAAAAAGCCTTGAAAGCTTCAAGGAAGAGTGGAACTTTAAGTTTGAGAAGTCATCTAAAAATATGTTTGAGAAAGAAAATGGAAGCATTAGTGTGGCAATTCAACATCAACAACAAAACCAAATGAAACCTCAAAAACAAAGTGATAGAAAGTTTCAAGTCAAAATTTTATACCTTTGACCCTGAATTTTCAAGTCATTAGTTTACCCATCTTGTTATTTTGCAACAATATCCTCTTTCTGTTGTTGATCATATTGACTTTAGGAATTTTGTACATTTCCTCCAACCACTTTTTTAGATGGTTTCTCAAAATACCATCTAGAAAGATATATTCAAAATTTATAAGGTAGAGAGCTAAAAATTGCATAATCTTTTACAAAAGAACACAAGTCGTGTAGCCATCACAACCGACATGCAAAGTTCTAACCAAAAGAAAGGCTATATGAGCACTACCTCTCATTTTGTTCACAATAATTGGGTTTTGCATAGTTGTATATTTAGGTAGGATTATATATGCTAGTAAATCTATGTTTCTTTCATAATATTGCAATTTATAGCATGAATATGATTTGTCTACTTGATGATATTAAATATAGGTTTATTTAATAACCCGAACCTCTTACCACATAAGTAGTTGCTAAAAACTTACTTGATGGTTTAACTGCATAGAATTTTGGAGACTAAATTGTTTGTCATAACTTTAGATAATTTCCCCACAAATTATGGGGTTGTAAAGATAATTGTTGAGAAGTTGTTTTTTGATTGTTTGCTTGAACGGAGGCTTGTTCATATGCAGTGGTTGGCTCATATTTTAAACCTCACTGTGAGAGATGGGTTGATAGTTATAGAGGATGCAATTGTAACCATTTGTGAGAGGTTTTTTCTTTTGGCTCGTTAGTCCATCTAGATAGGAAAATTTTGAAGAAATATTACGTCAAATGAAAGTTACTTGTACAAAGAAGTTGGGGATAAGGATGATCTACTAGATTCATTGCAATACCACGAACAACGAGGCATTTGCTATCTTCCCATCAGCTTTGTCCAGCTTTTCTAAGCTTTCGTGCACTATGGTTGGGATTGAAAACTATACTAATATTAGCTCACATCGGTATTCAATGATTTTTTCAATACTCAAAGGTAGCCACATAAGCCTAAAAGAAAGTGTAGGGGGTGCTGGTTTCTTTACTATTTTAGCAAAAGTTCCTACAGCTTGAGCCAACTTTTTGCCTTGACTTGGAATTAAATATCATGTGCCTATGTTCCTATACGTATATCGGCTAATGGTATGTAATTTTCTATTTGAAAATATAGATCAAGTATCTCATATCTATAAGTAGGGGGCATGACAAAGAAATAGCCAACTGATTGCCCTATTCTACTAAGCTTTTCTTCACTGTGTGAACAAGGTCTTAGTATGTATGGGCATTTTGGACAAGTCACAATAAGTCGCGAGTTGAAGGTTTAGGCCAATCATAATTCATCACCATCTTGCCCGTTTTCAATTAATGACTGGCTATCATATAAGTGTTGACCTAAAGTTAATCAACCTGAAGGATTGACCCTATATCGTTTAGAAAATGACCCTTCATGGCATAGCATGGCTTAGTCAGTTATTCTCGCAGTTTAGATAAGATTTAGAGCAATTCAATAAAAGAGCTCAGATTGAATTGATATTGATATACCAATTTCAATCCAAGCTCTTGGAATTGGAATAAGTTTAGTAGCGGATCGCGAAATCTTGGTAATCTTCTCTATTGAATGTTTCTTTTCCCTTTTTGGATTTTTTGGTTTAGTTGTTGTTTCTTGGTTTGATGTGGATTTGTTTATTTTACTTCTTGTTTGTTTGGTGTTACATGGTTTTTTAGCTAGACTATGGTAGTTGTCTAGTTGCCATTGCCATTCTTTTCTTTGGCTACCCAGTGGTGTTTGCCTTCGTTTCCCGAGTTTCATTCCCTCTCCTCATAAACGCCCCAGTTGGAGGTAGTGTTAGATCATCCATGGTGGATTGGTGTTTGTAACTATTAATTGTTGGCCCTTTCCCTATGGGTTGTCATGGTTAAAGTCCCATTCGTTTATTGGAAGTATTACAGCCTATCGGTGGCTCTTTTGTTTCTTTCGATTGGCACATCCTTTTATGCACTATTTTTGGTGTGCATGCACGAGCACATCACGCTTATCGACTTCTATAGTATGGTGATATTCTTGGATGTCTAGGTTGCTAGCCCAAGGCGTCCTTTGCTGGTTAATGGAGAAGTCTTTTGAATTCGAGCTAGTTGGAAGTAGGTTTTAGTAGTTGGATTAGTTTAATGGTGGCATAGTTTATGAGCTCCAATGGTGGATCTGCTCTTAGATTGGATTTCACTGCTAGTTTTTCAGTTAGGACACCTATTGATTCACCGACAGTGATTTTCAATTGCTTGTTCTGGGATTGGTAGTTTCATACCACCCATGATTTTTTGTACCTTAGGTCTGGTTTTATCTTTAGGCTGAGCCTCTTGTTTCCAAATATATATATATATATATATATATATATATATATATATATATATATATATATTTGTATATAATATATTTTGGTTGGGCTTTGCCTAAGTTGTTGCAATGTTAGCTCAAGTTGTTGTATAAAAGTAGTCTCAGCTTAACTATGTTCAGTCTAGGCTTGGTTACTCTTGGTCCTTGACTCCACTATTTTTCTTTTGCCTGGGGTTAGCTCATCTTCTTTCATTAGTGCTAGGGCTTAGCCTTTATGTGTTTTGTTTCTTTTACTTTAGGCCCTTGTATATTGCCTCCGGTTTACTATTTGTATTTTAAGTTTTTTAGTTAATATAAATTTGCAGTTCGAGAAAGAAAAAAAAAAGGATAATTTTAGGCCTAAACTTGGTCAGATATGGAATAAAGGGATTGAACTTTAAAACTTTTAATGGAAGAGTTCACACTTTTGAAAAATAAGTATTTTTTAAATTCACAGCTACAAAATATTGAACTAATATTAGTTTACCCCCACAATAAATACTGAATAGAAATTTTGTTCCCCTACGTTAATTTTAAAATACTTATCCTTTTTGCAATATATAGTCAACTAAAATGCCCCTCGTAGTCGTTTACAATATACAAATATAGAAAACTACCCATGTTATATATCTAATATTTATTTTTTATTTTTTAATTTTTCTAAATTTAAAACTTAAAACAAGAAATAAAACTTGAAGCAAAATGTTATCATGTATAGACAGTTATCATTTTTTTATATTTGCATACTTTTCTACATTAATATCATTTTAATTGCTTAATGTATACAATGCAACATTTATTTCTCTTATATTTATTTTGTATTCCTTAACCCTTTGTGTTATTATGTAAAAAGAAATGATGTTTTTATACATTTATACATTTTATATTTCCAATACAAATACTTTTATTAACTAAAACATAGAGGGTTGAGTGATATACTGTATATACATTAAGCGTGTAAATAATATTAATCTAACACTAATAAGACTACCCTTTTAATGTATAAAGTAAACATTTTCCCTACTATTTATATTAATAACCTTTGAAATATTAGTAAAAAGAAGGGGTATTTTTCTAAACTCATATATTTTTTAACGACTACAAAGGACATTTTTGTCAACTAAATTGGAAAGAAGCTGAGAGCTATAAAATAAACACTAGGTGGCAAAATATTATATTAAACATACATTGTTGGGGCTAAAGTGATATTTACTCAAAACTTTATGGTTAATAGTGTGTAAAATAAATATTTTTAAAAACTTTGAGCCCTTTCATCAAAAGTTTTAAAGTTTAAATCCTTAATTTCATATTGGACCAGCTCAGGCCCTAAAATTAACCTTCAACCCCCCCTCAAAAAAAAAAAAAATCATGTCGAGCCTTAACATGAATTTGTGAAGTACATGATATTGTTATCTTGAGATCCTTTAGGTAGTGATTGGTATGTGATAATAGGTTAGAATTGGAATGACATTTCCAATTCTATTTCAATTTTCGCTTGGTATATAAGAATAAACTTGGAAATCATATTCCTTCACTACACAAAAAAAAAAAAAAAAAAAAACTGGTTTAGGTGACAACCAATTCGCAACATAATTAAAACCATCTTCATTGGTGTCAACTTCGCGACCAACAGTGACGGACTTTGCGCGGAAAAATTTGGTGCTTAAATTAGAGACCATTATGCAACGATATAGTGATGAAAGAAGATATCCAACACTAATTCATCACATATTAGTGATTACTCATAGATAAATCAAAAAAAAAAACTTGACCATTGCTAAGTTGTAGGTAATTAGTGAAAACATAGAGATGGCTAGCAAAAGAAACTCATTTATTTCTTAATTTTCGTTAATTTGTCACTAAATTACAATGACTTAGCAACGATTTATAATTTCCCGCTTTTCAATGTCAAAACCATCTCTAATTCATCCCTATTTGGTGACAAATTAACAGCGATTAGGTTTTTATTTAAAAAAAATAAAAAAAATAGAATAGGGTTTAGGCGATGGGCCTAGATCTATCGCCTACCCGAACTACACCTATATTCAGCACCGTATCTGTCTTTTCTTTATTTTTCCCTCATTTTTCCTTTTTCCCTACGTTTGTTCCCTCATTCCCTTCCCCTACCACATCTACCACTCTGTCTTTCATCCCTCGCTACTCCTTCCCCTCTATCACCTCCTCTCTCTTTCCCTGCCACCCCCATAACCCCCTCTTCCCCTCCTCCGTTGATGTCGCGTCTCTTCTTCTTTTTCGTCTCCAATGAAGGTTAAACTATTTGAGCTTATTATATATATATGTATATGTATATGTATATATGTATATATATTTATTTATTTATTTTTTCTATTTTTATTTATATTTATTTTCTAATTTTTTATTTTTTATAAATTATTATTATAATTAGTTTAATTGTATATGTTAAGTTAATTATGTTATGTAAATTTTAATTAGTTAAATTATTATTATTAATTAATGTTGTTATTATTATTTTAATTATAATATTGTTAAATTTAATTGATATGTTTGATATAATTGAAAATGTTAAGGCAATTAAATTGATTGGGAATTAATTGGCTATGTTTTAGCAAAACTTTTGTTATTACTGTTAAGTCAATTAAATTGATTGGAATTAATTGGCTATGTTTTAACAAAACTTTTGTTACCATACTTTTGTTATTACCTTTTGAATTGTGTAGGAAAAATCTCATGGTAACTTACCATATAAGAAGAAGATTTGTGCTGCTTAAGTAATGACATTAATTGCATATTCATAAGGAAATGAAGATTAGGGTTTTATGAGTCAAGGCTTTTTCATGCAGCCCAAGATGACCTGCAGCAGCAATTGTGTATTTATATGAAGCAGCAGTCATGACAGAAAGGGAGCAGCTCAGTTTATTTTGACAGCTTGTTATAAGCATAATGTATTAGTCTTTAAGTGATTAGATAGATGTTTCTTTAATCATTCTTCGAGAGAAGAATGTATAGTTCTCGGGAGAAAACGTTGCGAGTCGAGGGGATCTCACATTCATTCTTCAGGAGAAAAAGGTGTAGTTCTCGAAAGAAAACATTGCAAATCGAGGGGAGCTCGCCAAACCGAAGTTCATTAACGAGTTCTTCATCGAGGCATCAAAGGTCAAGAGGGAGTATTTACTTGTGTAAGTCCATTGATGTTGTAACTTGTTATTTTTTAATGAATAGGTTTGTTGGACTAGGGGAGGTCCCGTGAACGTAAACCGCATGGTTGAATCACGTTAAATCTTGGGGTTTTTTTATTTATGTTACATCTTTATTATTTCCGCTGTTGTTTACTATCACTGGTTATTGTTGATTAATGTTGTTATTATAATTAGTTTAATTGTATATGTTAAGTTATTTATGTTATGTAATTTTAATTAGTTAAATTATCATTATTAATTAATGTTGTTATTATTATTTTAATTATAATATTGTTAAATTTAATTGATATGTTTGATATAATTGAAAATGTTAAGGCAATTAAATTGATTGGGAATTAATTGGTTATGTTTTAGCAAAACTATTGTTATTACTGTTAAGTCAATTAAATTGATTGGAATTAATTGGCTATGTTTTAGCAAAACTTTTGTTACCATACTTTTGTTATTACTTTTTGAATTGTGCAGAAAAAATCTCATGGTAACTTACCATATAAGAAGAAGATTTGTACTGCTTAAGTAATGACATTAATTGCATATTTATAAGGAAATGAAGATTAGGGTTTTATGAGTCAAGGCTTTTTCTTGCAACCCAAGATGACCTGTAGCAGCAATTGTGTATTTATATGAAGTAGCAGTCACGACAGAAAAGGAGCAGACAGAGAGCGACAAAGAAAATATAAAAGAGTTATGTCCAGTGTTCCATATCATTTTGCAACACGATCTATGTTTCAGTCTTTGATTATATTAAGTGTTGCAACTCAGTTTATTTTGACAGCTTGTTATAAGCATCATGTATTAGTCTTTGAGTGATTAGATAGCTGTTTCTTTAATCATTCTTCGAGAGAAGAATGTGTAGTTCTTGGGAAAGAACGTTGCGAGTCAAGGGGATCTCACATTTATTCTTTAGGAGAAAAAGGTATAGTTCTCGAAAGAGAACGTTGCAAGTCGAGGGGAGCTCGCCAAACCGAAGTTCATTAATGAGTTCTTCATCGAGGCATCAAATGTCAAGAGGGAGTCTTTACTTGTATAAGTCTATTGATGTTGTAACTTGTTATTTCTTAATGAATAGGTTTGTTGGACTAGGAGAAGTCCCGTGGACATAGACCGCATGGTTGAATCATGTTAAATCTTGGGGTTTTTTATTTGTGTTACAGCTTTATTATTTCTGCTGTTGTTTACTGTCACTGGCTATGTTGGAACATTAAGTGGAACAACTCATTAATTGACTAGAGAAAGAGACTGTTAATGAACTGTGAAAGAAGTAATGTTCCAGTTAATGTTGCAACATCACTTGTAACAGATTTACTTTATACTAAGTAATTGCATCAGTTTTTCATATATACCACATAACTTTATCGATTGAGCAAATTAGTCATATTGCTTCAAAAATAATCCATACTTATACTTCATGAACTCTTTCAAGTGGTATTAGAGCAGGTTACAAACTAATTCGGTTAGATTCTTGGGAGTTTGAGTTGTTGTCTTGCAGGAATAGGTATGGACACCTTGCATGATGGTGACTCAATAACTAAACCACCGCTGTTGGATGGTGCGAATTACTTATATTGGAAGGCTCGAATAAGGGCATTCATCAAGTCAATTGATGAGAGGGCTTGGAAAGTGATTTTGACTGGCTAGACAACCCCTACCAAAACGGATGCTCAAGGCAATGTTGCAACTAAACCTGAAAAATGGACCAAGGATGAAGATCTTTTGGAAAGCTGGAACTCCAATGGACTGAATGCTATATTTAATACTGTTGACTTGAATCGATTCAAATTAATCTCGACGTGTGAATTTGCTAAGAAAGCTTGGGAGATATTGCAAACTGCATATGAGGGTACAACATCAGTCAGAAGATCAAAATTGTAGATGTTGGCCACTAGATTCGAAGAACTGAGGATGTAGGAGGATGAAACAATTGCTGATTTCAATGCCAAATTGTGCGATATTCCTAATGAATCTTTTGCTTTAGGAGAAAAGTATTCAGATTCGAAGCTTGTGGGGAAAACCTTGTGCTCTCTTCCAGACATATTTGGAATCAAAGTTGTTGCCAAAGAAGAATCCAAGAATGTTGATAAACTCAAGATTGATGAATTGATGGGATCACTTCAAACCTTCGAGATGAAATTTAAGCAGAAGAAGAAT
Source organism: Ehretia macrophylla (assembly GCA_037974665.1). Lineage (NCBI taxonomy): Eukaryota > Viridiplantae > Streptophyta > Magnoliopsida > Boraginales > Ehretiaceae > Ehretia > Ehretia macrophylla. The sequence continues at coordinate 12,001,135 of CM075775.1, forward strand.
GAAAAAGGCATTGATCTGCGTGCTAAAATGAAAGGGGCTTCAAATTCTTTGGAGGATGAGCATACTGAAATCTCTGAATCCTTAGCCGTGCTTACCAAAAATTTCAACAAAGTTTTAAAGAAGTGGGACAAGCGGAGAAGTGGCTTTAGACAGTCAAACCTTAAAAAAAAAGCCTTAAGTTGCAACATGGTCTGACTCATTCAAGAAACAAAGCTTTAAACCCACTGATGAAAACAAAAAAGGTAAAGGTGTTCAATGTCAAGAATGTGAGGGATTTGGTCACATTCAATTTGAATGTGCAAACATCTTGAAGAAAAAGAAAAAGAAAAATGTTGCCTGGAGTGATGAGGAGTCAGAAGAATGGACGAAAAGTGAGGAAGAGCCTATCAATAACTTTGTTGCATTCAATGTTGCAACAGTCCAGTAGGAAACCAAACTGAACGAAGCAGAAAGTGTTGCATCTGTTGCAACAATGAGTGAAATAGAGGATGAATTGAGTGAAATTGATTGTACTGAATCAGAAAGTGATAGTGACTTGGATGACGAAGAAGTCATGAAAACGTACAAAGATAAGTACAAAAAATGGGTGATACTAAGGATTGGAATTGAGAATTTTGGAATTGGAAAAACAAAAATTAGAACTGGAAAAATTGGCTGCCAAAAGACTGCAGGAAGTGCAGATGTTGCAACATGAATTGAAACAGATGCAGCGTAATGTGAAAATGCTGAATTCCAAGACTGAAAAACTTGACCATATGCTTTCCATTCAAAAACCAAGTCGAGATCATGCGGGACTTGGTTACTATGGAGGTGAATCATTTGGAAAGACCGTCTTTGTCAAGAGTTCAAGAGAACCTAAACTAGAGCATCATGATGCAACATCACAGAACGCCAAAAGAAATGTTTCAGTCACTGATGTTACAACACAGACTGCAACAGCATAGAAGAAACAAAGAAAAATGAAGAACAGGTTTGTTCCTATCTATCACTTCTGCTTCATACCTGGACACATCAAACCTCAGTGTTTCAAGTATCAAAGAATGCTGGAAAAAGTTAAGTTCTTTAATCAACAAAATAGATCATCTTAAGTGTTGTTGCAACACAAGATAAGACAATTTTGAGTGAAAAAATCTGATTTAACTTATTTTGCTGCTTATACTTCTACACAAGCATGTACTGCTAACTCTTGGTATGTTGATAGTGGATGCTCTAGACACATGACAGGTATGCGTGAAGTTCTAAGCAACTACAGGAAATGTGATGAATGGCAAGTTACATTTGAAGAATCGGTAGAAGAAGAAAGACTAGTAAGATGAATACTGATGTTGCAGACGGTGTTGCAATACCGAAGGAAGAACAGATGAAGAAATCTGCTGTGACAGATACTGTTGCAACGCCAGAAATGGAAACAGTGCAGAAAGACACTAGTACGTTCAATGTTACAACAAACAGTGAAACAACAGAAGATAGCACTAAGGAAATTCAAGCTGTAATGCCTCAAGTTCACAGAAATCATGTTGCAAAGGATGTGATTGGATCAATACATGATGAAATCCTAACTAGAGGTAAACCCAAGCTGAACTATAGGGACATGGTAAGGTGTATGTGCTACACTTCTCCCTTAGAACCCAAAAATGTGCAAGATGCATTAGAGGATGAATTCTGGATTAATGCCATGCATAAGGAATTAAATCATTTTATCCGTGAACTTGTTGAAACCAGAACCATTGTTTTAGAACATGTTGCAACAAAAAAACAATTGGCAGATATCTTCAACAAAGCGTTAGATCCTTTGAGATTTGAAACCTTGAGAGAAGCTTTAGGAATTGGTAGTTTATAATGTTGCATCATGGATTGCCACAGGGTCATGAAAGAAGCTTGAGAAATTTGAAAGGTTAATAATCCATTCAACTTGTGATTTAGTTTGTGAACCATACTTCCTTGTACACACTGAATATTGATTGAGAAAGCTAATCTTGATGGTTTGCAAATGCAGGAGCTTGAACTTTTTGATGACTAGGGATAAAGAGAGAAGTCTTTCTAAATTCATTCTTGTATTCTATTCATCCTTGAGATAAAAAAAAAATAGGCAGAAAATGATGTTGTTATCAAGCACTGGAAAGAGCTACCTAATCCAAAATAAAAGAAATTAGTGTGAAAGCTACCAGTTGCAACATGAGCTAAAACATCAAAGAAAAAAATACATGTAAAAAGAAATACTATGTACAAGAGCCCAGTTACAACATGAGCTGAAACAAGAAAAAAATTGTGTTTTTCCTACGAGATAAATAGACGATCAGGTATGTTTGAGCTGATTGGGAGAGTTCTTACACCTTGCACGTTTGATGGTGAAAGCTATTAGTTTCAGAATTCAATTTCGCATATACACACACATGGTTCATTGATTAAATCCCTGACTAAATTGAGTATTAATGAGTAAACATTCTTAAGTGACTTCATGCTTCTTGAACATATCATTCATTTTAATTATGTTTTAATTTTCAAAATAAAAAAAAGGGTGAAATCGTAGGGGATTTTGAGCAAATTGGATATACTGTGGAAATTATTGTTGCAACATCGGTTCTAAATTGTTTTTGGATAACAATGTATATTCTGTGTCAATATGTTGCAACTTCATTGTGCAATACATCAATGGTCAGAAAGGAAAGTGTTTGCGCGGGAATTTTGGATATTCTCAAATTGATAGTTACTCCACTTGTGCAGGTTTTGAAATTCCCAAGATCGTGGGATTGATAGTTGCCTAAGTTGACTCATGATAGCAATTAGGACACAATTTTTTAGCAATGTTTTGTGTGTCTTTTCATTTTTATTATGTTTTTCTCCCTTATTTTTCTCTTAGAAATTTCTTCAGGGTTCATACAAGGTCAACATTCAGGGGGAGACTACTAATGTTACAATAGTACCACCCACTGGGAGTGCCAGTAATCCCATTGATCAATCTGCCATGTCGCAACAGCTGCAGCAACATCAGGATGCTGTTAAAGAGCTAAGAGAATAGCAGAGTAATGTCCAGGCTAATCAAGATTGAATTCTTCAGACTCTTGCTCAACCCCTCAAGGGTAAGGGCGTGCTCATGGAGCATTTGGTGAAACCTTTCTCATGATGTTATGTGTTCTGTTGTTGACTTGATGAACTTCTTTACTGTTTTTGTTCTGATAACAAGGGGGAGACTAGTATTACCCTTGCCTTTGCTTTGGCAAGAAAGGGGAAATGTTTATTGCAATAGGCTTTGTTGCTCTACTTTGCGGCTAGTGATTGTTGTTGCTATTGAGTTTGATTGTTGCTTCTTATTCTCTTCGTGATATAATGACTGAGTTTCTGTGATGGTTTACTGATTGTTGCAACAGGGTTAGCATTTTTGGGTTACTATTTTTTACAAGGACATTATCTTTGCTGCTCTGATACATCCTTATCTGTGTTGCTAGCTTTTTTGCTGTGATACTTTGCCTCTACTTCCTTGCCTTTGGTTTGGCAAAAAAGGGGAGTATGTTGTACTGCTACTGATTTGCGTGTGTTTCTGCTAGTTTACTGCATTGTTGTTTTAGTATCTGTTGCAACAGGATTGCTATTTTTTGCAGGAGCACTATTTTTTCTACTCTTATACATTTCTATCTATGTTCCACTACATGTTGCGACAGACTGATCATTGCTCTGATACTCTCCTATTTGTGTTGCTCTAATATTTCTTTTCTACTGAATGTTGCAACAGGATCTTCATTTGTTACACCTGCCTTTTTGCACTTGGGCAGTAGCAGTCAATCAGGGTTTTGCCAAAACAAAGTCAAAGGGGGAGATTGTTAAGCCAATTAAATTGATTGGGAATTAATTGGCTATGTTTTAGCAAAACTTTTGTTATTACTGTTAAGGCAACTAAATTGATTGGAATTAATTGGCTATGTTTTAGCAAAAAATTTGTTATCATACTTTTGTTATTACCTTTTGAATTGTGCAGGAAAAATCTCATGGTAACTTACCATATAAGAAGAAAATTTGTACTGCTTAAGGAATGACATTAATTGCATATTCATAAGGAAATGAAGATTAGGGTTTTATGAGTCAAGGCTTTTTCTTGCAGCCCAAGATGACCTACAGTAGCAATTGTGTATTTATATGAAGCAGCAGTCACGACAGAAAGGGAACAGACAGAGAACGACAAAGAAAATATAAAAGAGTTCTGTCCAGTGTTCCATATCATGTTGCAACACAATCTATGTTTCAGTCTTTGATTATATTAAGTGTTGCAACTCAGTTTATTTTGACAGCTTGTTATAAGCATCATGTATTAGTCTTTGAGTGATTAGATAGTTGTTTCTTTAATCATTCTTCGAGAGAAGAAGGTGTAGTTCTTGGGAGAGAACATTGCAAGTTGAGGGGATCTCGCATTCATTCTTCGGGAGAAGAAGGTGTAGTTCTCGGGAGAGAATGTTGCAAGTCGAGGGGAGCTCGCCAAACCGAAGTTCATTAAGGAGTTCTTCATCGAGGCATCAAAGGTCAAAAAGGAGTCTTTACTTGTGTAAGTCCATTGATGTTGTAACTTGTTATTTCTTAATGAACAGGTTTGTTAAACCAGGGGAGGTCCCGTGGACGTAAACCGCACGGTTGAACCACGTTAAATCTTGGTGTTCTTTATTTGTGTTACAACTTTATTATTTCTGTTGTTGTTTACTATCACTGGCTATATATTGGAACATTAAGTGGAACAACTCATTAGTTGACTAGAGAAAGAGACTGTTAATGAACTGTGAAAGAAGTAATGTTCTAGTTAATGTTGCAACATCACTTATAAAATATTCACTTTACACCAAGTAATTGCATCAGTTTTTCATATTCACCACAGAACTTCGTCGATTGAGCAAATTAGTCATATTGCTTCAAAAATAATTCATACTTATACTGCATGAACTCTTTCAGAAAACATCAAAAATATTACTATCATGTACATGTGCATATTATGTACCTCTTGAATCAAAAGTTTCTCAAGGGTTGAAAACTTGGTGCCTTTCTCTGCCTGAAAATGGGCAATATGAAGCTACTAAGTACAACTCATTCAACAACATAACAGTTGTTAAACTTGGACTTTTCCAATCGATTTGAGGAAAGTTGTGACAAAACTTTATAACAAAACTACTATTTGTGCTCCCCCTAATGACGTTCTACAATTTCGATCGAATTATCAACTATTGATCCAATGCGTAAATTTTAATTTACACACAAATTCAATCAATGAATTTAAAATTTTGAGATTCAATTCCTAAAATTATTTCAATTAAGTGAAATTCAATCAATGAATTTAAAAAATTATTGTGATTCCATGAAATTCAGTCAATGAATTTTATCTAATTCCAATACATGAATTTCAATCCATACTCTAAGTTTGGTTTTTCTCAAAATTTCAGTTCAAATTCAATTATTTGGTGTAATATAGAACTTAGCAAAATGGAGTCAATCATAAATGGATGAATTATCGTTTAACACCCAACATATGGCTTAATAATACTTTTATTAGAGGTGTACACGAATTTGTTGCGTTTGCAAATAGTTAAAGGTATTACATGAATGGTGAAAATATAAGATGCCCACATGTCTGTGATGGTCCATCTTTATAAGTGGGGCTTTATGCCTTATTATTACGAATGGACTTCACATGAGGAGCAAAGTCATAATTATGGAAATACTTCTCAACCTCATTTTTGTTGGCCGGTGATAATCACACCATACAATCTACCACCATGGATGTGTATGAAAAATCTTATCATGTTCTTGACTCTTCTTATTCTAATAATGAAGAATCCCGATAAGAACATTGATATATACTTAGAGCCTCTATCAATGTATTAAAAGAATTATGGGAAATAGGGTCACATTGTTATGATGTGGCAACAAAACCAAATTTTCAATTGAGGACAATTTTAATGTGGACAATTAATGACTTTTCAGCATATGGTATATTGTCTGGTTGGAGTACACATGTGAGATTTTTGTGTTTGTAGTGTATTGGAAAATTCAAAGGCTTTTCAATTGACCGCAAGTAGAAAGAATTGTTTCTTTGATTGTCATCGTTAGTTCTTAGCACGGAGTAGTTTGTTACGGCAAGACAAGAATAATTTTCTCACGGGTAAAGTAGAAAAAATTAATCATCTACCTAGATTAAATGGTGAATAGATCTAAGAATATGTGAAATATTACCCTAAAATAAATGAATTATTGGGAAACAAGATAGATGGTTTTGAGGATTGGCATAATTGGATGAAACAAATATTCTTTGGGATTTGCCTTATTGGCAATTACATATTTTGCGTCATAATTTTGATGTGATGCATATTGAGAAGAATGCTTTTGACAATGTTTTCAACACTATGATGGCCGTCAAGGGTAAGACAAATGATAATCTCAATACGAGAGTTGATATTTTAAAGTTTTGTAACCGTCCTAAATTATATGTTCAGAACGAAGAGGACGGTGGTTGTGAAGTGAAGGTGGTTGTGTATACACTCCCTGTGGCAAACAGAAAAGCAATTCTTGAATGGGTTAGGCGCTTACGACTCCCTGATGGATATATATCCAATTTATAGAGATGTGTTGACATGAAACATTTGAAGTTGTCACATATGTAGATTCGTGAATGTCATATCTTTATAGAGAGATTGTTTCCTAAAGTCTTATGTGAGGTACTGTTTAAACATGTTTGGGAAGCTCTTACCGAACAAAGTTTATTCTTTAGAGACATATGTTGCATATCTCTAATGGTCCAGATGATCGAGTAAAATATCTTTTTATGGGGCTTAGTAGGAAGGTACGCATATGGTCAAGGTACTTGGTCAACAGATACAAGTTTCACACTTTGGAATATGGGTCATCAAAGGCTACAACGAACAATAGAGTATTCGTCAAATGGACATATGATGATAGCACCGAGGACGTTGACTACTATGGAATGTAGAATGACATTATTGAATTGAAATACCATAATCCAACAGTGAAACATATAAGAGTCGTTCTTTTCAAGTGTGACTAGTTTGATTCGAAAAAAGATAGAGGTGTTAAGGAGCATCCTAAGTATCAACTAGTTGAGGTTAATATGAAAAGAAAATTTCCAAAATATGAATTGTTTGTGTTAGCAAAATAAGCACATCAAGTGTACTACTGTAAGTATCCTGGTGCTAAGAGAGACCAAGTTGATTGGTAGGCTATATGCAAAATCAGACCAAGAAATTACTATGACATGCCTAAAGATGAGTCTGAAATAAAGATTAAACGATGAAGATGAAGATAAAGATTAAGAAAATGATGAAGAAGATGAAGATGAAGATGACAATAATAATGATGATGAAGAAGATAAAGATGAAGATGATGATTAGTTATATATAATAAATTGTCTGAATATATGTATACTATAAACATATAACATGACAATAATGTTATTTTGTTTTTTCAGTTGTGTATATATGTAGTATTTAATAAAGGTATTCAATATATGTATATATTGTTATATATATACAACATCGTTAAGAAGGGTGATCAGGTGGTAGACATGCATCCATCTCATCTATAGGAGCACAGTCAGGTGGTGAGCGTGCATCCACCTCATCTTCTTTGATACCACCAGGCAAGGATAGGAGGACACATACTCCCTCACTGGTATTATTCCCATATGATAGGTCTCTTGCATCCACTTCCTCTCACAGCTTGCCACTACACTTGAAGGATTTGCACAATGACATTGGTTGCACGCCTAAGGCCGACCCTAGTACATCTACTGAGCAACACAAGTCATCGTATGCTGCTAAGCAGCAGGCTACGAGAGGCACAGTATGGATTCTATTATTTGGATGCCTATACTATATGACATATTGAACAACGCACGCATCTAATGTTGTATGAAAATGGGTAAGAATTCAATTAATACAATTTTAGAGAATACATCCTTAGTTATATTATTTGCAGATGGAACGGTTTGCAGCGACACGAGAGATAGTAAATATATTAGCTTTCGGCATAGCCCATTCCCTTGTGCATTGGAATGAAATTACTAGTCCAGTGGCAAAGTACCCTTAAAAAACATATTACACAACGATATTTTATATAGAATCTTATTTACCAATCCCTAAATCAAAACAGTGATTCACTTTTCTTTCCTTTGTCCACACCACGCATCATCGTCAAGCATTATTATTTATGATTATTGATTAATTTTACTGTCATTTTTAGTATTATTCTTATTATTCCAATCATTAATAATGATAAAAATAATTGTATTACTAATATAGTTACTATTATTACTTATTAAGATTATTTTTATTTATTAGCATCATATTAAGAATAATATATGATTAATTATAACTATTACTCTTAATATGATGCTTATTTTTATTCTTAAAATAATAACATGTCTATAGTAACAAAATGACATTCTTATCATTTTATATAAATCATTCTCATTACTATTTTGATATACTTTGTACCAAATTTGAGACTTGGAATCAATATATCTATTCTTATCTTCAATCCTATAATATATCAAGCATCACATATTCTTTCTTAAGTTCATTATATTCTCAGGGTTATTCCATTTCTGTCCAAAATAATTTAAGATAACAATCATCACCTTAGTGTTTAATACATTGTCGTTTTTTGTTTCGAATTGTTTAAGGCATCAAAATACAAAATATTTATAAGAATGCGCAATGAATTACACTACTTGAGACTGGTTTACAAGAACGATATCCACTTTTTATTGATACATAGGCCCCTTGAGATAAAATTACGCGAATTACAGGATAGACTTTGCTTTATGTGGCTTAATTGCCTACCCAAGAGGTTGACAAACTAATCCCAAGAATCCTCCAATTTTCTCCCGTGATAGATGGAAGTGGTGGACCCGTTGATGTGATTTTTCAACCACTACACTTAGCCTATTTGTTTCCTACTAAAATCTACATCATCAATTCCAATAATCTCTTTATCTTAATTTTTTTAAACAAAAGATAGAGCAATTAGTTTGGTGAAATAGTTCTAACAGGTCCCTATAAGACTTTCTATTTTTGGGGAGATCTCAAATTGACATGTCTCCCTCGTGCCTCTCTTTTTATTTTTAACACTAATTAATGGTAATCTAAATAGTAAGAATTATAAGAGTAAAATTAAAATAACGAGTCTTTAAAAATAAAGAATCACATATAATGATCAATTGACAAATTCCTAAAACATTATCTTAAAGAATCACTGTGATGAATAAAATTAAAATAATAAGTCTCTTAAAAATCACCTAAAAACTCCATTAATAACAATTAAAAATCATATTTTTCAAAACAAATCAATTAATAGAATGACAAATTGACAAATCCCTAGAAAAAGGTGTCTTAAACCCCTCGATTCGATTATCTTATTCAAAACGATAACACCAAATGTTAAGTCAAAGGCTGATGGCGTTAATCTTCATATGAATAAGGGAGAATAAAAGGCACGATCATAGGAGAATTCGTGAGTGAGTTGTTTTCTAATACTATGAAAGAGTTGTAAGGGAAGATATTTTTTTATATACCATTAACACACGGTACAATATTTATAATAAAAGACTACTAATAAATAGATAAAAATTACAAGATTATAATTACAAGATTACAATCAAATAGAGTTTAAATATAACATAAATTCCAAAACCGAGATTATGAAAAACATCACTTATCATTAATGCACTGAGCGTAGCCGTCTACACCGCGTAACATCAACTAGAGAACTTAATCCTTATCCTTCTACATAAAGAACAAACACTATCACCATCAATCTCATCATCCATGAATATCCTACGTGTGGTTGGAGCATGCACATCAGCACATGGTTTGTCGGTCTTTAACCAAAATGGGAGTGCACAAGAACCTTAGAAAAACCATCATACAGCACACATTAACACCTCAATTCGGCTCTCCTTATCCAAGAGGAGTTAGTTAAGATCCTTTCAATTCTGATGCTTCTACAAGATTGTTTTCCACTTGATTCCACTTTACTTCGCTTTAGGCAACTTGCTCGTCCTTTTTCCTCTTCCCGTTTTCTACAAGTAAATTTGAGTTCTCCCATATGAAAATTGATTATTATGAGTGAAATTTAATAGTTATATATTGAATATAGTTAATATAGTTATAATAAAATAATATAATATAGATAGTTTATAATCGTTAAATTTTATTTATAATATTATAATATTATAAGATGAACTTTACTCTATCTAATATACATAGTGTAGCTCCCCAGCAGAAGTGATGCTTATTACAGGAGTAAATTATTAGTGATGAGAGGAAAATCGCCCTTAATCATAAAACAAGCCACAAGTGTACCAGGGATAACGATGCACGTCTCGGAAAAACAAAAAAACAAAAAAATCATGAATAATCACTAATTATTCTAGTAAAACCCTTGAAACGTAAAAAAGGAGTTTGGGGATAAGATGGGCAGGTAAGCCACCCGGTTCACCATTATTTACCTTCTCTGCTTCTCACGAGAGGACTAGTGTAATCCAAATATATTCGTGTAGGTGACATCTATAAATAAGTTGTGTTTTTTGGGGAAAAAAAATAAAAATTAAAAAATAAGTTGTGTTTTTTGACCAAAATAAATAAATGAGTTGGGGCTTAAGGAGGATTTGGAATTTTAAATTCTCTTTTTTACTTATTTTCTCATTAATGAAAAGAGGGTAGACCGGAAGAAAATGTTTTTTTTTTTTTTTTTTTTTTGACATGAGAAGTAGAGAGTGAAAACTCTTACATTAGGAAATAAGCTCTCTTTCTGTAAAAAAACTGTTGTTGGTTTATGCAAAACTTTTGGCCCAAATCCGTGTCATCAATTAGAAATTGCATAACGAAAAGTTATAAGATATACTATAACTATGTAAAAATTTTCTTTTAAATCAAATCGCTAATATGAGGGGAATAATCTATTCTACAGGAAAAAATCCGTAAAGTAGACATTGTGATAAAAAGCGAATGAAGCTACAACTGAAAAACAATTCTACAGTTCAGTGGTAGAGAGAATTTTTTTTTTTTTGTCAAGTGGTAGAGATAATCTTTTTTTCTTTTTGTCAAGATGGTAGAGATAAGCTTAATACGGTACATTTTGCCACTTTTCTCTAGTGATAAAGTTTCTTGTACGTCAATTGACATTTTTTTTTTTGTCGGGTTCATTTCATTGGAAAAGAGGTTAGATTACCCTATCTCAATAGGACAAACATCCCGTTTAGGAGTCTAACTAGCTCTAGGGGAATATGGCGTAACCATAAGAAAGGAAGGGTTCATATTTGAGTTGCGAGGGCAATTTAATCGTTGCCCGGTTGGCTGTTCTACGAACAAATCTAAAGGAGCAGCTAGAGATGGAGGACAACAAAGACAGTGAATCATGAATAATGGAGTAGGTACTCTAATCATAATTATTAGAACCCCGTAGAGATTCGATTGTGAGTCTGGCTTTTGATCAATGACGAGTTCTCAGTAAGAAGCATATGATGTGAGCATTGAGCAAGCTAATTGACAAACTAAGGCCTCGGCTTGGGATAGAGACGAACAACTAATTTTCTGAGCTCAGCCATCTTACAGGTCACCATTAGCATCTCGACAGATAACAGCAATTCCTGATATGGAGTCTACTGGATTGAAAGATGCACCATAATTGAACAAGAGGAATGTTGTATTTGTGGTGGTCTTGGATCCGAGAGTTCGTAAGACACATCAAACATGAGCCACCCAATGTCAAGTTGCTGACCCTCTAGAGTATATTTGTTTCTAGCCTTCCATGCAGTCCAACAGAGAAGGGAGATGAGATTGATTGTTTTATGTCGTTCGTGTTAAGGGTAAGAACTCAACAGTTGAGGTCAGTCAGCTTTTGTCTGGCCAAGATGAACTTCCTAGTTGGGAACCTGACTTGCACAAGCAAAGTGAAGGAAAAAGCGGGGTGATGACCCGAGCTTTCCCCTCTAGTATAAGAATGATTAGTTTGTCCAAGCTAAGCAATGGTAGTTGGAAGTAAACAATGTACGAGTTACCTTCATAAGTGCGGCAAAGAGCTCTATTTATACTAATCTCGAATTCGAGCAGCAATTAATGCGTAAAATTGCCCGACACGCCATCGGCTGCCCGTGCCATATATTCAATGGACAAAGCTTTTATCCAGTGGATAAATTCGTTCCCCGCTGGTCTGAGCTGTGTGCCTTGCTTTATGTCTCATCTAGATGGCTGTCATAACCATTGGGTTCAATCGAGTCAAGTTCGGGTCAGGTCAAGTGTTTTAAGTCAAGAGGCGACCCAGTTACGATGCCTTCAGCTCGGGGATTCCCTTGTCAATTCTTCCCCCCAAGTCTAGAGATCAGAAGGGGATCTAGGCAGGTTGTGTGTGTGCCTGAGCTGGAGATGACCAACCAGGGTTAGATGCCACATCATGCGGATGTCACTCCTGAGAGATCGATACGTCATATCTTAACTCTGAAAGGACGCAACGTTTGGCATTCTCATGACGGTTACACTTTGTGTCTATAAATAGGGCTCCAATGCTTCAAAATTCATTTCACCTTTTGCATCCAAGCTTTCAAGACTCTCGAAGGCATTCAAGCTCGGAAAGTTCAGATCGGCGAACTAGAAGCTCGGAGATCTGTGAGCTCGGAGAATCAACAGCTCGGTCTCATCAACTTAGCCCACCTAACCTAGACATTAATTAGGTACGTCCCGACTCCCTTTAGATATCGTATATTTTATTTCATATACACATACACAAATGGGGAGGTCGGAGTCCGAGGATTCTTAGGAGATGGAAGGAAAGTCATATAAGGGAGGGGAGGAGAACCTCTCCAACTCGGAGTCATCATTGGAGCAGGGCCCAGATGATGGCGACTCGAGCATCTCTTAAGAGAAGGAGTCAGAGAACCGACAAGCCTGGGCAGAGAACGATGATGAGTGCAAGATTGTGGAGGTTAGGAAGATACATGAGGAAGTCGAGGTGGATCCCCTGTCCAGTCTGAATGAAGTAGGCGAGGCTAGGGATGGTTCGCCCCTCAACAAGTTGGAAGGTCTCGAGCTGCCGCATAAGTTTATAGCTCAGGTCTTTAGATGTCGAGCCCACGAGAGTAACTCTGCATCCCCGCTCTCATACAGCCAGTGGTTCTTTAGGTCAGGGAAAAAAGATTCAACAACTCTTTGCTTGCTGCCGACGTGAATGCCACACCACCAAATCGCTATTGATTGGCAGGTTGAAGAATTGATCGGTTGATTGGACTTACAGACTGAAGGTTCTAGGTCAGTTTGATTATGCTCGCAATCCACCCGCCAACCATTTTACTATCTACGACTTGGCCTTCGATGTGATCCAATTACCTCTTCCTCGCTTTATCACTACTATTCTGGATTATTTTGAGCTTAGTCTGGGCCAAGTGGCTCCTAATGGCTAGGCCATTATCGTGGGCTTTTATGTGTATTGTCAAGAGGTTGGGGTGGAGCCAACCTTTATACTATTCAGGCATTTCTATGTCTACAAGGCCAACCCCAAGCTGCCAGGGTGGCTCTATTTCGTAGACAGGAAGGACCTGGCCCTTTTTACCAAATGGAAATCTTCCAAGAAATATTGGCACAACAAGTATTACTGGGTAGAGTCCTCGGAAGCCTCGGGGTGCAGAAATGAATGGACTTCATCCTTGAATAAGAAACTCAATGACCCACCCACACTATCTGATTCAAAAACAAGTGACGCCGAGGAACTCAAGCCGAGGTCGAATCAATTAATAGATATTGAGAGTGCCCTCAAGTAGGATAAGTCTGGAAATCCAAGTTGTTTGGCCAGATGCCCGACATGACCAAAGACCACCCCTATTTACTCTTTGATTCGGACGATGAAGAGAATGAGGATCAAGTATTGGGTCAGTCTTGGAACCAGACTCGACCTCCTTAACTTATGTTCTTCGTCTTGACTTTTGCTCTGATTTTTCTAACCTTTTTCTTTTGATTTTTAGAAATACTGACTGCGAGGCAAGTTACTTGTCTTAAAAGGAGGAAGGCCGAGGAGAACGATGAGGGCTCGGTGCACGGGGGCTCTCAAGCTTTTCAAGGATCCAAGGAGAGGCCCGGTGGCTAGGAGACTGCGAGGGGAACAGAAGTTTCCTAAAAAAAGGGCAAGGTCTCAGAGTCACCTTCTAAGAAAAAGGTGTTGGGCGAGATGATCACAGAGCGCCTGAGTGCCCAGGCAGACTGGAAGAAAAGGCCTTGCACCGAGGAGACGAGCAAAGAAAAAGCAGCGGAGGTGGTCCGATCAAGAAGCATCAGGTAGTTGATGTCTCCGCCTCTATTGAAAGTGACCCAAAGTTGTCCAAGGTCCCTATGGACTAACTCGTCTTCAAGCTGTGGACTAACACGGACACGGTGAGTGGCTTCTATTTGCTTATTGATTAATTTTTCAAACCGAAGTTTCTCTAACCGTTGTTCTTTTGCAGATTGAGTCATATGCCCTCTCTGTCCCTGGCCTCATCAACAAGGTGCAGGTTCGCTGTACCGAGCCGGAGCATAGATACAATGAAGCCTAGGCCGAGCTAGAGGCACAGAAAGAAGAGGCCAATAAGAGATACAAGAAGGAAGGCGAATAAATCGACCGTTTTAAGAAATAGCTAAAATCCAAAGAGGAGGAGCTTGAGCGACAAAAGTCCCATATGACTCAGGCCAGCAATGACGTGGCGTAACTCAAAAGAGAGAAGCTCGAAGCCGAGACCAGTCTCCGAGATTTCAAGGAGAATGTTGGGCCTAATAGAGAAAAGGTAGTAGAGGCTTTTAAGTCCAACGACGCAAGCGTGGACTGGTTGATGAAGGAAGGAGAGGCGATGATAAATTTCGCCGAGATAGAATACTTCATCTGAGGCCAGGTCACGGCTCGTGAACGGGTGAAGACTTTCCTTCCTCCGTCCAAGACTGACTTCTTAGAGATTATGGATGCTCCTGCTCTAGAGTTTTGGAACATCCCTGGACTTCCTGCTGACTTGAAGTTCCAAGCCTAGAAGGTCGTGGCCTATATCAAGAAGGGGATGGAGCAAGTTGAAGATGAGTCCCCTAATGTCGGGGACCAGGCCGCCTTTATGAACGCCATGCCTTAGGTTTTAGGTATTTATCTCTTTTATAATATGCCCAACATAGGCTCCTATTAATGAAACAATCCGTTTATCATCAATTAATGGAGTACTTTTTATTTTGCTTTTTGAGAATTTACACTTTTACCAAGCCATGCTCGATTGTGTTTTCCTTCTTCTGCAAAATCAAGTAGTTGGTGTCTGCGCCCTTTTAGGAACTTTTAAGTAAGCTCAAGTCAGTTGTTATGACAAAATTGACTTAATGAACCAATATATTGATTTAACTGAGCTGAACTCGTTAGTCCGAGTTGGCAAATGAATCAAACTTTGTTGATTAGAACCGAACTGGAATTCTTAATCCGAGTTGGTTAACTTGGTTTTAATCGATAAGTGTACTTTTATCCTTAGATCGATGAAATTGGACCAGCCATAAACGAATTGCATACAAAAATAGGATTTATATTAAATATTTTAGTACATCAGGTGTACCTGGGCTCGGGGCTTTACAAAATAGTATTTTTGGCCGGCGGGCCTTACACAAAATAATGCTTAAGATACTCGACATGCCAGGCATTTTTCAGTTGCTTCCCGTATTTGTCACGAAGGTAAAAAGTTCCAGGTCAAATTTCTTTTCCAAGCTCATATGGCCCTTTCCAAGGTGGGGAAAGCTTGTCTCGTGGGCGCGGCAAAACGATAGACTTCTGTAGAACCAAGTCCCCGACCTTAATAGATTTAGGCTTGACTTGCTTGGCTAAGGCTCGTTCCATGGCAGCTTTCCCAGCCAACATTCGGACCTAAGCTTTGGCACACAACTCTTCCGCCAGATCTAGTTCCTCTCGGATTTGAGCTCCATTTATTTCTGGATCATGATGAAGGGTCCTACTGGTGGGTGACCCGATCTCCATCGGCAGCACTACTTGAGTATCGAAGGTCAGTTCGAAGGGCGATTCTCCCGTCACTGAGCTGATGGTTGTACGCTGAGCCTACAACACCTCTGGAAAGATCACTACCCATTGGCCCTCTGCCTCTTCCAGCTTCATTTTCAAGCCCTGCAAAATAATTTGATTAGTCATCTCGACCTGACCATTACTTTGAGGATGAGCAATAGACGAGAATCTTAGGTCGATCTCGATTTCAGCACATTTTTCTTGAAAATATGTGCTATCAAATTGTTTGTCGTGGTTAGTTACTACGACCTTTGGTACCCCAAATTGGTAGATAATGTTCTTCCATACGAATTCCTAGGATGCCTTCTCGAGTATTCTAGCCACACCCTCAGCCTCGAGCCATTTGGTGAAATAATCAACAACTATAAAAGTGTGCTTCTTCTGTCCGAGACTATTTGGTAATAGACTAATGATGTCTAATCCCCACTGGTAGAACGACAATGGGCTCAACATCACTGTTAGGTCTATGGCGGGTTCCTCTATATCTTGGCGAACCTCTACCAAATATCGCATTTTTTCACATAGTCTTTGGCATCATGTTCTAAGGTCGGTCAAAAGTAGCTTTGCCTTAATGCTTTCCTTGCCAGGGCCTTGCCGCCCCAGTGATTTCCATATACTCCCTCATAGATTTCTCTAAGCACATAGTTTTCCTCCTCGGGTCCCACACACTTCAAGAGAAGCCAAGTGTAAGCTCTTTTGTAAAGCTGACCTACAACTATAACAAACCTTAAGGCCTGTTTTCGATTTTTTGAGCTTCTTTCTCATCATCCGGGACTATACCCTCTCCAAGTAGTCCATGATTGGCCGAGTCCAATCTGGGCTTATAGTTACCTTGGTGACTTCCTGTTTTCCTAATTGAACGCTAAGCTCATAAATTTCTTCTATGTGGACCAGAGCAGGTCGGTTTTCTCCCATAGTCAATTTTTATAGGGCATTAGCTTTTGTATTTTTTTCTCTCGAAATCTGTTGTATCGAGAACCTTTTAAACTCCGAGGTCAAATCCTTGACCTTGCTGAGATAGGCAATCATGGAAGCATCCTTGGCCTTAAACTCTCGAAATACTTGGCTCGCGATAAATTGGGAATCGGTATACATTTCTAAAGTCTATGCGCCGAGTTGGGCCACGACCTTAAGACCTGTGATCACTACTTTGTACTCGACCTCATTATTGGAGGTCGGGAAAGAAAATTTGAGGGAATACTAGTGCTCGTGGCCTATTAGGTCTAAAATTACCACCCCGGTTCCTTTTCCTGACTTTCCCGAGGCCCCGTCCACATGGACTTTCCACAATTATTTTGGCCCATGCATTTAACAACAAAATCCGCAATTGCCTAGGCTTTTATGGCTGTTCTTGGTTGGTAAGCAATGTTAAACTGACTTAGCTCAACCACCCATTTGAGTAGTCTGCCCGAGGCTCCGGCTTATACATAATAGACTTAAGTAGGGCATCCGTCATGACCCTGATTGTGTGAGAATCAAAGTACAGTTTAAGCTTTTTGGCCGCGGTCACGAGCGCGAAGGCGAGTTTTTCCAACGTGGAGTATCTCGCCTCTGCCCCATAGAGTGTCTTGCTGACATAGTAAACTGGCTTCTGATCTCTACCTTCTTCCCGAACTAGTGCAGCCGCTACTGCTGTTCCCGAATAGGCTAGATACAACACCAGTTTATTCCCCTCCTTAGGTTGAAAAAGTAAGGGTGGAGAAGCCAAGTATTTTTTCAATTCATCAAAGGCACTCTGACATTCTTCCATCCATTCAAAGTTCTTGGGACTCCTCAGGATTTTGAACAAATAAGCACATTTATCAATTGACTGGATATGAATCTGCTCAAGCCTGCTACCTTGCTAGTAAGCACTTGGACATTGTTTGTGCAGGTCGGCGGTGATAAATCCAGGATTGCCTAAATTTTTTTTGGGTTAGCTTCTATTCCTCGAGCCGTGACCATGAAGCCTAAAAATTTCCCTCCTTTAACACCGAATGTGCATTTCTCAGGATTCAACTTGATTTCGAACTACCCCATCATGTCAAAGGCCTCAGCCAAGTCTGCTACATGGCTTTCGGCACTTTTACTCTTGACCAGCATGTCATCCACGTAAATTTCCATGCTACGTGCAATCTGGTTTTTAAAGACTTTGCTTACCATCTGAATATAGGTGGCTCCAGCATTCGTGAGGCCAAAGGGCATGACCTCATAGTATTAGAGCCCCTAATCGGTGACGAAAGCCATCTTTTCTTTGTCCCCAGATGCCATCTTGATCTGGTTGTAGCCTTTGAAGGCGTCCATGAAAGATAGTAATTCAAACCCCGAGGTGGTATCTACCAACTGGTCGATCTGAGGTAGAGGAAAGCAATCTTTCGGGCAAGTTTTTTTGAGGTCGATAATATCAATGTACAATCTCAATTTCTCCGTGCTCTTGGAGACTAACACTACGTTAGATAACCAAGTTGGGTATAGGATTTCCCATATATGTTCGGCGTCAACTAATTTTCTGACCCCTTCAACAATGATTTTCTACTTGTTGTGATTAAAGTACCTGCGTCTCTGCTTTACCGGATAGTAATTAGGGTCGGCGTTCAAGTGGTGCTCAATTACAGATAGATCAATTCCTGACATGTCAATAGTAGACCAAGCAAAGATATGTTCATTTTCAAGGAAAAATTGGCTTATACCTTTTTTGAGGTCTTCCGACAGCTCACTGTCAATTTTGGCTTTCTTGTTTTCCTCCGATAGCTCTATCTCCTGCAGCTCCTTCGTGGGAGTCCTTCGCTCCACATCATTTTTTTCCTCAGGCAGATCGGGTCTCTACCCTGCTTGGTATTTTGGTCAAAGAGAGCTTTCGTAGTATTCCCGAGCTGAAAGCTGGGCTTCCCTAATTATAGCGATGCCACTCGAAGTTGAGAACTTCAAGGCCTGATGGTATGTGGAAGGGATCGCCTTAAGGTGATTTAAGGCGACTCGCCCTAGAATTCCATTGTAAGTCAAGTTGTAATCCATGACAATGAAATTGGCTTGCATCGAAGCTCCTCTAGGTCCTTCTCGAAAGGTAAGGGGGAGATTGATGACCCCTTCAATTTTGTGGCCGTGCCCAGTGAATCCAACAAGTGTTCCCTTTAATGGCTGTAACTGGCTCTGATCTAACCTCATCTACTCAAAAGCTTTTAGGAAGATGACCTCCGCCGAACTTCCCGTGTCCACCATCAATCTTCTCACAGTAATGTTGGAGATCTTGGCACTGATGACCAAGGGGTCATCATGGGACAGTATTACTCCCTCGAGGTCGTCTGTAAAGAAAGTAATTCTCTCCAATCATACAGCTAAACCCATAGCTGGCCCATATTCTATCCCGGCGCGAACATTCCTTTTCCGACCTACTGACGTTTCCCCTCCTAATGTGAGTCATTCGGCAATTGTTTCAACGACAGCTAAGTGCCCAGGCCCGGCCTAGCCCTTGGGTGGACTTCTTTCTCTTTCCCTGTCCCCTATTTGGTCGGGATTCCTGGGCGACTGTTGGTCAACATACCTCTGGAGGTGATCTCGGGCTATTAATGCCTCAATTTCTTACTTTAAATCTCTGCATTCGTCGGTGGTATGCCCGTAATCCATGTGGTATCGGCAATATTTAGTTTTATTGCGCTTCTCAAGTCAGCCTCGCATCTTGGGTGCCGGTGGCAGGTAGTTCTGGTGTTGAATCTCTATCAGGATTTGTTCCCTTGGGGTGTTGAGGGGAGTGAACGTGGTGAATCTCGGGCCTTGCTTTTGCTATTGCTGCGGCTGCTTGCCTCTATCGGTCTGTACTTTGTTCCTGGGTTGAGCCCTTGAGGAGGTCTCTCCTTTCTTCCCCGTTTATTTCTCCTTGTGATCCTCCCTCTTCGCCTGGTGAATTTTCTCGGAGTGAATGTATCCCTCCGCCATTACCATTAACTCAGCAATGGTGTCCACCGAGTCAATAGCCAAGGAGGATATGAGGGGCCCTGACTTGAGCCCACTTTGGTAGGCCATTAAGGCCATGGAGTCCTCCAAGTTAGGAATCCTAAGTGACTCTTCGTTGAATCGGGTCATGTAGGTCTTTAGGCTTTCTCCCTTCTATTGTTTCACCATCAACAGCGATGAGGTATGGCGGGTAGTGCGCCAACTTCCAGCAAAGCGGGATAGGAACACCTCTGCCATTTGGTGAAAACTCTCGATCGAGTCGGGATGAAGGTTTTGGAACTAATCCAATGCATTGCCAACCAGGGTGGTCGGGAACGCATTCGTCTTTATTTAATCCGTCATATCATGAAGAGTCATGTAGTGATCAAAGTTTAGCAAATGGCTGACGGGGTTGCAGTCCCCATTATACATTGCCAAGTGCAGCATCCTATTACCTGTGGGAAGAGATGTGGCTAGGACCTCGGGAGAGAGGGGGTTGACGCCGAGTAGGTTTATGACCTTGGTTATGGCAGCCGTGGTCTTTGCCTGTTCGGGGTCGACAAGGGCGGCTCTCCGATTCCTGATTTCTTCCGGTCGGATCGCCGGCTCAAGGGACCCTTCTTCATCATTTTGGGCTTGAGCCCTTCTTCATTGTTTTGGGCTTGAGCCCATCCCAAAGCTGGAATTCGGAATTAGGGTCGCTCTGGTCAGGGGGGGGCCCCTACAGCAGCCACTGGTAGGCCCGAAACCAGACGTGTTACCTAATCCTTGAGCTTTTTGAACATCTGGAACATCAACTTCATCTCAAGGGCCATGCCTTCGGTGAAGTCATCATCTCCAGGTTGGGTAGTTTATGAGGTTAAGTGTATATGTTGGCTCGTACCAACGTCGGTTTGGGTTGGGCTAAGTGCTTGGGTAGTTTCAAGGCCTTCACCTAAACCGGGTGAATCTTCTACCGACACACTGTGGTTTCGGGTTTGTACTATGGTAATTTCTCAGTGGGTAGTGGGATTGGTTGGACTATGTTCATCCTAGCGTTCCCACAGATGGTGCCAAACTATTAAGGGTGAGAGCTCAACAGTTGAGGTCGGTCAGCTTTTGTCTAGCCGAGATGAACTTCCTAGTTAGGAACCTGACCTACACAAGCAAAGTGAAGGAAAAGCCAGGTGATAACCTGAGTTTTCCCCTCGGGTGTGAAAATGATTAGTTTGTTCGAGTTGAGCGATGGTAGTTGGAAGTAAACAATGTACAAGTTATCTTCATGAATGTGGAGAAGAGCTATATTTATACTAATCTCAGATTCGGGCAGCTATTAATGTGTAATGCTGTCGGATATGCCACCGGCTGTCCGCGCCGTATATTCAGTGGACAAAGCTATTACCCAGCGAATAAAATAGTTCCTCGTTGGTTCAAGCTGTGTACCTTGCTTTATGTCCTATCTAGACGGCTGTCATAACCGCTGGGATTCACTCGGGTCAAGTTCGGGTCGGGTCAGGTATTTTAGGTCGGTAGGTGACCTAGTTATAATGCCTTCAGCTTGGGGATTCCCTCGTCAATTCGTATCCCCAGTTAACACAGGACTGAACGATATCCAAAAACCAAATGATTGAACGAGATACCCAAAATGAGTCAATACGTATCTGGAGTGGGAAAGCGAACCAGAATTGAATAGTAGGTGCTCAGTCGTTTCCTTAGTTTTGTTACAAATAGAGCACATAGGGGTTGTGCACAGTGTCGATGGTAGAGGTTTTCCTTTGTGGCCAGGGCTCCTTGACAAGCATGCCATATGAAATGTTTAATCTCCGACTGTGTCCTGCTAAACTAGATGTCCTTCCATAGTTGAGGTGGAGGATTGTAGGATGACGATGCAATTGTTTTCCATGAGGATTGTAGTGAGTGCCGATACCCTATAGTATAACCTGACTTAGTAGAATGCTTCCCCAATGTGGTATAGGGCCAGATGAGTCGGTCCAGAGCTAGAATCCAAGAGGGCTGAATGCATACAGTTGGAACAATAAACATTGTTGCATTACCACAGGCATGGCCCTACATAATGCTATGATTTATCATGGCAATATCTAGAGGTGACATTTGGACCAGGCTGACATAGGCCCAATTCAGCTCAGCACACTAAAATTTGGGCCCAGCCCAGCTCGTTTGAAAATGGGTTCGACTCGGCCCAACCCACCATATATAGGTGGGCCGAGTTGGGTCATATATTTTTCGACTCAGCACATTTGTGCCTAAACCCATTTGTGCCTAAGCCCAACTCAGCTCAGCCCATAAGTTCAGTCCAGCCCAACTCGAACCCAACACAAACCCAGCTCAGCCCAGCCCAGCTCGAATCCAGCACAGACCCAGATTGAGCCCAGCTCAGGCACAATTCAAGCCCAAATAAAACCCATCATGAGTCCAATTCAGGCCCAACACAATATAAGCACAATTTGAGCCCATTTATTATACAAATTGAATATTATGCATTATGACTAATAACATTTTTTAGATAAGTTAAAAAATATATAATAATAACAAATAGCAAATTTATTTTTTAACATGATACAAAATAACTTGTTATCAAATCTTTTCTATGATATTGTAAATATTACAATTTGTAATTTATTTTTATATTATTTTATTTTTTATAATTATAATTTGTACATGTAGTTTTTCTTATAAATAGGTATTGTATTTCACTTCATTTTATTACAAAACTATTTATTTTACTACCTATTGTCTCTTTATTTTACCACAAGAGAATATACAATATTTATGGCTATCAATATTTGGAATCATTTTGCTTACTTTGAAGAACATGATATATAATTTGTAACTATTGTGAACGTAAATATATATTTCGTCGCCAATTTAAAACTGGAACGCTTGTAATACATTTTGTATCTCAATACTCAAATGTTCTAAACTATTTCAATCATCAACCACCGCCGCCACTACCACCACCAGCAGGCCTAACACCCACACAAGAAGCATAATAAAATGGAGAACTTCTTCATCAACTTTCTTCAACCATTTATGTAATATTTTTTTTTTATGTTTATTAGTAACGTGTCCGTGTTTCGTAAACTTGTGATTTGTTAAATAATATTTTATCATTTATATTAATATTTTCAATCAACTTATATCTTGTTAATCGTTAAATTAAATTTTTTCATAAAAAATGTTAAGATTAAATTTTTTTCGTTATTAATCCAACTATCAAAATTTATAAAACAATAATTATAAAACAATAAATAAAAAATGGGTTGGCCCAACCCAGTTCGTGACTCGTAGTAGCGGGTTCGTGGGCCGAATTGGGTTATATATCTCAAGAATTGAGCCTAACCCAACTTAGCCCACTAAATATATGTGCCGAGTCGGACTCATTTTTCTTAATCCACGACTCGATTGGACCGGACATGACTGAGCTGACCTATTTGCCAGCTCTAACAGTATCTCTCGCATTGGATAGACTTTATTCATAATATAATTATGTTATAAGTAAAATTAATTTGATGGTTATAATACAACCAGTGAATTACTTACATTATATAATAACATTATAAACAAATCCTTACTTCATCGCATAAGTTTGGGCTGTTAGGTTTTTAGCTCTTCAAAACTGGTGAATTACGTGCATAACATAATAATATCATAAATAAATCTTTACTCCCTTGCTTGACCATGGGCTGTTAAGTTTTAAACCCGACTGGATTCCACTTGTTAATGGTTAATTTCACTACAGAGATGACACTTGGTGCGTCTCGAATCGTATGTTTCATTTTTCATTTTGACTTCAAATTGAGAGTTGAAGTTAGTTGTTGAATTTCAAAACAGTCGAAATTAAATAAGTTCAAACAATTAATCTTTTACTATGTATTAGTAACAATATCAAATTTAAATGTTTGAAGATACTTTGTGCTCCTCCAAAAGCAAATTATAAACATATATTTTTTTTTTTATAAAAAATCAGGTTATTTGACCAATCCTTTGGCTTGGAAATTAACTCTGTTGAGGGCTTGTTTTGGACACTGCCCAACTGCTCATATCAAAAGTAGGTCATTAGATATTTTTTATACCATATAATAAAATGCATATTTTCTAATCTCTTCCACTAGCCAGTGTCACCTTGTACCTCTACGTGTTCTATTTGACAATAGCAACCATTAGTTTTTTCGGATAATAAGCAAGGCCTTTGAAATCTCAACTTGTGCTTTTGATATTTCTTCATTGTTCTAGATATTCCCTCTGTCGATCAATTGGAAAGACTTGATGAGTACTACGCAAAAGCCATTAAAGTATACGAAACCATTATCTTGCCAGCTGTCAAAAGCAACTTGTGCAAATTAAAGAAATTCATTCTTCCTTATATAATAAATTCCTTTATTTAAGATTTTTTTTTATTGTCATTCCTTTGTTTAAGATTATTAAACTGAAAAGAGCACAAACTTCTACATTCATGACACCCACACCCCTTGTTTTTATTTTTATTTTATTTATTTTTAGTTACAAGAGGCTTTTAAGTCTAGTTTACAACTGTCACCAATTTAAAA
Source organism: Ehretia macrophylla (assembly GCA_037974665.1). Lineage (NCBI taxonomy): Eukaryota > Viridiplantae > Streptophyta > Magnoliopsida > Boraginales > Ehretiaceae > Ehretia > Ehretia macrophylla. The sequence continues at coordinate 12,025,641 of CM075775.1, forward strand.
AATATCTCATTCCTAATATTTTTGTTATAATAATTCATCCAACAAAAGCGGCCCACACACCTTGTTTTCACAACCTTATCTTGAATTTATAGTACCTATCCATTCTAACATTGCCCATATCGGGTCAGAAGTCCTTGTCTCCGTTTGGGATTGGGACATTTGCTTAACTTTTTCGCTAAATTAACAATTCATGTAACATCACCTTGAAAAGAAATGATGAGGGTGTTTGTTTATCGATTAAAAATTATGAATTTAATTTTTTTTTAATTAGTCAAATATATCCATTGGACGTAGTATAGTATTACGAGATTTTTAATTTTAAAATAAATCTAATATAATTCTTGTTTAGGTGAATCATTGTCATCAAACAAATCTAATATCTTCCATGGCTTCAGTGGCGGAGCCACCCTCTGAATTGTGGGGGCTGTAGTCCCCACTCAACTCAAATTTTGTTGAAAAATATGTGTATTTTTAAAGTATTTTTAGGTTAAAAAATGAATCAGCCCCCACTGAAAAAAAATATTTATATATAAATGTTTAATTGAATAATTTTAGTCTCCATTAAAAAAAAAATCCTGATTTTGCCCATGCATGGCTTATCAAGTTTCGAAAGGCCATATATAGTTCCAGTTGTACATAATCTCTAGTACAAATAATCTTCCTACTGAGGTGGTCTTTAATAATAAAACCAAGAGAAAAGGACCGATTAAGATACATGGAGTCCAAGAGTAGACTTTACAAGCTTGATGAACATTAAATACGTTGATGAACTAATCATGTACAAATAGTAAGCCACAACGCAGCAACTTGCTTATGGAGGCTACAACAATTTCGCAAATCTGTCCTCTTCTCTTCATTTTGCTTTCAGACATTTTCTACACGTTGGGTTCTATTTGTTTACAGTTTTTAATTAATAACTGAATATTAGTGGAAAAAAAGATGATTATGACGTCGCTGTTTTCTTCAAAAAATTCACATGATCACAAAGACAGGGTCTCCTTCCATTGTTAAGGGTAAATCGTCAAAAGGCATGCTTTAATATACAATCGCATTATTTACCCTTTAAAGAATGCTAATGATATAGAAAAAACTAGTCATAATACCGAAGGCAAAAATGTGAGAAATGATTTTATGCACAAAGCAAATCCATTTTTATTTTTTTCTCACAAGTAAAATTTACAAGAATACAACAGAACGTCAGGCCCAACAGAATATATACAAGACCCAACAAGAAAATAAAGATAGCCTAAACAGAATTACAAGGGCCAAGATAAAAGCTCAAACCCAAAAATAAAAAATAGGGCAAAACCTATAGGCCTAACAACACAAACCTTCACCCCAAGTAATAGACACAAAGTAGTCGAAGCAAGAGTCGCGAGCAACACCACCAACAGCCTACAACTCACACCTATAACATCACCAACAATGTCATAAAAATATCCACAAGACTGCCAGAGGTAAGCAAGGAAGAAGCGTGATATACAGGATATGTCACCCCGTCTGAAGCAATACACCACTAGAGATTTCAATAGTTGCAAACACGATAGAACTCAAGTTTGAAGTGGTGGAGACGTGGTCCATCGAATGGCCTCCAAAAATACCACCAAACATGATGATCAACAACAAAAGTGAGAAATGATAGAGTAACAGTGTTAGCCCAAAATATGCTAAGAGGGGGGGGGGGGGGGGTGAATTATGATAGGGAGACAATGATACTACTTTTTCGGATATGATTGCAACAAGTAAATTCTATCAAGCAATTTAACAAATACTATGCATGTGCAAAAATAAAAAGATAAGGAGAGAAGAAAGAAAGAGATGACGTCGTCGATTTTAGGGTGGTTTGCTAATTTAATCCACCACCTAAGGTCTTCCTCTCCTTAGGATTTCCACTAGCTCCACTAGTAGTGCTTCTTCACAAGTTGGTGAAGTACAAACCAATAATACAAGTCCACTCTTGAACCTACAAGAGCAACCCACTCTTGAATCAACACGAGCAACTACAACAATCTCTTGAACCCACAAGATATCAACCAAGTTTCTTCACAAGTAGGTGAAGCTCAAACCTACAACCTCTCATCTTTTGAATCCACAAATGATTTTCTCACACTCTTCTCTTTACAAGGATTCTCTCAATCCTAATCTAGAGCCCAAGAGTGTGTGTATGTGAAAGTTACAAAGCTTTAACTCTTCTATGAGTTGGATAATACAAATGAAGCTGTCTGAATGCTCAGATTTGCAAGACTAAGCTCAATAAATGTTCAAGCAATGTGTTTTGATGATATGAAAGGTTTAGAACACTTGTTTGTAGTTTGAAGAGGGTTAAAGTCCAATGGGAGAGTTTAGAAATATATAGAGCCTCTTTTTACCGACTAGTTAACGTATATATTTTTTAATGTCGGGCGAGCAGTCGGCTGAGTCCATTCATCCTACTATTCATCTGACTTGTCCTTTACACTCTCTAGAAAAGTTGGCTGAGTAAAGTTGGATAAGTCATTCATCTGATTTGATTCATCCGAGTTGTCCATTTTGCAATAGGACAAGAGGAAAACAAGTCTTAAGTCATTTTTCCAATAGAAAAACAATGTAGATTCATTTGCAAGCCGTTTTAACCTAAAGCCAATCTTTTACAAAAAAAATTAACAACAAATTTCTCAAAGACTCTTTCGCTTATGTAAAAGCATTTTCCAAAAAGAGGTTTCAAGAGACATTTTGAGCTTTACCGAACATCTCAAAGACATTGTACATTTAAATGGATAGTACTTGATGCTTACGAGATGTGCATATAAAAAGCGTGCAAAAATAACCAAGTTTAAATAACCTACAAGTGCACGGATCATGTAGTGGAGTGTGTTCTGAGTATCCAAAGGGAAGCCGTGAGTTAGTAAGCGATGTAATATGAGAAAGTGTTGAAGTGAAAACGTGACAGTTTGTGAATGGTTTGAGTATCATGCGAGAAATATAAACTAAAGCTAAGGTAAAGTATAGTTTTTGTGAAATAAAAGGAAAGGATCTAGGGGTTGGATAAGTGATGGGGTAGTTAATCTAGGCTCGGTATCCAGGATTCTCTTACTCAATGTATGGGTTAAGCTACAATTATTAACCTAATTAACTTCCTTAGTCTAATTAAAGTCCCGATTCTACGTCTATTATAGGTGTCGTTCTATCTACGAGTCCGTTATATAGCCGTAGTATAGATATATCCTTGTAACTTGGTGTAACCGGTCTGTTTTAACTAAGTAATTAACAAGTCCTAAAGTAGAAACTATGGTACAACTTATAGTGTAACACCCCGATCCCTCTCGAGACCGGGAGTTCTATTAATCAATCTAATCACAACCCAATTCTAAACCCGGGCAAAATTTTAGGGAAAGACGGACGGAGTCTCCCCTGTTTCTAGGCAAAAGGTAAAACCTGTAATAGCATATAAGTGGACCAGCACCGTGTCCAACCATACAAACACCTCAAGGCCATCCAAGCCTTGGTTCTCAACAAGCGAACACAAGTAAATATACATTTTCAGTTTAAATGATAACCTATTTCTTCTCATCTTTAACAAGTATATTCATGCTTGGCAACTAAACTATACTAACTTATTGCATAAAATAGATTATCATACCATTCTAACTCTTTTCCTTTGGACATTACAAACATGCATTGAAGTTAAACTATACTATCTGAATACATAAACTAGCTTATCATACCACTTCAATAATCTAGTAAAACTTAAATTATATTCCTTTTAACATTAAATACATACAACACATGAAACATACATCTTTGCATCTTTGACAACTCAAGCCACATAGCACGCAAGACAACTCTTCAAGCATGATCTTTCACGTAACCACGAACTTTTCATCTAACATGGCATTTCCTGAACTGTGGTGGTGAGGAGTGAGTATACTCAACACGTATACTCAGTGAGGGTGAAACAGATATCGAGGTGGAGAGAAAGAAAGTCGTGCAATGCAAATAAAGCAGTTAAGCAATATAACTGACAAGTAAGTATTCAATATAAACAATCAATACAATAAACAATTAATAAAAGCATTAACACAACCATTCAAAGTTATACCATACTCTGATGGCTATGGCTCACTCAAACGAGTAATGTACCGATCATGATTTCGATGACTTTAACGATGACGCGCCGGCTCACCCACCTTATAACTTCTGTTTAGAGTACTCCGGACATACTCTATCAATTATACGACCCAAAACTCCCTGGGCGGCAACCCAAGCAAGAACGAGAATAGGACACGGAGCTAGAACAACCAACCCTGGCAGCCCAAAACTACCCAAAGAGGCCCGTCACTCACGCGCCTGACACAATGCAATTCAATACGGAGAATATAACGATAATCGAGCAAGGCACTGAAGTGCAGGTTAATATCAACATGCGATACAATAAGCATTTACAATCAATAAAACAACAAGAACAACACTAACAAGCATTATCAACAATTGATATACAATTCATTCATAATCAAGTATAACGAGCATAATAATCCACCATAAGCATTATATAAGCAAGCATTATAAAAATCAACTAAAACACTAAATGACCCCAACTTTTTCAATGCTACTACTTCCAAACGAGCTATGAGTTTTGGAAACCGACTTCACTACTCCTCCCAGGACACCATAAGACACGTCTAAAGACCACGAAACCCTACTTTACCCTAGAATTCCCGCAAAGCCCCGATTTCTCCATTTGCTCATTTGAACTACAGCTACCTCAACTGATCACCCAACCAATGTCATAACTACACCAAAAGTACTTCCATGGCATACTATGACAATACCTTCACGCAATACGATAAAATGCCAAACTCGACCGGAACGACCCCAACATGTACCAAGCCATTTTTCTCCATTTTTTCATTACACAACCCAATTAAATCATACATTTAAGCATTCTAACATATCTAGCATCTTTCCACATCAACAGAATGCAAAACGGAGCAAATTTTACGAAACAGGATTTACTATTCATATTTTACTATTCCATTCGCATTTTAAATTGCAATTACTATATTTAACCATAGAAAATGCTAAAAAGCTACAAATACATGTTCTACAATCATCAAGGAACATTCTTTAAGTAACAAAACGGATAAAATAACAACCTACGGCTAACCTACGGCTAAATCACAAAAATTAAAGTTTAGACATAATTATTTCAAATGCGCAAATAACGATGAAACCCTCACCTTAGACGCTACTAGATGCTAGGAAAACCACGTTGGAAGCCTCGGAAACAACCCTGTGCAAGCTCTCGCGAAGATTTGAAGATTTGAAGTTGAAATCTTTTTTTTTTCTTTTTCCCTTGTATTTTCGGCCCTTGGCTTTTTTTTTCAGCTTTGAGCTTTTGTTTTTGCTTAAAATGTGCATTTATAAGGTGACAACAAAAAGGTCAAAGGTCAAGGCTTGGTCAAAGCTAACTAAACTTGGTCAAACTAATTCATTTTATGCATTTTAAACTTAAATCAACTAACACAAATATAATTCTAGTCAATAACAACTAGAATACTAAAATTAATACACTAAATACTAATTTTCACTATTTGCTGAGGACTTGAAATCATTTCCTAACTATCGCTCTCGATATGCTATGTACAAAACGACAAAGAACGAATAACACCTAAATATTATGGAATATAAGAAAAATATAATTTTTGAAAAGCAACATAGTTCAAAATTTACTCCGGCTCGGGGCTACTTTTCATTTAATTGAAAATCGAGCATTAAGGTGTAAGAAAATAAAACCAAGTAACATAAATATGAAAAGTAGTTGATACTCCGTTAAAATAATTAACTCAAGTATTATTTAATTACTTCTAAAAGAAATATGAAAATAATGCTAGAAATAAATGTTTAACTAAAAATAAACACGAAATTCAATGCTAACATTTATGATGACACTTAATTAAATGCAATTAAATACATTCCGGTTTCGGGTTATCACATCCTTCTCCCCTTAAAACAATTACGTCCTCGCAATTCTTCTTCCGATAGAACTCAACATCAACTGAAGCCCAACTCTCACTAATCTTCATCAGTTGCTGAGAAAGATAGTGAATAAGAATGTTCGTAGGAAAACCTGAATATAAATCCTAACCAAGAATGCCGAGAAAATACCAACTAAAGACTGAAGCAGAGATACTGTAGATAAAATTAACATCACATATTAATGATAAGAAGAATACCGAATGAATACCCCACACACGAATCTCCAATAGAAGTTCAACTACAACTGCTCGAGAACTCCCTAACAAGAAACGAAATAAAGACTCAACAGAAGATTCCATCCAAAGGTCCAAAGAAATACCCCGCTAGTCATGAATTTCATAGAAGAATTTCCCTGTTAGAAGTACTGAGGAAAGTACTAAGAAAACCCAGTCAAATATACTTCAAAAGTTCTAGAGAAGTCTTCCAAATCATAACCCTATAGGATAACCAATTAGATCCCGAGTATCGCTATCAAATGCTGAGAAGAATGTCTAAGGAAATAGCAGAGAAAATATAATGTGCCCAATAAGCAATCAAGTTGAATAACAAATATAGTTTCCCAGCTAGATGAAAACCCTAAGGGAAAATACCGAGTTGGTGTACAATATACAAAACCAAACTCCAAGGCCTCTTCACTGTTTGCCAAGTGAGAACTTTGTACATCCTTGCCAATAAGAAAAATACTAGTAGAATGCCCACTAAGAATTCCAAAGAATACCGTAAGTAGTACTATACAATAAGTCTGATAGGAATTCCAAATACCAAACCTACTGAGGAACACTGAAGAAAATACCCGAAACAATGCTCCAGTAAGAAAGTAGCCAGGTTTGCCCAATAAGTAAATATTAAATAAATGGCAACTAAGAATCCTAGAGAATGCCATTGAAGAATTTTCAATAAGGGATGTCAGTAACACACCAATAAAGACCGAGACACATGCCATAGATAATACAATACAGTAAGTCCGATTGAGATCCCAATAGCCAAGTCCACCAAGAAGTGCCAACAAAAGTTTCCAAAGAATACCCAATAAGAAAACTAAAGAATACTCCAGAGAACAACCAAATAGAACCCCAAAAGAAAGCTACTCTTTCACAACTATTAAGCATAGAGAAGGACCTTAGAGATTTGCCAATAACCGAGCTCCAAAGATAAACACCAATTCCCAAATAAAGGCTAGTCAAATACTGTCCATTCCCGTCAATCCACATAACTTGGAGGGCCTGCTACTAACCACTTCTCTTCAGAGGAGGAAGAAGTCTTTCTTACCATTTCAATAAGACATGTATGAATGCCAATATATCACATTTATACACACATGCCTTAAACTATTATGCAAGCAAGTTTGTAAAACAGTTTATAAAACAATTTTTTTTCAACAAAGTCACTCAAGCACGACAATCAAGTCAAGCACAACATAATCAATTCAAATCACGGCACAACCAATTCAAGACATTTCAATACACACATTACAAGCAATACTTCAAGCAAATAGCAATTCACGAGATCAATTTGATTCACGATGCCAATTCGATAGGTCAATTCAATGCACAACTAGACACTTCACTTTACTTGAGAAACATTTAACACATAACACATAACTATATCACATAGGTGCATACATTCAAGTCAAGACACACAATCTCACATACAGGCACACACTTTCAAGACACACTTAACAAGCACACATTCAAGGATCACTACCCACCAGACCGAGGACCCTGTCCCGGCTTATGAGCTAAACAAGCTCTGATACCACCTATAACACCCCGATCCCTCTCGAGACCGGGAGTTCTATCAATCAATCTAATCACAACCCAATTCTAAACCCGGGCAAAATTTTAAGGAAAGACGGACTGAGTCTCCCCTGTTTCTAGGCAAAAGGTAAAACCTGTAATAGCATATAAGTGGACCAGCACCGTGTCCAACCATACAAACAGCTCAAGGCCATCCGAGCCTTGGTTCTTAACAAGCGAACACAAGTAATTATACATTTCCAGTTTAAATGCTAACCTATCTCTTCTCATCTTTGACAAGTACATTCATGCTTGGCAACTAAACTATACTAACTTACTGCATAAAATAGATTATCATACCATTCTAACTCTTTTCCTTTGGACATTACAAACATGCATTGAAGTTAAACTATACTATCTGAATACATAAACTAGCTTATCATACCACTTTAATTATCTAGTAAAACTTAAATTACATTCCTTTTAACATTAAATACATACAATACATGAAGCATACATCTTTGCATCTTTGACAACTCAAGCCACATAGCACGCAAGACAACTCTTCAAGCATGATCTTTCACGTAACCACGAACTTTTCAGCTAACATGGCATTTCCTGAAATGTGGTGGTGAGGAGTGAGTATACTCAACACGTATACTCAGTTAGGGCGAGACAGATATCGAGGTGGAGAGAAAGAAATTCGTGCAATGCAAATAAAGAAGTTAAGCAATATAACTGACAAGTAAGCATTCAATATAAACAATCAATACAATAAACAATTAATAAAAGCATTAACACAACCATTCAAAGCTATACCACACTCTGATGGCTATGGTTCACTCAAATGAGTAATGTACCGATCATGATTTTGATGACTTTAACGATGATGCACCTGCTCACCCACCTTATAACTTCCGTTTAGAGTACTCCGGACATACTTTGTCAATTCTACGACCCAAAACTCCCTGGGCGGCAACCCAAGCGAGAACGGGAATAGGACACGGAGCTAGAGCAACCAACCCTGGTAACCTAAAACTACCCAGAGAGGCCCGTCACTCACATGCCTGACACAATGCAATGCAATACGGAGAATATAACGATAATCGAGCAAGGCACTGAAGTGCAGGTTAGTAGCAACATGCGATACAATAAGCATTTACAATCAATAAAATAACAAGAACAACACTAACAAGCATTATCAACAATTGATATACAATTCATTAATAATCAAGTATAACGAGCATAATAATCCACCATAAGCATTATATAAGCAAGCATTATAAAAATCAACTAAAACACTAAATGACCCCAACTTTCTCAATGCTACTACTTCTAAACGAGCTACAAGTTTTGGAAACCGACTTCACCATTCCTCCCAGGACACCATAAGGCACGTCTAAAGACCATGAAACCCTACTTTGCCTTAGAATTCCCGCAAAGCCCCGATTTCTCCTTTTGCTCATTTGAACTACAGCTACCTCAACCGATCACCCAACCAATGTCATAACTATACCAAAAGTGCTTCTATGGCATACTATGACAATGCCTTCATGCAATATGATAAAATGCCAAACTCGACCGGAACGACCCCAACATGTACCAAGCCATTTTTCTTCGTTTTTCCATTACACAACCCAATTAAATCATACATTTAAGCATTCTAACATTTCTAGCATCTTTCCACATCAACAGAATGAAAAACGGAGCAACTTTTATGAAACGGGGGTTTACTATTCATATTTTATTATTTTATTCGCATTTTAAATTGCAATTGCTATATTTAACCATAGAAAATGCTAAAAATCTACAAATACATGTTCTACAATCATCAAGGAACATTCTTTAAGCAACAAAATGGATAAAATAACAACCTACGGCTAAATCACAAAAAATTAAAGTTTAGACATAATTATTTCAAATGCGCAAATAACGATAAAATCCTCACCTTAGACGCTACTAGATGCTAGGAAAACCACGTTGAAAGCCTCGTAAACAACCCCGTGCAAGCCCTCGCGAAGATGTGAAGATTTGAAGTTGAAATCTTTTTTTTCTTCTTTCTCCCTTGTATTTTCGGCCCTTGGCCTATTTTTTTCAGCTTTGAGCTTTTGTTTTTGATTAAAATGTGCATTTATAAGGTGACAACAAAAGGTCAAAGGTCAAGGCTTGGTCAAAGCTAACTAAACTTGGTCAAACTAATTCATTTTATGCATTTTAAACTTAAATCAACTAACACAAATATAATTCTAGTCAATAACAACTAGAATACTAAAATTAAAACACTAAATATTAATTGTCACTATTTGCTGAGGACTAGAAATCATTTCCTAACTATCGCTCTCGATATGCTATGCACAAAATGACGAAGAACGAATAACACCTAAATATTATGGAATATAAGAAAAATATAATTTTTGAAAAGCAACATAATTTAAAATTTACTCCGGCTCAGAGCTACTTTTTATTTAATTGAAAACCGAGCATTAAGGTGCAAGAAAATAAAACCAAGTAACATAAATATGAAAAGTAGTTGATACTCCGTTAAAATAATTAACTCAAGTATTATTTAATTACTTCTAAAAGAAATATGAAAATAATGCTAGAAATGAATGTTTAACTAAAAATAAACACGAAATTCAATGTTAACATTTAATATGGCACTTAATTAAATGCTATTAAATGTCATTAAATGCATGCCGGGATCGGGTTATCACATATAGTCTCATGGAATCTATGGTACAACCTATAGATTTACTATTATAACACGAATATATAGCACGAAAGTAAAGCAATCATAATATTAACTACAAGTATAATATTATGAAAAACAATACTGAATTAATATAAGCCATATATTGTATTTAAATCAAATTATCCGAATCCGAGACCATAGATTAAAAGACCGTCATTTACAATATCATCTCCTAATAAATCTACTCATACATAAATAAATATAAGTTATACAAATAAAAGAGAGTCAAGAAAGGTTCCCCCATATTGACGAACACGTATTTCTGATCATCGGATTTTGAGCAGAGGTTCCACGCACAATAGTTATTCAGACAGAATTTCCCCCGAATAAGAGCTACTTGGGCAGAACTACCCTCGAATAAGAGCTTTAATAAAGCTATTCAGGTGAACTTCCCCTATATTCTACAAATTACTACTAAAATTAGCTAACTAATTAATTAAACTAATATTTAAAACTAAAATTAATAATTAAAACAATTATTAAATCTAAAATTAATTCTTAAATTTGGTCCGGTTGAGCGCCTATTTATAGGAAAAATATGGGGGCGCGCTTCTGCTCTTCTGCTAGATTGGTGACACATGGCGTTCTAGAAGGTGATGGAAGTTGGTGGATTTTTCCGTGGAGGGTGCTCGAACGCCCAGTAAGGCACGTTCGAACTTCTTTTGCTGATTTTGTTTACTCTAATTTTTTACTTTGACCAGAGCATTGACCGGGGCTTTTTTAGGCATTTTTTAGCATTCCGAGTTTGATTTTGCACTTGTTTCAGCCAAATTCTATCTCCACGGGCTTCATTGATCCACTGTTTTTCAAGTTTCCCCGTTCTCAATTTCTTGACTTGCAATTTGGATCGTTTCGGGTCTGATTTGTTCACTTTCGAGATCATCCTACATTACATCAAAAGTATATAAGTGTTGCATTTATTCCTAAGTTATGATACAAATGTAGTTGAAATACAGTAGTTTGAGTGCTGCAATTATGGCCATATCAATACCCCTTACGACTCTACGTCTCCATCATTGTGACTCCCTCTTCTTCATTTCTTCAACTCTTCAAGACTTTGTTTCTTCATGCTTGTGGTGATCTTGATCTTTGCATTCTTCAAAGGCATACATAAGTTTGCATCTTTTTTATCTTGCACCTCTTCTTTGATCAATCACATATCTTCTTTGTGCATGATTCTTTTCCTCATATAACACAAGAATCCACAATATATTTTGGCTTCCAATATCATTAGTACAATATAATGCACACAAACCAAAACATTTAAATACAATTTGGCTTATAATCGTATATACATTTAATGCACATAAGCCAACAAGTGTGTATTTTAAGCATGTAAACACATTGACACAAACATACTAACAAATCTAATTTTCTTTGATTTGTTATCATCAAAATCATACATTTTGGCATAAGACCAACAATCTTGTCATTTTTATGTTGACAAATCACTCTATGCTATAAGAATAACAATATACAATTTAAGCGTATTATAGCATGAATATAGAGTCTTCAAGGCATGACTCCCCCTCACATAATGCACATAACACATAATGCATATACGTTCTTCCTAAACATTAATATGTTTGTTGTCATCAAAACCTTGCAAATACCTTCGGTATGAAACCTAAGGATTAACATTCTCCTATTTTTTGATGATGGCAAACTATTGATGTGTTTGTCAAGATAAATTCAATTCAATTAAACTCCCCTATCACCTTGCCTTGATTTAAGATACAAATGCAACAACATTTAGACCACATCTTAACATCAAAAACAAAATCACACATCTTTCTCCCCTTTTGTCATCAACAAAAATAAATAATCACAATAAGGAGGTATAAGGTATAACATTCAAGAATAACAAGAAAAGCATTAAGTGTTTAAACACATAAGTGTACTTTTCTATTTCTCTCTTTCGCATAGCAAGACATAGAGCATATATTTTTCTTCTTAAAGTTTTATTCCTTTATATGCAATGTTATCATTCCATGTTTCTGTCTCCCCCTTTGGTATTCAACCAAAGCAAATAGATCATGTAAGCTTAAGCAATCATACAATTCTCAACAATTTGTCTTTTCAAGGTATTCATCCCAAGTACTCGTTTAATTCATCATACATTTTCAATCAATCATCATCATTTCATCACACATGTATTTTATCACTTATTTTGCTTGAGAAATTAATGTTTCAAATTTTTCTCAAGAAGCACATTATGACAATAAAAAGATTTGTTACCAGTACTTCCCCTTTTTAAGATTGGTTGTACTCCTTGATCGGATAAAACCTTTGACGCACGAGGAGACGCATCTTCTTGAGATTTTGACATGGTAGGTTCACTTTGAATTTCATCTTCTTGAGTACCTACACTATCATCATGCTTTCCTGGCACAAGGGATTAACATCATCTAAGTTCTTTTGCATTTCAAACATGATCAAGAGCACAATCAATCAATAAACTTTGGATAACATGATAGAAAGATATTTCAAGATTTCTTTCACAATGCTCTAATGAGAAGTTTTGAAGCAATATTGCAATCAAGCACGCGAGAGCATTGTTATCATCATATTTAGAGGCAATTGAATGAAATACATTATCGAGCATACCTCTATACTTCTTTTGTCAACCAATGAACCTTTTCGTAACTTTGTGGAGTTTGGTTGATAGACTCATTTTAGTTCTTGATCACTTTGACTCTCCATTCATTTCTAAATTGAATTTGCCTTTGCAAGCTCGTAGAGAATCCTTCTCAAGGAGATGAATTTGTTTTACCAATCAACAATCTCATGTTCAACAAGGTCAATTTGAATCCTATTTCCAAGCTCTTGGAGAGGTTTCCTCAAGAGATGTATTAGTCCCATAAATCAACAATCAAATGTTTAATGCATATATATGCTTGCAACAAAATCTTTTCAAGATTAAACTTAAGTAAGCATTCTATGTCATGATCAAGTATTGTCATTGTCATTTAGATGAATGAGTAGTTTCAAGATCGATGACAAAGTTCATGTGTGCATGATAGAGAGAAGTCAAGCATTTCAAATATCACAATCATCACACATTTTGAATGTAACACCCTGACCCCTCATTAGGTCCTTGATCCCAAAACCCCAAGGCACGAAAAATGAGAAAAAACGGACGGAGTTTCTCCTATTTTTAGGCCAAACCAACCTGCACGCAAAAGAATCATCATATAAGAAACATTGTATATAAGCATGATTTGGTCTATACTAGTTCATTTTTTTGTTTACTCAGTAATTCTAGTACTTCTCTTAGCAAAATAGGCTAGAGTGTTCTAGGTTAGGTAGCTATCAACTAAAATATTACATACCGCTAATCTAGGTAAGACTTTACTTAGTTACATTCTTTACATCCAACAAATATATACAAGGTACGCAGGCTTCAAAAGAATACATAATATTCACCAATTTACATAGAACATCTACCTGAAAACCAGCACAAACACTCAGGGAGACTTTTGAGCCTCCTCCTCTGCAACCTCAGGAGGAACTGAACCTGCCTCACCTGAAATGGTTAGAAAGAGAGGAGTGAGCAAACATTGTTGCTCAGTGAGGGAGAAAAACAATTATCCGGAGAGTTTTGAAAATGGTTTTCGTACAATGCATATAAGTCATATAATTAATTAACAAAGAAAAATACTAGCTCAAAATAATAAAGTTAAGTACCATATTAAAAAAAACTATAATCAAACATTAACGACATATAATCAATTAAAAACAATAAGGCAATCATAAGGGTGCCACGTAATATTCAAGAGAACCTATTAATATCACAAAATTTAATAACCCTTAAGCAAAGAATGCAATCATAGTTAACTTTCCAATGACTTAGAGCCCAAGCAAAAGTTACATAAAAGGATACGAGGTGACCACGAGCATGAACCACGAACCACGAGCCACGAACCACGAACTCAATAAGATAATCATAATGATATCAATAAGCCGGCATCCCTATACACCAAACGGGGGTTCTCTGGATGTAACATTCCATTAATCCTATAACCTAACTCTCCCAGGGCGGCATCCCTAGCGAGAGAGGAACTAGGTACCATGGTAGCTGATGTATACCGGCAAGCCCGATGTCGCCCGGCTTCCCCAACACTACCATGCCCAAATGGTTGTGTAACCATGATATCGATAACAAGGGATATGAGTTTACACTTGATGGTATCTAGGAATACAAGGAAAACCGATTCGATAACCATATAAAGTATCCAACAATCAAGTCATAATCATAATTCTTATGCAAATCATTTAGATTTACACAATAACCTCATAAAGTAACATCTAAATACCACATACTACACTTAAACCACGTAATTCACAATCATGCTTATGTAAACACTTTATGACACCATTAAATGTTACGAAAACTCATTTCAAACTACAATTACCACTTAACCCCAAAAATCCCCTTTGTCCATTAACACTACAACACCTTAATTCATTCATTAAAACAATGCCATAACCACACCATAATCACTAATTAACACATCTAGCACTAACCAACACCCCCAAACACACCCGGTTAACAAAACACACACATGGCCCCTTTGTGTTCAATTGCTCATATTCCAATTCTAACCCTATTCTAGTAAATCTAAGCCTTTATCTAGCCTCAAGAACCCTTACGACACTAGTAGTAAGCATTTAACTCATTAGCTACCATAACCCTTTTATGTTCAAACTCATTTTATCAAGTTCTAAGCAAATTCCAACCATTTTAAACATTAATCTAGGTTCAATAGCATTTATGGCACACTTAGATAACCTAGAACCAAGTTCAAAACCATTAAACACCAATTTGCCCTAAAATTTACTATTCATCCTCTTTCTTCAAATGCTCCCATATTAATTCTAGCCATAGTCTAGCTATTATAGGCCTTAGAATAGCTATTTAAACATTTATGACACAATAATTAAGCATGAGATCAAGCTTTTACTCAACTAACAACAATCTTTGCACAAAGTTATTATTCATTGTCTTCTACATATCACCCATGCACAAAAGTTAACTAAACACTTGCAAAACTATCAAAAGCTTACTCTACTAACTATAAAAGTAACCAATCTTGCAAGATTAAGCATTAGATACAACATATATAACAATATCAACATTTTACATAAACATGAGATAAACTTAAAATGCAAATAATATGCTATTCCCTCACCAATAGGAGTTGCTAGAGCTAAGAAGAAGCTTGGTGTGGTCTTAGATTAACTTAAAATGGCTTGAAGATCAACCAAGAAGCAAACGCTACCACAATTTTTCTTTCCTTGTTTCCTCTCTATAGCCGACGAGTGGGGGTGGTTTTTGGTTCTTTTGTGCTATTTTTTGTATATTAAGTATGTGTGTATATATATAAGAGTATGGTATAGGCTTAGGAATTGTTTGGGTAAGGTTTTGGGCTTGGAATTTATGTAGACTAAGCTAAACATAGCCCAATTAAGCTAAGACTACTAATTGGCCTAAAACACAAGCTAGATATCACTATTCATGCGATATACAAAATAATTTTTCTACCCGACTTCCCGAAGTGCTATGAAAATAAAAATTATGAACGTATGCCCAAAAACAAATATATAAAGAGGAAAAAATGTAAACTTTGCAAAATAAAATACTTTAATTTTTACTTCGAGCTCAGGGCTCGTTTTAAAATGATAAATATTAATTTACTAGATGTAAAGAACCATCTCACCTAATACAAATATCAAAATAATAGGTTAATTATTTTATTTGAATTAATTAAATGTTAGCACACATTGAAAGGAATAGAAAAATAAAAGTAGAGAAAAGTAAGACTACTAAGTAAATTCAAAAGTGAAAATAAACACATATACACATATAAACACTTAAGTAACACCTAATTATATGCAAATATGTATAATGTACTACATGCTAGGTCTAGGGCATCACTTTGAATATTCCAATGAGCCATGTAAAACTTGATCTTCTATGTCATACCATCAATTTTGTTCATTTATCTCATCAAAGAGTTTCACATCTTATCTAATCATATTTAATCAATGATTAATCACTTCATCGAGTATCACACATATTTTCATCATAAGGTAAAGTTTAAATCAAAATGTGTACCCTAATTGAAAATGCATGTCTTTTAAGAAATTAACCACACATTTCATACTTGCACCAATTTTCACTTTTATCCTTTAATAGTATCAAACTCAAGTATAATTCATTTGCATTAATACTTCTCCTACTCTAGCATTCACATTATCCAGTTCATGATGTAACTTCTAAGATGACACAATAATGCATATATCACTTAAGTTCATCAAAACTCATTTAAGCACATACTTTCAAATAAATAGTCATCAAAACACAAATCAATCAATAAAAACTAATTCAATAAGCATATAATGAAAAAACAATTTCAATGTTCCCCATGCTTCCTTGTTTTGATCTTGTCTTTCTCATGAGTAGCATCACCTTCAAGTTTGGTGTTACTTGACATTCCTACAACAATCATGGCAAGATCTAGGTACCCAACTTTAACAGTGTCCTTGGGGATTAGTATCATTTGTAGTGGCTTTAACAATCCATTTATGCTTTAGCCACTATGAAACTTTTGATCCACATTCAAATAATTTTGTATTATGAAACAATAAAGCAAATTGTTCTATTTCACCATAATATGTATAAGCATGTTGATTTACTTTAGAGGAAGATAACTCATTGTTATTTGAAATTTTGAAAAAGCATTTCTTTAAGAAATTTTGATTGAGACATGATGGTTTATATCCTAACACATTCAATTTACATACTATGTATCGTAAACCATGCATAATATCCAATTTCTCTTTTTCCTTTCAATATTTAATAATTCTTTCATTCAACTCATCATACTTTTTCTTCAAAAAATAAATTTAATCTTTTAACACTTTGTCAAACAATAAAGTGTTTTACATTTCAAACCTATTGTTAGTTTCAATAACATGAGCATTATTCTTTTCAAATTCTTTTAAATCAAGTATGGCATCTTCCACTTTTTTGAGAAAGCTGTCATTTCTAGATATAGAAAACATTAATTAATTATTCACATTATAGATGACTTTCTCCAAACCATCCATTGTAGGATCATTGTTACTAGATGAGGAACAATAAAATTCATAAGATAGATTTACCTTTTCATCCATTGTAACAAAGCATGCAACATTTTCTTCTTCTCTTTCTTCTCCACTATTATATCCTTTTTGTTCTTGATATAGTTCTTCAAGGAGATTCCATATCTCATGGGTGGATGTACATTCTTGAATTTGTTCAAATTGCTCATTGGGTATTACATAATAGAGAATATGCATAGCTTGAGCATTCTTGGTTAGCTTAGCAATGTTTTGCTAGGTTGACTAATCTTTAACTTCATATGGCCCACTTTCAACAATTGTCCATAATGTGTAATCCACGGATTGAATATATGTTGGCATATGATTTTTCCACCTCATGAAATCAGTGCCTATAAACAAATGAGGTCTGTCAATTGAATATCCTTCAATGTGAGGAGATGTAGTAGTAATTGTCATGATCTTTGCTTTACTAGCGATTAAGCTATATGTAAAGTCCTAGCTCTACATACAACTTGTTAGCCTAAAATATCCAAAGAGGGGAATAAATTAGGATATGGAGGCAATGATAATACTTTTTCGGATATGTTTGCAACAAGTAAATTCTATCAAGCAATTTAACAAACACTATGCATGCACAAAAAATAAATAGATAAGGAGAGAAGAAAGAAAGAGATAACACAATCGATTTTAGGATGGTTCGCTAATCTAATCTACCACCTAAGGTCTTCTTCCCCTTAGAATTTTTACTAGCTCCACTAGTAGTGCTTCTTTACAAGTTGGTGAAGCACAAACCAACAATACAAATCCACTCTTGCACCCACAAGAGCAACCCACTCTTGAATCCACAAGAGCAAA
The DNA here is from genome assembly GCA_037974665.1 of Ehretia macrophylla. NCBI lineage: Eukaryota > Viridiplantae > Streptophyta > Magnoliopsida > Boraginales > Ehretiaceae > Ehretia > Ehretia macrophylla. The sequence goes on from CM075775.1 coordinate 12,044,106, forward strand.
TACAACAATCTCTTGAACCCACAAGAAATCAACCACGCTTCTTCACAAGTAGGTGAAGTTCAAACCTACAACCTCTCCTCCTTTTGAATCCACAAAAGATTTTTCCATACTCTTCTCTTTAAAATGATTCTCTCAATCCTAATCTAGAGCCCAAGATTGTATACAATACAACCAAGAATGTGTATATATAAAAGTTACAAAGTTTTAACTCTTCTATGAGTTAGATAATACAAATGAAGCTCTTTGAAATCTTAATGTTTTGCAAGATAAAGCTCAATAAATGTTCAAGCAATGTGTTTTGAATGATATGAAAGCTTTAGAACAATTGTTTGTAGTTTGAAAAGGTTTAAAGTGCAATGGGAGAGTTTAGAAATATATAGAGCCTCTTTTTACCAGCTAGTTAATGACTCTATTTTTGAATGTCGGACGAGCAGTCAGCTGAGTCCATTCATCCGACTATTCATCTGACTTGTCCTTTGTACTCTCTGGAATAGTCGGCTGAGTAAAGTAGGACGAGTCATTCATCCAACTTGATTTATCTGACTTGTCCATTTTGCAATAGGACAAAAGGAAAAAAAAGTCTTAAGTCATTTTTTCAAAGGAAAAACAATGTAGATTCGTTTGCAAGCCGTTTTAACCCAAAGCCGATCTTTTAGAAAATCTTTTAACAACAAATTTCTCAAAAAAGAAGAGAAATCAAGAGAGAGAGAGAGAGAGAGAAAGGAAGAAGGAGAAAAAGATGGATTCTTCAACCAACATGGTAAGTTTCATTCAAGAAAAGAGAAATTTTATGAAGCTTTACCTTGAACTCTTAGCATACATATACATGCAACTGTATGTAATGGTAGTAACTTTGAAACCCAATTATTTTGATTTTAATTTAGAAAAAGATTTGATATATTAATGGATTTTGAATATAGTATGCTAATAATTCAATTTATGAAGCTTTAATAACTAATTAAAGGGATGAAATGGTGGGTATGATGATGGTGTGTCTATTGTGTGTGCATATGTGTAAAGTTGGGGCTCTGGGTATGGTGTAGAGTGTGTTAGTGGTAGTTTATCTATAGCCCTGTCATAGTGTTTGAAGGAGTAATATGCATGTGTGTATTGGTTTGGGAAAAAGGTAATAGTGTGTGTTCAAATCATGTGCGGTGTGTTAATGAAAGAGTTTGTTTATGTTTGTGTCATGTGTAGATTATAATAGAAATTAAAGATTAGTTTGATGGTGTAAGAAGATGGGCCAGGTCTCTTGGTATGTATATATGCACCTGTGTTATGTATTAAGAAGTAAGAGAAGTCATGAAATAGTAGAATAGTTTTATCGTGATAGTTTCAAAAGAATTTAATATAAGTATTAAGGTATCATCTCGTAAATTTTAAAGAGCCTTTTAGGTTATTATTTTGCCTGTATACCCTCGGAATCTACAATTAAGATTATATGATTTCTACATCCATAGATCTATTATTTAGATCATGTGATTTTCACCTTCATAATCCTTTTCTTAATGGGCACTAGCAAGCTTGCCCTATTCCAGAAGACTCAAAGCGTGATTATGGTGCTTTTCCTTCTCCCCTCTCCCCCATAGGGTTTCCCTTGGCATGTCTATTTATAAATTTGTCTTGTCTTGTGGCCTAAGTCGGGCCTTTGGCCATATGGGTTTGAGTTAGCCCATACCCAATTATTTACTAACAACTAGACCTAGGCCTGGGCTAAATTCTGCAACTATAGTTAAGTCCCCTATTCTATAAGTTGAAATATTTTCGAGTTAGAGAGTAACTAAACATTACACCCCTGTGAGACTATTTTCAAACTTTTAAATTTGGGCCACATCCCCTGTAGGGTGATTTCGGGCCTGAATGGGCCGTATCCCCTGTGGGGTGCTTTCAGGCCTGAGTGGGCCGCATCCCCTGTGGGGTACTTTTGGGTCTAAGTAGGCCACATCCCCTGTAAGGTGCTTCGGGCCTAAGTGGGTCACATCCCCTATGGGGTGCTCGGGTCTGAGTGGGCCGCATCCCCTGTGGGGTATTTTGGGCCTGAGTCGCGTGGACATATATAAGAAGTCCGTAAACTTGTTGACGCTCACGTGGCTTGTATGGATCGCTGTTTGCATTATATTCCTGCAACCACAAGTACATAGTTCCACATACATATGTATATATTATACTGAAATATGAACATTAGATAAAAGTAAGTTTAACTAAATCCACACATTAAAATTAAGTTTTAGCTCCAAATAGCAAAAGAGACTAATAAAGATGCATTTTAAAGTCTCTTTTAATTGACATAATTGTTGGCCATGCTTAAAAAAGGCAAAGTTCATGTGAATGTAGCGGCAATGACTAAGGAATCATTTTGGATATGTTCGGCACCATCAATGAGATTGAATGCAATCTTTATCGGACTGCCATTGCTTTTGGTTTTTGGCGATAAAGTTTGCATTACATGAATCTCAGTCATAGCGTTTACCATCTCCTTAATGTTCAACCACATTGGGTATTCATCATCTTTGCAAGCTAGGCCTGAATTGGAGCAAACACAATATGTTGAAGGGTGGCCTAACAAATATAACAAATTAAGCATTGTATGCACAATTGGATCAAACACCTTTTATTCTTAAATAGGATCTTGCTATATGTTTCTAGAGAAAACACTTAATGGATAAAGCACAATGCTAGATTTCATAAAATTTCTTTTCGACTTAACCATAATCATCTTCAATAGCCAAAAATGTTTCTACTTGACTACAGTGGTTGTGCAGTAATTAAGCTACCAATGCACTGTAATCTTTTTCTCCAACTACTACTACATGTAACATAAGCCACTAAGGAAAGAAAAGATTGAAAGCATAAAACTACCAAATATCTAACAATAGCACTCAACAATCTACCACAGCTTGATGGAGCCGACCAATAAAAGTTTTAATTGCAACATTTTACTGATGATGCTACATAACCTACATACAATCAAAATAACAAAACCTCAGCTAATGAAAATTAGGATATTCATTTTTTTATGAGTACACAAACCAGCCAATCTTCAGACCTTATTAGACCCCTAAAACGTGCAGATCAAACGGGTGACAAATAAAACATTCTATACTATTAATCGTAACATTAATGACAACTCACCAAACATCAGGACAACTAAGATGGTTTACTTGTTAAATAATAAAAAGCTTGAGTGAACATTCAAATAGAAATTTCTCTGTAGATTAATGATTATCATAACGAAGCTAAGTGTTAGTCGAAAAGTGAATTAGATCACCTCTGCAAGTGATTTGCTCATAAAGTTGATCATACAGATTCTATTCATAACCCCTATTATAATAATATATATGCAAAGACTTGAACTGTGAATGTGATCAAATGGTTATATGCAAACAAGTGTTATAATATTAACTATTGGTAATAGCTTCTGACTTGATGTAAATCAAAAAGCAGGGAATGACTTAAGATGCAGTAAACTAAATAAGGTGCACGATGGAAAGAATGATGTCGCGACGTGAAACAAAATGTAAATTGGGAAAACTTAAACAAATCAGTTGCACCAATGGTTCGATCATGAATTTAATCAAACTTGTTATATGCACACAAAAAGCAAACTAATTGTATGCATATGCCAATATAATATTCAACCGTGAATTGGATCAAATTGGTTGAATCTCATCAAAAACTCAATGTTATATTAAATCTAATATTATAATACAAAGGCTGCTGACTAGATGTATTATAAGTTTTAGATTAAAATGTTCATACAGATTGGCTTCTAACATTAACAGATATAATATAATATGTGATCCTTCATATAATGAACATAATTACCAAAATAATAATGAATAAATGATAACATGTGAAACTAAAGTCAAGAGAAGACCTTGAATTACTAGACTAATCAAAATCAAATAGATGCCTATTGGATGTATATTTTTATATATGAACGAAAATGAATTTAGCACCAAAAGGATAGATATATGGAAACCAGTAAAAGATGACGGCACAGATGTTAACAACAGAACACAAGAAACGCAGATCTGCTATGCCTCTTTGTTTGCAAGAGTTGAATTCTACCAAATAAAATTAAGGTAAAAACCCATTAGTACAAAGAAGAAGAGGAAAAGAAGGACGATTAAAATCTTTTGGGAATGGCCAAAGGTTGCTAATGGCCCCACTGTGCGCACCAAATTGTGGACCCTCAGAATCTACAATTAAGATTATGTGATTTCCACCTCCAAAGATCTATTATTTAGATTATGTAATTTCTACCTTCATAATCCCTTTCTTAGTGGGTACTAGAAAGCTTGTCCTATTCCAAAAGACTCAAAACATGATTATGGTGCTTTTTCCTCTCCCCTCTCCCCCCTTAGGGTTTCCCTTGGCATGTCTATTTATAGATTTGTCTTATCTTGTTGCCCAAGATTGGCCTTTGGCCATATAGGTTTGAGTTAGCCCATACCCAAGTATTTACTAACAACTAGACCTAGGTCTGGGCTAGATTCTGCCATTACATTGCCTAAGTTAGATATTTCAATTTGATCTATTGTTATGCAATGATAAATTTAGCTTTGATGATTTAACTTTAGACAGAAAGGTTGAATAAACTTGAGGCTTAATCGAGGTAAGTCGGCCCCTTTTGGCATATTATGTATGTTTTTTTTTTTTCTTTCGATCTTTACATTGATTATTAAATTTGAGTTTGGTTGATCTAATCTTATTCTTCGGACTTTTTGGTAGTAATCTCTTTATTTGGATGTCGAGTATTTGTGTCAAGCCCAAAACCCGGTCCAACAGGGACCAAGCTCAAGATGCAACGACACATGGACTTTATAATGCTTAAAATATGAACAACCCACGAGACACCACAAAACACGGCATTCATTCTCAAAGGTCCGTGTCACATAACAACATATCAGCACATCTCTCTCGGAATACACTAAACTCACATTCGAACGCTTAGCAAAACTAGACAACTCTTTTAAAACTAAAGCATTCTTGAGTTTAAACATGTGCTAAGATATAAAACTAGCTAGTTGTTATCACGATTCAATGTGACCAACGATATATATACAACAAAACACTAAACTTAAAGAAAGACAAGTTAAATCATCAAGTATACATTACATGAACTTCAAAAGCTTCTAAGCAATAAATCTAAACAACAAATAACATTCTTTTCATCAATAGGACATATCATACATAAGTCACATTCTCAGCTCATTAACTGCTCCCTCGTGCACATAGTCTACACCGTGAACACCTATAACATGCATTAAAGAGGAGTGAGCTAAATAGGCTCAATGAGATAAGATGAAAGGAAGTTTTGTACACTTTAACCTGTGAACCATTTGAAACACATAAGAAACAACATATCACATTTATAACCAAGCATTCACATTCACTTAATAACTTTGAAACATTCACGCTCACAACACAGTAAAAGGATACCGCTTTGGAGCACTTGTTGATGTCGACACTTGTAACTTTTTCACGAACTCATCTCATACACTTATCTCTCCCGCTAGTACACTCTAAATGTACACGAATTTACGACCCAATCACAAAAGAGAAGGAATAGTACATGGTAGTCGTGCAATTACCGGCAAGCCCTATGCTGCCCAGCACGATATGACGCTACCATGATGCAGTAAAAGTTGCAACCTATCACATAAAGGTATCCACCCAACGCTTCGCATCACATAACATCAAACACATTCACACATTTGCATGAAGCAGACTATCTCTCAACCACATTAAACACTAACAACACATTCATTTATCAACAAAGTAGGTTTTCAACCATTAACAACATTTACAACACCTTTCAACAACTACCCATTTCCATTAATTACGCGTCACAAGAACATATACTCAACGCACTAACACCATCTAAACATCGTATAAGCCCTTTCCATTGTCATATTACTACCCAACCCTTAACACATCCAACATTTAGAAAATATTTAACCACTTTTAAATCCCTACAACACATTTATTCTCTACAACACATTCATTCTTTATAACACATTAACACCATTTAAGCTTCATAGGAACATGATCTCTACACATTAACTTCAATTAAACCTTGAAAGAACATGATCTCTACAAACCAACTCTATTTTTTTAACATCATTTAACCATCCTATGAATCTCTACAACACATAATCTCAACACAATCAATATAGCAACTAACTACAACACATTATGAACCCATTACAACAACAAAACCAAGCATTAAACAAGCCAAACATGCCAATCTCTAAAATTGCATCATTGCTGGAATTTTGGGAAATTCATCAAAATCAACCCCTAAATTCACCAAATTCACTCCAAAGCCAAGAAATCTTATCCCAATCACATCTATATAATCATAAACAGCAAAGCCAACTCAAATTCTCAACTTCCAACCAACAAAGTTAGCATAAAATCAACTATTTTGTCTCCAACAAGTTCATATGCATATATAAAGCTCTCAAATCACTACTACAACATATATTCATCTCTACAAGCATTTATAACACAATTATATATAATTTCCATGAATTAAAGTAAGCATACACAAGCAATAACTTGAAATACTCACCTAAAATTGTGGAAAAAAGGCTAGATAAGGCAAGAACAAGCTATGGAGAACATACTTTGAGCAATTTCCACTTTGATTTGGCTTTGAAATGCAAGAATTCTTTTTCAAAAATAGCAAAACTAGTTTTTTTCTATTTTTCCCTATTTTTTCTTCCTAGGGCCGATTTTCTCTAGGGCTTTCTAGTTGGTTCTCTTGTTTTGCTAGGTGTGTTATATGTAAAGGTGTAGTATATAATGTATGTATTGGTCAAATGGTCAAATAAACCCAATTTTGCAAAGTCAAACATAGTCAAACATGGTATACTAAGCATTAATCTATTATGTTTATATGTATTTATGTATGTATCATATATATAAGAGTAAAAATAAGTCAAAGATGGTCAAGCATGGTTCGTTTAGCATAAATATGACTATATTTATATGTTTATATGTAATTTAAATGAAAATATGATTTAGTAAAATAGATAAACACATAATTAGCACATAATACTGTCAAATAATATCTAAAGTAAATAATTGCACACAAAAGGCACATTAGTTCATGCTTGGGTCTCACAATTTGTCTTAGTTACTTGATACACTACTTTGGTGTAAGCTTCGTTATGGTAACTTTATTGCTATTACATAAGTGTACTACCCTTTGTATATCTCAATTGATTATGGTTAGCTCATTTTGTTGTTATCCTGTTAATCTTAATTACTTTGAAAATTGTTTTGAGGACTATTCTATTGATATTGATTTGGAGCTATTATATTTTAATTACTTCAGGTATTTGGTCATGATATGTTGTGCTTTGTCAGTTCGCTCGTCTTTGTTCTTGGTTAGTTGTGACACAAGACAATAAGGTGAAATATATAGCCATCAATGGCCTCTAGGCATATGCTTCGTTATGTCAGAAGATTGAGTTATTTGTTTTGATATCCAGAAGGTGGGATTGAGGCCAACAAAGGCCAATGTGATCTTCGTTAGTTATATAGTACTTCGTTAGTTATATTGTATTTGTCACAGCTAGTCTTGATATGTCAGCTTTGATTTTGATTCAAGATGTATCATTTGAGTTCGTAATTTCTTTGAAAGGACCCTGTTTGACTTTCAGTAAATGATCCCGAATCTGATTGTTAGTTTTATTTTAAATATATTTGGACTACACATGGTTTATTAAGAGTGTCCTTTTTACTGAGCTTCTTTTGCTCATTTTAGTTGTTTATTAAGACTTTCAGCATTTTGGACTGGATAGACTTAGTGTAACGCCCCAGTCCTTCTCGAGGCCAGAGTTCCCGATCCCACTCCCACGGCACGAAAATACAAGGGAAAACAAACAGAGTTTTTCCTGTTTATAGGACTATCAGTTCACCTGTAAACAGTAAATTTATCCTTAAAACCACAACCCATCTCCAACATACAATCGCATCCTCCAATGTCAACACATACAACAAACTCGTCAAGGCCATCCGAGCCTTGGAACTTAACAAAGTCCACAACAGGCATGCATTAAACTGAAAAATCTCTAAGTTATAGGATTGGTTATCATACTACTCTAACATTATCTATTTATCTTACTTATGTAATAAGTCCACATACATTAACCTTTCATACACAAGCCTGCACGAAGGTTAAGTATCAAAAGTACTTTAGGTTATTACAACATTTACAATACTACTAGCTATAGGCTTAAACCTTACAGCTCTTATACAGTTCCAAAATGGCACAACTTTACATAAAAACCTTAAGGCCACCAAATAGGCTATAAGAAACTACTATACACACGGCACTAAGGCCCTCAAAACATATACATAACATCCACTAAGGCTAGCATCGAAGTATCACACACGGTCAAGAGGTCTCACGAGTCTTTTCCTCTACAGGTTTAGGAGGAGCCAAACCTGCCTCACCTGAAATGTTATAAAGAGGGTGAGCATACTAACCACATATGCTCAGTGAGGAAGGGATACATATAAACAGGGAGTTTTTGAAACCATTTCGTGCAATGCAGTAACAAGTGTCAATCTAAGTAATACACGATATTACAATACTAGGTAACACATGATGCGTATAAAATGGTGCATTATAAATAGGTATAGAATAACCAAGTTTTAATAATCCGCAAGTGCACGGATCTTGTAGTATAGTGTGCTCTGAGTGCGGAGTTGAATTTCACAAGGAAGCGCATTAGCTAGTTAGTGAAGTAGTATGCGAAAGTGTTAAAGTATTTAAGTAACAGTTTACAGAAGGTGTTTGATTAAACAATACTAAACTAAACTATCTAAGTTAAAACTAAGTATTTGTAGAATATGCAGGGTAGTGATCTAGGGGGATAGACATGCAAAGAGGCAGTTTCTAAAGACTCGGCTTCCAGGTTCGCTAATTCTATGCAAAAGGTTTAAGCTATAAGCATTACCCTAGTTAATTATCTTAGTCTATTAAAATCCCGATTACTAACTCTGATGTAGGTGTCGTTCCATCCTTCGTATGGATCTGTCCTTGCAACCTGGTGTAAAAGGTCTGTTTCAACTAAGTAATCAACATCTCCTTTCTAAACTAGAACTATGATATAACCTATAGTCATGGAATCTAAGGTTGTCAAGCTATTGATTCACTATTTAAAGTATGGATATATGGCACGAAAGTAAAGTTATCATAACGTCTATTGAAAAACATTACGTATGAAAGACAATAAGTAAAGGAATCATAATATCTATTGAAAAGAATTATGTATGAAAGACGATACTGAATTAAAGCAAGTCATATATTGCAATTGAATTAAATAACTGAATCCGAGACCATATATTAAAAGACTGTCATTTACAATATCTTTTCTAAGATAAATAACTCTACTCAAACATAATATTAAATACAAGTAGTACAAATAAGAGAGTCAAGAAAGGCTCCCCCGATATGAATACTTTGTATTTCTGATTCCCTAAATTTGAGCAGAGGTCCGACGCCAAATAGTTATTCAAGTGGAACTAATTTCCCCCGACTAAGAGCTACTAGGGATGAATTTTTTCCGAATAAGAGTTTTCATATTAAAAGCTATTCGGGCAGAACTTCTCCCGAATAATAACTACTTGGGTCAGATTTTCCCCTTAAAGTAGCTATTCAGGCCAAATTGCCCCGAATAAGAACTACTAAGGTGGGACTTCCCCCGTAAACTACTAATACTATTAAATTAAACTAACTACCTAATTAAACTAATTAGAACTAATTCATAAATTAATTAAAATATAATTAAAATCCAAAATTAATTACAATTTCCAATTAGGGAAGGGGAGTATTTATAGGCAGAATTTTAGAGGCGCGCTCGAGTGCCAGGAAGGTGCACTCGAACGCCAATCTACCCCAATTGTTGCCTGCTCTCCATGTGTCACTTTATGAAGATTCTGAAGGAGCGCTTGAGCGTGCTTCTGCTCCATCGTTGATTTGCGACATGTGTTTTCTTCGAGAATATTGTGGAAATTTCTCTAAGGGGCACTCGAGTGCCCTTTTGTTGACTTTTTGGCTCTTGAATTTTGACTTTGACTGGAGCATTGACTGAGGCGTTTCGGGTATTTTTCACTATTTTGACCCTCCAAAAGATAGATTTTGGCTAAAATCCCGCCGCGCGCACAGCTTTGTGTTTTGCTCAGAAGGTCGTTTCTATCCAAAAAACTGGTATGATTCGTCAAAAATAGACATAGATCACTATTCAAAATCATCCAGGTCAATGTTTCGAGTCCAATTTTGCATTAGTTTCGGCCAAATTTCTTCTCTATGAGCTTTATTCTTCCACCAGTTCCCATGCTTCCCCATTTCTACTTCTTGACTTGCAATTTGGATTGTTTTAGGTCTAACTTTCCACTTTTCAGTACTTTCCTATATTGCATCAAAAGTATAAAAGTGTTGCATTTATTCCAGAGTTAAGATACAAATATAGTATAAATACAATGGTTTGAGTGCTGCAAATACAGTCACATAAACACGTAAACATATGAATCTAAACATCACTCAAGCACACGAGACTAGTTAGCACACAAACACATGAAATGAGATAACACACAGGTAATGAGACTATTCAACACTCAAGTAACGAGGTACACGCAGGCAATGCATTCAAGGAACAAGTTAACGAGATTAAGTATTACAATAAGACAATATAAACAAGTAATGAGGTGTCAAGTTTATGAAATAACCACTTATAAAAGGATACGCTTTCACGAAGTCTCGATCCACAAACCACGATCACGAGCCATGAGCCAAGATATCAATAGCCGGCATACTACCTTATAACTCCAAAGGGTGTACTCTGGATGTACCCGGAATCCTACGACCAAACACTCCTGAGGTAGATCTGTATGCCCCCATGAGATGAACCACGCCTCTGAGGTAGATAGGCATGCCTCAACAAGAGTAGGAATAGGCACCATGGTAGCCGAGCTAGACCGACAGCCCGAGTCTCCTCGGAGTTTCTCAATACTACCGTGTCCGAAGGGTTACGCAACCCTACACCAGGACACAATATACACAAATAACACGAGAATTCACGAAATCACGATATATTAACATAACATATAAGTGAGGGACAACATAGTAGGTTGCCCTCACACACAAGTATCGAGGTATAGGCAAGTCTAATAGCATTTATATAACACAAGAAGTAATAAAATTAAGCAAGACATACATTAAGTATATATGTACAACGGGGATCAATATCACACCTCCCACGAAACTTCCCATAAGGTCATATAGACTATAGAAATGCAGTTAAATACACAAAACTAACTACAAGTCAACACAATCTCTAAAACACCCAATTCCCACATTTGCCCTTTGTTAACCTATGCTAATTAGCTTCAAACCACAGGCCAATGTTCAAGATTCTTAACCAAGCTATTCTATTCTTCTAGTTATACATTATGTCACTCCTAAGACCCATGAAACCATCCATTTACCCGCATTTACCATAAAAGCCCTATTTTCCCCTTTATGTACTATAACTACAAGTACCCTATTCAATGTTCAATTAAGCATCATAACTACACATTTAGCACTTCCTTACCCTAATAACACTAAATATAATGCTCAAATTCACCCAAATTCGCATTTACCCCAAAACCCCTTTGTAAACCAAGCTATTTATACACTTTTACTCAAGTCTCGGGCAATTTAAGCTCATACAATTATAATTATATGTTCATGAACATCTCTAGCCTCTATAGCAAGCATAAAATCAATCTAATAAGCAACTTTTAACAAAACCCTAGGTTTAGGCACTATTTACCTTCTTCCTTAATCAACCTTACACAAAATTCATTCAAACAAGCTATTAGATTGCACAAATCAAGTCTCTATCATATGATAACATCTCCCTGTGAAGCAATCTTGCAAGATATAATCAATAGCACAAATCTAGAAATTAAAGTTAAAGTTACAAAACTTGAAAACTCATGAAATGCAAAACCCTCACCTCCTAAGCTTTATGTGTGCTTGTGCTACGCTAGAAAGAAGTTGAAATCACCCAAGAATTTCTTGTTTGAGCCAAAGAGTGAAGAAAGCAAACAAAACTCTCCCTTTTTTCTTCTTGTTGGGGCCGACGGGTAGGGCGGACATAGAGGGAATTTTTCACTTTGTTTGTTAGCTTGTTAGGTGTTATAAGGTGCTTTAAGTATATATGCTAAGTTGTGTAGACAAAAATGGCACTATTCTTTTAAGACAAGTTCAATTAATAAGCTTAATGACTAATTAAAACTAGCTAAGTAGTCTTCAACTATTCTACTATTCATGCGATACAAGAAAACATTTTCTGAACGAGCTCTCTCAACATGCAATGCTCAAATTTTCATTTTTCTCATTCCTTTTATATGTTATATAATCTAGGAAAAATATTAATTCGGACAAATTAAACAGTCATTTTGCCACTATGAATAGTAACCAAGCTCAAAGTAAGAAATGCACATTAAAATGCACATATATTGTCATTAAGGTATTAAATGCACATGTATGCAGGTCCGAGGTCTCACATTTAGAGTTAACTTTATGGAATCAGTTCAAGGGATTGCAAGTATTTCTTTTCGAGTTATAGTTTATGGAGGATAATTTGTCATTTGTTATTATGGACTTTTGTTAAACAGTTAAAGTGTCACATTGATTTATTAAGGCCTTAGATGCTTTGATGGTTTATATTTTGCAATATATAATTTCTGGTTCTATGATATTTGAGCCTTGCAGGCTAAAGATGATATATCTTTATAGGTGCGGCATCACATCCCTTAGTTTGGCCCTGCCGAATTTGGGGGCGTGATAGCTACAATCTTGTGTGACCTTTTATCCTAGGTTCCTCGGCAATCAGTTCTCATTGCCTTCATATTTTACTTATGTTGGGAAATTTAGAAATCACGAAACAAATTTATGTTTGACAATATTGTGCCGTATCCAAAGAAAACATTTGTTGTAGCTCTTAATCTCGTGGCTTAGTTCCTAGATGCCAATTTACAAGTGAATGCTACAAAAGAGTACCAATAGATTTCTAGCTTCTCTCCATTGCAGTCATTACATTTGAAGACTATCATTTGCCATTATACAATTGCTTGATGCCCCCAAACTCAATTCAGTGGCATATCAGCTATCTTTCGAACCAAGTCTAACGCCTTGGTTTATAGTTTGGCCCAACATTTTAGAGCTAGTTCTGTGGTTCAGTTATCGGCTCTGTAATTAGGGATGTTTTCTCCTTCGCCCACTTGTATGATTACTCTTGATTCACGTATGCATTGGACAATAAGGAATTATTTTGTGTGCTTTGCGCCCCTCCACTTTAGGTGGACAGGCATCTCCATCCCCAGATAGCTGACATTCTCTTCTTCAATAACACAAATCCAAATATCTTCTTTCTCTATTGAACCAGAAATGGAGAACTTATTAGCTCGATGGCTTGCTAAGGAGGTACTCAATGGAACATTGCCTATACATTGCATAGGTTGTGTCTCATAACATTTTTTGGATATGTTGTCAGTGGCGGACCTATGTAAGTGAGGATGTTGGAAAAAAAAATTGTTTTATAGTTTTATTTTAGAGAAACCATTATATTGGACATTTTTTGCACATCCTGAACTCTGTTACTATACAAATGCACACCCTAAATGTGGGTGCTTGGATCTGCCACTGTCTGTTGTGTTTTGATTTTGACTATGTTCATAGTTTCTTTTTGTCTACGCTGTCTTCATCCTTTACTATACAAGGGATTGATTGAATTGTACATCTGTAACTAGTTTGTTTCAATGTAAAAAAAAAAGAATTTGTTATGAAATATCTATATAGATGTGGATATTCATGGACTATAGAAGATATTATTGATTGTAGTCCAAAATCAAGTCCAAGAGAACAAAGGCCTGCTATAAATTACTTGAAAAACAAGTTATGTTTTCCTATAAATAGAGCTCTCTGCATTGTAAATTTACACCAAGAAATTCAATACTAGTTTCTTCTCTCTCTTTCTCTATTATTTTTCTCTTTAGTTTTATTGTCTCTACTAGTTTACGCTTAGTTTTATAACACGTTATCAGTACAATAATCTCTATCACTATTAGATGTAAGAAGAGGAAAAGACAAATATGAAAGTTGTGAAGAAAAAGTATTGTTGACAACATGAAGATATTTCATCCCGCGACTATCAGTAGATTTTCTTTAAATCTCTTATCAATTTTATTTTGAAATATGTCTCATGATATCAAATCTCACGAACCAAAATTTTGTTATTTTATAATATTGAGCAATACAAATTTCCTAAAAAGTTCATATTTAAATCCATATGGTCGCGAATCTAAAGTTCATCGCTTTTGATATATCAGACAATAATACATATTTGTAAACCCTTGAGGTTAAAATCCATATGGATAAAATTTTGTAGAAATAATTTTAAGAAGGAAATCAAGCATCCCTAAATGATTGTGATAAAATAATGATATTCTTTCATCATTATCTCCATAAAGGCTAAAAGCCTAAATATATTATAATAAAGGATACATATATCCTTTCATAAAATTTGAGAAAAAATATATGAACATCACAAGGCAATAAATCTTCCAAAACTCACTATGAATTAATTTACCTGCAATTGCAAGATTTTAATATTACAAGTGAGTATAATTTCGCAATCATTATAATTATTTATACAATTTAAAGTATGCGATATTTTGACGAAAATATCATCCATTTTGCCAATTGGCTTATAACCATTCCTGAAGTGAATGATATATCATCTTAATATCATGGATGTGATTATAAATATTATGATAGTCATATATAACTCGAGTCCCAGAAAGCCTGAAAATAATCAGAAAGGGCATGAAAAAAAAGAAAAAAAAAGGTTAAAAAAGAAATCCTAATGATTGGTAATAATGTGACTTGAAAAGATATTAGACATATACTTCTCATATGTCTTGTTAATGTCTACTAAATTTTTATGTTATCTTTTCTTAATATTATTAGTTTTTGAATAGTAAGATCTGCACAAATTGTTTAATGCTTTATTAGTTACACATTTGTGTGCATGTAGACTAGAGGTGGCATTTGGGCTGGGACGACACAGGACCAGCTTAGTCTAGCATATGAAAATTCGAGCTCAGTCCAACTCGGTTGAAAGTGGGCTCGACTCAGCCCAACCCACCACATATAGGTGGGCTGAGTTAGGTCATATAATTTTTGACCCAACCCATTTGAATCCAGGCCCATTTAAGCCCATGCCTAGCTCAGCTCAGCCCAGCTTAAGCCCAGATAAGGCCTATCTTGAGCCCAGATAAGGCCCATCTCGAACCCAAATAAGGCCCAACTTGGGCCCAACACAAATTAAGCACAATTTGAGTTCACTTATTAAAAGAAATTGAAATATTATGCTTTATGTATATAATGTAAGTCGTAATAACTATTTTTTTAAAAACAAACTAACAAGTCGTAGTAACTATTTTTTTCTTAACAAACTAATAATAACAAGTAGCGAATTTATTTCATAAGTTGATATTAAATGACTTGTTATCAAATTTTTTTTATGATATTGTGAGTTTGCAACTTGCAACTTTAAGTTCTTTCATATTATTTTTAAAAGATTTTAGGTACAATTCTTTTTTACAATTTTTATAATCGTACATATAATTTTTCATATAAATACTTAGTAATATAGTGCTTTAGTCACTAAATATATTTAACTTTAACCACTGCTGCCTGCTCTCTTCTTCTTCGGCGCTTTCCAGTCCACAAACGTCCCCCTGCAAGAAAAGACCCCTTACTATAGATAGCCCCCATCCACTAACTCCCTCACCGACGCTACATCTGCACACATAACATACGTCAGTAAGCCCTATCTGCTAGCCTTCGATTGTATGGTTTCCTGTATCGCTGTTGAAACGTTAGGAACTATACCGATCGCTAGAAAGAAAGCAATCATCAAACCTAAACCTACAGCCTTAACCATATGGCCGCTAGCAGGGATTGTTATCTCCGCAAAATGTTGCTCATTCCCAAAGGCCGACTCCACCGATGCAAAAACGTCGTTCAACTGATGAAACAAAAACGAAATAGTTAATATACTACATTGCCAGCTCCTCATAGAGCACAGAACAGAGGAAATGCACATGGGTCTCCTTGAAGAACGAAGTCTAAGGTAAAGAAAAAAAGGTAGAGTGGGCGCACTTTTGCTCTACTTGGATTGGCATGGCTGTCCCCCTTTGCTGGTTTACTACAAGTCTACAACATTATATATAACTATATACATGAGAGAATAAAATCGTTCACGATGATTACATTTGTCAAGGGTTTAAAATCATTTTACGTACTTTGAACAACATGAGTATATAATTTACAAATATTGGCAACATCAATTTATATTTCCACTTAAATTTACAACTAGAATGCTTGTAAGACACCTTATATTTCAACACCTAAATGTCACAAACTATTTTAATCATGAAGTGGTTATGTATAAATGAAAGCATTTTTGGAAGAATGCGATACAATTGTATTAGTACAAATCTTATAATGTGAGGATATGTTAATATCTCAATATATATTTTGATGTAAAATAGCCTATTGAAGAGCTCTCATGAAAATAATGGTATATTTATACCAAATAAATGATAGAAGATTCTTGAAGAATCCAATTTTGTCTCGACCTGAAATTCAAACATTTATTAGATAAGAAAATTATTTATCAATCAGCTTATAAAGATAAAGTATTGAAGTAATAAAACTCATACTTTGAGTGTCCCAATGGTTTGATCTTCGATATTAAAGAAGCCTTTTTCATCCTAAAAAAAGAAATGAAACACTTATGGTCCTGAAATACCATGGTTCAATGAAATTGGTGTACCTTGATATTCTATGTTATTTTATTAGCAAGACATATATTACACGAATAAAAGTGCATCAAGATGCTAAATATGTATTTCATTATTATTTTGGAACAAATTAATATGAGAGTACTCATAATCAAAGTTGATTGTGTATGAAAAATGATGAGGTTTGGTTTGACTCATCACAAAGTAAGATCTTTATTCTCATATTATGGTACTCCTATATATTGATATTTTTCAAAGCTAACTATTGTTGTTACCTCCTCATAGCATGTTAATGTATTTATACTTTATGAGTAAATGATACTACATGATTATTAAAGTAAAGAAGGCTATACTAAGATGATAGAATCAAGCATATCACCTCAAAACACTTTTTCATGCATGTGCTCCCAAAGAAAGGCTGAATCATGTTAATCAAGTTCACTAAGTGATACTGTAACAAGTTTGTTCATGAAAAGATTGTCTACCACAACATTTGAAGAATTATTCCACAAGAATGGCATGTGTAAACTTAATAATCATTCTTGATATGCTAACATGATGGGGAGATAAATACGCACTGTACTTTTTTTTCTCTTCGCCTAAGTTTTATCCTACTAGGTTTTTATGGCAAGATTTTTAATGAGACAGTATGAAGCATATAACAAGAATATTGTATTCATTTTCCTTCAATAGGATTTTTTTTCTCACTGAATTTTTTCTTAGTAAGGTTTTAACGAAAATACTCAACCAGTTCTTCCTTAATAGCAATGGGATCTATAATGCATTGTACCTAGAGTGTCCAAGTGATTTTTAAGAGTAATTTTTTAGTCACTTCGAACTGGTTATTAATTTACTCATATATAAGTGTAGAGTTTATTCTATATGTCTAAAATTGATAGTCAACGTGTACTGTTTTAAGAATTTTTAATTTCTTAAATTCTATTTGACCTAACTGTAAAATTTTAACTTTTGAATTATAAAATTTTTAACAGTAAAAATTTGATTAAAAATACAATTGAACAAAAATTATTAATTATTTAATTTATTTTAAGCAATGTTAAACTTTTTAAAAATTTTAAAACAATGTTAAATTTTAAAAATAAAAAAAATATATATTTGAAAAAAAAAATTCTCACATTATATAAAAATAATTTCACAAAAATTCATTTTGAAAAATTCTAAATTAGAACTTGTTATTTTTTTTTAATTTTTTTCAACTTTTACTTTTACTTTTACTTAATAATAATTTTAAAAATGAATCAAATAGGTTTAATCTCAATTTTTTTAGACTCACAAGAAAAACCAATTCAATTCTCTTTTGTCTCCAGTTATTTCCTTTTCCTTTATTATCCTTTCCCCCTAATCCATGGAACCCTTAATAGATTATTTCACACTTAATTTTAAGTTACAGTTCTTTTAATTAAGGTAATTTGTATTAATCATTTCAGTCCATTTTCTTTATGGCCATCACTCAATTCTAAGTTACGGTTATTTTAATCAAGGTAATTTGTATTAATCATTTCAGTCTATTTTCTTTGTCACTATCACTCCATCTGTGTAATTGGGGCACCACAAAGTACACTTGAAAACAAGTTCCCACGTCCATATGCCCATTCCAAATATAGAAATCGAACGTAATTGCCTGCAAAATGAAAACAAAAAAGCAGTCAATAAAACAAACTAAACGTAAAATTAAGAAAATAAAACAAAAAATCCAACGCATCTACACGTATAATAAGCAGATGCTTTTTAAAATTTAAAAAAAAAAAAAAAAAAAGTTGGTAACGGAGAACGTTAATCCAAACGTCAAGGTTAACGGAAAGGTCAACAACACATCGGAAGACGTGAAAACCGCAAAAGAAAAATAAACAGAAGGTATATTAATATACGATGATGAAGAAGTGAAGCCCATCGAATATTAGTAAAATTAATGTTTGATTAGTCGCAATTAATCTCAAATTAATTAAGTCCTCATTGCAGTAATTTGTTAGAAAATTATTCAGAATTTGAAGCTTTTTGCAATTATGCACTGAATTCAAATTGCGGAAATTTAATTGATTTTATATTATGGTTGTGTTAATATATGTCTATGTACACACACGCACGGAGGTCTATGTTGTCGGAAAATTCTAGGGATTTCGATCACCGGAGTACACAAAAAAAGACTTCCCGTTGAGACCTCCACCACCTTGCTGACGTCACCACCACCTCCTGCTGAGGTCTCATCACCGCAGATTTTCACAAATTCCACGGCCGTGGCCGTTGCGCTGCCTATGCTTGCTGACATCACCTCCACCTTGTGCTGACGTCATCATTCATCAGCTTTGGACATGACGGAGAGGCGACTGGGGCGGCGTTGAAAGTTTTCCCAGCGTCGGAGCTGGTGTGACGACGGACGAATCAATGCCGCCAAGGCTCTCTTCACCAAGTCACCTTCCACGGCGCCAATTCTCACCAGCGAGTTCGCCATAGCTGACCGCCTAGCATCCAATCCGTTTGAATTACATGACGATGCGTGTCCACCGCCGTTATTCCTTCCGTTCTTATGCAAACTACACCGAAACGAACCGGGATGCGTCGTCGGGGCACACAAGCACATCCTCCTCTGAGCCGGTTTTTTACTTTCCACCTGGTTCCGGTTCCAATAGACCGAAATAGACCGGTTCGGAGAAACCGGCCTCCGGTCTATTGAGAACCGTACAGACGGAACGGAAGAAGTGGACTTAAACACATTCACGCGCGTAGGAGAAGTCGATCTATGCAACAAAGTAGAAGGCCGCGACGCTAAACTTGATGAAGCAAAAGCTGAGGCTGCCGAAGCAGAAGAAGAACTAAACGACGACGTCATGTTGTACCTTGACGAGTAGAATCTTCCAGAAGGAGATAAAGATCTTATAACTGGTCCACTACTTGATCGGCGAGACGTTGCCGCCATATTTTCGCTTTCAGATTTAGGCTTTTTCGGTTAAGCACTTAAAAGATGAGAGGAATCAAAAAATGAAAGGTAAGAAGGAATCTTTTTGTATCTTTATTTTCAAAAGAAGTGTTTGGCTGTCGAGTTCGGCAAACGGAGCTTCACTCAAGCTATGTATTTATAGGTGGGAAAGAGAGAGTGTGTTGATTTTTTGGTCCCTGGGATTCTGATATTTTGTGTTGTTATTTATGGTTTAGCCTCGAAAGTTTACAAAATTGTGGTTTTAGTACATGATTTCCATGGCGTGTTAGATATTTTGGTATAGAAATGATTTGATGGTCAATCGTGACAGACAAATTTACGCTGCTATGACTGGGTTATTATAATGACCAAGTTATTATGACCAAGTCATAATAATGAGAGTTAACTCATGTTGGGTACAATGATTATTCTTTTCGAAAAAAATAATAATAATGTATGTTTAGCTTTTGTTCTATTTATTTTTAACGTATAAAAACTATCATGTTTTAGAGATGAAATATATTATTTGGTTTACATAGTATGATATTGTTTTTACTTGGTGTATGTTAATTCTATTTGAATGGAAAATATTATATATTTCTTAGTTAGGTGTAACGTATATACTTAAAATATATTAGGCTTTTAAGATTTTGACAGTGATCATACAAACTTCTACATGAGTTTTCTATTAAAGAATTTTGGCATATGTTTCCTTAATTTTATTACATTGTCATATGAAATTGTTATATTTATTGAAAACCTATATTATTTACAACTTACTTATCATGTAATGTTATTTTTAAAGAAATTACAATGTCATGCTTTCGCATATTATTGTCGTTGGCTTGCCATGTCCATATCCATGCATTATGGATTACAGGTGAAAAATAAATATGCATTATCTAACAATATAGTTATCATATCTAATACTATTAGCAGATTCGATGAACCTTTCAAAAGTGTTAAGAGTAATTAAAACAAGATTTTCTTAATACACTTTAACTATAATGTTTTTAAAATTAAAACACGTAAAATGTCATCTTCTTGAAACAAGAAAAATGACATCAAACAAATTGATTATTTGCTTCTTTGCCAATCTACTTAAGAAAAAGAAAAGAAAAGAACAAAAAAGAAAAAAAGAAAAAAAAAGAGAAGAAGAAGAAGTATCTCTTTCCGTACGGTTTTGTG
The DNA here is from genome assembly GCA_037974665.1 of Ehretia macrophylla. Lineage (NCBI taxonomy): Eukaryota > Viridiplantae > Streptophyta > Magnoliopsida > Boraginales > Ehretiaceae > Ehretia > Ehretia macrophylla. The sequence continues at coordinate 12,065,110 of CM075775.1, forward strand.
GTCAATTTTCAAGAGTTTGGGGATCAAAGCAATAAATTAGGACAAAAACAATGGGTAAGAAACCGGAGATGCATCGTTTTCGAATTCCACTGCAATTTGATGGTTGGACCAAACCAAGGGCCATCTTATCTGTAAATTTTTTTTTTTGTTTTTTTTAAAACTACAGTTATATGTTTTGCTTGGAATCCGTGGGCTAATAATGGTGTAAAAAGACAAATTACTGAGCCGTTTGATCAACGGCTTCTGTCTAGTTTCTATTTGGCCCATCAGTGGCTGCCACGTATCCCATATGCAATGGTGACACATCCTATGTAGATTCCACGTATTGTGTACCATGATTGTGAAGTTGTTTATTTTATTCTCATGTGGATATGTTTGGATAGATCATAAGCGGTTCACATGTGGGTCGTGTCATACATTGTCCATAAAATGTGTGACACTTGGGCTCCGTTTGTTTGCCGTAAAATAACTTACTTGTGTAAAATATTTTCTGTGAAAAGTATTTTCTTGGAAAATAAAATATTTTACATAGTTCTATTTATTTGTCGTAAAATAACTTATTGATGTAAAATATTTTACTGGAAAATAGAATACTGAAAAATATTTTCTGGTGTTTGGATATATCGTAAGTTCGGTAAAATATTTTCTTATCCCAAAGGACATGAAAACATTTTACATAATTTTGTACTAGCCGCAATTGTTGACCGAAAAATATTTTACAGTTGACCAATTTTTCGGTGTTACCAAACACCGTAAAATTAAGAAAAAGCAGTCGCAATTTTTTACTGGAAAACATTTTACGGTTGACCAATTTTCCAGTGTTATCAAACACCGTAAAATCCAAAAAATATTTTTCGGTAAAATATTTTACAGCAAACAAACGGAGCCTTGATTTGTTTGCCTTTTTCTATTGTTAGGATATTTTAGGGACAACAATTAGGCCATATAACAATTTAAACTCATAAGTCAGTTTCTTTTATAGTCAGTAGGATTTACATATGTAAGTTTAATTAATATATGAGATATTGATATTAATTTAAACTGTTTAAAATTTTTTTCTTTGCTAACTTAACATGAACTAATAATAGAGGTATAGTATATATATATATATATATATATATTTTGTCGTTAGATGTATAATAGAAATCATAATCAATTTTTATTAAGCAAAATTAGAACACAAAGTCGCCATAGACATTTTGTCTAGTGGTATGAAATATTTCGAAATTAAATTTTGAAATATACATTTAAAGTGATATAAAATTGACTTAGATATCTCTCTACATAATAATAATTAAAAAAAAAAAGTTAGGACACAAGTTGGTAGTAAAAGCGCATGGTTATTGAGGGGTTATGGATTAATTTATTGGTTAATCATTCAACGTGAGCTTATGGAAATTGATTAGTCAGGGAAATATAGGAGGCCTTGGGAGGAGTAATGATTAGCAAGCATTTAACAAGATAAAAGGATTTATGACAAATAAAATAATTTGACTTCTCCAAATTTAATTATAGAAAATAAGTATTGATTCATTGATCTTGCCCTTAAAGCTTATAAGTAGTTTTTTGGTTTCTTTTGCCATGGTATCAGATGTATTATGGCCAACTTATATGGTGGTGCTTAAAAAATATTTCTCATTTGATAATTATAATTTTAATGATTATCATATAAGATCTTATGTTACTTTATTTAATTTTAATTAATTTTCGCATGAAATTTATATATATTTTTTTATGGTATTAGAGTTAGGTCTTAATCAAGTCTTGTTTATCCATGTGTGACCAATCTATTCTTGTTGCATATGTTATTTTATGTTTGCTCTCGTATTCAAAACGACTTCTTCAATTCTGATCACACATGTGAAAGAGTGTATATTGCATAAATATAACTTCGAAGAACACCATATGACTAATGGCGGACCCAGGCACCCGGAGTCAGAGAATGCCTGTAATGTACACCCGGGTCAAGAGTTAATAATTAGGGGTTGGAGAAAAAATCAATGCATAAATTATTTAAGCAACATTATGTCAATGATGAAGAAATAAGCACCAACACACATAACAATTATGAAAATATAAGCACTAAAACATATATGAAGTCTTTATAAATAGAAAAAGTACATCCTATATTTATTCTCGGCGTGATTTCATATTTTGAAATCGTTGAATAATCAACTCATTCTCAATGCTATTAAATACATCTTTTTCTATATAAGTTATCAATCAGTCATTCATCCAAACATCTCCCATTCAATTACGAAGGCGATTCTTCATAATTTTCATTTCAGAAAATGCTCTTTTTATAATGGTTGTAGCAATAGATAAAGTCAATACCAATTTAACAAGTAAATGCACTAACGGATAAACATGATGTTTTCTAGATTCAAGAATGATTAATATTTTCATCATTTTATTGTCACTTTGTAATAATTTGAGCACAAAATATTGTAGCTTGCTAAAAATAACTAGATATGGTTTATTGGCCGAGTATCAAGATTCAAGTATGTATTTCACAATTTGTTCATTAAGCCCAGTAAATTGAATTGAACATTCTTCCTAAAATTTGTACCGAACATGCTTAAAATCTTAAATATGCATTTCACTAAACAATTATCAATAATCATTTCACTCTTTTAGCTCAACAAAAAAAAAAATTAAAAAATACATTTGCTTGGCGGGAATGGAGAAACATGAATGAAGAATATGATGAAAGTTTGGGTTTTGCTTTTTTGGTTTTGGATGAAAAGTTTACTTTTAGTAAAGTTAACATTTTTATGCCTTTGGTGTGGTATAGCTAACAAGGCAACAGTTTTTTTTAAATGATAAATTACAAAGTTACCCCTCACTTTACCCCTCACTAAGTGATGGGGTAAACCAGGGGGTATATGCACTCCTGGTACACAGGTCGGTCCGCCACTGCATATGACACAATTAATATTAATAAATTTTAGGACCAAACTTTATATTCTTTTACACCTTTTTTGCAAGGTGCTATAAATTGACTTGTGGTATTATAGTTGTTCTATGTATTAGGGTATAATACTAGCATTTGAACAATGCTTGTCTTCGAGTGTGAGATGAGATACGGTCTCTTGCAGTTTATACTTCCAATATAGTGAGTGGCAGATAGTTGTCCAGAGATGATCCATTAACATCCGTTGTGAGGCAATGTCCTACGTGATCTAATTATGGTTGTTTAATGAGGAAATCCTTGGCCGAGAAGTGAATGATGAAAATGAATTTTTCCATGTATCATGTCTCATTACACCATTTAGATCTATGCATAGAATCGAGTCCATGAACTTAATCGGTCCATGGTTCTTACTTGATCGGGACATATTAATCCAAATAAGTTCACTTGAATTGGACTGGAAACGTTGTGAAATAAAACATACTAGGTCTTCCTCCCTATACCCTTGCTTTCTGACAGCTTTCAATAAGACTAACTCAAGATAACACTACATACATATAAGATCCTTTTATATTGCAAGGATTAGAGAGGGGACTTAGCTCAGATAGGTGTTCTATTGGGTCATCCCATTACGAGTTTCAATAAAACTAATAGCCTACACTTAACTGTCTAATTGGACTTTTAATAACCAAGATGTTGAGTCCAATAACCGTATGATCACATATGGGCTTACCACTCAATGACTATCTATCAACCTGTTTTAAGAAAATCAAAATAATTGATTAATGTAAACCCACACTTTATAAAAGTTTTCCAACATTCTCCCATTTGGGCTACATTAAATAATCAATTGAATTTAAATAAAATAATTTTATTTTTTTAAAAAAAGACTCTCGGGTTGATAACAACAAAAAATAGTTGACGTGACCATGATTTAAAAAATAATAGTCCTGAGAAAACATTTTGAACCAATCTGGTCCAATTTGATCTTTAATATCAGACTATGGCAATCGATATGCCCCTTATCATTGACACATGACCTATTCACAATCACAAATATTATCAATTAAATCGACATGGATCATAGTCTAGTAGTGTAGTAAGGAATAGCCAACCATGTGATAAAAAGCAACGACTATTTTCTTATCGGTCCTCTATAATTTCGCTCAAATCACCTAGCTTAAAACTCATAGCTAAGCAAGCGAAATTGTCCAACTCCATTGAGTGAACATGACTCCAATATTCACTTCAACCGTATGCTCAATAAATAAGCAATGAAATTGTATGGCCCTTTGTAATTCTGATTTCACTTTTCTTTACGCCTAGCATATGAAATTATATTACTCTAACGAGCTCATTTTTTCATTTTATATAACCTTTATGCCTAGTAAGTGAAATCCCCTTGACTGTAACCTGCCAATATATCTCCAATCACAATATCTCAAGATCTCAAATAATAAATAATAATGGAAATATTTTAAAATAACAAGTAATAATGATGATCATCAAACAGTACAACTTATTAATCAACTGATATAAAATGTAATAAATATAGTAAACCAGAGTCATTATTATAATAGACTCCCACTAATGCAAGGGATCAAATGACTCTATAATACCCATATCTCCACATGTTGTTTAACATTATAGGTCTTAAACCTTTGGTTATAGGATCATCAATTACTGAGTCTATCTTATGTTCTTAATAACAACATCTCTCTTTTGGCTAAGTTTCTGATTGTTTATATTTATTAAACACACAACTAGATTAGAACATAGGTAATCACCATAGCTCATAATAAAATAAGCTGGCCTTGGGACCCAGGTGTATCATTGTAACCCCCCCTTTGGGTAGAGGACACAACATACTATAGTTATCCCAATCATGAAGGTGAACAAGAAAAATAGACGACGTTCAAGAAGTTTATCACCTTTGGGCAGAAAACCCCTCTAAGTCATGCATTCTCTCAAACCTGTAAAGTATGCACAATCTCAAAAATAAATCTCATTGACTATACATCTCTACTACTACTCTTCATCAACTCAAATTAACATACACAATAACCCCTTTTGGACAGGTGATTGTATATATTAATTTGCAAAATTATATACAAACCCCCTAAACTAACACACACAACAACCCCCTTTGGGCAGATGACTGTATGTATTAATTTAGAGAACACATTTTACTATCATCAAAGAAAATTTGACGACAAAACAGTCATTTTGAATTATTTTGGTGACCACTGTGGTGATAAACAACCCCAATAATTCTCAACCAAAATTTCTTCAACTAAGTAAAATCAAAGATTATCCAATTATTAATTAATCATAGTTGTGACATAAATAATCAATTTTTATTTTTAACAGCCAATACAAGGAATGTACTACCAAGCCTTGTTTCCGTTCATGAATTATGGAAGATCTGTTTAAATTGTAAAACTCATGAACTTGATTTATAACTTTAATAGCCTTTACACTAAGATATCATGGCATTTAAGCTTCCAGATAATGATTATTATATCTTTTGAATGGAAGCCTTTAAAAAAAAGTAACATTGCACAAATAGACAATACCCTTGTACTTAATCCTATGTAAATGCCATTATAACATCAACGTTCAATAAACATTAAGATGAAATGCTAAAACAGATTATCACCGTAGCACTATCTTACGAATATGTATAAAGAACAAAAATACAATAGGAGGCAATTATGATTATGACCAATCGACCTTCCATGACTGTCCTACGTTTCAAGTGAGATATGCAATATAATTTCCATTAGATTATCTCATACTTTACACATAACATGAACTTGTTACTTGATCATTTTAGTTAAAACTTGTCACTTTTTGAGACTCTAATTTATCACATAAACACCTTCAAACGAAGTACAAAATGTTCTATAGTCTCCCACAAGTGAATAGCAAGACAAATATCATAAATCGAACACATTCGGGGCAAGAAAAGTCCCTTATGATAAAGTTATTTCAGCATTCTTACTATTCACTCCTTGCTCCTCAAAAGTCAATGCTCACAGTTACCACCTTTGGGTTTATGACTGTGAACTAAAACTCTAAGAAGTGACCTATCTTAAAATCTCTCTTGTAAATCTCATAAATCACGATTAATGGATAACTCACTTTGGCCAAGTCACCCAATTTGATCCAGAGAATTGTCCAACTAGGATAAAATAAGATATTCTAGGATTTTTATATTGTTAAACAAGTTTCAACAAATATGTTCAATGCTGCTTAAAGAAAACCTCCAATTAAACTAAAGTAGCATCATACATATAATTAAATTCTACTTGTAAAAAGGTTATTTTAAATATGCCAATCCTTAAATGCCATTATATACATCCAACAAACCTCATACAAGAGACAATTAAATGAGATTTATGGAATAAAAATAACCTTAAAATTGTCATGACATTGATAAAGCTAACTTTTAAAGGTGTACACAAATAAAGTTAACCAAATAAACAACTTTAATATGAGGTATCACTCAAATACCTGAAATAAAACTTTATAATCTGAAAACTATAATACCTTTAGGGCCTTAAGTTTGCTTAACCACAAATTTAAATTTTAGGGGATGGGACTTTATAGTACAAGTATGATTGAGAAAAACCCATGTCATACAATCAATAAAGGATTATTCACGAGTCAAAATCTCAATTAAACAAATTAAGAAATGTGATATTGATATGACTGTATTTGCAGCACTCAAACCATGGTATTTGTACTGCATTTGCATCTTAACTCTGGAATAAATACAACACTTTGATACTTTCGATGCAATGTAGGAAAATGTGAAAAAGTGAAGAATCAGGCCCGAAATGATCCAAATTGCAAGTCAAGAAGTAAGAATGGGGAAGCACGAGAAAATGTGGAAGAATGAATCTTATAGAAAAGAAATTTGGTCAAAACTAGTACGAAATCGGACTCGGAACATTGACCTGGATGATCTTGAATAATGACCCATGTCCCTTTTTGGCAAATCATACCAGTTTTTCAGGTAGAAACGGCCTTCTGAGCAAAACACAAGACTCACGCTCCTTGCTTTCAATGAGTTTTGCAACTAAAAGTCCTACGCGCGGTGAAATTTTAGCCAAATTCTATCGTTTGGAGGGTCAAAACAGTAAAAAAACGTCCGGTCAAAGTCAACAAATTCAAAAGGTCAACTTTTCTCAGAATTTTGCCTATAAATAGGGCATCAACCCTTTCTTGACTTTTTTTTTTTTTTTTTTACAGAATTCGTATTCAATTATGTCTGAGTAGATTGATATCTAGAGGAGAATATTGTAAATAATAGTCTTTTAATATATGGTCTCGGATTCAGTTTATTCAATTCTAAATTGCAATGTATGGCTTGCTTTAATTCAATATTGTCTTTCATACGTAATACTTTTAAGTAGATGTTATGATTGCTTTACTTTTGAGTCATAATATTATGCTTGTAGTTGATATTATGATTGTGTTACTTTTGTGTCATATAATTGTTTTAATCATGAATCTATAGGTTGTACTATAGATTCCATAAAACTATTGGTTGTACAATAGTTTCTATCTGTATGGTTAATTCCTTAGTTTAGTTTGTCTTGTTGTACTTGGTTAAAATAAACTAAGTAGATTAACTAGGTCTATAACTTTTAGCTTAACCGGGTGTATGGTTGTAGCTTAAGCCCTTGCATAAAATTAGATAACCTGGATGCCGAGCCTAGATTAATTATCTCATTTACATATTCGACTTCTAGATCACCACCTTTCGTATTCTACTAATATTTAGTTTAACTTAAATAATTTAGTTAGTTGTAGAATAATTTACATTTCAGCATGTCACTCAAAAAAATCTACAAACCTGTCACTTAAGCGCTTTAACACTTTCACACTACTTCACTAACTTAACTAACGATCTTTCCTGTGGTACGATTCCGTACTCCTAGCACACTACACTACGAAGATCCTTGCGCTTGCGGGTATTAAAACTTGGTTGTTTTGCATCCATTTATAACGCACAACCTAATCACATCAAGTTTTTGGCATCGTTGCCGGGGAGGCACAGTATAGTTTAATTTTTGATAAAAGTATTTGTGAACTTGTTTAAGTGTTTATTTTATCCGCTTTATTTAAAATAAATAAATAAATAATAATTAAATAAATAAATAATAATTTTTTTTTGAAAATTTTGATTGATTGGAATATGACTTATTTTAATGGTTCATCTGATCAATAGGATTTTAAGGAAACAACCCAACCTCTATCCCAAATACATGTGAAGTTTGTTTTCAATTTGGGCATACATTTGTAAATTGTCCCCATTATCCCAAGTTTTTACATAGTCATGCTTCTACTGCTTCGGGTTATTTTTCGAACCAAAATATGTACTCTAATGCATATAACCCGGAGTGACATATCATCAAAATTCCTTTTGGGATCAAAATAATACATCTTTTCTGCCTCAAAATTTTGAAAATACATCTCAAAACCCTAACTTCAATTCTTTCGAGTTTTGCGAAAGCTTTTAAAGTAATTTTTCAAACAAAACTTTTGTTATCCTAACTCGGTTGAATTTTCTTTTCATGAACCAAACTTTGACGATAAGTTCGACCAACTTGTCCAACTCGTCAAATCCAACCACCAATCCATAGATAGGCTTCAAGACCAAATCGGTCAACTAGCCGACAACATAAATGATTGGGAGGAAGACAAACACCCTATTCAACCTGTCGTGAGTTCGCAAGACCAATATATTTTTGTTCATCATGAAACTATCCCAAACCAGGTTGAGGTGATATAAGTGTTTAATGGGGATAATCAGGGTAGAGAGTGGAACACTAGGAATATGGCAGATAACATGTTTGAGGCACATACTCTAGAATGGCAAAACTAACCATCACCTTGGAGTCAAGAAATTTTTTCTCAAAACTTTGAAAGCCAAGTCCCTATACCTTTTCAATCTGAATCTTCTGGTGACCCTTTATTTAATATTTTCAAACAAAATGATCACCAGGATGATTAGATTGACTCTAGTCCCGAATCTGGTGACAAGTATGACCAACTTTTTCATCTTGTCCAATCCAATGCTTACATGCTTCAATCTTTAGATCAACACATTCAGTCTGTTATGAGCACCTTTGATGAAATAACATGTGAACAGACTAATGATATGAGCAAGAATATTTGGGAGACATCTAATAGGGAGATTGAATTTGAGAAAAATGATGAAATGCCTCACATAGAATGATAGGATAACCTTAGTAATTTCATGACTCAACCCGATTCTGATTCCTCTTTAAGGAAGATAGGTATGCACACTTCCCTAGAGTCCATACTCTTTCAGGACGAGTCTATTGAGTGTACTTTTAAATCCTTCGTCCTTCTTATCTCCTGAAGAAAACATTAATGAGATCGAACGACTTCTGTATCAAATTGACCAAGAGAATAAGTCAAATGCTTCTATGCCCTTTTCAATTGATTACAATACTGAAAAAGAAGTTTTGACATCCATTCTCTCTCCTATTGAAAGTCATCTCACTTCTTCTTTGAATGAGTCTTCCCCTTTTGTGGAACTCAATTTGGGACACACTGATTTACAACACCCAATAGCCCCTGTTGACATAACCATGAACATTCCTATACACATCACATTGGGATAAGAATTGTCACTTTTTCAAAGTGACTTAGAAAAGGCATGTTCTGTAGGAACAATGAACCATCATCTGTTACATGAACTTTTTCCTTTCAAGAACTGTGCTAAAATAATTATCAGGCAATATGTGCCGAAGATCTTTAAACATATATTGCTTTAACATTGGCGTCTAGTTGAGGGCGTAAAACTCAACGCTATTAGGATGCAACCTAGATTTTTAAATGCTTTCTTATTATGTGTGTTTATTTTCTGTCTGTGTGATTTTTGCAGTCTGGCTAAAGGCGATAAACTTAGTGCTACTAGGAGGCAACCTAGTGTTCTCTTTAATGCTTTACTGTTTGTTTAAATTTTTGTTATAACTCTAAAACCCCTGAAAATAGTCTAAATGGTCTGGGTAGTTTACTTATTTGCTTAATATATTAGTTATTTTTCGTGACCATATTTTTTTTTGGTTTCTCCCCTATATATTTGTTTTTGTCTATTTTTATTTAGTATAGCTAACTATTTTTGCTGTGTTGATGATAATCTGTAAAATGCTTTTTCTACTAATCTTTAATTGCAGAATGATACATCTTTTGGCAAAAGATAGTAGAAATGCTTTGACATCAACATAGAAATGCTTCACATCAGGTGATATATTTCCTTACTACATGTCCCTTTTTACCTGATCAACCTGCGTTGTAGAGTAAGCAAACCATAGGTTTGGGAATGTAATACTTGTCATTATGTTATTACTTGCATATTACACTTTCACTGCTATTTGCTTGAGGACAAGAAAAGTTTCGGTGTAGGGATGCATATATTTCATGATACCATTTTTCAAAATATGCAAGAAATACACCATTTTTGTTCATGAGGAAGAGTATTTTGCTATCTTACTTGTTTAAAGGAAGATGATTTAAATGATTTGAGAACCAGTGTTGTTAGCTATGTACTGTGAAAAAGCTCTAAGGAAACTCTGTAAAAAAAACTTTGGAGTATTGTATTCATGAGTAAACTTAGTTGTTGTTCTTTTCTTCAATTGATAGCTATGTGATTATGAAAGGACTGAGATATGATTACTGTTTATGAGAACTCTGTGATTGAAACCTGAACCCTTATGTCATGTCTGTACAATATGTTATGTTACTCTGTCTGTTTGTACACTTTGAAAATGGTAAACAAAGAAAAAAATAAATAAATAAAAGAAAAAAGAATTGTACATACCCCTATTATTGAATAATTTTTGGTGTAAATATGTTGTAAATCTCTAAGCACCACTATCCTAGATATTATAATTTGGGATATGTGCTATAGTGTAAGGTTTTGAGCCTGGATATCGCGGGTGATTAAGGCACGCAGAGGTCCCTTTAAAACCTGGCAACCTCAGTCATAATGGCGGGGGATTATTAGCCTTAAATCCCGCTACATGGGATATCCAGAAAGCAAAAGAAACTGAACACTATATAGAGATATTGTAAGTTATACTTTTATATTTCTGGCAAATATAAAAAGAGTGAAGGAATGATCAAAAGTTTGATTACAAATAAGGCAAAAATATCAAAGTCCAATCTATTTGCAAAGTCTTCAAAGTTGAGAATTGTTTGAACTGAATTTGCTTAGTTTACTTCTAAATATGTACTTCGAAGCAATCAATAGTCGATTTCCAAGAAGAGCATCTATTTGTGAAAACTATATAAAGGTTCTCTTATCATGATTATCATTAACTGTTGAATAGGTTTAAGATAGTGAATTGCATTTCTCATGCTACATGTTGGAAAATTTTGACAAAAAGAAGGGATAGATAACATTCATCTATTTTTGACTTGCAATTTTTTTTTGAAATTTCACTTTGAATCTGTTTTAAAGACAGTCTTGCTTGAAGACAAGCAATGTTTAGGTTTGGGGATATTGATGTGACTGTATTTGCAGCATTTAAACCATGGTATTTGTACCGCATTTACATCTTAACTTTGGAATAAATGCAACACTATGATACTTTCGATGTAATGTAGGAAAACGCTGAAAAGTGAAGAATCAAGCCCGAAATGATCCAAATTACAAGTCAATAAATAAGAATAGGGAAGCATGAGAAAAGGTGGAAGAATGAATCTTATAGAGAAAAAATTTGGCCGAAACTAGCACGAAATCGAACTCGGAACATTGACTTGGATATCTTGAATAATGACCCATGTCCCTTTTTGGCAAATCAAACCAGTTTTTCGGGTAGAAACGGCCTTCTAAGAAAAACGCAGGACAATCCTGCGCGCGACGAGATTTTAGCCAAATTTCATCGTTTGAAGGGTCAAAACAGTAAAAAAGCCCAAAGATGCCGGGTCAACATCCGGTCAAAGTCAACAAATTCAAAAAGTCAACTTTTCTCAGAATTTTGCCTATAAATAGGGCATCAACCCTTTGAGAATTTTGTAATTAATTTTGGAATATTGTCAATATTTTTGACATAATTTCGAATTAATTCTAGTTAGTTTTAATTTTTGTGATAGTTAAATAATTAATAGGATACGGGGGAAGTCCCGCCTAGGTAGCTCTTATTCGGGGAAAGTTTGCTCGAATAGCTACTTTTAGGGGGAATCCAATCCAAGTAGTTATTAGCCGGGGGAAATTCTGCCCGAATAACTTTTAATAAAAAAGCTCTTATTCGGGAAAAATTCATCCCTGGTAGCTCTTATTTGGGAGAAATTAGTTCTGCCTGAATAACTATTTTGCATCATACCTCTGCTCAAATTTCGAGAATCAGAAATACGCGTTCGTCGATATAGGATAGCCTTTATTGACTCTCTTTTATTTACAGAATTCGTATTCAATTATGTCTGAGTAAATTGATATCTACGGGAGAATATTGTAATGATAGTCTTTTAATATATGGACTCGAATTCAGTTTATTCAATTCTAAATTGCAATGTATGGCTTGCTTTAATTCAATATTGTCTTTCATACGTAATGCTTTTAAGTAGATGTTATGATTGATTTACTTTTATGTCATAATATTATGCTTGTAGTTGATATTATGATTGTGTTACTTTTGTGCCATATAATTATTTTAATCATGAATCTATAGGTTGTACCATAGATTCCAGAAACTATAGGTTGTACCATAGTTTCTATCTGTAAGGTTAATTCCTTAGTTTAGTTTGTCTTGTTGTACTTGGTTATAATAAACTAAGTAGATTAACTAGGTCTATAGCATTTAGCTTAACTGAATGTATGCTTGTAGTTTAAGCCCTTGCATAGAATTAGATAACCTGGATGACGAGTTTAGATTAATTGCCTTATTTACATATTCGACCCTTAGATTACCACATCTCATATTCCACTAATACTTAGCTTAACTTATATAATTTAGTTAGTTATAGAATAATTTATATTTCAGCACGTCACTCAAACAAATCTACTAACCTGTCACTTAAGCGCTTTAACACTTTCACACTACTTCACTAACTTGACTAACAAGCTTCCCTGTGGTACGATTCCGTACTCATAGCACAATACACTACGAAGATCCGTGCACTTGCGGATATTAAAACTTGGTTGTTTTGCACCTATTTATAACACACAACCTAATCGCATTAGATATACTGCAACAACAATAACCTCATGAGAGTTCAAAGTACACAACATACGACATGAACCTCTCACTCATGTAAAATAGTGACAAAACTCTTTCAAGTAAAATAAAAAAACTCACACTGTCACCGTTACTTTTGCTTCTTCTAAATTAATACACACAATTACCCTCTTTGGGCAGGTAGCTACATATACTAATTTAGAGAAGCAATCATCCCAGGATCCTGATCAAATAATTTGCATACGACATATAGGCCCACTTCGGCACAACTATTTACGTAAATCACATGATCATTTGACTAGGACAACATTGTATATCAGTATAAATAAATACCTTATATACAATGCACACTATCTCTAAAGCAACATTGACAATTTAACTAGTAAATCTATCAAGTTATCTTATTGTCTCAAGAATTTGGAGATGCTTATGCTACAAAATAAATTATATGTATTAGAAAAGAACAATCCATGTCCTTTGAGAATCAGTAAAGAGTAATGATAAAGCTTGAAACTATCACCATTGATAACCTTAAATGTATAACATTAAAGGAGTTTAATATTAAAAAAATAATATGGAATAACACACTGTTGTTCAAATCCTTTCACTTATGGTGAATCTACTATCAATCCACAAAATTCACCCAATATAATTAAAGCACATTGCATCAAATATCTTCAACTCCCATAAAATACCATCAGAATAAGATGATAATATGGCCATGAAAAGTTTTAGACAACAACTAAAACCAACACAAGTCATTTAAAATACTCATATAGAGAATTTAAATAATCCTTGACCATAAAAAAGTCAAGAATTTATATTATGTCACGCTAATGAACTTTTCAAAAGTCTTGAGACACAAACCAATTGATGCGAATAGAACAACTATTATTCCAATACCACGACAAGATTGAAGAGCATGTCCTTCTTACACACACGGACTCTAAAAACTTGTGACTTTACTTATTTGGTATGCAAGCTTTTGTGGACTTCACTGTAATATGATAGATAACATGCAAACTCCATATATGAACAACACATATATGGACAAAAAGGATAAACATATCATGCATGACTTTTGTGCATTCAAATAGCATCCAAAAATCTGCTTGGTCCATGCGACTTAGGAGAAGTTTGTACACCTTTTTTTTTTCTTGATTAGTATTATATCATATATATCAGCTTGGCCTTCCTATTATGGGCTTTAGTAAAACTAATAGCCTACACTTAACTGCCCAACTAGACTTTTAATAACCAAGATGCTGAGCCTAATAGTCGTATGATCACATATGGGCTTACCACTTAAGGATTGTCCATCAACTCGTTTTAAGAAAACCAAAATAATTAATTAATGTAAGCCCACACTTTATAAAAATTTTCCCAACACAGTGAGCTCACGCCTCCAAGGTTGAAAGAGGAGGTGACTGACATGAACTGCCCACAACTAGCTAATCCAAGTAATCATTTTGTCTGAGGGAGTTGGGAATAGTATCAAAAACGTATTAAAATAGAATACAATGACTTCAATAGGGGTGGTGTATGCCCCAAGATTGGGGCTTGAAAATTGCGGGTCTATCATAAAGTAGATGCACAAAAGATTTTTTTTGATATGGGGTGGGTAATTTGGTGGGATATAGGTTTGAGGGGGACAGATGAAGGCTCCATGCATGGAAGATTGGTGAAGTAAATAGTGTCTCCTCAAACGAGCTAGGTGGGTTTGTCATGGAATAGGAATTTATAGAAGAAGGGATAGATGATTTGCTTTGAGTCGAGTATGTATAGAGAGGGGAGAAATGAGGAGTTATGGACAGAAGGGATAGAGAAAAAGGGTATAGATGACAAGACTAAGCTTGCGAGGTTGAGTACCTAAATACTGAGGAAAGCTGCAATACTCTTGGTTGAAAGATGAAATAGTTAATGATACCAACGATCCATTACATTTTTTAAATTACTTATTCATTAGCTCGATCATGATGCTATATATAGAAGTTTAATTTGTATAATTTGGACACAATATAATATTGAATTCATTAAAGCTACTGATACGATTAGGTTGTGCGTTATAAATGGGTACAAAACAACCAAGTTTTAATAACTCGCAAGTGCACGGATCTTTGTAGTGTAGTGTGCTCTTAGTGCGGAGTTGAATTCCACAAGGAAGCTCATTTAGTTAGTTAGTAAAGTAGTGTGAAAGTGTTAAAGTGTTTAAGTGACAGTTTCCAAAGAGTTTTAGAGTAACGTGCGGAAATGTAAATTATACTACAACTAACTAAATTATCTAAGTTAAGCTAAGTATTACTTGAATACGAGGGGTAGTGATATAGTGGTCGAATATGTAAATGAGGCAACTAATCTAGGCTCGGTATCCAGATTATCTAATTTTATACAAGGGTTTAAGCTACAAGCATTCACCCGGTTAGCTAAAAGCATTAACCTAGTTAATCTACCTAGTTCATTTTAACCAAGTACAACAAGGCAAACTAAACTAAAGAATTAACTTCTTGGGTAGAAACTATGGTACAGCCTATAGTTTCATGAAATCTATGGTACAACCTATAGATTCATGATTAAAACAATTATATGGCATGCAAGTAATGCAATCATAATATCAACTACAAGTACAATGTTATGACACGAAAGTAAAACAATCATAACATCTACTTTAAAAGCATTACATATGAATATTGAATTAAAGCAAGCCATATATTGCAATTTTGAATTGAATAAACTGAATCCGAGACCATATATTAAAACACTGTCATTTACAATATTTTTCTCTAGATATCAATCTACTCAGACATAAATAAATACGAATTATGTCAATAAAAGAGAATCAAGAAAGGCCCTCCTATATTGACGAATGCATATTTCTGATTCTCAAAATTTGAGCAGAGGTCCGACGCAAAATAGGTATTCGGATAAAATTTTTCCGAATAAGAGTTACCTAGACGGGACTTCCCTTGTATTTAACTACTACTACTAAAATTAACTCTAAAATAAACTAAAAATTAATTCTAAAAATAAATATTAAAACTAAAAAAAACTACAAAATTCTCAAAGGGTTGATGTCCTATTTATAGGAAAAATTCTTAGAAAAGTTGACTTTTTGAATTTGTTGACTTTGATCGGACGTTGATCGAGGCATTTTTGGGCTATTTTAGCGTTCTAAGTCTGATTTCGCGCTAGTTTCGGCCAAAATCTTTCTCTATGGGCTCTGTTCAACCACCAATTAGCGGAACTTCACGTTCTGACTTCTTGACTTATAATTTGGATCATTTCGGGTCTGATTTTTCACTTTTTGGTATTATCCTACATTGCATTGAAAGTACATAAGTGTTGCATTTATTCCTAAGTTAAGATACAAATGTAGTACAAATACAATAGTTTGAGTACTACAAATACAGTCACATCAACATCCCCAAACCTAAACATTGCTTGTTCTCAAGCAAGACTATTTTTAAAAAAAATTCAAAGTGAAATTTTTAGAAATTTTTACAAGTCAAAACAAGTGAATGCATCTATCCTAACCTTTTGTCAAAAAATTTCCAACATGAAGCATGAGAAGTACAATTCACTATCTTAAACATATTCAGCAGTTAATGATGAATATGATAAGAGAACATTTACATAATTTTTCTCAAATAGATACTCTTCTTGGAAATGACTATTGATTACTTTGGAGTACATATGTAGAAGTAAACTAAGCAGATTAAGTTCAATCAGTTCCCAGCTTTCAAGACATGCAATTAGATTGGACCTTGACATTCTCGCCTTTATTTGCAATCAAACTCTTGATCATGCCTTAACCCTTTTTACATTTACCAAAAATATAAGAGTACAACTTAATACTGTCTCTGTTTAGTGCTCAATTTCATTTGCTTTCTGAATATCTCATGTAGTGGGCTTTAAGGCCAACAATCCCTCGCCATTATAACTGAGGTTACCAGGTTTAAAAAGGACCCTTACGTGCCTTAACCACCTAGATATCCAGGCTCGAAACCTTATACTATAGCACATATCTCAAATTACAATGTCTAGGATAGTGGTACTTAGAGATTTACAACATATTTATACCAAAAATTATTCAACAATAGAGGTATGTACAACTCTTTTTCCTTTTTCTATTTTTTCTATGTTTTTCTTCTTCTCTTTTTTTCTTTTTTTAGAGTGTACATACATACTGTACAGACATGACATAAGGGTTCAGGTTTCAATCACAAGGAGTTCTCATAATAAACGGTAATCCTATCTCAATCTTTTCATAATCACATAGCTATCAATTGAAGAAAAGAAGAACATCTATATTTACTCATGAATATAGTACCCCCAAAGTTTTTCTTACAGAGTTTCCTCAGAGTTTTTCACAGTACATAGCTAACAACATAGATTCTTAAATCATCTAAATCATTTTCCTTTAAACAAGTATGGTAGCAAAATACTCTTCCTCATGAACAAAAATGGTATATTTCTTGCATATTTTCTAAAATATTTTCATGAAATATACGCACCCCCACACCGAAACTTTGCTTGTCCTCAAGCAAATAGCAATGTAAGACAGTGAGAGTGTAATATGCAAGTAATATCATAATGACAAATGCTACATCCCTAAACCTATGGTTTGCTTACTCTATAATGCATGTTGATTAAGTATAAAGGGAAATGTAGTAAGAAAAGATATCACCTGATATGAAGCATTCCTATGTTGATGTCAAAACTTTTCTACTATATTTTTCCAAAAGATATATCATTCTGCATTTAAAGATTAGTAGACAAAGCATTTTATAAATTATCATCAACACAGCAAAAAAATAGTTAGTTATACTAAATAAAAATAGACAAAAACAAATATATAGGGGATAAACCAAAAAGAAATATGGTCACGACAAACAACTAATTCATAAAGCAAATAAATAAACTACGCAGACCATTTAGACTATTTTGTGGGGTTCTAGGGTTATGACAAAAATTTTAACAAACGGTAAAGCATTAACGAGAACACTAGGTTGCCTCTTAGTAGCGCTAAGTTTATCATCTTCAACCAGACTGCAAAAATCACACAGACAGAAAATAAACAACATAATAAGAAATAATTTAAAAATCTAGGTTGCCTCCTAGTAGCGCTGAGTTTTACGCCCTCAGCCAGGCGCCAATGTTAGAGCAATCTATGTTTAAAGCTCTTCGGCACATATTGCTTGATAATCATTTCAGCACAGTTCTTGAAAGGAAAAGGATCATGCAATAGATGATTGTTCATTGTTCCTACAAAACATGCCTTTTCCAAGTCACTTTGAAAAAGTGATAATTCCTATCCCAATGTGATATGTGTGGGAATGTTCATGGTTTTGTCAACAGGGGCTATTTGGTGTTATAAATCAGTGAGTCCCAAATTGAGTTCCACAAAAGGGGAAAACTCATTCAAAGAATAAGTGAGATGACTTTCAATAGGAGAGAGAATGGACGTCGAAGCTTCCTTATCAGTGTTACAGTCAATTGAAAAGGACATAGAAGCTTTTGACTTATTCTCTTGGTCAATTTGATATAAAAGTCGTTTACTCTCATTAGTTTCTTCTACAGTTGTCAAGAAGGATAGAGGATTTAAAGTAGACTCAATAGACTTATCCTGAAAGAGTAAAGACTCTAAAGAAGTGTGCACACTCATCTTCCTTGAAGAGGAATCAAAGTCGGGTTGAGTCATTATATTACTAAGGTTATCCTTTCCTTCTAAACAAGGCATTTCATTATTTTCTTCAAATTCGTTTTCCCTATCAGATGTCTCCCAAATAATCTTCCTCATATCATTAGCTATTCACATGTTATTTCATTAAAGGTGCTTATAAGAGACTGAATGTGTTGATCTAAAGATTGAAGCATGTAAGCATTGGATTGGACAAGATGAAAAAGTTGGTTATACTTGTCACCGAATTCGGAAGCAGAGTCAATCCAATCATCCTGATGGTCATTTTGTTTGAAAATATTAAATAAAGGGTCACTAGAAGATTAAGATTGAAAAGGTATAGGGACTTGGCTTTCAAAGTTTTGAGAAAAAATTTCTTGACTCCAAAGTGATGGTTGGTTTTGCCATTCTGAAGTGTGTGCCTCAAACATATTATCTACCTCATTTCTATTGTTATACTCTCTACTTATATTATCTCCACTAAACACTTATATCACCTCAACCTGGTTTGGGATAGTTTCATGATGAACGAAACAATATTGATCTTGTGAACTCACGATAGGTTGAATCGGGTGCTCATCTATGTCCCAACCATTTATGCTCTCAGCTAATTGACCGATTTGGTCTTGTAGTCTATCTATGGATTGGTGGTTGGATTCGACGAGCTGAACAAGTTGGCCGAACTTGTCATCGAAGTTTGGTTCAGGAGAAGAAAGTTCAACCGAGTTTGGATAGCAAAAGTTTTGTTTGAAAGAATTACTTTGAAAGCTTTCGCAAAACTCGGAAAAATTGGGGTCTTGAAATGCATTTTCAAAATTTTAAGGCAGAAAAGATGTATCATTTTAATCTCAAAATGAATTTTGATGATTTTGACATTCCGGGTTATATGCATTTGAGTACAAATCATTGTTTGAAAAATAACCCTGAGCAGTAGAATCAAAATTATGTAAAAACTTGGGATAATGGGGACAATTTACAATGGTATGCCCAAATTAAAAATAAATTTCACATGTATTTGGGATAGGGGTTTGGGTTGTTTCATTAAAAGCCCATTGATCGGATGAATCATTAAAATGAGTCATTTTCCAATCTTTCAATTTTTTCTCAATTTTTTTTAAAATTAATTATTATTATTATTATTATTATTATTATTATTATTATTTATTTTTTATATTTTATTATTATTATTATTATTTTTAAATAAAGTGGACAGAATAAACACTTAAACAAGTTCACAAATACTTTAATAAAAAACTAAACTATACCGTGCTTACCTGGCAACGATGCCAAAAACTTGATTCATTTAGGTTGTGTGTTATAAATGGGTACAAAACAACCAAGTTTTAATAATCTACAAGTGCACGGATCTTTGTAGTGTAGTGTGCTCTGAGTGCGGAGTCGAATTCCACGGGAAAGCTCGTTTAATTAGTTAATGAAGTAGTGTGAAAGTGTTAAAGCATTTAAGTGACAGTTTCCAAAGAGTTTTGGAGTAATGTGCGAAAATGTAAATTATACTACAACTAATTAAATTATCTAAGTTAAGCTAAGTATTAGTTGAATACGAGAGGTTGTGATCTAGGGGTTGAATATGTAAATGAGGCAATTAATCTAGGCTCGGCATCCAGATTATCTAATTCTATGCAAGGGTTTAAACTACAAGCATTCACCCGGTTAGCTAAAAGCATTAACCTAGTTAATCTACCTAGTTCATTTTAACCAAGTATAACAAGACAAACTAAACTAAGGAATTAACTTCTCGGATATAAACTATGGTACAACCTATAGTTTCATGGAATCTATGGTACTACCTATAGATTCATGATTAAAACAATTATATGGCACGAAAGTAACACAATCATAATATCAACTACAAGTATAATATTATTACACGAAAGTAAAGCAATTATAACATCTACTTTAAAAATATTACGTATGAATACTGAATTAAAACAAGCCATATATTGCAATTTTGAATTGAATAAACTGAATCCGAGACCAATATTAAAATACTATCATTTACAATATTCTCCCCTAGATATCAATCTACTCAGACATAAATGAATACGAATTATGTCAATAAAAGAGAGTCAAGAAAGGCTTCCCCATATTGACGAACGCGTATTTTTGATTCCCGAAATTTGAGCAGAGATCCGACGTAAAATAGCTATTCGAGCAGAACTAATTTCCCCCGAATAAAAGCTACTGGGGATGAATTTCCTCCGAATAAGAGCTTTTCTATTAAAAGCTATTCAGGCAGAACTTTCCCTAAATAATAACTACTTGGGTCAAATTTCTCCTTAAAAGTAGCTATTCGGCTAAAATTTTCCCGAATAAGAGTTACCTAGGCGGAACTTCTCATGTATTTAACTACTACTACTAAAATTAACTAAAAATTAATTCTAAAAATAAATATTAAAACTAAAAAAAACTACAAAATTCTCAAAGGGTTGATACCCTATTTATAGGCAAAATTCTAAGAAAAGTTGACTTTTTTAATTTGTTGACTTTGACCGAATGTTGATCGAGGTATTTTCGGGCTATTTTTAGCGTTTTGAGTCTAATTTCGTGCTAGTTTTGGCCAAAATCTTTCTCTATGGGCTCTGTTCAACTACCGATTCGCGAAACTTCACGTTTTGACTTCTTGACTTGTAATTTGGATCGTTTCGGGTCTGATTTTTCACTTTTCAGTATTATCCTACATTGCATTGAAAGTATATAAGTGTTGCATTTATTCCTAAGTTAAGATGAAAATGTAGTACAAATACAATGGTTTGAGTGTTGCAAATACAGTCACATTAGCTACCGTTTGTATGAAAAAGAAGAAAAACTATTCAAGTCAGATAAATGGAAAACGAAAATCAACGATGAGTATTTTTGAGAGGCTAGAACAAAGATAGACAAATATCGTGAAAATGTACTGATTGGTAGTTTATCCTTCAATCCGTTGTCATACCGAAAGCATGTATGCGTAATGGGTTACTATTAGAAGTTTCAGAGGTAAAATTTTAGTGGCTCTCATACTTAATACCTTAGTTCATGTCCGAGATTTAGATACCCGATAGGTGAAGAATGCCTGAATGTCCGATCTAATGATAGAAATACTGACTAAATTCCAATTCAATCCGAGAAGATTGCAATGAGGATATCTTAGTCAAAAATTCTTGACCTCTCTCAACACCTAGAATTTGTTCTTATTAGTTAATTATTAGAGGAATATACCTATCATGCTCTGAATAATGATGAGGGTTTTGAGTATATACCGTAAATTCAAGGAGTATTGCCTAAGAATATTCTGCTAGAACAAGGGTAAATAAGACCTCGAAAAGTCATCTCGGTGCTCTCAAAATCTAAGGGATTATTCTTTGGAATAATATAAATATCTTATCCATTTATAGTAATTTATAACTAATCCCTCTCTTTTACTTCCCGACTAAAATATTTTAACTCGAGTCATCCCGATCACTAACTTGGGCATCAAAGCTATTCTCCAAGGTTGAGCCTACACTTTTTCTTTTTGTACAGGACTAGCTCGGATTTTTCCTAAAAGGAGAAAATCAAGTTTTGACCTTGACAGGTTGGCACCGTCTGTGAAAACCTGTCCTATTATCTCATTGAGAAACCATGATGGTGAATACGAGATATCATAGCAGATCGGTGGCCATCTTCCATTGTCAACATAAGATGAGCTACCGTCCCAAGAATAACCTTCGACAAAAATCAACCACTTGAGTAGCGTTCCTTTTACTGCCACCACACCAACACCACTAGTAAACACCTTATATATACGTTTAATTATTCTGGGGCTATCATCCCCGAATTTTTCTCAATTTTCTATTGTCTTAACCCTATAACCTATAGACCCCAACACCTTAGCTCGGATGTTCTACACCTTACAAGGTGCGATAAATTATTTTATCCAAGCCCAAACACAAGCCCTGCTAAGTTCGAAACCTTACCCTGCAAACCCAACCATACTTGTAGTTCCTAAGCCTATCAATCCCCTCAGGGCCCCTGATGACAAGAAGATGATCGGGCTCTTCAGGGCTAAATCAGCACAGGGCCCTTGCGGGACTCAGGTATCATCCTTTCACCAAAGAAGTCATGTCTTAGTCAACCTTGCATGGTTATAAACTGTCGGCCTTTCCTACATATAATGGTTAGGGGGGCCCGGAGGACTACATCCTTACCTTTGATCACCATATGTATGATGTGTCAGACTCTATTGAATGGATATTTCCTGACTATACAAGTTGGACCAGCCCGTAAGTAGTTTTCTGGATTGCCTGAGAGCTCTATAGAGAACTTCTCTCAGTTGGCTGAAACGTTCCTTGACTGATTCGCAAGTAGTAAGAAATCTCCAAGGTTAACTACTTCTCCCTTATCCATCTAACAGCAGAAGGAAAAATTTTTCCAGGACTTTACTTAGAGATTTAACCAGGCACTTGAGATTCTCGACTTGGATTAGTTCGTGGCCCTGGTGGCATTTATGTAAGGACTAAGCTCTTAACCTTTCCAAGCCTCCTTGGCCAGGAAAAAGGGGAAGAGCCTAACAAAATTGATGGAATGAGCTACAAAATATATCAACTTGGAAGAAGTGATACTCTTAAGGAGAGAGGAGGAGAAGAATCGCGAGGTAGGGAAGAATGCTTCCAAAAAAAAGAAAGGCCAATGAAGAATACTAACCAAAGGAAAATCAGAAAGATAGGTCCAGGCAAGTGGCCTCAACTCAGAGGGAAAGGCTTGAAAGGTATATACCCTTAATTGCACTAAGGTCCGAGATCTAGATGAATATCAAAACTAGTAAGGACCTCAAATCGTCAGGAAGAATAACTGAAAACCAAGAAAAGATGGACAAGACCATGTTCTGTAGGTTTCATTAGGAGCATAGGCATAACAATAATGGATGCAGACATTTGAAAGATAAAATTGAGGCACTGATCTAGAGAAAGAGGCTGGGTAGATTTATTGCCAGAGAGCATGATCCACTGGATAAAGAGAGAAGCCTGAGGAGAGAGTATGGCGAACACCTGAGTATTGTGGATATGATATCAACTAGACTAGTTGTTGGGGGAAAGACCAATATAGGGAGAAAGACTTATTTGTCTGGAAGGGAAGAGCCCCTAACCATGAAACCCTTAGTAAATAAGGAGTTAACTTTCTCGATTGCTGATTTGGAAGGACTAATCCTTCTTCACGATAACCCTTAAATCATAACAATTTTGATTGCCAACTACCTGGTCAAAAGGATAATGACCGACATTGGGAGCTTGGCCGAAGTGCTTTTTCTCAAAGCATTCCTCAAGCTCGGGTTGATGAAAGACAAGCTAAAATCGAAAAGGTCATGGAGCTAGCATTTAGGTCAACCAACCCAACCCAGCCCGTACGAGTCATAAGTCAAAAAAATTGAGTCTGACTTAGCACAGATGTTTAATGGGTTGGACTGGGTTAAGCTCATTTTTCAAAATACATGACCCAACTCGACGTATGAACTTACTACCATGGGCCACAAGCTAGGCTGGACCAGTTTAGTTTAGTTTTTTTTTTGTGATTAGTGTAGTTTGAATATATTTAATATATACTAACATACAAACACATATACATATACAAACACCAATACAACGTGAATATATATAGATATATATATATATATATATATATATATATATATATATATATATTAAATATTAATATATAAACACATATACATATACAAACACCAATACAACGTGAAAGACATGAGTACATTAGAAACACTTAAAAATAAGTAGATTGATAACATTAACATAAATGATAAAAATAAGTAAACATATAATTAAAAAAACTAATTGGGCGGGGGGGGGGGGGGGGGGGGGGAGGGGGGGGGGGGAACTTGGATAGTTGGATTAATAATTAAAAAAAAGTAAAACTTAAACTTAATGCTTTCAAGAAAAATTAATTTAATGACTAACAAGAAATAAGTAGATTGATAACATTAACATAAATGATAAAATATTACATAACAAACTGCAAGTTCATGAGACACGAGTACATTAGAAACACTTAGAAATATTATTAGTTTGTTTAAAAAAATAGTTACTTCAATTTTCTTCTTTTAATTATAATTATTATTTTTAAAAAGTAGCTGTTGCAATTACAATGCAATAGCTCGTTGGCTACTATTTGAAATTTATTTATTTATTTACTTCTTAAAATGTAGACTTGTAATATTTTTTTTTCTAAAGCAACTGTTGGTTGTCGCTTGTGCAAACTTGTAATGATGCATTCTTACATTGCTCAAGCATTATTGCATACTAATTTTCTTTTGTTTTTTAATTTATAAGTGGGCTTGACATGTGATTAATTTGTGCTGGGCCTGAGTTGAGCTTGAGCTAGGCTTGAGTTAGGCTTGAGCTAGGCCTATACTGGGCTCGAGTTAGGCCTATGCTGGGCTTGAGCTAAGCTGGACCCCAGGCTGAGATGGGATAGGCTGGATTTGGGCCGGGTTGTTCTTTTGTCGAAATAGGCCCCAGATCAAATAAGTTGGGTCAAAATTTATATGCCTCAACTCTACCCACCTATTAGTGGTGGGCTATGTCGAGTCGAGTCCACTTTCAACTAAGTTGGACTATGCTGAGTTGACCGAATCATATGAGTTGGAAGGAAAAATAGATAAAAAGTAGGGCATGAGTTAATTACTTTGCACCTCTTTGGGGGCAAGAAGGTTGATTCGACGTCCCAACACCGCTCTGGGTATGGACTCAAGGAAAATTGGCATACATGCCTGAGCTAAGTACTCTGCTCAACTCGAGAAAACCTATCCCACTGGTCGCTTGAAGGCGTTTCAAGGCTTTCGCATCCTCTTTCTCTAAAGGAGTCAGTTTTCGACCTTTGGGTAAAAGGGTTGGGACAACATTCCAATCACTGTTCATATTCCAACCACTCTCATACTTAATAAAAAAAAACCTATGGTGCCACCTTTTATTGGATGAAGGCCATGAATTGAAGAAGTTTTTCTTATTCCTAGCTGAAAAATAATACCAGCCCAAACTATCAGAATTAGGTTTGAGCTAGTAGAAGTGAAGAAACAGGTTTGGCATAAGAGTCCAACCTAAAGGTTCAACAAAAACGTAGAAGGCGATCATCATACGCCAACTATTAAAGACTAATTGGCCCAGACTCAACCCTAAGGTATTCAAAATTGTCTGAACATATGCAGGGACATGCTAGGAGAAAAACTTATAGATGTTGGCGTAGAAAGTTATTTCTCCCTCGCATGGACAACAGGCTTTATCAGTTACCTTAGGGACCCAAACTACGAAGCCTAGGGAAAAAACCCCAGTACTATACAAATTTGACCTAAGATCATATGTTGAAAAAAAAACTCTCTTTTGAAAGTACCAAAGTGGTTTGACGGAAGATATCCTTCATAAGAATGACCCTATGGAGTAGAGGATAACTTAAGCATATACACAAGATTAGCTACCCTAGCAGATTGAGGAGGCTGAACTTATAATGCCTCAGGTCTAAGATTTGAAGATAAGAGACCTGGAAAGACGCTACTAAAGGGAAGAGCCCTAAGTGGAGGTACTTGCAGGGGACAATACTAGGTTGTTTCTCTGAAGTCTCACCTACATTGGACAACTCAGGTCTCCTACGTACAACGAATTCGAGAGATGAAGATTTATCGCCTACCTCCTCATCCTCATGGTCATATGAGTGAACTGAACAATTCTGGGAGTCAGATTCAGATGAACCCTCGCTTCTAGCCATAAGTAAAGAAGAAAAGAAAGGATGTATTGAAAGGCTGAAGAGGATGAGCTAAACACGTAGAAGACCACACTTGCACTTGAGGACAGGCGGAGAACTCTAAGGGAGTGACGATTCTGTGGAAAGAAGGAAAAGTTAAATTGATGGAAAATTCTACTAACCGTCAGTGGCAATTCTGCCATTCATGATGGGACAACCAACGTAACAAGATTTGGATATGTGGACATGTCAAGCTGCGGTGATGAGCAATAGAAATATGAAAAATGTCAAATATATCTTCTTATATAAGAAGAAATGTCCAATATACCATCATGTTTATTTCATAAAATAATACTCACTAAAGACAAAATATAGTGTAAATGACCAAAAAGAGATTGCTGGCAAAAGACCATATCGGGCTCAAGCATAAAGACAAGAGAAACGCAAATTACGAAAATGGACATATAATATTTGGGCCTAGGCTTGATAGTTATTCAAATTAATGGTTTTGATTGGGCTTTGGGTTGGTTGGTTCGTTTGCTCATAAGAAGAAATGTCCATCAAATCTATTACAGACTTATTAAAATTGCCCATTAAGATTACAACATTAACATTATCAATAAAATTGCTCATTAAGATTACAACATAAACATTATCTAGCACTACTTATCTAACTCAAACTGGAAATAATATATAAATCTTTCTGTCACAGAAACAAGCATCACAACTTATGTATTTGTTCTCTTCGTCTATGATCTTAAGCCAATTCGATTTGCTGATCATGTGTTGTTTGGTGCAACAAGTTGGTCTTTGTCCCTTAAAATATGGATATTCTAGCCATAGCCTATTCAGAATTGATTTCAATTCCATGCGATGCTCTGGTACTGCTCTATTTATTTCACTAAGCATCAACATCCCTATTTCCTTGGCTACATTATCTTGAATGATTAGGATGATAGAAAGCACATAATATGCCTCAACGTGTCTAGATTCAGTGACTTTTGTTAGACATTCAAGTGCAACATCTTGTCTCCTTCCATAAAAACACTCAACCTGCGATCCATTCATACATGGGATATTTAATTTATTCAAACTATATGAAAATATAGACATGTGAAGTGGGCAGTAATTATTTTTTAAAAAAAGTTCATATTAATATTTTTGTAATGCTTATCACTCATTTTCTGTAAAAAGCTTCTAGATTTCCACTATCATAGCAGTTCTCTACGAATGAAACCATTGAACGGCGTTGACTATTAAACGGCCCCCACAGGATGATTGGAATCTCTTTCATTGTGGCATATTTGTATACGTTGCTCTCGTCACCGATGTTCTTTAACAATTTGCAACTGTGTAAAAAATTGTTGGGTTAGTAAAGGAGAACAATAAAGTTCATTCCAACAAAATTGTATTATACCTTGCTTTGGCACGAATAAGATCCATAACAGAACATGAACCAACATGAGAGAGAATTTCACTAATTAAGTGGTTAGGAATGGTATCAAAGTATGAGGCCATTTTTTTCCTGTTTTAAAAATAATGGCCCTTTAAAAATAACTTGGTGAGTTTCCCTATTTATAAATGTTGGAAAGACACAATTGAAAGGGTGTGTCCATTCATATTCTCCATTTTTTGTCTTTAATGAATAAACATAATCATTCATGAAATGGTGCTATTTCCTAATACCAATTGAAATGTAACTGCCTTTTCTGACCCCACCTACAATCAGTCAGGACGCAACGGGATTTCGGCAGTATAACGACAGTAAATAGAATACCGAGGTTCTAAATCAACCTCATTAATAACATTAAACATCCAGTTCCATAACCATACAAACAACAACTCTTCAACAACATAACAACACACAACATAACCGTAAAATACAATAATCAGTCCTCGTTATCTGCCTCTGTTCCAACATAACATACAATACCTCAACCTTATCATACATTTCAAAAATAAGTTGAGACCCATCTAACAACTTAACCATAGACAAAAGAAGCTGCTAGAATAGTAACAACTAATTTATATTCTTTTCAGCATCCTATACAATAAGAACTATAAAGCATAGAAAAGGCTACTAAGCTAATATACATGATAAATAACAGCACAGAATCACGGATAAGACTTTGGGACATATGACTCATCCACGTAAGGCACATTTTCCTCCTCAGAAGGCACGTACCCGTAATCCGGCTCTGCAACACCTGTAAGCATGCAATAATAGAGAATGAGCTTATATAAATAAGCCCAGTGAGGATCCGATAGATCTCTACATAGTTTACTATACTCCTTGGATAATTCCTTTGAGCAGTAAACATATAACATCAATCATTCTATCATCACATAACTATATAACCATTCAATAAAGGATACTCTATTTGGTGTAGCTCCAAACGCCCTCACGATCTCAACCGTTCTTCTTATAACTCCCTATTACTCACGCACCCGAGGTACCTCACTAGCCCCTCCCTCCATGACACCTGCGTCATGCGAGCTGGGAGTAGCCTCTGGCAGTCATGCCATTATCAACCCGACAGCCCAACGCTGCCCGAGAGGTGGCACACACATACCAAGACTCCATAATCATCATCAATCATCATTTATTCATCATTGATAGCATCAATTATCATTTAAACAACAATAACTTAGTTAGACGACAAAGTAGGCCATCTAACCGGACATGCATTATATACACAATTAAACCCTAAATTACCCATCAACAATCACCATTCAACACTCAAACACCACCCAATCATCTAAAGGCATCGTTCAAGAAATTAAAGAATGACAACCTAAACTTCTAAAATTCATAACTTACATTCTACTAACCCAAACATTGCCAAATCAGTTTCTATCACTCACCCATTCAACCTACTACGTTAGCCCTCTCGGAAATCCACCATAACACCTCCAAATCATGCCCGATAACCCTAAAACCCTAGGATGTCTTGGCTGAATTTTTCGGACTTTCCCACAAGCAATGTAATCGAAAATTCGGCATTACAACAGCGCTAACACGTAATTATCAAGTATTTAGAAATCGACGGCAATCGATTTCGATCATCACAACTCAATTAATTCAACATTAAACGATTTAATCAAAATTTAATACCCGGTAAATAAAAATTATGCTACATCCGACAGAAACTCGTAGTATTACCACTAAACGATCCCTAGCATGCAAGGAACAATAATCTAACCTCAGATTACAATTCTAACGGTTCAATCTTCATTTATACGCAAAAATGCAAAAGACAAGTTTTGAGATCTAGAATTTTTCTCTCACCTTTGATGAGATAAAAGCCTAGGGATGCGTGAAATGCGTGCCCAACAAGCAGAATCCAAATCGGTGCGAAGTTTTACGGACAAAAACCAAGTTTTTCTTTGAATTTTTGATTGAAAACCTTGAATTTCTTTCTTTTTCTTCTCCCTCTTTTTCTCGGCCCTTTGTGTGTGTGTGGAGTGTGTTTTTTGCTTTGCTTAGTGTGTGTAACTAGTGTGAGCAAATATATTTAGTATTTTAATTAGTTTAAGTTGAGAAAACTATTATTTTTTTAATATTTTATTGACTTTAAACTCATTTTATTGCTCACCAATGTTAAAAATATTTATGCAACCCCCAAGATATCTCAAGTGGATTATTTTTAGGTGACAAGAAGTTTTACATTCAAAGAATTTCACCCGAGTCGGATTAAAACTCGGTTTTTGCAAAAGTCAGTGTAAAAATCCTAATAAATTCTTAAGCCGATTTTAAAATCGTTTTCATCAAACATAGGTCTATTAAAGTCCGTGGACTAGGTATAGAAGGGTTAAAAAGACCAGTTTCAAAATTTTAGCGGACGTGTTTTGAAAACACTATTCACTGAAAATCGACGATAAAATTTCTGATCCCGTTTTTTATGAAAATTTTATGAATGCACATTTAGCACGTATTAGGAGTATTGACATCAAAATTATAACTTTCTAGATCCTATAGCACATAAACAGGTCACATACACGCAAAACGATGTATAGCACGTAAAATGAGATAAGCAGAAAAGTGGGGTTTCACAGGCGTCGCACCATTTAATAAAACGATAATGGTAGTTTGATGAAAGTAGAACCGCTAAATTATGTTTGAAAAAAGGGATGAAAGTCGTAATTTAAACAGTGCATGCAGTAATTTAGGCATGAAATACTGTCATATCGATAAAAATGGTTAAATAGTTGATGAAAGAAAAGTAAGACTTAATTCTTTTAAATCTTAAGAATTAAAGTTAATTTGAATCATACAACTTTAAAATATAAATTAAAGTTATAGTAATGATAAATATACATATAGGTCTTAAATAAATTTTAACTATTAATTATACATTCAAGTCCATTGCTTGCCGTTAAATATTAAAAATAATATTATTGTAATGACTCTCAAGTATTTAAAATAAATTATGACTTAACCATTATGTATGAGAACAAGAATTGAAAAAGAACTCTTCCTTGTGTTAGTGACTTTGTAATTATTATTATAATTTTTTTAATCATATGTCACATATAATAATAATTACAAATCTTTAAAATTTATTCTTAATTATGTTATTTGAAATTTTTTGAAGTACAATTAAAATAACTAACAAATCTCTTAAATCCATTATAATCAATAGTAAAATTGAAGTATTTATGCCAAATAATTACAAATCTCAAGTTACGGCATGCAATGGTCTTACGAA
Source organism: Ehretia macrophylla (assembly GCA_037974665.1). NCBI lineage: Eukaryota > Viridiplantae > Streptophyta > Magnoliopsida > Boraginales > Ehretiaceae > Ehretia > Ehretia macrophylla. The sequence goes on from CM075775.1 coordinate 12,096,352, forward strand.
TGTAAATTTTAAATAATATAATTTTTCTTATCTATTTTTATAATAGTTTGTTTAATGTAATTTTTTCATATTTTTATATTTATAATTCTAAAATTCCAATACATATAAAAAACTAAAATAATAAAAATAACTATTTTTGTAGGCAATGGAAAAAAATGATGAAATTCATAATTTAAATCCATCTTGCAGTAATTTAGGCATGAATTGTTGTAGATGGAAACGGTTAAGTAGTTGATAAAAAATGGTCGTGACAATACTACTTCTCAGGAATCGTATATTGGTCTAGTGGTAATATTAATCGCTAAGCATGCTAGAGGTTATGAGTTCGATCTCACTAGTTATATTTTAAGGGATTATATTTAGGCCTTCCATTAATCCCCAATTTAAAGTATCTTAAAAAATGGCAAAAATGATGAACTCGTAATTTAAATCCTTCTTGCAGTAATTTAGGCATGAACCATAGTAATAGCGATGAAAATGGTTAAGTAGTTGATGAAAACGAGAACCCAATAGTCATCCTAGTTGGTTCGTGGGGTTGTTGTCTAACTGGGCAATCTGGTTTCGACTCTCCACGGTTGATGAGACTGTGCATGTGAGAGGTTGTGTGTAAAAAATAGATAGTGGAAAAAATAAAAATGACAAAAAAATAACAATCATAATTGAAATCGTACTTCTAATTGGCATGACCTTTCCTAATAGCGATAAAAATTATTAAATAGTTGATGAATGCAATAACTACATCTCTCATAAATTGTATCTAAAAGCAAAAAATTGAAGGAATGTTATGTCCTTGCCAGATTCGAATTTCCTACGTTGTCATATCCGAATGCAATATGTCAAATCCACTCACATGAATTAACCCTGCTTACCAACCCCAAACACAACTACCACAATGCAAGGAAGAGTAATGAATGAAGGACTAAATTAATGAGAATTAATGAGGAAGATTTATGCTAGCTGTATAAATTTAACATGTGCACAGATGAAATTTGTGTATAGAAGAAAGGTGATGTAGTAGATCGAATGAGTTGAGAGGGAAAAAGAAAAAGGAATACGATATATCAGGTTAGTGCTTTCGTTGTGTGTGCCCATTTTATTTGTTGAAGTACGTTAATAAGTGTTCTAAGTATATCTTATTGTAATTTACTCATCGTAATATGTAGCTAATCTTCGGACAACCATAGTATTATATGGATGTATATTTTGCATAGAGTGGCTTTACTATGTTGCATGGATCATGTTTTACATAAAATATTTGGTGCATGTACAGTCGTCCTTCACGTTTATAATTGATTATTAGTGTAAACTTTTTATAGTAAATAGACAGCAGTATAATTTGTTGTAACTTACTCATCATAACATGTAGCTAATCTTCCGAAAGTCGTAGTATTATAAAGATGGATAGTGCTTCGATGGATTCCTCTTCTTTTGATGTCAGTTCGTTAAGTAAAGAAGATATATTGAACATGACATTCGCATCAGAGGATGAAGCATTTCAATTTTACAACAGTTATGCACGTGCAACTGGTTTTAGCATTAGAAAAGACACGGTGCATAAAGATGAAATAACTGGTCAAACAGTGAATAGGTTATATGTTTGTTACAGAGAGGGTGTCCGAAGAGAAAAATACTTGGAAAGGGAAAATTGATAGAGAGAACATCGAGACTTAACTAGATGTGAGTGTAAGGCCAAGCTTCGCATCAAGCTTAACAGAGCAACCGGGCGTTATATGGTCACATTATTTCATGAGGAGCACACACACGAGTTGGTACCCGCATACGCAGTGTCACACCTCCGTTCTCACCGGAAAGTAGATGATGGACATGGGGCTGGAGCCCAGTCAATGACTAGAGCTGGAATACGACCGTGTAGGGTTATGGATCATTATAACTATTTAGCCAGCGGGTATCATTCTGTAGGATTCACGAGAAAAGATTTATAAAATTACTTGAACCATGAACGAAGTGAGGAAATTGTTGAAGGGGATGCTAAGATTGCTATAGGCTATTTGTTGAGGAAATCAGAGGGTGACCCGAGGTTCTTTTTTGAGTACACAGTGGATGAGAATAAGCGGTTGGACAAGTTGTTTTTGACGGATGGGCGGTTAAGAGATGAATTTGCGGTATTTGGTAACGTACTGATTTTTTATGCCACATACAAAACCAATACGTATTGATTTCCTCTTGTTCTCCTGGCGGGGTCCAAGAACCACCGAAACACGTGTATCTTCGGGGCTGTACTCATACAAACCGAGACGACGGAGTCTTACATATGGGTATTGAATACATTTTTCACTACGATGGATAATAAGATGCATATATCCATTGTAACTGATGGAGACAAATCAATGATAGCAGTGATCGCAATCGTGTTCCCATATGCCTCTCATCGACTGTGCAAGTGGCATATGCTACGAAATATAGCCCAAAACGTGAGCCTACAAGATTTCAAAATGATGTTCAATAGATTAATGTCCCTCAGGTGCTTCGTTAATGATTTTGAGGTTGAGTGGAACAAAATGGTGATTGAACATGGTCTAGAGGATAATATTTGGGTAGCATGTGCATATGATAGGAGGCGTATGTGGGCAAAAGCGCATTTGCTAGGTCATTTCTTTGTTTGCGTAAGGAGTACGCAGCGTTGCGAAGGTATGAATGCATTTTTAATAGTTTTCTTGGAGTAAACCGAAGGTTGATTGATTTTTTGAGACTACCACAGGGGGTTGGAAATGTTGCGACTTAATGTTATCAATAGAGAAGTTCAAACGAATCATACCAGACCAGTGTTAACGATATCCCTAGTGGATCTTGAACGGCATACTTTCGAAGTTTACACCAAGGAAGTATTTAAGAAGGTTAGAAAACATATTCTACTGCAGGCAAATCTATGGCACGTGGAGATTGTTACCCACACACTTGATTTCCAAACTTATGTGATTGCGGATTACGATAAGAAAAACATGTTGTGCCGCGTTCAATTTATTGGTGCTACCATGGAGGTCATTTGCGAATGCAAAAGGATTGAGTCAACGGGAATGCTTTGTAAGCACATGATATATGTTTTCAAATACGAAGGTTTAAAAGAGATTTCGGCATCTTGCATTCATTCCCGTTGGATGCCAGATATCAGTAAGGATTTCAGGCACAAGAACTTGTCGTCTTCCACGCCTGAGGAAGTGGAGATAACCCGTCTCGGGTACATCGTCTCGAAATGTTCGGAGTTGGCTTTATATGCGAAAAAATCAAGTCGTGGATATATGGAAACTATAAATGGCATTGGACACCTAATTGCTCGTGCGAAAGAAATATGGGTGGAAGATATGATTTCATCAGGGCAAGAGTCTAGTATGTCAGAACCAATTCAAATAGATGTTTTGGATCCGAAGAGAGCGAAGACAAAAAGTTCGAAGGGTAAAGATCTAGAGCGAAAAAACGTAATGAGGCGATGTCGAAAATGCCGGTTAGTCCATTAATAAATAATTGTTAGCACGTTTAAATTATTGTTCAAAATTTGATAATTTTTTAATAAATATCTTTTGGTTTGCAGGCTTCCAGGACATCAAGCCAACACATGCCCTAAACAACGAAATGATGGGTCTGACGATGAAAGTGAGGTGCCACAAATTGGATTGGATGATATGTCCAGCCAAGTAGATTTGGCAATGGATAATAATGGAAATATGAGTTTTGGAAGTCTAATTCCTGACTACGAACATGGTGAGTCAAGTGTTGTGGGAAATTTGACTAGAAATACATCGCATAGATTTGGAAATACAAGCTACATTCTCATGCAACAAATATTAGGCGGATCACAACCAGAAAACTCGTCATCAAATTCACCATTTCAACCCCCTTGGGGAAATTTCCAAGCCTACTAACATAACAAAAGGTAATTATACACATGACAATTGGTACTGTTTCACTTATGATTGTAAGCTTTTTTTTTTCAATATGATTGCAAGAAGTTAAAAACAAAAGAAAAAATGGAACTTGAACGACATTGGTCCCAGAACTTTGCGCAAAAGGAAATTTTGCTCAAAGTTTAGGGATCAATGTGGTTTTTTCCCCTAAAATTACCATTACGCCTTTGCTGTAACAAGTACACATGTGGAAATTGTTTCTTTTTAACTCCATTCCCGTCCTTTTATCCCTCTCACTTCTCGTCTTTACCTGAATGCAATTTCCTCATTTCTGCTTCCTACTTCTACTACTTGTTGTTCTTGTCACTTTAATTTTCTATATTGTTTTTATAACTTTACTTTTATTTTCTTGCTCCATTTTTTTAAGCATGTCAACCCCAACAATGAGCTGCAGTAGCAGAACCTCAAAATATGCGAAGCTTGAGTTGTATTTCTCCAACCTTCAAGGCCATTGCACCCAGTGGTGTGATGTTAGGGTTATGTCCACTAATAAGCCGTCTAAGGGTCGCTTGTACTATAGATGTCGCAGTTGTGGTTTATTCCGAGGATAGTGTCACCCATATGATGCTCGCTGGCTTCCAAGCGGACAACAACTGAATCTGCCTGCAGAGTTTGAGGACGAAGACGATGATGGTGAGGAAGTAACTTTTCCTCTTCTAGTGGAGCACAATGGTCAGACAGAGAGGTTGAAGAATATGTTGTGTGGAAGTCTTGCCTTCTCTTTGGTAATGGTTGGGGTTGCTTTGTTTATTTTTTTTATTAAGTGAAAATAGGTATATAAGCGTGAAGATTATGGGTCTCTTTAGGAATCTTTAAGTTTGTTTGTGTTAAATTTTATGTTTAATGTATGTACGTGTTTATCTAAGTTGCATTTATGCTAGGGAACTACTCTTGGTTCATTTATTTGATAATTTCATTGATCTTTCAAGCGAAAGAAAACTATTTTGGTAAATTAATTAATTAAACAAAACACAATCACTCACATAAGAGACAAACAATAGATATTTAAATATTATTTTATTAAATTATATATTATATTATATAAACCTTAAAATATTATATTATAACATAATATATGGCATATATAACATATATCATATATTATATATTAAATGATAATAGTTTAAAAACATATCATCTTCAAAATATGACAGAACAATACAGTGCCCTCAAACAGTCATCGACACAGTATTGCCCCATCAACTCATGCCTTCCTCTGCATTAATGCATACCTGCACATCATTAATGATTTCGTACATGTTAGCACAATAGCAAAAAACAGGTGCAAATAATAATAATAACAAAAAAGATAAGTTCAATATACCAAAAACTCCACCACCAAACGATGGAATCATAGCATCAACTTCGTCCCAAGCCTCTATTCCAACTTCATTTGGTGTTTGGTTTTCTGTTATTTGTTCACCATTGAATAAAAATGTCACAGCATGCCTATTTACATCTTACTTCCAATAGTATTTCTCTATTAGTTTGCGCAATTTTGCCGTACGCCTAATCCTAAACCACACTTTCTCCCCATCAGCGAACCGCCCTATAACGCTCACAATAATATGAGTCGCAAAAAATGTTTGAACTTCCTCCGAAATGGCCTTGCTGGCGGCAGCACCAGAATTTGTAGACATTATAGATTTAGAAAATTATGAGAGATTAATTTTTATATTACTCAACTATTAAAAGATAATGAACATATAATTGTGTTTGAGAGATATATATATATAAAATATGATGGTGACTCTTCATATTTTTCCATTAATTATATTTTTTTCCACGCAGACGAACAGGATTTTGCCACATCATCAACAAATGCATGTAATATTGCCACGTCATTTGAGCATAGATTGTTATTTAATTTTTTTCGGTAATACCTTTTCATATTCAATGCCAATTAATGTTCACCTTTCATATTCTATTGAAATAGTGTAATTTGTGGACAAAAGAAAAAAAATTTAATTTTTATTTTTTGTTTTGTACGTGAATAGAATTACGCACATTATCAGGTCATGCAAGGGGTTTTGGCCATGTCATCAACTCATGCATGTCATTTTTTGGATATATAAATAAAAAAAATATAATTTTATTTAATTCTATACAACAGCTATTCAGGTGTGAGGCAAGTAATGATAATTTTTTTAATTTAATACGAGAATGAAAATTTTAAAAAATTGAAATCGACACATAATTGAATTGGCTAGGTCATTAACTCAGTTGGAATCCAAACGCATCCCCAGAATCCCAATGCAATATGTCCAAATTTTTTTGAGCGTGTACCAAGAAGCAAAAAGTACAAAATATCAGACAACAAGTACACCTAATTCCTTCGAGATAGCTGCAATTGTCAACACTATGACGTCTGACGGACCAATGGAATTGAGCCATGTCATACGTGTATTCAATTGTTTCTGGTAATCGAAAACGTAATTATTTTCACAATCCACAGTCGTCACATCATCTATGACACCTTTTGCAACCTACACACGTTTCCACTAATCCCGCCCAAAAATACACTATCTCTCTCTCTCTCTCTCTCTCTTTCTCCTTTTCGCTTCCATTAATCCTGCCTAAAATTTAATGCACTAGAAAATATCCAATTTAGTCCCTCCTTTGCTATACCATTAGCATTCTTTTTAATGGTCAAAGGTTTGACCTTACTAAGACTAACTCCAACAACCTTATTATTTTAGGGACTTTTTTTTTTACTCTAATATATATATTTTTGGATCAAACACACCATTTTAATTTTAATTATTAATAACTATTTTCTATTATAGTTTATAATAAATATTTTTTTCTTTTCATTGTCCATATTATTTTTTTTCATTTTCATTAAAAAATTTTTTTAGGGATATATTAAAGTAAAAAAACAAAAATATTCGTATTATAGGGGCTTTCTATTTTATAGGCTCTCTGTTTTATTTTAATCTAATATATCTTTATTTTGATTATACACATTATTTGATTTTTTTTCTTTTTAATTTGTTAGTGATGACATTCTATTTTAATTTTTATTATCTTATTATATTTTCAATTAATATTATTTTTTTATTTTATTTTTATCTCAATCGAAAAAGTCGGTATTGATTCGACTAGAAAACTGGTGAAATTTGTATTTTTTCCTAGATGAGAAGTGAATATTTTCCATAAACTCCAGACCAAAATGATCTTTTATGCAAAGTTGATGGACTAATTTGACTTTTTCCCTTTTATCAAACTTCGAATATTCAAGCATTCTCACCTATCTCACCCTTCTCTTCTTCTCTGTTCCCTCTAACCCTCATACATCGAAGAACACAACACAAAACGAGCTCATGTGGAGGGAATGAAACAAATCGAGAAAATGTGAGTATTTAATATTTAATTTAACTCATATAGCTATAGCATTTTTTTAAACCTTGTAATTGTGTGCATGTTTCATTGCTTCGTTGGTATAACTTACCAGTAAGCTCCTTTGTTTCATTTACCTGTGATCGTAGTATTATTTTTGTACTAAAGTTTGTACTTGATATGATGTATGATTCATTTCTCATTTTATCTTGCCATTTCTTTCTTTAAACCCTTATTCCTTTTTCTTTTATATTTCTAAACCTGTATGTTTTTTAACCATGTTTTTTAAAACCCCCCATCTTTTTAACCCTAAACCTATATTATGTTTTTAACCATATATTTATTTAAACCACCATTTTTTTAAACACTAAATCCTTTTATATTCCTATTTTCGTAGTATATGATTTATTTGTGACAATTTTGCATTTTAGGATGAACTACCGCTAGCGGTGGTTAAGAGCTGGATCCAGCTTTGAGAATACACCATATTCACGAGGCAAGATATGATTTAGTTATGGTTTTAAGCTGGATGCAGCTCTTACCCTCCGCTAGTGGTAGTTCACGAGGCAAGATATGATTTAGTTATGGTTTTATAATTGATTTCTGGCTATATAAAGGTATTAGTAACATTTTTTTTTCATTCTAAAGTGCATGGAGAAAAAAATGGTTTGTATGAAAGCAAATATTCAGTACTTGAAAGCAGAAATGCACCAACTGAAATCAGAAAGGCGTACTGGACAAACAACTTGGAATGACATGTCAATGATGTTGAAACAATTGGTGGGCCGTGAAAACTCCCACATGAATGTCAATCCACCTAACGAAGCGGGAGGAACAGAAGTTCATTTTGGGCTGGGAGATGTTGGCGTGGAAATAGAGATTGAGGACGATGTTGGTGAAGATGTATGCCGCAAATTACATGGCAAAGAGATTGATACCGTGCATTCGGAGGGTAGTGCATCCATAAACTCTCCATAATTCAAGAACCAACAATGTGTACGCCTGACTGCACCGTCATGTTCAAAGCGACTCTTTGCATCTCACAAGCTAGGCTGCAACACATCCAAGTTGAAAGAGTCGAGCGTAATAGTGTTGAGTAGCGACACCATTAACATTTTCCCATCACACCGGATACCGACTATAGACTGCAACATGCTCTTAGACAATGAATTACTTGAAGATTTTTTGTTTTCAACTGAAAGGGACTCTAGGTTTCCCTGTTGTTTGTATTGCTATATGTTGTTTAAAGTTTCAATATACTTTATAATATTAATCTCAGTAACGTGTATATTGTAGGGAAACAGTTGTTCACATGGGGGATTACTACATAAGACGAGAAAATATGCGTTGCCTCATGCCGGACACTGAAATACGCTCTTGCGTGAGTCTTTAAGAATATAAGATAATGTATATTTTGAACGAGATTAGTCATTAAGATTCTTTGCTTCCATCAACAGATCATAGACTGCTTTGCAGCGAAGATGACCAGGGACGCACAAATCAATGACATTGCGATGCCGAATTGGTATCTTCTTGCAAAATTTTCGGTAAGTTTTGAAAGATAGGGCTGACATTTTTTAATAATGCGGTAACATTTGAAAGCTAAAAGATAGTTGTATTGACAAACATTATTTTCTTCTATGTTGCAGCAGCATATCTTGGTTGGAAATAATGGAAAGTCGATGGGGGTTACACAATGTATTCGACGCTATTGGGGTATATCTGGCTTCACGGGCGCATTGGGGGATTGCAAAAAAGTAGTTAACCATCTAATTGTTTAATTTTTTATAAAAAATTCTGAAGTGCATTACAGATATTAATGAGCATTAGTTTGATAGTTAAAGGTTTGGTTAATTGGGAACTAATTCCCTAAATATTATGCAGATGTTTTTACCCATCAGTATCATGAATGAACACTGGTACTTGTGTATAATCGACTTCACCACTAGTGAGATATTGTTGTGCGACACTGCTATGATTGGTGGTCATGGGGCTGTGATTCACCAACTGAACACACTGGTAATCAACTCGTCATCGAATTTATACGGGTCACTTTAATTGTCCTAATTTTAATTTTAGTTGCATGGTATTTGTTTGCAGGTTAAATACCTAGACGACTTATTTGAGGCCGTTGATTCCGCTGCATACAGTGGTATGAGGAAGATCACCACTTTTTCAGTGCGCAGACCTGATTGGGTTCCAACTCAAGCAGGTATATACGATGGTGGCCTATACATATGCCTAATGATGGAAAACCCCGGCAATGTGGACTTATTCTTGCTGACGGAGTCGGCTGATAAACGTAAACATTTTGCATTCGATATGTGGAGACATTGGTCAAACTTGATCAACCAGTACCCAACATGAAATTGCCTCTATCATGCTGATTAGTTGTGTGGTGTTCTTGATGTATTGTGACTATGCTTCATGAACTATGATTCCTTTTTGTTTGTTCTTTTGGTTTTTTGTTGAACTTCATGGTGGTTGGTATGTATGTGTTTGGCTAAATGTTATTTCTTTCCGGTTCAAATATAAAATTATGGCTCTACTTGAAACAATATGAAGTTAGGACATATTTGTTAAAATAAATTGTTATTTTGGTCACAATTCACTATTGTGTTTTAAACTTATTTGATTTAACAATCATATTTCCAAAAAATAAATTTTCTTTATGGTGCACCAATAATGAATCAAGAGGAATTCTGGACTTCTTTCAATTATATACTTATATGAAGTTATGAAACAGTATCATTTTTTCTATATAATGGTGATTATAAGTGTGTCCATAAATGTAATAAAGATACTTGAATTGCTCACTTGATATCAATTTTTTTTATTTTTATGGTTTTTAAAAGATGGTTATCGGAGTATTTTCAAGAATTTATTTTTAAACCCATAACTAATGCTAATTGTAGAAGATATTATTCTTGTAATCTTCATTAGCTTCTTTCTTAACAACCAGAATTTCATCTTTTACAATTATGCAACCAACTTAACAAACATGAATTTAATTACATCACAAAATTACAAATAAGAGAAACCTTCATTACCTTCTTTCTTAAATCATATCACATTTCCATGTTTTATATATCTTCACCCTCTCCCCAAATATTTCATTTTCATTTACCTAAACTCTTTTGTAACCATATAAATTGTCATCGAGATAAGAGATAATACAACTTCAAATTTGAACAACCCTATCAATTAAGAGGATTTTGAGTGTTGGATGCATGACGCCATAATTTGAACGCCAATTGCTTGTGCTTCTTGACTGATCCATCATCATTGAACGCATGGTCATAACGCGGAGTCTCCATCATCAAACATACGTACACACCACAATCAAAACCATTATTTTGTGTCAGCACCCATGTAGGATAGGTTGTTTTGAAATCATTCAAACTCTTCATCTTTCTATATGTTGCGCCTTCTATATCCTTCAACAACCCATCCATGTAATGAAGCTGTCATTGGGAGAAAGTCAATTAACAAAATGATAAACTATATAAAATTGGACTTTTGGACAATAAGAAGCTAAAGAATGGCATGTACCAGCTCTTTTACTCGACTGCTTACTTTTCTCCTTGACTTGGCTATGTTATGGGTGTTGCATATCTTCACTGAATAATTATCAAAGTCAATAATACACAACAACCAGTGTTCTTCCTCATGATTAAGAGGAATAAATACCTACAACATCACATAAAAAACTTCAATGTTTACATGAGCAAACAATAAAGGCACATACTTACCTCCTTACATTCTGCCAATTTTCTAGTAAATCTTTTAGGACCCCAATAATTGTTTTCATATGCTTTCTTGCTCAACTTACATTTATCAAGTATCTGTTGCTGCAGATGCAAATTTTACTTAACATAGAGATTTACCTGATACATTTATATGTGTATTGTATGTGCCAAATATGCCAATTGCCATGCAAATGTGTCAATTACCTGAATTAACAAAAATATTATTCAATCTTCAAATGAAAAGTATACGACTTAAAACAGCTACAATTTTGCACTTACGGTTCCTGACATGTTACAACCTGGTAGTAGTTCCCGTATGTCATGCCTCATAAGAGAGTACAACTCATTGGCCACTACTATTTCCCTATAACACGGCCACTACTATTTCCCTACAACACGGCCACTACTATTTCCCTACAACACAGCTTACAAAATTAAAGTAAAGAATCTCACCCCAACTTTGCGCAGCAAAAGAAACTCAACAACCTTACTCATTTTGCATCTCCTTTTGCATAAAACAAATAATCACACAACACTTTATTAGATATCACCATTGCCCTCGCTAGTTCTCTGGTAATCATTACCTCTACATCCGAAGCCACATCTGCATCATTGCCGCTAGACATATGTGACACCCGAGAATTTCACCTTAAATTTATTATAATCGTTGCATACTTATGTGCGCATTTCTACGTGCATCATTTTTCTTACTTAATTGTTTTTATTGTGGGTCACTATTCATAAAATTTTTGACTGTTTCGAAAGCTTGATTTTAAATTTTTCCTAGGTCACTCGACATTTAAAAGGAGCCAAGAAATTTTCGTTTTGAACTTTCGAGCTTAGGAGTATGCGTTTGAAAAATATTTTCCGTGAGCTTTGAATAGTGTTACGTTAGAATAGTGATAGTATTTAATTAGAAAGCAATTGTAATTGCAATTAGCCTTAATTGATCAATATTTGAGACTACAAAGCTTAGGAAATTAATGATATGCAACATATAAAACAACTAACTCATAAAAATTAAAAGACACATAGCATTTTAGTCATCAAAACAAATTCAGAAATTCCATCCTTGTCCCTCCTGCTGGCCGTCCACTTCAAAGAGGAAAAGAGAGATTTTTGCTTCTTCATCCAAGCACTTTGAGCACTTGGTTTGATCTTGGGAGGTTATTGAGCAACTTAGGACCTTCAACAAAGCTTCTACATCTTCAAAATTGTGAGGGAGTCTTACTTGTTTGAGTTTAAAGTTTGTTGCATATGTTCAAATTTATTGAATTGTCAATTATAGCTATATATCTTGTGTTGAATGCTTCCTATGAGTTATTTAAAGCCTCTAGAGCTAACTTTTGTGGTGTGATAACAAATTTAACGGTTGAATGTTGAGATTGATCAAAGAGACGATGAATAGTGCTTAAAACTAGGGTTTTGAGAAAATTTGATAATTGACTTGAATTGATGCCTCAATTAGGTGCTCTAGACCCTAGGGAAGGTAATTGAAAAGCCACGTTAGGTTGAATCACCCGAATTCGAACTTTAGTGCATAAATAGCTTACTTTAAAAAGGGGGTTTTGCACGTTAGGCAATCCGGGCAAATTTGGGCATCGATTTGGGTATTCTTGGGCTAGGAAAGCACCTTCGGTGCTTTCGTTTCGCGAAATTGGGGTTCGGTTAGTATGGCTATAGTTCAAACCCGTTCGGGGCCTTCCCGAACTTTTGCTTCAAAAATGAGTTTTTATGACTTTAAAGGGTACCTTTAAGCTTAATTAGGAATATAGAAAGACTAGGGTAGGTTTGAGAATCTCGAACTATGCTTAGGAGAAAGAAAGCTCGATTAAAGAAAGGGGAAAAGTAGTTTTTAGCCCTTTTAGTTGCAATTGGAACTTGTTGTGTGTTAGTAGTACCTCGCATAGAATATTTAGGATGTGTTTAAGTTATTTGAGTAGATTATTGGAATTAATTATGTTGATGGTTTTCTTTTGGCATCTATTAGTTAATATCTTGCATATATGAGCTTTTATCGTGCATATATGTGAGGGCGGCCTACTTTGTCGTCCCTCTTACGTGTTATGTGATATTATTGCTTGCTTGTGACTTGTATTGGGTTGCGCAACCTATATCGGACATGGTAGCGTCGAGAAACACGGGCGGCATCGGGCTTGCCGTGCTCCCTCGACTACCATGGTGCCTATTCCCTTCTCGCTGAGGCATACTCCACTACCCCAGAGGCGTGGTTCACCTGCTGGGCATGGACCTACCTCGGGAGAAAGGGTCGTAGGATCGGGATACATCCGGAGTATCCCAAGTGTGGTGTTTGGGTTTTGCCGGCATAATCGTGATACTCGTGGTTCGTGGCTCGTGATCGAAGACTTGGAAGTGGAACCGTATCCTTTTTAAAGTGATTAATAGTTTGATTTATTGTCTTGATAGTTATGTGTCTTATATATATGTTTACTTGTATTGCATATCATATTTCACGTTTACATGCTGCATCACCTCCCTCGCTGGGCAACTTTGTTGCTCACTCCTCATCTAAAATGTTTCAGGAGAAGCTGAGGTGAATCCCCAGCTATTAGAGGTAGAAGAAGAGGAAGAAGTTCAAGTAGATCAGAATCAGTGATCTTGTGTGCTGAGGTGGATTTTATGTGCTTCTTATGTGGAGTTCTTGGTGTTAATGTATTTTGAGACCATAGAGTCTTGTATATATATGTCTAGTAAATGTGTATTAAGAGTTTAAGAAAGTTGTTGGATTGTAATAATGAATTCTAGACTTTATTTTCTCTTGCATGCTTGGAGTGTTTGTAGATCTTCATATGGAACTTAGAAGTTTATTGTAATTAACTACTTATAACTAAAACCAACTTATCTCGCATGCTTGTGTGCTTTAGTAGAAAATTGTTGCTCCAAGGCTCGGATGGCCTTGTGATTGTGTTTTGGCTTCGGAGTTATTATGGATAAGTTGTTGCTTTTAGTTCGGATGTCTTGAATGAATGTTTGCAGGTATCAGTTTGTCCTTGGTACAGAGGAGACTCTGTCCGAGTGACGGGTCCGAGCCTGACTTAGCGTGGGGTTGGGTTCGGGGCGTTACAACATATCATCAACAATTACGCATGCAGATTTCTTCTACCTCTTATTGGTCTTTTTCTTGGCTATCTTCTTAACCTGCTTGTTAACAACATTATCTTCAATGCAAGACTCAACAATTTCTTCATTAATCATTTCCTGTTCATGTTCAGACTCTACATTGCCACGAGTTCGTTGTCCTCCATTTCCCCACACTACAATTTTCATACCCTTAACGACATCTCTACGTCTCCCTTCACTTTTATCTTCTTCTTGTACCCCTTTATCTCCACCATGTTCATTTATCTCTGTATTACTTTGCCCCAATATCTCTAGGAGCTGCTTGAACAATGATTTTAATTCATTGATACCGCGTGAATTTTCCTTGACTTCAGCACTCATCTCTTCATATTTCCTTTCTAGGTTATTCAGAGTGCGTTTTACATCATCAATGTCTTTCCCAATATTGACAACCCTAGTCGGTGTCTCTTCACTGGGTTGCTCTATACTCTCGAAAACAATGCAACCATTCAGGTCGGTGTATCCTCTATTTGCCTGGTACCATTGCATTCTCTCACTGAGAAGCTCGTCAGTCCAATACTTGATGTAAGGCCTTAAATCATGAGAAGGATGTAACTGTTCTCGAGGGTTGACGTGCTCTAAAAATAAGATCTACACAAGCAGCCGAAGATTACTCAAGACAATCTTAAATGATATTTGAACAATAAAATTTGTGAATGACAAATTTGGCTTACCATCAAAAAGAACAAACAACCACTTACATACTTTCTCTTTTTCTCTCGCCAATGATGGACACCATTTGCCAAAGAATTGAGCAAAAATTGCGCCCAATTATAGCCTCCGATTGCTCCAGTATCCTTCACGGCTTGTAACAGTTCTACTTTAACCGAATGACTTACTGTAAGACATAAGAAGTATCCTATAACGTAGATACAGTAAAAGGCCTTGAACTCACGCCCAGCACTCTTACAGTTATGGATTTGAGCAAATAATTCTCTTAAAGGAATCACAAACTCTTCCACATTGAACAACGTCTGAATATCTACTATATCACTATTATTACTGTATGTCGACACTTGCATTCGTCTATTAGGCAGGCCGAGTATGCGTTCCACAGCGGCTGCTGTCACATTTATCACATTTCCATGAACATTTAATGTCATTGTCACAGGATCAAATTTATCAACAATCCAGCGACATAATTGGTGTTTCATGCATGTGCATTTAAGGTGAAGAAGTTTGCCAAATCCAATGCTCTTTACTGTACCTTTTTGTTATTAGGTGAGATTTTCATTCAACTGCACTATCTTAGACAAAGATAGTCGGGTCTACATGATATCATTTTGCAATGAAGTCTTTTCTCGGTGCATCCTTTCAAGCCTCTTCTTTTTCCTATGGTAAGCATCAGAGCATTTCCTTCCCTTCATTTTAAACACTTCTTTTTCCTCCTCTGGGAGAGCCTTCCATTCTTTGATAATTTGTGTCGTCACTTCCGGGGTCACGGTAGTTGTTGGGTCGGATGCCAATATTTGCTCAATTCTCGAATTCCTGTAATTATATATTGTAAGTAAGATAAGTACATATATACTACAAACAAAACTCCACGTAATACACTTACTTAAAATATATATATGCGGATGTAGGCCGCTTCAATTTTTCTTCAATTGATGCTGCTCTTTTCCTTTTATTGCTACTCTTTCCAGTTCCCTTATCTTTACCTAAATCTTTCCCTTTCATCATGCGTGGGAAGAATCTTACAGCACATTGCATTCCGAAGTAAGAGAAACAGTTTGTGTTCGCATATTAATAAACACAAACAGATCATATGCACACGCATATACATTGCAAGATACTGGCAATACACATTAATGCTCCATACCATACAAACTCAATGAAGCAACATATATACACCAAGAGGGAAACACATAACGACAATGAAGCAACATATACACATAAAAATATTTACTAAATGTTAAATGAAATAATCAAGAGTTTAACTAACCAACAACACATGTATTAAAGGGCAAATAAAATAACAATATTAACATACCCAATAACTAAGCATAAAAAGATAAATAAAACGAGGAAATCATAGCAAATTATAAAAATAAAACAAAAAAATAGCAAAATAAGATAAATAAAAAGAAAGAATCTTAGCAAAATAAAAAAAGTAAATCAAAAATTGCATATTTAAAAATGTGTCACCGTCGACGAGGATCCAAAATATGTTGCCGAAGAAGTTGACTAACTGTAAAGAAGAAGCCACGTCTTCGTAGGAGAAAAATCGCCGTCGGAGCAAAGTTAAGTTCGAAGGGAATGAACAGTGGCCGGAGAGCAAAAACGACGGCAATGTGTTGAAGAAATTTTGAATAAATGTTATAATAGTGATTTTATGCATATAATTGATGTTAATGATAAGGGTATAATAGTCATTCTAAACACCAAAAGGTGAAAATAGACATTTTACATTGATCTGCAATACATATAATATTTTGGTTTGTCATGTGGGGTCTGCATCTAATTGGAGGGTATCTTGGTCATTATATCAGATAGGAAGCTTTTTTTTTATTATTTTAGAATTAAAGTTACATCAACGGCTTAGAATTTTCATCACTAATCAACGGATCACATTCATTGAACAATTCTATCAAATGATGGACCAAGGATTGACTCTAAATTGATTCAAACTTGTCTTTTTTATAACCAACCAACATTCAAAAGGCATGAAAAAACAGATTTGGATCCCCTAATAACATTGCTCTGTGATAATGTTATTAGGAAAGAATCTCAACTGTTCATTTATTAAAAATGCATCTAGATCCTTAGTTGAATATCAAACAAAATCATCCCACAATCTTTCCTAATCTATTTTCCCACTTTCGCCAAAAAAAGTTTTCCACGTTTTCTCTTCATCCATTTTCTCAAGCTCTCTCCCTACCACTTTCTTATGCTCTAGAATTAGAATCAGCACATGATGAAGTGTTGTTTCAAGCTATAAATCTACAGTCTCGCACACAAACATGAACGAACAAAGATTCACATTACATCTGGTATGAAATATGTTATTTATTTATTTATTTTAACTTAGAAGAGCTTTCTAGGGGTTTTTCTTTTCTTCTGTTTTTTCCCAAAGTAATGCAGATGCCCAAATGATTTTTGATTATGAACACTTTGGTGATGTTGTTTCATTTGATACCACTTACAAGGTGCATAAGGATTGTAGGCCATTTGCTGTTTTCATAGGATTTAATCATCATCGTGAGATAACAATTTTGGGGTTGTCTTGCTTTATGATGTAACAACAGATTCTTTTAGTTGGTTATTTGAGACATTTTTGGAGGCTATGTCAAACAAGCCCCCCAAAACAATATTTACTGATCAAGATGCCGCAATGGCAAAAGCTATATCACATGTTATGCCCAAAACATTCCACTGCCTTTGTAGGTGGCATATAAAGCAAAATGCACTGAAGCATATCCACTATTTACACATTGTCTTTGGCCGATTTTTTGATGAACCAGAAGATGAAGATGAGTGGATTGATGAATGGGATAACATGCTTGATGAATATAATGTTAGGGATAATGCATGGTTAAAAATGATGTTTGAATTGAGGCATAAATGGGCGTGGCCATATGTGAAATATCATTGGTCAATTGGGATGCAAACCACACAATTAAGTGAGAGTACTAATGCAGATTTGAAGCTCTATTTGAAGTCATACTATAAATTTACACAGTTCTTCACTCACTTTGAGAATTTGCTTAAAGACAAAAGATACAAAGAAGGCATAGCTGACTACACTTCTATGTATCAGTTGCCACAAAGCAAGTACTTTGTTAGATTGTTGCAACATGCAGGTAAGATATACACAAAAAAAATATTTGAAGAATTTCAGAAAGAATATGTAATGGCGCTCGAAATGGATGTAAAGGAAAGTGGAGAGGAAGAAGGATATAAATATTTCATTTTATCTCCTCCCCCACGGTATAAAAGATGCCATAGAGTGACTAGTGATGCCATGAACATGCTTTCATGCACTTGTCGGTTATTTGATATGCGTGGCATTTTGTGTGGTCATATTGTAAAAGTGTTAAAAGATGTTATGTGTGTGCATGAGAGATAGACAAGGACAGCTAGATCTGAGACTGTAAGTGACATGCATGGTCGAAATATTAATGTTGATCCTAGGAAAGAACGGACTTTGAGATACAATGCATTAATTTCTCTTTAACGCAAAGTTTCATCTAGAGCAGCTGAAGTTCAAGGAACTTATAATATATGCTTTTAGGGAGGGGAAGAAGTGTTAAAAAAATGTTGAAATGATGCTTCAAAATGTTCAAATTAGTGAGCTAGATCACAGCAAAGAAGTAGAACCCATCGAGGTGGGTTTGGAGGCTACAATTAGTCAACCTAAAGGAGTTGCTAAACGGGCTTATAAGGGTCCACGTGGAAGACGTTGCATGAGGAGCGCATTAGAAAAGTGTTTGATGAAAAGAAACAAAAAAAACTAAGGTATGCATAGATTCTTTGTTTGATATAATATTTATTATTTATAGGTGACATTTCAATACTTACTATTGTTATCTATTAGGCTATGCATGACCATGCCTCCACCGAAGAGCAGCTCTTACGGATCCAAAAACAACTGTTGGTAGTCTTAGAACAACCATTTAAGATCCCAATATATCTTCTGTTGCCTTCTCCTGCCACTGATATTTCTGATGTATTCCATTACACTTATCTCTACTTTGGTTTTCTATATTGGATTGTGTGCTAATTTGTTTTCTAAAATGAAGGATATGATGAGAATCAATGTGCCTATGCCTGTGATTGCGCCTTCGAGTTTGACATCTAGCTACTTTGAATGGGGACTGTCATATGATCAAAGTCAAGGACCTAATAGTATGGTCACTAGCCAGGTTAGCTTATAAATAAAAAGTAATGTTATTTCGAATATAACTTCATGTTTTTAACATTATAATTCTATGTTTTTGTTAGGCCTTCGACATGAATTCCAGCTATTTCAGCTTAGATTTCATTCAATGAAAGCATTGGCTCTACTGTTTCTAAAGCGGATAATTAAAGACTGAAGGAATAGTTGTAATATGAAGTTCACTAATAATTTATTTTGTGTCAATGATATTTGAATTTTTTAAAATGTGTTAGATCAACTGTCTTTGGATTATTGATGATATGGTGTGAATGATGTTTGGATTGTTGATGATAATAATTTAGTGACAATTCAGATCCTTTTATATCAGCTAGTTTAGAAGCTTGTTATTCACTAAAAATGATTTACTAACATTGGTCATTTTTTTCGACAACATTGGTTTCTTTTTTTGTTCAAGATATGTAGAAGTTTCTAAAAGAGTCATGTTAATGATACAACGTTCTTCTCTGCATTGGGAATGTTTAATTAATTGCTTCAAATTTACAACTTTAGATCTAAACAAAGGAAAATGAGACACTTTGTGTCAATTAAGGAATATGTTTGCTCGCGTTCGTGTCAAGTGTAAGATCTACAACAAAGGAAATAACATTATAATATAGTTGACGATATAGTTGATTCTTTTTTATTTATTTATTTATACTAATAAGTAGTTTGTATTTCATAAAATATGAAAAGGTACAAAGGTGAGTCATATGACCAAATACAACAAAGAGAAAAACAAAGGAGCTAGCCTAAGAAAATCAACCTATTGAACACGAACTAGGTACTAGGTAATGAAATTACAAAAAGTAATATCTTATCGAGTTTGTCGGTTGACCGTTCCCGCACCGGTTATATTACAAACCGCTACAATTTGACAAAAAACTTGAATCTTCCATCTTCAAACAAACCATGAAGCACCAAGAAACAGACATCATCCATGAAACAAAGAGAAGCCGAACTAAGCTCCAACAGGCGCGATAAAAATTGGTTCTTCCAACTAAAACTTTATCAAGGCAATCACCAAGAACCAAAACATTCAAAAACAATCAGGAGGTCATGGACTGTCCCCACGACAATTAACATTCAACACAAGCCGCCAAGACTTCTAGCAAATCTTCAATAGGGGGGCAAAGTACGGAAACAACAAAACAAATATCAACTTAACTTAAAAGATTGTCCATCTTCAACGAGAGCAACAAACTTCAAAGAAGCAAGAAAGTGCCAATTCAAGACTGCAAGAAGTGTTCAAGAACCCTAAAAAGCTACACCATATTGAATTGTCCATCTTCAATGAGAGCAACAAACTTCCAAGAAGCAAGAAAGTGCCAATTCAAGATTGCAAGAAGTGTTCAAGAACGCTAAAAAGCTACACCATATTGAAGAGAGGAATCGTGAGAAGCTTGAAAGTGATATAGTTGATTCTTATTTTTATTCGTCAGAAACTTGAGAAAGGAAGTTGAGAGAGAGAGAAACGGTTTGAAAGGAAAAAAAAAAATTGGCGGAGGCGGGAAAATAGATTAGGAAAGATTATAGACTGATTTTGTTTGATATTTAATTAAGAGTCGATTCATTCTTAATAAATAAACAATTGAAATTATTCTCTAATAACATTATTACAGAAGTAATGTTATCAGAAAATTCAAATCCTAAAAAAACAGTTACAATTGCCTAGATAAACGCATAATGGCGACTGTTAGTGGAGAACGTGGTAGTTAATGATAGATGTGACGTTAGTAGCAGTCCCACCGTGGCAGCCTTATTGGAACGTGGCAGCATCAGACCGAGTTACGATTAAAGCAATTTCTCAACCTTTTTAAGATCTCAAGAAATTAAGGGACAACTAATAAAGAAAAAAACTTGGGCTAAGTTAATAAAATAAATATACCCTTAATACCCAATTTGCCCGAGACAAATTAGCTCGAGGTCAACAGTATATACCCTTAACACTTACATTCAATCCAAATTTCAAGCACTACATTAATCATTATTAGTTTCACTAATAAAATGCTAAAAGAAGGAAACAACCCACCATGGGATTCATCCCAACTTTGAGGACCCGGCAGACACATTAAAAGCCGTGACTAATCTCCCACGCACACCCCACGATCTTGAGAAACTCTTTTGTCATCTCATGGAGAAATTCTAGAACCAAGTTGGTGGATCCAATTTATTTGGTATCAATTTGGGTCCACCTTTATGCTTTGTGTACATGAACAAGCACACATGTAGAAGTGGAAAAATATAATTTACGTTTAGTTTATTGCTTTTTGGGTAGAAACTTTAAGGCTAATTTTGAATTTGAATAACCTATATGTACAATTATTTTGATCACATGAAAGGCTGCATTCTGACACCGAAAGCACTAAACCGTTCTCTTTTCCTTCGAATATGTTGAACGTGGAATTCCAAGCCTCCAAGAGTATTTGAGCACATAACTAATTTGGCGTTAGCTGGTGTTTCCGCATACGTATCTAAAATATTTTATTAGTATGAATAAAATTATTTTAAAGACTAATAATTTTGTGGGACTTAAATAGTTTTTCAAACATGGAAAAAATTTGGATATGAGTGCCGAGACCAAACAACCTGTACATTAAATGTGGGGCTCATTAATGTATATGAGCCGGATGCTGGGCTCGATGGTTGACACGAAAAATCAGCGTATTTTGATGATCGTTAAAGCATTTTGTGAATAGGTGAGGACTATAATTCGTACAATCACAAATGTGAATCCATCCCTAAAAACATGTTTCTCGCTCCACAACCTTAATTCACACGCCTCAGTCGCTCATCGTCATCCCCAGACTTTTATACACCAAACTGAGCAAAGTATATTTTCCTGTGAACGCAGGGCAGGTTGACAAAGTCGCGTCAAAAATTGAAGCTCTTTTAATATGTAATGAAAATTATTCAAGTAGAGCACGAAGAGTCAGATAACAAAAGGAGGAGACTAATTTTAGAACTCCAAGGGTCGGAATATGACATGAAAAAGATTCTAATGGTTATCTCAGCTTATATTATACGCCATGATATTAATATTCTGATTGAGACATCTGAGAACAGGGGCGGAGCTAGGTTGAGACCGATAGGGGTCCCGACCCTTCCCAATATTTTTTTTTAAAAAAAAAATTTATATAATATCGTTAAAAATAAGTTAATACTTCCCTTATTTTTTTTTTCCTTGTCATAAATATTCTTATTTGAATCTTAAAATTCAAACCCCCCTTCCCCTCCCTTCAATTTTAAAATTCTGACTCTATCTCTGTCTGAGAACTAGTTTTCTTTCCTGTTCTGGTTAGAAGAATATCATACTGTGATGTTTTCCTTGTTTAGTTTCTTAATGCAATGCAAGAAGTAAAGGCGATAACAGATGATATTTCATGTAAAAAATTTAACTTTCATAACTACAACCTTATATATATATATAGATTTAACGCTTTTCCTTCTTTTATTTTTGTTTTCCAACCATCCTCCAAATACATCTAAGAAGTCAAATTTGCCAACAGAAATTGATTTAGGATTTTGATTTATTGGAGTATATAGGACATAATTTAATATTTATATACAATTTTTATTTTTAATGAAAACTAATTAATTTTCAAATTAAAAATACATGAATATACCTCTACAGTAAAAAGAAAAATTAGAGTGAGTAGGACTACTATTTTTTTATTTTTTATTTGGTCAAGAGTGGGGACTACCCCTCCAACAGTACATCCACCCTTCTTCGCAAAACTGCCACTCAATAAAAAGGTGCGAGGATTATGTTCTATTGACCATAAATAATCGTGTTCTGACTTGCAGAAGAAGGTTACATCTTTATCTGGGTAGCTGATACCTTTGTTCTCATCCATTATCAAGCTGTATCCTAATAAAACTACACTAAGCTATATTGGGTCTGAAATGACTAGATTGCATTTTGCCTTCTTGTCCCGCCTACTGGTGTTCCATTTATGCCGTTTGTGATTAATCACTGACGTCCTTCTTCTCCAAGGATTTAATTTCTCTACAATTCTACTCAATATTTATTATAGTTAGTATTACCTGTCACCATATATTATCCGTAGACTACATTAATCAAGGTAAATTTTCATTCTATGTAGTTTAGGTTTTTATATTTTTTACTTTTTACCTATGGTAGGAAGACTTTCAATTAATGTAGTTCATAGATGATATTTAGTGACATATGACATTAATTGGGATTAGTATTGTGTGGAATTGTAAACAATGTTGTAGAGGAGCCAAAGCCATTCTTTAATGATTTTTGCTCACATTAACGACTTGCTTGGGTTAAGGAGGGAAAAAATGATTCAATATGATAAAGGGGTATCCCGAGTCGAGAAGAGCATAAACGGGTTTTCTCAACCTGAACTGCATGACCCGGTCCCTACTTGACCTACGTAATTCCCCTCCAGCCTAGCTGTCACATCCGACAAGACATAAAGTTAGACCCCCAACTCGGACCAAAAGATAATAGCTTTGTCCACTGAGTAATGACTTTGTCCAGCAGGTGCACGATTCGGGTAGCTGGTTGTGTGCATGGCAGCATTAGGCATTAAATGCTGCCCGGACCTAAAATTAGTATAAATAGAAATATTCCCTGCATTTATGAGGTAATTGGTGCATATTTATTGCTCTCAACTATCCTTTATTCACCTCGGATATTCTAATCACTCTTACACCTGATGAGAAATACGGGCCGCAACCCCTGCAATTCTTTATGTTGTTTTGTAGGTTAGACCGTTGAGGTCAAAAGTACTGAACTTGGGCGGATGCATATTTTCCACCCTCATTACAAAAAAAAAAGAAACAAGAAAAGAATGATTTAATATTGTTACACGCGCGTCAAATTGAAATGATTACATGTTTCTTTTATTGGAATTGAAAAGGAAATAAAAAAGACCGACAAATTTTATAAAACAAATTGTCACGTTTACACTTTGTTCTAATATGTCTTAATTTCTTTTTCTTCTTACTAACAAGGGTAGCATAGACATTTGACAATCAACCAAAAACCAATTACTTCAAATAACTTCATTGGCCCTGACGAGGGGGACTCCGAGCTGAGATATGATGCTCGCTCCGAGCTGAGGGGGCTAATCCTAGCCAAGCCCAACACATTCAGCTCATGCCCTACCTGGATGCTGATTCGACCTCACCCCGACCTAGGAAACCCTGACCTCAGCAAACAGCTGTTTTGATGGAACATAAAGCTGCACTGTATTAAATGCTGTCAGGTCCGAATTTAGTATAAATAGAGCTCCACCCCTTCATTTCGGAGGTAACTCGTCATTAATGCTCTCAACTACTTCTCCAGCTCGGACATACTAATCATTTGTACACCCGAGGAAAAAATCCGGGTCATTACCCCGCCTTTTCCTTCCCTTTCCTTGTGCAGATTGAGTGGCCAACTTGAAAGTTCAACTCGGAGGCCGACCTGAAAGTTCAGCTTGGCAAGCGGAACTGCCTAACCTCAACTGTGAGATTTCCAACCTCGACAGTTTGGTGCCGTCTATGGGAAATGGAGTTCTTGTTATCACTCTCCTCACCACTCATTGAGAAACCATCATGGTACAAACCAGAAGCCACATCGCACCGGTAGAGGACTCACCCAACCTCGACGAGGACCTCGAAACCACTCAAGTGCCTAGCCAAGATCCAACCCAAACTGACTTTGGAACGAGCCAGCGTATACACTTAGCCTCAGAAACCAACCCCTCTACAGATGGAGATCTCAACTCCAACCTGTCACCGGAGATGAGGATGATGCTCAGGATGTTCCAGGAACTAAATGAGCAGGTAGCTCGGCTAGCAGTGGAACCCCCAGCTCCACAAGCAGCTATGCCGCGGCCCACGCGTCCATAGTTCCGTATCCCAGTCTCGGGGCAAACCTGAGCGCAAGATGGAAAAGGCTCCCTGGAGTCGGAGGCGAGACCAGCAGAGGCGATAGGCAAAAGGGCTAAGACCGCGACTGCCATAGCCAAGGTCATTAACCAACTCGGCGTAAGCCCACTCTCGCCCGAGGTACTGGCAACGCCATTGCCCACCGGTAACCAGATGCCTAACTTGGCAATCTACAATGGGGATGGAGACCCAGTCAGCTACCTGCTCAACTTTGATCACTATATGACTCTCCATGATATGACTGACCTGATGAAGACGAAGACATTCCCGACCACCCTGGTTGGCAACGCCCTAGACTGGTTCCAAAAACTTCTTCCCGACTCTATTGTAAGTTTTCATCAGCTGGCTGAGGCTTTCCTGTCCCACTTCGCGGGAAGCCGACGCGCCACCCGCTACACTTCTATATTGTTGTTGGTGAAACAACATAAAGGGAAAAGTTTGAGGGCTTACACAGCCCGATTCAATGAAGAGTTACTCAGAATCCCCAACCTAGAGGACTTCATGGCGTTAATGGCTTACCAAAGTGGGCTTAGGTCGGGTCCCCTCACATCCTCCTTGGCAATCGACCCTGTGGATACTATAACCGAGCTGATGGTATGGGCAGAATGGTACATACACTCGGAGAAAATCCATCAAGCGAAGAGGGACGATGACAAGAAGAAGGAAGCCGGTAAGAAGGGAGAAACCTCCCGAGGCCAACCTGGGGGTAAGACCCAAAATGACCGAGCCAAGCAGGCTCAAC
Organism: Ehretia macrophylla; assembly: GCA_037974665.1. NCBI lineage: Eukaryota > Viridiplantae > Streptophyta > Magnoliopsida > Boraginales > Ehretiaceae > Ehretia > Ehretia macrophylla. The sequence continues at coordinate 12,122,023 of CM075775.1, forward strand.
AGCCAAAGCAGAACCCCTGGTTCACCATGTTCACTCCCCTCAACACCTCAAGGGAGTAAATCCTGATGGAGATCCAGCACCAGAACCACCTACTTCCAACGCCGAGGATGAAAGGCCGACCTGAAAAGTGCAATAGGACCAAGTATTGCCGCTACCATATGGATTACGGCCATACCACCGAGGAGTGCAAAGATTTGAAACAAAAGATCGAGGAACTGATAGCCCGAGGCCACCTCCGAAGGTACGTAGATCAACAGCCGACCTAGAGTCACGATTAGAGGGACAGAGAGAGAAGTCCACCCAGGCGCCAGGCAGGGGGCGGACGTTTGGCTGTGATCGAGACCATCGCGGGAGGGCTGGCGTCGGGTGGGAAGACCTCGGCTAGTAGAAAGGGTTATGTTCAGGCTGGAAGGGAGTATGGGCCGGCGTGGGGTCCGGTTCCGGAGGTGGAGAAGCTCACTTTCTTCTCAGAAGACTTGGAGGGTGTGATATTGCCCCATGACGACCCACTAGTGATCAGCGATGAAATAGCCAACTTCACTGTGAAAAGGCTGATGGTGGACACCGGGAGCTCGGCAGAAGTCCTATTCCTAAGAGCATTTGAGCAGATGGGGTTGGACAGGAGCCGGCTCAGACCTTTGAGGGGCACCTTGGCTGGATTCACCGGGCATGCCCATCGAGCTAAATGAGTTATCAACCTCCCACTGAAGCTGGAAGACGGAGACAAGCGGGTTTCGATGTAGGCCAACTTCATTGTAATGGATTGCAACTCCACTTATAATGGGATCTTGGGTCAGGTGGTACTCAATCATTTCAGAGCCGTTCCTTCAACTTACCACTAGGCCTTGAAATTCCCGACCCCGGTCGGTACGACCACCATCCGAGGAGCCCAGCTTTGAGCTCGGGAATGTTATGAAAGCTCTCTCCGACCCAAATATCAGGTTGGTTGGGGACCAGATTTGTCCGAGGAGAAGAGGGATGCCAAGAGAGGGAGCCCGGCTGAAGACCTTCAAGAGGTGGAGCTTTCCGATGAAACAAAGAGAGTGAAGATCGGGAGTGAACTCTTTGATGACCTCAAGAAAGGTATAAGCCAATTTCTTTTGAAAAATGAACACATATTTGCATGGTCTGCCTCTGACATGATAGGTATTGACCCGGGAGTGATTGAGCATCACCTGAATGCAGACCCAAACTACTATCCGGTAAAGCAGAAGCGCAAGCACTTCTATTATGATAAGCAACAAATCATAGCAGAAGAGGTGGATAAGTTGGTAGACGCCGGCCACATAAAGGAAATCCAATACCCAACTTGGTTATCCAACGTGGTATTGGTGACCAAGTCCTCAGGCGGATGGAGATTGTGTATTGACTTCACCGACCTCAATAAAGTTTGACCCAAGGACTGCTTTCCCCTACCTCGGATTGATCAGATGGTGGATGCCACCTCCGGATTCGAGCTACTCTCTTTCATGGATGCCTTTAAAGGCTATAACCAAATCAAGATGGCTCTCGGAGACAAAGAGAAGACTGCCTTCACCACCGATAAAGGTCTCTACTACTATGAGGTCATGTCTTTTGGCCTCAAGAATACTGGAGCTACCTACACTTGGATGGTGAACAAAGTTTTCAAAAATCAGATTGGCCGAAATATGGAGATCTATGTAGATGACATGTTGGTCAAGAGCAAAAGGGCAGAAGACCATGTAGCCGACCTGGCTGAAGCCTTCGCTATAATAGAGCACTTTGGGATAAAGTTGAACCCAAAAAAGTACGCATTCGGTGTCAAGGCAGGAAAGTTTTTAGGTTTCATGGTCACAGTCCGTGGAATAAAAGCCAACTCGGAGAAGGTTCAAGCGATACTTGACCTGGCATCACCGACCTGCGTGAAGAATGTCCAAGTGCTCGCGGGTAAGGTCGCGGCGCTGAGTAGATTCATGTCTAGGTTGGCTGACAAGTGTGCTTCTCTGTTCAAAATATTGAGAAATCCTAAGAACCTTGAATGGACTACAGAATGCCAGAACGCCTTCCAAGAGCTGAAAAGGTATCTAGCTTTGCTACCCCCACTATCCCGACCTGAGGTTGGGGAGGAGCTAGTACTCTACTTGGCAGGCTCGGGGATAGCAGTGGCGGCGGTACTAGTCCGTGAAGAAGGAAAGGACCAGAAACCGGTCTATTATGTTAGCAAAACCTTGCAAGGGGCCGAGGCGAGGTACTCCTCCTTGGAAAAACTCGCCTTCGCGCTCACCACGGCAGCAAGAAAGTTGAAGCCATACTTTGATGCTCATCCAATTAAGGTCATGACGGATGCCCCACTCAAGTCCATTATGCACAAGCCGGAGGCGTCGGGCAGGCTGCTGAAATGGGCAGTTAAGCTGAGTCAATTTGACATCACCTATCAGCCTAGAACAACCATCAAAGCCCAAGCCATCGCGGACTTTGTAGTGGAATGCACTGGCCGAGCCGAGCATGACCCGGAGGATGTGTGGAAGGTCAATGTGGATGGGGCCTCAGGGAAGTCTGGAAGCGGAGCCGGAGTGGTCATCCTCGACCCGACCCAACATGAGCACCAATAATCCCTCAAGTTTTCCTTCTCAGCTTCGAACAATGAAGTTGAGTACGAAACAGTGATCGCGGGATTGAAAATTGCGGCTCAGCTTGGGGCGCAAACGGTCAACTTGAGCATCGACTCCCAATTGGTTGCTAGTCAGATATCAGGAGAGTTCGAAGCCAAGGACAATACTATGTTGGCCTACCTTAACAAAGTAAAGGATTTGACCTCAGGGCTCAAGAGGCTCACAGTGTAGCAAATCCCGAGATAGGAGAATATGAAGGCTGACGTTCTGTCCAGGTTGGCCTTGGGCGAGAGCCGACCTGCACTGGTCCATGTGGAAGAAGTTTCTGAACCAAGTATTCAGCTAGGTATGCAAGCCGTAGCCGAGCTCAACTTAAGCCCAGATTGGACCAAACCAATCGTGGACTACTTGGAGGGGGGTATGACCCCGGAGGATGAAAAAATGGCTCGGAAACTTATGAAACAAGCCTCAAGGTTTGTCATAATAGTTGGATAACTCTACAATAGAGCCTACACTTGGCCTCTCTTAAAGTGTGTCAGGCCCGAGGAGGGAAACTATATACTCCGAGAGATTCATGAAGGGGTATGTGGAAACCACTTAGGTGGCAAGGCTCTGGCACGGAAGGCATTGAGGCAAGGCTATTTCTGGCCCACCTTGGAACAAGATGCCAAAGAGTATGTAAAAAAGTGTGACACCTGCCAAATATTTGCCAGTATACAAAGAAAGCCTTTAGTAGACCTGACAGTGATGATAAGCCTGTGGCCATTCTATCAATGGGGTCTAGATATCATCGGCCCATTGTCAACCAGTGTTGGCCAAAAGAAACACGCCTTCGTAGCTGTAGACTACTTCACCAAATGGCTCGAGACTGAGGGTGTTACTAGAATAACAGAAAAGGCAGCTTGGGATTTCGTATGGAAAAACATCATCTGCCGATTTGGGGTACCAAAGGTCATCATTATTGACCACGACAAGTATTTTGACAGTGTATACTTTCGAGGCAAATATGCTGAGATCGGGATTGACCTTAGATTCTCATCTATTGCTTACCCTCAAAGTAATGGCCAAGTCGAAAGGACTAACCAAATCATTTTGCAGGGACTGAAAACCAAGCTGGAGGAAGCAGAGGGCCAGTGGACATCGATTCTTCCCAAGGTGCTGTGGGCTCAACGGACCACCACAAGCTCGGCAACGGGAGAATCGCCCTACGAACTAACCTTCAGTACTCAAGCAGTACTGCTAGTAGAGATCGGGTCTCCGACTAGTAGAACCCTCCACTATGATCCAGAAATAAACAGAGTCCTGATCCGTGAGGAACTCGAGCTCGCCGAAGAGCTCCGAGCTACAGCTCAAATCAGAATACTGGCTAGCAAAGCTGCCATGAAAAGAGCATTTGCCAAGCAGATCAAGCCTAAGCCTATTAAGGTTGGCGACCTCGTACTCAGAAAGGCTATCTTTTTGCCACGCTCGGGTAACAAGCTCTCCCTGACCTGGGAGGGACCGTACGAAGTCGTGAAAAAAATTTGACCCGGAACCTTCTACCTCCGCAACAAGTACGAAAAACTACTGAAGAATGCATGACACTCAGAACACCTGAAACGGTATTTTGTCTAAGGCCCCGAGCCAAAATATTTTGTAACGGCCCCCAAGCCGAAATCCAATACCACGGCCCTCGAGCCGAAATCTCTTGTAACAGCCCCCGAGCCAAAATCTCTTGTAATGGCCCTTGAGCCGAAACATTTTATAAAAAATATTTTGTTAAGGCCCCGAGCCAAAGCATTACCTGCAAACGGCCCCCGAGCCGAAAATATTTTGTTGAGGCCCCGAGCCTAAATACTCCATGTACAAATTCAATACAATGTATTCTGTAAATTAGTGCAATGCCCGACCCGGGACCAAGCACCTCAGCTACTTAGCTACTGCCAACTCGGATTAACGCAGTGGCCACGCTTAATTACGATATAATGATTAAGTAAACTAGCTTGGACTAGGTTCCAGCTCGGGTATAATCAATAACAATTTGATTAGTTTTGCCAGTTCGGATTAAGGTCCAACTCGGTGTTAGTTGACTTCAAGTCGGTATGTTAGTTTGGGTTTAAACTCGAACTCAACGTTTGTCAACATTAGTTTGACCAATTTTAAAATCGAACTGACGAGTCCAGGTCGGCAACGATGATAGTTGTCCGGATTAACCAGCTCGGATTAGGATGAAAATTTATTGATCGCGTCCAGCTCGGTTCTTTATATTTAAATTAAGTTTGAATGGTCCGTCATATTGGTCCGACCCTACTTACTTAAGAAAAATTTGCGAAGAGAAAGGTACACAAGTACGAACTCGAATAAAATGAAAAATATTCATTTCATCATAATTGAAATACAAATTACAAAAAGTCCGAATTGGGTGGGACGTCAGGTCGGTAGGAAGCTCAGGAATCTCCCAGATTTCTTGCGGTAGAGCCTCCAAGATTTCGATGTAATCATTCTTGGTGGCAGGGAAGAAGGTCTTCACTCTCTCCTGAGCTGCGACTTGGCCCTGGAAGTAGTGCTCCAAATCAGCGTACCGGGCTATCGCCCCACCCTCCGTGGCCAATCAGTACACGGCCTCTTGACTGGAGTTGAAGGCTTCCACCGTCTTCTCCCCCTGTGGGCCTACCCGATCTAACAGATCCTTAAGCTTCGCCTCGGCCTTGCGCTTGTCCTTCTTGAAGCGCTCGACATCCTTGGCCGCGGCCTCGCGTTGGGACTTCTCCACCTCGAGCTCCCGCTTCAGCCGGTCGATCTTCGTCTCGTCCGCTTTGCGCCTCTAGACGGCATCCTCTTTCACGGCCTCTAGCTCGGCTCGAGAGGCGGTGAAGCGCTGCTCGAGCTCAACATAGTGAGCCTGGGATCGGGTGAGCAAGCCAGGTGCCGAAAGGATGTGGGACTCGGCCTGCATGATAGATGACAAAATGATCAGCCGAGCCAAAAAACTTAACCATATCAATGCGGTCAAATATGCCTTACCGTGACTATGACCGTCCTCAGGTCGAGCGAAAGCTGCTCCGCCGGGACCGATGCCAGCTTGGGATCGCGGGCGACCTTAGCTGCCTCCACGAAATCCTTGTTAGGAGGGCTCACCTATGTGGCCTTGCCTTTCCTGGAGTACTCGGGCCAAGACCGTTTCCTATTATCGGGCTGGGATGCTGAGCGCTCAGGGATCCCCTTGGAAGAGACCTCGGGTCACTACCTTTGATCCTAAGGGACGGTGGAGTCCAAGCCAGACCAAGCCGAGACTTCGCCACTGGCCTCGGTCCTCCTCTTCATCTGGGCATACGCAAGCTTTCTCGTATCTGTCATATCTGCAAAGGAGTAGAGGAAAAAGGTGAGATATAACCAAATATAAACTGAAGAGAACAACGGTAGAAAAGAAGACGGGGAGGTCGGGCATTGATCCTGTGAACTGACCCTCTTCTGAGCCGGACTCTGCATTCTCTTCGGGCTCGGGAAGTAGGTGAGGGTGCTCCATCCTCAGGTCAGGTTCTCTCCCAAATAACTTTGATTTCTAGATTTTGTCCTACCTGAGGACGCTATCAATATCAATCAGCATACCCGGCTCGGGTCTCAGCACCCTGACCTCGGCAAGTTCTTATTCTGAAAACTTGGGGTTGTCATTCACAGTCTTTTTCAAGGAAAGATTCCAATCCACTCTGCACCCCGGGTTCATGGCCGGCTCGACCCAATAATAGTCGTTGTGCCAGCCTTTGTTGGAGGAGTGCCACTTGGTGAATATAGCATTGCTGACTCGAGTTGCGAAGTGAAACCACCCTGGCTGCTTCGGGCTGGGATTGCAAACAAAGAACTGCCTAAACCGACGCAGGGCCAGCTCTATTTTCCTCTCAAGGCAGAACACATAAAACGCCACCATCACGGCCTAGTCGTTAGGTGACATCTGACCCGGTCTAAGCTCGAAGTAATTCAAAACACCGGCGATGAAGTCGGGAAGTGGAAGCCTGACGACATCGAATGTGAGGTCGTAGATGGTGAAATAGTCGGGTGGAGGATAGCAGGCAGGCTCGGTCCGATCTGGAATCTTCAGCTTGTGGTGTTGGTCCATCGACCAGTCCCTTAGCCTAGCGTTAGCCATCTCGACGGTAGAGTGGTACTCGCGCCTACAGCAGGCAAACAACTGCTCTATCCTCTTTCCCCGAGCCGACGAACCGCTAGCTGTAGCTGAGCTCCGAGGTTGGACCGCCATAACTCGGACCGCTTCAATCGGTTCCGATGTGGAGACTCCAGCTAAGTACTCCTGTGGTATCTAAACCCCCTCCAATTGGTTCAATGGCTCCTCGTACTCCCTATTTCCTAAGTCTCCCAAGTCGGCTAAAGGATCCGCCTCGGTTTCTTCTTGCACTCGCCTGACCTCGATCACTTGGCAATCGTCATCACTCTCCCTGAGCCCAGATTGCCGAGATGATTCTTGAGATGCACATTTGATGTCATCCCCATAGCCTCTATTTGAAGTCGACTCCAAGCTCGACGGATTCTCATCCCCTCCATAGGACCTCACCTCCATCACTTGGGAATCTTCCAACTCCGACCTCCCTATACTTTTTACAAATTAAAATATGTGTAGGAATAACTAAAGGGAGTCGGGACGTACCTACCGCTCTAGTTGTCGAAGATGACCCGATCTAATAACCCCCGACCTAATTGGCTCCGAGCTGGTAGATTCCGAGCTGAAAACCCCGAGAAGATATTTTTGGAGCTAAAAGTGTCCGATCACCTTGGTTGCCGACCCGAAAGCTCCAAATTTCGTAAGCAAAGTGTGAAATGAATCTCGGATGTCAAGGCCCTATTTATAGGCAACTCTGGTAACCGCCTCGGGAATCCTAAACATCGCATCTTGTCATAACTGCCAGGTGATGTGTCAGTCATCCGAAGGGTATGCACCGCTGACGTAGCCATCCCCACTCTGACAGGGTCGGGCACCTCCAACTCGGGATCAACTCCCAAATCTAGATCTCGCCTTCTCGATCTTGACTTGGGGGGAGGGATTGACAAGGGGGACCCCGAGCTGAGGTATGATGCCCGCTCTGAGCTGAGGGGGCCTAATCCGAGCCAAGCCCAGCACATTCAGCTCATGCCCTACCTGGATGCTGATTCAACCTCACCCCGACCCAGGAAACCCCGACCTCGGCAAACAGTTATTCTGATGGGACATAAAGCTGCACTGCATTAAATGCTATTAGGTCCGAATTTAGTATAAATAGAGCTCCACCCCTTCATTTCGGAGGTAACTCGTCATTAAATGCTCTTAACTACTTCTCCAACTCAGACATACTAATCATTCGTACACCCGAGAGAAAAATCCGGGTTGTCATCCCGCCTTTTCCTTTCTTTTCCTTGTGCAGATTGAGTGGCCAACCTGAAAGTTCAACTCGGAGGCCGACCTGAAAGTCTAGCTTGGCAAGCGGAGCTGCCCAACCTCAACTGTGAGATTTTCAACCTCAACAGGCCCCAATTTGGGGTGATTGTACAGTCACCTATATAAATAATTTTCCAAAACCCTTTTAACAAATCTTTCTCCACATAGACAGATTTACTTGGGGCCTAGTGGGGGGTAGGGTTGCACTGTCCCCAAGGCTAGAGTTATCAAACAGTGAGTTGAAACTGTATTTTTTAAAATTATGTGTACTTTTAAGATATTTTTAAGGCTAAAAAATTAATTTAGCCCTTACTAAAAAGATTGCCAATATATAAATGTTCAATTGTGGGTGCGCTTAACTCCCACTAAGTAAAAATTTTGGATTTGTCTATGTTTTTCTGACCATTCTAATCAAAGCAAATGGAGGCATTTTTAATTTACTCCCCACCCAATCTTTGCCTGCCTAAACCCCCAATTGAAACACACTATAAAGGGTTGTTTGGATTCAGAAGAGAAAAAATAATAAAGAAAAAAATGATTAAAAGGGTAGGGGATGATTAAATCTTGTTAGAATTGAGAGAAATTATAAATGAAATGTTCATAAAAGATTATGCATATTCTTTGTTTAGATTGAAAAAGAATAGGAGGAAAAGGATAAATTTTATAAATATATTACATATTTTCCATTTTCTCTTATTTTTCTTTTCTTCTTTCCTTATGTAAACAAATGGGGATAAATTTGTAACAATAAAAGGTTTAGGAGAAACAATGTGAATGTTAGACTTTGGAAAAATTCTTCCTTGCCACAGCTAACAGGGACAAGGCATGAGCCATGTGGTTGACACGTGACTCATGCTTTTTTTGGACTAATGTTATGCGATTATAAATACTGAAAAATTGTGAGCTAAATTTATGAACTAACCTTGCAATTAGACTTTAAGTATGCAGTTCTAATTATTGGAATGAACATGAATAAAATATTATAAATATGTATAATGACTTAAAAATAAGGGGAGCCTATATATTCAGGGTCGGACCCAGAAAGTGAAAATGGGGTAGGTCATTTTTTTTTTAAAAAAATTGAAAATATTATATAGATTATTTTTTATAAGATGTGTGAAATGATTAAGATTCTATTTAGCCTAATTTTTAGACATTCAAAGCACTTTTTGTAAGTTTAAAGTCCAAAGTTAACCTGCCGGTAAGATTAGAAGCTGAAGTTAACTTCTTCAAAGATGTGTGAAACCACTACATCTTTGTTTAGCCTAACTTTTATACACTCAAAAACATTTCATGTGAGTTTAAAAACTAAAACTAACCAATTTGGCTTATTTTAAAAGTATTTTTAATTAAAAATTGAAGTTAAAATTTTACAATTAGGACAATTTATTATGTTTTTATTTAAGAATAAATTTGTAATTGTACCCAAAGTGACATGTATTAATTGAAACAAAAGGGGGGTCAAATCATTGCAACTGCCACATTAGCAGCCGTATGAAAGAAGGACCCTAGACTTTGTAATAGCTTACAGATAGGGCAGTCCCAAACACCTTGGAAAATGTGCCAAACAATTCTTCTTGTCCCCTTCTTGGCCGAATCAGCATGGTTATGAAACCATGCAATTTTTGGCATCGAAACATGAATGTTAGCTAGGAAAACTTGTGAATTCAATCAAAAATGATTACAACCTTTTTTCCTATGCTTATCAATGGAAGCTACAATTCAATAGAATGAAAAACAATTACATTATGCCTATGATTACATAAACCAACAATATTACACAAAATAATTAATTAGATTGAATTTAAACATGAATTCATATATTTGAACCATCATAGGGTGTTAATATTTACTGCAAAAAGGCTATTCGTGCATCCACCATATATATACAATAAAAAATATAGCATATTAATAAAAAGTTTCCAGCAAGCAGCATAATCCTAAAACTCGTCACCATCGAGTTTTTCTATGCAATTTTCATTGTTATTCGCATGCATTGTCATAATGTAGCTCCAATACCACTGAAATGGGAACATGATGAAGGTGCATGCTACCTGGATATACTATGGTATTTTAAAAAATTTAAACCTAGTGAAAACATGATAGCATGCTAATCTAGGATCAAACCACAAGTTCTAAGAAGATTTATTGCATAAACATTATTCACATGTGTATAAGAATTATGTAAAGATAAAATTCAGTAAGTTATAGAATTTAATACCTAGATTTGTTAGTGTAGGAACTTAACGAAAAACACAAAACTCGAACTTCTAACTTGCTTGGGAAGATCTACAAGCCTAGAATGATGAATAAGCTTTTGGTCTTCTCCTCTATGAACTTCTTCCTTGCTCAAAGATGATGAAGAATTGTGGAATTCTTCTTCTTGTTTTTTTTCCTAGTTCTATACATGTACAAAAGAGAAGAGATAAAATTTTTCTTTTTCTTGTTTTTGCTTGTGTCTTGTGAATTGAGTGTCTAGGAGAGATGAATGTGAGCTCTATTTATAGATGTGGAAAAGGCAGAGTAGTTAATCCAAGTTAAACTAGGAGATACTAGTTTCATATTCCATGTAAGAAACTCTTGAAACACTCTAATGCACCTTGAACTACATATAATTCAATGCAAATTAACTAGACATACTCCAACACATGTCCACCACTTCCACACGTGTCCCATACATCCCAAAGGGACTCCACACGCCTATTTTCTTCTTTCTTGTATTATTTTGCTAAATTAATTATTCTTAGTTTCCAAATTGAGCTCAACAATTTCAAATAGGAAATTCTCTTAAGTAGGAAACTCAATTGCAATTGGATAAAATATTTAGCAACACCTAAATACATAAAACAAAACTAGGAAACTTTAATAACATCTTAAAAGAAGTAGGATAGAAGAGGGACCAAAAGACATAAACAACTGAGCTATTGAAAAGACTAAAATCCCCTGCTAACCTTATAGCACATATAAGCTTTTCAACCTTGATTTATTCCACTAAAAAGTATTGGCTGCACTCCAAGATGATTACTACTGTTCGCAAAAGCTTGTCATGCTATGTATGACCTTTGTCTTCAACTTACTAAGTAGAATGACCAAAATACCCTTCCAAGACTTTACTGTACTATCTCTTCCTTGATTATATCTTTTCCTTGAGACATCTACATCCTTTAAGTAACCAGCCTTCAAATACAAAACACTTGATCTAGAGAGCAACCCTCAAGCCAAATATCCGATATACCCCTTGAGTATGCCACTAAGCTTAGATTTGGATGATATACCGAATAATCACAAGGGAATGATTATTTTGTCATGTGAGGGCACGGATTCAATATTGCATATGCACGTCCCAACTAGTAATACCCATATGCCCAACACATAGAGTTATTGACCTACAACTAAGGTCTCACCCATAGTGCATCAAAGCACATGAATATGATTTCGTTAGTTCATCCACATATGCTTAAGATTAAAGTACTGACTACTTAGTAACATAAGGTATATTTGGATGTCTATATTTGATAGTACATCTTGAGAGATCATACCTAAGTGGTCTGTTTAATGTGTGACATACATACTAGTGAGTCTTAGTCTGAAACTTTGTAACGACCCTAACCCCAACCCTTCTCAAGACTAGGTTAGGAGTCTACTCGTTGTCACATGGTCTTATGTATATATTTTTACAACATTAAAAGGAATAAAATATAGAGAACTAGTCAATAGCTATCTATTTTACAATAGTTAAAGTACAAAAGGGCTTTTACAAATTAGGGTTTCAACAGCAACTACCCTTCTACCTGAAAGTAATTCAAGTACACTTTAGTCTTTACAATTTGAATCGTATACAAGAACATGACAAGCAAGGAACTTCGAGCACACAATCAATCAACTTCGGCACATAACGACAACTTTCATTCCTAATTTAAAATACAACTTATTTAAGAAAGTAACAATGATTCGTTTAGTCCAGCTTATGCACGTATGCATAGTGGATTTATATTCTATAGGTAGAACCTACGTAACCAATTACATATGTACCTGAATTAACTCTTGTCGGCGGCTAGACTAAAATCAGCTTCATTCTCATATTCTTACAAAAACCAACTACCTCACCTCTATAGTAGGCATATGAGTACAGACACAAATAGCTCTACTTGTAACTTCACAAACCTCTTTTTTCAAAGTTATATATATACACTTCTCAATGGAAATGATGGAAATAGCTACCACTCTTATAGCTTGTAATAACCTCACGAAATATATATATATATATATATATATATATATAAATTCTATAAAGATGCAGCTTTTATTAACCATCTCACATTTATATAGCAAGTATGTAACACAAATGAACCTTTAAAGCGTCTGTTACAAATTAATTACATGGCAAACATACATTTACAATAAGGGTGCTGTTATTAGGTAAATCTCCTCACCTTAGATTATTATGTTGTGAGCTATTTTGGAATTTACTGCTGACGACGAAGGCTAACCATGTGCATAGAGAAGTTATATTATGTTTAACAATTAGATGAAGGTGGTAGGCTGGTGGTAGTAATGATGGACACTCCGTCCAGCCCGTTACTAGGCATTTGCTTAGGAAAATTGATTCAGCTATTCGGTGCAGGTGAAGAATCTTGTTAGCTAAAGGTTTGAACAATTAACGTAGGTTTGTAGGTGGTAACTTTTAGTTTTAGAAAGTGGGAGGTGGAGGCAATGATGACCTCATAATTGGTTTAGGATAGCGATGCCTAGTTTAGTGATAAAACTTAACGATGATGAAGGCTTATGGAGATGTAGGCAGCTTGGGGCAGTGGAAATTATAGCAGTAGAATATGTTAGCCTAGTTGAAGTAGGCTGTCGATGTGGAAGATGTTGCCGAGGATAAGAATTAATAGATGAAAAATGTTAGGTAATTAATTTGCTTAATCTTTAGTTCCTTAGTTATTATTGCATGAAGTGGCTAGTTGTAGGCTATGATAAGGAGAATTCTTAGGATGTTAACTGGGTAGTGAAGAGATTATCCAGCTAATGGCTTGATGATATGTGCAAGCTAAAGAAAATTGAATACTAAATTGCGGCTGCTAGCTTACTCGATAAAGTGGGTGGTTTTGTTGTTTGCTAATGATGGTGCTAAATGTTAAACATTTAAGATATAACTCTAGCTTGAATAATTTGGCAAGTCCGAATTGGTACACTATGGCGGTGAAGAATGAATCAGTAGGCTAACTAAGCTTGGGACGATACAGGCAGCTTAAGGAGATAGGTGATATAAGTTTAGGTGGCGGCAATTTGGTTTTTAGCTTGGTGTTATTAGATTGTAGTGGAAGTGGATAGTAATGGCATGTGGGAGGCAGAGCTATAACGATTTATTTGGCTTGGGTTGGTGAAGTTTAGGTACTAAGATTATATTATAGGATAAATAATATGATTACTAAACTATAACTACATTGATTACATTATGCGTATGTAAATATTAGTTTCCTATTTTGATAGTTGATACTAGTTTTCTAATTTGACAGCTAATCAAATGATAAATCTTGTTACTAAACTAGAGCTAGCCTAAGTAAGATACCATTATAATTTTCCAAACAATCTACATGTTATTTTGAAATAATAATTACTTATTATCGTTTAGATTGGTTCAAGCTATTTGGACAATAACCTAATTTTTGTCTTTTATTAAGATTGCTAAAGATAATGGAAGTGTTAACAAAATCCATAATGAAGCTAACTAGTGAATCTTAACAAGCTACACGAATAAATTATATCTTACACTAGTATTTCATTAGTATCTAATTTAAATTATATAGCTAACATCCTAATTTTTATTTCAGAAATTAAGATTACTATATAGTTTTATTACCTTACTACCTAGTCATTATATTCTCAAGGTTATTATCTTTTAACTAAGATAAGTAGTCAATAGAACAAACAACTAAATCATGCTTTAATCCATATGAGAAGTAAAGTTCTAAATTTCTTATTTCTAACTTCTTGACATTCAAACTATCTAAATGCACCTACCAATGTATTCTTTTCCTTTTAATTAAAATACATGCTTAGTTTGATATGCTAGTTTTATATATGTCTAAGTTTAGTTTAATTCCTACTATGAGACCTAAGAACATATAGTGAATTGCTACAAATTAATCTCAAATAATGCTCGAGTAATATACTAATGCTCGGGAGTTAGGTATGGGGCCTCACAAACTTACCTATGACGACCAAGGCAGGTCACCCTTCACCTAAGACTATCTCACTATAATTTATACCATGATGAAGTGCCCAGCTCCACCATTTGGTTATGAACTGAATCTAGAACCAAGTGTCTATGACTTAGACCTTCTGTGTTCGGTCACCGCGCACCTAAGTCATTCAATATGGATCAAGGACCTCTAAACAAGCAAATACAAATCCATAAAAATAGGACAGAGGGAATAGAGTGAATGCTTTCATTAATACTAAGAATCCCAATATGTATTCAATGTAATTGAAATGTCACGTGCTAGTGGTCTTTAGGGCATACTAATCCTAATAGACTCCAACTTGCATTAAAGATCACTACTACCTATCCTAAGACGCATAGACTCTACATGAGCTGAGAATACTTTCTGTTAGTGTCTTGGTAAATGGATTTGTTGGGTTATTAGCTGAGGCAATATGTTCTACCACTATATCCCCTTGTTAGATAAACTCTCAAATTAAATGGTATTTTCTCTCTATCTGTTTGCCTTTTATGTGATTCCTTGGCTTCCTACACTGTGAGGCCTGACCTCGAATAACGTATGTTACCTCGATTTGCGTGCCTTAGACCCAGAATTATATGACCGACCTTGGATTACGTGCCCTGTCTTGTTTTTTGTGCATGCCTCGTCCTACGTGCCTTGACCTAGAATTATGTGCCCTGACTTCGATTTACGTGCGTTACCTTGATTCGTATGCACTAACCTTGAACTGCGTGTCTTAACCTAGATTTAAGTGTCATACCTTGAATTACGTGTATTGTATTGAATTATGTGGCTTGCTTCGGTTTACGTGCATTTACTTAGGGTTGCGTGCATTCACATTAAAATCCTTGCATTTGCCTTGAAGTACGTGTCTTATATCATAGTGTGTCACGCCCCAACTCAACCCCACCTATAATCAGTCGGGACGCAACGGAATTTCGGCGGCATAACGACAGTAAACATATTTCCGAGGTTCTAAACCAACCTCATAAAACATCATACATCCAGTAATTCCTCAATACAAACAACAACATACAACACAACCATATTATACAAATAAACATCCTCGTTATACGTCTCCGTTCCAACATGACATACAATACCTCAACTTTATCATACATTTCAAAAGTAAGTTGAGACACAACTACAACTTAACCATAGACAAAAGAAAGCCACTAAATTAACATCGTTTGGATCATCATCTTTTCAACAACTATTACACTAAGAACCGTAGAGCATATAAAAGTCCATTAAGCTAATATACATGACGTTTAACAACATAGAATCATGGATAAGACTCAGGGACATATGACTCATCCACGAAAGGCACGTTTTTCACATTCTCCTCTTCAGGAGGCACGTACCCGTAATCTTGTGAAAGTACACCTGAAAACATGCAATAATAGAGAGTGAGCTTATATACATAAGCCCAGTGAGGATCCGATAGATCTCGACAGTATTCACTACGCTCCTCGGATTTAGTCCTTTGAGCAAGTAAACACACAACAACATAAATAATGCTATCATCACATAACTATATAACCAATCAATAAAGGATACTCTATTTGGTGTAGCTCCAAACGCCATCACGATCTCAACCGTTCTTCTTATAACTCCCCATTACTCACGCACCCGAGGTACCTCACTAGCCCCTCCCTCCATGACACCTCCGTCATGCGAGCTGGGGGTAGCCTATGGCAGTCATGCCGTTATCAACCCGACAGCCCGACGCTGCCCGAGAGGTGGCACACACATACCAAGACTCCATAATCATCGATCATCAATCAATCATCAATCAATCAATCAATTGGGAGATCACCAACAAGAGTGCCCGATTCCCGCATTCAATAATAATCAATCAATAACATCAATATTAAATTAAACAACAAACAACGTAGTTAGATGACAAAGTAGGCCATCTAACCGGACATGCATAATATACTTAATTAAACTTTAAATTACTCATTAACAACTCACCATTCATCACTCGAACACTACCCAACCATCTAAGGCATCGTTCAAGAAATTAAAGAATGACAACCTAAACTTCTAAATTCATAACTTACAATCTACTAATCCAAACATTGCCAAATCAGTTCCTATCACTCACCCATTCAACCTACTACATTAGCCCTCTCGGAAATCCACCATAACACCTCCAAATCATGCCCGATAACCCTAAAACCCTAAGATGTCATGGCTGGATTTTCCGAATTTTCACACAAACAATGTAATCGAAAATTCGGCATTACAACAGCGCTAACACGTAATTATCAAGTATTTAGAAATCGACGGCAATCGATTTCGATCAACACAACTCATTTAATTCAACTTTGAACATTTTAATCAAAATTAAATACCCGGAAAATAAAAATTATGCTATATCCGACAGAAACTCGTAGTATTAGTATATAATGATCCCTAGCATGCAAGGAGCAATAATCTAACATCAGATTTCAATTCTAACGGTTCAATCTTCATTTATACGCAAAAACACAAAAATGACATTTTGAGATCTAGAATTTTTCTCTCACCTTAGATGCGATATAAGCCTAGGAATGCGTGCTATGCGTGCCCAACAAGCAGAATCCAAGTCGGTGCGAAGTTTCACGGACAAAAACTAGGTTTTTCTTTGAAAAATTGGATTGAAAGCTTGAGTTTTTCTCTTCTCTTTTCTCCCTCTTTTCTCTCGGCAATGTGTGTGTGTGTGATGGTGTTTTTGTGTTGTGTGAGTGTGTGTTGAGGACATTAGCTTATAAGGTCAAATAATTAAGTAAAGTCAAAGTTAATTTTAATAGGTATTTTTGTGTTTTTAATGACTTTAATTGCATTTTAGTGCTCACCAAGTTAAAAATAATTATGCCACCCCCAAGATATCTCAAATGGATTATTTTTAGGTGACAAGAAGTTTTACAATCCAATAATTTCACCCGAGTCGGCTTAAAACTCGATTTTCGCAAAAGTCGGTGTAAAAACCCTAATAAATTCTTAAGCCGATTTTAAAACCGTTTTCATCAAACACAGGTCTATTAAAGTCCGTGGACTAGGTCTAGAAGGGTTAAAAAGACCAGTTTCAAAATTATAGCGGACGTGTTTCGAAAACACTATTCACTGAAATTCGACGATAAAATTTCTGACTCCGTTTTTGATGAAAATTTCATGAATGCACATTTAGCACGTATTAGGAGTATTGACATCAAAATTATAACTTTCTAGGTCCTATAGCACATAAACAGATCATATGCACGCAAAACGAGGTATAGCACGTAAAACGAGATAAGCAAGAAAGTGGGGTTTCACATTCTCCCCCCCTTATAGAAATTTCATCCTCGAAATTCTTACTTGATGTACGGAAAAGATCTGGGTATTGTTGCTGCATCTGATCTCGTCTCTCCCACGTAGCTTCCTCAATGCCGTGATGCTTCCACAACACCTTAACCATCGGAATCCTCTTCGACCTCAACTCTCGGTCCATCTGATCTAGAATACGAATCGGACGCTCGTCATAAGTCAAATTCTCTCGAAGCTGTAACGGCTCTGGCTCAAGAATATGAGAAGGATCCGGATTATATTTCCGCAAATTAGACACGTGAAACACATCGTGGACATTAGAGAAGTTCTCCGGTAAAGCCAACCGATATGCCAACTTACCAACCCTGCCAGTAATCTCAAACGGCCCAACAAATCTCGGACTCAGCTTACCACCTTTACCATAACGAACAAACCCATTTCGAGGAGACAATCTCAAGAAAACCCGATCTCCAACTGCAAACTCCAAGTCTCGACGACGCTTATCAGCATAACTCTTGAATCTACTCTGCGCCGTAAGCATTCTCTGCCTGATCAACTGAACATTCTCGATCTTCTCAAGAAGTTCTGGCATAATAGTCGGATCAACAGTCTTCATCTCTCCTACCTCGTCCCAATATAAAGGTGAACGGCACTTACGACCGTAAAGAGCTGCGAAAGGTGCCATTCCAATAGTAGCTTGATAACTATTGTTATAGGCAAACTCGGCAAGTGGTAGATGTTTCTCCCAGTTCTTCCCGAAGTCCAGAACACAAGCCCTAAGCATATCTTCCAGAATCTGAATAGTCCGCTCAGACTGACCGTCGGTCTGTGGATGATACGCTGTACTGAAGTTCAACTGAGTACCTAAGGTCTCTTGAAGTTTCTCCCACAAACGAGAAGTAAATCGAGGATCTCGATCAGAGACAATACTAGATGGAATACCGTGAGGTCTAACAATCTGATCCAGATAGAGGTCCGTCAGCTTTGTAACCTCATCTCCCAACCTTATGGCAATAAAATGAGCTGTCTTCGTCAAGCGATCCACGACAACCCAAACTGCATCATTACCCCTCGGTGATCTAGGCAAACCAGTGACGAAGTCCATCGTAATATGCTCCCATTTCCACTCTGGTATAGCCAACGGCTGAAGCAAACCTGCTGGTCGTTGATGCTCGGCTTTCACTCTCTGACAAGTCAAACATCTAGACACAAACTGAGCAACCTCCCTTTTCATGTTGTTCCACCAGTAATGTTGCTTCAAATCCCGATACATCTTGGTTCCACCGGGATGAATAGTATATTTAGTATTATGAGCTTCCTCCAGAATACATCACCTCAAGCCCGGTTCATCAGGAACACAAACCCTGTTCCGAAATCGAAGAATACCATCCTCGTGCACTTTGAAGTCAGACTGATCATCCGTGATCTGATCCTTGATCTTCTGAAGCTTAAAATCAAGTTGCTGAGCTTCCCTGATATGAGACAACAATAGAGGCTGAATACGGAGATGTGAACACATCACCCCAACCTGAGTCAACTCCGGTCTCCAGTGAATTCCTCAAGAACTTCCCACTTCTTGACAGCTAAACAAGAAATACTTGCCTTCCGACTAAGAGCATCTGCTACAACATTTGCCTTGCCAGGCAGATAATTGATAGAACAATTATAATCTCCAAGAAGCTCCATCCACCTCCGCTGGCGCATATTCAACTCCTTCTGTGAGAATAAATACTTTAGACTCTTATGATCAGTGAAAATCTCGAACTTACTGCCCCACAGATAATGACGCCACTTTTTCAGTGCGAAGACAACTGCTGCCAACTCAAGATCATGAGTCGGATAATTCACCTCATAAGGCTTCAACTTCCTGGAAGCATAGGCAATAACTCGGCCATCCTGCATAAGAACATATCCCAAGCCCTCCTTGGATGCATCACTGTAAATGACCATATTATCGGTCCCCTCTGGTAGAGCAAGTACTGGAGCGGTAGTCAACCTCTTTTTCAACTCCTGAAATCCACTCTCACACTTCTCGTCCCAATTAAAGATAGTCCGTTTCTGAGTCAACTTAGATAGTGGCCCCGCAATCTTTGAGAAGTCCTTGACAAACCTACGGTAATAACCCGCCAAGCCAAGAAAACTACGAACATCAGTATCACTTTCTGGCCCCTTCCAATACATCACCGATTCAATCTTAGTGGGATCTACAGAAATACCGCTCTGTGTAATAACATGGCCAAGAAAAGAAATCCGTTGCAGCCAAAATTCACATTTGCTGAACTTGGCAAACAACTGATGCTCCTGCAACTTCTCCAATACAAGCCGTAGATGTTGCTCGTGCTCCGATTCAGATTTAGAATAGACCAAGATATCATCAATAAAAATCACCACGAACTGGTCCAAGTACGGCTGAAAAACTCGATGCATAAGATCCATGAATGCTGCCGGTGCATTAGTCAAACCAAAGGGCATAACAACAAACTCATAATGCCCGTACCGAGTTCTGAAGGCAGACTTCGGAACATCCTCCGCACGAATCCGAAGCTGATAATACCCCTGCCTCAAATCAAACTTAGAGTAGACTTTGGCTCCCTGAAGTTGATCAAACAACTCATCAATCAGTGGCAAAGGATATTTATTCTTGATGGTCACCTGATTCAAACCACGGTAATCAATACATAATCTCAAAGTACCATCCTTCTTCTTCACAAATAAAACAGGAGCTCCCCAAGGTGAAGAACTCTGCTGAATAAATCCTTTCTCCAACAACTCCTGTAATTGAGTCTTCAACTCTTTCAACTCAGCTGGTGCCATCCGGTACGCCGATTTAGAAATAGGTTGAGTACCGGGAACAAGATTAATCACAAACTCGATATCCCTCTCAGGAGGCAACCCTGGCAACTCCTCGGGAAATACATTAGGATATTCCCGGATAATAGGGACTTCCTCTAGCTGTAGCTTATCAGATGGCTTGTTGATCAAATAAGCAAGATAACCCGAACACCCCTTACTCACCAACTTAACGGCTCTAGTTGCTGAGATAACAAAACTCGTCTTAGCACCCCGGTTACCCGCTACCTCTACTACTGGCTGATCTGGCAAACGAAACTGTACTACCTTGGTTCTACAGTTTAACTGGGCATCATACTTAGAAAGCCAATCCATACCCAAGATAACATCATACCCCCGGATAGGAAATAAAATAAGGTCCGAAGGAAAATTATGCCCCTTAACATGTATTATACAATCCTTACATACTAAGCCAGTAACATACTTATCAGTCAAAGAGGTACTAATTTCAACCACATAAGGCAATCTTTCAGGTTGCATTTTAACACGTTGCACACAAGCAGGAGTAATGAAAGAATGCGTAGCACCAGAATCAATCAATACTTTAACAAGTTGATCAAGTATAAGGAAGTTACCTTCCACAACTGCAGTCTCCTCAGGCATCTCCTCTAAGTCAACTGCATAAGCCCGAGCCTGAACCCGCTGCTGCTGTGGTACACTGCCCGTAGGCCTACCCTGGTAACCCTGAGTCGCTGCCCGACCCTCAGTCCTCGCATACCTAGGGCAATCCTTCGCCCTATGATCGATGCTACCACAACCCAAACATGTCCCTGCCTTTACCCTGCAGTCGGACTCCACATGCCCTGGGCGCTTGCAGTAATTACACTGCGATGATGTGGCACTAACACTGCCCCTAGAAGAACCAGAAGCTGATGAAGCAGCTGATACAGCCTGCTGCTGAGGTCTCACCACACTAGGCCTATACTGACCCTGAGACTGGGCTGGCCTATACTGAGTCTGAACCTGATATGGCCCCTGCTGAAACTGAGGCCGATAGTAACTCTGCTGACCCTGTGGCCTATAAGAACCCTGCGGGGCTGGTGGCTTGTAGACAACCTGCTGTACTGGAGGCCTATATATAACCTGCTAGCCCTGTGGCTGATCCCGCCTCTTACTAGGCTGACTGGAGACAATCTGATCCCCTTTCCTCTTCTCTAATCTAGAAGCTGCCTCAAAAGCCTCAGTGAAAATATCATATCGATTCAGAGCCATAACATCCTGAATCTCGGGCCGCAACCCCAACATAAACCTGCGAGTCCTCCGCTCCTCGTCTGCCACATACTCCGGTGCATACCGGGACAATCGAGTAAATGTGGCCTCATATTGAGCCACTGTAGCATCTCCCTGGACCAAGGCTAGAAACTCGGCCTCTCTCCGTTCCCTGCAAATCCCTGGGACATACTTTGCTCGGAAAGCCATCAGAAAGGTACCCCAAACATAAGGAATACCCTGTGCCGCCCAGCTAGTCCTTACCGTGCGCCACCACTCCTCTGCCTCGTCATCTAACAAATACACGGCAAAAGAGACTTTCTGCTCATCAGTATAGCCAAGTGGATCATAAATCTTCTCCAACTTGCTAATCTATACCTCCGCCTTCCTATCATCCGGCTCCCCCTGAAATCTCGGTGGGTGATATCCTAAAAACTCCTTCAGGGTACCACGCCCGTGGTTACCACCCTGAATATTCAGAAGCTGAGCCTGCATAGCCTGATTCTGGGCAGCCTGCCCTGCTAATAACTGTGCCTGACTAGCCACTAACTCTGCAATCCGCTCCATAGCTGCTCCTAATCGGTCATCACCCCCGTCACGGCCCGGTGCCACGTTACTCGGAGTCTCATCAGTCATCTCAGGCCTACCTCTGGTTCTCGGTCGACCGGCCATTCTACTAATCAAAGAGTTAGCACAGTTATAGCACGTAGACAGGTTATAAACAACTATTAACACATAAATAACAAACTCATATAAAACACATAAACAAATTGATCACATAATCACATAAGCACTTAAATCACATAATCACTTAATCAATTAATCATACCAATACATATTTCATTTTTCTTTCCTTTCATACATATTTCATGCTAAGACCATTACCCACATTCCGAGAATACCCCGGCTGACAACTAACATGAGCTCTGATACCACTTAAATGTCACGCCCCAACTCTACCCCACCTATAATCAGTCGGGACGCAACGGAATTTCGGCGGCATAACGACAGTAAACATATTTCCGAGGTTCTAAACCAACCTCATAAAACATCATACATCCAGTAATTCCTCAATACAAACAACAACATACAACACAACCATATTATACAAATAAACATCCTCGTTATACGCCTCCGTTCCAACATGACATACAATACCTCAACTTTATCATACATTTCAAAAGTAAGTTGAGACACAACTACAACTTAACCATAGACAAAAGAAAGCCACTAAATTAACATCGTTTGGATCATCATCTTTTCAACAACTATTACACTAAGAACCGTAGAGCATATAAAAGTCCATTAAGCTAATATACATGACGTTTAACAACATAGAATCATGGATAAGACTCAGGGACATATGACTCATCCACGAAAGGCACGTTTTCCACATTCTCCTCTTCAGGAGGCACGTACCCGTAATCTTGTGAAAGTACACCTGAAAACATGCAATAATAGAGAGTGAGCTTATATACATAAGCCCAGTGAGGATCCGATAGATCTCGACAGTATTCACTACGCTCCTCGGATTTAGTCCTTTGAGCAAGTAAACACACAACAACATAAATAATGCTATCATCACATAACTATATAACCAATCAATAAAGGATACTCTATTTGGTGTAGCTCCAAACGCCATCACGATCTCAACCGTTCTTCTTATAACTCCCCATTACTCACGCACCCGAGGTACCTCACTAGCCCCTCCCTCCATGACACCTCCGTCATGCGAGCTGGGGGTAGCCTATGGCAGTCATGCCGTTATCAACCCGACAGCCCGACGCTGCCCGAGAGGTGGCACACACATACCAAGACTCCATAATCATCGATCATCAATCAATCATCAATCAATCAATCAATTGGGAGATCAGCAACAAGAGTGCCCGATTCCCGCATTCAATAATAATCAATCAATAACATCAATATTAAATTAAACAACAAACAACGTAGTTAGATGACAAAGTAGGCCATCTAACCGGACATGCATAATATACTTAATTAAACTTTAAATTACTCATCAACAACTCACCATTCATCACTCGAACACTACCCAACCATCTAAGGCATCGTTCAAGAAATTAAAGAATGACAACCTAAACTTCTAAAATTCATAACTTACAATCTACTAATCCAAACATTGCCAAATCAGTTCCTATCACTCACCCATTCAACCTACTACATTAGCCCTCTCGGAAATCCACCATAACACCTCCAAATCATGCCCGATAACCCTAAAACCCTAAGATGTCATGGCTGGATTTTCCGAATTTTCACACAAACAATGTAATCGAAAATTCGGCATTACAACAGCGCTAACACGTAATTATCAAGTATTTAAAAATCGACGGCAATCGATTTCGATCAACACAACTCATTTAATTCAACTTTGAACATTTTAATCAAAATTAAATACCCGGAAAATAAAAATTATGCTATATCCGACAGAAACTCGTAGTATTAGTATATAATGATCCCTAGCATGCAAGGAGCAATAATCTAACATCAGATTTCAATTCTAACGGTTCAATCTTCATTTATACGCAAAAACACAAAAATGACATTTTGAGATCTAGAATTTTTCTCTCACCTTAGATGCGATATAAGCCTAGGAATGCGTGCTATGCGTGCCCAACAAGCAGAATCCAAGTCGGTGCGAAGTTTCACGGACAAAAACTAGGTTTTTCTTTGAAAAATTGGATTGAAAGCTTGAGTTTTTCTCTTCTCTTTTCTCCCTTTTTTCTCTCGGAAATGTGTGTGTGTGTGATGGTGTTTTTGTGTTGTGTGAGTGTGTGTTGAGGACATTAGCTTATAAGGTCAAATAATTAAGTAAAGTCAAAGTTAATTTTAATAGGTATTTTTGTGTTTTTAATGACTTTAATTGCATTTTAGTGCTCACCAAGTTAAAAATAATTATGCCACCCCCAAGATATCTCAAATGGATTATTTTTAGGTGACAAGAAGTTTTACAATCCAATGATTTCACCCGAGTCGGCTTAAAACTCGATTTTCGCAAAAGTCGGTGTAAAAACCCTAATAAATTCTTAAGCCAATTTTAAAACCGTTTTCATCAAACACAGGTCTATTAAAGTCCGTGGACTAGGTCTAGAAGGGTTAAAAAGACCAGTTTCAAAATTATAGCGGACGTGTTTCGAAAACACTATTCACTGAAAATCGACGATAAAATTTCTGACTCCGTTTTTGATGAAAATTTCATGAATGCACATTTAGCACGTATTAGGAGTATTGACATCAAAATTATAACTTTCTAGGTCCTATAGCACATAAACAGATCCATATGCACGCAAAATGAGGTATAGCACGTAAAATGAGATAAGGAAGAAAGTGGGGGTTCACATAGTGCGTGCCTTATCTCGTAGTGTGTGCCTTAGACCTAGGAACGTGTGCTTGCACGCTAACCAATAAAGATTCCTACACAAAGCACTAGACCATAAAATAATCCTACAAACTCCACTAGCAATATTTTAATCCTAAGTCAATCCACTAAAAGACAAAAGCTCACTAAGCCCTAAACATTCTTTATCCTCACCCAAAACCCATGCACACTAAAACCCATAATCACAAAATATTATAATGCACCATTATACAATAAAAAACAACACCAAATGCTCCATTTCTTGCATGCTTTGGCCGGCCATACCAAGGCCATTTGAAATGGATTTGAACCAAATATTTTACTCTATGCATGCCTGGACAAAAACTTACACATTGCCATGTCTTTTTCTTGTACCAATGCACCCTTTTGCTAACACCTAAGCTCCCTTTCTCAGCCCTCTCAATGCACATGCTATCACAATTCAAAAAATTCCAAGATGACACACAAAATTCAGCCTTGTACCCTACCAAGGCCGACACACACAAGCATGCTCACAAATAACTCTTCAAACTTTATTCTTTCCTCTCAAACTCTCTTATTCTCTCTTTTTTTTCCTCTCCATTTTAGGTGAAGCATGGCAGCCATTCTCAAGAGTCTACCAAGGATTTAGAGCACTCATATGCTTCTCTAAGTCTCTCCCAAGCTCAGCCCTAGACATGTACAAACTCAAATCACTCAAGCAAGCAAAAGACCTACCTATTTCAGCCTATGGTAAGATTTATGGGTTATCTTCTTCCTCTTTTGGTTTTGAGCACATGCACACCCTCTACACTTGCTAACTAGGCTAGGATTTAAGGAAAATCAAGCTACCACTCGGTCAAAGCAAGGAAAAAGGGCTTTTTGTGCGATTCAAGAGCATTCTTGCATTTTCATCCATCAAGTTGATAAGGTGAGTGTTAAATCTTTTCAAAATCTTTCAAAACTCACATGCATGCTCTCATATGGCGGTATTTACTCTTGAAGTTCATGTATATGTGTTTATATGAGTCTATCTACTCTTGCGTGGCTTGAAAATTGCTAGAAACTTTGATATATGCAATCACGTTCTCTGGCAGCTCTCTGACCTTTTAGAACGAAGCATTTTTGGCCTAGAAAACGATGTTAAAAATGCATAAAATTTGGTAGGTCATTATATTTTTCGGTTTTGAACATATCTTGTAGAAATAGGCTAAGGATAATTTGGAATTTAAGACCCTCAAAAATGGCCAAAATCATAATGTGTCTAAAACTGAACAGTTTTGCGTGATTTCACGGTTTTGGTCATAACTCCTAACTCTGAATTCGGAACGCAGCGAGGTTTGTTCCTAGATTTAAAGCACTTGTTAAGATTCAATTTGACATTTTATTCACTGAATTTGGAGGTTATTTTATTGGTTTATCGAATGAGGAACAATAGGCTATTGCAGTGAGGTTTTGCATGGAAACTTGCTTTGAATTATATTGTAATTGTACTTTGAGGTATTGAAAGCTTGGAATTGTGGAAATTAGAAGTTGCATGGAATGTTTTGGTTGGTTGAGATTGCTTAAATTAATTGATGCATGACTTAGGCTCGTTTTATGACGGATTCTTGCTTAATCGTATGTGTGAGCATTAAATTGGGGCCCTATTACTTATGCATGCATGCTATGTGACTATTCTACGGGTTAAATGAATTTATTTGAGTTGTTAATAGGCTGTCCAATAATCTCTAAGTATGCATGAAATGGTTTAAGTGATTCTTGTGGTTCTTAGCAAACTAAACCTATGCCCGAGCATGGTCCTTGTTAACCCTAATGGCTTTGTAGGTTCCCAAGTCCCAAACCTTCATATGTGCCTTATAATTAATGTTGAGGAATGTTAATGGATTGGCCGGGATTGTCTTTATAGCTTCAAGCATGATCCTCGATGATTGTGTTTTGACAAGTTAACTATTCGTGCACCCGGTCTTGTGTAAAGTGTCGTAGCATGCTCGTATGTTCTCAACACTTGGTATGTGCACTAAAATGAGTTATATGACTTGTTTTGTATGACACTACTTGGCTGCCCGTTATATGTTCATATGCTTCTAAGTATGTTACGAAGTGGATTTACATGTCAAAGCATGCCTCATATGTTTACTTGTCAATATGTGATCTTACGTGTATCTGGAGGCAACCTACTTTGTTGACCTCCTCATATGAATTGTTAAAATATATTTTATGGATTATTTTGAACATGATTACTTGGCTGCCAGTGGAAGTTTAAATGTTTTCAAATTGATCTACGAAATGATTATCTGTTCTTACAATGCCGTATATGCCATTAAGTCAAAACGTGATCATATACTTGCCCGGAGGCAACCTACTTTGTTGACCTCCTAGTGTGAAATATTAAATGGCATAAATGTGCATTGCATACAACGTTGCAACCTTTCATTGTGGCATGGTAGTGTTCGTGTCACTCCGGGCGGCATCGGGCTTGCCAGTGTATTGGCGTGACTACCATGGTCCAATTTTTTCTCTCGCTTGGGGGCTAGACTTCCTCGAGAGTTGGGTCGTAGGTTTGGTGTACATCTGGAGTACACCCATTGGAGTGATAAGTGGATGATTGATGCCGACTACAACAATAGTTATTGGAAATGATCTTGAGAGCAAATGTTCACCGATTGATCTCGAGAGCGAAAGCTCACCGTATCCTTTTTACTATGTGCTTAAGTACTCCCGCTTGGTTTCTAGAGGACCTCGGGGAGGAAAGACTGTTTATCTATATGCCACTACTATGATTAATACATGAATCAAATGTGATAAAAATCTTTACTGATTATCCTATGTTAATAAAATGATGTGGTAACTGTGTTTATTGTTCCATTATACTTATGCTATATATGAACTTATTTGTGTTACATGACATGTTTTCAAAGGAGTTTTTATAGGTTAACCGGAAAATGATTTCAAAAACCTTGTCACTTATTCCTCCCCTCGCTGAGTTCATAAGGACTTACCCTCTTTGTCATTACAGGTGAAGCATATTTAGAACAAATGCCTGAAGAGAATTTGCTAGTTGATGAACCTTTGGAATGACTATGTGCAATACATGCTTTTCGTGAACATGGATGTTGTTAGGGATGTTGCGCTATTTTAGGACTGTTTATTTTGTTGTTGTAAATGACCCCCGTTGTAATTTGATGTTTAATTTTTGGCTTGTACTGATTATAACATGACGAACTCTTTATTTGGTTATTTGCTTTCATTATATTGAATAGTAGTTATGATAGGCGTTTAAACCACTAGGTGAAGAATCAACCAAGTTAACTCTATCTAATTTCACTTAGGTGCTCATTCGTTAGCTAAAGAATAATAGGTACTTGCATAATAGAAATTGACAAATAAATGGGACATAGTTATCATACTAGGCTTATTAACCAAATGGGACTTCCAAGATAAATTAGTTGGCATATCGGTTGATGACAAAATTTGAATTTTAGTTGGAATCAGATTTAAGATTTGGAATTTTGAGGTGTTTAGAAATTAGGTCAAACCAAAGATCCTAAATGCAGCCGTTATGCTATCGTTTTTTTGAAAAACTTTTAGAATTTTAGGCTAACGAATAAGCATTAATCATAGTCAAACGGTTAAGGACGTAAAATAACGATAATGGTTTAGGTCATACCCTAGTCTAGCCTCCATAGGTCGGGTTGGAGCGTGACATCTATATACAGAAATGGTATCAAAGCATAGTTTTTGCATTAGTTGGGTTCAACTCTCGGACCGTGGGTAGAAGCCCTAAGGTAATTATGATGGCTTGTGTATATGTGTAATGCGTGCTAATGTGTTTTAATTGCTTTGAGCATTGAATATTATGTGCCTTTGTGGACCATATGTATTATGTGTCATGCACACCAACACGTTAGTGCCCTTAATAATGTATGCATGCTTTTATACTCCTTCTTTGATACATGTGCATATTATATAACTATGAATGACTTTTTACACACATAGATAGTTAGGATTAGGACTTTCAGGGAATTGAATTAATGCAGGAAGAATGAAAAGGCTCGGTTAGAGATTTTTTGCATCTTCACAGGTACTCGATAGATCGTATGTATTATTGGATATGCATATATAATATGCATAGCACAGGTATAATTGTTGCGGTAAAGTTATCTCATTATCTTTAGAATACCCATACCTGTGATTAAGTTGTCAATTTTATAGCTATGAAGTTCTTGATTCCGTTAAACCATTCTTCTAATTATGGTTCAAGTATAAAGGTTAATGACATACAACTTTCCCTAGATATAAGAGTATACTATTGACATGTGGAGTAATATATATAAATTTATATGCTTGTAATGGGAGTTTGACTTAGGAGTTGCTTTTGAATCAAATTCTTATATCTTAAATTGGTATAATAGACTATTTATATGATTGAATCCTTACTTGATTAGAATTAAACATTGATGATTGTTTAGTATAACAAGATATAGGGATGTTGGAATCGAGGAATTCACGTAGCTAGAACTTGTGTTCGGAAGACTACACCTAAAATGTTAGGTCGAATAGAAGTGTACGGTATTGAATTATGCATTAGATGACTAACGTTGCTAAAGGTCCTAATTTGGATATTTGTGATATTAAGAATCATGGTATTAGTTTGGTGCCCCTCGGATTTAGTTGTGATTATTGCAAAGTAAGTCATTCTATACACTTGTCATTTGGATACCCTAGAGGATGTTAGGAAACATATATCCCTAAATAATACAGATGGACCTAGTATATGAACCATGGAAATGAGATTAAAGCATCTGGCTGCAAAGTGGAGTCATTAGGGTATGATCAGTAATCATAAACAGCTAATAGTGAGTAAGCATGATAATTCATGGTAAACCCTAGGACCGAATGTTGATGAACCTTGATACTCTTAGCTAGTTGAACATATAAATGAGGAGAATAAGATTTCATATAGTTAAGATAAAGATGAATTAGAGTCATGATGACCCAAAAGACTACTGTTAGATAACCATATTTATGTGCACCATTTCACGTTTAGAAACTAGCCGTTAGTAGACTTCGAATCGAGGTTGTTGAATAGATGGTGGATCTTGTAGTGATGGTTAAATGAGTGGTTGATTACTTTGGAAGTTCTATTAGATTATATTGAAGGATGCCTCGCGGTCATAATTCTTATGTTGATACAGCCTTGACATTATTTCGTGTAACAAGCTACTTGGATTAGTATGGTAAGTATCTTATGAGGTAGATCATTTCGGTATCCATTTATAGTCCTAGGATTGTTGTTGTACGACCGGTAACCTAGTGGAGCATTGATATCACTTACATGGCTATGACCCTAGCTTAGTAAGACTAATGTTGAAGATATATTGGCGGGCATTAAGTGTTCAAAGGAATGACTAGGTCGCTAAGTGAGTAGGACCATTGTCCTCTTAAGGATGATGTAACCTTGGATTGAGGTGAGTGAAATTTATTTGAGGTTGAAACTATTCGCCTTAGGAGTCTTGGTTAAGATTAAAAGAAATTCTGAAGCCTCGTGACTTGAAGATAGAGATTTGAATAAGGAAATAAATTGTGGATTACAAGTTGATGAAATTTACTTGTAAGATTTGAACTAGTGCAACATGATTAGTTTATCCATGCAATTTCGATGGCATTTTGTTGGTGGTACTTAATAAACCTTAGAGTTTGAGTTTAACGAATCTTAATGGTCTTTCTCATTGATTACGAGCGTGAAGGTTAACGAAGCTGGGAAAGGATGTTAGTGAATAAGAACCTGTAACCGGGAGACTAGTCATTAGAAGATTTTCTAATCTAATGTACCTATGAGATAAGGACTATGATACTACCAATAGATGACGACTTGAGATAGATTAGTTTGTTTGGTGAGTTCTTCCTGAAAATAGGGTCGTATTGTGGAAATGACCCATAACATGTGTATGTCCTACGTGTTAACAATTTTGAAGGTAGTTGATATGTTATGTAAATCGGATATAGACCTATCATCTTGAAATTAGTGTATGTTATCATAGGATCATGGTATTACTGTGATATTCCTTTTGAGGTATGAATGCAAGATTGACACGACATAAGTCATGATTTTGGAGTTATAGTTATATTGTTAGAATACCGATGCAGCTTTGATTACTATGCTTGGAGGTTCTAACCTTAGTTAATAAACTCGACCTTAAGATCAATTGGAGAAAATAGAGTCGTTCAAAGAAACGAACTGTAAATGTAGGGGTCACACCGAATTAAATGATTGAAGAAACGTAAGAAGTGAATTGATTGTGGTAAGAGAGATCATAGAACACGGGACGAACTGGAGCGGAAAAAATAACAAAGGTCAGAATCTGTGTAAATGACCTCAAAAGGTAAGAATGAATTTCAGGACAAAATTCTTTTAAGGAGGGGAAGATATGAGGCCCGACCCCGAATAACGTGTGTTATCTCGATTTGCGTACCTTAGACCCAGAATTATATGACCGACCTTGGATTATGTGCCTTGTTTTGATTTTTGTGCATGCCTAGTCCACGTGCCTTGACCTAGAATTGTGTGCCCTAACTTCGATTTATGTGCGTTACCTCGATCCGTATGCACTAACCTTGAACTACGTGTCTTAACCTAGATTTAAGTATCATACCTTGAATTACGTGTATTGCATTGAATTACATGCCTTGCGTCGGTTTACGTGCATTCACTTAGGGTTGCGTGCATTCACATTAAAATCCGTGTATTTGCCTTGAAGTGTGTGCTTTAAATAGTAGTGTGTGCCTTACCTCGTAGTGCATGCCGACCTAGGAATGCGTACCTACACGCAAATCAATAAATATTCCTACACAAAGCACTAAACTATAAAATAATCCTACAAACTCCACTAGCAATATTTTAATCCTAAGTCAATTCACTAAAAGACAAAAGCTCACTAAGCCCTAAACATTCTTTATTCTCACCTAAAAGCCATGCACACTAAAACCTATAAACATTAATACTATAATACTACATTAAACAATAAAAAACAACATAAAATGTTCCATTTCTTGCATGCCATGGCCGGCCATACCAAGGCGATTTGAAATGGATTTGAACCAAATATTTTAATC
Organism: Ehretia macrophylla; assembly: GCA_037974665.1. NCBI lineage: Eukaryota > Viridiplantae > Streptophyta > Magnoliopsida > Boraginales > Ehretiaceae > Ehretia > Ehretia macrophylla. The sequence continues at coordinate 12,154,048 of CM075775.1, forward strand.
TATGCATGCTTAGACAAAAACTTACACCTTGTCATGCCTTTTTCTTGCACCAATGCACCATTTTGCTAACACCTAAGCTCCCTTTCTCAGCCCTCTCAATGCACATGCTATCACAATTCAAAAAATTCCAAGATGACACACAAAATTCAGCCTTGTACCCTACCAAGGCCGACACACACAAGCATGCTCACAAATAACTCTTCAAACTTTATTCTTTCCTCTCAAACTCTCTTATTCTCTCTTTTTTTTCCTCTCCATTTTAGGTGAAGCATGGCAGCCATTCTCAAGAGTCTACCAAGGATCTAGAGCACTCATATGCTTCTCTAAGTCTCTCCCAAGCTCAGCCCTAGCACATGCATACACTTAAATCACTCAAGCAAGCAAAAGACCTACCTATTTCAGCCCAAGGTAATATTTATGGGTTATCTTCTTCCTCTTTTGGTTTTGAGCACATGCACACCCTCTACACTTGTTAACTAGGCTAGGATTTAAGGAAAATCAAGCTACCACTTGGCCAAAGCAAGGAAAAAGGGCTTTTCGTGCGATTCAAGAGCATTCTTGCATTTTCATCCATCAAATTGCTAAGGTGAGGGTTAAATCTTTTCAAAAGCTTTCAAAACTCATATGCATGCTCTCATATGGCAGTATTTACTATTGAAGTTCAAGTATATGTGTTTATATGAGCCTATCTACTCTTAAATGGCTTGAAAATTGCTAGAAACTTTGATATATGCAGTCACGTTTTCTGGTAGCTCTCTGACCTTTTAGAACGAAACGATTTTGGACTAGAAAACGATGTTAAAAATGCATGATATTTGGTAAGTCACTATAGTTTTTAGTTTTGAACATATCTGGTAGAAATAGGCTAAGGCGAATTTGGAATTTAAGACCCTAAAAAATGGCAAAAATCGTAATGTGTCTAAAACTGGACAGTTTTGCGTGGTTTCACGGTTTTGGTCATAACTCCTAAGTCCAAACTTGGAACGCAGCGAGGTTTGTTCCTAGATTTAAAGAAATTGTTAAGCTTCAATTTGAAATTTTATTCACTGAATTTTGATGTTATTTTCTTGGTCAATCGAATGAGGAAAAATAGGCTGTTGCAGTGAGATTTTGCTTGGAAACTTGCTTTGAATCATATTGTAATTATACTTTGAGGTATTGAATGCTTGGATTTGTGGAAATTAGAAGTTGTGTGGACTATTTTGGTTGGTTGAGATTGCTTGAATTAATTGATGCATGACTTAGGCTCGTTTTATGACGGATTCTTACTTAATCGTATGTATGAGCATGAAATTGAGGCCCTACTACTTATGCGTGCTTGCTAAGTGACTCTTCTACGGGTTAAATGAATTGATTTGAGTTGTTAATAGGCTGTCCAATAATCTCTAAGTATGCATGAAATGGTTTAAGTGATTCTTGTGGTTCTTAGTAAACTAAACCTACGCCCGAGCACGGTCCTTGTTAACCCTAATCGCTATGTAGGTCCCAAGTCCCAAACTTTCATGTGTGCCTTATAATTGATGTTGAGGAATGTTAATGGACTACCCAAAATTGTCTTTATAGCTTCAAGCATGATTCTCGATGATTGCGTGTTGACAAGTTAACTATTCGTGCACCCGGTCTTGTGTAAAGTGTCGTAGCATGCTCGTATGTTCTCAACACTTGGTATGTGCACTAAAATGAGTTATATGACTTGTTTTGTATGACACTATTTGGCTGCCCGTAAAATGTTCGTATGCTTCTAAGTGTGTTACAAAGTGTATTTACATGTCAAAGCATGTCTCGTATGTTTATTTGTCGATATGTGATCATACGTGTATCCGGAGACAACCTACTTTGTTGATCTCCTAATGAGAATTGTTAAAAGATATTCTTTGGCTTATTTTGAACATGATTACTTGGCTGCCCGTGAAAGTTTAATTGCTTTCAAGTTGATATATGAAATGATTATATGTTCTTACAATGCCTTATGTGCCAATATGTCAAAACGTGATCATATACTTGCTCGGAGACAACCTACTTTGTTGACCTCCTAATGTAAAATGTTAAATGGGATAAATGTGCATTGTATACAAAGTTACAACCTTTCATTGTGGCATGGTAGCGTTCGCGTCATTCCGGCCAGCATCGGGCTTGCCGGTGTATTGGCGTGACTACCATAGTCCAATACCCTCTCTCGCTTGGGGGCTAGACTTCCTTGGAGAGTTGGGTCGTAGGTTTGGTGTACATCCGGAGTATACCCATTAGAGTGATAAGTAGATGATTGATGTCGGCTACAACAATGGTTATTGGAAATGATCTTGAGAGAAAATGCTCACCGATTGATCTTGAGAGCGAAAGCTCACCGTATCCTTTTTACTATGTGCTTAAGTACTCTCACTTAGTTCCTAGAGGACCTCGGGGAGGAAAGACTATTTATCTATATGCCACTACTATGATTACTACGTGAATCAAATGTGATGAAAATCTTTACTGATTATCCTATGTTAATAAAATGATGTGGTTACTGTGTCTATTGTTCTATTATACTTATGCTATATATGATCTTATTTGTGTTACATGGCATGTTTTCAAAGGAGTTTTCATAGGTTTACTGAAAAAAGAATTTCAAAAACTTGTCACTTGTTCCCCCCTCGCTGAGTTCATAAGGACTCACCCTCTTTGTCATTACAGGTGAAGCAGATTTGGAACAAATGCCTAAAGAGAATGTGCTAGTTGATGAACCTTTGGAATGACTATGTGCAATACATGCTTTTCGTGAACATAGATGTTGCGCTATTTTAGGACTGTTTATTTTGTTGTTGTAAATGACCCCCGTTGTAATTTGGGGTCTAATTTTTGGCTTGTACTGATTATAACCGGACGAACTCTTTATTTGGTTATTTGCTTTCATTATCTTGAATAGTAGATATCGTAGGCGTTTAATCCACTAGGTGAAGAATCAACTAAGTTAACTCTATCTAATTTCACTTAGGTGCTCATTCAAAAGCTAAAGAATAATAGATACTTGCATAATAGGAAATAAACAAATAAATGGGACATAGTTATCATGCTAGGCTTATTAACCAAATAGGACATCCAAGATAAATTAGTAGGCATATCGGTTGATGACAAAATAGGAATTTTAGTTGGAATCAGATTTAAGATTTGGAATTTTGAGATGTTTAGAAATTAGGTCAAACCAAAGATCTTAAATGCAGCCGTTATGCTGCCATTTTTCCAAATTTTTTTTGAAAGTTTAGGCTAACGATAAGCATTAATCATAGTCAAATGGTTAAGGACGTAAAATAACGATAATGGTTTAGGTCATACTCTAGTCTAGCCTCCATAGGTCAGGTTGGGGCGTGACATACACTATGCTACAACACTACTATTGTCACAGTACATAACAATTGGTCTATTGATTGGTGGCACTACTTCTAATTCTTTAAGGAACTTTCTGAGACATACTGCTTCTTTCGCTGCTTCAAATGTTGCTATACACTCTACTTCCATGGTTGAATCAACAATACAATTCTGCTTGATACTCCTCTATAAGATAGTTCCACCCGACAAAGTAAAGACGTATCCAGAAGTAAACGTTCTAGAGTCCTTGCCAGACTGAAAATCTGAGTCTGTATAAGCCAATGACGTCAGATCGTTTGTGTGGTACTCCAACACATAGTTCTTCATTATCTAAAGATACTTGAATATGTACTTAATTGTGACACAATGAGCTGATCCTGGGTTTGACTGATATCTATTGACAATGACTACAGTAAAACAGATGTTTGGTCTTGTGTATAATATCGCATGCATGAGACTACCAACTGCCGAAGCATATGAAACCTTCTTTATGCTTTCTATCTCCTTAGGTGTCTTTGGACACTAATCCTTAGATAGAGGTACTTCATGCCTAGAAGGTATCAAACCTTTCTTAGAGTCTTGTATGCTAAACTTGACAAGAATATTCTCAATATATGAAGACTGGGATAACACTAGTGTCTTATTTTTATGATCTCGTAAAATCCTGATCCCTAGAATATAACTAGCTTCTCCTAAGTCTTTCATCTAAAATTAAGTAGATATCCAAACCTTTATGGATGACAACATCCGTACATCATTCCCGATTAATAAGATGTCATCCACATAGAGGATTAAGAATGTGATAATATTGCTATTACTTTTTTTGTACATATATGGCTCATCAATATTCTGATCAAAGCCAAAAGATTTGACTGCTTAATTGAACTTGATGTTCCATGCACATAATGCCTGCTTAAGTCCATAGATAGACTTCTTAAGCTTACAAACTATATTTTTTTGACCTCTTGCAATGAAACCATCTGGCTTCATCATATAGATGGTTTTGTCTAGATTCCTATTAAGGAATGCTATCTTGACATCCATCTGTCATATATCATAGTTATAATGATATGTTATGGTTAAGAGAATCCTAATAGACTTGAGCATGGCTACTGGTGAAAAGGTTTCCTTACAATCGATCTCTTCTTTATGAGTATATCCTTTTGCAACCAACTTTACTTTCAAAGTTTTTACTGTTCCTTCCACATTTCTCTTTCTCTTGTAGACCCATTTGCACCTTATAGGTTTTACCCCTTCAGGTACAACTACAAGTTCCCAGATTTGGTGAGAGTACATGGACTCTAATTCTGATTTCATTGCCTGATACCACTAGTCAGCATCTATGTCCGTAACTGTTTTATCATAACTAGTAGGGTCAACAATCTGATTTACGGAGCCTATCTAAAAAGACTCCTCGTAGTATCTATCAGGTTGTCTAATTATCCTCCCATTATGACGAGGCTCCGGGGTACTAGTTATGACAGGCTATTCATTCGTTTTTCCTTATTTGGTATAGGTGCATTTGGAGATCCGTAAGGAATCTTCTCTAGAGCAATCTCAGAATATGGTGATGTCTGGATTGATATATCATTTTCTAATTATCTAGCATGGGTGCTAATTAACACTTTTTGCTCTTTAGAATGATAAAAAAATCCCACATCTGGTTCCTTTAGGATAGCCTATGAAATAACACATTTTAGATCTTGGTTCCAATTTCATAGCATTACTACTCAGTACATAGGTTGAACATCCCTAAATATGGAGGTGCCTCAAACTAGGTTTGTGGCTTGTTCACATCTCCAGTGGAATTCTAGGTACTAATTTATAAGGAACTAAGTTCAAAATATGCGTTGCCATTTCTAGTACATATCCTCATAATGATATGAGTAATGTAGCATAACTCATAGTGGATCTTACCATACCTAAGAGTGTTCAGTTTCTTCTTTCAACTACACTATTTTTCTAGGATGTCTCAGATGCAATTAACTGAGTCATTATCCCATGTTCTGTGAGGTACTACCGAAACTCACCCGAAAGGTATTCGCTACCATGATCAGACCGTTTGACTTTGATATGTTTTCCTAATTGTCGCTCCACTTCAGACTTAAATTATTTGAACTTGTCAAAGGATTCTGATTTGCATTGCATCGGGAATATATTTCTATATCTTGAGTAATCATCGGTAAATGTGATGAAATACTTATAACCTCCACGAGTTGGTATGCTCATAGGAAACACATCAGTGTGGACTAATTCTAATGATTCACTGGTTATCCTTTAGAAGAAAATGGCCTTTTGGTTATCTTCCCCTTAAGAAATGATTCGCATTAAGGTAACAGATCAATATCTAATAGACTAAGATGTCCATCTTTAATCAACCTTTGAATCCTGTTCGAGCTGATATGGTCGAAATATAAATGCCATAAATAAGCTTCATTGGTTGAAGTAAACATTCTCTTATTGTTATGCTCTATGTGGTACAATGAGGATGTTTCAGGATATAAATAGAACAAGTTATTATGTAAAATATCGAAACAAATTATGCTACCATCTTTACTGATATCCACACCAGAATGGAAAAAAACTATATAATTATTATTTAAAAGTAGCGAAACTGAAATTAAATTCTTCCAAAAATCCAAAACATAATAACAGTTGTTCAAAACTAATACCCTAGTGGTACTAAAACTAAGATAAACATCTCCCACTACAGCAGCCCAGACTTTTGCTCTGGTACCAACTCTCAGAGTAAACTCTAATTTCTCAAGCATTCGCATTGTCCAAAACACCTTCAATGGATTACAGATATGATTAGTGGCTCCAGAATCTACTATCCATGAGTTAGTAGAATCAACCATTAAAACAATTTAAATGTAAAAAGCTAAGTAGATATTTGTCTTGCTATTAGCAAGGTACTTGGACAGTCTTTCTTCTAGTGACCTTTTGTTTGTACTTGAAGCACTTTGTCTTGGGCTTGTCACCTGGACTCTTCTTCTTACCTGCTCATCCAAATTTCTGCCCCTTGCCCTTCTTTTGCTTGCTCTTCCATTTTTTCCTTTGTGGGTTAGTGGAAGCCTGTGAGACCCGGTCCCGAATCTACATGCAATATTATTGTATTATGTGTCATTATATGCATTTTAGTGTTGTATATGCATTTTAGTGTTGTATATGTCTTAACTATATGATATATACCTTGGAAATAAGCTAGAAACTAAGTTAGAATAAGATAGGATTCAAAAATTAGAAAGATTAACTTTCGGGTGACTTAGTAATTATTAGAGACTTTAGGGGCTAAAGTATAATTACTTGAAATATTACATGGGACATTAAGCTAAGCCTTGAATTAGAGTTAGAATTTACCTAATTGCACTTAGACCCCTACGACCAAGGAAGAAAAACAGACAAGGCACAATTGCAACTAAGAAAGAAAATTAGGGGCAAAACTAGAATTAGCCAAATTATTAACTTATCTTCCACGATTATATTTAAAATAAAACTAATCCCTACCTACCAAAGCTCCCCAACCCATGGCTGAATCAGGCAAAGAAGAAGAGAAGAAAATTTTGAAGGAAACTAGAAGAAGAAGGTGGAAGAAGATAAAATCAAAAACAAATCAATCAACTAGCCTAGGAAGTTCAACTTTGGAACAATTTTTGCAAGGGCTATCATCTTTTCTCAAGGAGCTGAGGTGAGGGGACTCTTTTAAACTGAATTTCAGAAGTTTATAAATATGGGTTGTAGGGTAAGCTTTTGATGTATTACACTAGTTTAGATGTGAATATGTTTGCATGAATTTGTTAGGGCAGCTATATTGTGTAAACTGTTTGAGTAGGTATATTTCATGGGAAAATTCTGAATAAATTCTATGTCAATCTAGACTCTTAGAGGAACAACTCTTATGTTGGAAGGTTTTCGAGAAAAAATCGTTTACTTGCCTAAAATTGCTAAAAATCGAGAGGTACTGTAGTTGAGCTGGAACTGGACAGTTTTGCTAGTTCGAATTTCGTGGTGCTTTTAACCTAGTAAAACTACTTGAAAAATTATAAAATTCTTACAGGACATAGCTCGATCAGTTAGTAACAAGTTTTGTTTTGGGTGGTAAGACTAGTTCCATAGTTTATTGCCTATAAAAAAATAAAAACCGAAGGTTGATAGAAATCACTGCTAATCTCGACAGCTTTGCGCAATTGTACTATTTTAGTCATAACTTAATGAATTTAGCTCGAAATTGAGTTCCATTTGATTCTTGAGTTATCTATACTTGAAGAGCTTGAATCAGTTTAATTGGAGGTCATTTACCTAGGTAATTAGGCGCCAAAGTTTAGTTACTGCTGAAATTCTAAAATTGTTGAACTTGATTATTTTGTGCTCTTATTGATTCTTGTGGCTAAATTATGCACTATGATACATTGTTGATGGGCGATATATGTCATGAACTATGTAAAGTTATGTGACAAGACTAAAAGTGTTGCGATGCACTATGCGATGTGGTTACCTATGTGATATACAACATCGGGCTTACCGGTCTAGCTCGGCTATCATGGTTACCAATTCCCTTCTCGCTAGGGAACTTTACTACCTTGGGAGAATGGGTTGTAGGATTTAGGTATATCTGGAATACCCTGTGTTGGGAGACATAAGAAATTTGGTGAACTATTTGGCCGGCCACCTCATGCGATGCGTTATAACAACGTAAGTGTATTCTTACCCTAATATTTGTTAAATGCTTATTACAAAGCGATGCGATGTGTTTACTATATAATGATATGACGTGTTTACTATATACTGATTCGATATGTTTAATAACGGTTGCTAATGTGTGCATGACATTCACAGGTTTTCAAATAGGTTTTAAAAGAGAAAATGATTTTGAAAACCCTTCCCATATTCCCCCTTGCTGAACTTAAGTTGTTGTAAGCTCACCCCGTTTTATGCCCCTTTCTAGTGAAAATGAATTAGGAGATTCTCAATAGGTAGATGAAAGTGTGCCTTCATGTGATAATGCTGGTTTCCGCCTAGTATGCTACTGTTGTTACTTACTGTTTGGCAAATACTTGGATATTGATATTGAATATTTTAAAATTCTAAAGTTTAGTAAATATTAGTTAGTGATGAAGTTTGTATAATTTGTACAAATGTAGATTGTTATTTTGGTATTCATGAACTTAAATTACAATATGTATTTTATTAAGCAATATTTTAGGCTTAGATGATTGTCTCGTACATATAACTTGTGGAATTAGATTGTAGAGTAAGCTGTTGGGAATTGTGTTGTTGGCTTGAATGGTTGGTTGTTGATTGTTGGAGAATAGTAGTTGTGTTGGTTGTATTGGATTTTGATCTTTACCGTGCAGGTTGAAGAACTGAATTGTCCAACTTTTAGGAGAAATTTTGTCCGTTTTTCTGTTATGCTTTGACTTTATGCGCAGTTTTCGAGGAAATTAATAAAATACTAGAAATTTGTTTAAGCGTTAATTGCATCTTAAGTCATACTTAGACTTAGTCCTTCACGGGGTTGGGACAGCCTTGATGCTCTAAATTGTGGATAATAGTGCTTGAGCTTTTGTAATTATGCCTTAGCGGACTTAGGAGGTGTGATCTTCTTAAGCCCGTGGCATCATGATCCCAAGAACGCTTGTGATTTACCATGGTATCAGAGATTATATTAGTGAATGAAAATGGGGTCATGACAAAGCCTGTGCAATATGGGCTTGACCCTTGGGCTTCATGATTGCCTCTATCGCCTGAAGTTCCTTTATGAGCTCTGGGAGTATCGTGCTCAACTCTCTTATGTTATAGTTGAGCTTGAACTGACTGAAAGATTCTGGTAGATTCTTTAAAATCATGTCTACCTGATTAACATTGTCAATTGGGGCCCCAAGGGTATTGAAAATATTGAAATTATCCATTATCTTGAGAACATGGTCTCCGACGGGTGTACTTTCTGCCATTTTAGCAGTCATGATCTCCCTTATCGCAGCTAACAGAGCTGGCTAACTCTTGTCAGCAAATATCTCAATCAATGAGGTCATGTTTTGGGTTGTGGTCTGTATTCCCTCATACTGTGTCTGGAGAACGTTAGTCTTGCAGGCCAACATATAACATCTTGTTACATTGTTAGCTTTACCTAACATTGTTCCGCAACACGTTATTCATGGTATTCGCCCGTAGCTATGAGCAAGGTCTGGATAGGACAAACTTGTACTCTTTTAATTCGAGCACTATGTCCAAGTTCCTTTTTCAATCCACAAAATTAGGGCTAGTTAACTTATCCTCTTTAAGAATAATGGCCAGTAGGTTGAAGGATCCTGACATTTCTGAATACATATACATTGTAATTATTATTCAAAAATGTCAGGATCCTTCATAAATACATATACATTGTAATTATTAAAACATTTATGTGTAATGCAAGTATATCATGTATAATATAAACATGGAAAAAACACATACATATACATTAAACTTTTTTCCTTAGTAGTTAACCCTTTAAACTACTACATGCAACAGTGCCTCACTTTACTCACAAACCCTCAAGCTTTAGGATGGCTAAGTTTGCAATAATATTAAGTCAAGCTTACGCTTTGTTTGGACTGTTATTTTGTCTGGATTGACACTAACCAAATAACAATCCAATTATTGAATAATTTGGCTTCTCTAGAATAGGTTTATTTTAGTTAAAGCACTATTTCTTCTAGAGTCGAGTGAATTACCATTCCTTGACTCTTGTCTACATCCTATCAAGAGATCTTTAGTGAAGAACTCTATTGTTAGGATGGCCGAGCCCACTAATTACCTTGTCTTATGATTATCTACATTTAGTCTATCCACTAATATCTAAATTAAGTATTACCCTTCGTAGGGAGCATACTGCATGATAAGGCAAGGTAATATTAATTAATTAGTACAAACCGGAACTGAAAAGTCTTGGGGTTTTTTCATTCCCCTCTCCCACTTGAATATTTATTAATAAAAGGGTTTTTACATATATTATTCTTTAATACTTAAAATCTAGGTTTTATCTAAATAATCTAAGATTAATAATATATCATCTAGAATATTATAGACTTTTATTTAAATTTTTTAAAGTATACTTTAAAATATATTACCTAATCTAGGCTTTAGTATCCAAACCATTGGTAAAGCCTACTTAGGTTATTAATTTAAAAATTGGGTCCTAAAAGATAAATCCTATCTTTTACCAATTTTAAATTATTTATATAATTAATTAATACTCAAATTATTATAAATTAATCTTAGCTTAGATTAGTTCTTAATTATTCATAACCTAAGTATATTAGGATTTGTAATTCTAAATCCTAATGGTGGTAGTATTTCCATGCAATCTATAATATTCTATATATTTAATAAAGAAAATTAAATACAAATATTAAAGCATAGAAATAAATAATTAAATAAATAAAATTAATTATTCTAGCTATAATTTCGATATAAATAGCTAATTAATCAAATACACAATTTGATATCTTAATTAACATCATGCAAGAAAATAAGCAACGCAAAAAAAAAACAAAAAATGGTATTGTTTGATCACGTTTGATCATCCCTCCCCATGTGTCCTTGGGGCGCATGCGCTAAGGAAAGGGATGGTGTAATAATTTTTTTTCTTTAGTTGTCTTTTTTACAATCTAAGCAAAACTCTAGGGGTATACTCCTATTCAACTTAGTTTTATTATTTTCCTAATTTGATGTATCTAATTAAAAAATCTAAGATGTTCTTGTTATTTCAAGATAAGCGAAAAAATACACATCTAACTTTAAAATATGTAATCTTTTATCTATTATAGCTACAACTTGTTTGCTCAAGAATTTTCTTTGTTACAAAGCATGAACATGCACAATTCTTAATGTTAAACAAAAATTCCAACAAACAAAAAATCTAAAGAACTTCCACCAAAAGTTCTTAAATTGCATAATTTACACATGCATAAATTGCAACATTTATCTTTTAATGTGGTGTGCCTCTGATACCACTGAAGGTGCATGCTACCTAGATATACTATGGTATTTTCAAAAATTTAAACGCAATGAAAACATGATAGCATGCTAATCTAGGATCAAACCACAAGTTCTAAGAAGATTTATTGCACAAACATTATTCACATGTGTATAACAATTATGTAAAGATCAAATTCAGCAAGTTATAGAACTTAATGCTTGGATTTATTAGCGTAGGAACTTAACGAAAAACACAAAACTCGAACTTCTAACTTGTTTGTGAAGATCTACATGCCTAGAATGATGAAGAAGCTTTTGGTCTTCTCCTTTATAACCTTCTTCCTTGCTCAAAGATGATGAAGAATAATGGGATTCTTCTTCTTGTATTTTTTCTAGTTCTACACGTGAACAAGAGAGAAAAAAAAGAGTATTTTTCTTCTTATTTTTGCTTGTGTCGTGTTAATTGAGTGTCTAAGAGGGATGAAGGTGAGCTCTATTTATAGATGTGGAAAAGGCAGAGTAGTTAATCCAAGTTAAACTATGAGATACAAGTTTTATATTCTATGTAGGAAACTCTTGAAATACATACTCCTATGCACCTTGAACTACATATAATTCAATACAAATTAACTAGACATACTCCGACACTTGTCCACCACCTCCACACGTGTCCTACACGTCCCAAAGGGACTCCACATTCCTTTTTTTTCTTTTTATTTGTATTCTTTGCTAAATTAATTATTCCTAATTTCTAAATTGAGCTCAACAATTCCAAATAGAAAATTCTCTTGAGTAGGAAACTCAGGTGCAATCAAATACCAAATTTAGCAATACCTAAATACATAAAAGATAGCTAAGAAACTTAAACAATATCTTAAAGAAAGTAGGCTAGAAAAATGACCAAAAGACATAAGCAACTTGGCTACTGAAAAGATCAAAATGCCCCTATATAGCACATTTAGGCTTTTCAACCTTGACTTATTCCACTAAAACGTTATGGCTATACTCCAAGATGATTACTGCTATTTGTAGAAGCTTGTCATACTATGTATGACCTTTGTCTTCAACCTACTAAGTAGAATGACCAAAATAGCCCTTCATGTAACACTTACAAAACAGAAAGACTTTACTCTACTATGTGACGCCTCAAATTTGACCTTATGTGTAATTATGTGTTTATTTGATTTTTATGTGCAAATAATGTGCTTAATTGACTTTTATGTGCAAAATTATGTGTTTATTTAATTTAGTACTTAATATGTTCAAATATATGATTTACATATGTTTAATAGTTCAAACGTGCATTTGAAATTCAATAAAAATGCTAATTGTTGTCTTTTCATCTTCTTTGACCACATAGGATTAAAATTTGCATATGCTAGTTAAAATCAAGTCTAATTTAATATTATCACCTTAGACATTTTTTAAAGTGTTAGAATTGAAGTTAGAAGCGAAATAGGAGGGTAATTTAGTCATTTGGGCTTTTAAATTGCATTTGACCAAATGTTTGACTATTTGACCTTCTACTTAAACTAAATAATGCATAAAAAACACAAAAATCAGCCTTCTTCTCCCATTTTCGGCAACCACCTCCCAAGCCTACGTGAATACTGTTTTCTAGCTTGTTTTTGCAAAAAGAAGGTGTTAGGAGTAGAACCAAGGGCCAAACTAAACATTTTCGGACTCGTCTTAGCGTATTCTACCTTTCTACTGATTCTTTTTTCATTTATTTTGCAAAAAAGGTGAGGATATTTTCTAAAATTACTCTTTAAAATTTCATATAAATGTTTATTTATGCTTTGGAATGTTATTATTGCTTTAGATTATTTCTAATTAGGTCATAGAGAAGACTTTCATCGATTAATATCCAATTTGAACCATAGTTTCATATAGTTTGGTTTTATGTGTTATATATTGATTTAAATTGCTAAAATTGAGTTAATTTTTGAATTATTACTTGTATGTGAGGAATATATGCATAAATGTACTTATATTGCATTGTATAATGGCTTTATATCGCGAAATGGTTAAGTTGTTAGGGTGTTTGGTGGCTGAGTTTCCAGCCCGGGTAGTGAGTATGCCGGGGCTGGTTAGGTTGGTTTTAGGTGGCTTTTGGGCTGCCCTCAGGGTAGCTTAGGTGCATGCTTCGTTGGTTAAAAGATAGGTGGTGGTTTGAGGGGTTATTTGGTTGAGTAATTGCAGAATATGTTGCTAGAAAGTTAGTTGAATTGTTGTTAGTGATTGATTTAAATGTTGAATTAGTTCTTTGGTTATTGAATGTGTTATTAAGCCTTGAATTGATGTTAATGTGATTAGATTAGATGACGAGGATGTATACATGTTAAATGTGATTCATGTGTTTGGCTACTTTGTTGTTAGCTTATCAAATGAATGTGATGTGCGAATATGTGCATGAAAAACAACCTACTTTGTTGTTTTTCCCTATTTGTCATGAATGCGTGAATGTGATGCAAATGCGATGTGTTATATGTGTATATGATGCGATGCGTAAGGTTGTAATCTTTTAGCGTGGCATGGTAGTGTCGAGAAACCTGGGTGGCATCAGGCTTACCAGTCTAGCTCAGCTACCATAGTCCAATTCCCTTACTTTCGTGGACGAAGTATTCCATGGGGTGTTGGGTCGTAGACTTTCGTGGGCGTATAAGGGAAGAGTTCGTGATGCCTGGGGAAATGGCAACAACAGAATGAGCGTATCCTTACTATTTGATTATTTACATTCTCACGCATTTATAACTGTTGCATGTTCTTGTTCATGTCATGCTTTCAGAATGAGTTTTCAAAACCCAAAAATGCTTTCAAGACCTTCTTTATTCCTCCCTCACTGAGTTTGTGGAAACTCACCCCCGTTTGCTAACATTTCAGGTGAGCATGATGTAGTATACGTGGAGTATATGCCAGATGAACCTGTGGTTGATCATGTTGTTGAGCCCAAGGCTTAGCTTGCTTTGTGGATGTCTATATTCTTGTAACTTGTTGCTTTAAGTAATATATGTTAAGTAAGATGTTACTTTTAATGTAATAGGCTTGTAATGAATTCCAGAAGTCCCTTTTGTCTTGTATAGGTGGATAGACTTATGTATTTCATTATAAAGCTTGTATTCTTATGATTATGGTGTTGTGGTTATGACAGACGACATATCCTTGGATGTATGACTGGAGGCCCGTGGTTGTGAAGTTGGCTTATTTGTGGTTGAATGTTGATTGTTGTGGTTTATATGAGTTTTGTGCAGGTTAAATATGTGTTTTGGGTCATATTATAGTCGTTACCATGTCGAAATTTCGTTGCGTCCTGACTTGGTTTAGAGAGGGGTCGAGTTGGGGCGTGACATACTATCTCTTCCTTGATTGCTTATTCTCCTTAAGACATCTAAATTGTTTAAGTAACCATCCTCTGGATATAACCCTCAAGCCAAATATCATGTATACTCCTTGAGTATACCACTAAGCTTAGATTGGGATGATCTACTGGATAATCACAAGAGAACGATTATTCCGTCACGCGAGGGCATGGATTCTATATTGCATACGCATGTCCTAACTAGTCATACCCATATACCTAACTCTCAGAGCTATTGACCAACAACTGAGGTCTCATCCATAGTTCATCAAAGCACATGAATCTGATTTCGTCAATTCATCTACATATGCTCAAGATTAAGAGTACTAGCCACTTAGTAGCATAAAATATATTTGGATCTCTATATTTGATAGTACATCTTGAGATATCATACCTAAGTGGTCCGTTTAATGTGTGACACACAATAGTGAGGCTTAGTCCGGAAACCTACTTATAACTACGGCAGGTCACCCTTTACAAGAGACTATCTTACTATAACCTATACCATGATGAAGTTCTTAACTCCACCATTCGGTTATGAACTGAATCTAGAACTAAGTGTTTATGACTTAGACCTTCTGTGCTCGGTCATTAAGAACCTAAGTCATTCACTATGGATCAAGGGCCTCTATACAAGAAAATACACATAAAAAGGACAGAGAGAATAAAATGAAGGCTTTCATTAATACTAACAGTCACAATATGTATTCAATGTAACTGAAATGTCAGGCGCTAATGATTTTTAGGGCATACTATTTCCAACACATGATACTAATATCATAGGGCTTTTAAGGATTAAAACACTAGGGAATACATAAAATATCATGCTAATATGAATACATGCGAAAACATCAATCGAAAATCAAGTAGTAATCAAAATAGTCAATGAATAACATGTCTAGGATTCGCATTTTGCCTCCTTATTGGCTTAGAAGACATCAGGACACAGATTTTATAGACTATTTTTGGGACATGTAAGGGTTTTCCAACATTAATAAAACACACCAATAGGTGGTTCTCTGATGATCTTTCCTCTAATGACATTTGTTTCCTATCGATTTGATGTCGTATTGAATTGTGGAAATAAAATCCTCTTGCTATAGTGATATGGTCGAATTTTTAAGGTTGGAAGAGAGTGCGAGAGGTGAGTGAATATGCTTAGGCATATGAGTGAACGTCTAATATAGATAGGTAAGTGTTTGAGTGAAATATGCCAGCTAGAGATAAGATAATGAGTCCTAGTATAGTCAAAAAAACATATTTAGACTATTTTTTGACGTCTAGCTCTGTATTTCATTTACACTCAAAAATTGTAGCCTACCACAAGCCCACACACTCATGGAACATGTTGGCACACGTATTCACCCTCTATACTTGGCAATTTTTACGAATAGTTTTCAAAATAAGCTTAACCGACTAATTAGGAAGTTCTACTAATAAAAATGGAAACTATTTCCTTATTAATATTTCTAGTTGCATTAGGAATTTCTAATTTTTAACCTTATGCCATTTTTAGAAAAAACACACTACTCAAGAACATCAAATAGGAAAATGGCTAAAAGAAGGACCAAAAGACATAATCGCCCTAGGTCTTGGAATGACCAAAATGTCGTTACTAACCCTTACCTGTATTTTTCCAATTCTAATCTTAATTTATTCCACTAAAGACTTAAGGTTGCACTTCAGAACAATTAATACATCCTACAGAACCTTGCCATACAATGTATGACCTTTGTCTTTAACGTTTTAAGCAAAATAACCTAAATGCCCCTCCATGTAACACCCATAATCAAGATGAAGTCTTTTGCCTATACTATCACCTTCTTGGTTATATCTATAGCTCGAGACCTTTAATCCATTATGTGATCATCCTTTGGACATAGTACACTTGATCTTGGGAATGACCCAAAAGTCTATTGCCCAATATACCCCTAAAAGAGCTATCTTACTAAGCTTAGACTTAGACGATCAATCGGATAATCCCAAGGGGGCGATTACTCCATCTAAGGATGGAATAGATTCTATATTACATATGCACATCCCAATTAATCAAATTCATATACCTAAAAACAGAGCTATTGACCTATGACTGAGTTCTCACCCATGGTGAATCACAATATATGAACTTGACTTTACTAGTTCATCCATATATGCTCAAGATTAAGAGATTTGGCCACTTAGGAGCATTAGGTATATATTGATCTCTATCCTTGATAGTACTATTCCAGAGATCATACCTATAATGGCTTCGTTCAATGCATGGCACATGCACAAATGAGATAAGTCCATAAAAACCTCCAATGGCCAATGTAGACCACCCTCTAGTTAGGGAACTCTCTCACTATAACCTTATCTAAGTGAAGTGCCCAGCTCTACTATTAGGTTATGAATAAGATTTATGATACAAGGATCAATGACTTAGACCTTTGTGCGTAGCCACCATGCACTTAAGTCATCTATTTGTGTCAAGGACCTTATACATGCATTCACATATAAATATAATGAGAGGAATAAACAATGACTTGTGATTAAATCATAAATACTAATAAATTCATACAATGTATCCAAATATGCTGAGAATGTCACTATGCTAGTAGTCTTTAGGGCATACAAATCCCAATAACACATTGTCTCCTAATTTACATTTGCTCTTCACACTACATATTATATGGTTAATTTGCATATTATTTGATATATTCAAGGCACTATTCATTGGGGACTTCTATTATCCTATTGTTCATCACCTTTTTTCAATGCTTACTTCGATATGGATTAGGTTGGTGATGTTGCTGATCGAAAGTCCACCACTGGCTATCTTATAATTCTAGGAAATTCCTTAATTTTTGGAAAAGTAACAAACATAATGTTGTGTCTTGTTCTAGTGCAGAATCTGAATATCATGCCCTTGTTGACACTACTTATGAACTTGTTTGGCTTCGACGACTGTTTTCTCTTTTGGGTGTCATACAAGTACAATCCACACTTTTACATTGTCATAACAAGAGTGTCATTCACATTTCTCATAATGATGTTTTCCATGAGTGTACCAAGCATATTGATCTTGATTGTCATTTTATTTGACATCACTACTGTGAAGGCACTATCTCTCTACCATATGTCTCCACTAGGAACCAGTTTGCTGCCCTGCTCACCAAGTCACATTACTTTTAATGCTTCACATTTTTACTCTAAACTTCAGTTGCTAACCTTATGTGCACCCAAAGTTTAAGGAAGGGTGTTAGAGGGACATGTCTTATGTAAATATCAAATCTCCTATTATTTACTTTGTTTATTTATTATTGTAAGTTAGGATCTCTATTACTGCAATTAGGGATTTGATTATATTACTTTTGGTAAATAATTCTATATAACTTGTACCATCATCAATGAGAAGAGGTGTGGAAATTACTCACCATAAATTATGGAATACCGTGCCCTTACTAACACCACTTTTAAACTATTGCATGGTACTATAAATGCTTGCAATGCTCATAGTGCAAGCTTGCTCATGACACTGTAGTATAATACATTTTGTTTATGGCATTAAATTAAGAAACATTACAGCGAACCATAATTTTAGTACTTCCTGTGGTAAAACAATGACGACTTTATCGCACATTCTAGTTGTGCGCCTTCCTCTTCTTGTTCCTGACTTCCAATCAAAGAAAACAACTTATTTCTGTAGTACATGTAACTGTAAACTACCAGCTCTAATTGAAAGGAATTAGGAGACGGAATAATGGTGTGATATACTTGATAATTTGGTTTTAAAATGAAAGATTGATGTAAAATTTTTCATTTGTTTGTGTGGTTGGATACTAACGCAATCAATCTTTATGAGATGAGAGTTACAAAAACTTATTGAAGTCAACCAATGTCTGAATAAAGAAGTTAGGGATTTATCCCTTATGATGTGAGGTAGGGGATACGATGCAATGAGTAATTTAGTCTCTGATTAGGTTATATATGTGGCTTTGATACTTTTGAAGAAGGTTACGATTGATTACTGTAGACATTGAAATCCAAAATCACGAATTTTGGGGCACCAACAACCTACAAGGGCAGAAGATAATTGAATGACGTGAGTTTTGGACACCGGTATGATACCGGTCAAAGATCCTCTAATGCTCAAGTCAGTAGTGTCTTAAGAATAATACAAGTACGAGGGAAAATATGGTGAGAGTTAAGAAGAGTACAGTAAGGTTAGCATTGATATGAATAGGGTAGGTCGTTGATATATATAGAGGAAATAGAGAGTATCACTAGATGCGCCTAATACACGATGCCCCATTCCTTGGGTAGGCATGGACTACTTATAGGCATAGGTAGGCCAAGAGTCATGGACTCTTGGGACTAGTACTTTGAGCGGACTACATGATCACTTCTTGCCTCGGATAGAGTTAATCCTTATCTCAAATCCTTCGATGGTCATCTACTCGTTGTAGGTTAGTCAATTGAGATGAGTCTTGGGTCACTTATCCCTTGGAATAGAGTCTATCTTTATCTCAAATTCATCAATCGTCATTCATTCCTAATAGATTGGTCAAGTAAAGTGTCTTCTTCATCGTCTATCCATTGTTATCCGATAAAGTCTAGGTCGTACCTGGGTCCGTTTTCAATTATCCACCTAAAGCAATGTCAGTCTTCGGGCTTAGCCAGGGCTTAAGGCCTTTTAGTGGACCCCCTACGTGAATAGGTTGTAATTCGTAGTGTCGTATATGGGCCTTCGCCCAACCATTATGTGCCGATTGAGGTCAAGTGACCCGTCATGGTTGAACTATAGTTCCAAGGCCATTTTTGGCGATAACAGGTTGTCTTCCACTTGCTCATTTACGAAATACCTCAAGCTTGGACCTTCTATAAAGAGGCCTTTGAGCGGGCTACATTCTTGAGCTAACTTTATTTTTATTTGTCTCATGGTTTGTAGTGGGCTACGTTTGATCACCCCGTTGAGTGTACTACAACTCATGTCGTAGTCGAAAGCGGAACATAAGGTTAAGAGCCTTGTTTGAGTGGCCTATGAGTCTTCATGTGCAGCTTCACGTGGATTATAATTTTATGCTTGTAGTCTTTAGTAGACTACATATGAGTCAATACACTTGTGTAAGTTACAATTTGCGTGGCCCCTTTTGGTGGCCTACATGGCCAAGATTGGCTTGGGAGTGGCCTACATGGCCAAGACTCGCTTGGGAGTGGTCTATAAATGCCAAATATGACTTGGAATGGCCTACAATTCATTTAGTCACGCTTCTTTTCATTGTTCATCTCTGAGTAGGCGTGTTTGTTCAAATTTAAAATTCTTCAATCAAATAGGACATGAATGTCCTTTTTTCTTGGACAAACTAGCCCTTTTTGTCAGCACAAATCGACTTCTACCCCTTTTTCTTTTCGTTTTTTTAGTGGTGGCTTGTTGGCCAATATATATGTGCCACCCATCTTCGCACCTTCCTATGTCTGACGCGTGAGTTGTTACGGACAGGATAGCCTTTGGCTTTCCCCATCAACGGGGCCCACGTATTACTACTACTTTTGTGGCGTAATATTCACAGTTGACGTGTGACTTTGCTTTGGACATGACTGTAGAACATTGTCTTGTCTGCGAAGGCCCCACACAGTTGGGCCATTAATAGCTTATCCAATCATATGGGTCCTCAAGTAAGCACGTTCTGCCACGTGGCGGAGTAGTCTAAAATGTTCTCCCAGTTGTATTGCTCTACTGCCAGGTTAAAATGTAGTGCGTCCGCCGTCAATTCTCTTTCCTGCTACTTCTATTTTTTTTCTTGGTTGTTGTAGGTCTCACATATGTTTATACCATGTGATATGCTTACAGTTTCAATGAAGCCTTGATATTCATTTATATGCATCATGCTGGTTCAACTTATCCACATAAACTAATATTTGCATTAAATAGCATAATAGCCTAAGCTGAATTCTCAAATATTGATTGGACATTTTTAAATGATGGACTGAGTAGTCCAAGTTGATTCATGTCAAGTAGTCATGGCTTATCCATGCAGAGGCAATTTTTTTATTCCTACAAGTAGACAGTGCTCGACACCACTCGTGGGGCTATAGGTTTGACCAATTCCACAACTATATTATTGGCAGTTGGACAATCTCCTTTATTATCATTCTTTCTTTTCCCTTAATCAGATATGCGCTAATTGTTGTTCATTGCTTCATTTAGCAAGAAGCTATCTTGTAATCTTGTGCCTATAGTTAGTTGATTATCGCCGTAGTCTTTCTTATTTGTAGCCAAGTAGACTTCCATCATAGTTTCTCACTCATAATTATGAGTGAACTACTAATATACTTATATATTCTTTTGTAGCCGACTAAGCTGATGGTCTCTTTGATCATGGTAAGTTGGTAGACTACACGGTTCTTTTCCAAGGGGGTAGTTTAATCTCTTACTGTGCCAAGTTGAAGGAGCAACATACTATAGGCGGTGGCTTAACTTCTTAGTTTGTTGGATTAAAGAAGAAGCCTATTATTAAGCAAGCTTGGCTTGACCGGACTAAACAAGAAGGGCTACAATTGAACAGTCCCATTTGAGTGGATTACAATGCTTGTGCGTAGCTGTGAGCGAGCTAGAACAATCCTACTTGAGTGGTTCACCATTTGGAAAACTTGACTCGAGTAGAGTGCCATTAGGTGAGCTCGACTCAACTGGACTACCGTTGGATAAACATGTCTGAGTGGACTACTACCCTTGTAAGCTACCCTATCTTGTATTTGGATGGGGTAGTTTGGTCATCACAAACTATCATATTAGTAGGTTGGTTCGCATAGGACTTTTATGTGGTCGCAAAGCACCATATTTAGTAGGTTAGTTCGCTTGGGACTTTTATATCGTCGCAATTGACTATTACCTTTGTAGGTAAGTCCTCTTAGGGCCTTTATGTAGTCGTCATGGACTACTACATTTGTAGGCTAGTCCACTTAGGACTTTTATGTAGTCGCAATGGACTACTATATTTGTAGGTTAGTCTTCTTAGGACTTCTATTTGGTTGAAAGGGACTTCATTTTGTAGGTTGGTCCACATAGTACTTCTATTTGGTCGACATTTTGTAGGTTGGTCCACATAGAACTTTTATTTGGTCGCAGGGGATTACATTCGTAGGTTGGTCCATATAGGGCCTCTCTTTGGTCGCAAGGGATTAAATTTTGTAGGTAGGTCTACATAGGACTTCTAGTTGGTCGCAAGGGACTTTATTTTGTAGGTTAGCCCATATAGGACTTCTATTTGGTCGTAAGGGACTATAGGTTGGTTCTCATAGGACTTCTATTTGGTCGCAAGGGACTAAATTTTATAGGTTGGTCCACCTAAGACTTCTCTTTCATCGTAAGGGACTACATTTTGTAATTGGTCTACATAGAACTTCATGTGGTCCCAAGGGACTACATTTTGTAGGTTATTCCACATAGGACTTTTATTTGGTCGCAAGGGACTACATTTTATAAATTGGTCCACATAGGACTTCTACTTGGTCGCAAGGGACTACATTTTGTAGGTTAGCCCACATTGGACTTCTATTTGGTCACAAGGGACTACATTTTGTAGGTTGGTCCTCATAGGACTTCTATTTGGTTGCAAGGGAATATATTTTGTAGGTTTATCCCGTTAGGACTATTACTGGGTATTTTAGTCGCTATGGATTTCTACTCTTGTAGGACAGTCTATTTAGGACTTTAATTGGGTAGTTTGGTCGCAATGGACTACCACCATAGTTGGTTGGTCCCGTTCGGACTTTGGATTAATAGGTTGGTCGCTATGGACTTTACCGCTGTAGTATGGTCCTATAGGACTCCAGTTTGGTAGTTTGGCTGCTATGGGCTTTTACCATAATAGTTTGGTCCCTTAGGAATCTAAATTGGTAGTTCAACCACTATGGGATTTTACCATAGTAGTCTTATCCATGAGGATTCTGAATTGGTAGTTCGGCCACTATAGGCTTCTATCATTGTTTGGTTTGGAATTTGCACTTTTGAAGTGTGGCTGGGTGTCCATATTTATTTTGCTTATCAAAATGACCTTTTTATGTGGGCTTGTATTGTATTGCTCGGACGCACAGATTAAATGTGTTCGCATCTCGTTTGATTGCATTATGTGGGCTTTTCCACCTTGGGTGACTCAATTCAAAAATAAGATAGATTAGTAAAGCATAAAATTGAACTTTATCTCCAAGAGACCAACTACATTAGCGTGCTCATAGGCGTACTACTAACATAGAATCTCATAACCTCATAATAGAATACTAACTTGACGCTACCGCCCCTTAGAAGGGAAATCGACTATGAATTGTAAAGACTGATAGTAGTATTTTGTGAGGCAGATCGTATTCCGTCTATTATGACAAAAAGGTGCTTTTGATAGGTTGGTTGAGATAGGCTTGTTGTGTAGCCTGCTCTAGTTGATATAGGACATCATAACCTAGTTGCCTTTTGGAGGTACCATCATATTCACAAGAGTCTTTTTATTTTGCTCTTGTTTCTGCAATTCCTCACTTGGTGGGGAACTTGACTACTTAGTGGTAGGTAGACGGAACGACCTTCAATTCATGGATGCACGACCTTCTCAGAATGATGTTATAAGGCGATAGACAATCTATCACAGAGAATTGAGTGAAAAGGTAAACCCTCTGCATCGATGGGAAGGGTAATATCCCTGATGGTACTCCTATATTCGCCACTAAACCCTAGTGTATGGTTGTACGACGCGTGAATGGTTTAGCAGCGCGTGATACGGGATTCATCAATTTTTATTTCCCTAAGGGTATTTAGCATTAGTACATTGGCGGAGCTACCATTGTTGACAAGTATCTGCCTGACCAACCGGTCGGCCACCATCAACTCGATGACTAAGGTATTGTAGTGCATGCCATCTAGGTAGATTGCTTCATGGTTAGAGAATGTGATAATTCGACCTTGTTCGAACTCCCTTAATCGTTGGGGCTTAAAGTGAATCTTGAATGCACGATAGGTGAGTATCATCACTGCTGAGGATGCAGTCCCACTAACCTATGATATGTCAGTGATAACATTGACAATGTGCTCGTATCATGGTGATCCTAGCAGAGTGGTATCCTGAGTCGCACGTTTTTCTTCTCATTGGGCTATTGTTCCTCTCCTGTGGATTTGTTCTTGTTCAAGTGGTTTCCTATCTCCTTGAGGACGACTGCGTATCTGCTCTTGTATAGGGTAGGGCTCATAACTCCTATGACTAAAACATTGGTGTAAGGATATAATACGTCGTTGATATGTTCTGTTGTAGCGTGGTGAAGTAGGACGGTGGTTGGTTCCATCTTTCTCCCATTTTATCTAGGACCAGGCCTTAGCTAGGACGTCATCATCCATTTTCTTACAAGGGTATTTTGTTAGTTCTTTGTATAAGTCAGACTCGGGCTGCAATCCTTTGCAAAAGGTCGAGATAGTCGCATCCACGTTACGGTACGTGATGGACAACTTCTCTTTGTTGAATCTTTCCACGTAGTCTCATAGAAGCTCGCATATCTTTTGTACGGCTAGGTAAAGTTGGTCAGACTGTTTCTTTGACTTTTTGTTGCTCACAAATTACTCCATGAACACGTCCATCAGTTGGACGGATGAAGCGATACAGTTGTTTGGAAAATTGGTATACCATTGCAAAGTTGGCCCTACCAAACTAGAGTCGAAGCCTTTGCACATTAATGCTCCCCTTATATCTTGCGGGATGACTACAGTGATATTCTCTGCTTATATTGCATTATGTGGTCGTTCGGATTAGTAGTCCCATCATAGAGTTTCATTTCTCAGAACCTAAAATTAATAGGCATCTCTACCTTAGCGATATTATCGACAAATAGAGAGTCAGTGAAGTTGTTTGCTGTGCTTTTCTTGATAAGGGCAGACACCTTGTGGATCCTCTAAATGAGGGCTTCCATCTCCAAGAATCAATGGAGGATCTCAAGGTTTGGCCTGTTGGGAATAGGTATGCCAAAAAGACCACTAGCACATTGTCATTGATATATCTGAATGTCATCTTATTTATAAGAGCATGTTTCTCTCTTATGTGATTGACTTTCATACACATAGATATATGTATATATATATAAGTAAGTTCCTTGTTTCAAGTGTTGACTTAGGTACGTGGTGGTTACATACAGAAGTTCTAAGTTATGGTTACTTGTTAAGCTGAATTATTTAGTCCATAACTAAGTAGTAAAGTTAGGCACTCTACTATGGTAGAGGTTATTGTGAATAAGTTCTTTTTACGGTAGGGTGATATGCGTTGATAATAGATAGGGTTCTAGACTTACTTCACTTATGCATGTGTATGCATTGGACGGGCCTACGGTATGATACTCTAAATACGTACTATCAAAGAAATAGGTCACATATACCTACAAGCTTTTGAGTGAGCTAGTGCTCTCAATCTTGAGTATATGTAGATAAACTGACGAAGTCAAGTTCTTGCACTTTGAGTCACTATAGGTGAGATCTTATATATGGGTTAACAGATCTATGATTTAGGTGTCTGGACTTGGTTAGGAAGTGTCACACCCCAAACCCAACCCTCTGAAGGACTAAGTCCGAGGGCGACAGTTGATCCAATTACCAATACATACTTAGACAAAGTTTTAGCCTATTAATAGTTTTCTCGAAAATCGGGCAGCATAACGGCTATAATGTGGACATAACAGTTTTTTATTATTTAAACCTACAATCAGAAAAGCCACAATCTACAACTCCAAGTACTTCTCCTCAACATTACAACCCTGAACTTCAATACAAATCATTAATAAACCAACATGATATAACAATTGTAAAACCAATATGGAAATGTACATCTAATACTTGCATTAAGAGGAGATTTATCAACATCCATGTTACTTCCTATCCGTTGTCACATAGCCAAGTGCCCAAAAACAAAACCGGCTACGTTTGTTACTTGTATAACATCTAACTAAGTCATTAAACCATTTTCTAACCAATTACAACCAATGACTAAGTTAGTTCAATTATACAAGAAATTGATAGTTAAAACTACCCTTATACACAAAATAATATATACATTATAATTGTCAAGCCACATAAGTCAACAATATACCCAAGACAGATGCATATCACATATCAGGCGCTTTTGGTCCAGTATGATGAGGATTATCCTCATATTATTGTACAAACTTCTCTTCATTGCCTAGAAAGGGGAACAAAGAGGGTGAACTTATAACAACACTAAGCTCAGCGAGGGGGAAATCTAGGAAGGGTTTTCGAATACATTTCTTTCCTTTTCGTAAACCTTTTGTAAATTCGTGGATGCAATACAAGTATTATCTGCAATCAAGTATCAATTCAAGTATACATAATCGAGTCATATATCACGTACTATGTAAGAAATAACTTACTCTTTATCAGTGAGTTAGTTTCAAGTGATTGCAGCTGAGATGCTCAATATCTCATTCCTTATCTCACCCAATAGAGTATTTTGGACAATACTCAAACCTACAACCTGGTTCTCCAAGGAAATCAATATTCATGAGTGAGAAGGGGATACAGACCATGGTAGACATACGATCATTGGCAAGTCCTATGCCTCCCGGGGTGGTATGCACAATACCATGCCAAAACCAGGTGGTTGCAACCCCTTTTGACACAAATTCAAGTTCAAGTTCACATAATATGAGCATTTATAGCAATCAAATAGGCATCGAGTTCAAATCTTGCACATAGTTATACATTTATAGGAAACCGGGTAATAAACGAGCACAAGCATTATAATCCATATAAATGATCACACAAGTGTCCTAACATATCTAGAGGTTATATAATATCATTGCAGATTAATAGAAAGTAGTAACTTAGCCATTTAATCAAATACACTAAGCATTAGAACTTAACCGATCCATCTAAGCTAATGCCTAAGCCACTGCAATAACCTAACTTTGGCAAATCAGTTACCTATCTTCCCGAACTCTAAATACTATGTTTTTGGTATAGAATTAAATCTCTTCGAGTGTAGGTGATTCTAGAATCAAGAAAAGCTTAATTCTGATCTAAATCAACTGAGTTCTTACCAATTTCGTGTAACTACATTTAATTATCCAGATTGCAAGCTATTATTGTGTCATTTTAAAAATGGAAAATTTAGAGATCTAAAATGATGGAATCTGACATTTTGTAAAACATGAAAGTGTTCATAACTACCTAATTTAGCCACTGTGAAATTTTCATTTGATTCCGAGGTCGTTTACTATTTTCAAAATGCAAAAGAACTCGTATGCAGTGAGTTGTATAGATTTAGCAAAAATCCCGTAACCTACTATATTAAGTGTTTTTGAACATGAAAACAATTTTTCCTCTTAATCTGTTCAACCCAAGAATTGTTCCTCTATGGGTTAAGTATAACCTGAAATGTTTCCAATTTTTTCTAAAAATTTTTAACCATTCAAATGAACCAAAACTTTTGATGGCACAGAACTGTCCGAAAATGTTATTTTACAAGTCTTTCATGTTCTAGCTTCAATGTCATAAAAAACAACTACTATACATCCTAGCAACCTCAAGCAACATAAATAAGCAATATTCAAGCATATGCACATAGGTAGATCCATTCATCTTCATCCAAGAAGATTCAAAACTTCATCAACAACAACTATGGTTCAAATCATCAACAAGCAAGATTTCAACATTTTTAAAAATTCAGAGATCTAAAACGATGGAATCTGACATTTTGCAAAACACAAAAGTTGTTCCTAACTGCCTAATGTAGCTACTAAGAAAGTTTTGTTCAATTATGAGGTCGTTTACTATTTTTAAAATGCAAAAGAACTCGAAGGCAGTGAGCTGTCCAGATTCAGCAAAAATTTCCAAAGCCTACTGTCTTGAGTGTTTTTGTGCATGAAAAAGATTTTTCCTCAGATTTTGTCCAACAGAAGAAATGTTCCTCTATGAGTCCACTACAAACTGAAATGTTTTCAATTTTTTTGTAAAATTGTTTAATCACGTTAACGGTCCAAAACTTCTGATTGCGCAGAATTGTTTGAAAATGTTATTTTGCTAGTCTTTTATGATCTAGCTTCATTGTCATTAAGAACAACTACTATACATCCAAGCAACCTCTAGCAACTTAAATAAACATCTAACAAGTATATTCTCATAGTTAGATACAATTATCTTCATCCAAGAAGATTCAAAATTTCATCAACAATAATTTTAGCTCAAGTCATCCACAATCAAGATTTCAACAAGTTTAATCCATGGATTAGCTAGGATATTCATATTCAAGCTTCATCATCCATAAATATGCATTTATATCTCATAAACACCAAGTTTTGAAAGAACCCTCACCTTGGAGTTTGGTTAAAAATGCCTAGAACACCTTGCAAATGCCTTAGGATCACTTGGATCGCTTGATTATAACCTTAGTTGTAGTTGTTGTTCCTAAAATTTTGTAAGACAAAGCTCAAAAAATCTTCTCTTGTTCTCTTATGGTGCACGGCCAAAGCTTGGAGAAGAAGAAGATGAAATATCTTCTTATTATTGTCTTGGAAGCTAACTTGTCTTGAAAGCCTAGACTAACTATTGCCTATTTGTATTTTAACCCTTATACCATTTCATCTTTGCAAATTGACCCCCATTTTGCCTATCCTTAGCCATAGGGTCCCCTATGTAATTAGCCAAACTTAAGTCCTAGTTATAATTGTAATCTTGGTTCCCAAGTTTAACTTTTGGTATTTGCAATTTAGCCCTTAAAGTTTGTCAGCCTGGTTAATCAACCCCTCGTGTTTTCTAAAAATTTCAAAGTTTCTCCGTTTCATTTTCTAATTTGCCCGGGGTATTCCTTGTACGATTTAAGATATGATATATCTAGTTTCAAATGCCAAACTTGGTGCCCAAGAACTAGTTTTCCATAATTGTAGTTTGACCCCAAAGTTTCAAAGTCTCTATTTTTGCCCCTAAACATTTAAAGGACTTTTGATGTCGCCTTTCTTTTCTAACTTCTTATAGCCTTAAGGTTCAAAGGAGATTTTGGAAAAGTACATCCTTGATTTATAGTAATTAAGTGGTGTCCGGGTATAATTTACAGTAATTAAGTATATATATATGTATATCACATGAAATTATACTTAATTACGCATACTGGAATCGTAGTGCATATACAGTTGGATCAGGCTCTCACAAGAGGGACATGCGTATGCAATATGGAATCTATACAATAATCACTCCTTTCGAATGATCCAGGTTGATCATCCTAAATTTGTGTGCACAGTAATACATGATGTATTGGTTGTTACACTTGTGGGTCGCTCCCTTGGTCAAGTAAATAACTTCCGGAGGAAGGTTAGATTGTGGGTTAGAGATTCTAAGGAGAAAGATGCAGTCAAATAGATGATGGTACAAATTGGTGAACCTGTCTTGGCTATGAGTGAGTATAAAATGGCAGCGTGGTCATTATCACTTAGTTGGTCTAAAGACTGAGCATCATATATTATTGACCAACTCCTGTTTGTACAGTAATTATCTTAGCGCGCAGCCATAGTTTTTTAGCGGAATAGACTAAGGTTAAAATGTAAAATATTGCTAGGAAACTGGCGATAATATTTTGATCATTTTCAATTGAAGGATAATTATGTCTTTGGTCCCCTTTCTTGTCATTTACCTTATAAGTGTCTTTACTAAATAAAGAATTACTAAATTGAAGAGAAGATATAACCCATTGGCAATTAGTAATCATAAATAGACTTTTCTATTTTTGAAAGGAGTTCTATTTTTTATTATTGGCTGAATTTGGATATTATGATTAAATAAATTATTTGGTCATTTAATTAATTGATTAATTAAAGTCTTAAAGGGTACTAAGTATTTAAGATTGTTCTTTCAAGCTTGGAGAAAAGTTCTATTATTAAATATTAGACTAGACTTTAGAATTAATTAGAATTAATTAATTAGATAGAGCTCGTGGGCTGAACCGGGTGGGATAACCGCGACCATAGGCCTTGGACATAGAAGGCTAGACGCCCCACTAAGACTAGGCGTGTGGTTTGGCATTATTTGCTAGGATAGTGTGAACGCAAGGTGGAAGGATTTTCCTTTTTTATGGAATTAAAAGATAATTCAAAGTTCTAATCCTTTACTCTGTTGGATTCTGATTAAGACATAATTACCTTGCATATTTTCACATATATAAAGGCTTCTACCCCAAGATCTACAATTGTACCATCTCCTTTGAGATATCTCTCTTTCTTTCACGAGTAAGCTTCAACACTTTGAAGAAAGCCAAATAGTTTTTTCTTTTAGGTTAGTTAAGCAAGATCAAGTTCTACATTTTGATCAACACTTAAGCTAGGGTTTTGGAATAGATGGGAAGATCAGAGTTAAGGAGCAAAAGCTTCTTCTAGGCGTGTGGAGCTTGTTCTTCAGCAAACATGAAGTTTTCTTCTTTCGTTCTTCGTGATAAGGTATTCCTGAAAACTTTATTTGTTTTTATAATTAAACTATGAAGTGTTTAGATATTCAAGTAGCTATTTCATACATTATTCATTTTAAAGATCCATGCATGAATATTTCTGCCTTATTCTTGTAATTATAGAATTTGATTGCGTTACAACGTTTTCCTTCAGTGGTATCAGTGACACTATGAATTAAATCATGAAATAGTTAAACTAGTTTAATTGTTTAGTAGTATAAACTAAGAAATCATTTAAGAATACTAAAAAAATCAGATTTATTTAATGCTTTTGATGCATGAAATTATGTGTTCTTATTAGTTTCTGTGTTTATTAGAATTAATTATTCGCAATTAATTCATATGTGGTTTGGATTAGGAATTGAACTTTGATTGAATTACTTGTTTATTAGTAGTTGAAAAGGTTACAACTAGTATTTTTTGAAATAACTTTAAACTCCCTAGAATTAATTAAGGAATTTATGAAAATAAGGTTTTCCTAAAATCTTGCAATAAAAATTCATGTGGAAATTTAGAAGTTCATATTAATGCGAATATTGGTTATGAAATTGGATTAGATAACTTGTAGTAGTTAATCCAAGATAACCAAGGATTTAGACAACATAAAAGACAAAAAAAAAAAAAAATTTAAAACCACGCGCGCACGCATGAAGAAGTATGCTACCACTCGCACTTAAGTGCGGCCACACACGCGGCTTTCTTCCGCAATTTTTTTTATTTTGTTTATTTTACTTTATTGTGTTGTTGTTTATTTGCATAAATTAATATGAAAGAAATAATAATCATAATTTTATAAATACTTTGTTTTAGCAAAGTGAAAAAATATTATTTATGGGGTAATTAATAATTAATTATTTATTAAATTCTAGAAAATTAATTTTGCTAAATTATGTGTTTTACATAATTAGTTTATCTTTATTTAATTATGCAAAATTGTCTAGCATTAAATTTACCTTATAGGATTAAACTATAAGTAATCCTATAAGTATAAAAATAAAGTTCTTGATAGTCAAGTCAAATAATTAATCTAGATATTAGACTAGAAATATTTAAGTCTAAAGATTAATTAAATTAGAGATTGAAATTGGTTAAGCAAAATATTAAGATGACTATTTTACCTTAGAAACCTAGACTTGACTAAAAACTTATAGAAAACCTTACCTAAGGTCAAGTGAATAACCTGGATTAGGTTTATATGATTTAAAGATTATACTTAAAGGTTTTAGACAAAATGATTATAGACCTTAATCTAGCCTTTTGGAAAAATTAGAATTAAGTACTAAAGAAATTCACATAAGTAGAAGCCCTTAGTCCAAATAATTCAGTGGGTGAGGGAACTAGAAAATCCCATGACTTTCCATATTCGGATCATGTTTAAAAGGTTATGCTACCTCACCTTACCATGTGGTATGCTCTCTACGAAGGGTGACATTATTCCTAAACTTAGCGGAATTATCTAAAATTGGGAATTCACATAAAAGATGATAGTGGAGCTACCACCCTATGGTGGAGTTCTAGGCTATGGATCACCTTATAGATATTGATAAGAGTTACCTCCCTACGGAGGCTCAAGTCTGAATTATCTAGGAAATCCTAAAAGAAATGATATTTACACTCGACTCAAGATAGGTAGTAACCTCCTTACATAATAAGTGCTATCAGATCTTGGGAAGTCAAACTTGGTAGTGACAAAGTAACCACTAGGGCACTAGTCATAGTTAAAAGGGTTATCTATGTTTGTGCACTAGTATTCATGAGTTCTTGCTGTTATATTCTCATGCATGTTATTCATATATGTATGTCTTACATAATTTTCTCATACTTAATTATGTTGCATGAATATCCAAATAATATGACAGGCTTTTTCAATCTTTTGTCGACTATTCTTTCAAATGGTAAGCTGACTGGCCCAAACTTTAGTGATTGGAAGAGAAAGCTAGACATAGTACTCACCGTAGATGGGTACAAGTATGTCTTGACTCAGCCTTGCCCTCAACTGAGTGATAATTCTATTGATGCCCAAAGGGAAGCCCATGAGAAATGGCAAAGGGCAGATAGCACGGCCAAGTGCTACATGCTAACCTTTATGTCTGATATGTTGGTGACCAACATGAGAACATAGCTACTAATATTGAAATCATGACAACCAAGATCGTTGAAGGGTCGTCTGTTTAGGAACATGTTCTCAATATGATGGACAACTACAAAAATTGCTGAAGTCTTAGGGGCCCTGAACGACACTACTAAAAAGGTGGACTTGGTGCTTGAAACATTGCAAGAATCCTTCTCCCAATTTAGGCTTAATATAAGCCAGATGAACACGGGGCTTCCAAAGCTGATGAAGGAGCTTATGGAAGCTAAGGCCATCATGCAATCTAAGGCCGAAGCCTTTGTAACCCAAGTTGTTTCTTCTGGACCTAATTCTCAAACGGAAGGTTTAAAGAAGAAAGGGTAAGTGGGGAAACTGAAAGGGCAAAGGGTAGTAAGGTAGTGGGAAGCAAGGGAAGTAGAAGAACATCTAAGTTGGAATCCTTAGTGATAGAGTTTTTGGAATTAGACAATATTTATCATGCTCCAGACATGAGAAAGCTTAAGTTTTGATGTTTGTTTTAAAATATTACTTTTGTTAAACTTTCATTTCGTTTTACCATTAATAGAAAGGTTTTTATATGTCTAGAAGAATACATGATATATTTATTATATCTCTATCCAGCTATTTCCAATTTGTGATTATGTAGATTCTGAATACTCAAGTTCTTTTTAGAAAAGAAAGATTTCATCCACCAATGGCTTGTACTTGTAGAACCTATGATTTGTGTCATATAAACCTAAACAAATTCAGAGGATGGTTGAGGATGGGCTTTTCGGCTCATTAGATCTCGAACCACAGGCTCAGTATGAATCTTTCCTAAAAGAAAAAGTGCTCGAGATGCCATATTCTTCCAAATGGCATAGGACAAGAGTAGTCTTGCAACTGCTACACACTGATGTGTATGGTGGACCCATGAGCACACTAGGGTGAGAAGGTTTAGTGCCTCTCAGATGGGTTTGTTGGTAATCATATACAAAAGGGAATTATCTTAGTGGACTATACCTAGCACTCCTCATTAGAATGGTGTATCTAAGAGACAGAATCAAATCCCAGCAGATATGATAATATCCATGATAAGTCACATGACTCTGCCTAATAGTTTTTTTTGGGATAAGCTTTAGAGACGACAAGATAAATCTTAAACTAAGTGCATTTTAAATAGGTACCTAAGATAACCTTATGAGTTGCGGACGGGCCACAAGCCTAGTTTAAGGCACATCCGCATTTGAGGGGTATCTAGCTTATGTACCAAGATAGCTTTGCATTCAAGCATGAAGCCTAAGTCTAAGATGTGTTGTTTTATAGAATGTTTTAAAGTAACAAGTGATATAATTTCTACCAACTTGAGGGGCAAAAGGGTGCAAATAGGTACCCATGCTAGAGACTTGAAGGACGGTGGTGTAATTCATCGAGAGTTGAATTCAAAAACTACACTTAAGGAAATCACTTTTGAGACTTCCATTACGCTTGCACCTATAAACGAAATAGCAAAATCATTAAGTACCCTGGAGCCTTGTCGTAGTAGGAGAATATTGAGACAACCAGATTGATTCTATAAAGAGTTTTTCAAGGCAGTCTGCAATCAGGTTGACAAACCCACTGATAATGATGAAGCAATAACGACATAAATGTTAACCATTGGCACAATGCAATAGAACCTCAATTGGAGTTTGTGTATTTCAACAAAATATGGAATCTTGTAGTTGCACTAGAAGGAGTAAAATTCGCAGGATTCAAATGGGTCTGCAAGAATAAAAGATGAATAGATAAGACATCTAGGCTAGTGGAGAAAGAATATACTCTATAGAGGATATCGATTATGAGAAGACTTTCTCACCAGTAGCCATACTAAAGCCCATTAGGATTCTCTTGGCCATCGCTTGTCATTATGACTACGAGAGATAACAGATGAACGTCAAGACTGCATTCCTTTATGGAAATCTTAATGTAGACATCTAGATAAACAACCAGACAATTCTGTTGTGAAAGGCCAAAATAATTTGGTCAATAAGCTTTAGAGGTCTATCTATAGATTTAAGCAAATGTCTAAGAAATGGAATATTCCATTCAATGTAGCAGTCAAAGTCTTTGATTTTGAGTAGAACATTGATGTTTCTTGCGTGTACAAGAGAAATGATAGTTACGCTATTATATTTTTTGTCCTTATATGGATAACATCCCATTAATTGGGGACGCTGTAGGGATGTTGATACCCATAAAGGTTTGACTATCTTCTCAAATTTTAAATGTAAGACTTGAAAGAAGTTAACTATGTTCTAGGGATTAAGCTCATACGAGATTACTAGAACAAGGAGCTCGCATTATCCCAAGCTACATATATTGAGAAGATATTGTTTAAGTTTAACATGTAAAGCTCCAAGAAGGGTTTGTTTCGCTCCAGGTTTGAAGTTACACTTTCTAGATATCAGTGCCCCAAAATATCTGATAAGAGAGTAAGCATGAGACATATTCCATGAGCGTCAGCAATGGGTAATCTCATATTTTCAAGTTGTGTACTAACCAGATAGCAGTCAAACATAGGACAGGATCACTAGGTAGTGGTATAACATATATTCAAGTATCTTCAGAGAACAAAAAGACTATATGTTAGTCTACCAGGCTAAGCATATAGCATAATAAACTAGCACTTGATTAAAGAGTTAAAGAACCGTAAGAAAGGCAAACACTTTGCGAGAATGTACCATTTATTCTAGGGATACATCCAAAAAGGATACATA
Source organism: Ehretia macrophylla (assembly GCA_037974665.1). Taxonomy (NCBI): domain Eukaryota; kingdom Viridiplantae; phylum Streptophyta; class Magnoliopsida; order Boraginales; family Ehretiaceae; genus Ehretia; species Ehretia macrophylla. The sequence goes on from CM075775.1 coordinate 12,188,989, forward strand.
GTGATAGATAGAGTTGCCTTTGTGAGTGACTTAGCAAATCCTCTTGTTAAGACTCTTTCGAAGAAGAAATTTTCTGTAGTTATTGAGTCAGTGGGGGTTAAGTTGTTATGTAGTATAACCCAGTGTTCTTTCGTGCAAGTAGGAGTCTATTCGGAATAGGCATGCCCAAAAGACTCCTAGCACATTGATATATCTGAATATTTGCGATGTATAATTACTGTCATCTTATTTATATAAGCATGGTACTCTCTTATGTGATTGACTTTCATATATATATATATATATATATATATATATATATGTGTGTGTGTGTGTGTGTGTGTGTGTGTGTGTGTGTATGATAGGTCCTTGCTTCAAGTGTTGACTTAGGTATATGGTGGTTATGTATAGAAGGTCTAAGTCATGGTTATTTGTTAAACATAACTGTTTAGTCCCTAACTAAGTAGTAGAGTTGGGCACTTCACTATAGTAGAGGTTATTGTGAATAAGTAGTTCCCTTTATAGTAGGGTAATTTGTTTTGATCATAGATAAGGTTCCAGACTTACTTCACTTATGCAAGTGTATACATTGGATGGGTCACCATAGGTGTGATACTCTAAATACATACTATCAAAGAAAGAGGTCACCTATACTTACAAGCTTCTAAGTAGGCCAATGCTCTCAATCTTGAGCATATGTGGATGAATTGACGAAGTCAAGTTCTTGCACTTTGAGTCACTATGGGTGAGATCTTATATATGGGTCAACAGCTCTGTGATTTGGGTATCTGGACATGGTTAGGAGGGATATGCATATGCAATAAGGAATCTATACAATAATCATTCCCTTTGATTGATCTAGGTTGATCATCCTAAATCTGTGCACATAGTAATACATGATGTATTAGTTGTTACACTTATGGGTCATTCCGTTAGCCAAATGGATAACTTCCGGAGGATAGTTAGATTATGGGTTAAAGGTTCTAAGAAGAAAGATGTAGTAAAAAAGGTGATAGTACAAATTGGTGAACCTGTCTTGGCTATGAGTGAGTATAGAGGGGCAACATGGTCATTATCACTTAGTTGGTCTAAAGACTGAGCGTCATACATTATTGACTAACTCCTGTTAATATAGTAATTATCTTGGAGTGCAGCCATAGCCTTTTAGTGGAATAGACTAAGGTTAAAATGTAAAATAATGCTAGGAAACTAGCGAAAATATTTTGGTCATTTTCAGTGAAAAGATAATTATGTCTTTGGTCCCCCTTCTAACCATTTACCTTATAAGTATCTTTACTAAATAAAGAATTACTAAATTGAAAAGATGATATAGTCTATTGGCAAATAGAAATCATAAATAGACTTTTCTATTTTTGAAAGGAGTTTCTATTTTTGATTATTGGCTGAATTTGGATATTATGATTAAATTAATTATTTGATTATTTAATTAATTGATCAATTAAAGTCTTAAAGGGTACTAAGTATTTAAGATTGTTCTTTCAATCTTGGAGAAAAGTTCTATTATTAAATATTAGACTAGACTTTGGAATTAATTAGAATTAATTAATTAATTAGATAGAGCTCGAGGGTTGAATCAGGTGGGATAGCCGCGACCATAGGCCTTGGACACAGAAGGCTAGATGCTCCACTAAGACTAGGTGTGTGGTTTGGCATTATTTGCTAGGATAGTGTGAACGCAAGGTGGAAGAATTTTCCATTTTTTTATGGAATTAAAAGATAATTCAAAGCTCTAATCCTTTACTCTTTTGGATTCTGATTAAGACAGAATTACCTTGCATATTTTCACATATATAAAGGCCTCTAACCCAAGCTCTACAATTGCACCATCTCCTTTGAGATCTCTCTCTTTCTCTCACGAGTAAGCTTCAACACTTTGAAGAAACACAAGTAGTTTCTTCTTTTAGGTTAGTTTAACAATATCAAGTCCCATTTTTTGATCAACACTTAAGCTAGGATTTTAGAATAGAGGGGAAGATTAGAGTTAAGGAGCAAAAGCTTCTTCCAGGCGTATGGATCTTGTTCTTCTGTAAAGGTGAAGTTTTCTTATTTCGCTCTTCGCGATAAAGGTATTCTTGAAAACTTTATTTGCTTTTATAATTAAACTATAAACTGTTTAGATGTTCAAGAGCTATTTCATGCTTTATTTGTTTTAAAGATCTATGTGTGAATGTTTCTGCCTTATTCTTACAATTATACAATTTGATTCATGCGTTATAACATTTCCCTTCACGACCCTCCTTTTTTAGTTTGTTGTGTAGGTAGTTGCTCCATAATGATAGTAGTCTGTAGGTAGACTCTATTGCCGGGTTTCTGCAGAGGTGTACAACCAAAAGGTTGCATGGGTTCCACTACTTGGCTGTGGGCAACAAACTTTCCACGGTTGAGCAGAGTAGTGACTACTGTTGAGAGTGTCTTGTTCTTTTCTTCCAACTCATGGTTCTCTTGGCGGATTGCAGCATTTTCCGCCTCGAGTTCCTGTAGTTGGTCTTTGCCTGCGACCATCTCGGCTATTAAGGCCTCCATCTGTGCTTGGAGATCAGTTTAAATGCTAGTTTCAACCATGGTTTTTCTCGTAAGTGGGAGTAATCAAGGGTTTATAGCTTTCTGATTGGGTAACTAAGTTGCTAGGGCTCCACATTGGGCGCCAAATTGTAGACATCAAAATCTACAATCACGAATTTTGGGGTACTAGCAACCAACAAGGACAGAAGATAATAGAACGACTTGAGTTTGGGACACCGGTGTGCTACCGGCCAAAGACCCTCCGACATTCAAGTTAGTAGTATCTTGAGAATAATACAAGTGCAAGGGTAAATATGATGAGGGTTGAGAATACTATCATAGGGTCAGCGTTGATATGGAGAAGGTAAATTGTTGATTTAAAGAGGGGAAAATGAGAGTATCATTAGATGTGGCTAATACTTGATGCCCAATTCCCTGGTTAGGCATAGCCTACTTATAGGAGTGGGTAGGTCAAGAGTCATGGACTCTTGGGACTTGTATTCTGAGCGGACTACGTGATCGCTTATCACCTTGGATAAAGTTAATCCTTATCCCAAGTCCTTCAATGGTCATCCGCTTTTCGTAGGCTAGTCAATTGATATGAGTCTTGGATCGCTTGTCCCTTGGGATAGAGTCTATCTTTATCTCAAATTCATCGATTGTCATCCATTCCTAATAGTCTGGTCAAATAAGGTGTCTTCTTGATTGTCTATCAACTGTCATCCGATAGAGTTCGCATCATACTTGGGTCCGTTATCGATTATCCACTTAAGGTAGTGTCGGTCTTCGGGCTTAGCCAAGCCCTTAGGCCTTTTAGTGGACCCCTTAAGGTAGCGATTGGTACACTAGAATGAATTTTGGCAGAAATGGAATGAGTTAAGGAATGGAATAAAACTGGGAATGAAATGAACTTAGGAATGAGATTGACATGCTTGGTATACTCTAGGAATGGAGATAGGAATGGGTATATTGATTCCAAACCCATGTTTGGTATACAATATATAGAAGTGGTAATGAGAATTACTCATATAATATGACATGATTATCCTTTCATTATTATAGTATAAAAAAATAATATTTGCATGAATATAAACGTGAACATAATAATAATAATAATAATAAAAATTAATAAATAAATTTAATAATAATAAAAAATTAATAAATAAATTTAATAATAATAATATCAATAATAATAATAATAGTAATAACAATAATAATAATAATAATATTATTATTATTATTATTATTATTATTAATATTACTAAATAAATAAATAAATTATTATTAATAATAATATTATTATTATTATTAGCACAGTGATAAAATTAAAAATTAAATAAAGGATTTAATCACCAAGCTAGAATGGACCTTTATTTAAGGGTTAAATTACGAATCAAATTTTCTCAAAAAAAAAAAAGTTGGGAAAAAAACGTGTCTATAGCAACAAAACAAGATTCGTTTCTCTGATAAAAACACATCAGTAGCATAAAGCTAATGATACTAATATTGTTGTAAAACTTTAGACATCACCAGCCAAGATAGCTCTAACCAACTCCTCTCGATCTTCTGCAGTCATGCTAAAAAATACATTAGTTAGCTCGTGGTCGCGTGCGATGTAACACACAACTTTGATGACATCACGAGGAGCTATATTTGGCACTTTGCGCACTTCAGAATGAATTTGTTGCCTTTTTTCTGAAATCATAGCGTCAACCCCAATTGCTTTGCTAAAAACTTCTGTTGCTTTAGCTATTTCATTCCCAATTACAGAAGCTGCATTTTGTATTCCATCCATCATAGTTGTTACATAATCGTCACTTTTTCTTTTCTTCTTCTTTTGGGTAGAGACTTCCTCGCTCCTTGGTGACTGTATATCCATAAATGATTGCGAAGCAGCCATGTCCTCAATCCCACCATTTGTTGCACCTTCAACACAATTGTTAACTTCATTTTCAGCCTCTTCTCTTTCAATTTCTTCCATCATCTCACTAGGTCCTCCAGCATGTTCCCCTGTGGCACGGTCCTTCCCGAAAACCTCTATCAACTCATCCCAAAAAGGAAAGGCTTTAGTCTTCCACATTGCAGCCTTGGGATGACTCTGTATAAAAGTTACAAGTGTTTAAAGAACATTAGCTATAAACATTGCAAATCAAGCTTGCCCTTAAGCAACAAATTACAAGAAACAATCAACAGTAAACCTGCAAATATGTATCCCAAACTTCTTTTTCAGCAGTAAGGCATTTTGTTGCTGGGTCCATGCCAAATCCACTAGTATGCTGGCCATAAATCATGTCATACACAATGCAAAAGTCCCTCTTTAAGATCTTAATTCTTGACTCAATGTGTGGTCTAGCTTTTAGTCCTGCAGTAGGCAAAGAAGCTTGTAGCTTTTCTTCAAGGTAATTCAAATAGCCTGGTTTGAATCCATTGTCTGCTTTGTATAGTCCACAATTTACCATGTCAACAAGTGCAGCCACAAGTGCAGAATCCTCATTGTTACCCCACTTCCTTTTGTTTTTACCAGGCCCTCTACTATCTTGAGATTCTCTCTCCATTTGCCTACCTATATATTACATTTTAAGGTGATAGTGTGACCAAATATTAGAGTAGTAATAACATTAAATAACCAATCTTGCTATTGGTAATATTCATGTCAAAAAGCACACTTTAAAGAATGTAGATAAAAGTAGAAAATTTGATGTCAATTTAAATCATACAACATAATAAAACATTTTCACTATTGACAAAAAAATGTTTTAAATACCAAAGTCATTAATAATGGTAAAATCATGAAATGAAAATAACATTATCTAGTATTTCTATGTGCCCTCCAAGCATCAAACATGTTCACAGCAAGATTCTCTCTAAAAGCAGTCCATTCTGTAGATGTAGCAACTGAAGATACTGCATCCACTTCATCATCGTTATGTGCTTGCTCTCATTGGTCTTCATCATCCTCTTCATCTTCCATCATGTAAAGCTCCTCAAATGGGTCAACACTCATCTCTTGTCTTATGAAATTATGCAGCAAGCAACATGCCATTATAATGCGCTTATGAATGTTGATAGGATAAAATGATTGACTTCTAAGAATTGCCCAACGTTTCTTTAGAATGCCAAAACACCTCTCTATTACATTTCTTGCTGAAGAATGCTTCATATTGAAAAATTCTTTAGCATTAGTAGGGTGATTCCCATGTCTCCACTCATTTAAATGATATCTTTGGCCTCGATATGGAGCAAGAAATCCCTCACCATTTGTATATCCAGCATTAACAAGATAGTAAAAACCTCCACATAGTAATACATTTTTAAGTTAGTAGGACATTCATATATTTAGTTTTTCTTGTTGGGCAATTGTGATTAAAAATTCTTACCACGAGGAACGACTAACCCATTCCTCCTATCCAATGCATCTCGCAACACTCTACCATCAGCTGCTGACCCTTCCCAACCCGGCAATACATAGATAAATTGCATGTCTTGTGAGCACACTCCTAATACATTGGTGGCGATTTCATTTTTTCGTGTTCGATATCTTGGCTTGTCCTCTAGAGGCACACATATTTTTATATGGGTACCATCTAGAGTACCTAAACAACCCTATCATTAAGAAAATAATAATAAAATAATTTAAATTATAGTTTTTGGTTCATCTATAAAATGATACAAAAAAAAAAGTAACTTACCTTGAACCATTTCCATCTTTCATCAGCAGAATTTTCAGGTACTGGTTCTGGTCTCTTAAGCAACTCACCCTGAAGCCTAATAATAGAGTTTATTACTTTTTTAAAATACCTACTAATGGTCTCACCAGATCTTCCAAAATTGGTACTTATAACTCTCTGCTTCTGATGATGCGCTAATATATGTAAGGTCATAGCCACTTGTTCATCCACTAACATATTCTTTGTGGGGGATAATCTACCGGTTGTTTGAAGCCTAGAGCATAAATGTACAAAAGCTTGCCTATCCATTCTATAATGATTTACACATATGGTATCACTTGCATAAACCGTTTTTTTAATATATTTTCTCCTCTCGAAAAAGTTATATTCATACATTACTTTTAGACACACTGATTTATTAACATCTTCTATCGCTTCTAAAATAATGAGAAAGAACCAGTTCATGAGTTGCATTATGCTCAACCAACATGACAATAATGCAAGGCTATTTCTTTTTCTTGTCAACTTTCTTGTGGCTATTCTCAATCTTGCCATTACCCTGCAAAAGGTCATACCTCGAAGCTCATTTCAATTCTCACACATACACATAATGACACAATATGTTAAGATAAGTATACATGTAAACCACATAAAGACTACATAATGACACATACACATAATGACACAATAATTTTCACACTTTAGTATATGAAGCAAGTCACAATGCTACTTCTATGTTAATATTATGGGTAGTAGGGGATAACTCTTGGACTAGGTATATATGCTTTCGAGTAAAAGGCCAGAGCATTATTTACTGTTGTTTTATAACAAATGATTCAAGTGACTTGATTTTAATGTCTAAACAATAACTTCATTGGTCAAGCTCTTCAAACAAAACCCATGTATATCTCTGTATATAGAAGTGGTATATATGTTTCATGAACACCATAACTTTGTAGTGTACTCAACTATATCACCTTTCATTATATACTGCATTGACAATAGTGTTTGTATTCTTTTCCTAGCATAAAATATAAAACAATTTTTTTTTTTTTATTACAAGGGAGGCTAACACCAGGGATTAAGAGGACACGAATTTAAAGGATGTTTTACCCCATTTATCATACTCCAACAAAACAATTTAGACCTAAACGAATTCTATGAGGCTATCATTTTTCCTTTACGTTGTACACAGATTTACCATAGGCAAAAGCTTGTGAATTATTCAATCTAATCAAAGTTGCATGTATTCATTTTTTGTACGTAGCTGCTATGTTCCCAACCAAATGACTTTAATTATATAATTGATCATGGGGAAGTCTACATCTAGCTTTACTATTAATTCCAATATGCCTGCTATATAAAATCGAAATATTCTAATGCAGAGATCCATGCAAAGAAGATTAGACTTATCTGATCAGTTGTTATTTGGGGCTATCTTAAGATAATAATTTCATGTATTTTTGGGGTTAGTGGAAGGGAGATGAGCATTCTATCCAACAAAGATCTTCAAGGAGCAGTTAGTAGACAAAAGGAACATATTAAACGCATGTCAAGACTATATGCCGGAGAATTGCTGAACGTTATGTTCTGTATATTAACAGACTAATTTAGCTACACAAAAAGGCAAAGAAGTTTGAGAATATTAGACAGGAAGTCTATTTCCAGAGCCTGACACATTATTAACCTTTCAAATATTTAAATATGGAACCATTATCACAACCAAACAATGGATAAAATCCAATGAAGAATTGTGCATTAAAAGTTAAAATCACGTTGCCACAATTATTAGGAAAAGGACCGATTGGAAATATATATATATATATTTTATGTTGACCAAAATCATGGATTCAAATTATAGCTTAACAACGCACCTTGTTTCTTGTTGTTGTTGATGCTATCTGGATCGGAGAAGAAAAAATGATTGCAGCCGTTGGAGGAAAAAAAATTGCAGCTATTGTTTAGGGCTTACACAACATACGTAGAAGAGTTTTGACGGGGGTATGTTTGTCATTAAAATAAGGTCCATTCCTAAACATATGGGAATGGGCTATTCCCATGTGTTTGGCCTGGAATGGCTATTCCCATATATGAGGGAATGTGATTACCTTGGGAATGGAATTCCCAAGTTCATTCCCTCATACCAAGCATGGGAATCAAAATAAAGTTGGGAATGTCATTCCATTCCCAACCCATTCCCACATACCAATCACTGCCTAAAGGAATAGGCCGCAACCCATGGTGTTGTATATGAGCCTTGGCCTAATCATTGTGCACAGATTGAGGTCAAGTGACCCGTTTTGGTTAGACCATAGGTCCAACCCCAATTTTGGCAATAACAATTATCCTATTCCGAGGTGTTCTATCGATCATCTTTTGCTTGGGTGGGCTACTTGTTTTTATTTTTTAAATCGTTGGATGGTGGTTTTAGGTTCCTACTTGATCCTTTTGTTATGTATTTCATCCATTGATGTAGGAGTTCTGTCTCTCTGGGTTTTCCTGGATACTTGGAAAGTAGTATACTTGTCTTTTCGGTTTTCGCTGTGAAGGGGCTTGAGCAGCCATATCTTGAGACTTTTTTTTTTCATTTTTTTTTCTAGAATTTGAGACTATGATTTTATAATGCAACTTTCCTTGTCTGGTTTAGGGATTTCCATCAAGGGCGGTTTCATGCTTGGGTCCCTTGGAATTCTCATCATTTACAAGTCTTTTCGTGTAAATTTGATATGTATTTAATGTTCATTTGACGTTTAGTGCTTTCAATTGCGAGACCAGGAATAGAGTGGTTGGTACATTGGACATGAAGAGTTGTATAAAGGCAAACCCGCTTAATATTCAAATTCCTCTTAGGTGTTTGAGGTCAATTGATGGATACAGAGGGGCCCTCAGAATGTTATAGGGTTGAGCTGGTACTGAATCCACATTTTTTGTTGTTTATTTGCATTTACATTGCATATGAAATCGTGTTTAAGGTGGGAGTTTGAGTTTATTTAAATGTAGGTTTTGGAGGTTCAAATTAAAGAGCAAAATTAGAGTTTAAAAGGGCTAGAAAGAGCAGAAAGGGGGTGTTAAACAACAAAAATTGAACCAAGGTAGAAGGGAATAGCGCTAGGTCACACGTGCGGCCTATGAACATAAGCTATCCCTATGCAGTAAAAATATTCTCCTGTATGACCTAGCTGCACGCACGGATGAAGGAGCAATGCATTAAGAGTGATGGGGTTTTGTCTTTTATGGATTTTTCATCTTAAAAGACTCTTATATGTACTACGACATATTGAATATGAGTAGAGCCATTTTCTCACTTTATCAAATAACATAAGAAACAAAAATTCTTCTCTTAATCGATCTACTAGTTCCCTTGAGGAATTAGAAATTGTACTTGATTAGTGTTCATGTTCATTGCATTGATCTTGTGACCTTATTTGTAAAATGTAAACTCCTTTCAAATATGAATACATACTTGCCAACGAAAAAAATATATATATATATAATATAATACAAGATTGAAAGTAAGTGGTTTGCAGACGACGAGGGATTTGCAAGGCTGCCTTGGTCCCACTATATTTATTAGCTATTAATGCTTTACTAAGGAACATGTGACTTCTTCTAATTGGACGGGATAAAATTCCTCATCAATGCCTGAAGAAATATATATTGTTTGGCGGGCGTTGACAAAAAGTTTTAGAATTCAAAAGATTATCATTAGGAGGCGTTTGATTTATAGATTAATTTTTTATGTTTGAGAATTACATTCTTGGAAATATTGATAAAAAGTTTTAGAATTCAAAAGATTATCTTTAAGGGGCGTTTGGTTCATGAATTGATTTTTTATTCTTGAAAATCACGTTCTTTAGAATGTTGACAAAAAAGTTTTAGAATTCAAAAGATTATTTTTAATGGGCGTTTGGTTCATGGATTAATTTTTTTTTTTTGGGAATCACATTCCTGAGAATGTAATTCCCAAGAATGTAAGAAAAACTGTTTAGTACATCAAAAATATTCATAGGAATATTTTTTCAAATTTCTAGAAATATTATATTATTGTATTTGATTTAACTTAACATTCTCGAGAATCTTCAACAATTTTTCAAAAATACCCATAACTGTAAAAGAGTAAAATATCACATCAAGGCATGTATTATGTCTACTCGATCAATTTATTATGCTGTCAAAAATAGTTATCATTAAAAAAATATACAATGTGACAATAAAATCATTAAAAAATATATATATAATCTAACAGTAAATTAAATAATAGAAAGCTTAGTACCAATTAATCAATTTGAGTAATCTCTTATTAATTCAAATAAAGTGCAAATACCAATAACTCAAAAAGGAAAAACTATCGTGTAAAAAAATACAAACTTAAATATCATGATCCCACAAGTCAATAAACACTTCATATTTATTTGCCAATACGCAAGTAATATATATCCAATGTATTTATACGAAAAATATATAACATAATTTGTAACATTAAAAATTGGTCCACACCAATTACTAGATCTAGCTTAAAGAACCAAGTAACAAATATAGGCCATCATCTACATAATTTGATAGACGAAGTCCTTCCTCAAATGGGCTTCACAGTAAAGAAATAGTCAGTGAGACTGTTGTCCTTCCTAATTATAACACCGGCCCTTATCCTCTCAACATTAGTTAGCCCATCAACTAATTTCAAGTCATTGTACACCTTCATTCTCCTCTCATCTACTTCTTTTTCATGCTTAAAACAAGAAGTAAACTCATGTATGTTTTTGGTTTGCTCATAGAAGTTTCTCAATTTATCTATTGTATCTATCATCTTTTCCATTACACCATCTATATCTCTTCCCCTCTTCCTACTTTTCTTCACACTGCTTTGCCCAATATCCCCTTGTTTTTGAGTTTTTGACGGTTGAGTCTCTGAAATTTATACATCCTCTAAATCAATGCATGTACCTTCCAGTGGTTATTTTAATAGGGTTGTTTTTGTCTTTTGATGTTCTCTAAAATATTTTCACAACCCTGGAATATCATATTCCTACCTTTTTACATATGAATAAAAAGAAGGTAAAACATGGGAATAATATATTATCAGGAATGTGATATGTCCGGAAATATTTTTTTAATTCGCAAATCAAATATGGGAATACAACATTCTTGACTTCATATTCCCAGGAATGTTATTTTAATTCGCGAATCAAACGCCCTCCTAGCTTTTTCCTTCAAGTTCTTTCGGCAACAATCTTCAACACTAGAGGCTATTATTCGTGATAACAAACATAATTGATAGCATAATTTCAAATTACAGGTACTTTATTTTGCCTAAGCCAATATTGATCAGTTCTTTTTTTTTTTTTTTCCTGGGTCAACAAAGAAAGATTTCATTCAACTAACAAAAACATGACATTGCCAATTACAAAGTATCAAACTTTACCATGAAAACAAAAAAAGAAGCAAACTTAGCTAATGATCAGTTTTTCTTTTAACTGAGACTAAAGCCGTTAAACTAAATAATCATTCTTAGAAATATTTAATCATTTTTATCCTTATCTACAAAAGAAAATAACGATTCTCGAGAATGTTGCAGATTGTGGCTAGTTAAAGGCTGACTAAATGCAAAATTAATAATTGAATTGACACACATATCAGCCTCACAAAACACATGCAAAACACATGCAGAAGTTTAAACCCATATTGTTCAAATAAGCCTCCATATTGTTCAAATAAGCCTTATGATTCTCCACTAGCGGTCTCAATGGCGAGTGCGCAGGTGTCTGCTCCTTAACAAGTTTAATGGCCACTTGCAAATCTGTTTCAATGTGATTCTCATATCGTTTGGTCAACACATCCCCTCATATGACACCAAGATTAATCAAATAACCTGAATATGGACCGCGACTTTCACTATCTGACCACCTCTGGATATTGTATAGCAGTGAGGGTCACACGAATCTTCTATACTATAATCTTTGTCAATGGAAGAAGCTTTATAATTAAATTAATCTACCAGGACCACCATGAACTAAACGTTTCTATGATGATTTATCAATTATGTGGCTTATTTTTTCTCTTTTGTTGCTTGTAGGCGGAGATGAATTTGATTGGTATTGTTGTACAGGTTTGAATTCAATAATGCACCCCTTTTTTTTATATTAACCTTTGTTATATTAATCTTTGAGCACATTTCAAATGTTATGAAGTTCCGGGAGTAGAAAACAAATAGTTTAATTATTGAAAAATTAGACTTGGGCTGCGCATCCTTGTAATCTTCTACTACGAGGACTTACTCGACTGTCACGCGATAAATATACTTTTAGAATAAGTGCTAACTATCGTTTTGGATGATTTTGAGGCATATCATATTAAGCTCACCATGATCCTGAGCTATATTACTCGGGCTTGCTTGTGATTTCCTTTCAAAAAACAAAAAAATTACAATATGAAGCTAATCATACATCTAGAAAATATAATATATAATCAGAAGCTGGAATAGCTCAGTTGGTTAGAGCGTGTGGCTGTTAACCACAAGGTCGGAGGTTCAAGCCCTCCTTCTAGCGCCTATGTATATTTTAACACATTTTTTGCAGTTCCCCATTATAAAGAAAGAGATCTTAACATATGCACATGGGATAGTCAAAGCACCAAGCTTACCAATTTTCGGCTGCGATTCGTCTTTGCTTACACATTTATTTTGTCAATTCTTCTTGTTCTCAGTTGAAGATAACTTAGATGGTACGGCAATGATCCACTTTCATCCATTTATATGGTGGTCCTAAACTTTGTTGTTTCTTCACAAAATATATACTTCTATTTAAACGTTGCTGCAACATTCCACATGGTGGGCAACCTATAAGTTAGGAGCCGTCCCAATGTACATTGACTAGTCTTGCAATTGATACTCCTAACTTGGTCAAATCAAGAGTAGAGCTTTGATTGTTGACCATTAGCTTTTGCATTTGATTACTGAAACCTCTTTAGAGAATTCTTCTTTTAACATGGATATAGTAATTCTTATTAAGCAAATAGGATTAGTGTTTGCGTCCCTCACTAACGCCATTGAAATAAAAAATTAGCGGTCAATGGGGAACAAATTTATTTGCATAATACCCATTAAATATCATATATCTCACTGAAAAAAATTTTGAATTCGTACCTAACAAGTATATTGGAATATAACTCACATCACTAACAAAGTACGGGGGCAAGTACTTACATAATTATGAGAACTTCTCTAAAGCCTAGCCAATAAGTAACAGTCAATCATTACCAACTTACAAATTTACAGTTTGACCTCAAGTTTGGTGCTTAATGTAGTGGTTAAGCAGAGAAGCAAGCAATACAATTAGATTCTTTTTCGTTCTTTCTTATCTTTGGGTACATGAATCATTGGTAGATTCACGAAAGAGACAGATTAGGCAAGAGAAAAGTAAAATATCTGAAATTGTTCAAGGACTTATCCTACACGCCTTAATGCCCTTAAATGGGTATGCTAAATCTGGAAATTGTAAAGTCTGGACTTTCAATAGGATAAACATGTTGAATTGTAGAGATTAAACAGTTGTACAAATCTCTAAAAGTCAAGTTTGTTGAATTATTGAAATTATATAGCTGTGCAAATCTCTAATAATCAAGCTTATTCACTATTAGAGATTACAGATGATTTTGAGGGATTGATAGACTTAGATTGAGGGATTTAAATTCTTTGTAAATACCTTGTATATTTTTTATCAGTAATATAACAAAAAAAACCATTTCATTAGTTTTAAAGATGGTATCAGAGAGGTATAAAATTATTTGAATATCAAACCCAAAAAAATAATTCCAGAAATCCCAAACATATCTAAAAAAAAAAAAAAACTCAGATTCAAATCTAAATACTTAGAATCACAACAAATGAAAAAAAGTAATACCCTCAAAGCCAATGTCATGAAACAAGCCAAAATTGCTGGAGTGCTATCTCGTGCCGCCTCCTTGTCGCGAAAACAGCCCACCTGCCAGAAGGATAGAGAAAGGAGTAGCAGACAGAGAGGAAAGGAACATTTGTTGAAGATAAAGAAGACTTGTTGTCTTCTGTAAATGTTTTCAAAGAGAAAAGCCAAAAGTTGGGCAAATTCTCTCTGTGTATTATGGAGAACTGACAGAAATTTTTCAAGAATTAGATCATCGTGATACGGTAGTTATTAACGATCCAGATGATGTCAAATCCTATTGCAATACTATTGAGCGACTAAGAGTATACATATTCCTCGCTGGATTGTATGAGGATTTTGATTCAATTAGATGAGAGATTTTGCGTAGAGACTCATTACCAAATGTAGATGAATGTTATTATTTGGTTCGACGAGAAGTTGTTCGTCGTACCACTCTCAAAGGCAATTATGATATATCTGAAGCTAGTGTCATAGTTGCTTGGAACTGATCTAATCATGGTCAACAAGATCATGCTCGACCCAACAATGGTAGACCACCCAGTGGTGTTGACAAGTCTTCTTATAAATGCACTCATTGCAATAAGACTAGTCATACCAAAAGTCATTATTTTGAGATTGTGGGCTATCCAGAATGGTAGGATCCTAGTGACGCAAAGAAAAATCAACCAAAGCCATCCACTGCAGCTGTTGTTGATACAGAGATGGAAGATGAAATTACTAACAACACCTCAACATTAGTAATCGCTGCAAACAATGGTGGAAAGGTTTTAAATATTTCTACACCTGTTTTGAATAATGCATGGATAATTGATTTTGGTGCAACATATCACATGACGTATGATTCTAGACAAGTCTCATTACTCAAACACTCCTCCCAAAAATTTGTCTCTACTGCAAATGGAACTTCTACCTAGTGCTTGGGAAAGGATCTTTGACTTTAACCAGTACATTAAATTTAGATTCTGTTTTGGTGGTTCTATCTTTAGATTACAACCTTTTGTCAGTTTCTCAAATAACCACTACTTTATCTTGTGTTTTAATTTTTTGCCCTGATTTTTATGTGTTTAAGGACATCAAAACTAGGAAGACGATTGGTTGTGGTATTAAGCGGGGGAAGCTATATTACTTGGACTTGGAATCAAAGAGTACTAAAAGTTTACCCCAAGCTTTGACAGTAGGTGGTCCTGAAGATAAGAAAAGGAAAAAAATATGGTTATGGCATCGTCATTTTGGACATGCTTCTTTTGAATATCTAAAAAAATTATTTCCCAGCCTATTTACAGAAGTTGATGTTTTTAGTTTTAAGTGTGATGTTTGTGAACTTGCCAAAAGTCATCATGCTTCGTTTCCATTACGGTTGAATAAAGTCCACTTCCTTTTATATTGATTCTGATGAGGACATCAAGGCTGCAAGGACAATTCAAGATCCAGTTCAAGTTCCAATAGGTCCAGTGACGAGGACTCATGCTAAAAGGTTCAAGGAAGAGCTGAATAACTTGGTTGAAAAAGTTCTGCAACAAGAGGAAAACGTGTTGGCTAGTAAAGGAGAAGAGATGTTGGTTGTACTCATCAAAGTAGACCCAAGAGACAGCCCAGAACTAGCCATGAGCGTCCAAGTTCAATGAACCATATATTTGGGAGAATTTTCCAACAAAGAATCAAGTCAAGATTCTGTTTTCAAGATTCAAGAAATTCAAGATTCTTCAAGAAATTTCAAGAAGCTTAGAAGATTTGGTCAAGATTTGATTTCTTTGTAATTCTATCTTAGTTTTAGTTTCAGTTTGATTTGAATTCTAGTTTATTCTCTAGAGTCCACTATGGACGAAAATTAGGTTTAGGAGTCTTTCTTGGGCTCTAAGTCTACTTCCTTTGACCTAGTTACTATTCATATTTTTCCTAGTTGGGATAGGGTTTAGGAGTTCTTTTCCAAATAGGAATCTTATTTGTTCTTTGCCTATATAAGGCTGATTTTCGTGAAATAAAAGTTAGATATTTTTTACTATTAAAATTGTGAGATTATTCTCTCTTGAGTTCTTCAAGAAACTCATTCAAACTTATCAAGGTTTCTTTGTGGCATTCAACCTCAACTTATCAAACGGATTTTCATCCCCGTTTATGGCATTTTTACCATACCAAGGTTCTTGATTTGCTAAGCAAATGGTCGCGGTTTTCATCCATTCTTGAAAGATCTTGGGTTTGTTTTACCACTCTTGGTGTTAGGTCTTAGCACATGCTGACCAAGTTCACATCAGTTGGTAATCAGAGCTTAGGATTATCAGGTTTGCCTATCATTTTCTTGTTTTCTTGGTCAATTTTGTGTGTCTAGGTCTCGGTTTTAATTCCTTTCTTCATTTTTGATTTTGTCTTACTTCAATTCTGTTTTCTTGCTTAAATCCGTTTATGTCGTTCAATTCTTTTTCTTTTTTTTTTCTCATCAAATCCATGGGTAGGGTTAAGGTTTTCAATTAGGACAAAACCCTAATTGGCTAGATTGTGTCTTTCCTCATTTTTTGGTTGTGTTTTCAAACCCGTTTCTTGTCTTAGTGTCAAATCCGAATTCTTGGTTACTTGCCCCTTGTTTTCGTTTCTGAAAATTAAGAAGAGAAAAGAAACATCAAGAAAAGAAAAGAAAAGAAAAGAAAATGTCAAGAAAAGAAAGCAAATGAAATATATATATATAGTTCGGAGTTGAAAAGTCAAAAAATAGTGAACAATAATTTTATTTTATTGAATTAGCCTTCGAGGCCAAACTTTTTTGAAGGGAAATGACGTTCTGAGCATAATCCACAGCTAAGTTGTGGGCACCATCCTTTTAGGGTCTAATTCCATCGTCTGCTAGGGTTTTGGGTGATTTTATGTTTTCTAATAGATTTTTTTCAACTTTCCTTATTTCTCTAGGTTTTCTTTGTCTGGTTTTGTTCAATTTTCTTTGTCTACATTTGTTTCCAACGTCTTAGAGGTCTGTCAAAAAAAAAATTCCGTCATAAATTTATTTTGCTGCTTGGATCTTTCTTGATATTCTTAGTTAGTTTCTAGAGAACTTAAAGAAGAATACGAGTGGTAAAAGGCAGTGTGTATGAGATTAATAGAGGATAAAAGCCAAAGTGAGTTGAGTGAAACACGTGAAGGAGTGAAATTTCAATCATGGCTCATAATAAAAAAAGATGACATCAATGTAGGGGGTCAACAACCCGTAGTCCCGAATTTACAATTGCAAGCATTGATGGGGAAGATGAGACGGATGATGAGGGATAAATTAGAACAAATACATGGGAGGTTGGATAGAGTAGAAGATAGAGCACAACGTGGGCAGCCATAAGTTGCTCAAAACACACCAAGGAGAAACATGGTGCCGAGAAGGGAAGTTGAAGATGTGGATGAAATTGATGAGGAAGGTTTAGACGAAGAGCTTGATAGGTTGTCAGTGGCCAGCCATGGAAGACATAGCCGAGATAGGGATGCTAGGGAACGTGTTGATCATGTTGATAACAACTTAGGAAACATCAAGATGAAGATTCCTACATTTCAAGGAAGGAGTGATCCTGAAGCATATCTTGAGTGGGAAAAGAAGATCGAGTTGGTTTTTGATTGTCACAACTATTCCGAGTTGAAAAAGGTAAAGCTTGTTGCAATTGAATTTACTGATTATGCTATTATTTGGTGGGATCAGTTGTGCATCAATAGGAGGAGGAATGAAGATCGTCCTATAGAAACTTGGGAAGGGATGAAGAGAGTGATGAGGCGATGATTTGTATCAAGTCACTACTATCGAGATTTATAACTCAAGTTGCAAGGTCTTCATCAAGGTAATAAGAGTGTCGATGAGTACTATAAAGAGATGGAGTTGGCTATGATTAAAGCCAACATGGAGGAAGATCGAGAGGCGACAATGGCAAGGTTTTTGAATGGGTTCAACTGTGAGATTGCTAACATAGTCAAGTTGCACCATTATGTGGAATTAGAGGATTTGGTGAATATGGCAATCAAGGTGGAGAAGCAACTAAATAGGGGAGGTTCACGAACAAGACCATCACCTTGGAGGATGAGTTACCCAAAGAAAGAGGAGAGTCCGTCTACTTCCAAGGTCAAGTCCAAGCCCAAACCATCCATTAATGCCACGACCTCTCAAGGTAAACAGCTCCTACTACAGCTCATTCTAGTGAGATTAAATGTTTTAAATGTCAGGGACGGGGTCACATAGCGAGCCAATGTCCAAACAAGCGAGCTATGGTAATCCGCGAAAGTGGTGAGATTGAATCCGAAGATGAAGAAGAAATGCATTTTGATGACATGCCCATACTAGAGGACATCACAGAGGGAGAAGAGGAGTTTGGGGCAGATCATGGGTAGATGCTTGGCCTAGTGGCACGACAAGCCTTGAGCTTGCAAGCTAAAGAAGATGAAGAGGTAGTACCACGTAAGAACATCTTTCACACTCGCTGCCACGTGAAAGACAAAGTATGTAGTGTTATTATTGATGGTGGTAGTTGCACTAACGTGCTAGTTCTTCCATGGTTGAAAAGCTAAGGCTCACAACAATTAAGCATCCACGTCTATACAAGCTGCAATGGTTGAATGATTGTCGTGAAGTAAAGGTTACCAAGCAAGTTGTTGTACCGTTTCGGATTGAAAAATATGAAGGTGAAGTATTGTGCGATGTGGTGCCTATGTATGCTGGACATCTTCTCTTGGGAAGGCCATGACAATTTGATCGACGTGTGCAGCATGATGGCTTCACTAACAAGTACTCATTTGTGTTCAGTAAACGTACAATCACTCTAGTTTCGATGATACCAAAACAAGTTTATGAGGACCAAGTGGGGTTGCAAAATTGAGTGAACAAAAGAACTTGAGAGAACAAAAGAATGAGAGTGGGAAAAAGTGTAAGGCCAAATCTGGAGAGGAAGTAAAAAGAGAGAAGAATTTGGCCAAGGAGGTAAAAACAAAGAGAAAACAAAGTAATTTCTATGCAAAAGCAAGTGAGGTTAAGAGAGCTTTGATATCAAAACGGCTGATGATTGTACTCATGTACAAGGACGCTCTTTTAAACACTGACCAACTTGATTCTACATTGCCTAGTGTTATTGTTTCTCTTTTGTAGGATTTTGAGGATGTGTTTCCCGATGATATACCACATGGCCTACCACCTATCCGAGGGATTGAACATCAAATTGATTTCATACCTGGTGAGTCAATACCAAATCGACCAGCTTATAGGAGCAATCCCGATGAGACAAAGGAACTTCAAAGGCAAGTCGAAGAGTTGATGGGAAAAGGGTACGTGAGAGAAATCATGAGTCCTTGCGCAGTTTAGGTAATTTTAGTGCTAAGAAGGATGGGACATGGAGGATGTGTGTTGATTGCAAAGCCATCAACAACACAACGGTAAAGTATAGACATCACATTCCTCACTTAGATGATATGTTAGATGAATTGCATGGCTCTTGTGTGTTTTCTAAAATTGATCTTAAGAGTGAGTATCATCAAATAAGAATGAAAGAATGAGATGAATGGAAAACAAAATTCAAAACTAAATATGGTCCGTATGGGTAGTTAGTCATGCCTTTTGGATTAACTAATGCACCTAGTACTTTCATGCGCTTAATGAATCATGTTTTGCATGCTTTCATTGGTAAATTCGTTGTTGTTTATTTTGATTATATTCTGGTTTATAGCAAGAGTTTGCATGATCATGTCTCACATTTGTATTCAGTTTTGGATGTGCTTAGAAAGGAGAAGTTATATGCTAACCTCAAAAAGTGTACTTTTTGCACCGATAAGCTTGTTTACCAAGGTTTTGTTGTTAGTACTAAAGGTATTGAAGTTGATGAAGAGAAGATCAAAGCCATCCAAGAGTGGCCAACCCCCTCCAGTGTAGGTGATGTTAGAAGTTTTCATGGACTTGTTGGTTTTTATAGGAAGTTTGTGAAAGATTTTAGCACCATCAGCGCACTACTTACTGAGGTCATCAAGAAGAACGTTGTGTTCAAATGGGGTGAAGATCAAGAGAAGGCGTTTTAGCTTATTAAACACAAGCTTACTCATGCTCTTTTACTTGCTTTACCTAACTTTTCTAAAACTTTTGAAATTGAATGTGATGCTTCAGGTATAGGCATAGGCACTGTTCTTATGCAGGAAGGAAGATCCCTTGCGTACTTTAGCGAGAAGCTCATTGGGGCTGCACTTAACTACCCCACTTATGACAAAGAGTTGTATGTTTTGGCTCGAGCTTTGGAGACATGGCAGTACTATATGTGGCCAAATGTTATAATTCATACAAATCATGAATCCTTGAAGCATTTGAAGGGTCAACACAAGCTGAACAAGAGACATGCTCGGTGGGTTGAGTTCATTAGGACTTTTCCATATGTCATTCGCTATAAACAAGGTAAGGAGAATGTGGTTGCTTATGCACTTTCATAAAGGTATGCCTTAATCTCTACTCTTAATGCTAAATTTCTAGGTTTTGAGCATATTAAAGACCTTTATCAGGATGACCATGATTTTGGTGATGTTTATAGAGCTAGTGAAAATTCTACAGAGGGTAAGTTCTATAGGCATTAAGGTTTTTTGTTTAGAGAAAATAAGTTGTGTGTGTCTAATTGTTTTTTGAGAGACTTGTTAATTCGGGAATCCCATGGTGGTGGTTTAATGGGACACTTTGGGGTTGCTAAAACTTTAGCTATTTTGCAAGAACACTTTTATTGGCCATACATGAAAAGGGATGTTAAGAGAACTTGTGGAAAATGTGTTACTTGTAGGCAAGCTAAATATAGGGTTCAACCACATGGATTTTACACACCACTACCTATTCCTAATTCACCTTGGATTGATATTTCAATGGATTTTGTTTTGGGTTTACCTAGAAGTAGGCGTGGATGGGATTCAATTTTTGTTGTTGTAGATAGATTTTCTAAGATGGCTCATTTTATCCCTTGTCATAAGACTGACGATGCTTCTAATGTTGCAAATTTGTTCTTTAGGGAGATTGTGAGGTTACATGGTATGCATAGGGCAATTGTTTCAGATCGTGATGCTAAGTTCTTGAGCTACTTTTGGAAGACATTATGGGGTAAACTAGGAACAAAACTTTTGTTTTCTACTACTTGTCACCCATAAACTGATGGTCAAAGAGAAGTAGTTAATAGGACTTTATCTTCATTGTTAAGGGCTATCATATGTAAGAACATTAAAACTTGGGAGGATTGTTTACCACATGTTGAGTTTGCTTATAATTGTACTACTCATTCTGCTACTAGATTCTCACCATTTGAAATTGTTTATGGTTTTAATCCTTTAACTCCATTGGATTTATCACCTTTACCTGTTTCTGAGCATGTGAACTTAGATGGTAGGAAAAAGGCAGAATTGGTGAAACAACTCCATGAGAGGGCACGACTCAACATAGAGAGAAAGACTAAACAATACACCAAGCAAGCTAACAAAGGACGTCGCAAGCTGATTTTTGAGCCTGGAGATTGGGTATGGGTACATATGAGGAAATAAAGATTCCTAGCTCAAAAACGTTCTAAGTTGCTGCCTTGAAGAGATGGACCTTTTCAAGTCCTAGAGGAGATCAATGACAATGCCTACAAACTTGATTTACTAGGTGAGTACAGTGTTAGTGCTACTTTCAATATTATTGACTTAAGTCTTTTAATGTAGGTGACGATTTAAGGACAAATCCTTCTCAAAAGAGGGGAATAATAAGGACATCAAGGTTGTAAGGACAATTCAAGATCCAGTTCAAATTCCAGCATGTCCAGTCACGAAGGCTTGAGCTAAAAGGTTCAAGGAATAGCTGAATAACTTGGTTCAGAAAGTTCTGCAACAAGAGAAAAACGTGTTGCCTAGTAGAGGTGAAGAAATGCTAGTTATACTCAACCAAGTAGACCTAAGAGAGAGCCCAAAACCAGCTCCAAGTTCAATGAACCATTTATATGGGCAAATTTTTTAGCAAAGAATCAAGTCAAGATTCTGTTTTCAAGATTCAAAAAATTCAAGATTCTTCAAGAAATTTCAAGAAGCTTGGAAGATTTGGTCAAGATTTGATTTCTTTGTAATTCTATCTTAATTTTAGTTTCAGTTTGATTTGAATTCTAGTTTATTCTCTAGAGTCCACTATGGACGGAAATTAGGTTTAGGAGTCTTTCTTGGGCTCCAAGTCTACTTCCTTTGACCTAGTTACTATTCACATTTTTCCTAGTTGGGATTGGGTTTAGGAGTTCTTTTCCAAATAGGAAACTTATTTGTTCTTTGCCTATATAAGGCTAATTTTCGTGAAATAAAAGTTAGACGTTTTTAACTATTAAAATTGTGAGACTATTCTCTCTTGAGTTCTTCAAGAAACTCATCCGAACTTATCAAGGTTTCCTTGTGGCATTCAACCTCAACTTATCAAACGGATTTCTATCCCCGTTTGTGCCGTTTTCACCATACCAAAGTTTTTGTTTTGCTAAGCAAACAGTCGCGGTTTCCATCCATTTTTGAAAGATCTTGGGTTTGTTTTACTACTTTTGGTGTTGGGTCTCAGCACATGTTGACCAGGTTCATATCAGATTTATTTTGATGTCTAGGGTCCATCTAAAGTCACTACTTTGGGTGGGTCACGTTGGTTTTTAACATTTATTGATGATTGTACCAGGATGACATGGCTTTGCTTGATGAAATCCAAAAGTCAAAAGAACTCAATATTCTAAAAGTTTCATAAAAAATTGAAACTCAATATAAAAGGAAGATTCAAGTTATTCATAGTGACAATGGTGGAGAATATCAGAGTACTGAGTTTCAACACTATTTGGAAGCACAATGAATGATTCATCATCACTACTAGCTCTAACACGTCCCAACAGAATGGGGTGGCTGAACAAAAAAATTGACACTTATTGGCGGTTGTTCGATCTTTGTTAATTGAAGCCTAGGCCACTGTCTTATTGGGGAGAATCAGTTATCTTTGCAGCTTATTTAATCAATCGGGTACCCTCCAACACCATCAATTTCAAAACGGCCTTTTAAACACTTACTAATGCGATTGTTGCCCCTTCTGTTGCATATTTAACTCCTTATGGCTTTGGGTGTATGGTGTTTGTGCACCTTCACAAGCATTAACAAACCAAATTAACGCCTCAAGCCTTGAGATGTATTTTTGTTAGAAATGCCACTCATTAGAAAGGGTATCGGTGTTATCATCCTTCAACATGTCGACTATTTATCACAATGCATGTTATTTTTCATTAAGACGCAATGTATTTCTCTACGCCTGAATTTCAAGGGGAGTACCAGAAGGAAATTCAAACTCTAGATTATGATAATCAAGGTGAAGACAACTTGGATATAAGTGGCATAACGTTGGATTCTAGTGGTGATGACTCACAAAATGAAAAAAAAAATAGGAAATGGGTAAATTGGTTTTAAATGGTATGATATTAGATCAAAGTGGTGATGAGCACCCAATAACTGAAGAAGTAGGTCTATCTCCAACTCAACCTGAAACTGACTCTCTAGAAAATATGGCTTCTTCTCCAGTTGACATATCATACCAATCGTTTACTGAAGATGTTTCTGAGCCATACAAAAGACAATTATCATATCGTCATACTAGAGGTATTCTTAAACCCATATATGAGCTAGATCTTTCTAGTAAAGTAAAATATCCCATGAGCTATTATGTGTCTAACCATCATTTGTCGGAATCAAATATGTCTTTTGTGAATCAATTATCTGATGTATCTATTCCTAACAGTGTGCAAGAAGCCTTAGTTGATCCTAGGTGGAAAACAACTATGAACGAGGAGATGAAATCATTGGAAAAAAATCAAACATGGAGTTGGTTGATCATCCACTAGGAAAGAAGCCAGTTGGATGCCAGTGGATTTACACTATAAAGTACAAGGCTGATGGCACAATTGAAAGCTTTAAGGCAAGATTGGTAGGAAAAAGATACACTCAAACCTATGGGATTGATTACATAGAAACATTTGTACCTGTAGCCAAAATCAACACAGTTTGTGTCTTGCTATCTCTAACAGCTAACCTAGATTGGCCCTTATAACAGTTCGATATGAAGAATGCTTTTCTCCATGGCTAATTATTTAAGAATTCTACATGAATCTCTCACCTGGGTACATGATACCAAAAAGGCACAACCAAAAGGTATGCAAGCTAAAAAAATCATTGTATGGGCAGAAGTAATCTCCTAGAGCATGGTTTGGAAGGTTCACAAAATCTATGATTGCATTTGGTTACCATCAAAGCAACTCAGACCATACTCTTTTTGTAAAAAATGATAAGAAAAAATCAATGCTCTCATTGTATATGTGGATGATATGTACAGGTAATGATCCGAATGAAAGGAATTCCTTACATAATTATCTATCCAAAGAGTTTGAGATGAAAGATCTAGGCCCCTTGAAATATTTTATTGGGATTGAAGTCTCCCGTTCTAATAAGGGAATATTTTTGTCTCAAAGACTATATTCCTTAGATCTATTACAAGAAACTGTTATGTTAGCATGTCAACCAATCGATACGCCAGTAGAAGAAAATATGAAGCTATGTGTTAAGTCCAACAAAGTACCAGTTGACAAATGAACATACTAAAGACTTGTAGGGAGATTGATGTACTTATCTCACACCAGACCAGATCTTCCTTATGTTTTGAGTATTTTTAGTCACTTTATGCATAATCCTGGTGAACGACATATGAATGCTGTTATTCGAATTTTGAGGTATTTGAAGTCTGCTCCAGGAAAAGGAATATTAGTCACTAAAAATGCAAACTATCAAAACATAGAAGCATATACTGATGCTGACTGAGCTGGTGATGTAGGTAATAGACGATCTATTTTTGGTTATTTTACCTTTGTAGGAGGTAATCTTATGACATGGAGAAGCAAGAATCAAAGTGTTATAGCTCGGTCAAGTACAAAAGCTGAATTCAGAGGTTTGACAAATATTTTTTGTGATGTATTATGGCTAAGACTTCTCTTGCAAGATTTAGGCATTTTATTTGAACAACCTATCCGATTTTTTTGTGACAATAAAGTAGCGCATGATATTGCACATAAACCAGTTCAGCATGACCGAACAAAACATGTCGAGATAGATAGATTTTTCATTAAGGAAAAGCTGGATGAAAAAATTGTGGAATTACCTAAGATTCATTCAAAAGATCAGTTGGCTAACATCCTTACCAAAGCTGTCTCAAATCGTGTGTTCTTAAAGTTTATAGACAAGTTGGGCATGTAGGACATCCATGCACCAACTTCAGGGGAAGTGTTGAATTGTAGAGATTACATAGCTGTACAAATCTCTAAAAGTCAAGCTTGTTGAATTATAGAGATTACATAGATGTACAAATCTCTAATAGTCATGCTTGTTGACTATTAGAGATTACATAGGATTTTGAGGGATTGATAGGCCTAAATTGAGGGATTTAAATTCTCTATAAATACCTTGTATATTTTTAATTAGTGATATAATGGAAAAAACCATTTCATTAGTTTTGAAGAAAACATTCGTGTTTTTTCTTTCGTTTGGTCCCCTCTTTTCTATATATCTATTCCAATTCTTTTTCCATGATCATCATTGAGACTAATAATGTATATATAGCTAGATATTATTTTTGATTTAAACATATTAATTTTGATTACATAAATGTGGCCTAAAATTTCTCGAAGATATTATTACCTTCAAGAACAAAGATTTAATAATGTTGGGTTATGACATGTATTTGTAGTTAATGAACAATTGTCTTGTAAGCCCAATACCTAAAACCTTAGGGATTTCCTATAAATAAGCCTTATGACTATTGTAATAGGTATGACAAAATAAAGAGTTGTGAGGCTTTGTAAGAGAATGCTTGTAACGTATTCATCATATAGTGAAATATTCTCTTGTTGCCCATAGACGTAGGCTTTAGGTTGAACCACGTAAATTCATGTGTCCATTTTCACTTTCATATTTGTTCCAAATCACGTTTTCACACACATGGTCTCACCCCAATCTTAACAAACTACTTTTTGCTCCATCATTATGTAAGAAAGTCATCCATTCTCTTTCCCTTGCGAAACAGTCCCCACCGGACTCAACCTCCTCGCGAAAGCTTATTGCTCTACACTGTAAATTCCACTCTAAGTCTAGCCAAGCCGACTGAACTTGTTTCTTGGTATCACCTTGCTCACCCCAATGACTGGATTAACACCTGTAATGCCCTGCAAACATCTGAGAAACTCCTTCACAACACTCCAATGTCCCCATATTGCCATGTCCCCACCACCAACGCTACTTGTCTATGAAACATCATCCTAAGTGCAGCCCATTGCTCATCCAATGCTACCAATTCTTGAACCAGGAATATATGACAAATGATCCACCTCATCCTCACATAAACCTTTGTAAACAATGTTCACTTCACCCGCAACACCAAACCACTAAGATACATATGAACAACCAACCTCACCTTGAGAGCCTGTTCACGCATACTCGTCTCTATAACAAACAAACCATAAGCCACTAAATTCGCATCCCTATCTCTATGATATTCTTCAACCTGTCTTCCCTGCTTCTCAATCATAACATTACACTACGACACCCTGAGATGCAAATTTCTCATGTACTTCAGCCAGCTGAACTGAACTTCTTTTCTGCCACAAACCCGAACTCCTGCAATTGTATCACCTAGCTCTACATTTTCCCTAACACTGAAGTTTGAAGTTTGAAGTAGTAGTTGTCACCCCAACACCTTTAACAGTATTCCCCTAAAGTACATATAGGTCCCTTCTCAAAATCCATTTCAAGAGCACCTCGAAACCCCTAATCACTTTCAGAACTCTATTCTTGCCATAAAATTTGCAAACACGAGAATTTAAATGCCCAATATGAATATGATTCTTCTTCAACTTTGGGATATGCTAACACTCAAAAGATCTAATGATGTCATCGAACATCTTGACTTTTACAATACTTGTTCTGACCATCTTCAAAGTGAAACCATTGCCTAGGTAGACTTCTCATTCTTTTTAGAGTAAGAAAAAAACCAATCATTCCTAGGACACATGTGGAACAATGCACCTGTGTCAAGAATCCATTGATTTTACCACTGTCTAATACTAACAGACAAAACCTTCGCATCACTAGAACTCTCGCCTTCAACAGCATTTACTACATTTACTGAACTTCTCTTACCTCCATTTTTCTTAGGACAATCCTTTCTCAAGTGACCTAGTTCCCCATACTTATAATAGTGTATTTTCACTCGTAATTTTGATTTTGACTTCCCCAAATATATCCATCTCCCTTGTGTTTCCTCTTTACTCATTAAATCGTCCCCTAGAACTTCTACTTTATTCCCTGGGAATTATTTATGAAGATCTTTGGATTTCAGTGCAGCATTCATGTCATCCAAACTAATTTTATCTCAACCATACAATAGCTTATCGATAAAATTCTCAAATGAGGGAGGTAAAGAACACATTAATATGAGAGCTTGATCTTCATTCTCAAGGGTGGCACCTATGTTCTTTAGCTTCATCACAATGGAATTAAATACATGAAGTATTCTTTTATGGGCATACCTT
This sequence comes from Ehretia macrophylla, assembly GCA_037974665.1. NCBI lineage: Eukaryota > Viridiplantae > Streptophyta > Magnoliopsida > Boraginales > Ehretiaceae > Ehretia > Ehretia macrophylla. Next base: position 12,216,655 of record CM075775.1, read on the forward strand.
CTTTCATCCGGAGATTGTACAATATTTTCTTCAGGTAGAGGCAATTTGCAAGAGATTTGGATGCTTAAAGATCTGTTAGAGTCTTCCAAGCCTCAGATGTTGTCGTATTCTCAACAATCTCCAACAATACATCATTCGTCACTGCCATAGGTATTGTTCTTATGGCTTTCACTTGTCACTCCTTATGCTCATCGAATTTCGTCTTAGTTGAAATCTTCCCTTCAACTACATCCAATAGACCATGAATCACAATGAATGCCTCAAACTTGATTTTTCAATGATTGAAGAACACACAAATTGGGCTGGAATTTCAAAAAACGGACCGCAAATTTAAACTCAACACGTCAAAAAACCTTGGGCCACCCCCGATCAACTTTTGTCAAAGTCAAAGTCAATGTCTATAGTCAACATAGGCCCAAAACACGTACTTTTCAATGGAATTTTGGAAAATCGAGTACAAATTCCAATTTAGCACATCGAAAAACTTTAGGTATGCACAAATCAACTTTTGGTCAACTCGATCAAAGTCAAAGCATGGTCAACAACTCTATCAACCATAGTCAACAGTTTGGTCAACAAAGTTAAACCAAGTTCACAAAAATTTCACCTTATGCAACATATTGGATCACAAACTCAAAAAAATATCTAAGCCAAACTCAAAAACTTGACCCAACCCAAAAGTTAAACCCACCCAAGCCTTGACCCCGACCCTACACCGCTCCAAGCCCAAACTCCAACATGAACCACGATCCAATAACCCGAAACCACTAACTCAAATCACTTTTTTTTTTTAATATCAGAATTAAAAAAACACGAAGATTGTAACCTACAACAAAAAAATAATAATGTCACATTCACTCGATTTTGGCACCGTCCAACCACCAAATGAAATTTTGAGACCACCATCGTGCTCATCTCTCAAAGATAAAGCTAATGGTATGCTTCACTTCATATGAGACTGCACGGACTCTAGCGAAGCTCCAGCGACACCCCAACTTTTCGTCTTTTTCGGTGGATTTTCGGTAATTCTTGGCCTACGAGACTACCACTAAAAGATCCCTTCCATCGAGAGAAGTCCAACGGTATATAAGTTGCCAAGTTTTGGTAATGTTTTCTGTCGGATCGATTTGTCCTGAAGCTTCGCGAGCTTTCTTTCACCTTTAATGGCAGATTTCACTTTGGCGATCCTTAAGTTACATGCTACCTACCAGTAGCTTTCTCTTGTCATGCTGATTCCAACAGTACCCTCTAATCTCCGATTGAACACTCTGTTAAGCGTATACAAGCTTCTCAAGATTTACACTTTTGGGCTTAATTTTCAGCCAAACCGGGCTTCCAACGCTAATGCCACAAGCACAATTACACTCCTATCATCGAGATGATTCGAACGATATGCTTTGAACTATCTGAACTTGTCATTTTTTAAACCCCCTTCCTAGCTACAATGACGTTTTTGTTTTGCGATATGGATTTGCACGGAGAAGCAACACACACCTCTCACCTACCTAGCTCTGATACCAATTTGTTGTGGTAAGCTTAGAGAATCTAAGAAGAAATGGGCCTTAACAGTTAAGGCCTATTTCTCTCATATATTTTAGGCTTACCGCAATAAATTGGTATCAAAGCCGATGGTTTGCAGATGTTGATTTGGACTCTCGAAGAATTATGGTGGTCACATTATCGTGATGGACTCTTAATGGAGCTAGGAAGCAAGACTCGAACAATAGAGTAGGGTCAGGATAAATATCATTCTTGGGCTATACTCTTAAAGTTGTGTGAGGTTACAGTAACGCGATGGAGTAAGGCTTGGTTGTTCGAATCCCGAGTGGGCTCACATGAGAGTAAGATTGCGATATCTCATGGTTGATTTAGGTAGATGAGGAAGAGTTACTTGAGCAAGCATGGTGGTAGCTAAGGTGCAAAATAGATGATTTGGGTGCGCGAGAAAGAGCTACTAGAGTCAGTATGGTGGTAGTTATAGTGCAGAAGAGATCTAAAAGCTTGTGAGAATGGTAAAGATAGATCTATCAGTGATGAATATGGATCAATAGGGAGTTGAGGCCCAATGTAGAATTCATATGTGAAAAAGGGAGAGATTTGTTAGGAGTTTCACAGGATAAACTATATAGCAAAAAGAAGGGTTTCTCTCACATGTAAAGATTATGAGAAAAATGAGCTATTAATAAACATGTGTGGGCTCAAGACCCAATAGCTTAAACTTTTGGGTCAATAGTTGGGTTTTATATATATGTGTTAAAGCTCATTTCTTCTCAGATTCTCTGGGCTCGCTACAACAAATAATTATTTTTTGGGATGAAGTAAATAACCGTCACCTGATGTTGAAACTCAATACTATTTCTATGAATCTAACTGAATATTCAATATTTAATGAGTTAATTAGGAATTCTTAGTGTATTGGCTTGGTCAGATCACCTCTAAGCTATCTATTTTGTTCAATACTATTTTCTTTGAGAGGTGAAGTTACTCCATGAATGTGGTCTCTTACATATTGGGCTTTGAACCAACCAAAACGTTTAAGCTCAAGTCATCTTATATTTTCTTCATTCAATACTATATATAGCTTTTGTCTTTTCTAACTTTTATATATGGGATATCGTTTGTAAGAATGTAACAAATTTCCCAGAAATGTCTTAACAGAAATCAAGTAGAAAGACAACACTATTATTTATAACAATTCAATATAACACTAACAAGATAATTGTCCCACTATGCGCTCTCAAGATTATAGCTTCAATGGCTTCTAGATTTACAAGAAGAATACAAGAAAGAAAACTAACTTCAGGTTTGTGTTTGGAGGTATGTTGGGGATGAATTTGATGAATTAATGCATACCTATTTATAGAATTCAGCGAGCTTACCATAAGAGACTTCTTATCAAACATTTTCTACCTTGGTTGGCTAATTTTCTACCTTGGTTGGTTTTACCAACTTTGTCCAAAGTCCACCGACCAAATTAGACCACATGAGTACCTAAGCCAATTTCTAGGAAGCTTCTTTCGGTCAAATTTGCTAACTTTAGTATTGTATCGTCCCGACATCATCTTAAATAACTCCAAATTCTCAAACTTCTTTCTTGTAGCCATCGTGGTCTCTTTTGACCTTATCGACGTTTAAGTCAGACTCATTAATTTATGCTACCACATAAATTAATGATACTTGTTATAAGGTGGACATTAACATATACCAACACCCCCCTCAATGTTCACCTCATATTGACTAAGCTATTGGGCCAACGCCCAATGTTTGAAGATGTTTGCTCAACTGGACACTCTCTAACGCTTTTGTGAAGATATCTGCATAATTATCTTCTGTAGGAAAGTACTCCATGTAGATTTCACCTTCCTCAATCAGTTCCCTCACATAGTTATACTGAATCTTTATATGTTTTGTTCTAGCATGAAATACCAGATTCTTTGACATGGCTATACAACTCTGACTGTCACATTTTAACATTGTCGCTTCCTCTATTAGAATGCCTATATCAGTCATGATGTGTCATAGCCAAACAACTCACAGGATGCTATATAAGCAGCCTTGTATTCTGCCTCCGTTAATGAAAATGCAACGGTAGGTTGCTTTTTACTAGCCCATGAGATAATTCCACCACCGAATATGAATATGTAACTGTAACAGGTTTTTTTGAGTCAATATCACTAGCCCAGGCTGAGTTATAGTACCTAGATAAAGTATTTCCAGACTTGTATAATATCTCATACTCCAACGTGCCTTTGAGATATTTGAGGATTGCATCACTGCTTGCCAGTGACTTTGTCTCAGTTTATTTGAAAACCGATTAAGAACTCCCACAACATAACTAATATCAGGTCTTATGTTACAAATGAAGATTAAACTTTCCATCAACCTTCTGTAGAGCTTGTTATCAATTTGTTCTGAAGGATCATCAACTGATAGCTTTATTTTCTCTTCCATCGAGGTGACAACTAGCTTATACTCGGACATACCAAATGTAGTCAAGAGCTCTCGAACATATCATTGCTACGAGATTAAGATAGTATAAGGTTTTTGTCATACCTCGATTCCCAAGCAGTAGCGAAGAAGACCAAGATTTGTCATTTTAAATTCTCGACTCAACCAGTCTTGCGTCTTCTGAATATTATCTTCATGGTCACCAGTGATTACAAGATCATCCATATATAGGACTACAATTACCTTATTTTCTTATTCACTTAGAACATACAAGTTGGCCTCTGATTTGCTTCTACAGAAATCATGTTGTAAGAAGAAAAAGTTTATACATTTGTACCAAGCTCGTGGTGCTTGCATTAACCCATATAAAGCCTTTTTAAATTTGTAGAATTTTTTTTTTCACCTGGTATTTGGAAGCTAGGGGGTTGTGCAATGTAGACTTCTTCTTAAAAGTTGCCCATTAAGGAAAGCTGACTTGATATCCATTTGATGTACAATTCATTCATAATGCGCGGCAACTACAACAACTAACCTGATTGTTATCATTTTTGTTGTTGGAGCAAAGGTTTCATATACATTGAAACCTTCGACTTGCAAAAATCTTTGTGCTACAAGGCATGCCTTGTATTTTTCAAGATTTTCATCTGCCTTATACTTTACTTTTCAGATCCATTTGGTGCCGATGATTTTTCTATTCAGTGACTTTTCAACGATCTCCCAAGTATTATTTTTCATGATACTATCATACTCGGCTTGCATAGTTGCTCTCCAATTTGGATATTGTGAGGCCCCGTACAAAGCCAGTACAGAGCTCGTGCAAAGCTCATGTGCATTTCATATAATTTTGCATCATTTAATATGCATTTATATCAATCAATGTACACTTACATCGTTTAACGTGTATTTGCATCGTTTAACGTGCATTTAAATTCAATTACGTGCCTTTTGATATTTTAGATATCGTAGGCATTAAATAGGTTTTATCGCATTTCACCAGCTAACTAAAATAATTATTATATAACTAGAATGGCAAACTAGAAGATAGGCTTTTAGTTGGAAGGCACTCTTGTCATTTGGCAACCAAACAAAATATCTTACCTAATAAAACACACATACTACACTCTATACACACACAAAAATGCAGCACACACACACATATTAAACTACACGATTGAGAGAAAAAGAGAAGAAGAGAGAAAAAAAGAAGAAGAAAGGAAGAAGAAGAAGAAGATAAGTGAAATATTATATGTGTAGAGTATGATTGAGTTGTTGGTCGAAGGAAGAAAAAGAAGATTGAGCTTGAATGGTCCTTTTGAGTTATTGATTGTGAAATAGATGAATTGAATTTGTGTTTGGGGTTTTTAGAAGCTAGAAAACTTGTGGAATTATGTTGTTTAACATTTGTTTGGGTTGCATACTTGAGTTTAATGAGTTTAATGAGGTATTATATGTGTGGAGTATGATTGAGTTGTTGGTAGATAGAAGAAATAAAAGATTGAGCTTGAATGGTCATGTTGAGTTGTTGGTTGTGAAATGGATGAATTGAATTTGTGTTTGGGGATTTTAGAAGCTAGAAAACTTGTGGAATTATGTTGTTTAACATTTGTTTGGGTTGCATACTTGAGTTAAGCATGAAAATAAGAGTTTAGAAGCATGACAACATGTTAAGGAGCAAAGTATGCTTGTGTGTGTGTGTCCGAATGCTCTCTGACCTTCATCCGATTGAGTAGATCCGGTTGAGTTACTTGACCGGATGCTCACTGCCACTCATCCGGAAGAGTGGATCTGGTCGAGTTACTCGACTAGATTGTTGACAAATTTGCGCAATGTTTTTCCGAAGGCCATATCTCAATCAATTCAACTCCGAATTGAGTTATGTTCGATTCTAGAACTATCTACTTTTGAGAAGATTTAATTCTACACCAAAATCAGATTATTTGGAGTTCAAGAGATTAGGGTAATTAACTGTTTAAGTTAGGCTAATGTAGAAGCATTGAAGTTGTTTAGTTGTATATAATGGTTGCTATTTGTAGGTGTTGTAGTTTAAGTGACCAACTTGTAAGTTCTCATTATTATGTGCTAATACTAAATGAGCTTATAAGCAAATTGTTTATATGAATATTTATTGTGCTATTAATAATTGCAAATGCATTTGAATTGTATAAGCGCGTCAGTTGCAACCATTGTTAAATGCGGTAGTAATGGGACCTCCGGGCAGTGACAGGCTTGTCGGTATATCTCACCTACCGAGGTAGTAATGAGGCCTTCATGCAGAGGTAGGGCTTGATGGTATATCTCGCCTACCAAAGTATTTATTCATTCTCTTCTAGAACTCATTGATCCTCCAACGGGTCGGGACCCAATGATATTTTGGAAGGTCAAGGTTGCATGATTGAAATTGCACATTTTGTTATAGTCATTTGCGTGTTCTCGTGTGCATCGCATGTTTTATTAAACTGTTTACGAAAAGATAAAACCTTTGTGAAAACTCCCTTCCCCTTTATCCCTCACTGAGCTAAGTGTAGCTCACCATTTTCTCTACCATTACAGGTTGTTCGGGGCTGGAGCTTGAGAACAGTTGATGGTTTTGGGTTAACCTTTTGTTGTAATAGAATAAGCTAGGCATGTAATTTATTTAATGTAATGTATTAATCTTATGGATACTTAACTATGTAACTAACTTGATACATTACTCTTTCGAGGTCTAGTTGTAATAGTTGGACCTGTGTAAAATAACTTATTGAATCCAGGTCTTGTAGACCTGTATTGGTAGTTGTAACATTATCTATTAGTGATGAAGTTTGTATAATGTGTGTTAGAATTGGTGTTATACATGATTTGATGTCTAGATTTATGGTAATAGTGCTCGGGTTATTGTTTCGTGTCTTAGCAGACTTAGGATGAGTGATATTCTTAAGCCCGTGCCATCACGACCCTAGAACGCTTGAGGATTCGTAAGCTTAAATTTTAATTCCTCGTCATTATGATGGTAGTAGAGACCATTTTAGTAATTAAGAAAATGGGGTCGTGATAGAGTGGTATTAGAGCTTAGCTAGTTAGCTAAGCGTAAGCTGGGTTTAGAACCCCTGGTTAGTGGGTAGATGTCCCGACTTGGAGATGTAGTATTTTAATTACTTGCGTGTGTCTATAAATCTTGTGTGCTTATGTGTTATGTGTAACTTGCTCAATATGTCGTACGTGTTATATGTGGACTTTTGTGTTTAATGTGTTGTGTGAATCATATGTGTTTGACGTATTTGTGTGAATTGTATGCGTATAAAATGCTATAGATGCTTTGTGCCTATATGAAACTTACGTGTTATGTATGGTCATAATATATGCATGTAAGGAATATTGATAAAGGTCGCATTCATGTCTCATACAATGCACGCATGACATATAGCCATAATTAGCATAATGCATTTATACCCACAAATGGCAGAATCGAGCACTCGTAGGAACACTAGGGCTTGAATAACAGAGAATATTGGTCAAGCTACTCCTGGAGTAGAGATGTTTAATCTACTGGCAACTGTCGTGGATAGAATGAGCGGGATTCTGGAAAACCAAGCAACCGGAGCAGATTAGCAACAATGATACATTGGGGACTTTCTTAATATATGGACCTCCCAAGTTCTTAGGTGAACTTGATGATGGAAAAGCTGAAGCTTGGTTGGCAAAGATTGAAAAGATATATGCTGCTCTTGATTACAGTGATGAAAGAAAAGTGGTTCGCGGTGTTCTTGTTGAAAGAGGATGCAGAGCAATGGTGGGGAACATAAAAGATCTGTTGGAAGCATAATGGTACACCCGTTACTTGGGAAAATTTTGTGAAATATTTCAAAGAGAACTACATTCCAGAAATAGCCCGAGAAGAAAAAGAAGAAGATAGAGGATTTCAAGCCATTAACAAGCATTTTCAAAGCTTCTTCTTGCATCTTCAAGCTTTTCTTCACATTGTTCCTAGATTCAAGGTGAGGGAAGTTTTATTTGGTGCCAATGTTTCACGGTGATAGTCATCTTCGGTATGGAATTCTTCATTGGGATTCTTGCTCGGCATTCATATTTGTTATTTGGTGCTTTATCTGGGAATTCTTAATGGGTATCCTTCTTCGGTACTCTTCATCAGTATCCTTATTAGGCATTCTTATTGCAAAATTCTTATTTGGTATTCATATTCGGTATTCTTATTTCGGTCTTCTTATCCGGGGAATTCTCATTGGTATTTGGTCTTCGGTATTCGACACTCCCTATCGGTATTTTCTTGCTGCATTTAAAGTTCAGTGTTCTTATTCAAGGCTCTCATCTGATATTTTTATTCGGTCTTCTTATATGGTATTCTCAATTGGCATTCGAACTCGTGCACTTCAATCAGGGTAGATGTAACTTATTGAGGAATCATCGTATGAAGCAGGAATTACGAGGGCGCAATTCTGTTAATGAGGAGAGGATGTGAGGCCCCGTATAGAGCCCGTACAGAGCTCATGTGCATTTCATCGCATTTTATATAATTTTGCATCATTTAATATGCATTTATATCAATTAATGTACTCTTACATCGTTTAACATGTATTTGCATCGTTTAACGTGCATTTAAATTCAATTACGTGCCTTTGGATATTTTAGATATCGTAGGAATTAAATAGGTTTTATCGCAATTCACTAGCTAACTAAAATAATTAGAATAGAACTAAAATGACAAACTAGAAGATAGGCTTTTAGTTGGAGGGTACTCTTGTCATTTGGTAACCAAACAAAATATTCTACCTAATAAAACACATACACTATACTCTACACATACACAAAAATGCAGTACACACACACACACACACTAAACTACACGATTGAGAGAAGAAGAAAGGAAGAGAGAAAGAAAGAAGAAAAAAGAAAGAAGAAGAAAAGAAGAAGAAGGATTAAGCCATTTCCAACCATTCTCTTGCATAATCTAGCTAGACCCAACCCTCATCTTGCTTCTTTTGCTTCTTTTGGTTCAAGATCTAAGGTAAAGGATGTTTTCAAAATGTTTGGTAAAGCTCACATAGTTCATGATTATGTGTTATATATGTATATTGAGCATGATGATGATAGATATAAGCTTGTGTTGAGAATTTGAGCTTAGTATGAACTTCTAGGGTTCCAAGATGTTGTGTTAGTAATTTCTTTGGCTTGAACTTGTCTCCTATGCTTTTGATGATTATGATAAGTTGTAATATGAGTTTAATGAGGTGTTATATGTGTGGAGTATAATTGAGTTGTTGGTAGATAAAAGAAATAGAAGATTGAGCTTGAATGGTCATGTTGAGTTGTTGGTTGTGAAATGGATGAATTGAATTTGTGTTTGGGGTTTTTAGATGCTAGAAAACATGTGGAATTATGTTGTTTAACATTTGTTTGGGTTGCATACTTGAGTTAAGCATGAAAATATGAGTTTGGAAAGTGTGCTTGTATGCGTGTGTCCGGATGCTCTTTAACTTTCATCCGGTCGAGTTCCTCGACCGGATGACTTGTCCTGATGCTTACTACCACTCATCCGGAAGAGTGGATCCGGTCGAGTAACTCGACCGGATTGTTAATAGATTTGCGCAATATTTTTCTGAACGCCATATCTCAGTCAATTCAACTTCGAATTGAGTTTAATTTGATTCTAGAACTATCTAATTTCAATAAGCTTTAATTCTACACCAAAATTAGATTATATGGAGTTCGGGAGAGTAGGGTAATTCACTGTTTAAGTTAGGCTAATACAGAAGCATTGAAGTTGTTTAGTTGTATCTAATGGTTGGAATTGGTTGGTGTTGTTGTTTAAGTGACCAACTTGTAAGTTCTCATTATTATGTGCTAATACTAAATGAGCTTATAATCAAAATGTTTATATGAATATTTATTGTGCTATTGATAATTGCAAATACATTTGGTGGTTGTAATATTATCTATTAGTGATGAAGTTTGTATAATGTGTGTTGTTAGAATTGGTGTAATACATGATTTGATGTCTAGATTTATGGTAATAGTGTTCGGGTTATTGTTTCGTGCCTTAACGGACTTAGGAGTAGTGATCTTCTTAAACCTATGGCATCACGACCCCATAATGCTTGAGGATTCGTAAGCTTAAATTTTAATTCCTCAACATTGTGATGGTATCAGAGACCGTTTTAGCAATTAAGAAAATGGGGTCGTGACAGATATGACATGGCTTCCTCCACAATTACTGGTTCTTTTACCGCCTTGATGATTTGGGTTATCAAAGCCATGTTTACTACATGTTGTCCTAATCGATTTTGTTCCTTTATTCTCTTTGACCTTTTTAGCCCATCAGAATGTGGATTATCATCAGCAACTCCTGGATTTCTTTCACCAAAGAGCTGTTGGAACCACTTCAGTTGTGGCTTCCTTGTGGGTACAATAGGTTGGTCTTCAGTCTCCTCATCATTAGAGACTTCTTCATTGTTCAACAATCGTTGTTCAGGTACTTGGTGGATTACTTCATCGGTTGATGACGAAATGGTAGGACCGCTATCCTCCATTGAGTGTGGTCGCTCATTAAATACCACATCTTGGATTATGATCACCTTATTGGCCTGTATATCATAGAGTTTGTATGGTTCAGACTCTTCACTATATCATAAGAAAATGCCCTTCTTGCTCTTGTCAACCAATTTCTTTCTATTTTCATTTGAGACATGTACAAAACACTCACACCCAAATTTTCTTAAATGAGACATAGAAGGTTTTGTACCATAATAAGCCTCATTAGGAGTCTTAACGTTGAGTACCCTAGTTGAGCACCGATTGAGGATGTATACCGTTGTGTTGACTACTTCAACCCAGAATGTGTCAGGTAGGCCAGCACCTTTCAACATGCATCGAGCCATTTCTACAATTGTTCGGTTTCTTCGTTCCCCAACTCCATTTTGTTGTGGTGTGTATAGAGCAATCAATTGGCACTTAATTCCAAGCTTGTTGCAGTAGTTGGTAAACTCTGTAGAACAAAATTTCTCCCACGATCGGTACGAAGTTTCTTCACCTGAGTTGTGTTCTCATTTGTCACAAGTTTGTGCCACACTTTAAACTTTTCAAAAGCATCAACCTTTTCTCCAAGGAAGTACACCCATATCTTCCTACTATAATCGTTGACTAACAGTATAAAGTAGGAAGATCCTCCTAACGCCGTGGTAGTCATTTTTCTGCAAAGGTCAGCATGCACCAACTCTAGAGGAGCCTTTGATCAGTTATGACTCTTTTTGGGAAATGACTGTCTATTTTGTTTGCCTAGCATACAAGCTTCACATGGTCCTTCAACTTCTTCGATTGAAGGCAAGTCGCCCACCATCTTTTTCTTTTGCATTTCCTTTAACACAGGATAGGAAATGTGCCCAAACCTTTCATGCCAAAGTTGACTTGTTTTGGCATCCGCGACGGCAAAAAGAGAGCTGATTTCGTAAATATTATTTTTGCGAATACCTTTACTTATTATATTTTGATCTTTGTCAAGAATCAAAGCTTCCGTATTCTTGAACCGTACTTCTAGATCATTATCTGTAATAGAAGCTACAGATAGCAAATTTCTGATGATCTAGGGTACAAAGAGTACGTTAGACAGCTTCTTGCTTCCTCCATCTTTAGACACGAGCGAGATAGTTCCAGTGCCCTCAATAGGACATCTAGCATTATTCCTGATGACAACATTTATTGTAGAGGTTTTATGGAGTCATATAACTCCTTCTGGCTGGTCATATGTCGGGAAGTTCCACTATCTAACAACCATGCACTTGTTTGATATACATGTGCGCTAGTACACGTTTCCTCCGTTACATTTGTCACAGTAAACAAATGCACTTCCGTTTCAGCCATATTGGCAGACTTTTTATTTCTCCAATTTGGCTTTAGAGTTCCATTCTTCTCGTCATGGATTCGTTTCTTGTAATCTTTGACAGCATGACCTTTCTTATTGCAGTAGTAGCACGATCCAAAGAACGTCTTCTTCTTTGCTTTCTTCTTTTCTTCTTGGCTACTCCTCGCCTTGGCTGCAAAGGCAGAGTCAAGTTGATTTTCTCTGCTTTTTAGCCTCATCTCTTCCTCCATCAACATGGTAGTGAATTCTTCAAACGACAAAGAAGGAATGTGAACTTGTGTATTGAGTGTTGTCACAAGGCCATCATATTATGAAGGCAACACCGTAATACACCTTTGGGCTAGTTCCTCGGATGATTTGGAAATACCAACTGCAGCCATTTGATCATGTAGGTTTTTCATTCTACCGATAAATGACTCAATTGTTTCATCTTCACTTAATCTCTCAACAACTTACTGGTTCTTCAAGTTCTGAATGCGAGTCTGGTTCTTTGTTTTATACTGATTTTTCAGTGTGTTCCAAGCTTCAGATTCCTTGGTTGTGTGTTGAATAAGAGTGAAGATGGAATCCTGAATAGTTGTGACAATTGCACAAAGTGCATCAGCATTTTATCTCCTACATTCTTTGACAAGCTAAAGATCTGGAGGAGATGTCTTTTTTATATCATCTTCAGCACAGACTGCAATTGGTTCTACATTTGTGCCTAACATTGTATCAAGGAGTTCATAGAAGTCCAGAACTATAGTGATTTTGAACTTCTACAATAGGTAGTCCGTGCCATCAAGCTTTCCTTTTGTGAAGGTAAGGGGATGGATACGAATTGTAGGTACTAAATTAGAACTAGAACTAGTAGAAGATGAACTAGTACCTTGAGTAGTCATAGTTGTTGAGCTTTACTAGACAAGATTGTTGTTAAAAGTACCTTAAACTCTAATACCATGTAAGAATGTAACAAATTTCCCAAAAACGTCTTAACAAGAATCAAGTAGAAAGACAACACTACTCTTTATAACAGTTCAATATAACACTTACAAGATAATTGTCCCACTGTGCACTCTCAAGATTAGAGCTTCAATGGCTTCTGGACTTACAAGAAAGAAAACTAACTTCTGGTTTGTGTCTGGAGGTGTGTTGTGGATGAATTTGATGAACTAATGCATGCCTATCTATAGAATTTAGCTAGCCCGCCATAGGAGACTTCCTATCAAACATTTTCTACCTTGGTTGGCTTTACCAACTTTGTTCAAAGTCCACCAACCAAATTAGACCACATGGGTGGTTAAGCCAATTTCTAGAGAGCTTCATTCAGTCAAATTTGCTGACTTTAGTATTGCATCATCCCGACGTCATCTTGGGTAACTCCAAATTCCTGAGCTTCTTTGTTGCAGCCATCGCGGTCTCTTTTGACCTTAACGACGTTTAAGTCGGACTCATTAATTTATGCTACCACATAAATTAATGATACTTATTATGAGGTGGGCATTGACATATATCAACATCGTTTACATGTGATTGAACATTTATCTTCTAACATGTGAGTCAATGCTCTTCATCAACATTTGTTCCCCTTTTCTAGGACTTCTTTTCCTGTCTTTAGCACCTATACTTGGATTACTTCATTCTTAGGCTCCATCCGTTTCTTTGTCATTCTTTTTTTTTTCTTTTTTTGATTTCATCTCACTTTCTCCTAACACATACACACGCATGTTATTTTTGTCATTTGCCCTTCTTCCCTTATTCTTTTGTCAACCAAATGGTTCCTCAAATTTCAAGTTGGTCAAAAGACAATAAAACACTATAATAAGTAATGAGCCACACACACAGATATAGTCTCACTCTTTATCTCACATGGATCCTTTTGTTTGACGCTTTTTAAAATTTTAGTTGGGTGTGAATTATAAAAACTAAGCTTCTAATGATCCCGAAAACTTTAAGCCTAAGTCATTTGATACATATTCTTCTATCAATTCTATATGGACTATACTTTCTTTTATAAACTTTCCCACGTGAGATGCCACTCAAATGTAATTCTACCAGTTCAATTTACATTTTCATTTCCCATCATCGTATAGTCCACAACATGACTTTTATTATGTGAGTGCACATGGGAGTATAAATTACTCCAATGGTCCTTTAACTATCAAGAAAAAGAAATTTTGGCCCTTGCTCTTTTAAAACATCCATTTAAATCCTCTAAGTTATTGAATTATGACTCCATTGGTCCATCGAGTATTTTCTTTTAAAATTTCACTATTATTATCACATGATATACATATGTTATGTGAAAAGTTGATTTTTAAAAGGTAAAAGGGTACAAGAATATTTCTTTTTTATGGATAAATTACGGAAATAGTCTTTTATCTTTGCTATTTGTGACAACTAAATCCCTCATTGTCAAAATATGACAAAATTTCAGTTCTTTAACTTAAACTTTTGTAACACCTTTAGTCCTTTAAATAAAATTCATCATAAACTAGACGAAATTGACATATGCAATGCATGTGATATCACAACACCTGACTTTTTAGGGGTAAAAAAGTTATATTGCTCCATAAATTTTTACCCTTTTATTTTTTTCTTTTACACACTATACCAATTACCACCCACCACCACCTATCATCCCTTAACATTGAGACCTCTGTAAGCCTTCAAGATTCTCCACAAAATATTGTCTTTTTTTTTTCTCCACTAACACCATCAACAATATCAACTTGGTTATGTCAACTACAACCCTTTATTCCCTCATCAAGAACCTAAACTCAAATCCAAACCAACCCCTCAAATCCAGCCACCCCAACACCCAATCACCATCTTCCTCACCAACCACAAATCCAAACCCATCACCACCATCACCTACTCAAGAAAGCAAAGCTTATGACAGAAAGTTTTTCACAAAAACATTGTTTAAATATGAGCATCATGAACGAACCATCAATATTTTTGCTCAATTTCGTTACTCAATGTCATATGAATACACATGTGTGATAAGTTTTCTATCATATATATCTGTGTGTGTGTGCGCGCGCGCATGAAGTTTTCGAAAAAAATTCATTTTTGATTTTAGTTTATTTGTCAAATTGAGGTCATTGTTTGTGTGAGTCTATATATATACATATATACACACAATCAAATTGAGGTCACTATTGTCTATACATTTTAGATATACATATTTATAATTGAAAATTTTTCATTTTTGATTTGCATGTACACATAATCAAATTGAGGTCATTGTTGTCTATGTTCATAAGTGGTTTTCTAGTAAAACCCCGATCTAGTAAAAATGGAGTATATAAGACACAATCAAAAGGTAGCCAACGTCATAAAAGCAGTCTAGTAGGAACCTCAAAGATTACATGCGCAACAATTTATCCTAAGTCCTTTTGTGAGTGGCTAGCTGGAATTATCAATGGTGATGGAAATATTCAAGTTAGTAAACATGGATATACTTCTCTTGAAATTACTATAGGACTTAAAGATCTATGACTACTACGATATATCCAACATATGCTTGGTGGAAGTATTAAAATGCGATCAGGTGCTAAAGCTTATTGTTATCGACTACATAATAAACTTGGTATGATTAAACTAATGAATTGTATTAATTGTCATATTCGACATTCAGTATGACTACTTCAACTTCATCGTCTCTGTCAAGTACTGGATATCCCTGTAATTATACCTATTACACTAGATGCTCAATCCAATTAGTTTGCAGGATTCTTCGATGCTGATGGTACCATTGGTATTGCTATGAAGCATCAACTACCTCAACTAAGTATTAGAGTAAATAATAAACTTCTACAAGATGTAGAGTCTTATAAGGTAGTATTTGAAGAAAATATCTACTTTGATAGTAGTCGAAATGGTTACTTTCAATGGTCTGTACAAAGCCAAAAAGATTTTATCATGATGCTAGATTACTTTAAATCAAGTACTTTTCGAAGTCATAAATCACTACGATTCTTCCTTATTGAGGAATATTACAGTCTTTACGATCTCAAAGCATTTAAACTTGACACTATTATCATAAAGCATGGCTAGCTTTCCTAGACAAATATAATAAGTTGATGATATAGTCCACATTTCTTCTATTCATTTGCTTATATTAGTAGAAAAGAGAAGCACCCTGAAGTTTACATTCTTATTCTACTTGGATCCGGTATCATAAGTCATATCGTTTTGACTTTTTCAATAAAACCGGTCTTTGGGTATCTAGGTATGGTTTCTGCCATGATCAGTATACGTGTTCTTGGATTTCTTGTTTGGGCTCATCGTATGTTTATTGTGGGCTTAGACGTTGATACTTGTGCCTACTTCACCGCAGCTACCATGATCATAGTTAACCCTACTGGAATCAAAATCTTTAGTTGGATCACTACTGTATAGGGGGGTTTGATACAATACAAAACACCCATGTTATTTGTTGTAGGGTTCATCGTTTTGTTCACTATATGAGGACTCACTGGAATAGTTATGGCACATTCTGGGCTAGACATTTTTCTACATGATACTTATTATGTGGATGACCATTTCTATTATGTACTTTCTATGGGAGCCGTTTTTGCTTTATTTGTAGGATTTCACTATTGGGTAGGTAAAATCTTTGGTTGGACATACCTTGAAAATTTAGGTCAAATCCATTTTTGGATCACTTTTTTCAGGGTTGTTGTCCCTTGATTGAACCTAAGACGGGGGGTAGAGGGTGAATTAGGTTATATAGGAAATAATACTACTTTTTCGATTAAACAACATACTAGCAATGATTAATAAAAAACAATCTTAAACATATATGCACTCTAGCAATAAAAATTGTAAGTGAGACAATTTATCAAATACTTAGTGTGTAGAAAATAATGCAAAGAGAGAGTTGAGAGAAAGAGAGATTACAAATCGCGATTTAGTGTGGTTCGGCCCCCGCCTAAGTCCACGACCTAAGCTCCCCGCTTAGGATTTCAACAATCTTCACTATTGTGACTCTTCAAATGTTGCTGAGTCCACAAACCAACAACAATAGTAGTTCAAGCTTTTACAAAAGAAAAATTCATTCTCAATACAAAGCTTCAACCCCAACACCTTTGACAAGAAATTTATTCCTTTCAGAGTGTTTAACTCTCTCTTTTGATAAGTGCTTGAGATTCACAATAAAAGCTATCTTTTAGGATAAATGGATACAATGAATGCTTCTCTCAATATTACTCACAAATTCTTGCTCAAGTATAGCTCAATGATGATTCAAAGATAAAAATGAATGAAAGAACTCAAGAGTAATTGCTTTGAATTAATACTTGAAAGTTTTTTAGTTATGAGAGTTTAATAGAGCTGAAAATGTGTAATTAATGCACCCCAACATTTATAAAATGGCTATATTTTGAAACAGCGTTTTGGCCCGACCGGTCAACCCTTGTTCCATCGGTTGAAAGACCCTCGTCCGGTGGACAGGCCTCGGGCGGATGGCCCTTTGGCCACCGGTCGACCGGTTTCCCTAGGGTCGTCCGGTAAGCTCAAAACTGCAAGGGTTTGGGTTTTTGAAAGCATTTCTTTTGAACGTCTTTTATAAAACCTTTTTCAAATACTTCAAAAACGATATTTGAGAATCATTATTGAGCATATACCATTTGCAAGACCTAAACCCTGGTCAAGTCCCAACTAGTACCCCTTATGACTTCCGTTCCATCCTTATAGCTTCATCTTCATTCTTTGATTCTTTACAACTTGAGGCTTGTAGAGATCTTGACAAAAAAACACTTGAGCTTGATCAACATCATTCTTCATGAACTTGCTCTTGAGCTTGTATAACATTGATATTCACAAAGTGCTTTGATCATTTCTTCAATCTTCCTTCTTTAGGATAAGATCTTAGCTAAGATGTCCACATATTGAATCTTCATAGATCTTGACCATTAGAGTGCTTTGATCTTCTAGTTGGAGGATGTCTTTTGTTTGATCATCACTTTCCATGAGCTTTACTTGATATGTTGAATATCCTTCAAGCTTTGACTAATTCTCAAACAATAAACTCATTACAAGATATGATTAGTCAATAGATCAATTTCATAATCAAGATTTAGTTATCATCAAAATATAGGATTAAGGAATTCAGGCTAACAATCTCCCCCTTTTTGATGATGACAAAATCTGATACAATTAAGCACAATAGGAATTTGATATCAAGTCATAAATAAGATTTTCAAGTAGACAAAGTAAAGTTCCCCCTTATTATATGCATATCAAATCTTCATGTTCAAGGTTTCTGCCTCATAATTGTATCCCATATGTTCTTCCCATAATTTTCTCCCCATTTGGCATCATCAAAATGAGTTAAACATAAGAGAGTCAAGATAACATCACAATGAGATCTTGTATGAAAAAGCATTACAATGGGATTTCATCAAAATGTCATCTCAATGGAATTTTGAACATCTCTCCTTTTTGAAAAATAACTACAAACAAAGCTCCCCCTTGCTAAGTGCATATCGTAAAAAGCATTTTAACTTGGAGCATATGATTGAAGCACAAACTATAATATGCATATGATATCATTGTGTTACTTAGCAATTTGATATCAAGTTCTCAAAGTATGTAAGCTCACTCTGAGGATATGTATAGGTGAGAAAATAATAAATGCATAAAGTCCTCCTTGACTATATTGCACAACTCTCCATATCTTATATTGTATCTTGGTCATAAGATAGCATCTCGATGTGATCTTATCTAAAAAAACACTACAGTTGGAGTTTTGAGAAATAGCATAACAATGGAATTTCAATGAAAATAGCATCACAATAGTTATTTTCACCAAGTCTCTCCCATACTAAATGCATAATAAGAATAAAGACTTCCCCTTTAGATCATGTATCAATCACATATCTCTCTCTTCCCTTTGTAATCAACAAAGAAACAAATTTTCACATTAAGGAGGTGTAAGATATAATATATATGCTTGTAGGATAACATTTCTTGCTCAAGACTCAATCATTGTATTGGTTAAACTTACATAGACTCAAAGCTTGAAGCATGCATTTGTTTTCTCCAAAACTCTTCTTCTTTGATGCATTTTATTAGTCTTTATCCCCCCTTTGGTACTCAACCAAAGCATATAAGAAATTTTGCACTATAAGAAACAAATGATATTCAAGGTATTCATCATAAATTCCAACTCTTTTATGGCTTTCTCATATTCTTCATTTGGCATGATATTCAATTTCTCAAATTCGTTTGACATTTCATCCATGTTGATATCAAACATACTTCTCCTTTATGATGATCATCATGAACAAGTAATGAGCATACTAAGGAGCAAGTAGTAAGAATACTTAAAAGATTATGATGAAAGCCAATTCATGGAGGAACACAAGTTTTGTTACAAGAGAAGAGTCAAAAGCCATTAAAAAATAATCTAGAGATGGTAAAGGTATATATGATGAACAAAATTTTTCTCGGTAAGGTACACATCTCTATACAAGCACATGTCATGTTTCCATACAATCAAAACATTCTTATAAATTCTTTTCTTAAAAAAAAAATTCATCTCAAGCATGTCTATGTTATTCTCATATGAGTATAGAATACATGCTAGAACCAAGTATCTCAATGTATTATAATGATTTGTTAAGCACAATAGTCATTTCATATTGAGACAAAGACAAGTATGGTCAATAGTATACTCCATCAAAGGTTATGATAACATTTTGTATTGTGATAGAGTGACACTTGAAATTTCCTTTTATAATACTCTTAATGAGAAGATTGGAACAATATTGCAAGTAAGCACATAAGAGCATAACCATTTTCACATTGGTTTTAGAGGCAATTGGATATAGAATATTATAGATCATACCTCTATACTTCTTTTCCATCAACCGATATTACCTTATCTCAACTTTGTAGAGCTTGGTTAATGAATTCATTTGAATCTTAATTCGTTTCCTTCACTTAGCCCAATCTTCTTGATTTGTACTTTTGTGTACTACGCTTGATTGATGAATACTTAACCTTGTTTTTCTCAATTGAGAGTCCAAGAAGGAACTTTTAACTCTTCCTTCATGCTCATATTTGAATAATCTATGCAAGCTCTTAAGAAAGTTCTTACAAAGAAAAGGATTAGTTCTTCCAACATGATCAAATAGTTCAACAAAGTTCATGATGAAATTTAGAAATACTTTAAGTGTGTTGACCTTAGTTGAATCAATATGATATGTACCAATCATGTATGACATTTTTATCAATTATCTATGTTATTGTATCAATTTTGCACATTAGATTCATTAAAGAATTCTATACTTTATCAAGATATAATTGATCATTGATATTTCAACATGTATCACCTACACATACATATGGTAATGAAATGAACATACTATTTTATCAATATCAAAAGTCATTCATAACGGGTATGTTCATTGCTATAACACATTAATCTCAACAATTTGTTCAATTAAGAAATATGTTCAAAAAGATCTTTAAATTTGAGAGAGTTCTTATACCTTTTGGTGAATTACCTAGGATCCTATCATGTGGATGATTCTTCACATCCTTTCAACATCTTAGAGAATTTGATCAATACTTTGATCATAGGATGTTTGTTGTTTATCTTGATTTGCTCTTTGTTGCTCTTCCTCCTATAAGATTGGTTGAACTTCTTGGTTGGATTAATCCCTTGAAGTACTAGGAGATCCATTTTCTTGAGATCTTGATGTAGTAGATTCACTTGGAGTTCTATCTTTTTGAGCACCTATATCATCATTAATCTTTCTTGGTGCAAAGAGATTAGCATCATCAAAGTTTTCATGCATTTCATATGTTCATGAAGTCAAATATGATCAAGAGCACAATCCATCAAGAAGTTATGATAACGTTTTGGTACGGTGACTGAAAGACAATTCAAGTTTCCTTTTACAATGCTCTAATAGAAATTTTGGGGCAATATTACTATTTAGCAAATAGAGCATTGTTATCGACATATTAGAGGTAGTTGAATGAAATACATTATAGGATATACCTCTATCCTTCCATTTTCTCAACTAATATACATTTTCTTATCTTTGTAGAACTTGGTTGATGTCTTTTTTTGAGTTCTTGATTGCTTTGTCATGACCAAGTACAAACTTCTTGGTTTGATTCCTTTGTAATCTTGGTTTGACTTGTGAACACCCTTTCTTGATTTGTAGTGCGAGGAAGAACTTTGACTTTCCCTTTATTTGCTTAATTAAAATACACTTTACATTTTTTAAGGAATTATTCTCTCATTGAGATGCATTTGATGTAATAATATCTTTTCAAGATGAAATCAAAATACAACTCAGGCAAGCGTGCTCTTTTTATATCATAATCAAGTATTGTCATTATCATTTAGAAGATTGAGAATTTTCAAGATTCATGATAAACTCCATGTGTGTGCATGATAAAGAGAAGCCAAATATTTCAAATATTGCAATCATTACACATTTTCAATATTTCAATGAGCTATGTAAGTACATATCATTTCCCAACATTTTGTTTAATGTTTTCCTATCATTGGAAAATGTGGATATTGTTTCTTGAACTTCTTCAATATTTTTCCTCATTACTCCATTCCTTCTCTAGATGTAATAACATTTAAGTCAAGAAAAGAGCATATAATGTCATTCTTCTTTTGGACATCAAAAAATCATATTCACTTATTCTTTCAACCCATTTCCATCAATTAAAACTATCATTTTAAGCAAGTATAGAATCAAGCTCATAAGTTGCATCTCATTTCATCATGCATGTCATTCAACAATTCAACCATTTATTTTGCACTTGCAACAATTATCTCATTCAATATTTGATAATATCAAACTCAAGTATATATGATTCATTTGTAAGATATTCATCTTTCTAAATACTTCATATGACATTCATACATGAGTATTCATTCATTCAATTTAATTTTATACCACGAAATTTAAACAAAAGAAATTGATTCATGGGTCACATGGATGATAAGGTTCTTTTAGCTTCTATCTTCCACCACTAGAAGCTAGTTCATCTTCTTTTGTATCTATCTTTTGAATTCTAATATTAAAGAGGCATGTAAATCATCAAAATCTCTCAAACCTCACTTTCATGTTCATAATCTTCTTTATCAATTTTTTAATGTTATCTTTTAACATTATTTGGAAGTATCTCAAATTCATTTTCACTAAAATGTCTTCCATTGTGCCAATGTATTCATATCTTATTGGATGTACCGCATATTTAAATACCAAGTATGACTTAATTTATCCAATTGAAGGAATTCTAAGAAAATGAATATTCTAGCCAAGATTATTACATTTAGCATAAACCTTTTCACTCAATTTTCAAATAATTCATCATCATTTTTATTTTCAATCACACATGTAAAATGACACATAGTTGACTAATCAAGTTAAATTTTAAACCATTCTCAAGAATCACATATGAAAATAAATAATTTCAATGTTACCCATGCTTCTTTATCTCAATGATCTTGTCTTTTTCATAAGTTGCATCACCGTCTTCTTTGGTGTTGCTTGACATTCCTACAACAAAGAAATATCTAGGTACCTATCTATAATTGGGTCCTTGAAGGTGAGTTTCATTTGTTGTGAGATTAACAATCCATTTGTGTTTTAGCCACCATGGAACTTTTGACCCATATTCAAATATTTTCATATCATGAAATAGTGAAACAAATTGTTCTATCTTATGACAATATAGACAAGCACAAGGTGATTCATTTTGATTTCAGTTTTTTAGGAAACAATTCTTTAAGATCTTTTGAATGAGATTTGGTTTATATCCTAACACGCATAATATCCCAATTTTCTTTTTCTTCATTCAACTCTTTGTACATCTTTCTTGACCAAGAAATCTTATTTTCAAAGAGATATCATCTATTTCAATTATAATATTTTTCTTGTTAATCTCATTTATCTCAAATAAAACACATTCAACTTTCTGAAGCAAGCTTTTATTTTTTAAAATTGCAAATATCAATTCATTTTGAATATCCAAAATGGTTTCTTCAAGTTCATCAATTGTAAGATCATTATCAATAAATGAGAAACAATTGGATTCATGAGATAGACATACCTCTTCATTAAATGCACCAATGTATGCTTTATTTTCTTCTTTAACATCTTCTTCTTCCTTTTGGTAAAACTTTTCAAGGAGATTCCTTATTTCATGAGCGGATGTGTATTTTTAAATTTGTTCAAACTTTTGATCTTTAAATGCACAATAGAGAATATGCATAGCTTGAGCATTTTTGGTCAATTTGGAAATGTTTTGCTCGGTTGACTCTTCAACTTCGTATCGCCCATGCTCAACAATATGCCACAACGTGTAGTCCACGAATTGAATATATGTTGCCATATGATTCCTCCACCTCATGAAATCGGGTCCTATAAATAAAGGAGGTCTATCAATTGAATATCCTTAAATGTGAGGGGATGTAGTAGTATATGTCATTAATCTTTTCTTTGCTAGATGTTAAGCTATATGCAAAGTCCTAGCTCTTGATACCACTTGTTGTCCTAAGAGGGGGGTGAATTAAGTTTTATAGGCAATAATACTACTTTTTCGATTAGGCGATATACTAGCAATGATTAATCAAAAATAATCTTAAACAAATATGCACTCTAGCAATAAAAATTGTAAGTGAGACAATTTATCAAACACTTAGTGTGCAGAAAATAATGCAAAGAGAGAGTTGAGAGAAAGAGATTGCAAATCACGATATAGCATGGTTCGGCCCCCGCCTAAGTCCACGACCTAAGCTCTCCGCTTAGGATTTCAACAATCTTTACTATTGTGAGTCTTCAAATATTGCTGAGTCCACAAACCAACTACAACAGTAGTTCAAACTTTTACAATAGAAAAATTCATTCTCAATACAAAACTTCAACCCCAACAACTTTGACAAGGAATTCCTTCCTTTTAAAGTGTTTAACTCTCTCTTTTGATAAGTGCTTGAGATTCACAATAAAAGCCCTCTTTTAGGATAGACAGATATAATGAATACTTCTCTCAATATTGCTCACAAATTCTTGCTCAAGTATAGCTCAATGATGATTCAAAGATGAAAATGAATGAAAGAACTCAAGAGTAATTACTTTGAATCAATACTTGAAAGTTTTTCAGTTGGGAGAGTTTAATAGAGTTGAAAATGTGTAATTAATGCACCCTAACGTTCATAAAATGACTATATTTTGAATCAGCATTTTGGCCTGACCGCTTGACCCCTGTTTTACCGGTCGACTGGTTGAGAGACCCTCATCCGGTGGATAGGCCTTGGGCAGACAACCTTTTGGCCACCGGTTGACCGGTTGCCCTGGGGTCATCCAGTAGGCTCAAAACTGCAAAGGTTTGGGTTTTGAAAGCGTTTCTTTTGAACGTCTTTTATAAAACCTTTTTCAAATATTTCAAAAATGATATTTGAGAATAATTATTGAGCAAATACCATTTGCAAGACCCAAACCCCGGTCAAGTCCGAACCGGTACCCCTTATAACTTCCGTCTCTATCCTTATATCTCCATCTTCATTCTTCGATTCTTTACAACTTGAGGCTTGTAGAGATCTTGACAAAAAAACACTTGAGCTTGATCAACATCAATCTTCATGAACTTGCTCTTGAGCTTGTATAACATTGATATTCACAAAGTGCTTTGAACATCTCTCAATCTTCCTCCTTTAGGATAAGATCTTAGCTAGGATGTCCACATCTTGAATCTTCATAGATGTTGATCATTAGAGTGCTTTGATCTTCTAGTTGGAGGATGCCTTTTGTTTGATCATCACTTTCTATGAGCTTTACTAAATATGTTGAATATCCTTCAAGCTATGACGAATTCTCAAACGATAAACTCATTACAAGATATGATTAGTCAATAGATCAATTTCATAATCAAGATTTAGTTATCATCAAAATATAGGATTAAGGCCTTCAGGCTAACAGGGGTTAATCTGACCTTCTTTCCCATGCATTTTTTAGGGCTTTCGGGTATGCCACATCGCATTCCAGATTATCCAGATGCTTACGCTGGATAGAATGCCCTTAGTAGTTTTGGCTCTTATATATCTGTAGTTAGGATTTGTTGTTTCTTCGTGGTTGTAACAATCACTTCAACCAGTGGAAAGAACAAAAGATGTGAACCAAGTCCTTGGGCTGTTGAACAAAATCAAACCACACCGGAATGGATGGTACAAAGTCCTCCAACTTTTCATACTTTTGGAGAATTTCCAGCTATCAAGGAAACGCAAAGCTCTCAATATATATGAACTTTTTTGACTCTTCATGCTTTGGTGTGAAAAAGAATAGGTCGTTCTTAGGTGTAAATGAGAAGCTGCTAGTAATAAGTGAGAAAACAACCAAGAGATTCAGCGAAAAAGTTTTCTTGCTCGGGTACTTCTTTCTATTAGCCTTCCTTGAAGCATTCAGAGAAAAAGAATGCGAATGCGAATATGGGGTTCTAGTCGATTCTTTTATACAGTCAACCTTGCTTTGGTATTTCCTCTATCAAATATTACTACCGGATAGAATAAACTCAAACGAGAAAGCTTAGGCAGGTACAACATGATTAAGTTAGCTAGACTCATTGCGCCAAATAAAATAAGTTGTTCTAGTTGCATTGGTTCATGACTTAGTCTTAGTAGCCGAACAAATGTTGACTTGATCATTTATAACGAAATTCTATTGTCCGTTCAAGGGAAGTATCAACAAATGATCCCGGTGCATTTGAGTTTTGAATATGTCTTTTTTTTTTTCGAGCATTCAGCTTTTGTTTGGATCTCTATCTCAGGAAAGTCGGGCATGAATGTAAGAAATAATATAAAGGACTGAATCTGCTGTTATTGATCTACTATGTAAGGATTTTCATTCTCCAAGCATGCCAGGTATGCAACTATCTCTTATCCATGCGAGATAGAAAACAAGTCTTCTTATAGCTCCTTTGGTGCACGTATAATAAATAGAATAGATCACTCATCTAACTATGATTTTTATAATATAAGAGAGAGAATAGCCAGCATTACTTCCCACTTGAATGATGTTCTTGCTCCGCTCTTTATTCATAGGGATTATGTTAGTGTTCATACGGGGCCAAAAAAGGCTTTTCGAATGCAAAGTCAGCACTATCTTGCAATCGACCTTCTCAAATTGAGCTCACTAGAGACGTCGAATACCATACCAGGAAATCAAAGATGGACAAATGAATCATGAGACAATGGACAATTAATTAAAACCGTCGCCCCGCTATGCCTTTTTTATTCCACACCTTATCTTGTTGCAGTAGTGAGAGATGTAGTTGTAGCAGTAACAATAGGATAAGGCACGCCTAGTAAGGAACTGAGATGTGGGGCCTCTTTCTTTGGTGGCACCGATGAGGTTGAATCAGAAGAGGACAAGCCAAATCATTCAACTGAAAGAATAGTACAATTTATAAGAGAGAATTTTGCCTATCCAGAGCTGGAAGAAGCAATTCAATTCTTAATGCCCCAAGATTGGAAATAACTAGCATAAATAATAAAAGATTGATCTTCTTTCTCAAGCACTTTCGAAATAGTGAATCAGAAAGGTTGTTAGTTCGACTGCCACAGAAAAAGGGCCAAATGCTATTGAATGACCTGTTCGAGAAGAATCTGCCTTTTTTTACAACTAGGTGCTTTAAGCGGAATAGGAGGTTGAATCAATAGTAAGAGAATAGGTATCGAATGCGTAATTAGCCTTAGGAAGAATGAACGAAGAGGCTGCATGAGGAGCAAGAAGAAGGGCAAGGGCGTTCTATCTTTAGAAGAAGAGGCATATGCCATAACAAAATGAGTTTGATGTTGCATTAGAGGTCTTACCTGCTTACCTGCTTACCTGCTTATCTGCTATTGGATTTAGGCTCTTTGAAACATCTGTGGGAACAACAGAGTGCTAACTAGGAGGATTCCCCCAACATGGGACCTTTGGCTCTTTGATAGAATAGGTTATGCACGTGAAAAAAAAAAAAGAAGGAAAGGACACTGTGAGGTGGATTGGTCAAATAAGATCTTTCTCCTCTTGTTTAGACATATAGCTGCTATTGAAAGAAAAAATAGATTTGTCTTAGTGAAAATCGAACTAGTAGCAGAGTTAATTCATATTGAATCAGTAGCCAAAGTCCTCGGAACCAATCCATCTAGGGCCTATGAATAAGAATCTGACTCACTGCTTTTTTGGGTAAGAGAAATAGTAGTAACACGAAAGCACAACTTTTGATTTCCCGGGATCTCTCCTTATTGCATTTAGTGGATGTGTTACTATCACTATGCTTAAGGCATAGAATTGATTTACCTATTTTCGTCCAAGCGCACTATGCCTTCAGTTGTTTTAGGAAAGTGCATCACTCTTGCTGATTTTTTCTAGCTTTTGGTTTTGGATTTGCCTCACAAGCAGGGGTGTATAAAGATAAGTATGGCTCAATCTTATTTGTCTTCTATTGAGAATGGTCTACTGACTCATATTCATTGATGTAACATTAGCAGTCTTAGCTTTGACTTGGCAGTAGCAAAGTAAAAAGGCCAGGCCGATAACCAAATCAAATATAATAAATGCACCAATAGCTTAGTATGGTTTTTATTTTATTCAATTACATGTTCCCCTGGATTATTTACCTCTTGTGCCTATCGGTGGATAGTCCATTCATTTTACTCATCTATTGATGTACTAAAATACAGAGTGAAAAATATATCCCACCCACTACCTTTCCCTCTACGTACATGAATTAGGCCCCAGCTCAGGATCGGACAAAGAGGTTTTTTTCCTATGCCTCGTATGTATTTACCATTAGAACTATTTATTTGCCTTAGACCCAAATACTTTAGGGCTATTCTATTAACAATTAGAGGAATAACCAACCACTTTTTACTTAGGAAAAGAGTTCAATTTCGATAACTTTGTTGTCTTATAGCTAGAAATGCTTTCGTCAATGTAAGCTTTCAGAAGATAGTCTCCAACTTCGTTCCTAGAACTTTGGGAGGATGAAGCCCAAAAAACTGTAGCTTCCACTTTCTTTTCATGATTTCAGTTTTTCCTATCAGAATAGGGTATTTTGATCATTGGGCTGAATAACTTAAAGTTATGCTTTTGTTGACCTAATTGATAGGCTACTTGTCATTATTTTTTTCACGTTCAGTGAACCAATCCAGCCTTTGTTTTTGTTTGAGCTGATGGTTTGTGATTGAGTTTAGCTTGGCAGATCTCGCACTGTAATGCAAGTGCTTATTGATGAAAGATAGATTGTTGGTATGTTTGCTGCTACCAAAAGCACACTAAGTTAGACATAGGTAGAAACCTTTGACAACACTTCCTTAGCAATGAATATATGAGTCTCCTAAAGTCAACAATCTCTTTCTTCATATAGGATAGCGTCCGCTTTGATATCTGAAACTTTAGATATGACACCAAAAATATATATATTATAATGGTAGGAATAGGACAGTTGCACTAAGGAAGAGAGTTATGGATTTGATAAAGGTGATAGCACAGGGTTACAAACTAGCCTTAGTCTCAGTCTCAAATAGGGCACACGCTAAGAATATTACTATATGAATGAGACTTCATATTTATCACAAGTGATACCTCAAATTCCTAAAATGCTCCTCCAGTCTGGTAAATAACACCGTGGAAAGGAAAAAATTTCTTTCAGCCTTTCTCGGCTAATTCGTACTTCGAAACAAAGAAAATCCTATTCTTTTGGATAAGAAATCATGTCCCTTAGTTTATTTGATTGGAGTTTATCGATTTGAATGACACTTGGTTAAAGAGTTTGGCTTTGTAGTCTGCCCTGAACGGGCAAGTTTGAGCCCGACCATAGAAAGGATAAAGGCTTGCCAGTAGAAATCTTGAGACCCTACCTTAAAGCTAGCTAAGACTTCCAACGAATTTCATTCTTTTATCCGAACTGACTATTTGTTTCCGAATTCATTTTCAATTGAGTTATCAGTCTTGTCTTATTCCGAATGTAGGCCGCTCTTTTGTGTTGCTGGTGGAGCGGGTCTGCGTTTGCTTAATCCATCTGCTTAACAATCTCATCGATAAAAGGAAGTAGATCAATTTCGATCTACATCTTGTTAGAAGAAGAGCTCGGATTGCCTAAACTATCCAATAATATTCGCCATTCAAAAGAGTCCACTAGAGGTACAAACTGTAACAAAAAAAATCTAATGGAAAATACCTTGATTGAAGATAGCCGAATTGGCGTAAACGAGACATACAACAGTAAATCAAAGTTATTGTCTCCTTGTACATGAAGCCTTTGAGCACCTTGACCCGCTGGGAAGGTACCTAGTTAGGGATAAAAAAGAAAAATCAACCATCGAGTAGACTTAGCTACAGAATTAGTTCTTTTATTCACCGAATCAATAGAAGAATAGCCATCTGACCACGCACAGCGTAGGTATCTCTTTCCTTTCAGCTTCTATGTAGCTCTAGAGCTACCTTAACTTGATCCCAAGGATCAAAACAAAAAAAGCAGTGAGCCAAGGAAAAAAGGTTTAAAGGGTTCCAATGAATTAATAATTCCAGTGAGTAAGTCAAGGTGAAGTAAGAAAGTGAACAAAGTAGATGGAAGAAAGCCCCACATTTCCTTATGTTCCCTTCTCCCCATTCCCTTGCCTCATTTCATAGGCTAACCTTCCCGTTTTCCTTCAGGGTCCTATCCTCGAGGAACTTTCGCTAGAATCAAGATAGAGTAAAGTAATGAAAGAAGCACTAGAAGGGTAGGAGCAACTAAAAATTCATTGGCAAAGCTTTCCCCCGAGCTTCTTGGGTAAAAAAAACTGATATCATCCGACCTTGAAGCATGGGCTAACTTCATCGTTCCCCGGTCTTCTTCTCTTTCGTCTGCTAACCTTCTTACCTTAATTGTTAGCTTGCTTCTGTCACTCCTAAATCATTTAAGTCAGAGAATTGTCGGGTCTATAGTAAGAGCCGTTTTATGAATAGTATTGGATGACATAGCAAAGGTAGCCGTAATAGAGCTACTATGCCTTAAGCCCAAAACTCTTTCTTCTAGTCTACCTACGTCATTCTTTGCTTTTGAAAGAGAAATTCGCCACATGAAAACTGCTGCCAAATGTGGATTCAATCAATAACTACGGTTATACCTTCAAACATCTTCATAGCAGATTCGCTAATGTTAACAGGAATCATAAAAAGAGAAAGATCACTCAACTCTAGAGAAAATGAACTTCTTAGGTTAGGGCATTTCCTATTCCTATTGCTCGTACTAAACCTAAAGCACCAACAACGGATACCCCTGCGAACTTCACTATCTGGCAGCTTACATTCTTCTTTCTATTCAAAAAGACTTAGTAAGAGAAGCCCTTTAAGTGACTTTTTGGGGATCTTCTAGTTAAAGTAGGAGACCACCAAAGGTAACTTCTTCAATGTTGGTAATTCTTGGTCACAACTGAACAAAAGAAAGAGCATATATCCTAGTGCGGTAATGCCGATTCCAAGACTTAGTTCAAACTTTCAAGCAGTCAATCAAGCAGCACTGACTGCTATTCCATAGATAGCATAGAGCTCTTACACAGCGCTTAATAGGCTAGCTTCACTATAAAGGCTTGATTTCCCCGTGGGAGAGGTTGAATTGGAATCTCTGTCACTCAAAGCTTCATTTTCCATTCTGATTATGATTTTCGGGGCTTTGAATAGTTTTACCAGGAAAGAGAAAAAAGATATAACCAAGAAGGGCTTGAGTTGAAAGAATGGCTTCTGTTGAATCAGCTGAGAGTTCAAAAGATGAGGATTAACTTCTTCAAGAGGGAATAGCAGGCGTAAGGGAAATGCTTGCTTTAGGAGTGAGTACCAGGTTCAAGTCTTCTTAGGATTCTGTTGGAACTGTCTTCTATTAATCTAAAGGGATTTCACCGAGAGTAAGAGTCATTCATGCTCTGTAGCATGAATAAATAGATTCAAAGAACGAAGGGAAAACAAACCGGTTAACCTCACCACATAAAAGATTTGAACTCACAAGAGAGATGGAAGAGTCGATTTGAACAAGAAGAGCTTATTCCATTCCGAACAAGCGCTAAAGAAGTGACTCTGTGTTGGATCGATCGCCCTACTTCTTTAATTCTTTACAGCGTTGGGCCGGGATCAAAATGACTTTAAAAAAAAGGATACCACCAAACTTGACTGAACCCACCACTACCCGCAAGCCGCTACTACTAAAGAAGAGCAAGAATCATACTTTTTTTACTTCGCTTGCCGGACATGAATTCTTTGATTCAAGATCCCCTTGCCTTATGCCCTGCCCTGAAACTGGAATTCAAATAATCATCTACCTTTCTGCATGACAAAGATTTCATTGATCCTAGCTCACCTAGGAGTACTTTTGGAGAGTTGACTGAATCCCTTCCATCTGCTCCGAAGCAGGATTGCAAAAGCCTTTTCTATTTTATAAGATAGCCTCAATGAGAAAGAAAATGGATGCGTGTTAGCTCAATGGCTTTTATGCCACTTGCTTGTTCCCAAAAACCGTGCTACTTGGCTTGAGCGGTACTTCATAAGGCTACTGTTGAACATGGAGGCCGGTGGATCGATAAGTGGGTTCGCGCTTTGCCTCGGCCGTTTTCTTCCTTGGTCTAAGCCAAAGATCTAAGAATGCCTGGTCCGGCCTTTTCCAATTTTTTTTTCTTTATTATCGATTTCTAAGCCCAAGGTTAAGGAAATGAATGAAAAAAACATTTTCAATCTGCCTTGTATGCTTGTTTGAAGTAGTACCCCTAATCTAAGGCAAATGGCACGTCACACCCTCAGCAATGTGAATGAGCGGCGGATACTACCACATCTTAACATGTTTCTGCTTCACAAAGAATGATGGATGAAATTTGGTTCCATAAATAATTACTCTGGGCTATAGATGTAATAGTAAACCTAGGCTTTTAGCAGACACATCTATATCCGAATCCAAAGAAGAACCGGTGGGGAATTCGCGACTAGAGAACAAGGCATTGTCCCCAGTGGGTAGTGGCAAGGCGAAAGGACCGACGCGGGAGTGCGGATTTGTAACCAAGGGCGGGGAGGATAGGAAATGGCCCCTACATGTCTATAACTGCCTACTGCTACATACGTCTTCTTTACTGCTCGGTCTAGCGAACTTAGACCTGAGAATGTCTAGGAGAAAGCATTGCCTAACATAGTAGTCTAATTGTTGTATTCGGCAGTAGGACTGTGATAACAACCTTCTCTTCGACCTGCCTAGAGGCGAGATCAGATCACCTCATCAACTCAAATAAACGTGACAAAAACCGGTATTCTACTAGTAGTAGTAGGAAAAGGCACTTTCTTAGGCAACCCCGCTTTCAAAAGAGACCAGCAATTTTTGTTTATTAGATCCAAAACCCTCCTTGGTAGTAAGAAGTTCCATGTGTGTGTGTAGGAGCCAATTCAAGCTTATCTTTCCAAGAAAAGAAAACTATTGGAAGGTTAAAATCTTCTAAAGTAGAGTCATTCCTTGTCCCTATTCCTTGTAATGCCTCTGGATGCTAGCCTTCCTTCCAGTAGAAAGGCGTTTACTTCTATTCTATACTTTAGACTTTCAGATTCCCCTTTTCCATGAAAGATGGCTAGTGCAATAAGACTTGGTTCAAAAATTGAACGAGCTCTTTGTGTGCCCTACGACTGCATAGGTTTTTTCTCTTTCTCCGGATATACTCTCAACTACATCTGCTATCCTATCAACAGGTCAGTCAATATTAGTAGTAGATGAGGAAGAGTAGTGCCTTGGTCATCAGTTAGTAGTTGAATAATCCAGTAGTAGTCCTCTTGCTTAGCGGAGTCAGCGTTTAATGAACAATCAATGATAGGCAGACCGAAGATTGCACATCGCAGTTCTAAGCGTGCTTGCTTTACGCACTGGTGTAGCAGAATTCGAATTTGCCGGCTCAGATGAGTGGCTCTTGGTTTACTTCCTTGAGAAGGGCTTTTTATGACTAATAAATGAGAATTGTTAACCCATATGATTTAGTTCAGGCTCATAAAGAGGATGAAACTTACAATTTTAGACTTAGAGATTGAGCTTGTCAACGATCTTTTCCATAGTGTCTAGAAAAAGAAACTTTGACCATGACATTCATACCCAAGGCAATGAAATTGCAGGCATTACTGTGATCTTGAAGCTCTTGCTAAGAGCTACTCGGTACGACTTACTACTAAGAAGGTTCAGGCCTGCATCGACTTAGACCTGTGATCCGCTAATTCATCTCTTGATCTGGTATTCCACAAATGAAGCAAAAAGAAGAAAAGGTGAATGGTTTAGAATTCATAACTGTCAAGGTGACTTTATAGTGCACACTTTCCTAGCATGGGCTTCTCATTAAAGATTTGTAGGTCTTCTTAAGTTTATAGGAAATTCAGCTTTTGCCATAACTATATGGGGAATATTAAAGCTGATAAAGTTAGGCAAGATAACGTCGACGGTTGATACCGGGCACTGTGTGATACAAATCTAACCTGACTAAATTGAGTTAATTAGACTTTGTCCGCTCGTTAGTAATGCGATGCCCCGGCAATCTCAAGATGCTAAACTTGTTCAAACTTTTGGTGTCATGGATCTTTTGGTAAAGAAATCAAAAATTACTCCTGTTACATGGCCAAGACCATTTTCAATAGTAGGGGATTTAATAAGAGCTATGAGAAGAGAAGATTCGTGCCAAAAAGCTAACATCCGATTTCTGAATAGACCGGCTTAGGACAGACTTGCTTGAGCCGATATGTGAATAGTAGATATGATTACAATAACAACTACTTATTCCGAAGAGGAGAAAGAATGTCGACCCTTTGGCTCGCTTCCGACTGTCTTGCCCAGAATGACTAGAATAAGACCGTTGGCTCCTGGCTTTCATGAGGCTACAGCCCTTGCAAGAACCTTTCATTTGAGTCTCAAACAAAACCATTACATCTTACATAATAAGATGATAGGCGAATGGTTGGAAAGCCATACCCTCACTCGGATTCCCTTACTATCATTTCCTTAGTCTTCATCTCAAAGAAAGAAGGAAGAGCTACAAAAGCTAAAGAAGGGCCTATAACTGAATTCACATTCACTCCATCAAATGATTGGAATAGAGCGAAGGAAGACTTCAAAATAACTAAAAAAAGAAAAGATTTTGGCTTTTTCGGCTAAGGGAAACATACGTGCTAGACAGATTAAAAGAGAAACAAAAAGCATTTACCATCCTCTCCTTATCAGTCAAGTTACTTCATACCTCAACTGTAACTCACTTTACGGTAAGAATTGAGACCGATATAACAACATAAGGAACGACATAATAGATAGCTGCCAAGCCCCTTAGACTACTTACAAGAATAAGCGCTACGACGAATGGGAACACAGCCAAATAGACATTCTGCCCCTATACCTCAATTTTAAGGTGTTTACAAGCTTGTTTGATAGAACAAGGTATGAAGTAACTCGATCGATAGGGAGATGAATTTATTAGCTCAACCTATAGGGAGAGGGTGGATGCTACAGTAAGAAAAAAAAAATCGGTTTCTTAAGGCTTCAAACTACTAGTCATTAAGACTATTATGAAAGAAAATTAAGGAAGTCATTTTCTTGACTTGACCTGCTTACATTATACCTACTCCCTTTTTAAAGAACTTTATCTCAATCTCAATAAAGAAATGAAAGCATAACTCTTTATTTCTTGTCATCTTACTCTTTTAGCCTGCCTTGTGGAAGTCTCTTAGGTGTCTATGGTAGATCCGATCAGTCTCGTAATGAAGATCAATCTTTTCCAATCTTCTACTAAAAAAGGTATTATCACGACAACTCAATTTGTCCGGTAAACTACTCAGGGCTCCCCATGGTTTAGTAAAGGGGATGGGATATTTTTTCTTCATTCGAGGGTTCATTTCTTTCATTATGAACTCAAAAGTGTAAGGCTGATTAGTAAGGTCTTAAAAACGCCATACAATGAATTATCGGCCATTCCATTTTTGCTTTCAACAAGTAGGCGATGCAAATCTATGCTTTCTATGTTTCAATTGGATACCAATTGCTTGGATACGTTTGAAAACTTTGAGATGACTTGCAAAAAAAATGATTTCTAGGTTTGTATTATGTTACAAATGGTCCATTTATTGATGGGCGAACGATGGGGATTGAACCCATGCGTGGTGGATTCACAATCTACTCCCTTGATCCACTTGGCTACATCTGCCCCTACCCCTACACAGGTTTTAGTCTCTATCTACGATCAGATCCTTTCTGAACTCCCCTATGACTGCTATCAAAGAGAAACTTTTTTTGTCACTCTAGTTGTAAGTCTATTGATGTGTTGGTGAAATAAAGCTTCAAGAAGTAGAATCTTCCTGGCAAAGCTTCAAACAAAGAGGTTGGGTTGTTCACTTCATTGATTTGACTTCACTTTACTTGAGATCAAATATAGGGGTCGGGCGGGTAGTGAAGACTCATTTAGTAGACAGTGAGTGAGCAGCAAATACCTACTCCTATCAAAATGAAAAGAAACAAGTGGAACTTGAAGAAGTAAGCCTCTATCAGAGAAAGCCATTGCACGCTAACCCCTTGTCTTATATAGGGTTCCAAACCTGCGCACCCCTAAACTACATGTTTTCTTTGAAGCCCCTAATTGGATATTTGAAGAAGCCCTATTCTGCAAACCTCTCTATAATATTAGAGAAGCTCGGAAAGCTTTCTTCGCATGCTTGAGCGAAGAGAATCAAATTGAGGTCATTGTTGTCTATACATATTAGATATATAGATTTATAAGTGAAAATTTTTCATTTTTGATTTCCATGTACAAATAGAATAAGAAAGAAATGAGTGATTGAGAAATAAAAGACCCTAATTGATTACCCCCAATTCTTTCACCCATTTAGTATCTGTTGATTTAGGACCAAATTTAACGTTTTTATTCCTGTAAAAAGTTAATTTGGACAGACACATGCACTTCATTGGCCAATTGGATGAAAAATTAGAAAAAAACTAACGATGTCGAACAATGTAAAATTAAAGGACTAGAAGGTACATTTTCAAAGTTAGGACATTAAATTGTCAAAGCGATTAAAATTAGTAGACCATTTAAGGAATTTACCTGCACAAGGGATATGATGAAGCACAATTAGTAAAGAACTATGCAACATTCAGACAAGAGGCAGTTTCAAGAAATTTTTCATAGTTTTGAAAATGAGAGCAAAATAAACATAACAAATTGTTTAATAACACTTTTTGACAAACATGTCAACTTGACTTATAAGTGCATTACCCAGTTGAGAAGGATGCCCCAAGCTTTTTTTACTATATCAAACTACACTTTGACAAATAAATAAATGGTTAATATATTTAAGATACATATTTATGAAATATTTTCTCAATTTATTCTATTACATCAAATCCATGGTGTGATATAGTTGTGAAGAATAAATCGAATATGGACAGTTTCAAATAAAATTTCTTTGTTGAACAAAAATCCATTCTTGGCCTTTAAATGGCCAAACTAGTTTCTCCAGCTTATTTGCCAAGTAAAATACCCCTCGAATAAATTGAAGACTTAGTGTCTACGGTTACGAAGCACTTCATATGTGTTGATGACTATATGAGAGATATGGCATCTTAAGGATGAAGTTCCATCTCGTTGTCTGAAGAGAGTTCATGAAGTACAAAATCAACATAGAAGATAAAGATGGTCCAACAACATTTTCAAGCCTTTAATTGCAAAAGTAAAAGGTTAGAAACTACCAATAATAACCTTTGAAGCTTGCATAATGTTATTCATGGTGCCCATCGAGAATACATTTAAGTGCCCAATTTATTTGTAGCCAAAGGAAAATGAAGATGTGAAACAATCATACAAATGAATCTATAGTCATATTAATGCACAATGTAGATGTCAAAATCCACAATCACGGATTGCGGGCCACCAGCAACCTACAAAGACAGGAAGCGATCGAACGACGTGAGTCTTGGGACACCGGTGTGGTGCCGGCCAAAGATACTCCGACGCTCAAGTCAGTAGTCTATCGAAAGGGAAGAGCAAACAAGGATTATAAGGAGGGATAATCGGAGTCTACCGTGGTTGCGACGTTGATATAGGGAAAGTAGGTTGTGATTTAGAAAAGGGGAGAGGTTAGATATTGTTGTATGTGGCTAATACTCGATGATCTCTCCTTGTGTAGGCATGTCCTACTTATAGGTATGGGTCGGCCAAGAGTCACAGACCCTTCAAACTTGTATTCCTAGTAGACTACCTGATCACTTATTGCGTAGGGTAGAGGTAGTTCCTCGCCTAAGTCTTTCAGTGGTAGTCCCCTTCTCGTAGGCTAGGCGATTGTGATAGGTCGAGAGTCGTTTTACCTCCTGAGACTTGTAAATCAAGTAGACTACTTCGAGGAAGTAACCACTTATCCCGTAGGATAGGCCTGTATCCAAACTTGTCAATCGTCATCTGCTACGATAGGCCAGTCACTTAAGGCCTCTTTCTTGGTCACTTATCCGTTAGCACCCAACAAGGCCTCAGGTCGTGCCCATGTACAACGCCAGTGGCCTATATGAGATAGTTCGATATTTGGGCCTAGCGTAGAGCTCGGGGCCTTTGAGTGGGCCTCTTCAAGAGTAGGCTATGACTCGAGGTATAATATTCGAGCCTTGGCCCAAATACTAGCGTCGTCTGGGGCTAAGTAAACCGCCATGGTTGGACCAAGGGTCTAAGCCCAATATTTGCATCAATAGTTTGTCCCCCACTCCCTAAGTCGAAGGGTCTTCGACTTAGGGAGTAAATTGTTCATAAAGTGACTCTGACTTGTATTCCCCAGGAGAGATCCGCAACTTACCATGCATGTAGTTAACAGCCTACCATATTTTGATGGGCGATCCGTATCCTACCATCCTTTGTATATTAGTTCCGCAGCCTACTGTGTGTTATTACTTGCTCACCAACTCACAGCTTACAAATTGCCTCCACAATTCGCAGCCTACTGAAGGGTGCAATTGATAATTCCACGTCGCAACCTACTGAAGAGTGCAATTGACAATTCCACGTCGTAGCCTACTAAAGTTTTTCTTGGTCATTCACAGACTACACGGATTGAGTTCCCAATTTGTAGCCTGCAACGTGGAAATGTCAACTCCAATGACTGAAGCTTGTATTTTTTTTGTTTTTTTTGTTTTTGGGTGGCAGCCCAATAAGAAGGCGAAACGTGTCCACGTACCAGCTAGGAACTGGCGCATGGACAGCAGTTGACAGGACAGCCGTGGGCTGTCCTGTTCGAGTCCCTGGATCCACACGCCAACTCAACTGGTGCGTGGTACTATACGGTCAGGACATCAATTAATGCTTTCCTTTTCGCATAGTAATGGGAGTAGTCAGGACAGCAGCTGTCCTAACCACGCGGGCCACTTAATGCCTAGCCGGCTATGTGGGTCAGCGAGAAATCCAGTCACGACACGTGGCGGGGCTCTGACAAATGCCTTCTGAACGTTCTTTGAAGCGCGGGATTGTTGTTGTCTTTATTTTAAGCCATTTTCTTTTCGTTCCAAGCCACTTGAAACACAAAGAGATTCCACTATTCACTCTACAACACAAGGCTTCACGGAAAAGCCTCTAACAGCGACTGTGCGCGATTTTCCTTCAAAATCCACGAGGTAATTCTATCCCCTTGTTCCCCTTTTTGTTTTTTCCTTTATGTTTATCGTCGCTTGACAAGCTATGCCATGCTCCTGTCATTGCTTTGTGTAACTCCTCTTCAAACTGAGTTCGCCGAAGTGATTCCATGTTCGTTCAGAGCTTTCCTCCCAAGGTCATGCCTGTGCTGCAGTAAGTTGTTTATTTCTTGTTTTTGTTTTTGATGTTTCCACCATTTTCATTGTCACTCTTAACCCGAGAACATGGGCTAAATAAAGAAACTCATCTTCTTGAGCATTGCTTGTAAAACCCCGGGAATGTCTGAAGATGGCTTCCTATTGGTTCTTGTATGCGTATTATGTGCATCTACATGCAGACCTATGTGGATAATCCATCGAACTTCTTTGCACGTACATACGCATGTATGTACATAGTCTCCCGTATACATATGCATGGGTATATGTACATGTTTTGACTTTGTTGGGTGCAAACCCCCATACGTAGGCTGTGATTCGTTGAGCTCCCACCCATAGGCCAGCCCTTTAACAACCCCTTGTAGGTCCTTAAGCTTTGAGGGCGGGACTGGTTACATCCGCGCTTAGACTGTGACTCTCTAACAAAGAAGGTAGATGGAACTCGTAGATGCCTTTATGTAGGCTACGATTTTTGAACTCTGAAGGAGAGCGAGACCTGTAGATTCCTTTACGTAGGCTGCAATTTCTTATCTTTGAAAGTAATGGGGACATGACTTGACGTAGGCTACTTCTTTTGAACCTTAACATTAGACGTGTCCGCACGACCCCTAGTGCCTTACACTTGTGTCTGACGCAGAGTCGTCGCACCACAACACTATTGAATAGTAGTCCCATGGTCGTCAACCA
This sequence comes from Ehretia macrophylla, assembly GCA_037974665.1. NCBI lineage: Eukaryota > Viridiplantae > Streptophyta > Magnoliopsida > Boraginales > Ehretiaceae > Ehretia > Ehretia macrophylla. The sequence continues at coordinate 12,255,938 of CM075775.1, forward strand.
TTGTTACCCTTTGTCATGCACCGCCAATACCATACTAAGGCTCCTTTTGCTAATTGTAGGTAGGTATGTATTTGCAAGAGGGCGTGAGCTTACCAATAGAAGACTCCCTAAGTAGGAGCGGGTGAGAGTCGTCCGATAGCACCGGGAAAATGATCATTGCGGATAGCTGGTTGTATGAGGGTCAAGTTAACTTAGAAGAGCTGGCGAGCATAGTGAGTATGGTAGGTCCCGCTACCCTTAACAACCCACTGGTTGATAACAGAGAACTTGTAGGCTACCCGAAAAACATACTCCTATTGAACCCTCGTTCGCGATTAAAACCAAAGGACGTTACTCGCATCAGGGTCACTTATAGCATTCCCGAGAGGTATAACATCCGTTTACCGAAACCTTATGAAAGAGCAAATTGGGACTCACCCGAGTGGGTGTGCATGTATGAGTGTCCATTTAAGATTGACCTTCGTCTACCATTGCCTTCACTAGTCCGACAATTACTTCGTCGTTATGAAATCGCCCCTGGGCAACTATTACCAAATGCCTAGCGCATACTTCTAGGGTGTGAGTTGCTGGGAGAGCGCAAAGGTTTTCTTTTCGGGTTAGCCGAGCTACTATATTGGTATTGTTTAAAAGAAGCTGAGTCCGGTCGATATCATTTGTCGCCTAGGCCTAGGAAACCCCCATTGGTAATCCTTCCCCCCATCACCGTGACTAGAAAGATCAGTACTTCTTTCTTTCCAGCGACGTAGTGCTTGAGGGGGAACCGTATATCCCTCACATATGGGAACCCACTCGTGAGTTCTTTTAACTAAGTAGTCATCTTTGCTCTACTCGGCCCTTGTATTGGTATCTAACACTTGTCCATTGCATGTGCAGGTAGAATCGGCGTGAACTACTTCACGGAAGACCCTCACATAAGGGCACGAATTGAAGCGATCCTTGAATTACATAAGAAAGACCGCATTCACTCAGCCGTGGTCTCTGAGCCCAAGTTACGATCGTCCGTGCTTTGGAAACAAATCCCTTACTCCCTCGAAGGTAGGCCTTTTCCTTCCCTAGCCAAACTCCCCATGATACTAGCTACCCGAAGGGCGCTTGAGGGTTTAAACTACAGCTTATTATTCCTTCCACCCTTACATGATCCATGTGTCCATGAGTTCACAGACAACATCATGTCAGACAAATACCAAGCAGCGAACGGCGAGCAGGCAATGCAGCGCCGTCTTCAAAAGCACAAAAAGGCTCAAGTGGTTTCCTCCAAGCCGTCGGTACCACCTACTGTCTTAGCCATTCTCGTAATCTAGTCTAGTCAGGCCGAGTCTAGCCAAATGACGCGAAAGCACCCTGCAGCGGAGCTTACTCCCTCAGGGGATTACCTTACAATTGGGGGAAGATTACCTTACAATTGAGTTTTCCCCTGAGGCGTCATCAATATCCAATACAAGTTCAGTGCTACCCTCGGTGTCAAAACTCCTTATTGTTGATGATGTTTCCCTTCTGAGGAGGATGTCGCCGACTACTTCTGCTGAGTCGGGTGTGACCCACGCCTTCCAGGTATCACAGTCTGAATGTTTTGTAGTTGCATTTGCCTCAAAATGACTCTAACTCTTGCGTTTTTCTTTCCTTTATCACAGGTTCTTGAGGCCCTCCTCTACAAAAACAAGGAAGTGGCGGACCTCCAGAAGAAATTTGACAATGCTGAAGCCTCAAAAGTAGCGCTAAAAAAATCACTTGTTGAGGCAAACGAGAGAGCAAGTAGAGTGGAGGACTACATCTACACCCTTGAACGTGAAGTGGCAGAAAAAGACAGCAATCTAGTTGGGGTTTGCCCTAGAGTTGAAGTCCAAGAAGGATGCATAGGGGGTCGAAAAGAAAGGACTAGAGTCTCAACTGGAGGATATCGCCGATGATGCGACATTAGCGACAGAGGCTAGGTTGATGGTGGAATTCAGGGACAGAAAAGCTAGTAACTGGGATTACCACAGTATCATCAAACGCTACGAGGAGTTCAAGGATGCATTGGAGGCTGGTTCCCCGGGTGCTACTAGAGAGTTAATCGGGCCGGAGGTGGCCACTGCTAATGTTCCTGTGGATGACCCATCCCTTTAGCCGTTCTTCCGCTATTTTGGGTGTCTCGTAATGCGATAGGCGCTTGTTGTTTAAACTTTAATTTAACATGTGTAGGCATTGTACTTTAGCACTTCTTTATGTATGTATATTGTATATATGACATTTTGCTGGTGCTTTCTGGGTGCGGTAGACACTAGTTACTTACGACTATGCACTGCGCGTACGGTTTGCGGTTTTTGTTTAAACACGAGCTGGACTTGTAAAGGTATTATGCTGCTGGTACCTTTTTGCATATGTAATGCGTATATGTCCGCTCTAGTTATGTATTTCTAGCACGACAAATGCCAACGGCCTGGGACCACGTGCTCTGCGCACCTAGCGCCCTCGTGCCCTTTTGCTATGTGGTTGATGCAGCATAACTTTGCTTGTATGGCTTCAGAAGTAATCTAAGTTTTCTCCCGTAAACGCTTTCGTGTATGCTTTTACCGTTTCGCAAATTACTCACCCTTCAGTACATAACAGATTATCGCGTGAACTGGCCATTCATCTGCAGTTGCGGAACGGCCTAATATCGGTTAAGCTTTTATTGCCATGACTCAAACTGTCGGCTGTCCCGTTTGGAGCTCCTTAGGTGTGTACTTGACACCTCTTAGCAGCCTACTGAATGGGAGACCATACTATCATTGCAGAGCCTACCGTAGCAGGACACGACATACAAGTGGTCATATTTCAAACTTAAACTTAGTGGGTTACTCCGTTTGGGACTCTCTATTAATCGATTAACTACTTCGGAGCCTACCAGAGTAGGTTGTACCCTTTGGGCATCTTAAGTGGTAGGTAGGAAACCTTGATCCTATCATAGTAGGTTGCGCCATTTAGGTGTCTTAGCCGGTAGGTGGATCACTTGGATCGTACCATAGTAGGTTGTGCCCTTTAGGTGTCTTGTTTAGTAGGTTGGTTACTTAGACCGTACCATAGTAGGCTGCGCCGCTTAGGCGTCTTAGTTGGTAGGTGGGTCACATGGACCCTACCATAGAAGGTTGCGCTATTTAGGTGTCTTAGTTGGTAGGTGGGTCACTTGGACTTTACCATAGTAGGCTGCGCCCTTTAGGCGTCTTGTTTGGTAGGTAGGTCACTTAGACCGTACCATAGTAGGCTGTACCACTTAGGCATCTCAATTGGTAGGTGGGTCACTTGAACCCTACCATAGTAGGTTGCGCCCTTTAGGCGTCTTGTTTGGTAGGTAGGTCACTTGGACCCTACCATAGTAGGCTGCGCCCTTTAGGCATCTTAATTGGTAGGTAGGTCATTTGAACCCTACCATAATAGGTTGCACCATTTAGGCATCTTAACATGGCCGCGTAGGACCATAGGATGGACTTCATAGGACTCAACACGGTCATATAGGACCAGAGGTTAGTCATGAGGGGCTACTACTGTGGAGCACGCGCTGTTATCGTATCAATTGTGCGCGGGTATGCCTAGTCAGTTTGCCCCTAGGTAGGCTCCCCATGTTTGAGTTTATGATAAGATGAATGAATTAAACTAAAAAGTGCTTTATTCATTGAAACTCACTACGTTGACTCGCGCCTGGGCATGCCACGAACTACATTGGTATTAACAAAAGACCCCCACGAAAGGGGTAGCTAACTAGAAACTGTCAACCCCATAGAGGAGGGAAACTATTCAACTCTATCAACCCCTAGTGGGCGAGCTAACAATACGCCTAAAAGTAGTACTTCTTGAGGTGGACAGCATTCCAACTATTCCCAATGTCTTTCCCCTCTGCGGATAGAAGCTTATAGGCTGCATGACTGACCACATTCGTGATGAGGTAGGGTCCCTCCCAAGTAGGTCCTAGCTTCTCGGCTTTAATCTCCTTGGTGTTCTGGAATACCTTCCTCAGGACCCAATCTTCTTCTTTGAAGGTCCTGACTCAGATGTTCTTATTGAAGTGTCGCGCTACCTTCTGGTGGTAGGTTGCAATTCGAACAAGAGCCCGTTCTCTCTTTTCATCAACAGTGTTGAGCAAATGACTAAGTTCTTGACTATTCTGCTTCTCGGACGCTTGCACAACTCGGAGGGTTGGAAGCCCAACTTTCGCTGGAATGACTGCCTCTGCACCGTAAACCAAGAAGAATGATGTCTCTCCCGTCGAAGACCTTGCCGTAGTCCGATAGGACCATAAGACTCCCGAGAGCTCGTCAGCCCATCCTCCTTTCAAACTCTCAAATCTCTTCTTGAGATTCGAGATGATTGTCTTGTTGGATGATTCAGCTTGACCGTTGGCTTGTGGATAGCCCAAAGTGGAGAAGGTTAACTGGATCCTCTATTCTTTGCAAAAGTCTCGGAAGTCGCGACTAATAAATTGGGAGCCATTGTCTGTGACGATTTCCTTCGGTACCCCAAACCTACATATAATGTTCTTCCACACAAAATTCTTCATCTTTCTGTCTCGGACTTGGTGGTAGGCCTCAACCTCGATCCATTTGGTGAAATAGTCAGTAACGGCGAGCATATAGATGCGCTGTCCCGGCGCGGTTGGTAGTTTTCCCACAATGTCCATACCCTACTTCATAAATGGCCACGGGGCGGAAATCGTACCAAGTGGTTCAGGCGGTTGATAAGAAACTTGTGCAAACCTCTGGCAATTGTCGTATCTTTTCACATACTCTATGGCGTTGGCACGTATAGTAAGCCAGTAGTACCCTGCTGTAAGTGCCCTATTGGTGAGGCTGCGTGCTCCGGAATGATTGCTGCACTGTCCTTCATGTAGTTCGGCCAGGACATAATCAGACTCCTCCTTATTGATGCATCGAAGGTAGGGCCCGGAATAAGACCTCTTGTAGAGTTTTTCCTCGATAAGACAAAACCTGGCCGCTTTGGCTTTGAGCTTTCGCGCTTCATTGCGATCCTCAGGTAGGACGTCATCTCAGATATACTGAATGATAGGAGTCATCCAAGTCGGCACTCCATTGACGATCGTTACCTCACTTGGCCTTTCTTTCTATACTGCGGGCCACTGCAAGTGAACAACAGGTACTACCTTTGGGGCCATGACTTGGGTAGTCGCCCCTAAGGCTGCTAGTGCATTGGCGTGACTATTATCATCCCTGCCTATCTACTTTATCTCAAATTCCTCAAAGGCTGCCTTTAGCTCCTTGACGACTGCCAAGTAGGTTGCCATCTTTTCATCTTTTGCTTGGTAGGCTCCAAGGGTCTGATTGACCACCAACTGCGCGTCGCTGTTGACGGTTAATCTCTTGATATTCATCTCCTTGGCCAAAGTGAGTCCAGCAATCAGGGCTTCGTACTCCGCTTCGTTGTTTGTGGCTTTGAAACCACACTTGACCGATTGCTCAATGACGTCCCCATCGGGAGATTGTAACACTAACCCGAGGCTGATACCCTTGGCGTTACTTGCCCCATCCATACTCAACGTCCACCTCCCTGGTTCTAATGAGACACTAAGGAACAACAACTCTTTCTCGGCTAACAAGTGGGTGTCGGGCGTAAAGTTTGCCATAAAGTTCGCTAGGGCTTGTGACTTGATTGTAGTCCGTGGCTGATAGGAGATTTCATACTCGCTGAGCTCGATTGCCCATTTCGACAGTCATCCAGAGAGTTCCGGTTTGTGTAGTACGGACTTGAGGGGAAAGATTGTCAGCATTGTTATTGGATGGCATTGGAAGTATGGCCTTAGCTTGTGTCCTGTATTGACGAGGCCTAATGCTAGCTTCTCCAGCTGACTGTACCTGGTCTCGGCATCGAGCAGAGCTCTGCTTGTATAGTAGACTGGGTGTTGTTTCCTTCCTTCTTCTCGCACCAAGACAGTGCTTACTGCGGTCTCTAAGACAGCCAAGTAGATTATAAGGGTTTTACCATCTTTCGGCTTTGAGAGTAGCGGCGGGCTGGTAAGGTACGCCTTAAGTTGTTGTAGAGCCTCTTCACAGGTAGGTGTCCAAGTAAAGTCCTTGTTCTTTCGGAGGGTATCGAAGAAGGCATGACACTTCTAAGTGGACCGTGAAATAAACCTAGTTAGAGTTGCAAGCCTCCCAGTGAGCTTCTGTACTTCCTTGATATTAGTTGGAGACGGAATATTAAGGATGGACCTTATCTGATCCGGGTGGGCCTCGATCCCGCACTGGGTGACTAAGTATCCCAGGAACTTTCCATAGATGACCCCGAAAGAACATTTCGTGGGATTTAGCTTCATGTTGTATTTCTTCAAAATTTCGAACGTCTGGCGTAAATGACTTAGGTAGTCTTCCGCAATAAGAGATTTCACCAACATGTCATCGATGTAAACCTCCATGGTTTGTCCCAGCAAATTAACGAACATTTTATTGGCCAAACATTGGTAGGTTGCACTAGCGTTCTTCAGGCCAAAGGGCATGACTTTGTAGCAGTATATCCCTCGTTCAGTGATGAACGTTGTCTTCTCTTGATCCTCTGGATGCATGAATATCTGGTTGTAGCCGAAAAAAGCATCCAAGAATATGAAGAGCTCATGCCCCGCCGTCGCATCTACCATTGTGTCTGTGTGCGGGAGAAGAAATGAGTCTTTCGGGCACGCCTTGTTCAAGTCCGTAAAGTCGATACAAACTATCCACTTACTGTTCTTCTTCCTTACAACCACCACATTCGCCAACCAATCAGGGTAGAGGACCTCGCGAATGGATCCAATGTCAATCAACTTCTGCACCTCTTCATTGATGATACGATTCTTCTCTGCTGCGAACTTCATCTGTTTCTGTTTTACAGGAGGATACGCTAGGTCGACTTGTAGTTTGTGAACCATGACCGCCGGGTCAATTCCGGTCATGTCCGCGTGAGACCAAGTGAAGCAGTTGTAGTGATGGCTGAGGAAATCCATCAACTGGTCGTGCAGTCCCGGCTTTAACTTTGAGTCGATCTGAACGACATGATCTGGATGGTCGGGGTGGATTTGTACTTCGTCAAGCTCTTCTATGATAGGCTGGTCAGGGTAACCACGTGTTGTAGTTTGCTCCACCTGATACAGAACGTCATAGCCAGCCCTCATTAGGGTAGAGCGGTAGCATTCGCGAGAGTCCCTTTGCTGTCCTCTTATTTCTCCTACTCCCCAACTAGTCGGAAACTTGATTACCTGGTGATAGGTTGACGGAATGGCTTTTATCTCATGGATCCATGGATGCCCTAGTATGACATTGTTGGGTGATGGACAATCTATTACCAGGAATCGAGTATTGTGGTTAATGCCCTTGGCATAGGTTGGGAGGACAATCTCTCCAATGGTGCTTTTGTGTTCAGCGCTGAACCCGGTTAGGGTGGTTGAACGATGAGTGACATATGTATCATCGATCTACATTCCTCTAAGGGCATCCAGCATGAGGACGTTGGCTGAGCTGCCATTTTCGACTAGTATCCGTTTGACATGGCAGTTGGCCACCCTTAATGTTATCACCAGGGCGTCATGGTATGGATCATCTAAGTAGGCTGCTTCACTATTGGAGAACGTGATGATCTGTTCAGGCTTGAATTCCCTAGGTGGCCTAGGCCTTAAGCCAAAATCAACTGCCTATCGAACGTGTCTTCTCACCACCGAGTGGCTGATACCACTGACCTCCGATCCACTAGTGATGCAATTCACTATTTGCTCAAGTCACGGTGGCTCAGGAGGGATGACCTCTCGAGCCTTTTGTTTTCCCTCTCGCTGGGCTATGGTTTGTTTCCCTCTGTCGGTCAAGAATTGGGTGAGGTGGCCCCTCTTTAGCAACTCCACGACCTCTTTTTTTAGGCCAATGCACTCCTCAGTTGTATGCTTATGGTCATCGTGGAAGTCGCACCACTTAGTTTTATCTCTCCGGTCAGCGGGGGACCTCATCTTCTCCGGCCACTTGACGGCGTTGCCTATCCTCTTCAAAGTATAAACGAGCTCAGTCGGAGCTATACTAAGGTTATAGTCTGGCATTCTCCGTATGTCTAGGCTACGGTCTCGCCTTTGGTCAAGCGGTCTCCTGTCATCGCGTGATCGGTTACTTCTTTGTTCTTCTGCAGGGTAAGGCTCGCGTCTTTTACTACGCGGATCAGACGTTAAAAAGCGTCTGTGATCACCCCTATCACGACGCAGTGGTAAAGGGTGATAGTTTGACTCATCCTCCTCCCACTTAATCTGAGCTTAAGCCTTCGTCAGAACATCCTCCATGGTCTTGCATGGGTACTTGGTTAACTCCTTATATAGGTCAGACTCGGGGATCAAGCCCTTGCGAAAGGCTGAGATGGCTGTCGCCATGTTACATTGAGGGATGGCTACTTCCTCCTTGTTGAACCTCCCCATAAAGTCACGTAGAAGCTCGCCTCTCCTTTGTACAATCAAGTAGAGGTCATCAGACTGTTTCTCTAACTTTCTGCTACTAGCGAATTGCTCCACGAACATATCTGTCAGTTGGGCAAATGAGGTAATATAGTTGTTTGGTAGGTTAGTACACCACTGCAAGGCAAGTCCTACCAAACTAGAGCCGAAGCCCTTACACATACATGCTTCCCTAGAATCTCGCGGAACGGCCACGGTGAACATCCTCTGCTTGTATTGCATTATGTGATCATCAGGGTCAGTAGTCCCATCATAAGGCCTCATGTTCAGAAAGCTGAATTTAGCCGGCATCTCTAACATTGCAATGGTGTCAACGAACGGGGAGTCGGCAAAGCTGCTTACCGCACTCCTCTTAATGGGGGCAGGCACCCCAGGAATCCTCTGGATGAGGGACTCAATCTCCTAGAACCGTCGAAGGATATCACGGCTCGGTTCTCCCTTGTCTATTGGCTGCGTTAGAGGTCATTCAGTTGTGACAGTGGTATAGAGGTAGACTCCACTGCCGGGTGTCTGCTAGGGTGTGGATCCAAGGGACTGCATGGGTGCCACCATGTCACCGTGGGCGATTACCTTCCCGCGGTTCAAAGGGGCAGTGGTTGTTGTGAGGGTCTTAACCTTTTCCTCTAGCTTGATATTCTCCTAGCGAAAGACAGTGTTTTCCACCTCAAGCTCCTTAAGTTTGTCCTTGCATGCTTCTATCTCAGTCATCAAGGCCTCCATCTGTGCTTGGATATCATTTTGAATGCTGCTTTCAGCTATGGTTTTTGTCGAAAGTAAGAGTGACCAAGAATTCGTAGCCTTCCGCTCGGGTAACTAAGTTGCCAGAGCCCCACAGTGGGCACCAAATTGAGATGTCAAAATCCATAATCATGGATTGCGGGCCACCAGCAACTTACAAAGACAGGAAGCGATCGAACGACGTGAGTCTTGGGACACCAGTGTGGTACCGGCCGAAGACACTCCGACGCTCAAGTCAGTAGTCTATCGAAAGGAAAGAGCAAACAAGGATTATAAGGAGGGATAATCGGAGTCTACCGTGGTTGCGGTGTTGATATAGGGAAAGTGGGTTGTGATTTCGTAAAAGGGAGAGGTTAGGTATTGTTGTATGTGGCTAATACTCGATGATCTCTCCTTGTGTAGGCGTGTCCTACTTATAGGTGTGGGTCGGCCAAGAGTCACGGACCCTTCGAACTTGTATTCCTAGTAGACTACCTGATCACTTATCGCGTAGGGTAGAGGTAGTTCCTCGCCTAAGTCTTTCAGTGGTAGTCCCCTTCTCATAGGCTAGGCGATTGTGATAGGTCGAGAGTCATTTTACCTCTCGAGACTTGTAAATCAAGTAGACTACTTCGAGGAAGTAACCACTTATCCCGTAGGATAGGCCTCCATCCGAACTTGTCGATCATCATCTGCTACAGTAGGCCAGTCACTTAAGGTCTCTTTCTTGGTCACTTATCCGTCAGCACCCGACAAGGCCTCGGGTCGTGCCCATGTACGCCGCCAGTTGCCTATTTGAGATTGTTCGATATTTGGGCCTAGCGTAGAGCTCGAGGCCTCTGAGTGGGCCTCTTCAGGAGTAGGCCGTGACTCAAGGTGTAATATTCGAGCCTTGGCCCAAATACTAGCGTCGTCCGAGGCTAAGTAAACCGCCATGGTTGGACCAAGGGTTCAAGCCCAATTTTTGCATCAACACACAATAGTGAAGAGATTGAGTCACACCCCCCAAGGTTTATGTATAGTAAAATTTTTACACAATATTGTTGTATCCACTGTTAGTCGATCCCATTTAGTATAACAAGATATTAGTTTGATTAAATTGAGAACTGTATCTTTTGTACAAATACTATCTTTATAATTACTGCATAAATTTATAATCATCTAATAAAGGAAAATATTTTCCTTGTATTTCAATGAAGTCGTGTTATAACATTATATATATTACAGTGTATGTGCAACATATATGAAATAAGATAATGATTATAACATTTCAAATTCAAACTAATTTAAATGGAAAGTATCTAATCTAATATGTTATCACGCCCTTTCAAATGAAACTGGGTCGTAGACAGTGAGCTTGGATCGTAAGTGTCAAAAATGAGAGGTAGAAAAGACCCTTAGTCATAATGTCAGCAAGTTGATCAACTGTAGAGATAAACTGAACTTGCAACTCCTTTGCTGAAACCTTTTTCCCGAAAAAAGTGGATATCAATCACAATGTGCTTTGTACGTGCATAGATTGGCAGTTAAATATGTAGCATCAATATTGTCATACCAAAGCGTGGGTGGGGTAGAAGAGGAAATGCTAAGCTTAGACCACAATGATTTGAGCCAACAGATTTTGGTTGTAGTAAAAACAATAGCCCTGTACTCAGCTTCATTGCTAGACCGAGAGGTGGTAGATTGTTTCTTAGCAGACCAAGAGATTATATTAGGGCCTAGAAAAATGCAGTATCCATGAGTGCTATGATGATCATCAGGACACCCAACCCAATCAGAGTCCGAGTAAACATGTAATGATAAATCCGAAAATGAACGGTGTGAACACCATGTTAAGGTATATGCTTTACGTATTGAAGAATCCGTTTAACCATATACTAGTGGATATCAGTGGGGCTGCGCATGAACTGGCAAACCTTATTAACTGCAAATGCAATTTTAGGTCTGATGACAGTTAAATACTGAAGAGCCCCAACAATGCTTCTGTAGAGAGTATCATCATGGAAAAGATCCCCAACATATTGAGAAAGTTACTGATGTGGAGCAATGGGAGAGGAGACCCCCTTAGCATTTACCATGTTGGGGCAAGCAAGTATATCCTGAACATATTTATGCTGATTGAGAAGAAGACCATTCTGAGTATGATAAACCTCGATCCCAAGAAAAAATGATAGAGTACCCAGATCTTTGAGAGCAAATTCTTGGTGAAGAAACTATGTGAGTGACTTAATAGTAGCAAAGTCACTACCTATAAGAACAGTATCGTCCACGTAAACCAATAAAACTGTGAAATTACTCTTAGTAGCCCGAACAAAGTGATATGTATTTGAAGTTAAGGCAGAAAATCGAAGACGAGAGAGGTAAGAGCTGAGCCTGGAGAACCATGCATAGGGAACCTATTTCAATCCGTAGAGAGCTTTGTGCAATTTACACACATAATCCGGAGTAGCCGAATCAATGAAACCAAGAGGTTGTGACATATACATTTCTAAGTCAAGGAAACCTGCAAGAATGCATTAATGACATATAACTATTTTATGGGCCACTAGTTGGAGACAACAATGGAAAGTACAACTCAAATCGTTGTGGGCTTCACAACAAGACTGAAAGACTCAGTGAAGTCAATGCCATCTTCTTGACTGTAACCCTTTGCCACAAGACAGGCTTTGTACCTGCCAATAAATCCATCGGGTTTTCATTTGATGCAAAAAACCCATTTGCAATCAACCACATTCGCCAAAGAAGGCTTAGGAACCAAGTCCATGTACCATTTTGCATATGTGAATTATACTCTGAATCCATCGTAGTATACCAATGGGGAAACTTAGAGGCTTGAAGAAAGGTAGTAGGTATGGATATGGGACCCGTGATAGCCAAGGGTTCTTGAGGAATTGAGTCAACTAATGTGTTAAGTGAAATTGAGGCAGTAGCATCCATAGGAATTGGCAAGAGAGGCGGTGGACAATTAGACCTTGTGAATTGCTTTCAGTTGAGGGAACAGAAGTGAGTGGACCTGTGGGACTCGCATGGTGATGATGAGGGAAGATGTGCACTAGGTAATGAATTAGGGGACAATATAAGTGAACGTATAGGAGCTGGATTTGACAATAAATCAGAGATAGAAGGAGGCACAAGAGTCAAGGACGGTAATAGCATAGAGAGGTGAGCTAGGGGAGATAGCTGCTTGAAGAGAGAACCAGAATCACGTGATGAAGGATCAGTAGAGAGTGCGGTAGCAGAAGGAAAGGACACGAAAAGGAAGATGTTTTCGTCAAATAAAACATGACTAGATAAATATACCTTATCAGTGGTGGGATCATAGCATCTGTACCCATGATGGTCCGAACTGTAACCCAAAAAAACACGAGGAAGCCACTTAGGTTCACAACTTATCTGATTTATAAGCACCGAGAAACGAATAACATAGACACCCAAACACATGGAAAAAAAAATAGTATGACAATTTTTTAAAAAACTTGAGAAATGGAGACTGATTTTGGAGAACAGGAGTGAAAAGACGATTGATTAGGAAGACAGCAGTGGTGAAAACCTCAACCCAAAATCATTTTGGTAATTTCACATAAACTAAGAGTGTAGTGCCCATTTTAGTGATATGTTGTATTTTGCACTCAAAAAAGCCATTTTTTTGAAGGGTGTGGGGACATGAAATCCTGTACTAAATGCCAGACGCAAGAAAATGTGATTTTGGGAACCGTGTGTTAATTCTGGATCACCATCTTTTTGAAAAGATTGAGTTTTAGTGTTAAAAAGATTTTTAACAAGAGACTGATATTTTAGGAAGCAAGAAACACTGTCACTTTTATTTTTTATTGGATACAAGGTGAAGCAACTAAAGTTGTCCACAAAATAATGAAATATCAAAAATGCGAACAAGACAGGGCTGGGGCAGAACCCCGTACATCACAATGAATCAATTCTAAGGGAAAACTAGATGAACGTGCTGATGGGGAAAAGGAGAGCCTATGACCTTTGCTTTGGAGACAGGCATTACATAGTTTATTAAGAGACAAAAAATCTTTAAAATGCAGAGCAGCTTGTGACCGAAGAGTAGACAACACAGGCTTTGAGGGATGACCAAACGACTGTGCCACAAAGCAGCAGAGCTGCAATTAGTGGTAAAGGCCAAGTGAGAGGAAGAAGAGTACGACATAGGCTTGAATTAGCTGGGCCGGTGAGAAATGAGGTCCCCATTTGAAGATCCTTGACAACACACACAGATGGAAAAAATTCACATGAGCCACTATTTTCACAAGTAAATTGAGAGATGACAACAGATTACGAGTTAAGCTTGGAACATGCAAAACATTATTTAAGCAGAGAGAATGCGAGGTACTATTAAGGGAAAGAGAGCCAGTGTTATGAATAGATAAAGGTGTACCATCTCCAACAACCACATTGTCGGCACTATCGTAGGCTGAAGATTTTGCAAAATGGTGGAGACTGGTGTCATGTGTGATGTGGCTCCTGAATCAGGAACCCAAATGGTGACACCAGGCATGGGAAGCAGAGGGGCTTGAGAGGAGGGTTTGAAATGAAGACCTGGAAATTGAGTTGAAGACGGAGCCGAATGAGGCGTAGAGAAGTGATATCGCAACGTAAAGCAGAATGTCCCTGACGACGGCAAATCTGACATTTGCCTTTGTAACCAGATGATTTGGGTTCGGTAGAATTTGAGGTCTTGGCAGCAGAAAGTGGAGTGGACGGCATAGCAGATTTGGAAGGATTATTAGCAAAGAAGACTTGAGGAGAGATATGTTGAGACTGCAGCTGGGTGGTAAGGGCTGAGTGGTTGATGAATCTGTTGAGGCCAGATCGTCCCCATCAAAAACAAGCCTCTGTTCATATGTTAACAATTTGGCACGAAGCTGAGAAAAGTTTAGGAGAGTGACGAGATTGTTGACGGATGTGACGAATGGTCTGTAATGACGATTGAGACCCTCAAGAGTCGTAAGCACCAAATCAGAATCAGAGAGAGGTTTTCCAATGGCAGCTACTGATGACGACAGGTAGTGAATATGATGAAGATAATCGGTAATAGACATAGGGCCTTTTTTTACAGCACGAAGTTGAGCACGGAGTAGTGATTTTTCGGGCCATAGACTGCTGCAAGAAGGATTCTTCGAGGGGATCCCAAAGAGAATGAGTTGAATCGTAGCCAAGAGGTTGGTGAGTGAGGGAATCAGAGAAGGTAGCGGTGATGCACGCCGTTACGAAGCTGTCAAATTTCTACCATTCGTCGGGAGAAATAGAGGAAGCAGAGGATTTTTCAGAGGAGTCTGATGCGGATTACGGCAGTGAGGATTTTTCTTAGAGGAGGTCGAGTCTGGTGATGGAATGGAGCCATCAACATAGCCGAGAAGGCCATTGAAGCGGAAGAAGGTAGTCATTTGTGTTTTCCAGGTAAGGTAGTTTGAATGATCGAGAGACACGGTGACATAAACTTTGACATTACATGTAGGAAGAGAGAACCCTGAAGAGGATTTAGCCGCCATTTGCAAAGCAAGAAGAAGAGAAATGTTGTAGATTCATAACAGAGATATAAGAAAAGCAGGAGCGTGACTGAGGCAAAAGACAAAGCAACATTATATAGATTATATGTGCAACAGATATGAAAGTGGATAATGATTACAACAATTCAAATTTAAACTAATTTAAATGGAAGCTATCTAATCTAATATGTTATTATCATCATATGTAAAATAGCCTAAGCTCCTTTCCACCTTTCATCTTTTCCTGTCAAACACAAAAATTTTGTACATAATCATGTCAATTGGACTCCTCATCCACCAAAATGTCGTGTCTTTTACATTATTGGCATTTGCAAAATAAAGCATTTCTTCATATCAAACGCGTACCACTACCACTACTATGAAACTATATAAAATAAAAAAGTACATGAAAGATATAATAGAGTTATGATAGTTCATTCTGTGATCATATATTAAACTGCCACTATTGCTTTATTGCCATCGATCAAGCAAAACCTGCTAGGCTTTGGCTGGAAATTCCTTCTCCTTTGAAGATCATGACTGGATGGTTTAATAATTTGAAGAAGAAATGCTTTCAGTGATTTAGCTTTCGCGGTCATTGCTAATTCCCAGTAATTTGATGAGCGCGGGCGGCACCTTGATCGGCTAGCAATCTTGTGGACGTTTTTATGCAGACTACATCTAAATGAGCCAGGATGGCTGGTGGGAGAACACAAACATCTACGCATAGATGCTTTTGACTTTGAATTTGATGAAGATGGTGATTGAGTTGAAGCCATGGAACAATTCCAAATGAAGAAGGATTTGATTTGCCTACCAAACCAAACCGATGAAAGGGTTTAGTTGTGGGGTTATATAGAAAATTTGTAACGTGAAGTCACATCTTTAGCCTTTGCTGAATTTTATTGATTTGTCATGATATGGTGTGGCCAGTCTGCTGTCTAAGTAATAAAGTTCTATTATTGGGTTGGCACCTAATAAAGAACACTCTAGCTCTATTATTTCGTGGTGTACTTATAATTCTAAAAGAAAAATGATGATCACACAACAATTCATATAACCAACAGGTTTTTGTTCTAGTGATATGTTTTTTAATGTGAGGTAAAAATTACGAGATCAATTTTTGTGAGTGACATCAGTTGAAACCTCCTTAAATAAAATATAAAAAAATTAGTTATATTCATATACTAAAGAAAAAATACTCATACGCTTACATACAACCCAATTGTTGTTATACATAAATTACATATAATAAGAGTAAATGACAACATATAAATATGCAAAGGCATACGATATTTAGGAGCCCCAATTTTAACCGCTAAGTCAAGTAATTGTTACGTGCCTAGAAAGACTTGATATGCAAATTTCTTTGGAAATGCTCAATCTATCTCAATAGCACTGCTTGCGCATCAAGAATTAGATTTTTTTCCCTTGTAGAGAGCTATTTCGTAACAAGCCAATGGTTGATTCCAATTTCATTTAACCCCTTTTTTTTCCTTTGGTTGAAGAGAGCGATCAGTCTTGTCAACATGCGATCTGGTTGAAGAGGTAGTCGCATACTTTCAAATTGCATGGGTTGAGTCCTGGTGCAGCTCCCTTGTTAGTTAGGCTGGTGTTTGTCTAGTTGGAATAGCTGACTAGCTGGTTACAACTTTTTATATGTTAATTATTCCACTTAGAGTAATGTTAGACATTACTCTTATTTTATCACTCAATTGTTACCTCTTAGTTGGCATGCCAGCTAGATAGATTTAATTTTATGTTTTTTTCAATCTTATTAATTTTATTTAATTTCTCTTTCCCTTTTATTAATTTTTCTCTCTCTTGTTTTTTTCATTTTTTATCTCCTTAATCAACGTTTCCTTTTCTTCTCTTTTCTCTCTTTTGTTTACTACACATTTACTACATTTTTTTCTAGATTTTTCTCTTTTCTTGAGGAATTAATAATTGCTACAATGGAAGAAATTGTTGTTTTAGACGCATCAAATAGCTTGGAGGAAAGCTCAGACGCACATTGGTTTGTTTTCAATGATATAGGTAAGCTCTTTTCATTCAACAATATGTTTTTCAGTTTTTGTTATTGGTATGCTGATATTTAATTGCTGATGGATTTCGATGAATTGATAAATGGAGTTTGTATCAGGCTATAACCTATTAGGTTTTAGTTTGTATTGCATACATATTTATGATTTAACAAGCTTGGCTCTTAGTTGAGGTTTGCTAGAATCGAGTTCAATTGAAGAAAAAAATATGAAAAAATTATGTACCATAGACAAGAAATTTAATGTTAGCAACAATTTCTTCCACTGTAGCAAGAAAAGAGAAAAATCTGTAAAAAAATTCAGTAAACTTGTAGTAAACAAAAGAGAGAGAAGAGAACAAAAGGAAACATTGATTAAGGAGATAAAAAGTGGAAAAAAAAAAAAGCAAAGAAAAATTAATAAAAGGGAAAGAGAAATTAAATAAAATTAATAAGATTGAAAAATGAATAAAAATAAATCTATCCAACTAGGCATGCCTTCTAGGAAGTGACAATTGGTGATAAAATAAGGATGAGATCCAACATTACACATTCCGCTTAATAACCATATAAAATAAGGATGAGATCCAACATTACACATTCCGCTTAATAACCATACTTGTTTATAAGAAATATAAAAGTTTTCTCCTAGTAGTAAGAAGTTTCTTTTTTTGTCTTTTTTTTTTTTTTTGATCATTGCCATATATGAACCAAACATTTACGAGGTCAACCAATGCAAACCAATGATAGTACTCCCAACCTGAACAAAACAAAAAAGTTTCAGGAGTAAGTTACAAGACCAATCAAAGGGAAGAGAGGTTATCTAAATTGTTGAAACAACCCAATCTACTACTAACAGAAATTTTGAGAAAAAGAAGATATCTCATTTGCATTCAGTAAAAATGAGTTGATTACATAATATCTCAGCTGAGCATGCTATTTATAGACCTCCTATAATGAGTGCTACCTAATATACAACTGTCAAAATATCTAATTGCCTTGCAAGCCACTTTGTTAACTAACTAATCAGTCATTAGCTAACTAACTAATCAATTGAGCTCGGCTCGATCGAGAAGCTTCTCTTGTAGCTATGATGATGGATTATGCTTATCATGCCCCCGCAAGCTGAGCCGAGCTATGGCGAGGGAAAGCTTGGCTTTGAGGTGATTGAACTTTGTAGTAGATAATGCCTTGGTAAATAAATTAGCAAGTTGATCAACTGATGAAATATGCCCCACCTTCAGAACCTTGGAAACAACTTGTTCACGCACATAATGATAGTCCAAAGCTATATGCTTCGTTCTATTGTAGAACACATGGTTGCCGGCTAAGGCAATCGTTGAAGCATTGTCGACACACAGAGTTGGCGTGTGAACTGGAATGTGTAGGTCATTAAGTATGTAAGTGAGCCAAGTTATTTCAGCTACTGCGTATGCCATTGCACGATATTCCGCCTCGGTGGACAATTGTGCCACTGTAGGCTACTTCTTAAAGTACCAAGATATAAGATTTGGACCTAAAAAGATGCAATAACCAGTAATTGATCTCTTATCAACAGTGCAACAAGCCCAATCGGAATTGGAATAAGCTGAAAGTGTTAATGATCTAGGCTGAAAAAATAGGCCTTGATGTATTGTACCTTGAATATATCGAAGTACTTTTTAAGGCTTTGTAATGTGCTTCAGTCGGTTTATGCATATGTTGGCAAATGGAATTCACAGCAAACTGAATATCTAGGCGGGTAAATGTTAGATATTGTAGAGCACCCACTATACTTCTAAAATGTGTTGGTAAAGATTAGGGAGTAGCGGCAGTATCTTTGATAGTATCACTCACTGTTGCTGATGTAGGAGTAGCTTTGCACTGAAGCATCCCAGCTCGATTGATCAAATCAACAACATATTTTGACTGATGAAGTATGAAGCCTATAGCAATTTGTTCCACTTCAATGCCGAGAAAGTAGGACAAGTCTCTTAACTCTTTCATAGCAAACTGTTGATGCATAGCTTGAATCAGAGTAGAGATGGTTGTTGGTAAGCTTCCTATTACTATTATATGATCGACATACACCAAAATAATAATAGTTGCAGCAGTAGTATGTTGTACAAAAAGAGAATTGTCAGCTTTACTGCAGTGAAACCCTTGCTGAATTAGAAATGTAGAGAGTAACTGATACCATGCTCGAGGGGCCTATTTGAGGCAATAGATTGATTTATTTAGCTTGCAAACGTATTCAGGATAAGTAGCATCTTCAAAACCCTATGGCTGCAACATATAAACTTCTTCATTCAATGTACCATGAAGGAATTCATTCGAAATGTCCAATTGTTTTAATGGCCGTTTGGACTGCAACGCTAATAAGAGCACAATCCTTATGGTCTGAATTTTCACAACAGGACTAAACGTTTCTTCATAATCCAAGCCTTGTGTTTGATGAAAACCTTTTGTTACCAAACGAGCTTTATACCCTGCCACTAAGCCATCAACATTCTTCTTGATTTTAAACACCCATTTACATCCAATTGGTAATCTAGAAGAAAGTAATGGTACTAAAGACCAAGTGTTTTGTTGTTGAAGTGCTTTATATTCAGACTGCATAGCTTGAACCCAATAAAGATTTTTGGCAGCTTCTTTGTAAGAAACTGGTTAAGTAGTGGGAGGTTGAGTGATGAGTGAATTTATGGAGAAGACTTTAGGTTTCAAGGAGCCAAGTTTGGACCTAGTGATTATAGGATGGGAGAGATGTTGTGTATTAGAGAAAACAGTTGCATGTGCATTGGACTGAGATGAACTAGTGATTTGTGGCAATGAAAAGGGATTTGTGGTAGAATTATCTTGTACAGGAGAGCTTGTCACGCCTCTAAAATTCACAAGGCCAAACTCAGAGACGTGATGTTGCGAGCCTAAGAAGATTTACCCCCCTAAACCCGCAAGGCTCTAATACCATAATAAAGAAAACTAAATTCCATAAATCCTTTACTAGAGCGACTAAAACTCTTAATTAAATCAAATAATACTTCTGAATATATATTACAAGAAAGCAACACTTTACAAATAATATGTTTCTAAAATATTACTGATCTCATAGGGTGGCCTCTAAACCCATGCAGCCCGAACAGCTCATTAACTCCTGCCTCTGCATAATTGTAATAAAATAATATAATGAACGAAACAATGCTCAGTAAGAAGGGCACCCATAGTTAGGCTTTGAGGGTTATCCGAGTGTGATGATGCGATATAGAAATCAGAATTAAATCAAAGACGCGATACAGAGTCAAAGCACAGGATGTATGCAGAAGAGAGGCAAAGAAATAGCTAATTCATACCAGATCAGAACTGAACCATTATCCGATCAATACAAAACATACACACAAAGCTAATAACTGAAGTATTGTATAGGCTGACTGTATTTTCAAAATATAAATATCACATTATCATATACCACGTAAATATCACCTAGAGCTGTGATAGTTATAGCGAAATCACAGAATGGCCTCCTGCGGCCCAATGCCTCTGTAAGGTAAGGCGTCCTCCACCTACAGAACTAAGTATATGCGGCAGTTTCACCCACCGAATAGGTGTCATAGCTCTAGAGATAACACATAACAATTAATACATTCAGTCATCAGATAATAACATAATCAGTACTTAAACATCACAGTCCCTCACTTCAAATTGAGTACAAGATTCTGAATGACAATCGAATCAGAACAGAATCAACGAATTTCAGAATATGAGACATTAAAATGAAGCAGTAGAGAGAGAACCAAAGGGGATCTAAGTGTAAGAGGGTTGTCCAACTTACCTCAATAGGACCTCAAGTTAATTCAACCTTACTTTCTAGAGTTATAATCACAATGCTAGCTTCTTGCTGCAAAATAATAAGTACACTCCATAATTTCATATGTATTTAAGAAGACAAATTAAAAGATTTCATGCAAGTATAAGTAACTCATAAAATAACTTCAAACTATCTTGTGATTAGCATCCGAATTCTTCTTTCTTAATGTCATCAATCTCTCTGCAGCCACATTTGCTTTGCCATACCATTTCTTTAACTTCCTTAGATTGACTTTTCTTCCCTCGTCTCTTTCTAATCTATTCACTTCAACTTAATACCAAGCAACTAAATCACTCAATTCCGCGTACACACCAACACATATAGAAAGATACCCATATTCATGGACCATGCCACCACCGCGCACGACTATCACCTTTCCCAAACACAGCATACATGAATCTAGTCTTTCGTACCCACTTACTGAATGTTTAATGCCTTAACAAACAGATTTCATCATCTTATTATAGTTACTTTGACATATTGACTGGTTATAAACAAAAGCTTTCCGAGTTCATAATTATCTTTTTCTACTGTTTAAGTTTCATAACTTTAGAATTTAAACTTCACACATGTATTATATGTTGCTAACTTAAAATTAAGGACTAGTTGAGTTTATGCCATTTTCTTTACATGCTTATTCATATATAAAATATATGTTTAGACTAAGATAACATTAAATAGAATCAGGTCTTACTTGATGCAATTCAGTACTCGAGCAGAGGAGTCTTTGTACTCTTATTTTCTCCTTTCTATATGTTATTCATATAAGCAAATGCATTTCAGAACTTGGGTTTTATACGTGTAATGTTATTTATTATCTATCTATAATTAATTAGCCCTTTAAACTTATCCTACAAATGAACTGCTTTAACTAGTAGGCGAGAAAAGCTACGAGCACGAGATGGCTAACTCACAATATGGCATGTGTGTGTAATAGAGTAAGAGGTGGTTAAATGTCAATAACCAAAGATGAGGTGTAAAATAACCATGCAAGCATGAAGTGGCATGCAAACATACATCTTTATCTTACATTCTTTATTGTCTTTAGCGTCTTTTGTTATCTTTCTCATCCTCCAAGAGCCAAGTTTGCTCTTTCTTCCATTAGCAACAAGTTTATCAGAAATATTTTGCTACCTGCTCTTTAAAGCTAAGCCTGAACAAGGCGACTAAACATGTACACGTGCATGTGTTGTCTTACTTTGCCAAATTAATGTCTATCTCTTATGCTTTAAGTTGTAGCCTGATTTTTCTATCAATCCAAATACGTATCTTAATAACATGAGACTTCAACCAAATGTCCTCGTCACCGCTTAAATAACAATTTGATGACAATAGCAGCTTTGGGAAATAAGACAAGCTGATTCATTTGCTTCTACTTCTTTTTCTTTTAGTTTGAACCATGGGTGGGTGCATACTTATCATATGAAGAAGATTTTGTTGCATTCTCTATGGGTCTTATGTGCTGGTCTTATTAAAATGAACCTAATCAAATTTGGAAACAAGTTAAAATCGTAATAAAATAACGTCGAAAACTCGATTCGTCCTCCATAGATAGTTTGGACACATTTTATAAAATAGACATACCTTCTTCTAGGAAATTCTAATTGATGTTCCGTTTAAAGCGTTAGAATAATAGACTCGTAAATCTTTCCAACCATATAAAAATCATCATTTCTTTCTCAATTGCTACAATTTTTAATTTCGAAGTTGGCCCTAAATTGATTCGTAACTTTTAAAATTTTCAGCCTTTTTCAGTTAATCTAGTAATTAAGCTTATTTGCTTAAGCTTGGCATCACTTTTAATCGATTCTAAATTTTCACAATAACTCGAATATAATGAGACGCAATATAACAATTATTATTAAGGGGTTTTTTTTTCTTCACAGTCACATAATTTATTTTAACTAGTATTTGGTCAGGGTATTACAGAGCTAGAGGATGAGACATTTTGAGATTGTAGATTTAGAGATTGGATAGGAGTTGTCGCTGGACTATTAATTTCAGGGAAACTACAAGCAGTTAGTTTAGTAGGTGGTGCAGATTTAATGATCTGCATTTGAGGAATTATAGGACATGTGGAAGGTAAGAGATTTTCTAGGGAGGAAGAATCAGGATGCGCAAATTTAAAATTAGAAGCAAAGGGAAAAACATGCTCTATGAACCGAACAAGATGTATAGTTTGTTTAACACAAGATCAAGACATTTATATCATTTCTTAGTGTTGCAATACCCTAAAAAAAATACATGATGTGGACCTAAGTTGAAGTTTATGTATGATATACGGTCTTAACCAAGGAAAACAAAAGCAACCAAACACCTTGAGATGAGAGTAGATAGGAAGGACTCCATATAGACACTCATGTGGTGTTTTGTTATTTAAAATAGGTTTGGGCAATCGATTGACTAAGTAATTGGCAATGGCAAGAGCCTCTAGCCAATATGTTGGTGGAAGATGGGACTGATGTAATAAGGTAAGTACAGTCTCTACTAAATGTATATGCTTTTGTTCAGATTTGCCATTTTGTTCTGTTGTGTAAGGGCACGAGGTTTGATGTACAATTCCTAATGACTGAATGAAGGTAGCATGTCTGCGATTGATATACTATGTACCATTATCAGTTCGTAGTATTTTTATAGTAGCATTGAACTAATTTTGTATCATAGCAACAAAGGAAACAAAGATATCACACACAGCAGACTTGGTTTTTAAGGGATACACCCAAGAATATCCTGAGTAATCATCAACAAACACAATATAGTATCTATAGTTTTGAAAGGAAGGTACATGACTAGGCCCCCATACATTTGAATGCACAAGTTCGAAAGGGTGCTTGGTAGTAGTATTGGATAGAGGGAATGACAACGTATGTGCCTTTGCAGTATAACAAGATTCACAAACTAAGTTCCTAGTAGTTGGTACATGTAAAGTAGGTACTAAAGACTGAAAAACATTGCTGGAAGGATGACCTAACCTGAGATGCCATAGCTGAGTAGGTGGGAGAGTAGGTGAATTGATACAGTTGTGAGCTTGGGGAGTAGTTGTTAGAAGAGAACATGAAAGAAATGAGTACAACCCATTGCTACAGGGGCCCTTGAACCTGAGCTGTTGAGTTGAATTGTCCAGTATACGAACCTCATCAGAGTTAAAAACAAGAGTGACATTATTATCCTTGACCAATTTATAAACTGAGAAAAGATTTGAAGAAATTCTAGGAACATGTAGCACATTTTTAAGTTGTAAAGAAGTAGAGTTTAGAGATAATATACCATGTCCTGTGTTTGCAATTTGAAGTATTTGTCTATTGCCAACAGACACAGCATCAAATCCTTCATACGGCTGATAGGCAGTCATCTGATTAAGGTCATGAGTGACATGCGAATTAGCTCCAGAGTCAAAAAACCAAGGGTTGTCAGGTGCTGAATGTTGAGTAGACCAACCCATGTGGGTTGGTATAATTTTTGCTTTGCTTTTGCTTTTGCCTTTTGACCAAAAGAAAAGAAAACAAAAAAAAAGAGAAAAACAATTAAAAAAAAAAGGAATGGATAGACCAGCTGGTCTGTCACTTGTTTTCAGAAAAAGTGAGAGTGAGTGAACGAGAGAGAGAGAAAGAAACAGAGAGAGAGAAAGAAGAAGAAGAGCAGAAATTTCAGCCTGCGCCATCTTCATCAAGTTGACGATCGGAAGGTCATTTGTCGTCCGATTGAGCTGAAATTTTACGTGCATGTTCACAACTCATGGGTCTTCTATCTGAACGGTGGAGATCAGATTTGGAGCTCTCTACAGTCCGTTTTTCTGATGTGAACAGTGACAACGTTTTTTGTGATTTCTCTCCTACTTCTTGGTTTAATCTCTTTTGTTGATGCAATGTTTGCAAGAATATGTTATTCATCGTGAATGTATTGTGTATGCCTCTAGTTGTAGCTAGAGAAGACTCTCGTGTACCCATTATTTGTTGATAGTGGAAGTTTTTGGGTGGACTACGGTCCCGTGGTTTTTACTCTCCACGTTGGGGAGGTTTTCCACGTTAAAATCTTGGTGTTGCTTTATTTGCTTGAATTTTCAGATTGGGCAGATTTGTGCATATTGTTGTTAGCTCTATTTGTTGCTTCCTAACAGGTTTATACAAGGTGGGAGGGTGTTATTTCCGCTGTGCATTTGTTGTTTGTGCTTTGATATCGGGTTTCCTCCC
This sequence comes from Ehretia macrophylla, assembly GCA_037974665.1. Lineage (NCBI taxonomy): Eukaryota > Viridiplantae > Streptophyta > Magnoliopsida > Boraginales > Ehretiaceae > Ehretia > Ehretia macrophylla. The sequence goes on from CM075775.1 coordinate 12,280,638, forward strand.
AACAAAGTGGCCTCAGAGCTTGGTTGTTGAATTGTTATTTTGTATAAACAATGGAAGTTAATACAAGTAGAATGATATGTTTGAATGGTTTGAATTATGCCATGTGGAAAAGAAAAATGGAAGACTTGTTGTATGTGAAAGATTATTATCTACCGGTGTTTACTACTGAAAAATCCGTGAGTAAAACTGATGAAGAATGGGAGTTATTTCACAAACAAGTGTGTGGGTATATCAGGACATGGGTAGATGATAATGTGATGAACCACATTAGTGAAGAAACACATGCACGCACATTATGGAACAAACTTGAAGAATTGTATGCACAAAAGTGTGGGAGCAACAAGTTGTTTTTGATAAAACAATTGATAGGTTTGAGATACCGAGATAAAACCCCTATAACTGATCATGTAAATGAATATCTTGGGATTATAAATCAGTTAGCTGCCACTGGAATTAAATTGGATGATGAACTTAAGGGGTTATTGCTTCTTGGTACTTTACCGGACTCATGGGAGACATTTAGAATGTCATTGTGTAACTCAACCCCAGATGGTGAAATCACTTTGAATCTAGCTAAAAGTAGACTTTTAAATGAAGCTAGAAGAAAGTCACACAATTCCTCTTCAGAGTTAGATGCTTTGGTTACTGAATCTAGGGGGAGGAATAAGCAAAAGAGTTCGGGAAATAGAGGAAGTAGTAGAAGCAAGTCAAAAGGGAAGTATAGTAATGTCAAATGTCATCACTGTGGAAAAATGGGTCATATCAAGAGATTTTGCAAAATATTGCAAAATAAAAATAAAAACAAAGATAATGATAAGAAGAAAGATGATGATAGTGGTAAAGATCGAGTTGCTACCACTACACAGGAGTTTTTCATTGTATATGACAGTGATGTTATTAATCTTGCATGTCATGATACATGTTGGGTGATTGACAGTGGTGCTTCTATTCATGCTACTTCTCGAAAGGACTTTTTTATGTCTTATACAGTTGGTAATTTTGGAGTTGTGAAAATGGGTAATGATGGTGTCGCCAAAGTTGTCGGTACAGGAGATGTTTGCTTGGATACTGAAAATGGCAGCAAATTAATTCTTAAAGATGTGAAGCATGTTCCTGATATTAAATTGAATTTGATCTCTGCAGGTAGACTTGATGATGAAGGTTTTCTTAATACCTTCGGTAATGGTCAATGGAAACTTACAAGGGGCTCTATGGTTGTAGCCAAAGGTAAGAAATGCTCAACTTTGTATTTGATGAATTCAAAGGTTTCCAGGAGCATTGTCAATGCAGTGGAAAATGAAGATGCAACAGAGTTGTGGCACAAGAGACTGGGTCACATGAGTGAGAAGGGAATTTCAGTTTTATCCAAGAAGAAAATTTTATCGGGACTAACAGATCCACATATGAGAAAATGTGATCATTGTTTTGCAGGAAAGCAGAACAGGGTTTCTTTCCAGAGTCATCCACCTTCCAGGAAGGAAAATGTACTTGAGCTGGTACATTCGGATGTGTGTGGTCCGATGAAAATTAAAACACTTGGTGGTTCTCTTTACTTTGTGACGTTTATTGATGACCACTCCAGGAAGACTTGGGCTTATACCTTGAAGTCTAAAGATCAAGTGTTGGATGTATTCAAGCAGTTTCAAGCATCCATTGAAAGAGAAACAGAAAGAAAATTGAAATGCATCCGTACAGATAATGGAGGTGAATATTGTGGTCCATTTGACAGGTATTGCAAAGAGCAAGGTATTAGGCATCAAAAGACACCACCAAAGACACCACAGTTGAATGGTGTTGCTGAGAGAATGAATAAAACTTTGATTGAAAAGGTAAAATGTTTGCTTTCACATGCAAATCTACCACATTCATTCTGGGATGAGGCTTTGAATACAATTGTTCATTTGTTGAATCTCTCACCATGTATTCCATTGAAGCTTGATGTTCCTAACAGAGTTTGGACAGAGAAAGATATTTCTTATGATCACTTGCAAGTCTTTGGATATAAAGCATTTGTACACATTTCAAAGGATGAAAGGTCCAAACTTGATGTGAAGACACAATAATGTATATTTATCGGTTATGGTCTTGATGGGTTTGGTTATAGGCTATATGATCCAGTTGAGAAGAAAATTGTCAGGAGCAGAGATATTGTATTTGTGGAGGATCAAATAATTCAGGACATTAGTAAAGCAGATAAAGAGTTACCCCCACCGTCAGATGAATTGACTGATCTTGATATAGTACCTTTAACGCCACCAGCAACAGAGCAGGTTGAAGATGATGATCAAGGTAATTTCCCAAATGTTGATCATGCAGAAAGTCCTACACAGGTTGAGGTAGGTGATGATGATAATCAGCTTGAGATTCCACCAACAGTTCCACTCAGGAGGTCCGTTAGAGATAGACAGCCTTCCACAAGATACTCTTCTGATGAGTATGTTTTATTGACAGATGGAGGTGAGCCTGAAAACTTTGAAGAAGTTATGGATGATAAACATAAAAATGAGTGGATGGAAGCTATGCAAGATGAGATGAAACCTTTGGATGAAAAATGGAGATTTAAGGTGGTGAAGTTGCCTAAAGGCAAAAGAGCTTTGAAAAACAGATGGGTTTACAGGTTAAAGCAACAAGAAAATACTTCACAACCACGATACAAAGCAAGACTGGTTGTGAAAGGGTTCAGTCAGAGAAAGGGTGTTGACTTTGATGAGATTTTCTCTCCAGTTGTGAAAATGTCATCCATTCGAGTTGTTCTGGGTTTGGCTGCTAGTCTTGATCTAGAGATTGAGCAGATGGATGTGAAAACTGCTTTTCTTCACGGTGATTTGGAGGAAGAAATTTACATGGAACATCCAGAGGGGTTCAAAGAAAAAGGAAAAGAGGATTATGTGTGTAAACTGAAGAAAAGTCTTTATGGCTTGAAACAAGTACCTCGACAATGGTATAAGAAGTTTGAGTCTATTATGGGGGAGCAAGGCTACAGGAAAACTTATTCGGATCATTGTGTCTTTTCTCAAAAATTCTCTGATGATGATTTTATTATCTTGTTGCTATACGTTGATGATATGTTGATTATTGGCAGGAATTCTTCAAGAATTGAAAGGTTGAAGAAACAATTGAATAAGTCTTTTGCTATGAAAGACTTAGGACCGGCAAAGCAGATTCTTGGCATGAGAATCAATCGAGACAAAAATGGAAAAAATGTGTATTTGTCACAGAAGAAGTACATCGAGAAAGTACTTCAAAAGTTCAACATGGATAAAGCTAAAGTGGTTAGTGCTCCTCTTGCTACTCACTTTAAGTTAAGTGCTCAACAATGTCCTTCTACAGATGAAGAAAAAAAAGATATGCAAAATGTTCCATATTCTTCAACAGTAGGAAGTTTGATGTATGCTATGATGTGTACACGGCCAGACATAGCACATGCAGTTGGTACGGTGAGTCATTTTCTCTCAAATCCTGGGAGAGAACACTGGAATGCAGTGAAGTGGATTATGAGATATCTTCGAGGCACATCCAAACTAAGACTCTGCTTTGGATGTGAGAAGCCTGTGCTTGTGGGTTTCACAGATGCTGATATGGCTGGAGATGTTGATACTCGTAAGTCTACTTCAGGTTACTTGATTACCTTTGCAGGGGGAGCTGTGGCATGGCAATCGAGATTGCAAAAGTGTATTGCCCTTTCCACCACTGAAGCGGAGTTCATTGCAGCAACTGAAGTATGCAAGGAATTACTATGGATGAAAAAGTTTCTGGAAGAACTTGGGTTTGAGCAAAATGAATATGTCTTGTATTGCGACAATCAGAGCGCAATACATCTTGGTAAGAATTCTTCATTTCATTCAAGATCGAAACATATTGATGTAAGGTACCATTGGATCAGGGATGTTTTGAATTTGAAGTTGTTAAAACTTGAAAAAGTTCACACAGATAACAATGGCTCCAATATGTTGACGAAGGTGTTGCCAAGAGAGAAGCTTGAGATATGTCGTTTGGTTGCCGGGTTGATTGACCCACCCACATGAGTTGGTGGGGGAGTTTGTTGAGTAGACCAACCCATGTGGGTTGGTATAATTTTTGCTTTGCTTTTGCTTTTGCCTTTTGACCAAAAGAAAAGAAAACAAAAAAAAAGAGAAAAACAATTAAAAAAAAGGAATGGACAGACCAGCTGGTCTGTCACTTGTTTTCAGAAAAAGTGAGAGTGAGTGAACGAGAGAGAGAGAAAGAAACAGAGAGAGAGAAAGAAGAAGAAGAGCAGAAATTTCAGCCTGCGCCATCTTCATCAAGTTGACGATCGGAAGGTAATTTGTCGTCCGATTGAGCTGAAATTTTACGTGCATGTTCACAACTCGTGGGTATTCTATCTGAACGGTGGAGATCAGATTTGGAGCTCTCTACAGTCCGTGTTTCTAATGTGAACAGTGATAACATTTTTGGTGATTTCTCTCCTACTTCTTGGTTTAATCTCTTTTATTGATGCAATGTTTGCAAGAATATGTTATTCATCGTGAATGTATTGTGTATGCCTCTAGTTGTAGCTAGAGAAGACTCTCGTGTATCCATTATTTGTTGATAGTGGAAGTTTTTGGGTGGACTACGGTCCCGTGGTTCTTACTCTCCACGTTGGGGAGGTTTTCCACGTTAAAATTTTGGTGTTGCTTTATTTGCTTGAATTTTTCAGATTGGATAGATTTGTGCATATTGTTGTTGGCTCTATTTGTTGCTTCCTAACAGGTTTATGCAAGGTGGGAGGGTGTTATTTCCGCTGTGCATTTGTTGTTTGTGCTTTGATATCGGGTTTCCTCCCAACACTGAAGACATAGGTTGATAGTGTGCAGCCAATGCTTGCTTATTCAGTTTACTACTTGCATAACCTATTGTATCCAGACGAGGCAAATAGTCCAGTGTAATATGATTTGGTTTATTGCAAGTTTGACAAAACACCTTCTGTCCAGAATCATAGCCGCTAAAGTTTTTGTTGCTATTAGCATTCTGATAGCCAGGAGCTGCATTCGGTTGAGGTGAATATGCTTGAGTAAAGTAACCTTCTCGCATACCACCTCTGGTGTTCCTACCACCTCGATTATTCTAGTTCTTGCCTCGACCTTTTTGTGAACCATAATTGTACACTTTTTGAGTGTTAAGCATAGTATGAATTTCTCTAGATGAAGCATTAGCTCTAGTCATTGACTTAGCAGACTGAAGATGTAGTTCTTCAGACAAAAGCAAGCTTGAGAGTTCAGAAATAGTAACTGGATCTTTGTGAACTCGAATTGAAGAGCGAATAGATTCATACTCTGATGGTAGACCTTTGAGGATATACAATACTAGATCACCTTCATCAATTGTTGTGGAAACACTTGCAAGATTATTTGTGAGTGTTTTCACTTGATCAAGATAAGCTTGCATACTCTGCGAACCTTTGGTAAGGGTGTAGAGCTTCATCTTCAGTTGATGAAGATGAGGTCGATTGAGAGATTGAAAACGCTTCTCTAAAGCAGTCCAAATTTCTGATGAGGTTGTAAGAAGAAGAATTTGTTGTTGGACCGCAGAAGAAATTGATGTACAGAGACATGATTGCAAGTGTTGATCGATTATCATCCATCGATCATACTCTGGATTTGAGTTCACTGAGCCGTCATCATTCTTGAGCTTTGGTGGTGGACATGGATGAGCACCAGTAACATGATCAAGAAGACGATTTGCTTTGAGAATTCTCTGTAATTGAGCTCGCTAAGTGATATAGTTTATGTTATCGAGTTGTACTCGAACTAGTGAACTCCAATTTTGAATCAGTAGCTTTAAGCCAGAAGGTAGCTCTTCTTCTTCTGCCATTGTTGAACTTTGAAGTTAAAAAAAAAATGTAGTAGAAAGAAAGGATCGAAGAAGAAAACGGCTAAGTATATACAGTGGCTCTGATAACCATAACAGAAATTGAGAGACAAAAAATATCTCATTTGCATTTAGTAAAAATGAGTTGATTACATAATATCTCAGCTGAGCTTGCTATTTATAGACCTCTTGTAATGAGTGCCAGCTAATGTACAGCTATCAAAATATCTAACTGCCTTGCTAACCACTCTGTTAACTAACTAATCAATTGAGCTCAGCTCGGTCAAGAAGCTTCTCTTGCAGCTATGATGATGGACTCTGCTTATCAACTACGTAATTGGCCTGACTATGAACGTGTCTAAAAGTTATGACTAAGATTTGAGGATAGGATAGTATGAAAGTTGTGGACGATGGAAGACAATGTCCAATATAATCAGACTCTGAATTAATCTTGAAAGACTCGAGCATTATTATCAGTTTCTACCAAATAGTTGGAAAGCCCAAAAGAAGACACCATCAAGCAAGCAAGTTGACACGCCAATGCTTTCACCTGAGCTGAAGATTTAAAATGATTATGTACTGCTCTAACAATGACCTGACCCATATGATCCCGACAGACAGAAGCCACACCAACAGATTGTTTCTTGTTAAGAAAAGACGTTGTACAGTTAAATATCAGGTAACCCAAAGAAGTAGGGTCCCAATGGAGATTATAGCTAAACTCTATTATCGATTGATGAGCTATGCGCTGCGTAAGGGAACATTGCTCTAAGTCTAGTTCATGGAGGAAGAAGAGAGCTTCAAAAACTGCCTTAAGAGCATCTGGTTTTGTCCCATCAAAGATAGAGGTATTACGACCTGTTAAGAGATAGCTCGTCCTTATCGCTTTGGTTATATTTTGAATTGCTGCTCATTCAGTTTGTTTGTTGTAACTTATCAACACTATCACCTAGTTTATAGGATATCTTTATTTTTGAATCATAGCTCTAAAGCTATATATTGATGTAAACACAGTATGTGGAATACAAGCTTTTCAGCCATATCAACTGTTGCTAAACTCTTATATGGTATCCAGAGCTAATTTGACTCCAACGAGAAAACAATCTTTTTTTTTTCGATCCTCCATCTGCTCTGCTGCTCAATGGCTACCACTAACAGCTCTAGCGCCCCTGTTATATCCTCCTCCTCAATCGTTGATGGGGTCATTGTCATCAACGCTGCTGCACAGCTCCCTCTTAAGCTTACTCCTCATAATTATCCTGCTTGGAAGGCTCAATTCGATGCCTTGTTAATTGGCTATAACCTTACTGGTTATCTTGATGGTTCTGAATCTTGTCCACCAGCCAATATTCTTGACAATAATAAATCTATTCCCAATCCTTCTCATGGTCATTGGGTCCGTCAAGATAAGTTTCTGCTTCATGCTATTTTGGCATCTCTCTCTTAAAAAATTTGTCACTCTCTGCACCTCTGCCACGACGTCTAAGGAAGCTTGGGACAAGCTTCGCAAATTGTATGCCAACAAGTCTCGTTCCAGGATCATGAACTTAAAGGAAAAATTGACCAACATCTCTCGTGGCGCCCAACCCGTTTCCGACTATCTGTAGACGATTCGCAGTTTGGCTGATGAATTAGCACTTGTTAATGCTCCAATCAGCGACGATGATCTTACCATCTTTGCTCTCAACGGTCTTGGTACTGGTTTCAAGGAAATTTCAGCAGCACTTCGTGCCAGGGACACGCCTATTTCTTTTGAAGAACTTCATGACAAACTTGTGGAGCATGAAGTTTCTTTGACTCGTGAAGATGCACGGTCCAGTTCTTCATTGCTTACTGTTCACAGTACCCGCCCTTCATCCAATTTTTCGTCTCGCAATGATCATGCCACTCAGCCCTCGGGTCACAAAGCTAACAAAAATTCCAATCAAGGTGGTGGCAATCAGTGGCGTAAACACCACAATTCCAATAGTTCTGGGAACAGATCAACCATCATATGTCAGTTTTGTGACAAAAAGGGCCACACAGCCAAACAATGTTACACGGCCAAAAGATTGATGCAACAGCCAGTCGCTAATAACACCTCTACTCGCACTGTTTCTGCTCAAAATTGGCTTCTTGATTCTGGTGCTTCGCATCATGTCACGTCTGATTTATCTAATCTGACATTACATCAACCGTATGAAGGACCTGATAGCTCGTCCTTATCGCTTTGGTTATATTTTGAATTGCTGCTCATTCAGTTTGTTTGTTGTAACTTATCAACACTATCACCTAGTTTATAGGATATCTTTATTTTTGAATCATAGCTCTAAAGCTATATATTGATGTAAACACAGTATGTGGAAGACAAGCTTTTCAGCCATATCAACTGTTGCTAAACTCTTATACGACCACACCAAAATGCCCAACACAAGAGAGATACCAAATTGACAGCATAGACCCTCTGATACCCATCATCTATACATCATTGTATAATCTGCAATAGCCATTGATCAAAGCGCGTAATTCCAAATCCATTTTTGCAAAAGGGGATGCAAACTAGTACCTAGCCTTCCATGGGCTCCGAAGAAGAAGGTGCTCAATTGATTCATCTTCTTCTTAATAGATTGTACAGCATCGCGAGCTAGGTTTGCACAATGACTCTAGAATAAATTTTTTTGTACAAGCAAGGGTTCCTCGATATTGGTTTATGAAAGAATGAAATACTTGAACAACCGAAACAGCCATGCTTCTCTCTCTCTACCCTTAACCCTCTCGGTGCATGATAGCCTTGCTATCGTGCGCTGCCTCCTACCTCATTATTCTTCCTTCTTCCCCTCTCATTTCTCTTCTCTCTTTCTTGGCCTATTGCCTTATGTCTAAGGGGAAGCACCGCATGAGTACGAGGTCCTTGTCCAGAGTTTCTCAAAGGACCTCAGGTAAAGTGCAAGTTACAGATGAGATGAAAACTTTTCATTCATCTTCAGTGCCGAATAGTCCTAGATCTGTGCAGAATGAGGTCCCTTGTTCTATTGAAGCTGAGATTCCTAAGTTAGAGGGCGAGAAGTTTCATCCCCATACCTCAGTTGTGGGAGAATCTAGCTCTTCTAAAGCTAGCTCATCCCAACCTGCACAGCCACTACCATAAGTCGCAGGCTCGCCGATTTTCCAACGTCAACAAGTACTTAGTGATTCTGTGGTTCCTAAATCTTGGAAAAATCTTTTCGAAGAAAACTTTAAAGAATCACTCAAACTTGAGTGTAAGAGCTAGATGTTGATACTAATGGCGAAGTGATTATCCGAAAGGATGTTATTGATGAGGGTAGAGCTTACCGGGAATCTTGTCTTGTAGGCCAATTTTTGGATAAAAGTCCTTCCTTTTACTTTTTTAGGGCCATGCTTGAATCGCAATGGCAGAAATTTGGCAAGGTGAGATTAAAACCGGGCTACAGGACCTTTACATGTTCCGATTTGAAGACAAAGATAAATGTCGTAAGGTCCTTGAGCAGTTTTGGCACATTAACAACAAATCGTTGCTTCTTCATAGGTGGAAGCCAAACACGCAGTGGGAGGAATTCAGGTTTGATAACATTCCTGTGTGGGTAAAGCTTAGGAACGTCCCTCCTGTTATGTGGACTAGGAGAGGTTTAAGTCTTCTAGCTAGTGCATTGGGCGAGCCACTTCAGATGGATTCAGCAACTGAAGCTAAAACCAGGCTCAGTTATGCTAAAATTTGTGTTAAAATCGACCTGAAAAAAGAGCTCACGGAGTCGATCCCTCTAGATATGGGGTAGGGGAACGTGGTGAAGGTGGAAGTGGAGTATACTCGGAAGCCACAATGGTGCGAGTATTATAATAAACTGGGACATTTAGGCTCTAAATGTCAAAAGACCAAGTAGATTTGGATGGACACAGGCAATCTTGTTAATCAAGTGAATCAAGAGCCGAATCTACATGATTTAGCAGCACAAAGAGAGAAGGTTGTGAATCAAGTTAAGGATGTAGTTGGGAATTCTCAACAGAATGGTTGGACTGACGTTTAGCGAAAGAATCGCGCCACTACAACAGGACATAGCGTGTCCCCTGTTAGGAATTCATCTTCTAAAAAGAAAGCTCATGGTAGTCATTCTCTTCGCAAATCAAGAGTTGGTAATTTTACTGAGCTCTCTAACAAGTTCAATGCCTTGGAATCTGAACACATTCCCCATGGTGAATTGATCAAAGAGTTCAAGGTTCCCTATAAATCAGTGGATAATCCACAAGAAACACCTGGTCCTCCTGACAAATCTCTATGAATATTAGAGCCTGGAATGTGCGAGGGATGAATAAAGCCTTTAAACTTAAAGAGATCCAGTATTTAATAAGGCGAATGAACCTTAGTATTTTTGGGTTACTTGAAACAAAAATCAAGCCTATCAACGCCCAGAAGATTATTGTTAAAGGGACAAAAACAAAGTCAACTGCAAGCTTGTTGAAGATAATGGCCAAGCCATTCTCTGCAGCGTTTTCTTGCCAGGTAGTTCACACCCTTGGTTTATTTGTTTTGTCTATGAATATTGGGAAAAGAGGAAGTTGTGTTCATGTATTGTTGAATGGAGTAACAAAGTTTGGTAACTTCCCCTTCTGTGCTTTAGGAGACTTCAATGAAATCTTGAGAATTAAGGAGAAATTGAGATGTAATGCACTGCCTATTGGGGCGATTGAATTCAATGAATGTATTGAAGGAGCAGAGTTGATTGAACGTCACTTTGTTGGGCCAAAATTTACCTGGAGTAATAATGTTAGAGGGGACTGTGTTAAGGCCAGTAAGTTGGATCGGGCTTTGGTTTTAGTCCTTCGAGGACTTTCGTCTTCATGTGGAAATGCCCTCTGTTTTAGACGATACTCCACTGATTTTGTCTATTCTAAGAGAGCAGGTTAGGAAAGTTATACTATTCAGGTTCTACAACGGCTGGACCTCTCATGATAACTTCTCTCAAGTAGTGGAAAGGGCTTAGTCTCCAAGTGTTGAACGAGTTCCAATGTATCGGTTCACACAGAAGTTAAAAACTCTCAAGATTGCATTGAACCAATTCAACCAGAATCATTTCAAGAATTTGGATAGTACTATTAATGATCATAGGTACAACTTATCCATTGTGCAGGATTGTATTCTCAATGGTTTCAGTTCTGATCAAACATTGGAATAGAAGCAGCTGATGCGTGGTCAACTTGAGAGTGCTTTGTCTAAAGAGGATTCGATTCTCAGGCAGAAGGAAAGGGTGCATTGATTGAAGGGGGGTGACAAAAGCTCTTCTGTTATGATGGTAATTGCGACTGACAAGAACAGAGCAGAAATGGAGCAAGAAAAGATAAAATTTAGCTAAGAGAAAATAAGAGTGTTTTTCATTACTTCAATAGAGAGAACATTTCCTATATATAGATGTAATGTGCCTAGCACTTCTTGGATGAATTCCTTCTAACAGAAAACAGTTGTAACAAACTTCCTAGCTGTAGCTACTGTATTTGCTAAGGCATAAAATCATCCCAGTGGCTGGGCCTTGCTCTGATGCGTGACCCTCTCCTTGGGCCAGTAGCTGCTTGTTCATTTTGGCCCACATACCGTGGGCTTCGCACAGCTGGGCTGGAATCAACTATAACAATACCCCCCTCTGGAAGAGGAACCTTGTCCTCAAGGTTCAAAGATGGAAAAGACTTGCGAACTTCCTGAATGTCCATCCATGTAGCATCCTCAGGTGGAAAATGTTGCCACAAAATGAGAACCTGTTGATGTGGCTGGCCTTGTTGCATAATAGTTCGAGTTGCCAGAACCTGTTGAGGCTCCATGTGAGGCACAGTAGGATAGGGCGGAATGGTGATTGGCTGCTGACTATTAGGAGTGAAACCAACTGCTTTCTTCAGCAAAGAAACATGAAAAACATTGTGGATTCGAGCAGTGTCTGGGAGTTGCAGTCTGTAGGCGACAGGCCCAACTCGTTCAATGATAGTAAAAGGACCAAAAAACTTTCGGTTCAGCTTTTGATTTCCATGCCCACAGACCGTGCTTTGCCTGTAAGGCTGCAAATGAACTAGCACCCAATCTCCCACTGAGAATTCTTTATCAATGCGCTTTTTATCAGCCTGACGTTTCATGCGCTCTTGGGTGAGTTGTAAGTTATGCTTGAGCTGAGACAGTATGACATCCCTCTGCCGAATTCATTATCCAAATTGGCATTGGATGTAGAATAAGGCAGATAGCTACTCAAAGTTGGAGGATGTCTGCCATACACCACGAGAAAAAGTGTCATACCCGCAGAAGTATGGAAAGTCGTATTATACCAATACTCAGCCCACGGAAAAAACTTGGCCCACAACTTCGGAGTGTCCATAACAAAACAACGTAAATAAAGTTCCAATGTGCGGTTGAGTCTCTCGGTTTGGCCATCTGATTGGGGATGATACGAGCTACTCATATTCAAGGAAGTTCTATGCAATTTAAACAATTCATTCCAGAAAGAACTAATGAATAACTTGTCTCGATCACTTACGATAGAGCGTGGCATACCATGTAGACGCACCACCTCTTTCATAAAGAGATTCGCCACCTTGGCGCTTGTCGAATGTGGTCCTAATGGTATAAAATGGGCATATTTCGACAAACGGTCCACCACTACTAGAATCTCAACATACCCCCGTGATACCGGCAATCCTTGTATGAAATCCAATGACACATCCTCCCACACCTGAGTTGGAATTGGAAGAGGCTGAAGCAACCCGGCCGGGGCTAAACTGCTAGTTTTTGTTTGTTGACAAACCAAGCAATTCGCCACATATGTTTGCACATCACGACGCATGTTCTTCCAATAACAGTTTGCAGCTATCCGTTGGTACATTCGAAGGAAACCGGGATGGCCCCCAACTGGAGAATCATGAAATTCAACCATGGCTGCCTTTTGCAACGACTGTGGAATGACCAACCTGTTTCGAAACTATAAGAGTCCTTCATGACTAGTATAGCCTGGCAACGTAGAAGGTTGGCTCTGTAGTTGTTCGTGTAAGTGGAGGAGTTGTTGCTCTTGTTGGTTGACAATTCTCAATTGGTCCAAAAAATGTATACGAACCGTAGAAAATGCTTGAAAATGTGCCTCCGGTGGGTGTTGAGAGAGAGCATCGGCGACAACATTTTCTCGGCCTGGTTTGTACTCAATGCGAAAGTCGAAACCCAATAACTTAGTTAACCAGCGCTGCTGATCAAGTGTATGAATCTTCTCATCCATCAATGCCTTCAAACTAATTTGATCAGTGCGAACAACAAAGTGGCGACCTAAAAGGTATTGACGCCATTTTACAATTGCCGCCGTAATCGCCATCATCTCACGCTGGTATGTTGAGGCAGCCTGCATGCGGGGACTAAGTTTCTGATTGAAATAGGCAATGGGTCTATTCTCTTGCAATAAAGCACCACCTATGCCGATTCCTGATGCATCAGTCTCAACAATAAAAGTTTTAGTAAAATCAGGCAATGCCAATATAGGAGCCGAGACCAGGGCTTGTTGTAAGTCCTGAAAGGCCTGTGCCGCTGCAGGAGTCCAAACAAATGCATTAGCTTTAATAAATCAGTGAGAGGAGCAGCCAGCTTAACATAACCTTTGATAAAACGCCTATAATAGCCTGATAGACCCAAGAACCCACGGAGACTCTTGAGACTATGTGGTTTGGGCTACCCGAGCACGGCCTGCACTTTACTTGGGTCCATTGCAACCCCGGTATGTGATATAATGTGTCCCAAGTAATCAACCTGTTGTTGAGCAAAAAGACATTTAGACTGTTTGGCATAGAAACAGTTAGCACGCAATGTATCCAAAACCAAACCCAGATGCTGCAAGTGTTGAACCCAATCCGCACTATACACCAAAATATCATCAAAGAACACCAATACAAATTTGCGCAAATAAGGACGAAACGTATCATTCATCAAGGCTTGAAAAGTAGACGGGGCATTAGTTAAGCCAAAAGGCATTACGAGAAACTCGTAGTGCCCATCATGAGTACGAAACGTCATATTATGCACATCCTCCGCTTGGTCTCGAATTTGATGGTAGCCAGAGCGTAAATCCAATTTGGAAAAATACTTCGCCCCATGCAACTCATCCAACAACTCATCCACCATTGGAATCGGAAAGCGATCCTTCACTGTTACCGCATTGAGGGCACGGTAATCAATACAAAAACGCCAAGTGCTATCTTTTTTTTTTACTAGCAACACCGGGGACGAAAACGGACTAGTACTTGGTCTAATAATGCCCTCTGCCAACATTTCTCGAACCAAGCGTTCCATCTCTGTTTTCTGAAAATATGGATACCTGTATGGTTTGACATTAATTGGAGCAGTATGCGGTTGTAGATGGATGGCATGATCCTGACTACGTTGTGGGGGCAAACCATGTGGAGGTGCGAGTACATCGCCATATTCAATTAGCAATTTCTGAACATCATCGTGAACGGGTAACGAAGTGACAGCCTGATCAGTCATGGTTGTCAAGCTATAAAATGCAGCCACAGACCCAGTCGACGCCATGCGTTTAACACCCTTATACTGTATCTCCATTAATGAAGGAGTAACACCACCTTGAAGGCAGACCTCCACCCCATCCGCATAGAACTTCATTGTAAAGTTTGCGTAATCATGCACTACGGGCCCCAAAGTAGCAAGCCATGCCACACCCAAAACGACATCCGACCCTTCCAACGGTAACACATACAGATCGGTAGTCACCACATGACCCTGAATCTCCAGTGGAACTTGCCGCACACACCCGGCACTCAATAGTTTCTGCCCATTACCAACCGCCACAGACAATTTATGAGTAGTCTCTATTGGTAAATTTAAAAAGTTAGCCACCCTTGTCTGAACAAAATTGTGAGTACTGCCACCATCTATCAAAACTTGCACGGAATGTCCCGCAAGGTTGCCGCTGAAACGTAACGTAGTTGGAGTATGAGTACCGGAGAGGGCATTTAATGAAATTTTTGGTGCGGCTCCAAACTCCTCCAGTTGCAATGCGTCAGCTAACTACTCATCGCTCGCCGATTCGGTGAAATCCTCATCCCCCTCAACCAAGAAAAACTGTGGTTTTGTTTTACATCGATGACCCGGCATATACTTTTCATCACAGTAGTAACAGAGGCCTTTATCGCGCCTAGCTTGCATTTCTTTAGGTGTAATACAACGGGTTATGTATGGAGATGGAGCTATATGAGGTAAGTGTGAAGTAAGAGGCTGATGTTGGGAAGTAGGCACGTGGGAAGTAACGTTGGGTATAACTGGTGGATTATAGTGAAGGACAGTGGGGTTATGTTTGTGAGTGGATGATGGCTGCTGTGTAAAAATTGGGACTGATGTGGAATCATTGTAAGTGTTTGGATTGTGGGAAAAAAATTTGGGCCTCGAAGAAAACTTACGTTGGTCATGAAGCTTTGCTTCCTGCAATTTGGCAAGCCCAATAGCCTGGGTGAGATTTGCTGGACGAAGGGCCATAACTTCAGCCCGTACATCACTACGTAATCCTGCAACAAAACAACTCAACAGAAACAATGGAGGCAGGCCCATGGTCCGATTAGAAAAAGCCTCAAATTGGGTCTGATACTGTTCAATTGTGGATGTCTGAACTAATTTAGAGAGAGCCCCTTGATGATCCTCAAACTCCGTTGGGCCAAAATGAATTTCCAAGGCCCGTGTAAATTGATCCCAAGTCACAAACTGCCGATTCTTACTCATCCATTGAAACCATGCCAAAGCTCGACCATCCATATGAAAAGAACTAATCAGGAGACGTTGATCATCTGGCGTATTATGATACGCAAAGAAATGTTCAGCCTTAAAGATCCATCCCATCGGATCGTCGCCATCAAAACGAGGGAAATCCAACTTCATAGGACGAGTTTGAGAAGCAGAAAGGCCCGTTTGACCCAAGGAACTCATATGACCCAACTGGCTAATATGACCCTGGGGACTGAGTTGCCCAATCTGAATTGAACCCATCGGTGAAGGCAGAGCAACACTCGGATACTGAGCACTAACCCCCTGAAATGGAACTCCGTTAGAAATCCCCAAAGACCACACCGGTGTCGGCAACGAAGGAAATGAAGAAGAAATAATAGGTGGCATGCAAAATGGTGTAGTAAATTGAAGACCCGAGGTGGGTATTGTAAGTGGAGGTGGTAAGGCGGTTAAGGGCGGTGGTGAGGTACTCGTCGGCGATGGTAATGGCGGTCTGTCATGTAACAGCTTCAAAGTCCTCTCCAGCTTCCCATCTAATGTTGAAATTTTGAAAATGAGCTCTCCCATAGAGTGCTGCTGCTCATCCAATCGCTGAGACTGAGCTTCGGTAACCTCCTGGACCTTCTTCATGTTATCATCAAGCGACTTCAAACGAGTGCCGTCAGCCATGAAAGCCGACGAACAACTCAATGAAAGCACCAATTGTTATGATGGTAATTGCGACTGACAAGAACAGAGCAGAAATGGAGCAAGAAAAGATAAAATTTAGCTAAGAGAAAATAAAAGTGTTTTTCATTACTTCAATAGAGAGAACATTTCCTATATATAGATGTAATGTGCCTAGCACTTCTTGGATGAATTCTTTCTAACAGAAAACAGTTGTAACAAACTTCTTAGCTGTAGCTACTGTATTTGCTAAGGCATAAAATCATCCCAGTGGCTGGGCCTTGCTCTGATGCGTGACCCTCTCCTTGGGCCAGTAGCTGCTTGTTCATTTTGGTCCACACACCGTGGGCTTCACACAGCTGGGCTGGAATCAACTATAACATCTTCTTACTTTCACAAAGTCATTAGAGGGCGTAAATCCAGGAATAACATCTCTACGCTCATCAACTCGTTTGGTAATCATACTAATTCTATGGAAGAGGCGAAAAATACTATTCTCAACTATCATCGCAACCTCCTTGGAACTAGCAGAATCTGTGATGAACAACTTTCAATTGATGATCTTGTGTCCATTCTGGGTAAAGCTGTGGGGAAGGATCAAAGGGTTGTTCTCACTACCACTGTTACTAACAGTGAGATCAAAGAAGCCCTTTCCTCTATTCATGATAGCAAATCGCTGGGACATGATGGGTATCCAGCTCACTTCTTCAAGAACTCTTGGGATTTTATTGGTGTTGACTTGTGTGAAGCTGTTAGATCTGCACTAGACGAGGGTAAAATTCTCAACGAAATTAACACGACTACTATCTATTTGATTCCGAAGGTTGAGAACCCTTCCCATGTCCAGGACTTCTGACCAATCTCCTATCGCAATGTCATTTATAAGTGCATTTCGAAAGTTATTTCCAATTGGTTGAAGCCCATACATGACTCAATTATTTCATTGAATCAAGCCACTTTTATTCCTGGGAGAAGGATCATTGATAATGTGCTTATGGCTCAGGAGCTTGTCAAAAATTATGGGAGGAAAAGGATTAGTCCAAGATGCATTATTAAAATCAATATTATGAAAGCATATGACTCCATTGATTGGAAATTCATTATCTCTTGCCTCAAAGCCTTCAAGTTTCCTGATATCTTTATCAAATGGGCAAAGATGTGCATTACTTCTCCTTCATACTCAGTGGATACCAATGGTCAAATGGAGGGTATCTTCCAAGGGAAGAAAAGGTTTCCGTCAAGAAGATCCAATCTCACCCTATATCTTTGTTTTGTGTGTAGAAGTCCTTTCTCAGTTACTTTACAAAGGCTCGATGATAAAAGGGTTTGATTTCCATTTAAAGTGTGAGAAGTTGCAACTCAATCATTTAGCTTTAGCGGACGACTTGCTCATTTTCTCTAAATCTAACACTCAATCTTTTAGCATTATTAGCAAAGCTCTCCCTATTTTCTCAAGGATTTTAGACCTATATATCAACAATCTGAAGATTGAAATTTATATTGGTGGGTACAATGATAATATGAAGTCTCTTCTAGATGATTTTCTTAACATTAAATTGGGAAAACTGCCAATGAAGTATCTTGTATCACACTGATTACAAGTATGCTCAACAAATAAATTTGTCATCAACTCTGCTCTAGAATCACTGCTCGTATCGACCATTGGGCAAATCGTTGGTTGTCCTTTGCTGGTAAAGTACAGCTTCTTAAATCAGTTTTGACGAGTATCACTCTGTACTGGTGCAATGTTTTCCTCCTACCTAAAGGAGTTATCAAAAACATTGAAAGAAAGTGTGCTGCATTTCTTTGGAAAAGTGTAGGGGACGAAGCAAGGAGACAAAAGTAGCTTGGCAAAATCTCTGTTTGCCACTAACTGAAAGTGGTTTAGGCATTCGTAGGCTTAATGAAATCAACTAGGTTGCTATTCTTAAGCTCTTATAGCATACTTATACTGATGATCATTCCATTTGGGGAGCTTGGGCCAACAAAGTTCTCCTTAACTATGTCAATATCTAGAGTATTGATATCTCATCTAATGCTACCTGGACATGGAAAAATTTGCTCAAGTGTAGAGAGATTGCTACTAATTTTGTGAGGCGTAAAGTGGGGAATGGTAAGAGAAAATGGCTTTACTCGGATCATTGGTTTCCATTGGGGAGACTTGTGGATTATGCTACTGCCAACAATATTACTCTTCCAGCTGAATATTCTAATGCAAAAGTTGAGCAATTTATTTACTTGGGTCAAAGGTCTTGGCCAAGGAATTTGTATTTTATGTACTAGTTGGTGAGCTCCCTTTCCTCATGCAGAAGTGATAATACTGTTTGATGGTTTACTGACATTGAGGGCAAGTTCAATTCTTCCTCCACCTAGAACCAAATCAGAGGCAGAAGTAATAAGGTGCAATAGGCAAGTTTGATTTGGGATAAGGCAATGATTCCAAAATAGGGCTTTTGTGCTTGGTTGATGTGCCTTGACCGCAACTATACAAAGGAAAGACTTCTTTGCTGGGGCGTCACCAATGATGCTAATTGCGAGTTTTCTGGCCTTGGTATGGAGAGTTGAGACCATTTGGATTTAGAAGCATTTCTGTCTCATCTTCAACATGAAGAATTTGAATGTTCACTAGGAGTTAATCCTAATTAGGCTTTGTAGAGCTTGTCGAAAGAAGAGTCTCAAAGCGGATTTAGCAAAGTCAACTTTCTGTGCATGTGTATACTAGATCTGGCAAGAAAAGAATAGTAGAGTTTATGGCTTAGGTGCCAACACAGAAAAGCAAATTATTGAGAAGGTTCTTTTGGATGTCAGACAAATGATTGTTCTTCAAGTAAATATGTGGATAACATAGTGATGCAACTTGGTGGGCGTGTGAAAAATGTGTAAAATTAACCAAGTTAAAATACCCACAAATGCACAAATCTTCGTAGTGTAGTGTGCTATGAATGCGGAATCGTACCACAAGAAAGCTCGTTAGTTAAGTTAATGAAGTAGTGTGAAAGTGTTAAAGCGCTTAAGTGACAGGTTTGTAGATTTGTTTGAGTGACGTGCTAAAATGTAAATTATTTTACAACTAACTAAATTATCTAAGTTAAGCTAAGTATTAGTGGAATACGAGAAGTGGTGATCTAGGGGTCCAATATGTAAATGAGGCAATTAATCTAGGCTCGGCATCCAGGTTATCTAATTCTATGCAAGGACTTAAGCTACAAGCATACACCCGCTAAAGTTAAAAGCTATAGACCTAGTTAATCTACTTAGTTTATTTTAACCAAGTACAACAAGGCAAACTAAACTAAGGAATTAACCTTACAGATAAAAACTATGGTACAACCTATAGTTTCATGGAATATATGGTACAACCTATAGATTCATGATTAAAACAATTATATGGCACGAAAGTAACACAATCATAATATCAACTACAAGCATGATATTATGACACGAAAGTAAATCAATCATAACATCTACTTAAAAGCATTGCGTATGAAAGACAATACTGAATTAAAGCAAGCCATACATTGCAATTTAGAATTGAATAAACTGAATCTGAGACCATATATTAAAAGACTAACATTTACAATATTCTCCCCTAGATATCAATCTACTCAGAAATAAATGAATACGAGTTATGTAAATAAAAGAAAGTTAAGAAATGCTCATCCATATTGACGAACGCGTATTTCTAATTCCCGAAATTTGAGCAGAGGTCCGACGCAGAATAGCTATTCGGGCGGAACTAATTTCTCCCGAATAAGAGCTACTAGGGATGAATTTTCCCCGAATAAGAGCTTTCCTATTAAAAGCTATTCGGGCAGAACTTCTCCCGAATAATAACTACTTGGGTGGGATTTCTCCCTTAAAGTAACTATTCAACAAAATTTTTTCCGAATAAGAACTACCTAGGTGAGATTTCCACCGTATCCTACCGATTTAAATTAACTAATTAACTACAAATAAAAATTAAAACTAACTAGAATTAACTTAAAATTATGCCAAAAATATTGACAATATTCCAAAATTAATTACAAAATTCTCAAAGGGTTGATGCCCTATTTATAGGCAAAATTATGAAAAAAAAAAGTTGACTTTTTGTATTTGTTGACTTTGACCGGATCGTTGACCGTGGCATTTTTGGGTGTTTTTCACAGTTTTGACCCTCCAAATGGTGGAATTTGGCTAAAATCTTACTGCGCGCAGGACAACAATATGATTTGCCAAAAACGGACATGGGTCACTATTCAAGATTATCTAGGTAAATGTTCCAAGTCCGATTTCATGCTAGTTTTGGCCAAATTTCTTCTCTATGAGCTTCATGCTTCCACTGTTTCTCGTGCTTCCCCATTCTTACTTCTTGACTTGCAATTGGATCATTTTGGGCCTGATTCTTCACTTTTTAATATTTTTTTACATTGCATCGAAAGTGTCAAAGTGTTGCATTTATTCTAGAGTTAAGATGCAAATGTAGTACAAATACCATGGTTTGAGAGTTGCAAATACAGTCACATCAACATCCAATCACGGTGTTCAAAAATAATGAAGTTCGATTAAATGTTGTACAATTTAAAAGAGAGACGTATGTGTGTGTATAAATGAAAGCATAACTAAATTACAAAATTATATGGCAAAAAAGATAAGGATAATGTATGTCCAACGTATAGGTTTCACTAAGCTATAAGACAGACAATATGGAAATGTTGCCTCAATTCCTCTATTTATAGAGAAACGATCGTTATAATTCAACCACAATATCAACCAACATAAAGTAGCATATGACTAATAATCAATGTCCAAGTTGCTGGGTGGAAAGAAGTTGCTTGGAATATGATGAGAGGAGAAATGAATTTTTGGCATATGAGAATTATGTGTATTTCGATAAGAGGACAAGCTTGCTCGCTCACGCAAAGTTAGAATTTGTTGACTTAGTCGCCTGCTTAGAACCACTAACTATTGTCGAATGGGGCATACCCCATGAAAGGCTGCAAAAGAGATCATACTTGACCTTTGGCACATCCATGATGAGATCATAAATAAAGATTAACTATACGATGCGAGGAGAAGATGGGGAAATTAAAAAAGATTCAGAAAGGGAAGAATGACATAAGAACTTACAATCAATTTTGTTGAAAAATAGAGCATTTAACTTGGTACATTGATATTGTTTTGCTTTCGGACAAAGTATTAATCTTAACAAATCCTCAATCTGCTTCAACAATAGTACTCCTACCCATTTAAGAATTTACTTTAGTGAGTTGCTTAGGATACCACGATCTAAAGACCTTGGGAAATACCTTGGTATCCCGACTCACTATGGTAAATCTAAATTCCAACCCTTTCAGTGGATCCTTGAAAAAATTCAGTCTAAAATTGATGGTTGGAAGTAGCGTCTTCTCTCTGAGGGTAGCAAAGAAATCTTAATTAAGTCAGTCCTTCAAGCTATCCCTCATTATGCAATGTCTGTCTTTAAATTTCCTAAATCTTTCAATAAAAAGTTGTGTGCCTTAATTGCTAGATTCAGGTGGGGCTCTAATGGTAAAAATCGTATTCATTAGACAAACTGAGTGAACTTAACTAAAGGTAAATTCTTTGGGGGCCTTGGTTTTTGGGATTTTGAAGCTATGAATCTTGCCCTCATTGCCAGTCAAGCTTGGAGGATTATCCAATCCCCCTACTTCCTTGTTGCCATGGTTCTTAAGAGTATTTATCATCCTTCTTCTGATTTTTGGCATGCAAAAAAATTAGCTCGATCTTCTTGGTGTTGGGCAAACCTCATTGCTGGTAGAGACCTCATTCAAAAGTGTAGTATGTGGAAAATTGGTAATGGCCATAATCTGTGGCAAGACATTTGGGTTGATAATTGCATGTTGCTTACTAAGCCACCTAACTGCTCCCTTGAGTCAGTTTGTGACCTTATTTCTCCTGTGGGCAATTGTTAGGATTCTTCTCTCATTCGTTCTACATTTACGCCATATATTGCTGAAATTTTTTTGAGTATCCCACTCCCTCATCACCCTATTGAGGATAGAATTGTTTGGCCTTATACCAAAAATGGTTTCTTCACAGTTAAGAGTGCCTATCACAGTGCCCTGAAAATCCTTCGAGTTGGCTCGTCTTATAGCCCCCCTAACTCTCTTTGGAAAAGGATTTGGAATTGCAAGGTTCCTACAAAAATCAAAACCTTTCTTTGGAAGGCTTGTCTTAATGCTTTACCCACTAATGATAATTTATTTCATAGGAAATGTACCACTTCCCCCCTTTGTAGTATCGGTCATTCACTCCCAGAAACTGTAGAGCACCTATTCCTAGAATGCCCATAGAGTCTTGCTGTTTGGTTTGGATGTCCACTTAATATTGTGACTAACAGTTTTCATTATGGCAGATTCTATATTTGGCTTTTAGAGATCTTTTCATCCTGAGATAAAGTTGGTTATAAAGGGAGAGAATGTGATGCAACTATTGCTTTTTCTCTGTTAGAATCTCTAGAAATGAAGAAACAAACTCAAGTTTGAAGGTCATCCTCCGGATCCTTAATCCACTATCTTAATTTCCATTTCACAAGCTAATGACTACCAAGCTGCTGTTTTGAGTGAGCTTCCTTACCAACAAGTGCATAACCTTGATAATAGCACTAGCATTTCTTCTTAGGAGCCTTGTCCTCGAGATACCTTCTCCCTTTGTTGTGATGCTTCATTTGTTGACTGTGAAGATGTTGCCGGAATAACTGTTTTGTGTCGAGATCACTCTGGAGCTCTCATTGGAGGTATCACGAAACGAATCATCTGCTAATCTTCAATCCAAGCTGAAGCATTAGCTATTGCTAAAACCGATCGACTTGCAAATGTATTGGAGCTAACTCATTTCATCATTGAGTCTGACTACAAGGAGGTTGTCAATGTATGAAAAATTAGTTTCCAGCTTTGTGTCCGACTGTGCGTTTAAACAGTTAAACACGTTTGCAAATTAACTATAGTGATAAGTGAATCCACCACAGTGATACGCCTAATTTAGATAAGGAAACAGATAGAAAGACAGTACGTAAAGTACACACAATATTTTAACGTGAAAAACCCAACTGGAAAAAAATCACGTGACTTAAAGTACACACAATATTTCAGCATGGAAAACCCAACTGGGAAAAAATCACGTGACCTCTCCCTGGTCAAAATGGGCAATCCACTAGATGTTTTCACAGTTACAATAGTCAATGGACTTATGTGATTGACAACTCTCTTGTAACTATCACCGTCTAGACCACCTAACCCACCTAAGGTTTTACAACCTAGCAAGATCTCATCGACTTAGCGTATTCTCCCGAATACTCATCTCCTTCTCCCGAAGGATGACTTCATAAGATAAATAACTAGAGTGTTTACAAACAAAACCTGCTCAGCGTATTACAGTGCTAGACGAACTCTCACCACAGTGTTTCCCCAAACAGACTCAATAAACACATTACAGCCCTTATAATATATGGACTTTGCTCTCCGTCTACTGTCTCACTTGATTCTTGTACGTTGCTCAGTATATATAGGTGAGAGTGTTGCAATTCTTGGGCTCCAAGCAATCGTGAGCATTAATGACCTTTGTAGGAGTCTTTATCCAAGTCAATCTCCAAAGATTTGTTCAATCAAAGATTTGCTCAATCAGAATCTTTTTTGCTATAATCGGGTTCTTTTTTGCCTTATCAAGATCCCCTCATAACTATCTTTGCAGCAAATTGATACCTTTCTATATAAGTGAGATCTTGCACAATCTATTACCAAAAGTAAAGACAATTAAGAAACATAAGCTTTTGCCAAAAATAAAGACAATTAAAATAATGAAAATTGCCCCGAATCGTGGGCTAAATCTGGAAGCGGCTAAATAATGAAAATTGCCCCTAATCGTAGGCTGAATCTGGAAGCAGCTAACAAGCTCCCCATTTGGCTTTGTTTTTGGCAAAACCATTTTAAGTACCTGCAACTATAAGAATGAAACTGTAAACACTGTCGTAGCCAGCAAATAAACAATGATATCAACAAACTACAGTAGACAACTCAGGAACAATAAAAATAAACAAGTAACAATAAAAATAAACAATGAGCTCTCCCTCAAACGCAATTCATAAATAACAGAAATTTCCCAACAACATTCTAAATCCTAAATTTCTCCACCTTTCTGCCACAAATCAAGGCCAAATGGCTACACATAGCGTAGGGGATGTGTTGCCATAGTTCAACCTGGGGAAAAACAAAGAGTAACAATAAGCAATAACAATCAGAAAACAACCTAGAAGAATGGGGTAATCATATATGAGAAGAGGTAGTTAAAAACAAGCAACAAAATACCGAGTATTTGGGCTACAGACCTTGTAAAACAACCATAAAAGAAATGTATCATCGGCACACAGGCCATAAAGACAAGGTTATCAATGGTCACGAGAAAAAGGTAGTTATAAGTGTGCTATTGTGAGAGATAACTAAACAGACTTGTCACAGTACTTAAACATGAGACACATGTCATGCCTTAGTTGATGCACACAAAGTGTGAGCAACCCATAGGGCCTCACAAGAAGATCTGATACAAGGACATAACATTCATTACACATGAGCTTTAACATACATGAATAGGGTGTGTGTGTGAACTGTGATTGGGCTTTGCCACACAATAGACAGTGGAATCAAGTGATAGATCAGCTGTAACAGTTGTTCAAACTACCCGCTCGACTAATCAGCTTACTGTATACCTTGTTTGTCCTGGTAGCTTTCACTCTTGTGCATTTCTATGTAGCCCAAGGTAGCTTTTTCCAGGTTGGCTCAATATTGTTGACCTTTAAATTTTCACAACTCAGTAGTTGTCTAAAACAGTTCAGATCTAAGTGCAAGGTCTTTGTTTTCGTTTTGTTCTTTTTTTCACAAAATTTTTATACTGATTAGTATCCGGGAATAGAGATACTCCAAAGTCACAAGCTTAATACAGCTGATCAGCACTCAGACTTCGTTGTTTGCAAAGTAGCAGCAAGCTTGCTCACAGTGGTGCAAAAGAGGTTCCTGTACCATACAGTTAAAACATAGTATAAGTAACATTATATCAGTGCAGTCTCACTGTGTTTCCCTGTGGATGTCACAGTCATAGTGTGCAAATGCCTAAGGCTTTGTGCATTGTTTCGAATCTCACTGAATCGAGAGCCTTAGTGAAAATATCTTCCAGTTGATTCTCAGTCACAACGTGATCAAGAACAACTTGTTTTGATTCTACTAATTCCCGTATGAAATGGTGCATAATATCAAATATGTTTGGTACGGGAGTGTTGAACAGGGTTCTTTGAAATATTGATTGCACTTATATTATCACAGTAAATAGCAAGTAATTGATTACCAATACCATAGTCTGCAAGTATCTACTTCATCCACAATAGTTGATTATGTGGTGCTTGAATCTGTTTTCCCAATTGGCATGGACCACAAACTCATTCATTCTTCCCTAATAATTCAGGCATTCCTTTAACAATTCCTGCATTGGCAATCTTGGTTAACATTTCAAAATTTAGGTGACCTAATTTCTGATGCCACAGTTCAGTGGTTTGAAGGGAACTATTAAGGCACACCATGGCCCAGTTGGCCGAAATTGGTAGATTGTAACAGTTATCAGATGAGCGTTTCCCTGCAAGAACACAATTATTATCACTGTCAATCACTCTGCACTCTTCCTTAGTAAAGTGAACAAACAAATTTTGGTCACACAATTGGCTCATGCTGATTAGGTTTGCCCTAAGACCATCAACGTGGAGTACATCCGTCACTTTGGGAAAACCTTTTATAGCCACTGTACCATGACCAATTACCCTTCCAGAGACGCCATCACCAAACATAACTTGTCCTCCATGATATTCATGGTAGTCTGTAAAGATACTGCATTCACTTGTCATATGTCTCGAGCAGCTACTGTCCAAATACCATGAATTAGTAGCATCTGCTTTTAAGGAAGTGTAAATAACAAGACATTTTTTTATTTCTCTTAGGTACCCATATTTTTCTTACCCTTTTTGAGGAACTATGTTGATGTGAAGAAGAATAAGTGAACATACCTGCTTCCCGCAAGAGACGAAAACAGTGGGGTCGAATATGACTAGCACGGCCATAGTAGTGACAGATTGGTACAAACCTGCTTTCAGTTTTCTCCTTGGGTATCACTGTGAGATTCTGTGAAGATACTGGTTGTGGAAGTTCTGATGTTTCCGAGGCTTTGACAAACACTGTGGTACAACTAGAACTTGATCCTTGATACCCAAGACTGGTGCGATCGTCACTTGATTTCTGAATTGAAAGTGCATGATCAAGTTTTTGCTTCCCTGAATTCATCATGCGAACACTTCGTTATAACTGTTGTAATTCACCCTGCACTGTTTTTGAGTTTCTTCTTCTAACTGTTAGAGTAGGGTTTCATTTTATTTTTCAAGATCATCAATTTTTGTACTCTGTTCCAGATTAAAAATCACCAACTCCTCATTCTTCTTACAAACCACAAACCATTTTCCAAACATCAATTCATAAGTTTTCAGAAGTTGGTCATTGCTCATGGATTCTTCTGTCTCTGAGTCGTCATAGTCGGTGTCTTCCTCATCAGTCATAGTGACTTCTGGTTTGGACACAGTATGACCATTCTGAACCGTAATGAGTGCGATATAGTCTCTTGTACCATCATCATAAGGTGCATCTTCATCTTCTGGCTCCTCATCACTCCATGTGGCATTAAATGCCTTCTTGTTCCTTTTTAGTGTGTTCGCACATTCTGCTTGTATGTGCCCGAAGCCCTCACACTCTCTGCATTGTATACCTTTCTTTTTCTTTTCTCCAGAAATCTCCGTGTTTGGCCTATTATCAGTTTCTCTGGGCGTTTCACCATTACTCCTTCTGCCAATGATGTCACTATTGGGCCTACTGAAATTCTGTCTACTGTTATTCCCTTGTCTTGGAAACTTCTTATGTTTTTGCCATTTTCCAACAGCTTTAGCAAAATATTTTATCAATAGTGTCAGCGCTTCTAAACCGTCATCGCTGCCATCCAATTCATCAGATAGTTCGGCCTGAAGTGCAAGTATTTTCTCATTCTTTTGCTGTTTAAATTTCAGTTCATATATCTTTAAAGAACTGATAAGTGTATCAACTTGCATAGTGTCAGGATCTTTCGATTCTTCAATTGCATCTACCTTTGATGCAAACCTTGTTGGCAGGAACCGTAGGGTCTTTCTTACTAGTTTTACTTCAGAGTACCGTTCTCCCAGAGTAAAGGCTTCATTGGTTATGTCACATAGTCGTGCATAAAATTCAGACACTGTCTCATCCTCATGCATTTTTAGATCTTCAAACTTTGTGGTTAGATATTGTAATTTGAATCTTTTCACAGCTTCTGTACCTTCAAACGCCGTTCGCAACACATCCTATGCTTCCTTCATCGTTTCACAGTTCGAAATAAGTTTGAACTGATTGATGTCAACCGCATTAAATATCGCATTTAATGCTTTTGAATTATAATTCGCCAACCGTTCTTCAACATTAGTCCACTGATCTTCAGGCTTGAGAACTGTAATGGTCCTGACCATAGTAGTGGAAGTATTACCAGATCATTCAGGTGATGCTCATTGTGTGCTATACCTCCAGTTTGTGGTAGTGTAGTCTTAACAGTGGGCGTAGTCTACCCATTAACCACGGATCTCCAGGCACCTTCATCAATCGCTTTGATATACGCACGCATCCTAGCTTTCCAATAATTGTAGTTAGAGCCATCAAGAAGTGGCGGCCTATTGATTGATCCTCCATCACGCATGTTATCCATACCTGCAAAACAGCCAGAAACCTCTCAGATCTAAACTGATTTAATGATTCAATTTATAGCTCTGATACCACTTGAAAAACCAGTTTCTAGCTTCGTGTCCGACTGTGTGTTTAAACAGTTAAACACGTTTGCAGATTAACCATAGTGATAAGTGAATCCACCACAGTGATACGCTTAATTTAGATAGTGAAACAGATAGAAAAATAGTAAGTAAAGTACACACAGTATTTTAACATGGAAAACTCAATTGGGAAAAGACCACGTGACCACTCTCTGGTCAAAAAAGGCAATCTACTAGATGTTTTCACAATTACAATAGTCAATGGACTTATGTGATTGACAACTCCCTTGTAACCCTCACTGCCTAGACCACCTAACCCACCTAGGGATTTACAACCTAGCGAGATCCCCTCGACTTAGCATATTCTCCCGAATACTCACCTCCTTCTCCCGAATGATGTCTTCATAAGATAAACAATCAGAGTGTTTACAAACAAAACCTGCTCAGCGCATTACAGTGCTAGACAAACTCTCACCACAGTGTTTCCCCAGACAAACTCAATAAACACATTACAGCCCTTATAATATCTGGACTTTGCTATCCGTCTGCTGCCTCACTTGATTCTTGTGCGCTGCTCAGTATATATAGGTAAGAGTGCTGCAATTATTGGGCTCCAAGCAATCGTGAGCATTAATGACCTTTGTAGGAGTCTTTACCCAAGTCAATCTCCAAAGATTTGTTCAATCAGAATCTTTTTTTCTTTAATCAGGATCTTTTTTGCCTTATCAAGATCCCTTTATAATTATCTTTGCAGCAAATTGATAGCTTTCTATATAAGTGAGATCCTGCACAATCTATTACAAAAAATAAAGACAATTAAGAAACATAAGCTTTTGCCAAAAATAAAGACAATTAAAATAATAAAAATTGCCTTGAATCTATATAAGTGAGATCCTGCACAATCTATTACCAAAAATAAAGACAATTAAGAAACATAAGCTTCTGCCAAAAATAAAGACAATTAAAATAATAAAAATTGCCCCGAATCTGGAAGTGGCTAAATAATGAAAATTGCCCCTAATTGTGGGCTGAATTTGGAAGCAGCTAACAATGCATGTTCAAACCCATCTCTTGCAAACTGGAGGATTGATAATATTGTCTCTAATTTGCTTCACTTGGTTCCCCCTCCACCTTTTTGTAATTCTAAGTTTATTCGTGGATCAGCAAACTCTACAGTCAATTGGCTTGCCATTAAAGCTAGGAATAGTTTACTCCCACCTGATTGGGTTTCTAACCCCCTGGAAGAGCTTTTGTCCATTTTGTGTTATGATGTACTTCAAACTGATATTGGGTAATTTCAATTGATTGGAGTTTCTTTCGACAAAAAACTTGGTACGTTGACATGGGGTTCTATATCATGAGTAGGTAAGCCATCTCAGAGAAGAGTTATAACTTTACAAGACATAACAATTAGGAAAGGTTACAACTTACAAGATGAAGAGGCATAATCATTCCATTACCTTTCTATAAATGCATGTGGATATATCACTCTTAAGGACATCCCTATTCATTCACTTTTTTATACCCAAATTATTGAGAGATTGAGATTTTGCGAGTGGGCCTTAGTTGTCTTGTGCAACGCTATGAAAAGACTCTAATACTCTTTCCAAATCACTCATATATAGGAATACTTGAGCGTGTGTTTTAAGCAAAAAAATGAGTCTATGACATTTTGGTCTAAAGTATGTTTTCCTATTACTAAGATGTTCCTTCATTAGTATGAGAGCTGATAAGATTCATCTTCCTAATCAACGCATCAATCTTGGCATTACAAGGAAAGAGCCGTTAGAGGAGAATCAAGACCCAAATCATATTTTGAAATTCAAAATCTATTAGGAGAAAATCATGGCAACATGATTGTAGGCAATATGACTAAGGAATGATAATCTCATCATCTTGTATTTACCTTAGTTAGCTTGTTACCGTTGTTAGCATTGTATGTATAAATAAGGGTTGTAATAATTGCTTTAAAATAAGAGAAATAATATTTAGCCTTTTCACTCATAATAGCTCTCTTATCTAAACAATTTCTTTATGGTACCAGAGTCATCTTCTTCAAGCTCAAACATGGCTTTTGAAGAACCCAAATTATCCATTCAATCATTCCATCAATGTTCTATGACATTTTGGTCTTAAGTATGCTTTCCCATTACTAAGATGTTCCTTCATTAGCATGAGAGCCAGTTTGGCTTGTTTTGCAGAAATATGTATTCTCACTACGTTTTTCTTTTTGGTGTGTTTAAAAGAACGCAAAGTGCGTGAAACTATGGCATCTCATTTTGATTGGTACATAGAAAATGTGTTTTGGTTGCATTTGTTATCGACTGTTTATGTCTTAACATTGTAAAGAAATTAAATATTGAATTGAATGTGACTAATGGGTGCGTAGAAAAATATTGATTTTCAAAATCTATGGCATATTTTGTTACGTTCAACTTTGAAGACCCATACATGGCCTATATAACTATACTTGTTTATTTACATGTGTTTGATTACAATTATGGATGAATAATTGAAGAAAAAAGAAAAAAAAGGGGACAAAATGGGTCCTCTTTTTTTTTTTTTTTTTTTTTGTGTGTGTCCCAACCATGTTTTGATTCTTGTGTCCACTGGCCAAACGGCACATCTTTGTTGTTGGTCTCTTTCACTGTTGGCCCATCTTTTGACTGATGTTTCCACTGTTGTTGGTGGCTTTGTGCGGAGGTTTTCTTGTGGACTTGTTCTCCACCCTTGTTGGCTTGAAACTCAGTACGTGCTCTCAGCTTGGAGCCTCTCGGGGTTGGTACATCCCCTCACACGTACCTTTTGTTGTTCGCCTATTATTTTCAGGTATCTCGCCATGTTTCATGGTCTTCTCAGTCACTGGTGGTACGCCTTCAATGTTAGGGCTGTGGTGACAGTGTTTGGTGTTTTCTGGCGTTGGGTTTGCGCGCGACTTGCATGCAATCACTTGTCTCTTCTGATCGGAGTTTGTGTTCCTTGGCATTTGGATGACTAGTTTGCCATTCTTTTGCCGCCGTTTGTGGTTGTTTCTGTTTGGGTTTGGTCACTTTTGGTCCAAACTATTTTTGCGTTTATTGTTGGGGCCACTGTTAGGCCTTTTTGTTTGGGTCACTTTTGGACCTATGTTTGTTGTTGTATTTCTGGGTTATTTTTGGGCCTTGTGTTTAAATAAAATGTTTCATTTTCTTCGACTTAAAAAAAAAAAAAAAAAAGGTGAGAGAATTTGAAAGGAAAAAAAAATGTTTTTGCGCCGCTGATATGCATGGAAGAAACACTAAAGATTGGAATTTGATATCATTTCCAGGATGGCAGATCACCCGCTGAGGACAGTATCTCTTTCGCATATATTCTTGTTTTTATTTAGTTATTTTTTATTTTTTTGGTGCTCATTGAAA
The DNA here is from genome assembly GCA_037974665.1 of Ehretia macrophylla. Lineage (NCBI taxonomy): Eukaryota > Viridiplantae > Streptophyta > Magnoliopsida > Boraginales > Ehretiaceae > Ehretia > Ehretia macrophylla. The sequence continues at coordinate 12,312,145 of CM075775.1, forward strand.
TTCTTCATTCATTTAAAATCGAAATACATAGAAATTAAGGAGTTAGCTAATTACTCTTGTAGGTGCAAAGTAATTGTCTAACGAACATGCTAGCATGGTTCTTAGTCACACAATTAGCCACTTGATTGGGTCAGTGGACCTTCATACAAATTGAAAATAATATCTCTTGAATGTAATTAATTGATCAAAGTGTACTAAATCATCCAATAATGAGCATTAATGGCTAAGATTTCTTTAACGATGAATTATTCATCAGCTGAGAAAAGCAACATTCACTACAACCACACAACCACATATAAGGATTGGCTTGACTGAGACGCAGAGTTGCTGTCAGCTCGCCAATTTGGAATATATAATATATAACCTCTTTAAATTAATAATATTGGGACCACTAAATTTTATTAATTTAGCAATATATATTAATTTATGAGATATTTTTAGTATTTTTGGCTTAATAGTAAACATATTATATTTATGGTATCTTTTCAAAAAAGTGACTCATATTTTTTCAAGCTAATTTGAAAAAATAAGTAGAAAAGTCTAATGAAAATAGAAGATAAGAATATAATTTAGTAAGATTAGAACAAGTTTCTCTAATCTCATATCCTAATCCTAAGGATTAAGATTAGAACAAATTTCTCTAATCTTATAGTCAATTTATTATGCAATTTTTAGTTAATTATTAATTTATGAAATATCTGAGTTTATAAAAATACAAAGAAAATATTTTAAATGTATTATCTTATAATTTTATTGAAATTATTAATTTTTTACACTGGTCCCAAGTCGGGACTGGATATTTTTATTATTTAAAAAATATTATTACTTTATTGAGTATTAATTTAAAGAGGTTCGACTGTATACTACTTTTGAATGTCTCCACGGCTCTGTTAGAGAATTCAATTATCTATCCACGTTTGTCCCATTCATATTTTAGGCATTAACTTTGATGTGCAATGCTTCTTTACCAAGTCAGTAATTGTGCCTTCAATTATAGGTCACACGTGAAGAGGGGGTGTTAGAGAATTCAATTATCCCACATATATTATTAGGATTTTGCTAGGATATGTATATAAAATTTTGAGCTACTCTTCTTACAACCAATTAGTTTTAGATGGAATCTCAAGTTATTTAATAGCTATACCTGATCAAACATTACCCTAGCTTAACGATATGTCATATATATTGTAATGTCATTAAGCGGTTTCTTTTTTTAGTTGAAGGCTTAAGTTAATTTTACATCAATTTCGAAAGATATTGCATACTCTAAAATTAATCTTCGAATCTCTAACAGTACCTAAAGTGAGAATAATAGCAGATGATGAGTGGTTAAGCGGGTTCTTTTCGTAACCGTTGTTGGTTGGATGGAATTTATTAAATATTCCACAACGTTTGTTGCAATACGTTAATCCGATCTATGATATCGATTCGATTTTTTTTTTTTTTTTTAATTTTATGTCCAACTAATTTTAAGAGCTAGGATTACTGCAGATTTTCCTTCCATCCCATGTTTTAGTTCCTTTTTTTAAAAAAAAAATTTATGCAAGTGCCAAAAGGTATCCAACTACGTACGCTTAATCTTGCCATAATCAAGGCGTCATCTTTTATCAGGAACGCAATATTATTTACAATCTCATAAAGCAAATTGACATCACAATGTGATACAACCTTTTCTATTGTCTCTTTGTCTAAAGAAAAACATTTAAACTGTGGAAAATAAGAAAACTAAAAAACGTGAAACACAAGAATTCTCCAATGTTAAAGTCCATTTCTAAGGAAGGAAACAAAAAAACTGATTATAAGAAACTATATGTTGATGAAATTAAAAAATCACAACAGCATACAAATGTACAATCAACTGTATCAATTTAAATTTGGAAGTAAAAAATATAAATTATATCAAACAATTGTTACAAATTAATATGATCAAGAAAAGTCACACAAAATTTAATGCCAATAGCAATAGAGTCAATAGACTAATAAATGTATGGCCTAGTTAAAGGGGACAGGACATTAAGCTACTACCAAGAGAATTAAGATGATCTTGTTCCCGTCGAATCTCGATTCCTATCATTTCAATATCATTATTCAATTTTCCATTTAATACACCAAGAAACATGCGTTCCCATTATCTTCTGACTTTTTTAAAAAAATTAAAATGGAGACCGAAATTGTGGTATGAGTTTAAATTTTTGGATTACAACAGATCACTAATTAACTATTCTACTCAACTCTCGTATGTTAGTTGTGGTTTTCTTGTGATCTATAAATAATAGTTAGATCACGGGAATGCCAACAAGGAGATCAGCAAGCTACAAGAAATACCTTTCTAGCAAGCAACTCTTCTCCGCAATCATGAAAATGAGTATAGAAATTCTCTCAAAAGCAACAATAAAACCCTCTTCACCCACCGCTCAAGAATTAAGGAACTTCAAAATTGCATTTTTAGATCAGCTTGCCCCGTCTTCATATATTCCTGTCCTTCTATTCTACAAACCCGAACTTAATATGAATGTTCCACAAACGTTTGATCACCTCAAAACATCATTCGCAGAAACCTTAACAATCTACTACCCTCTGGCTGGTAGATTCAAAGACTCAGTTTCAATCGATTGTAATGATGAGGGAGCACTCTATGTACAAGCTCAAATAAATTGCTCTCTTGCTCAGTTTCTGGAAAGCCCTAATATTGCTTTCTTAAACAATTTTCTCCCCTGCAAAGCCAACTGCCTCGACAAAGATTCTGAAACCCTAGTTGCTATACAGATAACGAGGTTTCAATGTGGTGGCCTAGTGATTGGAGCATGCTTGCTTCATAAGATTGTAGACACAGCCGCAATGAGTAGCTTCCTCAACACTTGGGGTAAAATTGCTCGTGGTTTACGTGATCAAGTGGAGTGTCCTGATTTGAGTTCAGCATCATCGCTGTTTCCTCCAAGAGATTCATTGTCAAGTGAATTCTTGACGAATTTCGATAAGTTCTACTTCAAGGGAAGAAAATCTAATAATATGAAGAGATTTGTGTTTGATGCCACAGCAATAGCCACCCTCAAAGCCCAAGCAGCTAGCAAGATGGTGCCTCATCCATCTCGAGTTGTCGCATTGACAGCATTCATATGCAAACGTATCATGGCAGCTCACGGCCGGGAAGATTCACAGCAGTTGATGATCACCCATCCAGTGAATCTGCGGCGACGTCTTGAGCCACCATTGCCGGATAATTCTTTCGGAAATCTTCTTTGGTTGGCATATGATTTTTATGATGCCATGGAGACTCATGAGATTGAGCTGCCTAATTTGGTAGAATTGGTGAGGGAGATGCTTGTGAATGTAAGCAGTGAAAATATTCAAGGGCTAGATAGCGACGATGTGTTTACATCGCTTAGTGAAGTGATGGGACATTTGAACACAATTGAAAACCTAAAAATTTTGCGTTTTACCAGCTGGTGCAAATTGGGTTTCTATGATGTTAATTTTGGATGGGGAGAGCCAGTTTGGATATCTGAGAGGGGGGATACACTTGGCTGCCAAACAAAGCAACACTTCCTCTTTGTAGACAGCAAATGTGGCAAACAAATAGAGCTATGGATGGACTATGATGAAGAAGATATATCTATACTTGAAAACGATTCAGAGTTCCTCGCATATGCGACACCGAATCCGAGCGTTTGCATGGATTGATTGTGTTTGTGTTTAGGGGTGAATCCAGTATCATTGTTCAGTGGAACTAAAAATACACAATATATATAGTACTCGTATATGGTTAAGTTTTTCAGATAGGAATTAAATTAATTTATCACCTAAAAATACTATAAAAAATATACATATTTTAAAAAATGAAGCTCCAAATCACTCTTTAATGGGTCCGATTTTGGAGTCAGTAGAGACTGCGATTCCTACACTGAACTGTGAATGGCTCTATCCTTATATGTGTTTCTCGAACCATAAATCTACGACTACCGTAATCGTCATTAATGTTGCCATACTTGTAATTTAGATATAATATGATATTTGAATGCATATTGAGAAGGGAACCAAAGTTAATTCCTGTACTTTGCGCGAATTCAATTCGCAGTTTAATATACAAAGCTTATAATTTGATCTTATCTTTCCTATTATATTTAATATTTTTTGTTTTTTTTGTTTTCTTTCTTAAATTATATTTTCCCGTTTTCGTCTTTCTAAACTGTTCTTTGTTTTTTCTTTTTTCTTTTGCGCGTGTGGATCCTACTTTTCTTCTTTCGTGTAATAATATAGATCAACATAAGCCATTCCTCAAATTCAAGGGCTTAATATGTCGGAATATGAGGACGAGGGAGGTCTATATATAATTGTAGAAAACTAGAGCAAACTAATGTTTATTCAACTCCTTTTGGCCCTATGGCTTGTGGGCTTACGCACAAAATGATACAACAATGATATTTATGGGTGCTGACACTAGGTATTCTGTTAATTAGATCTTCCCTAAATATTTCTTCTTAATATTTTAGTTATGTGATTAAGAAGTTAGGCTATACTTTTGGACCAAATGGATAATTCTAAAAACTTAGATCTAATTAAAACACCCAAAATTATTTAGCATTAATTTTGCATAGTTATTCTTCTATTTTACAATATTAATTAAGCTTAATTTCCCTATCATTCGTTCTCTCCCGTAAAAAAAATGATAATTAATAGCAACTTCTTGTCTCACTAAATCTCTTCAGAACTTCATTGCGCCTCCGATCCATATCTTCTACTACGCACCTGATTCATATATATAGTTTGACTTGCATTTAATGTTGTTGCTATTTTGCCTCATCTTACAAAAGTGCCTTTGAGTTTTCCTTGTTTGATTCAATCCTCCCATTTTGTTCGGAAATTTCAGGCCATTATTGTCGAATCCAAAAAGTATTTCTGCCACAACCATTTCCACCATGGAGCCAATGAGTCTATTCTCTTAATTGTCTAGGCATGCAAGATTAGCTCTTGCCTGTCATGATTAAGAATCCCTCTTTTTTCTCAACTCAGAAATATGTGAAGCAAGTCTAAAGGATATTCTTCTTGATCGTTTAACTAATGACTGTTGTTATAGATTCTATATTCGTTGCATTATTAATCTCATCAAGTTAATTTATGGCAAGGCCAATTCCTCTACCATTTTAGTAACATTAATGGAAGGAGACAATCCCCCTTTGATTTCATTATTAATTACTCTCCATGCTCCATGGCATACTCTTAAACACTAATATTTTCTTTATCCTTCGCGGGAACTTCACTTCTTACATGAAGTCAATCTAGAATTTATTAGGAATCATGAGACAACGATCCTAATTAATTTGATAACAAAGAACAATTGAGTTTGAGGAAAAAAGATAACTTTATTCCAAAGTGTTAATATGATTACACTACAACTACTTCTATTGAAAACGATTATAAACGAAAGTGAGTAAAAGTTATTTTATGGCCTATTGTTAAAAAGAAATTCAAGACGTTAGTAACATGTGAGTTGGACTGATTATGATGTCGATTATTCGTGTATTGATCACGAATTTTATATAATGTTAAACAGTTTAATAATTGTCGACGATTACCTTATTCCAATCCTTTATTCTCTCTAGGAGGATGCATGGCTTTAATTAAGTTTAAACAATGACGGAAGTCATATCATAGAGTAACTTTCCTATTTGGAATGTAGCTTTCATATACACGCACCATTTAATTAGGCCAATGTGTGAATTATGGGGTAAACATACTGAGGAAAAATATGCGATTTTAGTGATAAATATAAATCAATAAGGAGGTGTGCAAATAACATCTATTATTTTAAGTGGTGTGATACAATTTTCTTCACAAAACAATTTTTATGAAGTTATTTAATTTTTTTTTTTTTTTTTGTGTTAAGTGTGAGGGAATAAAGATATGGCACAAATTTGACTATTAATTTCAAGTGAAGGTAATATATCACTCCCTTAAAATGATAATTAGAGGATCTATTAATTATTTCTTAATTAAAGTGGATCTGAATTCTTAAATAAAACATATATATCTATTCGCGAAGAAGAAGGTAGTGGTGCAAATTTTGAATATACCAAGTCATAGTAACAATTGGTATAACGTTTTTTATTTTCGGAACAATAGAATGATACAATGTTAAATGAAAAATAGGAAAAAATACTGTTATAATTAAATTAAATCAAACATATAACCCAACAATGGGCTCTTTTTTTATGATGCCCTTTGAAACTGTGTACAAAATTATTTTCAGCCGGAGTGTTAAAATCCACAATTACAAATCAACTTGTTATTTGAGTCGAGTTGGATCAGCTTGACCCGTGAACTCATTTAGCACAGTTAATAACTGGACTGAGGTAACCCAGTCCGTTATTATCCGGGTTGGGATGGGCTAGGTTGAAGTTCAAAAAAATAAACACAGCTCAATCCATTAAATTTACTCGAGTTAAATGGGTTAATTGGACTGGGTTCTGGCCAACCCATTTCTTTTAAGCAAACAAAGCAATATATATCAATGAATGGAAAAATGTTACTAAATTAAAATCTGAACTTGCAAAAAGTCAAAATTGATATGAGAAATAATACAAAATTCAAAACAAAAAAATCATATCCAAATTAATTATTTTTAGTTCTAAAACAAACAAAACTATTATAAAGTACTGTTTTAATTTCCTTCTTTTTTGAATTAATATTGTTCTTCTTACAATTGATCTTCGAGATCTTTATTAGGTGAGTTGGATCTCTCATAATACATATATTTTCAGAATCCTCTTCTATCTTTGACAATCCTTGTGTGCGTCTTTCAACACCAGTCTTGTCCTTCATGCACACAAGTACTTTCAACGTCCTACTTGTCAATCTACTTCTTAGTTCTGATAATTGTTCTTTTCCCTCGCTAAAAGCACTTTCAAAAGCAACTGTGGACACATGAACTAATAACATATCACAAGTCATGGTGGCGAGAACGGGATATTAACATTCATGTGTTTGCCACCATGGTAAAATATCAAATCCTTCTTTATCGTCCTCAGTACTAATTTATTAAGCCCGAAAAAAGTTAAACTTCTTCATAATTAATCAATTAATAATGTACTGAATTTATTAATTTAGAACTAAATTAGTAAAATTATTATTTATTAATTACTTATTTTTTATTAACTAATTTATTATTGAGATATTCAAATTTTTATTGACTATCAATTTAATTTAACTTTTCATTAATAAATAAATTAATTAAATAATTAAATTAGTAAATTAATTGAAGTTATTAATTCAAAATCAAATCAATCAATTGTAAATATTAATAATTAATTAATTAATTAATACTTATTAAGATGTTGTTAACTATCAATTTAATTAATTATTTGTATATTGTTAATTAATTAATTAAAAATTACTAATTAATTAACTATATTAATCAATTTAATAAAAAATTTAGTTCGATAAAAGAAAATATATAATTATAAGATATCTTCATTTTAAAACCTTGTCCAAATATCAATTCTGCTCAAAAAAAATTTTTCTGGTCTTTTGTTCTTAAAAATTGTTTTTGAAAACTATTTTCAAAAATTGTTCTAGAAAAAAAAAAAAGATTTCCAAATAGGACCTTTATTTTTTTTTAGTACCTTGTAAACACTTTCTTAGAACTATTAGATAAAGTACTAGAACTCTGAGTTGGAGGATGGGATCTAACATTAGCATTACGGTATTCATCATAAAAATGAGTATATAAAATGTTCAATATTTTGTTACTTTCATCCATAATTTCTTTATTTTGTTCTCATTTTTCTACCTATTACCATATTCAATTAAAAGTTTAATAAAAACTTCAACTCCACCAATGTGAACTCGAGGATCTAAAGTTGCACCTATATAATATAGATATGGAAATCTTCATAATATTTGAAAAGCATTTCTTCCATGATTGGTATAAAGTTGGTGAGAAATATTTTCTATATGAGTTTATATGTTTAACAATAGTAACCAATTGAGAAAGACAAATATTAGAAGGTGAATAATAAAAACCAGAAAACAAACTAGTTAAGATCTATCTTTCTCACTCTTTCCCTACCATCTTTCTCATCCCTAGAGTCCTAGTCAGAGTTCTTTTTCATTCTCTTACCATCTAAATAACAGTCCACAGTCCACAATCCACAATGGGTCAAAAAAAATAAAAAAACAGGCTATACTATACTTTTTTCCCAAATAAATACAAACTAAGGTCACCATCATTCTCTTTTGCAGATCCTTCCTTCTCACTCTTTTTTGCAGTTTTCCCAATGTTGTTCTTTTCTTTCCCATTTTTCCCTCCACCATCATTCTCATCCCTAGAGTTCTTGTTAGAATTCTTTTTCATTCTCTTCCTATTGTTATTTTTTCCCTTCCTATTCTTTTTACCACTCTTCCTACTACCATCATTCTCATCCACATATCTATCTTTCTCATCAATATCCTTGTTAGCTTTCTTGTCATTCTTAGATGCAGTCTCACTTAAAATATTCTTTTCTGCCTCTTTCAATTTGCTATTGATAGATTTAAGCCTTAATGTCAACTACACATTTTCCGTAACATCATCCAACTTCTTAAACAAATACTTATCCCAGATGTAGTTCGAGGTCTTTAGTGCACCTTCTTTGCACAACACATTGGCTAGACCAAAAAGCTTAGAATTTACCTCCACGACATTTAATAGTATATTTATCTCAGATGCTACCTTCAATAACTCATCAATACTGATATCCGATCGTAGCAACATCTCCAATTTAGATTTGATCTCATGATGCTCATCTCCATCAGCTTCAAGTCCTTCGGGTTCATCCAGACCTTAGGTTTACTCTTAACAATAGTTAAAGATGGATGAACTCTAACGTTGAACTTGGTAATAAACTAGACATGCCACCTTGTGCCACGCTTGAGCTTACTTGTCTCCAATTTAAGGAGATTCCTGAATAGTGTGGACATTTATAGAATAAACAATAGTTAACATACAATTAAATGTAGCCAAACAAACAAAATGTACCCCATATAATATGAGTAGAATTCATTTTATACATACACAATGCAAAACAACAACAACACGATACACATAAGAGAAGCACGCCTACATGGCATAACAAAACACACACACCGTTGATGATCATGATACTAGCACAGAGGGGGTTATATATCTACCATGATAAAAAGAAAAATTGAGGAAAAAAAATATATATTACTACTTGTGTATGAAATTACCAAGATTTCCACATATACACATAATACATTTAATGTATTCTCAATAGTCAACTAAATTACCGTATATTTTTACAAATATGCCCTTCCAACCATATGATAAAATTTTCCTTCGGCAATCATCTACCAAGCCAGATACAGCCTAGACTAAATAACAACCTAATTTTTTCTTCATTAAACGAGAATCTAACAAAAAACCACAATACACTATATTAAAAAATAATAGATGCCAACAAAAATGAAAATGAAAGCTCTTGAGAACCTGGATGGCCAAAGAGTTTGGGTAGCGAATAAGTCGCCATACCAAACCCGAAATAATAGAAATATTCATTGCCTTAAAATTCCTGAAGGCATTAGTACCACTGCATTTTGGTACTACCATAGATGACCATTTAAGCCTATGGATACTTGATCTTAAGCATAATACCTACCAGAATCGAGCTGCCAGAGAGCTAAGAGCCTTATGAAAGGACTTTAAAAAAACAAACAACGACATTTCATGTGAGACCCCATATTTTGTTTTATCTTGATTTGCGTGTTTTATCTCGTTTTACGTGAATTGACCTGTTTATGTGCTATATGACTTAGAATGTGCTAAATATGTGATTAATACTCCTAATACATACTAAGTGTGTATTCATGAAATTTTCATAAAAAATGGAATCAGAAATTTTATCGTTGGTTTTGGTGAATAGTATTTTTGAACACCTGTCCGCTAAAATTTTTACAGGGGGTGTTTTAAACATTTTAAAACTTAGTCCTCGGGTATTAATAGACCCGTGTTTGATTAAAACATATTTGGAATCGGTTTTGAAATTTTAAAGATTTTTACATTTTCTTTTGCAAGAAAATGAGTTTTGAGCCGACTCGGGTGGAACTGTTTTAATGTAACACTTTTTGTCACCTAAAATATATTGTCTAGAATTAGTTTAAGTGTTAAATTAATAGTTGTGCAAGAAATAGTCATTAAATAAATTAAAAGACTAGAAAATAGAATTAAAAGACTAATAAAATCAACTTTGACTATTTTTAATATGTTGACCTTAGCTTATATGCATCAACACACACAAAACACAACACAAAACATACTCAAATTTCACCTACATGGCCGAGAGCCATAGAGAGAAAAACCAAGCTTTTTCTTCAAGTTTTCAAAGCAATTTTTCATAGAAAAACCTAGTTTTTGTCCGTAGATTTTCGTGCCGAGTTGGATTCCGCTTGTTGGGCACGCATTGCACGTATATCTAGGCTTATATCGCATCAAAGGTGAGAGAAAAATTCTAGATCTCAAAAGTCATATTTTATGTTTTTGCTTATAATTGCATTTTGAACCGTTAGAATGTTAATTTGAAGTTATATTATTGCTCAGTGCATGCTAGGGATTGTTTATGTGTATTACTATGAGATTTGAACCATTGTTGCGAAATTATTTATTTTCGGGTATTTAAAGTTGATAGATTGGCCATTTGATGAATATCTTGAGTTGTTGTGCTTGAAATTGATTGCCGTTGATTTCTAAAAGTTTGTTAATTACGTGGTAGCGCTGTTATAATGCTGAATTTTCGATTGCGATCTTTGGGTGAAAATTCAAAAATTTTAACCTAGGTGCATTGAGGTTTTAAGGTTGTTGGACTTGATTTTGATGTGTCTTGATTGGTTTCCGAGAGGGCTAATGTAGTTGATTGAATGGGTGAGTGTTAGAAACTAATTTGGAGTTGTTTGGATTAGTAGAATGTAAGATATGATTACTTGGAGTTTAGGTTGTCTTTCTTTAAAGTATTGAATTGAGCCTTTAGTTGATTGGGTGGTGTTTGAGTGATTGAATTGTGAGTTGTAAATGATTAGACTAGGGTTAGATTACGTGTTTAATGCATGTTAAGTTGGATGTCCTACTTTGTCATCTAACTTAGTTGTTTGTTGTTTAATTGATTACTTGATGTTATATTGATGATAATTGATAATTATTGATGATTATTGATTGATGATTGATGAACCGGGAGATAGGCAATTCTTCTAGATTGTCCTCTTGTGAATGATATTTATTATTATTGCTGAGTCTTGGAATGTGTGTGCCACCTCACGCGCAACGTTGGGCTGTCGAGTTGATAACGGCATGACTACCAGAGACTACCTCCAGCTTACATGACGGAGGTGTCATGGAGGGCGAGGCTAGTGAGGTACCTCGGGTGCGTTAATAATGGGGAGTTACAAGAAGAATGGTTGAGATCGTGATGACGTTTGGAGCTACACCAACTAGAGTATCCTTTATTGCTTGGTCATTATAGTTATGTGATTATATTGTTATTGATGTTATTGCGTGATTACTGCTCAAAAGATCATTTCCAAGGAGTATAGTAAATATAGTTAGAGATCTATCGGATCCTCACTGAGCTTGTTTATATAAGCTCACTCTCTATTATTGCATGTATACAGGTGTTATTGAGCAAGATTACGGGTATGTGCCTCCAGAAGGGGATAATGTGCCGTATGTGGACGAGTCCTTTGTGCCAAAGTCTTGTCATTGATGCTTGAGATGTTGTATACTTTATTATCTTGTATATTAAACTAGTTGTCTTTTATTTACTTTGTAGTTTATGATGTATAAGTTTTAGTAAAGATAATGAACTAAATGATGCTAACTTAGTAGTCTTTCTTTTGTTATGATTAGGTTGCTAAGTTGATTTATAATCTAATTTGATATGTATGTTAAAGTTAAGGTTATGTTAGAACAGAAGCGTATAACTAAGAATGATTATTGTATAATATGGTTATGTTGTATGTTGTTAATGGTATTGAGGAATTGATTGTTGTTTGGTTGAGGAGTTTGATTGTATGATGTTCTGAGAGGTTGGTTTAGAGCCTCGGTGTCCTAATTACTGTCGTTATACTGCCGAAATTCCGTTGCGTCCTGACTGATCATAGGTGGGGTCGAGTTGGGGCGTGACATTGCATACCTCAGTATTACCAATAACACAAATTTTATCACCATCGTTTTACCCCCTTCAAAGAGCAACTGCTTCAAACCTCTGACCTTGCCTTGGATCTTATCTTGAACGCAATGGAAGGCCTTCACCTTTGATGTACGACTCATGTAACATAAAATAACAAAAATTCAAGACATGGCCCAAGAATCTCAGTTTGTTCCAAACCAAATAGTGTTTGAACACTTTCATGGGTTAAAATATGAGTATCATGGTACATAGTTACTGTTAACCTCAAAGCTTCATTCTCTCATTCTCATCTTACTATAGAATAGTTATCTCTATTCTTACTCCCTTAATTTTCATTCTTATATAGCTTTCATTTTCTTTTATCTATCTTGATTTTTTACTTTAGCAACTCTTTGTAAATTACTTTTTTTGGACTCTCATAATCTTTTATAGCCTCATTTGACCCTAAGAAAGACATTACAATGATGCTACACATACCCCACCATCGCCACATTTTCTTCTTTTCCAGCCAGTAGCAAAACAAGCTTATGTTTACCTAGTTGAAATAGGTCTAGTTGGTCATGTGGTATCTGATAAATCCATGGTGTCATCAATTCTCAAAAGTATCAATCTCAAGTGATAGAGAATCTGATACCCACTATGGTTACTTCTCTTAAATTTAATAGTTTCTTGTTTATTTCCATAACCAAGTGGATAGAAAAATAGTGTGGGAAAATCGTCCATACGCAATTCAGGGGTATATCATATACTGTTATAACAGTGGCAACTTGATGATCCGATTGATAAGCTTGATCTTTAATTTACATCATTTTGGATCCAAGCTAAGGGTTTGCCACTTAACTATATTACCCATGAAAATGCTCAATTTATTAGGTCTCTATTGGATGAAATGGAAGATATAGATTTGGCTGAAGAAATAGGTCTAGGGTTCCATAATGGCTTAAGGTTTCAAGTGAAATGGAGTACTTAAGCCTTTTGTTATAAGATTTCACATGCCATTTAGATCAAATTTGCCTATGAGATGTGAGACCCGAACATGAACTTTATGTGCAATTTATGTGTTTTATTTATTTTGGTACATAATATGTGCATTTACTTGCTTTAATTATTATTTTAATGTAATATGTGCATTTTAGTTGCATGAGATTAAAATTGAAGTGGCATTTCATTAAAATAATAAGAGTTATTTGTAATTGGTAGACTAGGACAAACTAGTCATTAATACAATTGTTATTACATAAGTAGTCTTTTGCCTTTTAGATGTTTGCCTACCATATTTGACTTAACATTTAACTTGGCAATTGACATAGCTTTTTGACCATTACATACATACATACATACAAAACAAAGCACAAAAACAAAAGAAAAGAAGAGGGGGATCATGTGTGAGGGAGAAAAAATGGGGGGAAATTAGAATAGTTAGGGGTTTGAGATTTTGGGTGAAATTGAAGAAGAAGATTGCATTTTAGGCCAAAACCAAGTGGATTTTGCTTCTCATTTGCACAACCTTGCTATTTCTTGCTTTAATCTTCAAAAAAGGTTAGTAGGAATCATAAGAAATGGTAGAGTACGTGATGGTGTGGGTCGTAGGATTTGGGTGTATGTCTGGAGTGCACTTTAGTAGGAGTCATAAGAAGTGGTAGAGTTCGTGATGGTGGTATAAGAAGACGACATCAACAATGTTTAGCGTATCTTTCTTGAATGTTTATATAGCTTTGTTGTTACTTGAGTTAATTGTGTTAAAGTTTATATATTGTTTCAATGCACGTTTTCAAATAGATTTTCAAGTAAAAGCTTTTCCAAAACCTCCCGTTTCCCCTCTCACTGAGCCTATTTAGCTCACCCCGTTTTATGAACATTTCAAGTGAGCCCGAGATTGAATAAGTGCCTCAAAAGAATGAAAATGAACCATATGCTTGACTTACTTGGGATGATGATCATGTTGTTTATGAACATATTATTGTTATGTAGTTCATGTGTAATCTAAAGACTTTTGATCATGTAATATATAATTGGCCAATGTTGTCTCTTTTGAACTTTAAATGACTTTGTTGTAATTATTGTAGTTCATTTGGCCATGTTTATGTTGTTAGGCTTATGGTAGCCTACTTTGGGAAAACAATGTAGTTATTATGTCCATGTTTAAAGTGGGTCTTCCAGGTGGTTTTGTTGTGTAATCTCCATTGCATGTTAGGTATATTAATGAATATGTTTATTTGTCATAAAGTGGCATATTACAGACGTTATAATGTTCGTATTCCATCGCATCCGGACTTGATTCTAGGCGGGGCCGGGTCGGGGCATGACATTTAGTGGTATCAGAGCATGATTAGCGTAAGCCAGGATAGGACCCTTGGTCTGTGAGGTAGAAGTCTTAATGTGAAATTTTCTTGAATGAATGTGTGCGTGCATAACGTGTTAGGTGGACAATAAGTGGTAAATGTTCATTATATGATAAATGTACATTATAGGGTACTTGCCTTTTATGTGATATAATTGCATATATGCTTTAACTTGTGGGTGACTCTATTGGTGATGTAAATATGGCTGGGAGAGCTCACGATATCAGGGGTAGACCCCGTAGGGATCTAGATCCACAGGGAGCATATGACGCCCAAGCCCAAGTGCATACATATCACCTCCATTTGCATATATTTTGTGCATTATTTCTTAAAAGCTTATTTACAAATAGTTACTATTCATAAAGATTTTTGACTATTTTATTTTCTTAGTTTTGTATTTTTTCTATGTTACTTGTCATTTAGGAGACATGAAAAAATTAGAATTACGTGCATAGTATATCGGGAACTCAAGTTACAAAAATATAAGTTTATCGCATGAATAGTAAAAAAATTCAGCATTTTAGTTTTGCATTTTGCATTGTTTTTTACTTCATTTGACCTACCTAGCCAAACTACTTGACCCAATAACCTAACCCATTGACCCAACTTAAACTTTTATAACCCAAAATTTCTCAAAAATGCTAAAAAAGGTCAAAAAAATCAGCCAAAAACCATGGACGGGAATAATATTTTTCTTGCAAAAATTTTTATAGTTGACCATCTCCATCTATTCCAAGCTTATTCCAAGTGCATACAAGAGTTCATAGTCCTATATCTAGCATCTACAAGTATTTTGGTGAGGAATTTAGGCAATTATATGCATTTTATATATGTATCTTAACTTTGATTTTTGAGATTTGATGATATATTACTTATATATCCATGTTTATGCTTAAATTGTCTTCTAATAAGTTAGTAGAACACATCTTTATGAGTTTTTAGCAAGATTAATGGTTAAAATTAGAAAATGCATGTTGGAGAAGATAATGAATAGTAAAATCTGAGAGTTTTGTTAAAATTTGATTGTGAGATTGATTTGATGCTATAATTGGGTGCTATAGGTATTAATAAAGATAGATTGATGATTGTGTGAGGTTAGTTTGCTCGAATTTGGATTAAAATGCGAAAAAGGCTCAATTTACAAAGGGGGTTCAGGTGAATTGCGAATCCGGCTGGAATTGAACATTATATTTAGTGTTTATAGGGTGAGGTAGTGCTAAATGAGTGGTTATGACACTTAATTGAACATCGGTTAAGGTACTTATAGTTAAAACGCATAAAGGGGTTTTTGGGGCTTTTGCGGGAATTGTCAGCTAATCGGTGAACTCGAGGGTCCTGAGGGTGCCATAAAGGGTAATTAGGAGAATGAAAGAGTTCGTTTGAGAATCTTGAACCTCGTCCTTCGATTGTGAGTCAAATTATGTTAATAGACAAAGGGGGCCATTTGACTAAGTGTTGATTTTTCTCATTTTAAGTGTTGGCATAGTCATAGTAGGGCATGAAAGTACTTTTGGCGTGATTGTGGCATTGATTGGGTGTTCGGTTAGTATAGTTGTAGTTCAAACGTGCTTGGTAGGCTTTCGAGGCTTTGTTGAGGAAGTGAGGTTTGGTAGCATAGGATTGTGCCATAATGTGCCTAAGAATGGGTACTGAAGTCGGTTTTCCAATCTCATAGCTCATTTGATTGCAGTAGCCTTTAGAAGTTAGGGTTATGAATAGTATTTTTGTAGTTTCATGCCTTAAACTCCTATTGCTCGCTTAACTAAGGTCCTTGTTGTTATAATTGCCTTATAATTGAATAGTAAGGTGTTTAAATGCATTTGGATAGCTTGTGTATTCTAAAATGGATGGTATTGTTAGTTGAATAGTTTTTTTTGGATGATTCAGTGAATTTTATTTCCAAAAATAAATGCGACAACAAGTACACAGGGAACAAATTACATGAAAGGTCACAGACTACACAATCATAAAAAATTACGATAGTGAAAAAAACAAGAAAGCAGGGTCATATACCACACAATCGTAAAAACAATTACGACGGTGAAAAAACAAGAAAGAAAGGTAAAGAACAGTTAAGTAAGCCAAACAGCCCGTGTGTCTAGCGAAACGGGTTTTCCATTAACAAAATCTTGAATATCCTGGGAAAGCTTGCTCAACACTGTTGTTCCATCTTTCTTGTTCTGAAACTTTGAAGGTTCTCCCCTCTCCATGTTTTGAAACGCTAGTAAAAATTTACTTTGAGTACTCGGGGCCAACTTTTTGCAAGATGCATTAATCGGAGTGACTAAAATAAGTTTGCTTTCGTTGTTAACCACAACAGGTAATTCAACCTTCTCATTGTTGGTAGTGGCAATTTCTTAGACATGTTCATCTAAACAAAAAACCGCAAACTGGTTGTTACTTTGTCCTTTGACTTGATCGGCCCGCTTGTTTTTACGCTTAGCTTTTCGTTTCTGATTCTTGGTCATTTCCCATCCCGGTTCAACATTCTCAGTAGCAGTAGTAGTAACTGTTGGGGCATCACTTCCCATATTCCCATTTACAGAAACATTGACTGTTGGGATATAGTTTGGACAGTTATTGGTATTATGACCAATAATATTGCAGTGATGACATTTCTGTGGCTTCCATGCATACTCAGTATCAACAAAAGCATAATTTCCATTTAGAAGTTTGACTTTGGTGACATCTTTGAGAGGCTTCTCTAAATTAACTTCAATGCACACCCGAGCATAACGTAGGTGATTTCTTGATGCTGTCACTGAGTCCATCTGCAAGGGAAAGCCAATGGTGCTAGCAACATAACTCAACCTTTTTCTGGTCCACAGAGAAAGTGGAACATTTTTCAATTTCATCCACATTGGAACACGATCAGCTTTAATGTCAATAAGTTGAATGTTCGGATCCCATCTCCGGAGTAGTAGAGATCTGTGATTGACATGCCACAATTCTTCAAGGACAATATCACAAATTGACTGGTTATCAAATTGGAAAACGTACAACCCTTTATCAGTGGATTTAATATCAACATGTCCGAATTTCTTCCACTGATTTTTCACCATAGTTTCGATGAGAAAGAATGGTGGAGGTTTTCCAATAAACTGGCCGATGAGGCAATTATTCCAGAGAGCATTGCCTTTTCCATAAACATCTTGAGGAGGATTAGCAACGGGTTCACCATCTTCATCCGTTTCATAAGAAAGAAAAAAATCAAGCTTGAGTGAGCTTTGAAGATTACCAACGAAAAAATCCTTCCAATTAGACTTATGAGCAGGAGGTGGGAAATCCGAATGGTGGCTCACGGGTTGAGAATTTTCACTAGCCGGATGACTTGCCAAATCTCTGTCGTGCAAATTAGCCAACGGCAGAGAAGAAATGGGCTGAGAATTCGAGGCATGCACATGAGTGGGAATTTTTCCACTAGAGGAGAAAGCAATCTTATCTCCATCAAGATTTCTACTAGAATTTTCCTCTGCATTTTCAGCCAAGTGGCCAACAGTTTCAAGACCATTGTTTCAACGTAAATGTGTCTTGAAATTGATCAATATTGTCATCTTGAACAAGAGTAGGGCCCGCAGCAACATGAGTGTTTTCATTGCTGGCATTTGGACCCACAACACTATCTTGCAAATCAGCCAATTCAAGCTTTCCACTAAGAGTGGTCATTTCCACGCCAATCAGGGTACCAACATCAGATTGTGAATTTAAAAATGACTTAGTGTGCCGTGGGGCCTCCAAGGGGACAATGCTTTTTGCATGTTCCTTATTTGAATTATTCAAAGCAGGCACGACATCTCCATGTGTTGATGGACCCGCGTGATAAAGAATGTCCACATTGGCAGCTGCATTTTGTGAATCGGACCCACTCTTGATTGCATATGGACCTACGGCAACTTGATTATTAGGAAAATTTTGACCCGGTTCTACCATGATTTGTAGGCGCCGAAAGTAAAAGATTATTTTCCTCAGCTTGACCAGTATTCCCGTGCACTTGAGTGGAATTACCAGAGAGACACACGGTATTATTGGTACCACTAAAAGTTTCCTGCATCTCACGTGGTATGGCTGTATTGTTTGACTGTGGATGATGATGATCAGAACGTGCTAAGCTAGTGGGACTTGTACCAATGTGCTGAAAAGTAGTACCTAAGGCACTGTAGGAATCAAATTGCTCGAATTGGTGGCCTTCAACGCTTGAGCTTCTATATGATTTTTAGCCAGTTTAGACTGAATTTCAACAAAAACACGTTCTAATTCAAGACTTGAATTAGATAACCTATCACCTTTCGCATTAGAAGATGAGATCGAATCATCAACTTCGTTCGCGCCTCCGTAGCTTCACTAAGATTGCCAAGTAATGACGAATCCGGAATCAGTCCCATTGCTGAAATGGAGTCAATAACAAGCTGGTGTTCTTTGTTAGAAGCATAAGAGACAGCTCCAAATTCTGAATTTGAAGATTCTATCTCCTCATTAGACTTCGAAGGAGAAATGTCTACCTCTTGAGCAAGTTTAGATGCAAGAGCAGCTAAGGCTTTAGCTTTAAGCCTAGTGCTGGTACTAGTGGACGAAGAAGGCTTCTTCTTCCCCCTATGAGGGGGAAGATCTTTTGGTGTTGGGGCAGTGTAGGGGTTTAAGTGAACAAAAATTGATATTTGGTTGGAAAGTGGTGGTGGTGGATGGAAGTCAACGGTGGTCAACGGTGGGGATTCTAGAGAGGGAAGGCAGATAAATTTTTTTTTTTATAGAGAGAGTAACTTATACTAATCCTAGCCTTTTTTTGTTAGTTGAATAGTTTGTTGATTAATGAATGACATAACTTAATTGAATTGAAGTTTTATGTATAGTGCCTTTTTTTGTTAGTTGAATAGTTTGTTGATTAATGAATGACATAACTTAATTGAATTGAAGTTTTATGTATAGTGATAGTTTTGGACTTAGTTGTTAGCATTTTTGATTTATTTATTGATTGTATAGCTTGATTTTTATATGTTAAACGGTGTGTCCAGTAAGATTTTAGAGTAATCTTGTGATTATATAACTTTTGTAATGGTTAGATGATATAAAAAGGTTAGTTTAAGATAATTGAATTAGTAGTTAATAACTATCTTGAAGTTGACTAGCTATGTGTTTAATTGTATTTGTGTAGAATGTGTACTTAATTGAAAGAGTTTCATGAATTGATTAGTTAAGTGTTATATGCCTTGTATAGAATGTTATCTTGTTAAAAATTGAGAGAATATGCTTATTTCTTGTCTATAATGCTAGTTTCAGTACAAGGGGAGAAGGTTTGAAGGAGAGTTGGCAAGCTAATGGTGAGGGAGACTTCATCTCTTTTGTGCATCTTAGCTAATTTTATTGCTTTTAGATTGTATGATTTAGTTTAATTGATAAAATTTATATGTACTATTTACTTGCTATCTTGCTATATCTTGATTAGGGACAACCTACTTGGTTGTCACTCTTTTATGTGTTGTTGTATTATCTTGCTATCTCGTGATATCTTGTGATTTTTCGTGTTTTTTTTAGATTATCTCGTGAATTCTAAAATTCATATCGGGTTGCGCAACCTTTTCGGACATTGTAGTATCGAAAAACTTCGGGCTGTCGGTCTAGCTCGATTACCATGGTGCCTATTCTCTTTCTCGTTGAGTATACTCCAATACCCCAGAGGCATGGTTTACCTCGTTGGGGAATACGGATCTACCTCAGGAGAATGGGTCGTAGGATCGAGGTACATCCAGAGTACCCCATTGGAGGAATAAGGGGATTTGCCAGCACTTGTTATCACGAATCGAGATTCATGGTTTGAGATCGAAGAGAAAGAAGATGAACCGTATCCTTTTAAAATGTTTTTACTGCTTTATTCAATAGTCTTGATAACTTGTATTACTTGGGTTATTTGTGTAATTGTTGCATTGCTCGAAATTATTTTTGAAAACATCCCCAGTTACCTGTATCCCCTCCCTCACTGAGTAACTTTAGTTATTCATTCCTCATTTTAATATGTTTCATGTTGGACTACTTGTTGTGAGTCTTGTTTGCTAAATTGGTGTGCTGGTTGTGCAAGATTGTGTTCATGTTCTATTTGTGGTTTATTTGAGGCCTTATGGTCTTGTCTATGTTTGTGTAATTCCGTAAGGATTGTAATTCTGCACAAAGTCTTGTATTATTAATAGTTAGAAGACGACATGTAATAACTTAAGGATTGACTTTATTGTCTAAGTATCCTGCATGCTTGCGTGAATTGAAATGAAGAATGATTGGAAGATTTAACCTTTAGGTAGATTGAGTAAAGAATGTTAGAGCGGTATGATAGTCAATCTCATGATCTAGAAATTCTATGACCTAATGCATGCTTGCTTGTGGACTTTTGTGGGTTCCAAGGCTCGGATGACCTTGAGGAGTTTGTTGTATGTGATAATAGAGGAAGTTAGGAATTACAGAGGAGGTTGGACTTTAATTTTGAGGTTATAATTGCTTGTACAGGTTTTGGATTATCCTATAAACAAGAGAGACTCTATCTGTTTACTCTCATTTTTCGTGTCTTGGGTTTTAGGATCGGGACCCCGGTCTCGTGAGGGATCGGGGTATTACAGAGCAAATCAGGCATTGATCGATGAATAGGTGCTACATAGAATGGCTGCTACGATGGACAGGATGATTCAGGTTTTAGAACGACAGGCTGATCGTGAGCATAATAATTCGAGAAACAATAACAACAACAATGGTGGAAATGAAAATGGTGGTGATAACATGTTGGAGATGTAAGGCCTAGCCCAAGACTACATGTGCATATAGATCATATTATATATAATTAAATTATTTTATATGCATTTACCTTGTTTTATGTACTTTTAAATTAATTTATGTGCGTTTATCTCGATTTACGTGCATTGCATTGGTTATAGTGCATTCGAGTATTTTAGATACCCTATACAATAATGGGTTCTATTGCGTAGGCTATCTAACTAGAATACTTAGATGAGAACCAAAAGAATGTGAGTAGGACAAAATCGCATGCTAGTAAAACACATACTACACTACCCACACACACCAAATCTCTACACACACACTAAACCACCCACACATACCAAATCTCTAAATACACACACACTAGAGAACTCATCCAAGAGAAGAAATGAAGAAGAAGAAGATCTCCAAGCCATTCCTAGCATCTTTCTTTGTGTTTTCCCAGCTTTATTCAAGTGATTCTTAATCTATTTTCGTCTAACACACAAGAGCAAAGGTGAGGGATTTTTCATAAATGGTTTTAAAGGATTCATTCAAGTTTATTAATGCTCATTTGGTGTTAATATTGCTATAGCTTGCATATTTAAGCTTAGATGAGGAGATTGAGTATTTGTGTGTTGTAGATCAAGGAATTGTAATTTCATGTTGGGTAATTGTTGATTGTTGATTGTTGAGGTGGGGTGGTTTTGGTTAAGTTTGGACATTTGTATAATGCCTAATAGCTACTTGAACTCGCTTGATTGTTGATAAGATGATGGGATGTTGTTTGGGTAATTTTTGTATAAGTTGTATTTTTCCCGTCCAGCTATCTCGGTGTTACAGCCTTTATCCAGTCACCCGGATAGAAGGCATAACCCCCGGCAGAAAACTCCTATCTGGGCGTTACCTGCTTCATCCAGGCGATCGAATGAAAGCTATAACGCTTGTATGTTTGACTGCTTTGCGCAATATTCTTCGAAATGTCATATCTTAGTCAATTCA
The DNA here is from genome assembly GCA_037974665.1 of Ehretia macrophylla. NCBI lineage: Eukaryota > Viridiplantae > Streptophyta > Magnoliopsida > Boraginales > Ehretiaceae > Ehretia > Ehretia macrophylla. The sequence goes on from CM075775.1 coordinate 12,334,394, forward strand.
ACTCCAAATTGAGTTCCGTTGGATTTTAGAACTATCTACTTTCGATAAGCTTCGATTCTAAGCCAAAATCAGATTAATTGGAGTTTGGAAGTGTAGGTAAATTACTTGATTAAGATAGGCTAATGTAGAAGCATTGAAATGGCTTCATAGTTCCTCTTGTGTTTGCATTTTCTTGTCGTTTTACGTAATCTATTGATATCTTCTCGCTATTTTATGGTACTTGGAAATTCTTGAGGCTTTAAAATTTCTATATATGTATGATTATTATATGCTTTCTTGACATGCCATTGACTAATCATTTATTACCGCAAGAGGTTTACATACTTACTTGCCTTATCTTTTATATTATTGTTATGACGGAAGCAACCTACTTTTTTACTATTCTAGTCCTTCTCTCTCTTGGTGATGGCCCTTGGAGAGTGTGGGAATAGATATATATATATATATATATTTATAAAAATATATATATATATAAATATATACATATACATATATATGTATATACATATATATATATATATGTATATCAAGGTTGCAACCTTCTAAAGGCCTTGGTGTGATCGATGGCTCCGGGCAGTGTCGGGCTTCCCGGTTATACCCACGACCACCATGGACCTATTCTTTAACTTTGAGATGAGTTATCCGGAACCCTCGGTTGTTGTTGGATTTGGAGTCAGGTTATCTTTAAGGATTTGATCTTCAGTTGTGGTGTGGGGTTATCAATATTTGATTCAAGTAAGAAGTTGTCAGCATCAACAATCACTGTATCCTTTTGGAATAAGCATCACTGCTCATCTTATTATTGTATTACTTGAGTTTTTACTTGTCTACTTACACGTGCGTTCTTATGTGCATGGCATGATTTCTCGAGTTTTTTGCGAAAAGAGAAAACCATTGTGAAAACCCTTCATATTTTATCCTTACTGAGTTATATGCAGGATTAGTTCACCCTTCTTATAACCTTTCAGACGAAGTTGAGGCTGAACAGGCACCTCAAGGTGCTGGTGAAACTCCTTGGTGTGATATCAAAGACTTCTGCCTTATGTGATTGCTATATTTTGATGTAACTTAAGAATACTTAATGTATAACTTATTCTTTTGGACAACTAATATGTAACTGAATATTTCTATTCTTTTGAGACCTAGAAACCCAGATGTTGATTAGCTCTTATGTTTGAATAAGTGGTTCAAGGTCTTGTACATATGAAACTAGTTATGGTTCCCTTTTCTAAGGCCGATGAAATTGAAAGACTCTTGAACTCTTATGAAGTTTATGAACGTACAGGTTATTATGTTATCAAATTATAGATTTTGGAGTTACATAAGTCACGTACCGGCCTTAGCCTTAACAGGTATCTGGGATGGGGCATGATAGGAGAGATTCTAGAAGTGCGGGCCACCATGGTTCCAGGGAGAACCTGATGATGAGAAGGCTGAAGCATGGCTTGTAAGAGTTGAAAACATTTATGATGTTGTTGAGTACATAAATGACAAAAATATTATATTTGTCGTGTTCTTATTGGATGGTGATGCTAGGCAATGGTGGAAGACAGTGAAATTACAGTGGGAGTACCAAGAGACTCCGTATCTGTGGGATAATTGTGTGAAAGCCTTTAAGGACAACTACATTCCCGAGATTTCTTGAGAAAGACGAGAGGATAAATTTATGTCCTTCAAGCAGGGTAATCTGTCTATTGTACAGTACGAGGCCCAATTCAATAAGCTGTCTCATTATGCACCTGAATTGGTATAATCTCATGTGAAAATAGTTTAGAGGTTTATCTAGGGGTTGAGGTTGGATATTCAAGATAGTTTGGCTCATTTTCAGTTTGCTACATACAATGAAGCCCTTAATGCAACAGTGAGAGTTGAAAAGAGAAAGAGTGAAGTAAGGGTTGAATCGAGCAGCAGAATAAGAGGTCGTTTCTGCCCCCAAGGCCAGCAGAGGTCGTTTCTGCCCCAGACTCAGTAAAGACAGACCCAGACTCAGAGTCAGACTACATGAGATCCCAGCAGGGTAGTGTAGTCACTTTCTCAACTCCAGCTTCCTCTGGTAATAATGCTTTTACTCCAGCTCTATATTGTACCTTCTGTAAACATAAGGGCCATTTGGAGGTTAAATTGTTGGAAGAAGTCGGGGAAGTGTTTGGGTTGTGGCAGTGATCAACATAGGGCTAAAGACTACCCAAAATGGAAGAATGTGCAGGGTCAGACTTCGAGCAGTGGTGCCCAAACTAGATCTACATGTGCACCCGTACAGCGTGTATAGGCCAGAGTTTACGCCATTGATCAGTAGGAGTTACCTTAGGCAACAACAGTGGTTGAATATACATTTCTAATTCTAATTTAGTTGGTTAAAGGATTGATTGACCCCCGGTGCTGCCCATTCTTTTATTACACCCCTTTGTGTGCAACGTGTTAATATGCAAGTAAAGAAACTACCTTATAAAATTGAAGTTAGCACGCCCATAGGTACTAAATTTGTGATTGAGTTAGTATGCAAAACATGTAAAATTCAAATTAAGGGCCAATAATTTCCTGCTGACTTTATCTTACTCCTTATCCAAGATTATGAGATTATTTTGGGTATGGATTGACTTGCAAAGTATAATGCACAGTTAAATTATAGAAACAAGGTTGTGAAGTTTCAGATACCAGGTCGACCAGTGGTAGTAGTAGTGGGGAACCGTGATTCTTCGAGGAATTTTCTTATTTCTTCAACCAAAGCTATCAAGCTTGTAAGAAAGGGGTGTGATGGGTAACTTGCTTATTTGATTAATAAGTCATCTGATAAGTTAAAATTGGAGGAAGTTCCAGTAGTTCGGGAGTATACAAATGTATTTCCCGAGGAATTACCAGGATTACCACTGAAGAGAGAGATAGAATTTGTGATTAATATGCTACAAATACTCAACCTATATCTAAAGCACCATATCGTATAGCACCCACAGAACTTCAAGAGTTGAAAACACAGTTACAGGGATTATTGGAGAAATGATTCATTCAGCCAAGTTCATCTTATTGGGGAGCACCCGTGTTGTTTGTGAAAAATAATGATGGCACCTTACGGTTGTGTATTGACTATCGGGGTTTAAAACAGGTAATAGTCAAAAATAAATATCCTTTGCCACTTATTGATGAATTATTTAACCAGTTGCAGGGGGATAAAATCTATTCGAAGTTTGATTTGAGGCAGAGGTATTATCAGCTCCATATTCGCAAAGAAGATATGCCAAAATATGCATTCCGAACTCAGTATGGGCATTATGAATTTGTAGTTATGCCTTTCGAATTAACTAATGCACCTGCTACATTTATGGACCTTATGCATTGTGTGTTCCAACCTTATCTGGATAAATTTGTGGTGATTTTTATTGATGACATTCTTGTGTATTCAAAGACGCAATTCGAGCACGAACAACATTTGCATCTAGTTTTACAAAAGCTTCAGCAACATCAGTTGTATATAAAATTTAGTAATGTGAATTCTGGTTGCAACAAGTATCTTTTCTTGGTTCGGTGATTTCTCAATAGGGTATTACTGTGGATCTTACAAAGATTGAAGTTGTGTTGTCTTGGAAAAGACCGAAAATGAGACCAAGGTACGTAGTTTCCTAAGATTAGTAGGTTATTATCGCAGATTTGTGAAAGACTTTTCAAAGATTGCAGGTCCTCTTACTAAACTTACTTAGAAAAGAACCAGTTATGTATTGGACGAGAAGTGTGAGAATAGTTTTCAAAAATTGAAGAAAATATTGACTACATCACCTATACTTGTTTTGCTGGAGGGGAATCAGAACTTTGTTATCTATAACGATACATCTAAAGAAGGTTTGAGTTGTGTGTTAATGCAGAATGGTCGACTAATTGCTTATGCAACTCAGAAATTGAAGCCGTATGAGCAGAATTATCTAACTCATAAATTGGAATTGACAGCTATAGTTTTTGCATTAAAGAATTGGTGTCATTACCTTTGAGGTAGTATGTTTGAAAATTTTACTAACCATAAAAGTTTGACGTATTTGTTTTCACAGAAAGAGTTGAACATGAGGCAAAGGCGATGGATGTAGCTCCTTGCTGATTATAATTGTACTATCAATTATTTGTCAGGGAAAGCTAATGTCGTAGCTGATGCTCTTAGCCGGAAGACAAGTATTGCAAGATTGGCGGTCAAGGAGTGTGAATTGCTTGAAGAAGTTAGTCTCTGGAAACTGGAACTAAATCAAGTCGGGATATTGTTTGCAAATTTGCAATTTCAACCACAACTATTATCTCAAATTCGAGAAGTTCAACAGCAAGATCAACAACTTAAAAAAATCAAAGATCGAATCCAAGACGATAAGTTTGACTTTGAATTGCATGATGATGGTATATTATGATTTCAAAACAGGGTATATGTTCCCAATGACCCAAACTTGAGAAAAGAAATTCTTGAAGAAGCTCATAATTCCTAATATACCATACATCCAAGTGAAAATAAAATGTATCAGGATTTGAAGCAACATTATTGGTGGAATAATATGAAAATAGACGTTGTTGAATTTGTGTCTTGGCGTTTGACTTGTCAACGAGTGAAAACAGAATATCAATAACCCGCGTATCAATAACCCGCATGGTTATTGCAACTGTTGACAATACGTTAATGGAAATGGGAGCATGTTACAATGGATTTTGTTATAGATTTGCTGAGATCTCCGAGAAGATTTGATGTAGTTTGGGTAGTGATAGGTGGATTAACAAAGATTGCTCACTTAATTTCGAGGAATAAGCATGATAGTCTTGAGAAATTGGCAGATCTATATCTTGCTAACATTGTGAAGCTTCATGGAGTACCGTTGAGTATTGTATTTGACAGAGATCCTCGTTTTACTTCCCAACTCTGGCAACATTTGTAAATAGTATTGGGTACTAAATTGAGTTTCAGTATTACATATCAGCCTCAAACTGATGGCCAGTCGGAGAAAACTATTTAGATCTTGGAAGATATGATGAGGGCTTGTGTACTAGACTTTGGGAATAGTTGGGAAAAATATCTGCTTTTGGCCGAATTTGCCTATAACAATAGTTACAAAACTACTATTGGGATGGCTTCGTGTGAAGCTTTGTATGAGCGTAAGTGCTGATCACCTTTGTATCGGAATGAAGTGGAAAAGATGAAAGTTGTTGATCCAACTTTATTGCCAGAACTTCTAAAAAAGATTGAGAATGTACATCTTATCCATCAGATAATGCTTACAGCTTAGACTAGGCATAAAAACTATGCTGATAAATGGAGACAGGATTTGGGGTTCGTGGTTAGTGATCATGTATTCTTGAAAATATCTCCTCGTAAAGGCTTGGTACGGCATAGTAAAGGAGGAAAATTGAGTCCAACGTATATAGGACCTTTTGAAATTGTTGGTAGAGTTGACAAGTTGGCTTCTCGTTTAGCCTTACCACCGAGTCTTTCTAAGATTCATGATATTTTCCATGTATCTATGTTGAGAAAATATCATCCTAATCCTTCTCATGTACTAGAGCCAGAGCTATTGCAGCTTAATGAGAATTTGTCTTATGAGGAACGACCTATCCGTGTTCTAGATCCAGAGGTTCGAGAATTACGTATGAAGAAGATTCCTATGGTAAAGGTATTGTGGAATCATCATTGGGTTGAGAATGCTACATGGGAAAGACGAGATTAGATCGAGCAACAGTACCCAGAGTTGTTTTGGGAAACAACTAAGAATTTTGAGGATGAAATTATTTTAAGGGGGGAGGATGTGAGACCCAAACATGAACTTTATGGGCAATTAAATAAATACATATTATGTACATTTACTTGGTTTAATTATTATTTGAATGTAATATGTGCATTTTAGTTGCAAGAGATTAAAATTAAAGTGGCATTTCATTAAAATAATAAGAGTTATTGGTAATTGGTAGACTAGGACAAGCTAGTCATTAACACAATTGTTATTACATAAGTAATCTTTTACCTTTTAGATGTTTTCCTACCATTTGACTTAACATTTGACTAGGCAATTGACTTAGCTATTTGACAATTACATACATACATACATACAAAATAAAGCACAAAAACAAAATAAAAGAAGAGGGAGGTCACGGGTGAGGGAAAAGAAAAGGAGGAGAAATTAGAATAGTTAGGGGTTTGAGATTTTGGGTGAAATTGAAGAAGAAACTTGTATTTTAGGCCAAAACCAAGTGGATTTTGCTTCTCATTTGCACAAACTTGCTATTTCTTGCTTAAGTCTTCAAAATCGGTGAGGGATTTTCAAATCTAAAAGTTTAAAGTTTGATATTTTGTTATGAACTTATGTAATTGTGTTGTATTTGTTAATTGTGCAGGTCTATCTTGCTTGGTAGTGACTAAAGAGTAACATATGTGCATTGGAGTTTGATTGAACCACTAAATGTTGTAAGCTAGCTAAAATGTGTTGTAGGTGAATTTTGTAGCTAGATATGAGTTTAATCTTTGTTCATAGCTTAAATATGAAGCTTATATGCATACATATATGTTTATAGCATGATTTTATGGCTTGGTAACAAGAATTGGTAGCAGTTTTGTGTGATTGGGCTAGTTAGAATTTTCCAGCGCTGGCACCACCCTTACCGGCGCTGACCAGCCATGGAAGTAGCCCTTGGCTGCCTTTTTGGTAGGTTAAAAGCTTGCTTTGCTCCTTATATTGCTAAGTAAATGCTTGGGTATATGTATTGCATTATAGGTTATGAAAGGTAGTTGGCGAAAGCTATGGTTATGTGTTGTTAAGTGAGTTAAAGTGTTGATTAAGTTCTATTGAATTCTATTGTGGTGAATTTGTGGATATGCTTAAGTATGGTGTCTAATATTGTTGGGAATGGCTAAAGGTTGAAGGTGTTTGTTGATGAATGGGTAGCCTACTTTGTTACCTAGTAAATGTGCTAATAAATTTTGATATTAAGTGTTGATTGAATGTTAAATGTTGTTGACGGCAACCTACTTTCTTGTCTTCTGAAAATGATGTAAATGCGTGATTGAATGAATGTTATTGAGGCATGGTAGCGTCGTGTCACCTAGGGCGCATCGGGCTTGCCGGGTTGAATTAGCATGACTATCATGGTCATATTCCTTATCCCGCATGGACGGAGAGTTTCATGGGGTGTGGCTCATAGGATTTGGGTGTATGTCCGGAGTGCACTTTAGTAGGAGTGATAAGAAGTGGTAGAGTCCGTGATGGTGGTATAAGGAGATGACATCAACAATGTTTAGCGTATCCTTCTTCAATGTTTTATATAGCTTTGTTGTTACTTGAGTTAATTGTGCTAAAGTTTATATATTGTTTTAATGCACGTTTTCAAATGGATTTTCAAGTAAAATCTTTTCAAAACCTCCAGTTTTTCCCTTCACTGAGCCTGTTTAGCTCACCCCGTTTTATGAACATTTCAAGTGAGCCCAAGACTGAGTACATGCCTCAAGAGAATGAAAATGAACCATATGCTTGACTTGCTTGGGATGATGATCATGTTGTCTATGAACATATTGTTGTTATGTAGTTCATGCGTAATCTAAAGACTTTTGATCATGTAATATATAATTGGCCAGTGTTGTATCTTTTGAATTTTAAATGACTTTGTTGTAATTATAGTAGTTCATTTGGCCATGTTTATGATGTTAGGCTTATGGTAGCCTACTTTGGGAAAACAATGTAGTTATTATGTCCATGTTTAAAGTGGGTCTTCCAGGTGGTTTTGTTGTGTAATCTCCATTGCATGTTAAGTATATTAATGAACAGGTTTATTTGTCATAAAGTGGCATATTACAGATGTTATAATGTCCATATTTCGTTGCGTCCGGACTTGATTCTAGGCGGGGCCGGGTTGGGGCATGACAAAAACTGAAGTACTTTCTGTTATTCTTGTGGCAAACTTGGCCATAATCAGAATAATTGTGATAAAGAGTCTTTGAGGTTGCAAGGAAACACAACAGCTTTTTTTTAGGGCTTTTGGTCCATTGCTCTAGGCTAGCCCAAAAAGAGCCTCGATTCAGGCATCCATTCCTTCCTCAGGGAAGTTTCCTCCTCCTTTCAATTTGATGTGGCATCCCAGAGTCTTCCTCATTTTCCACATTGCTATCCACTCCTACTTTTCCAACTCAAGAGAGGACATGGTAATGAGACACTCTAATCTTAGTTAGGCTTTGTTCTTAGCCCTTGTTAGCCCTAACATCGTCATTAATCTGAGTCCCATATCTCACCAACTGGTCCTCATAAGCCCAATTCCTTTATCTCTTTCAAAAATGGCCTAAACCTATTCTCATCCTCACACAATCCTAACAACCCTACTTGACATTTCCCTAGTCTACCTTATTATACCACTTTCGACAATGAACACTGAACTAGTTCAATCTTCTATCTCTGATCATCATCAATGTTGACGCTCTTTAACGTTGCATAAATACCCATTAGGTACGAACCCCCACTATGTCCTCCAAAAAAGTCACAAGCACCTACCTTTCCTAAGCTTAATCCTCCCGATTATTTTTTTGAGGTCAGTAGTCTTCGCTCTTATAATTGATGAATCTAGAGTTTTAGAAGTACCATTATTACTTGGCTTTGTAGTTGGCTTAGGTTTGACAACATTATATTGAAAAGGTCATCGTAATAGTTCTCCCCAGAAGGCTTCGAAGACTATCCCTAAATAGTCTCCTAAGACCTAATAAAGATTCTCGGATGTGTCCCCCCATAGTAATTCAACACTTAAAGGACCTGCTTGTACTGATAAATCAGAAGTTGTTGGTCTTCTAAAAAAAATGAAATGGTCTAGGGTCCAATTTTTTGTGACTTAGTTAGGCTTTAAATTTTGGGAATAATTAGATCCACTTAGTTTATCTGGTAGTTTGATATTATTGGTCAAAATAATCTTAAGAAGGAGATAAATTAGGATTAGGAAGCAAATCTACTACTTTTAAAAATTTTAGGTACAACAAAATATTTTCAATATGAAGCAAATGCTATTTCTTTCAACTAATGTATCAAACACAATGTAAGCAATAATATTAAGTAGAGAGTTTTAAGGTGGTTTTCAATCTTATATCCACTCCCTAAGGTTTTCACTACAAGCAAAATTGAAATGGGTGACAATTTTAGTGACGAAAAAAAGTTTGTCACTCTTAGTAAAGGATTTATCGGTAGAAAACATTCAGTCACTAATTCATGACGAATTAGCGACGACTTTACAATGAAAAAATTTATAACTAAATTCGTCACTAATCCCTCGCAAAATCATGACGGAATAGTAACGGCCGATAGATTTACGATGGAATAGTGACGACATGTTGTAATTCTCTCGCTAAATTCGTCACTAAAAAGCAACAGAATTAGCGAGGAAATTTAGTAAAATTTAAAGATAAGTAATAAAATAAATAAGATTTTGTCAATTTTCTTTCTGAAAATGGCTCGGTCATCAAATTAACTTGAAAAATACTTGTTCATATTGTCAACGGACTGTAAGATGCATTTTTTAAGAAATTATGACTTGTAACATTTGTTTCTTGAGTAATTTCTTACTTCCCTCACTAAATCCGTCACTAATTAGCGACGGATTTAGCCAGGGAAATTAGTAAAAATATAAAAAAAATAAGCAATTAAAATAATTGTTAAGTATTATACGTTATTGTTAAGCCTAGTAAAAGTATAGATGAGTTTAAATTGAGCATAACCTAGGTCTAGAACATTAAATATAAAGGATTTGACGTAATCACATGTTGGTGTCTATAATACAAACTATAAACAATTATAGCTCATTTCATCTGATTTTGGCGATTCTCATTCCGAAATTGGCTCGGACATCGAATTAAGTTGAAAAATACTTGTTCATATTGTCAATGGATTATAAGATGTATTTTTTAAGAAATTATGACTTGTAACATTTGTTTTTTTGAAGTAATTTCTTAATTCTCTTGCTAAAGTTGTCACTAATTAGCGAGAGACCTTCACACTTTCCTTGCTAAATTCATCATTAATTAGCGAGGGATTTAGAGAGGGACTCTAGGGTTTCCCTCACTAAATCCATAATTAATTGGTGATGGATTTAGTGAGAAAAATTAGTAAAAATATAAAAAATAAGCAATTAAAATAATTATTGATTATTGTACGTTATTGCAAAGCCTTGTAAAAGTATAGATGAGTTGAAATTGAACATAATCTAGGTCGTGAACATGGAATATAAAGGATTTGACGTATAATCATATGTTGGTGTCTATAATACAAACTATAAACAATTATAACTCATTTCATCCGATTTTGGCGATTCTTATTCTGAAAGTGGCTCAGACATCAAATTAAGTTGAAAAATAGTTGTTCATATTGTCAATAGAATGTAAGTTGTATTTTATAAGAAATCATGACTTGTAACGTTTATTTTTTGAAGTAATTTCTTATTTTCCTCGCTAAATCCATCACTAATTCTAATTAGTGGGGGATTTAGCGAGGGACACTCACACTTCCCTAGCTAAATCCTTCACTAATACTAATTAGCGAGAAATTTAGCGAGGGACTCTCAGGTTTCCCTCGCTAAATCCGTCATTAATTAGCGACGACTTTAGCGAGGGAAATTAGTAAAAAAAAAAAAAAAAAAAGCAATTAAAATAATTGTTGAGTATTGTACGTTATTGGTAAGCCTAGTAAAAGTATAGATGAGTTGAAATTGAACATAACTTAGACCAGAACATTGAATATAAAGGATTTGACGTAATCACATGTTGGTGTCTATAATACAAACTATAAACAATTATAACTCATTTCATCCGATTTTGGCGATTCTCATTCTGAAAGTGGCTCAGACATCAAATTAAGTTGAAAAATACTTTTTCATATTGTCAACAGACTGTAAGATGCATTTTATAAGAAATCATGACTTGTAACATTTTTTTTTTAAAGTAGTTTCCTATTTTCCTCTCTAAATCTGCCACTAATAGTAACTAGCGAGGGCTTTAGCGAGGGACTCTTACACTTTTCTCGCTAAATTCGTCATTAATTAGCGACGAATTTAGCGAGGAAAATTAGTAAAAATATAAAAAATAAGCAATTAAAATAATTGTTAAGTATTGTACGTTATTGCTAAGCCTAGTATAAGTACGGACGAGTTGAAATTGAACAGGCATCTCTCTAAATTGTCGTTTTAATGGAGGTTTAGAAAACTAAAAGAAGATGAGAAGGAAATTATTTCCTTCTTAGGAAAAAAATGTCGAATATCTAATTTAACATTTGATACAATTGAAAGTTTAGGAAAAGAGTATGCATGAAACTATCAATTCCAGTTATCTCTTAGCTTTTTTTCACAAATTTCAAATTAATGTGTAGGTACCTGCCCTTATTGAACTGAATGTCTAACCTTCCTTTCATGTCGTTTGTCTCCTTGTTGAATTGAGGAAAAGATGGTTTCCTTGACAATTTCTTTTCTTTTCCTTTTGATTCTTCAAATTCTATAAAAATGGTAAGTATTTTCTTATAATGAGTATTAGTTTTAAATTTGACATACGTAATAGCTTTTCTATCTCTGTGTCTTCTTGGATAGCCTGTGTATTATGGTGGACCATGACCTTGCTTTACCCAGATTCTCATCCAGAGACATGGTTTTGAGCCGTATCATACATATGATTGATCTTCGTCTCAGAAGTGAACCCTTTCAATGTTTTAATAACACCATCTACCTGACATATATGGATTTGCTTCTAGTACAATTGCCAATAACATCAGCATAAAGAGGCACAAGTTACACGCGTGTATATGTTAGACAGAGAATTATGTATGCAATCATGACATCTTAATTTTTTGCTTCCTATTATATAATTCATGCAAGATTCTTGACATTGCAAGATGCTTACCATGAAAACCAAATGGGGGCTTTGATTGATGATATGCTTTTACAAGTTTACATGCTTGGTGAAGGGTATATTAAATGCTTATAGTACTAACATTGTCGAAATTTTACTTCTGAATTAAGAACTTACTAATGATCATCATCGTATAATACAGGGTAATCGGCTGCACTGCTTTTACTAACAAGCACGATCCATTACATTTTTCGACAAATTCATTTTGAATTCTTTCTCCATTTGCCATCAGTTTATGGTTCCCATCCTTTGGCTCATTTATTAATGCTTGGACCTTTCAGGAGAATGATAGAAAAATATAAAAATGCACCTGATGCATCCGTGAAGAAGAAGGCTGACTCAAATTCAGAAGTAGAAGAGCAGGATACACTACAAAAGGAGAAAACATCTCTAATAAGAAGAAAAAGGTATCAGGCTACATTGGTTGGTGTATTATTTTAACGTGGATGTAGTTTAGTTTTTCGATTCTATTGTTGGCAATCTAATTCTAAAAAGTCGTAATGATAGAATGAAATTTGAAATATCTTATATTGAGTATTGTTTGAGAAAAAGTGGAATTTTGTGTTTATTTTTATAAATTTTAATTTCAACTGAGATTATATGTGAGATTTTCTAAAGCTATCAGCATGGTGGTTTACTTAATAATTATCTTCTTTCTTGTGATACTGTTCGAAGGGACTTGGAATTCGTTACTGCATATAGGTTTGCTCGATCGAATTTGAGTAATTATTTATTGGTTGTACTAAGCAGGTCTACTTTTTCTTGTTAGCCTTAAAATGATTGGTGTATAAGGATTTGTAAATTCATTACTCTGGCTACTTAAGGATCTCTGTCAACTTTATGTGATAGTAGCTATTTGATTTGCATTATGTCATCTTTTTTGTCTCATGTGGGAAGCCTAACAATTTGTTGCCTCTTGTATTTGAGAATAAGCAGCTTCTTAATTTTCAATTCTTGTTGTGCTTTCCACCTAATCACCATCAACCGTGTTTTGATATTGATGTGTGTGCAACAGATTGACGAAAATGGGCAGAGAGAAATTATCAACCACAATTCATTGAGGCATCCCAACATTGTTATATTTAAAGAGGTAAACTTTTGAAACTGGTTTGTCTTATATGTTTTTAATGATTGGTAGCAACTTAAAACATGAGTAAACAGAATTTTATTGAGGCAAAAATTTCTTTTTACGGATAATTTGAAGAATATGATATAGTTTTTGTATTCAATATTAACTCAAATTGTAGATTTGAGGAATTGGGTAAGTTACTGAATGTATTTGAAGGATATTTTTGGAATTACGACATCAGGAGATGCTGCAAAAGAGTGGTTTCCATTAATAGTTGTGATTTATGAAGAAATTAAGTGTCTCGGGACCATGTCTTGGGTGTTACTAGACATGATAGGATGGAATTTAGTAAACTCATCTACTTTAGGAAATTTTTTGAATCATTATAAAGAGATGGTAGGATAATTGAATTAATTTTCTTATAGTTTACTCATTTTCAATTGCACAGCACATGTCTAGTAAGAAATCTAACATTCTTGCTTTCCATTGTGCAGTTCATGTCACTTCTGTTTACTAAATATGTATTATCAATTTTTTCGTGAACACGAGGCCGAGACGCAAACAAATCTGATATTACAACTTTATTTTTGTAATTAAAGATTAGTTATTTTGTACAATTAGTTTTAGTTATTAATGATTAGTTATTTTTATTATAGATCGTGTCAATTGAAGTGTGAACATTAGAAGAATTAGTTTTAGTTATTTGTGAAATAACTTTTATTTCTGTAATATAAATATTTTGTATTTATAAATATATGTAATAATTTTTTTGTTATTATTTAAAAATATTTGTGCATTTGAAATAGATAAATGTATATATACAAAATATTAATAAATTAATTATTTTAAAAAAATTATTACAGATTTAGTAGCGGATTAGTCATGGATAATTTCCGTCACTATTTTGTGACAGATTTAACAACGAACAAAAGTCCAATACTATTTTGTAATCGATTTAGCGAGGCACTTTTTCTGTCGCTATTTAGTGACGGCTTTAGCGACCGTATTACTTTTGTCGCAGTCAGTCATTAAATAGTGACGGATGTGGTGACAAACATTGTTCATCAATATTTAGCGATGACTTTAGCGACTGTATTATTTTTGTCACAACTCATCTATTTAGCGACAAACTTGGTGTCAAACCCTTGTCGTCGCCATTTAGTGACGGATTTAGCAACCGTACTATTTATGTCGCATGCTATCGCTAAATAGCGATGGTTTTGGTGATGAAACAATTCTGCCGCGAAATAGCGATGTATTTAGTGACAAAAACCCAATTTAGTGATGACCTAATTTGTGACCGTCATTTTGTGATGAAATTTCATCGCTAATTAAATTTAGCAATAAAATAGCGATAGAAAACGTCCCTCGCCTATCCTTGTTTTTCTTGTAGTGTTTCTTCCTTTAGGATTTAACCAATCTCTATTAAGAACTTCTTCACAAGTTGGTGAAGCACAAACGAACTACAACCCTCTTGAGTCCACAAAATATATAAACTTCTTCAAATGTAGGTGAAGCTCCAACCTATTTCCTCTCTTCCTTTGAGTCCAGAAAGGAATTACAAGACTTTTCTCTTCTATGATTCTCTAAATCTAAGAACAAGAGTGTAAAACAACAAAGATATTGTGCAAATGATAGATACAATGATAATTCCTAAATGAGTTGGATATACAGATAAAGATCTTGAATGATCAAGGATTTGTAAGTGTTAGCTCAAGATTTGTTGCAATAAATGTGTAATAAAAACTTTGAAAGTTTTCTATTGAATGCTTGTTACTAAGAGAGGTGTTTTTCATAGTGGGGGTAGTTGTGGTTTTAAAAACAAGCTCCAACATATTTAAAAATAGCTAGTTTCCAACCTTGACAGTGACATCTAGTTTGTGCTCTGGATGAGTGGCTCGTTTAGACGAGGCATCCGGACAAGCCTGCATTTCGCTAGAGAGTGTCCGGATGACTGAAACTGGTTGAGTCACTCAATTGGGTGAGTTATCCCGATAATCACTGGATGCCATCCAGATGACTGGATTAGATCGAGTCACTCGACTGGGTAAGTCATCCAGACTACATCCCTGTTTAATTACCATTGGACTGTTCAACTAGATCTCGTTGAGTCACTCTACCGGGTTCACTCGTCTGGACCTTTTTCCTATAGTAAAACAGTGCAGAAAATGTCCAAAATGATTTTTTGATAAGACTTTTGAGAATATGTGATTTTTACTCTGAAACATCTTTTCTTCAAAAAAATTTCTCACCTATTTCAATCATTTTAAAGAGAAGACAAAGTGTTTTGAAAAATCAAACTTTGAAAGCAGTTTTAAAACATGTGAACACCAAAGTAATATTGGTATATATTATGACGCCACTTCTCCATCCTTATGATATCACGCTATCTTTAATATCTTCAAGTCTTCAATCTTGTAGACTGCTAGTGGTGTGCTTCTTCTTCTTATCTTGATCTTGTATCTTCATTTGTTGATCTACTTTTTTATGCGATATATGCAAGTACTGTTCTTCCAAACACAAAATTCAACTCAAGAGTACCTAAAATATTATGCTAAGGGAGTTGAATTATGAATATAGACAAGATATAATATTAAGAACAATATTCTAGTTACTATCTTCAAAAATTGAAATAGGGCATTCTGTTAGCATTCTCCTCCTTTTTGAGGATGACAAAACTTGTCTATATGAAGGCATGTTAGGATTGTTTTACTTCAAAAACTCTTCCTCAATTTATGCTTTCATAAGCAGGATAGTGTTCCCCTTCACATAGTATATATCAAAATGTTCTTATCTCACTCTATCTCTCATATTTCGTATCTCTTCCCCTTTGGCATCATCAAACACACATTGTGCAAGCTAAAACACATTAAGCAAGAAAGAGGACATGTATATTGTTACATAAAAGCTAAATAAAGTCAGAGATACACAAAACCATGAGAATTTTTTGCGAAAAGAAATCAAAAGTGGAATCCAAAACCAAAGTTGTGAAAAGCAAGAGTTGAGGGAATAAAAAAAAAGATATGGAAAGGGGAATGGTTTAGGATTCAAGGTTGTACAAGAGGTGGCTTCAACGTATTATGTGATAAATCTCCTTGACAACTTCCTCAAATATTTAACCAAACGTTTTGTTGAAAAATGCTTCAACATACTTGATGATTTTATTCATAGTTGGGAGTTCTCTAGTTGTGTTTTCTTGATGTTCTTTGAAGTTGTTTTCCATTGTTTGCATCCTTAAATTCATATGTTCTACTTGTTCTACCTGCACCACTTGAAGCTATTCCTTGCCTTCTTCTTTTGTCTTTTCTACACTGAGCCTTAGTGGCTTGAATGGCTTGAGCTAGTGTAGTTTCATCATGTGCCTCATATTTTTCATCAAAATTTATCTCGTGACCACCTTCATCATCCTCATCACCCTCATCAGTCTCTTTCCCTTTTGTTGTTAGAACATAATTAATATATTCACATAAATCATACACTTCGTTCAGTATATCAGGATTGCAGAATTTAAAACTATGAGAATAGCGTACCTGAATTCATGACAATAATAACGTAAAAGCAGGAAAACCTTTGAGAATTTGGTGCAAGGCCTTCCACAAACTAAACTAGATTTTCTTACTGTATGTTGTTCAATGTGGGGATTTGAGAAAACAAAGAATATAGTGCGTTTAGCCCTGGGGACCAAAACCTCTTTATATAGATAACCTGATTAGAATCCCACTAATCCTAAACCAAGTTGCTATTGGATACCACACATTACAGAGTCCATATTGGATAAGATGTCTTATTAGGATCTTTACTAGAATTAGATCACTTAATTATCCTAATTAGAATGATAGCCCAAATATAATTGTTAATTATGTGTAAGCCTATAATAGTTTATTGAAAATAATCCCAACAATCTCCTACTTGGGCTACACAGTAATACTGAAGACAATTATATTTGATAACCTTATGTGCACAAAATTGATACATACTTATACAACATCTTCTGAAACAATCCAGTCCATCTCCTATACCAGCATGAGACCAAAACGGCCTTAGTTACATTACACCGTAACGGGACCCATCAATGATCACCATGCCAAATATATTCAATGACATAGATCAAATATGGATGTGTGGCTTGGAAATTACATGCAATGTGATCTCAAACATGCCTATTTCCAATTGGTCCGAACTTTATTCCGTAGTGAGATCAAACCTTAGTCTTTCAAACCTTATGTTAAACCACAATTGAAAGATAAAACATCCAGAGTAATAAATGGAAGTAAAACCATCAACTTAATTATGCAGAAAACTGAACATACATAGTGTCAAAGAAAAGAACTGAAAACATATACAGACTCCCACTAAAACTGCATACCATTAAATAAAACAACACCCATATGACAATATGCTCATGAAAAACCTTGGGTGGTAAACCTTTAGTAAGCGGATCAGCAAGTATAGAGTTTGTTCGTATATGTTCAATTGACACTATCTTACTCTGAACCCTCTCCTTAAGTAGCTAGAACTTGATGGATCTCTCAATGTCTCGAAATCCCAAAGAATCATAATCAGAATACCTAATGATCTCTAACTGATTTGACTTCCGATAGGTGAACATGTAACCTTATGTTCTCTATCAATTCTTTCTAACCCATTTATGTCCTAATTTATTTATGATCCATTATAGGATTTCTTAGTTACCTCCTAACATCCTTATTATGTACGCACAATACAGATACGTACATACTTGAGTTCTCTTAAGATTCCCTACAACTGATGCATAAGGGATCTTATGAATTTTCTTAACTTTAACATCGCCATTTCTTTCAATTTCATTCTTGGGGCATTGATTGAGACTAGGAAGATAAATTTACTCCCACTGAACTTATGATATACACAGTCACCAACTGCATTTACCTCAAAACCATACGAGATTATGACTTGATGAAACTTGTGATACCATTGACGGAAAACTTGCTTGAGACCGTGGATGGACTTCTTGAGTTTGCAAACCATAGACTTCGAGTCACCTAAGACAATTTTTTTTGGTTGCACCATGTAAATGGTCTCCTCAATGTCATCATTGAGAAAAGTCGTCATGACGTCCATCTGATGTAACTCTAAATCAAAATGAGCTACAAGTGCCATTATTGTTCTAAAAGAGTCTTTCGTAGAAATTGGAGAGAAAGTCTCTTTACAATATTGCCCTTAGTGACTAAACGTGCCTTATATCTCTCAATGTTTCCCTTGGAATCCCTTTTGGTTTTAAAAATCCATTTACAACCAATGGGCTTCGCACCGTCAAGCAACTTGACAAGATCCCAAACGTCATTGTCCTTCATCTCCTCATTCATGGCATCGATCCACTTTTGACAATTGGCACTCTGTTTGACTTGTTGGAAATTGAGTGGATCATCCTCCATAGTCCCTATGTCAAACTCATGCTCTTGAAGATATACAATATAGTCACTGGAAATTGCACTTCTTCTTTCTCTAGTGGATCGCCTAAGTGGCACTTCTTCTTGAGGTTGTTGAGTTTGCTCTTTTGGAGCAACACCCTGATTTTGAGTGGGAAGGTCCATAGAAAAATCCTCATTGTTGTCTTGGACAATGTTAGCAGGCTGATTATTGTCAATAATAACTGAAGAGAGATGAATAAATTCCTCTTCAAAGACAACATCCCTAACCTTATCTGTCCCCTCAAACTCAACATCCTCAAGAAATCTCACGTTTCACGTCTCAAAAAGGGACCTAGTTGAGGGATCATAAATCTTATAACCCCTCGACCGTTCAGTATGCCTAACAAAATAACAGTTAATTGTTCTTGAGTCTAGTTTCCTTTCATGTGGCCTATAAGGCCTCGCCTCAGCTGGACAACCCCAAATGTGTAAGTGTTTTATGCTAGGCTTATTGCCCAACCATAGTTCATAAGGGATTTTAGCTACCATTTTACTAGGTATTCTGTTAAGTATATATGCTGCAGTATTTAATGTCTCTCCCCAGAGTGATTCTGGTAGGGAAGAATAACTAATCATACTTCTTATCATATCTTTAAGAGTCCTGTTTCATCACTCAGCAACACCATTCATGCTAGGTGACCCCGACATTGTGTATTGTGGGATGATTCCACATTCCTATAGGAATAAAGGCTCTGGACGTTGTTCACCTGATCCATCATATCTACCATAGTACTCACCACCACGGTCAGATTTGACAACCTTAATTTTTTTGCCCAGTTAATTTTCAACCTCGGTTTTAAAGGCCTTAAAAAACGTCCAAGGGCTGTGACTTCTCATGAATTAAGTATAAGTACCCATAATGAGAATAATTGTCTATAAATGTGATAAATATTGTTGACCATTCCATGAAGCCGTAGGGAATAGAGCACATATATCAGTATGTATCAACTGTAAGACGTTAAAACTTCCCTTGGCACTTAACTTCCTAATGTTTGTTTGTTTCCCTTTGATACACTCAATATACACCTTATGGTCTGTGTAATCAAGGGGTTCAAGCATTCCGTCTAACACAAGTATTTGAATTATCCTTTCGGAGATATGACCTAAACGCTTGTGCCATAGGGTGGCGGAATTCTCATTTGTTAATTTACGCTTTGTACCTCTAGAAGTTGTTTGCAAGGATTCATTAAATGAAGCAATGGTATTTAACTTATATAACTTATCAATCAAAGAACTAGTTGCAACAAGAGTAGAATTAAGAAAAAGACTAACTTTATTGTTTCCAAATGAACAAGAATAACTATATTTGTCCAAAACAGAAATAGAAACTAAAATCCGCCTAAATGACGGTACAACATAAGTCTCTCTTAATTCAATAAAATGACCAGTATTGAAAGATAATCTAAAGGTCCCAACTGCTTCAATCGGAATTATTTTGTCATCACCCACATCGATGAATATTTTCCCTTTTCGCTTATTATTTTTTGAGATAGTTGCCACATGAGCACTTTCAGTCTTGTCTCGCTTCTTTCTATCTTCTTTTTGCACACAGTGGGAAATGAACTCATTAAGAAATCATTTATCCTTTTGAGTGTTATAACTCACAATAAACTGTCTGTAGTGTGCAGGAAGGGATATAAGTACCAGGTGTATGAGCAAGTCGTCAGATAGCTCTAACTTTAGTTCCTTGAGTTTAGAAGCGATGTTAGACATCTCCATAATGTACTCCCTTATGTTTTCTTTTCCTTTATACCTCATTTGGACAAGGTCAACTAAAAGCTTGCTTGTCTCAGCTTTTTCGTTCTTAGCGAACGTTTTCTCTATTTCTGTAAAAAAAAACCCTTAGCAGTTACCTCATTGGACATACCGCCCCTGAATGCTTCTGGAACGCTTTACTTTAGCAACATTAGACTAAGGTGATTTGAACGATCCCACTTCTCAAAGTTCACTTTATCCTCATATGAACTTTCATCCGTAAGATGAGTGAGTTGTTCTTTCCTTAATGCATAGTCTAAATCCATGCAGCCGAGAACTAACAGACGTTCTCTTTCCAGCTCTTAAAGTTTGTGTCGTTAAACACAGGAATTGAATTTATGTTGGCAGTGACACTAACAGTAGTAGATGTAACTAAAAATAGAAAACAAACAGATAATATAAGCTCACTAACTTAAATTTATGTCAAGATAAATATACAAGTTAAAACAAAATAAACATGTAAATGCATGACATAAATTTCATATGACTATAGTGGTGGGCCCATTTAACAAGATACCTAGCACAACATCAATGACCTTCCTTTGGGCCGATCATTAAGTTGTAAGTGGTATTCTCCATGCAGAAATCAAATGTTGATAATAAATCCGGTCAAACAATAGCCTTCCTTTGGGCCGACGTGTTGTCCACATGAAAACTTTATAATCATCACACATTTATTTCCACAGGTATATTTGCTATTTGGCCTATCAATGGCCTTCATTTGAGCTGATCATTAATTGCATAAATAACAAACACACACATCTTTTATCTCAAAATAAACTAATCTACACAAAAGAGGTTACTTTGGCAATGTTAAACTTCAATCAATATATATATATATATATATATATATATATATATATATATTGAAAACTTTAAGGTTTTAAATTTTATTATGTATTTATGTCTTTTATCTTGAAATAGAATATATATATATATATATATATATATATATATATATATATATCTTTTATTTATTTATTTTATTCTGCTCTTGAATGGCATTGTGGTGCCAATGGGTAATGCTGCGAAGCCCATGAAAATCTGGGTTACCCAGATTTGTTCCATATATTGTATATGCAATACTCTAATATTAAAACAATTAACTTGCACAAAAGACAAACTTGCATGTAACAAATCTATTATAAGTTTGCTTTAACATAAATAAACCTTAAGCATACCATGCTGCAATATACATTAATACAATTAGGCTGATTGAATCGTTCTCCAAAATGGAGTCCTTTTATTATATTATCCTATGATATTTAGTCTTAATATCAAAAGGTTAATATGAGTCAGTAGGTCACTGTGTAATTTATTCATGTTTATGGCACTGAACAAATCTTCTCCATCACCTTTCAACCATTAAGGACAAGATATCTTGTACATGCACTAAAACACATGCCTAACAATACATTCATAAACTAGCATATATATACAAACATTACTACGTGATTCATTCTTAAAGGCACAGACCATAATATGATATCATACACAACGTAGGAAAACATACGAGCCGTACTGATTAGAAAACCTTAATTCATTAAAAACATGGATTTGTAAATTGAATCCATTCTCTAAATTTAATCAAGCATGTGATCAAGATTAATGAAAAATAAATTCTATACATAATTCCAAAATAAATCATAAAATCATATGGATTTCAACAAAACAAATTATGTGTATAGATAAATATAAAAGTATCATTAATCGAAATCACATAATTCAATCATAATAATCTAACACGAAAAGTGGTTCTGATACCACTTGTTAAAACATAATTAATATATTCACATAAACCATACACTTCGTTCAGAATATCAGGATTGCATAATTTAAAGCTATGAGAATAGCGTATCTGAATCCATGACAATAATAACGTAAAAGCAGGAAAAC
Source organism: Ehretia macrophylla (assembly GCA_037974665.1). Taxonomy (NCBI): domain Eukaryota; kingdom Viridiplantae; phylum Streptophyta; class Magnoliopsida; order Boraginales; family Ehretiaceae; genus Ehretia; species Ehretia macrophylla. Next base: position 12,356,433 of record CM075775.1, read on the forward strand.
CTTTGAGAATTTGGTCCAAGGCCTTCCATAGACTAAACAAGATTCTCTTGATGTATGTTGCTCAAGGTGGGGATTTGAGAAAATGGAGAATATGGTGTGTTTAGCCTTGGGGACCAAGACCTCTTTATATAGACAACCTGATTAGAATCCCACTAATCCTAAACCAAATTACTATTGGATACCACACATTACAGAGTTTATATTGGATAAGATATCTTATTAGGATTTTTACTAAAATTAGATCACTTAATTATCCTAATTAGAATAGTAGTCCAAATATAATTGTTAATTATGTGTAAACCCATAATAGATTATTTAAAATAATCCTAACATTTGCTGCCTGATAACGATCATATTATTTAGATTATATTCATTTTGGTATGTTATATAGTTTTAGATTAGATTTTATTTCATTTGTTATTTAAATGCATCTATATCCTATAATCTAGAAAGTTTATGTTTATCCGTCATTCACTCTAAATTGCTCTAGAATATGTACCATAAATATAAGAGCTATGTAAACTTTACAATTGAATAGAAATTATTCCACCTTTCATAGCATCAGAGCCAAAATGGATAAAGCCTTTTTTTTTTCCTTCTTGCATACACAACAAAATATATACTTTTTTTTAGGACCAACAACTTTAATTTTTCTTTTAGCTACAACTAGCCAAAACAACAAAAACAGAATTTTGCAATCTTAATTTTTCTTCCTGCCAAAGCTAGCAAAAACAACCTACCTAGCTACTTCTGCCACACTTCTTCTTTCTCTATTACGGCGCACTACTTTTCTCTTATTCTTCTTATCAAAATACCCACAATACCTCAATACTTCTTCTCAGAGTACGACTGAACATCATCCTTCTTTCTCCCACTTTCTCTTACAGTTTGTTCAGAAAAAATACCCAAAATACCTCGTATGCACGGGTCCTCTTTACCTAATATTTTCACAAAACAAAATCATTGTCCAGTTCCACTACTTGCTAATGTTTTCTTCTGGCTTTTTTTTTCTTTCTTCTGCCATATTTCATGCCACTCTATTCTCTCCCTTTCCAACCTTACCTTGCTTATTCAATCTCCTTCCATGCTGCTTCTCTTCCCTCTTATATCAGCTACCACTATATTAGCTACCACAAGACTGCTTTGTTTCTTTATCTTAACATGGCAGTCTCTTCTTAAACTAGGGCACCTCTTATTTACATAGCAGTATCACTATTATTCTACCTTTCGTGGCTGCCTCCATATTAACTCTTTTATCTTACAATACGAAAGCCTTTGTTATGTTGCCACTCGAACCTCACGAACTATTTAACTTGGAAGAGTCAACTGAATAATTTTCTCACACTCAATGATCTTATGGGCTACATAGCATAATGATAAGGTCGTTAGTGCTTGCATAACACCACATTATCCAAATCACTGATTCAATTATGACTACTTGCTTATATGTCACTTGGTTATACTTAATGAGGTCCAAGCACACCGTTTTTGCTTCGGCTTCGCTTGCAGGGGCGTAATAACGATCAGATTATTTAAATTAGATTCATTTTGATATGCTATATAATTTTAGATTAGATTTATTTGATTTGTTATTCAAATGCATCTATATCCTATAAACTACGAAGTTTATGTTTATTTGTCATTAACTCTAAATTGCTCTAGAATATGTACTATAAATATACGAGCTATGTAAACTTTACAATTGAATAGAAATTATTCCACCTTTCATTGCCACATAATCTGTCCATTCAGCAATATCCCAATTCAATACACCTATACCTTTTCTTTGCAAGGTACCCGAATTGAGATGGTATGTACGATCATGAAGGCACTACAAGAAAAGAGCCTTGAGGCTACGAAAATGGCTACGAAATTCAATTTTGTAGCCAATTTGCAAAGACTGGCGATGAAGGGGCGATAAAACAAAATCTTTCGTCACCATTTCGTAGCAAAAATGTATGGAAAAATTTCCCTAAAAAAAAAAAAAAGTTGGTCGCTATCTAGTTGCCGAAACACGACGAAATCATGACAAAAGTCAATAATTATTGTTTAAAAAACTAATTCAAAAAAAATAACATAAAGTAAGTAATGACGACCACATAACAACCAAAATCATTAATTTTTTTCTTAAGGTAATTATAAAAAAGTAATTGAGGAAAAAAATATTATAAAATAAATAAAATAAAAATTTGTTGCCCTTTGGTCGTAAAGAGCGACTAATGCCATTAATTTTTTTAAAAAATAAATTATAAAAAAACTAATTGAGAAAAAACAATTATAAAATAAATAAAATAAAATCTTTTTAACCTTTTGGCAACCAAAGAGCGACAAACAATGTTTATTTTTTTAAAAGAAATTATAAAAAAGATAAAAATAATTATAAAATATAGAAAATAAAATTTTGGTGGCTACTAGTTTATTTTTTAAAAAGAAATTATTAAAAAAAAACTAAGCGATTTTATAATTGTCTTTGTTTTTCCGTGTACTAATCAAATTATAATTTCACATTAGCATTAAGCTATTAGTCTAAATTAAAGAATGACAACAATAAAAGAGAATATATAACTTAGAAGATTAATTCAAAACAAATGAATTAATTATATAAAATAAATTCTATCTTCTAGCCTTTCAAACGGAAGTCCCGCAGCTGATTTTCAGGCAGCTTGTATTGGTATACTAAGAAGAATGGTGATACTTCCCTTCAGTCAAGTAAGTCACTATTTGCTTTCGTTCAAAGCCCTGCTACTACTGCTGATTCTCACATTTATCACTTTGTGCATTTTTTGCCATATAAGGGTTCGTAGCCCCTTGGCAACCTAGTGGCGACCAAATCTCAAAATTTTGTCGCCCCTTTGTCACCAATGGTGCCCAAGGGGCTACGAAAACTCCATATTCATAAGAAAGTAGATTGATTTAGAACAAAAGAATTAATAATAATAAATAGATTATAGCTTTGAGCTAAATTTATTTTCCTTTAATTGAAAATATATTTTAAGGTTTATTTAAGGTATAAGGGCATAAAAATGACTTAATGAATAATAATTTTTTATTCTAAGAAGAAGTAGGATTAATGAAATAAAAAGTCAAAAAAATGAAGATTTTATCATTGTCTTTGTTTTTCCGCATACTAATCAAATTCTAATTTCACATTAGCATCAAGGGATTAGTTTAAATTGAAGAATGACAACAATAAAAGAGAATATATAACTTAGAAAATTAATTTAAAACAAACGAATTAATTATATAAAATAAATTCTACCTTTTGCATGAGGGTTCGTAGCCACTTGGTTGCTATTGGCAACCCAGTGGCGACCAAATCTCAAAATGTTGTCCTACAAAAATTCCATATTCATAAGAAAGTAGATTGATTTAGAGCAAAAGAATTAATAATAATAAATAGATTATAGCTTTGTGCTAGATCTACTTTCCTTTAATTGAAAATATATTTTAAGGTTTATTTAAAGTATAAGGGCATAAAAATGACTTAATGAATAATAATTATTTATTCTAAGAAGAAGTAGGATTAATGAAATACAAAGCCAGAAAAAATGAAGATTTTATCATTTTCTTTATTTTTTCGCATACCAATAAAATTCTAATTTCACCTTAGCATTAAGGGATTAGTTTAAATTGAAGAATGACAACAATAAAACAAAATATATAGCTTATAAGATTAATTTAAAAGAACAAATTGATTATACAAAACAAATTCTATTTTTTGTATGAGGATTCGTAGCCCCTTCGTCGCTATTGGCAACCAAGTGGCAATAAAATCTCAAAATTTCATCGTTACTTCGTCGCCAATGGCGACCAAGGGGCTACAAAAGCTCTTTTTTCATAAGAAAGTAGATTGATTTTGAACAAAAAAAATTAACAATAATAAATAGATTATAGCTCTGTCCTAGATCTATTTTCCTTTAATTGAAAATATATTTTAAGGTTTATTTAAGGTATAAGGGCATAAAAATGACTTAATGAATAATAATTCTTTATTCTAAGAAGAAGTAGGATTAATAAAATACAAAGTCAAAAAAATGAAGATTTTATCATTTTTTTCCGCATACCAATCAAATTTTAATTTCATATTAACACCAATGGATTAGTTTAAATTGAAGAATGACAACAATAAAAGAGAATATATAGCTTAGAAGATTAATTAAAAATTATAATGAAAAGTTTCATATTTTCTATGCATTTATCGATATTATATATATATATATATATATATATATATACACTACCCTCTGTCGGGATATCACCTCCTTTGACTGGGTTATTTGGTCAATTGTTTGGCTTCCACGTGCGCGACAAGGATGAGCACGTGGACGTGGTTGGTGAAACGCCTATTTCCAGCCGCTAACATCCGTCCACAGATCCAACAGAGTCATCATCATGTGCCGAGGGTAATACAGACTGGCGTGAATTGGGTTTCCGTTCATTGAATGAGTATACTATATGGCTGGCAGATTCACGTACGCATCTTCGACTATATTACTATGGGTAAAAATATTCTTCATTTTTGTAAATAGATTTGTATAAGTTATAATGAGTTCTTCCAAATGAAAATAACAAAGATATTCTTTATTTTTGTTAATAGATTTGTACCAACTACAATGGTATGAGACTTCAAGATGATTTTTTCTGGCGGGTAGACGTTACCGTGGATCACTTATGGAGAGGTTCTAGGAGATATCAAGGATCAATGGTTTCACAGATTTGAGGTACAATATATAATGATTAGTACAATAAATATTTATTTTAACTTTTATATATTATGTACACATTCACGTTGTATTAACTCGTGAACGTGTTTTTATTCTTTCTCATTGCAGATGGATTTCAAGTGGTATATACCCATGTGACACTGCCCAGATAAGGAATCATTTCCATTTTAAGACAAGAGAAAGGTTGAAAGACCTATTGAACAAGGCGCATAAAGTAAACAATTGTCCTAAACGGATCACGGAGGAAAATTGGAAACAAATGAGAATTAAATGGGGGACTAAAAAGTGGATAAATATAGCTGACATGAACAAGAAAAATAGGGAGAAAAATGCGTCGGTCCACTATGCGGATGCTATAATACCCCTATGAGGTGCAAATCGGATAAATTGATAATTATTAGGAAATGACCCATTAATATTTAAAAAGGTAATGAGTGGTATGAAATATGTCAAAATGATGCTGGGACATTTCAGTGGATGTCGAATTGAATTAAATAAGTCATACTCTGAAGTTACGAGTCAGTTTTGAGCTAACTTTCGAATAAAATCTGCACCAATTGGGGAAGATTTAGGTGACGAATTATATATGGTTGAAAATCTCTACGAGTCTAGTTTCTAACGCTTCAAACGGTTCATGAATTAGAGTTTCTGGAAGAAGTTATAGCCGTTTTCGAAAAATGCCCTTTTATGCGAAAATTGTTTAATGAACGGCATACTTGAAATTAGAAGCAAAATGCAAGCCTAAACTAGTCTTTTGCCCCTTTGAAGAATTTTGAATCTTAAAGTTTGAAGTTGAGGTTTTGTTTATAAAATTGCATATTATTGTTATATATGATGATATTGCATATGTTTCTTACTAGATAGGGTCTTGATACAAACATATATGATTTATTGCTTAATTGAACCATGGAATTGTTGTAGCTTGCTAAAATGAGTTGTAAATTGAGTTTTATAGCTAGATATGTGTTCATTCTTGATGCATAGCTTAAATAAGAGGTCCATATGCATAAATATATGTTTATAGCATGTTTTAAAAGCTTGGAAGCTAAGATTAGAGGTTGAATGTGTGTGTGGGTGTTTGCTGAAAATTTTCCAGCTTGCTGGAAAATTTTCGAAGTCACTGCAGCAGTCCTACTTGGTTGCCTTTTTGCGTAGTTATATGCCTAAATTGCTCCTTAAATGCTAAATATATGAATGTGTAATTGTATTGTGTAGTAGGATATGAAAGGTGTTGTGGAATGTGTTGCTAAATAGTGGTGTAAATGCTGTTAAAGTTGAGTTAAAGTGTTGTTTGAATTTTACTTTGTTGTAAATGTGATTATGCTTATGTATGGCTGCCTTTTGGGTGGTTTAATTGCTTGCATTACTACATAATTACTAGGTATATGATTGTGCATTGGGGTGGCATCATGGGTTGAATAAAGTGTTGCTTAATATTGTTGTAAAGTGTCTATACATGTTGTTGCAAAGTATTGGTTTATCATTAGTTGTCAATGTTATAAGTGTTGTTAGATGTTGAATTTAGTGTTAAATGAATGCTAAATGTGATTATGTGTAAATGAATGTTAAATGCTTGTTAATATGGTTGAGGGACAACCTACTTTGTTGTCCTCTCGTTTTAAGTGTGCAATGAATGAATGTTTGAATGATTAATTGTATGTTATCGAAAGGTTGCAACCTTTTATTGAAGCACAGTAGTATTGTGTCTCCATTAGGCAGCAGCGGCCTTGCCAGTGGTTGGTTACACGACCTCCGCGACTTATTCTCTTACTCGCTTGGTCGGTGAAGGCCATGGGGTGTTGGGTCGTAGGATTTCAGAGTACATTCGGAGTACACCCATCAGTGTTATAAGAGGTTATCGACATCGCTAGCATAATAGAGCAAAGGAAGAGGGAGAGATAAGGTGGAATGGAAATCATATCCTTTTCTTGAGTAGTTATATAGCTTTAATGTAACTTGATTAAGTGTTTACATGTTTTCTTATAATGTCTAATGCTTATATATTTCTTGTTATTGTCTAATGCTTACTTATAGCATTGTTACATGTTTCATGTCATTCTTGCATCATGAAAGGTTTTCCAAAGCTTCCCGTGTCCCGGCTTTAATGTTTTATAGTTCAATGCTTTTACATAATATCAATGCTTATATCATTGTTATTGTTGGTTTACTAATGATATTTTCAAAAGGTCTTCCAAAACTACACCCCTATACCCCCCTCACTGAGCTTTATAGCTTACCCTTCGGTTTTATAAATTTTTTTGAGGTGAACGCTTGGAATTCAAGGATTAGTTCAGTCGAGAAGATTTGAGAGATTCTTTGGGTTTGTATATCTAGTTTAAATTGTAAAACCTCTTGTATTAGAGAATTGTTATGGAGATTTATTGTAATGAATACTTGAACTATATTGTATGTAATGAAAGGGTTTTAGTTGCTCTGATGTACTATTTTATGGATATTAGTGAGCGGGCTATTGTATGTGCCTTAGCGGACTTAGGATGAGCGATCTTTTTAAACCCGTGGCATCACGATCTCGTTGATATCTTGTAAATTTGCAGATAATTTATGGTATCAGAGACTCTATTGGTAGAGGTTTTCCTAAACCCTAAAGCCTAAACACTATATACTTTCATTTGATTTACTAATTTTGAAAATTGATTTGAAAAATCATCCAAAGTTTCATATTCTTTATTTTTATATTCTCAAACTCTATTATTAGAGTTAGAATTTTGATGGATCTTACCTTTTCATCACTTCTACTCTTTCTTGTCGATGCCCCAGGCTCATGTAGCTTTTGTTGCTCTCATGATTTTCTGAAATATAGAGGTTGTAACTCCTTCGTGGATCTATCGAAGGGCTATGCCATTTCTTGGGATGTTTTCTTTCAATATTTTGACTTATTTTCTAAGAGAGTTGAGCTAGACTAGGCTTTTGAGCGTTGATTTGAAGTCTGTCTTCATCTTGACACACCAAAAATCAATGTCTTCTCTATTGGATTGGATATATCAAAGGGCTTTGATACCACTTAATGTGGGGTGGTGTTTGCGCATGTAAGAAATAACTTATAGGTTTATAGAAAAGAGATAATAGAAGAAGAGAAACTAAACTTTTCTTTACATTCAACCGCTTTGTTTACACTAGATGATACATGGAGATCTCATTTTATATATATACAAGAGAGACTTTTAGTGTGAGCTATCAAAGACTTTTAATGAGGTAAAGTCACATTTGGTAGCTTTATATTTTTGGTGAGTCAAAAGAAGACAAAAAGTAATGGAAAAATGAAGATTTGTGCATCAAAGTTTGGTGTAAAATTAGGCACATGAAAATCCTTTTCACACTACTATTTTGCTTTGATTTTGGGTATGGAATGAGCCTATAAATAGAGGCTCATTCCTTACCATTTTGCATCACCAAGCAAAGCAAATTAGAGAGAAAACATAAGCTTTCTCTTGAGTAGTTTTCTTCCTCTTTTGTTGTCCTATATTTGTGAGTGAGAGTTAGTTTCTCCTATTATTTGAGAGAGTGATATTGTTCTCTCCTTATATTAGCGAGAAGGTTATTGTAAAATACTCCACATCATAGTGAAATCCTCCATTATTTGCCCGTGGTTTTTCCCTCGATTTGTTTGAGGGTTTTCCACGTAAATCTTGTGTCTCTACTTTCTCTGTTCTCATTCATATTTTAGCTGCGTGATACTACTTGTCCCCAACCATTCCGCTGCGCCGATACCCAACAGTGGTATCAGAGTCACTGGTTACGGGTCACTGGTATACATACGGGGTTACTGTTCACGATTACTATTCATGCATACGGTATAATACTATTCACCTATACGGTATCGATACTATTTTCGTATACGGTTTTGGTACTATTCACATATACGATACTATTCACGTAAATAGTACTATTCACAGTAAAATAGTGGGAGTCGGTTCAACTTACGAAGCAGATCGTTGTTAATGCTATGGCGGCAAAATTTGAAATTGAGAAGTTCAACGGGAAAAAATTTTCCCTATAGAAATTAAAGATGAAGGCAATATTGAGAAAGGAAAATTGCTTGGCAGCAATTGGAGATAGACCAGCGGAGGTGACGGACGACAAGTGGAAAGAGATAGATGACAACGCTATGGCTAATCTGCACCTGGCATTGGCAGATTCGGTATTGTCAAGCGTTGAGGAAAAGAAGTCAACAAAAGAAATTTGGGATGTGCTGACCAAACTATATGAGGTCAAGTCACTTCACAACAATGTTTTCTTGAAGAGAAGACTCTATACCCTTCGGATGAGTGAGTCCACATCGGTGACAGATCACATCAATACCTTAAATACGTTATTCTCTCAATTGACTGCAATTGGGCAAAAAATAGCGGAGCTTGAACGTGCAGAAATTCTACTTCAAAGTATACCTGATTCGTATGATCAACTCATCATTAGTTACACTAACAATGTTCTTTCAGATTCTGTTATTTTTGATGATGTTGCAGCCGCTGTTCTGGAAGAGGAATCTAGGCGCAAAAGTAAGGAAGACAGAATCGAAAGTTCACAACAAGCAGAGGCATTATCAATGGTGAGAGGTAGATCAACGGAACGTGGCTCTAGTAGGAGCAACAACCAAGGTAAATCAAAATCAAGGAGTAGAAAAAATATCAAATGCTACAACTGTGGCAAGAAATGGCACTTCAAGAAGGATTGTTGGAGCAACAAAAAGAATCCCGAGGTGACAAATTCTCAGGGATGTGTGGCGACTGCACCAAATGATGGAGATATTTTATATAGCGAAGCAGCAACTGTATCAAAAAGCAGAAAGGAGCTCACTGATACTTGGATAATGGATTCGGGAGCAACATGGCATATGACCTCTCGTAGAGAATGGTTCCACAACTATGAACCTGTCTCTGGAGGATCTGTGTACATGGGTAATGATCATGCCTTGGAGATTGCTGGTATCGATACCGTCAAAATTAAAATATATGATGGTACTATTCGCACCATTCAAGGGGTACGACATGTGAAGGGCTTGAAGAAAAACCTATTGTCCATTGGACAATTGGATGACCTTGGCTGCAAGACCCATATCGAGGATGGGATCATGAAGGTCGTCAAAGGAGCGCTTGTGGTGATCAACGTAGAAAAGATCGGGGTAAATCTATACATGCTTTTGGGAGATACGTTGCAAGAGGCAGATGTATCAGTTGCATCAGCCGGTCAAGAAGAATCAACTATAATGTGGCATCGCAGATTGGGCCACATGACAGAACGAGGCTTGAAGATTCTTGCTGAACGTAATCTCCTACCCGGGCTCAAGACGGTAAACTTACCTTTTTGTGAGCACTGTGTTACCAGTAAGCAGCATAGATTGAAATTTGGGAGATCTACTGCCAGAAGCAAACACATTCTAGACTTGATCCATTCAGACGTTTGGGAATCACCGGTTTTGTCCCTAGGAGAAGCCAAATACTTTGTATCATTTATTGATGATTACTCCAGGAGACTATGGGTGTATCCAATCAAGAACAAGTCAGATGTGTTTCCAATATTCAAAACTTTCAAAGCGCTGGTGGAACTTGAATCCGGGAAAATGATCAAGTGTTTGAGGACGCACAACGGAGGAGAATACACTGACGGGTGCTTCTTGGCATTTTGCAAGCAAGAGGGTATTCAGAGGCAATTTACTGTTGCACATACACCTCAGCAAAATGGTGTAGCGGAGCGGATGAACAGAACTCTTCTTGAAAGAATGAGAGCTATGTTGGAAACTGCAGGTCTAGCCAAATCATTTTGGGCAGAAGCAGCTAGAACTGCCTGTTACGTGATAAATCGGTCACCGTCAACTGCAATTGGGTTCAAAACACCAATGAAAATGTGGACCGGAAAACCCGCAGATTATTCTACCTTGCACATATTTGGGTGTCCAGCATATGTGATGTATGGTTCCCAAGAAAGAACAAAGCTGGATCCAAAATCCAGGAAATGTGTATTCTTGGGAAATGCTGATGGTGTTAAGGGGTATCGCCTGTGGGATTCCACTGCCCACAAGGTTGTCATCAGCAGAGATGTGATATTTGCAAAAGATAAACTGCAAAGTGAAGACGACAGCAACACTTCAAAGGAGACTACTACAATACAAATTGAAGATAAGTCAGAACAAGGAGATGCTTCTTCTGAAGCTGCACCGGAGCACGAGGAACAAGAACCAGATGATGCTGAGGTTATAGAAGTCCTACGTTCATTGCATCAGACAACAAGACCAACTTGGCATTCAGATTTTGTCATGGCGAGCAATGCTGCATATTGTCTTCTAACGGAGGATGGAGAGCCATCTACCTTTTACGAGGCTATAAAAAGCCCCGATGTTGCCCTGTGGATGACAGCAATACAGGAAGAAATTGAAGCTCTACATAAAAACAAGACGTGGGAGCTTGTTCCACTACCACCTAGACGGAAAGCCATTGGTAACAAATGGGTCTACAAGATCAAGCGAGATGGTAATGACCAAGTGGAGCGATATCATGCAAGACTGGTGGTGAAAGGATATGCTCAGAAAGAAGGAATTGACTTCAACGAGATATTTTCTCCTGTGGTAAGACTTACAACTATCAGAGTAGTCTTGGCCATGTGTGCTGTGTTAGACTTACATCTAGAACAATTAGATGTAAAGATGGATTTTCTTCATGGAGAGCTTGAAGAAGAGATTTACATGCTTCAACCAGAAGGTTTTGTTGAGAAAGAAAAAGAAAACTTGGTTTGCAGGTTGACCAAATCTCTGTACGGTTTAAAGCAGGCGCCAAGGTGTTGGTACAAGAGATTTGATTCCTTCGTGATTAGCCTTGGGTACAACAGACTCAATTCAGACCATTGTACGTACTACAAGAGGTTTGACGATAATGATTTTATCATTCTGCTATTGTACGTGGACGATATGCTGGTAGCAGGTCCCAGTAAAGATCGGGTCCAAGAACTGAAGGCACAGTTGGCTGGGGAGTTTGATATGAAGGATTTGGGACCAGCAAATAAGATTTTAGGGATGCAAATTCACCGAGACAGAAAAGGCAGGAAGGTATGGATTTCCCAAAAGAATTACTTGAAGAAAATCTTGCAGTGCTTCAATTTGCAAGATTGTAAGGAAATCTCGACCCCGCTTCTTGTCAATTACAAATTATCCTCAAGTATGTTCCCTAGTACTGAAGCGGAGAGGATAGAAATGTCTCGAGTACCGTATGCATCAGCAGTGGGAAGTCTCATGTTCGCTATGATATGCACGAGACCAGATATTGCTCAAGCAGTTGGTGCGGTCAGTCGGTTCATGGCGAATCCTGGTAGAGAGCATTGGAATGCTGTTAAGAGGATCCTATGATACATCAAAGGGACCTTGGATGTTGCATTATGTTTTGAAGGATCAGAATTTACTGTCAAAGGTTTTGTTGATTCGGATTTTGCAGGTGATTTTGATAAACGGAAGTTCACTACAGGCTATGTGTTTACAGTTGCAGGCGGCGTGATAAGCTGGATATCTAAATTACAGACTGTTGTGGCCCTATCTACAACAGAGGCTGAATACATGGCAGCTACACAAGCCTGTAAAGAAGCAATCTGGATTAAACGGTTAATGGAGGAGCTCGGGCACAAACAAGATAAAATTCCCTTGTTTTGTGACAGTCAGAGTGCCTTGCACATTGCAAGGAATCCAGCATTTCATTCCAGGACGAAACACATAGGTGTTTAATATCACTTTGTTCGAGAAGTAGTGGAGGAAAGGAGTGTGGATATGCAGAAGATACACACCAACGAGAACCTAGCAAATGTCATGACAAAGCCAATCAATGTTGACAAGTTTGTTTGGAGTAGATCCTCCTTTGGCCTAGCAAAGACATAAGCAACGTGGAATTGACAAGTATGGAGAGATTTAAAGATTTTCAAATATGACTTTAAGTGGGAGAATGTGAGCTATCAAAGACTTTTAATGAGGTAAAGTCACATTTGGTAGCTTTATATTTTTGGTGAGTCAAAAGAAGACAAAAAGTAATGGAAAAAGGAAGATTTGTGCATCAAAGTTTGGTGTAAAATTAGGCACATGAAAATCCTTTTCACACTACCATTTTGCATCACCAAGCAAAGCAAATTAGAGAGAAAACATAAACTTTCTCTTGAGTAGTTTTCTTCCTCTTTTGTTGTCCTATATTTGTGAGTGAGATTTAGTTTCTCCTATTATTTGAGAGAGTGATATTGTTCTCTCCTTATATTAGCGAGAAGGTTATTGTAAAATACTCCACATTATAGTGAAATCCTCCATTACTTGCCCGTGATTTTTCCCTCGATTTGTTTGAGGATTTTCCACGTAAATCTTGTGTCTCTACTTTCTCTGTTCTCATTCATATTTTAGCTGCGTGATACTGCTTGTCCCCAACCATTCCGTTGCGCCGATACCCAACATTTAGAACCTCATCAATTCTTCTTGGAACTACACACATAGGAACTAGACTTGTACGTATCCATTAGAGTCACAATGATTTCCAAGATAAATTTTTACACATTTAAGAAGTTACATACAATTTCCAAAATATACAAGAATAATAATAAACTGAAATGGAATCGAAAGAGTGATCAAAAGCTTTTAGTTGAATATGAATATAAATACATAAATATCTATATATGTGTGTGTGTGTGTGTGTGTGAATAATCTTTTCATTCAAAAATGTTTGTTGAGTACGTTATTATAAGTCCCAACATTAATCTATAGTCAATTACACTGTTGGCTCTTTATTTAATTATTTATTGGATGTTTTTTATTGAATAAATTGTCCAAAGTCTCTGGAATCTATATGTTACCACCAAATTGAGTGCTATAGCGCCTGCTATTATCAATTTTCTTGGTGTAGGCACGATGCCTCCGCTCTCGTGCATATACCACCCACAAGATTAGCGATAGCATTACAGCAACAGATGAGGTGATGAACCCAGAATACATCCACATGGTATATAATCTCAAACTGGGACAATTTTTTTCACTAATATGAGCAAATGTTTCTTTAAGGAAAGTGGAGTCAATCAACCCAATCGCGAATGGCATCCCAGAGTATAAACCATAGCTCACATTAGTTGTAGCTGTTAGTTCCTTATAAATTTGGGGGGTAAGCCGACCAGGCGTCGTACACTTTCCGGACGCCGAAACCTGGCATACATAGCTTTGGAACGCCTGAATCACAATATAATCTCTTATAAGTTTGAAATCTACTTTGTTAAATGATATATCTAAGAGAATTTTTATATACCACCTTAATTTTATCACAGATCGATCACATTTAATTGATATGTTAAATTAACAAACGTTTTTATTTCTCTTTCTTCTTTTAATATGACAATTAAACATACCTGTGATGCATTGCTCAAGGGCACCTCATTAGGTGCACACTTTTGGTCAGTAAGATTGGAAGTGTAAGGGTTGCATAGAATGGGCATCAATCGACCAGACTGGTTATAATATAGAGGTCCCGCATCTGGGGGCATGTTGTTTTCATTGGCAGCCCTTTTTATGAAATTGTTCACCGCGTTAACCGTTCCAAATGTGACACCCTTTGTCACAGTTGAAATTTGTTGAGCAACTTCAGGTTCTACTTTCGGGATTAAATTTTCCAGAGCAGACGAGGTATTTGGATTTCGAAGCCACTCATCCATCGCAACGCACGTATCTGAAACCGCGCTGGCAAACACAAAGAAAAATCAGAAATTAAATGTGATTTTGTTCGGAATAATTAAAAAAACTTGAAATTAGGACTTACTTATGCACAACGAGAAACATGCCACTCGTGCTAAATGTTCCCACCACAAGAATCCATCCGAGGATCACTAAGCTGAACACCAGAATGAATTAGTTTTGGAGGAAATCAAAAATAAATTAAAATAATTGGTTGAAAATCTCACTGACCTGTAAACAAGGCAACTTAATCCAAGAATGGAGAACACTGCAACAAGAAACCAACAGGGTTGCCATCAGTCCGTACGAAAAGGAATGTTAGGGGTTAGTCTCCTAAACGACCATGTTATTAGTGGCAAGAGGCCCCACGCACCATTATTAGCTCTCACATATCGTGACTGATCGTTTTGAAGCAAAATCCACAAATGTTAAATTTATGTTGAAGCATGTACGTTGCATTTACAATAGCACGAAACTTACAGAATCCAAGAACTGCCAGAATTAGTAGAGCAGCAGCAAGATAAAGTAAGGTGCGCCTCCTGCATAGCATGGTATACAACAAATAAGATTTTTGAATTGAAATATCCGAGTAAGTATACTTAATAGGACATACTCGAGAGCTAGATATTACAAGGGAGCAATGAAATCATGTATATCACTAGAAGATTTCCCAGTGACATTGCGAAAATTGGCCATAACTTCATCTATTGCTCCTTTCATATTGTCGATCTGAGCCCGCGCTTCGTCATCTAAGGCGACCTGTGCCACTCTAAGATCTTTTGCTGCCAGAAGAGTGTTAAGCAAATCCTTAAGACGTACGATCACTCCATCAGCCTCTTTCAGAACAAAGCACATCGT
Organism: Ehretia macrophylla; assembly: GCA_037974665.1. Classification (NCBI taxonomy): domain Eukaryota; kingdom Viridiplantae; phylum Streptophyta; class Magnoliopsida; order Boraginales; family Ehretiaceae; genus Ehretia; species Ehretia macrophylla. The sequence goes on from CM075775.1 coordinate 12,371,706, forward strand.
GTCGACTAAGCTAGAATTGAATTTCCCCTGACCCGCATAGAGAAAGCCAGTTCCTGTTCTGGATTTAGCAATAGAGAACACTGAAGCTGTCAACTAAGACATCACGAGATAGATTGGGGGAAGGGAAGAGAGAGAGAGAGTCTGTGTCTGTGTGTATTACATTGCTGCAATTGTTAACAAAATCAGTAAAATTAAGGAGATGGCATAGGCAGCTCGAGAGTAGCCATATTTCTTTGAAACACAGCAGCAACAACGACGGCAGCAGATGCACAACAAGCATAATCCAAACAACATGAACCATAAAGCACCAGTGAGAAAAGGGCCAACTGCTGAAAAGGCCAATGACTGCAACCAAAATAAATTTAAAATTTTAACGTTAACAGAACAAAATTCAGTAGAAAAAGAAAAAAAAAAAGGTTAATTTACCTCGATTTATATATTACAATACCAAATGAACTAGTTGAATTAAACTTGAATAATCAATAAAATCAAAGCCACATTTGTATCATGTGAAACAGAATTGGACCAGTTCAAAAACCAAAACCAGAAATATATTCATAACCACTAGAATGTTACATTGCAGAAAAGGCCAAAGCCATTGAAGGCCGACTTAAAGCTATGGTGACATAAAATTAACAGCAAAGAACAGCGTAATGCCCCAGAATCATGGACAAGAAAAGTTAGAAAATGAAATAATTACACACAATAAATTCATTTACATGAAATCTGACTTACACATATGTAATTTTTGCTGGTGATGTTCCAACCACCGGTATAATATTTGAAGCCATTACTAGGGTCTCTTCTATGTGTTCTCTTGGCTGCCAATATGAGGACCGTGGAATTGTGAGATGTTTCATCCGAATTGTTATTCATTTCCCATGGGAGTGTTCCATTAGATAGTATCCCACCAGCCAACTCTTTTGAACCAAAATAAAAGTTACAAAAACAAAGATGCATTAAGACATTAAAACAAATGTGAAAAACAACCGTGTCCTTACATGCATGGTAACACGGGCTTGAATTGTAATAACACAATAACAAACAACATACCTGGTGAAAGTTGTGCTTGTTGGAGTTCTTCATTATCAGAGGCCCCATGAGACAAGTTAAAGAAGGTTGAGAAGATGAAGAAAGAGATGAGAAACAAGAAGAAAGATAAGGGGTTTGTTCTAAAAAAAAACATGACTGCCATGCCTGGCTAGCTATGCCTTGCCCGGCAGGGTGGAAGTCTTGAGCGCCAGGGCCTAAGGCAGGGCTTGACTAGGAGGAAGAGAATTAGTGGCAACAAACTGTGCCAATTTTTTGGGTAATTTGGAAAAAAACTTTATTCATTATTTTTCTTGATTCTAGCTTAGTGGTGCAAACGCGTCACCACCCCATATACCACTCATTCTTCGCCTCTGAAATGGCTATGTCCATGCAGCACCAATCACTTCATATTTTTATTTTATGGTTCCTTTAAAGATTACAATTTTCAGATTGCGTTTTTATGATGTCTTTTTGGCTTCGTTTTATACATCTTTTTAGAAACTATAAACCTCCTATCATTTTAAAACCACTACATATTTTCTTTTTAAGGATCCCAACTTCACACATATGCATATTAGAAAGACATTATAACTAATGAAGTTTTATACCTTAACGGTCCCTTTGCTTTGCTTTCTTTCTTTTATTGTTTTAGTTATCATTACCCTTTTTTTGTCATCTAATTATCACCTTCTAGTTGACATGTCTAGTTGGCATGCCAATATCTCCAATCTTATTAATTTTATTTATTTTTTCTCACTCCTTTTATTAATTTTTATCTCTCTTATTTTTCATTTTTTATCTCCTAAGTCAACGTTTCTTTATTCTCTTCTCTCTCTAGTTTAAGCCTAACGTTTATTGCATTTATTTCAGATTTTTTTTGTTTGTTTGAGGAATTGATAATTGTTACAATGGAAGAAATTGATATTTTCGGCACATCAAATAACTTGGAGGAAATCTAAGACGCATATCCCTTTGCTTTCAACAATATAGGTAAGCTCTTTTCATTCTTCTCTCTTTTATTCATGCCCTCTTAATGTTTTTTCTCGTGTTAATTTGCAAAACTAAATTGTTCTTCAAAATGTACGTTTACATAGGCAAAAAAATATGAAATTTTTTTGTACACATGACATGAAATTTAATGTTAGGAAAATTGGTTATGTTGGATTATTTGCGAATCCTCATGTTTTCTTTCATTGCTTTTTCTTTTGGTGTTAGCTTGGGGGATATACGTCTACTGAACTTTTGGAAAATCCATATCTTACAACTTATCTTATAGCTGAAATGGCATTCTCATGCCATCCGAATGTTTATATTAGATCAAGTTGATGGACCTCTCTTGTTTTCTTTCATTGCTTTTTCTTTTGGTGTCATTTTTTTTTTTTTTTGGGGTGGGGTGGGGGGGGTTTGTGTATGGATAATGCCCTATGCTGCCTGTAACATATTCTCTTGAATGTCACTTCTACCATATCCTATTCTAGCTTGAGTTCATAGGTTTGAATGCTATAAAATGATTGGAAAGTTTTTCTCATGCTTGTCAGTTTTCTCTTATTTATTTTCAGCAATTTCTCTGGAGATGTGTTCTTCTTTTTAAATTATTTAGTTTATCAAATATGTGTTTCAGTTTTGATTTATAAATATTTACTTTTCAGTATGGAGTCTTAGATGTCAAGGCGGAATCAACATATGTACATGTTTGATATTTGTAGATCAGTATGTGGATCCATATAATCATAGCCACCAAAATAACAAAAAAGAAAAGAAATTTATGTGGTATTCATGAATACTTATGCATAATGTACTTATATAATTGCTACTAGGTATGAAGTGATGTTAGAAAAGTTTCAGAAATCAGTCCTTCTCAAATGAAAAGAGTATAATTTGATTGATGATTATATCTTTGTTTATATGTATTCAGGTTTGGATTCTGGATTGGAAAACTACTTTTCTTAAAAAACATAGTGTTGCTATAAAAGGGTTCTTCAGCTTAAGTGAACTAAGAACAAGGAAGACAGTTGGCAAATAAATTTTTGCAGAAGCCAAAGCTGCAAGAACTGAAGCAGTTGGACTTGTCCTATTAGTACTTCTAGAAAAAAAATCTTTAATGTGCAACATACATGTTTGTGTAAAAATGTTATCTTTTTTCTCTTCTGAAAAACATAACAATGACGTTTTTTAATATTTTGAAGTTTATGAATGAAATATTTTATATTGTGGAAGGATCACGTGTTGCAATTTTGGTACATGACCCAAATTTTTAGTAATTAATGTGTTGCATAACTCACAAAATCCCAATTCTCAAATCGCACAAATTACTTGAGACATCGTCGCAGTTTCATAATTGTGAGATGTTTCTTACTATAATATATTGCAGGACACTTAGATAAATTATAAAGATAAAGAAAAAATACTCAGAATTTGAGGCAATAAGTCCCTATAGAGCCCAACGTGTCTCGACACCTATAATTCATTGTTAGTGAAAACATATAGATGGTAACAGTACCTATAATAAAATATTTTACCTTAATACACCATTATAAAAAGTATACAAAAGCGAAAAAATATTTGGTGTCACTGATTAATTTAGTCTAGTATGTTTTTTTCCATGTTCGAAATAAGCCAAAATATACATAGGTTTCATCCAAAATTTGAATCTTTAATGTAAATCCAGAAAGATAAAAGCAACACCTATATCAAAAATATTTAGATGTACATAGAAATAAATCTCAATTTATCTTGTAACATTTTCTTAGAAAACTCAATAGAATTCCATGGATGTTGGTAGATCTAAGCCAATTATACCACCAGAGCTCTGATTATTGGTCATTACTTGATGCATTTTGTCCATCATTTGGATTGACATTCAAAAATCCTTCGCATTGCTAACATGTAACATTATAATAGATAAGTAAAAATATTAGTTATAGAGAGAAACAAAATAATGCATACAACTAGGACGCGTTCCGAAATCATTTGTAAGTTGTTGATCATCAATAAAACTATCATTAATTGATCACAAACAAGTCATTAAAGAATCTAAGATGAATGATAATAGAATTTTAATGCTTACTTGAATATTTATCAGTAAGCAAATTGAAGTACTATCCTATGTTTCACAATTTGAAACTTGATGTATTCCGATATGATCATTTGAGAGAATATTTTCAATATTTAGAGACATAGTTTCCTGATTTTGAACACCTGATATGAATCTTTTGCCCTATAATAATAAATATATACAATAATAAGATTTTTATTCAAGTAAAAAATTGAAAAAATAAACTGATTTTTCCATACCTTTTGTCTCTTTTGTGTGTGCATATCAGATAGCTATTCTTTTTGCAAACAACTTCTTTGAGCAATTTATACAAAACACAATTCAAACCAATATTTACTGACTGCAATGATCAAGAAAGAATTAAGAATCAAAGGATGCAATGAATTGAAAGAGAAAATATAGACATAAGATATTACATATACCTTTTTCTTGGCTACCTTTGTAAATTTTTCTACATATGACTTTTTTCTTTTGAAGCAAGGGCATCCTTTCCTTGATACTTTCAAAGGACTTAAAACTTTAGAACTTGAATGAGAGTTTTGAAGATGGCCAACATTACCATTTTCCTCAACTCTAGTACCTTGAACTGGCAAATCTGTGCACTGAGTATCTACAATATCATCACTAAGAAGTTTTTCTTCCACTTCATCAAAATATGTCATTGTACTATTACACTGTCTTTCAGATTTTGCTCCAATTCGTGCAATTCTAGTAAGACGTGTGTAACGCCCATACTTGGCATATAGATTTTTAATTAGAAATTGCATATTTATTTTACTAAATTGCATTTAATTAGATTTTTAATCCGAAATTTTACTTATCATTATTATCTATAATTATTAAATCAAGTAATGAAATTTTATGAAACAATTACTTTATTATTTTAGGAGAAATAATTAGTTAATATTTCATTATTGTAATTATTGTAACTGTATTTAATTAACTTGCCGAGAATAATTATTTTGTTATTTTAGTATTTTATTTACTAAAAGTCATCTTGTGAATATTTTAATTAATTTAAATTGCTAATTTAGTGTGAAGTCCCGAATTTGAGAATGAATATATTGTTATTATTTTACCCTTTAGATATATATGAGTTACAATTAATTGATTTACTTAGAATAGTTAATAAATTACTATTCCCATTAATTGCGTTTAATTAATTTAAGGAATAATTGGCTCCAAGATAATTATTTTAATATATTATATTGTTATTAAAATTTATCTTAGGTGCTTTTTTAATCGGTTGTCTTTAGTTTGAGTGCAAAGCCGGGCCGGGACTGAGCGAGTTTCTGTGACCACCCGATCTTTTAACTCTAATTAGTTGACTTTGAGATCTACCATCCCACATTTTAAAATGTGTATGTATATTTATTCAATAGAAAATAATAATAATAATAATAAATAAATAAATAAATAAACAACAAAACAAACCTAGCCACACAATTCTTATATCTCACCCACTCTCACGTACTCTCACGCGCATGACCGTACAATTCACCAAATCCACTCTGATCTTTTCTCTCACACGCCTTACATATATACACACTTCACAGATAATTAATAAACACATCAAACCTCTCCTCACCACCAGTATACTATCGGGCAGAGAGAGAACGCAGGGGACCAGTGTCAGTCGCGGTAAGAAGAAAAAAGGTTTGGGCATAATTAGTAGCAGCCGCAGTGGGAGAGAGAGAGAGAGAGGCTGCAGCTTTGGCAAAGAAAAAAAAAAGATAACATTTTAATTAGGGCACGAAGCCTCTCATCCGACGGCAAGCTTGATGTAAGGGGCATGAATCAGATCCGAAGCGGGCATTTAATCATGTGAGGGATTTGTGTATTTTTTAACATTCATTTCGTGCATATATGTGGCTATTCTGAAAAATATAAATTTTATATACAATTCTTAAACTCAACATTTCAAGAATGTGTGAATTATAGCTTGATATGTGTTTCGAATGTGATCTTTTGAATGGGTAACATCTGTATTGGAAAGTGAAGATGATGTTTGGTTAAAGGGTAGGACTGCATGTTAAGTGTTTGATATTAAGGCTCAAAGAAGATGTTTGTTGTATAAACTAACCTAAGGTGCTAAGTTGCTAAAGTTTAAGCAAGCAAGTTGGTGTTTTATTTTGTGAAAGTGTGTGTGAGTGTGTTAGCGGCCTTCGGCCAACCTGAATCAGTGTCAACTGTGGCGCCGGCGCTGGACAGTTCCGGCAGGCCACCGCTGGCAGTGGACTGCCGGTTTTAGACCTCCCTTTTGGCTTGTGTTGTACGTATATAAGCTAAGATTATAGGGAGGATTGTCGAGCATGCTATAAGTGTGATATTATATGAATTGCAAGCTTCTTGATTTAGTATATTACTGTGAATCACATGGTTATAATAAAAATAATTGAATTGCAAGATTACTAATCAAGAGAGTTATGTTAAACTTTTGATGACGGGTATTGTTTTAGAAGAGAATAAGAAAAATATGAAATTAGAGTCATTTAAGTTAAATAGAGTTTAGTTGAATGTAATCAATTAGTCAAGCTTCTACATAATAGTAATACTAGACTCCTTTAAGTGCTTAACAGAGCTATTTTATCTAGCAAGTGTCTAGTTAGAGTTAAGAAAGAAATTGATCTTTGTGCATGTCAATAATCCTAGAATCAAGAGTACTTTAGAGTAAAATAGTACTCAATCTAATAAAATTGGGTTGAACATGTTAATGAACTTTCAATTAAAGTCAGTAGGCCACTTATCTTAACTGCGAGTGTTATAATTTTAGTATTAAGAATGTATGTTAATGAGAATGTGTGCACATAGTAGTTAAAAAAATAAATAGATGTCATGTTAATGTATATGTTTTAAGTATTGTAATTTTTTTTTTATCATAAATGGATATATTTCTTCTTAATGACCTTGAGTTCAAAAGTGTTAATCCTAGATTAAAATAAGATATCGTCATTCATAAGTCTATTTCAGACTAGGTAAACAAAGAAAGATGTCAAGGCATGGTAATCTGATGTAATTTAACTTAGATGGAAATTATAAGCTATAGTGAAGGGTTGACTTCCTACAAATATAGAGTTAGAAATTGAAGACTAGATGTTAGTAACTAACTCATTAGATGTAACTTGAAGATCTTAACTAATTGTATCTTGTGCAATAAAGTGGAAAGCTTGAGAGTAAATGTTAAATAAAGGTAACTGAAGCTAGTCCTAGATTAACATCTTGTCAACATAAGCATGTTTTCATGACATGATTGATATTCTTAAAGATATACAGTTTTCCGGTAATTCATAACGAATATTGTTACTAAAAGAACAATTATGCCTTCTTTCCTTAAGTGCCTTTGCTCAAGCTATCAGAGTTAATAATTGTTCTCTTGAGGCTAGTAACCATCTTAGATGCTAAAGGCTGTTAGATGATAAAAGACTCGAAACTAACTTTTAAATGATAGTTTGATTTATTCATTCTTCATAAGTTGTTGTCTTATTTTCTTTCTCTAGACGAGAAGCTCAACTTGACACTGTTAGGAAGATTTGTACATCTTACATAAGTCAATGCCTACTTTTCAATGTTTAGTTATAAGAATGGATAGAAGGGTTACATGTTCAATTGGAATTCATTTCTGTCTATCAATTTTTATTGTTATGTGTTTGAGGTCAACCTACTTTGTTGTCCTCATTTCTGTGCCTAGTAAAAGGATAGAAGTTGAATGTACTGTTTATTGTTATCTCGTGTTGTTGTCTCGGGGTTGCGCAACCTTTTCGGACATGGTAGCGTTGAGAAACACTGGCGGCATCGGGCTTGCTGTGCTCCCTCGACTACCATGGTGCCTATTCCCTTCTCGCTGAGGCATACTCCACTACCCCAGAGGCGTGGTTCACCTACTGGGCATGGACCTACCTCAGGAGAAAGGGTCGTAGGATCGAGATACATCCAGAGTATCCCAATTTGTTGGAGTAAGGGTTTGCCGGCAATTGCTTGAAGATCATGGCTCGTGGTTCTAGATTAAAAGCAAGAAGATGAACCGTATCCTTTTCAATATGATTGTTATTTATAATTGTATTCCTATTAAAGTGTTGGTAAATGTTGAGTTGTTGTTTAATGTGTGAGATGTTCTACTGCTGTTTATGATTTGTTTCCGAGCTAAAATTTCTGAAGTAATCTTGTAGCTTTATTTTCTTGACTTAGCATTTAGTCTTGCAATTGATTTTATCACTTAGTCTTATTGTTACTTGAGCTACATGATACACTTGTTTATCTGCATTGCATGACAATCTTGTGAAAACCTCTCAGGGAATTTGTACACCTCCCTCACTGAGTATACTCATAATGTATACTCATTCCTCTTTTCTTCAACTATTTCAGGCGAGGCAGGCTCAGTTCCTCTGGAGACGGAGGAGGAGGCTCGGGAGTCTCCTTGAGTTCTTGTGCAGTGTTGTGTGGTAGTTCTTGTAAATGTAGTGGTTAATATGAAATCTTTTGAGGCCTGTGTACCTTGTAAATATTTGATAAATGTAAATAGGTAACTAAGCTAAAGTTCACCTAGGCTAGCGGTCTGTAATATTTATGGATGACATTAAGATTGTTATCTATCTAACCTAGAACTCTATAGACTATTTTGCTAAGACTAGATAACTAGCGTTATCTTGGGAATTTCAATGTCTTATGTTATTTGTGGAGTTTCTGTGTGAAAATTCCTCTGGAAAATAGGTGTTGGAATATCCTATAAATAGGGGAGACTCTGCCCATTTTCCCTCGTTTTTCGTGCCTCGGGTTTGGGTTTGGGACTCTGATCTCGTGAGGGATCGGGGTGTTACAACGTGAGTACAACTTATTATACCGCATAATTTCTTCTTTGGATTCAAATTCATCATAAAGGATCTTTATATCTGTATGAGGGCGTTTTATATATTTTTTCTAACGTGGTAGAAAATATTTATCTAGAATGACATCAACTTTCTGATCCATGAACACACAAAATGCATGTTTGCAAAGAATACCTCAAAACTCAAATAGATGACAAATGCAACTAACATCTAAATTCCGCATATCAAGAGTGACTTTGTATACAACTTGATCCTTAGGTTTTCCACATTCGCCAAACCTCTTAGAATTATCTTTAACTTCAAATGTCAATATAGATCCATCTTTGTCAACAAGTATAGTACTACTACAAAATATAAGGTTCTTAATCTCATCTTGGAACATTTTAAATATTCGATTTGTATAAACTTTTCTACCCTGCTTTTCCATCAAAAGATCTGTAATAAGAGGATTGCTTGCATTACATGATCGAAAGTCTTCATCCTTCTCATTCTTTATCTTTCTTAGCATAGCTATTTCGTACTACTCCACAAACTGCTTAAAACTAGTTCCACTGTGTACATAATCATCAAAGAAAGAATTCATGCTCTCACTCCTTTGACTACTTGACATGCTTGCCCAAAAAAACATCTTTTACGTAAACAGGGACCTAACGATGGCGATCTTCATACAAATTTTTCAAACATTCATTATCTTTCAAATCATATTCCATGATCATTTCTTTCCATTTTATTTCAAAATTAGCAACTTTTAAGGAATCATACACAATCATTTGTAAAACCCTCCTAATTTCTTGATAGCCTGCATATTTTCCTAATTTTTCTGCAATCTTTTTCATTATATGTCACAAGCACAAGCGATAATGAGAATGGGAAATACTTCTGCAACTGCATTTTGAATTGCTTTACATTGGTATGTTATTATTGTTTTTGGTACAATCCTTGACATGCATTCTAACTATGATGCCCGAGACCTAGGGAATGCATACATCACTCATTGCGTACATTTTGTGCATTTAATTGTGCATTTTTTTCACTTAAAAGCTTATTTTTGAATAGTTACTATTCACATGAAAAAATTTCTATTCCTTTTTCTGAATTTCATATTTTTCCCTTAATACTTGTTATTTTAGATGCATACCTCCATTGAGTTTGCGTGCATATCATATTGGAAGCAACGGAAAAAAAATTCATAAGCGAGCGCAATGAATAGTAAAAATTTTCCAGCATTTTCAATTTTGTTTCCACTTAAAATTCTTGACCCATTTTGCATAAAACAACTTGATCCATTTGCATTTTAACTTGACCTAAAACACCACCCATTGACCCTTTGACCTTTGACCTTTGACCAACTTATAAAATGTCTTTTCTTCATTCAATAGTGTTAAAACAAAGCAAAATCAAAGCAAAAAAAAGAAGCCAAAACCGTGAGCTTCATGGTTGTCTTCAAAAAAATCATTTTTCATTTTATTGCTCAAATTCTTCATAGCTTGCTCAAGGATCATCCTTAGGCCCCCAACAAGCTTTCTTCCTCTTAAGATAAGGGAATGCATCTATATGTGAGATTATTCAACTCTAGATGTAAACTTTATTTTTATTATCTATCAATATATTGGCTATCTATACTTGTTTATCCTTCAAATACCTTCTATTGTGATCATAGAACATTGTTTTATAGTTAGATTACAAAGTTTATGGCTAAAAATGAAAAATGTAGGTCGAAGAAGATGATGAATAGTAAAAAAATGTGAATATTAAATCCTTGTTGTGATTTTTGTTCCGAATTGTGTTTTCTCAATTAGGTTAGGTGCTAGAAATGTTAGAATGCTTAATGTATGATTTAATTGGGTTGTACTTTGGAAAAATTATGAACTTAGCGTTGAATTGCAAAGGGAACGTTTTGACCAAGTGTGTAATTTGCTTAGTTTGAGTGTTGGCATTGTCTTGGGAGATCATGAAAGCACTTTTGGTGTAGTTATGGCATTAGTTGGGTGATCGGTTAATGTAGTTGTAGTACAAATCGACTAAGGGGTCAAATGGAATTTTGTGGTTGTTGTGGTTTAAAATGGGTTTTCTTTGCATTTAAGTGGATCATAATGTGGATAGGTTTGAGTTGTGAAATTGGATTTCTAGTATCATAGCTTGTTGGGATGTGATAGTTTGAGAAAGTTTGAGAAATGAATAGTATTCTATTGAGCTTTGTGATTTTTGCTCAATTGATGGTTTTAGTGCTTGCATTAGGCGCCATAAGTGTTACAGTTGTTAGATTGATGCCCAAATTGAGTAGATTGTGATTGGAGTTTGTTATGGTTAGTTTGAATATAAAAGGGCTTTCTTGGTGGTGTTGGTCGTAAATGGGTGATGATGCTTTGGATAGCTTAGTTGTGGTCCGAAAGTGAATGTGGAGTAGATAGAATGCCTTTAGTGTATTTCGGTGATTATATGGCAAGTTTTGAAGTTATGGAGTTTTAAGGTGGAAATGGTTAAAGTTGAATGTTCATAGGTTAAAAAGAGTTCCTAGAGTAATATTAGGATGATTGAATGATTAGAATGTGGTTTACATGGCTTTAGTTAGTATAAGCATGAGTTGGGCTAAGGGACTATTTGGGGTTTAAGGTTAGACTTAGGTTAAAGTGTAGTTTCACGTGGTTGAGAGGTGTCGTAAGATGTTTGGGAGTGATTAGTGTGGTTGAATTTGGGATCGGACGCCTTAGGTATTGGTGTGTTACTTGTATGAGACTTTTATGTTAATATATAATGTCTTGTTGATTACTTGTTATTAAGTGTTTGATTATGTTGTATTCATTTCTAAATTTATGAATCTTATGTGATTTGCTAGTTTTGATGCAAAGGGAGTGGACACGAGTGTTCGTGGCTTTCGAGGTGAGGGATGCATTTATTTTTGCACTTATAATTATTGCTAAGCTTATGTAATTCAATGTTTAAATAAGGTATGGTGCTATAATGAGTGGATGATAGTGTTTCTGAGTGTATATACATGTACTCTAGCCTTATTATGATTTGTTAGTTAAAGTTGCATATAGTTACATAAAGAAAATGAATTGAATAGATTTTAATAAAGTTATAGTCTAGTCGAAGTATGTTAACTAATTGTTATTGCTTGAATTGAATGTGGTTAAATGCTCCTTGATTGAATTAAGGAAAAGTGTGAATAATATGATATTGTATGATTTAGATGAAATTGGGTGAGTTAAGGTACTAATTGGATTAGCTTTGGAAAGTGAAATGCATATCTGCTTAACTTATAATGAATGATTATAGTTGAATTCCCGATATATTGTCTAATTATCATGCTTGTGTTGTTATGTGCCCGTTTATGTCTTATTGTATTATATGGTTATCTCACGGTTTCTCGTGTTACCTTGTAAATTCTCGTGGGCTCTCGTGTTACCTTATGAATTCTCGCGTTCGTGTCAGGTTGCGCAACCTTTTGGGCATGGTTGGTCGTTTAACTCCGGGCAGCGTTAGGTTGTCGGTGTAGCTTGGCTACCATGGTTCCAAATCCCTCTCACTAGGGCATAATCTTCTACCTCAAAGGTTTGGCTACCTCGTTGGGGCATAAAGATCTACCCTGGGAGAGTGGAGTCGTATATCTTGTTTGTGCTCGTGGTCGATAATTCTCGCTAGCGCATAATCTTCTACCTCAAAGGGTTATTCACCTCGTTGGGGCATAAAGATCTACCTCGGGAGAGTTACTTGTGATTACATCTCTTTGTAGGTGATAGCTAGTCCGTATACTCGAATGTATTCATCGTTACTTACGTGTCACCTCGTCTCGTGTGTTTATGTGTTATTTAGACTCGTATGCCTGTGTGCCAACTAGTCGCGCGTGCTTGTGTGATATCCAGATTCGTATGCTTGCGTGTTTCCTAGTATTGCAACCTTGTGTGTTACTTAGTTTATTGCTTTCATTGTTTGTATAACTATTGCTTTAATTGTTTGATAGACCTATCTTTAATTGCTTGTATACTTGATGTTACTTCGTATAAATTGATTAATTGTGTAGTTGCGTATTGGTCTTGTAATGTTACCATCATATATCTTGCATATGTATATTATCCAGCTTTATCGGTATCCCATGTTATCTTGAAATTGCTGTGTAAGTGCTATCGTATAGTAGTTAAAGTGTCTTATTTAGCTTATTGAATAAGTGTTAAATCATTATATTCGAATACGTGAATAGTTGTTGCATTGTACGAAAATCTTTTCGAAACATCCCCGTTTATTGTTCCATCCCTCACTGGACATACGCATTTTGTGTGCTCACCCTCGTTTGCAAAATTTTAGGTTCCATGTCTTCGGAATGTGATAAGATGGAGGAAGCTTGGGAGTTATTATGGTTGGATGTGCTAGCCTCTATTGTCTGTATATGTGTTTTGTGCGAATTAGTTAAGTGGCTTGATTTGTAACTGGTTGAGGCCATAGACATCTTGGATGTAATTTTATTTATCTGTGTATGTATTTGTATAGTTTTAAGGTTGTAAGAACTGATGGTCATGAATGGTTTGTAATAATCGGTGAGTTACTTTATTGCCTATTGGACTTGCATGCTTGATTGGGTTAATGAAGGTTGATCGGTGGACTTAATAAGTGAGAAAGTTGAATAGATGGGATTAGAGTGGTATAACAATCGAATTGATGTTAATAGAATTCTACTAGTGAATGGAATGCATGTGTATTTGTGAACTTTTGCTAAGTCTTAAGGCTCGGATGGCCTTAGCAGATTGAAGGAGGTTGTGGTTTCGGAGGACGGGAATGATTGAGGATGCTGCATTTTGATTTTTGTGGGTTTATTTACTGTGTGCATGTTATGGATAGTCCTAAAAACTAGGGAAACTCCGTCCGTTTTTCCTTGTTTTTCGTGACTTAGTTATTGGGATTGGAAACTCCGATCTCGAGAGGGATCGAGGTGTTACAGGTGGTATTAGAGCTTAGTAGGTCACAGTCAGTACATGGTCCTCGGTCTATTGGGTAGCGAACCCGAATACATGCCTATGAATGTGATTTGAAAGAGTGTTTACTTGTCTTATGTGGTAAGTGAATTAAGTGTGGTCTAGTGCTATATGTGAACTTGTTCAATGTGCTTTATGTGCTATATGTGAACTACAGTGTTTACTTGTCTTATGTGCTAAGTGAATTAAGTGTGGTCTACATATTATATGTGAACTTGTTCAATGTGCTTTATGTGCTATATGTAACCAATGTGCATGGATGATTTGTATCTTGTTCTGTGTAGTTTAGTTACATGTGTTCTGACCGTAAGTAACCTTTTAAGGCCATTGATGGTTAGAACCATAGGTAAGGACCGTGGTGATAAGTAAATGTAATGCTTAAGATAAATGTCTAAATTTTATAAAAGAACAAGGTTCCCTAGATATTTAATGTAAGCTTGATGCTTAGATATTAAGTAGATCAAAAAGGATGATTTCTAATTCACTCGAGGCATTAGTTATGGAATGTTGTGTGAAAATGTTTATTCATGCTTTAAGGATAAGAGTATTCTCATATATTGGGAGATATTCATGCCCTAAGGAATAAAGGAAGCTATCTAGACAAATAAGGGTAGATAAATTAATGGTATTTTGAGGCATTTCGAGAATTTAGGAAGAATTGCGAGGAAGCAATTTGTTTAAGGAAGAGAGGATGTGATGCTTGAGACCTAGGGAATGCATACATCACTCATTGCGTACATTTTGTGCATTTAATTGTGTATTTTTTTCCTTAAAAGCTTATTTTTGAATAGTTACTATTCACACACAAAAATTTATGTTCCTTTTTGTGAATTTCACATTTTTCCCTTTATACTTGCTATTTTAGATGCATACTTCTATTGAGTTTGCGTGCATAGCATATTGGGAGCAACGGAAAAAAAAAATCGTAAGCGAGCGTAATGAATAGTGAAAATTTTACAGCATTTTCAATTTTGTTTCCATTTAAAATTCTTGACCCATGTTACGTAAAAACTTGATCTATTTACATTTGAACTTGACCCAAAATACCACCCATTGAACCTTTGACCTTTGACCAACTTATAAAATGTCTTGTCTTCATTCAATAGTGTTAAAACAAAGCAAAATCAAAGCAAAAAAAGAAGAAGCCAAAACCGTGAGCTCCATGGTTGTCTTCAAAAAAATCAATTTTCATTTTATTGCTCAAATTCTTCCTAGCTTGCTCAAGGATCATCCTTAGGCCCCCAACAAGCTTTCTTTTGCTTGCATTAAGGTGAGGGAATGCATCCATATGTGAGATTTTCCAACTCTAGTTGTAAACTTTATTTTTATGATCTATCAATATATTGACTATCTATATTTTTTATGTTTTAAATATCTTCTATTGTGATCATAGAACATCGTTTTATAGTTAGATTGCAAAGTTTATGGCTAAAAATGAAAAATGTAGGTTAAAGAAGATGATGAATAGTAAAAAATATGAATAGTAAACCCTTATTGTGATTTTTGTTCCGAATTGTGTTTTCTCGATTTGGTTAGGTGCTAGAAATATTAGAATGCTTAATGTATGATTTAATTGGGTTGTACTTTGGAAAAATTGTGAAATTAGCCTTGAATTGCAAAGGGGACGTTTTGACCAAGTGTGGAATTTGCTCGGTTGGAGTGTTGGCATTGTAATAGGAGCTCATAGAAGTACTTTTGGTGTGGTTAAGGCATTAATTGAGTGATTGATTAATGTAGTTGTAGTACAAATCAACTAAGGGGTCAAATGGAGTTTTGTGGTTGTTGTGGTTTAAAATGGGTTTTCTTTGCATGTAAGTGGATCATAATGTGGATAGGTTTGAGTGGTGAAATCGAATTTCTAGTATCATAGCTCATTGGGATGTGATAGCTTGAGAAAGTTCGAGAAATGAATAGTATTCTATTGAGTTTTGTGACTTTTGCTCAATTGATAGTTTTAGTGCTTGCATTAGGTGCCATAAGTGTTACAGTTGCTAGATTGATGCCCAAATTGAGTAGATTGTGATTGGAGTTTGTTATGGTTAGTTTGAATATAAAGGGGCTTTCTTGGTACTGTTGGCCGTAAATGGGTGATGATACTTTGGATAGCTTAGTTGTGGTCCGAAAGTGAATGTGAAGTAGATAGAATGCCTTTAGTGCCTTTAGTGTGTTTCCGTGATTATTTGGCAAGTTTTGAAGTTATGGGGTGTAAAGGTGTTTTAAGGTGGAAATGGTTAAAGTTGAATGTTCATAGGTTAAAAGGAGTTTGTAGAATATTATTAGGATGATTAAATGACTATAATGTGGTTTACATGGCTTTGGTTAGTATAAGCTTGAGTTGGGCTAAGGGACTAATTGGGGTTTAAGGTTAAACTTGGGTTAAAGTGTGGTTTCACGTGGTTGAGAGGTGCCGTAAGATGTTTGGGAGTGATTAGTATGGTTGAATTTGGGATTGGATGCCTGTGTTACTTGTATGTGGCTTTTCTATTAATATCTAATGTCTTGTTGATTACTTGTTATTAGGTGTTTAATTATGTTGTATTCATTTCTAAATTTATGAATCTTATGTGATTTGCTAGCTTTGGTGCAAAGGGAGTGGATATGAGTGTTCGTGGCTTTCAAGGTGAGGGATGCATTTATATTTGCATTTATAATTATTGCTAAGCTTATGTAATTCAATGTTTAAATAAGGTATGGTGCTATAATGAATGGATGACATGTACTACAATGTTTTTAAGTGTATATACATGTACTCTAGCCTGATTATGATTTGTTAATTAAAGTTGCATATAGCTACATAAAGAAAATGATTTGAATAGTTGTTAATAAAGTTATAGTCTAGTTGAAGTATGTTAACTAATTGTTATTGCTTGAATTGAATGTGGCTAAATACTGCTTGATTGAATTAAGGAAAAGTGTGAATAATATGCTATTGTATGATTTAGATGAAATTAGGTGAGTTAAGGTACTAATTGGATTAGCTTAGGAAAGTGCAGGTTTGTTTAACTTATAATGAATGATTATAGTTGCATTTCCGATATATTGTCTAATTATCATACTTGTGTTGTTATGTGCCTATTTATATGTTATTGTATTATATGGTTATCTCGCGGTTTCTCGTGTTACCTTGTAAATTCTTGTGGGCTCTCCTGTTACCTTGTGAATTCTTGCGTTCGTGTCAGGTTGCGCAACCTTATGGGCATGGTTGGCCGTTCAATTCCAGGCAGTGTCAGGCTGTTGGTCTAGCTCGGCTAACATAGTTCACAATCCCTCTCGCTAGGGCATAATCTTCTACCTCAGAGGTTTGGCCACCTTGTTGGGGCATAAAGATCTATCATGGGAGAGTGGAGTCGTATATCTTATTCGTGCTCGTGGTGGATAATTCTCACTGGGGCATAATCTTCTACCTCAGAGGGTTATTCACCTCATTAGGGAATAGAGATCTACCTCGGGAGAGTTACTTGTAATTACATCTCTTTGTATGTGATAACTAGTCTGTATACTCGAATGTATTCCTCGTTACTTACGTGTCACCTCGTCTCGTGTGTTTATGTGTTATTTAGACTCGTATGCTTGTGTTCCAACTAGTCTGCGTGCTTGTGTGATATCCAGATTTGTATGCTTGCGTGTTTCCTAGTATTGCAACCTCGTGTGTTACTTAGTTTATTGCTTTCATTGTTTGTATAACTATTGCTTTAATTGTTTGATAGACCTATCTTTAATTTCTTTTATACTTGATGTTACTTCGTATAAATTGATTAATTGTGTAATTGTGTATTGATCTTGTAATGTTACCATCATATGTCTTGCATATGTATATTATCCAGCTTTATCAGCATCCCATGTTATCTTGAAATTGCTGTGTAAGTGCTATCGTATAGTAGTTAAAGTATATTATTTAGCTTATTGAATAAGTATTAAATCGTTATATTCGAATACGTGAATAGTTGTTGCATCGCACGAAAATCTTTTCGAAACCTCTCCGTTTTTTGTTCCCTCCCTCACTGGGCATACGCGTTTTGTGTGCTCACCCTCGTTTCTAACAATTTCAGGTTCCATGTCTTCAGAATGTGATAAGATAGAGGAAGCTCGGGAGTTACTGTGATTGGATGTGCTAGCCTCTATTGTCTATACATGTGTTTTGTGCGAATTAGTTAAGTGGCTTGATTTGTAACCAGTTGAGGCCATTGACATCTTGGATGTAATTTTATTTGGCTATGTATGTATTTGTATAGTTTTAAGGTTGTAAGAATTGATAGTCATGAATGGTTTATAATAACTTCATGAGATACCTTGCTGCCTATTGGTTTTGCATGCTTGTTTGGGTTAATGATGGTTGATCGGTGGACTTAATAAGTGAGAAAGTTGAATAGATGGGATTAGAGTGGTATGATAATCGAATTGATGTTAATAGAATTCTACTAGTGAATGGAATGCACACTTGTTTGTGAACTTTTGCTAAGTCTTAAGGCTCGGGTGGCCTTAGCAGATTGAAGGAGGTTGTGGTTTTGGAGGATGGGAATGATTGAGGATGTTGCATTTTGGTTTTTGTGGGTATATTTACTATGTGCAGGTTATAGATAGTCTTAGAAACAGGAAAAACTCTTTTTCTCATTTTTCGTTACTTGGGTATTGGGATAGGAAACTCCGATCTCGAGAGGGATCGGGGTGTTATACTAACCATACCTTGAGTAGCCAAATATATGTCTCAGTAGTTTCGTTAAGTAATCCACAACCCAACAATATTGATTGACCATGATGGTTCACACCAACAAATGGAGCAAAAGGCATGTCATATTTATTCATCAAATAAGTTGTGTCAAATGTGACAACATCACTAAATGATTCATATGCTGCTCTACACCTTGCATCAGTCCAAAAGACATTCCTCATCCTATGTTTTTCATCAACTTCCATGACATGAAAAAAGTCAGAATTTCTTTTTTGCATTCGTCTAAAATAACTAAGAAGAGCTTCTGCATCACCTTCACCAAGACTTAATTACCTTTGTTTAGTAATATAATTTTTACAATTTTTTTCTCCAAATTGTATATTTTCAAAACCACCTGTTTCAATAGCAAATGAGCTATAGGTTTTACTAATTTTAATGTCTACTCTATTGTTCAAATCCAGGAGCTTTTTATTAGGTGTAACGCCCCGATCCCTCACGGAACCAGGACTTCTATTATTCAAACTATTCTCAATCCAATTCCAAACCCCGGGCACGAAATTTAGGAAAAACGGACGGAGTTTCCCTTATATGTAGGTCTATCTAGAAACCTGCCAACAGTCATATACAAGTCCTGAATCACAATCGACCATTTATACAACCTAACTTTCAAGATTCATAAAGCCAACTAGCTCCTCAAGGCCATCCGAGCCTTGGGACCCAACAACATATCACACAAGCATACAAAATTAAATTCATTGAAGTTCTATCTTTTTAATCCACTTATCATACCACTCTATATTATCAATCAAGCTTTCTTATAATTTGTGTCCAACCCACTAACTAGTTTTCATCGTCCACAAAAGCATGCACTACTAAGTAATAAAGTAAATCAAATAGAAGATATTACAAGCCCACTAGTACCTAATCATCAATCAAACTAAAACTTTAATATTACATTTCTTGATTTAACATAAATACGTACATGGGCACAAAGTGTAAAATACAATACAAGCATATCATGATCATATTCTTCCATGTTTTACACACCGATAGAGCAAATACGTTACACAGGAGGCAATCCAATCTTCAGTTTTTCCTGAAATATGTTGAAAAGAGGAATGAGTAACCAGGTTACTCAGTGAGGGAGGTGATGCAACATACCGGACGTGCATTATGATATGCAGATACAAGAAATCATATATATAACATAAACAACAAGATTGAATAGTAAATAGTTAACCACATTAAAAAGGATACGGTTCCACTTCAAGTCTTCAATTATGAGCCACGAGCCATGAACTTCACGCAAGTGCCGGTAAACCCTTACTCCAACAAGTTGGGATACTCTGGATGTATCCCGATCCTACGACCCTTTCTCCTGAGGTAGTACCATATGCCCAGCAGGTGAACCACGCATCTGGGGTAGTGGAGTATGCTCAGCGAGAAAGAGAATAGGCACCATGATAGTCGAGGGAGCACGGCAAGCCCGATGCCGCCCGTGTTCTCGACGCTACCATGTCCGAAAAAGGTTGCACAACCCTGAGACAAGATCACGAGAATCAAGAATATCAAAGATCACATAAGAAGGACGACAAAGTAGGCCGCCCTAGCAATTAAACACAAATAACACGAGAAAACACATGATAGCGAGTAAATAGTACATATAAACTATTTTAATTACCAATCATACAATCTATAACCAATAAAATAAGTTATGATGTACAAAAAAAGATGAAGATTCTCTCACCTTGGATCCGACTAAATATGCAAGAAAATAGCTCTGATTACCCCAACCTCCTCGAACTAGCTTGGACATGTACCCTAGCGTGTTTATATGAGTTTAGCACTTTAGCAATTATCTATATTAATTTCTAACTTAACTTAACTTTTTCTTAACTCAATCCACAACAATAGAAATTATATATAATCACCTTTATATCATATTGCCACATAGCCCAAGAAATCACACAAATGACTCTAAAGCCTTTTCTTAGTCTTGCAAGGGCATTAGCTACGTTACCATCTAACAAGTTAAACCCCAAACTATCTTAACTTCGTTTATACCCCAAGGAATATCAAGTTAAACTTCTAATCAAGACAACTACTTTAACACTTAAACATAATTCAACTATAACATGTTCTAAGAGTCATTATCATGCTTATTTACTCAATACAACATATATAACTCAATTAAAAATCAAATATAACAATTAAGTAGTCCAAATAACTAACTAAGCAACAAGTTCAACCAATTCATATAAATTCTAACAAAACCCTTTTCCAATTGCTTACGAATTAGGTCCTAAACTTCACATACGATGTGAAACTTCAAATCTAACTTTACCAATCTCATTTAGCCACATTATGATACACCTAAATGTCATCAAACCACATTTCCAAGCATGATTACACAAAAATACCAAAAAGCTCCTTAAGTGATTTGAACTACAGTTACTTAATTCGATTAACCAAACTACGTCATAAATACATTTTAGAGGCTTTCTAACACGTCTAAGGTCATCTAGCTATTCAAACATGACAAATTCAAACATTCATTCCAAAGTCTCTTTTTTCAACTAGGGAATTCTACTTCAATACGAAATTCAAAACTCCAATTCTATAAACCAACCATACTACATTCCTAAGGATATCAAAGGACACTTATTTAAGCCATGAAAATCCGTTTTAGAGGCAAAAGCTCGGAAAGGCCCCAAGTGAATTTTAACTACAACTACCTTAATCGGGCCCCAATTTAACGCAACGAAAGCACCAATAGTGCTTCCATGACCCATAGATACCTAATCTAAAGTCCAAATGTGCCCGGATTACATTTCATGAAAAATCCCTTTTTAAAAAGTTAGCTAATTTTTATTTTAACTTAATTCCGGAAAAATTAACTACATGTGAGCTTCTAACTAGTTTCAATAATGTCTAGAGCATTTAAAGGAAGTATCAATTCACTTTAAATAGCAATTAAAAACGATGCCCTAAAATTCGTCACTATTCATTGCCTCTTTCATACACTCAAGCATTCAACTATGGATTAAGCTTGTAAACTAACATAGCAAGGTCCACATAACATGTAAAACATGTATAACATCATATTAAAGCATTTCAATAGTTATAATCAACAATTCAAGAAAATCAATTTATATATAACAACTTAAACTCAAGAAAAAAATGTAACTCCTTCACCAAAGCTTGTAGTAGAAAGTTGGTATATGCTCTAGACACTTGAATTGAAGCTTGGATTGAATGAAAATGATCAAGACTAGCACAATTTTTCCTTTTTTCCCTTGTTTGGAGTCGATGGGTTTTGGTATAGCTTTGCTCTTTTTTTTTTCTTCTTTTCTTGTTGCTGCTCACGAGATCCATTTCTTTTTCATTGCTTTTGCTGAGTGGCTTTGACTTTTGTTTAACTAATACATAAGTCTATATATATATATATATATATATATATATATATATATATATATATATATATATATATATATATATATATATAATATAATATATGAATGTATCTAGTTGGCTAAAAGGCCTAATTTGGTCTCACGTTTTTGCTATGCTGCTATTGATCCAATTTTTTTTTTCTTGTTTCATTCTAAGGCTTTGACTTATGTTATCATATAATATAAGTATAATATAATAATATGTACATATAACAATTGGTTAAAAGGCCTAGTTTAGCTTTACATTTCTTTTTCCTTTCTTTTGTTTTGTTTTGTCTTAACTATTATGTATAAGTATGTAAATGCTAAGTAAATAAATGGCCTACTAATAATTTGAGCTTCTATTAAATATAATTGGGCTATAAAACTAAGCAAAAACTAATAAGAATACTAAAAGTCTAAAATAATAAACTATCACTATTCACCCGGGGACACTAGAAATATTTATTTTACTCATGCTCGGGATATGAATTGCACATTCCAATAATGAACGAATATATTAAATACAGTAATGTTCAGGGAAAAAATATCAAATTCGAAAAATAAAGCAGTTTAAAATTTTACTCGGGCTCAGGTTAAACTTAAAATTTAAAACATATAAAAACAAATAAGATCAAATAAAGGGAAATTAAGTCAAATATGCACACATAATAATTAAATATAATAAATTAAAAGAGTATCTGAGCTCGGGCAGTTTAAATTAATTAAATATAAATAAATAATAAACATAAGATAATCATTTCTAATAACTCTTTGAAATCCAATTTATATAATTATAATTAATATTGAAAATAACTCAGCTCATTCAGGTTCGGGAAACATAAATAAATATGATTATTAAAATAATAAACTAGCTCGTTCAGATTTGGGCCCGAACTTCCCATTCGAACAGTAAGATAAATTAATTTAAAAACATGTAAAATAATTTTAAATAATTAAAATAATTAAAATAATAGAAAAAGTGTCCTGGCAAATTATTTAAGTATAAATTAAATAAATACAAATAATAAAAGTAATAAATTAATGATATTATGTAAATCAATTAAATATAATTTAAATAAATACAAATTGTGATAATAATAAAAATAATTATTCTCGGGTTTGAGACTTCACATTCAAATAGTGAAATTAAATCATTTTAAATTGTTAGTAAAATAAATTCTAATAAATAAAATAATGAAATAATTATTTCGAAAAAGCCAATTGAATATAATTTAAGTGAATGCAACAGTTATCGTGACATGTTTTTCAAGAATGGTGCAATTTAATAAAATGAATATATGCAAATTAATAAAATGTCTATATGATAGGTCCAGGTCATCACACTCTCCCCTCCTTACAAAAATTGCGTCCTCGCAATTTCTTAGACTCAAAAGAACCTTTCGATGACTACAGCAATTCTCGTTGAACTTGAAGTTAAGAAGTGTAACATCCAAGAAGACTAGTAAGATTATCCATCAAACTACCACCAAGAAATCCAACTAGAATATCATAGATCTCCACCACTAAAATCAGAGCAAGGTAACCAAATAAAGGCTCCTATGAAAATACTAGATAGAAGCCAAATAGGAATATCATACGAGAAGTTCTTTTAGTAATACCGAGAGAATACCATAAGGGATTCCATATTTAAATACTAAAGACGGAGTTGAATAGAAACCACAATAGTAATTCTTGTGTACAGATAAGATAATACCAAGAAATACCCAGATAATACCGAGAAATGCCCAATAAGAATACGCAAGTGATGCCATATGTGAAATCCCAAATAAGGACCCAGATAAGAGTCCATGTTGGGGATGTTGTCTGATACCTTTGAATATAAACTTTTTTAGATAGAAATACTTGATAAGAAGTTCATATATGATACCAAATAAAGATTCCATCCGAGATTCCCAAGCAATACTACTGATGGAAATGCTACTAAAATCCACTGTCAGCAGTTAACCTCTGACAAGAATATTGCCAAAGTGAATACCTCTCAAGAAGTCCAACTGTATAGTATATAAGATCTCGCTCTGATATCTGACTAACTGCCCCCTCTTCTGATTAGTTTACATCTCTGGTAGGTTTGCTACCGGCCATTGTGCAATAGAGGGGAGAGACCACTTACCAGTTCAAATGGTAATATGTATGCATGCAGTCAAAATCATATAAAATATACATGTATTAACACATGCTAAACTTATTGAATTTAATGTTCACGTAGCAGGTATTTATCACATAGGCATAGTTAGCTTCTGAAACGATTATGTATCCATTAGTTAGAGTAAGATGTATTGTCACCTACTTTTACCTAACAAGTTATCTGAACACAAATGGCAGCTTTTTTTTTCTTCATGAAATTAAATCACACATGTTACTATTAATAAACAAGATAAGTATTTCTCCGAGAATCAGCTAAATGCACACATAATCTTATATTGGCATATATCACCCCTTTCTTTTCACGTACTGCACAATTAAATCACATAGATGTACACATAGCCACATAATTACATATAGTGCACATCTTTCACATTTCACACAAGTTTGACACATAAATACACATTTTCATTCAAAAACCTACCAGTCCCACATACATACACATACATTCAAGACTAACTATTTCTAGAATGTAAATCTAATTCAAATGTTATACTTCATTCACCATCGTACTAGTAGAAGCAGTAATATAATATAAGTAATCATATAACACATATAGACAAAACCTTTACACTTAAATTATATTACTCACATAGTCACATATGATGCACTAAGCTTACAAGACAATCTAGACATGTCATAAACACACATATTCATGTAATAGACCTTTTGCATTTTACTTCCATGCTAGCATGCTATCCACTTAGACAAGTAACTCTTACATGATCATATAATCACACAAGGTTACTTAAACTACAACCTGGACACAAGTACATAAATTAATTATTAATATACGGCTTCTCACATTCCGAGCACACAAGACATTTATATACCTAGCACACAAATCACATTTATTACTCTATCCACGTAACACGCTTTACAAGCATACAATTCAAGGGCACTATCCAACAGGCCGAAGACCCTATCCCGACTGAGAGCTATATAAGCTCTAATACCACTTCTGTAACGCAACGATCCCTCGCGAAACCGGGACTTCTATTATTCAAACTATTCTCAATCCAATTCCAAACCCCACGCCTGAAATTTAGGAAAAAATGACAGACTTTCCCCTATATGTAGGTCTATTTAGAAACCTGCCAACAGTCATATACAAGTCCTGAATCACAATCAACCATTCATACAACCTAACTTTTAAGATTCATAAAGCCAACTAGCTACTCAAGGCCATCCGAGCCTTGGGACCCAACAACATATCACACAAACATGCAAAATTAAATTCATTGAAGTTCTATCTTTTTAATCCACTTATCATACCACTCTATATTATCAATCAAGCTTTCTTTTAATTTGTGTCCAACCCACTAACTAGTTTTCATCGTCCACACAAGCATGCATTACTAAGTAATAAAGCAAAGCAAATAGAAGATATTACAAGCCTGCTAGTACCTAATCATCAATCAAACTAAAACTTTAATATTACATTCCTTTATTTAACATAAATACATACATGGGCACAAAGTCTCAAATACAATACAAGCATATAATGATCACATTCTTCCATGTTTTACACACCGATAGAGCAAGCACGTTACACAGGAGACAATCCAATCTTCAGCTTTTCCTGAAATATGTTGAAAAGAGGAATTAGTAACCAGGTTACTCAGTGAGGGAGGTGATACAACATACCGGGCGTGCATTATGATATGCAGATACAAGAAATCATATATATAACATAAACAACAAGATTGAATAGCAAGTAGTTAACCATATTAAAAAGGATACGGTTCCACTTCAAGTCTTCAATTACGTGCCACGAGCCACGAACTTCACGCAAGTGCTGGCAAACCCTTACTCCAAAAAATTGGGATACTCCGGATGCATCCCGATCCTACGACCCTTTCTCCTGAGGTAGCACCATATGCCCAGCAGGTGAACCACGCCTCGGGGTAGTGGAGTATGCTCAGCGAGAAAGGGAATAGGCACCATGATAGTCGAGGGAGCACGGCAAGCCCGATGCCGCCCTTGTTCTCGACGCTACTATGTCCGAAAAAGGTTGCGCAACCTCGAGACAAGATCACGAGAATCAAGAATATCAAAGATCAAATAAGAGGGACAACAAAGTAGGCCGCCCTAGCAATTAAACACAAATAACACGAGAAAACACATGATAGCGAGTAAATAATACATATAAACTATTTCAATTACTAATCATACAATATATAACCAATAAAATAAGTTATGATGTACAAAAAAAGATGAAGACTATCTCACCTTGGATCCGACTAAATATGCAATAAAATAACTCTGATTACCCCAACCTCCTCGAACTAGCTTGGACATGTACCCTAGCGTGTTCATATGAGTTTAGCACTTTAGCAATTATCTATATTAATTTCTAACTTAACTTAACTTTTGCTTAACTCAATCCACAACAATAGAAGTTATATATAATCACCTTTATATCATATTGCCACATAGCCCAAGAAATCACACAAATGACTCTAAAGCATTTCCTTAGTCTTGCAAGGGCATTAGCTACGTTACCATCTAACAAGTTAAACTCCCAAACTATCTTAACTTCGTTTATACCCCAAGGAATATCAAGTTAAACTTCTAATCAAGACAACTACTTTAACACTTAAACATAATTCAACTATAACATGTTCTAAGAGTCATTATCATGCTTATTTACTCAATACAACATATATAACTCAATTAAAAATCAAATATAACAATTAAGTAGTCCAAATAACTAACTAAGCAACAAGTTCAACCAATTCATATAAATTCTAACAAAACTCTTTTCCAATTGCTTACGAATTAGGTCCTAAACTTCACATACGATATGAAACTTCAAATCTAACTTTACCAATCTCATTTAGCCACATTATGATACACCTAAATGCCATGAAACCACATTTCCAAGCATGATTACACAAAAATACCAAAAAGCTCCTTAAGTGATTTGAACCACAGTTACCTAATTTGATTAACCAAACCATGTCATAAATACATTTTAGAGGTTTCCTAACACGTCTAAGGTCATCTAGCTATTCAAACATGACAAATTCAAACATTCGTTCCAAAGTCTCCTTTTTCAACTAGGGAATTCTACTTCAATACGAAATTCAAAACTCCAATTCTATAAACTAACCATACTACATCCCTAAGGATATCAAATGACACTTATTTAAGCCATGAAAATCCACTTTGGAGGCAAAAGCTCGGAAAGGCTCCAAGTAGATTTTAACTACAACTACCTTAATTGGGGCCCAATTTAACGCAACGAAAGCACCAATAGTGCTTCCATGCCCCATATATAAGTATGTAAATGCTAAGTAAATAAATGACCTACTAATAATTTGAGCTTCTATTAAATATAATTGGGCTATAAAACTAAGTAAAAATTAATAAGAATACTAAAAGTCTAAAATAATAAACTATCACTATTCACCCGGGGACACTAGAAATATTTATTTTACTCATGCTCGGGATATGAATTGCACATTCCAATAATGAACGAATATATTAAATACAGTAATGTTCAGGGAAAAAATATCAAATTCGAAAAATAAAGCAGTTTTAATTTTTACTCGGGCTCAAGTTAAACTTAAAATTTGAAACATATAAAAACAAATAAGATCAAATAAAGGAAAATTAAGTCAAATATGCACACAGAATAATTAAATATAATAAATTAAAAGTCTCTCTGGGCTCGGACAGTTTAAATTAATTAAATATAAATAAATAATAAACATAAGATAATCATTTCTAATAACTCTTTGAAATCCAATTTATATAATTATAATTACTATTGAAAATAACCCAGCTCGTTCGGGTCCGAGAAACATAAATAAATATGATTATTAAAATAATAAACTAGCTCGTTCAGATTTGGGCCTGAACTTCCCGTTCGAACAGTAAGATAAATTAATTTAAAGACATGTAAAACAATTTTTAATAATTAAAATAATAGAAAAAGTGTCCCGGCAAATTATTTAAGAATAAATTAAATAAATACAAATAATGAAAGTAATAAAATAATGACTTTATGTAAATCAATTAAATATAATTTAAATAAATACAAATGGTGATAATAATAAAAATAATTATTCTCGGGTTCGAGACTTCACATTCAAATAGTAAAATTAAATCATTTTAAATTGTTAGTAAAATAAATTCTAATAAATAAAATAATGAAATAATTATTTCGAAAAAGCCAATTGAATATAATTTAAGTGAATGCAACAGTTATCGTGGCATGGTTTTTCAAGAATGGTGAAATTTAATAAAATGAATATATGCAAAGTAATAAAATGTCTATATGATAGGTCCGGGTCATCACACTAGGTGTATCAAGCTTTCTATTACTTCTATGCATATATGCATCAAATGGAGTAACATTGTTGTTATGATTCAATTCCACCACTGTTAAACAATATAAACCATCATTCCTCAACAGTGCCCTAATCATAGCCCCACAATCAGTTTTAATTGACAGTTTCTTTAGAAACTCATTTGGAGCATTATGCCTAGGCTTACCCGATTTAGAGCATGCAAGGGTGAATGGTTTCTTTTGCCCATCATCTCCAATATTTGTCCTCCTCTTTATTGTTCCAAATCTGATAACTTTTGCATAGTGATTATAGAAGTCACACACTTCTTGATAAGACTCAAATAACATTCCTATTTTTGGAACTTTCACATTACCTCCATTAAAATCTTTATCTTCACTTTGCCTCTTTGGCGTATTGACCACCGCGGTAGTTTTATTTGCTCGTAAAGCTAAACTATTTTCCTCACCTACATGAGCAAAAAATAAACATAAAAAATAAATGAGCTACAACCTTAATAGCAATCACGTATTACTTAAAGTGATACAATATCACGACTAAGCCAGCAAGCAAATGCATTATTTTTTCTTGTAGGATGAATTCTAGTTGACCTATATGTCCTAGCAAGAAAGAGGTCTTACGATAATACATGTTTGATGAGAACAAATTGTTATAAATAATTATTTTCTTGTTAAGAATTAAGCTTACGTGACCCATTCATATAATTGTTGTAGTTGCTCCAATATTCAATCTAACATATCCCAGGACAATGATATGTTCCATGATGACTATATTACTTCTGGAGCAAAGTCAACGAGAAGGTTGTAATGGATGCAGAGCCGTCTCAAATAATTTAGAGATTTTGAGAGATTATCTAAATAGAGGCCTTAATAATTAATTTTTTTCTCAATAAAAAAATTATAAATTTTTTACTAAAATAATCACTATAAAAAAAACTAAAATTAGAATTATAAAATATCATAATATTACAAGTTAACAAAAAGATAGAGTCTCAACCAATCATTAAAAAAAAAAATTCTTTTAATTGGGGCCAATAGGGCCTTAGAGTCCCAACCAATTTATTGATGAAGGCCTGCTTGTTAAATGAGTAGGCATTGAGATTCTAATGCCATTTTGACCCCAATTAAAAAACATTAATTTATAATAGATTTTTATCTTTAAAAAAAATAATTTATTTAAATTGGGGCCACTGGACTAAAGAGATCTTGAGCACAGGCCCCTTAGCCTAGGGCTTGGCCTGGCCCTGAATGGATGAGGAGTGTTCCTATTTGGTGTTATATTAGGATGTTGTACAAGTCTGAATATAAAAGGATTATAGTTCGGGTAATAATAAACATTCATCTACTATTTTTTTTTTTTTTTTCTCTCAGGGACACGACACCAAAACCATTAATTAATTCCTAGCATATGTTCTTTCAAACCACTCATTAATTCCTAGCAACGTTGTAAGCCCAGCCTATTCCAAGACAAGAGAAGTACATCAATTTGCCAATTAATTTGCAACTTAAACATCTTCTTCCCTATATGTGATGCTGAAACATTTATCTAACACCAACCTGAAAGTTTTCTTAAATTAACAACAAAAGTAATTATGGCATACTAAAACAGGGTGTTGAAGGTAGTTGGGATACAAGAGCGGATTATAGCAAGGAAAACCTATATTTTTAATCAGTTTTGCTAACATTAAATTTCATGTCATGCAGGGGTGGAGCCAGAAATCTAATATTGGGGAGGCCAAATTTTTTTTTTTTTTGTATAGTAATTTTTGCACTGTATTTTTGGATTTGTAGAAAAGATACTCAATTTTTACAGTTATAAAAAAAAAAAAGATCAAAACAAGTATAGCATTAAATACCTCAAAGTTATATCTATTTATCTAATACCCAAGCATAGCACCAATTTTTACACAAGCCAAGCTCTACGGGTCATGTTACCTAATACCCAAGTATCACTTACATACATAGTTTTGTTAAAAAAAAAACAAAGGAAGATGATAGTTTTGTTTTAAAAAAAGGTACAACAGTTAGAATATACCTTTTAATTTGAGATTTGTAAGAAGATGTGGTGTAATAAAGTTGAGATTTGTAGGGAGATTTTGAAAAGAATATGAAGATGATGATAGTTTTATTATTATTATTTTTTTAAAAATGCACAGCTTTTAAGTTTTTTCCCGTCAAGGCAATTGGCAACTTTCCCCTTCTTTTTTTTTTTATATATTTCTTTCACCCACTTACAACTAGGCTGCTGCTAGCTAGCAAAAAAAAAATACAACTTGGAGCCTTGGAGATTCGAACTTGCATCAAATATATAAACATTCATGTGTCTAACCACCAAGCTAATCTATTTTTCAAAAAAAAAAAACAACTTGGAGCCTTGGATGTGAACTTTAACAACTTTTATAATATTTATTGGGGGACCAACTCTATTTTTCAAAAAAAAATTACATTAAGTAAATTTTTTTTTTGAGGTTGAAGGGGGAAGGGGGAAGGGGGGAGGGGGGAGGGGGGTGCGCCATGGGGGACCTCCGCCCCTGATGTCATGCATACAACATTTTTTATACTTTTTTCACCTATTATATTTTGAAGAACAATTTACTTTTGCAGATTAACACGGAAAAAGCATTAAGAGGACATGAATAGAAGGGAGAAGAGGGCATGAATAAAAGAGAGAAGAATAAACGAGCTTACCTTTATCATTGAAAGCAAAGGGATATGGGTCTGAGATTTCCTCCTAGCTATTTGATGTGCCTAAAATATCGATTTCTTCTATTGTAACAATTGTCAATACCTCAAGAAAAAAGAAAAATCTGGAAAAGAAAAAAAAAAGATGCAGTAAACGTAGATGTAGTAAATGTGTAGGGTAAAATAAAGAAACGTTGACTTAGGAGATAAAAAAGGAAAAATAAGAGAGATAAAAATTAATAAAAGGAAAGAGAGAAAATAAATAAAATTAAAAAGATTGGAGAGAGAATAAAAATAAATCTATCTAGTTGGCATGCCAACTAAGAGGTGATAATGGGTGACACAAAAAGATGACGTCTAATATAATTCTTTAGTTATTATGTTTTTCATTCATATTCTTTGTATAATTCATGGTAATACCAATATTCCAAGAACTATCCAAATTGATAGTTTAGTTACTAAATGTTTTTTCTTTTCCAAAGCATATAGAAACTCTAAAAATTGGGGATGGGGATGGGGAGGAAGGGAAGTAAAACTGTTTTTTTTTTTTTTTTGGCAAATTAAGTTGTATTTCTTGAAAAGAAAAGTACAAAGGAGTAGAACTGAATATGGGCCAGGCCATGCCGAGTCATAGGTCAAAAAATTGAGCTTGACTCGGCATAGATACTTAGTGGGCTGAGTTGGGTTGGACTTAATTTTCACAATACAGGACCCAGCTCAATTCAAGAGCCTGCTACTATGGGTCACGAGTTGGGCTAGCCCATTCTATTTATTTATTTTTTTGAATATATATATATATATATATATATATATGTACCTGTATGTACAAACAAACTAATTAGGGGCACTTGGATGGTTGGATTAATAATTAAAAAAAATAAAAATTAAACTTAACATGTTTAAGAAAAGTTAATTTAACGATTAACGAGACACAAATTGATTGATAATATATTAACACAAATGACAAAACATTGCTTAACAAAATATAAGTTTACAAGACACGAGTCCATTAGTAATATAAAAATAAAAATAAACCATTACATATATAAATGCTTGATAAAAGCTACTGGAAAAGTTTTTCATTTTATAATGCTCCTTGTACGGGTGTTGGGCCTACTGGTAAAGGTAGTGGGCTTGGCAGCAGTGACTCTCCAAATACTTATTCCAGTGCTAGTGATGGACCTAGTCACAGTGGTTGAATAACCACTTCAGGATTGAAATAGTTTAGGATATTTGAGTATTGAGATATAAGGTTCCTTATAATCGTCCTAGTTCCAAATAAACGACGAAATATAAAATTATGTTTGAAGGTACATGCTACCAATATATACTATGGTATTTAAAAATTTAACCACAACAAAAACATGATAGCATACTTATCTAGGATCAAACCACATGATCTTAAGAAGAACAATTGCATAAACGAAACTAGCATTTAAATTCTAATTGCGTAAAGATCAAAATTCATCAACTAGAAGAATTTGTTACTTGGATTTGTTATCTTAAGAACTTCACAAAAAAAACATAAAATTCTACCTTGATCTTGATGGATGAAAATCTACAAGCTTTGGAGACGAAGAACACCTCTTGATCTTCTCATCTATGATATTTTTCCTTCTTGAAGATGCTATGAAGATTTGTGGGAAGCTTCTTCTAATATTTCTACTAGCTACTAAACATGTATATGAGTGAGGAAGAGAGAAATCTATTTTTCCTTTTTGTTCTGTGTGTAGATGTATGTGATATGGGTAAAGGAAAGCTCTTTTTATAGATGGTAAAAGGCTAGAAAGATGAAACCCAGTTGGATTAGAAAAAAGTGCCACAAGTATCTGGACACTTTAATAAATCTTGAAATGCAAGTAATTCATCATAATCCAACTAATACATCTTCTAGAAGCTCTACCCAAATCATGTGCCTTTATCTTTCATTCCACATGTGTGGATTGTTTTCTCTTGCGTTATTCTGCTAAATTAATTATTTTTAGCTTCCAAATAAAGCTCAACAATTTCAAATAGAAAATTCTCATACAAAATAAGAAGTCTTTTCATAAACAGAAATCCTAGTTGTTCTTGGACACTAAATTTAACAAGTCTCCAAATTCATAAGCAATAGCTAGAAAACCTTAACAATATCTTCACAGAAGTAGGCTAGAAAAGAGACCAAAAGATATAAACAACTTGGCTACTAGAAAGACCAAAATGCCCCTACTAACCCCATAACATATTTAGGCTTTTCAACCTTGATTTATTCCACTAACAAGTCATGGCTGCTCTGTAAGTTGAATATTGTTGTTCAGATAAACTTGTCATACTACGTATGACCTTTGTCTTTGACCAACTAAGTAGAATGATCAAAATACCCCTCCACGTAACACTCACAATCAAGAAAGACTTTACTATATTATCTCTTCATTGATTGCATCTTCTCCCTGAGACATCTAAATCATTTAAGTAACCATCCTTAGGATATGGAAGTAATCTAGGGATTGACCCTCAAGCCAAATATCCAACATACTCCTAGAGTACATCACTGAGCTCATATTAGGATGATCTACCGGATAATCATAAAGGAGCGATTAACCCATCTCACAATGGAATGGATTCTATATTGCATATGCACATCCTAACTAGTCACACCTATATGCCCAACACACAGAGCTATTAACCCACAAGTGAGGTCTCACCCATGGTGCATCAAAGCACATAAATCTGATTTCATCAATTCATCCACATATGCTCAAGTTTTAAGAGTACTGATCACTTAGTAGCATGAGTTATAACTTGATCTCTATTTTTTATAGTACCTATAGAGAGATCATACCTCTTAGGTCTATTCAATGTGTGACACACACATTAGTGAGACTTAGTCTAGAAACTTACCAGTGACCAAGGCAGGTCACCATTCACAAGAGATTATCTCATTATAACCTAGACCTTGATAAAGTGCCCAACTTCATCAATCAGTTATGAACTGAATCTAAAACCAAGTGTCTATGACTTAGACCTTTTATGCTCGGACACCGTGTGTAATGCCCCAATCCCTCACAGAATCAGGACCAATAATAGCAACCTGATCCAATCCCCAAGGCACAAAAAATGAGGAAAAATGGATGGAGTTTTCCCTATACCTAGGCCAAACCAAAACCTGCAAGCAAAAGATTGCCATAACAATAGCAATACCAATAATACCATCACCATATATAGTTCCCTCTCAAGCTCATATAGTAGTTCCAGCTTGTTTTACTTAGACAAATATACATGCATTCTACTCTAACCAACAAGAATTAAAACAGTTATGAAGTAACATATATTCCAGTCCACTAGCTAATCATAACTTTAACCTTAATTACTAGCTCTTACATTTAAGAAAACACACAATACCTTCTAAATCTCAAAATAGCAACAAGTACATTATTACACAACTTCACACCAATTCACATAAGGCAACCATCCTCAGCTAGCAAGCAAATCAAAGAAAGACTTGAACTTCTTCTTCTGCAACTACTTGAGGGACAACCTCTATTACTCCTGAAACATGTTAGATAAAAAGGGTGAGCATACATAATGCTCAATAAGGGAGGGTAAATCCGGGGAGTTTTCAAAAATCATTTTCGTGCAATGCATATAATAAATATCAAGTACATAAAATAAGGCATGAGAATCCAATAACAATACGAACAACCATTCAAGTTTACGAAGTTAAATAATATATATAAAAAGGATATGATTTCAATTATCCCCAAACACTCCAAAGTCTTGATCATGATCACGATCACAAACTCAAGCACAAACACAATCATATTTCTGGAAAATCCCCATTCATTCTATTGGGTGTACTCCAAATGTATCCCGAATCCTACGACCCAATACCCCCTGACAATCTCCGAACTAGGCGAATGAAAGACTAAAGCATGGAGGTCGAAACCAACCACTGGCAAGCCCGATGCGACCTAGGGAGGTCCAACACATCTGCCCCAAATGATAATGGTTGCAACCATGACACGAGACACGCGATATAGCACATAACGAGTAATAAACCATCAATTCGATAGACACATAAATGAGGTCCAACAAAAGAGGTTGTCCTCACACATAATAATTGCAATCCGAATAATAATAAACAAGTTCCAATCAATATAGCAAAACGACTAAGTTAAACATTTCGTAATGCAAAACACCACAAGACAATTATGACATAACAACTAGCAATCATTAGCATAAAGATAACAATGCGATAACTAGCTTCTTTATTCAATCAATTAACAATATAACCAACTAATACCTCATTAGAATACAAGATGATATAAGCCAACTAGAACTTCACTTAACAACATAGGTAGACATCTAACTCTTTTAACACTTAGTAAGCAAAACTTCACAAAAGCAAGCTCGTTTCAAATTTTCTAGCAGAAACTTAACCTTATCAAATTCATTACCTATGCTAATGACCTCAAAATACTCTGATCTTTATGTATAAATGAAGTTCTTTGAGTGTAGATAGTTTTTGGATTAAACAGAACTAAATTATGGGTTAAACTCCATAAGTTATGACCATTCTCATACAACTACTCCTAATTGTCCAAATTCAACAATTTCATGCTACCTTTCGGAAATGGCTTTGTCAGAGGGTTAAAACGACTGAATTAACTCTTGCTCCAAAAGCAAAGTTTGTTCTACACTGAAACATCTATCTATTATAAAAGTTTTATTCAATTCCAAGCACGTTTACCATGCCAAACAAGCCCTACAAGACAGTTGTAAGAATCTTCCAGATTTCTCTCATTTTCACTAATTCAACTTAGCTATTGCACTTGATTTTCTATGCATTTGTTTCACAAACTTCACTTAGACAATGATCAAAAACTTCATCTACATCTTTACACATTCAATCAAGTTCTACAAGCATGCAATTAAAGCTATATTCAACATTAACTACACAAGCAATATGAAGCCAAAAGACTACTCTACAATCTAAATAACTAACTTTGCATGCAAATATCACTCATTATCTCTATCATCTACTTCAAAGCTAACATTCTACTAACAAAATAACAATAAAAATGCACAAAGGGAATGATCCCCTCACCTCTAGAAGCCAAAATATGCACACAAAAAAAACAAAGAACCACTTCTAATCTCTCCAATTAGCTCCAAATAGCTCTCCAAACCAAGCCCCAGCAAAATTTTCTTTTCCTTCCCTTTTCTTCACCTTGGCCGACCACCTACCCTATTTCTTTATAATTTTTTTTAAATTTTTTGATAATAAGGATTATATAACACTAAGTGAGCTTGGGCTTATGTTTGGGCTTGGGTTGGGCTTAGATTAGTTAATTTAATGTGCTAAGTTGGTCCAATGTTAGTCTAACTCATCTAGTGGCCCAATAAAAATCTCTACACTAGTTACTATTTATTGTGTTATACTATTCACTCAGGAACTTCCTGAAATGCAATGCACATTATTTTCTCGATGAACGTGTACTAGAAATAAGTTAAGTAAAACAAATATGTATGTCAAATAATAAAATAAAATTATCTCTGGGCTCGGAGCTCAAATTCAATTAATTGAAAACTAAACAATTAAATGCAAGAAAATACTTTCAAATAAATATAATAATAATATAATCATGTCACATAAATTAATTACATACAGATTAACTAACTGCAAATAATCGTGGATGTACGTTTTCAAGTAATATGGAAATTAATGTTAATAAATAAATACAAGTTATTAAAGTAAACATAAAATGTTACACAAACACTTAAAATTAAACACATAAGCATATGCAAATATATATATTAACTATATGCTTGGTCTAGGTGTTGAATCGTGCACCTAAGCCATACACTTGTGGTTCAAGGACCTCTATACTAGTAATTACACATAAATATGACAAAGAGAATATAAATGAATGCTTCCATTAATATTAACACAAACATGTATCCAATGTAATTGAAATGTCACGTGCTAGTGAGTTTTTAGGCATACTAATCCCAATAACGTTGACAATATTTACAAATTATATGCCCTTGTTCTTCAAAGTACACAAAATAATTTCAAACCTTTGATGAATGTAATTGATGTGAAAGATTTTCTTCTCCCATGACCATAGTTATAGTGTATAATGTTGTAATAAAATGAATACATAAATATTTCAATAAAAGTATTATTCTAATTAAAACAATAGCTCAACCAAATTCAATTGAAGAAAAGTGGAACTCCTATTCTTGAAAGTAAAATGAGGCTTAAAAGTTGAATCAACCTTAAAACTTTGAAAAATTGAGAGTTCAGTTTTAAAATTAACTTTGAACTATTGAAATTACTAGTTACTATGAGTTACATTGCATAATGCATAATATTTCAATGTTTTTAATAAGTGGGCTCGAATTGTGCTTAATTTGTATTGGGCTAGAGATAGAACTTATATGGGCTTAAGTTGGGCCTGTGCTAGACTCAAGTTAGGTCTTGAACTTGGCTGGCCAAGACCAAAATAATACAAGAAAATTGCTCCCGCAATGGCAACTTATATCAAAAAAGCCTAACAACAAGCAACAAAGAAAAACAATGACAAAACATCAAACCAACCACCATAAAACATACTCAAGTAGCATTCGTTTGTATGTCTTGAATATCACAATGTTCAACATGCCCAATATCACCCTTAGGATCAACCAAAGCTTCTAAATATCTACTTTTACCTTTACTCTTTTTGCCTTTGGAATTTGAAGAACTGGAGGTAGAACAAGTAGATATTGATTGGTTCAAAAAAAATTGAACACCATGAGAAAGATTGTCTTAGGGAACAATAGAAGGTTGAGAGTCTTTACTATCATAAGTCACTTCTTGATCTTCATCAACAATACTTGATTCAACAAAATTTAACACTTCAAACCTATTTTTAGATTGCCTAACTTATGGTTGAGGAGATTTAGGTACTTGGGCACTTACTAGTGCATTTGTATTATTAAGAGATTTTTGCCTACAAATAGTGGCTACTTCTTGAGCTTTTGAGGTAGAAACTCTTTTGGAGACATCTTGTCATTCGATGGTAGGTATGTTGGCCTTCTTTTGTTGACAAGATAAGTATTAGCACAATTTGCAAGAGTATGACCCACCACTTTACAATGAGTGCACTTCGGGTACTTCTAAGAATATTCAATATTAATTTCCACAATGGACCCATTATTGAGCTTGAAAAAGGTAGAATCCAGCATGCCTTATTCAATGTTTATCTCAACACAAATTCTAACATAAATAAGATGAGATCTTGACTTCATGTTGGAATCCATTTATAAAGGGATACCAAGGTTGCTACCAACTAAAGCCCTCTTGAGACCATAAACTCAATGGCATATTTATGAGTTTCTTCCAAATGGGGACTTTGTCATAAGTACGATTAACAAGTTGGATATTAGGATCCTATTTTTTAAAAAGCAAAGGTTGATGATTGACATGCCATAATGTTTCGAGATTTTATCACATGAAGCCTTACAATCAAGCTTGAAAAGATACAACTTCACCAATTGGTTTCCACCTAATATCAACAACGTTTTTTTATCAAGAAGAAATGAAGCGGCTTACCTACAAATTGGCCAATCAAGTAACTCCTCCAAAAAGTCTCCATGATGTCAAACACACTTAGGGGTGGGGACAAGCAACCTTTTTACCATCAATAATTTCAAATTCCCTAACTTTGCTTAAGGAGAAGAATTGTTTCAAGTTGCCCATGAACATGTTTTTCCAATTAGAGGTTGATGGAGCTTGAAAGCGAGCTCTAAAGCTAGGTTTCTTAGTAGTATTTTTAGAGGAATGAAAGGGGTCTAAAATAGAGGTTAAAGGATGGTTGACATTGTAGGATGATTAAAGACCAACATTAAATGTTGAAATTAAAGATGACAAAGGAATAATGAGTATAAGGGGTAGGTAAGACAATGTCATAACTTGTGTATGAGCACAATGTAGTTGAGAGATGAGGGAAAATGAGAATGGTAGAGATGAGAGTAAAGGGGAATGGAAAGGGAATAGTTAGAGGCAGTAGGGGGTCTGTAGCAACCCCTTTCTCGAAAAAAGGTAGACAACATTATCAATGGTTGAAGTACGAGGGGTGGGGGTAAAAAATGAGGAAAAAAAAGAAGATAAAGATAGGGTAGAGAGGGTGAATAAAGTGCCATACCTCCATGGGTTGAAATTGGTGAAAAAGATGACCCAATTTGGACATGGCTTGGGTTTGAACCCAAATTACATTCAAGATTTAATGGAGAAGCAAGAGCAACTAGAAAATTAGGGGAAACAAGTAAGGAAAAAACTAAAGAGGATAGAGAAGAAGGTCCCTAACCTTGATTAGGAAGAGGAGAGTTAGGGTTTAATGTTGTGAAGATTCATGGCTTGAGGTAGAAGATGCATATTCTAGGTCAAAAGGAGGAATGAAGTCTCTCTCATACTCTTAATTAATGGCCCTTACAATAGCTTGAAGTCTAGCACTACCCCTAGGAGGTTAATTTCGTAATAGAAGAAGACTTAAAAATCTTTTTCTTATGCATAGAGAAATGGTGCAAAGGCAACCAAATGATGGAGAATAGGGTAGCTAGAGTGTGTATGTGAGAGAATGGGACCAATTAGAAGTAGAAATGGTGGCCGACAGTGATGAGATGGTAGATGATGGTAGTGGCAGTAGAAAACTAGAGAGAATGGAGGGCATTTGCATGATAGAGAGAGAAAATTCTTTGGTTTTGTAAGACTTTACAAAATAAATAAAACTTTATGTCCTGTAAAGAAAGAATTGAAATTTTGATCTTCTCATTAACTTGGATAAGGTCGCACGCATACACTGAGAAAATTCATTAACAAAGTAAATTGCGTATATAATTGTTATACTTTTAAATGAATTTCATTTCGGTCAATCAAGTGTGCCCAAAATGGAAGTTATCAAATGAGAAAATGATCACCAAATGAAAAGGCAAGAAAAAATAGAAGAGTTCACGTATAAAAAACAAGATAGATAAAAAACAAACATGATTATAAGATTTGGTTGACTTAGTTGTTGATCTAAGGTGGTGATTGGTATTTAGGATGAATTTAGGCAAGAATAGGATGAGTTAAAGGAATAAAATGAAAGTGGGAATAGAACGAATTTGAAAAAGAGTATGCCATTCTTGGTATACTCCTGGAATGAATATAGAAATAGATGTATTGATTTCAAACTCATGTTTCATAGTCTGTATACTAGAGTAGTATTGGAAATCGCTTTTATAAAATGACAAGATTACCCTTTTGTTATTATATACTTGTAATTGTCTTATGAATGAAAACCAATATGATAATAATAATTGGTATAGTAATATTTATTATTATTAGTAAATAACAATAAAATTTGACATTTTGTTATTGTATACATTTATGTTCCAAAAGGGCATTTTGGTCATTTGATAAATAATATTATTATTAATATTAATAAATAGTAATAGGGGTCACCTTTTGGTAATATATGTATGTTTTAATTTGAAATGGTATTTTTGTGATTTGATAATAATATCAAAATCTCCTCCTCAATTGAAGCTTCCTCCTTGAAACGCTGCTTGTTTCTTTCCTTCAAGATATAATACACCGATGCATATAAAATTAAACATAACATGTATTCCTTAATATAACCTCTACCTGCGAGAGTAGGAATAAGATTAATAATCTCTTTAAAAGTAGAAATAAGGGCATCAATGAGAATAAACTTTAAATTTCCCTTCCAAATTCTATTTATGAAGCATCATTCAAAGAAGAGATGGTCTCTGGTTTCCAACCCTTTATGACAGAAAATGCAGTGGGCTCTAGTGGTATT
The DNA here is from genome assembly GCA_037974665.1 of Ehretia macrophylla. Taxonomy (NCBI): domain Eukaryota; kingdom Viridiplantae; phylum Streptophyta; class Magnoliopsida; order Boraginales; family Ehretiaceae; genus Ehretia; species Ehretia macrophylla. The sequence goes on from CM075775.1 coordinate 12,412,676, forward strand.
GCCCCAACAAAGAAGCCTATATCTCACTGCAAGGCGATCAAGGCAGGCAAGACAATTAATAAAGTTGTGCTAAGGGATGTTGTTGGAAAACCAAACAAGAGGGTGCCAATCAATGCCATGACCCTTAACACAAATAAAGTCCCAAGGTTTCTTGAACGAGAAGGATCCATTAGTGGTGATCTTCCAAGTGAAAGAATCCAGATGATCCCTCCAATTATGATCATAAAAGAGCCAACTCCAAGAGTTGAGGGCCATGACATCAGAGACTTTAGAGTTCCAGTTATGGTATAGGGCACTGAAGCTTAAATGCTAGGAAAGAAGCCCATCTGGGTGCCAGTTGTCGTGCCATAAAAAGGTGTACATTTTGACCATTGTCAATACTATGAGTAATGAGATTTCTAATAGTTTGCCTGAGATAAAGAAGCTTTCTCCATGTCTAACTGGTATTTGCTGGTGTTTGGACGGACCAAATACATTTGTCCTTAATGTGTTTAGCCCAAATTCAACACTCTAGATAGAATCCCTCATCGAGTACATTCTCTAAAAGAGCTTCATGAAGGCTGTTTTATTGATATCTTCAAGTTTCCTAAGCTCGGGGCCACCCTCACTAAGAGGTTTACAAATATTCATCCACGAGACTTTAGGCCATGTATTCTTTCAAAGAAAAGATGCAAGCTTCCTTTCAAACTATACAAGGATGCTTTTCGGGATCAAAAGAGTACTAGCCCAAAAGATGTGCATGTGGTCCAAAACTGACTTGATCAATTGGAGCCTCCCTATAAAAGTAAGCCAATTATAAGTCCAATGATCAATTTTCTTAGTAATATTGTCAATAAGGCTTTGGAAATCTTGTTTTCTCAAGCGGCCTAAAATAAAAAAAGCTCCCAAGTAATGAACCGGAAGCTTCATTTCTCTAACACTTAACACGTCAATGATGTAGCTCTTAAGAGCTAGGGAACAACCTTTAAAGAACACTCCACTTTTCTCAACAACATATCTTAGACCAGAAAGACGGTGGAAAGTGTACAGAATATCCACGATACCCCTAATAGAAGGAAGGTCAGCCTTATAAAGGACGAGGAGATTATCAGCAAAACAAAGATGATTGATCTTGAGATTGACATACTTGGGGCGAAGAGAAAAATCACTACGAGAGGCAAAAATATTAAGCATGCAGGTGAGGACTTCTATGGCAATGACAAACAAATAGCGCGAAAGAGGGTTATTTTGCCTAATACTATTACCTTCTTTAAAATAACCTTTCATACTATCGTTGATAGTGACAAAGAATCGAGGAGTGGTAATACAAGATTTAACCCAATTGATAAACTGCAAGGAGAAGCCAAAAGCTTGTAGAGTGGTTAACATAAAATCCCATCTAAGTGTATCAAATGTTTTCATGATGTCAACCATCAAGGCATAACTAGGGGTGGAGTTATGTCTATTGTAGCCTCTGAAAATATGTTGCACAGTAAGAATGTTCTTGGTAATAAGCTAGTTCTCCAAAAAAGCCAACTAGTTCTAGGAAATGATGTGAGGGAGATAGTTCTTGATATGGTTGGTAAGGATTTTAGTGATACATTTGTAGATAGTGTTACAACATGAAATGGGCCTGACATCTTTAACCATGCATGAATTAGTAATTTTGCCAACAAGTGCAATGATGGTAGATTTTACCTTTTTAAAGAGCAGTGAAAAGTGAAAGAAAGATTATATAGAAGCAATGATATATTTATCAACAATGTCCCAGGTTGATTTGTAAAAATGGGATGTAAAACCATCAGGGCATGGGCTCTTGTTCCCATTGAGGTTGAACATTATTTCCTTGTTTTCGATGGCAGAGATAGTATTAGTGAGAAGGTTAGAAATCTCAGGAGGTATGCATTTTCACACAATTGATTGAATGTCCTCCACTCTAAAGGGTTCCCTGTTCACATTAGAAGATCCAAGGAGGTTAGTATAATAATTGAGAATTTCATTCCTTACTGGTCATCTCTATTGAGAACTCTTCCATTGTCATCAACAAGTCTAAAGATAGTGTTTCTAGCTTGGCAACTCGATCTTGATAGATTTGTGGAAGATGACTGTGTTGGAATCTCTATCTTTGATCCATTGGATTCTTGATTTTTGAAAGAGGATGACATTATTGGCATTTGAAAATAATTCCACTTCAGAGATGATCTTTTTTTTTCTAAGGTAATATTATCCTTGCTTGCAACTCCATGGAACATCTCTTGTTGAAAGAAATTCTATCTCTGATAAAAGAAATTCTACGGTTATTTCTTTAGCTCTTGCTTCTTTTCAGTTTTATCTAGTAAAGAAAGGATGTTGACTACTAACATCATTTTAAATTGAAAAGATGGTCTTAAATTATTTTGAATGTTTTATTTGATCATTACAAGTCTCTTTCTTTTTCCTTTTTTCCTTTTTTTTTTTTGCCTTTTTTGAGAAGCAATGATTAATACCACAACAATTCCTAAGAGTGTGAAAAATTCATACAAATAATAAGTACAATTATTAAGCATCAGTGATTGGAACGACCTTAGAAAAGTTCTTTTACCTAGTAGACCCGAAAACTAGAAAATGTTCCCACCTCTCACTATTCATATACTAGCCATACTCACCCCTCTACCCTCATCCAACCCTTTGACCGCCATTGACCTCTACTACCTTCCATTGACTACACATTGACCATCTCCTTTATACCCTCTGACCCCTTGGACCATACCCATTGCCTTTTCCTTGAACCCTCAACCTTTGCACCTCCCTTTTCCTCACTTTTTCTTTCTTTTATGGCAAACAAAAAGAAGAAGAATTCCTCTTTTTCTTCCACTTCTTCATGCACAAGTGCCCAGTTATTGTCTAAAGCAAAGGCGAAACTCACTCTCAGTAACTCCATTGCAGAAGAGGTTGAAGAAACATTATCTTCATCTCATGATAAAGATGATGCTGCTTCAACCTCTAGTCAAGATCTTAAGGAGTCTCACAACTCCTTTGGGGAAAACAAAGCTTTGGTAATCTTTAAAGGCAATGTTGAAGGAGACTTAACCATAGCATCACAAGTAGAAGACAATTTGCATCATGAGCTGATGAGAATACAAAATGTCATATTTTTCTCCCTTAATGTTTAATATTTTACACTTATTTGATGCCTAAATATGCTCTTTATTCTTATATTTTAATTTAGGATACAAATGGAGGCATTAAGTACAAAACGAAGCAATTTGAGCGAATTTGGATAGTTTCAATGTCTTTTTGTAATATGGAAATAAATCTCTCATCCGAGCTCCGATTGAGATGATTCAACATGCTGTGGAAAGCCAAGAAGGATATATACAACTTTTATGTTTTGAGTTTTGAGAGATACTGGCTGCATCAAGGTCAAAATTGGATGTAAAGTTACTACACATGGATTGTTTGACATTCTGGAATATTCCTTAGCTAGAAGCTTCTAGAAGATGATGCAGGAAAATTACAACTGGAAACACCACTTTCCCAGTTATATTAGGACTTTACTTTACTTTTAATATTTTTCTTATTTATTTAGATTAGGATACCGTTATTTTAGGAGATTTTCTAGGCTTCAGAATCTATAAATACCCTACAAAGTAGGGAAAAATCATAAGATTTCGCACATACCTCTTTATCCCCTCTTCTTCTTCTAGTTTTCTTCATGGCCCTGCATGGCTAAACTTTTATACTTGGTCGAAGAAAACTAAAGCCTCAAAATCAAGAAAACTGTGAGAAATTAGTTTTTATTGTTCAATTAATCCTTTAAGAATCGAATATTCTTCTATGCTTATTATCATGATTGTCTTGTTTAATTACTAGGAACCCCACTAGTTTATTATTCGTTATAATGTACTGCTAGGTTAGTTATCAAATCCGTAATTATTTGATCCCTCTAATTTGCGAAGCAACTAAGATTTAACGATTTGTTGTGTCATAAATTATTAGATCTTAGGAAGAACGTTCGACTAAATTAAATGCAACCGCTTGTGCTTGTATTATTTAGCTTCATCAATCTCTCTAATTCTTAAGGCTACTACTAGATTAAGCCTTTAACGTTGTCTGTGGTTGTTTAGTAGTTAGGGTTAATTAGGTTGCTTGTTTTCTGATTAACTACGACTAAGGAAAGATAGAAAAACAATTCTAACGGTGAATATTTAAAGTGAGAATTGATATATACTTGCATCGATGATCAGTTACACGATTCCAATGGTGGATATTGACTTAGATCAAGGTTTGTTCTTTTGATTAATTTTGATACTTCAAATTGAATTGCACTTTAGTTTTTTTCCTTAAAAATTGTTTTCGTTATACACAACCCCCCTAATCCTTGTTCACGTAGCATAAAATTAGGCTAGATACTCTCTGTGGGAACGATCCTTACTCACACTACTACATATACTTTTTGGAGTATAGGTTTTATTTTTGGTTGTCTGTGACAGCATACCATGAGTACCATGAGCTCCATAACAATGAGGTTAGACCCCTCATCAATGGTTCTTCCCACCCTACTTCCCGATCTAGCTGTTACCATGTATCCCTCTACTCTCATTTACTTTCGAGTCCCTTGTACCCCCCCCCCCCCCCCCCTCCCTTGCATCTTGCTTTACCCAACAATCTTTACACAAAAGACTTAGCCAAAATTTCAAATTCCCCCTAGCCCAATGAGTTGGCACTCACTAAATCCACAAATGTCACTTTCACCCCCCTTGGACAAGACCCTAGTCAATGTCCCTATCTCTATCTTCCCCCCACCTAACACACTCCCTCACCCACTCACATCATCATCCTACACACCTTCACAAACTATCACATCATCAAACCACTTCCAACATGCCACGTCAGCCTTTACATCACTCATCTCTGCCATGTCAGCCTCCACATCATATCTCCCTACTACATCAGCCCTTATGCTAGGACTACCCGCCACCTCTCATACACATTGTAAACCACTACCACGTCATCCACTTGGCTAGCCATGTATTCATAAATACCTCTAGGTTGTTTATTTCCCTCCCTTGGTACTCATGTTACAATGATCAACTCACCACTATCTTCTACCATGGCTAATGCTCAAAATGTTAGACATTCTAACTTGGTTACAAGCAATGTATTTAATGGTATTGCTGCTTGTATTTAATGGTATTGCTTTGAATGTTGTATTTCATGCTGGTACATATATTGTTAACCATGATTTGAATGTTGGATTTCATGATGATCAAACTAGTAGTGTGAATGATACCTCTAATGAAGCTATTATTAACATTGATTTTAATGGAGATGTAGACAAGAATGTAGGTAGACCACCCTCCTACAAGAATGCACTTGGGATAAATGTTATCTCGAATTGGAAAAACATGTTCCTTGGTAAACTCAAGCAAAATCTCAAACTTGACTTTGTTCGTAAACTCAAGCATAAAAATTGAATCTCCTTCTCTTGATGTTTATGAGAAAAATGATCATTATTAGAATTGTTATCTCATAAGACAATTCATTGAGAGACCTCCTTCTTTTTTCCTCATACAAAAGTTTGTGGACACTCTTTGAAAGCCTTTTGGAAAGCTTGATATAAAACCTACTGACAATGGACTAATTGTCTTCCAGTTTGAGAATGACAATGTCATTGACACCGTCTTACAAGAGTTATGGCATGTCAACCACCGTCCACTCCTCTTGAGGAGATGGGACCCTAATACTCAATTTGTCAACCTCACTTGTGAGAAAGTTCTTATTTGGTTTCATCAAGAAGAGGCTTGAGATCTATTGGTAGCACAATAAAGGCTATTACAAATGGATGCTAAAATAGAATCAAGATTACATCTTGGGTATGCTAGAGTTTGCATTGAAATGGACATAACAAGAATTTTTTAGATCACACTTGGGCTAAGAATAGGTATGACAAGTGTGTGAAAATTGATATTGAGTATAATTGGAAGCCTTCAATATACACTTTCTTTAACACTATAGGTCACAACAACAATAATTGCCCCATGCAAACCAAAAATGATAATGTGCCTACTTTGCCTAGAAAGTTACAACGAAATTATTTAGATTGGAAGACCATTACTAAGAAAGGCAATCCCTAAGCCCATTCTTCATCTACAACTCCCCTGACCCAAGCCAAATCTAGCTCAACAAATGTGCCTTAAGCCAACCCTTTCCCCTCAACCTGAGGCCCGTCATCATAACGGTCCCCAAACACAAACCATAACCTTGATCCCTGCAAAACATGGCACTATTGCTAAACTGATTACTAAGCCTAGCAACCAACTATTATCACTCACTAAACCTCAAGCCTCATATCTTCCTAAGTACTTTACCAATAAATTCAATGTGCTTTATGACTTGGGTGGTAACATGGTCAATGAAGAGACTCTAGGCCCTTCAAACCTTGTTAATCTCTCATTTGCGATCAAATTGTTGGTGGAAGATAAGGCTCTTATCTCCTCTGTGGTTTCTCTACCCTGGGACTTCTTGTCTTCCCTCCCTCTTCCCTATGGTTATTTATGCATGGAACATAAGGGTCTTTAATAAATCCCATAAACAAAAAGATGTCATGCAATTTGTCAATAAACATGATCTTGATATCTTTTACATTCTTGAAACAAGGTCAATATTAAAAATGTTAATTCTATTGTTGCCAATCGTTTCTTGAACTTTGGTTTCACTTATAATTATGATTCTTGCTCATTTGGTCGTATTTGGTTTTTTTAGAACAAAATAGAGCTCACATCACTAAGCTTGATTCCATTGGTCAAATTATTCATTGTCAAGTCACATCTCTCTCTAATAACATGTTACACTTTGTTACTTTCGTCTATGGCAAAAATACCCCCTTAGAAAGAAGAAGTCTTCTACTATGGAGTGGAACATGTCTTTCCCTTCTCTAGTGTGTCTCAGGGGATTTTAACAAAATCCTTGAGTTTGAGGATAGAACTATCAGTTATTCTCCCTCTAATAGCTTTACTAATTTTCAAAATTGCATCTCTCAGGCATTTCTTCATGATCACCCTAGTGTCGGCCTCCTTAATACGTCAACGAACAAGAGCCTAGGAGACCATTTCAAAACTTGATAGGGTCCTTGTTAACAAATCTTGGTTTGAGACTTTTGAACTTTCCGCCCTCATCCTTGAGTGTCCTGGCCCTTTGTATCACTCTTCTCTTGTCCTTCATACTTTAATTCCAATCACTTCCAAACCTAAACCCTTTAAGTTCTTCAACGCTTGGACCACTCATGACAAATTCTTAGAGACTATTAATGGTGTTTGGGATTGTTGTATTGAGGGTTTCCCCATGTACCGCCTAACACAAAAACAAAAAAGGCTTAAACTTGTACTTAAATCCTTCAATCAAATGTATTTCTCTAATCTTCTTGGTAGAATTGCTTTTATCAGAGAAATAATTTCTTTGATTCAACAAGACATGCTTAATGGAGTTTCCAGCATGGAGGATCTTGCCTTAGAGAAAGATCTCATTAGCAAAGTAGAATCTCTTTCAAATGCCCATGATGTTATTCTCCTTAAAAAATATAGAACCCAATGTATTAAAGATGAAAATTCCGATACAGCCTTCTTCTATAAATCCATCAAGAGTCGCGAAGCTGAAAACACCATCTCTAGACTTCTTGATGACAATGGAAGAGTTCTCACCAAAGATGATGAGGGAAGGAATGAAATTCTCAATTATTATACTAACATCCTTGATTCTTTAAATATGAACATAGAACCTTCAGAATGTAGACATTCAATTAACAATGCACAAATCCATCCATTCTGAGATTGGCAATCGTCTCACTAATTCTATATCTGCTTTGAAAAATCAAGGAAACTATGTTCAGCCTCAATGGGAACAAAAGCCTAGGCCCCGATGGATTTTCTGCCCATTTCTACAAATTGGTCTAGGACATTGTTAGTGAAGATATCATCACTGCTATTCAATCTTTCTTTTACTTTTCATGGCTTCTTAAAGAGGTAAACTCTACCATCATTACACTTGTTCCAAAATCAACTAATTCGCGTATGGTTAAGGATTTCAGGCTCATTCTTGCTGCAACACCGCTAACAAATGCATTACCAAAATCCTTGTCAACTGCATCAAGAGTTGTTTCCCTTACATCATCTCCTAGAATTAATCGGCTTTTGTGGAAAATAGACATATTACTGAGAACATCCTCATTGCGCAAGACATTGTCAGAGGCTATAATTGACATAATTCCACCCCTAAGTGTGCCTTGAAGGCTGATCTCATGAAAGTTTTTGACACGCTTAGATGGGATTTTGTGTTAACTACTTTGCAAACTTTTGGCTTCCCCTTTCAATTTATCAATTGGGTTAAATCATGCATTACTACCCCTCGTTTCTCGATTGCTATCAATAGTACCTTAAAAGGTTACTTTATTGAAGGTACTGGTATCAGGTAAAGAGACCTTCTTTCACCCTATTTGTTCATCATTGCCATGGAAATCCTCACTTGCATGCTTAACAATCTTGCCTCTTGTAGCGACTTTGCCCTACACCTCAACTGTGTCAATCTCGAGATCAACCATCTTTGTTTTGCCGATGATCTTCTTGTCTTTTCCAAGGCTGACCTTCCTTCGATTAGAGGTATCATGGGTATTCTGAACACTTTCTACAATCTTTCTGGACTGAGATATAATGTTGATAAAAGTGAAGTTTTCTTTGGAGGGGGTTCCCTAGCCCTCAGAAGCTCTATCATTTATACTTTGGGATTTAGTGAAAGGTAGCTTCCTATTTGTTATTTGGCATTTCCGTTGATTTCAGGTCATCTAAGAAAACAAGACTGCCAAATTAACAAGATTTCAAACAAAATTGATCATTGGACCTACAATTGGCTTACCTTTGCAGGGAGACTTCAATTGATTAAGTTTGTTTTGAACCAAAGCACGTCTTCTAGGCTAGTGCTCCTTTGCTCTCGAAAAGCATCCTTGCAGTGATTGAAAAGAAGTTTGTTGGTTTCCTATGGAGGGATACAGGGCCTAAAGTCTCCTGGAAGAACATTTATAAACTACTTTGTGAATGAGATCTTGGACTCAGGAAGCTTTAAGATATCAACAAGGTTGCTTTCATGAAACTCTTCTGGAAAATGTACTCGAAGAGGGACTCAATCTAGAACGCTTGGATTTGGGATTATCACATCAAGGATAAATGTATCTGGACCCTTCAAACACCGGCATATACTAAATGGACATGGAGAAAGCTTCTTCGTCTTAGGCATACTATTTGAAGTCTCATTTCTCACAATATTGGCAATGGTCTAAACAGTTTTTTTTTGGCATGACAACTGGCACCCAAATAGGCTTCTCTCCTAACATTTTAGTACCAGAGCCCTCTATCCTAATTGGAACTCTAAAGTCTCTGATGTCATGGCCTTCAACTCCTGGAGTTAGCTCTTTCATGATCATAATCAACAAGATCATCCGGATACATTCACCTGGAAACTCACCACTAAAGGGTCATTCTCCTTTAGCAAAGCCTAGGACTTTATTCGTGAAAAAGGTCATTGCGTTGATTGGCACTCTCGCATTTGGTTTCCCAACAACATCCCTAAGCACAACTTTATCGCTTGGCTTGCCTTCCTTGATCGCCTTGCGATGAGATACAGGCTCCTCTATTAGGGCAACATCCTTAGTGCCCACTGCATTTTCTATCACTAAGGCTTGGAAACCAGAGACCATCTTTTCTTTGAATGCTATTTCACAAATAGAATTTGGAAGGAAAGTTTAAAGTTTATTCTCATTGACACTTCTATCCCAACTTTCAATGGGATTCTTAATCTTCTTCCTTCTCTTGCAAGTAATGGCTTCAGTAAGGAGCACATGTTCCGCTTAATTTTCTGCACATCTATTTATCATATTTGGAAGGAGAGGAACACGTGGCTATTTAAGGGGAAAACTTCAACTGAAGAGGAGATCCTGATGAACATCCATGAAGAGGTGACACTGAGAGCGCGAGTGGTAAAAGCTTTTAATGGGACTTCTATCAACAAATCCTTCTTGCACAGAGCAAATCTTGGGATTGAGTTGAATTGACTTTGGTTCTACTAGCCTTTGTACTTTTGAGTTGTCCATGTTCTTGAGATCGTTGTATTTGTATTATTTGATCCCTAGTACTCGTATGGACATGGAAACGATTGTTGCCTTAGAGCATCCTCAATAGAGTCTTCAAATGTAAAACTTTCTTAATTTAGGTGTTTTTAGAGACTCTAAAAATAATACTATTCATGATAAAAATACGCGGGATCCACCACTTTTGACTTAAAAGATGCCAAAATAGAGACCCAGTCTCCATTTTCTTCCACAAATTTGTTGAAAAAAATGGAGACTGGGTCTCTATATTGGCATATTTTAAGCCAAAGTGGTGGACCCCGCGTACTTTTGCCATGAATAGTGTTGTTTTTAGAGACTGGGGTCTCTAAAAATACCCAAATTATGAAACTTTTGCATTTTAGAGACTCCATTGAGGATAGCCTTAGGCATGTATTGCTGTTTCTTTCTTTGTACTTTTATTTTTTTCTTAATAAAATTGTTCATGCTGATTCAGAAAAATAAAATAAATTAATTAATTAATTAAAGATTGGAAAAGAAAAATCCTAATGTATAATTGAAAGCAGACCGTTCCAAGCTTAAACATGTAACTAGTAAAAGTTAAACCAAACTTAAACATGTAACTAGTAAGAGTTGAACCAACACCATATTGTCGTGGGTCTCAATGTTTACTACTAGATCAAGACTTTGTTAGCAACCATCACAAGGTGTTAATAATATAGGGTCCGTAGTGTCATCACTTGTTGCATCGACTAATTAAAGCCCGTTTGTTTGAAAGATAAAAAAAGACTTAAACAGTGGTTACAGCATATTTCTTAATGGAAAACAAAAAGAAAGACTCTTAAAGTAGTGATTGCTTTTTGTGGTTTTATTTTTATTTTTATATCATTATAATTTTAAAATAACTTTTAACTTGGTCACTAAACATAAAATCTAATTATTTTAAAATCACCTTTGTTAAAATAATTTTTGAAATAGTACATGCATGTTTGCAGATGGTTAGCTAAGCAATGCCTAGATAGGCAACTACTTTTTTTTTTTTTTTGACATAATAGGTAGGCAACTACTTGAAATAGTTTACCATGATTTATGAAATTTTAGGCGACTTTGAAAATCTATATGCAAATATTGATACTAATTTTTTTTTTCCAAAAATTACTCTCAAATATTATTTTCACGAAATCATATATCATCTTTTCGGTATATTGTTATATTCCTACGACTATTTAGTTAAAGTTGATCCCATCACAACTCGACTTTAGTATTTTCGGGTCAACTTTACAAATTTTCTTAGCTAGTTGATGAAACTAAGAAAAAGAACTAGGAAACTAAGTTGCTAACTAGTTGTGGTTCAGCATTTAAATTACAGCAAATTTCAAAGTTGCTGAGGATCTACCAATCACAACAAAGATTACGATTTCTCCATTTATTTTATTTTATTTTTTAATTGTCACAGTGTTGAACCTTTTGACTGGTCAACAATATACATTTTGGATAAATCTCTGTGTTATAAGTATGCTTTTAGATTCTCCCTCGTAAAGAAGAATATTTTACACAATGTCATCAAGAAAAACATTAATGAGTATTACCCTACAAGTACTTGAAAATTTCGCCAAACGAATCCATTGAACATAATTTTGTTAAAGAATATAATATACCAAGAAGTTTTGAATAATATAAAAGATTCATCTACGTCATGACTCGAAATTAATAATGAATAACATAATATGAAAAGGGCACCAAAATGTACAAAACCATCACTTGGAATTTGGGAATCACGTGATGCCATTAAGACAAAACACCCCGACCAAGTAATTAATTAAGTCAAAAACCTCTCACACAATATATATTGCATTAGGTCGTCAGTCAAATTTTTGGAAAATCACCTTCATGAGGTCAGGCAAAATTTTGAATTTTAGAAAGTTTGATATTACTAGTAAAAGAACAGTTCGGTGTACGAAAATTTCATAATACCCGGAGTCTGACATACTACTAAAGCCGTTTTTATCACTAACACAATGGAGATCTATGTGGGATGCCCTTTCTTCTACTCATGCTAGTAGCCATATCCTCTTCGCTGATTTTATTAGCTGATCGTCCGCAGATATACAATCCACTTCTCTTCTTCCTAACAAAATTAGTGCATGTGAAGCTCATATTTTCCGAGCCTGAAGAACCTGATGAGGAGCTCAATGGCTCGTCGGAATCGACGATGGTAGAATGCGGCGTCTCATTGGTCATGTCATCATCGCCAATGTCCTGAGGGATGAAAAAGTCTGGACTAAGTTGTAAGATATTGCACGTTCTCAAGAATGGCGAGAGGTCCTTATAGTGTTTAAGTATAAAGTCCACCTGAAAGTACAATTCAAGCAATTTTAGCTCCCAATTTTGTAAATATTTTAAAGATTGTTATGCAAGTCATTTACTACGCCAATTCGTTTTCATGCAATTCAGCCAAATAGCAAAATTTTCTCACATAACGTATAGATAAGATCAGCTAGAAATGTGGTGAGAGTAATCGAGATCATGATAATTTAGGTAAAAATTACAGACTTTCATCCTAAAATTAATTATTATTAGATTGGGTATATAATCTACAAATTCTATATATTAGTCTTAGAATTTATGATTTAACTGCCTAAGATAATTGATTTCTCAAATAAATTTTAACGTAATTGTACCATAAGCTTGGCTAATATATATATATGTGAAGTGATATTGTGTAAGAATTACCTTGCACCCTAAAGAACAATGGATAAAAGGTTCCTGGAGACTTCTATCACAGGAAGTGCAATAGTTTCCAGACCCTTTAAACTGCCTGTTTTGAGGTCTTTTCTTGATGAACACCACCTTGGCACTATTTATCGTATAAGCCTGATAGAATTACGAGATAAATTAGAAAAATATAGAACCAAATTGCATTGAGAAGATGTAAAAAAAAAAATTGATTTCCAAGATTACCTGAACGTTTGAGCAATCTATAAGCTTCTCCAAGTCTTCCAACCTCACAACATCATGATACACATATCTTCGAATTTGAAGAAGTCTGTGTACCCTATGAGACATCACACAATGGGGGCAGATGCTTATACAACAATCCAAACAGCAGATATTCTTCTCATTCTTCTTTGCTGTTTCATGTATTGAGCATGGTGCGAAGAATTTCTGCGTGTAAAGAGCTTCCAACCATGCAGGTTTCTGTATGCATCAAATTAAGGGCAAAATTCAAGTCATAAAATGCAAAGAATATGGTGAAAACGAAGAAGAGCCAGACCATATGAGAACCTACCATGATTACATAAACAGATGCTTGGAGAATTTTCCTCAAGTAATCAATGAGACACTAGCGTATAACTGCAGAAAGAGAGGGATTATGGTTATGGTGTTTATGTATTTATGGATTGTCAAGAGAGAGGAAATGATATATATATATATATATAATAGAATATTTATTCCTTGGGTACATACACAACAATTTGTCAAGAGGCTTACTTGTAGGCTTTTGTACATTTGTGTGTAATAAAGAAAGGCATAAGATATGAGGAGAGAACGTGGGCGCTGTTCCCGTGTCTCCCAAAGCCTACTTGCCCATTAAACTATTTTTCTCATCTCCTTGTGTTGAGAGCTTTTGCCCTAAAAACTAAATGAGCTTTTCTTGGAGTAGCTGCTCTAGGATTTATTTTTTCTCTCCTTTCTTTCTTTTATAATAAAGCCTAAGTAAATAGGACGAGCAAGCTAGCCAACTTGTTCTCGTGGACCGGATGAATATGATACTTATGTTAATGTTTGTTTTCAGGACGGATTTACTCTTTCAATTAATTGTGAGAATTATATTGTAACGTTTACTAATTTCACACGAATACTTTAAAATATTTTTATATTTTTAGTATGCAAAATAAATTTGATAGAGATGTTTATCTAATCCGATGATCGATGTCAAAAAATTTAATTGTGTTCATATTCATCATTGTGGTAATTAGAGTAAGGGGTAGATCTTTTTGTTTTGAAGTTTTCTTTTTTCAATAATTTTGAAGTGAGTCCTAAATGTCCTTTTTCAATTATTCAACCATTACAAGAAAGTGAGATAGATTGGTAGCTCTCCAAAAATTCTTTAATACCTCTATTTCTCTTGTAGAAGCGTACGTAGTTGCTTCTGAACAGTGCATGATCATCGCCGTCCATTGCACCTATAGATGCATGGCTTCGTGGATAATCGTCTTAGTCCTGGAAAACTTTGATATTATAAAACTTGAGTTAATTCTCTGGCTCAGTTTGATATATAAACTTTTTTTTTTTTCTTAAATCAAAATGTAATGAAGAAGTTAACTGCGAAAAAAGTTGAGTAAAAACATTTGTTACTGGATATGCCTCTGATTTCTTTGTAAAACTTGTCAACATCAGAGTGAATTCCTTCTTTGAATAAGAGTTCAATATTACACTGTTTCCTTACTGATTGATAGATTACTTTTCTCTTACTAGTAATTTACGGGATTTATTCCTTCGAATGTGGATTCGAAATTCACTGTTTCTTTACTTAAATTGATTGACCAACGCAATAACATCTTAAATTTCAAAAACCAAATCGAAAAAATAAGATTTTATATACTTGAGAGCGGCTAAATATGAGTAATTCAATACGAGTTTCATTTTGCGGGAATGTTACTGCTAGTATTTGTCAGGGACTTAAAAGGTGATTATGCTTACCCGTTTTATTCAACTATTATATATTGCTCAGATTCGAGCAATATTATATTTCATCCCTTTAATCCTCTACCCTTTCTTTTATTAAAGAATTTTTACTATAGACATAAAAGATTCGACATTTAATACTTAAACTTTTACTATATAAAAGGCAATGGGTGATCATATAACATATTACGCACTGTTCGTATCTTTATCAAAATAGTCCAAGTATTTCCTTCAACTCCATTATTTAGTAACACAAACTATTATGAAATTATGAAATTATGTTTTCAGCATAATATATATATATTGACGCTGAAAAAGAAAAGCATAATCCCCAATCAATGATTTGCAAGCAACATTGGACCCAATGGTCTCCAAGGCACCGTAAAAAGTGGTACCCAAATATATATGGTGCAAGTTTTTTCTCCTTAATTGTGTCTGTTGTTTTTACCTCGACTTAATCATTCAAAACTGATAGGGCAAAGACAAGACACGTACGAGGAAATTCGGATTCTGGGAAATCAAACATGGCAACAATCCCTCAACGACTCCACTAATGAAAAATTAGCACTAGAATAATAATGGAGGTTTGCTATGAATAATATAACAGACAAACACAACTCATTGAGCACTAGTTAGGGAAATTAATGTGATGATTAATTAATTTCTGATTGCTAATTTTGAGGAAACCTTGTTTGTTGCACCTGTAAACTTTAACCGAGAGCTATCTTGGACTTTGAAGCTCCACAGATTATCTTATGATAATCAGTTTATACCTTTTTAATCTACTATTAGCAGTCCAATATAGTTAAGCCGGTGCTCAATGAAGGCATGTCATACATGTATAAATTTTTTTTTTTTATGATGTGGGGCCCAATTGACGTAGTTCGACCTCTGAAAATTGGCGAAGCCCGACCACCCCAAGTACATGTATAATTTTTAATTTCCTCTAGAAAATTCAAAAGTTCAAAAGGTTAAATTATGTGTATGCTTAAGCATTGGTGACTCATTGTGCAGGGAGTGGCATGTAGAATATTAATAGTTTCACTAGCAACTACCATAATAAACCTTAATGTGGTAATTATATGGACGATATAGTAACTGGAGATCTTCATGTCAATAATATACGGGCAGTATGTGTTTCCCATGCTTGGTTTGGATTTATAATATTTTACCTTACGCAATTTAAGAATTAACACTACAACACATTTTATCACTTTTATATTACTTTATTTGAAGAACAAAAAACCGGTTGTAATAGGCGTACAAACCAAAAAGTTTTGCAACAGTTTTCTAATCGTTGTATAATTTAATTTTTTTTTGCAATGGTGTAATTATTTAATTGCAACAATTGAAATTTTTATATTATTTTTTGCTAATAATTGCTCATAAAATTATTTTTTTGCAACAGTTTTACAATTGTAATTTAATTGCTATAATATTTACAAAAAACTATGTTGTTATACTAAAGGGTTTGCTTTTCAACCATTGCATAAAGTCATTTACAACGATTTTTATCTTTTTTACAACAATTATATATATATATATATATATATATATATATATATATATATATATATATATATATATATATATATATATATATATATATATATATATACCCACACGAATAACAGGAAATGAAAAGAAAAGGGATTATATTTATTTTACCAATAGACTACATGTCGTCAATTAATCTCTGCAATTATTTTACCTGATTATTCTCTTTCTATTGTTGATCAGATTAGATATAGGAGATTTTTCAATATCTTCTAAAAATGTTTGAAGATGATTTTGAAAAATGGAATTAAGAGTCTTATATTGAAGATTCATGGCATGGAAAACTCAAATATATTATGACTTCTCTTTAATAATCTATAGATATATGTATGTTATATGTTATTCTTTTGTTATATCTTAAAATTTATTTGTTGTGCATCAATCTCATATTCAATTTTCATAAATTAAGTTGGGACTAATCCCCATACCCAGAGGGATTTGGTAATGGGGAAACTTTGGGGAAAAAGAAGACGGAGCCGGGAAAAGGTCGAGATAACAATTTAGGTAATGGGACCGGGTTTAGGGATAGGTCTCCCCACTCCAAACTCAGCACATTTCTACTCAATCCTAATAAATGTTACCCGGAAATACCTAATAGATTCCCATGGCATTAAAGAAATAGACTTGCATCTTCTCCAATTAAGTGATAATTGAAGTTTGAGCTAATTATCCTTTTAGGAGAATGACACATCACCTCCACTTAAATAACTTATCACATTTACACTACCCTCATTATTCAATAATACTTAGACCAGAACAACATAATTTCGTATCTGTTTACAAAAATCTGAACTAATATAATATATATATATATATATATAACCTACTTAAAAGAATATATTTGTGAATCTCACTACTGACTTATGTTTAGCACTAAGATAAGGTATTTTTTTTTACTCTACATCGAAAATGATTTTAAAAATGATATTCATCAAGAAAACATAAATGTCAGTTACGAAATGATTTAAAAAGCCAGGCTTTTTTGGTGACATTTTCATAGATGAATAACTCTCACTATGGTTACGATATTTATAGTTGTGTGGGTCAGTGGGTGTATATAGTTGGTTACGATATACGTATGTATATACTATAATTTCTTAAAACAATGAATTTATTATGAAGATATATAAAACTATTATGTTTTAGTGTTAAATTTAAATGAGTACTGAGGTGGGCAAATTGGACCCTAATATATCACTTTCCTATATAAAAATAAAATAAAAAATAGAGGATCCTCCAAGTACTCTCTAATTGGAGAAAATCCAAATCTTAAAAAAATAAAAGGACACTCTCGAAACACGATACCTAATTTTATGCCCTCTCTTTTTTTAGAATGTAACTTAAATATCCACAAAAGAGGCGATAAATAGGTGATCAAAATGGAATAATATTGAGTATTTTTTATATTTTATATTTAATGACATAAAAAAATTGTGAATTTCCTACCGCAAAAGTAAAAAATTATGGCATTAAGCTGCGCCACCTTGTTCTCATATTTGTATAGTGAGCAGTTGGACTCAGGGGTATCAAACATTTAAGTGGAGTACTTGCTCTATAAAAATTCAATAGGGTAGAATATTTTATTGGTCTTTAGGTCTCTTTTATCATTTTGAAGTTTGACAGATAAAGTTACAACCGCGGAGAGAGAGCGCTTTTCTTTCTTTCTTCGTCGCCCCGAAACGAAATTGTAAAGATTGGAAAAAGGCAAACAAGTACCAACAGAATTGATGAGTTGAATGCGTAGAAAACTTCCTGGTCTTAAGCAGATAACATAGGCTTCAGTTGAAGTTCGGTGATTAGTACATATAAGACTGAGTTGTGGGATCGGAGTACGTAATTTGAATTAATTATTTTGGACAATTAAAATTAGGTTATCGACAATCAATCTTGCAATCGTCTGATTTTTTTAATTTGAGATTTTGAATTTGGAGTGTTGTATTTGTAATATATATTAGAATTCTTTACTTTTTATTTAAATAATCTAGAATTTTGCCTTACCAATTGTATGAAAAATTAAATGCTTAAATCATCATGTAAAGGAAAACTTGTACCTTTCCTTCCAAACTCCTGAAAAAATTCTCATATTTTGCTTTTACAACTTTTCTATAAAGTATTTTAGATCTAAAATATTACTTATATCACATAAATATCAAGTTCTTAAAATAGAGCACTAGGAAAATGAGCCCATGTGGAGAATACTAGAAGCCAAAAAACTTAATATTTATTTTTATCAGAACTGAACAAAGTGGTCTTTATCTCAGAGATAATCAGAGACTTTCAGGGCCTGGCAGAGATCCCCCCTCGTGTGGCTCAAACGCTGTTCCATTCTGTTTGTTCTTCCCTTTCCTTCTTGCTCGTGCACTCATGATACTTGACTTTGACCACTCATGAAACAAATAAAACAAAGCCACTAGAGATAATACACAAATTCAAAAACATATGCATAGAGAGGAATAATTGGCGAGTCCGAGGCATTAGATAGAAATAAATTTAATTATAATGTTATAAAAAAAATTTAACGTCATAAAATTATTGATACAATTACGAAACTATAACAAAAAAAAACAAAAAATACAGTTATAAATTAATAATGTAATTTATAATTATTAAATTTAATTTATAATATTATGATATTATGAAAAAAATCTCACTTGTATTACACACCCACATTAGGCTAAAGACAAATTGGATTTCATATGTGGAAGTCGGTTCATTGGATCCTTTGCACGTGAGCTTCGTGACTTGAAAACTGAAAAATAAAATTACGAAGACACCGCCTATCACGTGGGGTGGCAACCCTTTGCCTTTTGTTTCTTTTCTTCTTTTTTTTTCTTTTCTTTGGTGCAAAAGAGAAATATGTAATTTGTTGATAATGCTTTACAAGATACAGAACACCGATATCCAAAGGTTGATATTTGATAAAAGCTCATAAGAAAATAGCTTTATGATAATACACATGTTAAGGACCAATAGGTTTAATAGAGAAGTTTGTGATCTTTGGAACATTATTAACGAAATTATGTTTTAGCTTCAAAGATTTTTTTTTTTTTTTTTGTTTCTAGATCACACATGTAAATGGTACTGCCTGTAAAAATTTTTGGATAATAGACTAAAACTTTTCTTTTACTGATCCAGAAAAAAAAAAATTCACATGTTGAGGTCGATCTATATGCAAAGTTGAATGATCTTGTAGTAGTTTAAAAGTCTTTCTTTTTCTTTTTCCCCAAGTTTTAGAAGTAAGATTCCTTAAACTAAAGCTTTTCATATTGTTAAGGTGAAATCTGGCTTCCCCGAACTGCTTCCTGGGCTGGACAAAAACCTACAAAACAAAAGAACCGAGGAAGGGCTCCCACGGTTCCTACTCCAATACTCAAGTCAGTTATCTGTAGGAAGTAGCTCGTAGGCAGAATTGTAAGGAATGTGTTGCGTACCTTTTACCATAGAATCGTCCCATATTTATACTTGAGGATTGCTAGTTTCCTAGATAGGGAGAACTCTTAAGGGTTTATACTTCAAAGAGTCTATCCTTATCAGGCAAATTCTTTAGGATTGTCTCTTCCGAGAGTCTATTCTTATCTGGGTTCCCTGTGTTTATCCTTATCAAGATAATGTCTCCCGTGTGCGTGCCTGCCCTGCTGCTTCTGACAAGTCTGAGGCTTAAAGGAAGATGGGGTTGTTGCCTGTTGTCTGGGTTAATTTCCCAGGGCTGGAGCCCTACCCCTATCAGTTGCCCCCCAATCCTCCAGGCTACGTCAAAGGCTGAGGGATTGCCGAAATGGTGGGGCTCTTCATCTTTCTCAACGGTTACTAACCGTTACAACCGTCTGCTTATGCCATCATAACCTCGCTACTTTTCCACAACCTCGTCCCTCAAAATTCACGCTTCAACTCCCCACGATACTACATGGGTTATCTTCGTGATTTGTGGGGCCCTGCGGGGTCCTCTATAAATAGAGCCCTAAGCTCAGTTCCACCATCTACGTTCTATACCCACAACCCTTTGTTACCTTTGCTTCCTCGCTCTTCTACCGTACCTTGCACCCTCTGTGAGTCTCAACCTACTACTTAGGTACGCTCCTCTTTTCCTTTTTCCATCATGGTTAAGTCCACTAGGTCAGGGGTCATCGAAAAGTCTAGTGAAGAACCCTAGGATGTTCACCATATTACGAGGAATTCCGAGCCCATTACTACCACACCGATTTCCAAAGTCCTCCTCCTACTAGACGTCCCTGAAAGAGTTCTAAGAAATCCGCCACTAGTGCTAGGTCTACCCCTCATCATCCTGCCCCTGCAACGGGTCTCGCTATAATCGACAACCTTCTGGTCTTCGGCGCTGAGCGCAATGTCTGCACCACCTATAAGAGGGCTATCACCCACCTTAAGGAGATCGAGGCCATCCCTCATAATTTCGAGGTCCGCATTCCCAATGGTACGCCAGCGTCTACCTGCGGACCTAGCGAAGGGGAAGTTACCTTTTATTATTGAGTAGTTCCTCATAGGTCGCTTACCTCTCCCCTCTTACTTAGTAGAGATTTTCAATTATCACCAAATTAATCCTACCCTGGTCACCCCTAATAGTTGGAAACTGATGGTTGGTTTCTATGTTCTTTTAAAGGAGTTGGGCTACACGCCTACCCCCAATCTATTTCTTTTTTATCATCAACTCAAAACCACTGACAAGGGCTCAGGTTGGCATTACTTCTGTGCCCGCCATAATTCTTTGGTCGCTGAGATCCCTGACAACTCCAAGAATTAGAGTAACAAATTCTTCTTAGTGAAATCACCCACAAGGTGGGAGGTCCGGAACATCTGGGCTGTCCTCCCTGAGTCAACCAAGGACCCTCCTACTCTCAATGAAACTGAGAAATCAGTTATCGATGAGCTTAAGAGAGCCATTCCAGTTAGGTGGGACGTCCTACTTACTTCTAAGAAAATAGCCGCTAGCAGCTTGTTCCCACGACCACCGAAGCTTGGGGTTGTAGCCCCTCCAGTTTCGCCTCTCGAAAGCCATAGCACTAGGGCTGGAGGTAGAGCCTTGATTGCCCTTCCCCCAGCTGCCCAAAACCCTGAGACGATCGTCCTTCTGTCATTCGATACCCATGGTTAGGCTTTACTCTCGCGCCTGTTTTATTTTATGTTTCTTGTTTATGAGGCTCACAGCTCCTTTGTTTGTTTTTTGATACAGACAATATGAAGATTTCGGAGCTCATTAGTTCCACCAAGGGCGAGTACGTGACCAGGAGGCACTTGGTCAAGGCCTTCGGTCAGCCCCCTTCGAAGAAGCAGAAGCTGGAATCCACTACTGGCGACGAGAAGGTGCAAATCCTCGAGTAACCCCCAGCCCCAGTCGTGAAGAGTCCTGCCCCCCCTGAGGGAACCCCAGATCTTGCCCCCAAGAGTTCAACCCTGCCTGAGGAGACTAAGCTCCCTGCAGCAGAGCCCCCGCGAGTTGGGAAGGCTATCCTGGCGCCCATGTTTAAAACAGCTTCGGCTAGGCTTCGTAGGCGTTTACCTTCTCTGCCCCCGTCTCCTCTTGAGGTTGGGGCTTCGGTTCCCGCAGAGGCTTATTATGTCAACACCTCCCGCTTACGGAAGCCTGGCGGGTCCGTCCCTCTAGCCCTTCCTACGGCTTCGACAATGAGATCGAAGTTGACAACGAGCAGGGTGGCACCACGCACGTCCAAGCCCAATATCTTACTGCTGCCAGGGCTGACTACGACGTAATCTTCCTTATTACTTTTTTCCCTTTATCGGCTATTCCATTTTACTAATGTTCTGGCTTTCTCCCGTTATTTTCAGAGTTGGCTGGACCTAAACCACCTTCACGGGATGTTACATAAAGCCTTGGTGGCCTATGACATATTCGAGATCAGCTCTTCCCAAGCAGTGCTCAAGGCCGAGAAGAGGGCTGATGCCTATAAACAACATCTTGTGGAACATCACATGGCTTGTGCCAAGGCCGTCGACAACAACTTGGGCATACCATCAATAAGATAGAAACCCTTATTGATAAGCAGAGCGCTGTCATTCAAGAGGCAAGCCTTTACTAAACCCTTTCTGGTGATGTCCTTACTGTGGCACTTAGGTCACAATTGTCCGAGGCCCAAGAGATATGCCGCCGAGTCCTTGTTGAACGGGAGCAGGCAATCCAAGCCTATGAGAAGCTTAAGAAAGACTTGGATGAAGCTTCTGCTTATACCGCTGTTGCTCAGACCATTGCTGCTCAGAAACAAACTGTTGATGCCCAAACTAAGTATGATTAGTTGGTGAAGGATGTTGGGCCTAAAGGAGATGTTGCTATTGCAGCTTATATAGAAAGCGAAACTTTCAAGGCCCTCCTCGGAGAACTACTCCGCCCTGCCATCACCAAACCTGAGTACGATGCTGAAACTGCCCCCTGGAAGACGTCCGGGCTCGCTTATAGGATAAGGGCGTTGAGCTAGATTTGTCAGACCTTTTGGGCGAAGCCTCTCCTGATGTGGAGGTTGACCTCAACCTAGAAGGAGCAGTTGGCGTAGGTAGCGAGGCCTAGGCTTGATCAGATTTTTTAGATTAGTAATATTTGCCTTTCTTTCTTGAAGTTTGTAATCATGGGGTTAGTCCACTTTCTTGTACAATTCCTTCCCCTTTTCATTTAATGGAACTTTTAATTCAAAGCTCACTCGTCTCTTATTGTTCCCTTTATGTGCAAACTATTTTTTTAAGTTTGACTTGTGCCCTTTGACTAGTGCGGACAATTCATGCCCAGGGTTTCTTTCGCATCTTAGCCTTATTATGGCTCTGCTTTCTATATGCTATATGCACGGGACTCATGATCCCTCTAAGTGTTGTTTTATTAGGCCCGGAGCTCCTGGCTCCTCTTGAAGACAGCCATGTTAAGCAGGGAGTGATTGTTCCCCTTAGAAGGTGTTGTTTCTTCGAGTGCGGAGCTCATAAACCCCTTTGATGTTGGATTCTTCAAAAAAGCCTCCTTAACCGAAATACACAAGTAAAATTAAACTTTGGAAAAGAAATAAGAGCTTTTATTATCTATTGCAAGAAATCATTACATAGAATACTGTCAAGTGCCATTTATTCACTACCATAGTTCTAGGAACATTACATGAAATATTTCCTAAGGTGTTCAATATTCCATGCATTAGCTAGCTCATTTCCATTGGGTTCTTCAAGCTTGAAGACTCCAAGTCTGATCTCATTTGCCACCAGATATGGGATTTCCCAGTTTGGTCCCAACTTTTCTTGGTCGGGCTAGGGCTTGAAAATGGCTTTCCTAAGCACCCAGTCATCTTCTTGGATCGGACCTTCTTGGCAAACGATCTGGCCATGGCTCTCTTTCCCTCTAACATTTTTATATGTGCCTTTTGTTTAAATTCCTTAATTAGATCAAGGTCCTCTCGAATCCCCTGATCGTTTATTTCATCTTCATAAAGCTGGACACGGCTACTTGAAGCACCAATCTCTACTGGGAACATTGTCTCCATACCAAATGTCAGTGAAAACGGGGTCTCTCCTGTTGCAGAGCTCGGAGTTATCTTGTGAGCCCACAAGATTTCTAGTAGTATGTCCGCCCACAGGCCTTTTACTTGCCACAGCTTGGTTTTGATACCCTACAAAATAGCTCGGTTAGTCACTTCAACTTATCCGTTAGCTTGAGGATGTGCTACATAAGCAAATTTCAACTTACTTCCCAACTATTCACATTTGCTACGGAAGTAGCTAGAATCGAATTGTTTGTCGTGGTCGGTGACCAGTGCTCAGGGCACATCGAAACGGCACACCATTGACTTCCATACAAAATTCCAAGCTGCCCCTTCAGAAATTCTGGGGACTGCCTTGGCCTCCACCCATTTTGTGAAGTAGTCGACTACCATAAACACATATTTCCTTTGGCCCTTGCTCAGAGGTAGGGGTCCCAGAATGTCTAGCCCCCATTATGCGAAGGGTAAGGGGCTAACCATATAAGTCAACTCTGTCACCGGCTGCCGAGGTATCCTCGCGAACCTCTGGCAGGTGTCATATTTTCTCACCATTTCTAGCACATCTTTTTGCAAGGTAGGCCAGTAATATCCTTATCGAAGGGTCTTCCAAGCTAGAGCCCTGCCCCCTAAGTGGTTTCCGCATATTCCTTCATGTATCTCTCGGAGCACATAATTGCCCTCTATTTGATCCACACATTTTAACAAGGGCCAGGTATAAGCCCGTTTGTATAACTGCCCCCCCTCAGCATGACGAATTTTGAGGCCTAGCACTCCACCCTCCGGGTTTCAGCCCTATCATGCAAGAAATCACCCTGCTCCAGATACGCCTTAATCGGCTGCATCCAACCTTCTCGTACAACCATGGCTGCAACCTCCAGGGATGGGGGCTGTATAGATGGTATTTCCACCTCACTCACTTTTATAGTTGTCAGCCCAGAAGAACTCATGGCCAATCTTGCGAGGGAATCTACTTTCTCATTCGCGGTTCGAGGGATTTGGCAAATATGGAACTGCTCCAAACCCTGGACCAATCCCTTGACCTTGTTAAAATAGGCCATCATTGTCACATCCTTAGCTTCATATTCCCCTGTTACCTGATTTGCCACCAATTGCGAGTTTGTGGCGACGTCTACCCTTCTGGCTCCAAGCGAGATAACTGTCTTAAGATGTGACTGTAATACCCCGATCCCTCACGAGACCGGAGCCCCGATCCAAAACCCGAAGTCACGAAAAATAAGGAAAATGGACGGAGTTTCCCTTGTTTCTAGGACTAATCTCATTCCTGCATGCAGAAGAAATAACCACAACAACACTACACAAGCGTTCACCACATCCACAACCTCCTTTAAACATAATTCTTCAAATCTCTAAGGTCATCCGAGCCTTCTACTATAATAAAGTACATCACACAAACATGCATTTTCGTTTCACTATTAAAATTCTATGTCATAAATCTGCTTATCTTACCACTCTAATCTAATATATTTCATTATCTTAGATTTTATGTCCTCCAACCATCTTTCGTAAACCCATACAAGCATGCAAGCTAATTAGACAATAAAGTAAACCATTAGAGTTATTAAAAACTAACTACACCTATCAAATCATGTGAAGCTTAACTCTACATTACTTTTCTTATAAACCAACATATATAAGGCACACAGGCCTCAAAAGAATCATAACTATCACAAGTATACATAGAAACAAACAACTAAAACTAGAACATCCGATCAAGAAGCATCCCGAGCTTTCTTTACCTTAGATTCTGAAGGCACCGAAACTAAAATGATTAAAAAGAGGGAGTGAGCAACCACGCTGCTCAGTGAGGGAGGGAATAAACGGGGACCTTCTGAAAACCTTTTCGTGCAATGCATTTAGGACAAGTATTGGCATTATAACTACATTATAACTACATTATAACCACATTACAAACTACGCTGAAAAATAACATTTAATACGATAAGCATTAAACATCAAACTAACATTATAAGCTACATTAACATAATAAGCACTTAAGCATTAACAACGCTAGATAAACAATTTCGAAAAGGATATCGCTAATGAACCCACATGCACGCCAACCTTTTCCATGCAAGCTTTTTCCTACATGGACGCGTGAACGTACATGGATGCCAACCTTTTCCATGCAAGCTTTCTTCCACATGGACACCAACCTTTTCCATGTGGTTGCTTAAGGTTGCAACCTTTGCTAAATTTACACTTGTTAGCTCTGTTAGTTCGTTGGAGACAGTTTATAGCACATATACTTTAACAAACTAACATTTAGAGAAACTTAACTAAATAAACATTCTTTACTTTTCAAAACTCGAAAACATTTCTTATATCACATAGTTTGAAAAGATTCTTTACCTACAATGACGACGTATAACATATAATAGAATAAAACACTTAAATGCACATAGGAATAATCCCTCACCTTAAGAAGCCACGAACTCTCGTACTCGTTCCCTTTGTGCCAAAACTAGCAAATCACATTGAATTCATAATTTAGAGTTCAATACAACACAATTATACACTTGATAACAAGTAACAACATAACACTAGATATTAACATAAAGATCACATACAAGCAACTTACCAACACCTAAGCCATCCAATCCTCAGTTCCACCACACTAATCACTTCCAAACACCTTATGGCACCTCTCAACCACGTGAAACCACTCTTTAACCCAAGTCTAACATTAAACTCCAAGTAGCCCCTTTAGTCCAATTCAAGCTTACACTAAACCAAAACCATGCAAACCACAATCCAACCATTCCATCATCCTAAAAACACTCTATGAACCTCTTTTAAACCAAGAAAATCTACTTCTAACCATTTCCACCACAAAAACCCTTTGCATCCCATAACTTTAAAACTCGCCATATAACCATGAAGACACACTAAAAGCACTCTACACACTCTATATTCACTTATAGACCACAACCAAGTTATCCAAAGCATCTACACACATTTACGGACCAATATCACCAAGAAGGCCCTTTACACTCAATCGACCCTCTCTAAGTCCTAGCCACATTCCAACAATTCCAAACATCAATCTAGTTATTCCAACACCTATGACACCTACTACAGGTATCGAATAAGCATTTAACCACTAATTCAATAAAATACTATTTATTTGGCCAACTTTCTTAAGCTACCCACTCCATTCAAGATTCAAGACTTGCAAGCCAACTTCACCACTCACTTCTAGACACTTTATGGCACGCCTCAACTATACAAAATCACACTTTAACTTACGTTCACCATAAAACCCCGATTCACCTCTTAGCCCATTTGAACTATAGCTACTTCAACCGATCACCAATTCAATGCCATAATTGCATTTTAAGCATTTCCAAACCTAATAAACACTAACCACATCACTCAAACATACCAGGTTGATCAAACTACACAAAGTCCCTTTTGAAATCAAGCTAATTTAGCACCTCAACTCCAATTTCATTCATTTCAAACACATTTAATTACTAACCTAGGTTCACTAGCACCCATAGTACCTTTAGATATCAACAATTCAAGCTTATAACACAAAACCAACCAAAATCCAAAAATTTACTATTCATCTTCTTCTCCAACTATCATTCTTCATTTTCAGCTATTCAAAATGCTATCTAACCATAAAAGAGTGTTCTATGATCATAAATAAGAGTAATTTAAGCATAAACATGCATATACAAGCATTATATCAACAAATCATAAAAATAAAGTTTAGGAACAAAACATACAAATGCAAAAATAAGATGAAACCCTTACCAAAATAGGCTAAAAGATGCAAGAACTAGGCTTAGGTGAGCTTAAAACCACTTGACAAGCCTTGGAAGATCACAAAATGGAGAATTGAAGAGAATTTTCTTCTCTTTTTTGGCCTTGAAGCTCTCAGACTTGGGAGCTTCTCTTTATTTTTTTTTTCTTTTTTTTTTTTGCTAAATATGTATGTATATGTGTTATATTATGTATATAGGTGGGTTGGTTAAGGGTCAATGGTCTTGAGTAAGTCAAATGAGTTAAATGGATGCTTAGTGGTTCAAATATTTTGGCTAGGATTAAAACAAACAGCAAATGCCAAGACTAAATGCTGAAAATACTATTCATGCGGTATGAAAATCATTTTCCTAATGCACTCTCCCGATGTGCTACACAATTAAAAATTATGAACGTATGCCCAAAAATAAGTGTATAATAAAGAAAAAATATGAATTTCGTAAAATACAATACTTTAATTTTACCCTGGGCTCAGGGCTCATTTTAAAATGATAAAAATAAGTCTAATGGGTATTAGGGACAATCCCGTATAATTAAAATTACAAAATAGTAGCTAAAATATTTTATTTGAATTTAAAAATAGTAGTGTCCCCTATTAAAAAAAATAAGAAAAGTAGAAGGAAGTAACTACTATTTATAAATCTAATTGTTAAAATAACCACATTTACACATATAACACCTAATTGGCAGAAATTTATATGCAATTAAGTATGATGTGCTACATGCTGGGTCTGAGTCGTTACAGTCACGCCCCAAACTCGGTCCTAGGGGAACCAAGCTCAAGACGCGACGACACACGGACATTATGATGGCTAAAATATGGGCATCCAATAAGAAACAGAAAGCACCCACACACAATTAAACAAAGTCTACATCAAAGTAGACCAAATACTGAACATATAAATCATCAACAAGCATACATAAGCCCAAACGTGGTCCTGAATCCAACCATGACCACACTATATACAACCAAAACGAGCTAGACTTCAAAATAGATAAGTTAACAAGTACTTCAAACATAAACATAATTTCATTACATCCAACTAATAATAGTCATTTAAACATTGTCACATTTCTAACACGAGCTACACGTAGTTCACGTTCCACGGTTCCTCAACAGCCTCTTCATGCACAAAATTAATATCATGTACACTTGCAACATGCATAAAAGAGGGGTGCGCTTATATATAACAAAACTCAGTGGGGAGGAAAACAGTTAAAAGGGACTTTTAAAGCATTAATATATGAACCATCTATAACACATTAGAACCACATATAACTTGTACAATATGGCTTCAAACCACGTTGCAAGGATACTTCTCATTATTTGTTGATGCCGACACTTATAGCCCCTTCACAAACTCAATACATCCCCATCTCGCATTCGCATATTGGTACTCCGGATGTACCCACCTAGACACCCCATTCCCCATGGCCATTGTGAGACCCCGTACGAAGCACATGTGCATTTCATAGCATTTAATACATTTTTGTATTGCTTAATATGCATTTACATCAATTAATGTATGTTGCATCATTTTACGTGCATATATCTTGTTTAACATGCAATCATGTTCATTTACGTGTATACATGTGTTTTAATATCGTAGGCATTAATTAACTTCTACTATATTACACTATTACACTACTTAACTAAAATAGTTGAATTAGAACCACATGGCAAAATAGAAGATAGCTTTTAGTAAGAAGGCAATTTGGACTTTTGGACTTCTCCTAAAATATCCTACCTAACATTATATACACATACATTATACTACACATTACACTATACATTACACATACATACACGATCTGCACACATACACAGCACGATCAAACCATCAGGAAGAGAGAAAAGAGAGGAAAGAAAAAAGGAAAAGGAAGTTCAGCAGTGTTCTCTTTGCATTTCAAGCTTTCTTCAACTGTATATCGTGTTTCTCATTACTTCTACGAAGGTGAGGGATGTTTTCTAAAGTTTGTTTTGAAAAAGTTTATGTTGTGTGAGTTAAGTGTATATATGTTGCTGAGCATTAATATTATTCTATCATGGAGCTATGTAAAGTTGCAGGTTTTGAATTAGTGTGGAGTATGTTATGTGTGATGATGATCTAAGTCTATTTGTATGTTGATGTTCTAAGTTACTTCTGCCTAAACGAACCAAAGGTAGAGCTTTGAAATTATGAATGAAAATGGTAATGCACAAAGATCAAAGAGTCTAAAAGACCATCGGATGAGACAAGCCTCATCCAATAGTATTGCAAGAGACCAGATGAGGGTCCGGATAGGGCCTCATCCAGTTACCCTTGTTCGGCGCCCCTACTAGGGTCCGGATGAGGCCTCATCCGAACAGCCTCATCTTGCAATAAAGCCCTTGACCGGATGAGGCCTTATCTGATTGCCCTCATCTGGACACTTCTGTGCCTAACTGCTTTAGCATTCCTATGTTCATTGTTTCACTGTTTATAAGTTATATTTATGGCTCTTCATTGTTCATAAGTTATATGTTCCTTGTTCATGAGTTATTTGGTATGTGATCAAGTTATCTATTAACATCTAATACCTTAACAAGTTATCTTTGACATCTATTGTTATTACTTGTTATCTACTTCTTGGTACCTATTACTTGTTATCAATATAATTATGCTTGTTTGCTATCAATATCAGCTGCTTGTTATGTATTGTTAACTATTGACACCTATTACTTGCCATCATTATCATTATACTTGTTAGACGGAGGTCACACCTTCATTTATACTTTAATTGCAAATGCATTTGAATTGTTAAAGTGCGTCGGTTGCAACCATTGTTGAATGCGGTAGTAATAATACCTCCAGGCAGCGACGGGCTTATCGGTATATCTCGCCTACCGAGATAATAACGAGACCTCCAAGTAGAGGCAGAGCTTGCTGGTATATCTCGCCTACTAAAGTACTGGATTACTTCTCTTACTAAGACCCACTAATCCTCCAGAGGGCCTACTGGTCTGGATCCAATGATATCTTGGAAGAAAAATGTTATACGATTGTGATTATTATTGTATGCTCTTGTTATAATCATATGTGCGTTCCTATTTACTCCTTCTCTTACTAAGACCATTGATCCTCCTACGGGTCGGGATCCAATGATATCTTGGAAGAGAAAGGTTACACAAATGTTACTAAATGTTCATTATCACGCCCCAACTCGACCCCACTTACAATAAGTCAGGACGCAACGGAATTTCGGCAGTATAACGACAGTAACACGGACATCAGGGCTCTAAATCAACCCTTTATAACTTCATACAAACAACTCCAATGATCAATAATAACTCCACAACTATTTCAACAACATACAACACAACCATTTCCATATATTAAACAACCACTCAACAGTTCATCCATAGGTTATACGCCTCCGTTCCAACATCAACTATAAACCAAACCATACGCATGCATAATATATATTAAGCTAGTCTTGCAACCTATTCAAGTTCCAAAAGTAAGACTGCTAAGCTAGCAACATTCAAACCACTATCTTTAAATCATCTTATACAACATAAACTTCTAAGTAAATACAAACCAACTAGTTTTAATATACAACATAACAAAAAGAGAACTACAACTCAGACATCATGGATAAGACTCTGGCACATAAGACTAGTCCACATAAGGCACATTCTCAACTTCCTGAGGCACGTACCCGAAATCTGGTTCAGTAACACCTGATTGCAGAAAACGAATGAGAGTAAGCTTATATAAAACAAAGCCCAGTGAGGAATTCGTAGATCCTTTAAAAACATTTACTTTACCACTTTGAAAATCATCCTATGAGAAACAACACGCAATTAACACTAATTATAATACAAATATGGTAACAACAGTAAACACACAATAAGGATACGATACACTTATTGATGAAGCTCCATATACCGTTTCAATGCTCACCAACTCCTCAAAACCCATTGACACAATCCTAAGGTACCTTATTCTAAACCCACACTCCATGGCATCTCCGCCCATGCGAGATAGGGATTAGCCATGATAACTGTGCCAGCAACCCTGGATGCCTCCCGAAGTGACACAACATTATCATAGCTCACAACAATGACTCTTTCAATTCGAGAAGTCAACAACGAGGGTTGCCCGACTCCTGACACTTGACTTTTTACCTTCCGAGAGATCAGCAATGAAAGTGCCCAATTCCCGGTATTTCAACAATCAACCATCAATTATACAACATTTAAACAATCAACAACTATACAATTCCAAAACAATTAAGCTAGATGACAAAGTAGGTCATCCAACTCAACATGCATTTGAACAAACATTCAACCCCGATCCCAATCAATAACAATCCAAGAATCAACTATGCAAACACTAGCCAAACAACCAAAGACAACATTTCAACATATTAAAGAAGGACAACACAAACTTCCAAAAGTCATAACTTACAATCTAGAAATCCAATAACCTCCAAACCACTTTCTATCACTCAACCACATATGCAATTGCAATAACCCTACTGGAGACCAACCAAAAGCCATCCCAAACAAGCCCAAAAACCCTAATTTGGCAATGCTACAAGGCTGAATTTTTCAGACTTTTGCCACGACATCCAAACCAAAAATTCGGCATTACAACATTACTACCCCATAATTAAAAAACTTTTAGAAGCAACAATCAATCAATTCCAACCACTACAACAACAATTATTCAATATTGAACTTAAAATCTAATTTTAATACCCGAAAAATAGAAATACATGCTACTACCGTTCAAAACTTATATAAACGCACATAAACGGTCCTTGGCATCTACTGAGCAATAATCTAAAAACAATTTAACATTTCATCGGATAAAAATGCAATTATATGAAATCGACATAAAATAGCATTTTGAGATCTAGAATTTTTCTCTCACCTTTAATGCAAACTAAGGCTAGAAATAGGTAGAATGGATGCCTAGTAAGCAAAAATAAAGCTTTGAATGAAGTGATTTTGCCTTGAAATGAAGTTTTTATGTGAAAAATACTTTGAAAAACCTTGAAAATGTTCTTCATCTTTCTCCTTCAAGGAGCCACGGTTTTGTGTGTGTTTTTGGGGTGTTTTTAGCTTGTTTTAATGTGTGTTGATAACTTATAAGAAAAAGTCAAAGCAAGCTTCAAGGTCAAAGTTGATTACTTAGTCATTTTTTTGGTGTTTTTGGCCAAAAATAGAAATATAAATACTATCTAACTAATACTATATTTATTAGGACTATATTTTAGTTGAAAACATTTATGTATAAGTCTATTTAAGCATATATAAGTATATATATACATACAACTAAAATAAAATACTTATTTTTGCAAAAGAAGATGAAAAGTCATATTATTTATTTTTCAAATGTCTTTTAAATGCATTTTTCAATTGTGCCATTTTAGAAATATTTAAAATGAAATACAATTTGTATTTTATATATACTAGGTCAATGAAAGTCAATGCAAGAATCGTTTTGAGCAGAAATCACTATTTTAGCTTAAAAACGTACATTTTCGTCCGTAAAATCTATTTAAATTTCTAATCCATTAGAACCAGTTTTTATCAAACACGGGTCTATTAATAATAGAGGACTAGGTTTTAAGACGTTTACAACATCCGTGTCAAAATTTTAGCGGACGTGTGCTTTAAACACTATTCACAAATAGCAACGATAAAATTTTCGATGCATATTTTTATGAAAATTTCATGAATGCTCACATATCATGTATTAGAAGTATTAATCACTTAATTAGCACATTTTAATTCATATAACACATATAAACAGGTTAAAACACGTAATTGCAAATATGGCCAAATTCGGGGTCTCACATTTTTGTCATAATGGCATATTCTTATGTGCATGGCATGTTTTATCAATTGTTTACGAAGAGATAAGACCTTTGTGAAAACCCTCCTAGTCTATCCTTACTGAGCTATATGCAGTATTAGCTCACCCATCTTTTGACAATTTCAGGTGAAGATTAGCCGAGCAAGCTTCCTTGTAACTACAAGCCTTGTTGAGTTGATGAGATGGACTCCTGCTTATGTGATCTATATGCTTGCCTGTGAAGATGTACTTCTTGTTGTAAAGAGATGTTTGTATATTGACCAAGTATTATGTTGTATATTCTTTTGGTTTACCAAATACCTAGCTACGTTGACTATTTTACTTAGTAGATCTAGGGTTAGGATATTGGCAGGTGGATTCAGGTATTGTAATAGGTACCAGGGTATCAGGGTGTTATAATCCTTAAGGCCGAAGTATTAGGATTCTTGTGGTACGTTTATGACTATTTAGGTTGTTACTTTCATATCTTGTTGGGGCTAAGTAACGACGCGACATGTTTTGGACTTAGCCTAGCTTTAGGTCGGGGTCATGGCTGTAGACTTAATTATTAGTGATAAAGTTTGTATAATAGGTATTATTGACTTAATATAATTTTGCAATTTGAATTCTAATATGGAAATGTACTCGGCGAGCTCTAACGTTTTATGGTTAATAGAGCTCGGGCTATTGTCAAGTGCCTTATCGGTCTTAGGTGGAGTGATCTGCTTGAGCCCGTGGCATCACGATCCCAGAGATATTTTGGAGGTTGTTGTGGTATCAGAGACCGTTTTAGCAATTAAGAAAATGGGGTCGCGACAGCCTTCACCGACCACACGAGAATGGTGTCAGACTATAGTAGTCGTGCAATTACCCGTAAGTCTATGATGTCTGGCACAACACGACACTACCAAGCCCCGCATATGGTTGTAACCATTCGTATAAGGGAATCCACCCAACGCATTCACATAAGGCTATCCACTCAACGCTTCGCATTTAACCATTTAACACATATTCGCATTAATATGAGAGAACAACAAAGTAGGTTGTCTCTCCACACATTTAACAACAACAATATGTTCACATATAAGAATAGCACATTCAGTAATTGATAGCTCACATTCAGGTAATGAAGTAGATTACCCGACCAATAACAACCATCTACATCATGCTCGACCACAGCTCTACAATACTCAATTATTCAACAACACTTTCATCTAACTCGCGCATCACGACAAGTCTACAACCTTTCAAACGCATGCAAAACAATTGAACCTCCTTAAACACGTTTACCACGAAAATAACAAAGC
Organism: Ehretia macrophylla; assembly: GCA_037974665.1. Taxonomy (NCBI): domain Eukaryota; kingdom Viridiplantae; phylum Streptophyta; class Magnoliopsida; order Boraginales; family Ehretiaceae; genus Ehretia; species Ehretia macrophylla. Next base: position 12,447,396 of record CM075775.1, read on the forward strand.
AACCAACCAAATAAATAGGCATCTGGTCGAGTCATCCAGTCGAGTAACTCGACTAGACCACTCGCCCGACAGTGGCCATCAAATGATAACCGGTGATACCCAGTTGAGTTATCCGGTCGAGTGACTCGACCAGACCACTTGACCAGCAGCAAGCATAAATGCTAGAAATATGATCTTGGCTATTGATCTAAACATGCACACACATAAGAACTCTTGTAAAGGCATCTTTAGCTAGCAAAACATGATATAAAACCATAGAAACATTCTTTAATCATTCACATAGAACATACATATAACATTCTATATAAACCATGGAAATAAACACTAAGATAGCATATCTTACTTCAAAAGAAATTTCAAAGCTTAAAACAAGTTTATAAGCATTATCTTCTTGATCCTCACATAGCATGCAAGAACTCCCTCACCTCAGATGTTTATGGAAGCTAGGTGATGCAAGGAATAAGAAAGCTAGAAAAATGTTAAGCCAAAATCCAACTCCAAGTGCTTCAAAATGCAAGATTTGATCTCCAAAATGCCAAGTCTTAAAAATGCTCAAACATTTCTCTTATTCTCTCCTCTTGGCTGCCGAACCTAGCTCTCCTTCTTGGAATTGCTAAATTTAGCTTATATATGGGTCAAAAGGATGTCAAAGCTAGGTTAAAATGAATCAAACTATCTTGCAAGTCAAAAATACTAAAATGCCCTTACTAACTTGTTTTATTTGCAAGTTAACCAAGCTAGAAGAAAGCTAATAGTATAATGACCATACTACCCTTCAGTCATGCATCAAATTTATAAGTTTACCCTCCTAGGCAAAATGGATGAGATGCAATTCAAATTGAGATCAAATGCAAATCCAAATGCACAAGTAGGTTTCAAAGCTAGAGTAAGTCATTAGATGCACATATTAGTTCAAATAACAATTCAAATAGATATATGCACATTATTGAAATCTCAGGTTTTACATAAGACCCGCTATTAGCGCCTCGTACTCAACTTCGTTGTTGGAGGCTGGAATCAAAAACTTGAGTGAATATTGGCTCTCCTCCCCGTCGGGGCTAATAACCACAATGTCAGCCCCACTCCTTTGTCTTCTTGAAGCCCCATCAACTTGCACCTTCCACGGAGCACAATTTTCTTCAACCTGGTCCCCTGTTTATTCCATCACAAAGTCTGCCAAGGCTTGGGCTTTAATGGTCGTGCGAGGCTAGTAGATGATTTCGCACTGGCTGAGCTCCACGACCCATTTCAACAAATACCCTGAGACCTCCGACCTCTGCAGCACTTGCCTCAGGGGCATATCTGTTATAACCCGAATGGTATAGGCATCGAAATAATGCCTGAGCTTCATAGCTGCTGTTAAAAGAGCCAAAGCCATCCTCTCCAAAGTCAAGTACCTAAGTTCGGGTCCCCGTAGGATCTTGCTTACATAATACACGGGCTTCTAGGCCAATCCTCTTCTCGCATCAAGGCCGCAGCCACCGCCCCACTCAAGCTGGCCAGGTCTAAGCTCAGGACCTCTCCCTTTTCTGGTCGTGACAGGAGCGGAGGTGAGCTAAGATACCTTTTACTCCCTCAAAGGCTTCCTGGCATTGCTCAGTCCATTGAAAGTTTTTTGGGTTCCTTAACACCTTGAAGAAATAAGCACATTTATCTGCAGACCTGGACATAAACCTGCTCAGGGCTGCTACTTTTCCTGCCAACTTCTGCCCGTCTTTAACACTCTTAGGAGGGTGAAAATCTAGTATTCACCTTTATGCCGCGACTCGTGACCATGAAGCCCAGGAACTTCCCTGCCTTGACATCGAACGCATACTTCTCTGGGTTAAGTTTGATCCCAAATCGCTCTATGGTAGCAAAGGCCTCTGCTAGGTCAGCCACATATGAGTGTACAATTTTGCTTTTAGTCAGTATATCGTCGACGTAGATCTCCATATTTCTTATGATCTGGTAGTCAAACACCTTATACCCATGCATTGGTATGTAGCTTCGGCATTTTTCAGCCCAAAGGGCATCACCCTATAGCAGTAGATCCCCATCTATATGATAAAGGTCATTTTTTTCTTCATCTTCTAGAGCCATCATAATCTGATTGTAGCCCTTGAACGTATCCATGAATGTGATGAGCTCACACCCAAAGGTGGCGTCCACCATCTGGTCTATCCTGGGCAGTGGGTAATAGTCATTAGGGCAAACTTTATTGAGGTCCTTATAATCAACACTCAAGCGCCACTTCTTGGGGCTCTTGGCTACCAACACCACGTTGGCCAACCATTCCGAGTACTACACACTTCTAATATGCCCAGTTTTCAACAATTTCCGGACTTCTTCTCGAATGTTCTTATTCATTTCCTCCCCAAAATTCTTTTTCTTTTAGCGGAAGGGTCAGAACGTATGGTCCACATTCAACTTGTAGACCATCACTAACGAATCTACACCTGTCATGTCAGTTGTATTCCAAGCAAATACATGCATATTCTGAGAAAGGAAGTTAATTATACCGTTTCGCAGGTCTAGAGAAAGGTCGTGGCCTATCCTAATCCGCCACCCCTCCGAGATTTCTACCTCGTCCCACTCCTTTGCAGGGGTAGCCTTCTTCTTCTTCTTCTTCTCTTTTTCACTTTCTGAAGCATCGATCTGCTTAATCTTCGGGCCCTTTATCTTGAAATAGGCAGCATAACAGCGGCGAGCAGCCAAATGATCTCCCCTGATGGTAGCTACGCCTAAGGAGTTGGGAACTTTAGTGCCTGGTGCAAATGAGAGGCAACTGCCCGAAACTTCATCAAGGCAACTCGTCCAAGGATCCCATTGTAGGTTGACTCATAATCAAGGACAATGAGATCCGTTATTATTGTTGTTTTCCGTTCCCCATCCTCCAAGGTTACGGGCAGGTTGATAACACCCTCTGGGCGGAAGGCCTTCCCCTTAAACCTAGACAACGATCCATTTAGAGGATAGAGCCTATCTTGTCCTATGCCCAATTTGTCAAAAGCCTTCAAGAATAATACTGCGGAGCTGCCAGTGTCAACCATCAAATGTTTGACCGTGTAGTTGGAGATGCGAGCTTCTACCAGCAATGGGTCATCGTGTGGGTATATTACCCCCTTGAGATCACTTGTTGTGAACAAAAATTGTTCTTTTACCCTGGTCCTTTTGTACCAGGGCTCATCTCCCACAGATCTACAATATGACCTTTTTGTGGCTCTGCTGGCTCCCCCGGAGGCAAATCTTCTAGCAATGGTATCAACCATCCCCAAGTGATAATTTTCCTTTTCTCTCCAGTGCCTAGGGCTACGTTTCCTTTCACGTCAGGGGTTATGTTCTCTATCACGCTTGGGACTCCGCTTTCTATCACGGTGAGGCTCCTGATTCCCTACCACGAACCTGTTCAGCAATCCCTTTCTTACCGGAACTTCTATCTCTTCTTTAAACTACTTGCAATCTTATGTGTCATGGTCGTGGTCCCTATGGTACCTGTAATATTTATCCTTTGCCCATTTGTCCGGGTTGCCTGTCATCCTGGCCAGCCAACGAAACTCCCGATGAGTTTGGATTTCGTGCAGGATTTTTGCCCTGGGGATGTTCAAAGGGGTATAGCTCATCTCGAACCTGTTCCGGTTGTTACTGCCATGTCCTTCAATCCGACCCTTCAGAGCTCCCCTCTATTGTCTTCCCTCCTGGGTTTTTCCCTTAGCCAAGCCCCATTTCTATTCTTCCATCTTGATTGACATGACCTCTTCTGAGCTGATATGATTGGAGGCCCGAGCCATGAACTCCTCCAGATCTCGAGGCATTCTCTTACCCAAGGAGGCCTGTAATGGCTTGAAGTGCAGGCCTTGCATGGATGCCAACATAGCTCCTAACTGATCAAGGTCTGGTACTTGTAGGGCTGCCTGGTTGAATCGCTGAGTGTAGTCCCGCAGAGTCTCACCCCTCTGCTGCTTTATGGAGAGCAAAGACGTAGTGAGCCTCGGGGGCTTTTTGCTGCTGGCAAACCAAGAAAGAAATAAGTCAAAGAGCTGGTCAAAATTGTGGATTAAGCCTTCCGCCAGGCCAGTGAACCACTTTCGTGTGATCCCACCAATGTTACCGCGAAGGCTCGACACTTGATAGTGTCTAGGACGTCCTGGAACATCATATGATGCTCGAAGATTATAAGGTGGTCCTCTGGATCCCCAATCCCGTCATAAGTCTGCAAACTCAAGAGCTTGTATCTATCCAGCATAAGCTCTCGCATAACTTCTCTGGCGAAGTTGTGATGTTTCCCTTGTCTCATCAAGACTTAATACTGCCCCATTGGCTGCGAGAGACCTCCTGTCCCCCATGCCTTGGGGACCTCCTCGTTCTATCCTGCTCTGGCCTATCCACCGGGTCTGTCGAGCCTGTTGTTTCTACTAAGAACACAAGAGCTAGGGTTGGGACGCAGTACTAGATCTTCCTGTTGGAGGGGTACTGCTTCAGGGCATACCAGCCCCTGGGTCTGAAGGAATTAATTGAAGACCCCCTGAGCCCATTGAACAATTGGACAAAGGTGGGTAGATCAACCTATTGAGATGAAGATGACATATTTCCTGGAACAAATACTAGAGGTGCTGGAGTAGCGGCCACCCTAGGGGGTGCCGTGTTGAGTGAAATTGTTATCACAGGGAGATCTGCTACCCTGTAAGTTTGATGCTCCTCTGGAGGGTTCTGGCTCCCCCCTACATTAGCTTGACTGCGTGTGTGAACCATCGTGGTATCTCAGGGGGATTTTCGAAGGGTTCCCACAGACGACGCCAAACTATTAAGGTGAAATCTGGCTGCCCTAAACCGTTTCCTGGGCTGGACAAAAACCTGCAAAACAAAAGAACCGATGAGGGGCTCCTACGATTCCCACTCCAATGCTCAAGTCAATTATCTATAGAAAGTAGCTCGTAGGCAGAATTGTAAGGAATGTGTTGCGTACCTTTTACCATAGAATCATCCTATATTTATACTTGAGGATTACTAGTTTCCTAGATGGGGGAGAACTCCTAAGGGTTTATACTTCAAATAGTTTATCCTTATCAGGAAAATTCTTAAGGATAGTCTCTTCCGAGAGTTCATTCTAATCTAGGTTCCCTGTGTTTATCCTTATCAAGATAATGTTTCCCGTGCGCGTGCCTGTCCTGCGACTCCCGACAAGTCCGGGGCTTAGAAGAAGACGGGACTATTACCTATTGTTTGGGCTAATTTCCCAGGGCTGGAGCCCCACCCCTATCACATATGTTTTCTTTTGATAGGATAGGCTTCTTATGAATAAGCCTGTTAATACAGTTTAATGTATAAAGATGTCTATTTTTAGATAGTTTTGACTTTCTCATTTTCTGTGATATCCGCTAGAATTAGGATCCATTAGGAAAACAAACTTTTATGTTGAAAAATTATTTTAGAAAAAGAAGAGTAATTTAAAACAGAATTTTATATTAACATTTCAAAGTTTGTCCAACTGAACAATTTAACAGTATTTTTTTTAGGTAAATTAAATTTGTAAAATTGTTCAAGTTTTGTATCAACTTCATTCTTATTCTCATGATAACGTATATTACTATGCAACATTTCCCTTCAAGGTGGGCCTATTGTATTGGTCAAAGGTATTCTAAAATATACCAATCATTATGCATTCCAATTTGAAATAAAGATGTTTAAAGTATGATCCACGGTAGTATACTGGACTCTCCTGAAAGTTAGTTTTTCTCTTATGTTATTCCCCCTCATGAGGGGTAAAGTTAGCTATAGGGGCAAAAGAGTGATTTTGACAGCTATAAGTAGGAGTATGACTATCACGCCGCGCAGGCAGAAATCCTGACGTTAAAGAGGCTCCCGACCTTACGACATGCTTTGTCTGTTAACGTAACATGGCATGCTAGGGCCCTTCCTACTATTACGTATAAATAGTGAACTCAAGCGACATAAGGAGTTAATCATTCTTGAGCACAGTTTATTAATTATTATCTTATAAGCTCAATTTAGTTCGATCTAGACTGACTTGAGTATTGGAGCTATTCCCCGAGATACTTCCCACATTTGATCCTTTGTCTGTTTCGCAATTAACTAGCTAGGGTAGAAGTCAGTCGAACTCAACTCAGTAGATTTATACCTCAACAAGTTGGCATCGTATGTGGGAAACTTTCAAATATAATCCAATTGAGAAATACTACAATGGTAAACACTAGAAGTCAGTCTCACCAAGAGGAAGATTCACCACCCCCGGGTGTGGTAATGTACTAAACCCGAGGAGTTGTTTAGCAAGATAGCTACCCACCTAACAGTTTTTCACTAGTTGCACCACTAGTCTCCACCCAACCACCCCCATACATAACCATATACACTACCACATTACCCACAAACACTACCACATTAGTTTCTGGCATCAATGTCGACAATAATTCTACTACATCCACCCTACATCCTCTCACCTACAGAAATCAAACAACTCTACCTCATGTTCCAAGACTTGCAAAATACTATAGGTCAAATTTTTCCACCTCAGCCTACTCCAAACCAAACAGTAAAACCTACCCAAAACCCTCCTCAAGTAGTGGCATCAGAGCCTGGAGCTACAACGCGTAGGAACGACCTAATCAGGGCCACCCACGTAGTAGATGATGACACAGGATCTTCAGAACTAGCTAGGTGAGCCAAAATTGCTAAGGGAAAAAGGTCAGCAATAGGGCTCGAGTGGCATAAAGCTTCCCGCGCCGGGCATAGAAACACTTTTTGAACCCAAGTTAAGCAGAGAGGGGGCTCATTCATTGCTAAAATCATGGTCGAGCCTATCCCACAAGGATATAACCTGTTTTTTCCCCCAACCTATAATGGTGTCAGTGATCTCAAAGATCACCTTATGGCCTTCGATCAAACTATGATGTTTTATTATGTACCTGATGCATTGAAGTATCGAGTCTTTTCAACTACCTTGACTAGACTAGCTCAAAAATATTTTGTGAATTTACCTGAGGTTTCATTGATGATTTGCAAAATATAGAAAAGTTATTCTTGGATGAGTTCACAAGTAGCAAGAAGCCCACGAAGCTCACCGCTTCTCTCTTGACCATCTGGAAGTAGAAGAAAGAGACCCTTCGAGACCACTTCTAGATTCAATTAGGCAGCGATAGAAATACAAGAGATAAAAGAATCAGTTGCCCTAGTTGCATATATTAGTGGTATGAAGGCCCAAAGTTTCCTGGTGGCACTAGCAAGGAAGACCCCTAAGACAACAACATATCTGATGGCCCAGGCAAAAGAGTATATCCATGCCCAAGAAGTCATACAAGTCAAAAATAAAGAGGAAAATGAGAAAGAAGTAGGGAAGAAGGCCGAGGCAAGCAAGAATAGACCTTGGGACAACGAGAAATCCCAAGGTAGAGGCAGAGGAAAACAAGACCAATGAATCCTCCAAGGTTGAGACGTCTCACCAATTATACCACTGACTATCTTGCTGACAGAGGTGTTAATGAAGATACATAATGAAGAAAACCTAAAGTGGCCCAAGAAAATATTTGGGGATCCCAAGAATTGGGACCAAAACAAATTCTGTAGGTTCCATAATAATCATGGTCACTACACCAATGACTGTTGGCAGCTTCAAGATGCAATTGAGCCTTTGATCTGAAAGGGTAGGCTCTAGAGGTTCAGTTCCAGATAGTAGAAAAGAAACCAAGAAAGAAAGGAATAAAAAGAGAGAAGTCCTCAAAGAGGACAAAATAACCAACACTTTATCATAATTGAGACTATTGTTGGAAGTCTTGCTGCGGGGGGAGAAAACAGTAGTGCAAGAAAATATGATGTCTGAGCAAGACGGGAAGAACCTCTAACAAAAAAGATGAAAGTGACTGAGCAGCTGATATTTTTTTAGAGAGACTTGAAGGGGTTAATCTTTCCCCATGATGACCCATTGGTGATCTCAATCACTATTTCAAATTTTTTGGTGTGAAGAATTATGGTAGATACTGGAAACTCGACTGAAGTTATGTTCTATGAGACATTCAGAAAGCTCAGGCTCTTAAGGGATAGGTTGAGGCTGGTTAGGAATTCTCTAGTTGGATTCTTGGGAGAGGGGATCCATCCTGAAAGGGTAATTACTCTACCTTTGACCATCAAAGTCGGGGACAAATAGGCCAGCATGATGGCAACCTTTATAGCGGTTAATTGGAATTCTGCTAACAACACTCTCATTGGGACATTGGCATTGTACCACTTTTGAGTTGTTGCCTTGACTTATCACTTGATGCTGAATTTTTCTACTCCCAAAGGAATAGCCGAGCTAAGGGGAGATTAGAAGATGGTAAGGGAATGCTATTTTGCCTCTCTAAGGCCAAGGATGATCGAGGAAGAGCCTATAGACTTTTTTTTTAGGAAAAGAAGGATGAGAAGATAGAAACCCCAACTGAGGATCTAGACGATGTGGAACTGGGCAAAAGTACCAAAAAAGCCAAGGTGGGAGTAGAGCTGCACCCCGACCTCAAAGGTGTAAAATACCTTTTTACTAAAAAATAAATAAAGATATATTTGGTTGGTTTGCTGTTGACATGATAGGAATAGATCTGAGCATCATTACTCATCACCTAAATGTGGACTCGAGCTTCAGGCCGGTACAACAAAAGAGGAAGAATTTCTACTTAGACAAAAATCAGATTATTCATGAAAAGGTTGAGAAACTATTAGATGTAAGGCACATTAGACTTGGATATCAAATGTTGTGCTAGTGGCTCTCCAAAAAAGTGGAGATTATGTATTGATTTCACTGACCTCAACAAGGCCTGCCCGAAATATTGCTATCACTCCTAAAGATTGATCAATTTGGGGACTCTACATTGGGATGTGAACTTCTAACCTTCATGGATGCCTTCAAAGGCTATAACCAAATCAAGATGGCTCCCGAGGATGAGGAGAAAAAAACGTTTGTAATAGAGAGAGGCTTGTACTACTACAAGGTAATGCCTTTTGGGCTTAAGAATACTGGAGTAACCTATCAAAGGATGGTCAATAGAGCCTTCAATGACCAGATCAGGAAAAACATAGAGATCTATGTAGATGTTATGTTGATGAAAAGCAAAAGAGTCGAGAGGATGAACAAGTCGATCTGCAAGAAGCCTTCAATACCATGAGGAAATTTAGAATAAAGCTTAATCCAGAAAGTGTCCATTCGGGGGTGAAGGCTAGGAAGTTCCTGGGCTTTATGGTTACAAGCCGAAGAATAGAGGCCAACCTAGAGAAAATCCAAGCCATATAGGATATGTAACCTTTGAGGAGTGTGAACGAGGTGCAATCATTAGCAGGGAAAGTGGCCTTTTTGAGTCAATTCATGTCTAATGCCCTTTCTTTTTGCACTTGAAGCACTTTCCTAGGGGCTTAATCTTACTAGATCCACCACCTTGCCACCCTTTGCCCTTATTTTACTTCCCCTTGCTCTGAGGCTTCTTCCCTTGTAGGTTAAGGCCTAAAGTAGAAGCCTAAGCTTTATGGACATGACCCTTTGGTTTCATAGAAGTGCTTTGTAACGAAAAAGTTCTTTCCAAAAGGAACTCATAAACAATTTATCTTGGTCACTCATAATAGACCTTGGTATGCTATGAAGCCGAACAATATCTTTCATGAAAATACCAACAATTTTAGCACTTGATGAAGAACTTGAAAGCGGAATAAAATATGCATATTTTGATAAACAATCAACAACAACCAAAATTTCCATATACCTATTAGAATGGCAGGCCCTGTATGAAATCCAAGGATATGTCTTCCCATATTAGTGTTGAAATGGGGAAGAGGTTGTAGTAAATCCGCTGGTGCCAAATTACTAGCCTTGGCCTATTGACAGACAAGACAATTTGCAACAAAGTGTTTGACATTGTGACCCATAGAAGGCCTATAGAAATTAGAAGCAAGACGATGAAGGATCCGTAAGGAACCAACATGTCCCCCAACTGGAGTTTCATGGAATTCATGCAACAACATTGGACGCATTAAAGGTGGAATAACCATGCGCCGCTTGAAAAATGATATGCTGTCATGCACCACATAACCCTACAGTTTGTTGGGATCTGATGCTAGTGTCATATGTAATTTCTGTAACATAGGATCAAAAGTATTAATAGCATGTAACTCATGATTAAAACAATGATGGATTGTAGATAAGGCCAACAAAATTATGTCATACGGCAATCTCGACGAAGCATCGGCAACTTGATTTTCCTTTCTCGGCTTGTAAACCATTTCAAGATAAAACCCAAGAAGCTTTGTCAACCAACATTGTTGTTCCGGTGTTTGAATATGTTGTTCAACCAACCCTTTAAGGCTTTTTTCATCTGTGTTAATAATGAAGTGTCTGCCCAATAAATATTGTCACCAACGAGCCATCGCTAAAGAAATTACAAACATTTCTTGATGGTACATAGGGGTTGGGAGTGAGTTACTGATTAAAATAAGCAATAAGATGATTATTTTGAAGTAAAACGACACCAATACAAAACCCGGAGGCATTTGTTTCAACAATAAAATGAGATGAAAAATCGGGCAAAGCTAACGCTGGGGCTGACACAGTAGCTTGTTTTAACTTGTCAACGATGTAGCTGCAATTGTCCAATGAAAATAATCTTTTTTTAATAAATCAGTGAGGGGAGCGACTATAGAAGCATAATGGCATATAAAACACCTATAATATGTTGTAAGTCCTGAAGAACCCCGTAAGTCTTTCAAAGTTGTAGGTACAGGCCAATCTTGAATCTTCGAACTATCCATGGAAACCCCTTCAACTGAAATGACATGCCCAAGATATTCAACTTTACTTTGCCTGTACACACATTTTTTATTGTTTAGCATAGAATTTGTGAGAGACAAAAGTTTCCAATACTTGAGCAAGGTGATTGAGATAAGCATCAAAACAACGACTATCAACTAGAATATCGTCGAAAAAGACGAGGACAAAACGTCAGAGTAATGGCTTGAATGTGTCGTTCATCAATGCTTAAAATGTGCAGGGGACGTTGGTGAGACCAAATGGTATAACAAGGTACTCATAATGGCCTTCGTGAGTGCGAAAGGATATTTTATGGACATCTTGAGGTTTGACTTGGATTTGATGGTATCCCGAACGAAGCTCAAGCTTAGAAAACACAGTGGGGCCATGTAATTCATCTAAGAGTTTATCAACTGTCAGAATTGGGAAGCAATCCGTGACGATGATTGCGTTGAGAGCCCGATAGTTGGTACAAATGCCAAGTACCGTCCATTTTCTTCACTAAGAGGATCGGTGAAGAAAACGGACTGTGACTTGACTTAATAATGATATCTGTCAACATTTCAGCAACCAATTTCTCAATTTCACTTTTCAGAAAATGCGGGTAGTGATAAGGGAAAAAATTGACATGGTTCGCATCAGCTTGAATATGGATTGCATGATCATGTTGTCTACTCGGCGACAACCCCGTTGGCGACAACCCTGTTGTAACTGATCATCAATGGAAACAGTAGTCATAGTAATTGCTTCATTGATCATCAAGATACAAGAAGCCAACATAGAATCAGTATAAACTAGTTTTCAAACCTTGGCATAAGGAACTTGAGAAATGCCCAAGTCAGTGTTGCCTTGGAATAGTACCACAGAACCTTCATTTGTGAAATGCATAGTCAATTTCTTGTAATCATGCAGAATAGGCCTTAATGTCTCCAACCAAGAGAGACCAAGAACAACATCTGAGCCGATAAGAGGTAGAACATAGAAGTCTATTTTAACTGTATGACCTTGAATATGAAATTGGGAATTACGAACACACCCTTCACTTTGCAATTCTCACTATTTCCCAAAGCTACAGACAAATTTGGGGTTACCTCAATCGGAAGTTTCCATCCATGTGAAAAGACGAAATAAGCAACCGTTGATCCGACGGAGTATAATGGTAATAAAAATAATCATTCGACTTAGAAAATCCACCCAATAGGGTCGTCCTGATCAAACGAGGAAAATCCAACCTCATTTGCCAAGCTTGAACTGCCAGAAAAGTAGGGGCTCCGATGTGTGGAACAGGAATTGTAGCGGATCCCGTTTGAAGGGTGACGGAAGGAACGGAATCGACCACCCGGGTGGACCAACTAAGGAAGGAAGCAGGGTGGGAGTGATGGTGGAAGGCCTAATACCAAGTGGTATAACGGCGCGTGGAGGCCGTTCAGTTACCAAACGAAGTGCAGGACTGATGATGGTCCTCAAGCTGTGAAGTATGAGCTGTTGCTAGATCCTAATCTTTTTTGACAGCTTCATCAAGCGTTTTCAAATGTGTACCTTCTACCATAGCAATCAGGTCAATGAAAGCACCAAATTTGTAATGAATGTTCTAGCAATAACAAAAAATGGGTAGAAAAAGTGAAGCTCTGTTGATCGGTTGAAGGCCCATCTATTACAATGTAACTGTAACTTGAAGAGAATTTGAAGGAATTTAAAGAACTGAAAGAAAATAGTTCGGTGGTAAGCACCACTGCCTAAGCAACTGAAAGAAACAAAATGACTATTCTCTGTTTTGCCTTCCCTCAATCTCTATTGTCAAAGCTGAGCCTTCACATGGTTTTGCTAGCAATTCTGTTAACTCATGGCATAACAACCTTCCCCTTCTCAAGAGTCACGTAATCCCTCATGTAAAATGAAATCTTCTTATGCCTGCTACTCTTACATGTGTGCTTAGTAGGATGCTGTGTCATAAGATCTTCAATAGCGATGTCATTACAATTTGTTTTCTCAAAAGTAAGCGACAATGTTGGATAGATACATCGGCCAGACTATTTTCTGTAGATCGGCCTTGTATATTTTTATAAATGTTCTGTGTTCAGCCCGAACATTTACAGGATAACATCACAATCATAGCCATCTTTGAAAATTAATCATGTACAATATTGACGTTACCATTCAGGACCTTATTGGAAAAGGTCACTATACACACCATTGGCTGATTATCAAGAGTTGAAATGTACAAGCTAAAAAACGACACATCACAGAAGCCAAATAAAAGAACAAAAACTTAGGAGAAACGTTTAATATCAAGGTTTCTGTGCAGAGAACATGATGAAGGATTGTTGAACTTTGCTGGTGTAATTGATGAGGCCACATGAGGTGCAAAGGTCTTCAATCTCCTCTTCTGTTAAATAATTGTAGTCTCGCGTAATCCTCTGTCACAAATTATCGATTTAACATATTAACTACGGGAGATGTCATGTAATAAACACCAGAAGAGTTTCTTAGTCTAGTTAGTAAGCAAGAATCTTTTATAATTACTGAACCAAAAGCAATTATTTCCTGGATGGAGAAACGTTTATGTGAAAATACTTTCTGGAGGAGCAAAAGTAAGATTTCAATGAAGTCGGAAATATTATTGACAAGTCAAATACAGTTGTGTGCTTGCAAATTATAATGTTAGTTTGAAAAGCCACTAAATAGTGCTATCTCTTGAGCATAGTAGAAGGTTCGATATCTTCCCGTACACAGAAAGATCCATAAACTTTTAGATGAGGTGGGTATCAGAGTTTAGGTATCAAAAAGTCCTAAGTTCAAAACTCTCAGTCACCCATTTAAAAATATTGAAAATATTCAAGTGCAAGGTTCAAAACTAGCTCCGTTTGCACTTGATGGGTGTGTTGAATATATTAAATAATATAACAAACCCCTTTCTAACAGCTTAAACTTTTAGATAAAGTAGTAACTTAATAATCCAGCAAATTCAATAATGATCCAACTCAAAGATTCTCTTTTGATAATGTTCCTCCATCACATTGGAGAACCTGAAATTGACTAGGAATGCATATCTCAAAAGGAAAATACCATCTCCAGCCGCATATTGCCCCACTCAACTTGATGATTTTCCTTAGGAAAAACAATATCATCTCAAATGGAACTACAAGAAAAAGCTAAAGGAACCATCATCCACTTGTGGCTTATTTCTAGGCAAATTGACCTCTTTCTAGGCAAATTGACCTCTCAGTTTCTCAATGGAAAATCCTCTAAATAAGTCACAGATAGACTAAACCAAGCCAACAAAGTGTTACACATATACGGCAGGCCTGCAAAATTTAGCTTAACAGGAATCGGATTCAAGAATCCAGTTATCTACCTCTCCCAGATGAATTAATCGCCTTCCCAAGTGTCTTTGCTTATGATCAATATCTTCAAATCCAAGTCCTCAAGTTGACGGGATAGCATAAATTGGCCTTCCTAATGCCACAAATGGTCATGTTCCTCATTTCTGACCCTATAAAGGTAGAAAGCTCATTCACAAAGACATTATGAACAAGTTTTCTATATTATTTCTATTCGTTTTCACTTGCGTGCTTCTGTTGCTTCATCTTTTGGCCGTGCTTAAGAACTGGATGAGACCTCATGGTCTGACCAGATGGAATTCAATAAGGTGTCATGTCCAGTTTCATCGCGTTTGTGATTTTTCTATCACTTCAATGAAACCTTCATTTTTGTCTGTGGGGAAAAAAGGGAAACTTAAGCAGCTGTTTATTATATATCATAATTTCAATTTTTTTTACAGGTTTAGTTGACCCTTTCAGTAGTCAGTCTAATTAGTTGACCCAAATCAACCATTAAACTCCTTTGATGAATGTAGCATTATGCTTCAATTTACCTTCCATAAACCCACAGCAAACTGTCTTGCTTAATTCATCCTAACTGACACTGTAAACTTGCTATTTATGTGCTATCTTGTATCACAACTGCAATAGCTTTCACTTAGATGTTTCTTCATCCCCATAATTTCTAAGTAAATGATGAAAAGCATAAATCGAGTATTATGAGTTTGATCATGAAAAAGCGATAGAAAATAACTGAAAATTAGATGAGAACCACCTGTCGGAAAGGCCTCAATATAGTAGGAGTAGATGCACTAACTCGAAGAAAGGTAGTTCCGACAAAAATACCACCACTTCGCAATATACGATTGATTTCAGCAACCTGACATGTGAGCAAATGATATTTGTAAGCATACATACAGTTTGGTCCAAAGACAATTATAATAAGAGAAGGGAACATTAGAAGGAGCAGCATAATACAGATACTTGTGGAAACCAGAAACTCCAAGAAAATAAGGGAACTTACTGCATTGGAAGGAGATGGCCAGCAGTGCAAGGCTGCACCAGCGTGAACAGCATCAACTGAAGCAGATGAGAAGGGAAGTCTGGAAACATCTGCCCTTACAAGAGCAAGATTGCTGCAGAGATCCCAGAAAAGAAATGAGATACAAATTCCACCTGTCTTACAAAATATTTTGAATGCATATAAATTCTGGTATATATAATGATCATTCTCTATATTCTCTGAGACAGCCTTCATTGCTAAGAATAAAACAATTTACTCACGAATTTAGAATACTATCATCACTCTTTATAAACTCATAACATTGTCGGAGCATGTTTTCTGAAAAATCGAGTGCAACAACCCTTGAGTAGAATCCTGATTGGGCAAATTTCCGGGAAAACAAACCACTCCCGCAGCTGACATCCACTAGGATTCCACCCTCCGCTGGCTTAAAGTACTCCTGAGCCATTTTGAACTACACAAAGCAGGTATCAGATATACAATTTTAGACAACCACCATAATTTGAAAAGGTAAACTTATGCATTTATAATGAATTCGCAAGACAGACAAGCATGCTCAATATTTTGATCTAACATAGGGAACTCTCTACTCTGTCCTAAATATTCTGTCAGGTATCTTTATTGGTAAGTATATCAGCACAGATAGCGCATGGCTATTAAGATCACTATGCGATCATGCTACCTGACAAAAATGCACAATAAATATATATCTGACTTCTCTCGGTAAGGACAATATATTGCCAAACGAGAAGATAGTAACATGACCTTATAACAATCTTTCTTACCATATATCACTTACTTTCCTCTCTTTGGCTGAGGGGATCAGCATGTAACCTCGGCCGGCCAAATGCATGATATACAAAAGTAGAATGTAATGACACTTCCCCCATCACTAGAATTAGGGACTGAGCATGGAATGTCCCCATGAACCCAAAAATGTAAATTAGGTGCCACTGCTTGCACAAATCATCTAAAGAAAGATGGATATAGAGCAAGGCAAGGCAAAATTATTTTGCAGGAAGTTTGTAAGAGATATTAATTTGCTCTCAGCCAAGTCACTTGTCACCCATGAGGTATATAGAAGCCACAAATCTGATGGAGCATGGGGGCTAACATCTCTTGCTAGTAGCTATTTTGCTACCATGTCACATATTGAAACCCTCCAACCTTCCCCTCTCCAGCCCGAAAAGAAAAAATAAAAAGAAGAAGAGCAAGAAAAGAAGAAGAGAACGGCGCAAACACAAACAAAAGAAAAAGTTAAGAGAAAAATGAAAAGCAAGAACTTAAAAACAGCTCTTGTTTGCAGGATATCAGGGTTATTTGAAGAACTTAAAGTCACGGTTGGAATGGCATACGGCAGCTACTGTACCACTGCACTGCATTTGGAGAAGAGATAAAATAAATGCTTTTGATATAACAGAATCCAGCTTCATCACAATGGAAAAGGTGATATTCTCTCTTCTTTTTATTTTTATCTTTTCCTATTTTATTTAGGATGGGGTGTGGCAGGGAAGAGGGAAATGGGAGGGAAATGGAAGGAAGTTTTCTTCAAGTCATCAACCTTCTTTTGATAAACAGATTCTATTTTTTTAGCAATAATATAAACAAAACAACAGATGACATCTTTCCAAGGATACCTTTTGGGGAAGGAGATACTTCTGAGCATGTGTAATTGTGAGGCTTGTGGCACTACTGGACAGAAGTTTTTGGGCACTACTGGAGAAAAATTCTTTACCTACTACGTCATAGGGAAAATAAAATGGAAAAAAAATAACAAAATGAAAAGTGATTGCATTGCATCAAGTTAAGCTGGGTAATTTTGAATTCACCTATCAACTTGATTAAAGAATATAAAATAACCTGCAAAATTAAAGAAGTTGAGAATCTTTCACTTATAAAAGCAATTATAAATCTTGAAACAAAAATGTAAACTGTAAAGAGTGGATTTTGTATTAGTGTGCATCAGGAAGCTTAAACACCGAATAGTTACAAGTTTCTTCTGGCTGTACAGGGAAAAGCCTTAGGATTAAGAGTTTATTAATTCCTCAAACTGTAAAAGCATGTCATAATGCTCATATACATTGCTTCCACAATAGATTAATTCCGAGCTTACTTGAAAATTTTCTTCTGAAAATCCATTTAGCTGACATGTTTTTGACACTCTTGACTAGTTTTTTCTAGGTGCAATTCCATCTTGACAAAGTGAAAAGAGGGATTATATCTCTGTGTTAATAAGCAAGAGAAACATTGGAAGGTCTGTCAGCCTCTCATCTGATACTTAACCTAATGCATCTATATTATTCCAATAGACATCAAGTACTTAGCATTCATGAACAATGGAATGGAGAAGTACAAAATACAAACATCTGATGGAGATAATTCCATAACTCCATAAATCAGTCATCACTATGACTCCAATGAACTTTTTCAATGCACCGACTATTTGATCATTCTTGCAGAATGTTCATAATTGTCCATAGATCTAATTTTGGGGATGCATTAATATGAAACAGCAACCAAGAAAATTTACCTCTTCCTCTGGACCAGGAAAACCACTACGATTAAAATTTTGTCGCCAGCCTCTCTCATACACAAACGAGATAAGGGGGCTCCTGGGGAAGGTAAGCACCGATATTAGATGTGCATAAAACCCAGGTAATTAAATATTATGCGAGGGATAAAGACAAGAAAGATGAAAATTTATTTTTCCTTTCAGTAAAGGAAGTGGATCTCTTACAGTTGTCAGACCAACAAATAGCAGGACAAAAAAGATTAGGTGCAAGCAGATTTTTTACAAATAAGTGCACTAGCAATGTTAAGAAAGGATGTCCTTCCGTGTATAAGCAAACTACAAAAAACGTACGGCAACAACTGAAAGATATCTACAATTGGCTTAAGTACGGAATAAATTAAGCTTGGAGCATTGAGCATTAGAGATAGCTCAAAATATTTCAGTGAGTTTAGCATGAAAATTACCAATTTAGCTTAGTTGCACCGGATGGTAAGGCAGGTGACATACGTTTACATGGATAGATATGCCTAGCGATCTACTCCCTTATTGTTATGACCAAGTATAATTACAATATGTAGACAATTTCTTACACAAAAATACAAACCAGAAAAGTAATTTGCAGCCTACTCAGCAGGACTTCTTACTTGAGTTAGGTCCACATGTTTCTTCTTGAGAAGTAAGTTAGGCCCACATGTTGATAAAGTAAGAAGGATTGTGGTTAGAACGACCACAAGAAAAACAGGGAGGCTTCAGTTACATAATTGAAATGAAGAACCCAATGGTCAGCTATTCATACGTTCCGTGATTGATTTACCTAAAACTTTTGCACAAGAATATATAAGCATCATAGTAAGAAACCTTGGAAGAAATTAATTCAACTCAACATGATCAGCATACAGTAGGAAAGGGTTCATCTATCTTGTCTTAATATTGCAAGGTCATTTTGGCCAGGATATTGGTTGCTTCCCCGTATTTGGGGGGAAGGGGCACTGACATGTGAAGGGTACCTTCAACAGATTGGGAACAACTACATTTTCTACTCTTCTAGGAATATAAAGCTGTGACTTTTAAAAAGCTACAAAATTATAAAGTTACATAAAACAAAATGTAACTATTTGGTTTTCCAACATTACACACGCTCTTTAATCATTGATCATATTATTAATAAGTCCCAATAGTCCACTCACATCCCTGAGGCTTTGGGTTTGCAGAGTTTCATTGGTGAATGTTGTTCTTTCCCTGTTTTGTCTTCTGGCCAGGAGGGGGAAATAGGGTGTGATACAGGGGGCAGAATGTAAAGCAAATTTTGATTGAGATAACATCTGTGAAGAGGATGAACCTTTCAACTTCTTATGCAAGATCTCTTTGATTATCACTCTAGAAACATGTTATCTCCTCATACATCCATCATGGTGGAGCAGTATTAGACCATGCACTGCATCCCATTTCTCTTATCGGGTCACATCAACATGAAATACGACCTTATTCATGTCATACACCAGCTGCACTGAACATTGATGTTGGCTATGTCAATTAGATTGCACATCATATTCATATTAGTCATTCTTCTTCTCATTTACCATTTATAGGTAATTAATATATCTCTTCTTTGTTCAATGATAAGAGTGTAAATAGCTCACTGCAGCACATTCTATAATTTCATATGCAAAGTTAAAGGTACATCAAAAGAATGGATTTCTTTGGCCAGTATCGAGCACAAGTAGAAGCTAACATAACATACTTGTTGACACTCACTGAAATTAATCTAATTTCTCATATTTGAAATTACACTGTAGATCTCCCTCCGCGGCCATTGGATACCGCTTAACATCAAAGCAAATGTTTGAAGGTTTGTCGACTTCTTGTAATAATACTGAATACTCAATGAGGTAAACAAGATCAGAATTTACCACGGAAGGAGGAAAAGAAAAAAAGAAACACAGTATGAAAGAGACAGGGTGATGCAAGGGTGATGGAACTTATCATTTAATAACAGAAAGAAGAAAATGAACATATATACAGAAAATGACTCAGAGATGCGTATCAGAACGTTGATTTGTTTTTTTTTTCTTTTTTTTCAGGTTGGTGGTTTCTTTACTAAAATTGCAGCCTGACTCTATCTAGTTATCAATCTTCTTCTAAATATTATATATGGGAATCATTCATTACTTCACTAGAGACGAAGAGGAGCCCATAAAAGGGCTAGATCACATGTGTGTGATCAGATAAACAATAAAGTCATTCAGCTAAACAAACTGAATTTTTCTATTAACATTACGATTATATATATAATCTATTTTATCACAGAACACATTTTGTATATTAAGCAAGCAGATTGAGCAGAATCAATAGGAATCATATATAACAGAGGACAAATAGAGCTTTATACCTGAACAGTTCAGTTCCAGCTGGCCTAAATTCATTATAATCCTTTGCCCCAGCAGTAACTGTTAGATCAAGATAAATATTTTTGCTCGAATATGTCTTGTTACACTTTCTACATTTGAAACCAGACCTGTAAATTGCTGGCCTACAAGCATTTCAACTTAAGTCATTAAACATTGACCAGATCACAATTGCAACAGTACTAGTAATGCATCTCAGATGGACTTACAAGTTGAAACCTGAAGGACCTTTTCTTATTAGTGGTTCATAACAGACTGGGCAAGCAAACAAGTCAACTTCTGAAGTATCTTGGACTTGACTTATTGATTCCTGAATAAGTAGCACAAGATATTTAAAGATTGATCGGAAGAATCAAATGTACAGAACATTAAATATCTTTCATACTAAATCATGAGCATCTTAGAAGTAGAAAGCAAAAAATCAATAACTATGCCACCACTTTAATACAAGAAATTAAACCCCCAAACCATCCCTAAGTGGGGCAACAAACACAAATGAAGAATTCAGAACATACTACTTATTTCTGTTCTTCAATACAGTGAATAAAGGATATTCACACATTTTTTATAAGTAATCCAGATTGTATATAGTTGCACCACAAGAGGAACATTCCCATATACACAATCATTTACGACAAAGCTAAATACTGCCCTACCCAAAAGATAAATATGAAACAATACCTGTCCCTGTATATCAAACAACTGACATGTCAATAGAAAAGATCAGATCCAAGAGAGATCAATGATGAACAATACCTTTGTTTCATTTAGGACAGTTCTTTTTGTCCCTCGTATTTGATTGAGGACTTCAGCCTACTAAGTTCTCTCCCCTTCATATAGTCCAGGTTTCTTCTTCTCTTTGTTCTCTTTATAACTCCTTTCTCCTCAATGTTTTGCGATACCCGAAGTAACTGTTTGCTTTATCTAAATTCTGTTCAATAGCTCCTTCCAAGAGCTCCCCAAAGTTTTTCATAAACATCCCAATTCCGTACCAGAAAGCTGCTCCTTGATTTAGTTCACTTCATAAGAGCCACCCATCCCTTCATAATTCGAATTGAGGTGAACCAAATGCACCTTTAACAGGATTTATTCTACAGAAAGGTTGATGGTTGAGATGCAAGGGAATTAGAATTTGACCCTATTAGAGCCCTAAATATCTGAGAAGCAAACAAAAAAGTCTTTGAAGAATTATTGTTGCTTTCCCGAAAAGATTCACTGGCATCAACCTCTCTTTTGACACCACAGTGGCTGTCAAGAGGTGAGTGATCTGCCCATCAACTTTTCCACTGCGAAGTGTTTTCCACAATATATTGCCTGAATAAGGAAGGCAACATAAGGCACGACCACCGAATGTGTCTCCACCCCTACCCGATGATGCATTTGTGCTCAACTATCATCAGTCAAGGGTTGACTATAGCCCTTGAATGAATAGAACCTAGGACAAATATCAGGGTTCTTTGCACCTGGCAAGTACCAGGACCCCTACACGCCAGCCCTTCTGAACCTCCCCTTCCTAATATCTAATACATAGTTCTGTTCTGTCTATTTGGGTACAGGACCATAGCCTCCAGCCTTTGCTTAATTGGCTAAGGATTACTGTACCAGTTCTGGAGTGGCTTGAATCAAATCATTTTAATGTGTCCTCCCAGTAATCAAATCACCCCGACCAGCAACTACTTGGGAGTAGGGGTATCAAAGCTTGCCCAACCTAATAAAGGTGCTTTTCCCCAGAATAACTCCATTTCATACTGAGACTAAGTTGAGTTCCTTTTGGCTGACTCCTCTTATTGTTCTATTGTTCCAAAGCATCCACCCAGGTCTATGGCATGCACTTGTGGAAAGGGATAAGAAAAGAATGGATAGCCAGGTATAGGAAAAGGGAAAGAAGCTCTTTAGTGTTCATAATGGAAGTGAAGTCCGCCTATCCACCAACATGAAGGAAAGACTCAGTCTCCTATCAACTGCTCTTGAAATGATCAGTTTCTTCTCCAAAGGAACTATTGCTTGGCAACTTGGACATAACCCGGTTCCATCTGTCCTGAATGATGAAGGGATTAAGGCATCACAGGTTAATGTTCTTTTTTTGCTTTTCTTCGTCCTTCTCCATGTTCTTCTTTGGTTCCTGTTACTGATGAGTTTCAAATTCGTGTGTGGCACCCATTTCATTATTGTCGCTTGAGAAGCCTATAAACTAGAATTCCAGTCTATGCCTGCCGTCCATGCCCCAATCTTGCTCTAACAGGGGAAACCTTCTGAAGGAAGTTGTAGACCTGAGTCAGTTCCAAGACCCCCGTGATAGAGGCTCGAGCCCTAAATAAAATATTTATATTGCTCCTTTCTAGGAAACGCATGTGTGTTCCTCCATTGCATACTGCCCATGAATGCCAATGATGGCCCAACATCAGCAATTTAACTAAGCTAAGGATTGAGGAATCAGAATACGAGTTCTCAGGCTCTAATCCTGCTAATGATAAATTTTATGTATCAAGATATTTGAAATTACCTTCTCTCCAATTACTGACTAAAATTTTGTGAAAAGAATAAAAATTGTTCCTAATGAACAACTTTTGGCATAAATGAAATATTAAATTTCAAATCAAAGGGATAAAGATTCTCAAACAGATTAATCAATATATCCTTTCCCAGAATTGATAACTAACACGCAAGCTGCACTGCATCAAGTTATAATTCAAAGTAAATTTTCAATAAACTTTTAAACTACCAATAAATCAAAAGCATCTTAAATAACAAGTAGGCCAAAAGTATCCCAAATCCCAATAAGTATTCAACTTTTCAACAAAAAGAAAATTGTGAAATTTGTGATCAGAGATGTCAATGTCGAACTGCAAAATCAAGTAGTGGTTTTTTACAACCAAAGGGTAAACTGCTAAATCACAAAGTTGCACGTTAGACCTGGTGCTTTAATAATCTAATATCAGCTATGATTTATAAAAATGTGGGAGAAAACCTCCCGCATTTACCGGATACAGTGGCATTGCGTCACATACTCATTCATAGGGGTTACAAGATTATTACAATACCAACACTGAGTCTTAACATTCAAGTTCGACAAAATACAAAGAGTTATCGGCCCTTTAAATGTACAAACGTATTATATTTCTGCTCATTCTTGCCAGCCTACTGCTGATAATAATTCGACTATGTATGTGTGTGTGCGCGCGCGCGCGCGTGTGTAGTACGTCAATTACAATTTACAATTACATGTAAACAACACAAACACACAAACACAGACTTGAACGCCACTGTATATAAGCAACACATGTAAACAACACACACACACACACACACACACTATATATATATATATATATATATGTATGTATGTATATGAGAGAGAGAGAGAGAGAGAGAGAGAGAGGGGACAATTACGGGCTTTGTAGCAACAGCTGAAGCTGCACGTATTCTGCACGGTCGAAACTGAACAGAGGAGAACTGCAGAGGAGGAGATTGGGATTTGTGAAAAAGAGAAGGGTAGTTTGGGAAGAAAACATGGTTACCAGCAACAGCCATAACCAATTTCTCTTCTTTTTTTATTTTATTTTTTCTATCTGTTTATGTTGTCTATTAAGTAGGCCTTGATATTTTACATCTGATTATGGTTGTTTTCTGGCTTGCTTCGTTTTGGTTTGCGACGTGTGCATACATATACACACAAGGCAATGAATATGGGTGTTCTAAGGAGGGAGAGAAAAAGAGGAGGAAATTTTTGGTGGTTTTCTTACATTTTTTGTTTTCTTTCTTTCTTTTTCTTTTTTGGTTTCTTTTGTGTGGACAAAATGAATGTTTTATTGCAAGTGAAGCCTAGTTTTGTTTGAGGTTGAACTATTGCCACATCCATGGTTATGGAACAACTAAAGTAGTGGATTTCCTGTGTTGCGCTATTCTTTATTCTTTCTTTCAAAAGACATTTGATATAATGATAAAATTATTATTGTGTGATTTGAAAATCACATTTTTAAGTTTTAAATACATTGTTTTATAAAAATATAAAGAAAAGTGTATACAATAGATTCAATAAATGATCGAAACGGTTATTTATCTTTGGATTCTATGATATTTTCATCTTTTATTTATCAAACGTGATAAATTAGTTTTTTATTTTTAAATTTGTGAAGCCGTTAATCTTTTTAACAAATTCCGTCAATTTTTTTTAACACGAATTACGTGCACTCGGAACGTGACTAACTTAAGTTAGATTTTGAAGGGATAAGAGACTAATTGATCACGTACCAGGCGCATGCAATTTACGTTAAAAATTTGACAAAATTTATTAAAATGACTAACAGCGTCACAAATTTAAAAATAAATGATTAATTTGTTACATTAGATAAATAAAAAACGAAAATATCACAGAATCCTAAGATAAATGACCATTTCAATCATTTATCCATTCAAAATAGGTCAAACTCTTTTTTAAATTCATGTATAACAAGAGTTTCGTGTACTAAAAAATCTTTTATTCTCTATTTATACCCATAATTTTTTATATATGCTTCTAAAGGAATTTAGTTTGTTGATTGCGTAGAATCTATACTTTGGCTGTAGAATAAATTGATAAACTAAGTTGTAGAAGAATCTTTGATAAGTGAATTTCGGGCCTTAAGACTTGAGTAGTATTTTGTTTCAATCGCACTAATTTCTTACAAGGAGAATAAAGAAACAATGAATGTGAAAGTAAAATTAGTGAAATGTTATGACACTTATTATTAGCAAATAATTAACACAAATTAGTACTTAAAATATTTAGAAAATAAGAGACTAATAATGATAAGCTTAAGGAGTGAACCAAATTCCTAATGAATACTGACGAAAATAGACGTTTACATCTCATAACCATTCATTGAAATACAAGAAGGAATGACTATTAATCCGACTATGGTCACTGCCAGAATGTTCTATGCTTTTAAGGTTGGCAAGTTGAGACTTGATTATTGAGTGCAATTATTACGGTTGGATTTATTGAAATCCAATCTATGACCAAGAGGTGATATTTGAGCCAATCCGTTACGGTCTAATTAAATCATAGGTTGAAAAAAATAAATTCGGTTTGACATAGATATTTAGTATGTTGAGCTGGACTGGGTTCATTTCTTAGAATATACGACCTAATTCGGCTCACGAACCCTCTACCACGAGTTGCGAGTTGGGCTGGGCTAGACCAACTCATTTTTTTGTGATTAGTGTATTATATATATATATATATATTACTTGGATTGGATAGTTGGATTAATAATTAAAAAAATAAAATTTAAACTTAATTTTTTTAAGCAAAGTTAATTTAACTATTAATGAGACAATATATAAGTTGATTGATAATATTAACAATTAATATAAATAATAAAATATTACATAACAAACTACAAGTTAATGAGATACAAATATATTAGTCATATAAACATAAAAATAAAACATTACATAAATGTTTAAGAAAAGCTAGTGTAAAAGTTCTCAATTTTGTTATACTTCTTGTACGGATGTTGGGCCTGCTAGTAGTGGTAGTGGTTTTGGTGGTGGCGGTAATTGAATAACTAATTTAGGATTAAAATAATTTGTAATATTTAGTTGTTGAAATACAAAGTGTTTTATAAGTATCTCAATTCCAAATTTACGTAGAAAGTGGATGACAAGTTGCATGGGTTAGGTTCGGATTCAACCAACTCTCTTTCACTCAACTCAATGATCTTGCTTCCTTATCAAGTGAGATAGAAGAGAAATGAGCCTCTTGGACTGGATGGATATCTCAGCCCATAACATGAGTGGGCCTTCATGGTTAGCATGAACCACCTTTATTTGTGTTGAGATCAGTGCACGTGTTTTTGATTGAAACCAAATCTTGACCATTATACTATACTACTAAAATAAATTTCTCGTTGGCTACCTATTCTATCGCCACTGAAACAATGTGAAAACTGCTCATAAAACCAAAGACCTTAGGAGAAAAATAAATATTATTTATTGTCAAAAGAATTTTAAAGACACAAACACTTTTTCCAATTGCAAAAACATAGTATTATTTTTATAATATCAACCTTATATGATATTAATATTTGTATAACCGGCCACACTTGATTGCTAGAGATAAAAGGGCCCAATCATCTATAACATGATGATAACCTGGGTTTCACCTCTCCCGACTCCCCTCCCCGGTTTGGTACCGTAAATTTGAGCAGATTATAGAAGAATCAACTGTAGTTTGGAAGTAGATACATTTCATTACTGATTTCTATCTACATGAATATATATATATATTTTTTTCAAATGAAGTTTAAAACCGTACAACACATGTTAACATGTAATCAACAAGAATCAATCTCGTAAAGCAAATAACATACCACTAGATCAAAGCCTTGGTGACATGAATTTTCTCCATACTGAAAGTTTCCCACATCGCAAGTTTTTAAGGTCCCAACGAATTATTCGCAATTATTCTGAACATTAAAACCTATAAAAGATGAAACAGATCCTCTTCTTCACTCATCACTCTTCACTCTTGAGCCATGCATAAATGTCGTCGGAGTGGGGCCTTGCCAAACACATTCCAAGCTCTGTTATGGCCATTACATTAGGAATTGATCAACTTGCTCATGCACACGTGGTAGGCTATAAAGACAACTTATTCCTATGTCGTAACCTACCACGAGGCGTGTTTTTCTACTTTCAACACATAGTCATGGGAAGACAGAGAGGAGCAAAGGAGACAAAACTGAGTGTTATGATTAACTTCTAGTGATATATCTTCAATGCCTGTCCATAAGCACTTTTCCATTTTCTCGTTGCAAATTGTTAAACAGATGTCTTCTCTCCCTACATCTTTGTTAGGTGTTTTCTATGTGGTGAGGCTTGTTGAAGTCTTATTACTTAATTATATTATGAGAGTTGAGTTAACAAAGTAACATTTAAGTCTTATCGTCACTTATTAAAAAAATATATATTCTTGCGTAAGGCATAATCTACTTTACTTATAAAAGAATATTTGGTTCACGAATTAATTTTATATTTTCAGGAATAACATTCCAACTAGAATGCTATTTTCGGAAATGTAATTAAAACTGTTTAGTACATTAAAAATATTTCTAAGAATATTTTGTCAAATTTTTAGCAATGTTATATTGTTATATTTGGTTTTGATTGAATATTCCTAGAATCTTAAGTAATTTTTCAACGATGCCTGTAACAAATAAAAATAAATATGTCATAAAACTATACGAGTTATGATACACTTTATATACTTTTGACAATACGCAAGTAGAAAAATGTCTAACATATTTATACAAGTAAAATAAATTTATTTTATATTTATAATTAAAACTTTAAATTTCAAAAAATAAAAAAATTAAATTTATTTTTTGAAAAAAATTGAATAATTAAATTTATTTTATTTATTTATACTTTATATTTAAATTTAAATTTTAAAAATATGAAAGTTAAAATTTAACATTTAATAATTTTATTTTAAATATATCTTTAAATTATAAAAAAATACTTTAACTTAAGAATTTAATAATTTATATTCTTTTTATTTTATTTTTTACTATTTTATTATTCTATTTTTCTATTTATTATATTTTTAGCTTTTAGTTTTATTTTTTATCTTTTATTTATTTATTTTATTTTATTTTTGTATTTTTTTAAGATGAGTATTTGTGTTTTTTATTTTCTCCAAAATATTTTCATAACTTAAGAATGTGAGATTCTCGCCTTTTTACATGGGAATAAAAATTGAACAAATCATAAAAATATTGTATTTCTAGAAATGTAATACGCCCAAAAATATTTTTTATTATGTGAACCAAATATGAAAATATCATATTTCAAACTTTACATTCCTAGAAATTCTGAAAGATTGCTCGAATCAAATGCCCCTAAAGAATATATTAATGTAAGTTTTCAAATGTGGTGGTGAATTAATAACTTTATTCATATAAGCGCTTATTACATGAATGGGTCTACGATCAAGAATCTTGCCATGCACTGCGCTTTGCTTCATAAAATGCATAATTTACAACCTGGTCGTATGGTGAACAACCAACAAATTCCACGGAACGCTGAAAATTTTGCCCTTAATAGGTCCGTTTTCGACATTTTATGCCATGTCAACCGAGATCGGAGTATAGATCTTCATTCCTTCCAGGTTGATACGTACGGGGTAAGAGTAGAAAGAAAAAGAGAAGGGCTTTGATGGGGCGGAACGAAGAATTTGATATTGGAAATCAAGATTCAATTAAAAAAATTGATAATATTAAATATCTAGCACTCTATGAAATTTTAATTTTAATTTTTTAACTGTCAAGAGAAATAGCCTACTATTAGGCTACTCATGAATCTCATATTAGATATAAAATGTTGTTCATTGAACTTTGAGTTAACATCTTTTTCTTTTCTTTTAGAAAAAAGAAATAAATTGTCTTATGCTATGCATACCTGAAAATAATTTGAACATAATTTAGAATAATTAAGCTATGGCCGGAGAAACCCTAAAATCACCTAGCCAAACAAATAATCAATGTGGGATTTTCATAACCTGTTACTTTAACTTTGTGTGTGTGTTTTGGAAGTGGGAACTGAAGGAAGGGGAGGAGGCCTATGCCATGGGAAGGGGGAGAGGTTTAAATGTGGGATTTTTTTTTTTTTGGTTAAAATATTGGATGTGGAAATAGGAAAAAGGGGATAGGGGAAGGAAATCATGGGGATCATAGAAAATGTTTTTAAGAATAGTACATGAATTTTTTTTTTTTTTAAATTAGAGACTTGGGGATTGAGGAGGTTCCTGTCACGTGCTCAAAGTTTTGGGGTCCCCCCCCTGGATATTGTGCCGGGAGCCAAGCCCCACAAGTCGCATGAAACGGGTACTAACGGTTATATCCTTTGATTTCAGGTATTTCAGCTGCTCTGAACCTTGTGTTTCGATGCTTATACTTGCTGACTCTGTGGAAAGGCGTATCTCAGCCCTAACCTCCGAGGTTGGGAGCCGGACAGGGCGTCTGCTATGCGCGCTCGGTCTCAGTTGGTATCAGAGCCAGCCGGTCATTCTTCTGTGAATAGACGACGATTTTGTGGTGTGGTGGGGATTCCGAGTGCTTGCGGGGTTGCACTCATCCCTCTGGGTGGATTCGAGCACGGGGTCTCTCCATCCAGTTTTGAGGGCGGTCTTTTTTGGCCTTGGGGTCGTCCCTCCTTCCAAGCAGCAGCCAGGTGGGCCTGCCTTTTTGTGGAACGTCATGCATTGTTGGGCTTTACCCAACGTTGAGGGCAGCGTTCCTCGTTTTGTGGGCGACAGGTTTCGAGGGCACAACCTGCTCGTCCGTGGTATGTCGTCCGTGACCGTCTGTTTTCCTAGTAGGCAATCGCTTTGCGCTTCCGAAGATGTCATATCTCTGGTTCGTTGGCAAGTGAGGTGTGTGGAGGAAGTCCTGCAGTTGGGTGCCGTGGTTTGTGGTGTTGGCTAGTGCCTTGTTCGTTGGCCCATGTGCGCGTCGTGGCAACGGGTGAAGTCCGCAACG
Source organism: Ehretia macrophylla (assembly GCA_037974665.1). Taxonomy (NCBI): domain Eukaryota; kingdom Viridiplantae; phylum Streptophyta; class Magnoliopsida; order Boraginales; family Ehretiaceae; genus Ehretia; species Ehretia macrophylla. The sequence continues at coordinate 12,476,934 of CM075775.1, forward strand.
AGGGCATTTGCAGATTGGGTGGGGGAGTGTGTCACGTGCTCAGAGTTTTGGGGTCCCCCCCCCCTGGGTACTATGCCGGGAGCCAAGCCTCATGAGTCGCACAAAATGGGTGCTAACGGTTATATCCTTTGGTTTCAGGTATTTCAGCTGCTCTGGACCTTGTGTTTCGATGCTTATACTTGCCAACTCTGTGAAAAGGCATATCTCAGCCTTAACCTCCGGGGTTGGGAGCCGAACAGGGCGTCTGCTGCGCGCGCTCCGTCTGACTCCACCCTTGGACCTCAAGGTCAATTTTATTTTATTTTTTTTTTAAAAGTCACGAAGTGTTTCTACACTCGAAAATATGAGACTAATCCTCGCTCAGAGTTTGAGGATATCCCTAACCACAAATTGCTTCTAGTTAATTTCGAATCCCTGAACTTACAAGTAAAGTCTGTCCATTAATAATTCATTTACCATCTGGACTACAACTCATGGTTGGAGGTCAAATTTTGAAGAGCTTGATAATAGAAAGATCTTCATGCATCTTTTGGATATTCATACAGTAGTTTGCAAATCAGGGCCTAGGAGCCTTTCAGCTCGTACTGCTCACACTCCTAGATCTTCACGGTGCCTCCTCCACCATAGTGTAAGCTGGGAGCTGCTCTGAAAAGCGAGACTTACCTCAAAATTCGTTTTCAATAAATGTCAACAACACCACGAAAAAAGTCAACTATGGTTGCCCACTAATCTGATCATAGGTGAAATCCAGTCCCTTCACTTCGCGCCAAGCTTGGAAACAGTAAGTCAGGCCCCCTTTGCTTGAATTAATAATATTGGTCCCAAATACTTTTAATTTGTCATCGCCCCCAATTTTTTTTTTATAATTATCAAGATGCAAAGGTTGATTCTCTTCATTTTTCGAAGTATTTTCTTTGGTTTTGCGGGTTGGTAGAGCCAATTGAGAATATAGAGAGTGGTGGATACAGGTGGGTATCGATTACAATATTCTCATTGACTCCAGAAAATTCTATAACAACTTTTAAATATATGAATAATTTTAATTAAAAAATTAATTTGTTCCCACAAAAAATAAATTATTCGGGCATTTGTCAAAACTTTTATGCATAGAAGAAAATTATAAACTCGTTCCTAAATATAGATGTGCCTCTTAATGATTTGGTTGGCTTCCCATGCATTAAATGTGTATCCTTCCTTTTGAAAGAGCATGTCGTGAGTCGTCTACGATTGTTGCCATTAATTATTGCCTATCTACTTATATTGTTTTTTCATTGAATATTGCGCATATATCTGAACATCTGCCAGAGTTATTTACAAATGCATGAGGCCTTTGTTTGTTTCCGTGATGGTGCTGGTCCCATGCAATAATGTTTCATATTGGTGCGTGTCAGTAGCCCATCCCAATACTTCGAGCCCTGGCCCCAGATTCGAGTCCTGTCTCGTCGGCTACCCACGGAAGTCAAAGGAAAAACGAAAATAAGTAAGAAAAAAAACAATGAAAAAATAATATGATCTTCATTGTTTTGGGCAGTTAAAGAGATCAATGTCTTGTATGTGGATATATAAATTTGCCAAACATAAATTTACAGAACTGAAAGAGTAAACTTTAGAAATTAATTTCTCGAGAGAATATTTTGGGAGATAATGTGCATGTGTGGACCCTACCATGATATAGACTTAGGTCTGAGAAGCTCTTTATATATATATTTTTTTTAAAAACAAACAAAAAAAAAATTATGGATGATATGGGTAAAACTGCCGAAGTACCTAAAAAAAAAATTATGGATGATATGGGTAAAACTGCCGAAGTATCGACCCATGCAACAAGCATTAGAGGACCAAAATGATTAATAGGGCATGACATAATACCCTAGGCCCGAGCAGTAACGTCTTCGCGACTGACATACGCTCGACCTATCCTAACTAACTCATAATGACATGTCCTATGGGAGGATTCTGTCACATTTGTAGGGACCATTGCATATCTTTGAAGATTTTTTACCCAATAGTATAAATAGCATATGAAGAGTGATCAAAAGATAACTTATTTCTTTCTCCAAAATAGCGATACCTAAATTCCGAATTATTCTTACTTTAGTGCTCAGTACCCACAACTGACTTGATTGTTGGAGGAGATCCCCAGAAGTTAACCTCCTTTGTTCCTTTGCCTTTTTGCAGGTAGCAAGCTCAGGTCTGACAAGCGGATTTCTACCTTAACAATGGATATTAAAGTATGATGGGGGCTATATTATATAAATTGGACAAGCATTATTGAAAGTTAGGATTTTGTTAAGTTAGGATTATTTTTTGATTTAATAAAAATTAAATAATGATTAGTGTTCATTATCAAGATATTGATTATTCTCAACGTGATAGTAATTCTTTCCATAATTAGTTGAACAATTTTGTTTCACAATAAGATTATTAGCAAAGCCTTGAAAAAAATTGTTAACCGATATTCAAAGTGTTGTTTTTTTTGTTCATATAATCAGCACAACTAATTAATATAATCAAATTAAGTGAAGCATATATCATGTTTCAAACGCAAGTTGTAATGCTATTTGGTTGTCAAATTATAGTTAATTCACATTAGATTCTAATCGGGATTTTAGAAGGGCAAATTTGTAATTCCAGAACTCTTTATAGCACTTTTAACTTTAATTCATATTTTATTTTGTACTTTTATATCAATAATATATTCTCTTTTTTATTTATTTTATTTTTTATGTCTGCTTAGCCAAATTTGTTGAAATATAGCCAAATTTGTTGAAGTACATCCATCTTTTTGGTTGGGTGGAGGGGCTTATCATGTAGTGTTGCCCTTGAGCTTCTTTCAATACGAATTAAATCATAGGTACAAGTTACCAATAATTAAGCTAACGTTCATCCTCTTGAATTTATCTGTGTTTTGGACATCCTTCATTCTGGACACCGGACCGTCTGGACCTCATTTCGGCTGTCCGGATTAAAGTATTTCCATGTTGTTTTTGTCGTTTTTGACTTTATTTTTCTCATTTTGTGGTAGAGTTCATTATGATGATTTTTTTTTGCTCAACCAGCAAGAGAAAATAATTTCATTCTACTATTCAAAAACTTTAGAGTCATTTACAAAGGAATAATAAATCATAAAGGAAAAGTATATATCCTTAAAACTAAGAGCAGCTAAGAGATAATTCATTGTGATGATTATGACGGCGTCTGGTTCACTGTTGTCTGTATGCTCGGGGCCTTAGGCCATTTCGTTATTTTCTGATGTCTGTCTGTAAAGCCTTAGCCCATTATGTTATTTCACTGTATTATCTATCCGATCATTTTTGGATTTGGACTTATCTGTACCTTGTCCTTTTTTAATAAATATTTCATTTTCGACCCAAAAAAAAAAGGCTACCTTGATCTATTGATTTGGTTTTCCATGATGTGAATGACATTGTAAGAGGTTCGAAACAGGTTTAAGAATTTATTTATTAAATATAAAATTTATTGTATAAAGATAAAAAAAAAATATTATAGAAAATGATCAAAAGGCAAAGGGGTAACCTAGACAATACTCTAATTCTTATGCATTGATTTCCATAATCTTAACCATTTACTCTCCGTGGCAGTACTAAAGTAAGAACTTTAACTTTTTAAATTTTTTTAAAAATATTTATATAGTATCGTTAAAAAAAATTAGGGTGAATAGCTCCGGATCCTTCTGTGGTCAAGCGAAACTAGTTATAACCCCCATGTGGTCCAAAAAATATAGTCGAACCCCCCTGTGGTCTACCCATTGATGCACACCACCCTCATTCGTCAATTTTTCCATCTAAATTAGCGGAAAGTGCTAACCATGCGCAAGTAATGCGATTTTTAATGATTTTTAATGTATTTAATAATAAAATAATATTAATTATTAAAAAAAAATTAATTTTTTCTTTTTTCTTTTTATTTTCGTCTATTTTTATATTTACTAAAAAAAAAATTCATAAGTACTAAAAAAATTAGGGGGTAGGGGTGAGGGTGGAGGTGTAGGGTAGGTGTGGTGGGGCTGCGTGGGTGGGGTGGGGTGGGGTGGGGTGGGGTGGGGGGGGGGGGGGTGGGGGGTGTTGGAGAAGATCAAATTTTTTATTTTTTTAGTAAATACAAAAATTGATGAAAATGAAAAGAAAAAAGAAAAAAATAAACATTTTAATAATTAATATTATTTTATTATTAAATACATTAAAAATCATTAAAAATTTCATTACTCGTGCGTGGTTAGCACTTTCTGCTAATTTGGACGGAAAAATTGACGGATGGGGGTGGTGGCCATCAACGGGTAGACTACAAGGGGGTCCGACTATATTTTTTGGACTACAGGAGGATTATAGCTAGTTTCGCTTGACCACAGGAGAGTTCGAAACTATTCATCCAAAAAATTATTAGTTTTTTTATTTTTAAAAAATTTTATATAATATCATTAAAAATATATTTTAATCCTCTCAATATTAAATTCCTAGCTCCGCTACTATTTACTCTCAAACTAGTTTGTTCAATCTTCATGACAATGGTAATATCGATTGCCTTCTGCTTTTATTCACTGATTGACGACAAAATTGTCAGAATCGATCGACTAGGCACAAAGTGACCGATGGTAGTGGTAAGTTCGAGGGCTGCAAGAAGATTTACGTCTTTCTTTTTAACTACATTAGTAAGCATTCTATAAACAATGAATATTATGAAGAAAAAAATTCCCCTAATACTCGGGAGCTTTGCAAAGTGTGGAAGCTGTCAAGCCAAGTCCCAAGTTGGTTGTTTTGTCGTAACCAGGAAAGAGTCACAAATTATGTGCCAATTAGTGAAGAAAAAAGTTCTATGGTTAAGTGGACCATATTTATCCCAATTCCAATAAATTTAGGTATGTTTTTGTTTGGTGATTATTCTTAATCACATTGTGGGATAAAAATTATGAAATTTTATCTTTAAATTTAGTTAGGTGATGTAAATGCTTCTTAAATGTTCGAGTGATATATGTCTTTTTTCGTGAGGCTCTTTTTCTAGTATAATGAAAAAAATTTCTTAATAAAGTTTTTAAATTCAAATCAAGAATGTCATACTATTCGTAAAGAACTTTTTAAACTCGCACCTAACTTTACACATATTTTAAAAGTCAAAATTGAAGCCAAAACCAGCATAAGGTGAATGCTCGTGTAATTTGATGCGTATGTCTTTGTTTACAGGAATAATAAAATATAATTAATAAGATTGTTTCCAAGAGATAAATAAAAAATAATGAAGTGAATCAGTATAAGTGAGAAAAGAATAAGTTGTTTACAGAAGTGACATCCAGGCTGACGGCTTTGGAATTAATTATTATAATTTAAGTAGAACATTCTTAAAACATGCAACTACTGTTTCATAAAGCAAGTTCATTTGCGGTGGTCGACAAGTAGTGATTACTTCAAAGAAACAAGAATCTAAATCAATCATAAGCAGTCGTCGTATGTAGTGTTGTTTTTAAAACTTTTAATTAATCAATGTAATGTTTAGGGAAAATCTCACTAAAAGTCCCCATTGTTTTATTTTGTTTTAAATTAGTCTCCATTGTTTAAGGTGTACTAAATTAGTCCCCAATGTTTGAAAAAAAAATCTCAAAATGGTCCTCACATTCAAAATTCTGTTATCTTTGACAAAAAATTAGTAAAAAGACTAAATTAACCTCACAAATACTAAATTATAGATTTTTAACTAATAATAATTATGAATCCATTCATATGGACCACCTCGTGACCTCTAACATTTTTTCTCTTTAATTTAAAAGAGATTTACAAAGTAATATTACATAACTTAAAATATTAATTTTAAAAATCAATATCGATATCTCTCGCACATAAAATGATAATTGTATCACTAAGTCATATTATATTACTTAGAATGTTAACTCTAAAAACCAATATTAAGACTTCTTGAACTTTAAACGATAATTATATCATTATATCATATTACATTACTTAAAATATTAACTTCAAAAATCGATATTGATACAATTATCATTTTATGTGCGAGGGATGGGGCTAGGGTGCAGTAGGGTAAGGGTTGCAAGGATAGGGTAAGGGACGAGGTAGGTTGGGGGGTTGGGAAAGTACAGTAGAGTTGGTGCGGTGGTGGGCTTAGGGTGGGGGGGTGGGATGGAGGGTTGGGGGAAGGGGTGTTCTTGTTGGGTAGGGCGAGGAAAAAAATAAAAAAGAACAAATAAACAAATAGAGAAAGAAGGGAAAAAAAAAAAGAAATAAATGCATGAAAATACCATTTTATCCTTTAAAATTAGATCACGTGCAAATACCATTTTACCCTTTAAAATCCGATCAAGTGCCGTGCAGGTGATCATTTTCCATCCACTTTTAACGACTATTTAAAGGGAAGGACCAATTGTGCCATTGAAAAAATGAGTAAACGATGAGAACTATTTGTGAAATTTAACATTTGCAATCAAGAAAATTGGAAAGAAAAAAAAAAAGAAGTTCATTTCTCAGTTTAAATATAACTTAATAATTGACCATCTACATTTTCCAGATATGTAGCAATTTCTTATATTTGAGCACAAGGATAAATTTAGAATATTGTTTTAATGTGGGTATTTGAGCACAAGGATAAATTTAGAATATTGTTTTAATGTGGGTTATAACATTGATAGTTATTTTTCAAATGGAGAATAATTTGAATTCTTCATGTTAAATATACAAATATTTAAAAAATAACTTACGATTAATGATCATATATTTAGAAAGAAAAAAAAAAACAAATTAAAGCAATGAAGGATTCTCTTGCCGACACTAAGATGAATCTACCATTATTTGTCGAAATTCGTTTAATTGATAATAAAATTTTGTCATATAAGATACGTGTTATCATTTTTAAAAGATAATGACCGAGAAACTCTTGAAACTCATGTCATCTAACTAAGAGAAACAATCAGCATCATGCATATTATTTTTAAAATTTTAAACTTTATTTTTAGAGAACACAAACATAATCTCAAGCTTCAATGGTGGAAATTTTTTTTTTTTTGTCGGTATTCAATAGTGGAAAATAAAACGAAAGAGTTACAAGTGGCCAGACAAATGTCGCCTATCGGATGTTTTTCTGCTTCCGAAAGCACAAGCACAAAATGTGTGCCGTCGGTGTCCGCGTGGACAATTGAGCCACGTCACTGTTTTGTGGGACCTACTTTTGGATGCCCACGTGCACAAGTGTGTCCAATGTAATCACTTATGGTCAAAAACAACCACGTCAACTGAAGGCTTTCTTCGACAAATAAAAAGTAAAAAATAAAAAATAAAATTAAAATTTTTTGTATTTAAAATAAAATTTATATCATTATATCATATAATTAATCTCACATATAGTATTTTAAATGATATAAAATGATTTAAGTAAAATTGGTTTAAATTAAAAAAAAAAAAACTGAAGGTTTTCTCCGACAATTAGTGATGCACGTCGCCGTCACATTAACTTCGTTGTTCCATTGACACGTGGGTTGTAGGCCGTGTTGTTGACCTTTTCATCCACATTAAATTGTTTCAACTGCCCCCAAAAGGTTCTTATCATAAGTATTTGGCTTATAAGCACATTTCGGTTGATAAAGAGTAGAAAACAAGTCTTTGTTGAGCAATTTCATTCCAACACATTTTTTTGATAGTTCTTATTTGAAGTTATCTGAATTTTTAGCAAAAATCCAAGTTCTAATAATTAACTTGGACTATGTTTTTAATAATACATTAAAATCTAATTAATTATTTCAAAATTTCTAACTGATATTGACTATAATAAAAAATTTAAGTTATTATAAACTGAACAAATAACCAAATTGAATGAAACCAAGCTCCAAAATTACAAGGCAGTATAGGGAGAACATAGTTTCACCTAATAGCGTACTCTATAACGACCCAAAACTGACTACTAACCTACTAATATGTTTTGTTTAATCAATTGAATGAAATGCTTAGCCTATGTTGACAATAACGGGAAAAATCAAAACATTACAAACTACATACATAGAATTTTTTTACTAAGCAAGCAAAAGTAATTTTATTAAATTCAACAAAAAGATTTACAAAGAAAGTCCTCAACAATAGCACCCAACCAAGCAAATTGTCTAATCTCCAGTTCCTACACTGTATCTTATTAGTTGCACTATTTTTAAATTTTTTACATGTATATAATTTTTAGTCGTATAGACTATACAACACTAGCAACAATGGTTTCTTGCTACTCGTTCCGACATAGAAGTTAATTATGTGGTACGGGATTTTTACATTTTCAGTTTTCAAGCTTCAACATTTGCAATATGTCGATCTCCAAATCAACCGATCAAATTGACTAGGGTTGTTGATCATAAGCAAAATATGTAATAAAACATAAAATGATATGTTAATAATTCTTATGCTTATTCGGTTTTGCATAGTTTTAGTCATAATAAAATTAAGTGATTATGGGCATATATATTTCTAACCTCAGCCAACTCTTAGCTCTGCCATACATAACCCTTCTTTCGTTCCCTACCCTGTAACGCTTCCTTTGACCTCCATCATCTATTAACAATTTATATTAATTACAGGAAAAGAGAGATGGTCGAAATAGCATTCTTCCATTATAAATAATCAGGAGTTCAATTCACACTTCGTCGTATACTACATTGATGCATCAAAATGGATCAAATTTCTTCAATGGGTTGTATGGTAAATGTATGTACCCAAAGATTTGTGGACAGAAATACTTCTATGAGATCCACAATCAAATTCAGATTTGTTTTGTTTCACTGAAAATCGATTTGGAATGAGTTATTAGTTCATTACAAGTCAAATTCTATTCAAGTCCCCCCGCCATCTATGTTGGCCCTCTAAGCTTTATGAATCAGTAAAAGATCGAAATAGTTTTATCTCTCAAATGATCTTATGAGACCAGAATAAGCTAAATTGCACTGAGATTGCCACTAACAGCAATTTACACAATGAGTTTTAGCATACCACAAGGCTCAAAGGAGTGCCACGTCCACGATGGACGAAGGACACAATGAAAGTCAATAAGATTTAATGCTTGACACGACCACTGCATAACATAATTGATCTCTTGGCTTACAACGTACAATATTACTCTGGTACGCGCATCTCACAATTTTCTTAAAAGTCGATATGAGTTCAACGTCTTGAGAAATACAACTATCTCAACGGAGAAAGATCCATAATTTTTGAAAGATTTACAAATAGAGGTCATGATATATCTTTACCCAAACAAGGCATGTTATCTTTAACCTACTATGTACTCTCTAACACAAACCGAACCTAACTAAAGACACGCTAACAAAGCCCTTAAGTCCAACCGAATTAAGGACACGTTTATATGTTAGGATTCTGAAACGTATTCTTGATAAGTCTGTTGTCCTAGTTCTAGCCTGTGTATATGAAGGAATCCAATTTTTAATAGAGATAAGATCTCTTTGTATTGTATGAATATGAGCTTAATTGTATTAAATTGCGTGAGACAAATAAATAAGAGATGAGAGACAAGGTCTATGAAGTTCTATCTTATGTATTTATTTATCATTTATCAACATAGTGAAATCTTCTCCTTCTGGCTGTGGATGTAAGCTTTCCTGCATCATGTTAAATATTGTGTTTGTTGATTCAAAGTGAGATATTCACACATACCTCGAAATTGCGAAAGTGAGTAATCAACGATCTGGTTTGTTCCACTGCATTAGCAAAGAGTCGTAGCGTGTAGTACAAGACCACCCACTAATTTGTCACAACCTAAAAACCTAGAGTGTAGAAAAAGTTTGCTTTGTTTGTTGGAGACTAAAACCTACAGAACGTCAGTTTCTGTTTTAGGTTTTTTCCCTTTTATATAGAGTAGTGGGCCTCCACTATTTGGGTCATATAATTGGGCCACCCTAACTTGGGTATAATATGCCCAAAGTCCAACATCTTCCACTCACACAAGGTGGGGTGGGAACGTATCCCATGATATCTCTCTTAGAAACTAATTCCAAAATACTCCTAAGTCATACTGGCAGATAGGTCGTGTGATTCACGAGCTCGCACAAAGTGGAGGCTCTAAAACCGTGTACCTATTAGGGATAACACGAGAGCCACTTCTTGCAAAGAAAGATAGAGTCTCGCTGTTCCCTAGACCGATTAAGTGCACATTTGTCAATACATGCCCAATTCCTCCTAGGCCATGTTCGATGACTAAAATCTCAAGCATATATTCATAGTTATATGCGATCACTAAGATCGTTCAATCACAGAGATTGTATAACTGGTCGACCAATGAACATACGCAGCGCTCGATGCGAACAGTCTTCCCTTCATCCAATATTCCTCTAAGTCAAGTCAACTGCTTTCCTAGACATGTTCCGTGTGACCTAATATATTATGATCCTTAGGCAACATACCAAAGTAGCTAACATTGAACTTGAATTATTAGAATATGGATGTAGGTCACTAAGGGCACATCAGAGAAGCCTTCGAAGCTTCAAGGGCTCACACAGTGATGAAGCAGGGATACATTCATCAACTCCCTTATGTAGTCGCTATAGCACTCATGTATGATACTTGAGTTACGGTGTGACATTCTTCAAAATAGGGGGTACGTCATAACTTTACCCAAACATCGTACAAATCTTGGTCTGGTTATCACTTAGTAACCAACCTAAATGCTCGTACCTAATACACATAGTAACCGAGGTTTCACATCTGGCTAATGACAGGTTACTTATGGATCGTGGATATCCATACCGATCATATATCAATCTTAAATTGCAACATATGCAATAAGAGGTCTCATCTTAGTAATTGTCGTTAGAACTAATCCTCGATAATATTCAAGGCGACGCTTGAATAAGTATAGTATTTCTGACGAACACTAATGAACTCATTTGTGTCTCATCTTTGTATGTTCCCACTATGTCAGAAGCTGTTGCTCGTGTGGGAGAGCCAACCCTTCTAACCCGTCGATGTACTTTTGATGCCAACAGTATGTGCTAGTGTACTCATACACAGTGTCTCATATACATAGATCACAAAGAACCAATACATCTCAAGTGTACAAATATATTTCATTCATCAATAAGGCATCAGAAATATATAAATGTATGAGCTTAAAAGGATAATCAAATCTCAACACATGAAACATATATATCAAGGTCTACGCAAGCTTAGAGCTTTTACATGAGACAAGTAAATATCTCTAGGAATGGGTTTGGTGAGAGGGTCGGCTACCATTTTGTGCGTAGAAATATGTTCTATGATTACATCATTTTTCATCACCATATCTCTTACAAAATTATACTTAATGTCTATATGTTTAGTCTTGCCATGATATTTCGGATCCTTGGTGTAGGCAATGGCTGCTTGACTATCACAAAAGGTTGTCACACGTTTTCCAGCATTTGTGACCACTCTCAAATCTGATATAAACCTTTTAAGCCACACAACTTCTTGTACAGCCACTGAACAAGCCACAAACTTAGCTTCCATGGTGGATAGCGATATGCACGTCTGTTTCTTGCTTGCCCATGAAATAGCCCCGTCATTCAGTAAGAAGGTATATCCAGAGGTGGATTTACTCTCGTCCGGGTCACTACCCCAGTCAGCGTTGAAAAAACCCTTTGGATTTAGATCATCTCCTTGATAGCATAGGCAATAATCCACGGTGCCTTTCAAATATCGCATGATCCTCTTGACTGTACTCCAATGGATTCGTCCTGGATTGGATTGGTAACGACTCACCAATCCAACGGCAAAACAGATGTCCGGCCTTGTACATAACATGTCATACATCAGGATGCGTACAACAACAGCATAAGGAACATCTTTCATCTCGTCTATTTCTTCTGGGGTTTCGGGACACATCCCTTGGTTTAGGCTTTCACCTTTGGCTATAGGAGTATCTATGGGTTTGGAGTCATGCATTATGAATCGTTCAAGCACCTTTTTTATATATGGCTCCTCTGATAAAGCAATAAGACTTTTGGTCTGATCCCTTTGGATCTTGACTCCCAGCACATATGCTGCTTCTCCCATATCTTTCATCTCAAAAGTTGATGATAACCACTTCTTAATAGTGATGAGATACTTCTTGTTGCTTCCAGCCAACAAGATGTCGTCAACATACAAAGGTAGAATCACATATCTATTTTGAGACCTTTTGACATATACACAATGGTCTTCTTGAACCATTTCAAATCCATACGAAATGATTTCTCTATGGAACCTTAGATACCATTGTGTGGATGATTGCTTCAACCCGTAGATAGATCGCTAGAGTTTGCACACTTTGCTCTCCTGACCTTCTTCTACAAAACCTACTGGTTGTTGCATGTAAATCTCTTCACCCAGTTCTCCATTGAGAAATGCCATTTTTACATCCATCTTATGCAATTCAAGATCTAGATGAGCGACAATGGCTAGAATCAACCGGATTGAGGCAAAACTAACTACCGGAGAGAAGGTTTCCTCATAATCTATACCCTCCAATTGGGTATATCCCTTAGCCACAAGACTTGCTTTATATCTATCAATGGATCCATATGCCTTTCGCTTGATCTTGAGAACCCACTTGTTCCCAATAGTTCTTCTATTAGGCGGAAGATCAACCAAAGACCACACTTTGTTTTTCTTTATGGACTCAATTTCTTCTTCCATTGCTTTAATCCAACTATCCTGCGCCAAAGATGATCAATGGATCCATCTGCCTTTCACTTGATCTTGAGAACCCACTTGTTCCCAATAGTTCTTCTATTAGGTAAAAGATCAACCAAAGACCATACTTGGTTTTTCTTCATGGACTCCATTTCTTCTTCCATTGCTTTAATCCAACTATCTCACGCCAAAGATGAGAGCGCTTCAGACACATTCTTGGGCTCCTTATCATCTTGCGTTGTAACCATAAGAGATTCCCCTTCAACCTCAAAACGTCGACGAGGAACACTCTTACAGCTGATTTTCCTTATAGGAGTTTGTAGTGCATTCGATCCACCAATTGGTTCTGAAACTGATTCAGACTCAAAATAAGTAACCGGTGTTTCTCTCACACTTGGATCAGGGAACGAAAGCATTACTTCTAGCTTGCCTACAGGTGTAGAGGTACTAGGGACGTCCGGATTGTCCAACTCGATTAGCTGTACATTTCGATCAACGTTGCCCCTATGCGGGAATTATGTCTCTACGAATGCTGCATCTGGTGATTCTATCTCAGATAAACTCCTATCTTCTTGTTCTCCAATGAAAATATATCCCTTGGAGTGTTCAGAATGCCGAATGAAAATGTATTTTTTTCCTCTCGGTCCCAATTTGCCATGCATATGAGAACTATCATGAATATAAGCAGATGCCCCTCAAGGGCGTAAATTTTTTAGGTCAGGTCGCCTACCCGTCCACAATTCGTAAAGAGTCGTACTCACAGACTTTGTGGGACACGATTAAGGACATACATGGCTGTTAATAAGGCGTCGCCCCAATGCGAAATTAGAAGGCTTGCTTGTGCCATCATAGACCTAACCATGTCAAGTAAGGTTTTATTCATTCTTTCTGCTACACCATTTTGTTGCGGCGTTCCAGGAATAGTGAGCTGTCGAGCTATACCTTTTTCATCACAAATATTTTCGAATTGATCAGAAAAGTATTCCCAACCACGGTCGGTATGTAGTGACTTCACTTTTGCTTCTAGTTGATTTTCCACGTAGGCCACATACCTTTTAAAATAGTCCAACGCATCAGACTTATGGGAAATTAGATAGACATACCCGTAACATGTGAAATCATCTATGAAGGTGATGAAATGGAAAGCCCCATGCTTTGCCCTAACACTCATTGGACCACATATGTCAGAATGAATTAATTGCAATGGAAAATTGGCCCTTGAGCCTTTACCAATGGATTTTCTAGTGGATTTTCCGACAAGGCCTTTTTCACAAACATGCAAATTGACATTTGTTAATGGCCCTAAAAAGCCTTCCTTGGCCAATCTATTCATGCGATCTTGGCCAATATGCCATAACCTGCTATGCCATACATTCACATCCACATCCATAGTGCTAGAAAACGTATGAAATGATGAACATTCATTATTTGGAACATAACTAACATGTTCAACATCCAACACTAGGAATCCATCATAAAGAAAACCGTACCCATAAGAAATAGAATTTAAAAGAAGTTCAACTGTGACACCAGTCATGATTATAGTAAAACCCAAGTGTAAAAGAACCAATGCGGAGACCAAATTCCATCTAAAGTCCGGGGCATGAAGAACATTGTGGAGCATGAGGGTTTTGCCACCACGCAACTGAAGTCTGCAAGTGCCAATGCCCTTGACTTCCACCCTCGTGTTATTGCCAACATATATCTACCGGGACCCAGTTGGGATGCGTCAGGTTTTGGTAAAACACATTATCTGGGTCTTGGGATCTAGGTAATCCCGAGCGTAATGACCCTTCTTTTGGCAATTGTAGCACTTAACTTTTGCAATGTTCCTCTTGCTTTTACTCTTGCCTTTCTTATTCTGTTTCTTATTATTTTCTTCTGACTTACCATCTTTGTTTCCCTTCCTGCCAGATTGTTTCCCTCTTTTGTGTTTTGAGCCAGATGCTTCACGCTTGCTGGAATCAGCCACATAAGCATGTCCAGTGGTCTTGATTGCCAAGAGGCGCTTCTCTTCTAGCTCCAGATGACGTGCAATATCTTCGAATGTTTTCACACTCTCGTTGTGCGTCATGCTGACAATCATATGCTCCCAACGGGCTGGAAAGAATCGTATAACAGCTTGCATTTGCTGCTCATCCGTGAGTATATAGCCTGCTTCCTTTAACTCTCTGATCATGTTTGACATATCCCTGATGTGTTGCCTTATACTCACATCGGGCTTCTTCTTATAGGTGTCAAACTTGATGGTAAGCCGATGCAATCTTGAGACGGAAGTTCCACCAAACTTCTCTTTCAAGGTTGTCCACATGTCTAACGCTGTCGGGAATACTTCAAACTCAGCTATCAGGTCATCATGCATTGTGCTCAACAATGTAATGCGAGCGATAAAATTCTTTCATTTCCAAACCTGGTAAGCTTCAACATCCCTACGATGTTGGGCACTATTACCCTGCTCAGGTTCTTCCATTACATGGTTAAGTGTTTCATGGACTTCCTGCTCCTCAAGTATGTATTGGACTTTACGATGCCACACATCGTAATTGTCCCCGTTTAGTTTGTCACCTTTGTTTAGGTCAGCGATTATCGATTTTGATGCCATTAGGGTGCTCTACATAGACGTTTGTAAGAGATATTAGACACATACTAGTTTCTAATAATCTTGTTGGATTAAATGTTAAAATATAACTAGTAGAAACAAGATACAAAATCAGGGCATTGTAGTACAATTTGCCATCATCTGTAATACAGGTGTCTAAGAGATACAACTAAACTTATTCCAACAAAATAGCATTTCTTAAAATGAATCACTAAAATTCATAATGTTAAGAAATAACTCCATGTGGCAATCACACAGTCTACCATGGAACTCCCACTAGAATTAGACATTTCATATATTATTGAAAAGAGAACATAATATTGTTTATTCAATAATATCCAAAGAAAAACACTACGCAAGAGTATTCAAAACACAAATTTAAAGAAGGTATTTCGCAGAAAGTATAAACTAATCATGCTTTCTACGTCCTTTACGCACTATCTCTTGCCACAAGAATTCTGAATCTGATCACTTAAAGCATCTAATTCAGTTGTTATCTGTAGATCCTTAATTTTTTCCTTAGCCACTTTATTAAACATGAAGCAATTCTTATGCACACCTCTAGCTTTTTTTCATGTTGGAAGAAAAAGAGACAGCAGGGTTGATCGTCTAAAACCCTAAAGCACACGTTGTCTCTCAAATAGCTCTACTTCGCACACAACAAAATCGAAGCACATATCTTCAGATTGAGTTATCTTGTGCTTTATGGGATCATACAAGTTTGGAAGGAAACTAAGTAAGTCTTCTACTTCTTCTCTTGTTCTAGGCGGAAAAAGAGATAGTTGTTCACGTAAATGGATAACATCATCTAACAGTGTGTTCATGTTATCACGAAAGGATTTATCATCCAACCAACGTAGGCTCATATATCGTTTAAGTTCACGTCGCCTAGATCTAGTGCCGGGACCAAATTTAATAGCTAGAGTCCTCATCTCTCTCCTCTCAGTGCTACTCATCCTCACCAGTCAACTACACAAGTCTTGGGAGTAAAAAGAGAAACAAAACTTGTCTCGATTAAATCAAAAAAAAATGATGCACACAACATTTTTAATGTTGTACAAAACAACAAATAAACTTTCACAAATTTAAAGTATCATAATGAAATTACTAAAATTTCATGCCTCTGAGTCGTAAAATTCCAAGTTCATTGGCTTTACTCAAAAAGAAATTTTACCCAAAAATTTCATGCCTAGAAATGTAATTTTACAACGTAAATCACTTCGATTGAGACATTATGTGGGAAATACCATAATTTTCAAATCTTAATTTGATTTAATTGAAGTTTCGTAGTCTAGAGGTGAAAGTGGGAGCCTAATCAACCATATAACTAAGATATATGGCTTAAAACAAGTGACATAGGGCCAAAAACACAAATAAGGTAAAGTTTTGTGTGCATGGGGTCAAAACTGAAAATATCACAAAGATATGGGGGGATAAAACAAAATTTTATAACTAATATAAAATACATTTTTTTTCTCGACCGGACGGCGGCCGCCGTCCGGTGGTCCACCGGAGCCACGTGGCACCGGCTGGCTCCCCTCGTGGCACTGGTAGCCCCACGTGGCCGCCACGTGGTGGCTGCCTATGTGGCGTGCCACGTGGCTGCCATGTGGGACCACTGGAGTGGTAGTAAAAAAAATCCCTTTTTTATTTTTGATTTTATGATAAAAGAATATTTAAAACTCATTTTAAAATTCAAAACAAAAACAAAACTTAATTCCTCTCTGCCATGTGTTACTACAGGATTAGCCCTAGGGTTTCTCAACTTTTTGATGTAGTAGAAGCACAAAAAAGAAAAGCAAACATCGTACAAAATAGTACACATTGAAAGGATTCAAAAATTCATAATAAATTCATACAACATCCAAAAATTATGAAATTTATGCCATTAGAATCCTTGAAACGCATAGTTTCTACCAGTACTAATTATATGCACAGATCTGATTATAAACAGTAATACAATTAAAAGGTAGAACATTATTCTAATTTCAAAAATTCATAATTAATTCTATATTTAGCAGAAAAATATAAAATCAACTGCGTTAGAACCCTTAAACCACAAGTTTTCTAGCAGTATTAATTTTATCCCCATATGAGATACTTCACAGAAATGTTATTCTATAATTAATCCGCTAAAAAACCATAAAAAACTAAAAAATAAGGATTCTATTGCATATAATTAAATATTGTACAGAGAACAAATATTAAGGCTCTAATACCAATGTTGATTCAGAGTGAGATATCCACACATACCTCGAAATTGCAAAAGCGAGTAATCAACGATCTGATTTGTTCCACTGCACTAGCAAAGAGTCGTAGCGTATAATACAAGACCACCCACTAATTTGCCATAACCTAAAATCCTAGAGTGTAAAGAGAGTTAGCTTTGTTTGTTGAAGGTAAAAACCTACAGAACGTTTATTTCTGTTTTATGTTTTTTTTTCTTTTTATATGGAGTAGTGAGTCTCCACTATTTGGGTCATATAATTGGAGCCACCCCAACTTGGGTGCAATATGCCCAAAGTCCAACAGTGTCTAACTTAATTTTCATTTTGTTCTTCGTTCTAACACCCTGATACTTAACAAATGATATTAGAGCTATGGTGTGGGTGTGAACACATAGAAATGAGTTTATCTGGAGAAAATTAGTATGGGGCCATAGAAGAAATCTGATAGATTGGATTTGGGACAGCAACAAGGGAGACACATTTTTAACATTTTCCTTTCATTTCCAACTAGTTGTCTCGTTGGGTATTGAGTCCCTTGCAATATCAAGAAAATGGAGCCACCGATTTTGTTTGGACAGCTTTGTCCCCCAACAACAACGACCTGAAGGACCATTAACCTTTATTAAGAATTTGAAAAGCTTAAAAAAGAATAATTATAATCACACTTTTCAAAGAAGTCTACCAAAATTTGAAGTACATGTAGAAACAAAAAATAAAACAAGTGAAATTTAATGGCATGTTGAAGTGGTCATGTGGACCCCTAGCCATGTGTGTATATAAACAGGATAACTTGTATTGGTGGCCATATCACCAGTCATATTTGCACAGCTGAGTTCTTCAAGAGGAAAGGGAACCAAAGAGATTCAAATTCTGTTGTTTCTCATAAAAATTCCAAATCTGTCAAGCATACTAGTTGCTTTTTTCAATCTCTTAAAGGAAACCTTTTTTTTTTCTTTTTTTTTTTTCCCAAAAAACTTAAAAGTAAAAAAAATAAAAAATAAAAAATGAGACTCTCTCCGTTGATCTCTCTTCTACTTTTATTGATCTTAGTCCACGAGGCTCAAGGTATTTCCACAGCCATGATAGCTATTCATGTCATTTTCATTTACACGTTTGCTTGCAACTCTAGCATTGGTATGATATTGATTCTTTTTCGTATTTCTGTGAAGGCATACGCTTGAAGAAAGTATCTTTATCCACAACGCATCGCAAATTCCATGTAAGTGTCTAATTTTCATTATATCATCGACTCATTGAAACATAATTTAAATGCATACAATATGTACGTATTTGGATTACATGAATATAATATGTACTGTTTTTTTCTTCTCCTTTGGTGAATGAGTATATATTTTGAATTGTTTATATTCTAATGATGAATTTTTTCTTGATTAACGACACAGCATGAAGATGCGCCTATAGTTAGAAGAAAATTAAATGTTGGTGCTGAAGACATCCCTCTTTGCCAAAACGAGCATTGTTCAGGTACACTGAAAAGAAGACTTTCTAAGGTCTCCAAGTACTCCCACCATTGGTTACCAAGAATCCACGAAGATTATTATGGACCTAGGAAACACAAGCCTAGGCACGATTAGAGCTCTTTATAGAACTCATATTATTCTTAATTTCTTTAGCCTTTGACAATTAATCGTTAGTTTTAATTTAGAGATTTTACTATAGCACCCGGGTTTTGAAAGATAAAAAACCCTCTCCATGTACTATTTAAAACAATTTTGTAGCATATAAAAGATTTAGTTTTTTTTTTTAATTAATTATTTATGGGTATTTATTTTAAGTTTTCTTTTATAATATGGTGAGATATTTAAGTGGCTCTCTCTATTGCAGGTAGGAATAGGAAACTCATGACTAAAACAACCTCTACTTCTAGCATAACCACCACTTCAGAGGTTGGTTTTTTCATATAGATAAATAATTAGCCCGAAAAAAGAATCAAATAATAAACCACACACTTCGTTTTCATCTTACATGAGTTTATGGTTCATGTACAGAATAACAAGGGTGAAGGAAAAAAAGCTGACCCCAAACTGGAGGTTCAATCAAGTAGTGCAACACTAGGAAGGAAAGAAGAGAATTTTTCTGTTAATTCATCACCAGTAACTGAGAATCGGGAGACCAGTCCCCAACGCTACCCGGATATTCTAGACATAGCTGGGATGGATTATTCTCCTGCGAAGAGAAAACCTCCTATACACAACTAAGCGAAACAAAATGAAGGGAAGCATGGATCCTGCCTCTTTCCGGTGAAGGCATGTGTCCCGCGGTTTGACCCTTTAGTGTGAGCATGAAGTACTTTCCCGTGGGAGTTTTCCTAGTGAAATAAAAGAATGGCAGGAAAGCAAAAGTTAGTTTTAGAAGGATGATGAGGTAATAGAAGTTGGACAGCATCACAGAAATGCTGCAGCCTTTTTAGGATTAGACAGATATTGTAGATAAAATGTGTATCATTATTCTTGGATTATTAGTTGATGATTGAGTCATAATTAAGCACTAAAGGTGCTAAGAAGCCTTTTGTAACCTATGGAAATAAAATAATACAAAAGGTATCCATATAATCTCAGTTTAAATAGTGCGTCTATTTTCTTTTGGCTCAAAAAGTATGTCTGCCTCTATTGTTGCTTTCTTATAAGCAGGGATATGTAAAGCCAGAATTTAATGAGAGTTGATGCTAACGAGGAGTTTCTATGTTTGAAGAATTAAAGTACTGATTTTCGAATATTTTACGAAGAAAACTAAGAGCCTAATTAAAGTCCAAGTGTAAATATTCATTTCTGACGAGGGGTTCCCGAACTGATCTAAGTGAGCCGACTATTCTGAGCTGAGACGGGCTAGTCCGCGCTCCACTAACAGCGCGTTCAGCTCAATGCCCAACTTAGATGACTGACCCGACCCCGTTGACCCCGACCTCAGTTCCAGCTGTTCCGATGGGACGTAAAGCACTGATGGGACATAAAGCTGCATCGCATTAAATGCCGTCAGACTCAAACTTAGTATAAATAGAGCTCAACCCTCTTCATTTAAGGGATCTCGCTATTAAATACTCTCAGCTACTTTACCAGCTCGGGCATACTAATCATTCGCACGCTTGAGGGGAAAATCCGGGTCGTCACCCCGCCTTTTCCTTACTTTCCTTGTGCAGGTCAGATAGCCGACCAAGAAAGTGCAGCTCGGAGGCGGACCTGAGAAGTCCAGCTCGGCTAAAGCAGCTCCCAAATTCAACTGTGAGATTTTCAACCTCGACAGTTTGGCGCCGTCTGTGGGAACGACGAGTTCTTTTATAACTCTCTTCACCACTCATTGAGAAACCATTATGGTGCAAACTAGAAGCCACAACGTATCGGTAGAGGATTCGCCCAACCTGGAAGGGGACCTCGAAACCACGCAGGCGCCCAGCCAAAACCTAACCCAAGCCGACGTTGGAGCGAGCCAACGTATACACTTAGCCACTCAAACCAACCCCACAGCAGAAGGAGACCCCAACTCCAGCCTGTCACCGGAGATAAGGATGGTGCTAAGGATGTTCGAAGAACTAAAGGAGCAAGTAGCCCGGCTAGCTGAGGGCCCCCTGGCTCCGCAAGAGGCTGTGCCGCGGCCATCGCGCCCGCAGTTCCACATCCCAGATTCTAGGCGAAAGCGAACGCAGGACGAGGAGGGCTTCCTAGAGCCGATACCAGGCTCCGACGTCGCGAGAGGTAAAAGGGCGGCTCATGCCGACCCCGAGCAGGCCAAGACCGCAGCTGCCATAGCGAAGGTCATCAACCAGCTCGGCGTAAGCCCACTCTCCCCCGAGGTACTGGCCACGCCGCTGCCCACCGGCAACCGCATGCCCAACCTGGCCGTCTACAACGGAGATGGAGACCCAGCCAGCCACCTGCTCAATTTTGACCACCACATGACTCTGCATGACATGCCAGATCTCATGAAGGCGAAGACATTCCCGACCACCCTGGTTGGCAATGCCTTGGATTGGTTCCAAAAACTTCGTCCAGGTTCAATTGCAAGTTTTCACCAACTGGCTGAGGCATTCCTGTCCCGCTTCGCGGGAAGCCGCCGCGCCACTCGTCATACTTCTGCATTGCTGCTGGTGAAGCAGCATAGAGGGGAAAGCTTGAGGGCTTACACGGCCAGATTTAATGAGGAGTCCCTCCGAATTCCCAACCTGGAGGACTCCATGGCTCTGATGGCTTACCAGAGTGGGCTCAGGTCGGGCCCACTCACATCTTCCTTAGCAATCGATCCTGTGGATACTGTGTCCGAGCTGATGGTACGCGCAGAAGGGTACATACACTCGGAGGAAATCCACCAGGCAAAAAGGGATGATGACAAGGAGAAGGAGGCCGGGAAGAAAGGAGAGGCCTCCCGAGCCCAACCTGGGGCCAAAGCCCAGAATGACCGAGGCAAGCAGCCTCAGCAGCCGAAGCCGAACCCCCGGTTCACTATGTTCACTCCCCTCAACACCTCGAGGGAGCAGATCCTGATGGAGATCCAGCACCAAAACCACCTGCCTCCGGCTCCGAGAATGAAAGGCCGACCCGAAAAGCGCAGTAAGACCAAGTACTGCCGCTATCACATGGACTACGGCCATACCACTGAAGAGTGCAAAGACTTGAAACAGGAGATTGAGGCACTGATAGCCCGAGGCCACCTCCGGAGGTATGTAGATCCGCAGCCGACCCGGAATCCAGACCAAAGGGATAGGGAGAGGAGCCCGCCCAGGCGCCAGGCTGGGGGCGGACGTTTGGCTGTCATTGAAACCATTGCGGGAGGTTTGGCGTCAGGGGGAGAGACCTCAGCAGGCAGGAAGGGTTACGTCCGTGCTGGGAGGGAGTATGGAACAATGCGAGGACCGGCCCCGGGGATACAGGGGCTCACCTTCTCCTCAGAAGACTTGGAGGGGGTGATATTGCCTCACGACGACCCACTGGTGATCAGCGCAGAAATAGCCAATTTCACCGTCAAAAGGCTGATGGTGGACACCGGGAGCTCGGCAGAAGTCTTATTCCTCAGCGCTTTTGAGCAAATGGGGTTGGACAGGAGCCGACTCAGGCCGTTGAGGGGTACATTAGCAGGTTTTACCGGGCAGTCCCACCGAGCCGAAGGAGTCATCAACCTCCCGCTGAAACTGGAAGATGGGGATAGGTGGGTGACGATGCAGGCCAACTTTATTGTAATGGATTGTAACTCCACTTACAATGGAATTTTAGGTCGGGTGGCACTTAATCATTTCAGGGCCGTCCCTTCAACTTACCACTAGGCCCTGAAATTCCCGACCCCGGCCGGGGTAGCCACCATTCGCGGAGCCCAGCTCTCAGCTCGGGAGTGTTATGAAAACTTACTCCGGCCCAAATATCAAATCGGCTAGGGGCCAGATCTGCCCGAAGAAAAGAGAGATGCTAAGAGAGGAAGCCCGGCTGAAGACCTTCAGAATGTGAAGCTCTCCGATGAAACCAAGAGAGTAAAGGTCGGGAATGAACTCTCTGCTAACCTCCAGAAAGGTATAAGCCAATTTCTTTTAAAGAATGAACATGTGTTTACCTGGTCTGCCTCTGATATGACAGGAATTGACCCGAATGTGATTGAACACCAATTGAATGCCGACCCAAATTACTACCCGGTAAAGCAAAAGCGCCGGCATTTCCATTATGATAAGCAACAAATCATAGCAGAAGAGGTTGACAAATTAGTGGACGCCGGCCACATAAAGGAAATACAGTACCCAACCTGGTTATCTAATGTGGTGCTGGTGACTAAGTCCTCGAGTGGATGGAGACTGTGTATTGACTTCACCGACCTCAACAAAGCCTGCCCCAAGGACTGCTTCCCCCTACCACGGATTGACCAGATGGTGGACGCCACCTCCGGGTTCGA
The DNA here is from genome assembly GCA_037974665.1 of Ehretia macrophylla. Classification (NCBI taxonomy): domain Eukaryota; kingdom Viridiplantae; phylum Streptophyta; class Magnoliopsida; order Boraginales; family Ehretiaceae; genus Ehretia; species Ehretia macrophylla. The sequence goes on from CM075775.1 coordinate 12,500,306, forward strand.
GCTACTCTCCTTCATGGATGCCTTCAAAGGTTATAATCAAATCAAAATGGCTCCCGGAGACAAAGAAAAGACCGCCTTCACCACCGATAAAGGACTCTACTACTATGAGGTCATGCCTTTTGGCCTCAAGAATGCTGGAGCCACATACACTCGAATGGTGAACAAGGTCTTCAAACACCAGATTGGCCGGAATATGGAAATCTATGTAGATGACATGTTGGTCAAGAGCAGAAGGGCGGAAGACCATGTAGCCGACCTGGCTGAAGCCTTCGCCGTAATGGAGCACTTCGGGATAAAACTGAACCCGGAAAAGTGCGCATTCGGCGTCAAGGCAGGCAAGTTCCTGGGCTTCATGGTCACGGCCCGCGGAATAGAAGCCAATCCGGAGAAGGTCCAGGCAATACTGGACCTGGAGCCACCGACCTACGTAAAGGACGTCCAGGTGTTAGCAGGCAAAGTCGCGGCGCTGAGCAGATTCATGTCCAGGTCGGCTGACAAGTGTGCGCCTCTGTTCAAAATATTGAGGAATCCTAAGAACTTTGAATGGACTGAGGAATGCCAGAACGCCTTCCAAGAACTGAAGAGGTATCTAGCTTCGCCACCCCTGTTATCCAGACCTGAGGTGGGGGAGGAGCTAATAGTATACTTAGCGTGCTCGGGAACGGCAGTGGCGGCGGCACTAGTCCGAGAAGAAGGAAAGGAACAGAAGCCGGTCTACTATGTTAGTAAAACCTTGCAGGGAGCCGAGGCGAGATACTCCTCCTTGGAAAAACTCGCCCTCGTGCTCATCACGGCGGCTAGAAAGTTGAAGCCATACTTCGATGCTCATCCGATTAAAGTCATGACTGATGCTCCGCTCAAATCCATCATGCACAAGCCAGAGGCGTCGGGCAGGCTATTGAAGTGGGCAGTTGAGTTGAGTCAATTCGACATCACCTACCAGCCCAGGACAGCCATCAAAGCCCAAGCCATTGATGACTTTGTTGTAGAATGCACTGGCTGAGCAGAGTATGACCCGGAGGACGTGTGGAAGGTCCATGTGGATGGGGCCTCAGGGAAGTCTGGAAACGGAGCTGGGGTGGTCATCCTCGACCCAAACCGGCATGAGTACCAGTACTCCCTCAAGTTCACCTTCTCGGCGTCCAACAATGAAGCAGAGTACGAAGCGGTGATTGCAGGGCTAAAAATTGCAGCTCAGCTCGGGGCACAGACAGTCGACTTGAGCACCGACTCTCAGTTGGTCTCTAGTCAGATATCGGGAGAGTTCGAAGCCAAGGACAGTTCCATGCTAGCCTACCTCAACAGAGTCAAGGATTTAACCTCGGCACTTAGAAGGTTCACGATACAGCAGATTCCTAGGGAAGAGAACATGAAGGCCGATGCCTTGTCCAGGTTGGCCCTGGGCGAAAGCCGACCTGCTCTGGTCCATGTGGAAGAAGTATCCGAACCTAGTATTCAGTTGGGAGTACAGTCAGTAGCCGAGCTCAATCTCAGCCCAGATTGGACCAAACCAATCGTGGACTACTTGGAGGGGGTATGACCCCGAAAGATGAAAAAGCAGCTCGGAAACTCGTAAAACAGGCCTCAAGATTTGTCATAATCGTCAGGAAACTCTATAAAAGAGCCTACACCTGGCCTCTTTTGAAATGTGTCGGACCCGAAGAAGGAAACTATGTACTCCGGGAGATTCATGAAGGGGTATGTGGAAACTACTTGGGGGGCAAAGCTCTGGCTCGGAAGGCATTAAGGCAAGGCTATTTATGGCCGACCTTAGAACAAGATGCCAAAGAGTATGTAAAAAAGTGCGACACCTGCCAGAGGTTCGCCAACGTGCAACGGAAGCTCGTCGTGGACCTCACAGTGATGGCAAGCCCTTGGCCATTCTATCAGTGGGGTCTAGACATCATCGGCCCATTGCCGACCAGTGTTGGCCAAAAGAAGCACGCCTTTGTAGCCGTAGACTACTTCACTAAATGGCCCGAGGCCGAAGGTGTTGCTAGAATAACAGAAAAGGCAGCTTGGGATTTCGTATGGAAAAACATCATTTGCCGATTTGGGGTGCCAAAGGTCATCGTCACTGACCACGGCAAGCAATTCGACAGTGCATACTTTCGAGGCAAATGTGCTGAGATTGGGATCGACCTCAGATTCTCGTCCGTTGCTCACCCCCAAAGTAATGGCCAAGTTGAAAGGACTAACCAAATCATTTTGCAGGGACTGAAAACCAAGCTGGAGGAAGCAGAGGGCCAATGGGCATCAGTTCTCCCAGAAGTGATGTGGGCTCAGCGGACCAACACCAGCTCGGCGACGGGAGAATCGCCCTTCGAACTGACCTTCGGCACTCAAGCAGTGCTGCCAGTGGAGATCGGGTCTCCAACCAGTAGAACCCTCCACCATGACCCAGAAATAAACGGAGCACGAATCCGTGAAGAGCTCGACCTCGCCGAAGAGCTCCGAGCTAAAGCTCAAATCAGAATGCTGGCCAGCAAAGCTGCAATGAAAAGAGCCTTTTCCAAACAGGTCAAGCCTAAGCCTATTAAGGTCGGCGACCTCGTACTCAAGAAGGCCATCTTTTTGCCGCGCTCCACTAACAAGCTTTCCCCGACCTGGGAGGGACCCTACGAAGTCATGAAAGAAGTCCGACCCGGGACCTTCTACCTTCGAGACAAGAACGGAAAACTGTTAAAAAATGCATGGCATTCAGAACATTTGAAGCGGTATTTTGTCTAAAAACGGCCCCGAGCCGGAATATTCTGTCAACGGCCCCGAGCCTAATATTTTGTAAGAGGCCCCGAGCCAAAGTATTCTGTAAAGGCCCCGGGCCGAAACATTACTTGTACAAATTCAATACAATGCGATTTTGTAAACTAGTGCAATTCCCGACTTGGGAATAAGTACACAAACCAGCGCAATGCCCGACCTGGGTGCAAATGCTACAACTACAAAATTACTCGAACTCGGATTAAGGCGGTGGCCACGCTTAATCACGAGCAAACGATAAAGTAAACCAGCTCAGACTAAGTTCCAGCTCGGGCATAATCGATAACAATTTGATTAGTTTTGCCAGTTCGGATTAAGTTCCAACTCGGTGCATTCCGGCCTCAGGTCGGTATATTAGCTTGGGTCTAAACTCGAGCTCAATACTTGTCAACATTAGTTTGACCAATTTTATAACGGACTGACGAGTTCGAATTGGTAACCATTATGAGTTGCCCTTATTATACCAGCTCGGATTAGGATGATAAATCATTAATCGCGTCCAGCTCGGTTTATTACGCTTAAGTTTGTATGGTCCATAAAATTGGTCCGACCCCACTTACTTGAGAAAAATTTGCGAAGAGAAAAGTACACGTGTACAAACTCGACCAAAACGCAAATAAAGATAAAATAGACATTTCATTAAAATTAAAAAGTGATTACAAAAGCCCAACTCGGGCGTGATTACAATAACCCGACTCGGGAAGGATTACAAAATCTATTTTTGCGCAGCAGCAGATGTGGTGGCCTCGGCTTCATCCCCAACCAGGTCCAGGCCGTTCTGGACAAACTGGGTAACCTCCTTGGCTTGGGACGTCAGGTCGGACGGAAGCTCGGGGATCTCCCAGAACGCCGGCGGTGGAACCTCCAGGATCTCGATATAGTCGTTCTTGGTTGCTGGGAAGAAGGTCTTCGCTCTCTCCCGAGCTGCGACTTGACCTCGGAAATAGAATTCCATTTCCGCATACTTCGCCATAGCCCCGCCTTCTGTGGCCAACCAATCCACCGCCGCGTCGCTGCACTTGAAGGCCTCCACTGCCTTCTCCCCCTGGGCACCGACCCGGTCCACCAGATCCTTCAACTTAGCCTCTGCCTCCCGTTTCTCTCGCTTATAGCAATCAACGTCCTTGGCCGCGGCTTCGTGTAGGTCCTTCTCCAGGTCCAGCTCTTTCTTCAGGCGGTCTACCTCCGCCGCATCAGCTTTCTGCCTTTGAGCGGCTTCCTCCCTCATGGTTTGGACCTCAGCTCGGGTATCAACATCTCGCTCCTCGAGCTCAACGCAGTGAGTCTGGGCCTTGATAAGGAAGCTTGGGACAGAAAGGATGTGGGACTCGGCCTGTTCAGCAGAAAATAAAACAGTCAGCCGAGCTAAGAGTAAAACCTAACTGGAAATGGTTAAGGACTCACCGTGACTATGGCCGTCCTCAAATCAAGCGAGGGTTGCTCCGCGGGGACCGTCGCCAGCTTGGGGGCGCGGTCCACCTTGGACGCCTCCATGAAGTTTCTGTCGGGGGGGCTCACTTCCGGGGCCTTACCCTTCCCACCGTGCTCGGGCCGAGGCCGCTTTCTGCTCTCGGGTCGGGAGGAAGAGCGCTCCGGGATTGCTACGCCCGAGCCCGATTTCTTTGGCAAAGGGGACCCCGTAGCCCCTCTTGAGGAGACCTCAGGACCGACCTCTCGTCCTTGGCCGCTGGGGCGCTGCCTCTGTCCTTGAGCAGTACCTCCCAGTCCTGACCGAGCCGACGCGTCGCCACTGACCTCACCCTGCCTCCGCACCTGGGCATATGCAAGCTTCCTCATGTCCGCCATATCTGCAAAAATAGAGCAAAGAGGTGAGAATGAGCCGAAGACCCGCCTAAAAGGGCTAACAAACAGAACGACGGGGAGGTCGGACGCCGATCCTACAAACTGACCCTCTTCGGAGCTAGACCCCGCGTCCCTTCTGGGTCGGGAAGCAGGTGGGGGTGATCCCTCGAGAGGTCAGGCTCCCGACCAAATAACTTAGAATCCCAAATTCGCTCCCATTTCAGCACGCTGTCAATGTCTATCAGCATCCCGGGCGCGGGCTTGAGCACTGCAACTTCTCTAAGCTCCTCCTTTGAGAGTTTAGGGTCATCGTTGGCGGTTTTCCTCAGGCTCGGGAGCCAGTCCAGCCTACATCCAGGATTCACAGACGACTCCACCCAGTAATAGTCATTATGCCAGCCCTTGTTAGAGGAGTGCCACTTGGTGAATATGGAGTGGCCGACCCGAGCTGCGAAGTGGAACCACCCTGGCTGCTTCGGGTTGGGTTTGCACACGAAGAAATGTCTGAATCGGCGCAAGGTTGGCTCCACTCCCTTCTCCAAGCAGAACACGTAGAAGGCCACCATTATGGCCCAACCATTCGGTGACATCTGACCCGGGCTGAGCTCGAAATGGTTCAGAATTCCAATGATGAAGCCAGGGAGGGGAAGCTGGATGACGTCGAAGGCCAGATCGTATATGGTGTAGTGGTTGGCTGGGGGGTAACACGCCGATTCTTGCCGACCTGGAACCTTCAGTTTGTGATGCCGGTCAACTGACCAGTTCCTCAGCCTTGCGTTCACCATCTGCACTGTAGAATGGCACTCACGCTTGCAGCAGGCAAACAACTGCTCGATCCTCTTCCCTCGAATTGAAGAAGCGCTGGCTGAAGCCGAGCTCCGAGGTCGAACAGCACTGACTGGGACAGCTTCGATCGGCTCGGTGGCTGAGACCCCGGCTAAAAACTCTTGTGGTATCTCGATGCCCTCCAGTCGATTCAGCGGCTCCTCATCCTCCCCGACATCGAATTCTCCCAGGTCGGCCAAAGGATCCTCTTCTGCTTCCTCTCGCACTAATCTGACCCCAATAACTTGGCAGTCGTCATCGCTCTCCTCGCGATCAAATTTATGAGCCGGCCCTGAGGACGAGCTGGTCCTCTCTCCGCCACGGATCCTATTCGAGGTAGATGCCGAGCTCGACGGACTTTCATCTCCGCCATAAGACCTTACTTCCATAGCCTGAGAATCTTCTGATTCCGACCTCCCCATCCTGCCTACAGCAAATACAAATGTACAGGAATGACTAAAGGGAGTCGGGACGTACCTAGTGCTCTAACTGTGGAGTATGCTGGGTCCGAGTTGAATTATCCCGAGAAGATCCTTTCCGAGCTAGTTGTGTCCGACCACTCTAGTGTCCGACCTGAATTCCTTGGGAAATTGAAAGCGAAGTATGGAGCGAATCTCGAAGAATATGGCCCTATTTATAGGCATCACTGGAAGTCGCCTCGGGAAGCTCAAACGTCGCGTCTCGCCAGAACCGCCAAGTGACATGGCAGCCATCCGTTGGGCATGCACCGCTGACGTGGCCATCCCTACTCTATCGGGATCGGGCACCTACAGCTCGGGATTAACTTCTGACTAGATCTCACCCTCTCGATCTCGACTTGGGGAGGGGGGAATTGATGAGGGGTTCCCTAGCTGATCTAAGTGAGCCGACCATTCCGAGCTGAGACGGGCTAATCCGCGCTCCACTAACAGCGCGTTCAGCTCAATGCCCAACTTAGATGACTGACCCGACCCCGTTGACCCCGACCTCAGTTCCAGCTGTTCCGATGGGACGTAAAGCACTGATGGGACATAAAGCTGCATCGCATTAAATGCCGTCAAACTCAAACTTAGTATAAATAGAGCTCAACCCTCTTCATTTAAGGGATCTCGCTATTAAATACTCTCAACTACTTTACCAGCTCGGGCATACTAATCATTCGCACGCTTGAGGGGAAAATCCGGGTCGCCACCCCGCCTTTTCCTTACTTTCCTTGTGCAGGTCAGATAGCCGACCAAGAAAGTGCAGCTCGGAGGCGGACCTGAGAAGTCCAGCTCGGCTAAAGCAGCTCCCAAATTCAACTGTGAGATTTTCAACTTCGACAATTTCAATTTACATTCCAGCAAAAACAGAAAAATATGGAGGTATCCATTCAAAGTTTTTTACAAAAGAAACAGAATCTCGAACACCCTTTTCACAGAAATTGCATAGCATTCTCGAGAACAGCATGCATTAGAATTGTTAGTCCACAGCCACAGGAAACTATGTATGTTCGCACACAGCTAGATATAAGTGAAGAATGGAATAGTTTAGAACACATTCCCAATACAGATCCAGGTATTTTTTAAGAATCATTGATTTAATTTTAACTTCCAAAGACCTGATTACAAGTATTAACTTAACATGTTATCACCACGCGATTTAGTATTTTAAAGCCATTGATTAGGCTCATATTGTGGCTATGCTACTTTTTTTTTTTTTTTTCTAACCTTCTACCACTACCTGGCCCAACCCCCTTGTTGATATGCTACTTGTTGGACTAAAAGTGTAGGCTTTCCTCATTATCTCATGGTCTTGGACTATGGTTTCACTGTACGTGGCACGACAAGAACGTCACTTCTAATTTGAGGGGAGAGTTTGTAACATTCTATCCCACATTAATTGTATATGGATGTGTCACACCCGAAAACTTCAGACTCGCAAGCAAGATTGGGGTTGTAGATATAAGAAATAACTACTTGCGTCTCTTTCTATTAGTCTAAAATGGTTAACTCAAGTTATCCCTTATATTCACAACACCTACTTATAAATCATGCATATACACTACCTCCTACTAATGTGGGATATTACATATACCCTCGTTCAGGTAGTGGGGCAGGGTATAGGGATAGCTAGCTCCTCCCACCCCAAACTCACTGTTAGGCCAAATGAGCCTAAGAGGGGGAGGGTGAGGGTGAATTAGGCATATTGAAACAAATCATTACTTTAAAAATTACGAAATTCAATTACAATAGTCACTTAGCCAATTTATCAAACACCTAAAAAGCAATGCAAGCTATGGTGTAACTTAAGCAATAAATGCTTGAAAATTTTTCTCAATGCCAATGTATCAAACATATCTTGTGCACTATATGTAATACTTGTGAGTTCAATAATGAATTTAAAACAAGGTATGCAATAAACTTGAAAGTAAAGAGAGAAGGGTAAGAAAGAATAAACACAAGGATTTTTAGGTGGTTTGCTAATTTACATCCACCACATAAGGTCTTCTCCCCTTAGGATTTTCACAAACTCCACAACAATGGTTCTTCAAACATTGGTGAAGTACAAACTTATAACTTTAAAACCTCTCTTAAGTCCACAAGAGATCCAAGCTTCTTCAAATGTAGGTGAAGCTCAGGCCTACTACAACTTGTATCCTTTGAGTCCACAAAAGATTTTTCTATAGTCTTCTCCTTTACATGGATTCACTCAAACTTATTCTAAAGCCCCAAGAATGTTTACCATACAAAGATTTGAGAATAGAAAGATTGATACAATGATAACTCATCAATGAGTAGATTATATAATTGAAGCTCTTGAATACTCAAAGATTTACAAGTATAAGCTCAAACTCGGAGGATTTTGATGTTTTTGATCAATAATAAAAGCTTAGCATTAATGAAAATGCTGTAGAAGATGTTTGAGATAAAATGAGTGATGTTTGGTATAAATAGACAATGTTCCAACATTGAAAAATGACTATTTTTTTAAACTTCTGTCAAAGCCGGTTGAGGAGACCATTTGAGCTACTCGCCTGACTTTACTCAACCGGCATTTCCAAATCACGTTGGTTGAGGAAGCCAGTTGATCTACTCGATCGGCTTTACTCACCCGGCATTTCCAAAATATACCTACTCGTTAAATTTTTACCCAAAATCAAATCTTTTGAAGATGAAACATTGAGATACTTGAAGACTACTTCTTCAAAAGAGTTTTTTAACTTTTTCAACGTCTCATAACATTTTATAAAATATAGAGGAAGGATTAAAACCGATTTCTATAATTTCAAGAGTTTAAAATAAATTTTCAACCGAAAATCCAACAAATTTTCAACCGAAAATCAATCTTTTGAAGATAAATCATTTGAACCTTTTAAGAGCAATTCTTTAAAGATATTTTTCCTAATTAACCTCAAATCCTTTTCAAAAGCCCTTGAGGAAAGATTTAAAATTATTTTTGAGAGATTACCAGGAGTTTATGCCACACAAATACAAATCTAAGGCAAACGACATTTAAAGTTGCTACTCCTTATGTCACTACATCTCCATCTTTATAACACCACTTTATCTTCATGCCTTCAAGTCTCGATTTTTTAAGATCTTCATTTCTTCAACTCTTTAAGACTTCATTTCTTCATGCTTGTGGAGAACAATATAATTGCATTCTTCAATTCGATCTTCTCAATGGCCAACACAATTTTGCGTATTCTTAATCTTATAACTCTATTTTTATTAATCTCATTATCTTCTTTGTTCTAGATATCTTCCTCTTTCAACACCAAGCATTCACAACATACATTTAATGCACAAAAGTCAATAAGTGTGTATTTAAGATATAGACATATTTAATCTCACAAATTTGGTAAATTCAATTCAATTGAATACTTTCATTTGACCAATACTATTCTCTTCTCTATGCAAGTTATTCACCTAATTCCAATATTTGGCTCAACTCGATATGCATATTTTAATCTTATGAGCCGTAAGTGTAAGTTTAATCATATAAACATATAAATCCAATCACACTTGATAAATCCAATTTTCCTTGATTTGTTATCATCAAAATCATATATTTAAAAAAAATGCAAATAATATCCCCATTTTTTATGATAACAAATCACTCTATACTATAACGACAATAATATACCATTTAATCACACCATAACAAGAATATGGAGTCTTTGAGACGTGACTCTCCTTGATATTATGAATTCAATACAGTATGTGCCAAGTGAGTAGCATTTAAACAATAAAGCACATGTGGAGTCTTTGATTACTCCCCCTCAAATAATGCATACACACATTGTGTATATAAACAAGTTTAATCTCATACATTAATATGTTAGTTGTCATCAAAACCTTGAAAATACCCTTGGTATGAAACTTTAGGATTAACACTCTTCCTTTTTTTGATGATGACAAACTATTGATATCTTTCAATAATTCCTCCCTATTAATATGTGTTAAAACGGTGGCCCGTATTTGTTGTGTCCAATAGGCCAAAGCCCACGAGCCCATTACCTAAAACCTTCCTAGAAGGTTGTAGGTGGAGTTGGTAGGTGGATGTGGAAGGTGGAGCTTGTTACATCTATATAATGAACTATTTGGCCTTGTATCAAGTGTATTAAATATTGAGTGCATACACGAGTGATAGGTGAGACATTGTTGTAAGAGTGATCTCTTGTATTTTTTCATCATATTGTGAAAGTTATTCTCATGTTGCCCGTGGACGTAGGCTTTAGGCCGAACCATGTAAAATCTATGTGTCATTTTTCTTGCATTATTCTGTGTTACAATCACACTTCACACAAAAATTCCCCCTCTATTACCAACAAACTGGTATCAAAGCTAGTGGGGGGTGAGATTTTGCCTCTGTTATGTATTTGAACCAGATTTGAAAATTTTTCAAATTGCTACAGTACCCGAAAATTGAGTCTCCAAGATCTACATCATTCGGTTGATCCAATCATAGTGTCGGAATTCTCTCAGCGAGGGGAGCATAACCAAACCTGCGGCGTCGTCGTTCGATGCCAGAGTTGGCTGAAAATTGAGCTCAAAGTTGACGAATTTTTTGAGAAGCTCGTGCACAGTGATTGTGGTTTCAAATACATGATTTGAGCACACCATTGCATCCATCTTGACAAGGCGAAGCTGTTTGTGGGTGTCGTGCAGTCTGCGGCTAGCCAAAATCATGCCAGAGAAGAAGAAGGTAGAGGTTCGTGGTTGGTCAGAAATTCTGGGCATAGGCCAGAGGTCTGATCAGAAATATAACACCACCAGGACGTTCTACATTAGACGAGGATTCCAACGGTATATTATTGGTAAAAATTGGACGGTCGGATCTAAGATACGAGCGAGTCAAGATTCGAGTCAATAAGGAGATCCAGATATATGGTTGTGATTTGGTGTGATGCGGTGTACGAAGTTTTGGTGCACCTTCACTTTTGATTGGTCCATCAATTGTGTTTGATTTGGTGTAGTGTAGTGCATAGTAGTTTGATGAGCTTAAGTGTTGATTAGATAGATTTAAGGGGTGCAAGTCAAGTGTTTTGTGCAAGGTGGAGCTATTGTGAGCTCGGGTTGACCGTTGACTTTACTGTTCACTATTCACTGTTGACTGGTATTGTTCACTATCCATTGTTGATTGGGCACTGACTTTGACCGGGGTTGACCAAAAGTTGATCAAGGTGTTTCCAAGGTTTTCAGATGTGATGAGTCCCAATTTGCGGTCTGTTTTGTCAAATTCCTTCTTGAAGTGTGTTTTTTGAGTAAACAAAGATGGCTTCAACGTTAGGAAAGTTTGAAATTGAGAAATTTGACGGGAAAGCCAATTTCAGTTATGGAGGATCAGATTCAAGGCTTTCATGGTGATGCAAGGACTTTGGAAAATCATTGAGAAAAAGGTTCCAGAGGAGCTAAAATCAGAGGAGAAGGAATAGTTAGAAGATAGAGCCATTAGTGCAATACACATGAGTGTGTCAAACAATGTATTGTAGGAGATTATTGAGAGGACTATGACAGTCGAGGCTTGGGAGGCTATGAAGAATCTGTATGCATCAAAATCTCTTATAAATCGGCTTTACCTGAAGAAGAGATTATACAATCTAAGAATGAAAGAAAGTGCGCCAATCAAAGAACACATTGATGAATTCAATTAAATTATTATGGCATTGAAGGACATTAGTGTTAAAATAGAAGATGAAGATCAATCTCTTATCCTGTTATGCTCTTTACTGTCCTCGTATTCAAATTTTGTAGATACTATATTGTATGGTAAAGATAAAACTAGTTTGGATGATGTGAATGTTTCACTTAAATCTAAAGACCTTTAGAAACATCTCTCGGGCAATAGAGAAGAAGTCTATGGGGAGGGCTTGGTGAGTAGAGGGAGAACACAAAATAGAGAAGGGTCTTCGGGTAAAAAAAGAAAAGAAAAGTCAAGTTCAAAATCAAGAGGGAGAAAAATACGATACTTTGAGTATGAGGAACTAGGTCATATTAAGAAAAATTGTGCAAAGAGAAATGGTAAAAATGTTGAGAGTTTAGCAAATGTAGTGGACACTGTTTGTTCTGAAGGAGAGATTTCTAGTAGTACAGGTGATGTTTTGTCTGTCAGTATAGGACAATGGAAAAAATAGTGGATTCTTGACACAAGTGCCACTTTCCATATGTATCCTAGGAAAGATTGATTTTCTACTTATTCTGAAAAGAGTGGGAAAGTCTTTCTAGGCAATAACCTCACATTAGAGGTAGAGGGAACCGACATTGTGAATATCAAGATGTTTAATGGCATTGCTAGATCTTTGGAATGTTGGCATGTCCTGGAGCTGAAGAAAAACCTAATTTTTCTTGGTTGTTTGGAGTTCTTAAAGTGACGAAGGTTTCCATTGTGCCCTTGAAAGGGAACTTGACAGGTAGACTATATGTTCTTCAAGGAAGTACAGTCATAAGTGTTGCAACGGTTGCATCCGACAGAAGTGATGATAACACTACAAGGTTGTGGCACATGAGATTGGGCCACATGAGTAAGAGGGGGCTGACAAAGCTGAGCAAAAAGGATTTGTTTTGTGGACAAAAGACGAGAAAAATCAATTTCTGTGAGCATTATATCCTCGAAAAGCAAACCAGAGTACAGTTCAGCAAGGCAAAACAAACAACCAAAGGTACAGTTGATTACATCAATTCTGATCTTTGGGGTCCTAACAAAGTTCCTTCTAAGGGTGGTGCCAGGTACTTCATCACATTCATTGATGCATTCTCTCAGATGGTTTAGGTGTATTTTCTTAAAACAAAGGATGAAACATTGCCAACATTTGTCAAGTGGAAGACGTTGATCGAGAAGCAAACTGGTAAACAAATCAAGCGTTTTAGGTCTAACAGTGGGTTAAAATATTGCAATAAAGGGTTTGATGGGTTCTGTACAAAAGAAGGCATTATGAGACACCACACAAGCACAGGAACAACACAACAGAACGGGGTCGCATAACGCATGAACATGACTCTTTTGGAGAAAGCTCAATGCATGCTCTCTCATGCTGGCTTGAGTCAAGACTTTTAGGCTAAAGCAGTCAGTACAACGTACTACTTGGTGAATCGGTTTCCATTCACAGCTATTGGATTGAAGACTCCTATCGAGTTATAGTCTAGTAAACTTGCTGATTACTCTCAATTGGGGGTATTTGGTTGCCCTGCATATGCTCACGTGAAGGATGACAAGCTTGAGCTGAGGGCAAAGAAATGCATATTCCTAGGCTATGCATATGGAGTAAAAGGCTACAAGTTGTGGTGCACAGATAAGAAGACTCTAGGTTTCCTCATCAGCAGAGATGTCATATTTCATGAGTCTACTTCACTAGACCAGGCAAAGGATAAGGCAGTAGCTGATACAGACCACGGTGTCAGAGATCAGGTGGAGCTACAGGTTAATGCTCTAGATATTCCATGCAGTAGCAGTAGTTTAGTTTAGCCAACTCAGTAGAGTGAGGTACATGAGGAGGATATACCTGAGGAACAACAATACAGTATTGACATTTGGAGGGAAAGAAGACAGCTCAGAGAACCTCAGAGGTATGGATATGTTGATATAGTTGCTTATGCATTGTCAGTTGCAAAGACAACTGAGGCGCATGATCCGAGTTCTTACAAAGAGGCCATATCTGGTACAGATGCAGCTTAGTGGATAGGTGCCATGAGTAAAGAGATTGAGTCTCTTCAAAAGAATCAAACTTGGAAGCTTGTTAAATTGTTGGAGGGATAACATGTTGTTGGATGTAAATGGGTTTTTAAGAAGAAGGAATATATTCTAGGGGTTGAAGGACCACATTACAAGGCTCGTCTGGTGGCAAAAGGTTATACTCAAAGGGAAGGTGTTGACTTCAATGAAGTGTTCTCTCTAGTTGTCAAACATAGTTCCATCAGAGTGTTGCTTGCCTTGGTTGCTCTTTATGATTTGGAACTTGAGCAGCTTGATGTGAAGACGGCGTTCTTATATGGTGATCTTGAAGAGAAGATTTACATGAGTCAGTCGGAGGGGTACATTGTTCCAGGAAGGGAGAACTATGTTTGCAAATTGAAAAAATTGTTGTATGGGTTGAAACAATCACCTTGGTAGTGGTATAAAAGGTTTGACACCTTTATGACAAGTACGGGATACACTAGAAGTGCTTATGATAGTTGTGTGTATTTCAGAAAGCTTCCAGATGGTTTGTTTGTGTATTTGTTGTTGTATATTGATGACATGCTTATTACTGCTAAAAGTATGTTTGGTATTGACAAATTGAATAAACAACTTGGTGATGAGTTTGAAATGAAGATTCTTAGAGCAGCTAAGAAGATTCTTGGTATGAAGATTCACAGGGACAGAAATGCTAGAAAACTATTCTTGTCTTAGCAGAGATATGTTGAGAAAGTGCTTAAGCGTTTCAATATGCATGAAGCTAAACCTGTGAGCATTCCACTTGCAGTTCATTTCAGATTGTCTACCAACTTATCACCTAAGACCGAGGAGGAGGTAGAACATATGTCTCGTGTTCCATATTTGAGTGATGTTGGTAGTCTAATGTCACTCGGCCTGACATTTCCCATGCAGTAAGTGTTGTTAGCAGGTACATGGCATCGCCTGGAAAAGAACATTAGAATATAGTGAAATAGATACTCAGATATTTGTGAGGCACTACAAATGTTGATCTGATGTTCAGTAGAATGACTGAAGATCATTCTAGTCTTATGGGTTATTCTAATTCAGATTTTATGAGTGATCTTCATAAAAGGAGATCTCTAACGTGTTACTTGTTTTCTCTCTCTGGATGTGTTATCAATTGGAAAACAACATTGCAAACTACAATTGCATTGTCTACTATTGAGGCAGAGTATATGGCAGTTGCAGAAGTGATGAAGGAGGCTATATGGTTGCATAGTCTAGTTCATGATCTAGGATTGCATCAAGATCAAGGTATTGTGTTTTGCGACAGTTAGAGTGCAATCCATCTTACTAAGAATCAGATGTATCATGAGAGGATGAAACACATTGATGTCAGATAGGATTTTATCAGAGATGTTATATCACAAGGTATCGTATCGGTGCAGAATATTTCTACACATGAGAATCCAGCAGATATGATGACCAAGGTAATTCCTGTTAGCAAGTTCAGGCATTGCTTGGACTTGGTTGGTATTTGTAGTGCGCAACAATGAGCCCTGATGGGAGAATACTGGCAGCGGAGAAGATATATGATGATTGGATCAAATATGGTACGATCCAAGGTGGATATTTGTTGAAACGGTGGCCCGTATTTGTTATGTCCAATGGGCCAAAGCCTACGAGCCGATTACCTAGAACCTTCCTAGAAAGTGGTAGGCGGAGTTGGTAGGTGGATATTGTAGGTGGAGCTTGTTACATATATAACGAGCTATTTGGCATTGTATCAAATGTAGCAAATATTGAGTTCATACACAAGTGATAGGTGAGACATTGTTATAAGAGTGATCTCTTGTATTCTTTCATCATATTGTGAAAGTTATTCTTCTGCTACCCGTGGACGTAGACTTTAGGACGAATCACGTAAAATCAGTGTATCATTTTTCTCGCATTTTTCTTTAGTTTAATCACACTTCACACACAATTACCCCCTCTGGTACTAATAATATGCCATGGGGTTTTGCAACAAATACAATAACTTTTAAAGCATACAACACACATGTTGCACATCATATTTTTCTCCCCTTTTGTCATTAATAAAAAACAAATAATCTCAATAAGGAAGTATATGCACATATACCAATAAAGCATCAAACAAGTAAACATATAAGCCTATTTCTCTTTTTCTCTCTTTGGCATAACAATGCACAAAACATATATTTACTTTGTTAAATTTCTTCTTCTTTGTATGCATTGCGATCACTCAATGTTTCTTTCCTCCCCCTTTGGTATTCAACCAAACCATATACCAAATTCATAGTAATCTAAGAAAACAAACAACATCTAAGGCATTGATAATCAAATAGGCTCCAAACGTATTCAAATACTGCCACATAAAAATTTTATTGCATTCATCCTTTGGTATGATTATCAAATTGTCAAATACATTTGGCATTTCATCCATATAGAAATTCATAATGTTTATATAGGAAAACCATTTTTGTCCATCAAAAGTTTTCTTCCACTCATGGTTATCAAATTCCATATTTCATTTTCTCCTTGGTGACATTTCATATCAAGTTCACTTGTTCTTCTCCTCTTTTATCATTAACAGACTATATGTATGCTTAGGAACAAGAAGTAAGACCAATCATAGAGCAAATATGTGATAAAAGTCAATTTACAAGATTTGGCTCAAGAGATTCTTTAAAAGTTATGAGAGACAGTTTAGAGAAGGCCATTATGGTATGCATGTCCATCAATATTTTTCTCCCCGAAGTACATTTCTCTATATAAGCACATGTCATATCCCATACAATCAAAGCTTTCATGTAGACACTTTTCTTCAAAATATTCATCTCAAGTATGTTTATGTTATCCTCACTTAAGTATACAACATATGCTAGAACCAAATATCCCAAGGTATGATAATCCAAGAAAGAACAATATGCATTATAAAAAGAGATAAAACCAAGTATGTTGAACAATGCAATAGTCTATAAAAAATCATGATAATCATTTAGTATGTATGATGGAGAGGCATTTGAAATTTCTTGTTCAATATTTTCATCAAATCTTTGATCCAATTTAAAAATAAGAACATAAGCACATAACAAACATTACATTGGGTTTAGAGTTAATTGAATATAATAGATTACTGCACATACCTCTATATTTCTTTTCATCAACCAATTTACCTTATCTCATTTTTGTAGAGCTTGGTTGGTACATCAGTTGGAGTCTCAATTTTCTTTCCCTCACAAAGGCCAAACTTCTTGATTAGTTCTTTTGTGTACTTGGCTTGATTGGTGATATTCCTTCTTTTATTTGCTTTGTTCAAGTCCAAGGAAGAAGTTTAACTTTCCCTTGCTCGTTTCAAATTTTTGTGTAAACTATTAAAGAAACTCTTACAAAATGATATAGTTTTATCAATATCTAAATCATACGAAATCAGCCAATAGCAAGCATAACAAACATGTTAATTTCTAAATCACATCATTCTCAATAATTTGTTCAATGTTTCCCTACCATTGGTAAACGTGGATATCATTCCTTGAAGTTCTTCAATGATTTTTTCTTAATGCTCAATTTATTCTTCAAATGAAGCTATATCATGCAAGTCTTCTAAAACATATAATGTCATTTCTTTTTTGGCATCAAAAGTTCATGTTGATTTATGCTTTCAACCCATTTCTTTCTTCTTATACTTTCAATTAAACATGCATAAAATCAAATTTAAATCAAGAGATGTATCCCATGCATCATATATGTCTTTCAACACTTCAATCATTGATTTCATACTTGTAATGATTTTCACATTTATCCATTCATTTTCTCCCTTGAAATGTCAACATCAAGAATGGTTTAATGCAAAGCATTCAATTTTTCCTTCCTAATGTAACAAGAATTCATGTAACATATATGTAACAATCATATTAATTACAAACTTTTTCAAAATGAACACATTTTTAATTAAATTTTAGCATTCCTCATATATTCTATTCAAAGTCATTTTCTCCCCAAGTCAATGACAAAATAATATCAATAAGGGCTAATGAGATACAGAGTGTTGTCATTCATTCATTCAAATCAAATCTAATAAAAAAAATGAACAAAAGTAACCCATTAAGTGTGAGACGGGTGTTGAAAATTTCTAGTTCTCGTCTTCTACCACTAGAAACTAAGTCCTATTCTTTTTTTATATTTTTTGTTTCTTGCGTAAATAAGGCATGGATATCATCAAAATCATCCTCAACCTTACTTTCAAGTTCATACTCTTCTCCATCAATGTTCATTTCATCTCCCTCAAATGATAACCCTTTTTTTATTATTTTCTCTAATATTATCTTTTAACATTCTTTGGAAGACCTCAAATTCATTTTCACTAATATGTCTTCCATTGCACCAACATATTCCTATCCTATTGGATGTACCTCATGTTCAAATACCACGTATGGCTTAACTTATCCAATTGAATCAATTATAAGACAATGAAAAATTCTAGCCAAGATATTTCATAAGTGCATATCATTCCTAGGCTTCAACATGAAGCATGTGATGTATTCTAAAATTGATTTTCCTATTCTTATAAACAAAAATTCTTATCACAAAGGTTTATCCTATCCTCATTTGTCACCTTGATAAGAATATATCACATTTAGCATTATCCTAAACTTGGAAAGTAAGAAGTTTCATATTTTCCTTTATTCCCTTTTCTCTTTTCAAATTTAAAAATTTCTCTTCAAGTATTCAAATCATCAAGTTCATGATGTATATATGAGTCATGTATCTTCAAAAATGACATGATATAGCAATGCATGTAACATCTCAAGCATGAATTCGTCAAAATAATTGGCATAAGCATTTTCACTCAATCATCAAATAATGCATCATCATTTTTATTTTCAATCACACATGTATGATGTCACATAGTTGACTAAGAAAGCTGAATTTCAAACCATTCTCAAGAAGTATATTATGGAAATAAACTTTTTGTTATCGATGCTTCCACTTTCTTATGATCTTGCCTTTTGTAAGTTGTATTACCTTCATTTTTGTTGTTACTCATTTGACAATCCTACAACAAATAATGGCAAAATCTAGGTACCCAACTTTAATTGGGTCCTTGAAGGTTAGTTTCATTTGTTATGGTTTTAACAAAAGATTTGTATTTTAGACACTATAGAACTTTTGTTTCTCTATCTAGCAACTTTCTATAATGGCAATGCAATGCAATATATCCTTTTCTAGCACAATATGTACATGAATATTGAAGTGTTTTAAAAGTAGATTGCTATATTTGAACTTGAAGTTTTGAAAGAATGAGTTTTCAAAATCTTTTGATTGTTATATGGTTTATGTCCTATATCTTTTGGTTTAAATGTCATATTTTGTGAATCATGTATAACATTTAAGTTTTCTTTCCCTTTGCTAGATTTTGCTAAATTCACATTTAGTTCATCATTTACCTTCAAACAAGAAATTTTATTTTCTTCCACTTTATTTGTTTCAATCAAAGATGTATTTTTCATTTCAAACTCATGGTTTGCCTTAACAAGTAATGTAATTTTCTTTTCTAAACAATCGTTTTCTGTTGAAGCAAGTTTTAGTTGTTCATAAAGATTTTTATTTTAAGATAATGTCAATGCTAAGTCATCATGCATTTTGGAAAAAGTCTTTTACGTTTCAAACATTGTAAAATCTTCTTCACAAGGTAATAAACTACTAGAAGTAGAAGAAAGGCATATCTCTTTATCCATTGCAATGAAGTATACAACATTTTTTTCTTGTTCTTTTTATTCCTATCTTCTCATTCTCTTTCTTGATACAATTCCTCAATAAGTTTCTATATCTCATGAGCAGAAACGCATTTGTAAATTTGGCTAAACTCTTTGTCATTTAATGCACAATAGAGAAAATTCATGGCTTAGAAATTTTTGGTTAACTTGGCAAATGTCTTGCTCAGTTAACTCATCATTGACTTCATATGACCCACTTTTAATAATTGTCGACAATGTATAGTGCACTGGTTGAATATATATTTGCATATTATTCTTCCAACACATAAAATTTGTACCTCTGAAAAGTAATGGTCTATCAATTGAATATCCTCCCATAAGAGAAGTGTTAGCCTGAAGGCCTTAATCTTATGTTTTAATGCTAACTAAATCTTGATTATGAAATTGCTCTATTGACTAATCATATCTTGTAATGAGTTCATTTTTTGAGAATTAGTCAAAGCTTGAAGGATATTCAATGTATTAAGCAAACACATAAGGATTGGAGTGATAATCAAGCTCATGGAAAGTGATGATCAAACAAATGACATCCTTTAACTAGAAGATCAAATCACTTTAATGGTCAAGATCTATGAAGATTCAAGATGTGAACATCCTAGCTAAGATCTTGTCCTAAAGAAGGAAGATTGAAAAGATAATCAAAGCACTTTGTGAATATCAATGTTATACAATCTCAAGAGTGCCAAACAAGTTCAAGATACTAATCAAGCTCAAATTCTATGGTGGTAAGGATCCAAGATGATTCAAGTATGATATTCCATAGAGATCTCACCATGAAGATTGAAAGTCAAAGATCAAAGAAAGAGTTACAGGGATAGAGACGTGGCGACATAAGGGGTAGCGACTTGAAAATACCGATCGTCTAAATATTTCCTTAAGAGTTTTGAAAAGCTTTTGATAAGTTAAATGGGTTAGAACATCTTTTGAAGAAATACTCTTAAAAGGTTTAAATATTTTATCTCCAAAAGATTGATTTTTCGGTTGAAAATTTGTTTTAAACTCTTGATTGTAAAAATTGGTTTTAATCTTTCATCAAAAATTTAGAAAATGTTTAAAAGTGTTAAAAAGGTTGAAAACTCTTTTGAAAAGTGTTCTTGAGGTGTCAAAATATTTTACCTTAAAAGATTAAATTTCGGTTGAGTTTGTCTCAAATAGAAAAAATATGGAAATGTTGGTCGACCGCCTCGACCGGGACCTAGCCCGGCTTAATCATCTGAATTTTGTAGATTATGTCAAAAGAGCAATGCCAGTCGATGTCATCGCCTGATTAGTCTCCTGGCTTTGGCTGAAGTTTGAAAAAATAATCGTTAGAGAGTCGTTGTTTTCTTGTTCTTTTTACATCAAACCAACCCATTTTATCAAACAACTCTTCCAATCAATCTCTACATGTTCTAAGCTTACATTTTTTATTCAAAGCATCAAAAACACCAAGCTTGAGCTATAACTTGCATTATCTATTAAGCATTCAAGAGTTTCAATTGCATTATCTACTCATTGAAGAGTTTTGATTATTCTTCATTGTATTATCTTTCAAACACTCAATATTTGTATTGTATACATTCTTGGGCTCTTGATTAGGATTGAGAGAATCCTTGTAAAAAGAAGAGTATGGGAAAATTCTTTGTGGACTCAAATGGAGAGGATAGTAGGTTTGAGCTTCACCTACATTAGAAGAAGCTTGTGTGTGTCTTGTAGACTCAAGATAAGGTTGTAAAGTTGGTTTGTGCATCACCAACATTTGAAGAAGCAACAACTAATGGAGTTTGTACAAATCCTAAGGGGAGAAAGACTTTAGGTAGTGGACTAGGCCTTCGGGAGTTTGAACCACTTGAAAATACCGAGTTTGATTTCTCTTTTCCTACTCTATTTATATTCATTGTCATATATATATATATATATATATATATATATATATATATATATATTGTGTAGAGTAATTATTTTGCTCTTGTGTATGATTTTATTCATCATAATATCTCTTATCAAGTTGTTCACACAAGGTGTTCAATAAATTATCTCAAAGAGATTTTGTGGGTTGTAGTAAAATTTTAAATAGCAATGCTTTGCTATAATATTAATTCACCCCCTTCTTGAGATTATTTTCCACTAACAAGTGGTATTAGAGCTAGAGCAGTACATACAGTTTAATCGCTAGTAAAGTGAAAGATCATGGCAATTACTTCTACATGTCCTCATATTGAAGGATCTTCAATTGATATGCCTATATTGTTTATAGGAAGAGAGTTTATGAGGTGGAAGAATCATATGGCAACATATATTCAATTTGTAGACTACACGTTGTAGAATATTGTTGAGCATGGGCCATAAAAAGTAGAAGATGAGCCAACTGAATGTTCAAGCTATACACATCCTCTATTGTGCATTCAATAATGATGGATTTGAACAAATTCAAGAATGCACATCTGCCCATGAGATACAGAATCTCCTTGAGGAACTATATCAAGAGCACAAATGAGGTAATAGATGAGAAGAAAAAGAAAAAGAAAATGTTGCATGCTTTGTTACAATGGATGAAGAGATAAATCTATCTTATAAATCTTATTTCTCTTCATCTAGTAACAATGATCTTACAGTGGATGAATTGGAAGAAACCATTTCTAATGTGTATAATGAGTTAATATGTGTTACATCTATAAATGAAAACTTTCTTGAAGAAGTGGAATATGCTTTACTTGAGATAAATCAACTTAAAAAGAAAAATGTCCTAATTGAAGTTAATCTTGAACTTGAAATGGATGATTTGGCCTTAACTGATCAAGGAAAAGTATTTGAAAATGAGATGTTATGGTTGGAAAAGAGTTACAATGAAGTGGATGATAAAATGACAAATTTTTATGAAGAAAAAGAGAATTTAGGTTTTATGCATGACATAAATAACATGATAGACAAATTGGATGATTTAAAATATAGACCATGTTCCAAACAAAAGGATTTGAAAATTTTTTCTATCAAAGACCCATGTTCAAATGTGAAATCTTTTTCCAAAGTGCATCTACATGCTTTCATATATTATGATAAAATAGAACAATTTGCATCATGGTTTCACAATTTGACATTTCTTGATGATGAATCCAAAGTTCTATGGTGCTTAAAACACAAATGGATTGTTAAAGCCACAATAAATGATACTAAGCTTCAAGGACCCAATTAAAGTTGAGAACCTAGATCTTGCTATGATTTGTTGTAAGAATGTCAAAGCAACACCAAACAAAATGGTGATGCAACTCATAAGAAAGGCAAGATCTTTAAAATAAGGAAGCATGGGTAGCAGTTATCATGTGTTCATTATATACTTCTTATGAAGTGATTTTTTTATTTTGATCCCAAGGTTTGATAATTATGTGCTTAAGTGTTACTTAATAAGCCTATATGTGAAGTATGCTTTGATGCATCATATTAGAAGATACATGTTTATACTTCATGAACTTGATAATGTGAATGCTTGTTTGGGATACAACTCATTATTCTTTGCAATGCTTGAGTTGAAATGTTGTTTTGATACATCAAATGCTTTTTCTAGATTTCTTAAGTTAAACATGATATACTTGAATTTACCTATAAAAGAAAAAAAAATTGGGGAAAGAGTAAATTAAATATTCAACCTTGATAACCATAAGAGAAATGACATAACATGTTTTTCTTCCTGATTTAAATGTCATGTCTATACTTAGAGAACAAATAGAGCATTAAAGAGATAAAGTAGAAGACTTCAAGGAATACTAACCACACTTGTCACGCCCCGATCCGACCTCGCCAGGAACCAAGACAACAAACAACTGTACATAGTCATTAATCACTTGTACAATAATAAACTTAACAAATAATGGTGATTACACACACAAAAAAATAACCTGGAAGACCTATTTTATGCATGGGCACGATAAATTCACATTTTTAGTAATTTTAACCCATCAAATCATGTATATTACATTATTATTTCAAGCTTAATTGTATATTTTACACAATTTTAGTGCAATATAGGTTTTGAAGAAGAAATAGCAAAAAATGGCCACAAAAACCAACATTCGGAACAAGAAATTCAGTGTAACACTAGAGAAGAATGGTAGAACAACTTTAAAACGATCAAATTGAGATTGAATTTGGCCAAACCGAGTGCAAAAACGGATTCAGGACGCTGAAAAACCTTGAAATAGACCTGGTCAACTTTTTGGTCAACAGTCAAAGTCAATGGTCAATGGTCAAAGTCAACCGAGCTGGTCAAAGTCAATGTTCGGAGTCATAGTTCACCTACCACACCCAGATGTGCGCTCGAGCGCCCATTTTTCTCGCTCGAGCGCCCTTTTTTAGAAATGGAAGACAAGTGGTAGACAAGGCGTACAAGGAAAAAGACAAAAAAATAATAAAAAAATTCATAACGTAGATAGGCGCTCGAGCACCCAAAACTGGCGCTCGAGCGCCCACCTACTAGACTGCCTATAAATTCAGCAAATTCTCTTATTTCAGAGACACCGAATTGCATCGGTTTCGCACCGGTTCAATTCCTCTCATTTTTGCTTTGTAGTTTTTAGTTTTTTTAAACATTTTTAGCTTAGGAGTAGGTTAGTTTAGTTTAGTTAGGGTCCTAAAATAAGGGTCGGGCTTAAGGATTAACGTCATAGCTTCAGAGAAATCGAGCCAGCTAAATCAAGACGTGCTTAAATTCGGTAACTTTTATTCTTGATTTTAATTTCCGTTTTGTAAATCTAATTATGACACTTTAGACCCTTATTTTTGGAATGATAAATAAGTGAGGATATTTTTTTGTATATATTTAGATTTAGATTAATTCAAGTCTCGTATTCTTTAATTACTTAGTATTATCTATTAATTATATGTATAATTGTAGTTATAATATAATTAATTGAGAATATATATACGCTCGGTTTTATAAACCAATGGCAATACGAGACTACCGCGGACAGAATTAGATAGGTTGTACCAGTACCTCAGGGGTACATAAGTAAAAAGATTAATTGAGAGGTTGGATATTGTTAGGTTGTATCAACATATTCAGTCTTGTTAATTAATTAGTCCTATTACTTACGTATCTAAGGCTAACTTCAGAAGTGGGAGTTTGTAGCCCTATTTCTTGAATTATTTATTTTTTTAATTTAAATCTATAATATTATACTTAAATACTCTGATCGAATTTATCATTCCAAATAATGGACCCGCTAAATTGAATTAACCACTCCTGGACTAAATTATTTTAGTTTAATACCGTACCTTTGGATATTTTATGGACCTTTGGATACTTTATGGACCTCTGGACTTAATCAAACTTATCTGTGACGGGAGATAGTAAAAAAAATTATAAACTAAATTCTTAACTTGAAACCATTAATCTCAATCTCCATGGATTGACCCTCTATTCGTCACAACTAGAGGCAATTAAAAGTAAGTAATATTTTCAATCATTTAACCTTACTATTTTTTATTGTAAAACGACGCGATCAAAATTTGACGCCGTTGCCTGGGATTGGCATTCAACTTTTCATGTAAGAGTTTAGTTTATTGTATATAACTCAATCCTTGTAAATTTGTATATAGAATTATTTTTTTTAGTTTTGTATATATAGTGTTGTTTTAAATTTCTAGTATTTTTTTTTCTTTTTATAAATAAAAAATTCTCAAAAAAAAGGTAAAAAAAAATTATTTCTTAAGAAAAAAAAATATTTTTATTTATTTTTTAGAAAGTTTGTTCTTTACCTTTTCAAACAACTTGCTATAAATTACATATTCTTGAACCCCAGAAAATAGTTTAAATGGTCTGGGTAGTTGAATAATTTTTTTTTAAAATAAAAATAAAAATAATGATAAAATCACCCCAGGTAAAATAATTTTTACCCCAACCATATCATTTCCCTATTTAATCTCTCATTGCTTCTTCTTTCACCGCCACTCCATATCTTTCTTCAAAAAAATAAAAAATTCTTTCAATTTCACAATTTTTCATCCAAAAAAAATGGGAGTCGCTCGACAGGTTGATGCCGATTTTGCTCATGTTGTAATAATTATTGAATGTGCATGCATCATTCTTCTCTTTCTGGTTTATATCCTAATCAAGATTGGAAATTCAGTCGATTGAGTTAGAAGATTGCAGAATGTATAATTTTTGTTTTGACATGTAATTTTTGGAGTGTTTTGTAATTTTTAAAAGCATGATGTAATTAGAAAAATATTTTACAAGTGTGTGTATTTAAATTTTCAATTTTTATTATGAATTAGTATTTTCGTGTGTTTATTTTTCTCTTGTACCAATTTTATTTTATGTAAATAAAAAGCTTGATCTTGTAGAAAATAGGTTTGAGGAAGATTATATCTTCCTATTTTATGATTTTGCAAAAATATTTAATTAAAAAAAAAAGTCAGGAAGACCACGATCGAGCACGCCTAATCCTCCGCTCGAACGTAGTCAACCATAGCAGAAGGGTTTTAAAACCCTACTTTCTTCCTTCTTCCCTTCATTCTTCTTCACCGCCACCTTCACTCTCCACTCTCTCTAAAAAAAATTTCTTTCATTTTCATTTTTTTACTCGGCTGCATCATGATGTTTGGGACTCTCACGGATGAACAATTTGTCATGGTTGTGTTCACATTTGGAAGTGCACTAATCATTTATCTTTTTCTTATATATCACTTTATCAAGTAGGATCATAGGCGTGTTGAGTAGAAAGAAAATGTTCTTGCATTTTCAAGATTAAGAGATAATCTTAAGTTGTTGTACTTTTCATTTTATTATTTGTATTGTTTTAATGGTTAATAAAGTGTCGTTTGTTTTACAATTTATGTATATATATATCTATATATATATTTATGAATATTGTAAGATTTTACCTTGTTGCATTTCTGTTAATAATATATATTATAAAAAAAAACAAAAAAAAGAAGAAAACCGAAAAGATTGAGGAGAGAAGAAATTGAAATGTTAGATGTAGTGAAGAGTTGTTGAGGTTTCAGATGTAAATTAATGTTTCCAAACCCCCCATCCTGTGGTCCTAAATAGAAAAAAATGCGAAAACTAATCAATGATGGTAGAGGTGTTTGGGCAAGAAGATTAGATTTTTCTTTTTATTTTTAGTTTTAAAAATTATGGTTGTGGATTGAGTTTATTTTAGAATTTTTGTTAAAAAAAATTGGATTGAGTTTTTGATTGTCTTCGGATTGTAAAAATTTTTTTTAAAAAAATTGTTTTGATTTATATGATTTTGATTAATTTAAATTTTCTTTGATTTCAAAAAAAAAGAAAAACTCAAAAAAAAAATATATATAAAAATTTCAAAAAAAATTAATTTTTGCGAAAACCCAATTGTAAATATAATTGAGTTTAGGATTTTTTTTTTTTTTTAAAAAATTCTTTCTATAAAATTTTTTCTTGTATATAATTTTTATTTTATTTTATCCTCACAACTTATGTTGGTATTTGGAGCTTTAAATAACAAATCTTCTTTCAGAATCATTTGAGGAACAATGCTTTGAATTTTTATCAGATTGTATCTATTATTTTAATTTGCAATGCATTGAATCATTTTCTTACATTGAGGGCAATGTAAAGCTCGGGTTTGAGAAGGAGAAAATAGTCGATACCACCTGTTAAAAATTTTAAAATTTTATGTTTCATTTATTCATTATAATTAATTTTGTGTAGTTAATTGTTGAAATATGGTTGGATTTTGATAAAAACATTTGAATTAATTGTGAGTTTGGAATGAAAAAATGATTAGTCACTAGAGTTGAATTTGTATCTAAGGATTTTTTTTGAAACCTTATTAACTATTATTACATCCCAACGACGTCACATGATTCAATTAGAAGTTTTTGATTAATTATCAAAAAAAGGAGTAGATTGAGGTGTTTTCAATGTGAGATGTTATATTTTATTAAAATTTGACTTATTTTTCTAGATCAGTACACTCCCTTAAAAAATGTATATATTCAAATATATATATATATATAGATGACTTGTTCAAACTTCGAAAGTATTGATTCAGCAAACAGATGTAGAAAAGAAAATCGTAACAAATGCTTTATTCTAACCATTTTTGAGCATTTTAGTTACGAAAGAAAGAAAAAAAAACTTTCAATACAAATCTTGTCAGACAAGCCTTCTTTCACCAAATACAATTCAACCAAAAAAAGACAATACTTCAATAAAGTCATTGAATCAACCAACATATTTCATTCGAGTCATATATTCTATAAAAAAAGAAATAGAAAAAATCTAAAGGGGTACTACATGATTTGGAAGGTAGTTGAGTTTTAACATTTCATGACTATCCTTAGAAAATATTTTCGATTTTACAAATTTTGCGTGATTAATTTTTTTACCTCTTAATTGAGTTACAAGTGCTTAAAAAGGCTCAAAGGATTTTTTGTTGTTAAGTTAGTTTCTATTCTTCTAGATACAAAACGATTTCTTGGGGTGAAATTATTTGGAAGACAAACTCACTGTTAATCTTGTATTTTATAAAATCTAACTGTATGAATACATTGACTGCTTAGATTTAATATTTTTGAATCTATGAAGTAATTGATGCCTTTGCTTGAGGGCAAGCAAAGAATGGGTTTAAGGAGGTTGATAAATTCAAATTTTTAATAATTTTAACCTATAAAATCATGTATATTGCATTATTATTTCAAGCTTAATTATATATTTTACACAATTTTAGTGCAATATAGGTTTTGAAGAAGAAATAGCAAAAATGGCCACAAAAGCCAACATTCGGAATAAGAAATTCAGCGCAACACTAGAGAAGAATGGTAGAACAACTTTAAAATGAGCAAATCGAGATTGAATTTGGCCAAACCTAGTGTAGAAACGGATTCAGGACGCTGAAAAATCTTGGAATATACCTGGTCAACTTTTTGGTCAACAGTCAAAGTCAAGGGTCAATGGTCAAAGTCAACCGAGCCGGTCAAAGTCAATGTTCGGAGTCAAAGTTCACCTACCACACCCAGATGTACGCTCGAGCGCCCATTTTTCCTACTCGAGCGCCCTTTTTTGGAAATGGCAAACAAGTGGTCGACAAGGCGTGCAAGGAAAAAGACAAAAAAATAATTAAAAAATTCATAGTGCAGATGGGCGCTTGAGCACCCAAAACTGGCGCTTGAGCGCCCACCTGCTGGACTGCCTATAAATTCCACGAATTCTCTTATTCCAGAGACACCGAATTGCATCGGTTTCGCACCAATTCAATTCCTCTCATTTTTGCTTTGTAGTTTTTAGTTTCTTTTAACATTTTTAGCTTAGGAGTAGGTTAGTTTAGTTTAGTTAGGGTCCTAAAATAAGGGTCGGGCTTAAGGATTAACACCATAGTTTCGGAGAAATCGAGCCGGCTAAATCAAGACTTGCTTAAATTCGGTAACTTTTATTCTTGATTTCGATTTCCGTTTTGTAAATCTAATTATGACACTTTAGACCCTTATTTTTGGAATGATAAATAAGTGAGGATATTTTTTTTGTATATATTTAGATTTAGATTAATTCAAGTCTCGTATTCTTTAATTACTTAGTATTATCTAATAATTATACTTATTCTTATAGTTATAATATAATTAATCGAGAATACATATATGCCCAGTTTTCTAAACCAGTGGCAATACGAAACTACCGCGGACAGAATTAGCTAGGTTGTACCAATACCTCCAGGGTACATAAGTAAAAAGATTAATTGAGAGGTTGGATATTGTTAGGTTGTACCAACATATTCAGTCTTGTTAATTAATTAGTCCTATTACTTACGTATCTAAGGCTAACTTCAGAAGTGGGAGCTTGTAGCCCTATTTATTGAATTATTTATTTTTTAAATTTAAATCTATAATATTACACTTAAATACTCCGATCGAATTTATCATTCCAAATCATGGACCCGCTAAATTGAATTAACCACTCATTCACTAAATTATTTTAGTTTAATACCGTACCTTTGGACATTTTATGGACCTTTGGACACTTTATGGACCTCTGGACTTAATCAAACTTATATGTGACAGGAAATAGTCAAACAGATTATAAACTAAATTCTTAACTTGAAACCATTAATCCCAATCTCCGTGGATCGACCCTCTATTCGCCACAGTTAGAGGTAATTAAAGGTAAGCAATATTTTCAGTCATTTAACCTTACTATTTTTTTATCGTAAAACAACGCGATCAGGGCATAATAGATACATTGTTTTTCAAAATAAGCTAACATAAGCCTAACAATATAAACATGGCCAAAATGAACTTATAACTTTACAATAAAAGTCATCTATACTTAAAAATAGACAACTTTAACCAATTATATTACATGAACAAAAAGAGTATTTCATTACAACATGAACTACACAAAATACAAAAACAATATGTACATCATCCAAAGCAACTCAAGTATAAGGTTCACTTTCATTCTCTTATGGCTCGATCTCGGCCTCACTTGAAATGTTCATAAAACGGGGTGAGCTAAACTAGCTCAGTGAAGGGGTGCACGGGGAGGTTTTGGAAAAGCTTTAACCTATAATCCATTTGAAACATGCATTAGAAACAATATATAAACATTAAGCATTTAAACATAATTAATTTAAAAAAACATTTCAACTATATAACCATTTAAGAAAGGATACGCTAATCATTGTTGATGCCGCCACTTATACCACCATCACGAACTCTGCCACTTATCACTCCCGATAGGTGTACTGCGGATGTACACTGAAACCTATGACCCAACACCCCATGGAACTCTCCATCCATGCGAGCGAGGGACTAGGACCATGGTAGTCATGCCAATACACCAGCAAGCCCGATGCCGCCCAGAGTGACACGACACTACCAAGTCTCGATAAAAGGTTGCAACCCTTACGCATATGCATTCACTTCACTTTGAGAGGACAACAAAATAGGTTGCCCCTCAACAAATTAACTTGCAAATAACATTTCGATTTCATTCAATAGCATACTTATTGGTAACAAAGTAGGTTATCATACCATTTGCAAACACTTTTAAACACTTAAACATTTCCATTAGCAAGTAGCATTACACGAGGGTATTTCCATAAATTAACCTCGAGAGCTTTCAATAACACATAAACTTATACCATCTAACAACTAGCATAAAACCAATAATTAATCAACTTCTAAAGTCATACAAGTGCACAATATAACCATAGCTAAGCATAGAACAAAGGTAGCAAGTAAAACTCAAGGGAATAAAGGCAAGGGCTGACCACCATGCCAATTAACCAGCACCGGCAGATTTGGCGCCCCAAGCTGGAAAATCTGGGCAGCCATGAAAACACCTCAAATTCCACAAATTTTTGCACCCCAAGTCATGAAATTATGCATCTAACATGTATATGTATCATATGATTTCATATTCAAGTTAAGAACAAATATTAGCTTGCATTTAGTCATAAATTCAACATATAAAACATGAAGTTTAGTGCTAGAAAATTCTGGCAGCCACCAAAAAATGCACGAAAACTCTCATTAATCTTGCTCCTAAGCCAAGTAAACATGTATTAAACTTGTATAAATATGGCACATACTTTATACTCAAGCTAAAAGCAAGAAATAATCTTACATATAGCCATAAATTCAACATATAACACTCTTTTATTAACACATAAAGTTTAATGTCCATTCAACAATTTAGCTCAAGAACAAGATTCAATACTCAATCAAGCTTAAAAACTTTTAAAAACTTTGAAACCCCTCACCTAGATGTTGAAGAATGCAAGAAATGGCAAGATTAAGCAAAGATTTAATAAATTCCACTTTGATTTGGCCTAGAATGCAAGCTTTCTCTCCAATTCTTCAAGCCCTAATTTTCTCTTATTTTCCCCTCTTTTTCTCTCCTTGGTCGTGCTCTCCTCTCTCTTTCTCTCTTGGTTATGCTTTGTTTTATTAAATGGCTAATAAGATCTTCTAGAAGCTTTATTTGGTAGGTAGCAAAATATCTCTCAAGGTTAAATGACTACTAATGCAAGAACATTTATAATAATGACAAGCATGTCCCAGTTTGCTAAATTAAATGAAATGCCACTTAAATCCAAAACACATGGAATCTAAATTCTCATATTATCTACCAATAATAAATAAATCAAGTAAAAGCACATAAAATTTAAGTAAATCAATTAAATGCACATAAAATTCATGATTGGGTCTCACAATACTCACGAATAGTAGAGAAACATTAATTATAGCATTGAAAATCTTGTGTCGTAACAATGAATGTTGTTCTCATGCTTACCTAGTGACTAGTTGAAATGCATAATATCACATGACATCTTAAAAGAAAACTGGAATGTCTTATCATTCATGATGATGATAGCTCCAATGATATATTGATGTGATTATATGATCGAAATGTTGAAAGTCCACAATGTGATATATATTGTGATTCAAATTTTGGCACTTGACTCTCAATGATTGATGAGATAATGTGTTCATAGTACATGATGAAGTGAAAATATTTGATTGTTCTTTTAGATAAAATGTAAAACCTCTTGATGATTTGACAAATGTCATTTCTGATCAACAAAATCAATATATTCATACTTGTTATTATTATTCAATGACCTTGTTGAACATTTAATTGTTTATTGGTGAAGTAATTCATCTTCTAGAGAAAGTCTCTCTAAAAGCTTGCAAATGGCACTTAAATTGAGCAAATGAAAGAAGAATCAAAGTTCTTCCCTCGACTCTTAATCATGAAGACCAAGAAAGGGTGTTCACAAGTCAAACCAAGATTACAAATGAATCAAGCCAAGAAGTTTGTACTTGTTAATATCAAAGCAATCAAAAACTCAAAAGAGGACATCAACAAAATTCTACAAATATTAAAAAAAAAGGTATATTGATTGAGAAAATGGAAGGATAGAGCTATGTCCAATAATATATTTCATTCAATTACCTCTAATATGTCAATAATAATGCTTTTTATTGCTAAATAGTGATATTGCTTCAAAATTTTCATTAGAGCGTTGTAAAAGGAAAAATTGATTGTCTTTCCATCACCTTACTAATACATTATCATGAATTCTTGATGGATTGTGCTCTTGATCATGTGTGACTTCATGGACGTATGAATTGCATGAGAACTTTGATAATTCTAACCCCTTTGCATCGAGAAAAGAATGATGGTGGTGTAGATCCTCAAAAAAATGAAACTTAAAGTGAACATGCCACATCAAATCTTCAGAACATGGGTCTCCTAGTACTTCAAAAGATTAACTCAATCAAGGAGTTCAACCGATCCTAAAATAGAAAGAGCAACAAAGATCAAATCAAGATGAAAAAATCCTAGGTAATGAGATGTGAAAGATCATTTTACATGAAAAATCCTAGGTAATTCATCAAAAGGTTCAAGAACTCTTTCAAATTTAATACCTCTTGTGAACTTGTTGTGTTTCTTTCTTTTATTGGACAAATTGTTGAAAATGATGTATTATAGCAATTGAACATGTTTATTATGCTTGATTCTTGATGATCGTTGAGAAATTGTGTTCATTCTATTACTATATGTATGCGTGGGTAATACATGTTGAAGTATCAATGATCGATTATGGCTTAGTGGAGTATAGAATTCCTTGATGAATCTAATGTGAAAATTGATACAATGACATAGAAGATTAAGGTTTGCATGATTCATTTGAATATAGAATATGTACGATAATTGTGATGCTTGAAAAGTTTGGTTTCTCTCTCTATCATACACACATAGTTTGTCATGAATCTTGAAAATGCTTATCTTTTATTTGACAATGACTATAGTTGATCATGGCATAAAAAGAAGGCATGCTTGCTTGAGATTAATTTTTAATCCATCTTGAAAAGATATTATTGCAAGCATAGACAATTGATAAAAATGCCATCATGATTGGTGCATATCAAGTTGATTCAACTATGGTCAACACACTTAAAGTTTTTCTAAATTACATCATAGACTTTGTGGACTATTGGAACTTGTTGGAACAACTAATCCTTTTCATTGTGAGAACTTTCCTATGAGCTTGTATAGATTATTCAAAGTTGAGCATGAAGGAAGAGTTAAAAGTTCCTTCTTGAACTTTAATCGAGCAAATCAATCAGAAGTATTCATCAATCAAGCCTAGCACACAACAATACAAATCAAGAAGATTAGGCTTTGTGAAGAAAATGAATTGAGATTCAAATGTATACATCAACCATGTCCCCATAAAGTTGAGATAAAGTAAATCAGTTGATGAAAAAGAAATATAGAGGTATGATCAATAATCTTCTATATTTGAGATGCCTCTAGAAGCCAATATAATGTTTGATCTATAAATATGTGCTTGTTTTCAATTTAGCCCCAAATAGCGCATTAAAGCATTGAAACAAGAAAATGATTATCCATCACAGACTAAATATCTTTCATGACTATTTGATGGATTGTGTTCGTAAACTACTTGATCTTATCTCCCTTACAATGCATATGGACTTTTATGGATAATCATTATAATTCATTGGATATTTGGTTCTAGCATGTATTATATACCTATGTGAGAATGACATACATATGCTTCAGATGAATTTATTGAGAAGAATAGTCTATATGAAAGCCTTGATTATATAGAAATATGACATGTGCTTGTATCGAGATTTGTACTTTGGAGAGAAAAAAAATTGCTGAACATACATACCATTACCATCTCTAGATTATTGTTCATGGCTTTGGATTCCTCACCCGAACCAAAACGTGTGTTCTTTCATGATTTGGCTTCCATCATATCTTTTTTAAGTGTTCCTACTTCTTGCTCCTTAGCATGTTTATTGCTTGTCTATGATGATCATAAAGGAAAATAATGCATGATTTTAACATGGATGAAATGTCAAATGACTTTGGTAATTCGATATCATTTCAAAAGAAGAGTGTAAAAATTTTCATTTGGCTTTGTTTTTGAATGCTTCTTGCTAGAAAGGAAAAATAATTGGAATTGATATGATGAATGCCTTGAAACATTGCTATTGGTAAAAGGGGATATATAACAATAGTATCATATCCTAAAAGGAGATAAATGTAAATCATTTTGTATGCTATGACTTGTGCTATATGTGAATAATTTTAATGTTCATAGCGTACAATGGTATTATGCTTGAAAATATGCGTAGAATCTTACTTTTATGAATGTTATCTCATCTATGCATGATC
The DNA here is from genome assembly GCA_037974665.1 of Ehretia macrophylla. Taxonomy (NCBI): domain Eukaryota; kingdom Viridiplantae; phylum Streptophyta; class Magnoliopsida; order Boraginales; family Ehretiaceae; genus Ehretia; species Ehretia macrophylla. The sequence goes on from CM075775.1 coordinate 12,534,761, forward strand.
TAAGGGGGAGTCTTTGTTCTTGTTATGCACTTAGTATGGGGAAGACTTGGTGAAAATGACCATTGTGATTCTATTTTCATGGAAATCCCATTATTATGATATTTTCCAAAAATCCCACTATAGTGCTATTTTAGATTAGATCTCATTGAGATTCTATCTTATAACCTCATGTTTTTCTATTGATAATATGATGATGTCAGAAGGGGGATAATATACAATATAAGATATGGAGAGTTATGCAATATAGTGAGGAGGGGCCTTTATGTTTTTATCATTTAGTCACCTATACATATTCTCAAGAAAAGCTTGTATACTTTGAGAACTTGATTTCAAGTTGTATTTATCGCTAAAATTGTAGTGATATCCATAATTATGCACTTCGTAAGGGAGAGTTTTATATATGCTGCTATATTCAAAATCCCATTGAGATGCTATTTTGATGAAATCCCATACTAATGCTATTTCATATAAGATCCCGCTGTAGTGTTAAGTAGTATAATATCCCGTTGTAATGCTAAGTCTTATCTCTATTTGTACCTCACTTAGTTTGATGATGCCAAAGAGGGAGGAGAACATTAGAAAAAGAGACAATACAATACATTAGAAAGGAGACAATACAATCATGGGAAGTCTTTTATTTCAAATTTGATATGCATATAATAAGGGGGAGCATTCTCCATCTATACCATTTCTTACTTATGCAAAGATATCAAATTTAACTATGCTTGAGTATATAAGATTTTGTCATCATCAAAAAGGAGGAGATTGTTAGCCTAAAGGCCATAATCTTTTATTTTAATGATAACTAAATCTTGATTATGAAATTAATCTATTGACTAATCATATCTTGTAATAAGTTAATTGTTTGAGAATTAGTTAATGCTTGAATGATATTCAATATATTAAGCAAGCTCATGAGGATTGGAGTGATGATCAAGCTCATGGAAAGTGATGATCAAACAAAAGGCATTCTCAAACTAGAAGATCAAAGCACTTTAATGGTCAAGATCTATGAAGATTCAAGATGTGAACATCCTAGCTAAGATCTTATCCTAAAGAAAGAAGATTGAAGAGATGATTAAAGCACATTGTGAATATCAATGTTATACAATCTCAAAAGGGCCAAACAAGTTCAAGATACTAATCAAGCTCAACTTTTATGGTTGTGAAGATCCAAAATAATTCAAGTATAATCTTCCATTGAGATCTCACCATGAAGATTGAAAATCAAAGATCAAATAGCGAGTTACAAGGATGGAGATGTGGCAACAAAAAGGGTAGCGGCTTGAAAATGTCATTTGTCTTAGGTATGCATTTTTATGGTTTAAGTTCTTGGTAAATCTTTCAAAATGAATCTAAATCTTCCCTTAAGAGTTTTGAAAACGTTTTGATAAGTTAAATGGGTGGAACATCTTCTAAAGAAATGCTCTTAAAAGGTTTAAATGTTTTATCTTCAAAAGATTGATTTTTTGGTTGAAAATTTACTTTAGACTCTTGATTGCAAAAATCGGTTTTAATCTTTCATCAAGAGTTTAGAAAATGTTTAAAAGTACTTAAAAAATTGAAAACTCTTTTGAAGAAGTGTTCTTGAGGTGTCAAAATATTTTACCTTCAAAAGATTGAATTTCGGTTGAGATTGTCTCAAATAGGCAAAATCTGGAAATGCTAGTTGACTGCCTCAACCGGGTCCTTGCCCGACTTAGTCGCACAGCTTTTGTAGATTATGTCGAAAGAGCAATGCCGGTCGATGTCCTCACCTGACTAGTCGCTCAACTTTGGTTGAAGTTTGAAAAGATAGTCGTTAAATAGCCATTTTTTTCTTGTTCTTTTTATACCAAGCCAACCTATTTCATCAAACAATTCTTCCAATAAATGTCTACATATTATAAGCTTACATTGTTGATTCAAATCATCAAAAACACCAAGTTTGAGCTATAACTTGCATTATCTATTGAGCATTCAAGAGTTTCAATTGTATTATCAACTCATTGAGGAGTTTTGATTATTCTTCATTGTATTATCTTTCAAACACTCAATATTTGTATTGTATACACTCTTGGGCTCTAGATTAAGATTGATAGAATCCTTGTAAAGAGAAGAGTGTAGGAAAATTCTTTGTGGACTCAAAAGAAGAGGGATAGTAGGTTTGAGCTTCACCTACATTAGAAGAAGCTTGTGTTTCTCTTGTGGACTCAAGAGAAAGTTGTAAAGTTGGTTTGTGATTCACCAATATTTGAAGAAACAACAACTAGTAGATTTTGTACAAATCCTAAGGGGAGGAAGACCTTAGGTAGTTGACTAGGCCTTCAAGAGTTCGAACTACTTGAAAATACCAAGTTTGATTTCTTTTTCCCTACTCTATTTACATTCATTATCATATATATATAGATTAATTATCTTGCTCTTATGTGTGATTTTATTCATCATAATATATCTTATCAATTTTTCCACACAAGGCATTCAATAAATTGTCTCATATAGGTTTTGTGGGTTGTAGTTTAATTTTAAATAGTAATACTTTGCTATAATCTTAATTTTCCCCCTCCCTTAAGATTATTTGCCATTAACAAGGAGACATAGTAATGTTTGCCATGATCTTTTCTCTACTAGTTATTAAACTATATATAGAGTCCTAGCTCTAAATACCACTTATTAGGCCAAATGAGCCTAAGAAGTGGGCAAATTGGGCTTATTGAAGCAAATTACTACTTTAAAAATTATAGAATTCAATTACAATAGTCACTTAGACAATTTATCACACACCTAAGATAAAAAGCAAGCTATGGTATAACTTAAACAATAAATGCTTGACAAATATTCTCAATGATAATGTATCAAACACCTTGTGTGCACTATATGTAATACTTAGGAGATCAACAATGAATTTAGCACTAGATATGTAATAAACTTGAAAGTAAAGAGAGAAGGATAAGAAAGATCAAACACAAGGATTTTTATGTTGTTCGCTAATCTACATCCACCACCTAAGGTCTTCTCCCCTTATGATTTTTACAAACTCCACTGTAATGCTTCTTCAAATGTTGGTCAAATACAAACCAACTTTACAACATCTCTTGAGTCCACAAGAGATGCTCCTTCAATTGTAGGTAAAGCTCAAACGTATCTATCATTTGATACGGCAAAAAAAATTTCCACACTTTTTTGTTTTTTATAAGGATTCACTCAATCCTATTCTAGAGCCCCAAGAGTGTCAATACAAAAATTTGAGTATAGAAAGTTTGATACAATGATAACTCCTCAATGAATAGATAATACCATTGAAGCTCTTGAATGCTCAAAGATTTGCAAGTATAAGCTCAAACTTGGAATATTTTGAGGTTTTTTTTATCAATAATATAAGTTTAGTATCAATGAAAATGGTGTGAAAGAGGTCTGAGATGAAATGGATGATGTTTGGTGTAAGTAGACAATGTTATAACATTAAAAAATGACTATTTTCAAACTTCTCTCAAAGCCAATTGAGTAGGCTAGTTGAGCTACTCGCCCGACTTTACTCGATCGACATTTCCACAGCAAGTCGGTTGAGAAAGACGATTGATCTACTCGATCAGCTTTAGTCACCCTGTATTTTGAGAATATGACTATTTGCCAAAATTTCACCTAAAATCAAATCTTTTCAAGATAAAACATTGAGATACCTCAAGACCATTTCTCCAAAAGAGTTTTTAACATTTTCAACGTCTCAAAATATTTTCTAAACTCTTGAGGAAGGACTAAAACTAATTTTTTAACTTTAAGAGTTTAAAATAAATTTTCAACTGAAAATCAATCTTTTGAAGATAAAACATTTGAACCTTTTAAGAGAAATTCTTCAAAAAAATATTTTTCCTAATTAATCTCAAATCCTTTCAAAAGCTTTTGAGGAAAGATTTAAAATCATTTTGAGAGATTACCAAGAGTTTATGCCACACAAATACAAATCTAAGGCAAACAATATTTCAAGCCGCTACCCCTAATTATATCGCCACATCTCCATCTTTATAATACCACTTCATTTCCATGTCTTCGAGTCTTTATTTTTTAAGATCTTCACTTCTTCAACTCTTCAAAACTTCATTTCTTCAAGCATTTGCGAATAGGCTAAAAGCTTCAGTAGTTAGCAGATGAGCAAATTTATTTTCTTATTTTGGCATCACAGAGCGCTACGTGTATACATGCTGCAAATAGGACTAAGGGGCTTCACACTGCACACTAGGCACATTGACAGGTAAGGCTGTCAAACATTAATACCATGCCCATACTCGATTGCAAATCCATAGGGTGATCGTTGGTCTGCCATAAGGCCAACAATCTCTTCCCTAGTGACACTTGAAGGATTTGAACCTGCAACCGTGCTCTAATACCAATTCTTAAGATCAAGCACTTACTACTAGGCTAAAAGGTTAAGCTGTTAGCATAAACAAAACTTTATTTTCTTATTATAGAAGCCAGAGCCCCACGTGTATACGTATGGTACGCGGGCCTTAGGGATTTCCCTGTACAAACTAGGCACATTGGCATGATAGATTATTAAGCATCGACATTGCGCCTATACACGATAGTGAATCTATAGGGTGATCAGTGGCCCCCATAAGGCCAACATTTGCCCTATTGTAATTCATGGGTAGCTCTCACCATCTTTTGGGTTTAGCAATTTATCCCACATAGCACTTGGTTGCTGCACCTGTTAGTGACTAGCTCTGATACTATTATGTCACTCCCTGAGCTCAAAACCTAGGCCAGTAGGTGAGATTTGTCTTGTAGGCATAAGAAATTACTTCTTGAGCCTATTTTCCACTGGCCCAAAATACTTAACTCAAATTATCCTTATACCCATTATATCCATTTATAAACCACACATATACACTATCTCCCACTGATGTAGGATATTAGATTAATTTAAGTTAAAGTTTATGATGGCTTGGATTTGATATTATCATCACCACAGGCTAAGCACTTTTGACCAATTGGTTAAACTTGATGCATTGATAGGTTAGTAATTAAATAAGAGTCGTTATAACATATGTCGTTAACTTTTGTGTTATATAAACTAAGGAATAAAGTTTGACTAAATTTAAGTTTTTCTTATTTGACCATGTTTCTAATCAATCAAAGAAATATCTAAACAATTAGCTTCCCTTTCATATATAATGATGACAATGGGTAGAGTTTAAAATCGAGAATAACAAGCATCTAACCAATAACAAATCCGATAAAAAAATCGATAGAAGACCTGATAGGTTTTGATATTAAATGTTAAATATACATACATATATATATATATACACACACATTTATGTATAATATACTTTTTACAATTTTTTTATATTGACCTAATGAAAAAATACATAAAATTATTTATTTAGTCTAACCCAATATGGAAATGGGCTAAACCAAAATATTATTCATCTAAGCCCTAAGCTACCTTTAAAAAGAAATTTAAAATCCCTAAGTTACCCAAACGGCGAGATCCTAAAATTAGCCATACATTTTCATCATTTTCCTTAACTCTTTCTTTCTGCATTTGTTGGATGCTTTTTTTTATGAAACTTGCTATCTTAATGTATATGGACAAATATTTTCTCACTTTTAATTTTAGTAGGGTTGAGTATTTATTTACGAACAATATTGTAATCATTAGATAATTTATTTTAAATTCATCATCTTATTGTGCATGACTTTTCATTCATTTTATTTGAACTTTTCTACATTTAAATTGAATGTTTCATATATATATATATATATATATATATATATATATATATATATATATATATATATATATATATATATATACATCATCTTAAAGTAAACGATAATTACAGTTATGATTAACTGTGAAGTTTTAGATTATTAAAAGTTACGGTAATGATTCATACTTTTTAATCTTATATGGTTATGGTTACAGATTATGCTAAACAGTTTTAATTATTATTATCTAATTTTTCGCCATTAACAGACCCATTGTCATTCTGTTCATATAAACATTACACACGTGACCTAAGTTTAGATGTTGCTACATCCAAAAATCACACCTTATCAATAATGACCAAAGATGCACCAAACCAAAACTGTGGTGATAAATGAAATTCACCATTTGGTCTAGGGGTTAACCGAGATAAAACCTGTCTGGAATATCATATTTAGGCCCACATGTATCAGATTTTAAAAAGAAATTTAAAGAAGGAGAGCAAGAAGATTCTCCATAAAGAGTTTCTACAATAATTGCCAAAATTCGGGACCATATATATCTTTCAAGAATCAGTCATAATTAAAGCTGGTATCACTTGAATGAAGTTGGTGTTTGTTTCGTGAGTTATGTGACAAAAGCCCTTTGGGCCCACCGTTGTCTTTAAACTATAGCACCATGGTAAGGCTGACGTGTGGGCTCACATGAACTTTGTTAGGTCAAATTGACTGTGGTCCGAGTCCCTGAAATTGTGGTGGACTGCAATCTACGAGTGTTTCGGTGGGCATCAGTGGTTTGTCTTGTTCTAAAAGTATTTAGGTTTTGTTGTTAGGCCAATTCCAACAGATTTTAAATTGCAATCTACGTAGTGTTACGGTGGACATTTGTAATTTCGCATGTAATGAATCGTGGATTTGTCCTACCCTAAAAGTATTACAATTTTGTTTTTAAGGTAACTCTAACAGATTTTTTATTTTATAATAGAGAGTAAAATTGATAATTCTCTACTTTTATAAACACTCTGTTTCAATTGAACTCTAACAACATGTTCTATTTAATTTTACCAATTTCACATTCTCTATAATAAATTCATCTACAAGTAAAAAATAAAAGATGAATAAATTAAATTCTACTAAAAAGTTAAATAAAATCTTAACAGTGAAAAGTTGTAGCCTAATTTTAAGAAAAATGCTGTAAGAAATATATTATAATACTAAATTCTAACTTTTAAAGCAGAAAAATAATTCATAATTTAAATTAAAGAAAATACACACCAAAGTAAAACGTCTTCAAACACCACCCCCACCCCCCCCCACCCCCAACCCCGACCCCGACCCCGACCCCTTTCCCTTCTTCTTCTACCTTCAGCTTCCTCTTCTTCTATGTCAACCATCTTATTTCCCTCCCCTTTTCATTTAATATAACATCCCCTATCCTCTTTCTTTCCACTTTTCCTTTCCCACTTCTCCTTTCCTTCTACAGCCTCCATCTTTTTTCCTTCAATTTCAGTCGGCCTACCCTTTTGACAGTGCAACTGTGAAATTTAAGAAAAACAACCATTATTTACAATTTTAAGGTTAGTTGTTCTTTGTCTTAGATTTTTTTTCTTCCTTTTCTTACTTTCTTCTCTTTCCTTTTCTTGAGATCAAATTTCTTTTTCAGGAAAGGTTCTATCCCTAAATCTTTATTTACAAAACCCTTTTTTTTGGGTTTAAAAAACATATGCTTTGGATGAAAGTTTTGACTTTTGGTGCAGTTGAGGGTGAAATAGCGAGCAGGAGCATTTCTCCAAACCTGGCGAGGCACTGTAGCTGGATGATGAGCCAGTAAAAATTGGCGAGGCAAGTGGCGAGTTTGTTAGAGGAAAAAAATTGATTTTGTTTCGCTACTTTGACTAAAAAGCCAGAATAACAAGCCTTTTGGACTTGCACTTAGTAACTTTCAAGTATACTTGCATGACAAATACAAGCTTATTGTGTTTCTCTTTAGGTTTTCTATTTTAGCTTACTGATAAAATACATACATATACCGAGAGTGAAGCTTTTATATAGTATTCTTTTATCGCAGCTAAACGAGAGCAAAACAATTGGCAGAAGGAGGAGTTTTTCGAGGGGCATGTGTGTTTTTTGTTATTCACACGCGGTTTTGGATGATTTGAGGGAATTAAATGGATCTAATTTAAATGCGAAATGCACTAACATCGAGGCCATTTAGTGATCCGATTTCAGTGATTCGTTATGTTTTTGTGTTCTTTGAAGTGCTCGTATGTAGGATTAAGTGGATTCTATTTTGTTGGTTGTATCTCATGACATTTATTGATAGTTTTGGACTTGATGTTCTGTGTGTTAGACAAAATGTCCTAAAAGTCAATTCATATAATTTTAGGACATGACTTTTTGTATTATTGCTTAATTAATTAAAGTCTTTAAAATTATTTTATAGATCTTGAGAATCAATTTGCCCATTGTAGTAACTGTTCTTGCGTTAAGACCTTTTGCTTTTTGTTTTTGGTAAGAAAAGATATTTCATTAAAATGAAAGCCAAGATACAAAAGAGATTTATCCCACTTCCGTGGGAGATAATTCAGATACAAAAATTTGCTCAAGGGGTTCAGGAATATTTGAGAACAAGTGAATGGGTAACTTATCTCTCACTCTATTCTTTACACACAATTAGTAGCTCGATTTGTTGACCTTCTTGTATGCTGAAACCTATAATGTTGGATTGTAGACGCATCACTAAAATGTCATCAATAATGGGCTTGATTCGCCAAGAAATAACGTGTCCAGTAAACATGATTTCTTTCAGGACAGTGAGTGCATCACTTTCTGTAATACCCCTAATAAATGTGAGTTAATAATAAATTATTAAATCATTGAAGAAAGATTAGTTAACGATAATTGTTTTATAGCGCGTCAACACATATGAGTTAATATGTAATTTAGTATGATAAAAAGTAATACAGGACCATTTAGATTTGTACGTTTAAAGAAATTAGTTAAACTCCAAATTTTAGTTAGAGAATTTTGAAAGATTATAAAGGTATGAATCAATTTGGGTCAACTTTGGAATTAAAACTGTACTAGTTGATAAAGAATTAATTAATGAGTTATATGGTTGGAAAGAGTTACGAGTTTAGTTTCTAATGTTTCAGACGGTGCATCAATTGGAGTTTTTAAAAAAAAAATAATAACAGCTATTCTGATAAAATGTGTCAGAGCTGTCGGTAGTGTGACGAATGTAAGTTTTCGATGTTAATTTTGTTATATTACGATTTTTACTGTGTTCCCAGCTCTGATTGGATACTCTAGGAAGTCAATAAGTTCGTATTCTTGGCATTAGAAAGGTGGTTTAAATTTCCTAAATTCTTTCTAATAACTCTTTAGTGAGACTAGCACTACCATACTTTGAGTTAGACTTATAATTTTATTTTATCAGTCACCCATACTCGCATGACACGTTTACACCATTGCAATTGCAGAATATTTTGCTACCTCATGCCATGTTACATGAATCTTAATAACTTTTAATGTACCACCACATGCTTGCATGGTTCCGGTCAGCCACATCCAACTATAGTACACACACGCCAGTTTATGAGTTAGCCACATATAACATTAGTCATAACCACACTTAACATCTCAAAGCTGCTGCGTGGGTTATAGTTAAGCATTTTGGTGATGAGAATGGTTAAAAAGATAAGAGCAAGAGAGTAGTATATTAAAGAGGAATAAAACAAAAGGAAAGATCAGACAAGAAATGATAAGAACAAAAGAGAATTATACAAACAAAAATGAAAGACCAGTGAGCGGAAGAGAAATGGAGAAGCATAGGAATAAGAAGAAAACAAGAGAAAATCTTCACTGTTCAAATATTGAACTTCATACAAGTAAGGCTTCAGTCTATTAAATTTGTATTTTTGGTTAACACTTACAAATTATATATATGTGAATATGTATATGTATGTAAAAGTGATGAACTAAAACTGAATCTAACTGGAAATAAGGATGAATTAGTGACATGAGTGAAACGAGAATTTAACTTGTGAAGATCAGAATGAAAAGGGATTAAATTATATTACGGATATGATCTTGGTGAGTGCAGCGGGGTGTGTATGCGTGATATAGCTGTGTATATGCGTGTGTCATGTGGGTGGTGAGTATATGATAATGAGTATGTGTTAATATAATGGAAGAATTTGTGTGTGTGAGATTCTATATATGCCTGTGTGCGTGTGTTATGAATAAATGTATAGGGATATGATGTAGTGGTGAGGTTGATCAGATATGATATCAGCCATGCGTTTAATAAGAAAGAAAGGAAGAGAACATAAAACAAGAAAGTAAAAGAAAATGAAAGGAAAAGCCAATATAAGAACAAGCAAAGGAAAGGTGGCAGGGATGATTTTAACGTGAGAAAGAAGAAGTTGGGGACTAATTAGTAAATACTTCATTTTAGGTATGCAATCAGCAACCAGAAAATAAGAAAGTATTGAAGGACTTGGACAAGTTTTGATTAATCAATAAAATGTAGTCATAAGTTATGAGCTAAAGTGTCACGCCCCAACTTGACCCCACCTACAATCAGTCAGGACGCAACGGAATTTTGGCAACGTAACGACAGTAAATAGATTTCCGAGGTTCTAAACCAACCTCATTTATAACATTAAACATCCAATCCTATAACCATACAAACAACAACTCCTCAACAGCATAACAAAACACAACATAACCGTAATATACAATAATCAGTCTTCGTTATCTGCCTCCGTTCCAACATAACATACAATACCTCAACCTTATCATACATTTCAAAAATAAGTTGAGACACATCTACAACTTAACCATAGACAAAAGAAAGCCACTAAGTTAACATCATTTGGATCATCATCTTTCAACATCTATTACAATAAGAACCATAAAGCATATAAAAGTCTATTAAGCTAATATACATGACATTAAACAACATATAATCATGGATAAGACTCAGGAACATATGACTCGTCCACGTAAGGCACATTTTCCTCATCAGGAGGCACGTACCCGTAATCCGGCTCTGCAACACCTGTAAGCATGCAATAATAGAGAGTGAGCTTATATACATAAGCCCAATGAGGATCCGATAGATCTCGACAGTATTCACTACGCTCCTTGGATTTAGTCCTTTGAGCAAGTAAACACACAACAACAATAATAACATTATCATCACATAACTATATAACCATTCAATAAAGGATACTCTATTTGGTGTAGCTCCAAACGCCATCACGATCTCAACCGTTCTTCTTATAACTCCCCATTACTCACGCACCCAAGGTACCTCACTAGCCCCTCCCTCCATGACACCTCCGTCATGCGAGCTGGGGGTAGCCTATGGCAGTCATGCCGTTATCAACCCGACAGCCCAACGCTGCCCGAGAGGTGGCACACACATACCAAGACTCCATAATCATCAATCATCAATCAATCAATTGGGAGATCAGCAACGAAAGTGCCCGATTCCCGAACTCAATAATAATCAATCAATAACATCAATATAACATCAATATTAAATTAAACAACAAGCAACGTAGTTAGATGACAAAGTAGGCCATCTAACCGGACATGCATAATATACACAATTAAACCCTAAATTACTCATCAACAACTCACCATTCAACACTCGAACACCACCCAACCATCTAAAGGCATCGTTCAAGAAATTAAAGAATGACAACCTAAACTTCTAAAATTCATAACTTACAATCTACTAATCCAAACATTGCCAAATCAGTTCCTATCACTCACCCATTCAATCTACTACATTAGCCCTCTCGGAAATCCACCATAACACCTCCAAATCATGCCCGATAACCCTAAAACCCTAGGATGTCATGGCTGAATTTTTTGGATTTTCACACGGACAATGTAATCAAAAATTCGGCATTACAACAGCGCTAACACGTAATTATCAAGTATTTAGAAATCGACGGCAATCGATTTCGATCAACACAACTCATTTAATTCAACTTTGAACATTTTAATCAAAATTAAATACCCGGAAAATAAAAATTATGCTACATCCGACAGAAATTCGTAGTATTAGTATATAACGATCCCTAGCATCCAAGGAGCAATAATCTATCATCATATTTCAATTCTAACGGTTAAATTTTCATTTATGAGCAAAAACATAAAAATGACATTTTGAGATCTAGAATTTTTCTCTCACCTTTGATGCGATATAAGCCTATTAATGCGTGCTATGCGTGCCCAACAAGCAGAATCCAAGTCGGTGCGAAGTTCTATGGACAAAAACTAGGTTTTTCTTTGAAAATTTGGATTGAAAAGCTTTGAAAATCTCTTTCTTTTTCTCTCTTCTTTCTCTCGGCCTTGTGTGTGTTTGTGGTGGTGTTTTGTGTTGTGTTGAGTGTGTGTTGATGACAATAGCTTATAAGGTCAATAATTAAATAAAGTCAAAGTTAATTTAAATTGGTATTTTTGTGTTTTTATGACTTTAAATGCATTTTCTTGATCACCAAAGTTCAAAACATTTATTCAACACCCAAACTAGCTCAAGTAAATTATTTTTAGGTGACAAGAAGTTTTACAATCCAACAATTTCACCCGAGTCGGCTTAAAACTCGATTTTCGCAAAAGTCGGTGTAAAAACCCTAATAAATTCTTAAGCCGATTTGAAATCTGTTTTCATCAAACACATGTCTATTAAAGTCCGTGGACTAGGTCTAGAAGGGTTAAAAAGACCAGTTTCAAAATTTTAGCAGACGTGTTTCAAAAATACTATTCACTAAAAATCGATGATAAAATTTCTGACTTCGTTTTTGATGAAAATTTCATGAATGCACATTTAGCACGTATTAGGAGTATTGACATCAAAATTATAACTTTCTAGGTCCTATAGCACATAAACATATCATATGCACGCAAAACGAGGTATAGCACGTAAAACGAGATAAGCAAGAAAGTGGGGTTTCACATTCTCCCTTCCTTATAGAAATTTCGTCCTCGAAATTCTTACTTGATGTACGGAATAGATCTGGGTATTGCTGCTGCATCTGATCTCGTCTCAACCACGTAGCTTCCTCAATGCCGTGATGCTTCCACAACACCTTAACTATCGGAATCCTCTTCGACCTCAACTCTCGGTCCATCTGATCTAGAATACGAATTGGACGCTCGTCATAAGTCAAATTCTCTCGAAGCTGTAACGGCTCTGGCTCAAGAATATGAGAAGAATCCGGATTATATTTCCGCAAATTAGACACGTGAAATACATCGTGGACATTAGAGAAGTTCTCCGGTAAAGCCAACCGATATGCCAACTTACCAACCCTGCCAGTAATCTCAAACGGCCCAACAAATCTCAGACTCAGCTTTCCACCTTTACCATAACGAGCAAACCCCTTTCGAGGAGACAATCTCAAGAAAACCCGATCTCCAACTGCAAACTCCAAGTCCCGACGACGCTTATCAGCATAACTCTTGAATCTACTCTGCGTCGTAAGCATTCTCTGCCTGATCAACTGAACATTCTCAATCTTTTCTAGAAGCTCTGGCATAATAGTCGGATCAACAGTCTTCATCTCTCCTACCTCGTCCCAATATAAAGGTGAACGGCACTTACGACCATAAAGAGCTGCGAAAGGTGCCATTCCAATAGTAGCTTGATAACTATTGTTATAGGAAAACTCGGCAAGTGGTAGATGTTTCTCCCAGTTCTTCCCGAAGTCCAGAACACAAGCCCTAAGCATAACTTCCAGAATCTGAATAGTCCGCTCAGACTGACCGTCGGTCTGTGGATGATACGCTGTACTGAAGTTCAACTGAGTACCCAAAGTCTCCTGAAGTTTCTCCCACAAACAAGAAGTAAATCGAGGATCTCGATCAGAGACAATACTAGAGGGAATACCATGAAGTTTAACAATCTGATCTAGATAGAGGTCCGTTAACTTTGTAACCTCATCTCCCATCTTCATGGCAATAAAATGAGCTGTCTTCGTCAAACGATCCACGACAACCCAAACTGCATCATTACCCCTCGGTGATCTAGGCAAACTAGTGACGAAGTCCATCGTAATATGCTCCCATTTCCACTCTGGTATAACCAACGGCTGAAGCAAACCTGCTGGTCGTTGATGCTCGGCTTTCACTCTCTGACAAGTCAAACATCTAGATACAAACTGAGCAACCTCTCTCTTCATGTTGTTCCACCAGTAATGTTGCTTCAAATCCCGATACATCTTGGTTCTACCGGGATGAATAGTATATTTAGAATTATGAGCTTCCTCCAGAATACCTCGCCTCAAGCTCGGCTCATCGGGAACACAAACCCTGTTCCGAAACCGAAGAATACCGTCCTCATGCAGTTTGAAGTCAGACTGATCATCCGTGATCTGATCCTTGATCTTCTGAAGTTTAACATCAAGTTGCTGAGCTTCCCTGATCTGAGACAATAATAAAGGCTGAATACGGAGATGTGAACACATCACTCCAACCTGAGTCAACTCTGGTCTCCAATAACTAAACTCCTCAAGAACCTCCCACTTCTTGACAGCCAAACAAGAAATACTAGCCTTCCGGCTGAGAGCATCTGCCACAACATTTGCCTTTCCAGGCAGATAATTGATAGAACAATTATAATCTCCAAGAAGCTCCATCCATCTCCTCTGGCGCATATTTAACTCCTTCTGTGAGAATAAGTACTTAAGACTCTTATGATCAGTGAAAATCTCAAACCTACTACCCCACAGATAATGACGCCACTTCTTGAGTGCAAAGACAACTGCTGCCAACTCAAGATCATGAGTCGGATAGTTTTCTTCATAAGGCTTCAACTTTCGAGAAGCATAGGCAATAACTCGGCCATCCTGCATAAGAACACATCCCAAGCCCTCCTTGGATGCATCGCTGTAAATGACCATATTATCGGTCCCCTCTGGTAGAGCAAGTACTGGAGCGGTAGTTAACCTCTTTTTCAACTCCTGAAATCCACTCTCACACTTCTCGTCCCAATTAAAGATAGTCCGTTTCTGAGTCAACTTAGATAGTGGCCCCGCAATCTTCGAGAAGTCCTTGACAAACCTACGGTAATAACCCGCTAAGCCAAGAAAGCTACGGACATCAGTAACACTCTCTGGCCGCTTCCAAGACATCACCGATTCAATCTTAGTGGGATCTACAGAAATACCGCTCTGTGTAATAACATGGCCAAGAAAAGAAATCCGTTGCAGCCAAAATTCACATTTACTGAACTTGGCAAACAACTGATGCTCCTGCAACTTCTCTAATACAAGCCGTAGATGTTGCTCGTGCTCCGATTCAGATTTAGAATAGACCAAGATATCATCAATAAAAATCACCACGAACTGGTCCAAGTACGGCTGAAAGACTCGATGCATAAGATCCATGAATGCTGCCGGTGCATTGGTCAAACCAAAGGGCATAACAACAAACTCATAATGCCCGTACCGAGTCCTGAAGGCAGACTTCGGAACATCCTCCGTACGAATCTGAAGCTGATAATACCCCTACCTCAAATCAAATTTAGAATAGACTTTGGCTCCCTGAAGTTGATCAAACAACTCATCAATCAGTGGCAAAGGATATTTATTCTTGATGGTCACCTGATTCAAACCACGGTAATCAATACACAATCTCAAAGTACCATCCTTCTTCTTCACAAATAAAACAGGAGCTCCCCAAGGTGAAGAACTCTGCTGAATGAATCCTTTCTTCAATAACTCCTGTAACTGAGTCTTCAACTCCTTCAACTCAGCTGGTGCCATCCGGTACGCCGATTTAGAAATAGGTTGAGTACCGGGAACAAGATTAATCACAAACTCTATATCCCTCTCTGGCGGCAATCCTGGCAACTCCTCGGGAAATACATTAGGATATTCCCGGATAATAGGGACTTCCTCTAGCTGTAGCTTATCAGATGGCTTGTTGATCAAATAAGCTAGATAACCCGAACAACCCTTACTCACCAACTTAGCGGCTTTAGTTGCTGAGATAACAAAACTCGTCTTAGCACCCCGGTTACACGCTACCTCTACTACTGGCTGATCCGGCAAGCGAAACTGTACTACCTTGGTTCTACAGTTCAACTGGGCATCATACTTAGAAAGCCAATCCATACCCAGAATAACATCATACCCCCGGATAGGAAATAAAATAAGGTCCGAAGGAAAATTATGCCCCTTAACATGTATTATACAATCCTTACATACTAAGCCAGTAATATACTTATCAGTCAAAGAGGTACTAATCTCAACCACATAAGGTAATCTTTCAGGTTGCAATTTAACACGTTGCACACAAGCAGGAGTAATGAAAGAATGCGTAGCACCAGAATCAATCAACACTTTAACAAGTTGATCAAGTATAAGGAAGTTACCTTCCACAACTGCAGTCTCCTCAGGCATCTCCTCCATATCAACTGCGTAAGCCCGAGCCTGAACCCGCTGCTGCTGTGGTACACTGCCTGTAGGCCTACCCTGGTAACCCTGAGTCGCTGCCCGACCCTCAGTCCTCGCATATCTAGGGCAATCCTTCGCCCTATGCTCGATGCTACCACAACCCAAACATGTCCCTGCCTTTACCCTGCAGTCGGACTCCACATGCCCTGGGCGCTTGCAGTAATTACACTGCGATGATGTGGCATTAACACTGCCCCTAGAAGAACCAGAAGCTGGTGGAGCAGCTGATACAGCCTGCTGCTGAGGTCTCACCACACTAGGCCTGTACTGACTCTGAGACTGTGCTGGCCTATACTGAGTCTGAACCTGATATGGCCTCTGCTGAAACTGAGGCCGTTTGTCACACTGCTGATCTTGTGGCCTATAAGAACCCTGGTGGGCTGGTGGCCTGTAGACAACCTGCTGTACTGGAGGCCTATATATAACCTGCTGGCCCTGTGGCTGATACGGCCTCTTACTAGGCTGACTGGAGACAATCTGATCCCCTTTCCTCTTCTCTAACCTAGAAGCTGAGTCAAAAGGCTCAGTAAAGATATCATAGCGATTCAGAGCCATTGCATCCTGAATCTCGGGCCTCAATCCCAACATAAATCTATGGGTCTTCCTCTCCTCCACAGCTACAAACTCCGGTGCATACCGGGACAACCTAGTGAATGTAGCCTCATACTGAACCACAGTAGAATCCCTCTGTACCAAAGACAAGAACTCAGCCTCTCTCTTCTCTCGTGCAACCCTCGGGACATACTTATCCCTAAAAGCAGTCAGAAAGGTATCCCAAACATACGGAACACCCCGGGTCTCCCAACTGGCTCTCACAGTGCGCCACCATTCCTCTGCCTCATCATCAAGCAGATAGACAGCACAAGTCACCTTCCTCTCATCAGTGTACCCGAGAGAATCAAAAATTTTCTCTAACTTACTAATCCACGACTCGGCCTTCCTATCATCAGGATCTCCCTGAAATCTAGGAGGATAGTATCCCAGAAACTCCTTCATAGTACCTCGACCGTGATTACCTTCCTGTCCATTCTGTATCTGAGCCTGCAACGCCTGAGTCTGAACAGCCTGACCTGCTAACAACTGGGCCTGCCCAGCCATCAAATCTGCAATCCGATCCATTGCTGACCCTAACCTGCCATCACCCCTATCACTGCCCTGTGCCACATTACCAGGGACCTCATCTACAATCTCGGGCCTACCACGAGTCCTCGGTCTACCGGCCATCGTACTAATCAAAGAGTTAGCACAGGTTATAGCACATAAACAGATTATATACAACTTTTAACACATAAACAACAAACTCATATAAAGCACATAGATCACATAAGTTTCAATCACATAAGCAAATTGATCACATAATCACATAATCACTTAATCATTTAATCATACCAATACATATTTCACTTTTCTTTCTTTTCACACATATTTCATGCTAAGACCATTACCCACATTCCGAGAATACCCCAGCTGACAACTAACATGCGCTATGTTACCACTTAAATGTCACGCCCCAACTCGACCCCACCTACAATCAGTCAGGACGCAACAGAATTTTGGCAGCGTAACGACAGTAAATAGATTTTCGAGGTTCTAAACCAACCTCATTAATAACATTAAACATCCAATTCTATAACCATACAAACAACAACTCCTCAACAGCATAACAAAATACAACATAACCGTAATATACAATAATCAGTCTTCGTTATCTGCCTCCGTTCCAACATAACATACAATACCTCAACCTTATCATACATTTCAAAAATAAGTTGAGACACATCTACAACTTAACCATAGACAAAAGAAAGCCACTAAGTTAACATCATTTGGATCATCATCTTTCAACATCTATTACAATAAGAACCATAAAGCATATAAAAGTCTATTAAGCTAATATACATTACATTAAACAACATATAATCATGGATAAGACTCAGGAACATATGACTCGTCCACGGAAAGCACATTTTCCTCCTCAGGAGGCACGTACCCGTAATCCGGCTCTGCAACACCTGTAAGCATGCAATAATAGAGAGTGAGCTTATATACATAAGCCCAGTGAGGATCCGATAGATCTCGACAGTATTCACTACGCTCCTTGGATTTAGTCCTTTGAGCAAGTAAACACACAACAACAATAATAACATTATCATCACATAACTATATAACCATTCAATAAAGGATACTCTATTTGGTGTAGCTCCAAACGCCATCACGATCTCAACCGTTCTTCTTATAACTCCCCATTACTCACGCACCCGAGGTACCTCACTAGCCCCTCCCTCCATGACACCTCCGTCATGCGAGCTGGGGGTAGCCTATGGCAGTCATGCCGTTATCAACCCGACAGCCCAACGCTGCCCGAGAGGTGGCACACACATACCAAGACTCCATAATCATCAATCATCAATCATCAATCAATCAATTGGGAGATCAGCAACGAAAGTGCCCGATTCCCGAACTCAATAATAATCAATCAATAACATCAATATAACATCAATATAACATCAATATTAAATTAAATAACAAACAACGAAGTTAGATGACAAAGTAGGCCATCTAACCGGACATGCATAATCTACACAATTAAACCCTAAATTACTCATCATCAACTCACCATTCAACACTCGAACACCACCCAACCATCTAAAGGCATCGTTCAAGAAATTAAAGAATGACAACCTAAACTTCTAAAATTCATAACTTACAATCTACTAATCCAAACATTGCCAAATCAGTTCCTATCACTCACCCATTCAACCTACTACATTAGCCCTCTCAGAATTCCACCATAACATCTCCAAATCATGCCCGATAACCCTAAAACCCTAGGATGTCATGGCTGGATTTTCTGGATTTTCACACGAACAATGTAATCGAAAATTCGGCATTACAACAGCGCTAACACGTAATTATCAAGTATTTAGAAATCGACGGCAATCGATTTCGATCAACACAACTCATTTAATTCAACTTTGAACATTTTAATCAAAATTAAATACCCGAAAAATAAAAATTATGCTACATCCAACAGAAATTCATAGTATTAGTATATAACGATCCCTAGCATGCAAGGAGCAATAATCTATCATCAGATTTCAATTCTAACGGTTAAATTTTCATTTATGAGCAAAAACATAAAAATGACATTTTGAGATCTAGAATTTTTCTCTCACCTTTGATGCGATATAAGCCTAGGAATGCGTGCTATGCGTGCCCAACAAGCAGAATCCAAGTCGGTGCGAAGTTCTAAGGACAAAAACCAAGTTTTTCTTTGAAAAATTGGATTGAAAAGCTTTGAACATCTCTTTCTTTTTCTCTCTTCTTTCTCTCGGCCTTGTGTGTGTTTGTGGTGGGGTGTTGTGTTGTATTGAGTGTGTGTTGATGACATTAGCTTATAAGGTCAAAAATTAAATAAAGTCAAAGTTAATTTAAATTGGTATTTTTGTGTTTTAATGACTTTAAATGCATTTTCTTGATCACCAAAGTTCAAAACATTTATTCAACACCCAAACTAGCTCAAGTAAATTATTTTTAGGTGACAAGAAGTTTTACAATCCAACAATTTCACCCGAGTCGGCTTAAAACTCGATTTTCGTAAAAGGCGGTGTAAAAACCCTAATAAATTCTTAAGTCGGTTTTAAAACATTTTTCATCATACACAACACTATTAAAGTCCGCTGACTAGGTCTAGAAGGGTTAAAAAGACCAGTTTCAAAATTTTAGCGGATGTGTTTCGAAAATACTATTCACTGAAAATCGACGATAAAATTTCTGACTCCGTTTTTGATGAAAATTTCATGAATGTACATTTAGCACGTATTAGGAGTATTGACATCAAAATTATAACTTTCTAGGTCCTATAGCACATAAACAGATCATATGCATGCAAAACGAGGTATAGTACGTAAAACGAGATAAGCAAGAAAGTGGGGTTTCACATAAAGTATACTTGTTATTTTTTAAGTTATTTTCTTAAATACATGTTAAATTATAGAGTATATCTATTATTTTGCAGCAAGTTCGAGCTAGCAATATGCTTATCACTTAAGAAAGAAAAGTTGAATTAATTTAAGGGTCGATTGAGGTAAGTTGGACAACTCTCTTGCACTTAGATCCCTTTTGATTTTCTCCCCACTGTTTCAGTTTAATGTCTTATATTCTGAAATTTGTTGATTCCGATCCTGCTTATCACTTTAGAAAGAAAAGTTGAATTAACTTAAGGTTCGATTGAGGTAAGTTGGACAACCCTCTTGCACTTAGATCCCTTTTGGTTTTCTCCCCATTGTTTCAGTTTAATGTCTCATATTCTGAAATTTGTTGATTTCGAGCCACTTGTCATTCAGAATCTTCGTACTCGTTTGAAGTGAGGGGCTGTGATGTTTAAGTACTAATTATGTTATTATCTGATGACTCAATGTATTAATTGTTATGTGTTATCTCCAGAGTTGTGACACTCATTCGGCGGATGAAACTGCCGCATATACTTAGTTCCGTAGGTGGGGGATGCCTCACCTTACGGAGGCATGGGGCTGCAGGAGACCATTCTGTGATTTAGTTATGATTATCACGGCTCTAGATGATATTTATGTGGTATATGATAATGTGATACCTATATTCTGAAAAGTGAGATATGTATGATACCTCAATACAGATGGAATTATGAGATAATTACACAAGTTTTGTGATTTCTGGTTGCATCATTCTGGTATTAGCTTTGTGTGTACGTTCTATATTGATCAGGTTATGGTTCAGTTCTGGTCTAGGGTGAATTAGCTATTTTTGTCCCTTTGGTGCTTGGATTTCGTATCGCGCTTTTGTTTTAATTATGATTTCTATATCGCATCATTTTATTCGAATAACCCTCAAAGCCTAACTCTGGGTGCCCTTCTTACTGAGCATTGTTTTGCTCATTATATTTTTTTTATTACAATTATACAGAGACAGGAGTAATGAGTTGTTCGGGTTGCATGGGTTTAGAGATCATCATATGAGATCAGTAATATTTTAGAAAAATATTATTTGTAAAGTGACGCCTCCTTGTAATATATATTCAGAAGTACTATTTGATTTAATTGAGAGTTTTAGTCGCTCTGATAAATAATTTTATGGAAATTTAGTTTTCTGTATTGTGATATTAGCGCCTTGCAGGTTTAAAAGATGAGATTTTTTTAGACTCGCGACATCACGTCCTTGAATTTAACCTGGTAAATTTTTAGACACGTGACACTTTCAAATATGATGTAATCAAGGGTAATGCTTCTAGCAAGAATACATGCATGCTTCAAAGCTGGAGCTTCTGCCTCAAGGGTAGAACTGCACGAGATTAAGCTGGTCACTCCGTGAAGGAAAGAGTCCTTTTTTTTTGTTTGTTTTTTTTTTTGAACAATAAGGAAAGAGTCGTTTGAGTCCCAACAGATTATTACTGTTGCAGCAACACTGGTTGATAAAAAAGAGGTATTAACATTGACCTTGTACCAACCTGTGGAAGGAGGGGACCAAGAAGGTGAGATATTTAAGTTATGACTAGACTGGTTTGAATGAAAAATTCTGTTAGCTCCCCTGAATCCTCTTGGCAAGTTTTCAACTTTGATAAGAGCCAAGCGAACATTGGAAGGATTGCCCTGAAAATTCAACGTATGACTTGAAGACAGGTTTTGTTGACAGGTTAGTTATGGGAGACTTGTACCGACACACAAATTTTAGATATAAAAATCCCATTAATTAATGTAAAGACAAATAACAACAACATAGTATAAACAGGTCGAGGTATATAGAAGATATGTTAGCTTTATTCGATCGGAAATTCATGGATCACAAATAATATCTCCCCATCGCCTTTTGCATACGAACAATGTCAAGGTACATAGAAAATATGTTGGGTAATGTAAAGATAGAGAAAGGTTAACTATGAACATGTCAAGATAAGCACAAAGAAAACTATATTGGTTAGTGTAAAGACAAAGATTAACTAGATTAAATAACATTGTTAGAATGAACACATCGAGATGAACATTAACAAGTGAAAACTATATCTCACCGATTCAAATTTTTGAAATATTTTGTTACTCTAATTTGGTTTTGTAATTTAGCAACACATATCAATTTATTTGTTAATTCTTTTTTACATGATTGAGTATGAATCAGTAGGATGTTTTTTGTGCTCATAACAATTAACAGAAAAAAAAAAAGTATGCATTCGAATGTCACTCTAGGGTAAGTACATTTGGCCTAGGACGAAATAGGGGTTACTCATACCGAAAATCAATTTGGAGTTATAAATATGGTAGAAGCAAACAAACTATCAAACGAGCAGAAAAGAAGCTAAATTGCACCCAAGTCAAATCTCGAATTTAAGTCAACTTTTTTTTTTTTTTTTTTAATTTTGATCAAGGACATGTTTTATAGGTGAAATCAAGATTGTAGATTAGGAAATGTATGTTTCCGTAAATTTGTCATGGTTTGTGGGCTTGGCCCACGTGTTTTGGCAGTCTAGTTATGTTTGGGTTTCTCCTTGGCTTATCAATTATTTTGTTATCTTTTATGGATTGGGCTTTTTTGGTTGCTAGGCCCTATCCTTTCTTGTGTTTAGTTTCTTTTAATGAAAATATGCTCTTTGACCCAAAACACAAAAAAAAAAAAAAAAAGAGGGAGGGAGAGGGCTGTGACTAAAATAGTAATTTACTTGTTTCGACCTTTGTTATTATATATCATTCCATAAACTTAATCTTAGTGTACTCTATAATTCTTATATTTTAATATTCTATTTAATATTCGAGGACAAAGATGTTGCAATTTTTTAAATCAATAATTTATATTATATAAGCTGGCTGAGCGAGGAAATAGATTTTTTATTTTTTGCAAAATAGATAATATTTACCTCTCTATTGAATTAATTATTTGAGCAATTTACTATTACTTATTTATTATATGATTGTAAAAAGGTCAAACCGAATGGACCCATAAAGTAATTTAATAATTGTGATGATATGAAGAATTCGATGATTAACAATGTATATATATGTTCATCACAATTAAAACAAAAGAAGTAGTCTCAAAAGCCCTCATGTCGTGAGTGTTCGGGTGCAAGAATACTCTCATTATATTATTTATTGAGAGTCTCATTTCAATATCCTTGCTCTTTATTGATTTAATAAAGATACACATTAAGAACAGCATAAATAGATCAGTTATTATGTTGAACAACATCAATTCTTGATAGTACTATGTTTTTCTTTTCAAAAGATAGGAATTAATGCATATTTATTGAAAATTTATATTTTATATAAGAAGAAATTAACATGTACAAGTTATAAGTTTAGTCAACATTTTTGTCTTGGCAAACTCACAAGGAAATTTATTATAAATTTAAGTGTACAATTCAAATTGACCATGCCTTGTAAAACAAATTGTTAGTGCCTACGTTTTGCAAGGCAAAGGGAAGGTTTAAATTGCTCAATATCCTAGTCTAATAATTTTTTTGCTAAGTAAACAATTGTATTCATTCCATACCAATAATTTCAAACAAAACAAAAGTTTATACATCAATTTCTAACTCAACAAAATCTCAATATTCCACTTTCGACATATCTTCCTATTCATGTCACAATTTTTGAAACTACGGTCGAATTTTATATCTAACAATGGCCAAAATTTTAGCAAGCAACTACTCTTCTGAAAGCACATCATTCTCATGCATTCTGCTATTACGTTCAATTGAAACATGGTAAATGAAAGAACCAAACAAAAGTCTAACAATAGTAGTTTGGAGGCTTGATCCGTTACAAAACTGAGACATATACTCAATCCTTTTTTCTAAATCATCATACAAAAGCTACACTGAAAAAATAAATGATCTCTATCCTCTAAAACCAAGTGACAAAAGTCACATAAACCACTGTTGTTCAGTCCCCAAGATAGCATCTTCCATTTACTTGGAAGCCTATCAAGTATTGCAAGCCAAAAAATAAAACTATGCTTTTGGATCCGAAATTTATCCCCGATCAAGAAATGCCAAGGACCATTATTTCTCTTGTTTCTGCACACTTCCCAAGCCGAAGACAGAGAGAAATTTTCATTAGATTTTAGTCTCCAACTGTATTTGTCCTCCCTAGATGGATGAGGGACAATTCCATTCAAATTCTGAAAGATATAATTGAGTAATAAGTTACCATCATCCCAATCCCAATCATGTCCCACAGTGAACTGGGAAACTTTGACATTCCAAAACCACAAATTATCATTAGCAATCTCCATGTTGAAATGGTCAGTAAGACATCCAAATGGATGCAAGCTTCATGCAAAAAAAAAAAATTATACCATTACCAATTCTACATCCAATATGAACTTTGACCTCTTCACTCCATGCCCAAGTCGAGCTATTTGGAATTTTAGCAACCCATAAGGAAGTACCCATGAGCAAATTACAATCAACCCATTGTCCTCACATTGAGACTTTGTTTGTGGCAATGTACCAACTTTGTTTAAACATGACTGCTCGATTGATTTCCTCCAGTCTTCTAATACCTAAACTACCCTCAACTAAAGGTTTACAAACCTAAGTCCAGGCAACTGTAGCTCCAGTCCCATTATTATCCTTCCCTTTCCACAAAAACGATGCACATTTACTCTCAATACACTTCATAATGCTTTTCGGAAGAACAAAGAGACTAGCCCAGAATGATTGAATATTAGACAAGATAGATTTAATCATAACAAGTCATCCCGCAAAGGGTAGCTATTTGTTAGTCGAAGGATCGATTCTACCCACAATTTTTTGAATAAGACCTGAGCATTAGTTGATAGAAATCTTCCCTACAATCAAAGGAAAGCCCAGATATCTAACAGGGAGTTCCCCAAGTTCAAAATCCATAATCCTAAGAAGCTACTCCTTAAGAAAATTATCACAACCTCCAAAAAATATAGAGATTTTGACATTATTGATTTTCAAGCCAAAAAGAGAACAAAAGATGTCAAGAGCATACCTCACTGCTGAGACTGACGGCACATCTGCTTTAGAGAAGATCGTGATATCATCTGCAAAAGTCAAATGATTAATCTTCATTTTGGAGCAACTCGTATGATAAGAAAAACTTTCCCATTGTGCAACCTTGTTAAACAGTTGTGATAATACCTTCATAACAATTGTGAACAAGTATGGGGATAATGGGTTGCCTTGTCGAATTCCCTTTTGACCTTTGAAATAACCTTCAAGAGAGCTATTGATGGAAATAGAATATCTCGTCGAGGTAATACATGCTTCAACCCATTGAATGAATCTCCTTGGATAATTAAGAGCAGTCATAGTGTTCAAAATGAAATCTCAATGGATAAAGTGATAAATTTATTGTAAATTAAAACTTAAATATAAATAATGCAATACTAAAACAAGAGAGAATTTGAGAGAGTAAGATTGTTAATTTCTTCAAATGTGTTTTTTTATTACAAACTTCCTCTATTTATAGAGTTTTCTATCATCTTGATGACATACTCATTACATCACATTCCATATACATATAATAATCTCCATTATACAAGAATCCTATAAGTATCTTTTGACCATTCAATTGTAGTAATTTTCCACTAACAAAAGAATCCTATAAAAGAACTTCTTTTTCTTGATAAGTTCATAACGATGGATATCCACAATATCGTATTTTTCATAATACTCCTCCTTGAATATTCATTCTTCAAGAATATACCTCGTCAAAACCTTACTAAGATAAAACCCAGTAGGGTAAAAATCTTAGTGAAGGAAAAAGAGTACGATATTCTTAGTATACACTTCTTGAACTGCCTCATTAAAAACCTTGCTAGGAAAACCCATTGGGATAAAACCTATGCTAAGCGAAAAAGAGTGCAGCGCGTATATGGCTCCATCTCTTCTGAGCATATCAACATTGATCACGAAGTTGGCACATGCCAATTTTACATACCAATTTCTCGAGCGTTGATGTAGGCAATGACTTCGTGAATAAATCTGCAAGATTCTCACTTGAACGAATTTGAAGAACATTTATCTCACATTTCTTCTGCAGTTCATGTGTGAAAAAGAATTTTGGTGAGATATGCTTAGTTCTGTCACCTTTGATGTATCCTCCATTTACTTGTGAAATGCATGCGGTATTATTTTCATATATGATTGTTGGATCCACTTTATTTGTTGAAAGGTTGCATTCTTCTCGAATGTGATGAATCAAAAATCTTAACCAAACGCATTCTCGACTTGCCTCATGGAGTGCTAGAATTTCAACATGATTTGAAGAAGTTGCGGCAATAGTTTGCTTTAGAGATTGCCAAGAGATAGCAGTACCACCATATGTGAATAAATATCCAATCTGTGATCTTCCTTTATGGGGATCTGACATATATCCTGCATCTGCATATCCAATCAAGTGTGGTTGCTTATGCCTTGAATACAATAATCCCATATCAGTTGTTCCACGAAGGTAACGAAAAATATATTTTATGCTAGTCCAATGCCTTCGTGTTGGTGCTGAACTATATCTTGCTAATAAATTGACAAAGAAAGCGATATCAGGGCGTGTGTTGTTAACAAGATACATTAGTGCTCCAATTGCACTAAGATATGGTACTTCTGGGCCAAGAATTTCTTTACCATCTTCTTTGGGACGAAATGGATCCTTCTTAGTGTCGAGGGATCGAACAACCATTAGTGTACTTAACGGATGAGCCTTATCCATGTTAAATCTTTTCAACATCTTTTCTGTGTAGGTTGACTGATGCAAGAATATTCCATTTGATAAATGTTCAATCTGCAACCCAGGACAGAATTTTGTTTTTCCGAGATCTTTCATTTCAAATTCTTTACCCAGATATATGGTTGCCGCTGCAAGTTCTTTAGTAGTCCCTATTATATTTAGATCATCAACATATACTGCAATAATAACAAATCCATAGTTTGATTTCTTGGTGAAAAAACATGGACTTATTGGACTATTGACATATCCTTCTTTTAGTAAATATGTACTGAGACGATTATACCACATTCGCCCCGATTGTTTCAATCCATACAACGATCGTTGTAATTTGATTGGGTACATTTCTCGAGGTTTCGAGCAACATGATTTAGGCATTTTCAGTCCTTCAGGGACTTTCATGTAGATATCATTTTCAAGTGAGCCATATAGGTAGGCTGTTACCACATCCATAAGACGCATATGAAGTTTTTTAGAAATTACCAGACTAATTAAAAACCTAAAAGTAATTGCATCCATTACCGGATAATATGTTTCTTCATAATCAATTCCAGGCCTTTGTGAGAATCCTTGTGCTACAAGTCGCGCTTTATATCTTACAATTTCATTATTTTCATTGCGCTTTCGAACGAATACCCATTTGTAGCCTACAGGTTTCACATTTTTAGGTGTTTGAACTACTGGCCCAAAAACTTCACGTTTTGCAAGTGATTTTAATTCTGCTTGGATTACGTCTTTCCATTTTGGCCAATCATTTCTATGTTGACATTCTTGGACAGATTTTGGTTCAAGATCCTCGTTTTCATTCATCAAATCAGTAGCTACTGCATATGCAATTTTTTCATCAATATCAATTTCATTTCGGTTCCATCGTCTTCCTGTAGCAACATAATTAATTGAGATATCCTCATTATTACTTTCAATATTTGTATCATGTTCAGGTACCTGAAAATTGACTGAGGATCCCTTTTTCTTGTGTCGCGACAACTATAGGATTTTCAATAATTTCAAGATTGACAACCTGCTTATCATGTCTTTTTTTTCTTTCGAGGATTTTTATCCTTAGAACCGACAGGTCTACCACGCTTCTGACGTGCAGTAGATTCATTTGCCATTGTATTGATAGATTGCTCATTTGAAACATCAATTCTGGCTGGAGCATTTAACGCTGGTACATGCAACTTAGTCACCTTTTTCACATCAGTGAATGCATCTGGCAATTGATTTGCAACCCTTTGTAGATGAATAATTTTCTGAACTTCTAGTTCCGATTGATTTGTTC
Organism: Ehretia macrophylla; assembly: GCA_037974665.1. Taxonomy (NCBI): domain Eukaryota; kingdom Viridiplantae; phylum Streptophyta; class Magnoliopsida; order Boraginales; family Ehretiaceae; genus Ehretia; species Ehretia macrophylla. Next base: position 12,562,927 of record CM075775.1, read on the forward strand.
GAGGATCAAAATAAGATGCTAACGATGCATTCCATGAAATTTCTTGATTCTCTATCTTCTATTTTTCTCCCCCTAAGACTGGGAATGTTGCCTCATCAAATTGGCAATCGACAAAACGTGCTGTAAAAAGATCTCCAGTTAAAGGTTCAAGATATTTGACAATTGATGGAGATTCAAAACCAACATAAACTCTCAGTCTTCTTTGTGGTCCCATTTTTGTTCGTTGTGGTGGAGCAATTGGTACATATACTGCACAACCAAAAATTCTTAAATGGGATATATTTGGTTCTTGGCCAGAGACAAGCTGTAGTGGGGAGTATTTATGATAAGCAGTTGGTCTTGTTCGAACCAATGCTGGAGCATGTAATATAGCATATCCCTAGGCAGAATTAGGCAACTTAGTTCTCATAAGTAATGGTCTAGCAATTAGTTGTAGGCGTTTAATAAAAGATTCAGCTAAACCATTTTGTGTATGTTTATGTGCCACAGGGTGCTCAACAGTAATCCCAATAGACATGCAATAGTCATTGAATGCTTGGGATGTAAATTCTCCTGCATTATCAAGCCGGATTTTCTTAATTGTGTGATCCAGAAATTGTGCACGTAATCGAATTATTTGTGCAAGCAGTCTTGCAAATGCCACATTTTGAGATGACAATAGACAAACATGTGACCAACGAGTTGAGGCATCTATTAATAACATAAAATATCAGAATGGTCCACATGATGGAACAATAGGTCCACATATATCCCCTTGAATTCATTCTAAAAATGCAGGAGCTTCATTATTAATTTTAGTAGGGGATGGCCTTTTAATCAATTTCCCTTGGGCACAAGCAATACATGAAAATTCATTTGATATTAGAATCCTTTGATTCTTTAATGGATGTCAATGTGAATTTTCAATAATCCTTTCCATCATCACAGTGCCGGATGTCCAAGGCGATCATGCCAAAGAATAAAATTCTTCGGATCATGTATCTTCTGGTTAATCACCATATTGGTTTCTACAGAATTTATCTGAGTATAATATATTCCAGAAGATAATGCTGGCAATTTTTCCACAGTATACTTTTTGCTAGACCTAAGCGATGTGATATAGAGATATTCTTTGATTTTCTCATTTATGGTTTCAATATGATAACCATTTGACGAATATCTCTAAAACTTAATAGATTTCTTTGTGATTTACTAAAGTATAAAGCATCGTTTATCATAATTTTTATTCCACCAGAAAGTATAATACAAGCTTTTCCAGAACCATCAATAATTTTTGTAGTTCCCGAAATTGTATTAACATTTGCTTCTGCGAATTCCAGTTGGGAGAAATAGATTTTATTTTTAGGAATGGTATGCGTTATTGCACTTTCTACCATACATATTTTTCTATTGTTGAAATTGTATAGGTCCATACTTCTTCAAAATAAGATAGATAAATAGTGTGAGAATATTATCAAAATAAACGATACTGATAACACTTTTAATAAAAACAACAACTTACATGATGATATTCATACACACAATACACGACAACTTACATAATGATATTCATACACACAACAACTTACATAATGATATTCATACACACAATATTCAATAATTTACAGGATGATACATATTCATCACTCTTAGTTAAAATGAAAATTTTCATTATCAATTAAGTGGTCAACCCCTTCATTGTTATCCTCAAAGAAATCAGAATAATCAAAGTGTGCATTTTGTTGTTGATTATCATTTTCGGCAAAGTTTGTTTCCACTCTTTTTCCTTTTGCCTTTGAAGCTTCATAAAGCTCCACAAGATGCTTTGTTGTTAGACAGTTTTTTTCCCAATGACCTTTTATGCCACATCTATGGCATATATCATCTCGGGATGGTCTCTTTTGCGAGCTATTACCTTTTTCATTATTTTCTGGCTTCTTGAAATTGAAGCATTTTTAGGCCGTCACGATACCAAGTATTACTACGACCACCTCCATGGCCTCGTCCCCGACCAAAACCACAACCCTTTCCACGACCACGTCCTCGGCCACGACTTCTGCCATGACCATGGTTATGATAATTTGTAGCATTTATTTCAAGAACTAGTTCTGAGCCTGTTGGTCGTGATTTGTGGTTTTTCAATAATAGCTCGTTGTTTTGCTCAGCCACCATAAGACATGTTATGAGCTCAGAATGCTTCTTAAAACCACGCTCTCTGTATTGTTGTTGCAATATCATGTTCGTAGCATGGAATGTGGAAAATGTTTTTTCTAACATGTCTTCTTCTGCAATCTTTTCTCCACATATTTTCAATTCTGCAGTAATATGATGCACTGCAGAATTATATTCACGTACTGTAACAAAATCTTGCAATCTCATGTTTATCCACTTGTAGCGGAGTAGTGGGAGGCGCACTGTTTTCTGGTGGTCAAATCTTTCTTTTAGAATGGTCCATAGTTCGTATGGATCTTTTACAATGAAATATTTTGTTTCAATGAATCATGTAAATGGTGACGGATAGATATCATAGCTTTAGCAAGATCCTGTGACGACTCTTTATTTCCTTCAATAATAGTTTTCTCAAGGCCTTTTGCTCGTAGATGTACTTCTGCATCTAGTACCCAGGTCAAATAGTTGTCGCCCGATATGTCAAGGGCGGCAAAATCAAGCTTTGTAATGTTTGACATTTTGATACTAAAAAGATATCAAATAAAATTTAGTTAATAAGAACTCATAAAGATGTTAAATTCTATACCAAAAAAAAATGTGGCTAATAAACTAACTCATAGTAGGAGATTATGAAATTAAGCAAAAAGATTAAAATTGACACAATATAAATAATGGATATAAGAATTGTATAATAATATAAAATGCTCAATAGTAAAATAGTTAGACATAAATAATGTTAGAATTATTAGAAATACATAAATAATGTTAGAATTGTTAAAAGTACATAAATATTTTTAGACTTTTTAGAAAAGTTTGTGATAAGTTAGATATAAATAAATGTTAGGATTGTAAGAAAAATCAGTGTTAGATATAAATAATGTCAAGATATAGTCAGGAAAGTTAGTAATAAGTTATAATCAAATCGGAAACAATTGTTATATTATTTTGATAAATGGAAATTTTAGTTCAATAATGGTTTCAACATTCTTGTGAGCAACGGTAATTAGGTCCAAAGATCAATTCGACTTTTCTTTGAGTAACGGAATTTTATGTCCAAAAATTACAAGTCCGAGCAAAGGTTCATTTGGTTAAACATCAATTTTTTTTTTATGTCCAAAGTCTAGTTATTTATACTTTTAGAGAGGTTAAACTTCACCAACTGTATGATTGTAATATATTAACTAATCTATAATATATAATCAAAATGTAATTGAAAAGGGAAGGATTATATGTACCTTTGATAATGAAGTGGTCGGATACTTCGTTGTTTGTTATTTCAACAGAGCCTCGTGCTGATAACGTATTGTAAACTAAAACTTAAATATAAAGAATAATGCAATACTAAAACAAGAAAGAATTTAAGAGAGTAAGATTGTTAATTTCTTCAAGTGTGTTTCCTTCTTACAAACTCCCTCTATTTATAGAGTTTTCTACTATCTTGATGACATACTCATTACATCACATTCCATATACATATAATAATCTCCATCATACAAGAATCCTATAAGTATATTTTGACCATTCAATTGTAGTAATTTTTCACTAACAAAAGAATCCTATAAAAGAACTTCTTTTTCTTGATAAGTTCATAACGATGAATATCCACAATATTGTATTTTTTATAACAAAATTCATATTTTATGTATTTTAACTCATTAGATCATGTACGATTGCATTATTATTGTAAGCTTAAACTGAATATTTGATACAGATTTAGTGTAATGTAGGTTTTGAAGGAGAAATAGCGAAAATGATATCAAATATCAATATTTAGAAACGATCGTCGATACAACACTAAAGGAGGAAAGTAGAGCGACCTTGATACAAGCAAATCGATATTGAATTTGGCCAAACGGAATGCGAAAACAAACTCAAGACGCCGAAAAACTTTGAAATAGCCTTGGTCAACTTTTGGTCAAAGTCAAAGTCAATGGTCAACGCATGAATAATACTATTTAAATAGTAACCGCAGAATAGTACTATACAAATAGTAACTAATTTTTTTCCTATAAATATCCCATTCCCCGTTTCATTTTTACATCGTTCTTCTTCCAATTTCTCTCCAAATTTATTTTAGTTTAGATTTTAGTTAGTTAGTTAGTTTAAGTCAGAATCGAGGGTGCAAATTCTATTGAAAAGTCGTTGTAAAACTGAAGTCATATCGGCAAGTCAAGATCCGTGCAACTCGATAAGTTAATCTTTCATTTTCTTGATTTCCTTTATGATTTTTTGTAATATAATGACACATTAGACTCGAGATTCGGGATGGTAATAAGTGAGGATATTATTTGTATATATGTTTAGATTTAGATTAATGCAAAGTTTCATATTTTAAATTTGTTGAGTATCATTCGATTAATTATACATATACTTGTAGTTACGTTGTAATTAATCGAAAGTACATATGAGTCCGATTTTATAAACCAATGGCAATATGAGACTACCTCGAATAGATATAGTCCGGTTGTAACGACACATTCAGGTTACGTAAGTGAAAGATTAATTGTGAGATTTGATACAGTTCGGTTGTACCAACACATCCAGTCTTGATAATCAATTAATCTCATCACTTATGTATCTGAGGCCAACTTCAAAAGTGGGAGCTTGTAGCTCTATTTTTGAATTATTTAATCTTTAAATCTGAATCCATAACATTATACTTGAATATTCCGAGCCATTTATCATCCCGAATCACATTCGATTCATCAGACTTAATTAAAATTGTTATAGTAATTTAATTTTGTAATTTTATAATTTACCGTTGCTTTTGGACTCTTTGGACTTTTATCAGTGATTGCAAAGTCAAACCAATTATAAACTAACTTCTTAACATGAATCGTTAACCCCAATCTTCGTAGATCGACCCTTGACTCACCATGTCTATGTGGTAATTAGAGGTGAAATTATTTTAAATTCTTTCACTTTTTTTATATCGTAAAACGACACGAACATAGAGTCGTAGGCTTTTTCTATGTCAACCTTCATCATACATCTAACAAGGATGTGTTTTCTCTCATATCTTTTAACTAACTCTTGCTAGAGTAAGATGATATCAGACATTTGTGTCCCTGGTGCAAAGACATTCTAGTTCTTGGAGATGATTTATGGAATAGAACTTTTGATCCCATTAGCCAAGATTTTTTTATATATAAGTAAACTGTGTTACAGCATAAGATTAGTCTATAATTTTGTATACGAGCAGGGCTTTCACATTTAGGAACAAGAGATATGGCAATAACATTTATCTCCCCAAGCAACTTACTTGAGCTAAAAATAGATTTGATGGCCTGAAGAAAATCAACACCAACAACATCCCAAGCCTTTATATAGAAAAATTAAGTATAACCATCTGGCCCATGACTTTTTTCACTATTGAGAGAAAACAAAGTTTCATTAATTTTCTAATCAGTCACATTAGTCGTCATCAAGTCAATTTCCTCACCCGATATAGTCTTCTCAAGAATTTTAGAAATATAATTTACCATTGAATTCCCCTTCTATTATCACACCTGTCGAGGATACCACTATAATAGTCAACAATAGCTTCTCTAGTTTCTTGCTCATAATCAATCCAACTACCATCTCCCTTAGTAATTCTAACCAGGCTGTTCTGAAAATTCTTCCTCTAATAACCTTATGAACATAGGCTAAATTGGAGTCCCATATTTCTAGCCACATCAACCTCGTTTTTGGCTCAAGATAACTTATTCTGCTTTAATGTTAAAGTCCATCAAATTCATAAGTCTTTTCTCCTCCGCAAAGATGTCAATAGGGCAATTCAGCTCACTCAAGTTTTTCTACACATCCAAAAGTCTGAGCCTAATTGCATCGATCCTAGAAAATAAGTCCCAAAAATATTTTATGTTAAGCTCCTAAGCTATTTTTTAAACCTTTTATGTTAGGGAAAATATGTACTTAAGAGGGGGTGAATTAAGTATTTGACCAATTACTACCAATTAAAATTTCAATATAATCTATTGCAATTTTCACTAGGGCACAAAATATGAAAGCAAGGATAGCAAAAGAGAAAGAGAATAAACACGATGATTTATAGTACTTCGCTAATCTACATCCAGCACTTAAGGTTACCTCCTCTTTGGATTTTCACTAACTCCAATAGAGTTGTTTATTCAAAAGTTGGTGAAGCAAAAACCAACCTTACAAGTCCTCTTGATTCCACAAGAGTAGTACAAGCCTTTTACTTTCTTTGAGTCTACAAGGAAGTTTACAAACACTCACTATACTATAAATCTCTCAAATATAGCTCTAGAGTGTTTGGCTCACAACAATAATGAATTGAATGTTGGAAACAATAAATAGCTCTCAAGAGAAAGATGAATACAATTAAAGGCCCTCTTGAATACTCAACGATTTGTAAGTTAAAGCTCGATAAATTTGTAAACAAAGTGCTTTGAATGATATGAAAGCTTTCGATCAAATGCTTGTTGATAGAAGAGATGAGATATGTAAATGAGGTGCTTTGAAATATATAGAAAACCTTTGTACCGGCTATATAACAGCTATAATTTTCAAAAAGCTGGCCAATGGGCCAGTTGATGTGCCCGCCCACCGTTCCTTGACCGATATGGTCTCGAATAGCTGGTTGAGTAATGTCGGTCGAGCATACTCGCCCGATATTGCTTGACTGGCCTTGACACCAAATCTCTATATAAGCCAGTTGTCTAAGGTTGATCGACACCATCGATCGACTTTGCTCAACCTACTTGTCCAGGTGTATGTCAGGACAAGCTAAGATGATTTCAAACCTTTTTAAGTGAAAATTGATTGCACAACTCTTCTGAAAAAAGCTTTTTGAAAAAGAGATCAATTTGAGAAGTAGATCAAAATCATTTTAGAACATCAAATTGATTCTTAAAACAATTTGAAAACAAGAAAAAGAATTTTCTCGAATTAAACATTTTGAGCTTTACCGAGCATTTCAAGGACATTCTTTATTTAAAAGATCGGTACCCCTTATGACGCTACGTCTCCATCCTTGTAACTCCATCTTCTCTTAATTCTTCATTGGAGAGATCTTCAAGTCTTCAAATATCTTCCATATACTTGATACACATGACTTCATGTTTGATCAATTAAGCATCATTGACTAACTCTTTTTGCATGTTACTTATATATCACAAGATTAGTCAATAATCAAATAGATGTTTAATATTTAGTCATCATCAAAATTTAAGATTAAGGCCTTTTTAGGCTAACACTTTTTATGTCTGAACAAGAATAAACATTGAAGTTCCAACAACATCTTTACTCCACACTCTACGAACAAGTGAGCTAAAATCAGGGTGTTTAGTTCGCACATTAAAGAACTTAAAAGGTTTGGGCTTTGAGAGAACATGTTCTTTAATGATAAACCAAAGAGAAGAATGGTCAGATACACTAGGGTAATCAATAACAACATTAGACAAAGAAAGCCAAGCTTCATTCACCAAGACTCGATCAATTTTGTTAGCACGTAAACCATCCTCAAAAGCTTTGGTAGATCAAGTAAAGAAAGGTCCTAAACTCATCTATCCAATTAATTCAAAATCTTCCACACATCTCAGAAAATCAGCAGAACCCTGAGACAAGCTAGTACATTTGAGCCTCTCATCGCCTTTTAATATCTCATTGAAATCCCAAAAATAGCAAAAGGTTTATTCCTAATTTGCACACTCCAGTTCCTCAAATCGTCCCAAAGCTTCTTTCTCTCAGCAGCTTCATTTTGCGCATACACAAAACACACAAAAAACTAATTCTGGCCATCATTAGATTTAATTAAACAAAACATAGCTTGGTTAGAGGTAACAATACACTGAATAGTACATTTTTCTTCCTTCCAAAGAACCTACACTCATGGCATATATCATAGCTTTGTCAGAGGTAGTTGTTATCTCTAGCTATTCAATTTAACTCGATATACATATGCATGGCATATATCATATTGATATAAGCATGCATGGAACATTGTATGATTAATGGGCAATACATACTCTTAAGATGACTCCTACAAGCTCTAGAGACAATTTCTTGTGCTAGTTGGTATAGGTCAAGATCTTTTAAAATAACAATTCCTATTAAAGCCAAAACAAGGTAGCTCATGCAATTAATGTGGTGATTGGTATACTTGAATAATTTTGGAAAGGAATGGAATGACTCTCTGAATGCAGTGAACTTATAAAAATAAATGTCATGTTTGGTATGCTTTAGAAATGAAGATATGAATGTATATATTGATTCCAAGCCAATGTTTAGTAGTTAGTATAACAAAGCAGTAATAGGAATTATATATATAAAATGACAAGAATGCTCTTTTGTTGTTATAGATATATTATTATCTTAAGAACAAAAATAAGCATCATATTATTCATAATGGTTAGTTTGACGAATATTATTACTCTTATATATATTTTTTTTGTTTTATATTATTATTATTATTATATATTTTTATTAAATTTATATTATATATTCTTTCGATGTTGCGGAAAGAAAGGTTGGAGTACCATGTGAGTACGGGGCCAATTAGGCTAGATCCAAAGCTCCGACATATACAGGCATCCCTTAATGCCAATTTGATATTTATGGCCATTATTCCCTACTAGAAATGAACGATATGTTTGTCAGGGTCTGTCTTCCCGTCATACAACTTTCAGTGGGGCATATAGAACTTGGATGGCATTTCGGCAAGGGTTATGTGTTCTAAGAAAGGGAATCGCCATACCATTAGTCATATAAAATTGCTACAATAATTGGCACAAGAGGTGGCAGTATTTCCCCTTGCATCATCATGGTGGGTGGCGTAGGTACACCCTTTGGTTGATTGTTATCCCCAGGGAGGGGGTACCTATGTCATTTAGAGGCTGAATAAGTGGTACTTTGCCCGCGCCATAGGTTGGGGTATCTGGTATATGGTAGATTCCCCTCAGATGATGGCGAGTAAGTCTTCCACCTTTTTTTTCAACTCTTCATTCTCTTTTTTGGTGGTATCTCATCTCTCTTAAATGGTTTTCCATTAGTGCCTGCATGACATTCAGGTGGGTTTCTAAGTTGTTTGGGGTTGATCTTTTTGCCATATCTCTGCCAGGCAGTTACCTCTATCTCACATTAGTTACCAAGTTTAATACAGATGGCGCTAAATTGTGAACCCTCAGAATTCACAATTAAGATCACGATGAAAGTCAAAGATCCCTTTTCGTTGGTAGGCCCTAATAAGCGAGTGAAGGCACAAGTTTCTACTATTTGAAGATTTATTCTTTAAGGGTAGGGAAATATTTTAGGGTTTCTTGTGTTTGTAGTATATGTCTGGCCTTACCCAAATAAGCCACGGCTGTAAGACCTTAGGTGTAATACCCCGATCCCTTACGAGACCAGAGCCCCGATCTAAAACCCGAGGTCACAAAAAATGAGGGAAAACGGATAGAGTTTATCTTGTTTCTAGGCATATCCACAAACCTGCACACATAATAAATAGCCACAAAGACAATAAACCAGCATTCATAACAAACCTCATCCTTCAATATCATAACTTTTTCCAATTCTTAAGGCCATCCAAGCCTTAAAACTAAGACAAAATAAGGCATACAAGCATGCATTATCATAAGTTATTAAAATTCTATGTTATAAAACTGCTTATCTTACCACTCTAATCTTATCTATTTAACATTATTATATTTTAAGTCAATCATCCCGCTTCCATTTAATCCCATACAGGCATGTGAGTCATCTAAGCAATTAACTACTAAATCTTACAAGACATTAATACAATTCTCCGAATCAAATATAATTACTTACAAAACTTATAATATCTCAAAGTAGATTACAAGCTAAGCTATTCAAATACTTTACATAAATCCACATATATCAACCAGTAGAAGTTAAAACATCCAATCATGGAGACACTCAAGTCTTCTCCTTATCAACCTCTGAAGGCACTGGACCTGAAATACTTAGAAAAAGGGAATGAGCAACACAGTTGCTCAGTAAAGGAAGGAACAGTTATCCGGGGAGTTTTTGCCAAGGTTTTTGTGCAATGCAAATGAATCATAAAATCAATTAATAATATGAAATACTCAATTCAAACAATAAAGTTAAGTACATATTTTAGAAAGCTAAAGACTAGGTAGTAAGTTATAAACTCATTAGTAATACCATATAACATTTAAGACAAACATATACAAATAATAACAAGAAAACAATATAGTCATAGAGGCACCACATCAATACAAATGAATCAATCAATATTACGAATCAATAACACATATGAAGGAATGCAATCAAGTGTAGCTCTCCAAGGACATAGGGCCCAAGCGAGAGCTATATACATAGTAAAAAAGATATTAGGTAACTCTCCAAGGACATAGGGCCAAGCGAGAGTTATACAATAAGGATACCATATTGTCCATGAGCACGAACCACGAACCATGAACAGAAACCAGATATAATAATGATAACAATAACGATAACGATAAGCTGGCAAAACCCCAATCACTCTAGTGGGTGGTAGCCGAGGTATACTGGCAAGCCCGATGCCGCCCGGCTTCCCCGACACTACCATGCCCAAATGGTTGTGCAACCATGATACGATTCAATACGATAATATAATATTTCAATAACAATTATAAACATACAATTCAATAAGTACATAAACCGATAAGCACACAATGAGAACAACAAAAGAGGTTGTCATCGCACATAAGCAATTATAAACAATATAACTTTAAACACGATATAACCCAACAAAATAACCCAAACACACGTTAACCACACAATATCCATTTTAATACAAAGCAATAAATCAATTAAAATGTCAAGTAAAATGAATCCCTCACCTCATGAAGCTACGAACTCTTTCAATCTTCTCCCCTTGCACAAAATTAGCAATATAGACAAGGAAATAAGCATATACAATCTACGCAACTATACACTTACAAATCAAAACTAGATAGCTGCTAATTTCCAGAATCTCTTCAAATATCTATATATTAATATGACTACACTTAACAACAAAGGCCCCTTTTTTATGTTTAATCAACTTTCTACAAGTTCAAATCACATTCTAGCAATCCAAGCATTAATCTAGTCATTCAAACACCTATAGCACCCCTACAAGCTTCGAATCAAGCATTAACCATTAATTCAACAAAATACTGTTCATTTCTCTAACTTTCACAAGCTACCACATCCAACCGAGCTATGATACTTGAAATCCAAATTTACTACTCAAACCTAGACACTTTATGACGCGCCTAAAGTCCACGAAAATCCACTTTAACCCACATTTACCACAAAACCCCGATTAGCCCTTTAGTCCGTTTGAACTATAGCTACATTAATCATTCATTAAATCAATACCATAAACATATCATAACCATTATCTAGCATAACTAAGACCATACATCACATCCAATCACACCCAGTCAATACTTCGTACAATTGCCCTCTTGGTTCATTGGTTTAATTCAATACACATACAAAACATGAGTCTTATAATTCACAAACCATCTATTCTACATTTCTAAGGACACTTTATGGCACCACTTAGAGCTATGAAACCACACTTTTAACTATATTAATCACAAAAGCCCCGAAGGCCCCATAGTCACTTTGAACTACAACTATCCAAATCACCCCTCAATTCGATACCATAAAAGTATTTTAAGCGCTTCCATACCCAATAAACCCTAAATATAATGTTGGGTCACACTTTTACACAAAGCCCATTCCGATTTCAAGCCAATTATGCAATTCTATTCATGTTCCGATCAATCTAACCACATCACTAACCTAGGCTTACTAGCATTAATAGCATCTTTAGATAACATTAAATCAAACTCATATAACAAATTGAATCAAAACCCTAAGAAAACACTATTCATGTTCTTGTTTAAATCTACCCTTCGAAAAATTCTATCAAACAAGTCATTTAACCATACAGATCAAGTCTTTATAACACGTAGATAATACTTTGTACAAGTTTCAAGAATAATATATCTATATGTCAACAAATCTAGAAAGATAAAGTTTAGATTATAAACTTGAAAACTCATGTAAATGTAAAAACCCTCACCAAAACTCCTTGTAGATGCTAGGATTAGGCTAGAGAAAACTTGAATCCACTTCAAATTAACTTGGAGGAGCTCAAAATGGCATGATTTGAAGAAATTTTCCTTGGATTCTACCTCCTATGGCCAACGGCCTAAAAAAGGACATGGATGGCATTTTTTGCTTTGTTATGTTTGCAATGTATAATGTTTGTGTGGTATATGTGTTATATACTAAGTGTAGGAAGATTAATTGGGCTTAAATGTGATGCAAGACAACTTAAACAAGCTCAAAATGCAATAAGGATCTAGTTTGCCCAATAAATGTATGATTTTTACTATTCACACGGTACATAAAATATTTTCCTAATGCACTCTCCGGACATGCAATGCATATAATTCTATTTTTCTCGTGCCTCCTAAATGACAAGTATCATCATTAAAATATAAAATCAGGAAAAACAAAACAGTCGAAAACCATTGTGAATAGTACCTATTGCTACTATTCAAGAAACATCATATAAATACACATAAATTGACATTAAATAGTGAATGCACATGCATGCTGGTCCTGGGTCTCACATTAGGAGCTAGTTCTACTATTTCCTAATCATTTTGTGCGGCTTCATCGTCCGATGATCACGTTGCCTAGTTTTTTTCCTTTCCAAAGCTCCTAGCTATTGCTTGTAAAACATGTGCTGGATAGACACGGGTTAGGCCCTTGAGCTTGCCCCCATAATAGCGAGTGGGTCAAGGCCCAACAGTGGGCATCGAGCCATTGGACCAGGTCCAGGAAGTTCTGGGGTCTGTGCAATCCTAACCTACTACAATAAGGGCCTGTGTGGCCCTATCCTACTACATCATTCTTGTCAATATGATTTCAGAGTCTTGCCTACTAAGAGATGGTATCTGGAATCGAGCACATTATGCCGTTTTCATGTGGCTGATTGGATTCCTATAAGGTATAACTGGGGATTTTCTTGATATTGTTAAACAACTCTCATGAAGTTCAAGGAATTTTCTTCAAAACAGGTAGCCAATTTGAATGGTTTCCTATGGTGTTGTTTCTGAGTAAGATTCAAAGCAACTACTATTGTGGAGCAGGATCGTTTAGCAGCTACCATTGTGAAGACTTATCCGAAATACAAAGCAAGAAAATAGAGGGTCAACAAGGCTAACATTTAACCTGAAACCAATGTTGATGTTGAATAGAAAATGATATGCATTAGGTTAGGGGTGAATAGGGCAAATTTAATGAGTTAAATCCAACTCTTGTTGATAATCATTGAACGACGAATTCTTCGTTAACTCACTACAAAAAATTGGAGATTGAACACTATTTCTATGCCATCAAAATATCTAGAACAAAATGTGATACCCTCTTCTGCAATATAGCCCTCAGTAATTGAACCTTCTGGATGAGCTCTATTGTCAACATACTTTTTGAATACTTTCAAACACCTATAAGAGGTAAAAAATGATTACATGAAGCTATGTGAAATTATTAATTAATATTTAATATGAAAAAAGAATACCTTTCAATTGGGTACATCCATCTAAATTGAACTGGACCAGCAATCTTTGCCTCTTCTGCAAGATGAATGACCAAATGAACCATGATAGTAAAAAATGAGGGAGTAAAACATATCTCCATGTCGCATAATAGCATTGCCGCACGAGACTTCACATTGTCCATTTCTCCAATATCAAGTGTCTTAAAACAAATGGCCTTGAAAATGCTACTTAGTTCAATTATGAGCTTTGTCACTTGTTTGGTCATAGATGAGCACAATGCAACAGGAAGTAAGTCTTGCATCAAAATGTGATAATCATGAGTCTTGAGATATAGTAGTTTTCTATCCTTTATATTGATACATCTTGATATATTTGATGCATATGTATTGGGCACTTTCACATCTTTCAATACTTTAAGAAATACGTCTTTCTCTTTCCTAGTCATCGAGTAACATGCAAGAGGAAAAACACTCTTTGCCATTCGCTAACTTCACAGGTTGAAGTTGGGGCCTTATTTTCATGTCTTCCAAGTCATAGTGTGCCTTTGGATCATCTTTACTTTTTCCTTTGATATTTAACAATGTCCCAAGCGCATTTTCACAAACATTTTTCTCGATATGCATGACATCAAGATTGTGACGCAATGTATTGAACTCCCAATAAGGTAATTTAAAGAAGATACTAAGCCCTTTTAACTGCTTCATAGCATCTGACCCAGATAATGTCTTAGGTGTCATTCCTCATTCCTCAGTCCCATCAAAATATTGCTTTTGTTCACGATACTTGTGCGAGTCATTTAACCAGCGACGATGCCCTAAATAACAAAATTTACTGCCATTTTTTAACCACCTTGATTGCGTCTTATCTGCACAACATGGACATGCATATTTTTCTTTGGTGCTCTAACCTGATAAATAAGCATAGGCAGGAAAGTCATTTATAGTCCACATCAATGCAGCTCGCATCAAAAACTTTTGTTTACTTGTTGCATCATATGTTTTGATTCCGTCCCACAATTGTAGCAACTCATCTATAAGTGGCTGAAGAAATATATCGATTTTATTTTCGAGAGCCTCTTTCCCTAGGATAATCATTGACAATATAATTGAAGATTGTTTCATACATATCCACGGGGGCAAATTGTATGGAATTAAAATTACATATCCACGGGGGCAAATTGTATGGAATTAAAATTACAGGCCATAATGTTGTATGCATTACTTATCAATCCAAAAGGATTAAAACCATCACTGGCTAATGCAAGTCTAACATTTCGAGGATCAGAAGCAAAATCAAGATATCGATAATCAAAATCCTTCCAAGCTGATGAATCAGCAGGATGATTTAAAAATTTGTCCTTTGTATGACCCTCGTCATGCCATCTCATTAAAGATGATGTTTTCGAGGAGATGTACAACCTTTGAAGCCTCGGGATCAATGGAAAATATCTCAAAATTTTAGCAGCAACCTTTTTCTTCCTACATCTTTTGCTAACCTCATTGTTTTCTTGCCAACGAGATAAATTACAAACATGACATGATTGTTGCAATTCTCTAACACCCCTATACAACATACAATTATTTGGGCATACATGAATCTTTTTATATCTCAAGCCCAATGCATTTGTCATCTTCTTAGATTCATAGCAAGATTTAGGCATTCTTGAATGAGGAAAATGATCCTTTAAGAATTCAAGAAGATTATCAACTGATTTCTTTGTTCATTTGTTATCACATTTTAAGTGCATTAGCTGGACCGTGAATGACAATACAGTTGTTTTGGAACCAGGATATAGTTCTTGGTTGTCTTCTTCAAGAAACTTAAAAAATTTCAAAGCTTTTTTACTAGGTCCATTTTCAAATTAATTGTGATGCCCAACCTCAACATCAACATCAACATCAACATCAACATTAATATCATCCTCATCTCCACAATTTTCTTCACCCTCTAAACATTCATTTCTTAAATCCAATTGAATTCCAAATGCATCCCTCACTAAATCATCCATATTGCATCGACTTTCAAATGAATCAATTATTGGTGGCTCTACATTAGCAAGAGGTTGTGCATCTCTCTATTTTTAACAAATTCTCCATGACAAGTGTAACGCCCCAAACCCAACTCCCACGCCTACAGGATACCCCTTGGGACTTGGGCCCAGGGGGTATCCTGTAGGCGTGGGAGTTGGGTTCGGGGCGTTACAAAATTGGTATCAAAGCGGGCCTTCTTTTGCATCAGTGACCCGCGAGGGCGCTGGGTCCTCCTAGTGGGGGCGGATGTGGTGAACCCATCCCACATCGGAAGGTTAGGAGCTGGGCCAACTGAATATATAGAGATGTCTCGTATATTCGTGCAGGCATTTTCTAGTGCAGTGTGCCTCTGCCTTCCACTTTGTGGGGTATTCGCTTAGCTGGCTAGAGGGACAAACCCGTGAGGGGCCCATTGTGGTAACCCATAGCGGACAATACCTATATCATTAATCGAATAGGCGTCTTTTCTAGTGGGATTCCACTTGGAAAAGACAAAATCGTGAGGGGTATGGGTTCCAAAGCGGACAATTTCTGCATAGCGAGCTTTTGGGCCCACTCGCCATGGCCTCGGTGCTCGCTTGGGCCCTATGTCTAGGGAGTATCCTGCAAGCGTGGGAGTGTTGGTTTCGGGGCGTTACAACAAGTCCACGTGGTATACCCATCAATCATTCCATGACATACCAAATGTTCTTTTACTATGTGTCGAGATTGCAATAGACAATTGACACACCGGATACAAGGGCACAAAATCTTTTCTTTTGAACTATGAGCAAATGCAAAATCAAGAAAGCTCTTGACTCCATTAACATACTCAATGCTATATCTTGGCTTTCTAATCCAACTTCTATCCATTCAATGATAGTGTTACTATAATATGAAACCAAAAAAATAATAAATTAGATAAAGCTTTTTTTTCCTTATATTTATCAATAACTTTGAGTTAAATACCTAAGTTCTTATGAATTAAACATCATGTAATAATTGCAAATTGATAAGAAATCTTAAAAGTATATAGTGAACAATAAAAAATGCAAAATTTAAAAGTGCAAGGGACTAATGTCAAATCAAAATTCATAGATGTTGTGTGTGTGTGTGTATTGAATATACCCATAACCATATATATATAATGACAATTGTGTATAGATAAATACATACACATGTTTAATGCCAATTATAAGAAAATATATATACACATATATATATATGTACATGAAAAAAAAAAGTTAGGCGCACCTGAAAAAAGCAGAGTATGCAAAAATTTGATGGGGTTTGTATTTGATGCAGATTGTTCTATTGGGCAGCAGGGTTGGTGTTAAATATGTGCAGACCAATGGCGGCATTTTTAAAAAGCGTCGCCAAAACTAACAATAGCGGGCTTTCTGAACAAAACGCTGCTACTAACGAATAATGTTGGTGTCTAATTAAAAACGCCTTGAATGCATATTCTATAATGTCGGCGTTTCACAACAAAGCGCCATAATTTCCTCGGCGATATTGGTGGGAAAGTTCCCGCCATTTGTCAAGCATACTTTTCGCGGTGCTATGTAGTGAAAGCGCCGATATTTCTCCATAATAGCGGCATTTTGCACGAAAATGCTACTAAATACCTAGTGCTTATTTTCATAGGCAGCATCTATCACAAACGCTGCCAAAAGTTCGCCATCAAAGCTTCCCATTTCTTGTAGTGACTGTCTATATACTTTGGCTACATTTCCTGCATTCTAATGATACTCCTTGAATAATTATGTATTTCCTGCTTAAAGATTTTGTTCTCAAATAATTTTTTTCATATGCTCAGATTCATTGAAAGAAAGTTACAATAATATTTCGTTATTATTGTTGTCGCAATCATTGTTTTATCAGGAAGAAGTATAATTGCTAGATAATGTGTTGTTGAGGGTGTGCTGGGATGGATCCTCTTCTTTCTTGATTCTCCCGTTACCTCATTTTGGACATGAGAGAATCAAGAAATGAGAGGTCTTTACCCGTACTATGAGCAAATGTATGTACATTATAGAAAAAAAAAAGTTCTTGAATTTTATGAGAAAAATATAAATGTGTTAACCCCATTTTGTACTATCAAGATATATAGTATTTGTATGTGCATAATATAAATATTTCATAATATATAAGATTGAACGAAAGGAATAAGAAAAAGATTTCACTTTTTGTTGCAAGAAATGGTTGAATTTTTTTTTTTTTTGCTCGGTCAGCAAGAAAAGTTTTCATTTCATTTCCAAAAACATGATGGCAAAGCCAATACAGTCAGTAAAACTTTACAAATCACAAAAACCCACATCAAGAGTTCACTCTAACATTTCTCTAATGTTTAATTGTCTACAAATTTCTCTATTCTGTACACTGTTCATAAAAATCTTTTTGCTTGAGATCAATTTGCCTCGAACGTCCTCAACAATTCTACCAACAACTTGGTCCTCGCTTGCACATTCATTGCTGAATAATATAGCATTTCGCTCACACCAAAGATGGTATATGCTAGCAGCGAAAAACAGCTTGATTGCCAATCCCTGGAGGGTATTCCTTTTTCTAACAGAACAGCACCCACGGAGCACATTATCCCATTGAATCCCTAGTGCTGTCATTCTGGCCCTTCTGAGACACATTCTCCAAACCCGACGACTAAACGAACATTCAAAAAATAAATGATCTCTTATTTCTAACACCGTCTGGCAGAGGGGGCATTGGCTCGTGACTGAAATACCCCAACAAAACATACGATACTTTATTGATAGATGATCAAGAATTACCAGCCACACACAAAAACTATACTTAGAAATATACAATGTCTTCCACAGCAAATAGTACCATGACACTTTTGGGTGCTTTGTTCTAATCTCCTCCCATGTTTTTTTGGTATCAAACTGCCGAGAATTTCCCACAATCCAATAGAGAGAGAGAGGATGATTGACGCCTTATAGATATTAACGCTTATCCACCATAGACTGCTGTCGGCAGCCCTGCACCAGCCCATACATTTTCATATCTTGTTACTTCAAGGGATTTGCAGTTCAAGGATGATTAAATTTTGAAAAAGTTTCGATTCAGCTATTAAACTTTCTATAGTTATATAAATACATATGGAATTTGCATCTCCTATCTATATACACATTATTCTCGTGAGCTCTACTGATTAAAGAACGGATTTATACAAAAAAAAAAAAAATAGAGATAAAAGAGCTAAAGTAATGGGCAAATTTGAGGCAAGGTAACCTCTGTCCTCATGTCCCGATCCTTCATGTCATTCTCCCCATATCTTGCCCCATGACGAATCCTCATAATAGGTGGGATTTTTTTTTTTTTTTCATCCCAATACCCTCCTCATTCTGAGGAGGAGACACATATTCACAAAACTCATCTCTATTACCATTCTTAAATGTTTGAGGCTAATTTTTGGATAAATTTCACACTTAATTCTTATTGTTTATACTTTTTTTTAAAGTTGGTCCTTAATATTCTAAAAAAATCATATTTGTCCTTAATGTTTATAAAGTGATTTAAAATTATCTCTATTGTTTATAAGTAGCCAATTTAGTCCCTATTGTTTCCCATAAAATTTAATTTAGTCTCTAAATAAGGATCACGTACAGGGACTAAATTAATTTTTTTAAAGAAATAATAGGGACTAAATTAAATTTTTTAAAGAAATAATAGGAACTAAATTAATTTTTTTTTAAAATAATAAAGACCAAATTAACTAAGTTTGAACAATAAAAACTATTTTAAATAATTTTTATAAATATTATAAACCCTTATAAATCTTTTAAAATAATAAAGACTACATTAAAAAAGTATATAAATACTCAGGGCAAAGTATGAAATTTACCCCAAATTTTGCTATTGTCAACAATAGAATGATCTTGCATGTCATATCAAAAAAAAGAAATATTGCATTTGATCTCCTGTCTTAACCAAAATGAAAATTGGACAAGAAAACCTTAAATTTCAAATTAGTAGAGATACTTTTTAGATTTTTATTGAATATTAATTGCACACGGGTCTCTAGATGAAATCATTACGCTATTGAGTTCCAAATGACAATCAATCAAACTAATGGGAATCTTGAAATCAAAGTCAATCCTAAATATCCTATAAGCCCTATCATTACAACCAAACACCCACTAACCCATAATATTCCTTTTCAAGTCCTTGTCAAAGAAACAACACTATTCCACATATAAATAAGTTATCTTCGCCCCCCTCAAGTCACAACCAGACAAACACAACTTCATAAAAATTCACTTGAGTTCCATCAACAACAAACTAAAGAAGAAATCTTACAAAAGTGGGTAAATACGTTACGAGAAAAATTAATAATTATGAATTATTAGAATTATTTTATTTTTACTGTATTATTATTAATTTATTATATTTAAATTTTGTTTATTACATATAATATTAATTAAAAGATACATACTTTAAGAAGTGACCTAATGGTTCTATTTTTTTTTTAAATCTTACTCGTAACATATAACATTCTAAGAAAAATACATTTCTTACAAAATGAACTAACTTTGCATGTCTTGTCATACTTTTTGCCATTTCTAACTCTGTTATCATTTCCTTTTTTCTAAGCCCAAACAAGTTCCCGGATAAAATCCATGGAAATATTCTTGTACCAAAGCCATCCATTTATAAAACTCCAAAAGAGCGCGCGTACCAGACACGCTCCATGGCCAAATGCATAGAAGGGAAGCAAATCTGTTTACTACTGTATTGTCTTGAACGGTTGAACCCAAAGATCTTTCGAAAAAAAAAGGGGAAAATTTCACATTTAATTTTTATTGTTTATAAAAAAATTTATTTTGGTCTTTATTATTTAAAATATTTTAATTTAATCTTTATTATTTTCCCAAAAGTTTTAATTTCGTACTTATTATTTAAAATTTTTTAATTTCATTGTTATTATTTCTCAAAAAGTTTTAATTTTATCTCTATTATTTTTAAAAAATTTCAATTTCATCATTATTATTTTCTTAAAGTTTCAAATTTATCCCTATTATTTAAAGACTAAATTAAATTTTTTGAGAAATAATAAAGACGAATTGAAACTTTTTGAAAATAATAAAGACGAAATTAAAATTTTTTGATAAATAATAAGGATAAAATTGAAAATTCTTAAATAATAAGTATAAAATTGAACTTTTAAATAAATAATAAGAATTAAATTTAGATATTTTAATCAATAAAAATTAAACTAAATTTTTTTAAAAATAATAAGAACTAAATGTGAGATTTTTTAAATAAAAAAAAAATCCAAAGATCTCATGAGAAAAAAAAAAAAAAAAAAAACCCAAAGATCTATCAGATATTGACTTCCTTAATTCGTACAAAGTCATCTGCATTGATTACTATGTACGAATAAAACTGTGGGTGTCCAACACACGCCATTACTAATTATGCGTTACAAAACGTCCACACATCTGAATGTATAAATTAAGGCAGACAAGATAAAACTGAGAATCACGAGTAAATGACTATCATGACTTAGAAAGACCCGCCAGTCCAATGTTACGCACAACAGTTTTTTTTGTTTTGTTTTGTTTTTTTGTGTGTGTTTAATTGGAATTGTATAAATCACACGAAATATATTTATATCTATTACTAACTAGTAATATAAATATTATATATTTATCCGATTTCTAATTTGTCAAAATTAGTTGCTTCGTGAATTATTTGAGATCAATCTATAACATTAGTAGTATACTCTTTGTTGTAAGTGCGAAATTTTGAAATTAATATTCATAAATAATATATTTTAATATGTATTGTATGATTTAAATTTTTTTTAAATAAAAAAAAAAGGGCACAACTCACATTTCAAAAAATGAAAAAATCAAAACCACCTCCTTCCCAATCGTATAGAAATCATATGAAAAGAAAAACATTAACAACAAAAATAAATAATAGAGGGTGGGGGTACGTTGACCCATCGGATAATATTCTCAGCCTTTTGAATAGAGATAAGAATGTGTTATCTTCTCTCACATAATTTAAATGTAATTGACTTAATCTCCATCTCAGCGAAAAAAAAATACTAGCAATAACAAACTCATAATTAATAATAATAATAATAATAGCTGAAAAAGAAGAAAACAAGATCCACCTCGAACACCCCTCCCACCAACACCAACATCCTTGCCCTTTCCCTCCTCCTCCTTTCACTTCTCTCTCATCACAGAGTGTGCGTACTGTGTGTGTGTGTGTGTGTGTGTGTGTGAGGCACAGAGAAATATAAAAAAATAAATAAAAAACCATCACATCTGAAAAGTGTGTCAAGGAGAGTAGTACACTCCATTTTTTGCTACTTTTTTTGTATCAACAAACAATCATATTATCTATTATTACCTAAAAAACACAACAAAAAGAAAAAGAAGAAGATTTTTTGTTTCGAAAGAGAAAAAAAAAAAGAAGAAAAAAGAAAAAAGAAAGAAGAGATGAGGGAGGAGGAAACAAATTGGGAAGATGAATTACCATCTCCAGAAGAGTTGATGCCATTAACGCAAACCCTAATCAGTCCTGATCTCGCTATTGCTTTCGATATTCCGAACACAAATCAAAATCAAGTGCATCACCAGAATCAGCAGCAGCAGCAGCAGCCAAGTCCTTCGGCTACACAAGGGGGTGGTGCTACTCAGACTAGCACACCACCCCCACAAGGCAACTCATCTTCGGCACCAGCGGAGTATGGATCAGGGGACGAGCCAGCACGCACGCTGAAGAGGCCGAGGTTAGTGTGGACACCGCAGCTACACAAGAGGTTTGTGGATGCGGTGGCGCACTTGGGTATCAAGAATGCTGTGCCCAAGACTATAATGCAGCTTATGAGTGTGGATGGCCTCACTCGTGAGAACGTGGCTAGTCATTTGCAGAAGTATAGATTGTATCTCAAGCGTATGCAAGGTATTCATAGTAATAGTAATAATGGTGGTAGCGGTGGCAGCAATGGTGGTTTATCTGACCCGGCCACTGACCGGTTATTCGCGAGTTCACCGGTGCCTGCCCATTTCCTGAGGCCGAATTCTGACCATTTTATGCCGTCATATGTGCCCGTGACAGCGATGCAGATGCCCGTGCCCATGCCCGTGCCGATGGTGGGACATGGCCATCCGCAGCTGCAGCAACACCACCACCAATTTAGGGGGCATTTTGGTAATTCGCCACCAAACGGTGGTGGTAACGGGCAGTTTGAGCAGCATCCATTCTTGGCTAGACAGTCACAGGTTCAGTCTCAGAGGTTGGGGGCAACAGTAGTTGGTAATAATAGTAATGGCGTGATACCTCCTTCATCATCATATGTGGAGGATATGGAATCGGCTGCGCCGGCTAATGGGAGGAAAGTTCTTACCCTGTTCCCCACTGCGGATGATTGAATTGATACCTTCATCAATTTGGCTTTTAGGTATTGTGAAAATCTGTATTTCTAGCGACTTTCTAGTCTCTAATTTAGAGTCTTATAATTTTTCTCTTTCTTTTTTCTTTTTTTTTTTGGGTGGGGGGGGGCCGGGGGCGGGGGCGGGGCGGGGTCAGTTCAATTGTGGTAACTTTTAGTTCTTTATGGTATTGGGTCTTCATACATTTGCGAATTTTAGGTGTTCATGGTTATTGTCTTTGTATTGGGTAATTGTATGCATAGGGACAAATTCAAGTCTTGATGTTTAGTTCCATGGACTCCTACTACAAGTATAACTAAGTTGAGGTGGCACTAGCAATCTACTCTCTTCCAGCCGGCTTCTCTTGGCGGATATTGAATTATAGGAAGTCATTTGTCATCTGTTAGCTTCCGGAGATGGATATTGGCTTTGACGTCATTTTGGTTTCTAACAATACCAGAGTGGGTCATAACTTAGAAGATTGTCGAATTCCAGGAGCCTGGGGTCATAACTTAGAAGATTGTTGAATCTCAGGAGTCTATGTGGCTCGTTTCGTGATTGCTATGATGATGGCAGCATAAGTGAGCTGGTTTCATTGCATTGTAATCCTCTTTGCAAGCTGCAATTTGCTATTGAGGATGATGTTGGTAACTGAAGCAATGAACTCGATGGATCTTGATCATGCAGGTGAGATGAATAATTCTGGGCAACAGCCGGGACACTTGTTCTGTTCTGCTAGAATCTTAAAGTGACAATAATACCCGTGCACAGCAAACTTGGTACTGGGTGTCTTGGTTATTTTCAAGAATCTTCCTCATAGTGTCTTGTTTCTCAGTTTAATGTCATGTAGAGGTCACTCCCGCTTGTTGTAAATTGTGTTGTTATACAGCAGACTGTGAGGCACTAATATTGGAAATCTATCAGTAGAAAACAATAACAGTTCTGATTTTATTCCAATGTCACTTCAGTTCGATGCCTTTAAAAAATTGCTATCTTGTAGCTGCATAGAACTGCTTAGATTTTCAGTAATTTTGCTTAATGTTGTAGCTGCAGAGAGCTGCTTAGGTTTCTATGAATTTTGCATAACTGTTTTTGTCTTCCTCGTTGCAAAAGATTTGAAAGATTATCTGCCTAGCAACTAAGGTGCTTGTTTCGACAATCTGCTTTTACTCAACTATATGTGAAGAAACCTATTCATTTGTCACTTTGAATGAGTTTGAAAATTCTGTGAGACTATTGGGTCCTATATGTCCTGCTGATGTCTTTTCATTCATGAAGTCATATTCTTGTCTACCTTAGGAACTGTATATTTGTGAGAAGCTCACATTTCTTTGCTGTGGTCAAGTTTCCCCTTCCGGGTGGGGGAAAAGATAGGGAGAGTGAGGTGATCTTAGCCTAGGCAAAATCTTGATGTTTGTAATGTTTGGAATTTAAAATGCATGTAAGGGAGTCCTCCTTCCATTAATTCTAGGCTGAATATTGAGGGAAACTGTTTCTCAAAATCAATAATTCAGAAATTCAAGAAGTTCAACGTCTCTGGCTTATCTATAGTTTCTTCACTTGTATAAAGTTTCCATAGTAACCTGTTTCACTGGCCAATTCTGTACTACAGGAGGAAAATTTCTCAGTTATCTGCTATAAATCCTTTGCATCTTGAACTTGTTTTGTATGGCATTCATCATATAAATATTTATTTCCATTTGCGTAAAGTGAATATTTAACAAATGCAGAATGATGTGTCTTGTTCCTTCCTCCTTTCTTGGCATTAGAAATCAACAAATATAACCTTTTGCAATCAAACATAGATCTTCCGTTACCATTCAGTTTTCGTCCTTCACGATGGCTCCAAAGATCTATTGTTAAATTTTCTCTGAAATTATCTGACTTGTTCTTCAATCACTAATTATTCTTCTTGTCATTGCATGTTTTGCTGCATCATCCATAATCTGATATTTTGAAAATTCAGAAGCTTTCAGTTTTGCTTATGCTCATTTTCCTCATCTTTCAAGTATCTCAGATCTTCTGACTAACAAAGTTTAAGTTTCCAGCCGCAAGTGGATACAAGAAGATACTACTTGAAAACTGATGTCTGGTATTATCTTAAATTGTTTTCTGCAAGATTAGATCTACCAGAATGCGATCCAGAATCAGTAGTTTCTTCATGTCTATGCTTTCTACTGATGGAAGTGTTCATATGACAGACCATCTACATAGCAATATACCATTAACCTTTCAATTTACTAGAGTAAGAAATGCATTCATCGAAATATGCAAATTTGTTATACATCTATGCTTAATACTAACGAGTCATATGGAACACACTGAAATGCATTATTTTTGTTATTTTGTAGAAAATCACAAATATGCCCTACAAATTAACAGATGTCTAACCATGTTAAGGTGCATGGGGGATTATGGGTAAATCCCATAGTTGATGGGGGACTTTAGATTTTGGCCTAAAATTCATGGGGCAAAATGTCTTTAACCCAAATGCAAAATATGTCATCAAAATGTACAAAATACCAAAAAAAAGTGCTAGAGACTAAAGAGATGTTAAGTGCGAAAACAGTGGAAAGGGATGAAAGGGAAATGAAGTGAAGTAATGGATAGGTGCAAATGATTTCAATGTCTTCCTCGTCCTCGGCCTTGACCTCCGCCACCCGAAAAAGTAATTCACACGGGGTCATGGTTCTTCTCCCAAGAGTTGAGAGCGAATAAGCCGTGTATCATCACCAATGTCATCAACCCGACCATGTATGGCATCTAAAGTTTCCTCAAAGTGTCGGCGATCTGCTGGCCTATTTTGTGCCAAGGTTGTCACAGAGTTTTTGAGGTCTTTGAGCCTTTTATCAGTATTTCCCATCCAAATGGCCATTTTCTCGTCCATACCTTTCATTCATGCACCCATACCATCAAGTCTTTCCAAAATTTGATCAAGAGTTGAACCAAAACCACCACTAGAACTAGCAACTCTACGCCTTTCTTAATCTTCTACCTCTTGTAAGAGAGAGGCACGATGCGCATACTCCGTATGTTCATCTTCTATCATTCCTTGATGAATGTTTTTCATTTCAACATCACCTTCATATACTGGATGTACTTCATCAAAAGTTGTCTTATTTTTAGCCTTTAGCTTGATAATATCTCGTTTATTCACGGGCAGTCTATCAAATTCTTTTTTACCTATATAGCGACCTCGATACCAATATGGCTGTTGCCTATGAAGTGAAACCATATCAAGATACCAATTTGTATTAAAATTAGTGCTAGCAACACTATTTAACAATGACACAAAATACTCAAAGATCCTAGAGAGAGCTATTCCATATGACAGAGATTTTTTTTTTCTCACAAACATATAGCTTATGATGAATTATGACATTCGGAAGATTAACTTGTCTATTATTAACCATCAAATACAAGATGTAAGCATCACCTTAAAGCGTCCTATCACCATTGATGTTTCTATAAACAATAGATGAATTAATGAAATTTACCAAATTTCGCTTCATTATCGGCAAGTCCTTCTTTAGTGGAGCATTACTCACATGAACAATAGTACCAAAATTGTCTCCCCAAAAATATACCTTAAACAATTGTCTTTATCATCAGGCTCCATTCAATAAAGAGGCCATCCAGCTGGGTCGGGTCATAGGCTTTAACTCCATCATCAGGCATATTAAAGATAGTGGCTAGCGTAGAGGGGGTTAACTCAATCTCAACACCACGAACTCGTGTTCTTATAGTAGACAAAGTAGTAGTATCCATATTGGTATAAAACTCTCGAATTAAAGACGTGTAAGCCACACACTTAATATGGAGAAGCGTAAAAAATTTTAAAGGTCATTAAACTATTCTTTGAGTCTTGTTTTGCCCACTCAACTATAAATGGTTCCAAAATGACCATTAGTTTATTCCATTGGTTCCAAAGTAACCATTCTGTCAACTTATCATCCAAAAAGCAATAACAGTACCGTGACACATGCCTTGCACATTCTTATACAGGGGCAAAATAGTCAATTCAACTTAAATAACTCAAAGAAACCACTAAATTTTAATTTATTTGCACTTCGGCCCCCATTTGCCAAACTTTTATTCAAATTTCTTATAAACATCTCTTATTTTCTTCAAATTTCTTTAAAAAAATATCTTAAATTCTTAAAAAAAATCTCTTATTCCTCTTTTTTTTTTCAATTCCTTTAAAACTCCAAGTTTCGTAAAAATTTCTAAAAAGAATGTATATATATATTTTTTGAATTTCTTCAAAATTATTGACAACGCACCAAAATAATTCTAGATCTCTCCTAATTTGATTTAAAAAAGGAAATATTAGAAATTACCTATGAAATTTAAAAAATTATAAAAATGCTGAAAAATCATAAAAAAGCTAAACTTGCATCATTAAAAATGACACCTGCACATTTTGTTCTCATTCAAATTCTTTGCAGACTTACCAACATAATAAAAAAAATGACACTTACACACCTTAACACACAAATCAAGGAAAAAAAAACACATCAAATACACAGCTACACACTTCACACTCAAACCAGAAAAATAAAATTTCACACACACACCTCTACTCCTCTTCCTCTTTCCCCACGCTAACCTGGTTCATGCACACACCTTTTTCCACTCAAATACATACATCATAAACACATGCACACCAATAAAACTAAATCCAACTTTTTACATTATGATATGCTAGTATATCATATTTTCATTAAAAATAAACTAGTCATTTAACATACTATTCACTGCCCAAAAATTAGTTAACTAAGAAGAAAATATATAGGATTTATATCAATTCTGAAATAGTTTGTCTCCCAAAAAATCTACTTGACATTCATGTTTTCTAGTTGAAAATCAATTAGCCTTCAAAAAAATTCCAAAAAATTATATTTATGTCGATCTGTCATTACGCTTTCTCTTTCTCCCTCGTGCAGTAGCTCTCATTCCATATTCATAATCTCCCCTCTATGCATATTGCATTGCATTCAAAGCATCTATAACATTTGACTCATTTGCTTTAGGCACCCCAGCTATTTGGCTGTTATTTCTTTCACCATGGATTGCTTCACTAGTTGGTTGAGAACTTGATACCTTCTTGCCTTGACCTCTTCCTTGCCATTCTTTAACATTTGCCCCCGCCTCTGGTTGGGAAAATGATATTGGCCCTTCATGACCTTTTCTTCTATCTTGATCCTCTCTAACATCCACCCCTGCCTCTGGTTGAGAAGATGATATTATACTGCCCCTACCTTTTCCCCTTCCCTGATACAATGAAAAAAGTTAGCAATCATATATGTTAAATTCATACCAAGTTATAATTGTGTACTAACACTTACCTTGCCTTACAATGAAAAAATTCACCTCCATGGTGAAGCTTGATTGTGAAGTACCCCTCATCAAGATATAATTCTGCACAAATTATTTGAATTATAAGAGCTCAAAACAATCAGAAATCAAAATACTAAAAAACCCCAATTTAAAACCTAGAAAAAGCCCTAAATTATCTTGATTATATAAATTGGATTAAAAAAATAAAATTTCAAAACCCTAGAAAAGCATGTTCGAGTTCTACATGCTTTAGAGAAGCATAAAAAGATTTGCATAAACAAAGCACTCAAATGGCATTAAACAATAGACATCACTTTAGAGAAGCATAAAAAAATCTACAAAGCATGTTTGATTTTCACATAGCAACATAAACAAAAATAATACAATACAAAACATATGTTGACAAACGAACATTCATAAAGTAAACGCACAGATTGCAAAGCTTACCATATACGAGTTCGGGTTCTGCATCCTTCAAGTGTGGGTCTCTAACTACCCACGACATTTGCACAATCCAAAGCAAGCTTAATATTTGCAGGCAAACGAGATAAATTCCATGAATTAGAAACCCTAAAATATAATTTGAAAAACCTTGCCCTAATTTAGTGTTTTGGGATGTTTTGTCTGCAATAGGTGAGATATATGGGAGTTAGGGCAAAATCATAAATAGATTTTTCTCGGCGGTGGTATAGTAATTTAAATTAGGCTGAAATTGTAAATAATATTTACACAGAGGTAGTTTTGTAATTAAAATGTTCAATTAACAATTTTACCCTTAACATGTCACGGCTTGGCACGTGGTTCTGTTTCATTAATATTTTTTCAGACGACATATTAACGGAATGGCTACTTTGGAACCAATGGAATAAACTAATGGTCCTTTTGGAATCATTTATAGTTGAGTGGGCAAAACAGGACTCAAAGAATAGTTTAGTGACCTCTAAAAATTTTTACCCTATGGAGAAAGTCATACCAACCTTGTTGACAGACTAACTCAACAAATTGGATGCCTTGTATTTCGTTATCAACCAAACACTTTCCGAACAAGATCTTCTTATCATCCTCGTCATTATCTTGAACATTTGGTGGATCCCGAGGAGGTGTTGGAGGGTTATTTCTTTTAGAGGTTGAGACTTTTAATTTATCTTGTTTCTTGTGTTTACCATGATAAAATTGAAAGCTTTTAATGTTTGATAAAGTGGGTAAGATGATTATGGGAGAAAATTGGAGGAAAAACAGTTGAATTTTGAGAATTTTTTTGAGAATGTGCCAAGATAGGGGTTAAGGTTTTGAGAAAAATGAATTGGGGCTGAATTTTGAACTAATGCCTACCTATTAATATCCCCGTCGTGTACAGCCACCCAACCAGTAGGGGTGTCCAATGCCCCGACCGGTCAGTGGGGTATCCAGTGCCCCAGCCGATAGGGACAATGGGTTTACAAGCTGTCTGTTACTACTGGATGGGGGCCCGGCAAGCCGAGGGGTCCTTTTGGCAAGATAGTCATCCAACTTTTTTTTCGATGTTTTGTGACGGAATGGCCACATAAGTCTAAATATCTATCGTCATTCCATTGCAAATAAGCCATTTCTGTCAAAATTGACATGACCATCAAATACGAACCAAGATTGTTTCACTACGGAAATGATTATTGACTCTCTACAAGTTTTTTTTGTCAAAATTCACATGGTCGGGAAATATGAACCAACAATCTTTTGTTTTTGCGGTAGAATGACAACAGACATCTAAGATTTTGTAGCCTTTATGTGGCCTGTCTGTGGCCAATAGCAACAGAAGGGCTACGGACAACTAAATTGTTGTCGCAAATGATGACGAAAAGGCGACGGAAATTAAATTGTATCTATCATTTATTTATTAGAAATAGAAACGCTTATAAAAACATGTAAATATCTTGATATTTTTCTTATTTATAAATTTCAAATTAAAATATAAACTTATTAAATTACTAAATTTGTCTTTAGTATTAACATGATATTTAATTGGATAAGTTTGATTGAAACGATCATTCATTGCCTATGAGATTTTTCTACCGAAATTCACATGGTCTTGAGATATGAACCAAGTTTGTTATGATTTGGAGAATCTGTAAAGCCACATAAAATCGTCCCCTATTTTGGGTGCAATAATACTTCTATAATTCAAATAAAAGTGATTTTCTTTATTTTTATTTAAAATTCCGTAGTTATTCTGTGTCCAATGGCGATTGAATGGCTACGGATATATAAAATTCCGTAGCCTTTTTGTGGCCAATGGTGACAAGAATGGCTACGAACCACTATTATCCGTTGTCTTTTTGTGGCCAATGGAGACGGAGTGACGACGAATATTTAATTGTATCTATCTTTTACTTATTAAGAAATAGGAAAAAATATATAAAAACATGTTAATATTTTGATATATATCAAAAGCTCAGTGTGCAATTTGAGTACTAAAAGACAAAGTTTCTAAATTACTAAAATATTAATGCAATGTTTAATGAAATTTGCTAAGTTTGATTGGAACGATAATGAATGCCTATGAGATTTTTTTTTGTCAAAATAACTAAGTTTGTTATGATTTGAAAACCTATCAAGGCATAAAACATTGTCCTCTACTGTACGTGGAATCACACTTCTATAATTCAAATAAAAGCTATCTACTTTATTTTTATTTAAAATTCTATAACTATTATGTGGGCAATGGCGACTGAATGGCTACAGACATATAAAATTATAGAGTCTTTCTGTGGCTAATGGCGAAATAATGGCAACAGATATGTTAATTTGGTATTAAGCTTTTTTAAAAATATTTTATATTCTTATATTCTAATCAGTATTAAAGTATTTTATTTTTTTATTACTCTTAAAAAGTCGCTACGAAAAGGCGATGAATATTTTGTTGAATCAACAAAAAAATAAAACATGATAGTCTGTAGCCATGCCGTTTTAAATTAGGGACAACGTGGTGACATAAATTAATTATTTATTTTCCAATTATATTAATATTTTATTACCTATTAATTATAAAATAAAAGATATAGCCCATCTCCAATTCGTGGTTAGTCTACAACGAAATAACCATAGACTATCACATTTTATTGTTTCTGATTTAATAAAAATACCCATGGCCCTTTTGACACAAAATAGCCATAGAATGGCAATGAAAATTTACATTTTATTTTGTTTAGAATAATAAAAATACTCAATCGCTAATTCGTAGTTATTTTGTGATTGTGTGGCCACATAAACTTATATTTTATTTATATTTTGTAATTAAAACCATAGTCTATCGCCAATTCATAGTCAAGTTTTGGCGCCATTTGTTGGTGCTCAACTTGGCCACATAAAAGCTACGGATTACACGTGTCATTTTCTATTCCATCGCCAATTAGCTATAATTTTTTTTTCGTCGCCAAGTTTGTTGCCGTATTGTTTTTCTTGTAATGCTCGATCGAGCTTTCCGCCACTTTCCAGCAATCCATGCTCATGAAAAGCTACAGATTACACGTGTCATTTTCTATTCCATTGCCAATTAGCTATAATTTTTTTTTCGTCACCAAGTTTGTTGCCGTATTGTTTTTCTTGTAATGCTAGATCGAGCTTTCTGCCACTTTCCAGCAATCCATGCTCATGGAAGATAAAGTCTTTGATTTAGTCATATTTCATATGTCATAATGTCAGGGCTCATCTTGGATTGAGCTCAAGGTTTCTTGCTAACTGAACAAAGACAAGGGAAAAATTTATTGGTATGAATAATAGCGTGTACATGCAAAGGGCTTCAGTGTAAACAAGAAAAAAAAAAAAGACTATGCAGATAAAGAATTATCAACTAGAAGAGAAAATAATTTTATATATGGGTGAAGTGCACCAAATCCCCCATGTAGTTTGGCATAAGTGTATCGGCGGCCCTTGTGTTTCAAAAACTAGCATAAAAAAATCCCTGTATTTTGATAAAAGTGCACATGTGCCCCTTCCGTCCCTTTTTCGTCAAAAGAGCTAACAGAATTTGTAAAAGATGTAAATGCCCTTAATTTTTTTTAATTTCTCTCTTTTGTCCTTTTCTCTTTGGTTTAAACTAAAAAAATAAAAGAATAAGAAATATATATATATATATACACAAAAAAAGAAAAATACACACACATACATACATATATAAATATAAATAAAACTCAAGATCCAAAAACTTTGGCCATGTGGTCCTTTTTCTTTCTTTCCCGGCTCGAAATCGAATATGAAATATGTTTAACACTTTTTTTTTTCATTGTCTTGTATATATGGGTTTGTGGTTTGTGGTATGTGCCGTGGGGTGTTGGGGATAGGGGATTTGGTTTTATGGGTATATATGTGTGTATATATACATATATTTTTATATCTATGTACATATATGTATGTATGAACATATGAATATGGGCTTGTGGTTTGGATGTTGGAGGTGGATGGTGGTGTTATTGCAAGAGGAATATGTTGGATCTTGAGTGTCATTAATGTAGCAGAAGCTTAATCCTTGCGACAATTTTGTTATTGTTTTTTCATGGCAAATGAACCCATGTGAGAGTTCATTTGCTTTTTGACCAAAAAAAAAAAAAAAGAGTTCAGTTGCTGAAGACATAGAGGAGATTATTGGATTCTAGTTGGGGTAAAGCTAATGGGTTAGGGGGGAGGAGTTGCTTATGGGTATGGGATTGGGGGTGGGGGTGGGGGTGGGTGTAACGCCCCGACCCCTATCGAGATCGGAAATTCTATTAAACATGCTATACTCAACCCAAATCTAAACCCGGGCACAAAATTTAGGAAAAACGGATGGAGTTTTTCCTATTTATAGGACAAACAGTTTACCTGCACATAACATATAAATGGACCAGTACCGTGTCCAAACATACAATAACTCCTCAAGGCCATTCAAGCCTTGATTCACAACAAAAGTTCACAATCAAATGTACATTTCCGAATACAAAGACTAACCTACTCTCCCTTAAAATAACTACATACATGCATTGAATATAAACTACGCTATCATATTACATAAATTATGAAATCAAACTACCCTAATGATCTAATTAACTTGAATTACATTACTTATAATTTGAATACATACAACTCATCAAAAGAACATATTTCCAACATTTTACAATCCACGCTACATAACACGTTATGCATCCTTTCAAGCACGAACTATCATGAAACACGAACTTCACTTTCTTTGGCTATAACCTGAAAGATTCATGATGAGGAGTGAGTATACAAATAATGTATACTTAGTGAGGGAAGGGAACATTATACGGGAAATATTTATAAGGGGATTCGTGCAATGCAACATTGGGACATCAAACATTAATAACAATAAGCAATAAACAATAGAAAACAATTAATTACCACATTTAAAAAAGGATACAATCGATAACCCTTGTCACTCCAATTCTTCAATTCTCGAACTATGATCCACGAATCTCAATCACTGTGCCGGCATAAACCCCAAACACTCCAATGGATGTACTCCGGATGTACCCCAAAATTCCTACGACCTAACACCCCCTGGCAATCTCCGGACCATGCAAGTGAGGGACTCGAGCACAGAGATTGAATATCCACTGGCAAGCCCACTGCCGCCCAGCCGATATCCAATATATCCGCCCCTAACACTATGGTTGCGCAACTACTATGCAATGCCCTTAAATTCAATGACAATATAATACTAATATAAAGCAATAACACATAGGAGGGACTACAAAGTAGATTGCACTCGAGAACAAGTACAGTATATGCATTAACATGAAAATAACTATAGGAGCACAAAGGG
The DNA here is from genome assembly GCA_037974665.1 of Ehretia macrophylla. Lineage (NCBI taxonomy): Eukaryota > Viridiplantae > Streptophyta > Magnoliopsida > Boraginales > Ehretiaceae > Ehretia > Ehretia macrophylla. Next base: position 12,597,182 of record CM075775.1, read on the forward strand.
GTCAATGCCACATTTCTCACAAACTTTACCAAAAGCTCACAATTACTTTCGAAATGCATTTAAACACATTATAAGCAACTACAAGTCGCTAGGTGCACTCAAACAATCAATTTTTCACTTTTCCCTTTTGTTAACTTAGACTAATTAGCTCCAAACCGAAGGTAAAGGTTCTAGATTCACAAGCGAGCTATTCCATACTTCTAACTACACTTTATGACACCTTAAGAACCCTTGAGATCCTCGTTAAACCTTGTTTACCATGAATTTCCCGATTTCCCCTTTATGCATTTACACTACAAGTATATTAACTGGTGTTCAATTAAGTGTCATAACCATTCATTTAGCATCTCCTTACCCTATAAACGCCAAATGTATCAATCAAATTCACTCGGATTTACATTTGACCCGAAACCCCTTTATAAAGTGAGCTAATTTTGCATTTTATTTAAGTCCCGAGCAAACTAACTTCACATAATCATTAATCTACGTTAATTAGCACCTAAAGCACCTAAATATAGCATCAAATTAAGATTAGAAGCAACATTGTACAAAACCCTCGAAATTCACTATTCATCATCTTCAACAAATTGCAATCTTCAATTTTAACCATAAACTTTGCTAAAAAAAACTATAGAAACATGTTCTACTATCAACATAGAAGGTATTTGAAGCATCAAAATGAATTAAATAACATTCTATGAATATTTGCAAGAAATTAAAGTTTAGGCAACAATTATTCAAATGCACAAAATAACATAAAATCCCTCATCCAAGTGTGTAGAACAAGCAAAGATGAAGTGTTTTGATGGTTTGAAATCTTTGGAACAAGCTTGGAAGATCAAATTGAGCAAAATTGGCAGGAAAAGCACTATTCCCGTAATAGGATTTTTTTGACTGATTTTTGGCATTTTTGGCTTATTTGAGCATTTTTTTGTATTTTTTGTGTTTTGTTTAGTATATATATATGTAAGATGATTATATGGGTTGATGAGTTGGATATTGGGTTTGGGTTGTGGGTTAAAATGAATTTGAGCTTAGGTGTATTAGAATAAATGCAAGAAAACTTCTTTAAGCCCAAAATAATACATAGTTTTACTATTCATATAATATCAAGATATTTTTACAAATCACTCGTCACATATGCAATGAATATAATTTTTGTGAACGTAGGCTAATTATAAGTTAAGTAATAATAGAAAAATATGAAATCCTGGAAATAAGATAATAAAAATTTTAGTCTGGACTCAATTTAATAGAAAACTCTTTACATGCAAGTTTTACTAAAAAGTCTATGATGAAAATAATTTGAATGTTCATTTATTATTTACTAAAGTAAATAAACTCAAAAATTTGATATTTAAAAGTAATTTAACAAATATTAGCACATAGAGAACAAATAAACACTTAATAGCATTTTATAGGAAAAGTAGGCCTTTAAGCAAATAGTTGCACACATAAATGCATGCACTGGGAGCCGGGCGTCACAATGGGGATGAGGGTAGGGGTAGGGGTAGGGTGGGGGATGGGTGACGGGCTGGTGGGTGGAGGTGGTGGGGTGGAGCTAGGGGCAGGGGGCGAGGGGGGACACGGCTCTCCAACCTCCAAAAAAAAAATTTAATGTATATTTTTTTTAAAAAAAAGGTTTGGCCCCCCATAAATATTCGTAAAGTTGTCTAAAGGTACACAACTCTTGACTTAGTTTGGTGGTTGGTTGTACTTAAGTTTAGCTAGGCATGTCGTGTTTGAATCCCAACGGTAGCTTTTATTTATTTTTGTTTTGCTTGGCCAGTTTGAACTGGCTTTTAGAAAAAAAAAAAAAAAAAAAGATGAAAGGCTAGGGAAGTGCCGTGTGGGCATTAATGGGCACTTTCTCAAAGCCATTAGTGGGAAACAAAACAAGCAGATCAATTGATCTTGATCAAAACGATTTCTAAATCCTTTCTTTTAATAAATTGAATCCAAATCTTGGCCCCCCCAGCATTGATTTTCTAGCTCCGCCCCTGGGTGAGGGTGACGGGATGGTGAGGTGGGGGGCTGGGGGGATGAAGGGTTGGGTGGGGTGGGGTGCGGGTGCGGGTGGGATGGAAGATGACTATTTTCCTTTTCTTTTTTGTTTTTCTTTATTTTTTGTGTGTTTTTTGTTTTTTTTCTTATTTATTTTTTGAAAGGGTATTTATGTCCAAAAATCTAATTATTTTGCTCACATGTACATTAAAACATCCGCCCATTTGCATTTAAAGTACGCGTGTGTCAATCTCCGTCAGAACTAACGATTTTTTGGATCGCAGGGGGGTCCTGTGCACTTCTACCAAAATATAGGGACTACTTATGGTAGTTTTTAAAACACAGGAGACACCGATCCACTTATGTCAAACCACAGGGGGGGGTTTGATACACTTCACCCTTTATATATTGAAGATATATTTTTATTTTGGTAATTATTACAGCATTATCAAATCCTTATGAAGATTGATTAATAGTATTATATATATATATATATATATATATATATATATATATATATATATATATATATATATATATATATATATATATATATATATATATATATATATATATATATATATATATATATATATATATATATATATATATAATAAATATAACATACTGTTTGGAACAAATAAATTTTATAAAATTTTGTGAAATTCATTTTCAAATCCAACTTTTTGTGTTTGGAAACACCTTTTAAAAAAATAGAAATCCAAGATTTGCAAATCCTATATTTACTCAAAATTTACCCAAATTCTTGTTCAAAAATTAAAATTTGCAATTTCAAGCCACCAAGTTAGTTGTTCATCTTTTAAAGACTAAATTGCCCTCTAAGTTTTCTTTTCTTTTTTACTAACCTTGTTCTTGCGCTCTCATTCCCTATGTAATTAGTTCTTCTTATTTTTGTTGCGAGCTTCTTCATGACAAATTTCTTTTCATATTTCTTAATCCAAACTTCTTTTTGATCTTCAAATTAGAAGCCCAAATTATAAGTTATTTATCTGTACATCCTTATTTTCAAGAAAGCTGAACATATTTAGCTTATCTAAAATTATAAATTATTTGTTCGTGTTATATATTCATCAATATTAATTAATTAAGTTTAATTTTAAAATTACTTAGTGCTATTAATGGAATACATGTACGTGTCAAAGTTTTAAAAGTAGAATTCCAAGATTTAGGGGTAGAAAAGACTACTTACAATAAAAATATTTACAAATCACAAAATTGACTTAATACAAATTTACAATTCCAAATAAGAAAATTTATTTATAAATACAAATCCTTACAAAAGTTTTTATAAATCAAATAAATTACATACCACAAGTGTTTCCAAACATTTGGTAAATGTTCTTGTAAAATGCAAGTTTAATTTTCACAGAAGGTGAGTATGTTGTTTTGTAGTTGTTTCATGCGAATGTTGCATTTTGTTTGCCATTGTTGTGGATGAAATTTGGCAGTATTTTAGCTTGACAAATGATCTCGACGGGACATAACGAAGTTATTTACTTATTTATTTAGTCAAGAAATGAGCTAAAATGAAGATAGATCAATTCCTTGCTTTACATATTTGCCACAAAGTTGAGATGGCAATAAACAACTCCCGTATTATAAGTTCCAAAGGCTACAAAGATGTGTTAATGAGCAAATGTTCTAGGGTAAGTTAGAAGTGACGGAGACTTTTCTTACTAAAGTTTATCATTTCCATTTTTTCAATTTGTTAATCCAATCCTCTCATCAAATTTTAGTTGACAACAATTTTTCTTATTTTTTCAATTCGTTAGTCCAATCTTCTTATCAAATTTTAGTTGACCACAATTTTACACTTTTAAGAAATTTTAGATACCATCCCAAATAAGAAAAGCGAAATTAATGATTTTGGACTCCGTTTATTTGCCATAAAATAACTTACTGATAGAAAATATTTTTATGGAATAATATTTTCTTAAAAAATAAAATATTTTATGGTGTTTAGTTATCACACTGTAACTATTTTATAATTTTTGGATGTAATAGTGAAAAATTGATTAAAATTATTAATTTTTAAAAAAATTTAATAATTAATCATAATTAATTAATTAAAATTATTAATTTATTGATAAATTTTAAAATAATATTTTAAAAATAAAAATTTTTAATTAATACATAATAAATAGATTAATTAATAATTTTATAAATTAATAATAATTGATCAATTAATTATTACTAATTTATAAAATTGGATTAATTATTAATTAACATTTAAATAACAAAAAAATCTTAAATTAATTAAATAATTAAGTAATGGAGTGGGACAGGGATAGGGTTGGAGTGAATGAAGGTTGGGTACAATGAGTGAAAAATATTTTTTTCTCCTAAAGAACGTGAAAATATTTTTTACTCATTTTAACCAAATTTTTTCTTTTGATCAAAAAATATTTTCTGATTGACTAATTTTTTTGTGTTATCAAACACCAAAAAATTAAAAACACGTCTCGATTGACAACAGAAAAACAAAAGCAAAACTTAAATGGGTAATTGAAATTTATCCAAATAAGACAATCCGGACTTCTCCAAATAGGCTGCTTTCACCAGTACATCACGGCCAACTTTCGCCATAGTTCGGTCCATAACATTAAGCCCAATACAATACTCGTTCACTTTGACATGAAAAAATTCGCTAGGGTTTTGCAGTAGCCTGTGGGTGCCAAAGCAAATCTCTTCCCTTTTTCCTCCTCCCTCTCCCCCGCTCCCCCCCCGCCCTCCACCCCACCCACACACCCACACACCCACAAACACATACAAAAGAAGAAGTCTCATCAGACATGGCGGAACAGGTATGATATCTGATCCTTTTCTCGATTCCTACATAATCATATACATATATATAGCAATGTGTTTGAGTCTGATGTGTTGTTAAATGGTGGTTGTGAATAGACTGAAAAGGCTTTTTTGAAGCAACCCAAGGTTTTCTTAAGGTAAGTAATTAGCCAACCTAGATGCAAGATTTGTTTTTAAAAAAAAAAAAAAAATTATTTGTATTTGTTTTTAATTTTTTGTGGGTTTTTTTAAATTTTTTTTTTATAATGAATTATTGTGTAACAGTTCAAAAAAATCTGGTAAAGGAAAGAGGCCAGGAAAGGGTGGAAACCGTTTCTGGAAGAGCATTGGGCTTGGCTTCAAGACCCCCAGAGAAGCCATTGACGGTATATATATACATATATAATGTGTGTGTGTATGCTATTTGAGATAATTATAAGAAAAAGCAGAAACAGCAGAATTAGGCTCCCGCTATTTGTGGACCCCGGAAGGGTTGACCTACTTTTGGTCTATTAAACGTAACCTTATATTGTATCTTGCAAGACCCTATTATTACAACTCAAGTCTGTGATTTCCAACTCACACGCCGAATCCCTTCTCTTGTGTTTTGAGATAATTATATGAAAATGAAATTGTGAACATAATTGTGGATATGTGTGTTGAGATTATATGATTGCCTTATTTATCGAGGGGGATTTGTATTAACAGTTAGTTTTAATCAAGATCAAGGTCAGTACATCGATTTTGAGGCATTTGTATTTGTAGCAGTCTAAGTTTGTTTGTTGGTGTAGCTAACTTATTGAGTTTAATGGTCAGTGGAGGCATGATGCTGCTTAATTGTTTCTTGTATAGTTGCGCATTGTTATATTTTGGTTGATGGGTCTTGGCAACGTGTTTAAGGTAATAGTTAAATACAGTACACTTTTTTCTAGGAGTAGCTGGGTTTGAAGTGATCATTGCTTAGTGATTTCTCAATGCATCATACTATGTAGTAGGTGAGAAAAGTACAAGAGGATAATTGATATGTCTTGGGCTTTGGTGGACTTGATCTTGCTTATGCATGCAGATGAAGTGTTGTGTCTGTGTGGGTGTGTGTTCTCTATTTCGAAATGCAAAAAGTCGTTATTAGACTCTTACTTTATGTGTGCCATGTGAGGTTTTGTTATTGGTATTTTTGCAGAAGTAAGAGATGTCCTAGAACTTTGCTTTCTTATATCATGAGTATACCCTATCACATTTAGCATGAAGCTCCTATGGTACGCGAATCTTTGGTATGGAACTCTCTGGCATACTCTGAGCTTCTTAAAAAACCAAAAGAGTGTATCTTTCTTTTGAAAAGCATTCTTGCTCCCTGTGTTTTAAAAACACCCCTCAGAGTTGAATATTTTCATCTTGGATCATATGTTAACCTATAGATTATGCAAGACACTGTAGATAATGCCTATGTACTGCTTCCCCTGGAAATCCTTTTTCTTTTCCTTTTTTTCCTGCTTGCATTTGCAAACCTATGGGAAGAGTGATTAGTAAATTAAAAGGTTCCTCCAAACTTTTCCGCTGCAATAATGAATGTGAATATGCATGAATGCCTCCCATTTTTAGTATGCAATTCTTGTGAAACGATTCAATTATATTTTGCACGTGCCACATATCACCATGTATATCATTATATTTGCATAACCGTCCACTTAATTCCTGTTTTTTTATTTTCATCATCCAATGTTGGGTCTTATCCACGTCAATCACATTTCTCATCCTTTATTGTCCTAGAGGGTTATTCAAAATTGAAGCAGTAGAGGTGCAATATGCTATTGTACATATTACACTTAAAGACTTTCACGTGAACTTAAACATTACTCATTAATCATTCAGTGTCTACCTTATTACGGTGAGTTGAATATGATTTAATTTGAGAGTTTTATGGTGTTGAGAAATATGGCCAAATTTAGTATTCAGTGGTATCCCCAAGACATAGGTATTGGTAGAGCGGCCGTCTCTCCTCTAGGCTAGTTATGCTTTAGCTCAAGTTGATGGTGTCTGCTCAGGCACGGTTTAGAAATTGCTTTAGATAACTAGTCTGGAACCTTTCTACATGACTGCCATCCTTGTGAATCCTTTCTTTTGTTTTCTCAGTAGTTCATTGCATTGAATCTTGTTGAAGGTAGACATGGTAATCTTCCCATTATTTGAGGCATAACAGTTTTCTAATGGTAGCCACTTTCTTGTGTGTAATAATGTTAGTAAAGGCAATTCATTACAGCAGGGTTGTAATTTGCATTTTGATTTTGAGCATTTTAATTAGTGGGTGAATTACAACCTTTCATGTATTGTCTGATTCAAACCTAGTTGCTGGTTAAGTTGGTTATGGAGAAATCATTGGGTTTCAATGGTGGGGTTTCCATTTATTTTGAACCAATTTGACGATTAAATGAGTTGTAGCATTTTGGTTATGGTAGATAATATAAGCTTTTAATTTTTGGTCAAGACAGAGTTGTCTTTGCCAGAATAGATAATTCATTCCATGTTTGTTTTTAAGAGCCCAAACCAAGTGCTACATCTTTTAATTTGTTAGGTGTATAATTTTTGCACAATCTAAGACTTGCATTATTTACAGGAACATATATTGATAAGAAATGTCCATTCACTGGCAATGTCTCAATCAGAGGCCGCATTCTTGCTGGCACATGCCACAGTGCCAAGATGATGAGGACCATCATTGTTCGCCGTAACTATCTTCACTATGTGAAGAAATACCAAAGGTATGATTAAGCAATTCAGAAGAAATATTGATTTTGCCCCATGTAATTTTACGTATAATTTATTTTCTGTGACATTCTTATTCAGATATGAAAAACGCCACTCAAACATTTCTGCGCACATATCTCCATGCTTCCGTGCCAAAGAAGGAGACCATGTTATCATTGGCCAGTGCAGGTTTGATCTCATACCTGTAGCTATGCAAAATGCATTTTACATATCAATTGAATTACTTCTCAGTCTGATTTGATGCGTAATTGTACATTTTGCTTGATGCACCATTTCAGGCCTTTGTCCAAGACAGTAAGGTTCAATGTGTTAAAAGTGGTACCTGCTGGATCTTCTGGTGGTGGGAAGAAGGCTTTCACAGCCATCTGAGCTTCATCTCTTTTCTATCAAGGTTCACTATAGGAAAAGATTTTCCATAGGTCATCAATCGTAAGTGAAGATTTTATGCAATTTTGAACAGCCTCAGTGTTGATTATTTTTTGTGGATGACTCGGTCTTTAAACCTCCATCACCCTAGTTATGAAGCTTTCCATTATCTTTTTTTTTTTTTTTTTGTTTCTTTTTGCCTTGCCAAGTCACAAATGGTTGAATTTACTTCACTATCTTTTTCTTTTCCTTTCTTTCTTGGTCGATAAGCTGGGCATCCCATGATACTTTGAAAGGAAAATTGAATATTTGCAATATATCATGATTTCCTCAACCAGAGTTACATAGATCTATCTGCTTGGACATTTCAATTCGCGAGTTTGCTTCTGAATCTTGTTTATTTAGCATTCGGCCATTCATATTTGTCTTCGTTCATTTTTTGCCTTCTAGATTGGTGTTCTCTTAAAAATTGGAGTTTGGGGTAGTCTAACTATTGTTGGTACTCTCTATATGCTATCTTCTTCTTGTTTTGCAATTTGCTGCCAACTCTGTCAGGAAACAGTCTTCCCCATGGCACCAAACTGCGAATCATTATATGGATGACCGTCTACCCTCCAGTCATCATGTCTTTGAAGGATCTGCCACTGGGGATGATAGTAGAGTATGTGTGCAAAATCATATAAAGTCCGAGTGTTATCCGACTTCTTAAGGCGAGTGTTATCAGACTTCTTGAGGAGTTCGTGTTATCGGACTTTTTGCTTACATGCCGCCTTAGGCACATCTCTCTTTCTTAATTTTATGCTGGCCTAAGAAGTTAACAGCCGCAGAAAATGGCAATTTTGATGCATTTTAGTAATGGTTGTGCGCATTAAGTGGGCTTATATTTGCTTCATCTCAAGGTAAACCATTCTAGACACACCATGAACACAATTCATTCTTGTTTCTTCCACCAAATTTAGCGTTTATGAAGTGTGATGATAGTGTGTGAATGCCTCTATTAAGATGCTCGTCTAGGAGCTAGAAACGCCCCCGATAGTGCGTTTTATCTACTACCAATATGCATTGAAAATGGTAACTATGAGAATGGAGTGCAAACCAGTTTATTAAGAGGGTCACTTTTCATATGACAAAAGATTTTGGATTCCATTCTCCATTCTCTAGGCTTGCCTCCACACATCTCCCCCTTGAAAATCTCATACACCTTAAAAGGCCTTTACAACCAATCACACATCTCGTAAGGATGTGAGACTGTGAGACCGTTAGTCAAAACGACTACAATTCTACATAAAACTCTTTAAGAATTTTTTAATTGCTAGTCAAATAGCTTCCTCCTCCAGAACGTCTGTATCCAAATATTTTCCCTCTTAGAGAATAACTTCATTAGGGTCGTAAATTCAAGTATTTTTCCTCCTAGAGAATAACTTGAGAGTTCGTTTATTCTAACTTTTATACATTTGAAAGGATTTCTTGTGAGTTTAGAAGGTGAAATTAACCTGTTTGACCTATTTCTTAAAGAGTTTTTAGGTAAAAGTTGAAGTTGAAAAAAACTAAGAAATAAGAAATTTTAAATTGGAGCTTTTGAAAAAAGATTTTTGCGAACCCATTTTTATCTAATACGAGAAGTTTTTTTTTTTTTTTTTCAAATATACTCTATATTCCTGAAAGCTCAACATTACTCTTAAAATTTTTAAAAGTCCAATATATATCAAACAGTTAATTGTTTTTGTTTCACAGTATTTTTAATCAAAACTCTACTGTTAACAATTCTACAATTCAAAATTTTCAATTTCACGCCTAAATCAAACAAAATTTTAGGGTATTTCCAATGGCTTACATTATTCATAAAAAATTACTATTTTTAATAATTTTTAGAGATTCGAGTTTTCATTTTAATTCAAATCTTTAATGGGACTCACTTTTTTTTAGAGATTTAAACCAAAATAGAGATTTAATCACTTTTTAGATCTCTAAATTTATTATCAAAAAAATAAATTAGGTCTTTATTTTAACTCAAATTTCTAAAAATTAGTAGGTTTCATTAGAGATTTGAGTTAAAATAGATATTCGAATTTCTAAAAATTACCAAAAATAAAAAAAATTTGTAAATAATATATTATTTTTTTTGCCATTGAAGATACCCTTAGCCAGTTAGAATACAAGATACATCTCAATGCTATAGGTCGAAGTCCTATTGTTGTCGTTGCTTATGTCCTTTGCAGATTTCATGGGCTAGAGCGGTCGGTTAACCGGGTGTTCATCATATGAGTCGGTATCTGACAATATCTGACAAATCACAGTAAGAAATTTCTTCTATTCATGCTCGTTAGAGATAGAAAAGTGAGTCTCACATACTATATAAGAAAGGAACATTAACCGTAAGATAATAGAAAAATTACTCAAAAAATTAAGAAAAGTTTGTCATATGTAAGAGGATGAGTTGTTAGCATTAAAAAATTAACCATATAATGCATCTCATGCGCATAAAACTATATTACTTTTGTTATAGAATGGTACTATGTATGAAATGGAAATAAATTGTACGAGATGGAAGAAAATAAATTTGTCCATAACCTTATAGTATTATGAATAAAATTTAACAATAACAAAGTGTTAATATAATTATAATGAATAATATAAATAATTTATAAATATTAAATAATATTATAAGGAAAATTCTGGATCGAGATGACGTAGGGGCGTGATGCATGGTCCAATAATTTCGGTCTCCATGTATAAAAAACCACAGAATCTATGAGGGTACACTAAAAATTAGGTCTGTGGTGAGGGCCACCAATGCAATATCGTTTGGAGTGATATTTGATGATTACGTTTTAGATCCCAACAATAGTTGGTCAACATTGTGCCACGCCAGCTTCCATCAGTTTCTTTTTCCACCAATCAAATTCGAATGTAATTGTCAATCCAAGCAACTAAAAGGATTCCTCCACATGTTTCGAAAGCTACATGTTTAAAAAAAACTAAATCTTCCCAAAAAAAAAAAAAAATTAAATTATTTGTATGGTTTGAAATATAGAAAGATGTATGATATTATAGCTAGTTTTGTAATATGTAAATATTTTTAAAATTTGAATAAAATACCTGCTTGTCTTTGGCGCAAAAAAAAAAAAAAAATTCCTCTACATTATGATATCACAGTATTAGTTAGTTTTTTTTTTTTTTTTTAAATTTCATCCTATCAAATTCAAATTCTGATCTTACAATTGTTAATAAAAATAAATTATTAATAAACTACTCCTAAATCTCAGAATATCAAACTAATTAAGTGATTGATTTGATTAATTTCTAATTAATATTTTGATTTGATTAGTATTAATTTAGGGGACGCAGTTCCTGCTTTAGGCCTTGGCCATTATTGGAGAAGTCAACAATATCCGCTCAACAGCTCCTTCAACTCGACTTTTCTTTCGTATTGACCAAAAAAAAAAAAAAAACACATATAAGAAACTTAATCTTTTGCATCCAATTTTTTTTTTTTTTCATTTTTTTTTTTTTTTTTCATTTTTTGATTTAAGAAAGGGTATAAGTTATTTATATTATTTAAAATGTTACAGACGAAACTTAATTTTAAGACTTCTCATATTTAAATTGAAAATCATATCATTACCAAAATGGTTAGTGGCTTTTGTATCTAAAATTTAATTTCAAGTAAACTCTTATAGCAAAGTACAATATATCCTCTCGTTTTGCTCACAATTTTCATTTTAATCTAAAAGAATGCAATACCAAGAAATAAGAAAACAAATAGACTATATGAAGCCATTTCCGCAAAAAGATGAAAGTATGCCTTCACTTTCCTCCATAAAGTAATAACTTTTAGGTTGCAATCAACTTGTCCAACTTTGCCAATACTTATGATCAAATAGGAATATATATACATTAAAAAGAAAGAAAAAGATCTTTGCTAATGCTTATATGATGCTATCCATGAAATTCGTCAGTTGACTGGATCTTTTGGCTCCTGACTCGTTTTCCTTTTTATGCTGCGGAACATTTTCGGTAGGATTATAAATTTTGTAATGCATGATGTGTCTCGAAGTATGTTCTAATTTGTAATGCATAGGTTCTAATAAGGTTTCCGATGATGAGTTTTTAGGCTAATAAATTTGCAAAACGTGAAAAAGATGAGTGTGGGATTAATTCTGAGGTATAATTCTGATACTCAAATCAATATCGAGATGTAAGGTCGGGAAAAAAATTGAGAGTGAATGAATGATTAGTAATTATCAGTTACCTTTTTCTAGAATGCGAATAACTTATTTATACTATTTCTAGAATAGGTTCCACCGCCAGCTGTGAGGGAATTAAGAATATTCAAAAAATCTAAATTTACGTCGAGATTTCACTCCGTGCTTGAGAATGAATTACACCTCGGGTTGGGTCGGTTATTTTACCTTTCGTATTTATCTCACTTTGAGTCTTAGTTACCAAGTAATTCTTGGAACCGGAATTAGTCTCCCATCAAGTTCGAATTTAGGATATTTTATTATACCAAATTACTATTTGATCATTCTATTCAATTCTTTAAAGCTTTAATTTTCTCGATTTGTAGAATAACAATTTGTTCTAGACTTATACAATAACAATTTGAACCTCAAATAATTTATCGGTCTAAAATAGCTGGTCACTCGTTGTCGCAACTCGCAGATGCCAATTAAAACAATATTTGGACCATTGAACGTGAAAGGAGATATTTTTAGAGATAGATATATTGGTGCCTCACTGTCTCTCCTCTTTGCCAGAAAGCACCAAAAGAGAAATCCAATGTCATTGTCTTACATCAACTTCATACAGGACTGTCTTCTACCCCCTCTACTTGAAACCAAACCAACTAAATTAATTGTTTACTACATCATTTTCAAATTTCGTGGCGCAATTATTACCAGTAAAGTACGGCGTAATCTGATGGTGCATTTCATTGTTTTCACACTGAAATAGCATGCTAGTTCATCAACTGGTTGCTTTTGGATGCTCAAAACTAGTAATTTTTGGCTTTATTCTAATATAATAGTCACTTTCGGAAAATGGGAAAACTATTGGGTAGTTTTTATTGCCTAAAAGCCTTTTAAGGAAATAGTCATGAAAGAGTTCTTAAAGATTGAGCTAATAACGACTCGTTGTGATTAAAAATTTTAATTTTGAATTTATGTTTTTGTATTATAAATATTATATGATCTTTTATTCGCTTAAAAATATATTTTGAGCTTCTATTATACTACTAAATTTATAATTTTAAAGTATATCTAATATAATTCTATTTAAGAAGGGGTAATAAAAAAAAGAAAAGAGTCATGGAAAGAAACCACTGGAATTTTCAATGTAACAGGAAGGTCTACCCGTAAAACCGCTATCATAAAACAATAGGCAAGTTGTAACTGCTATTTCCATGATAGTAATAATTAGTAGTCGAATATTCTTGTACCCAACTATTAAGAAAAAAGGGTGTGCACAACTTGAAATATATATATATATATATTTTTTTTCTTTTGGCTTTTTTTTTAAAATAAAAAAAAGTTATTATATTGGACATTTTTGCTATATAAGTGCACATTTTAACTTTTCTTACAGTATGAATACATATCTTAAAATTGAGTGTTTGACTTCGCCACTGATTGTACCATACGTGACTTGAGTTGTAAGTTCATATAGATCTAGAGAAGTATGCTCTAGCATTTCAGGTAGAGAAACATATATTTTAGATAATTTTACAAAATTTTTCAATCTTTATAATGAAATAAAGAGAATTTTTCTTTCTTGGATTTTCATTTTTATCCTTTTTTTTTTTTTTGGTGGGCGGGGGGGTGGGGGTGGGGGTGGTTTGTTTTGGTATTGATTCTTCTATCATTTTCTCTTTTCCATAAAGCAAATACGATAACTTCAAATATTTGAGTTTAATTTCTTGTGTATCAATTTTACAAAGAAGTCAAAAAGCGACAACCTAACAAGAGAATATATAATATGTTCATGAAACTAAGTAGAAAATGTTTAACACAATAGGTTCGTAATTTTCATAGAAATAACACAGAGAATCTAGGGGTCAAAATACAACAAAGTGATAAAAGTAATTTGCAAAATTAAATGAGAGAAAGTGGGTGGTGAAATATTTTTTAGAAAAATGACAATGCATTTCGATTGTTTTTTTAATAACGAAAAATTTATTTTAAATAAGATTATATTAAATTTATTTAAAAATTACAAATTTTGTAATAAAATAATATACCTTAACATATACTCTATATCAATTAAAAATTAAACATTACTTATAATAAATAAATATAAATATAAATTTAAAATTTTTAACCGTAATAATCATTATTCGTCCACCTCACCCAAATCAGGGATAATAAGGGACTACTTATTATGAAGTTAGTAATGGTTATGTATGAACACCGACAAATCAGAAAATATCAACAGCTAAACTTAAAAAAGCACCTGCTACCCCCCACACCTAAACAGCAGCAGCCACTATTTTCTTGGAAAAATCTCACCTGCTCAAACTTCCAACATCTCCCTCTCTTTCTTTCACACACACACACACACACACACACAAACACAATTAAAACAGCATATTACATTAATAACATCACTTGCAACTAAAATATACACATACACACACACTCACACAAATAGTTTTTAACATATTCTGAGAATCTTCTCTGCTCCAAGCAAAAGACCATACTTACTATTATTATTTACAAAGTACTTTGCCATATACATCCCCAGCATCAAACATGTGCATTCAAGAAGCCGAGCAAGCAACTGAAGCCATGGAAGAAGAAAACATGGTTCTTTCTTCTAAGAATGATGATGAGAGTAGCTGCAAGACTTCTTGGCCTTTGCATTCTCATGTTGGATTCTCAAATACCCACATGGTGAATTCTCAAAAGGACTCATCTTGTGAACATACTGCTCTTGCAAACTCGTTTCCAGTAAGAATCAGAAACAAATTATCACTTTCTTGATGTTATTTTCATTTCTTTCTGTTCATCATTGTATTACATGTAGACTAATATTACCATGCCCCAAGCCCGGAATCCCGTCCCGTAAAGGAGACTATTGTTGTATACTTAAACCCGAGTTATATTTAAACCCACAATATTTATTTATAAACCACTCACTTATCGTACCTCACACTAATATAGATATTTTAAATATAGTATTGTATATGATTTCTTGCTTTCTTTTGGTTGCCTTCTTTTACCTCAGAGTGTTTCATGTAATCATTCTTGTTGTTTAATCAGTTCATGTATAATTTGAAAAGAGATTGCCTTTTTTTTGAGTCTATTGTTTGTGTTTTGTGATAATTGTTAGTGTTACTAGCTTTAGTTGATTGAATATCCAACCAAGATGGTTGCTTGATAAGTTTTAATTGTATAAATATTGCTTAGCAAAAAAAAAAAAAAGTTTTAATTGTATAAATATCCAATCTTGAAGTTGCTGCAAGTTGGTTTTGCTGTAAAAATTTGTTTCTTTTTGTTTATATTGATAAGTTACTATTCAGAGTTGTCGCTGTGTAACTGGAGGTCACATTTTTGAGTCATAAAAAGAGCCTCTTACAAGGAATGCAGAGTTAGACTGTGTAATATCAAAGTCGGTCCGGCCCTTTCCCGGACCCTGTATATAGTGGGTCGTGAGTTTCATGCTCCAAGCTGCCTTCTTTTTATCATTTGATACCAGTGGAAATTCAGGTCTCTCCAGTTATATGTCCTATTTATACAAACAGATGTACTTTAATTTTTCTGACATGCTATATATGTGCATAAATGTCACCTCTTGTCTGTTGCTAATTTGTATTCAGTTTTATTTGTCACAAGCACCTATCTATATATGGAAGATTTTAACCAATTTCCCTTTTTTGGTTGGTGTGGACAAGTAGGTATTTGGTGGTAGATTAGGGGGAAGCTAGAGTACAATTCAGGATATGAATCAGAACAGTCAAACCCCATCCAAATGACTAATAAATCGAATCAATCTAGTGAAGAATTTGGTAGGAGTTATGTTCTGGAACAATATATTATGGGAGGATTTACCAACCTATTTTGGGCAAATCGGCAAGTTTAAGATTATCACTATCATGGTATTTCCAGGAATGGATATGAAAATGACAAGAAGCAGGTGTATAAACTTGCTTCCTTACACATTGGTGATAAGATAAACAAACTTCTTTGATGACGGCTATGCACCACCTCTGTCCACGTTTTAGTTGCCAAGTATAAGAATAGTTGCATATTAGTGCGCAACATATTCCTTGCACATGTAGTAGAATATTAGAATAGTGATTTCATTAGATTAATGCACCTTATTATTATTTGTTCTTACAATATGTAGTCAAAACTGGACATTTTTATGATAGAATTTCTCATATTGGCGAGGGCAGTTTAAACCTTAAAACCTTGGTAACTGAATTGCCCAGCAACAATAGGAGAAGCGCCTTGCTTTCTGTGGTATAGATTGTGGAAAGAAAATAGACTATTAGCAGTGAACGGTAAACGGTGTGATGCAGCAAAGGAGAACATAGGTTTGTCAGTGTACAATAGTTCTAATGTCTGTCACACTTGTTGGGTATGAGAAACATCAACAATTGTATGGTTTCAACAGTACGTAACATGGCTGAAATTTCAGCTTCTGCTGTTATGGAACAAAGAAGAGTTATTGAGGGGCCAGAAGAATAAAGTGGCAAAGTGCTATTGCTCTAACTACTTGTACCTTCATTCCGTTGAGCCCTAAAGACATTTCCTGTAGCTGATGATGATTTCTCCAATTTGATGGCCCTTGACCCTAATGTGGAACCAAAATCCGTGCCTCAACAGGGTGCATCTCTTTATCCTTGTTCAAGCTCATAAAGTGTCCTACAAAATTGGCATAGATACGGGGGGCATCTAGCTCTTCTTAGCTAAGGGAATGCACGGCTAAAATGATAAATATGCACTAACTGCAACAATTTGGTATTTTAGACCAGAGTGTGTTAGTCATTGACCTCGTTGATCAATGTGGATTCCCTCCACCTCCAAGATACTGCCTGCCATAAAAAAGAAAAAAAGAAAAAAAAAAAGGAAGAAGTACAAGAAGACATGAGCTTTATATGTTTTGATTTTAATGGTGCAGTTTTACATATGTGCCACCTGTAGTTGACATGATTCCTAGATAGACAATTAGATAACTCATGACAGTACAGAATTGCCTTTTGACATCAAATTTGAAATTTTGAAATGAAAACTTTAGCATGCTGTCTGCGTTTTATGTGTTTCCTCGAGCAACTGTTAGATAACCCACAAGAATACAGGTTCCTTTAGGTTATGGAATGTAAATCACAAAGTTGAAAAGGTCTTTTTGTTCTCTGAAGTGACTCCTATGGCAAAGATCATGACTTGTATTTCATCCAGGGAATAAGAAATAATTGAAATTTTTAGGATAAAAGGGAATTCAAACTACATACTAATGGAGCTTACGAGCCATCTACCATGTTAGGAACTCACAGTTTTATTGGAGATAAAATGCTACAAGCTAGAGAGCACTCTTCATCTTCACAACCATTCATAGAGAAAAAAGTCTTATCTGGAGATTTTGAACTACAGACACTTATCTTTCATTTATTAGACTGTTGAACTACCGAGACGTACTATACTAAAGGCTTCCCACATGCTACTCGGTCACTTGCAATCTATGTGACTAGAAATGCACCCTGATAAAGTCTGATGGAGTTTGGATCTCTTTAAAAAACGTTGTTTCCCAATATGCTAACAGGTGTTTTCACAATTTCCTGGCCATTGATTGTGGGAAACTATGGATCACTCTCTCGTAGTGTCTTATTTGGTCAAAATAACGGACAAGAGAGTTAAATTCTAAAAACCTTCTTTTGGAGTTGGAAACTTTGTTCTTCTCAACAACTTTATGGCTTACTATGACCAAACTGCAAGCTTTGAGGAGGCAGTACAAATTTATTTATGATGTTGAGTTTTTACTTGGATTAGGTTTCTTGAGTTTTATATCACCCAAATACCAAATTCTATCATGTTTGCCATCTAAGATTTGTTAGAGTTACATAACATAGACATATGCATATTTCTTTGTCCTTTTTCTCTTGCATTGCTGGTATTCTGAATGCTTTTGTGGCTGCTGTGTTACCTTAATTACATTTAAGTTTTTCTTAGGCGAGAATTTTTTTTTTTCTCCTTGTCTTAGGGAAGGTGTAGCATATTATCTCAATCCTGAATGTATTAGTACAAAGTCATATTGACTATCCTGAGCTGATCTGCTACAGGGGTTTGAATCTCATTGTACCTATCCAACAATGTTTTCATTTTGTAGACATGCTCTTACTTTTTCTATTTCCTAAATCCAGATGGAAAGCATTTGTGAGAACACAGCTACTGAAGACAGAAAAGAGATTCTCCAGAGTAACTTCCTCCCCGCTCTCCGTTCTGGTGAGTGTTCTGATATTGGAGGTCGCCCTGACATGGAAGATACTCACATATGCATTCCTGATCTAGCAAGGAACTTCGGTTACAATAGACTTGGTGAGGAAGCTATCTCCTTCTATGGTGTAAGTTCTTTAACCTCATCTAACATCACATTTGCCTTCAAGGACATCTGCAATCGTAAATCAACACTTGTACGTAGTTGTATTCATTAAAACTGAGCTTTAGGACGAGCGTAGCTCTGGTATGGTCCCGCAGGGCTCATTAAGGTCTTCTGGATGTGAGTAACTTGTAATAAGAATTCCATTGTTGCCTTGTTTGCTTTAATCATGATGTGCAACCCTCTGTTGTGCGACTCCAAACATGAGAGATTTAGTTTTGTCAATGAAGGAAAATAGTATCTTCATTTGTTGTTTCTTCCCATTTATGTTAAGTGGCAGACAACTTCACAAGATCAAGAATTGGAGAGTATTCACCTACCTAAAATTTGGTAAATAAGTGGACTAGTGCTGATTTTGAACAAGCTTGTTATAAAAGATGAGATAATACCCCAATCACGTTAAGACACATATGAAAAATGAGGCCAACATATCTGGACATCACATTTCAAATTTTCAAGTGGCTTAACTTGATTGGAGTGTCATCACCGTTTTGGAATCGACTTGTTACCTCAATATTAATCATAAGCTGACATAGGGTTGATTAACAGAGTGAGAGTTAAAATATGTATATTTTATGTGTCATCCTAATTATGTTTTAAAGCTTCTGATTTGTTTGAAATTTCCAATTCAAGTACTCTTGCAGTAGATAATTGCTCTCCTTAATTCTGCTACAAACCCTTTAATTTTCACTTTTCACTTGTTGCCTTTGATGAGTCGAAGAAATCCAAAAATGATTTAATTTGATATTCATTTATATTAGAAGATATTCATTAGGAAAAATTAGAATTCAACAGTTCGATTTTGTCTGTTGAATGTAGGTGTTTGATGGGCATGGTGGAAAAGGCGCCTCGCAGTTTGTGCGTGACCATTTACCTCGGGTGATTGTTGAGGATGCTGATTTTCCATTGCAACTTGAGATAGTGGTTACTAGGTCTTTTATGAAGATAGATAATGCCTTTGCAAAATCATACTCTATTGAGTCCACTCTTTCTTCTGGCACAACTGCACTCACTGCGATGATTTATGGCAGGTAGTAAGCAGCTCCCTTTCTTTGTGTATATATGTTTTCTTTAGAAAACTCTTGCACACATTAGGCCGGATGTCCTGCCGTGACTGGGGGGGTGGGGCCCACATGTGTGGGGTGTTAGAGCCGGGTGTGCGGCCTGATGTTTGGAAGAGTTTCCTGTTTTCTTTATACTCATAGATATGAGATTTGAATATGCTAATGTGCTAAAAGTTCTGGCACTTGAACCAAAAGCTTTTTTGCCTGACCAATTACTGGTATGGGGTAGAAATAGTTGTTCTCTGTACCTTCATAGATTCGGATCATATAGTATGAATTATTTGCGTACTCATCTGACAATGCTCTGAACAGATCATTACTCGTGGCAAATGCTGGAGATTGTAGGGCTGTGCTTTCTCGACGAGGATTGGCGGTAGAGATGTCAAAGGATCACAGACCTAGTTGCGTGGATGAAAGGTTGAGGATCGAGTCCTTGGGCGGATTTGTGGATGATGGGTACTTAAACGGACAGTTGGGTGTAACGCGCGCATTAGGCGACTGGCATATCAAAGGACTGAAGAAGGCTGAAAATGGAGGGCCATTGAGCGCAGAACCAGAACTTAAGCTAATAACACTGACAAAAGAAGATGAATTCTTGATAATCGGTAGTGATGGTATATGGGACGTTTTTAGGAACCAAAACGCGGTGGACTTTGCCCGGAGGAGACTACAAGAGCACAATAATGTGGAGTTATGTTGCAAGGAAATAGTGGAAGAAGCAAAAAAGCGTGGGGCAATAGACAACTTGACAGTGGTAATGGTCTGTTTTCATCCAGAGGCACCACCACCATCCGTTGTGCTGCAAAGAACAAGAGTTAGGAGGAGCATTTCTGCTGAGAGCCTCCAGAATCTTAAATTTCTTCTTGAAGAATAAAGTTGCTCTTTTTTTTTTTTTTGACTTTTTACCGTCGATGGAGCCAGAAACAATCAGGAGCAAACAATCAATAATAATTTCTACAGATAGTGACGATAAATCAGTTACGAGCATTTGTATATACATGATTTAGATAAGGGACGTACCATCCCTGAGCTTTTTGTAAATGTATCATAAGCTAAAGGACTTCTTTCTTCTGTGTAAATCTCCCACTCGGTCGTCAACTAGGCAGAGTGAAGGAGAGAATAAAGCTGAAGGGATTTGTGGCCAGATGTGTGAGAAATCACAATTTGTACGTGAATATTGTAATTCTTCAATAGTATTCAACCTCAAAAGAGTAAAGCAAGGGGTATAGAACTGCAAGTCATTTTATAGTTAATTTTCACTTGGCATTGCTAGAATATTATCTGTGAGGTATGGTTGACATGAACTTATGTCAACGGACAGACAAGAAAGAGAAGAATTTCACGATAATGATCGCAGATACAAGATTGTCTATCTATACAATATCTCGCATAACTGTCTTGTTTTCTCCAAGTAACTTTTCTAACTCTAGGCCGAGTTTCAAGGTCACGAAAGACCAGAAGAGACAACAGGTTGGGCTAAAGTCAACAGGCCCATATCAAATACGAGCCATGAGCCCAACAAGGAGCAACCAGGCTTCTTGCCATGGTCCTGCATCTTTATATCTGGTAGACCCTCTGCAAACATATTGCTTATTGCCCTGTTCCTCTTTGACTCCACTCAACTTCAGACAGCAAGAAAGAATAGACAGTATAACTCATCCAATACCTGAAATTTTGTGCTGAAGATCTGTTGCCACCAGTTGACCATCATAAACTTTGATATATCCCACCAAGCCATATGTAGATTTTCAATACAATGGACACCAGAGAAGCTTCACTTTCCCACATTCCAAACTTGCACCAAAACTTTCGTCAAAAGTGTCTTGGTCGAAGCCATTGCATAAAGATGATTCAAATTACTTATCAATTTAATGGGATTCACCAGAGCTTTCCTTTGATGCCATCTTAGCTTCCATTCATATGATGCCATCTTCGCCATATCTGCAAAATATATAAAACTTGGCAACTTCCACAACATTTCAGAATATCAAAACAGAAAGGAGCAAACTTATTGGATAGTAGAACTCGATATCCATTCCAATGTTTCAGAGAGTAAGTTATAACCGACACAGGACAGAGAACAACCAAGAGTCGAGCATATATGACCACATTGATAGAATCCTATTCCACATATAATAAAAATGAGGATGAGAAGGAACTCCATTGTTAATCTGCTGCAAGTACGATGCTGTTGGGAGAATGATATAGGCTTACAGAATGAAATATGCTCATATTCAAGACCACATAGGAAAATTTGAAACTATTTGGACGTTCCTAAGCAACAGTTAAAGTAGGTGCTTAGGAGGGAGCAAAACACCACAAGCAACACGCATTGAGAGTCTGCAAACCTGTGAAAATTGTGAGTCATTGGTGCTGTAGTATATTCCCCTAGAAGTTCATATTTGAAGTTGGAAAAAGGACACCACAACATTGGATCTAAAATGTGAAACTTACTGCTCAAATGTGGAATTTTTCTGACGGAAGATATATATATATATACATACGTATAATATATTTAGAAAAGGAAAAAGGAGTATCTTTGTATTACCATGTAAAGAATGTCTTACAACTTCTGAGAGAGAGATTGAAGAGGAAAAAGAGTATCTGTATATTTATTATGACATAAAGAATGTTGTATAACACCTGAAATTACATGATTCTGATTCACAAAAGTCCTAACAGAATCCCGCTGTACTAAATGAAAAATCCACTAGAAATTAAACTAACAAAAGAAGAAAGATACAAATACAGGTGTGGCACTCAACAATACATGAATTGTAGTTTGTGGGAGACACCAAGGAGATGCAGGATAGGGAAAGGCCATATCATGTATATAATTCAAAGGCTCGCATATGTGGAATCTAATGAAACTACCAACAATCTACT
Organism: Ehretia macrophylla; assembly: GCA_037974665.1. NCBI lineage: Eukaryota > Viridiplantae > Streptophyta > Magnoliopsida > Boraginales > Ehretiaceae > Ehretia > Ehretia macrophylla. The sequence goes on from CM075775.1 coordinate 12,619,669, forward strand.
CTTTTCTCCATGAACACTCATCTCAGTGTAACATATAGAACTCTTGCTTAAATTGGCAAAGATAATCCATCAGAATCTTGTTTACAGTATAGAACCATCTAATCTACAAAATACTTCCTGGCAGGAAATTCATAATCAATGAGCAATGATACTGAGCCAAAGCCATTTTCCTTCATTCAACTTTCCTCTAATCTCATGTTTTACCACACTGATCAATAACAATCCCGCAATAGATATTGAAAGAATAAGCATAAAAAATACACTGTTCCATCCTCTGGTTGAAATATATCCTGCCAAAAGTGGCCCAATGGCTGCACCTACAGAACCAGTGCCATCTATTATTGCAGTCACTGTAGCTAATGCACGGGAATTCCCTTTTATTGTGCTCTGAGTACCAAGGTCAGCTGCAACTGCTGTTGTAATAAGCGCATATGGCCCATTGACAAGTAAACCGGAGATGAGCATGAGGGCAATATTTGATAACATAGATATACTTCCATAAATGCGATAGAAGAGAAGGGCTGGAATTGATAGCAATAGAAATATAACTGAAGTAACCGCACGAGCTCCAATAGTATCTGAGATGAACCCTGCCAAAATGCCCCCAATGACTCCTCCAACATCAAAAATCGTTGAAAGAATCCCAGCCATTTTGTGGGACAAATGCACACCTGCAACAGCTGCAAATTGGAGACAGATATAAGGATGTCAGTATGTGCAATTAGTATCAACCATTTTACCAAGCAAAAAAATGGCTTTTAAGCCAAACTATTCTATTGCATTGCCTTGGACATTAGATGAGACATTGCATGTCTTCTTAAACATGGACTAGTAGACATACAGATTGTGTGAAACTTAGAGGCGGAGTCAGGACCCAAGGTCAAGTGTGCATTCACATAAAGTCAGGGTATACACTCATACAGTGAGAGTTAGAAGGTGCACTAATACAGTAATAAGGGTCCGGTTCAATAAATGATTTTCTTTTAGTCCAAATAAATTTTTTCATAGTCGAGGCACACCCTTATTTGAATGTAGCTCCACCAGTGGTTAAACTTCAATATTCATTTAGCTTTCTATATGAGGCTACTCCTTGCATGAATGTATGTGTATCTTCTATAGTCGTGCAGAGTGCGGCGAAGCTAATCCAATAAATATTTGGACAACCACCACTTATATCCAATGCATTTCATGAATATCAGTTCTTTCTACTCCATTATAATAAAATTTGATTTTACCAAAACAGTACATCATTCGTTTTCCCAAGCATCAAAACATTACTTTCACAGTCTATATAGATCAGGATCATAGTTATCAGATTCGCCCTACCTCCTTCAAACCGTGTATCGAATTCCACGTTCCAATTTGCGCGTACCGGAACACTACGATTCGCGTTCCAGTTTACTAAAGTTAGCGACCCGAAAAACATACAAATTTTTATCAAAAAAAATAATGAAAAAAAATAAAGAACCTAAAAGTTAATAACATATGTAGACTGCAAACCTTTAAGATATAAAAATTTTCTAGTTTGCTTTTGTATCTTGTGTTTGATATACAATATTAAAAAATTATCTTAATTATTGGGTTTGAATTTTGGATTTTAGACTAACGTTACAGCAAATTGATTTTAGTAATTAGTAAATAGAAAATATCATTACTCTACAAAATATTTGATAAAAGAACCCAATAATCCTTCATACCGTACTGTGAACAAAATTAGCGTACCCAAGAAGTATACCCCATCGTACCCTTTAAACTCCAAATGTCATACCCCGTACCCAAATCCGTACCATGACTCAAATCGTACCACGAATCTGTTAACTATGATCAGGGTTAACTTCCTGTGTGCCTTATGTAGAATGGTAACCAGTACAAAAAGGTGTAAGCCACGAGCTTGGAGAAGAACAGACAAAATGCAAACGGCGCCACTCCTGGCAACCTCCACGCGTCCAAGAATCCAATGGCAACAGAACCCTCAACCTCGGATGCAATCACTCCCTCCTCTTCAGCTTCAACTTTCTCGGAATTCACCAATGCTACTCCCTCTACATTCATCTCAACCTCCTTCCCGAGCAACTCAAGTCCAATATTTTCAGGGCTCACAACAAGAAACATATAAACCATAACTGCCACAACCATGATAAAAATCCCAGGCAATACAAATGACCAACCCCATCCGAATCCTAAAACTGATGATGCCACGATAGAACCGATGATATTACCCACCGAGGTATGCGAATTCCAGATCCCCATGATCAACCCTCTTTTGTCCTTCCCAAACCAATTCCCCACCACTGCCACCACACAAGGCCACCCTACTGACTGAAACAACCCACATAAAACCTGAACAATCACGAAAAACCCAAAGGAATGCACATGGAAAAAGTAGCCTAACCCGAAAACCACCACAAACACACCACTACCCACCATCCCAACAGTCAAGAAAATCCTTAAATCAATACTATCACCAATGTGCCCTGAGAAGAACATCCCAATAGAATATGTCAACAAGAATGCGAGATCAAGCTCCCCGAGCCGGTGGGGTCCGCGGGGACCGTCAAACGGGGCCCACCCAGCAGTCTCATTTCCAACTGGGTTTTGACTGAAATGAAATGGGTCAGTGTCAGATTTTGAAGTTAAGGTGGTGTTGGCGGTTTGAATTTCAGGGCCTAAAATGGATTTGACTATGCTAGGGGGTTTACGGGAGGCGTGGAAGGCGGCGTAGGCGGTGAAGGTGAGGAAAAGGACCAAGAATTGATGGAAAGTTTGGGTTTTGTTTGGTGGTTTAAGGGTGGCGAAGATGGTGATGCCTGGTGGTGGTGCTAGGCTTAGGGTTTTGAGTTGCATCATTTTTGTATATAATCTTATTTGGTTAATATAAAACCTCAACAATATATGTTGTTATATTACAGTAATTTACAGGAGAAGAAAAGGAAGATGGGTAAGGTCAAATAAGATCAGAGGGGGATCTATTGTTTGTTCTTGTTTTTCAATTGCCACTCCGGTTTTTATCAGTTTTTTTCTTTTTGTTTTAGAGGGTCATTGTTTTGATTTATGAAAATGGAACATACTAATACAAGGAAGAAAGAGAAGTTAGAAGTGATCTGCTGACCCATCAACCTCCAGATTTGGTTTTATTGATACAAAAGGAGGAGGGAAATGGGACTGTTTTGGTCAAGGCTAACGCTCTCATTCGGTTGTCGATTATGTCTTTTTTTTTTTCAGTCACTCGTATTCGGCGGTCGAATGAAGATTTTTAACCTTCTAACATTATATCATAACTATTTATTTGAATTTCAAATTACAAATATTGGAAGAAAAATACTTTTGTTAAGTGAATAAATGACTAAGATACAATATTACAAAGTTAGAACAAACTTTTAATTAGGAAATGATCAAAATCTGTCGATTGGGAGCGAGCGGTCTTTTTTCACTAATGGGGTGGTTTAATGGTTTCCTTTATTTCTTTGATCAAATCCAAGTACAAAAAAACATTGCCGGACAACAAAAAGAAGTGGTGTTTTTCCTCCTTATCCATATAAACATTGTCGGAAAGGTAGATTGTATAAACGGAGGAGTAAATTGCTTGTCGCCCTTCTGTATTTTGTTCGAAATATTTATTCACTCTCTATATTTTTAAAATAGGCTTATTATCCCTTTGTATTTTTTTGATTAAGTTGACTCACCCAAAATCGCTTATTCCGTTAGCAAACGTTACAAAATTAGTTAATTAGTCGTTATACCCTTATATAAAATTAAAATCGAAAAAATACAGGGGGGTAATGAGCCTATTTTAAAAATACAGAGGGTGAATAAGTATTTTAGGAAAAACACAGGGGGGCGGCAAGCAATTTACTAAAAGGGTATTTTTATCTAATAAAGAATTTATTTTAACCAAAAGCATAAAAAAATCGCATTTTAAGCGCGTGTGTTACAATTGTCGTTAAATTAGACGGTTTTTCTAATGGAGGGGGGCGGTCAGCTACATTCCGAAAATCACAGGGGGATAATGAGCCTATTTTAAAAATACAAGGGGTGAATGAGTATTTCGAGCAAAACACAGGGAGATGGCAAGCAATTTACTCATAAACGGAGCTTCGTTGGCCATTTGGTTGAGTTGCATTTTTTTTTTTTTTTGGTTCAAGAGTTGCATTGTTTTGCTTTACTTGGAGTCAACCCTAATTAGGGGCGGGATAAAATAAAATAGAACATTGTTAAATATTACTTCTTTTTATTATTTATTTATCATGTCTTACATGTATGTTTATAAGCATGTTAAAAAAAGAAAAAGAAAAAGAGAGAGAGATAGAAAAATAAAAAAAATTTGTAAGTTGGAATACTAACTAAGCATACATATAAAAAATAATAAATAGGTAATAGACGCATACAATGAAAAAAGAGTAATATCTAACAATTATTCGCCTTTCAAATTAACAAGTTTTTGATTCGCTTAATGCAAGTCTTAAGCATATCGGTAGAACCGCTAATAGAGTTGTCAATTGGCTTAGCTACAGAATCTCATTGTAATACTTTTCAGCAGGATTACATTGCCAAAATTTCTGATGAGTTGCTACTTTTGCTCTCCTTGGACTCAAAATCCACCCTGCGTACATATATAGTTATTTTAATATTTTTTTAAAAATATTTTTGGCTGAGACCGTTTCATCAAAAATTAAATGAGGTTTAGACCTCTTGTTTTTTTTTTTTAAGTGAGAGACAGAGCTTTTCTATTAGGTGTCCTTCACATTTTCTATTAAAAAAGCATAAAATGACTATTATACCCTTTGTTTGAATTCTTTTTTCCTTTTCTGCCCTTACCCTTTTCCTTTCTATCTCATCTCTTTTTGGCTTTTCCCTCTCTCTCCTTCCCCAAGGAAGGGCTGTTGGTTCATAATAGAAAACGAGAGGCAACGATCTTTCAAAATATTTCAATCTCTCTTCTGCTCATTCTTGCACTAGACATTGCATGCAACCAATTTCCCTGCTATGGCTGCTAATCCAAATACCCAATCGGGTTGCCAATCCAATATGTGGGTCAAAAGCTTCTCATTTATCTCATAAAAATAGCTTAGAAAGATATTGTTAAAGAATATAAATATCATCACAGCCTCGTGCATTTAACCACCACCACGACTAAAGCAACAAGAGCAGCAGAGCAAAAGAAAAAGAAAGACAGATATGAAGCTGAAGCCAACACACACAGAGAAAAAGATCTTAACCATAAGATCTACAATAATAATTAATCACATATGAAAAAAAAAAAAAAAAAAAAAAGAAGGAATCATCTCAGCCTTATGCATTTAACCACCAGCATGACAGAAGCATCAAGAACAGCATAGTAAAAGAAAAAGAAAGACGTATATGAAGCTGAAGGCCACACACACTCACACAAAGATCTTAGCCGTAAGATCTAGAATAAAATTAATCACATACGGAAAAAAATAAAAAATAAAAATAATCACAGCCTTATGCGTTTAACCACCACCACGACGAAGAAAGCATTAAGATCGGCATGGCAAAAGAAAAAGATAGATAGATATGAAGCTGAAGGCCACGCAAACAGATCTTAAGCATAAGATATAGAACAAATGGTCAAAAAAAGGGATGAATGGAAAGGAAATTGGCAAGGGCAGAAAAGGAAAAAAGAAATCAAACAAACGGCATAATAGTCATTTTATGCTCTTTCAACGGAAAATGTGACCGACCCTTAACAGAAAGGGTCTATCTGTTTTAAAAAATAAAAGGTCTAAACCACATTTATCTTTTGATGAAAGAATCTCAGTTAAAAATACCCACATTTATCTTTTGTATGCACACACTGATATGTAGATGTGATTTACACATGAGAATAAGCAAAAATATCCTAAAACAGGTCCCGGCCATTTGTCACCCCTATTGGTGTACGAGTATATATTTGTCGAAAGGCTAAAGAAGAACCTGAAATAATATTCTACTAGAAAAAATAAACATTCCTCGCAATATATCAAACGTTAATACATGGCAAAATAAACTTGATAAAAGACAATTTTTAGGACAATAAAATCGTGAATCAAAAATCTCGAATTCGAAGCTCTCCAGGCTCACCCACAGTAACCAAAAGTCTCAAGTTTCGAACCTCTCGCTTGATCCAATGTATCGTTGAGATATACTACTTCACCACGCAATTAGTATCATTGGAGTGGAGTAAATTCCTCATTATAAAAATAAATAAATAAAGACCAAGAAGCTTGATGTTTGTGCATTTGCCTTTTCCATCCTCATTTCTCTTAGAAGCATATATATAATCTATCTCCTATCACTTCTTTGTAGAGTCTTAACATTGAAGTTGAAATAAAAGAAAAGCAACCAACACGGGCTTGTAATACAACAGAGTACATTGGGTAAAAAGATGAAAATACATGAAACTGATAGGCTCTAATCACATCATCTGCTGATGAAGATCAGCAGCTTGTTGGGCAAGCTCCACCATCATAGCCTCATCAAAATACTTGTTGATGGACACATCCTCACTCATCCCCTGCCAAAACCACACAAGTTTAAGCTTTAGCAGACGTAACAACGATAATGGGACAATGGAATAGTAACAAATCTGTCCACCAGAAGACGTGTTCCATGGCTGCTCTATCACATGCTAACAACCATGGAAGAATCCAACAGGTGAAGAAGACATTGATAAATATAAAGCAGGAGGAAACTGAGAAAGCAGACTTAGTACCTTCCTACGTCTCGTTTTCACCATGAACTCCCGAGCCAGGTGTTGAATCGGTGCAGGCTCAAGGGGGCGTAGGACAATGCTCTTGTCCAAAGGATCCCCAGGAACGATAGCCCAATGATCGAACACAGAAAGGCAGAATGCCTGCCCTTGAGTGTGATAGCGCAAATCTGTCTCAAAACCAAATGACTCGATCACAGGTAAAAAGGCCTGTATACCACATAGAAAGAGATTCAGAGATGAGATCAAGAAGAACAGAAATTTCTTTTGTTTTTCATAGTAAGGAGAATACTAACTAATCATTTTAATTTAGGAACATGACCTTAACAATGTAAGCTGGTGTTCCTGGTTGAGGTACATCAGCTGTTACGTGCCCACGTCTACGAGATAACACCGTATAAATAGCTGAGACACAGTCTATTGGCGTTTGTATCTGCCAGAGACACTTGCAAATAAGTAAAAGACATAATACAGCCCAAACATGACATAACAAAGCCAAACATTCAAGCTTCAGTCAATTAAACACATGAATACAAAGATGTCAACACCTGATTGTACAGTATGCTTCTTTGGGAAATCTTAAAATGCAATATGCAAGAAGCATAAGCTTAACAATCAAAAGATGAATGCGCAATGCATACAGCTTGCATGGTCAATCACGAAGACTTTGCATTATTTCTTGTTCTAATTTTATTTGGATTGAAAAGTGATAAATCAAATAAAAGCCAATGAAATGTTATTCTCCGAGGTTGCTTCCTCACAGTACATCATAAAACTAAATCGAAAGTAAAATATGATTACCTCCACATAGTATACAGGTTCCATAAGCCGAGGGGTGGCCATAAGGAAAGCCGAATAGGCCACACGTCGAGCTGTAGGGATGATCTGACCAGTTCCACGATGCAATGGTTCAGGTGCAATCTTAGCATCAACAATTTTGAATTTAACATTTCTGATGGGCTCATCACATAGTGGCCCTTCTCGCGCTCCCCACTGAAACCTGTTCCAAATACATATTAGTCTAATAATGAAGCAGAAACCAAATCATGACCAAGGAGAAAACAGAATATATCTTAGGTTACCCTTGGACAATGGAATCTTTAACGGCATTCAGTAAGCCCTTGTCAACTTCACTTGAGAGTGTGTCATCTAGCAATATATTAGGTCCCTGCAGACATATTAGATTGACATCAGCAGAGAACAATAAGACTGCACTTTACGAATGGAAAGAGTCATGTCAGAAGGGAATTTGAAGACGGGATCAAAGCATGCAACAAAGCTTCTAATGTGAAGTAAACCACAATGATGTTACAACAACCATGCAAGGCCTCTCATTACCTGCTTATCAGGCCCAAATGCCCAAATAGACCGAGCAGCAAGCAGATCCCAGTCATATTTAGTTTGAAAAAAGTCTCCCAGTCTCTTCCGAGGCCAGTCAATACTTACAACACCATTCTCTATATCCTCAGCAAGTCCTTTCTCCAGTGGCTCAGCAATCTAGTATTTAAAATTACGTAATTAGTACCAAACTACATAAATATGTTGATAATCTCTTATCAAGATTGTACAAGATAACTTCCTTACCATAGTAATTTTATTCTTCTTGTTAGGTGTTTCAGCAAAACATTTCATTGAAGACGACTCCACAACCGTTTCACAGAATGAGACTACAGGATCAGCCACCTACGCATTGTGCAGAACAAGAGCATGACATCAATACAAAAAGTATATATCTTATCTAAGAAGAAGACAACATTTAACATGTAAAAGATAAATGAACTAATAAAGGGAGTTAAAAGTACCTTTACTTCAACTTCTGAATAAAGCTCCCTGAGGTCCTTCATTATGGAGTCTAAGTACAATTCTCCAGTTCCTAAAATGGTGTGTTCTCCAGATTCCTCAACTTTGGTAATTGCTAAAGGATAGCTCTTACTAATCTTTCTAAGACCCTCAACCATTTTAGGCAACTCACTGGGATTTAAAGGCTCTGTCGCTGTTTTCACCACTGGAAGAGTGTTGAACTGAAGAGGACGGAATATGTACACATCTTCATCATAGTTCAGATTACAAAGTGTTGCCGTTTTCATAATTGATGCATCCACACCTTCAATTAAAACCCAAGAACCAGGAGGAGCCTTGCTTATGGGTATCCTATAACGAGATTGATAAACCCAAAGTTTTGTAACTTCTTTTACCGTCATATCCTCCTCATCATCTGGTGAATAGCCTTCCCCGAGTACTCGTACAGTCTGTCCTGTCATTATTTCACCACTGTAGACCCTACCAAAAGCATCAAATACACTGCAATCAGACTTGGGATACAGTTTCGTGACATTAACCATAAGAGGGCCAGAGGGATCACAATCCTCCATAGCCTGATATATCGTGGAGTCTTTAGGCCCAGTGTATATGTGCTCAACCTTCCTAGCAGCAGCAGCTTTGGCAGATGGAATGTGATGAACCAGCATGTCAGTGAAGCCTGTGGCAGTACCGAAAACTGCGCTACAAGCAAGCCTTAGCAGAGGCCTGACATTTAACCTGTAAGCTGCATTGCTGAGAGTCACACCAAGTTCTGCAAGAGTGACCTCAACACTCTTCTTATGTTCTCCAACTACTTGGCTATATATCTTGTAGAGAGGTTCGAGCACAAACTGGACAAAAGATCTTTCCACCCCACTAGCTGGTTGCTTCTTTTTAAAATTTCTGGTATCAGGATCAAAGTAATAATCTCCCCAAAGACGAGCAGCAAACTTATCAGCATCAAACGGGATACCATGGAGTTTGACATAGAGCTTTGCAAATGATTGCAAAGTGAAGGACCATCCAGCTGTTGCACTTGCAAAACAAACATTCCCTAGAGTAGGATCAACAACCTGGACACTCCCAGCAGTGGAAGACGCAGCGGTTATGTGGCTGTTGATGACTTCAATGATATTTCTAAGCTTATGGTAAGCATCCTTTGGAGGCAATCTGAGCTCAGTTATCAGCCTGTCAACCTAAAAAAGACAATAAGAACAAATACACAACATTAGTTCTTCAAACACAAACAAAACCATGTGTTTTTAACTACATGGAGAACCAAATAGATTGAAAAATTACCTTATTTATCACAACAACAATTGGCAGGCGCTCTTGGATCGAATGGCGTATAGCCCTCTCTGTATTCACCTATCCATAGATGTATGTGAAAAGTATCATTCAGTTATATCATTATGCAACTACAAGCAGCAGATGTTATCTTAATTCGCTCTTTCAAAGAGGATTAAAACTCTGATCAAATTAACTTTAAAAGATAATAGAGCAGTTTGCAAGCCTCTAAAAATGCTACAAAATAGTTACACTCACCTGCCCACCCCTCATGTTAACGGCCCAAATGATGCTAAAGGACTTGAAGCAAAAATGGAAGTACCACTATATAGAATATCCTTGAAGGAACGTTGGCTGTGCAGGTCAGGTCCTAAACTATAGTTAGTATGCCCTGAAAATAAATCTTGCTTTTGACCAGGACAGGAAGGGTAAGAGTAGAATTTCAACACTAAGACTGCATTTTGGGCTGCACATCAATCAAGTAGGTCATCCACATAAAACTTTAAATTAATTCAAAAAAGATGACGCTCAAGTATGTGGCAGTTTGAAAAATTTTTGTAACATAATTGTCATGCAGCTTGAAAGTAGGACAGGAAACTGTACGAGGAACATGCTCAAACGCTTAAAGAATACAGCTAGAACTAGAATGCTATAATATATCGGAGAAATGGGCTAAAAAAGTATACGTTTTGAAGACACAACATATATAGAAAAATGTTGCATCTTGTAGCATTCTCACCACTATTTTCCAAACCAGGGAACAGCAGTACAGTCTCCTTTAAATGAAAAATTAAACTGAAAATACTTACCATGACTCCCTCAGCAGCATCCACAATCAACACTGCACCATCTGCAAGCCTGAGAGCAGCCGTCATCTCATCAGAAAAGTTCACATGACCTGGTGTATCCATAATGTTACAAAGGTAGGACTTAGAGTTGCTATCTTCCATTACCAAAGTCATTGGAACTGCCTTAATTGATATCTTCCTCTCCTGCTCATCTATCCTCGTATCTGTATATCTCATATGCTTCTCGCTCTTCTCATCAAAAGTGGAGATGCGGTGGGTTTGCTCAATCAACATATCCATGAAAAGGGTCTTTCCGTGTTGTAAGTGTCCCACCAAAGCCACATTTCTAACCAATGAAGGATTTGACATCAGACCCAACAAGAACTGCGTCGACACATAAGTTGACGCGTCCTTAACGTCCAACTCAAACTTGAGATTCTTGACAGGTTTAATTATAGGTTGCTCCAAAGGTAGTTCATCTTCATCCATAACCAACGTCTCAACTTCTTCACCATAAACCTCTTCAGCAGTGGGATAGTACTTCTTTTCCTCAGCAAGGACAACTTGGTTATCCATATCAACATCGTCCCTAGTTGTTAACCACCCATTTGCAGCACCGGGTCCTTGCTCGTCCTCAGACGCAGCCCCCTCATCTTCAGTCCTGTCAGGGAGTTCATCATCTTCCTCCTCCCTATCACTCTCCTGATCAGATTCAATTTCTGGTCCGATATAGTTCCCGAACTCATCATACAAACTGTCATCCATGGCGCTGTTAAATCTGCCATAAACAAATTACTAATCAATAACAGGTTAAAATCAAAAAACTAAAAGTATTTGCTTCAGTGAAATAAGAATTTAAGGACTACAGTCTACAAATAAAACAAATATACATTTCTCTTCCCTCTCCTCCCCCCTCCTCAGGCCGTTTTTTCACAGTAAGCTTCATTAAGCCACAATTACGCTCCTAAAACAATAATCGACGGCTATGCTATAAGCTGGTAACTAATAGGCTACAACCATTTCATAAATCATAAAGTCCATTAAGAAAAATACAAAAACAGTGAAATATAGTAGAAGAAAAAATTTCGGTAGATTTAGCATATAAATTCATTCTATTTGAGTTTAAATTCTACCAAAAAAAATTCTCATGGAGAAAATGCTAGACTAAGACTCAAACAATAATTATCCTTTAAATTTTCTTATACTACCATCACCAAAACAAACGCCCTAAAGGGGGCAGCCAGAGGCACGAGGCTCCCGCTATACGCGCAACCAGGGAAGTTTCAGAACCCCTCTGGATTTATTGTACATCTTGCAAAAAGGCAAGAGATTGTTTTCACGACTCGAACCATGCTTCTGACTCACACGTAACAATATCAAAGAAAAGTTAATAAACCCTATTATCAGTAACATTTTACACATGATATACTACTCGAAGAAAAAATAAGCTAACCAATTTTGAACAAATTAGTTGAGGAATGAAAGCATTATACAGCGAAATAAAACAAATAGTTAATTAAAAATCCTTTAATTTGTGTCAGCAAAGAGTATTACAACAATGCAAATACGCAGACTTCGAACACTTTACACGAACATGTCCCAACAAACAAATACTGTGTGAGTGTGTGTGTGTGTGAAAAAGCTCATAGAGAGAAAAGTGAAGAGAAACCTTCACACGGAATATGCAGATATGGAATGCTGAAGCTTGTTGAGACGGTGAGGAGATGTAAAATAGCTGTGTGTGTTTTGTATAGGAGGTTTAAGGTTGAGCTCGCTCGAAACGGTGTCGTTGACGTGTTTTTTTTTAACTAGCTTTTACTCTTTTGGGGAAATGTTTTTTTTTATTTTATGTAAAGGCAGGTCTAAAGCTATACGTATATTTATATAGTTAGTGAGATTCAAATTCATAATTTTTTGTAAATATTGTAAGTGTTATATTGCTAGATTAAAGTTTTGTTTGGTATAGTTATGAAATTTCAGTTTTTGAGGTGTACAGTTTTTAGAGTATAATTTTTGTAAGAAGTATTGTTGAACAAAAATCGTTGATTGTTTGGCATGTGTTAAATAATGAAGACCTTTTAAAAATTTTGAGGATAATATCAAATTTTAAAAATATGGAAGGATAAATTTAAGAAAAAAGAAAAGAAAAACAACTTCCTGCATTATATAAAATAATTTCGCAAAAGTCTTTTTTAAAAAGATTCAATTTGGAGTTTCTCAATTCTTAACTTTTTTCAACTTCAGCTATTACCTAAAAACACTTTTAAAAATAAGTCAAATAAATTATTTCAACTTCAAAACTCATAAAAAATACTTTTAAATATATAAAAATTAAGTCAAACAAAACCTAAATAAATTTTAACTGAGGCAGTACTAGGGAGGGTCCACCCCCAATTTTCTTTTTTTAAAAAAGCCATCTGTAATACTTATTTTGGTTTATAAAAATATGGGAAGAATGCCAAAAAAATCCCATGAGTTCTCCCTAAAATCTCAATTCTCCCATGAGCTTTTTAATTTACCCACATTCCCCCACAGTCACCTATTCTACAAAACAATCCTTACAACTAAAGGGTATTTCTGATTTTGATTAAATAAAATTAAAAAATTATTATAAAAAATCAATCATCCCTCATCTATCCCTTCTTCTCTTTTTCTCCTCTCTCTGCACACACAGTCACACACCGTACATAACACAGTCACACATCCACCTTTTCTTTTCTTGGTCAGGACACACACCAACCCACCTCGGCACAAATACACACGCACACACATTAATATTCTATACTAAAATATACTTGAGTTCTTCAAAGAAACCGAAGACCATTGTACGTTGTATTTTGGTGTTAGAGTTACGTTCTAAATGACTAATTGGGCCAAAATGTCAAGCAGCATATTAAGTTTCGAGAAGTAATCTATGCAGTATGTGGGGGTCGTGATGGTAATATTCTTCAAGAAGACGCATCATCAAGCAATAAGAGGCAAAATGTCTTATGTCTTGGCTGGGCAAAACCAATGATTTTTGCAGCCATGGCGGTATCACTTTGCATGTTGTACTTCATAAAATACTTTGTCCTTTTTCCCTTGTTTTGGTATAGATACTACACTTGATGAACGATCTTGCAATATATGAGTCTATGGAAGGATGATTAGGGTGGTTGTCCCTTTTTATGCCAATGATTTCACCCAAAAATAGCTACAAAAAAAAAAAAATACAGATTGGGGGAATGGGGGCAGTAGTGGAAGGAGCTGGGGTCTTGGTAGGAGGCAGATTTTTTTTTCTCATCAAAAATTAATTTATGGTTTAAAATTGAAATGACTGAATTATCCTTTAGCCATAAGAATTGTTTGGGTGAGATAAGTGTCATGGGGAATGTGAGTAAATTAAAAAGCTTATAGGAGAATTTGGGATTTTAGGGAGAACTCATGGGGTTTTTTGGCATTCTCCCTAAAAATATGTATAATATGTTAAAAAATAAAATATTCGGACCCCAATTTCAAACTTCAAATTTCTAGTTCCGCCCTAATCTTTATCACTCTTTTGGAGAAATTAGTATTTATCTCTATTCTCAAGTCCACTAGTTCTCCCAAAAAAAAAAAAAAAATCCACTAGTTGACCCTAATCCCAATATTATCCCCTCTACTAAAATTTGAAATCATGTAAAAAAATTTGGTTCTTCATAAGCGCGACACACAAGAGAAATTTTATAGCCAGTGATTTGGAAATTGCCATGTACACAGTGCATTCGTTCCTTTTTTTGGATTCATTGTAAGATTGCTTCAAATATCAGCTATGGCAGCGTGGTGTTTCTAAATCAGCAGCATGTTGGGAATGTCAGGCTTCTTTGAAAATGATAATGCATACTTTTTTCGTAATTGCCTCACGACCTAACCAGTCTGCCATGATGTTGCACCCCAATTCAATATCACTCAATGTAAAAATGTATCATGAACTGTTGGCTTTTGCATAATCTACAAAGCAAACATCTGTTGCATGGCATAAAATAGAACATTTTGTTGGCGACCAGCCTCTGGTGGGTTTGGAAATGGCGTACATCGAAGTTGTATAGCCATAACTAAGTATCGCCTCGTGGTCTTACATCTCAATTATTCCTTTTCAACTATGCAAGGGAATTACAAGAGGCATGGGAATGTTCTCCGTGGTGTTTCATCCTATCAAGGAACATATTGAAATTCAAATTAGTTGGGTTCCTCCATAACAAGATTTTAAATTAAATATTGATGGTTGTGCGAAAAATAATCTAGGGCTTGCTTCTTCGGCGGCTTGTTCCAAGATAGTACTGGTAACGGGATTTGCGACTTTATTTACAACCTTGGCATCACTACTAATGTTCAAACTAAGTTGGTGGTACTTTGGGCAGGACGTGGAGTTGGGCATGGATAATGTAGAGATCGTAACTTTTTTTTTTATATCAAAAAAGAAAATTTTCATTAAAGAAAAGATTACATTAGCCAATTCCCGAAGGAAAAATGGTCAAATTGGACGATACAATTCAAGGGGGGAAGTATTGGAAATCCGATCTAAGGGAGGCGATCCAACAACTTTTTGTTTGGCGACCCAGTCGGCTGCTTTGTTACCAGACCTGCGAACTTGGAAGAGCCTGAAGTTTGGAATTGTTGTGATGAGGCTTCGTATGTCACGGATAATGGGAGAGATCTTCTAGTTATGGCTTGGGTTATTGGAGGCTTCGTAGATGGCTTGGGTATCAATTTTTATGATGACGTTGGAGAAACCTGCACGAGTGGCGAAAAAGCAAGCAAACTTCACTGTTATTGCTTTTGCAAGAAGGGCAGAGGTACAGTGAAAAGTCACAGCAAGTCCATTGATCAGTTGCCCAAGGTGGTTTCGATTGATACTGGCTGCTGCTGCCTTGGATGATAGAAAATAAGTCGCATCAATGTTAATTTTAAGAGTTCCCGTAGGAGGCACGATCCAGTAGAGAGGTGGACTAGTGGATAGTGCTCTAATAATGAGATGTTGCGGTAAGGTTCGATGAGCAAATTTGTATTTTGAGAGTTGGGATAGCACTATTGAGATAAGCCGATCAATCTGAATTGGTGCTCTATCTAAGAGGAAAGAACATCTTATCTTCCAAATGAACCAGCAAATAAATGCAATATGTGGGAAGGCTTCATCTGTCAAATGCCCAGCAATGAGACAACGGTCAAGGAATAGAATGAGCCAAGTATCGAAACGATTGACTTGATTGGGCTATATAAAGCATTGGAAAGGGGAAGCAAAACAAACTTGTTGGGTCCAAGGACAAAGAAGCAGTATGTGCTTAATAGTTTCTAATGTGAGGCGCAAATTTTACAAAGAGGGACTTGAGAGCATTTTCTCTTGAAGCGGTTATAATATGTGGGAAGACTATTATGATAGGCTTTCCAAAGGAAGATTTTGATCTTAGGTGGGATTTTTGCAGTCTAAATTAGGTTCCAAAGTTTTTGTCGGGAAGGTATAGGAGGAGCTGACCACAGATGTTTGTTGGGTACGGTGTCTGTTTGGTAGAGGGCGATTAATGGCGGCAAGGGTACTGGTATATTTGTTGCGGATTGTGTAGATACTATCGCAAGTGTAAGGCCAGTAGAGAGTATGTGGAATGTTTGTGATCAATATATAGGTGCCAAGAATTTGGTTGGCAATATCTGGTAAGAAGGAAGACCAAATAAGGTTGATGTTCGAGGTTTTAGTGCGCGGAATAAAAAGGTCTTGAACTGTGGTGAGATTGCTTCCCAATGGCTTTGGGAAAAGACGAGTGGCCAAGAAGCCATGAGTCGGACCAGATGTTGATGTGTTGACCATTACCCACACTCTATTTAAGGTTTGAAAGAAGAATGTCTCTTCCTCAAAGAAAGCTGGCTAGGCCTAAAAGGGGTTGTGCCCAGGTGACGCTTCAAGGAAACTTTTGTCTAAGAAGTAAACATTTTTAAGTACTTTGGCGCAGAGAGAATTGGGGTTTTTGAGGATTCTCCATGCTTGTTTGCCTAGGAAGACATAGTTGAGTGCTTGAAAGTCTTTGAAGTCAATACCACCTACATGTTTTTGTGAGGTGAAGGTTTTCCAATTGAGCCAATGGACTCCTTTTTTGTTAGGGAGTCCCTACCAGAAGTTTGTCACTTTGGAGCATAAGAGTTTACAAACTCTTTTTGGGAGCAAAAGAATAGACATGATGTAGGTGGGTATAGATTGAAGACTGCTTTGATAACGATTTCGTTTCCCTTACTTGAGAGGATAGAGCTTTTCCATCCATAAAGTTTTTTGGAAACACGGTCAAGGAGCCATTTGAGAGCTTGAATTTTGGATTTACCCCATTCAGTGGGGAGGCCAATGTATTTGTCAATGTGATTTTGAACTTTAATATGAAAGATCTCAGAAATTTGGGCTTTTAAATGATTAGGTGTACGAGAGCTAAAAACAAGTGAAGATTTGCTATGGTTGATCCTTTGACCGGTAGCAAAACAGTAAAGATAAAGAACCTCGTTAAGGGCTGAAGCTTTTGTGGGTGTGGCTTGGAAGAAAAAAAGTGAGTCGTCTGTGAAAAGTGTGTGGGTAAGTGTTGGGCAGTGCGTTGAAAGTCGGGTAACCTTTGTTAACCTGGTCATCAAAGAAACATGTGACATGGTGAGAATGGTAAAAAGGAGTGGGGATAGGAAGTCTCTTTGTCGAAGGCCTCACTTGGGGTGGAAAGGCTTCAAAAGCTCGCCATTGACGAGGATGCAATATGAGACAGAGTTAAGACATCTCATGATCCAATTCACCCATTTGAAATGGAATCCAAGGGCGAGGAGAAGATTTCCAAGGAAGTCCCATTCGACTTGGTTGAAGGCTTTTTGCATGTCAAGCTTGAGAGCCGCGAAATGTTTTGATTTACTTTTGGAATTTTTAAGGAAATGTGACACTTCTTGTGCAATCAAGATGTTATCTTTGATTTGACGCCCGGGCATGAAAGCCAACTGACAAGGTGATATAATATTATCCATGTAAGGTTGCAATCGAAGCACAAAAATTTTTGAGAGAATCTAATAAGAAAAATTAGTGCAGTTAATGGGTCGAAAGTGACCAACAAAATGGGAAAATACATTCTTAGGAATTAAAGCAATATTGGTGAGATTGAGATTACAAAGGGCAAGAGTCATTGCTAGTGAAATCTTCAAATGCTTCAAAAATAGAATCTTCAATGAGGTGCCAATATTTGTGGAAGAGAAGTCCTAAGAAGCCATCTGGTCCCGGTGCACTATTTGCATTCAAGCTCAAAGAAGCAACTTTAATTGTATGTCTTGTGATGGGTTTTACGAGGTCGTTGTTGATGGATTCAATGATGATTTGGTTGATTTTTTCAAGGACTGGATGAAAAAGCCTGCTACCAGAGGTCGAGAACAGATTTTAAAAGTGTGTTGAAATCTGTTGCTTAATACAACTTTAATTTTTCGTCCATGATCTATCATTGAGTTGAAGCTGCTGGATTTTGTTAGAGGATCTACAGATAAGGGTTGTAGCGTGGAAATAGGCTGGTTTTCAATCTCTACTTTGGAGCCACTTTCCTCTTGATCTGACTGCCCAATAACTTTCTTCGTTGGTCCATAGGGAGCTAATTTTTGACACAGTTTCATTGTAGTCTTTGAGGATGGAATCTGAGTGGGGTTGGCAAGAGAGGAAAAGGATATGCTCATTGAGCCTTGTAATCTCTATTTTGTTGTTTTCGAACTGGCTTTTACTCTAGGTTGAAAGGTCAGATTGGCAAATGGATAGAGTGGATGAGAGTTTTGTTAATCACATCAATTTATCTACCTCAAACCATGGATTGATTGCAAAATGATACTGCACCAACATCTAAATTATTGTATCCATTTTATCTATCGTGAGGTGAATAAGTGTGCAAATTGGCTGACATCGTATGGCCTTGGATTTTCTTTGAGACTTTGGTCTATTTTTTATGTACCTCAAGACTTATTTCTTTTACTAGAGCAGGATAAGATGGGTGAATCATCCCCTAGACTAGTAACAAGATAGCCCCTAGACTATCATTAATGTAATTCCAAACTCATCGGCTATGCCTCCTATGAATTACAAAAATAAAAAAATTGGTCAAATTGAATTAGGAAAAACTCTTTTTGCCAGCTTGCAAGTTGTTTCTTGGAATGAGCTTCTGGCCTTATGTCCCCCTCTTTCCTTTGCTTGTAATTTGGAGTTAGGTCATACCCTACTCTGTGTTTGTATTTTGATTTTGCTATCAATAATTTTGGAGGGTACTGCCCTTCTTTCGCCCAAAAAAAGAAAAAAGAAAAAACTAAGTAAAGAAATAAAAGCTAGGAAATCTTGATGTAATTAAAATTTGCAAAATGTTTCACCAATTTTATTGTCAATTCTTGAAAAAATTATCTTACATTGTCAAAATTATTTTAAAAGTGCACTTGAAACCAAAGCTTCATTTATTTTTGAATGGTCCAAAAGCTAGAAAAAAATCATGGGCGTTTCCTAAAAGGATGGAATATCAAAATTAGACATGATAGTTTATCATTTAGACATGAACTAGTCTTATATCCGTGCGATGCATAGATGTAACGTAATTACACTGAAAATATGTAAAATAAAACCAATTCCCTCAACTATATAACTATACTATCAAAAAGAATATAATATGCACCTACTTTGAATACTATATCGTTACATAAAATAAGCACATATTTTGTAAAAAAATGTGATAGTAAGCACCCTTTTACAAAGATCAAGCCTTTCAAAAGATACATGTATTTTCTTTCATTAAATTGTTGTCTCTCTAAAATTCACGTCATACTGTCCTAATTTAACTTTATTATTATTCATTGCAGGGGCGGAACTAGGAAATCTTCTCAGTGGGGGCTAAAATAAATAATTTTTCAAGTATATGAGTACATTTTTTTCCAGTGGGGGCTAATTAAGTTTTTAACTAAAAATGCATAGATATTTAAATTTTTTTGAAAAAATACATAAAGTTTTTAACATTATTCTAGGCTAGTGGGGGCTGCTTGGGGACTAAAATAAATAATTTTTCAACTATATAAGTACATTTTTTTAGTGGAGGTTAATTAATTTTTTAACTAAAAATACATAAATATTTATATTTTTTTCGAAAAAATACATCAAGTTTTTAACGCTACAGCCCCTACTGGCCCCTAGGTACCTCCGCCCCTGATTCATTGCACAAGTGATATGCTTATAAAATCGTTCTTTACCATCATAAGTTAAAACACTATCATGCATTACACAAAAATCTATTATTTGAGTATTTGACCATGAATAACATGAATGTATACTTTTATCACTTATGGCTCTATAATGAGGTAAAATCAACACAACTCTCATGTTATTGCTTTCGCAAACCTGTCTCAGTAATTTGAAATACACTAACAATATCTAAAGTAGATAAAATATATTCAAATAAGTGTATGTAAAAAAATAAAATTCAATCTAAAATTATGTTATAAATAACTAAGCTACTAATACCATTTATGGAGTTCTCATATATAGCGATCTAAAACAGATCTCTCGATGCAAATGAACAAAGAATATGGTGAAGAAAACTTTGAAACACGTATAATATCTATTTTGGCATACTTTAGAGCAACGAAGTAAAGTACCTCCCATGTCTTTTATGAAAAATTATTTTTGAGTGACTCACTTGAACACAGATCTCTATATCAAACCATACCATTTCATGTGCTAATGAATAATTATGTTAGATTATGAATTGTATATGGTAGTTTGAATGATGTATAAAACTGAATAACATATAGATAACAACCTTCAATATTGACTGAATTGTTAGTCATAGATGATTCTTCTTAAATAAGAATATCTACATCATAATAAATAGGGTGAAGTATGTAGGACTTTCTTATATTTTTAAAAAGGTGCATACTACCCCCCTATGCTTTTAAAACTACCAAAAACCTCCCCTGTGGTGTGTTAAATTAAGAGTGATACCCCCTCAGTCAAAAAATCTATCTAATTTGACGGAGAGTGCATTACACTCACTTTTCATGCAACTGGTCGTGTTTTTTTTGTACAAATAAATCATTATTTGGACACTAATACCCTTATTAAGATTTTTTGTTTTAATTCTCTCACCATACCAACTTTACAAAAAAAATATAAAAAATAAGAAAATCAGAAGATGTCAATTATCATCGTCCCTAACACATCCACCCTAAACGAACCCAACCCCCTACCCCCCTCAGCCCTCCACCCATCTCTATATATATACCTTTTTTGGTTTGCTCTGTGTGTATATATATATATATATATATATTATTACATAAAAGTATATATATATATATATATATATATATATATATATATATATATATATGTACATATATATATATTTGTATAATAAATTTTTGGTCTAATTATAAATGTCATCATCTTTTTCTGGTATTCTATACATTTCTCAACAGTTCTTTGTCACGTATATATTTGGTCCCTGAAATGGATATCAGTGAATTTATTTTAATTAGTTCTTTTAATCGATACTGCCTAACCGTAAGAAACTATATATATTTTATACTGAGTGTAAGTAGCAGTATAATTTATACTATTATTACAGACCTTGTGCTTATTACGTGGTCATAGATTAACCAATTAAGTGTCTGCTTCATTAAGCCATCATTGGTGCAAGTAATAAACTTTGATGTGCACAAACAACCATAGGCAACTTTGGCTCAGACTAGACCTTGATCTTTACGCTAAATTCCAACAGTAATTATCTGTTAAGAATCCTATTACGAGAGTAGAAGCACACAGTACAAGAACAGAACGTCAGCGTGAAGCTTGTACTTTGTGTTGTAATATATGCACCTCGATATGCAGCTAGAAATTTTTTTTTCCAATTCTTTTATATTTTTTATAATAAATGACACTTGCCTGACTGGTTTAATTTGAATTATGCATCAATTATTGATGAAAGGAGAGTCAAATCATTTCTTTGGTTAAAGTGACTTCATTAACAAAGACAATTACAATATTAGTCGATTCTCGTAGGATGAAAATCCAAGTTCAGAAGTTGATACAACTGGGGAGAGATATTAGAAAGCCAGTCTAAAGGTAGAGATTCTTTGAGTTTTTCGTTTACAATCCAATCAGGTGGTCTATTAGCAGATCTCCTAATGCAATGAAACCTGATATTGGGATTTCTTGCCACAATCTTTCGAACATCATCCACAATGGCTCTTGCTCCCTAGTTGGGGGTAATACTCGGGGAATTGATTGCGTTGATTACTGCTTCAG
This sequence comes from Ehretia macrophylla, assembly GCA_037974665.1. Classification (NCBI taxonomy): domain Eukaryota; kingdom Viridiplantae; phylum Streptophyta; class Magnoliopsida; order Boraginales; family Ehretiaceae; genus Ehretia; species Ehretia macrophylla. The sequence continues at coordinate 12,641,537 of CM075775.1, forward strand.
CCTCACTCTCGATGGTGATGCTCTGGTTCAGAAGATTCTTTGCAAAACGGCTGGCATTTTTAATCGCAAGTGCTTCAGCTTCAATTGCAGAGTGGCAGAAGACTGTAGACGTTTGTCCCAGGAAAAGGGATCCTTCATAATTACGACTGATAAAACCAATTGCAGCTATTTTTGAGTCTCTAAAAGCTGCATCAACATTGAACTTGATTTTATTACGATGCGGGGGGAACCAATGTTGTTGCGCACCTGAGATATTTTGCATCAGACAATTATGAGCTTGATCGGTAGCTTCTATAGCTCTTGAAAATTCAGATCTATTGCAAAGTGCTTGAATAAGAGCTCTTTTGATAGTGATTTCTTTTCCTTCAAGGCAGAACTTGTTCCTTTGTTTCCAAATCTCCCAGCAAAGGAAGACAATCAGTGAAAAAACTTATTTTCTTTCATATCCCACTTTAGAGCATTCTTCCGTAATGTCAACAAACCATTCATTGATTTTCTTAACCTCTTGTGGATTCGATTTTAGTTGAAGGGGATACGCAAACCAAAATCTTTGCACCCATGAACAGAGAATGAATAAGTGTTCTAATGTTTCTCTTTCTTGACAACAGATTTGATACATTGGGGAATGAGCATATTGAACCTGTTTTCTTGGCTCGGAAGTCTATTCTTGCAAATTTTCCACATGAATATCTTCACTTTTAGGGGAACTTCCATTTTCCAAATGAGGTTCTAGAGAATAGGGGTCTTGGTAGGACGAGCTTATAATATTGTTGTCTTTACCAGCCTTAGGATTGCTCAGTTGTTTCACCACATGATATGTAGTCTTCACGCTATAATCTCTATTAGGTGTGAAAGGCCAAATAATCCTATTCTCTTAATCCGAAATTGGGATGAAAACTGCCAAGACTTCATTCGCAACATCAGCATCAAACACGCCTCTTACCAAGTTCTATTTCCATGTTCTGGATATCTGATAGATGAGATCAGAGACTATCTTAGGTCTGCTTAGATTTGTACACTCCAAGAGGTCACGGTTCTCTAGCCATTTGTGGCGCCAAATATCCACGTTCTTACCATTTCCGATTGACCACAGTGTTTTTCCTTGTAAGTGTTCTTTCCCTTTGAGTAAGCTATTCCAAGGCCATGAAGCAACCTTTTCGGTTTTGCTTTCCAAAAACAACCATCAGCAAATTAGATTCCTTTTAAAACTTAGGAAGAAAGGGAGTTTGGGTTTGCTTGTAATCTCCATGCTTGTTTAGCAATCACTGCAAGGTTGAAACTTTATAAATCTCTGAACCCAAGTCCACCATTCCACTTTGCCTCCATAAGGGTCTCCCAACTGATCCAATGAATTCATTTTTCCCATTACGCTCCCACTAGAAATTTGCTGCCTTGGAAGATAGCTGCTTGCAAATGGATTTGGGAATGAGGAAGGTAGACATAACGTAAGAGGGTAAAGCTTGAATAACATATTTGATTAGTGTGTCTTTACCTCTGTCTGAAAGAAGCATACTCTTACATCCGTTTAGTTTGTTGTCACATTTATCAAGAAGCCAGTTAATCGTACTTGCCTTGGATTTACCCCACTCGATAAGGAGTCCGAGGTATTTCCCCAGGTCATTGGAGAAGTTCATTCTAAGCATGTTTGCAATGCCTCTTTTGAGGTCATCCAGGGTATTGTGACTAAAGACAACTGAACATTTGTTAAGGTTGAGGGATTGACCCGAGGCAAAGTAATACCTGTAAAGAATTTCCTGAAGGGCCAAAGCTTCTTTGTAATTAGCCTTGAAGAAAAAGATTGAGTCATCTGCAAATAACAAATGAGTCAGAGAGGGCAAGTCTTAGCCATTTTAAATCCTTTGAAAAGGTTTTGACTAAGTTGCCTTTTAAAGAGGGATGTAAGAGCTTGAGTTACAATTGCACAAAGGTACAGAGACAGAGGGTCTCCTTGTCTAATTCCTCTCAAGGGGATAGTCGTCTCAGCTGTTATACCATTAATAAGGACAGAGAAAGAAATAGTGGATATGCAACAATTCATCTAGTGAATCCAAGTATCATGGAATCCAAGTCTTCTCATAACACCCAAGAGAAAATCCTACTACTCATATCTACTTTTAGGATTGCATGACATTGCTTTGCATTTTTCCTCTTCTTCTTGAGTCTGAAGGCTACTTCTTGAGAAATAAATATATTATCCTAGATCGCTCTTCCTTGGATAAAAGCTGTTTGGGTCAGCTCTACGATCTTATCCATGGAGGGTTTGAGTCTGAAAACCAGAACCTTAGCAAATATTTTGTAAATAAAATTACAACAACTAATGGGTCTGAAGTTAGTTACCTGCTGTGGATTTTTTATTTTTGGGACAAGAATGATATTGGTTTTATTAATGGATCTAAGGCAGATATTACCTTGGAAAGCAAGATGGATAAGGTTGAAGATGTCATCTTCAAGGATTTGCCAATACTTGTGAAAGAAGTAGCCTGAGAATCTATCTGGCCCAGGGGTATTTTTTGCTCCTAGACTAAACGCAGCTTTCCTAACTTTTTCCTTAGTAATGGGTTGGGTCGGACTTGTGTTATCCTCATTAAAGACCACTGGTTCAATGCATTCAAGAACGGGGTTAATATTCCTCTCCCCCACTGAAGTAAAGATGTCTTTAAAATAGCTTTGGATAATGTCCTCAACACCTTTTTGATCAATGATCCAGTCTCCATCTGCATTTTGGATTTTGATAATCCTCTTCTAAGCCCTTCTTTGCTTGGTCACAGCATGAAAATATTCTGAATTTTGTCCCTTGACTGAAGCCATTTTAGCCGAGCTCTTACTTCCTAATAGCGTTCTTCACAGCTCCAAATTCTTTCAATTTTGCCTATAGTTTTCTTGAATTTCTGCAGATCAAAGTTCTATTTTGGGGCATTGATCAGGTCCTCAATTTTGTTCTTGAGCTATTTTATCCTTGTTCTGTTATTTTTGAATTTTCGGTGACTCCATTTGTTAAGCTTGGATGTGCATTTTTCTAGTTTCTTCCTAACCTTTAGATTAGGCTCAAGCTCAATAGTTTTTGACCAACAATCTGCAACAATGGCATCATACTTTTCTTCTTCCATCCAAAAGAATTCAAAATAAAATATTTTCTTGCCCTTGAAATCCTCAATGGACTTTGTGCATAATAAAATTGGTGAGTGGTCCGAGCCGACGGGGGACAATTTGATCGCTACTGCTTCTGGGAACATCAAATTCTATTTTATATTTGTAAGAGTTCTGTCCAGCTTTTGCATAATAAATCTGTCTCTATCTCTCTTGTTAATCCATGTGTAACTATATCCCTTCGCCGCAATCTCTAAAAGTCTGGCTTCACAAATCTATTTTGAAAAGAACCTCATATCACTGAGTGCCTTAGACTTTCCTCCTTCTTTCTCTTCTTGTGATCTGATGCAGTTAAAGTCCCCAATGAAGACATGGGGAGAATCAGCGTGCTCTTGAGAGGCAATGATAAAGTCCCACAATTTCTTGTGTTCCTATTTATTAGGATACGCATACACAAAAGAGAGGTTCCATTGTTGGGGAGAACAAAAGTGACATCTAATAGTGATAGCATAATAATCAGCAAAAACAACATTCAATTCCAAATCATTCATACAGAGGAGGGCTAAACCTCATCACAAACCATTAAGCTCCACAAAATGGATTGCATTGGCTTTAATTTTCCTAGCTACTCTATAGAGTTTATTACATTTCATCTTAGTTTCAAAAAGGCAAATAAAGTTGGGATTTTCTTGAGAGATAATGTCCCTCAGGTTTTGAACTGTCAAGGGATTTCCCAAACCTTGACAGTTCTAGGCTAAAATCCTCATTTGTCCACGTGGGGCTATTTAAGGCTAGCTCTCGACGCCACTGAATTTGGATTTTTGGGGTTACCTATTTCCTATGAGTTGTTGCTATCACGTTTCAATCGCTTATTCTTCCTCTGGTAATCTATGCTTCGACTTGCGGTTGCAATATCTTTAAGCTTATGGGTCATTAGAATTTTAACCAAGCTGTTGAAGACACATTCCAGTCTATCTTCATCCTCCCCACTGTTTATAAAATTCTTCATCCTCAAGATCTTCTTCCTCTTCTTCCCATGTTTCAGCTTTTCTTTTTGCGCCTGTAGGGGTTGAGCTTTGCCTTTGTGCTGTGTATTTGCTTTCTTGTTCACTTTTTTTTATGTTTTGTTTTCCATTGTTAGTGAGTGTTGAATGTTTTGGGGTTAGGTCAAGAGAGCTTATTTTGTTTGGCTTGGGCTGATAAAAGGGTTAGGTCCTGGTTAAGTTTTTTTGGCCCTTTTCTGAGGTATTTTCTTTTTGGGCTTTGGGTAATGGGCTCCTTCGGCTTATTTCTGGGCTGGTTGTTTTTCCAGGTTGGTTGAGCTTTTGGTTCAAAATAAACTGATCCATTTTTGTTTAGTTCTCGAGGCTCTTGTTGATGTTGACTGATTGTACAAACTCTTCTCGTCCAAATTCAACAATTTTTTTCCTTTTGGGTTTTACTGGATTTACCATAATTCATTTTGGTTTGGTTGCTCAGTTGTGCTGGGTTTCCTAGGCCCGAAAGATCAGCTTTTTCTGACCCAATTTCAAAATGGGTTTTCTTTTGGGGTTGTCTAGTCATATCAGTATTGCAAGGAATTTGAAAAACTTTCCCTAGCTGGTTTTTTTGTGCCTGATTTGCTTCGGGGCTCTAACCAATGTCTTCTTCCTTCCAACTGGTTGTTTCCCTTCCTTAGCGTGCACCATCACGCGCTTCCTGTATCTGGTGATTTAGTTGTCTGAATCTGAAATCTTGACGTTGACGATTCTTGGTCAGATGAGCTGTCATCCATGGCCCAATTTCCTAAGATCTATTCTTCCCACATCAATTATCTCGCTGGGTTGTCGAAGGCGGTAGAACTTTGTTTCGTGCCCAAGTCTTCCACATTTGTAGCAAAACTCGTTGAGTTTTTTGTATTTGAACTGAATCCAAGCTTCGGGGAGTCCGTCTCTCAATAATGATAGACCTGGAATGAATGGATAGAAAATGACAGGTTCTGATAGCGAATCACACCAACTTAGACATATATTATATATATATAAACACAAAAGGAAAGAGGACAAAAGACATAAAAGAAAAAGAAGTTTTTATTGTAAATTAACTGCAAAAGACAACAATAGTATAGAGAGATAACTGAAACTGTTATTGATTTTTGAATAATTTACATTTCAATTATACTTCTCTATTTATAGAGTTTCAGAAGCTAGTAGCTGATAACTACAAGCTGCTTACACTGCTGCTTGTAAGCTGCTGATGATTACAAGCTGCTTGTAAGCTGCTTGGTAGCTGGTGACTGCAAGCTGCTTATACTGCTACTTGCAAGCTGCTTAGATTGATAGTAAATATCCATCAATCGATATTTCATAACACTCCTCCTTGGATATTCATTATAAAATATGTCTCATTAAAACCTCGTCAAGAAAACCCAGTGGGATAAAAACTTGACTAAGGAAAAAGAGTACATAATCTTTATGAAGAATACTATTTCATTTGGCTTGCCTCGTTAAAACCTTATCAGGAAAAACCCTGTTGGGATGAAAACCTTGGTGAAGGAAAAAGAGTACAATGCACAAATAGCCTCTCCCCCTCATGATGACAAATCTTTCAGGCAGCGCATTCCACATCTTTGTACATGAGATTTGAAGATCGTTGGCGGTAATGTTTTAGTGAATAAATCTGTTGGATTTTGATCTGACGTACTTGTTGAATATCAACTATTCCGCTTGTTTGGAGCTCATGTGTGTAGAAGAATTTCGGTGATATATTCTTTGTTCTATCACTTTTGATATAGCCACCTTTGATTTGTGTGATACATGATGTGTTATCTTCATATAGTGTAGTTGGTTGGTCTTTGTCGGAGGGTAATCCACATGATTCTTGAATATGTTGGATGACTGATTTTAACTAAACACATTTTCGACTAAATTCATGAATAGCTAAAATTTTAGTATGATTTGAAAAAGTAGCAGTCTTTGTTTGCTTCATGGACCGCCATGATATAGCAGTATCACCAAAATGGAAAACGTATCCTGTTTGTGATCTTGCCTTATGAGGATCTGATAGATAACTAGCATCAGCATGACCAGCTAATGAAGATCTTGATTGTCTCGAATAGAATAAACCCATATCTGGTGTTCCACGCAAATAGCGAAATATGTGTTTAATTCCCTCCCAGTGCCTGCGAGTTGGAGCCGCACTATACCTAGCTAATAAGTTAACAGGAAAAACAATATCTGGCCTTGTATTATTAGCTAGGTACATTAATGCGCCAATGACACTAAGATATGGTGCTTTAGGACCAAGTAACTTTTCTCCATCTTCTCAAGGGCGAAAAGGATCTTTTGTCACATCAAGTGACCTAACAACCATTGGGGTCGTTAGTGGATGAGCTTTATCCATGTAAAATATTTTAAGAATCTTATTCGTATAAGCTGATTGATGTAGAAAAATTCCTTCTGAAAAATGCTCAATTTGAAGACCAAGACAAAACTTCGTTTGTCCTAGATTTTTCATTTCAAATTCTTTCTTTAGATATGCAGCAGTTTTGTTGAGCTCTTTAGGAGTTCCAACAAGGTTAAGATCATCAACATATATTGCAATAATTGCAAATCCCTTTGTTGATTTTTTAATGAAAATACATGGACAGATGGGATTATTGATATAGCCTTCTCCAAATAAGTAATCACTTAAACGATTGTACCACATACGACCAGATTGTTTTAATCCATACAAGGATCGTTGTAGTTTAAGTGAATACATATGACGGGGTTTCACTTTATTTGCTTATGGAAAATGAAATCTTTAAGGGATTTTCATATATATGTCACTGTCAAGTGATCCATATAAATATGTTGTAACAACATCCATTAAGCGCATTTCCAAATTAGTCTGAGCAGCAAGACTAATTAGGAAGCGAAATGTGATTGCATCCATTACAGGCGAATATGTTTCCTCATAATCAATGCCAGGTCTTTGTGAGAAATCTTGAGCTACAAGTCGAGCTTTATATCTCACAATTTCATTTACTGCATTTTGCTTGCGTACAAATACCCATTTGTATCTAACAGGTTTTGTATCTGCGGGTGTTTGGACTACAGGTCCAAACACCTTGCGCTTCTCTAACGAGCTGAGCTCTGCTTGTATATCTTCTTTCCACTGTGGCCAATCATTTCTTTGTCGACATTCTACCACACTTTGTGGTTCAAGATCCTCATCATTTATTTCAAGTGCTATCGTAAAAGCGAAACTGTCATTCAGAATAGTTTCCATTCGATTCCATGTCTTTCTGGTAGTTACATAATTTATGGAAATTTCTTCATTTCCATGTACCTCAGTCTCTTCAGGGACCAATGGTGTTTCAATCTCTTCAGGGATTGTGCATTTACCAACATCTGTTGGTTCTACCATTTCTGTCGTGCATCTCGATAGTATAGAATCTTCCGGATTCATTCGCCCTGTTTCCTCCCCATGTGTCCTCCTTTTCCGGGGTACAGAATCTTTTGCACCGATAGGTCAACCACGCTTCTAGCGTGCCTTAGGTATATTTGCTGCTGTGTTTATAATATGTCCTACTATAACATCAATTCGTGCCGGCACATTCACAGCATGTATATGTGATTTTACAATATTCTTTGTGTCTGTAAAGGCATCTGGTAGATTATTTGCAATATTATGCAAATGAACGATCCTTTGAACTTCAAGTTCACATTGTTTAGTTCTTGGATCCAAATGTGACAATGATGACGCATTCCAAGATATGTCACGTTGTATTTCTAGTTGCGATTTTTCTCCCCCCAATGATGGGAAGAGAGTCTCATTAAAGTGACAATCTGCAAAGCGTGCTCTAAACAGATCACCTGTAAGGGGTTCAATATATCGAATAATAGATGAAGAATCAAATCCAACATAAATTCCAAGTTGCCTTTGTGGTCCTATTTTACTACGTTATGTTGGTACTATTGGAACTAGTACCGCACAACCAAAAACACGTAAATGAGAAATATTCGGTGGATGATCATGCACAAGTTGTAAAGGAGAATATTTATGATATGATGTAGGTCTTATACGAATCAATGCATCAGCATGTAAAATGGTATGCCCCCAAGCTGATATAGGGAGTTTAGATCTCATAAGTAAATGTTTTGCAATTAATTGAAGTCGCTTGATAAATGATTCAACTAAACCATTTTGAGTATGCACATGAGGGACAAGATGTTCAATTTCAACTCCAATAGACATGCAATAATCATCAAATGCTTTAGATGAAAACTCACCAGCATTATCAAGGCGAATTATTTTAATAGGATGATCAGGAAATTGTGATCTCAATCGGATTATCAAAGCAAGAAGTCTAGCAAATGCATGATTTCTAGAAGAAAGTAGACAAACATATGACTATCTAGTTGATGCATCTATAAGACCTATGAAATAATAAAATGGTCCACAGGGTGGATGAATAGGTCCACAAATATCTCCTTGAATTCGATCTAAGAATTTAGGGGCCTCAAAAGCAACTTTGGTTGGAGATGGTCTCACAATTAATTTGCCTTGAGAACATGCGACACATGGATAATTACTTAGCAAAAGAATCTATTGGTTCTTTAAAGAATGCCCAAGCGAGTTCTCAATTATACGAAGCATCACTGTTGCCCCTGGATGACCAGGGCGATCATGCCAAATCATGAAAGTATTAGGATCATTATACATTTGCTTTTGCACTGCATATGCTTCAACTACTTGTATAGTTGTTTGGTATAATCCAGAACAAAGAGCATGAAGTTTTTCTAATACATGCTTCTGGCATGAATTCAAAGAAGTGATATAAAGATACTCTTTATCACATTCATTTGCAGTTTCAATATGATATCTATTCCTACGAATATCTTTAAAACTTAGCAAATTTCTTCCGAATTTGCTTGAATACAGTGCACTAGCAATGTCAAATTTTGTGCCATTAGGTAACATGAAATGAGCTCTTCCAAAGCCCTCTATCAGATTGGTAAAACCAGAAATGGTAAATACATTAGTTGAGGTATTTAATAAAGTGACAAAATACATTTTATCACGTAGTATAGTATGTGTTGTTGCACTATCTGCCAGACATATATCTTCGTCTTTCATCTTGAGATCTAACGATATCATAAACAAAAAATTATGTCTTTAAAAACTTGTAATGTGCAACAAACATATTTATTATCAAACATAAATTTTACATAAGGTGGAAATCAAAAATAACGACTTAAACTTAAAACGATAACATAACTAACAGCCCTTTTAAACAACTTAACTTAAAACAAAAACATAACTATTAGTATTTTTAATCAGTTCGGACATTTCCATCCCCGATTAAATGTTCTATGCTGCCATTAGGGTGAGTGAAAAAATCACTGACATCTAAATATGTAGAGACCTCTGGTTCATTATAATCAATACAATTTGTCTCAACTATTTTCTCATTTCCTTTTCTTGATGCTTTGTAAAGATCAACCAAATGTTTTTGTGCACGATAGATACGTGACCAATGACCAGTCCCTCCACATCTGTAACATATGTCATTGTTATGGGGTGACTTATATTCAATGGTCTTCTCTTTGTCAAGTTTTTTCTCATTATTCCACTTCTGGTGGGGAGGTTTGCCTTTCTTAATAATATTTGGATCATCCTGAAACCAAGTATTATTTTGACCACGACCACGACGACGTCCTTGTCCTTGACCATGGCCACGACCCCGTCGATTACTGTGTTCATATGTTATATTCACTTCTGGGACTGCAACTCCATTCACTTCTGGGAGTGCGGCCATGCCAACTGGACGTAATTGATGATTCTGCATCAAAAGCTCATTATTTTGTTCAGCAACAAGAAGACATGATATCAACTCAGAATATTTTGCAAATCTACGTTCACGATATTGCTGTTGGAGGAGTATATTCGTGGCATGAAACGTAGAAAATGTCTTTTCTAACATGTCTTGTTCAGTGATAGTTTCTCCGCATAATTTCAGTTGAGAACTGATTTTGAACAGCGTAGAGTTATACTCACTGACAGATCTATAATCTTGCAACCTCAGGTGCATCCAATCATAACGAGCTCTTGGAAGAATCACAATTTTTTGGTGATCATACATTTCGTTCATATTCTTCCAAAGTGTAAAGGGATTTTTGATAGTAAGATATTCAGTCTTCAATCCTTCATGGATGTGATGACGAAGGAATATCAAAGATTTTGCACAATCCTGCTGGCATGCCCTACTATTTTCTTTAATTGTTTCCCCAAGATTTCTTGCATCAAGATGTATCTCGGCATCAAGAACCCAAGATAGAAAATTTTTTCCAGAGATATCAAGGACATCAAATTCACGTTTTGCAATGTTTTCCATATCAAAATATAATTTGAAATACAGAAAGATTATTCATATCTTACCAAACCAAAGTATGTAGAGGCTCGTGCTGATAACGTATTGTAAATTAACTGCAAAAGACAACAATAGTATAGAGAGAGAACTGAAACTGTTATTGATTTTCGAATAATTTACATTTCAATTATACTTCTCTATTTATAGAGTTTCAGAAGGTAGTAGCTGATAACTGCAAGCTGCTTACACTGTTGCTTGTAAGCTGCTGATGATTGTAAGCTGCTTATGCTGCTGCTTGGTAGCTGGTGACTGCAAGCTGCTTACGCTGCTACTTGTAAGCTGCTTAGTAACATGTGATTGCAAGTTGCTTACGCTACTACTTGTAAGCTGCTTAGATTGATAGTGAATATCCACCAATCGATATTTCATAACAGTTTTTACATATTTCGTTAAATACTTTGACGGAAAAGTGAAAACTATAGGGGAGGTGTTTGGTAATTTTAAATGCACAGGGGGTAGTATGCACATTTCTAAAAGTATAAAGAGGTCTTATGCGCTTTACCCTAATAAATAAAAATAAAAAATAATTATAAGTACTTAAGAATATAAGGTAATTGTAGATAACTGAATAAGATACACAAGTCGATAATAGGTTTAATTGCAAAAATTTAAGAAAAAAATACCTAAAGATAGCAAACCACATGAAACATTCGATATTACAACACTTGCATCTAGTGTAGGAAAATGTTGATTTTGTTCTTGGCGTGATGAGTATATTGAGCAAAATAAAAGGCAAGGGTAAATAACAACATAAAAGTAAATTCAAAAGACATAGCGATAAGAATGACAATTTTTGTTAATACCAATTCTCTCATATAGTCGGAATGATTTGATCAAACTCAAAGATTGACACCTCTTTTTAGTAGACAAAAATGTTGGGGAGATCTTCTTGAAAAGTTCAAATGTAGTAGTAGACCTTTGAAAAAGTTTCTTTACTGCGTAACATCATAAATATATTGATATTCTTAAAAGATAAAAGAAATCTAAGTATTCCTAAATGTTTCATACATTCATCATTGGAAATACTTCTAAATAAAGTTATACCATTTTCAATATCATTATTTAAATAGACTAATAAAGAAGATAGTGCTCAAGATATTGGTAAGATAAAAAAAAAATTGAACTGTCATTTTCTTTCGCAAAAAGTTTTTCAAGATTATATATTTTCTCCTCATTCATGCATCCATCTTACTTCATTGATTCCTATTTGTAAATTATCCATCAAAAGCGAAGTATAAAATAGTTAATATATTATCCTAATGATAATATTAAATATAAGTATGTTAACAACAATAAAATTTGAAAAAAATAAGTCTCTATTGTATTACATGAAACTCACCGTATAAAACTTATTTCGCTCCATTTAAAAATACAACAAACAAAAATCATAAGATAGAAATATATTAACATAGTAATGTGTAAGTTTTGAAAACATTACACAAAAGGAAAACTTAGGTTAAATTGAGAGGATTACATTATTTATCCCAAACTATGTGTAGAATGTTCCCTAACTTTTAACTACCCTATTATTTTATGTCTCTTATTATGGATGGATAAAAGAAGAGTCTAACTATCACATTCAAGTAAGGGATTGTATGAACTTTCAAGAGTCTAACTCTTAATTGGATTTTTAAATTTAATTTTTACTATAGGAAAATCATTTAAAAATATAGGATATGAATTTAAAATAATATGATTTGGATAATACTGCATCTAATAATTTTCTGGTACATTATAACCTATAAAAATCATTTTAAAAATTGAGATGCTTATAATGCTTATACGTGGCATAGTGGTTGTTCTCTTAGAATATTAATAGATTATATTTAACATACTATTTGGAACAAATAAATTCCATAAAATTTTATAGAATTCATTTGCAAATCCAATTACTTGTGTTTAAAAGCTCTTTTTCAGAAAAATTAGGAATTCAAGATTTGCGAAACTTGGATTTCTTCAAACTTTACCCAAATCCTAACTCAATAAGTGAAATTTACAAATTATTCTAGTCCACCAAATTAGTTGCTCATCTTTTGAGGACAAAATTGCCCTCTATAATTTATTTTCTTTATCATTGTGATTGATCTTTCCTTTTTGCTACTCTAATCTTCTCTTGCTCTCATTCCCCATATAGTAACTTCTTCTACTTCTTGTGACCTTCGTTATAGGCGAATTTCTTCTACATATTTTTTATGGTTCATGAAATCTAGCCTAGGGTGGACATATTTTCAATAAATACATGGCAAGTAAATCATATGTAGGCATTCATAAACAACTCTCCATAGATCATTGCAATAAATCACGCTAGAAATCAAAATAACATGCATAATCGATAGTATAGTACAATACCTTCACGTGTTGGCGTATGAACTCAATACACACGAGTTCTATGGACTGTACGATGGCTGGAAAATGCATGCAAGGGCTGAGAAAAACCTCTAGGCGTGATTCCTTCGAATCTTTTCCCCTATTCCACGATCCTTGCGAATGGCGATGAAAAATGGTGGAATTTTTCGTCTCTGCCTTTCCGAGTTTTCCTTAGCCGTGTATGTGTGTGTATATATGAGTGTGTCGTGTAGTGTGTATAGATGGGCTAGGTATAGCCAAATTCCTAAGGGATAGGGTTTTCAGAGTCCTAGATTGCGTAGGATAGTCTTTTCTTGATTATCTTCTTGAATTATTTAAAGATAATTGCATTATCTTTATAATTCAAATAATCAAAACTTATCCTCTAGCAACTAACTCAGCCTTATACGCCTACACATGCAATCCACACGCTAGAGTGTGCCTGGCACACGCCATCTAGACAATTTGCACAAGGACAAACATTCTTAAGACAAGAACGTTTCTTGTCCTGATGTCCTAGCCTTTCTAAATTGAGCTGCATGTTCCCAAATAGGAAACAATACTCAATTTCCACACAAATGCGAAAATAAGAAACAGGCAGTTCACCATAAAAGAAAGTGGCTAGGAGAGGGACCCGAAAACATCATTGTTGTGGCTACAAAATGACCAAAATGTCTCTACTAGACACTAGCAGTATTTTGACCATTTTAACTTTAACTCATTCCACTAAAGAGTTAGGGTTGCACTCCATGGCAACTAATAAAATTTCAAGGGAGGTTTTGTCTTTGCCCTACTAAGAAAAATGATCGAAATGCCCCTCTATGTTTCCACAGCAATCGAGGATAGGTCTTGATTCAAAATATCATCCTATCTTGATTACATCTACTCTTTGGACCTTTATCTTTCCTATAATCACCACCCAGATACTATACCCTTATTCCTGGGAGCGACCCACAAATCTAGTATCCAATATAGCTCGAGTTATATTACTAAGCGCTTAGTTTTTGGATGATCATATAAATAACTCCAAGCAATTAGCTACTTAATGGATCTAGTCCATATGTCTAAAAACACCGAGTTGTTGACCTTATTATAAGATCTCACCCATAATGAATCAAAACAAATTTCCTAGGATCCATTGATACATCCACATATGCTCATGATATAGAGCATTGGTCACTTAGTAGCTTAAGATGTTTTTAGTTCTTTGACAATGATAATAATGTCATTGAGATTGCATCTATTGTAGTCCCATTCAATGCATTCACATGCATTAATGAGAGAAGTTCGGAAAGCCCCTCCAATGACCAAAGGTAAGTCATCCTACCAAATAGGAGACTCTCTCATTATAACCTTACCATAGTGAAGTGCTCAGCTTCACCATTCAATTATGAACATATACTCTTGATCCAAGTCTCATAGCATAGACCTTTTATGCGGATCACCACGCACCTATGCTATTCACTTGTATCAAGGAGCCTTATTGCATACAAATATATCAATAAGAGAGAGAAAATAGAATGCTCATAATGAATGCACTGACTTTATAATTGAATATATTCATTTGTACTGAGATATCTTAGAACGAGTGGTCTTTAGGGCATATAAATCCTAACATACTCCCACTTGCACTAAAGAGCACTACCACTATCCTAATCTATCACCCATAGCTTCAACATGAATATTAAAAACTCTTTTAGTGAGACTCTTAGTAAATGGGTCTGCTAAATTAATCACAAAAGCAATCTTATCTACCACTATGTCGCCCATTTGGACAATCTCCCGAATCAAGTGGTACTTTCTCTCTATATGCTTCCCTTTCTTGTGGTTTCTCGGTTCTTTGCACTATGCTACTGCTCCACTATTATCACAGTACATGATAATACGTCTTTGGAATGCTGGCACTACTTCCAATTCTAAAAAGAATTTCTTTAACTACACTACTTCTTTTGCCGCTTCAAACGCTGTGACATATTCTGTTTCTATGGTGGAGTCTGCAATACATGACTGCTTTATACTTCTCTAACAGATAGTACCACCAGACAAAGTGAAGAGATATCCGGAAGTAGACTTTCTGGAATCTCTGTTTGACTGGAAATTAGAATATGTGTACCCCACGGGTACAAGATCATCTGCTCGGTAGACTAGCATATAATCCCTTATTCTTCTGAGATACTTGAGTATATGCTTCACAACTACCTAGTGAGCTAAACTCGAGTTTGACTGATATTTGCTTACCATGTGAACATCAAAGCAAATATCTGGCCTAGTACAAAGCATGGTGTACATGAGACTCCCAACCGCTGACGCGTATGGGACCTTTTTCATCACTTCTATCTCTTCATTCATCTTCGGACATTGATCCTGAGATAGAGGAACTCCATGTCTGAAAGGTAACAACCCTTTCTTGGAATCCTGTATGCCAAACCTTACTAGTATCTTCTCAATATATGAAGACTCTTAACTTTTGTGCATTAGGTCTTCGAGGTTGGAACTTAGGCTTTATAATTGAAGTTTAGTCTTAGCTTTTCTGATTTGACAAAAGGTAAAGTAGGATTATTCCTTCTATTTTAGCCTCTTTGTGTTAGAACATATGTAGATTCAATTAATTCCTTAATCTTCGTTTATAATATCAAGATTGCATAAACAAAATAATGAGAACGACATACCTAAATCCATAAAGTTAGTTATATGAAGATGAAATCACCTTGTAGAGAAAATTAGGACGAGGTCTTCCATAGATTAATCAATCTTTCTTGATAAATGTCACTCAAGGATGGGGAATTGAAAATAGAGAAAAAGATGATTAACCTTGGGGAGCAAGACCTTCTTTATATAAACAACCTAATCAGAATCCTACTAATTCTTAACTAGTTTGCTATTGGATATTACACATTATAGAATCCATACCAAATAAGATGTCTTATTGGGATCAACCACAATGGATCACTTAATTATTCTAATTAGAATAGAAGCCCAAATATAATTGTTAATTATTTGTAAGCTCACATTAGGTTAAAATAACTCAACAATCTCCCACTTGAGCTACAAATTAATACCGAAGAAAATTATATTGGAAAACCATAGGTGCGCACAAAATTGTTATCTATTCTTAAAATATCTCTCGAATAAATCTGGTTCATCTCCTATACCAACATGAGACCAAAGTGGCCTTGGTTACATTTTATCATAACTAGACCCATCAATGATCACCATACCAAATATATTCAATGACATAGATCAAGAATGGATATTTGGCTAAAAATTAAATGCAATGTGATCTCAAACATGCCTATTTTTAATTGGTCCGAACTTTATTTTGTAGTGAGATCAAACCTTAGCCTTTCAAACTTTATGTTAAACTACAATTGAAAGATAACACATTCAGAGTAATAACTAAAAATAAAACCATCAACTTTATTTTGCAGAAAACTGAACATACATAAGTATTTTAATAATGTCAAAGAAAAGAATTGAAGGCAAACACAGACTCCTACTAAAACTGCATATCATCAAAGAAGACAACACCTATGTGAGCTATATGCTCATGAAAGACCTTGGGTGGTAAGCCTTTAGTAAGCGGATCCGCAAGCATAAATTTTGTTCCTATATGTTCAATTGACACTATCTTACTCTGAAGTCGCTCCTTAACAACTAGAAACTTAATGTCTATATGCTTTGATTTCAACGAGCTTCTATTGTTATTCGAATATAGAATTGTCGATAGATTGTCATAATATACTTTAAGTGGTCTTTCAATACTATCTACAATACGCAGCCCAGTGACAAAATTTCACAGCCATATCACATGATTGGTTGCCTCATAACAAGCTATAAACTCTGATGTCATAGTGGAAGAAGCTATGAATGACAGCTTAATACTCCTCCAGGAAATATCACCTCTAGATAGCATATAGATATAGCCAGAAGTGGATCTCTTAGTATCTTGGCAACCCGCAAGATCGGAGTCAGAATACCCAATGATCTCCAAATTATCTGACTTTCGATATGTGAACATATAATCTTTTGTCCTCTTTAAGTACCTCATAACCCGTTTGGCTGCTTTCCAATGATCAATCTCAGGGTTACTTAAGTATTTGCTTAACATACCTACTATGTATGCTAAATCCGGATGCATAAATACTTGAGCATACATAAGACTCCCTACAGCTGAAGCATAGGGAACCTTTTGCATCTCTTTTCTTTCAATGTCATTCTTGGGGCATTGATTGAGACTAACCTTGTCTCCTTTAGCAATGGGAGTATCTCCTTGTGCACAATCTATCATGTCAAATCTAGCAAGTACTTTCTTGATATAGCTTTTTTGTGATAACCCGAGGACACCGCGAGAGCGATCTCAGTGTATCTTAATTTCTAATACAAAAGAGGCATCACCAAGATCTTTCATTTCAAAATGCTTAGAATCTCTTGGTTTCGTGCAGTAAGCTTATACTGCTGCTAACCAATAGTATGTCATCGACATAGATAACTAAGAAGATAAATTTACTCTCACTGAACTTGTAATATACACAGTTATCAACTGCATTAACCTCAAAACCATATGAGATAGTGACTTGATAAAACTTGTGATACCATTGATGGGAAGTTTGCTTGAGACCGTAGATGGACTTTTTGAGTTTGCAAACCATAGACTTCGAGTCACCAAAGAAAAAGTTTTCCGGCTGCACTATGTAAATGGTTTCTTCAATGTCACCATTGAGAAAAGTCATCTTAACGTCCATCTGATGTAGCTTTAATTCAAAATGAGCCACAAGTGCCATTATTATTCTAAAAGAGTCTTTCGTAGAAACTGGAAAGAAAGTCTCTTTATAATCAATGTCTTCCTTCTTGAGTGAAACCCTTAACGACTAGACGCATCTTATATCTCTCAATGTTGCCCTTGGAATCCTTTTTGGTTTTAAAAATCCATTTACAACCAATGGGTTTCGCACCTTCAGGCAACTTGACGAGATCCCAAACGTCATTGTCCTTCATGGACTTCATTTCCTCATTCATGGCATCGATCCACTTTTGATAATAGACACTTTGTTTGACTTGTTGGAAGTTAATTGGATCATCATCCATTGTCCTTATGTCAAACTCATGCTCTTGAAGAAATACTATGTAATCACTAGAAATTGCACTTCTTCTTTCTTTAGTAGATCGCCTAAGTGGTACTTCTTTTTGAGGTTGTTGAGTTTGCTCTTCTGGAGCAACATCCTGATTTTGAGTAGGGAAGTCTATAGGGAAATCCTTATTGTTGTCTTTGACAATGTCAGTAGGCTGATCATTGTCAATAAAAAGATTTGGAAGATGAATTGATTCATCCTCAAAGACAACATTCCTGACCTTATCTCCTCCCTCAAACTCAACATCCTCAAGAAATCTCGCGTTTTCCGTCTTGAAAAAGGACTTAGTTGACGGATCATAAAACTTAAAACCCTTCGACCATTCAACGTACTCAACAAAATAGCAGCTAATTGTTCTTGAGTCCAATTTCTTATCATGTGGCCTATAAGACCTTGCCTCAACTGGACAACCCCAAATGTGTAAGTGCTTGATATTAGGCTTCTTGCCTAACCATAGTTCATAAGGGGTTTTAGCTACCACTTTACTAGGTACTCTGTTTAGTATATATGCTGCAGTCTTTAGTGCCTCTCCCCAGAGTGATTATGGTAAGGAAGAATGACAAATCATACTTCTTACCATATCCTTAAGAGTTTTGTTTGATCTCTCAACAACACTATTCATGCTAGATGACCCTGGCATTGTGTATTGTGGGACGATTCTAAATTTTTCTAGGAATTTGGCAAATGGCCCTGGACGTTGTTCACTTGATCCATCATATCTACCATAATACTCACCACCACGGTCAGATTTGACAACCTTAATCTTCTTGCCCAGTTGATTTTCAACCTCGACTTTGAAGGCTTTAAAAACATCCAAAGACTGTGACTTCTCATGAATTAAGTATAAGTATCCATAGCAAGAATAGTCGTCTATAAAGGTGATAAAATATTGTTGACCATTCAGGAAGCCGTAGGGAATGGACCGTATATATCAGTATGTATCAACTATAAGATGCAAGAACTTATCTTGACATTTAACTTCCTAATATTTGTCTGTTTTCCTTTAATACATTCAACAAACATATTATGGTCTGTGTAATCAAGGGGTTCAAGTATTCCGTCTGACAAAAGTCTCTGAATTCTCTTTTCGGAGATGTGACCTAAACGCTTATGCCATAGAGTGATGAAATTCTCATTTGTTAATTTGCATTTTGTACCTCTTGAAGTTGTTTGCGAGGTTTCATTAAAGGTGTTTAATATATATAGTTTATCAATCAAGGAACCAGTCATAACAAGAGAAGAATTAAGAAAAATACTAACTTTATTGTTTCCAAATGAACAAGAATAACCAAATTTGTCCAATACAAAAACAGAAACCAAATTCTGCCTAGACAACGATACCACATAAGTCTCTCTTAATTCAATAAAATGACTAGTATTGAAAGATAATCTAAAGGTCTCAATGGCTTCAACCGAAACTACTTTGTCATCACCCACATAGATGAATCTTTCAGCATTACTTGGCGGTCGGCTCCACAGACAACCCTACATAGACATATTTGTATGAATAGTAGCACCAGAATCTACCCACCAAGTATTAATAGGTACAAAAGCTAAATTAACTTCAGAACAAACCAAAGTGAGAAGTGTACCTTTCTTTACATGTCATGCGGCGTACTTGGAATAATCCTTCTTCACATGCCTAGGTTTCTTACAAAAGTAGCACATAAATTCTTGATCCTGACTCTTTTGTTGCTTGTTGGGTTGTGATGTTCCCACTGCAGCATCTTTATCTTTATTCCCTTTTTGCTTGTTATTTCTCGAGGTAGTTGCCACATGAGCACTTTCAATAGTCTTGTCTCACTTCAATCTATTCTCTTCTTGCACACAGTGGGAAATTAGCTTATTTAGAGTCCATTTATCCTTTTAAGTGTTATATCTCACTATAAATTGTCCATAGTGTGTAGGAAGGGATATGAGTACCAACTGCACGAACAAGTCATCAGATAGCTCTAACTTTAGTGTCTTAAGTTTTGAAGCGATGTTAGACATCTCCATAATGTATTCCCTTATGTTTCCTTTACCCTTATACCTTATCTCGACAAAATCAGCTAAAAGCTTGCTTATCTTAGCCTTTTTGTTCTTCGCAAATGCTTTCTCGATTTCTAAAAGGAAACCCTTAGCAGTTACTTCATCGGACATACCGCCCCTGAATGCCTTTGGAACACTGCGCTTTAGCATCATTAGACTAAGGCGATTAGAACGATATCACTTCTTGAAGTTTCCTTTATCCTCAGTGGAACTTGCATCCGTAAGAGGAGCGGGTTATTTTTTCCTTAATCCATAGTCTAAATCTATGCAGCCAAGAACTAACAGAACGTTCTCTTTCCAGCTCTTAAAGTTTGTGACGTTAAGCACATGAATTGAATTAATGTTGGCAATGACATTAATAACAGTAGATGTAACTAACAAAATAGAGAACAAACAAATAATACAAGCTCACTAATTTAAAATTCATGCCAAGATATATATACAAGTTAAAACGAAACAAACATGTAAATGCAAGACATAAATTTTCATACAACTATAGTAGTGGGCCCATTTAACAAGATACCTACTACAACATGAATGACCTTCCTTTGGACCGATCATTAACTTGTAAGTGGTACTTTCTATGCAGAAATCAAATGTTGATAACAATTCGGTAAAACAACAGCCTTCCTTTGGACCGATGTATTGTTCACATGAAAACTTTATAATCATCACACATTTATTTTTGCAGGTGTGTTAACTATTTGGCCAATCAATGACATTCCTTTAGACCGATCATTGATCGCATAAATAACAAACACACATATCTTATTATCTAAAAAAAAACTAATCTACACAAAAGAGGTTACTTTGGCAACATTGAGCTTCAATCAATCTATTTCAAGATAAAAGACGCAGGTGCAAAAATTTGAAATCAATTTTGCCATATATGCACATTGTTCAAGTCGGACGAGTTAAGCCGGTCGAGTCACTCAACCGACTTACTTGTCCGGCTTGCACCTTTTGGCCACTGCATGAGTTGGTTGAGCCAAGTCGGTCGAGTGGTCGAGTCACTCGACTGGCTTACCAAATTGTCTCATTGGAACAGCCAGATGAGGGGAGTCGGACGAGTCACTCAACTGACTTGCTCGTCCGACTCGACCCTCGATTTTCAGTGATTTTCCACACCCTAATTATGTACAACATGAACATATACTACTTTAAACTAAATTTCATGACTTTTTTATCCACAATACACATATTCAAATATCAGAATTGATATTCCTAAATTTTCTTATCAATTCTACAAGAATTAAACCTAAACAGAGAAAATTAAAACTTTAATTGTATCATGAATAAAGAACTTTCTAATCCTAACAATCATGAAAATCAAGAATCAACATGCATATCATACATAAATTCTTAAAGATCATATATTTAAGAATCAAAACCATTCTCAAAATTTACTCAGGCATGTGTCAAGATTAATGAAAATTAAACTATACACATAATTCCAAATCAAATCCTAAAACCATATGAATTTAACGAAAACAAATTATGTGTATTATTCATATAAACACAAAAATTCATTAATCAAAGTCACAAAATCAATCCTAATAATCTAACACGAAGGTGGCTCTAATACCACTTGTTAGAACATATGTAGATTCAATTAATTCCTTAATCTTCGTTTAGAATATCAAGATTGCATAAACAAAATAATGAGAATGGGATACCTGAATCCATAACGTTAGTTATATGAAGACGAAATTACCTTATAGAGAAAATTAGGGTGAGGTCTTTCACTAACTAATCAATCTTTCTTGCTGAATGTCACTCAAGGATGGGGAATTGAGAAACAGAGAAAATGATGATAAGCCTTGGGGACCAGGACCTTCTTTATATAGACAACCTAATCAGAATCCTTTTAATCCTTAACTAAGTTGATATTGGATATCATACATTACAGAGTCCATACTATAATACCCCGATCCCTCACGAGACCGGAGCCTTGATCCAATACCCGAGGTCACAAAAAATAAGGGAAGAAGGACAGAGTCTCCCCTATTTATAGGACAATCCAAAACCTGAACAAGCAGTTATAACCTCAAAACCAAAGTCCAACCTTCTCCGTAATTCCTAACTTCTACTAACATCGCATACAACCAACTCCTCAAGGCCATCTGAGCCTTGGAACCCAACATTGAAGATATACAAGCATGCAAAGTCAGATCTATTGAATTTCTGTGTTTTAGATCCGCTTATCATATCACTATAATATTATCAATTTAACCTACTTATAATTTAAGTCCAACCAATCAACTAACTTTCACTGACCACACAAGCATACAACATTGACAATAAAACAAAGTTAGAGTTATTACATGCCGCTACCATCCAAACTATACATCAACATATTAACTATTACAATCTTCCAAGCTAGTAAATAAATACAACAAGACCAAAACGTCGCAGAATTGAACATGTACATGACAACATCACATTCTTCACACAAGCCATCCAACCTCGGTAAGCAACAAGTCTAGGCATTTGACCAAATTGAACCTCTTCTTCTTAATCTTTGAAGGACCCGAACCTGAGATGATTAGAAAGAGGGGTGAGCATACAACACATGTATACTCAGTGAGGGAAGGGAAACAGTAAACCGGGATGTTTCAAAAACCCCGATTTACAATATAACAAATTAACACAAGTAATACAATATAACAAATTAACTGAATAAGCATTAAACACGTTTAAAAAGGATACGATTCATCTTTCTTGTCTTCAATCTCGAACCACGAATCTCGATCCTTGCTAACAAGTGCCGATAAATCCCCTTATTTCTCCAATGGGGTACTCCGGATGTACCCCGATCCTACGATCCATTTCTCCCGAGGTAGGTTCGTATGCCTTAACGAGGTGAACCATGCCTTTGGGGTAGAGGAGTATGCCTTAGCGAGAAAGGGAATAGGCATCATGGTAACCGAGCTAAACCGACAGCCTGATGTTGCCTAGAGTTTCTCAACACTACCATGTCCGAAAAGGTTGCGCAACCCCAAATAATGAATCACGAATATGAGATACCAAGACCGAATCAAGTGGGAAGGTAACAAAGTAGGCTAGCCTCACCCAACATATAACACATTTGATAATCAAATAAATCAATTATAGCAATATAAACAATTACTCCTACAACTAATTCAAGTTATTCACAAGAAATGTATCAAAATACTATTCTAATGCTTACTAACTAGATCATATTCTTCACACAAGACAAAGGGTTCCAAATCTACTTTACTAAATGATCAAGTAAATACACGACTCAAGTAAATAAACTAAATGCACAACAGGATGAAGTCACTCACCTTTTAGGAAGCCAAACCTGTACGAATTTAGTTTAGGTTTACTCCACCTCTTGAATCCACTCAAATGTGCAACCCCTAGTTATTCATATAAGTATAACACTTTAACAATTGATTATAACAATTTCTACTTAACTATTAAGCAAGCTTAACACACAACAATAGAAGATATTCAATCACTTATCTATTTCATATTATCACATGGCTCAAGTAGTCATACAAATAACTAAACATAGGTAGGTGAAACAGTGGCACATGTGAAATGAGTAAGGCTAGTAATTAGTAGCAGGGGTTAACTTTAACTAATTTTCATCAAGGATCGAGCTAGCCTTACAATTATTAAATTAACCCTCGCACATATGTCATAGTCAACAAGCAATATAAACAAGAATTAGGTATGTCCATTCAAATTGACTAAACAACCCAGTTCACGAAACTTCACTAACAACTACACATGCTATACCAATGCATTTAAACACTTCGCCAATCACTTGAAGCCATTTACTATCAATTATTACAACTTCCTATAACATCATTAGGTAGCATGGAAAGCATTAGAAGCATCATCATAACATTATATCACAAATTCAATATTTTTCCATTGAAGGATATCAAGCTAAAATGTAACAATCATGACTCCCTCACATGCAAGTTACAATATACATAGCCATATAATAGCCCTTAAAACCACACAAAAGGGAACTCCAAACAACTATCAACCTTAAAGCTAGCTTTAACACTATTTCCCCTTTATCCACTAACACATTTTGATGCACAAACAAAATGCAATCTGCTTCTTTTGTTCCTTCCGTATTCATATCACTTGTTTGTTTCTAATCACATTGTTGTATTATCCTTTGTAACTTCACAATTCATGTTATCCTTTATGTATTTTTCTCGCTTACATTTGAAGTTGATTATTTACTAGTTTCATAAAGAGTGAAATTTGTTCATGAATTGAATTGTAGTCATAAAATATTTATGGCTTTTATGCATCTCATCTTCTTTTACTGTAAATATTCCTATTAATTGCAAGTTGAAAAAGACGCCTTCTTTTTGTAATACATGATTGAAGCATATTTTGGTTCATAAAATGTTTTTTAAGCTTTATGGACTAATGCAAATGCATCATCGCATCTGATTAACCATCTAATGCATATATTATATTAGTTTTCTTTTTATTACTTTAATAATCCAATTAGTCAATGCATCTACGCTTGTACCTTGACAAAATACTACCTATTATTATTCTACTTCTCATATTACTTTTAAGCACTGGATGTTTGGAATCAGTCATTCAAAACTGCATGCTATCATCATGTTTTGAAGGAAGTTCCATTAAATGTAATTTTAAGGAGTTTTCATAAGTCATATGCTATTTTTTTTAAAAGAAAAGAATTTTAAAAAGGTCACTGATTGCTACTGTTCTTGTGTTTTGTTTTATTATACTATAAAGGTTGCAAATGACAGGTTTTCGATTTAAGTCTTGGTAAACATTTTTTTAAAAGTGATGTAGCTTCTCTAGTGTAGGGGTGGTTAAACACTAGAAATTTTAACCCCAGTCAACGGGTGTAATAGTCAATACACTATTATTGTTATTGTTATTGATCATTTTATTATGGTGCACCATTTTTGTTTGGGATATCTCGTTGCCTGTAGGGGCCTTGTACTCACTATTGATTGAATGAGTGACCAGTGCTGCTCGGGTAAAAGCAGTCAATACATGAATGAAAATAATTAAGAATGATAAATAAGTATTGATTGTTAAGATGCTTGAAAGAAAGTATATGGTATTTTATGTCATGTCATGAAAAGATACACTAAAAAAGTTTAGTTTTGATTTTACTCATTTCATTTTCTAAAATGTCAAATAGAAGGATACCGAATATTTATTGACTAAATTTCAGACACTGTGATAGAGGGATTTAAATTTGCTTCGCTTGTTACTATTAAAAGATGAAAAGATTTCTTTTAAATATGGCATCATTATTACTTCTACTGCTCTTTCAATTTGATTGTCTTTCATAATAGTTATATTAGCTATCTTCGACTCTATTTTCTTGAATGAATTTATATCATTTTCTTTCAACCCATCATTATTGTTCTATTGTTCATGTTTCTTGATTCTTAGAATTATCTTATTGCTTTAACCCTTTTTCGTTATATTTATATCAATGTAACTTCTCATTTCTACATAAACCCTTGGGGATACATTCTACTTACTGAGCCTTTTGCTCATTCAAAAGTATTACATTTTGCAGATGATGAGGAATGAACATTGGATGCAGACTGGGTAGTGAATAACTTGGACAAATGTAGAAGTTAGTACTTGCTGTGTAATAGATAATATTAGAGTCCAAGCAGATGCTAGTATGTAATGTTGAACAAGTACTGTAAGATTTATGTTTAAATATGAACTTATGTAATCTAGGAAACTTAAAGTACTATATTAGGATGTTATGTTATTTGGTGTGGACATACTAATCTTATGGTGACTTAGTATTATGCTTGGTAGTGGTATTTTTATTATTATGGATGTATTAGTGCTCTAATATATTTTTGATGGGATACATTCTACTTGAGGTATTGATTAAGCTTTACAGGCTGAGGTTTCGACATTAACGATTGTAAACTTGTCCTGTCCTAAGACTTGTCTCTTAGGCAGTTTTGGGGCGTGACATAGTGTGAGCTTATCCATGTAATTATGCACTCTTCGAACAAGAATCATTTTACTTTGTTTTCTGTCTTCCTTTGCTTTTGTTCTTCTTCGGTATTTTGCATTACTAATTGTAATGGTCACGGGCATAGTCTTGACTATTCTAATCCTTATTTATATATATATATAGATTAGAATTTTTTTATTTTCTTTATATATCTTAATTTGGCTATTTAAGAAAAATACAACTACTAATTTTAATTCGACATGTGTTGCAAACATAATTTGTATTTACAAATTACAAAATTGATTAATACTTATAATTTTAAATAAGAGAATTATTTATAAATATAATTGTTTATGAAACTATATATGTAGTATATGATTTCGGTGCTTCTAGATAATACAAACTATATATGCAACTATAAGTGTTTAACATCACAAACAAAATACAACTAGATATACAATAATTTAAAATAGTAGTTCAATTGTGAAAAACTTTCTTATACAAACTAGATATATAACAATTATCCCAAATTTTATATCTTCCCATACCTTTTCCTTTTTTTTTTTTGGGGTCAAATAGCATATTATTTATTAACAAGGTAAATACAAAAAATTCTTGAGCCCAAACTATACAGGCACCCAAAGAACAAAACACAAGTATAAAATACAAACACAAACTAGAGCCAAACCAAAAACTTCAACTAAAGCCAACATGGGTTATACTCCTAGCCTGCAACCAACCACAATCACTTTTCAGAATAGCCACATAAGCAATAAGCAACCCACAAGGCAAGCCACGAAACAATGCTTAAAAAGGAGATGCATGACCTAAATGGAGGAAGACGACTGGATACTCTAGATGGAAAAGCAAAAAATCCAGACTGTTGGAATCGATTGCATTTAAATAGATCCTAATTGAACGTATGAATCTCAAATGCAACATAATGTATGCAGACCTATGACAATATGCTTAAAAAACTTGGATAATACTAGCAATCACTTAGATCCAAACATGTAACATATAGATCTAGTAGCATGATTGTTAGTGGCTTAAGATCTCAACAGACAAATTTAAGATCTTGCAAAGAAAACTTCGATTGAAGTCGGTCTGATTTTACCAAGATGATCCTCCAAGAACGAGCTCTTGAATTCCTTGAATTGTTTCTAGATCTGCTAATGATCGTTTCCTCTATGACCTTCTTCAATCTATCTAACAAATAGAGAATGGGAGCTCTATTTCCTTTGCTATATCTTGATCTAACTTATTTATAGAGAGAGAGATCGTATGTCTATGCTTGAAAGAAAGAAGAAAAGTTTTTCTCTCATCAAAATATGATTTTGTGGCATTAAGGAGGCTAGGGTACATGACTTGTATTATATAACCACCTTAATGGGCTTGTAGATAAGCCAATGTTCAAGGGTTAAGGCCAAAGCCTCTTCTTCCCTATATACTAAGCCTAAGCCTAAAATACATACATAAATCTAATAGCAATTTACTAGAATAGAAGTAGGTTAAAGGAGGGACCAAAAGACATATTTACACCAGCTCTAAAATGACCAAAACACCTTTGCTACCAAGTAGGGACATTATGGCCATTTTAACCTTGACTCTGACTACTATGGAGTCACGACTACACTTTAGGATAAATACTACATAAAGTAGAGGCTTGTCACGATTCGTGTGACCCTTGTCTTTGACCTACTAAGTTATATGACTCAGCTACTCCTCTATGTAATACTCATAACCGAGATTAGGTCATTATAGAGTATTGTCACCTTCTCAGTTACATTTTACTCCTTGGATCTTTAATCTATTATTTGATCATCCTCATAGATATGATACTTGATCTAGGGAGCGACCTACAAGCCAAATATTTGATATAGTATCGAACAACTGTACCGTTGTGATATTTTAATATTAAATTAATTATCTTTTATATTCAATAAATTATGTGTATTTATGTATGTTTTAATTTTGGAATATGAAGAGATTATGTATTAATTTTGTATTCATGAATATATTAATTTTAGAACTTGAAGAGTTTATTATATTTAAAGAGGTTTTAAATTCATAATTTTTCACTTGTATGCAATTTATTATGGTGGTTTTTTAGGAGCCTCTAAATAGGCCTCATTCTTACTTCAAACAATTTACTAACATATTGAAAGAGTAAGTTAAAGGGTTTCTCAGCCAAAAGAGAAAGGTGTTCTTGAGAGGAAGTTGTGCTCAACCTTCTAGTGTAGATTTGGTTCGAGCAGTACGACAACAAGTTGGGCTGTAGTATCTTGAAGAAGACAAGCCATATCAAGACTGTTGTATCGGTTCTTTCCACCGCAGGGGGCTTGAATCTCTTTAAAGACAGATAGATTCCCGCGCCTTAGTCCGATTGAGTTATCTCCAATAAAAGTGTTTGTACTTTAATTATTGTTTCATTTTCAATTATTATTGTACAATTTCACCAACAATTTTAAGGAGATTCAAATAGAACCCATGGTGGAGAAAACTAATGTTGAAAACCTCAATAAGTCGTTCTGTTTTAGTGGAACTAATTTTAAACGATAGAAAGGCAAAGTTTCATTCTACCTAAGTCTCTTGAAGGTAGGATATGTACTCACTAAAGATGACTCGACAAATGTATCCACCGATAACATGACTGAGGAAGAACTTGCACAATATCAAGACTTGGTGGATATATATGTCAATGATGAGTACAACTGTCAGTACTATCTTTTAAATTTTCTTATTGACATTTTATATGATTACTATGAAACTAACTATGATTCTGCAAAGAGCATCTGGGAGGCTTTGCAAAAGAAATATGATACTGAAGAAGCTGGAGCTAAGAAGTATGTTTTTCAAATGAAAGATGGACAATCTGTGGTGTAGCAAACTCAAGACTTCCAAATGATAATAGCTAATGTTAGATCTGAAGGCATCAGGATTGAAGATGATCTAGTTGTGGCTGGCATCATTGATAAACTTCTACCTTCTTGGAAGGAATTTCAAAAGTCTATGCACCACAAGCAGAAAGAAACTTCTTTGGAGGTTTTGATCACTCGCATTCGTGTGGAGGAAGAGACAAGAGGATATGATGCAATGATCTTGGACAACAATGAACATTTCACAAAGGTAAATTTAAATTCTGCAAATTCTAATAGTGTGCCCAAAGGTCAGAATTCTAAGAATGCTCATTTGAAGCCAAATAAGAATCAAATGAAAAATAAACACAAGAGAAATTCAAACCAGAAATTTATGAACCATGGACAATCATCTAAGAATCAGGGCACTGCCTGCTTTATTTGTGGCAAAGTTAGTCATCTTGCTCGGAATTACAGATACCAGAAATGTGAAGCTATTCCTCAAGCCAATATGACCGAAAAGCCGTTAGTGACTATGATAACAGACATAAACATGGTTCAATATGTAGAAGGTTGGTGGGCGGACTCTGGTGCCAATAGGCATGTCTGCTATGATAAAAATTGGTTCAAGAAATACACTCATTTTGAAGAAGAAAAAACGGTGATGCTTGGTGATTCAAGCAAAACTAAGGTGTTAGGGAGTGGTGATGTTGAGCTCAAGTTTACATCTAGACGTGTTTTAACACTAAAAGATGTACTCTTTACCCGTTCCATGAGGAAAAACCTTATGTCAAATTTCTTGCTTAACAAGGCAGGCTTCAAGCTAACCATAGAATCTAATCAATATGTAATTACCAAGAAAGGTATTTTTGTCGGCAAAGGATATGCATGTGATGGAATGTTGCGTTTGAATGTTGATAATGATAATAAAACATCTTGTTCTATTTATATGCTCTCTTCTGTGAATTTTTGGCATGTACATTTATGTCACATTAATAGTAGATATATAGGAATCATGAGTAGTTTAGGATTAATTCCAAGACTGAATAAAGATTTTAAACAATGTGAATCTTGCAGCAAAACAAAAATCACTAGAAAGCCTCATGAAAATGTTGTTAGACATACCGAATTGCTAGATTTAATTCATTCAAATCTTTGTGAATTTGAAGGAATTTTAACTCGTGGAGGAAATATATATTTTATCACTTTCATTGATGATTTTTCAAAATACACTTATGTTTACCTTTTGAAAAATAAAAGTGATGCTTTTGAAAAGTTTAAAGAATTTCTTTACGAAGTTGAAAATCAATTCGGTAGAAAAATCAAAAGATTGAGAAGTGATCGAGGACGAGAATATATTTATTCTGAATTCAGTTCTTTTCTTCAGTCTTTGGGAGTAATCCATGAAACTACACCACCTTACTCACCTCAGTCTAATAGTTTAGCTGACAGAAAAAATAGAACTATTATTAATTTGGTGAATGTCATGATTGTGGAGTCAGGTGTTCCCAAAAATCTTTGGGGTAAGGCTACTCTGACAGCTTGTCATGTTTTAAATAAGGTGTCACATAAAAAGGACTAAAATGACACCTTTTGAACTGTGGAAAAGATATAAGCCTAATTTGGGATATTTGAGAGTTTGAGGTTATTTAGCTTTTGTAAGGCTAACAAATCTAAAGAGACCAAAATTATGTGCTAAAGCTATCACTTGTGCTTTTCTTGGCTATGCGGTGAATAGTATAGCTTACAAATTTTTTGATCTTGAAAATCAAATAATTGTTGAGTCAGGTGATGCAATTTTTCATGAAGAAAGGCATGCTTTTAAACTTCAAAATAGTGGGAGTAAAGAAATTTATGAAAATATATCTTCTTTATCTCCTTCTACTTCTTTTCAAGATAATGAAAATATTTTCTCTAAACCAAGAAGGAGTAAAAGGGCACGTATTGAAAAATATTTTGATTCAGATTTTTATGATTTCAATTCAGAAGAACGCCTACTTACTTTAAAAGAAGCTTTTTCATCTCTTGATGCCATTTTTTTGGAAAGAAGCTGTAAATGATGAGATGGATTCACTAATTTCTAATAAAACTTGGAAATTAGTTGAATTACCACCAGGTTGTAAAACCATAGGCTGCAACTGGGTCCTCGGGAAAAAACTCAAACCTAATGGATCAGTAGATAAGTTTAAAGCTAGACTTGTTGGAAAAGGCTTTAAACAGAAGATTGATCTTGACTTTTTTGATACTTTTTCTCTTGTTACAAGAGTTATATCCATTAGATTACTAATTACAATTAGAGCTATTTTTAATCTAAAAATTCATCAAATGGATGTAAAAACAACCTTTTTGAATGGGGACCTAGATGAGGAAATATATATGGATCAACCTAAAGGGTTCGTGGAACCATGCCAAGAAAGCAAAGTATGTAAGCTTAATAAATCCCTATATGGCTTGAGGCAAACACCTAAGCAATGGCATGAGAAGTTTGATTCCTGCATGATTGAAAATAGTTATAAATCTAATGAAAGTGACAAGTGCATATATCTTAAATCTTGGAAAAATTCACATGTGATTATTAGCCTCTATGTGGATGATTTACTTATTTTTGACACAGATATTCATGTTATCAATGAAACTAAGACTATTCTTTGTAGTCATTTTGATATGAAAGATCTTGGTAAGGTTAATTTTATTTTGGGGATAAATTACCAAAACGCTTAATGGTATTTTTCTTGATCAGTCGCACTATATTGAGAAAATTTAATTTTCTTGAATGTAAACATGTGTCTACACCTTTTGAACATAATGTGCATCTTTTTCTTGTTGAAAATGATAATGATATAATTAATCAAAAGGAGTATGCAAGTATAATTGGTAGCTTGAGCTATGCAACTGACTGTACTAGACCTGATATAGCTTATGCAGTAGGAGTACTTAGCAGGTTTACTAGCAAACCTGGAAAAGAACATTGGCATGCCATCCAGCGAGTCATGAAATACTTGTCTGGAACAAAAAACTATGGTTTGTTTTATAGAAAATATCCTGCTGTATTCGAAGGTTTCAGTGATGCAGACTGGAACACATTATCAGGTGACTCTTACTCTACTACTAGTTTTGTTTTTACAATGGGTGGTGGTGCTATTTGCTGGAAATCTAAGAAGCAAACAATTATTGCTAACTCAACTATGGAGGCAGAGCTTGTTGTTTTAGCTTCTGCAAGTGAGGAAGCAAACTGGTTAAGAGATTTGTTGCATGAGATTCCATTGTGGGAACAACCAATCCTACCAATTTTAATACATTGTGATAGCACCGCTACGATTGGTAGAGTTAAAAATCGTTATTATAATGGGAAGTCCAGATCCATAAGGAGAAAACGTAGTACTGTGAGATCATATTTGAGTAATGAATCTATTAATGTGGATTATGTCAAATCTACTGACAATCTTGCAGATCCACTAACTAAGGCCTTATCGAGAGAAAGGATCTGGAATACATCGAGGGGGATGGGATTGAAGCCAATTTTATCATAAACCATATGTGAGGATACCCAATCTAATGATCAAAGATCCTGAAAATTGGGTTCAATAGGAAAAACGAATCGCAAGGTGGATGAAAGGAATACACTAAATATTTTCTCTCCTTATGATGTGAATGTATACATCCTGTAATGTTTTAGAGGTTAAGTTCAAACTCTTAATGAAATCTGTAGCTTTTTTGAGTGGGGTGTCAGAAATGCAGGAGCACCATTGACAGATTTTACCTATATAAGTGTTGAAGTTGTGGCCGCTTCATATGAGTTTTTGGCTAATTCTCATATAAACACTTATGAAAACCAGGAAAGCACATGGCCGTAACGTGCTAAGTCTTTAAGCTCATTTTATTACACTTGGAGCATTATGTGTGAGCAGTGACTCTTTATTTCCCTCAAGCAGTCATAGTTCAAGTCGGAGACCACTACTGACTCTGGAGTAGAGGTTATTGTTTCGCTAAGTAAAGATTCAATACATAGCACACCTTTATTAAGCATAATGATCCATTTTGGCTGTAATATCTCTCTTATAACTTTAATTTAATATTAAAATAAGTAGGAGAATGTTGTGATATTTTAATATTAAATTAATTATCTTTTATATTCAATGAATTATGAGTATTTATGTATGTTTTAATTTTGGAATATGAAAAGATTATGTATTAATTTTGTATTCATGAATATATTAATTTTAGAACTTGAAGAGTTTCTTGTATTTAGAGAGGTTTTAAATTCATGACTTTTCACTTGTATGCAATTTATTATGGTGGTTTTTTAGGAGCCTCTAAATAGGCATCATTCTTACTTCAAACATACTTCAAATAATTTGCTAACATATTGAGAGAGTAAGTTAGAAGGTTTCTCAGCCAAAAGAAAAATGTGTTCTTGAGAGGAGCTTGTGCTCAACCTTCTAGCGTAGAGTTGGTTCGAGCAGTACAACAAGAAGTTGGGTTGTTGAATCCTAGAGGGGACAAGCCATATCAAGACTGCTGCATCGGTTCTTTCCACTGCATGGGACTTGAATCTCCTTAAAGATAGCGAGATTCCCGTGCCTCAGTCCGATCGAGTTGTCTCCAACAAAAGTATTGTACTTTAATTATTGTTCCATTTTCAATTATTATTGTACAATTTCACCAACATGTACCACTTAGTACTTAGATTTGGATGACTAATTGAATAATCACAAGGGGGCAAGGCATAGATTCTCTATTGTATATGCATTCCCAACTAATTAAGTCCAAGTACCAATATACAGAGTTGTTGACTCATATAAGACCTCATCCATAACGAATCAAAGTACAAGTCCTTAACTTCGTGGGTTCATCCACATATACTCAAGATTGAGAGCAGGTCATTAATAGCGATAGGTATGTTGATATCTCTCTGTGATAGTATGGTTCTGGAAAATATTTTCTAGTGTTTAGATATAATGATAAAAAAATTGATTAAAATTATTATTTTATTAATTTTTTAAAATTATTAATAAATAATAACTATTAATTAATTAATTTGTTAAAATTATTAATTTATTAATCAAAATTTAAAATAAGTTAAAAATAATTAACTAATATATAATAAATATATTAATAAATTAATAATTTTTAATTAAAACATAATAATAAATTAAATAATTAATAATTTCATAAATTATTAATAATTAATTAAATAATAATTATTAATATATTAAATTATTAATCTAAAACTAAGTTAGTTGAATAATTAATTAATAATTAATAAATGAATAAAATGATATTAATTAATAATAATTAATTAAAATAAAATATTTAATTAATTATTATTAATTAATACTATTTCTCAAAAAAAATATTATTAATTAATATCAATTTATTAAATATAATTTTATTAATTAAGTAGTCATTAATTTAAAAATTAATTAATTTTTATTTAATTATTATTAGTTAATATCAATATATTAAATATACCTTTATTTATTATTAATTTATTTAATTAATTAGTCATTAACTTAAAATTAATTAATTTTTTATTTGGGGTAATGGTGGGGTGGGTGAAGGTGAGGTAGAGTGAGTGAAAAATATTTTCTTTTCCCAAAGAACATGAAAATTTTTACTCTTTTTAACTAAATATTTTCCTTTGGCCGAAAAATATTTTCCAGTTACTCAATTTTTCTGTGTTATCAAATACCGAAAAATTAAGAAAATATTTTTTAAAAAAATATTTTATGACAAACAGACGGAGCCCAAGTGCATGTGGCCTTTAGGGCATATCCTAATTCAAACATAAACCTCTAGCGATGAAGACGAAGTCTACCTGAGCCCTCCAATTACACCCATTCACAACAGAGATGGGGTCAGAAGGAGTAGTAATTGACCAAAACGAGCAGAAGTGTGCACTAGTAGTGTCCCAAACACACAGTATCACAACCAAACCCATAACATGAAAAAGCAAAACTAACAAGAGCTTATGAAAACTAGATACAAAAGTAGCGAAAATGTAAAAAAGAAAAAGTAAAGCAAGAAAAAACCGAAGAAAAAAAGGAGGGTGACGTTTGGGTGCTACTAGCCAGATGATTGGAAGATTGAAAATTACTACACAAAAATGGTGGGCTTGCCCTCAATGAGAGGCAAGAAAAAACCCTCCTCTAGTGGGTTGGAGAAAGAGAGATATCTTCACATAATATCTATAATAATGTAGATGTAGCTTTATTCTTTTTAAAACATTGCAATGTGTAATCATCCATTAGTTTACTTTTTCATTTTTTCAATATTAATCAATTATTCTTGTTTTATCTACAATTTGCAAACATGGATAATATAAAATGTGAATATGTGACATAGATCCAAAAACCGAAAAGAAAAACATTTCACATGTCACTCTCATTTTAGGTTCTTTGTGTCAATCATTAGAAAGCTACAAGTCTTAACTCTTAAACTACACCAAACATATACCATAAATTAAGTAAAAAGAAACACAAAGATCAAACCTATGTTAGCTATTTTTGTCACTTAAAAAGGTGTACTAATCCATGCCCAACTGACAGCAACTTTATTTCGTTTAATTTTTAAACTCATAGTTTTCATCCAAAATAATATCGTAGGTTAAAATTTTTTCATAAATTTAATGTTATGAATTCATATATGATTTGAAAGTTTTTCATAAATTTAATATTATAGATTCAAGTATTGTCTGAATTAACAACTTTTTGACGTAAAAATATTGATTTCCATTATCTCAATTTTTTTCCAATAATTTTTCGTTTTAGCTGTTGTTAGTCAAAGTTTTTCAAAAAAAGTAAACGGTTGATTAATCTTTCAATCATCATCACCCACCTTTGGAGCTGTGTAGTGTTACACACACACATCCCTCCATTTCTCATTTCTATCTCTCACCTTCTTTCTCTCTCTGAAAAATACACACACATCTATATATATTTATATATATATATATATACATATACATATATGTATGCATATGTATGCGAATCCCTATAATTCCATCTCTATTTCCCCTCTCCCTCTTTCTCTTTCTCTCTGTAGAGATCAGAAAGAAGAGAGAAGGGGTGGTTGTTGATTACGATGGGCGCGAGCAGCAGCAGGATGGGCCCACGGTCTCACCGTCGGCCCAATCGCAAGCCCAAACGCTCCCTCTCGTCTTTCTTCAGCCGTGGCGGCGCCTCCGCCTCCTCTTTCTTCATCTGCGGTGCCCCCTCCTCCTCTGCTTCACGTTCTGAGGTACATATACATATATATAACCGTATCTATAAAAAGGACAGCTCGGTTCACGAATCACGTCTCAAAACCCGTGACCTCGAGCTCACACGACATCAACTTTATTGTTGCACCTCGTATTTATAAGTGTACGGAAAGTAAAATTAAATAGAAAGCATATATAGGCGTGCCTTTTTTAATTATAATTGCGCATCTTAATGCAACTCATTTCGCTTATTTCTTTAATTCGATTTTTTTTTTTTTTACTTCTCTTTTAATTGATGCATTCCTTTTTTTTATTTTTATTTTTTGGGATATGAATGTGAATAGTTGAAGCCATATGGTTTGTTTATTTTTATTTTTAGTTTATTGGAAGGTTAAAATAGGCATTTACGAGTATTTGTAGCTTACATTGTGTAAATTTGTTGCATTGTAGTGCAGCCGGCTATCAGATCCATAAGAAAACCCTGTATAGCTTTTATGCTAGCCATCAGCGACCTAACACAACCCTTTTCTTTATCCGGGCTTGGGACGGACTCTGTATAGGGTAAACCCCTGATATAGGTGGAGTTGTAATTGTTTTAATTTTAGATGAAGAGATTTTGGAAGAATATAAATTTAGTTAAAAAAATAAAACAGAATTTGGATTAGTTGGTTGGTACTGATTTTCGCTAATAGGGAATGATGTTTGGATGAAAAACGAAACATGGGTGGTAGATGCAATAAGAACGTTTACTTAGCAGAGGAAATGTGTTTTGATACAGGGTTAGCACTTGTAAGAGTAGATTCATGCTCTTGGACTATAAGTCAAAACCTGCAAGATGGTAATCAGAAAGTATCACAACTCGAGAGACCTATGAGTTTAATTCTCCTTCATTTGTGCCGTGTATTTTGAATTTAGATGTAAGGATTGAGAGTGTCACACATCAAGGCAACTGTAGGCCACTTTTGAACAAATTTTGTAATGTCTCTCAAGTTACATAGATAATGAACCAATGACTTAAATTGTACTGGGTTTAAGTAAGTGAAGCCAAGGATTGAACTTATGGTGGATTTTGGCTTACTTTGAGAGTTCATGATATACTCTATGGAGAATCTGATTGGTACTGCCCTCAAATTTGTGGAATGTGATCTCTTTCTTTGAAAGTTTTCCAAAAAACAGCGGCTTCAATTTTGGATGTGAAAAATTCTACTATATAAAAGTTGAGAACTTGGAGAGAGGACAAGGGGGGAAGATTCAAGCGAATTTCTCCTGAAAGTCTGATGCAGCGTCAAAGTGGCATTGGCTCATGGAGGCTTCCCTAAAAAGCACTAGTAAATCCTGTGTATTTGAGGACCTTGGGAAAAGTGCTTGAGTTTCTTTCTTGATTGTCTTAAGGAAAATTATTTACTAACTTCAAAGCAAGATCACCTAAAAGACTTCAAAATCTCAATGTGGATAGTGAGTAGTAGAATAGGGCATGAGATATTATTTAATATCTGACAAGATAAATTTGTATAAACTATGATGGGATCCGTCTAGGATACCAGGTACTATCTTGTACCTAAACCACTATAAAGGTTTCACTATGTAGAGAATATTCTATTTGCACAGTATACCATGGTTTTGGGTACTGTCATGCCAAACTGTTAAGAGAGTTATTTACTCGATAATCTCATGTTTAAGTCATCTACATGGTAAAATTTACTTTCATGTTCACCAGATTTGCAGTAAAGCAGTCTGCACTCATTGCCTACTCATAGATTAATAAAAGACTGAAATGGACTAGGTTAATTAGGAACTAAAACTTGATTTCATATGCTGGTATTTGTTTCTGTAGATTGAAGACGATCCAGCTGAATTACTAGTGAATTCTGCAGAACATGGTAATGTGGATAAGTACCCAGCTCAAAGAAAGGATTCTGCTCTTTCCAGTGGTACTGGATCTGGGTTAATCACCCCAAAATTGGAAACTGGAGTCACATCTGAGAGAAGTGTTGTTCCCAGTGAGAATCGCCAGCTTGGAGATGGTTCTGGTGATGTTGAAGCAAGTAGTAGAGGGAAATACTTGTCTCAAAGTAAAGAATTAGTTCCATCGCGCCATTTAATCTCTGATTGTCATAGTGGGGAAACTGCTAGTTCATCCTACATGGATCAACCATCTATTGACTCAGTTCCTGCCAGTAACCGGAGAGCCGATATGGATGTAAATGGTGCAAAAATCTCCGTGAATAGGGATGTGTGTGCAGGGCTCACCCAACATGGTACACCATCTTCTAATGAGCTTGGAGATTCTTCATCAGATGAATCTTCAATAGGAAATCATGTGACTGAAGTGATGACATTCCAGAATTATGATTCTAGCACTGCTTCTGGTCTTTCAGATTCACCGTTGAATAATCATTTGCACAGAGATTATACTCT
This sequence comes from Ehretia macrophylla, assembly GCA_037974665.1. Taxonomy (NCBI): domain Eukaryota; kingdom Viridiplantae; phylum Streptophyta; class Magnoliopsida; order Boraginales; family Ehretiaceae; genus Ehretia; species Ehretia macrophylla. The sequence goes on from CM075775.1 coordinate 12,679,971, forward strand.
TCAGGAGGCAGGACCTGCAGAGTTAGGATTACTTGCATCAGAAAGAGAACAGGATAGGAGAGATGGGAGCACGCTTCATGTTGATGCGACGAGTGTTTCTTCTAGTGTAGTATCTAGTAGTTCCCCTGAGATGAACAATGAAGCAAGAAGAAATAGTAGAAGATTGTTCTGGGATACTTTTTCCAGACGTCCCAGAAGGTATACTGATTCACAAAGTTACCTTTTCGCAAACGATGATTCTGATCACCTGGGACATCGCGATAGGTGGCTCCTTGATTTTAGTGGTGATTTCTTGGGTGAGGGAGTTGGAGGTGATTTCCGATCGTATGGAAATAGAACTCAAGGAAATTCTGAGCGCCGGTGGCATTCAAGATCTGAGGTGATTTCTCAGAAAATCCTCTCTAAATTGTTTTATTTCTTGAAACCTATGAGCATAAAGCTTAGAAGAGTTTTATCACTATGCTTTAATTTTTATCTTTTCTCTGTTTCTTGATAGTTATTAGAGAATTTATTATGCTCTATTTCTAATGCCTTTCCTTTTTTTTTAGTGGCTCAAGAAGAGTACAACACAGGACTTTTTCTGTTGTCAGGCCACTTTGTGCCATTTTATTGGTTACAATACTCAGGACATTGTGTCTTGTGGATGTCTACCATACTACTGTTTGTGCTTATCAATACAATTATCCCTTCATGTGCAGATTGTCAATCATTGTCAACTCCAAGAGACTTTCTTTCTATTTATTCTTTTTGTCTCCTGGGCATTTTTATGGGATGATGTGAAGTTAACTTGTCTAGTTATGTGTGTGCCTCACGGCTGCTTTATTAAGTGCTGGGTATGTGCAGATATTAGAAAGAATTCGTGGTGGTCGGGATGGGAATGGTTCTCGAACAGCTGTATGTCCAACGGGGATTCATCCTGAGGGCTCATGTTCATGTGAGTCCATTTTAAGAGCTGAAGAATCTGGCCCTCGTGCAAGTATATCACGAATAGTCATGCTTGCTGAAGCATTATTTGAGGTAATGTTTTGATCAGCTAGAATCATGTGTAACATTTTTCAGACTTTGCCAGTCATGTCTTTGCTAAATCTGGCTTATTTTTGCTGGAAGTTTTTAAGCTAATTGCAAATTATGTTGAAAGCTGGGTTAAGTCCATGGCATTTGGTCAAATGAATCTTCTTTTATGTGATAAAAAAGCATTTGAGAATACTAGTAGAAGAGAGATTCCCATTCACATTGTTGTATTGATGTATCAACAACATGTAATAGTTGAGATTCCAATCCCTGCAAAATGTTGGTGTTGCTTCATTTTGGATATTTAACAAAGTGGTGAACCAAATGAGGTCTTGTGGATTTCATTTCTTTTTCCTGACAGTGTTGAAAGTAAAATTTGAATACTAAACAGACACATGTTCAGATGATGCATAGAAAAAGTTCTTTGAATTAGCTGTTAATACAATCCTCAGCTTTTGGCTTTCATCACATACGTGTATCTACAAATAGATATGTCTTGTTCCTATATATATATATATATATTTATCATAGTGCTTATATTTGGCTGAAGGTACCTGTCCCTCATTAGGCTTTTGGCATGTTAGGAAGGGGGGAGCATGGGCTTCTAGGCAAACTCAAAACCATTTTCCACTGACTTAGCAAGTGACTGAAGTACAGATTTAAACTTATATTTTAATCTTTTATTTTTATTTCATTTTTCTTTCTGTGGTTTTGTGACAATTTGGCCATCCATTTTTTTTTTCTGTTTGTGGCTACTTGGTTTGACTTAAGCCAGTTATTTAATTTTTTTTATACAAATCGTTTGTTTTGCATTTGCATAACGTGACACTGGATTGAAAAATTTCAAACAGTTGTGTTTTCCCAAGGGGTGGGATAATGTACTGATAGTGTCAGTTCATGCTTGATTTCGAGCACTGGTGGGGAACATGGATCGTACAGCTTGAGCTAAGTTTATTGTGAATCTTTAATAACGGGAAAACTAAAGCCATGTTCTGGTTGGTAGAAGAATTGATAGATTTTTCAAAACATGGCCGTCTATTTTTTTCCCCCAAAAAAATACTTATCACAATCTTGGCTTTGGTACTTCCCTAAATATATTGCTGATGCACCAGTTCTTTGCATTTTGGACAAAGCCTTACAAAATCATTACCCAATTAAAGGCAAAATTGAAGCAAGTACTTACGGACAGATTATCATTACTTCTTTCCTGCTAACAGAATGAAGTTTTACTTCGGATAGAGTTTTGAGGTGCTTCTTTCAAAGTGATAAATGCAAACATAAAATTATATCTGTGGACTAAAAGATAGGAATGAATATGAAGGAAATAGCTGGAATGATATATGCAAGCATAAAATTGTACCTGTGGACTAAAAGATAGGAATAAACATGAAGGAAACAGATGGAGTGATGATACTATACCTATGGTACATTCCCGAGGTTTGGATACCGATTGTCATGAATTTGTTTCAGCGCTGCACTAAATATTCTTTCTTGATTCTTATATTCAATAGTCTGAGAGTTGCTTGATGTGAGATAGCAGTTTGCATTCATTGTGTCCTTGACGGCGACTAGTTATCACCCCTCTATTCTGTCTTATTAGGATATTTTATAAAGTTTTTACTTGATCAATTGATACCATTTAATATGTCTTTTGCAGGTCCTGGATGAAATACATCGACAACCCTTGTCAGTTGCTTTACCTGTAGTTTCACTTCCAGCTCCAGAGTCAGTTGTTAACTCTTTTCCTGTGAAGAGTTATAGAAAGACAGAGAGATCAGAAAGCGTTGATGATGTTGCGAAGTAAGTTTCTCATTACTTTTACTTTTCTATCAAGTGTTTCTTTGGTTAAGAGATGGATGGGAAGAGGAAGGGATGGCTTTTGGGGAAGATTGTAAAAAGGGGACTGGAGTTTTTTGCACTTTTGGTGAACAGGAAAGTAAAGTAAAGACTTCTTTGAGAATTTCTTCTTCATCCATTACTTTTCTAAGTTCTTAACACAATTCATTACGTTGTGGTAGGATTGATTTAAGGAGTTACTATAGACTAGTTTTCTAATTTTCAAGTTTTCTAGTTTTCAAGGTTTCTTACTGGACTAGTTTACAAGTATCATTATTAGACTAGTTGCCTTATTATACTAGTAGATTCCTTATTAGTCTAGTTTTCCATTCTTGTTCACCATGAGACCTATATATAGGCTTTCACATTTTGTTTCACAATGACCAAGATTTCAAGATGTAGTAGACTTTCTCTCCTCCCTTTCTTCTAGAGCCACCATTAATGGTAACTTCTAATGTCTTCACTACATTTATATTTCCCAACATTTATCTTTTTTTCTCTTTTTATTTTCTTTTCAGAACTGGATTGTTCAATGGATCATGCCTTGCAACCTGTTTTGCATGTTCATATCTTGATCTCATGTGCTTACTAAACAAAAAATCTTAACAAAAGATACTCCCTAGGCCTCTATGTGACATTGATGTATGCGCAATGCAGAAGTTGGGGTAGAGAGGCTTCATTAGATCTTATCGAACTGGCATTTGTCTGAAATCAATCATTTGATAATCCTAAAATCCTGGAATGGAATGAACACGATCAAGAAACTTTAAACAGATACTAATATAAGAGTAGCAGCAAAGAGGTGTGCTCTTGGTCATGAGCTTGGCCAATTGACAAGACTCCTTATATAACACGGTTGTTACATCACGGTATGCTATATGATTTGATATAAAAGGAGATCTCAGATGATCTGAATTCTTTCCCTTTCAACCTTTAGCAGCATAATAATTCCAACCTTTTTGTAATCAGATTCATTTGTCCTGGCAAAGATGTGGCAGCTAAAGGCCAGTCATAGTGCTCTCCAGCCAGTTTAATCAGCCTTTCCCAGTTTGTTGTTTGTTTTCTGTTTTTAATTTATTTATGAAGAAGGAAAAAAGCACTTCTTCCACAAGCTTTACTAATCGTGAGAGAGAGCTGCTTCACTTCACTCGGGGCCATCCTTCCTATCTTTTTCCTGTCTCGGTTTTCAACCTCTCCATATGACATTACTGGAGAATACCAATCTTATGCATCTTGCCCCCTTGAAAACGGATAAAAAGAATCCAGTAAAGAAGTACATAAATAAAATCCAACATCATGTGAATCAGGAGGTTGATGTGTAAAATATTGATGCTTTAACTACTACCTAGTTATTAGTCACTTCACTATTAAATTTCCGAGGTTACTCTATATTCCTGTCTGTGAGGATCAATTTTAAGATTAAAAGAGAGCTTATGTAGCTTTCAGTTTCACTTACTGATATGATATCATGTTTAGGTGTTACATTTGTCTGGCTGAGTACGAGGAGGGGGATGAAATACGTGCTCTTCCTTGCCACCATGAGTACCACGTGCCATGTATCGATAAATGGCTCAAAGAGATTCATGGGTAATATTGGAATCGCTCCCCCTCTTCTTTAATTCTTTTTTGCCTCTTTTTCCTATTTCAAGTTTTATTGCGTTTACGGACTTTGACATTATTTTCTGTGCCTTCAGTGTATGCCCGCTCTGCCGAGGAGACGTTCGTGAGGGCTTCACAGGGGGTTCTGCCTCAACCTCGGAAGTCCCTTCTCTTCAATGACTTTTGTATATATGCATATAGATAAGGTGATGTAACTCTCAGAAGAATTTTCTTCTTTTCTTCCTTTTCTAAGAAAGAAGAATTTATATATATTAGATAGAAAACTCTGTTGTCAATTCGATGACAAGAGCTGTATTACTTATCCTAAAAAAATTTCCCTATGAAATTTACCTTTTCGTTTTCTTCTGTTTTTTGACAAATCAATCTTGTAAAACTTTGTGAAACTACAATTCCAAAAATGAGATTCAGCAAAATCATCGTAAAGCTGTTGAAATATCACATGTTTTAAATCTTCCATCATCTTCTCAGCACTCTGCATTTAGACTTGCAGCATGGAAGCATTTTATCTTGAATGGATTGTGTTCTCGCAGTTATGTACATATCTAAAAAGAAATTCTGATTTTTTCCTCTTTCCTTTTGCTTGAGCAACCTTGTCCTTGTAATAAACGGATCGTTTACGATCCCAAACTTGAGAACTAGTCGTGATGGAGCTTTTGATGATGAATGTGAGGTTTGATCTAGCATTGGCCTGTATTTATTTGTTATGAAGCTTCAAAGTGGCGTTTCCCCCATCATACAGACTGGCAAATACTTCAACACATTCATCATCAACACTAGAGCTGCGCCCGCCCTTGTCCTCTTGTACTAGGAAGAGGTCGTGTGCGTGCCCTTCCCTGTCATCTTGTACTAGGAAAAGGTCGCGTGCGTGCCCTTCCCTGTCATCTTGTACTAGGAAAAGGTCGCGTGCATGCCCTTCCCTGTCATCTTGTACTAGGAAAAGGTCCACGACATTGTAGACCGGCATGTACTTTCTTTTCATTGAACCTATGGTCCTGCGGAGTAAAGTCATTTGAATGGCAGTTCTCAAAATCATCAAATGCTGCTCACCTTTTCCGAATTGCGCCGCTCCCCAGCAACGCCCTTGCGAGACTCAGAATTCTTTTCTCACCACATCCACGACAACATCACCTAAACCATCACACCATGACCTTAAATCATGCAGCAAACATCAGTGTTTGAAGAAGAAGGAAAACCCATTGATGTAACAGAGATGCCTATTTTGTGAGACAAGAAATAGAGAGATGACATGATTGGAGAACATAGAAGACACTACTGTTTTGCTATGATTCTCCTGCTACAATCTCTTATTTGAATATTTAGTGCTAAAATAAGTGAAATTAAAAATGTTTTCTTACTTCGCGAAAGACTTTGTCAGGTCAGCCTTCTCAACTGAAAGCCTAGTTGAGATTGTTTCAATTTGATCATTCCTAATGAGTCGCATACACCATTAGACAATCGATTTATAAAATTTTCATGAACTCAAGAAACAATTTTAAGATTAGAAAAGCTTGCAAGAAGTGGAGACTTTGATTTCTGTATTGGGTTCTGTTTGAATACATGGCAGCTCCTTCTTTATTTTCTCTCCTAAAGCCTATAGTCTTGATGACTAATTGCAGAAATAATATCAGCATGGAGCAAACCTTGAAGCTTCATTGTATTCGAATTATCAAGGATAATGAGTTTCATCTTAAAACTAATTGATACTAAGAGTAGTCCAATATCTTATATGGTGGTGTTGGAGTTTATTATTTTTTTATGTGAGACAAGTGCGTATTATAATACTCCCTCATGTCTGATCTGGTTTGAAGAAGTAACTTTTTGAATGATATGGTGAGTTGTGCATGATTGATTGGGATTGAAGATGAAAATGCAATTATGATGAGTTGCGTGTCCAGGAGAGAGATGGGTCACACGTGAAAGATGAGTTATTTGATCAGGAGTGAAATGGGTAAGACAAACACTATGATGAGTTGCTTGACCAAGACTCAGATGGATCACACGTGGTTGTGTGACCAGTTATGAAGTTGCAGTTATGAAGAGATTAGATATCATGTTAAGAATATAGAGTTCTATTTTAAAACCATTAAATACAAAGTTGAGTAGCACATAATCTTATATGATAGGATTCGATTTACAGTTTTAGAGTTTAAGATTTTTCTGTGGAATAAGCGTAAATTGTACCACAAATATTATATTTTCAACTTTTCACTTCTTTGAAAATTAATGACAATAGATCCTACTTGACCTTTATCTACAAAGAGGTCTGAACGTGCACCCCTGGGGATGCAACTTTCCTTTGATGGGTTGGTGTCTGGTCCATCCGCAAGCGGGTTGGATACAAGCCAACTAAAGTTAGGTTCACCATTTAATCTTTCACTAGTGTTGTCTTCACAATCATTTTGTACCATTTCTTGAATCCATCCAATGGCCATTGCTTTTTCCCTGATTTTGCTTTCTCCTCAGGTTTAGGAACACGTTTATCCCAGCAATCACCGTTCTCCACTCTCTGATCTTTTCAAACAAAGTCCCAAATGGTTTACAAGCGAAACGCTACAGGGTATTAATTGATATCTGCCCATGGAACTATAGTACTGGGGTTCTTTTCAAAGAGCTCTGTACTTTTTTTTTGCTAAAAGCAAGCGGGTAAATATTATAAAGCAAAAATATTTACATAGTTTTCATCTATATCTACCAAAAGTGATGTTTGTCTATATGTCATGCCTACTGATGGTCTGGTTTAAAAGAGAGTATTTAGCCTTCCTAACCTTGTATATTTTAATTCAGCATAAAAAAAATATATGTTAAAAAAGATCTCCTCTTCAGATAAAGCCTCATCGCTATGCAAACGTTTATTTCTCTCTTTCCAGACATGAAATACAAAAACTCCAAGGAAGGGTTTCATAGTAACTAATTGTAATGTGGAGTATGATGCAATGTGGGAATACCGCTCCTCAAGTGTAGCCCAATTGTTGATAGATGGTGGACCTTTGAGTAATCTCCATCCTTTAGGCTGAATTCTGCGAGTGAAGGAACAAAGACCAAAGAGATGTTCCCTATCTTCGGTACAAGCTCAACAAAGAACACAATGAGGGTCCATAGACAATCCCCAAGATAAGAGCCTTCTTTTTGTGGGTAATCTGTCTATCCAGCAAAGCCAAGAACAAAATGAATGTTTTGGAATAGCCTACTTATACCAAAAAGATTCATACCAATTGACATTAAGATATTGAGGCTTAACAAGTACTAAGGCCCAACGCATTTTATACTCACCTATCGGGGAGTAGATCTAGACAATCCCATCTTCTCTGCTAGGCTTAGGATTAATATTTCGAAGATGAATGCTAATTTGATGAAAGATATTGTTGTTATCAAGCCAAGACCAATGTTCATTAGAGATGAACTCCCCCACCAAGGAATTAATACTAAGACTAGTAGCTTGAATCATGTACTCCCCAAACACATCATTTAGAATCCCCAACAAGTGCCAATGATCCTTTCAAAAGAGAGTTTTATGTCCATTACCAATCCTATGAATCAATTTTTTTTTTTTTGGCTAATGGTCGAAGTTGCAGGATTTTTCTCCAAGACCACGTAGGTCTTCCAGGCATAGGCAGCTCCCAAATGTCAACTCTTCTTAGGTAATTGGAGTATATCTATCTACACTCGATTTATTTTTACTTAGTATAAAAAAATCCATAAGTATCTCATAATAGTCGTTTGATTAGTGTCTTGGAGTCTAGAGATACCAAGAACGCCTTCTTCTTTACTTTTGCACACATCACACCAAACAACTCTTGCTTTCTTTCCAAGGTTATCTATACCTGACCAAAGAAACGATGTTAGTTTCTTCTCAATCTCCTCAAGGCTACCTTTTGGGAGGATGAACATACGGGCCCAAAAAGAGTCAATGTTGCTAAGAATAGATTTAATAAGCTGAAGTTGTCATGCATAAGAGAAGTTGAAATTGCACCAGTTACAAATTCTGCTAGTAATATGATTAATCAATTGATTGCAATGATTTTTGAGTAATTTGCCAGGAATGAGAAAAACACCTAAGTATCTGATGGGTAAGGTGCCAATTTTGAAACCAATGATGTCTGCAAGTGTAACAGCTCTATATCTCAACGTTGATGCCAAGCTTTGGATTCCAAGCACGGGATTCCAATCCTATGTTGACCCATAATGGTATCATGGCAATACAACCCACTTTCCCTAGCAATTATTTTTCGTTGGTTGGCTATTTTGACCCTTTTTATTTTTGCACGCATCGTGCATTGTTGGAGAAGATGGTGTGTTGTTCTGATTTGAATGTAGAGTGCAATTGATGCTTTGGCTTTAGTTAATGGGATGTAATTATTTGGCGACAAGACGTCTATAATGAAGGTGTCTCAAAGCACGTTTTTATGTATGAGACAACAACTACAATCGCAAATACGTGCAACTATGCCTCTCAAATCTCTCGTTAAACTCTTCTCTATTGATAGCTCATTTTGCAGACAACGGAGTGCCATATTGTGTAGTATTTTGATTCAATCTTAAACTGGTAAGATTCTAGGCCTATAACCTATAATATGAAATTGATAATTTATTGAGGAATATTTTTAGTGGATGATGATGATTCATTTAAGAGTTTTAATGTATAAAATATATTGATGAAAATATGTAAGTTTATAATTGAACAAAGTTTGTAGTACCGTAAAATCGAGGTAAGTGGGATTCTTTCATTTTGGCTACTAGCCTTCCTTCGGATATGTTCGAAATATATTTTTCAGTATTCGTATCAGTATCATCGTTGTATCCATTTGTTTGTTTCTTTCATAAGCTTGTTTCGTTATATTCAATTATTATGTACATACACTGCCTATAAAAAATTCAGTTAATTGTGAAATAGCTTAAATTCAACTTTAATTCGTTAAATTAAATATCATGTTCGTTTTTAATAATTTGATCCATGACTAAAAATGCCTCGTTGCCTGAGTTTCTTCTTTTCTTTCTATTTGCTTCCATGGAGATTTAAAATAAATTATGTTTCACGTAATATTTAAATTCGCTCATATAATATTTTTATCGGTTTATATAGTATTTTATTTTGTTTTGTTCTTTTATTCTTACAAGGAGATTTTACTCGTTAGTGTCAATTAGGTGGGGATTGTGTTGGTTGTAAGAGATGTGAATCTGCACAACCTTAATTGAAATGCATACATATGTCTTATACACTATGGAGATGGTAATGTTTGATAAAAAAAAAAAATCTCTCCTTTGAGAATAATAAAAAATAAATAGAAAGTGTTCAATTGGAACATGAAAACGTGACTAAATTGGTCCTAATTACTCTTCAGAATGGAGTGGACGAAGGAGGAGGGATTCAAAAACGCGAAAAAAGGATCAACTGAATTTGAAATAATTGAACGAGACGCCGTATGAGGTAAAAATCTCATGTACGATTTTGTAGAGTGACTCAATTATCTCTTAACCTAACTATGTTAGGCTCTTTAACCATTGTTGTAGCTCACCACATGAATTCTATGCCTCCTTATCCATATTTTGCTATTGACTATGGTACACAATTATCATTGTTCACATATCACATGTGGATTGGTTTCCTAGCTGTAAACAATGGATATTAACATATTGATCCGTGCAGTGCTGTAGCTAACACATTAAGTATCTTGTGTGGGGTGTACGTTCACAAGAATGAAACTCAAAGGAATTGACGGGGGCTCGCACAAACGGTGGAACATGTGGTTTAATTCGATGCAAAGCGAAGAACCTTACCAGGGCTTGACATGCTGCAAATTCTTCAGAAAAAACTGTGTCTTCCACAATGGAATCTGATAAGTGAGATTTCGAGTAAGTGTTTACATTCTTAATTTTCTAGAGTATCTTGTTCCTATGATGCGTGTTTAAATGTTTCTTTCTTCTATTTGATCGACACAACTATTGTATTCTCGAATAATTGATTCCCTCAAATTATTTGAAATAATTTGTTCCTATACTTTGATAAGTATTTTTGTCCCATTCACTTCATTTTTTGGTCTATATGTTAGTATTGTCCCTTTTTTATTTTTTTCTTGGACAATAAATCTATTATTATTATTATTTTTATATCACTATTATTACTATTACTTTTATAACGATGATGCAAACTATATAATGTGTATTTGACTTGTCCTCAACTGTATACTTTGATATGAATTTATTTGTTTGAAGAGATCTCTTGCTTAATGAGGGCTTGATACTCATTATCTTGTCTGGCTCGATGGGGGCATAGTGCTCATTCTTCTGATACAACTTAAGGACTACGATCTGTTAGTTTGATATCATTATTAATATTAACTTAATTTATACTTGTATCCTTATTCGTTCGTCCGTTCGTTTGTTTGATATTTGTATCTTTATTTGTTCATTCATTTTTTCGTTTGTTATAAGTAGTTCCTTTGTATTCATCTTTATTATTGTATTCTTTGCGAAAGATTTTCCCTTATTGAGCTTTTGTTTGTTCACTACTTTTGATTCCGCCTGATTTCTTTTCAGATTTGAAAAAACAAGTACAACAACGCAAATTGTGGTTGGGGTAGTCAACCAAGTGAAATAAAAGAGACAACGAGATTAGAATTTTGGATATTTGGTATTTCATGTCTAAGTCTGTCAATGTGGGTTCATTGATGTAATAATTTAAGGTTACACTTGACTTTTCGATTTAACAAATGATTGTAGGAAAGATTTGATATACTGTGGAATGTAGTACTTAGGTTTGTTCTTATGGTATACTACTGTGACATCCCACATCAGAAGAATATAGTGTGTTTGTATGGTTTACAAGTGGGTGTTGTGGATATAAGGAATAACTTGGGTTAACTATTTTGGGCTAGTAGGAAAGAAGGCTCAAGTAGTTGTTTCTTATGCCTACAATACTAGTCGCACGTGCGGGCTTGGGGGTCTAGGCTCAGGGCGTGACAAAATGGTATCAGAGTAGGTCACTAGCCGGTGCGGGAGCTAAGTGGTATGCGAGGCAAAGTTCTATACCTAAAAGGCTGGTGGGAACCACCTCTTGAACCCGTAGAAGCCACCTCTAGAATCTTTCGCCGCATGGTTGGTCCTAAGTATGTGTGTCCCTGACGAGGACGTCAGGTCCTTAACGGGGGGTGTATGTGACATCTCACATTAAAAGAAGATAGTGTGTTTGTGTGGTTTATAAGTGGGTGTTGTGGGTATAAGGAATAACTTGGGTTAACCATTTTGGGTTAGTAGGAAAGAAGACCCAAGTAGTTGTTTCTTCTGTCTACAATATTAGTCGCACTTGCAGGCCTGGGGGTTTGGGCTCGGGGCGTGACAGCTACTATAGGCTACGGTGCTTGAAAGGTTGCACTTCTTGAGTTTGAAACGTGTCACACCCTGACTTCATTCCATAGGACGATTTTGGGGCGTGACAATGATGGTATTAGAGCTTTAGGTTTAAAAATCTCTAAAAGTAGACATGAATGGATAATTATTGGTTTTGGTGAGAATTTTAGATTTAAATATGATTACGTTAAATCCTAATTTTCTTGACTAAGTTTGAGAGCTTAGGTTATAATCTTTTGGGGTATAAGGATGTAAATATTATAAATTTAAGTATAAATGATTGTGATAACATCAGAATTTAATAGCCCAGTAGTAAATGAGATGGGATCTCTTATTTTATTTTTGGATAATGCCATTCAGTAATATAAATTTTTTTCCCCTGATAACCTATAGTATCAGAACCTATTATGAGGTGGAAAAAAATTGTGATTGATCTTTATTTAACCGAGTAGTAGGGTTTCCTCTATCCTTTTTATTTTTCGTTTCTTTGTCCGCTTCCTTCTCTCTCTCCATTGCCTTTACCATCTTTCTTTTCTTATTCATCTTCAATTTTGGAAAAACAAAATTGGCAATGGAAAATGAGTTTATTGACGCAATGTTAATTTTAGAATGTATGTTACTGGTGGCTCTTATTTTTATCGATTTTACTTAAAACTGGTACTTGGAGTAAAAATGTGAAATCAGTTAGAAGTATTGCAATCAAGTTCTGTCCCACAGATTTGAGTCTTCTTGTTCGGTATGTGTGTATTTTGGATATTTTAATTTTGGCGGTGTTAAAATTTCAATTATTAGTCTTTTTTTTAGGAAAAAAATTGTAGTTTAGTCTTCCTTAGTCCGCATATCATTAATTGCTCTAAGTTGTAAATTTTAGATACCTATTTATTGTTTAACACTTAATATTGAGATCTATGATTCTGATTAGGGTTCTAAGGTTCTAATGATCTAGTAAGTGTGACCGATTTTTGCCTATCTTTCCCATTTTGATTTGTCATTGTACTTTTTGTAACTCTTTAGTAATCTTTCTCCTTATAATTCATTAGTTTATAAATAAAAAAAACATTTTGATGATATTTTATTGAATTTAAGATTGAATTACTTCTGTGGTAATTGTAGGTACGACTTTGCCTATAACGTGGTTTTGAAATCCTAGAAACAATTATTTTATGGCGGAGTTGGCTTTAATTTTCGTAGCAAAAAAGAAAAGAAAAAAAGATGGATTACAATAAGGTTAAGAAAAGGATTTAACAACATTTACATTTAAATTACATAGTTGATTCTTGGATTCAAATACTACAATAAGGATAACCATTTGAAATGGAATAAGGGCATTAGAACTTTCAAGATGAATATATGATCATAGTCTTATTTTGGCCTCATTATGATCAAATGAAAGTTTTAGACGCAGGGGAAGTACTATTGGCTAAAAGGATACATGTAAGAGATGCTAAACTATATCCGGATATTTTGATAATAAGTTGAGGACCATAGCAAGTGTTAAGATTATTTGTTAAATTTTCCAAGTTACCTTATGTATCATTTTGGATTTAGTTGTGGGGTGTATAGGTAATTTGCGGATATTAGAGGAAAACTTGTTGATATGTTTAACATTGTTAAGTAGAGCTGATCACGTCATTTTACGATAAAAAATAGTGAGGTTAAATGATTGAAATGGTGCTTACCTCGAATTACCTCTAGCTATAGTGAGTAGATGGTTGATCTACGAAGATTGGGGTTAACAGTTTCAAGTTAAGAATTTAGTTTATATTTGTTTTGACTTTTCCGTCACGGATGAATTTTATTAAGTCCAAGAGTCCATAAATGTATTCAAAAGTTGCGGTAAATATGGAATAAATGATTTAGTCCAAGAGTAGTTAATTTAACTCAACGGGTCCATGATTGAAATGATAAATATAATCAGAATAGTTAAGTAAAATATTTAGGATTTAGAAATGACATTAAAAACATGCTAGGCTACAAGCTCTAGATTTTTTAATATTTCAAGAACTCAATTTGCAATCATGATTTATCTAGAAGATAAATCACTAGCATTTCTTGTCTCTGGAATAATGAATAAATAGCTCTCATTATCAGGAATCTACAAGACTCCGTTGTATATATATTCTTGAATAACGAAAAGCACTGCATCAAGCATATGCATGATTACCCAATGAATAATAATTACGTGTAAGAAATATGAGACTATAGTTAATCCGAATCCAAAAATAATATTTACAAAATATCTTCACGTATTTATCATTCCAAAAATAAGGGTCTAAAGTATTATATTTAGAATTACAAAACAAGAAATCAAAATCAAGAATAAAAGTTACCGAATTTAAGTACGTCTTGATTAAGTCGGCACAATTTCTTTGAAGTTATGGCGTTAATCCATAAGTCCCACCCTTATTTTAGGACCCTAACTACTCTAAACTAACCTATTCCTAAGCTAAAAAATGAATAAAACTGGTTATAAACAAAGCAAATGGTGAAAATTCACTTTCGTTCCTCGAAATCAGCATTTCAGGCCCTATTTATAGTTGGATGATGAATAGTGCACTCGAGCGCTGATTTGTGAAGCTCGAGCGTCCTTCTGTACTAAGAAGCACTGATTTGTGAAGCTTGAGGGCCCTTCTACACTAAGAATTTTTTATTATTTTTTTCTTCTTTTTCCTTTCACGCGTTGTTGACCATTTGTCTGTCATTTCCAAAAAGAGGCGCTTGAGTGGAAAAAAGGGCGCTCAAGCTCACTTCTAGCTATGGTAGGTGAACTATGACTCCGAACTTTGACCGGCTTGGTTGACTTTGACCATTGATTGTTGACTTTGACCAAACAGTTGACCGGATCTATTTCAAGATTTTTCAGCGTCCTAAATCCGTTTCCGCACTCGGTTTGACCAAATTCAATCTCGATTTGTTCATTTTAAAGTTATTATATCATTCTTTTCTAGTGTTGCGCTGAATATTTGTTCCAAATGTTAGTTTTTGTGGACATTTTTGCTATTTCTTCTCCAAAACCTTCATTGCATCAAATTTATGTAAAATATACAATTATTCTCGAAATTACAATGCAATTGTACATGATTTAATGGGTTTAAAGTACGAAAAATATGAGTTTATCAAGAGCCCATCGCTTGATAGATAGATTTGAGAAATTTATTGTTTTCTTTTTCGTTTTACCTTTTCTTTAAGCAAAACATTATGCAGAGAAATTGAATTAATGCATACTCTTGAAGGCTAGATAAAAATAGATGAAAATCATGGTGAGATAAGAAACCTTATCAGTAGAGAATTTTAGTACAACTTGATAGGGATACAAAAGTTAACATGACGGGAGACCTTGTACATATTGGCTTGGAATTAGAGTTTAAACTGCGTAGTGCTTCAGGTTCATGTAATGACAAGTTGTTTCGAGTTTATTCTTGTGTTTTGTTTTATACCATGGGGTTATAGTGCATCATAGGCTTGAAAATAATAGTTAATATGTTGACTAAGACATCCCTCGTAAAGATTTATTTTATAACGTGCATGTCAAGGAACCTTGCCATGAGTAATATGGCAAGATACCACACATCGTTAGGATGTTAATTTTTATTTGAATATTGTCTATGCACTGGAGATATCTTCCTATTTGTACTATCCCATATCTGAAATTAAATATTGCTTCAAATGTTTCACCCACATGATTACTTCTCAGATTTGTTTGATTTTACCCTGTATGCTATCGAACTACGCTATGAGTTATATGACTGTATCGATCTTTAGAGAGAACTTGTTGTATTGCAAAGATATAGTCCCTGAATCAGTTCATCCGTTTTTGTGAATCCCTCATTTTATATCTTTCGTTCTAGTGAAATATGAACGTTAATATGTGATCTTGTAAAAAGATTAAAAATACATCAAGTGCTATTACATTCTCTTAAGTTTAGTTGTCTAAGTATGATGTGAGCCCAAAATTCGCACTTCTAGTGTTATACAAGTGTTAATGTGAAGATGTCGACCTACTAATTTGATAGGTAAGCACATGTAATTTCCCATAAGCTTGGCAAAGATTCAAGACTTAGCCTAAAGAATTTACATCTAAGATTGTTGGGAATCATATTATTTTGTTGAGAAACATTACATACAGGATCATAGTGTTACGAGTTAGTTGTAGTCGTTTACTTGAAGTCTTTGCAATGTTAATTCACATAAGAGAATGTGAGGCTTAGAGGTATGGCTTTATGCTAGTGACCTCCTACGAAAGATTGAATAAGGCTAATTGGATTGTTTAGCTATGGGTATCTCACTGAGTTTATTATGAGTACTAGATTTCATTTTATGATTGGAGAAGTTGGTAAGATAATTTTTATTTGGAAGACTTGTATTGATAGACCTTAAAATATTACTCTGATGTATTTGGTTTAAATATTCTGATGACTGGTTGCTTATTTTCATATTGTGGTTATTAGTTATTGAATGTTTAGCTCTTGAAAGTTGCATTTTTACACGACATGTAATGCCCTTGAAACTTCTTTTTAGGGGGGAAGGATGTAACAACTCGATATCTCATCGTTGATGCCAAGCTTTAGATCCCAATCATGGGATTCCAATCCTACTTTGACCTATAATGGTCTATAGGCCCTCTCTCCCCCACCTAGGCATGATGTTGCCCCCCATCAATTTTTATAACAAACATTTCAATACCCAAACCCATCATCCGTGCAGTATTTCTCTCTCTCTGTGCAATTTTACTTATACCTCCATCATCATTATACCACTCCACTTTCCTCGACCAAAATGATTATCCATCATGGCAATACAACCCACTTTCCCCACCAATTATTTTTCGTTGGCTGGCTATTTTGACCTTTTTTTTTAATTTTTGCACGCATCATGCATTACTGGAAAAAATGGTGTTGTGTTGATTTGAATATAGAGTGCAATGGATGCTTTGGATTTAGTTAACTAAATGGGATGTAATTATTTGGTCAAAAGACATGTATAATGATGATGTCTCTAAGCTATTTTTTTATGTATGAGGAACAACTGCAATCCCAAAGACATACAACTATGCCTCTCAAATCTCTCGTTAAACTCTTCTCTATCGATAACTCATTTTGAAGACATCGGAGTGCCATATTGTGCAGTATTTTGATTCATTTTAAACTAGTAAGATTCTAGGTCTGTAACCTATAATATGAAATTGATAATTTTATTGAGCAATATCTTTGGTAGATGATGAGGATTCGTTTAAGAGTTTTAATGGAGAAAATATATTGATGAAAATATGTAGGTTTGTGATTGAACAGAGTTTGTACTACCGTAAAATCGAGGTAAGTAGGATTCTTTCATTTTGTCTACTAGCCTTTCTTCAGATATGTTTGGAATATGTTTTGTTCATGTATTTGTACCAGTATCATTGTTGTATCCGTTTGTTTGTTCCTTTCTGAAGATTTTATTATTAAACTCAAAATCTTCATAAACTAAAATTTCATAAAAGTAAACTAACCTTTTATGAAGCGAAATTTGTGGAATGATTGATATGTTTGTTCCACTACGTATGCTGAGAATCTGATAATATAATACGAGATTATATACTATCTAGTTTACAGCCTAAGTGCCTTAGTGAATTGCAATAAGAGTTTGAGAGATAGCAGAGAGAGAACTCTACTATTTTTGCGTGGAGAAAATAGAATAAACGTACGTTCTATCAGTTTGTGTTGGGCTTAAATATCAAGTAATGGGAAGTTTATCAACTTCCCACTCACTTGGGTTACAAGGGTCGTGTCAGCCCATCTTGGGCAACCCATGACCCTAATCCAACATCTCCCACTTGCACAAGATGGACAGAATTATATCCATCATCATCTTTCTACAAAATAATCCCAAAGTATAATCAAACTCCATACAAGCAAATATGTCGTGCTACTCGTGAGCATGCAACAAGTGGAGACTAAAAAATCATGCACCTGTTAGGGATAACATAGGAGCCACTAACTTCAAAAGAATATAAAGTTTCGCTATACTCTAGACAAAAATTAAGTTCACACCAGTCAACGCACGCCTAATTCCTCTTAGGCTATGCTTGACCTTCAAAATCTCAATAATGTATTCACGGTTATGCTCAATTACAAAGATTGTTCAATCACAAAGATTGTATAACTGGTCGACCAATGAATACATGTAACGCTAAATGAGAACAGTCTTCCCTTCGCTCAATATCTTTCTAATTCAAGTCAACCATTTTCCTGGACATGTCTTATATGCGAATCTTACTTGATCTTTTGGCGACACACCAAAATAGCTAACATTAAACTTGATTCATCAGAATATGAACATAGGCCACTAAGGGTATTCAAAGAAGCATTTATTGCTTCAAAGTCTCACACAGTGATGAAGCAGAGATTCATTCATCTACTCCCTTATATAGTCGCTAGAGCATACACAGTATGAAATATGTGTTACGGTGTGACTTTATTTAAAAAAAGGTGTGTGTCTTTATTCAACTCAAATACCGTACAAATCCTAGTTCAGTTATCATTTAGTAACTAACCTGAATCCTCGAACTTAATACCCCCAGTAATCGAGGTTTCACATCTAGCTATTATATGGATCGTGGGAATCCATATTGACCTCATATCAATCTTTAATTGTAACATATACAATTAAGAATGTTTCATCTTAATAATTGTCGTTGAAACTAATTCCTGACAAATTTTTAAGGCAACATATATATGAGTATAGTATTTTTGACAAATACCAACTAACTCAAATCGTCTCATCTCTGCACATTCCTACTGCACCAGAGGCAATTGCTCGTGTGAGAGAGCCAATCTCGTCAACCTGCCGACATACTTTCCGATACCAATGATATGTGCTAACATACTCATACACAATCTCATTCATATTTATCATGAAGATTAGCACTACTTAAGTGCATCAAAATATTTCATTTATTAATTTGGTATTTGAAATATATAACTGTATGAGTACACGAGTAATCACTTAACAACATATGGAACATATATATCAAATCCTATGCAATCCTAGATATTTTATATGAGACAAATATACATCTCTAGGAATTGGCTTAGTGAGAGGGTCTTCTATCATCTCATCGTAGAAATATGTTCAATGATCTCTTCTTTATTTGGCACTATATCTTTTACAAAATTATACTTAATATCTATGCATTTTGTCTTGCCATAATATTTTGGATCCTTAGTATATGTAATGGTTGCTTGAATTTAGAAATTTTGTCATTCCAAATCCACATAGTATCAACCTCAACCTCAATTCCACAATGTTCAGAAAGACGCCCAAAGGGATATCATGCCAAAAGAACAACTTTCGACCATTGCCAATTCTCCAACCAAAGAACTGCTTCATCTCTTTACGGATTTTAATCAACTTCTTCCATGCCTAAGAGGAGTTACTTGATGCTCTAGTAACCCAAAAGGATTTACCTTTTAATAGATTACTCTCAACCCATTGGGCCCAAACTGAAACCTTGTTTGTGATGATATTCCAAATATGCTTAGACATGGCAGCTTTATTAATTTCCTCTAAGCTCTTGATTCCCAAACCACCCTCAACAAGCGGTTTACACACACCAGTCCATGAAACTCTAGCTCCAACCCCATTGCCATCCTTTCTTTTTCACAAAAAAGGAAGCACATTTACTCTTATTTCACTTCAGGATGCTGTTTGGAAGAACAAAAAGGCTAGCCTAGAAAGATTGAATATTAGATAGAACATATTTAATCAAAAAATGGCGCCCAGAAAAAGAGAATCATTTATTTGCCCAATGCTCAATTCTATCCACAATCCTCTAGATGATACTAGAACAAGAGCTAACAGAGATTTTCCCAGCCGACAAATGAAGTCTCAAATATCTAACAGGAAGCTCATCGGGTTCAAACTCCATGATCCCAAGTAACTGCTCTTTAATGGTATCATTACATCCCCTAAAGTACATAGAACTCTTCTCATTATTGCTTTTGGGACCAAAAAGAGAACACAAAATATCAAGAGCATAAAACAAAAAATATCAAGAGCATACCTCTGGATGAAATATGACCTGAATGTATACAGATCAACATAATCGACGACCTTAAGGCTTTAACACGTCAAAAGTTACTGTAAAATCATTAAATGCTCAAGTATTAGTACGTACACATTTGAAAAAAAAAAAAAAAAAAACATACACAGTATGACATTACTAAGTTTTCACTTCATATGATATGAAAATAAATGGATATAAAGATCAATGGTTGGATGTCGAATTAATGTTGTTTTTGTTCACTCTAGAAAATGGAATTATTTTTTATTTTTTATTTTTATAAAAAAAATTAATAGATCGTACAAGTCACACCAGGATTCATTAATATTAAGACACATGAACATGAACGCATTCGAAAGAAGTACAATTTATTACGATTACAGACTTATATTTAATAATCAGATTGAAGCTGCAAATATTCGCTCACTTGGATTACATTTTCTGACAAAATCATGGTTGAACTTAGACTTTATTTAGCTTAATTTTTTGACATTTAAAAATATTTTTTATAAATTTAAAAGTTCAAATTAAGTTATTTGACCTATTTTTAAAAATATTTTTTAGTAAAAGATGAAATTAAAAAAAGTTAAAAAATAAGAAGTTCTAAATTGAAACTTTTCAAAATAAGTTTTTCCAGAACTATTTTTATATAATGCAGAAAATTGTTTTTTTTTTTAGGGTGAATAGCCTCGGATCCTCTTGTGGTCAAGCAAAACTAGCTATAATTCCCCTGTGGTCTAAAAAATATAGCCAGACCCCCATGTGATCTACCTATTGATGCACACCACCCCCCTCAGTCAAATTTTTCGTCATTTTTTACAAAAAGTGTGACAAACGCGCTTAAAATGTGATTTTTATTAATTCTTAACGTATTTAATAATAAAATAATATTAGTAATTAAAAAAAATTATTTTTTTCTTTTTTCTTTTCATTTTCACATATTTTTTTATTTATCACTAAATTAAAAAAATTAAAAAAATATCTAGTTAAATACATTAAAAATCAATAAAAATTGCATTTTATTTACATGTGGTATATATTCCGTCAGTTTTGACAAAAAAATTGACGAAGAGGGGCAGTGTGCATCAACGGGTAGATTATAGGAAGGGCAGGCTACATTTGTTAGACCACATGGGAGTTATAACTAATTTTCCTTGACCACAAGAAGATCCAGGACTATTAACCCTTTTTTTATTATATATATCTCTTTATATTTTTTAAAGTCCAATATTACTTTTAAATTTTTTAAAAGTCTAATATTGTGCAACATAGATTAAACAGTTAATGATTTTTGTTTAACAATACTTCTAACTAAAATTTTTACTGCTAAAAACTCTACACAACTCAAATATTAAAATTTCATAATTAAACCAAATAGAGCCTTAATATATTCTGCAAATCTCTCATTCTCTGTAGACATTTTGAGACTTTAGAAATTTACAAAGCCAAAAGGCAAAAGAAGAAATGAAAATGAAGAGAAGGAAAAGGAAAAGAAAAAGATGGCCTAATATCAAGCTATTCAAATGAAAATTTCATTCTACAACATGGACAATTTGAAGGATTATCTAGACAAGGCATCAAACACCTCGACTGTATCATGTGGGCACATGGCAAGTGCAGTAAGGTCGCGCCCGCCTTCACCTGGTCCAAGCACATACCACATTTGTCATGTTCCGAAGATATCCAACCCAATTTTGTCCAACTGAACCTCTTTGATCCACTCTTCCGATCGTCAAAATTCCTAGACCGTTCTCGGCGATTTGAACCCCTGAAAATCAAATCTTGGAAGATCAGAATTTGTCTACCTAAAAGTTTTCACCAATAAATTATAAACTATGCAAGCTATGATGAAATTATTTTAAAAATTTATAATAATTATTCGATTGGTATTTAATGTTATAAAAGATCCAAATCCAACAAGTACATATTACAAATAATCATAATTTTTTGGAGATAAATTATGCATATAGTCTCTATTATTTACATATTTTATTAAGTTAGTCTTTAATTTTTTTTTAAAAATCATATTAATTCTTAATATTTATAAAAGTGATTTAAAATGGTCTCTATTATTTAAAATAAGCCAATTTCATCCTTACCGTTTCTAAAAAATTTCAATTTAGTTACTAAATACGAATCATGTGTAGGGACTAAATTAAATTTTTTTAAAGAAATAATAGAGATTAAATTGAGTTTTTTAAAAAATAACATGAATCAAATTGATTAATTTTAAATAATAGAGATTATTTTCAATTATTCTTATAAATATTAAAACTATTATAAATCTTTTAAAATATTAAGAATGACGTTGAAAAAATATATAAACTATACGGACTAAATGTGAAATTTACTCATTTTTTGGCTAACAATCATCTAGGACCACGAGTTACCTTTTCGTTTCTGATTTCCACTGTGATCTCAGCCTCCCATCCAACCTCTCCTTGGCTTCTCTAGCTGCTTCGTCTAGAGTCTCATCCAATGATGCATGCCTTACTAAATTTCTTTCCTGTTTTCAACCATAAAAAATCAAAAACTTTAAATTTCTAATACGTGCATCAATATTTACTCACCAAATAAAGATGATAAAAATTTGTAAAAAGCTGGCAATTAAATTAGTACCATAGAAGAGCTTGGGCTAAGATGAGATCCATGGTTGCTTGTATACAAGCAAAAAGAAAGCCTCCTGGTTGAGCCATGAGTGGATGTACTAGATGAATCTAACCATCCACTGTTATGATGGAATCTTCTTCTTCTAGCACATTCAACACCAGGGAGCATACCAGCCATTTTTGTATTAACCTCTGTAAACAACTAAACAGTTATGGAGAAACTATGTATAACATGTATGGTTTGTTTATGCTCAAGAATTTTTGTTCATTATCAATAGGTTTAACATGTATGGTTCCTTGAAGCTTCCCTTATAAAAAGATAAGATAATAAAATTTGAAAGATTGTGCAATCAGTCTCTTGAGTGAAGTTTCTATGAAAGTGAACGAGTTGAGTCTTGGAACCACATAAAGTATGATAGCTACCGCTTTAAAGGCACTAGCAGACTATGGTGGGCCCGTTAGAATTGAAAACATACACACGTAACTACAACGGGTAAAAATTGTTTAGCCAATACCGGTTTATATGTATCGGGAAGTAAATTGTTATGCGAATTGACTTGCAAAGCTATGTTTTAAATTTACAAATAAGTTTACATATTGTGAACCATCAGGATAAGAGGAGTATGACTACCCGCGTAATATTCCAGTATAATTTGATTAACCTCCTTCAAAAAAATTAAAAAAAAAGAAAAAGAAAATTGTTTAAGATTTACGAAGGTTGTTGGAAAGTTCATGAGACTAGCACTGCATAAAAGGTGGGTGAGGAAAGACAACCAACACTGCTCTCAATCTGCAGTATCAAATAACGTAACACTTTGACATTATTGTATAGTCTAGTAATAGATTATTTTTTTTAATAATTAAAATATTTGAATTCGAATTATATAAAGTAAGACATGTAAAAATAGGTAAGAGTGGGGTAGAGGGTTAAAAAAAATGATGTAGCACTCAATAAAAGTAAATCCATGGAAATCTTTCCTATCAGATGAAGCATGCAACTTACCAAACCTTCATTTTCTACAGGACCGCAGACAACGCACCCACGTTTGTATTATTATGTGTGCTATAATAGCTTTTTCCCTTCTCTGTATGGGCAGGTTAGCCCACTGATTGTATTTACATGTGTTTGCATTCGAGTTGGATTTTTTAATAATTGTTTAATATTATTAGAGAGATTAATGGTGATAAAATAATATGATATAATTATTATGAATTAATTTGAATCTTTAAGTATAAAAATGAAGGAACATATTATCACTTAACTATTGTTGATACTTTTCATAACGTTATAACGTTATGAGAAATTCGAATCTATTAAGATTTATAATTGTAGACGTCAAAATCTACAATCGTTATTTTTTGGACACCAACAACTTGCATGGTCAGAAAGCAAAGAGAGTGATGTGAGCCCTTGACATCAGTGGTATCAGTCAAAGACATTTCGATACTCAAGTCAAAAATTTGTAGGCAATATTGAATACGAGGAAGGTATAGGAAAGATTAAGGGGACTACCTTGATAGGAGTTGCAAAATATATAGGTAGCTGTTGATTGTGAAAGGAGAAGGGAGAGTATTATTAGATATGGCAAATACTCGATGCTCTTTCTTTGCTTAAACGTGACCTATTTATAATTATTGATAAGTCCAGAATCTATAGACTCGTAGTACCTGTATCTTATCATGCATGAAACCTTGATTTACTGCTATTTCAGATTGCTGATTATCATCCCTGAAGGAAACATCACAATTGAGCTTCAAAACACCTTCCTGTGGGATTCCATCCCTCAGAAAAATGTATAATTTGAATTCCCAGGAGTTGTACTTCCAGCGTGAGTTGCATTCTGATTTGCATTGTTCAAAATTAACTTAGCTTCCTTAAAGTTTGAAAGCATTGAAGAAATAGTTCTCATGGGATTTGGAACAACACCTTCGAATTTGTATTTCTTTCTTGCAATCCATATAAGCCACCAAAGCTTCTACTTCTCCTTTTTGCAATCCTTATTTGAGAGACTAAAATCTACTCTTTTATTTCATAATAAAAATTGGTCTTCAAATTTAAGTTGCTTTTGAGGATATAAGCAGGCATGACTTCGTAAATCTCAGAAAAAAAATAGAAAATATTTTTATTCATATCCATGCACGTATTGTCTTGTGTCATTTAAATGATGTTTCACACTTTTTTTCTATATAAGAATTTATGTATTAAATATTAATTATTTCTTTATATAATAAAAACTTTTAGAATACAAAAAAGGATGAAGTGGCGCTTTAATGATGTAAAACTAGGAATAGAGCCATAGATTTTATAATGTGGGAGCCAAAATTCAGTTAAAGAAAAGGAAATGAGTTAATATCATTTTTGGTCTCTTATTTTTGATTTTATTGATGATGTAGTTTTTTATCTTCAAAAGTGATACATTTCAATCATTATCTTTTTAAGTTGGGACACCGTTTGTGTGAATCTGTTAAAATTCTAATGACAGTTTTTTTTTCCACAAAGACACACGTGCTGAACACATGTGTTTACCATTAAATTTTTAACGAATTCACACAAAAGAACTAACGGTGTCCTAACTTAAAAAGATAAGGGATTGAAATGTATTACTTTTGAAAATCAGAGATTACATCGTCAATGAAATTAAAAGTAAGGGACCAAAAGTAGTATTAAATAAGGAATTCAAATAAAGAATAAGGAACTAGGAAAAGGGAAAAAAAATTAAGGGAGTCATAGCATTTTTTTTAATATAATTTGCACACTTTTTTTTATCTAAAAATTTATGTATCAAATATTGTGTTAAATATTAAATATCTCTTTATATATTAAAAACTTTTATAATACAAAAAAGAATGAAGTGACACTCTCATGATGTATAATAATGCTTTGTATTTATATGAAAAAAAGTTGGCATATCTTACTGGACAGTTGATTACCTTTTTGGTTGTCCAAATGCAATAACATAATGCTTTGAAGCCGTAGTTCGAGATATTAAATTATGAGTATTGCTATATTTTATTTTAATTTTTATATTAAAATATTATTTTTTATATGGATATTTAGTTAATATATTAAATTAATTAATTTTTTGATTTTTTTCTTTTCTTTTAATATGCTAACTTAGCATATATATATAAAGTGGTATTTAAATATAAAAATTAAAATATTATATAACATTTCTCTTAAATTATAAGCCACATGAAATGTCCATCTGAAAAAAAAAAAAAAAATTGTGAAAGAAGACTCCATTTAGACCCATTTTCAATTACTAGTAGATTAAGATTATATTATCAAGATTTAATATCATAGTGAATGTTAGGGGGAAAGTTGAAAAAAGTGCCTCGAGAATAGAATACATATGTTTATCATTTCAACCTAGATACGCACCTTAGTAATGCTTGACACATGGTGCTTGTACCTAATCTTCTTCTACCCAAGTTTTTAACCTTTCAACCGTGATTGCCTGATTCATCCTTCCACCAACATTTGGATCTCATCACGAAGGAAAAATAAATTAATATTGAAAGAAGTAATTTAGAATTTTATATCGTACTTTTAAAATTAATGACTTTTTTGTGTGATAAAAGGTATATTTTAATATTCCTTTTACATATGGTTTGATTTAAAAATATAATTTTTAAAATTATATAGGGAATTGAGTGTGATCAGAAATTAAGATTGAAGATATATACAACTATATTGAGTTGCATGAATAAGAGAGAGATGGATCATACATGGATAGATGTATTATAAATAAGATTAGATCAAGATCTAACTCTAATACTATATGAAATATAAAAAAAAATGCTGTGTATTGATTTTCTAAAATATTATTTAGGGGTTTGTATAATACACTTGTGTGATTAGATAAGGCATATTTCAGAAAGATTTTGAGAAAAAAACTGAACAATTATAATTATTATATACAAATCAAGAATAAATCGAACTATATATGTTATCACATCCGTGTACATTATTTAATGTTAATGCCTACCAGCAGCATGTATTTCTCTGACCATTGAAATTTATGTGACTGATCCACTAAAAGTTTTCTTTATTCATGATAACCTAAAAAAGGAAAAAATAAAAAAATAAAAAATAAAAAACAATAGTGATTTTGAAGACACGTCTATATTTACATGCATGAAAATTTTCTTTTCCTTATGATTTTTTGGCTTTTTCTCCCTCCCTTTGTTGATTAAAATTAGTTAAATAGAAGCAATAAACGGACGCGTGAACCTCATTATGACCCTAGAGACCACTAAACATAATATAGATACTCAACTAGTTTAAGACTTTCATTGGAGATAAATTTTTTTTAGAGATTCAAAAAAACTTATGAGTATTAAGTAGAGTCTCTAAAATAATTAGGGTTTCTAAATACAGAGATAGAGACCCTGATTTTAGAGACTCTACTGAAGATATTCTAATAGGGGCGGAACTAGGCTAGGGCCGGTAGGGGCCCCGCCCCCTTTCAAAAAAATCTATGTAATATCGTTAAAAAAAATTACTGTCATTAAAAAAATTTATATAGTATTGTTAAAAATAAGTTAACGGCCCCTCCTATTTTTTTTCTCTTGTTTTGAATGTTTTTATTTGAATTTTGGTCCTTTCAATTTTAAAATCCTAACTCCGTCCCTGACCACTAATACTTGTGTGAAATAGTTACCACGTTAGAAGGATCAAAATATAGATTTATCCACATGTGAAAGAATTATTTAGATTTACAAATATTCAATAAAAGTATTGTGTTCGCAATCAAGTAAATTATCTCAACGATAAATACATGTGTATAAACTAGTTAGTAATTTGCTTCATGATATCTAGAGTTGAGGTTTAGTCTTTGATTTTCGATTCCTCACCCTTTTCCGTGTTCCCTTTGATAACAATGAGATATATTTCAATTGGGAATAAGTCAATTTAGTCCCTGAAATTTAATATAAATATCAAATAGGTCCCTATTGCTTTGAAAAAATATAGCCTTACAGAAACTTGTTTAGTCTTTATACTAAACTTCAAGGACTAAATTGATTTTTCCCCTATTTCAATTTGGGTTGAGTCAAAGTATCAATGAGGTGAAGAAATTGCATAGTGGTTTTTCTTCTGTTTGTTTAGTGACAGATGCAGACATTCAGTGGATTTAGACATTCGGGATCAAAAACAATGGTGAAGTCAGTAATTAGAAGTTGAGTGCTCATTTGTGCATAAATTTCTTATATAATAATAAAAAGATTGTTGACTTTAGGCATAACATCATGTTTTTTATTATTGCGGATCACAATATATATAACTAAATTAATATTTAATTTAAGCACATTACAGCACAAACGAAATTTTCAAGACATGACTCTCTTTATATAATACACTTTGTAGCAAATATAAAAATGTAAATATTAAACCATATATCATGACCCATAGTAAGCCCAACTCAACTGTCGGCCCAAATTGTAACATCTAACAGAAAGGATCAGACCGGAAGAAACAAATAGAATTGCTGAAACAAAGCCAACACAACAAGTCAGCACCAAAGCAGCATGCTGATTATGTGTTGAGCTGAGTGGCGGTTACTCTTAAGGCTTGTTTGGATTCAGGAGGAAAAAACTAATAAAGGAAAGGAAATGATTCCATAATAAAGGAAAGGGAGATGGAGGATTACATCTTGTTTGGATTGAGTAAAATTATAACGGAAATATTCATAAATGATCATATGTATTATTTGTATGGATTGAAAAGGAAATGAAAGGAATATATAAGTTTTATAAAGAAAATGACATGTTTATCCTTTCCTAAAGGTATAAATGTAATAAATAGAAGAACAACATAAACATTGTGTAACAAATGAACTGAAATCACTCCAAATCACCCTAATTTGGAGTGATTGTAAAATCATCCACTCCATTAAATGATTTTACAAATCACTTCCAATCACCTCACCCGCACAATCCTTCAATCCAAACAAGTGCAAAAATTAAAAATCACCCTAAATCAAATCATTTCCTCCCAAATCCCCCAATCCAAACAAACCCTTAATTATTTTGGCAGCATAAAAGAAGTGTACCACGACCAAAATAGGCAGACAATTTGTTATAGCTACCTTCCCCTTCTCTCTCTTAGCTTGTATTCCCTGTTCTCTCTACCCCTTCTCTACTAATTACTCTTACACCTCCATTGTAAAAACTGAAGGTCATCACGACCAGAATCATATAAATAGAATTGTCACAACTTTATTCCGACAACCATTCAATTGTTTGCCATTTTAGTCGGTTCTCTAATTCAAGTGTTGGTTGATAGTGGCTTTACCAAAAAATTTATTCAAAGTCGTGTAGCCCCCTTTCTATTGAACACTCTCTATCTTTCTGAGTTGTTGTTGAAAATGGAGAACGTCTACAATATAAAGGATGCATTAAATGCACTAAAGCTCAAAATTCAAGGTTTGCTCTTTCTTATTGATTAATTTGATTTACTTTATTATGGAGATCATGTGGTACTTGGGGTTCAACGGTTAGCATCATTAGGTAAGGTTATACGCGACTATAATGACCTACCGTTTAGAGCCCTTCTTGGCATACTCATCTTGAACATTTGAAAATTATGTTGCAAGTCCTTCACCAAAATCAATTTGTCACAAATCAATCTTAATGCAGTTTTGGTCAATATTACGTAAGACTATTTGGGCCACATTATCACATGACATGGTGTACAGATGGACTTCATAAAAATTCAAGCTGTGGTGGATTGGCCCATTCCCAACAATATTTGTGCTCTACAAGGCTTTTCGGCCTCACGAGATATTATAGGCCTTTTATTTGGGGCTATGCTACCATTGCCTCGCCTCGTGCTGATCTATTGCACAAAGAGGCCTTCCAATGGACTGATCATGCTCAACAAGCTTTTCTATACCTCAAACAAGCTCTCACTTCTGCACCAATTTTAGCTCTACTAGATTTTACAAAACTTTTTGTCGTGGAGATCGATGCCTCATCTATTGGCATTGAGGTAGTTTTGAGCCAACACAACCATTCTATAGCATTTTTCAGTGCCAAGTTAGCCCCTCGAATGCAAGCGACATCAACCTACTGATGTGCTTATATTATTTTATGATTGATTGAGTATGTTTTGTTTTGATGCTTAAAGTACGCATTAATTAATCATTTAAAATAATCTTTTAATAAATTGGTTTTTGTGCTTAAATTTTACAAATGGTTAACTAATGTAACATCAACCAAAAGAAAACAACTACATCTCTTTTTTTCCTGAAGGAACCCTTCTTGGGTCTCCTTTACCCCTCCCCTCCCTTTCCCTCCCCTCCCTTTCCCTTTTTTTCTTGGAAACCATCTGGTTTCCACCCCTTAGGTGTAGCCAAAATAGCTATACCTTCATCTCTCTTCTTATAATATACTATCTACATCCTTTCTTCTTGATTTGGCCATGGCCTCTCCCACCTCCTTGTTCCTCTTCCTTCTTAATTCAAATGATGATAAGGACTTACTCCTTATGATAGATCTATCCATTTCTTTCACAAATGATGTGTACTTTCTTGTTCATGAGAAGAGATACTTTACTTTCGCGATTAGATCTACAACGAAAAGGTTTACCTTCCTCTATTGCCGACCACCATCATTGTCGGCCCATCTATCCACCTCCCTGACCATCTTTTATGGTGTTTTCTTTTAGAGATTTTCCGGTGGCTTTGTTTTTTACCCTCCTCGGCTTGGAGCCTTACTTTTACTTTTGGCTGTTATTTGCAGCAAGATTTGTGGATGTTGGACTTCCCTAGCTTGGGTCATCTCAAGGGTTATTACATCCATTTCTATGACTCAATTTGTTGGATGTAAGATTCTTGTATTCTTCTTGGATTTTGCAGGTTTAGATGGTATCACTGTCATTGTGGTAGCTTTGTTGAAGTTGGAGGTGACTCTTTGTTGATAGATCTGTGTATTATAGATTTTTCTCTACCCCTTGTCTGATGAAAAGTTTTAATCGTGGTATCTCTCGATGATCTTGCTAAAGAAAGGATATATTTTTCAACTCATTTGTTAATTGTTATCCTGGGCTAGGGTTTTGCTTTTCGGCCCATTTGTTTGGGTTTCAACCCATTATCAATTCTAGAATGTTATTTCTTACTTTTTGTCCATTAATTTTAGGCTTCTTTTGTATTCGGACCACCTTGTTGGTTTGGCCTATGTTATATTGTTTTTAATCTTTTTTCTGACCAAAAAAAGGTTAACTAATGCAACGAAGTATGATTTAGGTGGTGTTCATAGTAAACAATGAGATCAAGACAAAAAAAAAAAAAGAAGAAGATAAAGAAGATGTCATGGAAAGTGAGCTAAACTATAGGACCCATATATAATAACATATTTTACAATCACTCATACTCAATTTTCATTCTTATCACTTTCACTCAATCTTCTACATACATCAACACACCCACATACACTTTATACCACCAAAACACATACACACTCTCTCCAAAACATCAAACCCACTTCGCTCAACACCCAAATCTATCAAACCTACTTCAATCAACACCCAAATCTATCAATCCCACTTCAATCTACCATCGAATATGAGATGGGTGCGCACGTTAGAACTAGGATTCGAAGGATTTCAAGCAACACACTAAGCTATTGATATGGGGAAGCTTTCTTTTCATCTTTTCCATGTTTTTAGTTATATTTGAGTATGAACGGAACTCCGTAGTGGTTAGGGAAAACGTTTTCATGCTTTGTATATGATTTATGTTTGACATTTAGTTGGGTTTATTCTTGTTGGATATTTAGATATAGTTTGATTTATGCTTGTCTTACTTATGATTCATATGTATTTACCTTAAAAATAATTGTAGCAAGTTTATATGTGTTGAATCTACTTGCTTAGCTTTAAATCCCAACCGGGTCTTGCGCTTAATTGTTGATTGTTTTAACTTTGGGTCTTAAAAATACTTGTAGCGAGTTTTAAATTATTGTATTCTCAAAACATCCACTTGAATTGGGCTTAAATCCAACTAAATCATAGGCTTTACCATGATTTACCCACTAGCCTAATCAATCGACCCTACGATTATTTGGACAAAGTCGCACCTCGACCAATAAGGTGACTAGATGGATGAAGTAGCACTTAGATTTAGGATTGTTGACTTAGACAAATTAGGGGAGCTCAACTAAACAGTCTTGCAGCTTGGTCAAAGCAATTTGATTATCAAAATTTAGGCTTAAATATAATATCATAGGTATAGCATAAGGAGTTAAACCTAACCCAACTCAATTTTGACCCAATTCTTGGTTTGATCCATCCATGTAATTAGTTTAATTAAGTATAATTTTAGTTTTAATTTAGTTTTTCTTCAGCCAATCAAAAATCCTTTCTTTTCATGTTTTTAAGCCAATTCTCTCAAGACCACACTTTAGAATTCACTTAGGAGCCTTCCTGTAGATGCGATTCTCGCACTTGATCACATGTTAAACCGACCTATGCACTTACGCCGTTAAAACTTGCTTGACCATTATACTTTAATTTAATAAAAACTAAGAAAACCGATCACCTACCATCACGAAATGTACGTTGTTACTGAAGTAGTTAGTAACTGGGGCCAATACTCATTGGGATGTCACTTTCTCATCAAAACAAATCAGTAAAGCCTTAAAGAACTCAATGAGCAAATCTTTCAAATTCCAGAGCAGTAAAAATGGCTTTAAAACCATTCCTACATATTCTATGATTACCACTCGGCTTCCAGCCCAAACTTGCAATGAAATCGACAAAACTCAAAGGAACTTTATGTGGGGAACAAGTAAAGAGCACAAGAAGATTCACTGGGTTTCCTGGGAACAATTTTGTCGTAAGCAAAGAGAAAGAGGCTTGGGTCTACGTAGCACACGACTTGCTAATGAGGCCCTCCTTGCTAAATTAGGATGCGGATTCTTACTGAACCCAATTTGTTGTGGGTCAAGGTGTTCAAAGAAAAGTATTTCTCCAAAGGGCTCATTAACTACACATGAAAATCAATTGATTCAAAGATGTGCCGGGACGTGATGGTTGGGGTGAATACTCTTAAAAAAGGTTTAAAATGGATCATCAGGAACGGTCAGTTTATGAACTTTTGGAAGGACTAGTGGACTGGCAACACAGCTTTGATACACCATGCAATTCAAAATGTCCCGGATTGCCAACTGAACTGGAATGTGGAAAATTTTGTCACGGAGCAAGGAAATTGGAACTGGTCTGTGTTTGAACATCTCCTGCCTGTTGATTCACTCTTCTAAATCGCAGGAACTCGTGTTTGGAATGAGGATAAGGTTGAGGATTTTGTCTCTTTGTTCCATGATACCACAGGGAACTTCTTAGTCACTTCAGCTTACGATTTGATCAGGCCAAAGAGGGAGAGATTGAATTTTAATTGGGATCTCATTTGGAAGCTCAAATGTCCACAACGTATCAACACATTTATCTGGCTTGCTGCTCAGAACCGAATTGTCACATCATTTCAACTAGCAGCACGGGGAGTTACAATACATGTTGGATGCACTGAATGTGGAGGAGTTTTTGAAGATGCAGCTCATATCTTTCAAAAATGCCCTGTTGTGCTGGAAATATGGAGGAAATTGAGAAATTCAGGTTCTTATTCTGACTTTCTTAATAATAATTGGCTGGAATGGATTCAAAGCAATCTCAAAAAAACTGTTCGAGTTAAAGGGATCTCTTGGAACATTATTTTTGTTTCTACAATTTGGTGGATCTGGCGGTGGCGGAATGAAAGATTCTATGGAGATGAAAATCAGACTGCTCGAGATATTGATGGAAAAGTGAGTTTTATCTATGAATATGCTCGTGACATGGAAGTTGTTCGGAAAGTCAGTGACAACTCATGTAACCGTTTCTTACGACGTCAAATCTACATTGGATGGGAAAATTCCACGAGGGGGTGGAAATTAAATATTGATGGTTGCTCTAAAGGAAATCTAGGACTGGCAGGAGCGGGGGGCCTCTTTCGAAATGAAGAAGGGGATTGGGAGACGGGCTTCATGATAAACTTAGGAGTTACTTCTAATAACATGGTAGAACTCATGGCTACTTTTGAAGGTATGAAGTGAGCAGTGTCAATGGGCATTACTCACCTTTGTATTGAGACAGATTCTCAATTGATGCTGAATTTTTTGAAAGGAAATGTTAAT
Source organism: Ehretia macrophylla (assembly GCA_037974665.1). Taxonomy (NCBI): domain Eukaryota; kingdom Viridiplantae; phylum Streptophyta; class Magnoliopsida; order Boraginales; family Ehretiaceae; genus Ehretia; species Ehretia macrophylla. The sequence continues at coordinate 12,713,601 of CM075775.1, forward strand.
AGACATTCTCCTATGAAGCTGTTGGTGGACAAATGTAAGGAACTCCTTTCGAAGAATACAACTTTCACCATACGTCATGTCTATCGTGAAGCAAATACTTGTGCAGGCTGGATTGCCAACTTTGTGCTTACTCAACCTTTGGGCATGCATGACTTGAGTCAACCTCTGAGTCAACTGTTTTCTCTTATTGAGCTAGACAAATGGGGTGCAACATTCCCTCAGTGGGTTAATTAATTTCTGGCCTTCGGCCTCCCTTAGAAGGAAAAAAAATGGCTTTAAAAATTATTAGGCTACATATTTGACATCTCCTATCTTCCCGGGAAAGAAAATATTGTCGTCGATACACCATCCTGGACACCTATGGAAGAAAACATTTATCTTGCCTTAACCATTCCCCAGTTCATTTTATTACAACCTTGAAGCACACCAATCTCAATCATAGTGAGTTGATCCAGCTTCACACTCAACTTGAAGAGGACCCAACAAGTTTGTCACACCATATAGTACATAATTGACTTTAATTTTATAAACAAAGGCTTATGGTACCCTCTTATTCTTCCCTACATTTTCAACTAGTGGAAGAATACCACAACACTCCTTTGGGGGGCCATGCATGAGCTCTTCGTACATATAAAAGGCTCACTGCAAATTTTACTAGAGTAACATGTGTCGTGAGGTACAAGGACATGTCACGACTTGTTTAATATGTTAAAAAATGAAAGCTACACAAGCTTTTCCCTCCGGTTTGTTCTACCCACTTCCTACTCCTAACCAGTGGTGATTGATCGGCTTTCCAAAATATGGTCATTTTTGTGTTTTGTCAGGGAACTTTAGTAGCAATTATGTAGCTATAATCTTCGTAAAACAATTTGTGCATGAAGTGATTGAATAGATAAATTAGGGAAAGTTGTTTTTCACTGAGATGAAGAGTAAAATTACAGAGCAAAATTGATGAAGCTTTCCCTAACAACTAAGCTACTGGCGATTCGAGGAGCCACCTCCAAAGAAAAGATAGAAAAGAAATTAAGAACATTCAACAGTAGGGTCATGATTCTATTGCTGGCTATGAGCTAATTATATACTAATTTCTATTACATGTGAATCTCATAATCTTTCCAATAGGATGGGTGGTCCTTCTTGCATGAGCTCTTTCTTAACTGAATGTCGTTGGTGTGAACAAATGACGTGGTAGCAGCATATAAGTTTGTTACAATGCCCCCTTGAAGACGAACCTTGTCCTCAAGGTTCTATGATGGGTAAGCTTTATTGAACTCATTCGTGTCCTCCCAGGTGGCTTTTGTAAGCAGTAGTTGATCCCATTGGATTAAGTGTTGAGATACTTGGCGCCCTTGGTGGATAATGATCCTTGAGTCAAGTGCTTTGACAGGGCGTAAAGCTAGAATTGTAGAGGCAGCAATATTCGCTTCATCAGGTGGAGAACCATGGTATGGTTTCAAAAGTGACACATGGAATACTGGATGCACTTTTGCTGTAGAATAAAGGTGCAATTTGTAAGCCACTTTGCCAATGCGAGCTTCCACCTAAAATAGGCCAAAATAGCAACGTCCCATTTTTTGATTTGTGACACCGCAAATGGAAACCTGTTTGTAAGACTGAAGCTTAACGACAACCCAAGAACCCATGTCAAATTCTCTGTTTGTTCAATGTTTATTTGCCTGGTTTGCATGCGGTGTTAGGCATGATTAAGATGCTTGTTAAGCTATTTCATGATTTCATTACGGGATGCCAATTCAACATCTACTGCGGCATTAGAAGTGCATTGTGGAGTATAATGCAAAAGGGTAGTGGGATCCCTTTCATACAAAGCACGAAACGGTGAGGTGTCGATAGCCAAATAAAAGGTAGTGTTGTACCAATATTCAGCCCAAGGAATATATTTGACTCATTGCTTAGGTGAGCCCATGACGAAGCATCGCAAGTATTATTCTAGAGTTTTGTTAAGATCCTCTGTCTATCCATATATACGTTTGCGGATGGTAGGCGGAGTTAATTGGAAGTTTTCTACCTTGGAGGCGAAAGAGTTCTTGCCAAAAATTGCTGAGAAATAATGGATCCTTGTCAGTGATAATAGATTTGCGAAAACCATAAAGTTGAATGACTTCTCTGAGAAAGATCTCGGCGACAGTAGTACTTTTGGGACTGGTAGCCAGACGGACAAAGTGTGCATATTTAGATAACTAATTGATGACAACCAAGATTTTTTACTTGCCAAAATAGGACAGTAATCCAGTAATAAAATCCATTGTGATGTCGTCCCAAACTTGAGATGGAATTGGTAGAGGTTGCAAGAGACCGACGAGTGACATAGAAGAATTTTACCTGTTGACAAATAAAACATTGACGGACAAAATCTTTGACGTCACGGCAAAGAGATGGCCAATAGAATGTTGTTTGCAAGCGTTTCAAGGTGCGGTTAAAACCTGCATGACCTCCCATAGGTGAGGAATGAAAATCATGAAGCACATCTATTCTCAACTTCGATGGAATAAACAACCGATCTCGATAGAAAAGCATGCCATCTCTGATGGAGTAACGAGGGACTGCCACTGGGTCTTTGAGGAGTTGTTCCTATATTTTGACAAGTTCAAGATCATTCTTGTTAGCATCTTTAATTTCAGCCAATATATCCAAAGTAGGACTAGAAAGAGCAAGAAAAATAACATCTGGTGGCCTTGAAAGAGTATCAGCCACAATGTTTGATTTACCGGGTCGGTAAGGGATCTCAAATTCAAAGCCCAAGAGTTTACTTAGCCACTGTTGTTGTTCCGGAGTTTGAATAATTTGGGAAGTGAGGTTCTTGAGGCTTTGTTGATATGTGAATATGATGAATTCTTTTCCCAGTAAATAATGCCTCCATTTTGCAACTGCGAAGGTAATAGCAAACATCTCGCGATGATAAGTAGATACATTCTTCATGAGTTGAGATAGCTTCTTGCTAAAATAGGCAATTCAATGGCCTGATTGTGTCAACACAACACCGATAGCCATGCTGGAAGCATCAGTTTTGACGGTAAAAGGAATAGAGAAGTTGGGCAAGGCAAGGACCGAAGCCGTTGTCATAGCCTATTTCAAGAGATTAAAAGCATCAATCGACCAATTAAATGAATCATTCCGTAGTAGATTAGTGAAGGGTCCAGCTATTGTGGCATAATTTTTAATAAAGGGATAGTAATACCCCGTCAATGAGCTCAGCATTCTCCAAACACTCCTTAAATTCAACTACACCCATTGGAAGGCTATTACATTTAAGTAATCACGTTGTAATCTCCTAAAGTGCAAAAAAGAAAAGTATCAAACTTCCATTTCCATTTAGTAAGCTTAGTCCATAACCTTTTTCTCTCTAGGTAGTCATTGCCACCATAGACAAAACATTTATACCATTGGTGGCTATCATTTGATAGCTTAAAATGGCAAAGAATTGTTTGATCGCTAGCACCAACAACATTACATTTAACTTTAGATTTCTCCCAAAAAAATCCAGATTCTTCTTCTTGGTGAGTGATTGTAATTATTCGTGAACCCCTAATTTTTTAAATCTTCTATTCACGAATGATTGGGTGCTGCTCAGCTTGATCTTAGTCTTAAGCAAACCAAACCTGTTGACAAAAAGTTAGACCTCCTTTTGTTTGGAGGCCTTATTCATACCTCTAACGTTCTACACACCAATACTCATGATTGTTTATCGAGGGGCCTTGGACTTCTTGTGGGTTAACCATCAATTCTTGCCCTGCTTTAAACTGCAGTAGAAGATCACAGCGGGGGATATTTTCATTGTCAAGGGCTTCAAATCTATTCGCTGTTGTTTTGTCAAATTCAGTTTGCGGTTTAGTTGGAGACTGGCTTCTATGAGTCTCTCATGTCCTTGCAGGGGAGCGCTCTTTGTTGTTTGAATTAAAGCTGGCTTTTGACCCTTTTTTCTGAACATAAACCCAACCTGACTTAGGGGATGATGGACCCTTATTAGCCTTACCCGAGTCATCCTTTGCACTAACATGCACCTCCGGTTCACTAGCAACTGTGACCTTAGTACCTTGGTAATTTTATGTCTCTCCACACTTGTTTGGTTTTCTGACATTTATCCCCTAAGTGCCCTAGCCTTTTACAATAATCACACCATTGTGGTCTCCACGTGTACTCAACCTCCACATTAATAATATTACCATTACCCATATCCAGCGGAATAAAGTCCCTCAGTTCTTTTCTTTAAATCAACCTCCGCACACACCTTTGCATAGCTTAGCCTAGTTTTTGCTTAAGTAGCAGTATCCATCTGGAGTAGAACCCCTAGGGCATTAGTTAGCATGCTTAGACCTTTTTCGTTCCACATCACGGGGGGCACTTTCCTAAGCTTAACCTAGATTGGAATGGGGGTATTAGGTTTCCATCTGTGTAGTAGTAAGAGCTTGTTCCCTACATGCCAGAACTATTCAAGCACATTTTTACATTTATCCTCATCCTCAAAACGAAAGACATAGGGACCTTTAATCCCATATTTAATCTCCACTTTTTCGAATTTATGCCATTGCATATCCACCACATACTTCACAAGTAAGAAAAATGGGCTCTTGTCCAAAAATTGCCTGACCAAGCAATCTTTCCTGTAGCACCACGATCCCTCTCGAGACCGGAGCTCCAAACCCAATACCCAAGGTCAAGAAAAATAAGGAAAAAGGGGCAGAGTCTCCCCTGTTTTTAGGGCATTCCAACACCTGCAATCAGAGAAATCGACACACAAGAATTTCACAAGTAAACAGAGGCAATTTATATCCCAAAGATAACGCTAGTTATCTAGTCTTTAGCAAAATAATTTATAGAGTTCTAGTTAGATAGCTAATAGCCTTAACGCCACCAAAAAATATTACAGACCGCTAGCCTAGGAAAGTTTCAACTTAGTTACATAATTACATCTAGCAAATATGTACAAGGCACGCAGGCCTCAAAAGAATACACGTTAGCTACCATATATACAAGAACTTCAATTTATTATAGCACAAGTACTCAAGGAGACTCCCGAGCCTCCTCCTCCGCCGGAGGAATTGAACCTGCCTCGCCTGAAATGATTAAAAGAGGAATGAGTATACCATATAAGTATACTCAGTGAGGGAGGGATGCAATTAACCAGAAAGTTAAGAAATCATTTATCTTTCGTGCAATACAACAAGTAGACACCAAAGTATCAATCAACTCGAGACCATTAAGTGAATAAACAACTAGTAATACATAATGAGAAAGATACTTTGGATAGTTAAGTAATAACACGAGATAAACAAGCAAATATCAATTAGATAGCACACTTTTAAAAATGATACAGTTTCAATAGTCTTTATCACTCCAACTTCCCAGTCTTTTACCACGAACCACGAACCTCGAACTCGAACATCTTCAATGTATCGGCATAAACCCCAAACACTCTAGTAGGTATACTCCGGATGTACCCCGAGGTCCTACGACCCAACACCCCTTGGCAATCTCCAGACCAGGCGAGTGAGGGACTAAGGCACGGAGCTAGAGCAACCAACTCTGGCAAGCCCTCTGCCAACCAGAGAAGCCCATCGCATCCGCCCCTCGATAAGGTTGCACAACCATTAAACAAACCACTCAAGATAGGACATAAAACATTTATTTTCCAATAGCACAGAAATGAGGACAACAAAGTAGGCTGTCCTCAAACACATAGTTTTAGATTCAAATAGTCGTTAAAGGACTCCAACTAAACATGTAACTTGACTATTCATTCAAATAATTGGCATTAATGAGTGAACAGTAGTTCATGTGAAATGATCAAATTAGACCGATAATAAAAAAGAAGTTAATTGAGAACTATTTGTCAACTAACTGCCTTTGGTGGTTAATGATAGTCATTATCTTTATAATGATTTTAGCTCTAACTAACTCTACTAGCATTCCTTATAATTCCTCAAGGCAAGTCAGTTCCACAAGTGTAAATACTAGCTAAGGCAATGATTTGATAACATTAAATGTTTCAAACTACCTTGTAGCTCTACTCATAATTAACTTCGATAATTCAATTAATTGCACTCTCGAGAAGAAGACATAAATAGAAACTGATAATAAATATCACCTTCTAACTACCTAAAAATTACTTACTAGAAATAATGTTAATTGTTTCTATGTATTCATTCTTATATAGGTAGTATAATAAGATAATCTTTAGCTAGTGTTACTTAACTTGTTCAAGTTCTTACTTCCTAGCTACTTGCTTATAGAACAAGATTACAACCATGCTAAGATCAACTTCTCCTTCGTGCTTAATCATTCACTTACTAGCAAGGTAACTAAGCTAATTAATCACTTAAGAGAGTTAAATTCTATCTACCTGTGAAAAGGGTCTGTCTACCTAGATTTATTCCAATTAAATTTTACTAAACATAATTTAAACCAATTGAACCTCATATTAAGTATACCATGGACCAAAACTTAATATCTAGTATGTTAAAATCCCTTTTATCCAACTTTTCAACTCAATATAACTATTTCATACTAATAAAATTACTAACTATAAGTAAATCAATGAATTTACAGATTACATAAAACAACACTCATTAGTTATTAAACATCACTTATTATAAGTCTAACTTAACATACATCCACACAAAGCAAAGAAAAAGGCAACGCCGACAACTAGCTGCCGGCGTTCAACAGCTCCAACGCTGGCAGTGAATCTGCTGGCGTTGGAAGAACAGGTCACACGTGCACACAGTTGTGCACTAATTCCATTTTCGCTCATTCTTTTAGTATTGCCATACAAACATTCAGCTTGAAGACCATTTCTTGACTTATTTAAAACACAAGAATAACAAGTTAAATTCTTCTTAGACATTTTAGCAAACACTTAACATACAGTCTTACACCTTAACTAATCAACATCTCCACCATAATAGCCTTTCAAAACAGATGCTAACCACCCAAAAGTGCTACAAATCACACATTTTTCTCAATATTGAGTCTAGGATTTACAATTTATTAAAATAGCAACATATATACACGAAATAAGTGCTAAGAAAAAAAAAACATGAATCCCTCACATGAAAAGCCTTGCCCGATCTGATTCCTAGCCCTTGCCGTCAGTTGAGAGGCCTCAAGCTATTATTATTATTATTATTTTTTCCTTCTTTTGTTCTATCTCTCTACCCGACGTGGAGGTGGAGTGAAAATGGTGAGATGAGTATTGACTTTAATGTGTTTTGTGAAGTATATATGTGTGTCGTGTGTGGTGAGGGTTAAAGCAGGAGAGATATTCATTTTTTTTTGTGGCTAGGTTGATTCCTTTTTTTTTATTACAACCTCGGTCCACTAGGCTTTAGATCATTTCCTTTGTTTTTGTTTTGCTTTCACCGAAAACCACCTCAACTTGTTTCATTACTTTGTTGTTTCGGTCCAATCATCAAAGCCACAAACTCCAATTTTGTTTGTTTGTTTGATAATTTGCCTCGGTTTGCTTTTCCACTGAGTCCATTTCTTTTATTTGCTATACTTATTCTTTAAAAACTAATACCAACTATTGAAACCAATCATAAAGCCATCGAATCCATTAACTTGTAATTCTTTTCGTTGCTTTATGAAATAGTTAACTAGGCTGAATTATATAAAAGCTAACCTAATATATCTAATAAAGCTGCTGCTACATTGAAGTAAAACCAGGCCCAACTGAAGATAAGCCTAAGTCCCGAATAGCTCAAAATTACGTAATCCTACCTTCCCGGGTGTACAATACACAAAAGTGACACTGAACGAATTCACGTAGTAAAAGAATTAAAACAAATATGCAATAAGATAAAATAAATAAAATAAAAGAAAATCAACTCCGGGCTTCGAAAAATTCAAGTCAATTAAATATAAATAGATAATAAACATAAGATAATCATCTATGATAATTAGATGTAATACAAATAAATACAATTATTATTAAAAATATTAAGAAAGCCCATTCAGTTTCGGGCTAATTAAATAAATATAATCATTAAATATAATAATCTAATTCGTTCTTGTCCAAACAATTCAATAAATATAATTATTAAAATATTAAACTAACTCGTTCGGGTCCGGGCTTCCCGTTCGAACAATAAAACAAATTAGGTTAAATAGAAATAGATTAAGTTTAAATCAATAAAGTGGTAAACTAGTTGCCTCGGGTAAGTCATTAATGTAATAGAATTCAATTAATTAAATACAAATAATGAAAATAGTAATTAATTATTTTTCATAAATTGATTAATTACCATTTAAATAAATGTTAATGGAGATAAGAGATATATTACTCATTTTCGGGTTCGGGCTTCACTTCAATAATAGAATTAAACCAATTAACTAAAATACAAATAAAGTAAATTCTAATAATTTAAAAGAATAAGGCAATTTCCAAGAATACGCAACTTAATGAAATAGGTATGCAATTTAATTTAAGTCTATATGCTAGGTCTAAGCGTTACACTTTTCCCCCTACAACGAATTGCGTCCTCGCAATTCATTTCTCTCAAAGAATTCTTCGTATCAACCATGATATCCTCGGGTCAAAATTGTTGCTAAAAATAACATTGCCCAAGAATACCAAGAAGAACAATACACAAGAATTCCCGATGAGCAAGAAACCCATTCTAGAATCCCGAATCTCAAGTAAATATCGAAAAAAAATAGCAACAAATAATCTGAATCACAACCCCCGATCTCAAAGAAGATCACTGGTTCTAATTATTGATTAAGAATCTATGAAGAATTTTTCATATGAATGCCACAAATAATTTCATATAGAAAATTCATAAGAAGGGTATTAAATAAAGGTCCCTATTAAGAGCACTGACTAAATATACTTCGGTAAATAGAAATGCCACACAAGAATTCCAAATGCAATGTCAGGTAAGAGGCCCAACTAAGTTTTGCAAATGATATTACCAATGGAGATACTGTTAAAGGTCGGCTAACATCAAATGATGCCCCCACAAAATTGCCATGAGAATATTCCACAAGAAACTCAACCACAACCAACATCTCTCCGTAGAAAACCAGTCATGTATATGAATGCTTCCGACGCCTTATAGATTAGTATGAATGTATGCCAACATTAATTATTTAAATATAAAAGAGGCTCATTTTGATCCTTACCCAATCCCTGAAGTACTCCCTGCGAGTCCACGAAATATACCACAGCTAGTTCCCTATGGGTAGAAGTCCCGTCTGCAGCACTGCCTTGAGTAGTACTACTTCCTCCTATCTCCCATTTAGGATAGTATTTCACTTGATGCAAGTGACTTCCGTAACCAATACAACGTCCTGTTCGTTTCCAACAATCAACAATAGAATGCCCTTGGCATTTGCAATAACTGCAGTGCACAAGCTGAAAAGGCCTCTTGGCAGTCTAGCTTAGTCCCGCTTATGAGTCATGTTGCCTCTTTTATCCCCTAGTCATTCCTCCAAATGACTCCTGCAGAATCTGAATTTTAAGGACTTGTACTACTCTCAACATAGTTTCTGCTACCTGGACCAACACCCGAACCTGTTCCGCAATAGAAGTATGATGACGCGCCTCCTCTCTTGATGACCCCTTATCCCTCGGCAGCTTGCCTTCCTCCAAAAACGCAAGTATCATACAACCTTCACATATACACAACTATAACACATAGGGTACACTTGCATTTAAAAACACACAAACCTCGCATACAAGCGTCACATAGAGCAAAGATGGAGGAAGGAAATCTGCCAAAGGATGAGGGGTCATCAAGAGAGAAAGCGGGTCATCATACCTCTATTGCGAAACAGGTTCGGGTGTTGGTCCAGGTAGTAGAAACTATGCTAAGAGTAGTACAAGGCCTTGAAATTCAGATTCTGCAGGAGTCATTTGAAGGGGTGACTAGGGGAGAAAATAGGCAACATGACTCAGAAGTAGTACCAAGTCAGACTGCCAAGAGGTCTTTTTAGCTTGTGCGCTGCAGTTATTGCAAACGCCAGGGGCATTCTATTGTTGATTGTTGGAAACGAACAGGACGTTGTACTAGTTGCGGAAGTCACTTGCATAAAGTGAAATACTGTCCTAAATGGGAGACGGGAGAAAATGGTACTACTCAAGGCAGTGCTGCAGACGGGACTTCTACCCACAGGGAACTGGCTGTGGTACATTTCGTGGACCCGCAGGGAGTACTTCAAGGATTGGGTAAGGATCAAAATGAGCCTCTTTTATATTTAAATAATTAATGTTGGCAAGCATTCATACTAATCTATAAGGCGTTGGAAGCATTCATATACATGACTGGTTTTCTACGGAGAGATGTTGGTTGTGGTTGAGCTTCTTGTGGAATATTCTCATGGCAATTTTGTGGGGGGATCATTTGATGTTAGCCGACCTTTAACAGTATCTCTATTAGTAATATCATTTGGAAAACTCAGTTGGGCCTCTTACCTGACATTGCATTTATAATTCTTGTGTAGCATTTCTATTTACGAAGTATATTTAGTCGGTGCTCTTAATGGGGACCTTTATTTGGTACCCTTCTATGAATTTTCAATATGAAATTCTTTGTGGCATTGATATGAAAAATTCTTCATAGATTCTTAATCAATAATTAGAACCAGTGATCTTCTTTGAGATCGGGGGTTGTGATTCAGATTATTTGTTGCTATTTTTTTCGGCATTTACTTAAGATTTTGGATTCTAGAATGGGTTTCTCGTTCAACTTCTTCATCGGGAATTCTTGTGTAGTGTTCTTCTTGGTATTGTTGGGCGATGTTATTTTCAGCAACAATTTTGACCCGAGGATATCATGGTTGATGCGGGGAATTCTTTGAGAGAAATGAATTGCGAGGACGCAATTCGTTGTAGGGGGAAGAGTGTGACGCCTAGACCTAGCGTATAGACTTAAATTAAATTGCAACTCTATTTCATTAAATTGCATATTCTTGGAAATTGCCTTATTCTTTTAAATTATTAGAATTTATTTTATTTGTATTTTAGTTAATTGGTTTAATTCTATTATTGAAGTAAAGCCCAAACCCGAAAATGAGTAATATATCTCTCATCTCCATTAACATTTATTTAAATGGTAATTAATCAATTTACAAAAAATAATTAATTACTGTTTTCATTATTTGTATTTAGTTAATTGAATTCTATTTTGTTAATAACTTACCCGAGACAACTAGTTTACCACTTTATTGATTTAACCTTAATCTATTTCTATTTAACCTAATTTGTTTTATTGTTCGAACAAGAAGCCCGGACCTGAACGAGTTAGTTTAATATTTTAATAATTATATTTATTGAATTGTTTGGACCCGAACGAATTAGATTATTATATTTAATGATTATATTTATTTAATTAGCCCGGAACTGAATGTGCTTTCTTAATAATTTTAATAATAATTGTATTTATTTGTATTACATTTAATTATTAGGGATGATTATCTTATGTTTATTATCTATTTATATTTAATTGACTTGAATTTTTCGAAGCCTGGAGTTGATTTTCTTTTATTTTATTTATTTTATCTTATTGCATATTTGTTTTAATTCTTTTACGTCGTGAATTCGTTCATTGTCACTTTTGTGCATTGTACGCCTGGTAGGGTAGGATTACATAATTTTGAGCTATTCGGGACTTAGGCTTATCTTCAGTTGGGCCTGGTTTTTCTTCAATGTAGCATCAGCTTTATTAGATATATTAGGTTAGCTTTTATATAATTCAGCCTAGTCAACTATTTCATAAAGCAAAGAAAAGAATTACAAGTTAGTGGATTCGATGGCTTTATGATTGGTTTCAATAGTTGGTATTAGTTTTTAAAGAATAAGTATAGCAAACAAAAGAAATGGACTTAGTGGAAAAGCAGACCGAGGAAAATTATCAAACAAACAAACAAAATTGGAGTTTGTGGCTTTGATGATTGGACCGAAACAACAAAGTCATGAAACAAGTTGAGGTGGTTTTCGGTGAAAGCAAAACAAAAACAAAGGAAATGATCTAAAGCCTAGTGGACCGAGGTTGTAATAAATAAAAAAAAAGGAATCAACCTAGCCACAAAAAAATGAATATCTCACATGCTTTAACCCTCACCACACACGACACACACATATACTTCATAAAACACATTAAAGTCTATACTCATTTTACCATTTTCACTCCACCTCCACGTCGGGCAGAGGGAGAGAACAAAAGAAGGAAATAATAATAATAATAATAATAATAATAATAATAATAATAATAGCTTGAGGCCTCTCAACCGACGGCAAGGGATAGGAATCAGATCGGGCAAGGCTTTTCATGTGAGGGATTCATGTTTTTTTTTCTTAGCACTTATTTCGTGTATATATGTTGCTATTTTAATAAATTGTAAATCCTAGACTCAATATTGCAAAAAATATGTGATTTGTAGCTTGGTGTGTGCTACGTATGTGAACTTTTAGGTGGTTAGCATCTGTTTTGAAAGGCTATTATGGTGGAGATGTTGATTAGTTAAGGTGTAAGACTGTATGTTAAGTGTTTGCTAAAATGTCTAAGAAGAATTTAACTTGCTATTCTTGTGTTTAAATAAGTCAAGAAATGGTCTTCAAGCTGAATGTTTGTATGGCAATACTAAAAGAATGAGCAAAAATGGAATTAGTGCACAAGTGTGTGCACGTGTGTCCTGTTCTTCCAGCGCCGGCAGATTCACTGCCAGCGTTGGAGCTGTTGAACGCCGGCAACTAGCTGTCGGCGTTGCCTTTTTCTTTGTTTTGTGTGGATGTATGTTAAGTTAGACTTACAATAAGTGATGTTTAATAACTAATAAGTGTTGTTTTATGTAATCTATAAATTCATTGATTTACTTATAGTTAGTAATTTCATTAGTATGAAATAGTTAGATTGAGATGAAAAGTTGGATAAAAGGGATTTTAACATACTAGAGGTTAAGTTTTGGTCCATGGTATGCTTAATATGAGGTTCAATTGGTTTAAATTATGTTTAGTGAAATTTAATTGGAATAAATCTAGGTAGACAGACCTTTTTCACAGGTAGATAAAATTTAACTCTCTTACGTGATTAATTAGCTTAGTTACCTTGCTAGTAAGTGAATGATTAGGCATGAAGGAGAAGTTGATCTTAGCATGGTTGTAATCTTGTTCTATAAGCAAGTAGCTAGGAAGTAAGAACTTGAACAAGTTAAATAACACTAGCTAAAGATTATCTTATTATACTACCTATATAAGAATAAATACATAGAAACAATTAACATTATTTCTAGTAAGTAATTTTTAAGTAGTTAGAAGGTGACATTGTTATTAGTTTCTATTTATGTCTTCTTCTCGAGAGTGCAATTAATTGAATTATCAAAGTTAATTATGAGTAGAGCTACAAGGTAGTTTGAAACATTTAATGTTATCAAATCATTGCCTTAGCTAGTATTTACACCTGTGGAACTAACTTGCCTTGAGGAATTGTAAGGAATGCTAGTAGAGTTAGTTAGAGCTAAAATCAGTATAAAGATAGTGACTATCATTAAACACCTAAGGCAGTTAGTTGACAGATAGTTCTCAATTAACTTCTTTTTTATTATCGGTCTAATTTTATCATTTCACATGAACTACTGTTCACTCATTAATGCCAATTATTTGAATGAATAGTCAAGTTATATGTTTAGTTGGAGTCCTTTAACGGCTATTTGAATCTAAAGCTATGTGTTTGAGGACAGCCTACTTTGTTGTCCTCATTTCTGTGCTATTGGAAAATAAATGTTTTATGTGCTATCTTGAGTGGTTTGTTTAATGGTTGCGCAACCTTATCGAGAGGCAGATGTGATGGGGCTCTCTGGGCGGCAGAGGGCTTGCCAGAGTTGGTTGCTCTAGCTTCGTGCCCTAATCCCTCACTCACCTGGTCCGGAGATTGCCAGGGGGTGTTGGGTCGTAGGACCTCAGGGTACATCCGGAGTACACCCACTGGAGTGTTTGGGGTTTATGCCAGCACACTGAAAATGTTCGAGTTCGAGGTTCGTGGTTCGTGGTCAAAAACTGGGAAGTTGGAGTTATAAGGACTATCGAAACTGTATCATTTTTAAAAGTGTGCTATCTAATTGATATTTTCTTGTTTATCTCGTGTTATTACTTAACTCTCCGAAGGGTCTTTCTCATTATGTATTACTAGTTGTTTATTCACTTAATGGTCTCGAGTTGATTGATACTTTGGTGTCTACTTGTTGCATTGCACGAAAGATAAATGATTTCCTAACTTTCTGGTTAATTGCATCTCTCCCTCACTGAGTATACTTATATGGTATACTCATTCCTCTTTTAACAATTTCAGACAAGGCAGGTTCAGTTCCTTCGGCGGAGGAAGGGGCTCGGGAGTTTCCTTGAGTACTTGTGCTATGATAAATGAAAGTTCTTGTATATATGGTTGCTAACGTGTATTCTTTTGAGGCATGCGTGCCTTGTACATATTTGCTAGATGTAATTATGTAACTAAGTTGAAACTCTCCTAAACTAGCGGTCTGTAATATTTTTGGATGGCGTTAAGGCTATTAGCTATCTAACTAGAACTCTATAAATTATTTTGCTAACGACTAGATAACTAGCATTATCTTTGGGATATAAACTGCCTATGTTTACTTGTGAAATTCTTGTGTGTCGATTTCTCTGATTGCATGTGTTGGAATGCTTTAAAAACAGAAAAGACTCTGTCCGTTTTTTCTCGTTTTTCTTAACCTTGGGTATTAGGTTTGGGGCTCCGATTTTGAGAGGAATCGGGGTGCTACATTTCCAATATGTTTTACCTTCTTCCAAAACCTCTTGAGAGGGACAAACAATGACATCACCATTCTCAACCTCAAGTTCTTCAAAATCAAATTTTGGCGACTCTTTAAACTGACATTCAAAGAGATTTTTCCATGTTTTGGGAGCAGGGAAGTGGGTTTTACCTCTGTCTCTGGGTTAGTTGAATATTTGATATTAGTAGAGCAAATCTTGTCTGAAGAACTAACTCGCACAGATCTTGGACTATTACAATCTTTAGAGCACGAACTTGCCTCAGCAACAGATTTTAAAGGAGGAAACTACTCCTCAGCCATGGGAGATGCAAGATGATTTTCTGAACTCAGATCCACGTTTTGAACACTTCTAGGGCTACTGGGCTGAGAAGAAGAAGACATTTCCTCAACAACAGCTTTAATAAAATCTGCGGTCTTGGAAGAGGCTTTGGAGGAAGACCTAGTACTCATGCCATTTTTCCTCTTGGCCATATGAGATGGACCAAGAAAACAAGAAGATAATCGAAAGGGGGAAAAAAAGAAGTAGGGGAGAGGCCAACGCACGATAGCAAATCTATCTTGCGCCGAGAGTGAGAAACATGGCTTTTGATCCGATTAGTAACATGAACATATATATTTTAATGTTTATGTTTCATGTTATTAATATATTTATGTCTTCAGAGGTTGTGGTTTGTTATGTAACACTTTATATAAATATTATTAATTTATTTATATTTTATTAATTGTTAAATTAATTTTTTTTAAAATAAAAATAAAATAAAATTTAAGTCATACTTAGATTATTTTTTATTAATCCGAATGCCCCTCAATTACTTAGATTATTTTGTATTAATCTGAATGCCCTTCAATTAATTTTTTTAGTTATATATGTGTATCAATATGTTTAGGTATATATAATATATTTAAAATAAATTAATAACAAAAATAATAAAAATAAAAAATTAGATTGACTAACCCAGCTTGTGCCCCAACATAATAAATTTATAAATTGAGTTGAGTCCTGTATTTTAAAAAAATATAAGTTCAACTCGCTAAAAATTTAGACTGAATTAACTTTGTCAACCCACAAAACGTATGAATTGAACTGATCCAAATGCCACCTCTACCCAACTCTCTAAAAAATCCCTTCATATCCGCATTAAAAAAACACCGTTCACATGTAAACCCAAACCAGCAACCCCTTTATCCACTTGAACAATTCCACACTCTTCACTCATCACTAAAAACTCCGAAAGATGGATGTGGAAGCACACTTGCCTGTACACCACTCGCCACCACCTTCCTTAAAACAAAAACTCACAAACTGCCTTTGCTGCTTCCGCCACCGCCACCGCCACCACCGCATCGATTCACCACCACCAGCCACTGACAACAAGCCAACTCTAATTTGGGACAAGACGAAACCGTCGCATGAGCTTTCAGGTGACCTTAAAGACAAGTGCAAAGCAATCCTTAGCCGGATAGGGAACCCCAACAAGCATAGGAGACATTGTTCATCTGCTGAGTTTCGATATGATCCCTTGAGCTATTCTTTGAATTTCGAAGATGGGTGTTGTGATGATTCGCTCTTAGATGAAGCCGCGCTCAAGAACTTCTCCGCTAGATTGCCGCCGTCACCATGACGGAGATTGATTAATAGGCTGGTGGTGGTGGTGGTGGTGGTGAGGATTTGATTTTTAGTTTTTTCTTTTTCTTTTTATTTCTTTAGTTGTTTTTTGGGTTATGTTTGGAAGGGGTTGATTATGTATATATTTTTATTTGGAAATATTAGCTGTTTAATTTTTTTTTTCTTTTTGTTTTGTTGGCTAGAAAAAAATTATATATTTGGAAGTATAACTTTCTTAATTGGAAAAGAAAGAAGATAAATGAGAAATTATGTTCTTCTGGTATTTTTTATTTTCTATAGGGTGAGAGAAATTAGACAAATTGAAGAAAGAATCAGTTGCTAATAAGGGGAGTTAATACTAATATATAATTGGATTAAACTCATTGTTGGTAGAGAGAATTAAACCTTAAACTTCAAAGTTTCAGGTTTTAGTATATTAATTAACAAAAAATAAGTTTTTAGTATCAATAGCCGAATTTTGTAAAAATTTAATGGTTTTAATACCAAGTTCTTGTGTTAAAACTATTAAAATATGGACGAAAATTAAGGTGGAGATAAACAGTGTCACAATGTTATAAATCTAAAGAGCAAAAGACTCATTTGAAATAATATGAATCAATTTGTTGTCTATACTATAATCAAGCGACCATACAAATATTTAACTTAAAATAAATAGTAGGACAACTAATTTGGAAAGGAGGATGATATGGAAGCGTACCAAGTTAATACCTTTTACAACATAAAATCTTGCCTGATTCTATATTCCAAAGGTAAAAATTCTCTTAGCATTGGTGAAAGTTATTTTATTTTATTTTATTTTATTTTTGTGGAAAGTGGAATCCATTTTTCTACGTTAATTCGACGTTCTTTCCCTTTAATTGCAATTAGTAAAAGTTCTCTTGGGATTGCTTTTATTCTTCCACACTTTGGTTTCCGTGAGGATGCGCCGACATTCCAACAAATTAGCTATATCACTTTATTAACTAAAATAGAGAATAAAAGTATCAAATTTATCTTCAACAGTCTCTTCATCTCACTCTCTATTTTAACCTTCCTCGCTCCTACTTTTTTTTGGCTCTTCACATCTGGCGAGCAAAAAGGAACTCGTCAAATGCTCTTTGGTTGTGCTGCTGCTACAGAGTTGCAGAAACTATTGGAGCAAAAAGGCGGTTGTCCAATTCTATTTTCTTTTTTGTAATTCTTCTAATTCATTCATTGTGATGGCATGCTTTTCTTTGAAGCAAAAAGACTGTTGGAGCCAGGCAATTACCAAAAAATAATAATCTTAACATGGTGTTTTCCAACTAATTACACCAAGAAGGCTTATGTACAGTTGATTGAGCGGTTGTGATAAAAAAAAAAATGGAGTTAAGGATTTTTTGCATTGCATACTTTAATCAATTCACTCAAAAGACCAAACATACGTACACATAAAAAATTAAATAGAGAGTGTTGAATAGAAAGTATTTAGAAATAAAGAGTCTAAATTTATATATGATATTTTATTTTTATTTGTAGATGAATTTAGAAATAGAGAATTTGAATAGAGAGTATTGTTAGACTAAAATTGTAATAGAGAATTTATAAAAATAGAGAATTACTAATTTTGCTCTTTATTATAGAGAAAAAATAGGGAATTTGTTGGACTTGCCCTAGACTAATGATGAGTTAAAAGCATCCGTGAAGCTTTTTGGTTAACGTAAAAATTTAATTAATAAAATTTAATTATTAATTAATAAATTTATGAGTATAATGATACGTTTCAAATTACTAATTTATCCAGTAAAGTATCCGTGAAGCTTGATGAGAAAACATCACAAGAAAAGAATATCTCAATGATAATCCTCGTCAATCAGACAAAAACAAGCACCATTTTTTTTTTTTTTTTTTTTTGGGGGGGGGGGGGGGGGGGGGGGGGGGGGGGTTTCATATAACAACCACCACTAGATTTTACCTTTTTGTCATTACACGAGTAAAATACATTAAACAAAGGAGGCCGCTATTAAGCGCGTCATCATAGTCACATATTCACGACGTAATCTAGATACTATTCACACACTTCGTTAATAATATCATAATATTATAATTAAATTTATACATATAGTTTTATTATAATTGTATCAATAACTTATAATATTAATATATTATAAACAAATTTATACTCATAATCTAAGTTAGTCAAATACAAATTCAAAACTAAAGTTAACATGTTTGTCTTATTTTTTAAAGAGCTTTTAATTAAAAGCTAAAGTTTAAAAATAAAAAATAAAAAATAAAAAGCTCTAAATCAAAATTTTTTGAAAAAGAATTTTGTGAAGTTATTTTTATATCATGCGAAAACTATTTTTTTTTTCTTTTTTCCCTAAAAACTATTCTTCTAAATATTTAGAAGTCTGGCATTACTTTCAAACTTTCTGAAAGTCCAACACTACTTAAAATACATCAAACAGTCTATGACTTATATTTAACAACACTTTTATCCAATGACTTATGTTCAATAGCAATTTTACCCAATGCTCTATTGATGAAAATTTTACACTTCAACTATTAAAATTTGATAATTAAGTCAAATAAACCCTAAGACTAATTTTTAAAAAATTAAAATTTTAACTTATTCAAATTTAAAAAGTGAACAAGTATTTTATACCTACCTCATATAGAAACTCCACCACATAGACTACGATAAAATGGGTTCATCTTCAAACTTCTGCCTTGTTTTTTTGTCGTAACCGTTCGACAAAGGTCAAGTAAAGAGCAAATGACATCAGCCTAAAGTGGACAATTTCCAAGCAGCAATCCGCATAAAAGGATAAGCTTTCTGCCACACGGCTAATATCTATGAGGATTGAAAGATTTTATGTAAATAATAAAATTCACATGTAAAGATTTTACTAATAACTAAAATATTTGTGTTTGTCTAAACTAATCGGGTATTTTTTCATAAAAAAATATTCAATCAATTTAAACAGATGTCTATCTACTTGTATAAAGTTAAATTCCTTATATATGTGAAGCTATTTTTCTCTCATGAATTGACGTCTCGTCCATACTCATATAATAATTTTCAATTTTTTCTTGCCAAGAAAAGTTGATCATAGAATGCATGAGGTGGCATATTCGATTTTATCCGATAGCTTATGTACTAGTCCAGTCCCTGTCCCAGACTATCAGCTGATATAACCGCTCTACTTCTTTCTCATTCTGTTGTTCTCAAGTAAATTCTTATCTCTTGTGAATTTTCGACTCTTATAATACGGGATGATAATTTTATTAGTGTTGATTAATATACTTTGACTTTATTGGCAATATAGTATGACATGTTTGACAAAAAAAAAAGAAGTAAATTCTTATAGTTTTTACAAAAAAAAAAAAAAGTAAATTCTTTTCGTGCAATTGTGTATTCCTATCGAATCTGTTCACTTAAGTAAATTCTTCTCCATTTCTTACTACTTACCCACCATAATCTTACCCTATAACCTGACTTAATCAGGAAATACCATGTGTAATGAAAGGTCAAAAATTGAAGAATGCAGAATTGGTTGGTGCTGACGTTATCACTGTGAAGCATAACCGCTTGTCTTTTTGAGAGAAGTTTTTTTATTTATTTATATTTAAGAAAGATTTATGAATTAATGTTATATCACTAAAAATATTAACTTTGAGATTTAATTTCAGAATCTTTTATATTTAAAACAAGAATTATACTATTAGACTAAATACCTAATTGTTGAGAGAAATATTTTGAAGATAATGAAAGAGTAAAATGCATCATACCTCCTTGTATTTTTATAAAGTTGCGTCATAAATCCTGTATTTTAAAAAGTAGCACCATAAACCCTGTGTTATTGAAAATGTTACAAATAACCCCCTGCGTCAATTTTTCCATCAATTTTAACGTGAGTGTGAGACATTCGCCTATAATGCAAAAATGAAACGTATCAAGTTGTAAAACACATGAAAAAGGACAAAAATACCCATTTTCTCAAAAGTGCATGATGCCCCCTTGTGTTATACAAAAGTTGCATAACAAACCCTATATTTTAAAAACTAGCAAATACCCCCCTTTGTTAAATAAAATGTTGCATTATACCCCTTGCTGTTCAATTTTTAATTATAATTAACTGAGAGTGCCTTCAAACAAATTTTATATGACCAAAATACTCTTAATTTATTACCTTTTTCTTTTTTTTAAACATGTTCTTCATCTTCACTAATAACCAAACCACTTCCATTTAGTCTATCACGAATGGAGCTGTGGATCATATATGCAACAAAATAAAAACGCTTTGCTTTGCAATCCAATTTTTTTCTCTCTTAACTATCGCTTGGATCACCAAAATTAATTTTCATAATTACCCCTTCAACTTATTAATCTAACAATCATTTTTCTTGTTCCTTTATTTTTTCCTTCTTGGTGGTCATGTATTAGTTCGTTGCTTGTTGTGGTAGTGATGGTGGAAGTGGTAGAGCAGCTTGAATCCTTCCACTTATTCTTTAAACATTTTCTTCATTATATTGAATTTTATTTCCAATTATTATTTAGTTGGTTTCTGTTTACTTGGCCTAGTAAATGTTAATAAGGCATTGCCTTAGCTAGATCCATTAAAGAAAGTTGATAAATATTTTTTTTTTTTGGGTCGAGAGTTGATGCAGATGGAGAAGGTGGTAATAGTGGAAAAAAGATGGAGAAAGATGGTGATGGCTGGTACTGTGGAGTAAGGTTACTGAAGTGAAAAAAATACATATATAAATGGATGCTTGAAATTTATCAAATGAGAGGCTTTGCCTAGTGGTTACTCTTTAAGCTTAATAAATGAAAGGTCACGGGTTCAATTCCTAGCTTCGCTCTTGTCACGCCCGACCCCGACCCATCGCTAGGCTAAGGCCGAAACATGACGTTCGTAACCCTTATTCTGAAGATTAACAACTTATAACTTTAAAACTTGTGGATAATAATTTAATAACATGTACATCCATTAAAATATCACAAGAAGTTACCGAAAGAACTCTAACATTCTCCAAAGTAATCGGCCTTAAAGATTTACATCACCCTATTACATAATTACAAGACTTGAATTCATACATTCTATCATCCTAACTTAGGTCTCATAAGATTAATAATCTAACTTAACTAGGTGTCTAATAACCCAAAAGAATATTACAGCATAATCAGTTGAACAATTTACAAAATTATCTTTTCCCAACAAGAAGTTCATCTTCATAGGCAAGTACATAGATCAACTAGGGTAGAGATCCATCACAACACATCAATACAGCTTGCAACCACATGGGATCTTGCTTGGGCTAATCATCACCTGAAATTGTTAGAAAGATGGGTGAGTTAGATCCTCGCATATAGCTCAGTGAGGAGGAAAACAAGGAAGGGTTTTCACAAAGGTTTTCATCTTTTCGTAAACAGTTCGAGAAATCATGCCAAACACATAAGAATGCACAATTATGATATCAAGTACAAGCAATTTCAATCATATAACCTTGATCTTCCAAGATATCATTGAGTCCCGGCCCATAGAAGGACCAATGGGTCTTAGCAACAAATGGAATCAGTTTAATAATACATGTGAGGCACACGAGAACATACAATTGATCCGAACAAATACGCAAATTCAATCATGCAACCTTGTTTTTCTAAGATATCATCGCGTCCTAACCCGTAGGAGGACCAATGGGTCTTAGCAAGAAAAAGGATCAATAGTTTTTAGGGCCGAGATATACCGAAAAACCGAAGGTCCCGTCACTTCCTCGTTAAATATTGATTTTGAGGGTTGAGATATACCGGAAAGCGGAGATCCAGTCACTTCCTCATTAAATAATGATTTTACCACCATGCAATCACAACTCAAACGCATTCACAATTATTAACGACACAATGCATAATCATAGAAGCATCTTGTATATATATACGACATTGGCAATACCATAGTGAATAACAAGTCACATTTGAATACAAATATTATACTTATAAGTAGCAAGTCTAGAAGTTATATTCGTGCACAAACTAATAGCATAGGTTACAGTAACACATAGTCATCATGCATTTGCCACATTTGTAATGCCACAATCAACTCCATGAAATGTTTATTGATCATTCTCGAGACATGACATAAAAAAATGCCACAAAACCATAATTAAATTCTACTATGATAAACTAGGGTTCGATATGGTTCCAACGCATCCAACCGTGCCTCAATCCGACAACGGTCGTTTCTGAAATCACTGAAACAAGTTCGACGCACGAAGAAGTCCTATGCTCCTACATTAGCCTATCTTAGGAGGTCACTTTTCCTACTTTCACAAACTCCAATTAATCTTATTTTGGCTTAGAATCGAATCTTATCGAAAGTAGATAGTTCTACAATTAAATGAAACTCAATTCGGAGTTGAATTGAGTGAGATATGGCCTTCAAAAAATCACTGCGCAAGTTTGTCAAAAATCCGGTCGAGTAAATCCGGTTGAGTAACTCGATTGGATCCACTCTTCTGGATGGAGGTCCGAGAACACGAAAACATAGCATTTTTGCTCTTTTTTGCTTGCTATCTTGCCTCCAACTCAACCAAACCTTTTGCACACTCAAAGAGGTCTTCTAGGCAACACTCTTAAGCTCAAGATCAACACCATAACATTCTCAAATCAAACAACAACCCAAGAACACTTAAAAAATTCTCAAAAACCTCAAGAACACCTACTAAGCATCAATGTGCTTGGCTTCTAATTCCTACCTTACCCACAAGTTAAACTAGCTCTATTCAAGCAAGAATCACCACGCAACTCATAAATTCCAACCCGTTAGATCAAGCCCTAGCTCAATATACAAGATAAGCCTCAAACCTTGCAATAAATCCACACATATTCATTATCAAACATATTCATAATCAATATCATGTTCAATACACAATTAAAACTCATCAATCAAGCATAATATGCCTTTGTAAACTTCCCTCACTTTAGCTTTGTGATTGAATGCAAGAAATGATGCTAGGAAGCTTGAAGATGACTTGAAATGTTATCCCTCTTCCTTCTCCTTCCCTTTTCTTTCTTCTTTCTCTCATTTCTATGGTTGAAAATCTGAGTATGTGTTGTGTGTGTGTCGTTTGGGTGTGTGTTGAGAGTGTGAGTATGTATTGGTGTGTGTTTGTGTGTGGAAGTATTTTAGTATGTGTATGTGGTGTAGTGTGTGTTTTGATTGTGCATGAATAGTATTAAGATATTTGTTATTTTACTTTAGGACAAGAGTGCCCCTCAACTATCTTATGTATTACTAGTTTGTCATTCTAGTGTTAATTTTAATTGTTTTAGTTTTAGTTTAGTTACTCTAACTAGCTATTGAACTAGATAGGTTATAATTATTAGCTACGCTATATTAATTACCCAAATGCACGTTAACTAATGCAGTGCACGTAAATCGAGATAAATGCACGTTAAATTATGTAAATATACATTAATTGATATAAATGCATATTAAATGATGCTAAATTATATGAAATGTTATAAAATGCATATGGGCTCTATACTGGCTCAGTACGGGGTCTCACATCCTCCCCTCCTTAATAGAATTGCGCCCTTGCAATTCCTTCTTTATTCTAAGTCTATCAGAGCTCAATCATCAAAGAAAATCCTCAACATATGGCACATGATTTCACTTACTAGAGGAAGTGTTACTTCACTGCAAAGACATTCTCTAATCATTGTAATAATAACTCAATCATCAACCTACAAGAATACTTCTAATACCATAAAGCGGAAGTAGTTTCTACATTTATCAAATTGCCTCAAAATAGCTGTCCAAGCTTTCGAAACCTATTACCTTTAAATGTTACTCAAGTGTAGCTTAGTATTTCTAGCATATATATATATGTCTAACTTAATCAATTACTTAAGCCAAGAACCCATTCATCACCTCTTCAGTTGAACCTTACTTGATTATCATTTCGCTAAGTTTCACCCCTTTGACATGCTTCCTTACTTATATCCTTAGGAGAACAAGCACTAAATTCTCCCTAATCATAGCACTTCTGCCCTTTTTAAAACCAAGAGAAGAATCTCCTATACGCCAAGAACACAGAGTTCATCAAAATACCATCTAACACCAAGAGGTTTGAACTTTTATTCTTATCTTGTCACACATTTAAATTACATATAAAGCTAGTAAGATACCTCACCTAACTAGGATTCTCAACCCTTTAGCACAATATAACGCTAAAATTCCCCAAGTAGCGTCTTCAATAACACATATATCGTAATCTATAAGCCATTATAGCACCATTATAGGTTACAATACCCAAGGCTAGCACCTAATGGTTGGGGTTTCATTTACGTCCAATTCACGTATATTACTTCATGTCTATTATCCATCAAGATGTCCTAGCACTGGTAACACCTTGGTAACCGTATATGAGAATCCTGACCAAGGATATATGTAGACCTCATATTCAATAATCACCCCGTTGTACTTAACTTGTACCCCTAGTTACTCTTGCAACACTAAATATGCTAATGGTTCAAGACTTAATCATTTTATAACTAACACAACCCAATTGTATAATACATATTTTAGCCTAAGTATACTATATAAACTCTTCCTTTAACAACATTCCAACTCTTTAGACACATACATTCTTACTTAGCATCCTATAAACTAATGCCTCAAGTAGGTTGGTAGTCATCAAGATTTATAACTCACCCTTAAACATTATAATCCTTACAATTACACATATATACTATCCACATAATAATAATTCAACTTTTATATATTGGGTAACATTAGACTACCGTTTGGAATTTCAATGCCTAGATGCAAGGTCGAAATCTTAAAACTAACTTAACAGAGTTATACCCTGAGGCGAAACAAGAATTACAGGAGAAATACATAGCAAGAGGGAAATTCATCATTTACCTCATCAAAGTTCCAACTCTCCATGAACTTAAATCCATCAGAGTCCTAGATTATTCTCACCATCCGCTACACATAATCATTAAGGAATTAAACTCTCAATCATATCTCTATATAACCATAAAGTCACCACCCTGTGCACAACTGATGTTAACTATAAGGGTCAAGATTAATCTTACCGACATTTTATTAATCTCCCAAGGATCCACAAGGTTTAACGTAACTTAATCCAATCTAAACCTTATAGTCCATAGATAAATCTATAAGTGACCTTTAAAGATAGAACATCTCCAAATATATCTCAACCATTATTAGTTATTATAAGTACCCCAAGATCGGAACTTACGATCCACACAATGTCAAGGTCATTCTCGTAATCTTTTCCATTAACCAAAATAAGTAACTCGGTATATCAAATTACCTACTTCCTACGTCATATGAGAATGCCACTTTATTTGTTCCTTTAGGTGGTCCCAATATCACCATCTACTCCTACTAAGTCGAACTACTTAAATGCACCTATGTACATGTATAATTCATCTCCAATATTGCTCAAGCCATTAAATCAACTTAGTCCGAAAGAAATCAACTTACATGGTCTACCCAATATCCAAACATTAATCTCACACTCAAACTCTATGAAAAGCTTAGTCATTCGCAAAACTAAGTACTCGTCTTAAGCATCACATTTATCTAGTCCTATGGATCATTGCCTATTGTTCTAGCCATTTATGACCTTAAGAGATTAGTACAAGTCAACTCACAAATGCAAATGTTATAATCATACCCGACATATATATTTCATATAAGCAAGAAGCAGTTATGTCATGGAAGTCACATAAGATTCACACAAGCACATATAGCACTTAAGTTTATGTAAGCATATCAAACACATAAGTCCACGTAAGCATACATAGACTTCCAAGCATGGTCCTATCCTAGGTCCTCTACCCGCATACCAGGGGTTTTACGCCCAGCTTGTGCCTAGCTAACTAGTTAAGCTCTGATACCACTTAAATGTGTCACGCCCCGACCCCGACCCATCGCTAGGCTAAGAGCGAAATATGACATTCGTAACCTTTATTCCGGAGATTAACAACTTAAACTTTAAAACATGTGGATAATAATTTAATAACATGTACATCTATTAAAATATCACAAGAAGTTACCGAAAGACCTCTAACATTCTCCAAAGTAATCGGCCTTAAAGGTTTATATCACCCTATTACATAATTACAAGACTTGAATTCATACATTCTATCATCCTAACTTAGGTCTCATAAGATTAATAATCTAACTTAACTAGGTGTCTAATAACTCAAAAGAATATTACAACATAATCAGTTGAACAATTTACAAAATTATCTTTTCCCAATAAGAAGTTTATCTTCATAGGCAAGCACGTAGATCAACTAGGGTAGAGATCTATCACAACACATCAATACAGCTTGCAACCACATGGGAGCTTGCTCGGGCTAATCATCACCTGAAATTGTTAGAAAGAGGGGTGAGCTAGATCCTCGCATATAGCTCAGTGAGGAGAAAAACAAGGAAGGGTTTTCCCAAAGGTTTTCATCTTTTCGTAAACAGTTCGAGAAATCATGCCAAACACATAAGAATGCACAATTATCATATCAAGTACAAGCAATTTCAATCATGTAACCTTGCTCTTCCAATATATCATTGAGTCCTGACCCATAGGAGGACCAATGGATCTTAGCAAGAGATGGAATCAGTTTAATAATACATGTGAGGCACACGAGAACTTACAATTGATCCCAACAAATACGCAAATTCAATCATGCAACCTTGCTCTTCTAAGATATTATTGCGTCCCGACCCGTAGGAGGACCGGTGGGTCTTAGCAAGAGAGAGGATCAATAGTTTTTAGGGTCGAGATATACCAGAAAGCCAGAGGTCCCATCACTTCCTCATTAAATAATGATTTTACCACCATGCAATCACAACTCAAACGCGTTCACAATTATTAACGACGCAATGCACAATCATAGAAGTATCTTGTGTATATATACGACATTGGCAATGCCATAGTGAATAACAAGTCACATTCGAATACAAATATTATACTTAGAAGTAGCAAGTCTAGAAGTTATATTCGTGCACAAACTAATAGCATAGGTTACAGTAACACATAGTCATTATGCATTTGCCACATTTGTAATGCCACAATCAACTCCATGAAATATTTATTGATCATTCTCGAGACATGACATAAAAAAATGCCACAAAACCATAATTAAATTCTACTATGATAAACTAGGGTTCGATATGGTTCCAACGCATCCGACCGTGCCTCAATCCGACATCGATCGCTTCCGGAATCACTAAAACAAGTTCGACGCACGAAGAAATCCAATGCTCCTACATTAGCCTATCTTAGAAGGTCAATTTTCCTACTTTTCTAAACTCCAATTAATCTTATTTTGGCTTAGAATCGAATATTATCGAAATTAGATAGTTCTAGAATCAAACAAAACTTAATTCAAAGTTGAATTGAATGAGATATGGCCTTCAAAAAATCACTGCACAAGTTTGTCAAAAATCTGGTCGAGTAAATCCGATAGAGTTGTCACGCCCCTACCCGACCCCGCAAAAGGCCAAGTCCGGACTCGACACACGGACGGAGTCTCATCTTTACCGTGGATGATCCGAAAACCCTACATTCAATGGAATATACGTGGAAACCACAACATACATCTATAACAAAACAATTCCTTTTGAAAACATACATCCTTTTATTAACCAACTTTATAAAACCCAAAATGTCATGCATACTACAAAGGTACTTGTGCCACTAAGCTGTTAAACCATTAGCATGCAGTTCTTTACTAGATACTCAAGTACTGCTTTACAACTTTTCAACGTTTCAGCTTATACAACATAAGACCATAGAGGCCTCAAAATAGAAAATATATACAAGGCTACAAGCCTCAAAATAAAGCGATAACCAAGCAATATACACATTAGGCATGGCCCGCACAAAAGTCTGGCAACTAACCGCCAGCTAAGCAAAGAAAGTGCTATCAAGGAAACACCTCTACTTGCTCCTCCTCATCCTCTACCACCTCAATAGGAACAACTTCAACTACTCCTGTAAAATATAGTATAGAAAGGGATGAGCAAAAACTATTGCTCAACGAGGGTTAATTGGTCTTAAGGACGGAGGTGAGAGATGAATGCAATGCAAATAGTCAAGTAGATCAATCAATTAACATTTAGAGATACAAGCTAAGCCAACAATACATCAAGACAAGCATTAAGGCTATAATCACTCAATTAAATGATACAATTCACTTTCCACAAGCAACTTCAATTCACGAATCCGATGACGACGCACCGGCCCAACCACCTTATAACTTCAGTTTGGAATACCCCGGAAGCATCCAATCAATTCCACGACCCAAATCTCCCTGGGAGACAACCCAAGCAAGAAAGGGAATAGGGCACGGGGCTAGAGCAACCAACCTTGGCAACCCGAGGCTACCCAGAGAGGCCCATCACACTCGCCCCTGACTCTATGAATGCAATACATTATACAATGCAACAATCGAACGATATAGCCACACGTGGGAGAATAACAAAGTAGGTTACTCTTGCACGTAATAACAACAGTTGATAAATATTTCAATCACAATCAACTACAACAAGTATAATAAGTGACATTAAGCATTCTAAAAGTCAAAACATCATAAAAACCAACAAAATCACACAACGTCCCCAACTTTCAGAATGCTACTACTTCCAAACGAGCCACGAGTTTTGGAAACCGACTTCACCACTCATCCTAGGACATCATAAGGCACACCTAGAAGCAATAAAACCCTACTTTACCCTAGAATTCCCGCAAAGCCCCGATTTTTCCCTTTGCTCGTTTGAACTACAACTACCCCAACCAAACACCCAACCAACGCCATAACCGCACCAAAAGTGCTTCTATGGCTTCCCGAGACAATGCCATCACGTAAAACGAGAAAACATTAAACTCGACACCTAACTAAAATACTAAAATTAAAACATTAAATACTAGTTTTCACTATTTGCTAAGGACTAGAAATAATTTCCTAACTATCGCTCTCGAAATGCAATGCACTTTGCAACGATAAACGAATAACATTTAAATATCAAAGAATTTAAGAAAAATATAATTTTCAAAAAGAAACAGAAAAATTTCATGTTCCGGGCTCGGGTATTATACCCTCTTCCCCTTAAAACAATTACGTCCATGCAATTCTTATCTGATCAACAAACAACTCCGGATACTGACTCTTAACCTGGTCCTCTCTCTCCCAAGTTGCCTCCTTAAACCTGTGATGATTCCACAAAACCTTTACTATCGGAATACTCTTCTTGGGAAGCTCCTGAACTTTTCGATCCACAATTTGAATTGGTCTTTCCTCATAAGTTAACTTCTCCTCAATCTGCAAAGGTTCTAGTTCAAGTACATGTGAAGGATTTGTATGATATTTCCTTAGCATTGACACGTGGAACATATCGTGCAGTCTCGATACCTGGGACTAAGTTTCCCGCTTTTACCGTGCCGAATCAGCCCCTTTCGAGGAGAAATCTTAAGGAACACCTGATCTCCCAAAGCAAACTCAAGATCCCGATGGTGCTTGTCAGCGTAACTTTTCTGACGACTCTAAGCGATAAGCATACGCTAGCGAATAAGGTGAACATTATCCACCATCTTAATTATCTCAGGTAACACAGTCGGATCAACTGTTCTCATCTCTCCAACCTCTTCCCAGTATAATGGGGATCTGTATTTACAACCATACAACGCCTTGTAGGGAGCCATACCTATAGTAGATTGGTAACTATTATTGTAGGCGAACTCCGCTAAAGGTAAAAACTTATCCCAATTCTTCCCAAAGTCCAACACACATGCCCGAAGCATGTCTTCCAAGATCCTGATAGTTCTTTCAGACTAGCCATCAGTCTGTGGATGGTATGCAGTACTGAAGCTCAATTTAGTTCCCATGGCCTCTTGTAACTTCTGCAAAAAATGAGATCTAAATCTGGGATCTCTATTTGACACTATACTCAATGACACGCCATGAAGTCTCACAATATTAGCAATGTAAAGCTCAGCTAGTTTATCAAGGCTATCATGTTTGTTCACGGAAATAAAATGTGAAACCTTAGTCAATCGGTCCACAACAACCCAAACAGAATCACACCCCCTCGGAGATCTCGAAAAATCAGTAACAAGATCCATTGTTATATGTACCCATTTCCATTGCGGAATCGACAATGGTTGTAGAAGCGCGGCTAGCCTCTGATGCTCAGCTTTAACCCTCTAGCAAGTCAAACACCTGGATACATACCCAACAATCTCCCTCTTCATATTGTTCCACCAAAAGTGTTGTTCTAGATCTCTATATATTTTAGTACTGCCTCGGTGAATTGTATATCTTGAATTATGTGCCTCAGACAGAATCTCATTCTTCAAAGTCAGATCACCAGGAACACATACCCTGTCCCTGTATCTGAAGATACCATCTGCATGTAATTTAAACTCCGACTCTTCCCCTTTTGCTTTTTCTTGGATTTTCAAGATCTGATGATCAGTTTTTTTAGCCTCTCTGATTTGTATTAATAATCCCGATTGAATTTGCAAACTAGTAAACCGAATCCCAGTTTCAGTAGCTTCTGGCTTCCACGAACAAATTTCCTCCAAAGTCTCATAATCCTTGATAGTTAGACTTACAACAGTAGCCTTTCGGCTCAAAGCATCTGCAACAATATTGGCCTTACCTCGCACATAGTTTATAGAACAATTATAGCCACTTAATAGCTCTAGCCATCTTCGCTGCCTCATATTCAAATATTTTTGTGAAAACAAGTATTTAAGACTCTTGTGATTAGTAAAAATTTTAAATATGCTACCCCACAAGTAATAACGCCACTTCTTTAAAGCAAACACCACTGCGGCTAACTCCAAATCATGAGTAGGGTAATTGACTTCATATGGTTTCAACTTTCTAGAAGCATAGGCAATCACCTTACCATTCTGCATTAAAACACAGCCCAAACTTTCTTTAGACGCATCACTGTAGACAACAAAGTTTTCTGCACCCTTAGGTAAAGCTAGTATAGGAACTGTAGTTAATATCTTCTTCAATTCTTGGAAACTAGATTCACATTTAGCATCCCAATTGTAGCCAACTTTCTTTCGAGTCAACTGGTTCAAAGGCCCAGAAATTTTGGAAAAGTCTTTGACAAACCTCCGATAGTAATTTGCTAATCCTAGAAAGCTACGGATCTCTGACACTGTTTCAGGTCTCTTCCAAGACGAAACAACTTCAATCTTAGCTGGGTCTACTAAAACTCCTTGATGTGAAATGATATGACCTAGAAAAGATATTTGATTCAACCAGAATTTGTACTTGCTGAATTTAGCAAAAAAACTTGTTTTCTTGCAAAGTCTGTAGCACAATCTTTAAATGTTGTTCATGTTCAGCCTCATCCATAGAGTATACTAAAATGTCGTCAATAAAGATTACGAAAAATCGATCAAGATAAGGTTGAAAGACCCTCTGCATTAAGTCCATGAATGCGGCTGGTGCATTCGTCAACCCAAATGGTAACACAACAAATTCATAGGGACAATATCTAGTCCTGAATGCTGTTTTAGGTACATCATCACTCCGAATCCTAAGTTGATAGTAATCTTGCCTCAAGTCAAATTTCGAGTAAACACTCGTACCCTGTAGTTTGTCAAACAATTCTTCAATCAACGGCAAGGGGTATTTGTTCTTAATCATAACTTGATTAAGTCCCCTATAGTCAATGCATAACCGTAGAGTGCCATCTTTCTTTCTCACAAACAATACAAGCGCACCCCACGGCGAAGGACTAGGTTGTACAAACCCTTTCTCAAACAAGCTCTGAAGCTGAATTTTTAATTCCTGAAGTTCAGCCGGTGCCATTCTATAAGGAGTTCTAGAAATTGGCGCAGTGCCCGGCATTAGGTCAATCACAAACTCAATCTCCCTATCTGGTGGTAAACCCGGTAATTCCTCGGGAAATACACCAGGGAAGTCTTTAACAATTGGAACCTCGTTCAAATTCAACTTATTAGTAGGTTGATTGATTAGATAAGCTAAGTAAGTTTCACAGCCTTTATTCAACAATTTGGAAGCCTTGATTGATGATAAAAGGGGCGTTTTGGCAGCTCTATGGTTCCCAACAATCTTAAGCACTGGTTGGTCAAGAATACGTAGATAAACAATTTTTGTTCTACAATCCAACTATGCATAGTATTTCCCCAACCAGTCCATTCCCAAAATGATTTCAAAGTCACGAAAGGGCAATATGATTAAATCAAGAAATTTATGGTCCTCAATGCATATATCACAAGATTTGCAAATAGACTCAGTAACAAATTTTACGCCCAAAGGTGTACTAACTTCAACTTTATGTGGCAGTTTATCAATGATAACATTCACAGATCGTGCACATGCAGGAGTTATAAACGAATGAGTAACTCCGGGATCAATCAAAACTTTAATTGGCTGAGTATTGAGAAGAAAGGTACCTTTCACTATTGTTGTGGTATCGGGTAACTCCTCCGCATCAAGAACATAGGCCCTAGCCTGAACCCTCTGTGTTGGACCTGCACTTACAACTCTGTTCTGTACACCCTGGCCTCCAGTACGACCCTAAACATTCTTAAACTTAGGGCAATCTTTCACCCTATGCTGATCGCTCCCACAGCCAGTGCACTTACCACTCTTCCTCCAGCAATTAGCTTTAATATGCCCCGATCGATTACAAAAGTTACACTGCTGATTTTGCCTTACAACAGTATTTCCCGTAGATGCCGGGGCTCTGGCAGTGGTAGGAATTGTACCTCCCTACTAGGGTCTAGTCATAGCTGGTCTCTTCTGAATCTGATACTGATGATACGGACGCTGTTGAGGAACCTGAACAAAAGTCTGATACTGCCTCTACTGACTCTGGCTGCTCTGGCCTAAGTACTGTTTCTTACTCGGTTGACTACTCTCAGCTATCATCTCTGACTTTCGTTTCTCAAACTTCGAGGCTGCTTGGAATGCCTTGGGATAAATAGCATAAGTCTGCCCAGTCAAATGCAGCTGTATATCCATTCTCAGCCCACGAACAAACCTGCTAATCATCTTCCTAGCCGGCTGCACCAACTCAGGCATATACCTCGACAATCTGACAAATCTGGCCTCATACTGTACGACAGTCATATTTCTCTGCTTCAGGCTCACAAATTCCTCTTCCCGCCTTTCCCTAGCCATCTCGAGAATATACTTATCCCGAAACTCACTCACGAAGTCATCCCACAAATGCGGAATATCCTCACAGTCCCACCTTAACCTAACAGTGTTCCACCACTATTCTGCGTCACCCTCAAACAAGAATACTGCATATGATATCTTTGCCTCGTCAGTGTACCTCAAAGAAGCATAAATCTTCTCAACACGGTTAAGCCATTTCTCGGCTGCCTCGTCATCCGGCTCTCCGAAGAACTTACCCGGCTCGTGCCTAAGGAATTTATCCAACTGATTGTTCTCAGCCCTATACCCCTATCTACCAGGATTAACTTGACTTCCCTGGGGATTATTATTCCTTTCCTGCCTCTGTTCATGCAGTACCTAAGTAATCCGGTCAACTGCAGCGGTCATTGTAGCCATAAACTATTCAGGCATATGTTGCTGACCCTGTTCTACTGCTTCTTCCTCTGCCTCTGCTTCTTGACCTCGAGTACTATGACGTGGCGGCATAGTAACAACTTACAACAACTGGTAACATATAAAAGCAGTTTATAGACAGAAATATAACACATAAGATTAGATAACACTCAAGTCAATAACAATCAAATATCCTATCATACAATTCACATAACACGAGATTGACATGTCAAACTAGTTCACTTAAACACATAAAGACTCTAAGTTCACATAATCATACTATAACATTTTTCACTTAACAATCACACAATAACACTTTATCATTTTAGACCTTTACCCCACAGACCGAGAAACATATCCCGGCTCATGCAATACTATCATGCTCTGATACCACCTAAGGTGTCACGCCTCGACCCGACCCCGTAAAAGGCCAAGTCCGGACCCGACACACGGACAGAGTCTCCTCTGTACCGTGGATGATCCGAAAACCCTACATTCAATGGAATATACGCGGAAACCACAACATACATCTATAACAAAACAATTCCCTTTGAAAACATATATCCTTTCATTAACCAACTTTATAAAACCCAAAATGTCATGCATACTACACAGGTACTCGTGCCACTAAGCTGTTAAACCATTAACATGCAGTTCTTTACTAGAGACTCGAGTACAGCTTTACAACTTTTCAACCTTTCAGCTTATACAACATAAGACCATAGAGGCCTCAAAATAGAAAATACATACAAGGCTACAAGCCTCAAAATAAAGCGATAACCAAGCGATATATACATCAGGCATGGCCTGCACAAAAGTCTGGCAACCAACCACCAGCTAAGCAAAGAAAGTGCTATCAAGGAAACACCTCCACTTGTTCCTCCTCCTTTTCTACCACCTCAATAGGAACAACCTCAACTACTCCTCTAAAATATAGTATAGAAAGGGATGAGCAAAAACTATTGCTTAGCAAGGGTTAATTGGTCTCAAGGACGGAGATGAGAGATGAATGCAATGCAAATAGTCAAGTTGATCAATCAATTAATATTTAGAGATACAAGCTAAGCCAACAATATATCAAGACAAGCATTAAGGCTATAATCACTCAATTAAATGATACAATTCACTTTCCACAAGCAACTTCAATTCATGAATCCGATGACGACGCGCTGACCCAACCACCTTATAACTTCAGTTTGGAATACCCCGGAAGCATCCAATCAATTCTACGACCCAAATCTCCCTAGGAGGCAACCCAAGCAAGAAAGGGAATAGGACACGAAGCTAGGGCAACCAACCTTGGCAATTCGAGGCTACCCAGAGAGGCTCATCACACCCGCCCCTGACTCTATGAATGCAATACATTATACAATGCAACAATCGAGCGATATACTCACACGTGAGAGAATAACAAAGTATGTTACTCTCGTACGCAATAACAACAGTTGATAAACATTTTAAATACAATCAACTACAACAAGTATAATAAGTGACATTAAGCATTCTAAAAGTCAAAACATCATAAAAACCAACAAAATCACACAACGGCCCCAACTTTCAAAATGCTACTACTTCCAAACGAGCCACGAGTTTTGGAAACCAACTTCACCACTCATCCTAGGACACCATAAGGCACACCTAGAAGCAATAAAACCCTACTTTACCCTAGAATTCCTGCAAAGCCCCGATTTCCCCCTTTGCTCGTTTGAACTACAACTACCCCAACCAAACACCCAACCAACGCCATAACCGCACCAAAAGTGCTTCCATGGCCTCCCGAGACAATGCTATCACGCAAAACGAGAAAATATTAAACTCGACTGAAATGACCCCATCATTACACAATCCAATTAAACCATACATTTAAGCATTCTAGCATATCTAGCATATTTCCACATCAACAGAACGTAAAATGGAGCAACTTTTACGAAACGGGGATTTACTATTCATAATTTACTATTCCATTGTCAATTTAAATTGCAATAGCTATATTCAACTGTAGAAAATGCTACAAATACATGTTCTACAATCATCAAGGAACATTTTTTAAGCAACAAAACAGATAAAATAACAATCTACGGCTAAATCACAAAAATTAAAGTTTAGACACAATAAATTCAAATGCGCAAATAACGATGCATCACTTACCTTAGACGCTACTAGGTGCTAGGAAAACCACGTTGGAAGCCTTGGAAACGATCTCGTGCAAGCCCTCGCGAAGAATCAAAGATTTGAGTGAAAATATATTTTTTTTTCCCTTGGACCTCTCGGCTTCCCCTTTGTTTTTTTTTAGCTTTTGTGTTGTTTTTTGAATGTATTATGCTTATTTAAAAGATGACAAAAAGGTCAAAAGTCAAGGTCCTTGGTCAAAGTTTACTTAAGTTGGTCAAAGTAGACTACTTTATGCATTTTAAACTTAAAACAAGACAATAAACTATAGTTTCACTCAACACCCAACTAAAATACTAAAATTAAAATATTAAATACCAGTTTTCACTATTTATTGAGGACTAGAAATCATTTCCTAACTATCGCTCTCGAAATGCAATGCACTATGCGACGATAAATGAATAACATTTAAATATCTAAGAATTTAAGAAAAATATAATTTTCAGAAAAAGAAACAGAAAAATTTCATGTTCCGGGCTCGGGTATTACACGAGTAACTCGACCGGATCCACTCTTCCGGATGAGTGGCAGTGAGCATCCGGACGAGTAAATCCAGTCGAGTAACTCGACCAGATCTACTCTTCCGGATGGAGGTCCGAGAACACGAAAACATGTCATTTTTGCTCTTTTTTGCTTGCTATCTTGCCTCCAACTCAACCAAACCTTTTGTACACTCAAAGAGGTCATATAGGCAACATTATTAAGCTCAAGAACAACACCATAACATTCTCAAATCAAATAACAACCCAAGAACACTTCAAGAATTCTCAAAAATCTCAAGAACACCAAGAACACCTACTAAGCATCAATGTGCTTGGCTTTTAATTCCTACCTTACCCATAAGTTAAACTAGTTCTATTCAAGCAAGAATCACCACACAACTCATAAATTTCAACCCGTTAGATCAAGCCCTAGCTCAATATACAAGATAAGCCTCAAACCTTGCAATAAATCCACACATATTCATTATCAAACATATTCATAACCAATATCATGTTCAATACACAATTAAAACTCATCAATCAAGCATAATATGCCTTTGTAAAACATTTATAAAAGTTTCCTCACTTTAGCTTTGTGATTGAATGCAAGAAATGGTGCTAGGAAGCTTGAAGATGACTTGAAATGCCTTCCCTTTTTCCTTCTCCTTCCCTTTTCTTTCTTCTTTCTCTCCTTTCTATGGTTGAAAATCTGAGTGTGTATTGTGTGTATGTCATTTGGGTGTGTGTTGAGTGGGTGAGTGTTTATTAGTGTGTGTTTGTGTGTTGTAGTGTTTTAATGTGTGTATGTGGTGTAGTGTGTGTTTTGATTATGCATGAATAGTGTTAGGATATTTCTTATTTTACTTTAGAACAAGAGTGCCCCTCAACTATCTTATGTATTAATAGTTTGCTATTCTAGTGTTAATTTTAATTGTTTTAGTTCTAGTTTAGTTACTCTAACTAGCTATTGAACTAGATAGGTTATAATTATTAGCTACGCTATATTAATTACCCAAATGCACATTAACCAATGTAATGCACGTAAATCGAGACAAATGCACGTTAAATGATGTAAATATACATTAATTGATATAATTGCATATTAAATGATGCTAAATTATATGAAATGTTATAAAATGCATATGGACTCTATACTGTCTCGGTACAGGGTCTCACAGCGCTGGTTTCCTAAATAATTTTTGTCTCAAGGACATGTCATTGCCACATGTCATCAAACCATTGGATGACTAGAGCCACTGTCATCATACAATTAGAGTAAATTATTGCCACACCATTGAGTCAAAAATAAAAACGTAAAAATGAAAAAGAAAAAGGAAAACAAGAAAAGAGAAAATAAAAATTAAATAAAGGACAATGGCGTCAGCTTGCCTTTGTTGTTAATGAATATTAACGGAGTTTTAGATTAGGGAGAATGCAACATTTAGTATAACACAGGGGGGTATTTATCACTTTTTAAAACACAGGATTTATTGTGCAAGTTTTATATAACACAAGGGGATATCATACATTTTACTCGATAATGAAATAAAGTTAGTAGCAAAACAGTTATCACTACTTCTCAAATATAAGACGGTTATCGAAAGTTATTATTATAGCCCAAACTATAAGTGATTCGATTAGTACAAAGAAAATTATCCAATTTCATGGCATAACCTATCTCACTAAGCATAAATCATCTTTTAAGAACTCTTTACACCCACATAGTTAATCTAAGGATTGAACTGAACATGAAGTGGCAAAGATTGTCTTCTATGGTAAAATGTATTTCAATTTATTATTTAATTCTCAACTAAGCCTAGATTAAGTTCTTACTTATAAATTTATAATATAGAAGACCCTTACACAAAATAAAATTCTTGAATGAAGAAAGACATTGCATCAATCACACACATGTCAACTACGAACTATCAATAAAACAAAAAGTATGAGTCAATAGATTAATCCAAATCCAAGCATCATCTATTAGGCATCCCTCACGACACTATCGCCTCTATTCTAAGGTTTAGTGTGCAATAGACATTACAAAATAAAAACCATGGATAAGAAAAATAAAGGTAGGGAAATAAAATTCTTGTTCAATCATGCTTAGCTTGTGATATTGTTGAGTTCGTTCAAGTTCAACTTATATATGTGATAAGATTAAAAAGATTAGGCTTTATGCTAAAGATGTAAGCATATATATGAACATATAAATTCCAGTATACATGATTTTACAGCACAATTTTTGAATATACGTAGCAACGGAATACATACTTGTTTGAGCCATAATTAAAAGCAACTTGTAATCGTTACCCGATCACTGACGTAGGTCTTCCTCTTCCTTGCTCTATCCAGGAACAACTAACGTTTATGGAAACAATTAGTTTAAGGTTAGAGCAGGAGAGGGGACCTAACCATATATTTATAATTATTCTAACGGGCCCTCCCATAAAAGGCTTAGTTAGAATATAAGGCCTACACACAATTAATCGTATATAGATTTATGAGGTGGGTTTAAAAGCAATATGATCACAACCCAATCTCTATGAATCAGATATTTAGCTTATTTTATAAAATCAAAAGTAATTAACGATAGCCCACTTAAGAGAAATATTCCAACAGGTTCCCACTTGGCCAACGTTAATTGTTTTGTTTATTTCTAAAAAATATTTTCAAAACATTTATTAGGCTGAATAAGTAAACTTAATGTGGCCACAATTTTGAAAACATTTATTTATAAAACAACACCTCGAACACAGTCCTGTCCAACAAGATTATCAAATATCGAATCATGGCGATTGTAGTGTTCCATATTGACACAGGACCTTCCATGGTTACAAATGCCAACAACCTTATTGACATGGATTAATATACGGCAGTGTAGAAAGAAAGCAGCACCAACATGTGATCAAATGTGATTTTTCTTTGTCAGTCCTCAACATGATTTTCCCAAAATTGGTGGTCGAAAATGCCAAGGAAATCAACCATTCATATCCTCCCAAATGGCAATCAATAGGCCAGAGGAAAGAATGCATATCTCCGATCAAAATAGTGTCCTTATGGAGATATTCAAACTCAATAGATGGTCTTATCAATATGGACACCAAACCAAGACCATTAAACACACATATGAGTATTCACAGAATAATCATTCATGTCATAAAAAACCATAAAATAATATGTTATTGCACGGATACATCAAAAGTGTGAAACAAAATATCATAATAACGGGAATATCCAACAGTACATGAAAATGAAATCTCCTACTAATCAATAGCATCAAAAGATTGCAGAATACCCATATTTCCAACATGTTTCAAAGAAACTAATGGTCTAAGACCCTTTGTTAAGGGGTCAGCTAACATGGCATCAATGACTATTTGCTCTATCTGAATGTCACCTTTCTTGACAAAATCTCTGACTACCAAGAACTTGATATCCATGTGCTTACAAGCTCCAGTGCCCTTATTATTCCTTGAGAATAAAACTACAGCTCTATTATCACAATAGATCTTAATGGATCTAGTAATGGAATCCATAATCCTCAAGCCAGATATCATATTCTTGAGCCAAATAACACGAGAAGATGCTTCATAACAAGCTACATATTCCGCTTACATAGTGGAAGATCAAGTAAGTTATTGCTTTGCACTCTTCCAAGATACAGCCCCTCCAGCCAACATAAAGATATATCCAGAAGTGGACTTTCGATCATTTGGACACCCAGCATAGTCAGAATCGAAATACTCAACTAACTCAAGATGGTCCACTCTGTGGTAAACCAACATGTAATCTTTGGTCTTTTGTAAGTACCTCATCACCTTCTTAGCAGCAACCCAATTATCCCTTCCAGGATTTATCTGATATAGACCAAGAACTCCCACTACAAAAGCGATATCAGGCCTAGTACACACTTGAGCATATATCAAGCTCCCAACAACACTAGCATAAAGTACATCTTTCATGGACTGCTTCTCAATATCATTTTGAGGACATTGTTTCAAACTAAGTTGATCACCTTTTACAACAAGGGCATCATAAGGCCTATAGTTCTACATATTAAACCATTTAAGAACTCGATCAATATAAGCCTTTTGGGATAAACCCAAAAACCCATGAGACCTATCTCGATGTATTTGAATGCCAAGAACGAAAGAGGCCTCTCCAAGATCTTTCATATCAAAAGTCTTGGACAAATATTGTTTTGTCTCATAAAGCATACCCAAGTCATTTGTTGCAAGCAAAATATCATCATCATGTAATATTAAGAAAATAAATTTGCTCCCACTGACCTTGAGGTATATGCACTGATCAACTTTATTTTCTTCAAAACCATATGAAGTCATTTTTTCATCAAATTTCAAATACCATTGCCTTGAGGCCTGCTTTAACCCATAGATAGATTTTTTAAATTTACAAACTATGTTCTCCTTACCAGTGACAACAAACCCCTCAGGTTGTTTCATATAGACTTCTTCATAGAGATCACCATTTAGGAAAACAATTTTTACATCTATCTGATGTAACTCCAAGTCAAAATGTGCCACAAGGGCCATTATAACCCTAAAGGAATATTTAGTGGAAACAGGTGAAAAGGTTTCATTATAGTCGATCCCTTCTCTTTAGGTAAAGCCTTTAGCAACCCATCTCGCCTTGAACCTCTCAATCTTTCTAGAAGGATCTCTCTTGGTCTTAAATACCCATTTGTAACCAATAGGCTTATGACCTTTAGGAAGATCAACAAGTTCCCAAACTCCATTATCCATCATAGACTATATTTCATCTTTCATAGCACCTATCCACATGTCAGATTGTTCTCCACTAACAGCTTCATGATGTGTGACAGGATCAACTATGTTGCCAGGATCATGATCATCTTCACCTAGGTAAACTACATAGTCATCAGAAATGGCAAGTCTCATTTGTCTACTAGACCTCCTCGGACATAGTTAATCATTAGGCTTATCAGGCTGAGGGTCATCAACCATTAGATTCTGATCAACTATGATATGTTCATCTACCACACGATTTTCACCATCACTCTGTCCATCAGTGTGAATAGGAACTATAGTCTGATTGCCTGAAGGCAGTGGAAGTGAGACAATTTGGTTGTCATCATCCTCTACAACAGGTTGAGAGCATGCAATACTACCAACATCCAATTTCAAGAATTTTTATGTCTGAGATTCCACAATCCTGGTACCACGTGTAGGGCAAGAAAACCTATATCCTTTAGAGTGAGCTGGATACCTAATGAAAAAACAACGAGTCATTTTGGGGGCAGTGGCACTCTCATTTGGATTATAAATCCTTACTTCAACATGACAACCCCAAACCCAAAAATGGTTTAAGCTAGGGTTTCTCCCCAACCAAAGTTCAAAAGGAGTTTTAGGGACAGATTTGCTAGGAACATGGTTAAGAATGTCAAGTTGTTTTGATGGCTTCACCTCAAAGGTATTCTTGTAAGTCAGTAACACTCATCATACTTCTCATCATATCTTTAAAGGTGCGATTTCGCCTTACGACCACACCATTCTGTTCAGGGCTACCAGGCATGGTATATTGGGCAACAATCCCACAATCTTGTAAGTACTTGGCAAACGGTCCTATATGTTGCCCTGTGACTCCATGTCTACCATAGAACTCATCTCCCCGGTCAGACCTTACAATCTTAATGACTTTCCCAAGTTGCTTCTCTACCTCAGTCTTAAAGACTTTAAATTTATCTATAGCTTTAGATTTCTCCTTAATTAAGTAGAGATAACCATAACGAGAGAAGTCATCAATAAATGTAACAAAATACTTATTGCCACAAAATGTAATATAATAAGGTCCACTAATGTTTGTGTGTATGACTTCTAAGAGGTCAGAACTACGGACAACATATTTCCTTTTAACTTTAGTAAGCTTACCCCTTATACACCCAACACAAGTTTCAAGATCATCAAAATTTAAAGAAGGCAAAATGTCAGTTTTAATTAGTCTTTCAACCTCTTCTCTTGAAATATGGCCCAATCTTTTATGCCATAGTAAAGAGGAAGTTTCTTTAATTAA
Source organism: Ehretia macrophylla (assembly GCA_037974665.1). Lineage (NCBI taxonomy): Eukaryota > Viridiplantae > Streptophyta > Magnoliopsida > Boraginales > Ehretiaceae > Ehretia > Ehretia macrophylla. The sequence continues at coordinate 12,756,271 of CM075775.1, forward strand.
ACTCCTTTTAGAAGAAAAATTTTATGTAGTAAAAGAATCATAAGAATTTTTTGGGAACAAAAGCAACTGATACAAAACATTGGACAAAAGACATTCACCAACAACTGTAGAATTAAAAATCAATTGTACTTTGCCGTTTCCAAAATGAAAAACATAGCCAAGCTTGTCCAAAGCAGAAACATAAATTAAATTCCGTCTAAAAGACGACACATAAAAAATATTTTCTAAAACAAGTTCAAAACCAGTCTCTAAACGCAAACTAACAGAACCTATGAATTCAACTTCAACGGCAACATTATTCCCAACTTTAATCTTTGACTCTAATTCACTTGGTCTCCGTTTGTTTTTTAACCCCTACAAAGAAATGACAACATGAATAGTTGCACCACTATCAATCCACCAAGTATTTGATAGAACATCAACTAAATTAGATTCTAAACAAACATAAGCTAGTGAATTACCTTCTTCAGCCTTCTTTTTCTCTACCCATGACTTGTACTTATAACAATTAGCTCTTTTATGACCCTTTTTCTTACAAAAGAAACACTTCTTATCGAACTTAGTGGCAGCAGTTTTGGGACCTCCTACATTATGATTCTGACCGTTACCACCCTTTTTAAAACCCTGACCTTTCTTAGGAGCATGACCATTAAATTTTGAGGTACTGGCCTTATCAGAATAGCCCTTAAGGGTTGGAAACAAGTAATGCAACCTCAGGATTTTTACTCTTAACTTTGTTTTCCTCAGCAACACACTGGGTAATTAGGTCATTGACACTTCAAGCTTCTTTTTGGGTATTGTAGGCAGTTTTGATGTGAGAGAACTCAGAAGGTAAGGTGTTAAGGGCATAGTGGACAATAAAGGAATCTGATATTGTGACACCACGAGATTTGAGTTTGGTTTGGACATGAACCATTTTCAGAACATAATCCCTGACCCCACTTTGTTTATCATATTTCATACTCGTAAGTTTACTCATTAGGTCTCCAGTCTCAGTATTATTGGATACTTTGTATCTTTGTCCTACATCAGCTAGAAAATCTTTAGCTTTCTCAATTGCAGATAAACCACTCATCAGATGTTCAGCTATGGTCCTCTTTATAGTCATTAAAGCAAGGCGATTAGACCTTTACTAATGTGTATAATATGTTTTTTCCTCATCAGTACTTTTATTAGTCAAATCAGTAGGTGCATTAAAACGTAGGCCTAAGTCAAGGTCAGCTACTTCCAGGAAAAACTCAATGTCAACCTTCTATTTATTAAAATTTTGCCCATTCAAGACCTCAAAGGTAGTGGTCACATTGTTCAAAGCAAAAGAAACTATTCAAGAAAAGAATGCAATGTCAGGAAGAAATAGGCATGCATGTTTCATTACAAAATAAGCACTTGAAACAAAAGAGCCCAGGTACATCATTATATTCCCACCTTTGGGCAGGTAACATAACATGCAAATAGGTACCCTTTTAACATAAAGCGTCAATGAGATCATCCCACTGAAAGAAAAGGTCAATCACCTTTGGGCGACCGAACTCCCTAACAATGGTATAATCTCGACCCATATTTTATGTTCATGCTACCTGGCTAAAGTCATATAATGACCTACTTTGGGCGACCATTGAGTACCTAGCTAAAGTCATATAATGACCTTCTTTGGGCGACCATTGAGCACTTTACCATGGTAGTTTCTCAACCAATATGAGAAAAGCCATAGATTTTAATTAGACTAATCACTTTGGTGAATTTCGTCCAATCAAACCTATGCTGTCAACTCATTGGGAAAACTAGTGCCTAACATTAATGAAACTGTCATGCATGTAATTGACCACACAATATGAAACACTTCAATATAATGTGTCTCTATGATCAATAAAATTGCATTCAACTATAAATTTGAACAAATTTTTTTACTCAATATAACACACATGATGCATATAAAGTATAAATTGAGAAAGTACATAAAACTTCAAATTAAATTTGAGAAAATACATGTTTACATTGAATTCAGAGGCCTAAAAAAAAACTTTAAATCAACTTCAATTAATTTAGGCATGATTCAAAATTACCATATAAAATATGTACTATAATATTTCAATAAAAGAAAAGGCAATTTAAACTTCTTTCTAAGAAAAAGACAACAAGGCTTTGTTTGGCATGCATAAAAGATTGCACTTGTTGGTGTTTTAATATATTTTATTCCACCAAACAGGGCCCTTCCCTTTTAAAATTAAGGCTTTGTTTGGTTAGATGCATTAATTCAAAAGCCTAGGCTCCATTTGCTTGCCGTAAAATAACTTGCTTGTGAAAAATATTTTCCGTGGAAAATATTTTCCTGGAAAATAAAATATTTTACAGGGCTCCATTTGTTTGCCGTAAAATAACTTGTTGGGGGGAAATATTTTTCTGGAAAATAGAATACTGGAAAATATTTTATGGTGTTTAGATGTACCATGAGTTCCGTAACATGTTTTGTTCTCCCAAAGGAAATGAAAACATTTTCTAAAATTTTTTACTAGCTGCAATTGTTGACTAAAAAATATTTTATAGTTGACCAATTTTTTGATGTTACTAAACACTGTAAAATTAAGCAAAAGCAGCCACAATTGTTGACTGAAAAATATTTTACAGTTGACCAATTTTTCGGTGTTACCAAACATCGTAAAATCCAAAAAATTCTGGGAAAATATTTTACAGCAAACAAACGGAGCCCTAGAAAACAAAATAAGTCCAACTACCAAACACAACCCCTCTTTTAGTTTTTTTTTTTATGTTGTACAGCTGTTGTTTAAAACAAAAAGCAATGGCACAAATTGAAACCCTCAACCCTCATACTTTTATCAAGGCTCTTAACCAGTGAAGCTGGAGTATTAGTTGTTAAAATAACGAACTGACAATTATATATCCTACTTAGCTTGGTCCTGCTTACTAATTGATAAAATAAAAATTAAACCTAGCATGCCTAGGAGACTCGAACCTGCGCCATCAATTTTCAAATAAGTCATTAAACCAGCTAGTTTAGCTAGAACTTAGGTTGAAGTGAACTTTATTTTCTTTTAAACCAGTCTTAGCATACAAGATAAAAGAAACTATTCAATTTGCACCGCCAAGAATCGAAACCATAACCTCACAAGTTTTACGCATGAACTTAACCACTGTGACAGATAACGTTGACGAAACTAAACTGAAGGTTGTAGAAGATAAACCTAAGATGCAAAAGTCGTCTTCAACCTCTAGGTCGGGTCGCTGTAGCTCGTTTAAGCCTGAAACGAAACCTATCACTCAAATATCTCAATTTTTTATCTGTTTTTCACAATTAAATACTCTAATCCTAGGTTTTTTATGCCAAGGAATCTAATTTTGACATCAATTTTACCAATTAATGATTAGATTTTACAATATTAAACCTAATACCTTCGGTTCAAACCTAAAATTAGGGTTTGTTAATTCTCCAAATTCGTACAGCATAATATCACGTAAATAATATATTATATGCTACAGAAACGAGCTATTTGAGATTTAAAAAAGCCTTAATCAATTTCATGAAATAACAAACGAATATTCATGAATTAAATCAAGAACTTTCATACTATACATAGCCAAACAAGTATCACGAAATTCTTTAAATTTATGGCTGTGAATTCATGTATAACTGGCTCTGATACCACATGTAAGCATATATATGAACATATAAATTCCAGTATACATGATTTTACAGCACAGTTCTCGAATATACGTAACAACAGAATACATACCCATTTGAGCCATAATTAAAAGCAACTTGTAATCATTACCCAATCTCTAACGTAGGTCTTCCTCTTTCTTGCTCTATCTAGGAACAACTAACATTTATGAGAATAATTAGTTTAGGGTTAAAGCAGGATATGGGACCTAGCTATATATTTATAATTATTTTAACGGGCACTCCCATAAAAGGCTTAGTTAGAATATGCGCCTGCACACAATTAACCATATATAGATTTATGAGGTAGGCTTAAAAGCAATATGATCACAGCCCAGTCTCTATGAATCAGATATTGAGCGTATTTTATAAAATCAAAAGTAATTAACGGTAGCCCACTTAAGAGAAATATTTCAACAAAAGAATCTCAAGCCTGATCTTAAGCTCAACTCAGCTTGGCCATCTATGGTGGTTAAGCTTGAGCTCTTATTGACTATTAATACTTGTCTTTTTGCTTCTTCATATATTCAATTTTTTTTATAGTAAAATGATGATGATGATGATGATGATGATGATCAAAAACTTTGAGGAGAAAGAGGAAGATTCTTTAAGAATATATTTTTTTAAGAGGAGAAAAAGAAATGAGTCATAAAAGAAAATAAGGAAATTATAGAAAATATAACATATGATCAAAAACTTTGACCTAATCTATTCAAATCCTTTTTGAATAATAATAGTAATAGTAACAAGAATAATAATCAAACTTAGCAAAAAAAAAAAAAGAATAATAGTCAAATATACAGTAGAACATCTTTAAATTAATACTCAAGAAATTAATAATCTCTTTTAATTAATAAAAATGTCCAGTCCCGACTTGGGACTAGTGTAAAAAGTTAATAAATTCAATAAAATTATAAGATAATATATTTAAAAAATTTCCTTTGTATTTTATTGGCTCAAATATTTTATAAATTAATAATTAGCTAAAAAGTACATAATAAATTAACTATGATATTTTCTTAAAATATGAATCAAGAGTAACTTGTCTTTTATTGAACTTCAAATCTAGTTGAATCTCATATTTAATTATTTATAGAGAAAAAATTGAGGTAATCCTACAAGGATTATGATACAAGAAAAATTAGTTTTCATCATAATCCTACAAACACTTGGATAAGAGATTAGATTTTATCTAATCCTACTAAATTAAATTTTATCTTCTATTCTCATTACTTATTTTTTCAAATTGGACTGAAAAAATACAAGTCACTTTTTAAAAAAAGACATCATAATCATAATATGCTTACTATAAAGTCACAAAAATTAAAAATATATCTATTAATTAATAGTTATTAATTTATCGATAAATTAATATCTTGTTAAATTAATAGAATTTGGTGGTTCCAATACTATTGATTTAAAGAGGTTCTACAGTACTATTATGTTCTTTTTTTTTTTTGTTTTTTTTAACAATTCTGATATATGACCCAAAGTTAATGTTAACAAGTCAATGCTTGGGCTTAATCTTGGGCAATCTTCTATTGTTGGTCCAGTTGAGAAGGCAAAATGGATTATTGTCAAGGTCCACATGCAGAAACGAATCAACATATAATTAATTAGCCTAGCCCTTAACCTAAATTCGGAAAAGAATTTCAGTTCAATAGTTTTCATCTACAAATTACTTTATCCTTTTTTGTCGTATAGAGTTATAGTGTTCTCTTCCAATTGAAAAATATTCAGAATTTAGAGGAAGTATGATATTCAACTTTGGGTCTATTGATAATAGATGGAGTAAAGGTAATATATTTGAAATTTGTATTTAATGTTGGTCCAATTAGAAAAAATGATTATAAGATGTTTTCTTTTTTCACTTAATTATAGCATTATCAACGTTATAACATCGTAAAAATCAGAGGTTGGCGAGATCCTCAATGTTACACAATATTGCATTTGCTTTTGGACTCCAAATGCAAGAATAACTACAAGTTCCCATTGTTTTTTATATTTTTAAATTAGTCCCTAATATTTCAAATAGTTCAAATCAGTCCTTAATATTTTCAAAAATAGTCAATTTAATCCATACTGTTTGGAAATATTAAGGACTTAATTGACACTTTTTGAAATATATTACAGATTAAACTGACACTTTTTAGAAATATTATGGACTAATTTGAATTATTTGAAATAACGAGTAGTCTAAAGAAAAAAAATGTGAAACAAAAGGGACTGTATGTGCTATTTTTCCTTAAAAAACACGAATTTTCTTGATGTAATTCACTAATACTTTTTTTTAGTCAAATAATTCACTAATACTAAGAACTTGTGTTTTGTTAAATGCAGGGTCTAATCGGCCTTAGTTAGAAGTGAAAACTGTTTTGTCAGAAGTAAGGCCTAATTGGCCTCAATTGAAAATGAATCGTGATTCATAAAATATTTGTTGATGCAGCTCAGAACATAAAGTGAAATTTTTTTTAAAATATAAATCGTTCGATGTTCTTTCGACACGTACATTATAAGATATTGTGACTTTTCTAATAATGTTTACATACAATTTTAACCGTTTCTAACGCAATCCTTATCCAACACCTTCTGTAAGTTAACATATCGTTTTCATATTTATTGCAATTTATAGGTCTTTCCAAAAATATGATATCATCAAAATACTTTTCATTTCTTTTTGGTCACAAGAAAATGATATTCATGTTCTTAGCATATCTCACTAGCAAACGGCTGTGTTGGATCTTTGCCACGAGTAAAGTGTTGTATGTCGGCCAGTGTGAGAAAGTGTGACGTCAACCAATTTTGTGAATGATCCTTCACTTGTAGTCGATTTTGGAAACTGGATAAGATGACAAACGTGAGCTCATTCTTCATCCCATGAAGGAATTATTATTATTATTATTATTGCATCAGAAAGCTTTCTAGACTACTTCTAAATCAATGACAGATCATTAGTTGATTAAGGCTTTATTGCACCTAAATTTTAGATATTCAAAAGCATTTTTTGTAAATTTAAAAACTAAACTAACTTGTTCAATCTATTTTTTAAAATACTTTTAAGTAAAAGTTAAAAATGAAAAAAGTTAAAAAATGAGAAGCTCTAAATTGGAACTTTTCAAAACAATCTTTTGTGAAACTGTTTTATATAATGCGAGAAGTTGTTTTTTTTTTTCTCACAAATATACCCCTCCATATTTTTTTAAAGTTCAGTATTACCCTAAAAAAAATTTAAAGCTCAACATTACCTAATACAAACCAAACATTCAACGACTTTTCTTCAATAACACTTCTAACAAAAATTCTACTCTAAAAGTTTTAACATCCACAATTGTCAACTAGATCATGTGGCTTATATGAGGCTTTACTTTTTCTATATTCGAGTTATTATTAAACCTATTTTGCATAACTCAAAAGATTTTTTGTGAGGGATAAGAGCATGCTAAAAAATTCCAATAAGGATACCCTCTATTACAAGGATTTGAAACAAATTATGATTTTGGATTCTAACTCATATCATCCTTCAATCTTTTATTTAGACTTTTATCGTCATTTTTATAAATTCACGAATAAAAGAAGGTTTCAACCTTCAAAATATTCAAGGCAGTATCTTAACCAAATATATGAAAATAAGTTGATAAATTGAAAAAATGCTTAATACAATTTATAATTAGAATAAGATCACCAAAATTGGCACAGGGGTGTTAGATTGAGTAGTCCATCTTTTGCTTTTTCTAAATTGAAACATGTATCTACGGTGAATTTCTTATATATAGGAGGTACAATTACGAAAGAGGTATTAACAGAATTAAAAAACTTATAGATGATCGTATATAGAAAGAATGTAGATATATTATAGAAGAAGAGTTTACAAAAATAGTTCTAAAACAAACTAAATCTATCAACATTTTAGATTATATTGCTTACATGACAAACTTTCATTGGCTTACTTTATCATATTATTTTAATGTAGCATTCTTCTTAACAAGTCACACCAAAGATACAACAGCCAAACTTCTTCAATGTGGCTCTCACATGTCTCCCTACTAAGAGAGCAAGCCTCTCCCTGACACCCTCTTTTGCCAACATTAGACAAAGTAATCTATATTCAATGTAACATTTTCTAATTGATTAAGGGAAATATTTTAAGAGCCAACATATGAAATCCATGATAATATATTAGCGTATTCACATTTTTGTAACCAACGAATCATAAACAAAAAGTAATTAACAACCATTAATTTGTAACCTCCACTTATTCCGCGATAGAATGGATTATTTTTTATCCATAACATTGACCATAAATATTTCAGTAACAAAACAATATGTAACCACCATAAAATTAAATGCATAACATAGTAAAAGATATTTTATTTTAGGGTAAATAGTAAAAAATATTTTATTTAAGGGCAAATCTCACAATTAGTCTCCATTATTTACATATTTTAGATATTTAGTCTTCAATTTTTCAGAAGTCACGCAGTTAGTCTCAAATATTTGCAAATGTCTCACCATTAGTCTTCAATATTTATAAAAGTCCTCCAATTAGTCCTTAACGTTAACTAAATATTAAACTTAACAAAAAAATAATGAAGACTAATTGGAAGACTTTTGTAAACAATAGAGACTAATAAAGAGATATTTACAAATATTAGGGATCAACCACATAACTTTTAAAATAATGAGGACTAAATGTCCCAAATGTATAAACAATAAAGATTAATAGTGAGATATTTACAAATATTAAAAACCAACTATATAACTTTTGAAATAATAAATACTAAATATCTAAAATATGTAAATAATAAAGATTAATTGTGAGATTTTCCCTTTACTTAAAAGATCCAACAAGTAGAAAAATATCTTAATCAAAGTGGTGCCACCGAGGCTTACCTTGAATGGTAATGATAAAGTTTCCAGGGACCTTCCATAGCCCTTCCTCACTCTACAGAAGACTAATTTAGAAGCTTTTCAATCGTAAAGCATCACTCATGCTTGATACTGGGGCGTCTTTTCTTTGTTGTGGACCATTCCCATTCACTATTGTGTGTGTTTAGAAGAAGCAGACAAAATAAGAAAAGTACGTGTCAGAAGAATGAAAAGTTCGAATGGCTCAGATAATGTCCAACTTGAAATTGACAGCAACTAACAATAACTAACCCACATAATTCTAATCACCAGCCACAAGGACGCAAGGTGCATTATCTTTTTTTTTTGGGTCAAAAGGTGCATTATCAAGTTTCCAAAAGTAATGACCAAAAAAAATAAATAATAATCCAAAAGTCGAGTCATCTCTCTACCGACAATATAACATTTTAGTTGTATTACGACTCTCTATAAAATAAAAAATTATTTTAATAAGTGTTTTATGATAATAGGTTTTTAATATTGTATAAATTGAAACTTTATGCAATAATTTTATTCAATTGTAACACTTTAGGTTTTTATTACTTTTTATTAATAATTACTCATCATGAGATTATTTTTTGTAACAGTTTTAAAATTATAGTTTGATTCCAACAGTTAAAAAAGTCACTGCTTAATATTTACAAAAAATAGTTGTAGTAGAAAATTTACAATGGAATTGTATGAAGAGGTTAAAGTCATTTATAATGATTTTTAACCTTTTATAATAATTTTAAATTAATGTTAAAACTAAATAAATAAATAAAAAAGACGATAGTATGATGAAATAAAACAAACACTAGACCTCTTACACATACAATGAGAACATGCTTTTAAGTACATTATCCAATTTCTAAAAGTGATTCTCTCCTTGTCTCACTCTCTCACACTCTCTCCAATACTTTTCGGATCAAGGTTAAATAATTCAAAAATATTCAAGGAATATTAGATGTTCTTTCCCATTTCTTTGATAGTGTTACTCTTTAAGTTGATTTTATCGCCAATGTACAATCTATTTTTTTCGAGTAATTACGGGGAAAGAAAGAGAAAATTGATAGAATATGATACTGGAAAATGATGGCTACTTTCCCAATCTAATTCTACTCAATAAAACTTTCCTACTCAAGTGTTAAAATTCAATGTTTTAGGACATTCTAATTAATGATGAAAGGAAAGAGAAATTAATGATGGGGCAAGGGAGTAATGTTTTTCTTTTAAAACTTATGTAGTTGTGATGGTTTAAGGATGCCAAATTTTGGATTTGAATAATCTTCTAATCACCAGAACATGAGATCTGAATCATTTAATATTTTAAAATTAGAATTCAACTATTTACTTTAGAAATAATTTTTGTGATGAAAATAAAAAGAAAATAGAGAATTTTGAATTTTCAAAATGAATGTTAAAATTTAATCTTGTGATGTTTGATGGTCCATATCTCACCTCCAAATAACTAGTAGATCATGGGGTTCCGGAAATCAAACCATATTGATACGTGAGAAGTGATGTAAGATCAGAGTTAAAAACTAGTCGAGGATTGCAAAAGAAGTTAAAAGCTAGTCGAGGATTCCAAAAGAGTTCTATCCAGACGTACTTGTAGGTCTATGTATGTCGCAAGAGTAACTGTTGTGCTGATTAGTCTGTTAATTTTGGGATTCATCAAGTCTTGGGAGTGACAAGGTTAGAGGCATTGCTGAACTCACAACGTGGCCGGTGGAAAGGGATAAAAAAGCAGTGAAATTCTCTAAAAAGAAAAAGAGTAAATGTCACTGATGGTCCTATATATTTGGAGGTTTTGACACTTTGGTCCCAAATCTTTCAAAATGATCATTTTAGTTCTTAATGTATTTTAAGTGTAATGTTGTTGGTTCAATTAGCTTAAATTGTCAACTTTTTAACGCTTTTAACACGTGATTCGCACTTGTGTATATACTTGGATTGTTAAAAATGCTCCTAAAAGATAAGTACTATCTAACACACGTTGGGGTCATATGTTAAAAACGTTAAAAGGTTGACGATTTAAGTCATTTGGACTAACAGCATCACACTTAAAATACATTAAAGACTAAAATAATCGCTTTGAAAGATCTGAAAATATATAAATCTTTAAATTCACCTGCACCACTAATAGTTTTTTTTTTTTCCCTGGTGGGTGACACACCTAACTATTCAAAGGTAACAGCTTTCGTCCTTGCTCGTTCACAATTTAATTTTATTAATAGTCGCCAAACATTCTTAACGGGCTATTATAGGATAATGGTCTTCGTGTGGGGGACTGCAAAATCTGATCTTGAATTGAAACTGATATTTACTCTAAAAAAAAAAAAAAAGCTAGTTGAAGATATAAATCTTTAAATTCAGCCACACCACTAATAGTTTTTTTTTTTTTTTTTTGGTGGGTGACACACCTAACTATTCAAAGCTAACAGTTTCCGTCCTTGCTCATTCACAATTTAATTTTATTAATAGTCGCCAAATATTCTTAACTATTATAGGATAATGGTCTACGTGTGGGGAGCTGCAGAATCTGATCTTGAATTGAAACTGATAGTGATTAACAGAAAAGGACTAGTCACTGAATAAACGTAATACGGAGACCTCATACAATTCTTAATTAAATATGGTAGGTATACACACCGAAATCTTGTATCGTGAACATTGATGCACACTTGTCATGTCTTCCAATTGAATTTTTTTTTTTGAAAAGTGACAGATTTCATTAAAATGAAAACTCAGATGGTTATCCTATCTTAGTTGGAGCGATATCATTTACAAAAATACCCCTTAAAGGGAGGAGGGAGAAGAATATTAGAAATATAGTCAAACTTTAACTTGTCACGAATAAATTACTTTGCCACCCAATTTGTAAGTTTATTGACTATCCTCCTAATATACTAAAACCTAATCTAGTTAATTTCAACTACAATCTTCAGAGTATCGTCAATGATGAAATGTTCCAATTGATTGAACACTTTGAACATTTGGTGGTTGATACTCCTCTTTAATGAAATGTACGATGATGAATCCGAAGGCATGCAACTAGGTCTATGTCTTAGAAATATTGAACTATGGTGTTCTAGTACTTGTTAGAATAAGAAAATGATACATCAGATTGTGATTTATAAACGATCGGTCATATTTAATTATGAGAAAATTTCACTCCGCCCCCCTGTGTTATACAAAAGTATTACGCTACCCCCTTGTATTCACAAAACTATTAAAAATCCCTCTATCTTTTTTGAAACGTATCACACCGCCCCCTTCCGTCCATAACTCTGTGAGTTGTGTCATACACGCGCTTATTGCTGCATGTATACATGTTTTTGCTCATATTAAATTCTTGCCTTTGCCTAAAATACCCTTCCACCTTCATCACCATAACCAACACTGACACCAACACCTACACCACCTTCATCACCATCACCAACACCAACACCAACACCACTGCCTTCATCACCACCACCATTACATTATTTCCCTTCTAAAACACAATCTTCATATGATAGCAATCACCTACTACTGTTTCAAAACAACAATGGCCATATATTTAAGTGTCATATATACCTAGCTCTACTATGGCGAAGAACAGAAACAAGAAGAAGAAAAATGGCTCAGTTCCAATGGAGGTAAATGCCCCTGAAGCGATGGACACTTCAGAGTCTACAGCTTCCAAAACATCTATCGGCGGGCCTCAGAAAAATAAAAAAAGGTGTACAGATGAAGAGATCAAAGAACATGCGAAAGATGAAGGCTATAGCAAAAGCTGGATTACTGAACTTGGAGACGATGATATTCGCGATTCATTGCGTTGGCGATGACATTTTTTATGGACATGTGATGTATCTATATTTTTTGGCCTACTTGTTTGCATTCTTTTCATTAATTATTCACATTACTTAAAATGTTTGATCACTTTTATTGTGTTTTGTGCATGTAGGGATTTACTCGTAAAAAAACAATTGAAGCTAACTTTGAAAAGAAATTGGATGAAAGGAAGATGATGAAGTTTGTTAGTAAATGACAAAACATGAAAGAATAAAACAAAAAGAGAAAAAGAAAACCATAATTAAAAAAAAAAGAAATATTTGACCAAGGCTTAAGCCTTGGCCAATAGTCAACGCAAGTCCAACATGGACTTGGTAAAGAAAAAAACAATGAAAAGCTTGGCCACAATCAGCTTTCAAAATTAAGAAGTCCACGTTGGACTTGGAAAAGGAAAAAAGCCCACGTGAATAGGCGGTGGTAATTCTTTAGAAAAGCAGCAGCATGGAGGCAGAGGAGAAAAAAGAAGGAGTGCGGCGCAGAGGAAAAAAAAGGAAAAAACAGAGAGCGAAACAGTAAGCAACGAAGGAAAAAAAAAGCTTTGGCAACGAGGAAAAAACAGCAGCAAGTTCGGTTTATTTCTTTTCGTAAATTCTTCTTCAATTTTCAGTTGGGATTCAGATTAAATTATTATTTTCAACAGATTCGAATTAATTTATGGAAAAGTTTAATTTACTTTCTTTTTATAATATTGATTCAATTTTGTTGAACATGAATAATTAATTCATTGTTTAGGGTAGGATTACTATGTAATAATTTAATTTTATGGTCTTGAACTTGGGTGGATTATTTTGATGCTATTTTTATATTTTTGATTTACATGCTTTATTATTTATCCTATTAATTTATTATGCTTGTAGCTAGTAATTAATAGGAATTCATATAGTAGATCAAATATATAAATTGGGCTTGATTGTGAAAACTATAGGTTGTACCATAGTTTTCCTTCACTTAATTAGTTAATGTGTTTGCCTAGGATTTTAGGACAAATCTACACTCTGGCTAGATAAAGGACTTGGAGATAGCGTTGCACCTCTAAACTAGGTCTAACTCGTTAATTAGTTAACTTTAGGTGGTTATTTAATTAATTAGGCTTGTAGTCTAATTTTGCATCAAAATAGGAAATCCTAAGTTCGAGCCTAGAATTCAACTTTGCATAGGAATCCGATCCCTAAACCTTTCCCAATAGTGATCAAACTTCAATTTCAACTTTCATATTTAATTTTAGTTTTCGCATTTAATTTCACTTTTATTTTATTTTTAGTTAACTTTCGTTCAAATCACTCAATTTACAATTTAATTTAGTTTAATTACTTAGGCACTTTACTTACACTTTTCTACAAATTTTCAAATTGTCTCCCTGTGGATTCGACCTCGCACTAGCACACTACACTACAATCACTCGTGCACTTGCGAGTTAAAACTTGGCTTAGAATTGACATTAATTTTATCCTAAGCTAAGCACCCATCAAGTTTTTGGCGCCTCTCAGATCGATCTGCCAACTGAAGTGTAACATTTGTGGGAGTCAACTCCCCCAAACCTAAACGCTCATATACTGCAAATGGAATGAGATTCACACTAGACCCTAAGTCAAGGAGGGCATGATCCACCTGTTGACTGCCGATGATGAGCTTGCAGAGCTTGAGGCAATCTTGACTCAATTTGACTCTGATTCATTTGTGAAAGAGCTAGTAGCTTCTACTTCTGTCGTGTCTAATCCTAGCCTTGACAAGGCTAATGATAGTCTTAGCTCCCTTCCATCCAAAGTTTGTCCTGATCCCCCTCCGGTTGAGTCTCTTCCAGCTTTAGAGCTCAAACCTTTGCCTGTGCATCTTAAATATGTGTACTTAGGACCTAATGATACCCTCCCAGTAATTATCGCATCAGACCTGACCACTGAGCATGAGGAGAGATTGTTAGGAGTCCTTTGTGATCATCAAAAGGCCATAGGGTGGACCATTTCTGACTTACGAGGTATAGACCCTTCGTTGTGTATGCATCGGATTCACTTAGAAGATGGTGCTACTCCTTCCCGCGAGATGCAAAGGAGGCTGAACCCAAACATGAGTGAGGTTGTTTATAAGGAAGTCATTAAACTTCTTGATGCAGGTATCATTTACCCGATTTCTGATAGTTCATGGGTTAGTCCGGTGCAGGTGGTACCAAAGAAGTCTGGGATCACAGTAGTCCCTAATGATAAGGGTGACCTTATTCCTACACGCACCACTACTGGTTGGCGTGTTTGTATTGACTATAGAAAGCTTAATGCCAAGACCCGGAAAGACCATTTTCCTTTACCCTTTCTTGACCAGATATTAGATAGAGTAGCCGGACAGGGCTACTATTGCTTCCTAGATGGGTATTCCGGGTATAATCAGATCCCAGTCTTCCCCGATGACCAAGAAAAGACCACATTCACTTGTCCATATGGGACCTTTGCTTATCGTCGCATGCCCTTCGGTTTATGCAATGCACCAGCGACCTTTCAGAGGTGTATGATGGCTATTTTTTCTGATATGATTGAGAAGTTTCTAGAGGTCTTTATGGATGATTTTTCAGTTTTTGGAGCTACATTTGATGAGTGTCTCACACACCTTTCCCTAGTGCTAGAGCGTTATGTTAAAATGAATTTGGTGCTTAGTTGGGAGAAAAGTCATTCCATGGTGAGACGGGGGATAGTCCTTGGCCATGTTGTATCTCAGGATGGTATCCATGTGGACCCAGCCAAGGTTGAGTTGATAGAGAAACTCCCAGCACCAAACACGGTGCGTGACGTTAGATCATTCCTTGGTCATTCCAGTTTCTACCGGCGTTTCATCAAAGACTTTAGCCACATTGCTCGACCTCTTTCCAGCCTCTTGGCACATGATACTCCATTTCATTTTGATGATGAGTGTGCCAAGTCATTTGAGAAGCTGAAGTCTTTACTGTCCTCTGCACCTATCATCCAGCCTCCTGATTATAGCCTCTCTTTTGAGATTATGTGTGATGCATCCGACTACGCGGTGGGGGCTGTTTTGGGACAACGTAGGGATAAGTTGCCATGTGTGATTTACTACGCCAGTAAGACCTTAGATGATGCTCAAAAGAATTACACTACCACAGAAAATGAATTGCTAGCTGTAGTTTTCTCCCTTGATAAGTTTAGATCATACATCCTAGGGTCAAAGGTGATAGTCTACACAAATCATGCGGCCTTGCGTTACCTACTTGCCAAACGGGATGCTAAGCCCCGTCTGATTCGGTGGTTACTATTACTTCAGGAATTTGATTTGGATATTAGAGATAAAAAGGGGAGTGAGAATTCTGTTGCTGACCATTTGTCGCGTTTAGTCCTTGGGTCTCCCACCGACTCCCTTCCTTTTAATGATAGCTTCCCTGATGAGCAACTATTTGCTGTCTCACATAGGATCCCCTGGTATGCCCATTTTGTTAATTATTTGGCAGCGAGAGAGTTGCCTGCTCACTGGGGGCGGGGAGAGAAGGATCGTTTCATGGCTCGAGTAAAACATTTTATTTGGGAGGATCCCTATCTCTTTAAGGTGTGTGCTGATCAGGTTATCCGACGATGTGTGCCGGAAGAAGAGTTTGATAGCATCCTTAGCTTTTGTCATGGGGAGGCATGTGGTGGTCATTTTGGAGGTAAGAGGACAGCTGCTAAAGTCCTCCAGTGTGGTTTCTTTTGGCCTACTTTGTTCAGAGATACCCAACAATTCTGTAAGAAATGTCATCGATGTCAACAATTTGGGTCTATTTCTGGGAGAGACATGATGCCCTTATCACCCATTTTAGTTTGTGAGATATTTGATGTGTGGGTCATTGATTTCATGGGTCCTTTTCCTCCTTCGTATGGGTACACTTATATTCTTGTGGCTGTAGACTATGTGTCCAAGTGGGTGGAGGCGGTGGCAACTCGAACCAATGACCACAAAGCTGGGGTCAAGGTCATTAAAGAGCACATCTTTTTTAGGTTTGGGGTGCCACGTGTGCTTTTGAGTGATGGAGGAAAACATTTTCGCCATAGGACACTTGAGTCATTATTGAGAAAATATTCAGTCCGGCATAAGATTGCAACACCTTATCATCCTCAGACGAGTGGGCAAGTGGAGGTGTCAAATAGGGAGATAAAATCCATTTTACAGAAAACAGTTAGGCCCGATCGTAAGGATTGGTCATGTCGTTTACACGATGCGTTATGGGCCTATCGCACAGCTTTTAAGACTCCCATAGGCATGTCTCCATATAGATTAGTTTACGGTAAGGCTTGCCACCTCCCTGTTGAGCTAGAGCATAAAGCTTATTGGGCTATTAAAGCCCTGAACTTTGACATGCAGCAGGCAGGTGAGAGTAGAAAATTGGCCTTGAGTGAGTTAGAGGAACTTCGTTATGAAGCATATGAGAATGCCAAACTTTATAAGGAGAGGATGAAGAGAATTCACGATAAATCTATTTTGCGCAAAACCTTCGCCCCTTCAGATAAGGTTTGGCTGTTTAACTCTAAATTGAAGTTCTTTCCAGGAAAATTGAGGACTAGATGGGATGGACCCTACGAGGTGCTCGAGGCATACCCTTCAGGGGCTATTAAAATTAAACACCTCAAAGATGGGCGAGTCCTCACAGTTAATGGCCAACGTTTGAAACATGCCCTTGATCCGAGTTCGGTCCCTCACGAAGTTGAATCTGTAGAGCTACGGGACACTTCTGACCTTACATGAACAATGACATTCGCCTGGCTGTCGGCGTTAAATGCAGCGCTTCTAGGAGGCACCCTAGGAATAATTACTTTATTTTACTTTCTTTAATTATGTTTCTCAACTTTTCGGTTGGACCTCCACTGGGTTATAGTGGGCTTTACCATTTTCTCGAAAATGGATTATCTTGTGTAATGGAAGTCTTGGGGTTAATTAGGATGGATACTATGAAAGTAAAATCACTGGCCGAAAGCGTAATGCCTGGCCTTCCCTCTTAAGTATGGGAAGATGTCTGGGGTTTGAGTACGTTGGTGGTTTGAAATTAATGGCCTCTCCTCCGCATTTTTAATGTACTTAGTTAACTCCATTTCTGAAGTTTCACAAGATTTGTCTTACTAGCTGACATTAAATGGATCCAGATATTTGCATTCTAGCTATCTTTATTGTTTCATTGTGCTTATTTATTTTTAGTGAGTCGGCTTTAGTGCCTCCTAGAGTTCGGAGCCTTTGTATGGGGATGTAAATATGGTCGGCCAACAAAAAAATATAAAAAAAAGGAAAAAGTAAAAAAATATTTTTATTATTTTATTGTATTTTCATTTTATTTTGTCTTATCCTCTATTGTTTTGCTCTTGAGCTTAATTACAAGTTGTAGATATGAAGGGTTACCTTTCTTTTCATTATCGATGACTTCAGGTATGTCCATATACTCTCTCTATTTCTCTTAATTGTTTTCTATTCATGCATTTTTTACTATTGGGTTCTCATTATCTGATATTTTCCCCTTCGCATACCCCTAACATGTTTTAATTTTATGAGGACAAGCACACTTTAGGTTTGGGGTGTAGGTGTTTAATTGTGTCTTTTGTTGTTTTGGGGAAAACTTGAAAAAATGTGAAAAAATTTGAAAATGTTTTTGATCTTTATATCTTTTTTGTGGATTTGTGGTGAATTTTCTGGTAATTGAGGAATTGTGATGATGTATTGATTAGCTCTTATGAAGTGATTGAGGAGAGTAGGTGGTTCTTGATTTTATGAGGTAGTTTTGAGTTGAACTTTTAGGATTGTTTTTGATGAATGCGAGGCGTGGGGATTGTGAGATTATGCTTAGACTATTGTGGTCCCATGACTTGGTTGTAAGATGATGAGATATAATGTGCTTGTTATATGAGTGTCCTCGCTTGAGTAGTCTTATTTGCGTGCTTGAGCCCTTATAGTTAAAAATAGAAAAAAATAGAAAAAACAAAAAAAAACAAAAAAAAAACAAAACAAACAAAACAAAACAAAAAAAGAAAATAAAAAAATTATTATTTACTTCTATCTCTTAGCACCACTATCCTTGTATTCATTGTTTATTTTTAGGGATATGTGCTTAAGGTGTGCGGTGTTTCGGTGTTCAACGCTTCGAGTAAGTAGGGTACGCATGGGGCCTTTCAAAGCCTATCAACCTAAGCCTTAAGTGGTTGGGATTGATGACCTCGAAAGCTCATTACACGGGGTGTTGAGTTGACCGTTTAGGACCAAGCACCTAATAAAAAGAGATGAAGTGTGTTTACTTTTATGTTTTAGAATGAATAAAAGGGTGAAAGGCATGTATGGAGGATTATGAAGGGAATGAGGGTGCAAGTATTATGATCTAGTTGTATTAAGTTGTCTTGCTACTCTGTTACGTGGAGACTTAATAATGTTTGGTATAACCTTGTAGTAAACATGTTTTGTCTTTAAAGAGAGAGATCTGAATGAGTTCGCTTCGCTACTACACCATAAAATCAATCGTTCCCCGAACCTTGTCCTTTTGTTAGAGTTGATTGATTCATTAGAGTAACCTCTTGAGGACTTGAAGATTTGCTTAGATCCTAATCTTGCTTGGGGACAAGCAAGAGGTAGGTTTGGGGGTGTTGATGTATCTATATTTTTTGGCCTACTTGTTTGCATTCTTTTCATTAATTATTCACATTACTTAAAATGTTTGATCACTTTTATTGTGTTTTGTGCATGTAGGGATTTACTCGTAAAAGAGCAATTGAAGCTAACTTTGAAAAGAAATTGGATGAAAGGAAGATGATGAAGTTTGTTAGTAAATGACAAAACATGAAAGAATAAAACAAAAAGAGAAAAAGAAAACCATAATTAAAAAAAAAAAGAAATATTTGACCAAGGCTTAAGCCTTGGCCAATAGTCAACGCAAGTCCAACATGGACTTGGTAAAGAAAAAAACAATGAAAAGCTTGGCCACAATCAGCTTTCAAAATTAAGAAGTCCACGTTGGACTTGGAAAAGGAAAAAAGCCCACGTGAATAGGCGGTGGTAATTCTTTATAAAAGCAGCAGCATGGAGGCAGAGGAGAAAAAAAGGGGGGCGGCGCAGAGGAAAAAAAAGGAAAAAACAGAGAGCGAAACAGTAAGCAACGAAGGAAAAAACAAGCTTTGGCAACGAGGAAAAAACAGCAGCAAGTTCGGTTTATTTCTTTTCGTAAATTCTTCTTCAATTTTCAGTTGGGATTCAGATTAAATTATTATTTTCAACAGATTCGAATTAATTTATGGAAAAGTTTAATTTACTTTCTTTTTATAATATTGATTCAATTTTGTTGAACATGAATAATTAATTCATTGTTTAGGGTAGGATTACTATGTAATAATTTAATTTTATGATCTTGAACTTGGGTGGATTATTTTGATGCTATTTTTATATTTTTGATTTACATGCTTTATTATTTATCCTATTAATTTATTATGCTTGTAGCTAGTAATTAATAGGAATTCATATAGTAGATCAAATATATAAATTGGGCTTGATTGTGAAAACTATAGGTTGTACCATAGTTTTCCTTCACTTAATTAGTTAATGTGTTTGCCTAGGATTTTAGGACAAATCTACACTCTGGCTAGATAAAGGACTTGGAGATAGCGTTGCACCTCTAAACTAGGTCTAACTCGTTAATTAGTTAACTTTAGGTGGTTATTTAATTAATTAGGCTTGTAGTCTAATTTTGCATCAAAATAGGAAATCCTAAGTTCGAGCCTAGAATTCAACTTTGCATAGGAATCCGATCCCTAAACCTTTCCCAATAGTGATCAAACTTCAATTTCAACTTTCATATTTAATTTTAGTTTTCGCATTTAATTTCACTTTTATTTTATTTTTAGTTAACTTTCGTTCAAATCACTCAATTTACAATTTAATTTAGTTTAATTACTTAGGCACTTTACTTACACTTTTCTACAAATTTTCAAATTGTCTCCCTGTGGATTCGACCTCGCACTAGCACACTACACTACAATCACTCGTGCACTTGCGAGTTAAAACTTGGCTTAGAATTGACATTAATTTTATCCTAAGCTAAGCACCCATCAACATGTTACTTTCTGCTACAAAAAAAAAAAAAAAAAGTGCCATATATACCTACTATCATTGTGTGAATGTGCTGTAGCATATAGACAAAGATTTGCAGAATAGCCAAGTTACTCATCTATTATAGAATGAAGTAAAAGAAGACAATTTAGCTGCAAAACCACAGACCCATTTGGCCATTTTGCATAAAAATCAAAATTTGACCATAAAAAAAACTCTCACCTCGAAATTTTTTTGTGTTTGCATAAAAGAAGACAATTTAGCTAAATTGTCTTCTTTTATGCAAAACCAATAGTAGTGTTCTTGAAAAATAATTTATCTCGCGGGCGGGGGGGAAGATGACAAGGCTTTTTTTGTTTTAATTTTGTTTATTTTCTTTTTTTGGTGAAATGAATGGGTGAAGAGAGAGAAAAAAAAGTATAATATAAGGGTATAAACGTTATTTAACTCATTTATTTAACATCGTTAACTTAAAAGAGACGGATGGGGGCAGTGTGATATGTTTCAAAAAAGACAGGGGGTTTTTTAATAGTTTTGTAAACACAGGGAGGTAACGTGATACTTTCGCATAACAAAAGGGGTGGAGTGAAATTTTTTCCTTTAATTATCAGTTCTTATATTTTTTAAAAATTATATACACCTGGCCCAATTATAATTATTTGAACTCTAAAACTAAATCCTAAACCCAAAAGTATTGAAATTTGTTATAGGGGTTAATATCCAGTTATTCTCTATCTTTTACATGTTTGATAAAGTGGTCTCTTATTTTTCAATATACAACATTTTAGTCTCTTATCTTTGATTGGTGTGACACAGTTAGTGTTAATTTTTTCACTATTCCGTTAAAAATCTCACAACAGTCATTAAAAATCTCATGGGGAAAATTTAAAACGCATGATAAGCACGTGCAACTGCCGTTAAATTTTTAACGGAATAGGTTTTTTTTTGTTGAGAAAGTAAAAGTATCTCATTAAGCTCAACCAAAAAGGGTTACACCTGCAAAAGCAGTTCCTCAACTAACACAGAATGTCATCTAACCTCCATTTATTACAAAAAACCCTATTAACATCACTATCTTTAAACTTTTTACAAGCAAAATTTTTTATTCTAATCGACTGTATAATGCGAGCAACTATGTTTTTCTCCGTAGCAAAAGCCTCCCTATAGATTCTACAGTTCATTTCCTTCTACGTCGCATAAACAATACCACACAAAAGTAACCTAGCTAATGTAGCATGGAGACCAACACCCAAACAGTGAGTCCGACCCCACTCTACCACATCGTCCTAATCCTCCAATCTTTGGTGAACACAGACCATATCCAAGCTACACTGCCAAATACATTTGCTCAAACCACATGTAAAAAATAGATGATCTTTATCCTCAACTGCAATCCCACAAATTTTGCACACACAATCCGAAGACACCCCCCAAGCAAACAATTGGTCCTTAGTAGAAAGCCGATTAAGCAAAGCCAACCAAGAAATAAAACTATGTTTAGGGATCTTGACCTTGTTCCAAATAATGTGATACCACCCCACCTTCTCACTCCGAGGCCTTATAGAATTCCAAGTCGATGCAATAAAGAACTCACCATTCTGACTCAGTTTCCACATCCACACATCTCTACCATTTGAATCGAGGAAGAAAGGAGTATGGTCCCTAATCTCTTTGAACAACGGCAAGTCCGGCCAGCACCAAACTCCATCGCAAACACATTGGCCACTTTGCCTTCCTTATTAACAACAACAAGATGTGCATCATCTACATCCAAGCAATCCATAAGGAAATCCCAAGGATGCCATGGATCAAACCAAAAGAACGAAGACAGGCCATTACCCACTCTCAGTTTGCAATTTTGTTTCATAATTGGTCTCAGTTTTATCAAATTCTGCCACTACCAAGAGGAATTTGTTTTTGGAACACGTTCCCATAAGCTTCTCCCTTTCAAATAGTAGTGATTTACCCACTTAGACCACATAGACTTTTTATCAACAAGGATATTCCACTAGATTGTTGCACTTTCAAAGATAAAGAATTATTTTGTCAAACATGTTAAAGATAGAGGACTAAATTGGTATTAACCCTTTGTTATAGTATAGGAAACTAAAATAGCCGTTATATCCTTATGGTCCTTCAACCAATTAAGGAGTCAAATGATAAATATAGAATAACCATTCTAGGGTCAAAATGAAATTAAGAAAAATTGTTAGATTAATCGTTTAGAAACGTGCCGATATTTTTAAGCATTTCCTGATTCGTGACTATTTGGTTGAATGAAGTGGTGGATAGGATATGCATGTCTTGTTTTTTTTATTTTAATTTATAGTTTTCCTTTTTGGCAAGGGAATTAATTATAAAGATAACATCTATCTCTAAAAGATTTGATAAGTGACACAATTGATCTCTACTATTCTTAATTTAGCTGCTCTACCTCTCGAATATCGAATAAGCTCCATGGTTATTATTGTTCAATCTTTCAACACCTCTATAAGATATACATACAACACACTGTTAAGGCTATGAATGTTTGTTGGAAAAGAGATCCTTACTCGAAATTTGTTTATTCGTTTCCCTTATTTGAGTAATAAAGAATTTCCATTTCAAGACAAATCTAGAATGAACGATGGAAAATAAGTGTCTTATATGTATATCCAAGAAAAGGTGATTTCGAGAGCTTTGGCTGGTAATCCATTTAGGGAAACTTCCATCAACAAACATTTCTTGTTTCAAACTGGTATTAATATTGGGTTGACTTGATCTCCTGTTTTGATTTGTATTTGATTTCATGTATTGCGTGTTTTGTAACTCTGGATCATTGAACACACATGGTTTCTTCTTGTCTTTGCCTTAGGGTGCTTTGTTTTCTTTTTTCTTTGACACTTGTACCATGTACCTTTCTCTTTTAATTAAATCGCCCTTACTGAATTAGCAAAAAAAAATATGTATATCCATTAATAGGTAGCCAGGTAGATCATTTGCTCTCATACAATACTTGGTGTTAAGGTAAGAAATTGGGTTTAGAAAGTGGCCTGGAAATAACTTCCAAAACCTGCAAGATAAGAAAGAGCTGCAGGGGTGGCGCCCTACGTAAGTACTTTGATGTCTAAATTAGTAGGGCATTTTCCAAAAAAAGAGAAGTGTATATAATTTCACTAGAACGAATTAGATACCTTCCTTGAAGAGTGTATTAGTCCTTTTATACCTTTGGATAAGAGGGAATCTAGCATCTATGAGATTTCCAAGATGAACAATCATTCTGTTATAATATCTCGACCTCATTTGGGACGTTGTCGAATCAAGAGGTAATTTAGGATAGCATCGGGTCGAGTCTCGTGTGACGTCGTCAGGTCGAGGTCTATAGGTCGAGCTCTACATGGGAGACCTGACATGCTTTTTTAACTCGGCACGTGTTTAAGGGCATATTGATCTTTTAGCCCGAGGTCGGTATTTCTTCCCTTATCAACTGCCCCCCGATTTCTTGATCAGGCGAAGACTAGTTGAGGAATTGTCGTTTGTAAAATTTACCCGACCTCGATGCCTGATCTCACCTCCTGATAGATCATTAAAGTCTCTGCCACATGTCGCTCTCTGATTAGTACGTCAGTTACGCGACTTTTAAGAGGCGTGGTGACCCTTGGTGACCAAGGTGACTCTTCATTTTCTCACCTTTTTGGCTATAAATAGTGCTCTTTTTGATCATTTTCAAATCACTTTCAACCAAAAAATATTCTATCTACTTCCTTTCTCTAGAAGGCTCATCATTCTTTCCTCGCGGGATTTTTTCTTTTATGCTCCTTAGGCAGTTGTTGAAGTCTCAAGTCTTTCCATTTTCCTTAGGTCTCTTGCCTTCTAGGTACATCTTATCCACTCCACTCCCACTCTTCTTTTCTTTTCTATTTTTTTTCTTTCGAAATGGGTAGTAGTGGTTCTGATTCTCAAAATTAGTCCACTCATTCTTATGTTGGAGGGAATAGTGAGAGCGACGGGTCTTTTTCTAGCTCCGAGATGCCTGTTGAAAGTAGTCTCGTGAGGCTCATCGTGAGAAATCCTATGAGAGTTTCTCCTAGGCTTAGGCCAGTAGTGGCTACTCTGCTTAGGGTCGTGCCCCCAGGTAGCCATGTCCCTGACCCCTCTTCTTCTAGGGTAGTACCTGTTGAGCTTTTTCTTGTAGGTGATTCTAATCCACCTGTAGAAGTGGCAGGGACCTCAAATACCCCCATTACTACGTCATCAGACCCTATTTCCACCAAGAAGTTTCCTGATCTGTTGTGCCTAGTGAGATCCAAAGCGGCGAGATTGCGATGCCACCTATGAGCTTAAATTGAGACTGAGTGATGACGAGGTCTTCCCTCCTAAGTTCATTGTCCACGCCCCTGACGCTAAGAAGAAGGCTTGTAGGCTAGGTCGGGGATATGTGACTTTTTATGTCGACATATTTAAGTTCTTTTCTCTTCCCATTCCTCATTTCATTAGAGCCATTCTGAACGTGGTCAACCTCAGTCCTGGTCAATTGATTCTAAATAGCTGGCGAATGATGGTTACATTTTACATGCACCTCAAGAAGTTAGGTTTTGAGCTTACTCCCAATCTCTCTCTCCATTTCTACCAATTAAAGGTTTCTGACAGAGTAGGTTGGTATTATTTTTGTGCCCGACATAATAAAAATCCCTTCAAGAAGTGGGCTTCATCCAATAAAGTGTGGCACACCAAATACTTCTTTATTAAATCAAGTGAGGAGTGGGGTGTAAGGTCGGTATGGCATCTTCTCAAATCTCCCTACCCCACAGGCTGGGTACTAACTCCCGAGAAAGATAGAACAGCCATGGCCTTTGAGGGTTGTAGGCCTATTAACGGTATGGCTTTCCTTAAGCTTGACAATGTTATCAACTCGGGTCTTTATGGCGATCGCTCTCAAGCACCTCGAGTTAATGTCCCTCAAGCTGAGGTGAGTGGTTTGAACCTTTCTCGACCTGTTCCGTAAGGTGGAGCAAGTACTTCGGACCCTCTATCAACTACTGATGCTAACGATGGTGAGGTCGAGTACCTTGGAATTTTTGTTTTGTTTTTATTATTTTAGCAATTCTTTGGACTAATCCATGTTTTTCTTCTAAGGAATGGACCTAGTTGATAAAATCGAGGCTGAGATCTTTGCTAAGAGGGAATCCCACAAGAAGGCCAGAGCCAAGCACAAGGGGAAGGCGCACGCTAATCCTTTTAAAAAAGCAGTGGATTGAGTCGGATGTTGAAGAGTATGAGGTCTGGGATATGCCCTAAGTTGTAGGTCAGGATGTCGCACCTCCCTCATATGTCATCAATGAAACGAAGGGGCCCACACCCTTAGAGGTTCCGAAAGAGACTGTCATTCCTTAAGGGTAGCAAGGTGTGCCCCGACCTAACAAAGGAAGTCTTTCCTCTTCCCGACCTAGTCTTGGGATTCGAGTTGAGGTTGGCTTGGATCCTGCCTTTGCGAGAGACCCTGACTTTGAGTGGATCTTGAAAGAGTACTCTAAGCTGGTCAATTCTTCCACCCTGAGGCATGTTGCTTTCAACAGGTAAGTTTTTACTCTTTGCCTTTGATCCTTCCATTTCTACCTTGCTGCTTTCTTGACCTCTTTCATTTCATTTTGTCAGGAAACTCAGGCACTTTATAATGCTATTCGTTAGCTACACCATTTTGCTGGAATGTCCCAAGTGTAGTTAACTGAGTCACAATGTCATGTTTTGTGAGGTACTACTGAAACTCACCCGAGAGGTATTCACCACCACGATCAGACCGTTTGGCTTTGATATATTGTCCTAATTGTTGCTTCGCCTTAAATTCTTTCAACTTATGCATTCTACCTAGATATAGCTACAGTTTTAAAATTTTTATAACGCAGCAAAAACATAATAACATGCTTATCTAGGATCAAACCACATAATTCTAAGAAGAACTTTTGCATAAATGAAACTAGCATGTGAATTCTAATTGTGTAAAGATCAAATTTAGCAATTAGAAGAATTTGTTATCTGGATTCATTAGCTTAGAAACTTGATGAAAAATACCAAATTTAATCTTGATCTTGATTGAGGAAGATCTATAGCCTTTGGAGACGAAGAACACCTCTTGATCTTCTTCCTTCTTGAAAATACTATGAAGATTTGTCAGAATCTTCTTCTAGTTTTTTCTAGCCTTCAACGTGTAGAAGGGGAAAAGTTCTCTCTCTTTCTTTTCTTAATCTCACGTGTAAATTGATATGTGTGGAAGAGGTGGATGTGAGCTCTATTTGTAGATGTTGAAAAGTTTCAGTAGTTGATCCTAGTTGAAATAGGAGTTAGTTGTTTCCAAATCCAAGTATGAGTTTCTTGAAACACTACATCTATTACATATCAACTACACACTCCAATACACACCCAACATTAGCACCTACATATTCCAAGGGGCTCCACACGTGTGACTTGCTCCTTCTTGCATTATTTTACTAAATTAATTATTCTAAGTTTCCAAATTGAGCTTAACAATGCCAAATGGGAAATTCCTATACAAAATATGAAGTATTTTCCTAAATAGGAATCTTAATTACACTTGGACACTAAATTATCAAGTCTCTAAATGCATAAGCAATGGCTAAAAAACTTTAACAACATTTTCACACAAGTAGGCAAAAAGAGGGACCAAAAGATATAAACATCTTGGCTACCGAAAAAACCAAATTTGTAATACCCCGATCTCTCACGAGACCGGAGCCCCGATCCAAATCCCAAGGTCACGAAAAACGAGAGAAAACGGACAGAGTTTTCCTTGTTTCTAGGCCTATCCACAAACCTGCACATATAAGAAATAGCCACAACAACAATATACAACATTCATTTCATAACTTCCCAAGACTATAAGGCCATCCGAGCCTTTCTGCTATAACAAAATATGACATACAAGCATGCATTTCATTAGCTATTGGAATTCTAAGATCAAGGTTTCGATTATCATATCACTCTAATCTTCTCTGATTAACTTTCTTAGAAGTTAAGTCACTCAACCTTTCTCCATTTACCCATACAAGCATGCTACTATCTAGGCAATAAGGTAGAACATTAAAGTTATTACATGCCATCCACTAACTACAAATCATACAAATCTCTAAGCTTCATATTACAAACTTCCAAAGCAATATAATAATATACAAGACCATAAGGTCTCAAAATAGGACACAAGCTAACATAATCACGTTCCTCCACATCCCGCACACTGATTAAGCAAATAAGCCACACAACAAGCAATTCAACCTCAGCTCCTCTTGAAACATGTTAAAAGATGAATGAACAAACACAGTTGCTCAGTGAGGGATGTGGTACAGTTAATTGGGGCATTTTCAAAATCCTTTTTGTGCAATGCAACAGTTAATCATAAGAAATAACAACTATACAGTAAAGAAGCAATTAAATAATTAAATACCATATATTTAAAAAGATACGATTTCAATAACCCCAAACACTCCAAAGTCTTGATCTCAATCACGAACCACGATCCACGAACCACAAACTCGATCAATGTGCTGACATAAACCCAAACACTCCAGTGGGTGTACTTCGGATGTACTCCGAAATCCTACGACCTAACACCCCCTGGCAATCTCCGGACCAGGCGAGCGAGGGATTAGAGCACGGAGATTGAATATTCACTGACAAGCCCGTTGCCGCCCAGTGAATACCCAATACATTTGCCCCGACGATATGGTTACGTAGCCACAATGCAATGCACTCAATATAACAATGACAATATAATTCAGTGAAGACAATTGAGGAACAACAAAGTAGGTTGCCCTCGCACATAGATACAATATATAAGCAATATAACAAGAATTAGACATGTTCATTCGGAGTAACCAAACAACACAATTCACGAAACTTCACCAAATGAATGAACATTCTAAACAAGCATCTTTAAGCACTTAACTAATCACATAAGGGTCAATTACTAACATTTATTACAACTTCCTATAACTAACCCCTTTAGTTCAATCTCAAACTCATTCGAAACAAAACCCAAACAAACCACAATCTAACCATTCCATTATCATAAGGTCACTTTATGACACCTTTATAAGCCATGAAAACTCACTTTTAACTACAATTATCACAAAAGCTCCAATTGCCCCATAGTCGCTTTGAACTACAACTACCCAAACCACCCTACAAATCAATGCCATAATTACATTTTTGACACTTCCTAACATAATAAACACTAACCATGACAATCAAACACGCCCGGACAATCAATCTACGCAAAGCCCCTTTTGTATCCAATCCAATTTAACAAGTTTAATCAAGTTTCATTCATTCTAAACACTAATCTAGGTTTACTAGCACCTATGGCATTATTAGATAGCATAGATTTAAGCTCATAAACAAAACTTAATCAAAAACCCTAGAAATCACTATTCATCATCTTCTCAAATAAACCCTATGCAATAATTCATAAAATAAGCTATTCAACTACACAATACAAGTCTATATAATAGGCAAACACTTTATTATGCAATAACCAAGCATTTTAAGCATATAACATCAAATCTAGAAATTTAAAAACAAGGCATAAACTTTGAAAACACAAAATATGCTAAATCCCTCACCCAAGAAGCTTGAAGATGCCAAGTTTAGGCTTAGGGTAGCTTGAAGACACCTCAAACTAGCTTGAATGATCACACAATGCAAGTTGCAAACAAAATTTTCTTCTCTTTTTCCTCCTATGAACTCTCGGCCCTTTCTCTCTCTTTTTTGCTTTTATTTTGTGTTGTTTATGTAATATATGCATATATTATGTATATATAGATATATAAGTATATATAGAATAAGTTGGGCCTTGATTTTAGTTGATAAAATGCAAAGAAGATTAGTTTTAAAAGCCCAAAATGTAGTCTAGTTTTACTATTCATGTGAGACACGAATCAATTTTTCTACCCGACTTCCCAACGTGCTATGCAATAAAAATTATGAACGTATGCCCAAAAATACATATATAGTAAGGGAAAAATACAAAATTTGTAAAATAAAATACTTTAATTTTTATACTGGGCTTAGGGCTCATTTTAAAATGATGAAAATTAGTCTTCTAGGTGTTAGGATCAATCCCGCATAATAATAATGACAAAATAATAGTTAAAACATTTTATTTGGTTTAATTATATGTTAATATACTTTTAAAGAAAACAGGAAAAAGATAAGCTATTAGGTAAATTCAAGAACTAAATTAAACACTTATGCACATATAATCACTTAAATAACACTTAATTATATACAAATATGTATAATATACTACATGCTAGGTTCGGGGCGTCACAAAAATGCCCTACTAACCCCACATCATATTTAGGCTTTTCAACCTTGATTTATTCTATTAAAAAATCATGGCTGTACTCCAAGATGAATACTGTTGTTTACAAAAGCTCGTTGGACTACGTACAACCTTTGTCTTCGACCTACTAAGTAGAATAACCAAATTACCCTTCTATGTAACACTCACAATTAAGAAAGACTTTACTGTACTATCTTTGCTTTGAATGCATCTTCTCCTTGAGACATCTAAATCCTTTAAGTAACCATCCTCCGAATATGGAACATTTGATCCAGGGAGCGACCCTCAAGCAAAATATTCGATATTTCCCTTGGGTATATTACTAAGCTTAGATTTGGATGATCTATCGGATAATCACAAGGGAACAATTACTCCATCATGCGACGACATAAACTCTATATTATATACATACATTCCAAATAGTCACACCCATATGCCAAACACACAGAGCTATTGACCCACATCTAAGGTCTCAAGCATAGTGGACCAAAACACATGAATATGATTTCATCAATTCATTCACATATGCTCAAGATTAAGAGTATTGATCACTTAGTAGCATAAGGTATATTTGATATTTATCATTGATAGTGTCTATTAAGAGATCATACCTAAGTGACTCGTTTAATGTGTGACATACACACTAGTAAAGCTTAGTCTGGAAACCTACAATGACCAAGGCAAGTCACCCTTCATAGGAGACTATCTTACTATAACTTAAACCATGATGAAGTGCCCAACTCTATCATTCGGTTATAAACTGAATCTAGAACCATATTTCTATGACTTAAACCTTCTATGCTCAGTCATCGTGCACGTAAGTCATCCACTATGGATCAAGGATATCTATACAAACTAATACACATAAATAAGACAAAGAGAATAAGATTGAATGGTTTTATTAATACTAATAATCACAATATGTTTCCTTTGTATTTGAAATGTCACGTGCCAATGAGCTTTTGGGCATATTAATCTCCACAGAAAATTGCTAAGAAGGCTCAAGTTTGTCATTTCAAACATCTTGGATAGAAAAGATTTGGTAGTAGAAATCCCAGAGATATCGTTCCCTATCAAAACCATATCATCAACATAGAGTAAAATAAAAACATCACATGGTCACTATGACGGATATATAATGCATGATCATTAGCACTCTGACAAAAACCAAACTGAGAGATGATAGAGATAAACTTATCAAACTAGGCGCAAGGAGCCTGCTTAAACCAATAAAGAGAATGACAAAGGCAACACACTTGACTGGATGAGATAAAAAGACCTAGAAGAGACTCCATATACACTTCCTCACGAAGATCACCATTCAGAAAGGTATTTTTAACATACATTTGGTACAGATCCCATGATTGGAGAACAACAACATCGATAATAGTCTGAATAATGGTCGTGTGGGCTACAGGAGTAAAAGTCTTATGATAATCAATGTTGTACTCTTGTGTAAAGCCTTTATCCACTAAACATGACTCATATTGATCAATGGAGCCATCAACATACGTCTTAACTTTGTAGACCCACCTACAACCAACCAAAGACATTCTTGGAGGTAAAGATGTTAGTTCCTAAGTTCTAGTTTTCTCTAATGCCTACAACCAAACTGCATAACTGTTACCAATTCAGGATGCAAGCTTGCTTCCTTATAGGTTTAAGGCTTATGGAGGCCAAATATGGAGGTGGCATAACAATGACAATCAGAGTGATAACTAGGTTAGGCACGAGAACAAGAAGGATACTTGGAAGGCTCAATAATATGCGCCACAATTTAAGAGTCAGTGCGGGAAGAAGGCATAGTGTTGGCAACATATAAAACTGGAAGCAATATAGTTGGACGAGTGGGTACTATTGGGAAAAAAATAGAACTCAGAAAAAGTATTAATGAAGGTCATGGGGGTAAAAGAAAAGTTTCTCGGAAAGGACATTTAAGGAATGGATTCCCAAAAGGTATCATCACATTTAAGAAATGGACATTTAAACTAAATATCGTACAATTTAAAAGAATAATAAAAAACCCATAAGTAATCCTTATTCCCTGCAGGGATCCGGAGATGGGATAGGCCGGGTGTTGCAGGGACCTTTTAAGTAATCAAGGTAGGATGTGGATATAGCTACCCCACTCTAAAACTGCCCATTACCATCCTTACTTGGTTTGCTCATTATCTGGTTTCCAATTTCCTTGGCCTAGACTGGGCATTTTATGGATTGTTTATTGTGTGTATATGTGTGTTTTTTTTTCCCGGATAAAAATAAGGCTAAGCCAATTACATTGAAACAACTCGAGGAAAGGTAACCTCTTTTCTATCTCTATCCAAGAGGCTAAGAAGAATGTCTGATGGATATTCCAATATTTCTTGGATTGAAGGTCCAAGTGGACTATGTGAAGGGACAACCCCTTGTATCAATTTGATAATAACTTATAAATCTGATTCAATCTCAAAATGCTAAATTCATAAACTTAGAGCAAGATGCATACCCTCAAATAAGGCAACCACTTCAGCAATATTGTTCGAAGTAGTTCCCAAATTAACAACAAAACTCGAAATTTATTCAACTCTTTCATTGTGAATGAGACCACCGGCTGCTACAAGCCCAGTATTACCTTTCGAACACCCATTGACATTGAGCTTGTGATAACTTTCCAGAGGTTTAATCCAACCAACATCAACTCTGCCATAAGGTACACGACTTATTGAATTTTCATGTACGCCCATGCCTCTATTAGTTCCGTTGCATAATTCTTATTGAATTCCACCTTGTCAGTTGTATTCTTGCTACCACGACGAGCCAATAACCCCTCATTTCTCCATTTCCAGATCTACCATATTAAAGACGCAAATAGAATGTTCCATTGTGTTAGATTTTGTGTCTTATCACGCAAGTTGGTTTGCCACCATTCTAGAGAAAAAGGAATTGTTGTGTGCTGTTTGTGCTTAGCCCCTGTTGATTAAGTTTTAGCGCCAATATGTTGAGGTTTTGACTTGGCCATGTATAGTTCAAGCTTGGCCCATATGTTTATTTGTAGTTTGTCTTTAGATTAGATCTTTTATATGTTGTCATATTCGACATCTTGTATTTTTTTTTTATTTTCTAAGTTTTTAATTGACAAAAGCAGAAAAGAAAATAAAAAGAGCAAACATAATTTATATTTTTTTAAATGCCGAGAAATTTACTCTTGACAAGATCATATCCAATCCATCATATTATATGATCTTATAACGTCATGATGTGTCTCAATCAGTGGCAGAACTACTTAGATGTGAGAGGTGCACAATTTTTAAAAAAAATTCTTTTAAATTTTTTTGATTTTTTTTTTTTTAAAATTATTAAACGAATACACTCCATAATTTCTCTCATTATAGAGTATATTCCTAAATTTAGATTCCTAATTCTACCACTCGTCTCAATATATAATTCAAATTAATTTTATAATTAGAAAGGTATAGGTTCGATCACTATGAAGCATCTTATCTCGAGTGTGACCTCTTTCTTTGGTTTGACTTATAACAAAAAAAGAAAGTAGTCCCTGCATGCAGTCTTCCACGTGCCCTCTACCCTTCTCTCCACACATAGTTACACACACAAATAAAAACACCGAAAAGTCCTATTATCATAAGAAATCTAATAATTTCAAAATTACACCTCATCTCTCACACACACTCAAAACCAAACTATTACTATCATCGTTACTCCTCCCGAAACAAAATCACATCTTGAAAGCGACCCTTTTGCGCAGACATTTTCCCTACAAAATCTCAGGCGAAAAATTATATACAAAACCTCATTAATAAACATACACACATACACACACACACATACATACATACATATAAATCTTGATATAGAGAGAAAGCCTGTTGCTGTTAGAGCTTCAGCTTTCTATTTTTGTTTTAGCATCTGGGTCTTCCTCTAAATCTGGTATTTTTCTCTCTTTTGCTTACATTTAATATAATGATTTATTTTATTATATCGAGGATTTTGCTTTCGTGCCCCTGGATTTATCTATAATTTCTGTTTGGTACCCTCTAGGGTTTATTAGTGGTTGAAGCTAATATGCTATTTCATTGCTGAGTTGTAGAGAATGAACATTATAGTGTTTGAGAGAAAGAAAATTTACTAGCTTTGTTGCTCAAGATTTGGTTACAGAGGTTGAAGTTTTAGCTGTAAAAGTTGGTAAATTGGTAGAAAAATCATGGCTTTTGATCAGAATTTAATACCCAAAGATTTGCGCCCGTTGAATATTGTTAGAACAATGGCCGACGACGCTCACATTGCGCCGGTGACAACGTCTGGGAGGACTATTGAGGGGTTTTATGCTAACCCTCCTCGGGATGGTAGCCCGGGGTCGGTTCCTGCGGTTTATTATCCAGCGGCGGTGTCAGATGCCGGGTTTGTAGGTCTAGGGTTTAGTAATGGGATGGCTGTACCCGGGGTGGCAGGGTGGGTCCCACATGTGGCCACTCCATTACCACCGCAGCCGGGGGTTATGAGTGCTGGTCTGGTTAATTCGGGAAGTGGGTTTAGTCATACTCCGAGTTTTGGGCCGCGTAGTCATGCTTCTGATCAGGCGAGTGTGGAGGGTGGTGATGGTTCAGTCTCGGGGAGAAAGGTAAAGTTTTTGTGTAGTTTTGGTGGGAAAATATTGCCGAGGCCAAGTGATGGGGCATTGAGATATGTTGGTGGACAGACTAGGATTATTAGTGTCAGGAGGGATGTAAGTTTTACTGAATTAGTTCAGAAGATGGTAGATATATATGGAGAAAGTGTAGTAATTAAGTACCAGTTACCCGAGGAAGATCTTGATGCGCTCGTTTCGGTTTCTGGTTCTGATGATCTTGAGAATATGATGGATGAGTATGAAAAGTTGATTGAGAGGTCTCCTGATGGGTCGGCCAAATTAAGAGTGTTTTTGTTTTCAGCTTCAGAGGTTGAATCAGCTGGCATGGTTCAATTTTCAGATTTGCGAGATAATGGGCAAAAGTACTTTGAGGCGGTTAATGGGATATTAGATGGGGTTGGCATTGGTCGTATAACTAGGAAGGAGAGTACTGCTAGTGCCGCCTCGACGCAGAATTCAGAATTTAGTGGGGCCGATGCAGGTGATAACTTAGGGCATGGTCAAGGGGAGGCTAATGGTCCACCATCTACAGGTGCTCTATCACCCAGGGAGAATTCTACTCCCTCTCAACAAGCAACTCCGCGAACGGCTTATGTAGATCCAAGTGTCCATGTTGATGCATCAACTGCTCCATTGGGACTTCCAGTGGTTATATCTGGACCTCCTCCAGCCATGCCTGTTCAGCAGGAGCATGAGGTAGAGAGATCTGCACCTGTTGTTGTACCACAGCAAATTGGCTTGAATATCCAACAAGGTGGAGTGGCTTTTCCAACAAGTTCACCTTATATGCAGGTCTATGTGGATCCTCACCATGAAATCTTGAATCGTGGAGAATATGTTCAACACCCTTCTCAGATGGGCTTCCCAACACAGGTTTTGGGAACTGTTGCGCCTGTGTTACCGCAACAGCATGTTGCTGCTGGTGTCACCCCTCAGCAGTTTATTCCTGCAGTACACATGACAATGCCCCCTTCCTCCCATGTCAGTATAAATCCCAACATGGTTCCAGCACTCATTCAACCCCAACAAATTCGGTTAGAACAGATTCCTGCTGAACGCACAATGGCCCAGCGGGTTGTCCAGCTTCCTTTCAATTCAACTTACAATGCCTATCAGGCTCAGGTCCCTCCAGCAGTTATAGGAGGTGCTTATGCATGGCATCAGGTTCCACAGCAAGAACAGGTGACCTATTCTGAAGGTTGGGTGCCTAACAAGCAAGTAGTGGTTCCAGAACAAAATTCCAGATTTGAGGACTGTATTATGTGTCAGAAAGCTTTACCGCATGCGCATTCGGACTCAATTGCACAGGAGCAGAAAGAAAGCCTTGCAAGCAACTCGTCAGACCCTAAATTAGTTCATTACAGCCTCCAATTGGATGATAAAGGACGACCAATGAACAGGACTGTTGTGTATGGTGCCCAGGGGGAAGGTATGGTTGAACAACAGGGGACTGCAGCTCAATTAAGAGGTCATGTGGAACCTGAAGTTGGAAAGACTCAGGTGGAGACCATTGGGTTTCCTCAAAAAGTTGAGGGGCAGTATAGTGGTGATAGATTTGTTCTCCAGAAGGGAGAGAATTCTGAGCAACCTAAGGTATCCGTTCCCCAGGGTGCAATTGGGTTGACAGGGGGTATACAATCTCCATGTGGAGTACCTGTAGGTACTGTTCCTCAATCATATCAAGATAATGCTGTCCAGCAGGTTGTGGTTCCAATGCAATACCAAATTCGGCGAGAATCGATGTTGATTAGACCAACTTATGGAGATTCTCCTACTGTTGGAGGTATGCCTCTGCAGACTTCAGGTTATCGTTTACATGAATCACCAAAAGACTATTCTGGTAACATTTCTCCCATGGTTCCTAAAGAAGATAATTCTGAGTCTTCTGCTGTATATGACCATCTAAGGCAAATCGATGGGAGGATGGAACATCTCCGCATAAACCCTGCTGAAGTTTTACCATATAATGGGCAGAGTAAGTCACCGATTGATAATTTGAAAAGGGAAGACATTTTGGAAAACAGACAACCGAAGGTTGGTGAAAGGGAAGCTTACCTGGATGCCAATTTTAGCAATCCCCATACAATTCTTGATGCAAATCAGACTAAACAAAATGAAATGCTGCCTTGCTTTGGAAATGAGTCACCTTACTTGCATAATCTACGGCCTATAGAACCTTATGATGTGGCACAACCTCCTCTTTTTGGTAATCCTACTTTACATCCTCATCCAATGCAAGGAATCAACCATATGGTCTATGATGATATTTATTCGGGCATCCCGGCTTTTTCTGGTGTTGATACTGCTCATCCAACTGAAAGATTTCCACCTTTTGGTGAACGCCAGGATAATGGTCCATCATTTGAGTCAAAGATCGTTCCTACAGATGTTGGAGGT
This sequence comes from Ehretia macrophylla, assembly GCA_037974665.1. Taxonomy (NCBI): domain Eukaryota; kingdom Viridiplantae; phylum Streptophyta; class Magnoliopsida; order Boraginales; family Ehretiaceae; genus Ehretia; species Ehretia macrophylla. The sequence continues at coordinate 12,793,075 of CM075775.1, forward strand.
GTTCTGCTGGATGGAAATACAACATCTTCCCAATCTCCATCTTATGGGGTCGGAGAAGTGCAAGATAATTCGAACTCGCTTTTTAGCAACCAGGACCCATGGAATTTTCGGCAGGATGGTCATTTTCCGCCTCCAAAACCAAAGCAAATTCAATTGAAAAAGGAAGCTTTATCTTCAAGGGACCCTTCTGGGGACAGGCATCTAACCAGCAGTGGAGAATTACTAGTGAGCAATGGTGGGACATTTATGACAGAGGCGCGGCTTGAGGCGGTTCATCAAACCTCTGGCAATTTGAACGCAGATTCGAATTCTGAGCATACACAATCAAACAAAGGTCAGACAAGTTCACTTTTGCTTAATTCTCATCTCCAATCATTCTGCTAGATGTCCTTATATTTATAAAGTTTAAATTTGTCCCATCATTTATACTGTTTCAGGCTCAGCTGAAGAATTGATAAAACAAGAACTTCAGGCTGTAGCTGAAGGTGTAGCTGCTTCTGTTCTTCGGACATCGGTGCATTCAAATCCTGACTTATCTGCACATGGGAAGAGTGAGACTCTAACTATGAGCCAGGAGAACAATGAAGTTCAAAAAACTGATGTGGAAGTGGAGCCCAAAGATCATTTTGAGGTCAGTAAGTCTCCCTTTATGTCTCTTCCTTGCAATGTTGCACGAGCAAGCAAGAGAGCTATCGCTTGTATGTTCAATTTTCTCTCTTGCTCTTTTTTTTGGTGAACTTACTTCTCAACAATGATGTTGTTCAGGAAATTAAGGCCAAATTTCCTGAGAAACTAAATTTTGGGTTCCCTTTATCGGACGGCATTGGTCGCTTACAGGTTCTAGTTTCATTCTACACAAGTTCTAATTGTGATCGATACCTAGCTTGTGATAGAAGCCATCTCACACCCATTCTCTTCAATTCTTTTATTTTATTGTTTTCCTTTGCGGGCAGATAATTAAGAATAGTGACCTTGAAGAGCTACGAGAATTGGGTTCGGGTACCTTTGGTACTGTTTATCATGGCAAGTGGAGGGGTACTGATGTTGCTATCAAGCGGATAAATGATCGATGTTTCGCTGGGAAGCCTTCAGAACAAGAACGCATGGCAAGTGTGCTTACCTCCGCAAGTACTAGGGTCTTAAAATGGTTCCGATATAGTGTTTGCTTAATTCTAACTTCTGTCTGTTTTGTCCGTATCACTAGATTGATGATTTCTGGAATGAGGCCATTAAGCTTGCTGACTTGCACCATCCAAATGTGGTGGCTTTTTATGGGGTTGTGCTTGATGGTCCGGGAGGCTCTGTTGCAACTGTGACTGAGTACATGGTTAATGGCTCTCTAAGGACTGCTTTGCAGAAAAATGAAAAGTATGTACTTATCTGATTCTTTTGAACCTTTGTAATTCGGATGTTTCATTTAGATTTAGCCATTTCCCACCCCCTTCTGATTGCAGTCAGTTTCTAGAATACTCTTGTAAGGTTATAGATACTTAATCCTTGCATGGGAGTTCTGTATGTTTCTGGAAAAATCATAAAGATGAAACATATATCTTATAAAGCACATAACGGATATCTAAAGATGGTTTGGAGTTGAGTATATTGCAGGAGATAGTTGTCAATGAGCAACTGTTTTTCTTTCCTGTTTTTATTACTATAAAAAATTCAAGCTATGGTGACATGAAGACATAATTTTGTTGCCAGGAATCTTGATAAGCGCAAGCGAGTAATGATTGCCATGGATGTAGCATTTGGAATGGAGTACTTGCATGGAAAGAAGATAGTACATTTTGACTTGAAAAGTGACAATCTATTGGTTAACCTACGGGATCCCCAACGCCCAATTTGCAAGGTTTGACTACAGAAATATCTTCCAATACTAATGAGCTGAATATCAACTGATAAGTACTTTTTAACTTGTATACTTCCTTTTAAGTCATCTGTGGAAAAAGATGAAATAGAATGAATACCATCTAAGATTTTAAATAAAAATGAAGTTGCAGATTGAGGTAAGACTCATATCTTTTGGTGATGGAGAGGTTTTGCTGCTCCTGTTCCTTGGCTCAAAAAATAAAAAAAAGGAAGAAAAAACTCTCTTTGTTGCAAATTAATGCAGAACCTAGTCACTAGACCTGGCTAAACCAGAAAAGTTCATGCTGATCGTGCAGAGGTGAGGTGACAGGTCTCTGGGACTTAATAGCGTCGACTGTTGGCAGGGCTTGTAGACGTGTGCTTAGACCAATTGTACCAATAAAGATATCTCAGAAATGCATTAGTAAACCGAAAGCATGCATTATCTTGGCACTGTGCCTTTAGTAATTATGGTCCGAGGTACCTCTCACTTTGAGAAAAGAAAGAAAGGTTACTCAATAGAATAAAGGCCTAATGAGTTGTTTTATCAAGGTTTCTGTAGAAATTGGCAAATATATGTTAGCATTGGCACGGATTTTTCTATGTACTTCAGTAGTCTATTGCACTTCTCCTAGGGTATTTATGGTTCTTGACTTCCAAGGTAGGGAGGCTTGAACTCCTATCTTAGTTTGCTGCTAAATGATAGATTGTGGTAGGGCCTCGTTCACAGTAAAAAGGAGCAACGTGAATTGTTGAAAAAACAGTAGTTTGTTAATTTTCATGCTTAATGGCACTGAATATGAAGGATTGTCTTGCCAGATGTCTTCTCCAAAGTTTGAGGTGAACAAATTGGTTTTGGAAGTGGGTATTGTCCTAGATTGTAGCATTGATATCCACCTTCATGTGATTGTTAGAGGAAGGATATTGTCATGCTAATTTTTCTCCAGCATGGGGGTGTCAGGGAAAGTGAACTATTGTCATGCTAATTTTTTCCAGCGTCCGTGTCGGGGAAAGTGAACCAGTGAGCTGATCTTTGCATTCGTGGGATTCTTTCATCTCCGTTCAGGAGTCTCTTTTTTCTAGGGCAGGAGTAAGTGTAAGAAAGGAATAAGTAGTGAAACTGACCTCTGGAGTACCAATTTTGAAGAGGAAAAAGCCTGCAAAAGATATACTACAAGTTCTATTGGATAGAGGGAGAGTGCTGATTCACATATCAGCGTGATTCATTAGGATTTAGCTTTTAAGCAATCCTTTTTTGACACCTTTTCCCTTCCGTTTTGGGCTCAGATTCTTTTAATCTTTCCCCCTTCTGGGTTTCTTTCTTTACTCTCTCTCTCTCTCTCTCTCTCTCTCTCTCTTTTTTTGTTTCCCCCTATGTTGGATAGACTACATATAGAAGAGGGGAACATATTAGCGGCTAAATAAAATGAGTTATTGACATGACACGGACTCTATAAGCCCCAGATGAATGGCACTTTTAGGAACAGAAGGATGGACCTTAGTGAGCATCAAATTGGCATAAAATGGAAGAGGCATGTATATGATTTATTCTGTACTCAAATCATTGATTGCGTCATCAAACTTGGTAGTCCTCTGTTCATATTTACTTGATTGAGTAAATGCTCCCATTAGTCCTTAATATTTCGTCATTGTGACACTTTGATCTTTGATATTTAAAAATGAGCATTTTAATCCTTAAAAGTTAATTTAGTGGGACAATGTTAATCCCGTAGAAAAATTCGTCTAGTTTTTTACGGCTTTTATCACATGGTTGGCACATGACTGTTAAAGTTGCGCTATCAGTTTTGTCGGTTGAAATTGCAGCCTGTAGATTGGGAAGCCGTCACGTGCCGGCTACGTGATAAAGTCGTCAAAAAATAGATGGATTTTGCTATCAATTTTAATGTTGTCCCACTAAATTAACTTTAATGAGTAAAAGGTTCATTTTTAAAATCAGGGACCAAAGTGTCAAAATGGCAAAACATTAAAAACTAATGGGGGCATTTACTCTATTTGATTTATCTTTCGTTTACTGCCATCAAGCCTGTATTTGTTATTTACATTTATTATTTCTTTTCCTTCTATTAGGTTGGTGATTTAGGGCTGTCCAAAGTGAAATGTCAAACACTTATCTCAGGTGGTGTGCGTGGAACACTTCCTTGGATGGCACCGGAGCTTCTTAATGGAAGCAGTAGCCTTGTTTCTGAGAAGGTTTTGCTCTTCTTAACCTTTTTATCAAATTTTTATTGTTTCAAGGTCTATGTGATGATCGTTAACCCTTTCCCCGAAGATCAAATTTATATAGCATGCAAATAACAATGGACGATATGCTTTGGCTTTTAATTTTCAGGTTGATGTATATTCATTTGGAATTGTACTGTGGGAACTTCTAACTGGCGAAGAGCCTTACGCAGATTTGCATTATGGGGCTATCATTGGTAACATTCCAGATCTAGTCCACTGTTGCTTTGTCAATGAAGTAAACGATCACGTTTTTAACACTTGCGTTATGTACAGGTGGTATTGTAAGCAACACATTGCGCCCCCCTATTCCAGATTCCTGTGATCCAGAATGGAGGTCACTGATGGAGAGGTGCTGGTCGTCCGAGCCATCAGAGAGGCCAAGTTTCACGGAGATTGCAAATGAGCTACGAGCTATGTCCTCTAAACATCTTGCAAAAGGACAAATGCAGCAGTTGCATCCTTCGGCGCATCCCCATGCTAAAAGTTGATTCCCAATTGAAGTTGGTTTGTTTTGGCATACGCAGAAGTTGATCTTATACATTTAGTTCAAATGTAAGTGTAAAGGGACAGATGAGTACTGAAAAAAATGACAATTAATATTGAATCCTATATGACTCTTCCTTCTCTTTTCTAATTCTTTGTTCCTGTTCCACATCATAACCCCCTACTAAGAGGGAGGGGAAGGTGAGTGGTTGATGACCGTTTGGTAATATGAACTCTATCGATAGATTTTACCTCCAGGTTAATCTATACGCCACTTAGACGTACGACACATTTTGCTTCCTTGGTGGTTTCGATAGTTATGTTACATGCATTTCTAATGTCTAATACTTCTCTTCTGGCTCTCTTTGTTCTTCGAGTCCTGAGGAGTGCCGTTTTCAAACTTGCACATCTCAACTCGGTGAAATATTTTGATTTTGTACAAAGTGCACGCAGTGTAGGTCGTTTGATTTCGGCTGTGTATGGCAATCCTGAACTAGAAATACTCAATGGTATCTTTCACTTGTTAGAAGAAAATAGAGTCTTGAACGAATGTGTTATGGCATCATAAACTGACTATATATAGAAGATATACTTTGATATAACTTGAAACACCTTCGGATTATGCACCGTAGTATATTAATTTAGCATATATGTAAATTTAGTGGTGTGATATACAAATTATGACTAACTTGATCTTCTCTCTGTATATTTTGGAAAAGTATTTAGTTAGGTTAGTCTAACAGTCAGACTCTCATGGGGTGCGGGTCTCATATAGGGTAAGATTCATGTATGTACATTCAAGACCGAACGTCAGGCTGGTTCAACTGAAAAGTTTTTTTTATATATTTTATACCCTTATATTTTTCAAATTATTAAAATAACATACTTGATGTGTTTTTTTATACCCTTATACTTTTCAAGTGATTAAAATAATATACTTGTATTCGTGTTTTTATGTGAGTGGAGAGTGAGACCGAGAGTCTCTTACATAGTACTCAATTTTCAATTTCATCTATAAATCTGCAATACATTTATAACGTTTCATAATATACTAACTCCACTAAGTATATTATAATGTGCAATATAATAAATTGACTAACTTTACTAAGATAGGATCATAATGTAGGTGGTGACATAAATCTTTCAACTTCATGAAATTTTTATGTGATAGATGTAAGAATTATTGTGGCCCACGTGTAAATAAAATGACCTTGTGATTTTATTAGATAATTATTTATCTAATAATTAAAGAGTTTAATAATATAAATTAAATAGTTAATTCTTATTGGTCAATAAACAGAGGTGTATTTTGTGATTGGGTTTCTTGATGGAAGACACATATTCATGCTTTATGTATACAAGACCTAGTCCTTTCTCTGCACTTATTATTAATGGTATGTTTTCTGTATCAAAAGCGTACATAACAGTAAAGTGAGAAAGGGAGAGAAATCAGTTGTTCCAAATTGTAGAATAAAGGTTCGCATGAGAGAACTACAATTAATTAAGGTACATATCTCTTTCGTTAAAGTATGTGAAAATCATAGAGTTCTTAAGTTCTTTGGCAGTATAGTGATTTATGTATAATAGTTTGCACATAAATTATTAAAGAATTTTTTACATGTGATATCAGAGCCTGTTTTTAAGAACTTATGATTTTCCTTTAAAACTATTGATTTCTTATCAAAGATGAACCATAAATTTTAATATTGGTTCGTAAGTATGTGAGAAGTGTTTGTCTTATCTTGATCATCTGCTACTTCTCTATTCATGGATTTATTATGCCTGTTAATTCATGAAAAAAGAGTAGATGCTGCATAAACATAAGGCAGAATTCTCTATTAAAGATGATCACTATAATGTTTTGAAAGGACGTGTATGTGGTCTGGTATCATTGCTGCAATTTACATATGAATATAAGCATGAAGATGACGTTTCATATGCTATTATGCTGGTGTGATTATGGTCAGGCCATGCTTGCTTAATTAAAGTATATTATGGATCAAGCAACAAATTAACCAATATGGCAGTCACTTGTTGTTGCTTTGCCCTACAAATTAAAGTTTTGAACTTGTGACACGGTTCCGTGGTTTCATGTCATAGCAATTTGTTAACCACTTGTGAACTGTCAAGCCAATTGAATTCATAGGCATTAAAGTCTTTTGATCTTTTAACTTTATGACTATTGGTCAAGGCATGACTTTGGTCTTTTTAAAAAAATATATGCATATATATTAACTGATTGGCTGATCAAGACTTATCAAAGGCATCATATGGTGGCTCCGTTGTGTGATGCCATGTTGCACATTACGGTTTTGAAGTGTAAGAAATTTACACATATTATTGGTGGAAATTATGCTTCTTAAATATTAATATTATACAATTTAGAAATTCTATTATAGATGATTTGTTAATCACCAAAGTGGTCAAATCTTGAAGTGTTAATAAATTTTAAATTGTAAAATACTCAATTATCCATGAAGTTTGATGCTTTAAAAATGACATGAAAGGTTACTTATTTATAGATAAATTAAAGTTTATAGTTATAAGACAATTAGGGATCGCCCAAAGATTGATCAATTTGTCTTATAATTTGATCTAAATGTTGATAATTAATATGTTTTTGTTAGATTGTTATGTATATCCAAAGATAGCAAACACGTCTAATAAAATCATATGTAATTATCAAATTAAGTTTTATTAGCATCATTATGGTTATGTTTGTATATCTTGGTATTTCCTAAAGGAAAACTTTGATATACAATAATTGTTTACCTCCATCATTTATTTATAAGGCATATGAAAAGAAATTGGATTTTTGAACGATTAGTGGTGACTTTATTGGTTATCCAGAAAAATCCAAGGAGTATAGATTTTATTGTCATACCCTAATTCAAGAACCTGAAAATGGTAGGTTCATTGAGAAAGGTGAAATTAGTGGGAGTGGATAATCATATGATGTGGTCATTCACAAAGTTAGGGTGAAAAAAACCTTTATATGTAACTTCTAAATTTGTTGTTCAACCTAATAATGTTCAAGAACAACAAATGTATGACCAAACACTCCAAAATAAAAGATATCATGGAAAAGTGCGAAGCAGTCTGTCATTGTTGCATCCACTGTGGAGGTTGAATTTGTGGCATATTTTGATGCCACAATTCACGAATTATGGCTACATAACTTTGTTTCTGGTCTTGGAATTGTCGACATTATTGCCAAGCCGCTAAAAATTTACTGTGATAATTTCGTAGCAATATTCTTCTAAAAGAACAACAGGTATTCAAATGGTCCCTCAAGTTTTGTAAAAGTAACTTTTTGGTCTCTTAACTTTTGAAAAGTAACAATTTGGTCCATTTTTTACGGAAAATTGATAAAAAATGTTAACTTTTTTGTAATTTTTTTATTTTACCCTTGGACCCATTTTCTCTCTCATGTATTTTTTTTATTTTACCCTTGGACCCATTTTCTCTCTCATGCATGTCATTATGCACCATTTTGGCAGCCATGGAATATCACCAAAAATTAGAAAAAAAAATTACCAAAAAATTCACAAAATATACCTGTCCAAACCAAAATAAAAAAATACAATTTCTACAAAATGACTTCAACATCATCATCCACCACAATTAGAGAAGAAATAAATGGAACAATTGTCAAGTTAAAAAATATGAGATATTATTGTGGGTCAAAAACAACTGATCGCATATCTGAATAGGAAATATAAGAGTCCGTCGTTAAATCCGTCGCTAATCAGTGATGAAATTAGCGAAGGAAATAAGTATTTATATCAAAAAATAAATGTTACAAATCATAATTTCTTATAAAATGCATTTTACACTCTGTTGACAATATGAACAAGTATTTTTCCACTTAATTTGATGTTCGAGTCATTTTCAGAATGAAAATCGACAAAATCGGGTTTATTTTATTGTTTATCTTTAAATTTTTTCTAAATTCCACTGCTAATTTTATCGCTATTTAGTGACGAATTTAGTGAATGAATTACGACATACCGTCACTATTCCGTCGCAAATCTATCGGCCATCACTAATTCGTCGCGATGTTGCGAGAGATTAGTGACAAAATTTAGTTATAAATTTTTCCGTTGCAAAGTCGTCACTAATCCGTTACTAATTAGTGACTGAATGTTTTCCTTGCTAAATCTATTGGCACTTAGTGACAAAAAAAAATTCGTCTCTAAAATTCGTCGCCCGTTTCAATTTTTCTTGTAGTAGACCACTTCATTTTTTTGTTTTGATTTTAAAAGAGAAAAATCAAAATATCTCCTATTTTTTAACTTGATAATTATTCCGTTTATTTTTTCTCTAACTGTGGTGGATGATGATGTTGAAGTCATTTTGTAGAAATTGTATTTTTTTATTTTGGTTTGGACATATATATTTTGTGAATTTTTTAGTGATTTTTGGTGATTTTTTTTAAAATTTTGGTGATATCCCATGACTGTCAAAATGGTGTATAATGTCATGTATGAGAAAAAAATAGGTCCAATGGTAAAATAGGAAAATAAAAAAAAAGTCAACATTTTTCATAAAAAATTAACTAAATGATCACTTTTCAAAAATTAAAAAATTACTTTTACAAAACCTAAAAGACCTAAATGTTTTTACTCTTTAAAAAACATAACATTTTTCGTCAATTTTTCATAAAAAATTGACTAAATGATCACTTTTCAAAAATTAAAAAATTACTTTTACAAAACCTAAAAGACCTAAATGTTTTTACTCTTTAAAAAACATACCCTAAGTCTTTTTTTTGTTGTTGTTGCCAGAATACCTAAAGTTATTAGTACTCAATTTTTTTTTTTATTTTAAAAAAAGCATTAAAGGACTTTAGGATCCCAAGGTCTCGATTCTAAATTATTTGGTTTATAAGTGCGAACGAAAATTGCCCATTTTCTATACCAATCATACTTGTCGCAGCATATACTAAGGGGGTGTTTGGTTCGCGAAATCATATAGAATTCCCAAGAATGTGAAGTTTAGAATATGTTATTCTCATATTTGGTTCACAGAATAAAAAAATATTCTCGGGAATATTACATTTTTGGAAATACAATATTCTCATGATTTACTTAATTTCGATTCCCATGTGAGGGGGTGAGAATCTTACATTCCCAAGTAGTAGGAATATTTTGGACAAAGCAAAAGACAGAAATACCCATTTTAAAAAATACAAAATTAAAACAAATAACATAACATAATTTAAAAAATAAATTAAAAAGTAAAACATAAAAATTAAAAAATTAAAAAAATAATAAATAATAAAATAAAAATAAGATAAAATAAAATAAAAATAAGATAAAATAAAATAAAAATAAGATAAAATAAAATAAAAATATAAAAAAATGAAATAAAATAACATAAATCAAATAAAAATAAAAATAGGATAAAAATAAATAATACAATGAAATAAAATAAAAATAAGATAAAATAAAATAACATAAATTAAAAAATTAAAAAATTAAAAAATTAAAAAAATTAAAAATTAAAAACAAATGATAAAAATTAAATTAGTAATTAAAATAAGATATAATCAAAAAAATTAATAAGAATAAAATAAAATAAAAGTAAAAAAATAAAAAATTTAAAAAAAAAAAAAAATAAAACTAAAATAAAATTTTATAATTTAAATAAAAAATTAAATAACATAAAATAAAATTAAAAATAAAAATAAAAATAAAATAATTTAAGATGAAGTAAAAAAATAAAATAAAATAAATTAATAAGAATTAAAGTAAATAAAATAAAATATTTAGAAAATAATAAAATAAAAATAAAAACAAATTAAATTAAATTAAAATTATTAGTTTTTTTTCGAATTTGGGGCATTGTTGGAAAATTACTCAAGATTCCTAAGAATATTAAGTCTAACTAAACATAACAAAAAAATATTCATAGAAATTCAACATAATATTTTTGACGTACAAAATAATTTTAATTATATTCTCGAAAATAACATTATTGAGAATGTCATTCTTAAAAATATTATTCTTAAAAATAAAAAATAATCTATAAATCAAACGCTCTCTAGACTTTAAGTTTCCTGAAGAATCTTCTCATGCGACTATGAGATAGTGGCGCAATATCGAGGTCATGTTACTTTATGATGAAGTTACTCTCCTTTCTTGGCCTTAATGGCTAGTTGTCCCGTGTTTTGACCAAGGAAATGGGCTTTGACCAAAAAAAAAAAGGCAATGGGCAACGCAATTATCTCCTACCCTTTTTTTTTGAGAGGAAAGACATCTAAGCATTAATCCCAAGTTGAAAAAGTACGTTGGATTAACTGATTTAAGTTTAGAAGTTAACTACCTTTTAAGGCGAAGTCCTTTTATTTGACCTTCGGCTATTCATAACATCTTACAAATATATGGACCTTATATTTGTGAATTTTATTTTTTATTTCATACGGTCAAATAGTCATTGCCAAGTAAAAACATTTTTCCTTTTACTTGAAGTTCTAACTCATTGTGTAAGAGAAAAATAAAAAAATGTTAATTTCACTTTATATATTTAATATTTGAATACGGTAACCAGGGGCAGAGCTAGTTTTGACTCCTCCAATATTTTTTTTTTCAAAAAAGTTTATGTAATATCATTAAAAAAAGTTATTGTCGTTAAAAAAATTTATATAGTATTGTTAAAAATAAGTCAACGGGCCCCCTTATTTTTTTCTCTTATCATGAATATTTTTATTTAAATATTGACCCCCCTAATTTTAAAATATTGATCTTGATCTATTTTTTTAGTCCTTTATTATCTCTTTTTTATATATTTTCTCTTGAAATTGACGATAATTTGATTGAAGAGCAACTGATGGACAAACAAAACTGAAAAGAAGAAACTTTTAGTTGCGACTTCATCATGGGAAAAACGCATTAAATTGAAAAATAAATAAAAGACCAAACATTATGCTGTCTAGAACCTTGAAACTAGGAGCAATTCTTTTTTTATTTTTATTTTTGTTTTAGAGGAGGCTAAACCGTTAAATTTGGATAATTATTAGTTGGAAAGTCTCTCTCTATTTGTAACTCTTCAAAAGAAAAAATAGTCTGCAGGAAGGTGCTCCACAATACAATTTAGGGTGGGTAGTGTCATGGAACTTAGAAACCCACGGGTCCCACCACTTCATTATTAGCGCGTGGTCCACACATTATTAGAGTACGTTTTGAAGGTCCCATTTTGAAATTTTTTCCTACAATTTAAAGGCAAGTTGATAATCACCAAGACAATGAGCCAATCTATTGTACGATTTTTATACAATTGTGAAATATAAAAGTGAACCCTACACCCTATTTCACATCCGCTGTACGATTTTTGTACAGTAGCAAATTCCCACGACAATATCCATCTACGCGTTGTGAACACAACTTATCTATAGTAGGTCCCTCGCCTACTCATGTAGTGCAGGCCGAACGGCTTACTTCTTTTCCAACTTGACCTCTAAGTAGGATTTGTTGCTTCCAGAAGCATCAATACCCTCCAATCAAACAAGCCCAAAAGAGCATTAACGACCATACAAAGATGGCAACTAAAATAACAAACATGTACCACATTAATGATTGCGTCTTATACTTCTTCATAGAAAAGAGTTACCCTTTTATAAAATTTTATACACTTTTTTATTACACGATTTAACTTGATACTACACTGCAAGAAATTTCCTATAGAAAATCATGTACTGTTTCTCTGTTACTACCTTCAACCACCTTTTTCTTTGAAATTTCTTTGCAGTCTCTTCACACATTCATCACACATACGCTGGATACACACGCACACACGGAGACGCACACATATATAAGAAACATTCATATCTCCTTTGTTCAATCTCACTAAAGCATATACTAAACGAAGCACTCAATATATAATTGTAGAGCCAGCCCAAGAAGAAAAAAAAAAAAAAAAGCATCATCATCATGAGGGCTTATTCACCCATAAAGGAGCAAGAACAAGAAGGTGTTCCTCTTAACAACTATGAGGAGACAGCTTCATATAGTGGTTGTGGATGCTTCAAGCTCTTTTGCTTTGATTGGCAGCACAATAGGGATGGGCAAAGCAGGTCTTTATTGAAAGGAGAGCATGAAGAGATATGGTTGGTGAAGAAGTTTAAGGGTTTAAAAGAAGCTTCTGAGGTTGTAGCAGGGCCTAAATGGAAGAATTTGACAAGAAAGATAGGGAAATATTTCAATACCAAGAAATCAAAATGTCAGTTTCAGTATGATCCTGAAAGCTATGCTCTTAATTTTGATCATGGTGGTGTTGGTGGTCATGAAGAAGAAGATGGTGTCTTGCTTGGTTTTTCATCAAGGTTTGCACCTCCTGTTTCCAGTGATCATCAAAGAACAACTGGTTTGTGATATTGTGTACTTTTTCTTCATTCAATCGAGGCGTGACGTTGTGTTTATCGCAAAAATCCAGAAAAAAGTTGAAGAAAGAAAAATTTTATTTGATTGGATTATGTATATTCTTTTGGTTATTAATGGAAGAATTTGCTACCGTATTTTTTTAAAATATTTTCGAATTACTCTTTCAATTAATATAAATCAATTGCAATATACAATTTTTCTATATGAATAAATTATGAATTTTTAATATCATCATGTAAAGCTTCAGCCTAATTTACTTAACTAATTAATTGGGGTAGAATTACAAATAAGTTTTAATAATTTGATGACAAAAATATAATTAGTGTAAGTAATTTTATGATTTTTTTCTTAAGAATTAGTCTTTTAAGAAAAAAGTTGAACAGAAATATCAAAATAAAACCCAATTGATAAACTAGTGGGCTTTTTAGAGCCAGAAATAATACTTGGTAGATAGTTTAGTCGTTTTAGAAATATTTTACCCAAAAAAGAAAATAATAGGTTGTTGCCTGTTGGTTAAGAAAACTAAAGAGGGCATAGCAGCCTTCAACCTAGTCAATCAACAATATAGCATCGGGGTTGGCTTAAAAATGTTTGTAGGACTTACCACTTCAGTTTGACGTGTAAAAACACGTGCAATTAAACCCCACACTTTTGTATCTGATACGTTTTATAGTTTTTTCCTATAGCATCTTCTTAACACTTGCAACACAGTGTGGTTAAGGTATTGACTAATACAGGAATTGGAAGCGAGGAATACTTCTTTCTTCTTTTTTCTTTTCTTTTTTTTGGTCAAAGAAGCGAGGAATATACCAGTTAAAGACCTAACATCATATGTAGGAGGGGATTCAAGATCTTTGTTTAGTGAGGGCTAACATCATATAATTTAACATTTATATATGAAAAATAATTTTTAATAGAGGTTAAATTAATTTTTTAACATGAAAATACTTTCAAAATATATATATTTTTTTATTTTTTTTAAAGTTAGTAGTAATTACAAGCCCGCTCGATGTAGGATGATCATATACATGAATAAAGAAAATGGATAAGAACAAACACAACAGTTTGGACTTGGATTTGGTTGGGGTGCGCCATGCCAAGGATGTAGTGCAACACAAGGCAACAAGGGTCTACCGGCTCTCATCTTGAAAATCTAATCCAATAAGCATTGGCAGGTGGCCCACCGTTTCAATCATATACATTATATTAATAAATCAAGTATTAGATATTAAACTGATAAGAACAAATACTATAATTTTCTTTTTTGGTCAATAAACAAATACTATAATTGAGCTTAGCCAAATGGCAAAGAAAGGTATGTTTTGTTTAGTAATCGACCCTTGCTTTTATTGTTTCCTATGCTTATTTTGTTTTCATCCATGTGGAACACTGGTTAACCGGCCTCCGATCCGGCAAATTAAGAAACCATTAGAGCAATTATTAGAGGTGAAATCAATTTGGGGGGTGGGGGGAAAGGGGGGGTGTTGTTGATGGAGGCAATAATCACCAGTAACCTCATTAAAACTCAAAGAATCCTAAAGGGTTTAGGCAAATAGATCACTGCAGGCACTAATACCATTTAACCTCGATTAAGTAAAATGATACTATACTTCCTACTTGAACCTCTTTCACATAATTATCCTATCGTGAGGGCTATATATTTCAACTTTAGCCTCTGGTATAGTTCCTTTGACGACTTAATTTGCTTAGTCAAAGCCCACAATGGTAATGGGACAGGAAAACCTACTTATGTGCCCTGTGCTATCACTTAAATAAGGTCATCTCTGGAACTTGGAAAGAAAGGTGTCAAGCCAACATAGTGCGAAAAGGGGGTTTAACTGTAATAATCTCGCATAAAAAATCTTAGTTTTACAAGGGGTGTTTTTTAAGTATAAGGGATTCTCATTCTTAACATAGTAGTTTTTTGAGATGAACTCTCTCTTTAAGCTTGAGTTGTTATATTTTTGAGCTTATTTTATTATATTAACCTTCTGGTGCACTCTGATAGCTACTCTACCCGTCCTTCACCCCTGTCTCTGAATTCCTATCAAAAGTAACAATTATTCGTAGATTTTTAGTTACTCTTTTAAATATTGCGACAATGAGCTTAATTTAAAGCATGTGACTTCGAAACTCAAATTAATATTATAATAATTTGTGAATATAAATATCAGTATTAAATAGACGTTAGATATTAATTACGTATTAAGTTGTATGCCTCCAACAAGATAGCAAAAATAATAATATAGCAGTCGAGTTCTAAGCATCTTAAATAAGTTTTGACTAAAGCCACTACATATGACAACTATATATGAAAAAACAATATTTCTTTGTGTAATTGGATGCATATTGATTACCATATATATATATATATATATACACGGGTTATTGGATATCTACTAGTTAGTAGTAATTGCAACTATACTATTGAAAATTGATATGTATTCTATTTTTTCACACTATACATCTTCAACATAGCGCCCTTAATTGTATATTTTTAAACTATTCAAAAGTACGACTAGAAACTGCTGAAAATTCTCAAAAATCAGTTGTGATCAACCATGAACATAACGGTATTTGTGTAATATGATTATAAAGGCAAGTTTAGGTGTGTAATCTCTTAATGGAAGAATGATTAAAAATATCTTTTGAGTTATCATTCTTTGACTCTCCAATTCTGCTAGAAGTTTTTCTAATGTCACTACAATATTTTAGTTCTTTTGCAATATTTTAATTGAAAAAAAAAATGTTGTAATAGGTGTCTTATTAGAACGGTTTTTTAATTGTTGTATAAACTAAAAGTTTTTACAATATATTTTTTTTTTCAATTTCAATGATTAAAAATATTTTTTTTATCACTTTTTGTTAGTAAGTGCTCATGAAATTACTTATTTGCAACGGATTTAAAATTATTGTTTATATTTAATTGTTTGTTATAATATATTGTACAAGTAAATGGAGTTCAAAAAGATATAGTTGGAGGAGGAGCAATGAGAAAATAAATGTAAAAGAAGTAATAAGGCTAGTCTCACCATCCCCCTAAGTGACGAAGTATTGGGGCTTACCGATGGAGAATCTTCCATCAAAATTCATTACTTATTATTTACAAAAAAACCTTTGCAGTGAGATCATACAAAACGTGAAAAAGTCATTGCAATATTTTTTAGTATTTTTGTAACAAATTTAATTATTGCAATAGATAAATAAAAGTAGTGATATGCCATATTTCTAGACTTCTATATTTATAATAATTTTGGTAAATATATGAGAAGTAAAAGTATGAAAATAACTTTGTATGAAAAAGCTCAAATTTGGAGCTTCTTATTTATCAATTTTTTTCAGTTTCAGTTTTTATCCAAAAATATTTTTAAAAATGGGCCAAATAAGTTAATCTCAACTTTTAAACTCACAGAAAGCAGTTTTGAGTGTCAAAAAGTTAAGCCAAATAGAACCTTATTCCTCTCTTTTTTGTTTGGAGATATATTTTCTAGGAGAGTTAAAGACATAAACCCCCCATGAATTTTATCTTAAAACCCAAAGTCCCCTATCAACTTTAGAAATTACCCAAATTCCCCCATAGGCACTAACAAAGTTATGAATCTGTTATTTCACAAAGGTAATTTTGTCTTTTACTATAAATTAACAAAGAAAATTTTTTGTTTGACCCAAAAAAAATTGTAGGAAAAACAAACCACCCTACTTCACCACAAACTCAATGGTAGCCTAACTTTAGTCCTTGCCTGGAATTGGAAGAAGAGACTCGAGAGAGTAGCAAAGGGAAAAAAAAATAGCAAACAAGAAAATTAAATAAATGCATTTGTTAAGGTTAAAATATGATCTTTATATATGCGAATAAATTTACAATCTTGGTTACAAATGGCTAGCATTTATTAGTCTTTTTCCTAAAATGGAATGGACTATTTATACTATTCATGGGGGTCCCATTCCTGATTTGGTGGGATCTTGTCTCTTGTCAGCTGTCCTTAAGATAACTCGATTCTCCAACATTGGGAGAACTTCCCTACTGGGCTTTGTGGTCTCGGGCGAATTCTTTGACCTCAAGTTTGACCCCGGATTGGCCCCGACCGGGTCAAGTGTGGCCCTTGGTCCTTGACTGCACCCATATCAATTCTCTCCTAGTTTTCCGAGTTCTACCAGAGCTAGGGAAACTATATTCTCCAAAGTGATCCACGTTTGGCACTTCATCAATCACCCCTTATTCTGAGTTCTGCAAGAGCTCGGGGAACTATGTTCTCCGAAGTGATTGCCTTAGCAGAGATTTTGTAATGCCCCGATCCTTCAAAATTTGTAAAATCGAAAATATTTTCTATGGATAGTCATGAAATGTTAAAACTCAACTACCTTCTAAATCATGTAGTACTCCCTTAGATTTTTTTTTTTGATATAGATGACTCGGATGATAGATGTTGGTTGACTCACCGATTTCTAAAATTTTGTCTTTCATTGGTTGAATTGTATTTGGTGAAAGAAGGCTTGTTTGACAGGATTTGTATTGAAAGTTTCTTTTTCTTTCTTTCTTTCGTAACTAAAATGCTTAAAAATGGTTAGAATAAAGCATTTGTTACGATTTTATTTTCTGCCTCTGTTTGTTGAATCAACACTTTCGAAGTTTGAACAAGTCATCTATGTATATATATATATTTTTTTTTTTTTTTTTTGAATATGTATATTTTTTCAAAGGAGTATACCGATCTAGAAAAAAAAGTCAAATTTTAATAAAACATATCTCATATTGAAAATACCTCAATCTAGTCCTTTTTTGTTAATTAATCAAAAACTTCTAATTGAATCATGTGACGCTGTCGGAATGTAATAATAGTTAACAAGGTTTCAAATAAAAAATCCTTAGATACAAACTCAACTCTAGTGGCTAATCATTTTTTCATTCCAAACTCACAGTTAATTCAAATGTTTTATCACAATTTAACCATATTTCAACAATTAAATACTCAAGTTTAATTATCATGAATAAATGAACCATAAAATTTTAAAAAGTTTGAAAATTTTTAACAGGCAGTATCGACTATTTTCTCCTCCTCAAACCTGAGCCTTACATTGCCCTCAATGTAAGAAAGTGATGTAATGCATTACAAATTAAAAGATAGATACAACCTGGTAAAAATTTCAAGCGTTACTCCTCAAATGGTTCTGAAAGCAGATTTGTCATTCCAAGTTCCAAATACCAACATTAATTGTGAGGATAAAATAAAAAATCCTAAATTCAATTATATTTACAATTGGGTTTTCGCAAAAATTATTTTTTTTAAAAAAAAATTAATCTATGTATATATATATATATATATATATATATATATATATATATATATATATTTATTTATTTATTTATTTTGAAATCAAAGAAAATTTAAATTCATCCAAACCATACAAATCAAAACAAATTTTTTTTAAAAAATTTTTAAAATCTGAAGACAATCAAAAACTCAATCCAATTTTTTTAACAAAAATTCTAAAATACAATCCACAACCACAATTTTTTTTTTGAAAACTAAATAAAAAGAAAAATCTCATTTTCCTCTCCAAACACCTCTACCACCATTGATTAGTTTTCCTATTTTTTTCTGTTTAGGACCACGGGGTGGCGGGGGTGTTTTGTTTTGTTTCTTTGCTGCTGTAATCGAGGCTTAGGTAATAAGGCCTGACTGCAGTCTGGCGCTCGAGGGCTTGCAAGGCTCGCTCGAGTGCCCTGTTGAAATTTTCTTCTATTTTTTGTGTTTTTTTTATTATATATATACTGTAAATAACGAAACAAACCACACAATATTTTATTAAACATTAAAACATTACAACAAGAAAATGAAAATTACAATAACATAAAATTATCTCTTAATCTCGGGAATGCAAGAACAGTTTCTTTCTACCCAACACACCTATGATCCCACTTGATAAAGAGATAAATAAGAAAAATGTAAAAGTTGAATACACTTGCAAATGAGTACACAACCATGGCAAATTGATATGCCGTGAGAGTCCCAAACATCATGTTGGTTGAATGCAGCAAAGAAGAGAAATTTTTTTAGAGAGAGTGGAGAAGGTAGGCGGCAGTGAAGAGGAAAAATGAGGAGAAGAAGAAAGAATGAGGGCTTTAAACCCTTCTGTTAGGTCGTACTGAGCTCGAGTGCCAGTCAGGCGCGTTCGAACGTGGTTCTTCCCGTCTCTGTTTTTTTTTTTTTTTTTTTAAATCACAAAATAGGAAGATATAATCTTCCTCAAACCTATTTTCTACAAAATCACACTTTAAAAATAAAAATAAAAATAAAATCGGTACAAGAAAAAAAAAACACATGAAAATACTAATTCATAATAAAATTTAAAATTTTAAATACACACACTTACAAAATCTCTTCCTAATTACATCATGCTTCTAAAATTGTAAAACACTCCAAAAACATTACATGATAAAACAAAAATCAAACTTATTATTTTTTTAATTTCTTTTTAATTTTTTTTATATTTTTTATATATTTTTTTGAAGAATAATAAAAATATTCAACTACCCAGACCATTTAAACTCTTTTCTGGGGTTCAAGAATTTGTGATTTACAACAAGTTGTTTGAAAAGATAAAGAACAAATTTTTTAGAAAATAAATAAAAATCTTTTTTTTTAAGAAATAATTTTTTTTCTTTATCCTTTTTTTTGTTTTGAGAAATATTTTATTTACAAAAAGAGAAGAAAAAAAATACAAGAAATTAAAACAACACAGTATGTACAAAACTAAAAATAAAAATAAAAATAAATAATTCTATATACAAATTTACAAGGATAGAATTATATACAATAAACTAAACTCTTACATGAAAAGTTGATCGTGTCGTTTTGCGCTAAAAAATAGTAAGGTTAAATGATTGAAAATATTACTTACCTTAAATTACCTCTAGTTGTGGCGAGCAGAAGGTCGATCCACGGAGATTGGGATTAACGGTTTCAAGTTAAGAATTTAGTTTATAATTTGTTTGACTATCTTCCGTCACGGATAAGTTTGATTAAGTCCAGAAATCCATAAAGTGTCTAAAGGTCCATAAAATGTCCAAAGGTACAGTATTAAACTAAAATAATTTAGTCCATGAATGGTTAATTCAATTTAGCGTGTCCATGATTTGGAATGATAAATTCGATCGGAGTATTTAATTGTAATATTCTAGATTTAAATTAAAAGAATAAATCATTCAAGAAATAGGGCTACAAGCTCCACTTTTGAAGTTAGCCTTAGATACGTAAGTGATAGGACTAATTAATTAACAAGATTAAATATGTTGGTACAACCTAACAATATCTAACCTCTCAATTAATCTTCTTACTTATGTACCCCGGAGGTGCTGGTACAACTTAGCTAATTCCGTCCGATATAGTCTCGTATTGCCACTGGTTTACAAAAACGGGCGTATATGTATTCTCGATTAATTATATTATAACTACAAGTATACGTATAATTAATAGATAATACTAAGTAATTAAAGAATACGAGAGTTGAATTAATCTAAATCTAAATATATACAAAAATATCTCCACTTATTTATCATTCCAAAAATAAGGGTCTAAAGTGCCATAATTAGATTTATAAAACGGAAATCGAAATCAAGAATAAAAGTTATCGAATTTAAGCACGTCTTGATTTAGTCAGCTCGATTTCTCTGAAGCTATGGCGTTAATCCATAAGCCCGACCCTTATTTTAGGACCCTAACTAAACTAAACTAACCTATTCCTAAGCTAAAATATGAAGAAAAGTGATTATATACAAAGAAAAATTGTGAAATTCGTTTATGTCCCCCGAAATCAGCATTTCAGGCGCTATTTATAGGGGGCTGATGAATAGTGCTCTCGAGCGCCAGTTTTGGGCGCTCGAGCTCCACACTGCACTATGAATTTTTTATTATTTTTTTCGTCTTTTTCTTTTCACGCATTGTCGGCCACTTGTCTGCTATTCTTAAAAAAGGGCGCTCGAGCGCACTTCTGGCTGTGGTAGGTGAACTTTGACTTTGACTGGCTCGGTTGACTTTGACCATTGACCAAAAATTTGACCAGGTCTATTTCAAGATTTTTCAACGTCCTGAATCCGTTTTCGCACTCGGTTTAGCAAAATTCAATCTCGATTTGCTCGTTTTAGAGTTGTTCTACCATTCTTCTCTAGTGTCGCGCTAAAAATATGTTCTGAATGTTGGTTTTTGTGGCCATTTTTGCTGTTTCTTCTTAAAAACCTATATTGTACTAAAATTGTGTAAAATATACAATTAAGCTTGAAATATTAATGCAATATATATAATTTGATGGGTTAAAATTACTAAAAATATGGATTTATCAATGTTCCCTCATTGCTAGATGACAGTGAATCTAGAGAGTTACACACAATAAAGCGTAATTGAATGAGTTTCGGATAAACTTGAATTTGGTTTTGGAATGTTAAAGTGTTAACGTTGGCGATGCTCGGCCATTAAGTAGTAATGGGCCGAATGTGTAATTATTTATAAGTGTTGAGGCAAAAGTACAAATACAAAAAGTTAGTTTCCTTAATTTAAACTAATAATGATTAGATTAAATTAAATGTACAAATACAAGATTAATAAAGTATATATATATATGTATATGATATGTATATATACATATTAGTCTTGAAAAATGAAGATGCCAAATAGATGGCTAAGATTGTTCCACATCATCAAGTTGGTCATTAATTTTGAAATCAATGGCTATGATGAAAGAAGACAAACACATGTTTTGATGCATTGAGAAGTGCAATTGTTGTCTTCTAAATACACTACATACATAAAACAAAGAACACATTACACAAGGCATACATAGAGAAACGCAATGCATTGAGAATAACAATTTTGTCTTCTATTTTCTTGTGGAATTTTCTTCCATATCAAGAGAAAGAAAAAGAACATTGTCTTCTTAATCATCTCAAGTTCAATCAGAATTTTCAGACCACAAAAGAAGCCTAGCACATTTCTTTGGTTGCAAAGGAAACTCATCCAAGCTTGTGTGGATAACCTAGAGCTCTTGCACTTGTGGGAGAACTTGTCAAAGCTTGTTCATCATCTTCTTCATCTCCTTTTGCAAGATCTATAAGAGGTATATCTAAATCTACCTCTTTACTATATATATTGCAGAATATATGCTTACCATATGTTAACCACATGAAATCAAGAGTAGAGTTTTTGGATGAATATAGACTTTGTTATAGAAATTTTTCAAATTCTAGCCGTGGATTCCTCTTTGTTTTAATATATATGATTCTATAACTCTAAAAGAAAGATCCTTTCAAGTGGTATCAGAGCAAGGCTTGATGATTCATGTGATTACATATGTGTTTGCTTAGAGTTTCTAGAGTCTTGAGCACAAAAAGAACAAGAAAAATGTTTTCAGCAACTTTGCAAGTTTTCTGTGCACTAATTTTGCATGGCTGTTTTGATAGAACAAATGTTGTTGTTTGGGGCTGATTTTTAGATATGTTATGCTATAGAGATAGTAGAACATTTCATATTCTAATATGCATCTCCTAATTTCGTTGTTAAGGGTCTCATTTAGAACCATTTCAGTAGGTTCACTGATTCTCGCGTAAATCTGGACAGTTTGCGCAGTTGTGTTCTAAGAGGCATAACTTAGTGAGTTTAACTCCGAATTGAGTTCCGTTTGATTCTAAATATATCTACACTTGATGAACTTTGTATCTACAAAATTTTATAAGTTTTTGTAAACTGTAGATAGGCTAACCGAATCAATATAGTTAGTTCATGTGCAGCTGATTTCTGATGAGTCATAAATTGAAAGTCATGACTAAATGATTGGATTTTGGTTTAAGCTCTATGGGCCTAAAATCTGTGGGCTTAAGTTTAATAAGATTAGATCAGATTAATATAAGCCTAAGACTCAAATTGGGCCATGAAATTAACCAAGGATTTCTATTGGGCCTTGTTCAACATGGATATACTAAAAGTTGGTTTTTATTGAGTTCTTTTGTGTGTTGTTTATCATGAGAAAAGGTCAAGATATGAAACTTGTTGCAAAGTCTTTTTTTAGTTTTCTTGAATGTATGTATTTGATGCATGTTCATTGCTTTATGAATTTGTGATGAATGGTGATTAATGGTTGGATCATGGACTTAGTTTAGTGGATGATGAATAGTTGTAATTCATTAGATGGCATTGTAATAATTATTCATTCGTTCGTTGGCTTGTAAATGAGGCATAAGTCTCACTTTATTATTTTTGCAAAAGAGCGCTTGTTGTAGTGAGGCATATTGATGTAATCTACCAAGTAGTTTTTCCAAAGGAGTTGAAGACTTTCAAGGAATTGGAGGCTTTTCAAATAAAGGTGAAACCAAGAAGTCAAGGCCATTGAAGACATTCATGATGTGGTTATTTGGTTTCTCTAGGGTTGGTTTTATTACACTAAGTCTAGGATCCACCTTACTTTATTTTGATGCATAGATGCTTGTTTAATTGTTTATATGTGATATTGGTTTTTAAATGGACTTGTATGCATAACCAAGATCTTTAAAATCAAAAGCTCCCTATGTGCAAACTAAGATTAGATTGTAAAAAGGTAAAAGGAGTTTTATTGTAGCCCTCCACCATCCTAGGACTATAACGACTTAAATGAATATAGCTTGTCTAACCCAAAGGTAGAAAGATATATTTCATGATAAGTCCTTTGAATGTATAGTTCACATACAGATGTTGTAATGCTCCAAAATCATATATGACGAGAATACACTAAAGTTGAGGTCATAGGATTCAACTTGTCGCATTCACTTAGATAGTGGCCTTAATCTAACTAGATCACTAGATCAATAATGCACCAAAGCTGAGATTAATGTGATTTAGGGGCTAAAAAATTGACCAAGTCCTATATGATAATATAGATAGCAATAGTTGTTTACTCTTAAAGTAATATTTCAAGAAAGCACGGAAGCTGAGAGATATTAGCCTTAAGAGAATTTGGTCATCCTACTAAGGGGTCTTTATTAGATTCACATTTCTCATTTAGGGAGTGTGAGATCCGATAAGATTAGTAGGAGGTACTAATTAATTAAAATTCAAATTAAATAGTCTTACTTGTTTACATTACTTGCAATCTTACCTTCTGCATTATTTTATTTTTCTGCAGTTTATATCATGGCTTCAATTACGAACCCCTTAGCCCGTATCCTCGATAAAAATTGCTTAAACGGACCGAATTTCAATGATTGGGCACGCAACCTTAGAATCGTTCTACATATGGAAAAGATTGAGTATGTTCTGGACAATGCCCCTTCGACTAATCTACCTGAGACAGCCACTGAGGCTGAACGTGAAACTTATGATTAATGGGTTGAACATGATTTACGTGCTAAGAGTTATATACTTGCATCGATGAATAATGAGTTGCAGCGTCATCAGGATAAGATGCCTGATGCCACAAACATGATTTGGAACTTGCAAGAGCTATATGGTGAGCAGAGTCGTACTATTAGATACGAGATATCTAAAGAATTATTCAGGGCTCGTATGGATAAAGGTTCAGATGTGAACAAACACACCCTCAGGATGATTAATTTGATTACTCAGCTTGAGGCGTTTGACTTTACAATAGACTATCAACTCCAGACTGACTTAATTCTACAGTCTCTGCTACCATCGTTCAACCAATTCACCATAAACTTTCACATGAACAAGCTTGAGTGTTCCTTGCCCGAGTTACTAAACAGGCTGACCACTGTCAGAAGGATGGCCATGGGAAACACCCTTAAGTGCTTTCATCTTCCCTTTTGCTTTAGCCACACCACCCGAAGCTTTAGGAGTCGAGCCTTTCTTGTTGTTGTTGTTGTTCTTCTTCTTTGGCTTGGTGCCAGAAGTAGAAGCAACCGCAAGAACCTGTTCCTTTCCTTTACCCCTCATTTGACCTTGTACAGTGGTCAGCATGTTTAGTAACTCGGGCAAAGAACACACAAGCTTGTTCATGTGAAAGTTTATGGTGAATTGGTTGAACGATGGTGGCAGAGACTGTAGAATTAAGTCAGTCTGGAGTTGATAGTCCATTGTGAAGTCAAACGCCTCAAGCTGAGTAATCAAATTAATCATCCTGAGGGTGTGTTTGTTACATCTGAACCTTCATCCATACGAGCCCTGAATAATTCTTTAGATATCTCGTATCTAACAATACGACTCTGCTCACCATATAGCTCTTGCAAGTTCCGAATCATGCTTGCGGCATCAGGCATCTTATCATGATGACGCTGCAACTCATTATTCATCGATGCAAGTATGTAACTCTTAGCACATAAATCATGTTCAACCCATTGATCATAAGTTTCACGGTCAGCCTCAGTGGCTATCTCAAGTAGATTAGTCAGAGAGGCATTGTCCAGAACATACTCAATCTTTTCCATACATAGAACGATTCTAAGGTTGCGTGCCCAATCATTGAAATTCGGTCCGGTTAAGCAATTTTTATCGAGGATACGGCTTAAGGGGTTCGTAATTGAAGCCATGATATAAACTGTAGAAAAATAAAATAATGCAGAAGGTAATATTGCAAGTAATGTAAACAAGTAAGACTATTTAATTTGGACTTTAATTAAACAGTACATCCCACTAATCTTATCAGATCTCACACTCCCTAAATGAGAAATGTGAATCTAATAAAGACCTCTTAGTAGGATGACCAAATTCTCTTAAGGCTAATATCTCTCAACTTTTGTGCTTTCTTGAAATATTACTTTAATAGTAAACAATTATTGCTATCTATATTATCATATAGGACTTGGTCAATTTTTTAGCCCCTAAATCACATTAATCTCAGCTTTGGTACATTATTGATCTAGTGATCTAGTTAGATTAAGCCCACCATCTAAGTGAATGCGACAAGTTGAATCCTATGACCTCAACTTTAGTGTATTCTTGGATCATATGATTTTGGAGCATTACAACATCTCTATGTGAACTAGGCATACAAAGGACTTATCATGAACTATATCTTTCTACCTTTGGGTTAGACAAGCTATATTCATTTTAAGTCATTATAGTCCTAGGATGGTGGAGGGTTACGATAAAACTTCTTTTACCGTTTTACGATCTAATCTTAGTTTGCACATATGGAGCTTTTGATTTTAAAGATCTCGGTTATGCATACAAGTCCATTTAAAAACCAATATCACATATAAGCAATTAAACAAGCATCTATGCATCAAAATAAAGTAAGGTGGATCATGGACTTAGTGTAATAAAACCAAGCCTAGAGAAACCAAATAAGCACATGATGAATGTCTTCAATGGCCTTGACTCCAACTCCTTGAAAGTCTTCAACTCCTTTGGAAAAACTACTTGGTAGATTACATCAATATGTCTCACTACAACAAGCTCTCTTTTGCAAAAATAATAAAGTGAGACTTATGCCTCATTTACAAGCCAACGAATGAATGAATAATTATTACAATGCCATCTAATGTTCATCATCCACTAAACTAAGTCCATGATCCAACCATTAATCATCATTCATCACAAATTCATAAAGCATTGAACATGCATCAAATACATACATTCAAGAAAACTAAATAAACACTTTGCAACAAGTTTCATATCTTGACCTTTTAACATCTCATGATAAACAACACACAAAAGAACTCAATAAAAATCAACTTTTAGTATATCCATGTTGAACAAGGCCCAATGCAAACCCTTTGTTAATTTTATGGCCCAATTTGAGTTCTTAGGCTTATATTAATCTGATCTAATCTTATTAGACTTAAGCCCACTGATTTTAGGCCCATAGGGCTTAACCAAAATCGAATCATTTAGTCATGGCTTTCAATTTATGACTCATCAGAAATCAGCTGCACATGAACTAACTATATTGATTCGGTTATCCTATCTACAGTTCACCAAAACTTCTAAAATTTTGCAGAGACAAAGTTCATCAAGTGTAGATATATTTAGAATCAAACGGAACTCAATTCGGAGTTAAATTCACTGAGTTATGCCTCTTAGAACATAACTGTGCAAACTGTCCAGATTTACGCGAAAATCAGTGAACCTACTGAAATGGTTCTAAATGAGACCCTTAACCACGAAATTAGGAGATGCATATTAGAAGATAAAATGTTCTACTATCTCTATAGCATAACATAAGTAAAAATCAGCCCCAAACAACAACATTTATTCTATCAAAATAGCCATGCAAAATCAGTGTGCAGAAAACTTGCAAAGTTGCTGAAAACATTTTTCTTGTTCTTTTTGTGCTCAAGACTCTAGAAACTCTAAGCAAACACATATGTAATCACATGAATCATCAAGCCTTGCTCTAATACCACTTGAAAGGATCTTGTTTTTAGAGTTATGGAATCATATAGATTAAAACCAAAAAGAATCCATGGCTACAATTTCAAAATTTTCTATAACAAAGTCTATTCATCCAAAAACTCTACTCTTGATTTCATGTGGTTAACATATGGTAAGCATATATTCTGTAATATATATAGTAAAGAGGTAGATTTAGATATACCTCTTTTAGATCTTGCAAAAGGAGATGAAGAAGATGATGAACAAGTTTGGACAAGTCCTCCCACAAGTGCAAGAGCTCTAGGTTGTCCACACAAGCTTGGATGAGTTTCCTTTGCAACCAAAGAAATGTGCTAGGCTTCTTTTGTAGTCTGAAAATTCTGATAGAACTTGAGATGATTAAGAAGACAATGCACTTTTTCTTTCTCTTGATATGGACGAAAATTCCACAAGAAAAGAGAAGACAAAATTATTCTTTTTAATGCATTGTATGTCTCTATGTATGCCTTGTGTAATGTGCTCCTTGTTTTATGCATTGTATGTAGTATATTTAGAAGACAATAATTGT
The DNA here is from genome assembly GCA_037974665.1 of Ehretia macrophylla. Taxonomy (NCBI): domain Eukaryota; kingdom Viridiplantae; phylum Streptophyta; class Magnoliopsida; order Boraginales; family Ehretiaceae; genus Ehretia; species Ehretia macrophylla. The sequence goes on from CM075775.1 coordinate 12,820,896, forward strand.
ACTTCTCAATGCATCAAAACATGTGTTTGTCTTCTTTCATTATAGCCATTGATTTCAAAATTAATGACCAACTTGATGATGTGGAACAATCTTTAGCCATCTATTTGGCATCTTCATTTTTCAAGACTAATTTATATATATACATATCATATACATATATATATACTTTATTAATCTTGTATTTGTACATTTAATTTAATCTAATCATTATTAGTCTAAATTAAGGAAACTAACTTTTCGTATTTGCACTTTTGCCTTAAACTTATAAATAATTACACATTCGGCCTATTACTACTTAATGGCCGAGTATCGCCAACGTTAACACTTTAACGTTCCAAAACCAAATTCAAGTTTATCCGAAACTCATTCAATTACGCTTTATTGTGTGGGACTCTTTAGATTCACCGTCATATAGCAATGAGGGAATATTAAACGACTTTAATATATTTTGAGAATATCTCCGCCATTCCCAAAATACCCCCACGTTCTAGAGTAACGTCTAGCAACGTATCAAGACAATTTATATAATATAAAAGTGGAGAATATGAACATCCATAAAATGTCATTGATAAATATACAAGTTTACATAAAATGCCAAAAGTAGGTCATCTAACTACATAGCATTAGGACATATCACTAACAATCCCCTACTTGTACTAATGCGGTATTACAAAGAGCTAACGCATCATACTATGGTATCGCGTACCCATCTTCTCAAGATGACGATCCAGTTATGACTGACTCAAAGCTTTCGTGAGTGGGTCAGCTACATTATCCAGGCTTGGAACTTTTTGCAAGCTTATATCTTTTCAAGCAACAATCTCTCGAATGATATGAAACCTCCTTTCAAAAGGAACTTGATACAAGATTAGATGTGCACAACAAGAAGACTTGAAGATAAAATCTTTGACTTTCTCTTGCTCCTAGCCGTCGGGTTCCTTGGGGTTTTGAGGGGTGGCTTTTGTTTTTTTTCCCTAAGTGTGTAGCATATGTATATGTATAATAGATATATATTATATGTGTGTAGATATTTGAGGTCAAATGCTTAAGTGTCTTGGTCAAAACTAGGCCTAAAATCAATTTAAAAACTAACTAGTTCAATTAACTATGTTTTCAATATTTTTTACTATTCACACGAACCGAAAATTATTTTCTAAACGCGCGTTCCCGGCTAAAAATACTCAAGTTCTCATTTTTTCCATTCCTCCTAAGAGCCATGTGACCTAAGAAAAATACTAACTCGGGCTAATTAACCAGTCAAATCTCCACTGTGAATAGTAACCACTAAATAACACATATTCAAGTAATTAAATGCACATTAAAATGTACAAAAGATATGCAACAATTAATTATGAATATGGTGCAAGTCTCGGCCGTCATATTACCCCCTAGTTTCTTCGATTCAATGGAACATTTGACAATTCACTTGGTATATGAAGCCATTTGTGGTGGTCCGGTACAATATCACTGGATGTATCCTTTCGAGAGGTTTTTGCAAAGATTGAAGCAGAAGGTCAAGAATAAAGCACGCGTTGAAGGATCAATTTGTGAAGCTTATCACATCCTCAAAACATCTACTTTTTGTTCTTATTATTTTGAACCGCACATGGCTACCAGAACGAAAAGTATTATGTGGAATAACCAATATAACGAGGTGGCATATCCTGATGGTTGTTTATCTATATTTATTTACCTGGGATGTCCAATTGGAAAGAAAACAAAACGAAACTTAGATGATCAAGAACTACATTTTGCACACATCTATGTTTTATCCAATTGCCGAGAGGTTTCCCCCTATATCAGGTACGGTTATGACAATTATTAGGAAATTGGAATGCACAGTTCTTCATACTTTACTACAGGATTTAGCCGACACTTTTTATGTTTTTTTCCACAGCATGTTTTTGGAATATCTTTGCCAAAACTATCCCGCATTGTGTTCGATAGAAATTCAATATGAAGTTTACAACAATTTTTTGAAGTGGTTATATCACCATGTAAGCATATCTTAACAATGTTTGGTTATAAATTAACATTGTGATTTGACTTTGTATAGTTACCCTATCATCATTTGCAGCTGATAGACACTAATGGCATTGATGAAGATACTTGGTCAACGATTATCAGTTTCATACATTACATTTTGGAAAATTAAAATCAACCTACAATAGTGGAGTGTTTGTTAAAGGGATAAATGATGGTAATACTGAGGATGTTGGATACTATGGAGTGTTGAACGACATTATTGAACTTGAATATCATAATCCAACATTGCAACATACAAGGGTTGTTCTTTTTAAGTGTGACTGGTACGATTCCACAAATGACAAAGGGGTGAAGTATCATCTTAAGACCGGACAGGTTGAAGTGAACGTTAAGAGAAAGTATAAAAAATATGAACCATTTGTTTTGGCTGAACAAGCTCAACAAGTGTACTACTATAAATACCCAGGAGCCAGAAGGGATCGAATGGATTTGTGGGCTGTGGTTAAAATCCGTCCAAGAAATTTATATGACCTATCAAGACAATAGAGTGTAGGAGAAGACCAAACAAATTTTTCAGTCAGATGACATGAATGTGGCCAAAGCACAACCGACTGATGCAGACTTACCTCCACTTTGTCATGCATCGGGTGACAACATAGAAATATTGGACGAAGAAATTAATGATTTACATGTTCAACATGATGCTTAGCAAGAGGACGAGGAGACTGAAGAAGAAGAAGATGATGATGATGATGATTCACAAGACAAAGATGATGATGATGATGATGATGATGATGATGATGATAATGATGATGACACTGATGATGAGGATGAAGATGATATTTAGTCAGTTTGTTTATCATGTAACAATCATGTTGGCATATTATTTATTTATAGGATGATGAAAACAATTTATAAGTAAAATCACCAGATCATGTTTATCTATCTATTAATATATGTAGCAATTACCTTTTAATTTCTTATTTGTATTTGTCAGAAAACAGACATTACTACAGGTAAAGATAACTCTTCAAGTGGTATAAGACGATTCCTCAGGACGGGACCATCATGTAGCAGTGCAATACCCAGTACATCTGCTAGTGGATATCCTTCAACTGGTCGTGGGTCAATTGGCGGTCAAGCTTCGACTAAGCGTGGTTCCAGTGGACGTCACCCCACGACTGTTCGTGGGTCCACAGAAGCACCGCTTTCAGTTGGTCGTGGGTCTTCAGTCGGTCAGCTGTCGACTGGTCATGGGTCCTCGTCATCATCAATTGGTTAGAGCACGTGATTCCCCCCAGATCATCCCTCTCAGCATAGGCTTCATACTCATACTAGCACGTCAGAAGCTCTTATTGACGCTGCATCAGGACAAATGCCTTTTCACGTTCCATTGCCACCACATCATCCGGCCTCAGACAAGGTTTAGAGGATTTACAGGTAAATGCTGATGGCACAGCTGAGTCGACCCTATGCCTCAATCCACACCAATTCCTGAATAACCTGAGTCATCAATTGCAGCTCAAGAACGGCCAGCAGGGTTAGAGCCATGGCAATATTATGGGTTCTCGTCGTACGACGCCTACATCGCGTGGCAGGTTGATAGACTTACACACTTGACGTTCGACGACGGAGGGTAAGTATTTGATTTTGTATTTTTTCCACAGCTATCCCTATCCCAAAGGACTCCCATGTTATGGCTTTTTAATATCCAACTTTTGTTTTTGTATCATGTTTAGATGGACACCGTACGCAGCAACTAAAGAAGTCACTAGAGCAATGAACGCCTGGTATTCTGATCCTTGGGCGAGTTGGAGTGAGGTCCCCAATGAGGTTAGGGATAGGTGGTTCACTAATTTTCAAGTATGACAAATATGTGTAAATTTTATGTAATGTTATTTGTTATAATCATTGTGTTGATTATATTGAAATAATATGTTATATTAATTAATTATTGGTTGCAGAGGGTGTACAAGTGGTTCCCCAGCGAGGAAGCCGCGCTTCCCCGAATGTTTGATTTCAAAGCTAGGAGTCGTATACGTGACCTCTTTAATAAAGGACGGACGCGTAATAAGAAGCTGTGGTGGATAGGCGATACCGCATGGGATATGTTGAAAGAAATGTGGGATACCCCAGAATGGCGGGCAATTTCACAGCGAAACTCGAATAACCAACTGCACCGGTCATCTCCGCATCATTTGGGCCCTATCCCTTATGAAGAGGCTGCAAAGAGATTGGTATGTATTAAGAAAAATTTAATGAATGATGTGTCGTAATTAACTTCAATTATTTAACCAATCATAACTGTTTTTGTTATGTTTTGGTGAATGAAAATTTGTAGGCAGAGGAGCGGGGGGGACTAGTGACTAGGGCCAATGTTTTCACAAGGGTTCATCGCAAGGGCCCAGATGCGCCATTCACAGACCTAAGGTAGAACAAACCATGGTATGTACAATTTGTTGATAACATAAAATAAATAACCATATATATATATTTACAAACAAAATGTCTGAAATTGTTATGTCTTAAATTTCTCTTACAGGCTGAGTATGAAGAACTAGTGCAGCAGGCCAGAATTTCGTTCGAGGCCGATTCAGTAGCGACACCGATAGACTATGATGCACTCTTCTTGTAGGTTGTTCGCAAACCCAACAAAAGGCGCATATATGAGGTCGGGTCTTCTACTTCTATTGGGTCTGCACACCACAACCCACCAGGCAGACGCCAGATAACGGAGATAGAGATACAGTAGGCTGTTGCTAGGGCCACGACACCGTTGAATGAGAAGATTGATCTACACCGGTCCGAGAATGAGGAATTGCGTAAAACGCAACAAGAATAAACTGAGCGGCTTCAACGACTTCAAGAAGAAAACAATACTAAACTCCGAGAACTGCGTGCACAGATCACACTGCTGACAAAGATGATGACGATGCCACTTGCTCATTAGGATCTGCCTCAATCCGGTGATGGAACTGAATAATAATTTTCCTGCTTTTATGTTATGTTAAGATATACAAAGAGATAGGATTTGTTTCTTTTAATGGCCTGGTACAATATACTTTTCAATATGAATGAAGTATAATTTCAATTATATGGTTGTGCATTATATCTGGTTTTAACAAATAAATAATTAATAATTTCAAAAAATATTTAAAGATTTTTTATGAAAAAATAATAATAATAATAATAATTTCGATATTGGCGACGACATGGTGACGGAATTTTACGGTTTATTTTGGAGATGGGGTGGAGACGATTTTTTGGAGACAAAATGGAGACGGTATTTTTGGAGACGGCTCGGAGACGGCATGGTTTTGGAGACACCTTGGCGACGAATTGGAGACGGTGTTTTTTGGAGATGGTTTGGAAATGAAATAGAGACGGCATGTTTTTGGAGACGGCTTGCAGACAAAATAGAGACACTATGTTTTTGGAGATGGTTTAGAAACGAAATGGAGACGGCTTTTTTTTTAAGACGGCTTGGAGACGGAATGGACACCATATTTTTGGAGACGGTTCGGAGACGGCTTTTTTTTGGCGACGGTGTGGAGACGACACTTTTAAGAGATGATTCGGAGACGAATTTGCCGACTGACTAAAACGGCGTCGCCAAAAGTGATGAATTGGCGATGGGGCGACAAATTGACAACGATACTTTTGGCGACGGTCAATTTTCATCTCCTAGTTGTCGCCAACCGTCGCCAATACCCATTTGGCGACGGCATGGAGACGATTTTTGGTCGTCATCTAAAGCAGTTTTTTTTGTAATGTATCGGCAAAGATAAACTTGTCTGTTTACAGCAGAAGTAAAGAACTAAAAAGAATAAATGAAAATTGTTTTAATAGAAGGATTTGGTTACCACTAAACTATATATCTACTACAAATACATTATATTTTGTATATAGTTTATAATTTTATTTGGTTGTCTAGCTTGACATGGGTAAGAAGGGCACTATTACGCATTAAATATCTGCCCGTTATTAGAGTTAGTATAAATAGCCTATTGAATGCACCAACCAAGGTAACTGATACTCATTTATTACCCTCTCTCTCTTTTGGTAATTATTTGAGTTAGTGCACGAACAATAATTTCCATTGTCTCTTTCCTTGTTTTGCAGATTAGCACTAAGTTCGAGTTGAAGAATATTCAACCCTCATCAAATGGCATAAAGAAAATTAAAATATTTACTTCGGTTGTATGATTATGTTATCTATTATGACATGATTTTCTTCTAGTTGAAGTTGGAGTGGTTAAGTCGTAAAAACGATACTATTAATTGAGTCAAATAGCCGAACATTTATATTTATGATCATGCTTTTTTTTTTCTCATTTTAGTTTATATTTTAAAATTATGTGCTCTAAATAATCTTAGTTTCAAATAGACACATTCGCGGGTAGTCCCAGCTCCAAGTTGTCATGGAGATGGGACCAATTGCAGAACCTTTTTTTTTTGTGGTCTAAAGGGACGAGGTTGAAGTGGCCTTTTAAGTGGTGGAATGAAGATTAAGGATTAGTTTTCTCACCTCAAACCCGTCCCACTGCATTTCTTATATATAAAATATTAAAATTACAAGAATACATACTATATTTGATCAATGGAAAGAGGCATGCTTTTCTTGCTATTTAATTTTCAACTAATTTTTTATATGAGAGAATGCCATTTTTCTCCGGTGAGTTTTAGCCTAAATCCCAAACTCTCCTATGAAGTTTTAGTTTTATCTATATTCTCCCTTAACATCAAATTTTGCCAAACAAAACCTTATGTTGAAAGACATTTTCATCTTTTTATGTTTGAAAATAAAGACAAAAGAAAAAGAAAAAAAAAATAACAAACAAAATAATTTGATAAAAAACCATTCAATAAAAATGTCTACATTCAAATAGAGTATCATAAAAAAAATATTTAAAAATATAAAAGAAAAAAATAGCTTATTCTACAATATTTGTTTTATGCGCGAGATTAAAAAAATATATATTTACTTTAAAATATATCTTTTTTTATACATATATATATACATCTAAAATTAAATCCAAAAGTTTTTCTAACTCCATTGTCATGGTTCTACTGCATCATAAGGAGCATTTGTGAGGAATAGCCATTCTACACAATCATTGCCTTGGTTCATTATAATTTATTTGTAATGAACTAACCTTCTAAAAATATAAAAAAAATAAAAAATAAAAAACAGCTTATTGTGCAAAAATCGTGTTACACGTGACATTAAAAAAAAAATAGATTCAATTTTAAAATATTTTTTTCTATACATATATATATATATAAAATTGAATCCGATTTTTTTTCTAACCCAACATATAACTTTTTTTGCAACAAGTTAACGTTTTAAGGGCAAAAAAAAATTAAAGGCAATAAAATAGAATTAAATAGCTTAATCAAAATATAAAAAACCAAAATGTCATTTGGGCAAAACTAAAATCTCGTGGGAAAGTTTGGAATTTAGGTAAAAACTCATGGGGAAAAATGACACTCTTTTTTATATTGTGCTTTTCCAAAAGCCTTTCGATTGCAAGCTCAGGTTCAAATCGCAAAGTGATATTTGAAAGAATTAACTATTAAAATGAGTCTTTTCTCCAATTTATTCGGGTAAAGATGGAAAAATACATTAATCACCTGGGTCGTCCTTTTACCCTTGTTGTTTGTTTTGTGAATTTTTTTTTTGGATACAATTTTACCCTTGTTTCTTATGTTCATAGAAGTTGTTTTGCTAGTGTTTGCTAATAGCAATACCTTTTCTTTGGTGCATCAAATCGTATTGAATTTAAACACTTAGTTTCCCTTAGGTCTTAGTTATGCACTTGTGTTGCTAAGGTACTGGGCAATCCAGAGTCACCCACATCTATAGGGAAGCTAACAAATGTGCGGATTGAATCTTTAACTATGGTCTCAACTTATCGCTGGTAGTCATTTGATTAGTCATGTTCCTACACAGTTGCATAAACTTTTAGAGATGGATAAAATGGGTGATTCTTGCTCTAGAATCATGATTGGTTAACTTCCCCAACTTTAGCCTCCTTTAGATAAATAAAAATAAAAATAAAAATAAAAGCCTAAACCACATCAAAATTCATGTTAAAAATCAATAATTGGAAGAATATTACATTTATTAAACGTGAAATCATGTCGAAATGGACAAAACACATTAGTGAAAAGGTTATTAGACTAAAAAAAAAAAATGTTTAATGTCTTCGGGGAAAATTGGATTAAACATCATATAAATAAATCACATTCTTTTATTTGTCCTTTTTTGATAATCTTTCCATCCCCCTCTTCAGATGAAATGTGCTAAAGTGATTAGAAGAAGATGTTAATTCGAAGTTTGGGCCCTAATTTTGTTGTAAATACTATTAACTAAACATTTAACATTACGTAGGGAAAATGCCCATACACACAAAGAAGGGCCAGAGAAGAAAAGTAAACAAAACAATATGGGCCAAGCCCAGTACAACAGAACAAGCATCAATGGAGTATGCTTCTCCCTGCTAAATTACGTACTGCACACTATTGTTCTTAGCACTTCGCAAATCCTAATGCCTCAAACCATTTTCCCACTGCTCTCCAGCATTACAATGGCTACGGAAAGTTCTATCGCCGAAAGGCGAGAACATAGCATCCAGAGGCAAAGGTTTGGAACTATAAGCGAACAAAAAAAGTTGATCATTGATCATTTAACCGACCACTCACTTGTGCTTCCTGAGCCTTAATGCAGGCGCAGATAGCATGCATCACTTGCGCTTTCTGAATCTGAAGATCACCGGGAGAGTTCTGCAGAATTATGGTGATCTAGAACCGATTTTGTTCACATTAATGTCAATAATATAACAAATTATGATTTCACATATACGTGGAACAAATGAAAAAAGTAAAGACCTCCCTGATTTGTGCTCAAAATTGAACCTCTTACATGAAACAGTGTTTAGGTATTCATGTGAATGCCAATGCTCTGAAGCATATTTCAGTCAGTTTACCCCGATCACTGTTTAGGTCAACCAGCTTTACAAAAATCAGATGATTCAATTCAATCTCCTGCTGAAGCTACTTTGATAGCCACCCTACATTCGAGTGTGTTTAACCAACGACCAAGCGCAAGTTTAAGACAGAATTATGACATATTTCTTCTATTTAAGATTGACAGTTCACATGAAGCTCTCACTGCCTGTTTTTTCACCTGCATTACTTTTACAAAATTAAAGTTGGGTAAGAGATGTTACAAACATGTGCTTTTCTGTGAAAAAAACAAAGTTAAAACAGCATACCTCTTTCGTTTGCTTTTCTGAGTAGACGATGATGTGGGATTACTATGCCAATTCCTTTTCCTTTGGTTGATGAACCAATTATTTATCTGCTTTAGTTGCAACCCAGTTTCTTGCACTAATCTTACCTTGTCCTCCTCCTGAAACAGATTATCAAAACAAAGTGAATACAAGGTATGGGAAACAACATCTTAAGATGACGGCATAATGCTTACTGTTGGGTAAGGCCACTTGGAATGTGATTGCCATCAAGCTTTTAATGCGGATGTGGTGTCACCGGGCAGTTTTCCTGCTCTTCTTTTTCGTAAAATTTCTTCTCTGACATCCACAAGCTTCTCCTTGTAACCCTATGAAGCACAACACCAACTTGCTGCAGCGAACTCACAAAATGATGCATTGCTTAGTTTAAATCTAATAATACCTCCTTACCTGTTTGAGCTCATGTTTTAGTTCTTGCCTCACACGCTCCATTAATGACCTCTCACTTTCAGTAGGCACAAGCGGACCAAATCCCATGCTATCTGGCCCATCCAGACTTCCATCAAAGAAGTTCGAGTCACTATCCGGGTCATCGTCATCATCAGACATGGTTGTCCCTGTGCCTTCTCCAGGTGCTACCCCTGTCCATGTAATCAGGAATCAGAGTTAATCGTGAAGTACCTTGCATTTCTAATCTTCATTAAAGCTTCCCCCAAATCATAACATTTCAGGTACACCACACCAAAAATATTTTTTGTGGCCTACCCACTATGATCTGAATCCCAATTTAGTCAGTCTAAAAACAGCAGCAATAAAGTAGTATCTGAGTGACCAATATTGAAATTTCAACTCTAATAAATTCAGTTGTACAACAGCTTAAGGCAGAAAGCCGAGCACCAAGTTTAAGTGCCAAAACAATACAAACAATATCAGAGCACTATCACAGCACAGTTAGCAGATGGAAAATGGTGGTCGATAGTACACCAATCATACACTCTATCCGAAACACTAGTTTCAGTCAGCATCATTTTCTTCTACACATCTTGAGATGGTAATCAGGTTGGACTTAAAGAGAGATGTTGAACTTTTTAGTTCTCTATTTCCTAGTTTTCCCTTCTAGGGGATCAGCATGGAGGTGTCGTAGAGAACCACATGAATACTTAGATGATATCAGGAGTGGGGATGATAGACACTAGTAACTGCAAAGTCAATTATCCTATACATCATTGGTATCACAGTTGATAGGTTCACAAAGTTTCCGTATTAAAAAAGGGAACACGCTTTTCGGCATGCTGTTTGAGGCACTTGTGCCTTACTTCTTGCATGAAAAGATTAGAATTAAAATAATAAACCTCCATCAGCCAAGTCAAGGCTGTACAGAGGTGTTTAAAATTTTGGGTTGTGCAGCAGCACTTTTAAAGAAACTCTAACAAAATCATCCATAAAAATCTCACTTTATATGAGCAGCAGACTGCAATGCGACCATAAAAGAAGCTGCAACTATATGCACAGAAAAAATGCAATATAACAATAATTACCTGTTAAACTCTGCAGAGATTGCTCCAGCTCCCAACAAGACATGACAGCTTCCATTGCATGAACGCGGACGTGTTGTTGCAGTTGTTCTTTAAAGGAAGAGAGCAATAGAACATAATGGCTCTACATCAGAAGGAACCAAGAAACAGAAGAAAGAGGAAAGCAATTTTCAGATGAAACACGCCCATGAAGCACAACATAAGATTAAAAATAAATGACAGAGAAATAGCATATGTGAACAAGACAATGAATCTTCTGAACATGGAAAATGGGATACAGTTGATGCACAATAAGAACGATCAAGTACAATAATTAGGGGAAATGTAGAAGTTATCTACCTCCAAAAAAATATGCTCACAGATGTCATGCAGTTCCATAGAGTATCGTCTCATGATAGCAACAAACATTAAACAATTATTTCAATGAACTTTGATGCGTGAGATAAATTTTCAGACTGATAGTATATGCATGTCAAAGAACTGCAATAATTAACATTACAATGGGACTTTACAATCTCGTGAAATTGAAGCTTCTGAACATGTATGAACAAGAAAATGAATCTTCTGAACATGGAAAATGGGATACAGTTGATGCACAATAAGAAGGATCAAGTCCAATAATTAGGGGAAATGTAAAAGTAGATAATGTAAAAGTTATCTACCTCCAAAAAGATATGCTCACAGATGTCTTGCAGTTCCACAGAGTACCATCTCATGATAGCAACAAAAGTTAAACAATTATTTCAATGAAATTTGATGCGTGAGAGAAATTTTCAGACTCATAGTATATGCATGTCAGAGAATTGCAATAATTAACATTACAATGGGACTTTACAATCTCGTGAAATTGAATATACATAAACATCATGTTGTTAGTATAAGAAAATTTCTGTCGGATAACCAGATTTAATGAAATCAATTGAAGATCCTTTTCATTACACCTTTTTTGCTGTAAAGTAATTCCTCTGTTATTACGCATCCAAAGCCGCAGTCACTAAGTTAATTATCTATATACACTAGATATGGATAAAGACACATGCACATTTGAGGAAGATTCACCTTACAATTTCTCCAAAATGTTATAAAGGAAATCATGATATCCACCAATTTCCAAATATCAAACTTATATAGTCAAAAGGAACACAAGTTTCCAAGGCGCTGGTTAGCCTTTGTTGATTAATTGAAATTTTCTACCGCAGTTGGTCAGTGTACAAATAAAGTTACACAAGAAACAGATCGGGCCTACCAGTAGTATGACCAGTAATTTTAATTTTTATCCGAATAACAAATTCAAGCAATATGATGCCTGAAACCCTTTCAAGTAGTTTGGGATATTTTGAGTTGATCATTTCCAGAATGCAAAAGCTTCCTTATTAAGAAAAAAAACTAGTCCAAACAAGGAGGCATACTAAATCAATAAAGAGATTCTCGAGAGCACTAGCGAAGTTAGGTTCAATTATCTGTGTACTTTGAGTAACATGATTCCTCCTTTGATGCGACAATCAGATATCCCAACTTTTACCACGGAATAAACCTGCTGATATTGCTAGAAGAATCAAACCTTCTACAAATATCTTCACAAAGGACAAGCCTAGAACATGACAATGATTTTCATTTTATTTTTCGTATTTAGGCTAGAACCTTCCAAGAATTGTCAACCTGTATTTCATCTGCTGACAGAGAGAGAGGAACACAAATTTTCCCCAGTTCTTGAGCTGAATCTCGTCTAATTTATGCAGTATAATATGGAATGAGAATTACAATCAAAATCAGATCAAATTTACAGAGGCTTAAATATCTGACTGTCATTGAGTAGAAAATGAGAAAAGAACCCAAGAAAATGAATTATATTAATGTAACTTACTCATCATACAAACAACAAACACTAATACTTGAAAACCTTTAACCACAGCCACTAATAATAGTTCAAAATGATTGGACACAAATATAATCAACCAACAGACAATTTTCACACCAAACTAATAATTGTTGAAACAAAACCCAGAAATTCAACCATTTAACTACCCCCAACTAACCTGAAAATAAGACCAAAAAAGAAAATCAAATATTTTTACATTCTTCATTAATCACATTCAAATTAAATCAATTAAGACTCCAGCTTTCCAAAAAACCATCAGACAATTGCATACACCATTTACATATTTGTACCAGACACAAAAACACAAGTTTTCAACTAAAAGAAAATTAAAAATAAAAACAAAACAACAAAAAAAGGGGAAAAGAAAACATAGAAAGCAACGGATGTATCCATGAACTCATATATAAGTGAACAAATTAAATTCTATTAAGCTAAATATATAGTACAAAACAAACAAATACAGTTGTATGGTAAAGTCCTCAAACGAAAACGTTGATTGTAAATCGAAGTAAGAAAGTCCAACAAAGAGGCGAAGTAGTGGTCTACCATGAAATGAAAACGGAGGAGGAGAGTTGATATGGCGGAACAAAGTCAGCGACAAGAGAAAGATACACGTAGATGGACAAAATTAAATTAACATCCACCTTAACATGAGTTTCATTTTAAAAAACTAATTGGTATTTAAAACCATCGAAATTTATATTTATCAATGTTGGATAATAATATTCTCTAACAAGAAACAAAAAAGAAACAACCAAATCATTGCATTTTTTTTTTTTTTTGGTAAATAAAGAAAAAGAAAAAGAAAAATTACCATGAAATGGTCGAGGTCTTTATGATCAAGAGGAGTTTGAGGGTGATGTTGTTGTGCAGAGTACTTAGCCACAACATGGTGTGAGTGAGCCAGCTGAGAATCGATTCGAGGCAGCTGGTCCACCGGCGTAGCTATTCTCAAGCAAGCGACGTGCGCAGCCAACATCTGATCGTACAATGGATGGTTTAATATATCCACCTTCCATTTCTCTCTTTCCCAATCATGACTATTACTGTTACTGTTATCATTCATGGCTTCCGCAACGTCGTCGTTTCTTCTTCCACTATGCGTGAACCACTGGGTGGAAGCGGATGAATCGGAGGCGTTGTTGTTGGAGGCTTGGAGGTGGAGAAAGTTTGTTGTTGCTGTTGTTGTGGTTGTGGTTGTAGTGGTTGGTGTGGTGGAGCCGTCGAAGTGGTGTTGGTGGTGGTGGTGGCGGAGGAGGGAGGAGTTGAGCCAGGTAGGAGGAGTTGGGTCAGGAGAGGAGTGGAATTCGGTGGCGTTTTGATGGTGTTGGGAGGATGTATAGTGGTGTAGAGCCAATGCTTCTTCTTGTGATAAGTTGTCTTGGTGGTGGTGGTCCTGGAAAGCCATCTTCAATGATATTAACTAATAATAAGTGCTTTTTCTTTTTCTTTTTTTTCTTTTTTTCTTTTTCCTGAAGTTATTACTCCACAGGTGCTCTATATGATCATTTTAAAGCATATGCACTTTGCAGTTGATAGCCTTCTTGTGTGTGTGTGTGTGTGTGTAAGAGAGAGAGACTATGGGTATGTAAATGTTAGACGTGCGCCGTTTGACAACGTAAAGACTAAGACAGCGTTAATACAAAAAAGAGGGAGAGAGTTTTGAGGGGCAACTCTTCCCCACGGTCTAACAGGGAGTGGGTCTCACTTGTGCGCTCACGGTTGATATTCGTCAGTCCGTGTGAAATATTTTTTTGAGAGGTGTTGTGTGTGTAAGAAAAAATTATAATTTTATTTAACAAAATGAAAAAAACCAAAGAAAAAAAGAAACATGAAGAGAATATGAAGCTGGAATTTTTAAAAGAGGATTTTATTGCTGCCAGATTAAGGCTTAACTGTGAAATGGGGAGGACAATAGTATACAATACTGTTTCATAGTTAGTAGTGAAATACTGAGACAAGGAAAAGATCAGGTATATTACTTATATAATTCCTCATACGGAGAACAAATTGGCCTTGAATCATTCAAAATAAATTCTTTTGGTTGCTAAACTTACAATTGTGCCGCACTATTAGTTCTCGATTCAAATTTCATCTAAGATTTAATGGTTTTTACTAAAATTTTATCCAAAATTTAACAGGCATGTGCTCTTCTCATGTAAAAATTGTTAAGTTTTGGATGAAATTTGACCTGAAGATAATGATGTCACACTATTATAATTCTAAGAACCAAAAAGTTCATTTTGAAATATTTATGACTAATTTATCATCCGTACTATAATTGAGAGATTATACAAGTAATTTGTTCAAAAGCAATATGTTACATGTACGAATTACGCGGTTTTTTTGAAATATGTGATTTTAATTTTTCATTTTGTGAAAAAGGACAATAAAATGCTTGCTTGTATGAATTATACAATTTCTTTGATTAAAAAAAAAAAAAACAAAGGAAAGATAGCGAAAAAATTACTCCTTTTCAATTTTAGAAATACAGAAAAGAAAAAATTGATCTCATTGTATACCTTATTATTTTCTATTATCTTATTTTTAACAATTTTTCTAGATTTCATCCATGCCAACATTAAAATTTTGATTTGAGACGAAGGGTATAGCAATTGGCAAAATAACTTTTGGGGCGGGAATAAAAGCCTACTTTGAGCAAATAATGAGGGAAAAAGATAAGTTCAACAAATGGGAAGAGAGCTGTCAGGTAGGGCGGAGAGCAAGAGGTGTAAGAAACTTGGTGGGTGCTCTTTTAGTTTTATTTTAAACGCTTTTTTTTCCAAATAAAATCTAAATTTATGGTTGAGATTTTAAAAAATTGAATTCAATAATTTATATTTCACTGTTCACTTTATTCTTGATACATTCTTTCAATTATTACTTATTCTTCCAATATCGATGTTTCAGATGCTTTAGAATGAGACAACAAGAGACTAGGGAGGGATATTATGGAAAAAGTATTCAAAATGTTTGGAACGTTAAACGTCACAAATATAATACGTGAACTCCACCTTAATATGAAACTACGTCTTCAAGTTAAAAACTAAGGTTTACAGACATATTTTAACCTCTCTCAATATTATGTGGCCTGGGCTTCGGGTTCGTTGATTCCATAACTTATTATTGAGGGTAGACAGGGGTATCAATGTTATTGTTGTTCTCTTTGCTTTAGTCATCAAATGATAAGAATAAAAAAGATTATCATATTAATCAGAACTAATGGGTAGGGTAATCTTTCATATAATTAATTGATGAAACTTGTACATACGAAATCCTATTAATATGTGAGAGATTAAATGAATTTCTCCAAAAATAAGATTATTATTATGTTTGAAAAAATCTTTTATGAGACATGTGACAAATCTGTTATAGTCACATATCAATTTGTTATTTCATGAGGCTAATTTATGTTAGTCTGTATCCTGCAGACATGCTATGTCAGAATATCAGAAGTTTCTCTTTTTACTAATTTAGCCTAACAGAATTTTAAATAAATTACTATGATACCCCTACTTATTACAATTGATTGACATTTATTAACTAATTAAAGTATTTTTTTATCTATATAATTGTAATAAATTTACTACATATCTCATAAAAGAAGAACCCATTATGTTTTGCTCGTAATTAATGAATATGTCCATTTTGATTTGATTGCCAAGACAGTCCACCTAATGCAACCTTACAAAAATGTTTAAAAAACAACTATACTTTATCCAAATTAAATGATATTGTTCCTAATATCATGGACTCAATTCCATCCTCAAGAAAGTTCTACTTTAATCTAATTCAAAGGTAAGCAAATGGAGTTGTTCATTTAGATAACTAGACAAGATGATAGATTGAACCTTTTACATATAGATCGGCCAAATTGTATCACTTCCCAACTCTGATTTTTCATCTAAGAGAAGTGATCAATCATCATTTTTCTAATCAATGTAAAGTTATTTTTTATTGAACCAAAAAAAAAAAAACAGATCCACAAGATAATTTTTTGAGCATCTTATCTCTTATCAAATAATTTAGTGAGAGAAAAATAATAGAAAAGAAAAGAAATCAGGTAAAATAATTAAGAAATTAAACCCCATCATGAGTGCATTTGGTTTTGTATAAAGAAGAAAATTGAAACATGCACAAAAAACAAAATAGAAGTGTCTTTCTAGTCATGAACTTCTTCCAAGCATACTGTCATCCTATTTCCATTGTAATTTTTGCGTCTTTCTTTTCTAACTTCTCCTTGTGTTCTTCATTGATATTAAAACTAGCAAAGGAATGTAGAATTTTGTCATATATCCAAACAAATACAATAAATATTAAATCTAAAACGATCGTATAAGATTAATTAATGCAATGAGTCTACTATGAGATCAGTGAGACAACTGCTCTCACTATTTCCTATTGTATCTGTCCATGTATTTTGGGATACAAATATTTAACGACACAATGCATGTAACTTGGATTCAAATTAAAAATAAATTAAATTAAACAAAGAAAGAAAAGCTAGGAAGGACCACTTATATCATGGAATGCCATTTCCATGCCAAGCCTTGAACTGTTGTTTCTTATCCTTAAACTTTGCAAAGCACGAAGATGAGAAAAACACAAAGGCCAGCACGCCTTTAACTGTTTATAATTTGACTGCAGACACTGACATCAAATCCAGTATTACCTCCACGCGTCAGACTCCCCTTTCGTGGACCACAAGTGGGACCCACTCGACCTGCACTCTCTGTCAACAAGTTGAACATTATTACTTTTTTTTAAAAAAAAATATTCAATTAATCTTAAACGTTCGTTTATTTTGATTTTAAATATTTTAATTCAAATATTTTAGTATTAAAAGTTTTACATAAGTGACACCGTTAATTTATTAGCTCATTTTTATTAAATTTTCTCCATTAAGGTCACGTGATTTGTACATTACGCGTATAAACAAAAAATACAAAGTTAAATTAGTCGTTTAACTTACAATTCATTTAACTTAAATTGGTCACTATGACCTAAATTACCAATTTAATCTTGTATGTTTTTTTTTTTTTTACAAGTGACGTGCGAATTACATGATTTTAACAGAGTAAATTTAATACTAATGAACTAACGGTATCTTTTATGTAAAACGTTTAGAATTCAAAATGTCCGATTTAAAATATTTTGAACTAAAATATTAAAACAAGTAAATATTTGAAACTAATTGACCAATTTTTAATTTTTTTTTTATTGAAAGTGAAGCCTAATCTATATATATATATATATACACAAATATAGTAAGTGATAAATGAACTCGTAATTTTTTTATAAATATCACGAGTGTTATACAATTAAACCAAAAGTGTTTCCGCATTAATACCTTTTTCGCTAAACTCCTCTTAACGCTGCCTGTATGTATGCACTGTGACACTGAGGCTTGCCGGCGGCTACGGTCACAGCGAGAGTTTCACGCGGCTGTCTTGTAGAGGCCAGAATTGTGCCTTTGAAGTGGGACCCACTACATGACCGACATTGTGTTATTCGTCGCACCACGTGTCATGACAGTAGATTGGTCCCCTACCGAACTCTCCGTATGCCCTTCCGTGACTCCAACGGAAATTATATATGTCAATCAATGGTGATGTGTTTTTGTAGGTTACTCTAAAGTCCAACCATAGCCAAGTCTGCCTAATTGATCAAGGCCCCTTTTTTTAACAAAGTTTAAAAAACTACATTGTCGGGTCCATATTAAAATGTGTTTGGTCTGATTGTTAAATTTAGATATTAGGTTCTGTTTTTTTATTGTAAAATAATTTGTTAATAAAAAATATTTATAGAAAAAAATATTTTTTAATATTTGATTATTATATTAAAAAATATTTTTTAGTATTTGAATTTGGCTGTTACAGTAAAAAATATTTTTTGACAAAAAAATTTTATTTAATAAAAAAACACATACACGTATATGAACATTTTCAAAAATAATTTTTAATAAGAAAATATGTTTGATTAGAATTGTTCTCAGAACAAGTTTTTGGAATAAAGATTCCCTTAAAATTAAGTGAATAATTTTTTATCGAACTACAATTCTTTATTAAAATTAAATAATTAAATAAATCAAATTATCAATTTTAGTAATTAATTGATACTATTATATAATCAATTAATTTATTATTTATTAATTAAAAATTTAATACATATCAATTAAATAATTTACTTATTTATTTATTATTTTATTAAAAATAAATATTTAATAAATTATTAATTACTCAATTAGATATTATTGTTAAATCTTAAATTAACTAAATAATTAATTACTAGTAATCAATTGAATAATTAATTAGTTAATTGATACGAGGATGCCTTTTTTAATCAACCAACGTCAAGATCTGCAACATAATTTATTAGATTATTAAATTAAATAAAACTAATACCTCAATTATTAATTAATTATCTTTTTATTTACTAGTTTATTGATCAATTATTTTATCATTTATTGATTATATTTTTATTAATTATTGATTTAATTAATTATTCATTAAATTAGAATTAACTAATTTTTTTATTATTAAATTAAATCAAAATAATTAATTGAAAATGTGATGGGACTGGGGTGTGGGTAGGGTCGAGGGTGAAGGAGGGATGGGGTTGAGGGTGGCTGAAGGGGCGGTTGGAGTGAGTGAAAAATGTTTTCTTCTCCCAAATGAGATGAAAACATTTTTCACTCTCTTTAACTAGACATTTTTTGGTCAACAAAAAATATTTTTTAATTGACTAATTTTCCAGTGTAACCAAATACTAGAAAATTAGAAAGGTATTTTCTAGAAAAATATTTTACTACGAACAAATGGAGCCTTAGTGTTATAAAATTTTCAACAATAAATTTTAGTTAGAAGTATTATTGGATAGAAGTCGTTTACTGTTTGGCTTGTCATACAAAAGTATTATTCATTGTCATAATATAATTAAATATAAGAAAATAAAATGAGAGAAATGAAATTTTTATAGTAAATTATCTAAAATATATTAAGGGATAGTTTTGGAAAACAAAACAGCTTCCTATATGATGTAAAAAATAGTTATGTGAAAGCATTTTTTCAAAAAGCATAGATTTGGCTTTCACTTAAAAACTCTTCAAAAAATAGGGCAAACATGTTAGTTTCAGTTTATAAACTCACGACAAACGCTTTTGAGTGTCCAGAAGTTAGATCAAATAGACACAAGGCCATTTGTTGATATTCACAATGTAACTAAATTTTCTTACAATATTATAATGTTATGAGAAGATCTTCACTCATTTCTAAGAGCTACCTTAAGGAGCCAAAACAAGAATTGAACTAGTTTTTTTCACTTCCAACATTCTTTTAAAGGGCTCCCAAAAATAGAAAACCTCTAAATTTGTTGTTTGAACTTGGTGAGACAGATTTAACTCCCTATTTAAGTTAAAAGCTTCAAATTAAAAAATAAAAATAAATAAAATAAAAAAGTAATATCACAAAAGTTTCAAGTTGAAAAAATGATATGGTCATTGGAAAAGCAAGTTTAAAAAAAAATAATATAGTCATTGGAAAACTTCAAATTACAAAATAAAATAAAAAATAATGTTAATAATAAAAATAATGTTGATAAAAGTGAAGTAACCCTTTGACGACACTTTCTCTATCTAACCTCTTGTTTGGATTGCAGAAAGGAAAGGAAAGGAACTAAAGTAGAGGAAGAAAAATAAAAGAAAGAAAAGGAAATGAATTACATGTTGGGATTTATGCCCTAAATACCATTATGTACTAAGACATCTCAGTATAAGTGAATATATACAGCTATATATAATCAGTGCATCATTTATAAGCATCTTATATTATCTCTTTATTTGATATATATTTGTATGCAAAAGGCTCCATTATATGAGTGAATGACATAGGTGCGTGGTGATTCGCACAAAAAGATCTATGCTATGAGGATTGTGTCAAAACTATATGTTCATAACCAAATAATGAGACTGAGCACTTCACTATGATAAGGTTATAATGAGAGGTCTCCTATTTAGTAAGGTGACTTACCTTGGTCATTGGAAGGGCTTTCCGGATAACTCTCATTAGTGCATTATGATGCATTGAACTGGACTTAAGTAGATGTTATCTCAATAACATTACTATCATTGTCATAGAAGATCCTATGTAGAGGGTCAACAACTCTGTGTTTTGGGTATATAGACTAGATCTATTAGATGACGTGTATATGATCATGATTCTATGACTATCTTAATTGATAGTGAGCTATTCGTTTGGAGTCATCTATATGATCGTCAGAATCTAAGCACTTAGTAATATAGCTATGGTTATATTAGATACTAGACTTGTGAGTCGCTCCCGGAAATAAAGGAATAGTATCTCAGCGATGATTATAGGAACAATAAAGGTCCAAAATTTAGTTGTAATCAAAGATAGGATGATAGTACATACAATTAAGGACGATGTCTTGAATATTTATGATGTAACAAAAAAGAAGACATATCAAATTTTCAAGAGTAGCAGTGCGAAAACTATTGATATGTGGACATTTAATAAAAAAAAATGGTTTTATGAAATTAATGTACATTTAATAACACAAATAAATATCTCTTTGTTAGGCCAATCCTAAATCTACTCTATTGTCATCCCTACTTACATTGTTAGGCCAACCCTAACAGTTTTCCTCTTTTTTTTTTACATTTAAGGGATTTAGAGTTGATTCCTTATTTTCAAGCATCACCTATTTCAGTTTAATTCTAATAGCTTGTATACTTTTAATTGATTTCTTATTTTAAAAAATTTATATTTCAATTTTACTTTTATATCTTTTCCATTAATTTAGTAGAAAATCCATGTATTGTAAGAAATAATGTCAGAAAATTGTTGTGAGTTTAGACCAACAACTTTACTGTGTACGAGAAAAAAAGGGCTTTAAGATACTGTTGGAGAAGGCCTTACCCTTTCTGTCGCACATATCTGTCAATCCCCTAGGTCCATTACGGTGCAACACAGTTTACAAGACTCCAAGAAGTGCCCCAAGTCTACTAAACACCATATGTAATCTTGTAGCGACCAATGTAGAGTCCTAGGGAGGGGCTTTTTTTTTTTTTTTTTTTTTTTTGTGAAAAAAAAAAGATTTTTCAGTCATGAGGGTCCTTTGGATCCTACAACATACGAGTGATGAAGTTTCATTTGACCACTTTTAATCAGAAAACATGTCTTTGTCTTCTTTGTTGGTATACCTAAGATAGATGATTACTAAAGGAAATTTGTGGGTTCAAGGAAATCAACAATAATGTTTAATTATTCTGCGCTATCTCTAGTTATAAGTTGCAAGTTGTGGACGAATCAGTCAGCAACATTGGCCTTGTCCTATGTTTCTGGCGACAAAGGTTAAATCCCTTGTTAATTGATAAGATTAAAATAAAATCTTAAGATATTATGATTAAGAGATTTTATTTAGTTGCAAGTTGTGGAAGAATCAGTCAGCAACATTGGCCTTGTCCTATGTTTCTGGCGACAAATGTTAAATCCCTTGTTAATTGATAAGATTAAAATAAAATCTAAAGATATTATTATTAAGAGATTTTATTATCAATAATGTTTACATCAAATCTACATGTGGAAAATTATCTCGGATTGGGGCCCATGAAAGAAGCCTGCTCCGAATTGTAACACACTAAATCAATATGACCGATCCTAGGAGACGATTCTACCTACCTTTGGGTTCGGTCCGAGCTTCACTGGAAACATTCATAAATTGAAGGTGAACCTTTATTAAAATCTAATAAATTTAATAGATTTTTTTTGGACAAAAAATGATTTTTATTTTTTTAAAACTAGGTAACCATCAACTATTGTTGACTCCGCCTATAGCATATATGGGTGTGGGCCTCAAACCAAAGGCTTATAAAGTTTGTGAAAGTTACACTATTACCCAAATTACGAGATACTTTTGTGGGTAAAGACCTTTCTATTTTTATTTTTTTGCGCTCAAGGCAAGAAATGATTTCGTTATTAATCACAAAAATATTTACAATATTTGATCCCCAAAGGGTAGTCTATCGCATTCTATGTTCATCTAAACTCCAAGCCATACAAATGGCTTAGTTCAAAAGATTCATCCTACACTTTCTAACTGTAAGAAGTTTCGACTTTACATCAAAAACAATATTCTCAAAAATTTGTTCATCAGTAAGAGCTTCGTTACTATGCAATTTTCTATTCCTCTCTTTCCATACATGATAGACAAAAGCTCCAAGAAAGAGATTAGTTACTGTAGATTGGAGTGAGGTGTGTGATGCCTTCTCGACGATCTAGTCTAATGTCAGATTCAAATCCCTGATAAAAAGAGGCCCTTTAAGCATTTTTCATCCTCTCTTCCAAAGTCTGTTAGTGAAAGAGCATTGATAAAACAAATGTTTTATGTCCTCCATATACCCACGACAAAACATGCATAGCAGTTCAATATTCATACCCCAAGAGATCAGTCTACTCTTAGTTGCAAGATGGTTCTTCCAGAAAAGCCATATGTAAAAGGCATACTTGGGAATAGCATGTTTGTGCCAAACAGATTGATGCCAGACAACAGAAGGGTGCCGAATGTAGAGAAGTTCCAACGCTGCTATGGCTTAATAATCACCATTAACTGAATTAATCCAGATGACTCTATCTTCAGCACTTGCGTCAGGAATGATAGGTCCAAGGTTTTCAGAAATGCTATAAAAATATGGTTGTCAGGCCAAGCCCACAAATTACCCTGAATAAAGTCAGCAACTCTGGTGTTGGATCCAAAACCAGAAGCATTGATGTCAATAGAAGCAAAAACTTCATTGAGAATACCAAGCGAGTGCCAGTGATCTTTCCAAAAAAAAGTGTCATTGCCATTGCCAATTTTATGGATGATAAAATGTTTGCAGACTGATATGAGTTGGAGAATTTTTCTCGAGGTCCAGGATGGTTTGCTAGGAATAGAAGCCTCCCACAGTCTAAAACGCTTCAAATGATTTGAGTAAATTCATTTAACCCACACAAATTTTGCTTATTATAGAGTATCCAAAGGTAGCGCATGATCAAAGCTTGATTGGTATCCACAAGGGATTTGATCCCAAGACCGCCTTCAGAAAA
Source organism: Ehretia macrophylla (assembly GCA_037974665.1). Classification (NCBI taxonomy): domain Eukaryota; kingdom Viridiplantae; phylum Streptophyta; class Magnoliopsida; order Boraginales; family Ehretiaceae; genus Ehretia; species Ehretia macrophylla. The sequence continues at coordinate 12,844,654 of CM075775.1, forward strand.
AGGTTTACACACCTCAAACCAAGAAAATATGTTTTCCTTCCATTGTCTTCCCCTCCGGACCAAAGGAAAGCTGCAAGTTTGTTTTCAATAACTTCAAGTGTCCCCTTCGGGAGAATAAACATTCTAGCCCAATAAGAATTAATATTGCAAATGACTGATTTAATCAATTGTAATCTCCCAGCAAAGGAGAGCCATCGATTAGACCAGTTTCCAATCCTCTTAGAAATGCGATCACAAAGAATGTTGCATTCAGTTTTGGAAAGTCTTCCTTGAATGAGTGGGACCCCAAGATAACGGATATGAAGAATTCTAATTCTGAAGCCAATGGAATCAGCTAAACAATTCCTCATATTGTCATTGCATCCTCCAATGATGATTTTGCTTTTATCATGACTAACAAAAAGCCTAGAATAATCTTCAAATACAATGAGACTATCTTTGATGATTGAAACTGACTTCACATCACCTTTACAAAATATAAGAATGTCATCTACAAAGCACAAATGGTTTAACGTAGTACCTTTGCATTTGGGATGAATTTGAAGTCTTTGCTCTCAGCTCCTTTAGTGAGAATCCCAGTGAGGACCTCTATGCATAACACAAAGAGATGAGGAGAGATAGGATCTCCCTGACGCAATCCACGAGCACCCTTAAAATGACCTGTCAACCCACCATTAATAGCAATAGAGTATGTTGGAGTAGTGATACAATTAGTAATCCAGTTGACAAACATAGTAGGAAAATTGAATGCTTTGAGAGTAGTAATGACAAAATCCCAATTTAATGAATCATAAGCTTTCCAAATGTCGACTTTGATCAAGCACCTTGGACTGGTTCCTTTGTTGTTGTAACCTTTCACAAGTTATTGGTCGAGGATGATATTATCTGATATACTACGGCCCTTGACAAAGGCATTTTGCACATATGAGATAATGTTAACTATGCAATGACTCATTCTGTTGGCAAGAATTTTCGAGATGGCTTTATAAATGACATTGCAACATGCAATCGCTCTAAAATCGACCATAGTAGCACTGTTCGGCCCTTTAGGTATAAGAATAAGAGTTGTTGAGTTAATCTTCTTGAGGATCCTCCCAGAATGAAAGAAAGATTGGACAACTTTTGTCACATCTCTACCAATGATACTCCAAGAGGACTTGAAGAAGTGAGAATTAAAACTGTCGGGACCCGGACTCTTGTCACTAGGAATAGAAAAGATTGCATCTTTGATTTCCTCCAAAGTGACAGGTTTTACCAAGTCAGCAGCTTGAGAAGGATCAATAGTATTGGCCAGAAAGTTCCTGATGACCTATTGAGGAGGACAAGAAGAATTAGACCCTGAACTACCAAAGAGCTCAATAAAGTACTTGTTAGCTTCATGATTGATATCCTCAGTTGTAGAGAGAAGCTGCCCATCACTGTTGATGATGGAAGTGATTACATTTTGAGCTTGTCTCCGTTTAGCATATCTGAAAAAGAAAGATGTGTTGAAGTCTCCCTCTCTAAGCCACTGAACCCTTGCTTTCTGTTTCCAGATACTTTCCTTAGCATCAGACAAGAATGAGATTCTGCTAGACAACTCTTTTTCATCCTCAAAATCAGAATCGCTTGCATTGTTGGACAAAATTCTCTGTTGAATATCCCAAAGCTGATTTTTTGTCACCTCAATATGGTGTGGAAACTGAGCGAAATACCTCTTGTTGAAAAGTCTGAGTTCTTTTTTCATCAATTTGAGGTTCGACACAACTTGGAACATAAAACTTCCATCAATCTCCATATCTAAAACTCTCTTGACCATGTCAAGAAATTTATCATGCGCAGTCTACACATTAAAAAATTTGAATGGAATGTTTCTGGCCTTCAAATTGATAAAAGGATTGAGAAGTAAATGACAATGATCTGAGCATTCAGGAGGCCCCAGTCTAAAAGAGAAGTCTCCAAAGTTAGAAATTCATTCTCCATTGACAAAGGTACGGTCCAATTTGCTAGCTTTAAGAGTAGGCCCCGGAGCTTTATTGGACCGTGTGAAAGTTGGTCCAGAGCATCTGTGTTCAGTGAGTCCAATATTTGAGATACATTCTCCAAATTCCATAGCTCCAAGAGGCATAGAGGTACACCCAAGTCTATCTTCAATTTGAAGGATTTCATTAACGTCTCCTCCGATCCCCCAAGGCTGATTCCCAATCACTAACTTCCATTCATCAAGAGCCTGCCAAAGTTGCTTTCTAACCAATCGGTCATTTGAAGCGTACACAAAAGAGAACATCAGTTCCTTACCAGAATCAAAATCATTGATCTTGCACAAAATGGCCTGGTTCATGGACTTGATTTTGCACACATTCAGTTTCTTCCGATTCCAGAAGATCCAAATTCTACCTCCGTCTGCAAAATCATAATTATTGATGTGTCCCTAGTTACTGAATTTTGATTCTAGGATTTTGGACGCATTTATCTCCTTAATTCTAGTCTCAAGCAAAACACAAATAAGAATGTGATTAGAACGCAAAAATTTCAAAAAAAATGCTTGTTTGTAAGGCTTATTCATACCTCTAACATTCCAAATTAGGACATTCATTGATCAAGGGAAGCTTGGGGGGTATAGAGACCATTGGGGGAATTCCAAAAATAGAAGAACCTGAACATCCCGACAGTGAGATCATCTCTGGTTCAAAATTGTCCATGAGGCTTTGGTCCTGGTTGGATATTATAGGGACCACCATTTTGCCTTTGTTCACATTAACCTCAGTCACCGATTGATTCTCAGGATCATTATTGTAAGTGCTTGAAAACTATTTGTTGAAGTCACTGGCTTATGAGAATTAGAAGACTTAGGAGACTCATTTCATTGAGAATGATTAGATTTGGCCGGCTGTTTTTTTCCAATCAGAAGTAGTTGGAGCAGACCTTATAATAGCTGCCTGGGAAGTTTTAACAGGAACTTCCGGATCAGATTTCACAGTTGGACATCTACTAGGAGTGTGTCCAAAAGCCTTACAATGGGAGCAAGGTGTAGGTCTCCAAGGATATTCAGCTCGAATAATGATCGTCTTCACAGTGATTCAGGGAGGGTATCCTCAAGACTGATGTCAACACAGACTTTAACAAAAGATAATCTGGTTCTATTTTCCAAAGATGCATCCATTTGAAGTGGAACTCCAACCACACTAGCCAAGTAACTTACGCCTTCTTGGGTCCAGTATTCAGTAGGTACATTCCACAAGTTAATCTAAATTGGAACCCAATCAAATATGAAATTGAGGAGCTCGATTCCCGGCTGCCATCTACGGAGTAGGAGTAGCCTCTGGTTCACATGCCACTGCTATTGTAATACTTTGTCAAGCATTTTCAAAAAGAAAAAAGAAAAGGCCTTCTTTTGTGGATTTAATATCCACATTTCCAAATTTCTTCCACAAATTGTTAACCATGTATTTAACGAAGGAGAAATGAAGGGCCTTATCAATGAACTGTCCAACCAACTCATTTCTCCAAAATTCACTACCAATACTTGCAACATTAGGGGGGGTCTCACCTTAATCCTACCTTCAATTTCTAAAGGTTTATGAAATTTAAGTTGAAGAACATCCCCTGTTTTACTAGCAAACATGTTGGACCAGGATTTTTGGGGAATAACTTCTGTCACCTGAGGAAAGGATTAAGGCGATAAATTAACATTACCAGAAACCGGAGCCTCTGATACATTGACTGAAGGGTTTGCTTCTTTCCCAGAAGACAGATGAGGGAAGGAAACAACATCTTCAGAAGGAGGAGGAGAAAAACTTCGGTTTTGACTAAGGCTAGACTGATCTTGGCCAATAGAAGCAGTAGAAGCCGAAGCTTTAATCACCGATTTGGAATGCTTTGAACGGTCAGTGGCTTGAGGAGATTCCTCTATGCCACGGTAAAACTCCTTCGCAGCGGCAACGGCGGCAGCGGATGAGGTTGCAGAGTTGTAGTTTTGGTTGTGGTTTCGTTTTTTGTTCGCCATACCAGTGGGGTATGGTGGAGGGGTCTGAAGTGTATGGGGATAAAAGTGAGGTGTATGGTGAAAAGTGTATGGTGTATGGTGTACAGGTAGTGTATGTAAGTTTAGGTAAGGTTGCAGCGGCGATGGATGTGGAAGAGATAGTGAGGCACAAGTTAGTAGGCTAACTTGCGCCGAGAGGTTTAGGTGAAGGCCATATTGTTCCAAGCAGTGGAATATGTTATGCCGACACCTTTCTATCTTTTACTTGTAATTTTACCTACAACTTGTAGAAGTTAAGATTTTACATTATCTTCCATTTCTAAAAGTTAGATAAGTATATATTCAGCTTAGCTACCTAAAGAATAATAAATATCTTGAGATTTGAGCAATCTGACTTCACTTTCAATTCAAACCCTTTCCAAAGAGCAATGAAAGAATAGAGAAAATGGAAAAATCAATTTATAGAAAAAGGATGACAAAAAAGAAAAACAAGCATCTTACGTTATGAAATCCAAATAAAGCCTGTGACATATGGACTGCGGTACAGATCTTCTCCACCACTATGTATGACAGTTTCTTTGTGACACCCGGAGCTAGTATATAAACATTATATTAATTTGCATATATTTATTTTATTAAATTTTATAATTCTTGAAAAATGTGCATGACGATTGTTTATATTTATTTAATTTATATTTAATTGGCTGGTCTGGAATAATTATTTTATTATTTTATTTGCTAGAATTTATTTTATTAACATTTTTTTATGTGATTTAATTTTATTATTTGAATGTGAAGCTCGGACCCGGAGATAACTATTTTTATTATTATTATCATTATTTGTATTACATTTAATTAATTTAGGTAAAGTAATTAATTTATTATTTTCATTATTGGTATTTATTTAAATTATATTTAAATGACTTGCCGAGACACTTAATTTATTATTTTATTTATTTAAATTTACTTTACATGTCTTTTAAGTAATTCATTTCACTGTTCATATGGGAAGCCGAGCCCGGAATTGAACATGCTAGTTTATTATTTTTAGTAATTATATTTATTTAATTACATCTAAATGCTTTACATGAAGTAAATAATTTATTTTATTATTTGTCTATGATTAATTGATTAGTATTTCTCGAACCCGAAATTGAATTTCTTTTTATTTTATTTATTTTATCTGCTTTTATATTGCCCTAAATTATTTTATTCCGTGAATTTGTTCAATGTTTCTTTTGTGCATAGCATATCTGAACCTATCATGTAGCACATCATATCTAATTGCATATAATTATGTGTCATCTTAGGTGTTTATATGTATATATTTGATTACTTTGGTGAATTATCTTCATTACTTAACATAATTTTATCTTTCTTGGAAACATAAATAAACTATGTACAATTAATTCATATAACATGAATAACTTGATATTTTGTTATAGGTATGAGATTTTTTTTCTTACATCTAATGAATTATTTTGCTCATTTAAAAATGAGTCCTGAGCTCGGGGTGAAAATTAAAGTATTTTATTTCTTGAATTTTGCATTTTCCCATGTTCATTGACACTTATATAGTATTTCTTCATAAATTTTATTTGCATAGCACGTCGGGAAGGCGGGTAGAAAAAATATTTTGTGTCCTGAGTGAATAGTAAAAACATTGTTACATATTTTGGTCTAATTGTATTTTTGTTAGTGTTGGGCTTTGTTTTAGTTTTTATTTGCATTATTTGCCTAAGCCAACTAATCCACTTATATTATATACACTATATACATATACATACATAATATACTTAGCAAAAACAAAACAAAAAAGAAGCCAAAAGCCCCTCAAACCCGTAGGTCAAAGAAAGGAAAAAAGGAAAGAAATTTTGCTTAAGGTTTTGCTCTTGTGGTGACTTCTAGGCATTTTTGAAGTGTTTTAAGACAATTCAAAGCTCATTTTTTGCATCTACAACCTTTATTTGGTGAGGGATTCTTGCATATTTTTGTATTTTGAAAATTTATGTCAAAACTTTAATTTCTAGATTTGTTAATTTTAGTTTATGAAATGATTAAATCTTGTGTGGTGTAGTTGTAAAGCTTGGTTGTTGAATTTTTGCAAATGTTCAAATATTGAAGATGATGAATAGTAACTATTCTAGGATTTTGTTAAAATTTGATTGTGAGATTGATTTTATGTTATCTTTAGGTGCCATAGGTGCTAATAAACATAGATTAATGATTGTATGTGATTGGCTTGCTCGGAATTTGATAGAATATGCATAATTGGCAAAAATTCAAAATGGGCTTTGCACGAAAAGTGAATCCGGGTGCAATAAAAAATTATAGATAGTCTTTATTAGGTGTGGTAGTGCTTAATATGCTTTTATGACACCAAATTTTTGGATTTGGTACTTGTAATTCAAATGCATGTCGGGGCCTTCGGGGCTTTTGTGCTAAACCTAGTTAAAAACGGGTTTTCCTAATGTCAAGTGTTGTCATAAAGTGTCCCTAGAGATGTAATATAGTTAGTTTGTGGTTGGTGTAATCTATGATTTGTGTGTGCTCCAAATTGCAATAGTTGGCAAAAGGGAAAAGTGCTTAAGTTAGGTTAATTGTTAGTAATTGGCTTTCATGTGATTGACCAAGTACTAAAAGATGTTTGGTTAGGTTGTTTGGTCATTTGGTGAAGTTCGTGAATTGTGTGAATTTGGCTCTTTTGATCGAACATGTTTAATTTTATTATATTGCTTATATATACATTGTAATTATATGCGAGAGCAACCTACTTTGTTGTCCCTCATTTGTGTTTATTGAATATATATATTGTCATTGTTATCTTGTGTGAATCGTATCGTGGTTGTGCAACCATTTGGGCATGGTAGTGTCGAAAAACTCTGGGCGGTACTAGGCTTGCCGGTATACCTCGGTTACCATGGTCCTATTCCTACTCTCGCTTGATCCGGAGATTGCCAGGGGGTGTTGGGTCGTAGAATTTCGGGGTACATCCGGAGAACACCCACTAGAGTGTTATGGGTTATGCCGGCACATTGATCGAGTTCGTGGTCCAAGGTTCGTGATTGAAGATTGACTTTGGAGTGTTTGGGGTTATCAAAATTGTATCCTTTTGAAATGTGTGGTATTTAAATGCTTATTTGATCCTTTATTGTTCTAGTTGCTATATCTTGAGCTTAATTATTGTATTGCACGAAAATGATTTCGAAAACACCCCAATTAACTGTATCCCATCCATCACTAAGCAATTGTAGTTGCTCATTCCTCTTTTTAACATATTTTAGGAGGAGTTGAGGTTAATCCCCAGCTTTTAGCTGTTGAGGAGGGAAAGAAGGTTCAGTTAGAGTAGTTGCCTTGAGTTGCTGTGTTGCTTGTTTGCTTTGAGGTTGGTTTGTCTTGGATGACTATGTAAAGAATGTGAAGTTGTTGTGTATATATTATCTATTGTGAGACTTTGAGTCTTGTATATATTGTGGTTGCTTTGAAGGATTGTAATAGATAGTTTAATGCTTGTATGATTTGATAGGGAGAGTTGGCATGTAATAACTTATAATCTTTACTTATTGTCTAGTGTTGCATGCTTGTATGGTTTAATGAAGGTTGGTTGAATGATTGACTTAAATTATAAGAAAGTAAAGTAAATAAGAGTAGAGTGGTAGGATAAGCGGTTTTAAAATATATAATTTCAGTAGCTTATGTCAATGCATGCTTGTGTGCTTATTTGTCATGGTTTAAGGCTTGGATGGCCTTAGGGATTAGAGAAGGATGTGTTGTTGAAGAATGGGGTTGCTGTGAATGTTATATTTTGTGTTTGTGGTCCATTTCTTCTGAGTGCAGGTATGTGGTTAGTCCTAGAAACAGGGGAGCCTCTGTCCGTTTTTTCTCATTTTTCGTGACCTCGGAATTTGGATAGAGACTTCGGTCTCGTGAGGGATCAGGGCGTTTCAGATGGTATCAGAGCTTAGTTAGCTCTCAGTCGGGACAGGGTCCTCGGTCTATTGGGTAGCGAATCCCGAGTACGCATATGTGAAATGTGATTTGAATAGGTGTGTGCTTGTATGTGAGATTGTGTTTGCTTGAGCGAAGGTGTGCTTCTACATGTTATACTTGTGTGAAGTATGAGAAATAATTGATATATGTGACTATGTGTGCTCGAGCAATGTGTTATGTGAACATAATATGTGTTAAGCACTTATAATGTGTTGAATGTTTTTGAATATAAGGAATGTGCATCACATGAATTAATAGCATTGTCTTGCATAGTAAACGTGCATCATATAGCCCCCATCTTCTACCTTATTCCCCCCTAGAGATTGCCCATTGTTGGAGAATTGGACCTCGGACCTGGACTTCATTTATGGGGGAACATCTCTTTAATCTCTTTTATATTTGAAACGTCGTTATAATGCCTGTGTAAATTTGTGTTTATGATTATATATTAATAGTCTCGGATTCGGATAATTTGATTTAAATGCAATATATGGCTTGTATTAACTCAGCATTGTCTTTCATACGTAATGCTTTTAAGTAGATGTTATGATTGCTTTACTTTCGTGCCATATATCCGTGTTTTAAATGGTGAATCTATAGGTTGTACCATAGATTCCATGAGACTATAGGTTGTATCATAGTTTCTAACTCGTGGAGTTGTTGATTATTTAGTTAAAACAGACATTTTACACTAGGTTACAAGGACAGATCCATACTGCAGATGGAACGGCACCTATAACAGACGTAGTAATTGGGTCTTTAATTAGACCAAGGTAATTAACTAGGTTAATGCTTGTAGTTTAACCCTTGCATAAAATTAGAGAATTTTGGATATCGAGCCTAGATTAGTTGCCTTAATATTAATTCGAGCTTTAAGAAAACCTCCCATATTTATATTCCCAACTCTAACTCTAGATTAGTTAACTTAGTTTTTCTTTTCTTTTTAAAACCACCCAATCTATTCGTTACTTTTCAACACTCACTTAGGCATTTTCACATACACTTCTTCACTGAACTAACTAAGAAGCCTCCTTGTGGAAATACGACCCCGCACTGCACACTATACTACGCTGATCCGTGCACTTGCGAGTTTTAACTTGGTTACTTTTACACACATTTTTCATGCACACCGAGTTACGATCAGATACCATGAAAGAGTATTATCAGAGAAATAGTTTAGCTGATAGAGTACATTTAGTATATTGCAATTACACAGCTTTATAGCTTTTGTGCACTAGTTTGAAATACAGTGATAACCTATAAACTAGGTGATAGCATCAGAAAGTTACAACACAACATCTAAGTAGATAACAATTCAAAAGTGAAATTGAATGATAAGATAAACTCTACAAGCTATGTCTTAACAAGCAATCAATTTGTATTTAATGTCGATAATTACACGATTCTTTCTAATACTTGTTCTCAAGAGCAAGTGGCATGACTGTAAAGATGAAAATCTAGCCTTAGCCTAAGTCCGGTTATCTTGAATATTAAAATAAGCTCAATTCATACTAATGGGACCACCGGTGTCTCGAGTTTATTTCACTCTCTTTGACTTTTGACTATGTAGCTCCTTAGATTTTATTGAGTACAACGATTTAGTTGTCTGAGATCTAACAATTTGCAAACCACAAAGCAACGTTTTTTAGTATACTTTCATAAAAAATTCAAGAGAGATCCACGAGAAGTTTATTATTAATTGAATAGCCAAACTAATCAGTTGCACTTAAGACCTAATAAGATTTCTTCATATCAACATTCTCCGTCAATTGATTTTCACTTCATCACTATTAAATCAATAATCATTGGGGTATATCTCTTAAGATCCTCTTATAATAATATAATGTTATGAGAGTGACAAGTAACCAATAATCTCAGCTCAACCAGCACTAAAAGAGGTACAGGATAACAAACAAGAGAACAGCTACACAGAAGAGTGCCAGCTCAGCACAAATAGTTGTAGTTAGTTACATACAACTGTATGATTAGTTAGTGGGTTAGAGTTAGTTATAAGTTGAAAATTTCTCAACTGAGAATTTATGTAAAATGCAAGTATAAAAGGACACTGTTGTAAACAAATGAGCTTAGAGAGAAACCAATAAAATCATTTTTCTTTTCATCTAGCTTTCTTGACGCTTCTATCTTTCTCTTTTGCTCTTCATGGTATCAAGAGCTTGAGAAGCCATTAATGGCTACCGCGATCCAAACCTGCTAAAATTAGCCTTTTTTCTAATATCTTCACGAATGGAACTCGATTAACCATTTGAGCTACCTTCTGGCTTAAAATTGATGATTCATAACCTCGATTCTTTAATTCAAATCCAATTAGATAACTCAAACTGTATTGTGTGAAAGGTGGAAGTTACAACTATTCTTAAAGCTAATCAGCTTCTTTCTCATATCATTAGTGCCTCACCATCTCTACCAGCTACAATTTCTCTACCTGATGGCAGAACCATCCCAAACCCTAAGTATTTTACAATGGACAATGGTGGATGAACTCCTCAAAACATGTTTATTTGTCACCATTACTCCACATGTTCTTCCATAGGTACTTCATCTCCCTAGTGCTGAAATTTGAAATACTCTTGAGTAATGACGCATTTCTCTCTCTTGATCTCACATTCATCAATTGAAGATGAAAATCATTACAATCACAAAACAACTCAATCTATTTAGTCATATCTTGATGAAATCAAAGCTATAGTTGATAGTCTAGCTAGAATCGATGAGGTGCTTCCAGATGAAGTTTTGGTCACGTATATTCTTAAGGGATTACCTTTTGAATTTGATGCTTTCAAAGCCTCTATAAGAGTGAAATTAGCTAGACCTTTGATTATTAATGAATTGTGAAGCCTATTGCTTTCTAAGGAGCTGCATTTGCAAACGGCTTCCAAATTGTCATTCTCAGATTCTGTAAACCCTTCTCTACCTACTACTCTCAACACTGAGACCAATAGTTACAACCATCTAATTCAAGGGCTAAGGACAGGTCCTCCAACAACAAATATGGAAGGAATAAGAGGATTGGATTTAGAGGAGGCTACTCTCCGAGAGATGGTGCAAACAATCAGCATGGTCTCTCCCCTAAACCTGCAAGTTTTAAGGAACTGGCTGTGCATTGTCAAAAATATGTAAAGCCAAATCACTTATCCATTGACTGTTGGTATAGATTTGATGGCATCAATTATGTCAGCACCAAGAGTTCTAACAAACAGGCTATGAATGCTCAATTAAATCCTTGTTCATCCTCAACCTCTAAGCAAGCTTGGCTCTTGGATTATGGGGCAAACTCTCGTGTCACCAATGATCTTAACAACCTCAGTTATCCTCAACTGCACACTAGCTATGACTTGGTCTTAGTAGGTAATGGAAATCCTCTTAACATTGCCAATATAAGATTTGATATAGTTCACACTCCCTCTACCTTATTTCAACTCTCTACTGCGTTACATGTTGCTCATATTTCATTTAATTTGCTTTCTATTTTTCAACTTGTAAAGGATAATAATGTAACTCTCTTGTTTAATTCTTACAAGGTGGACAATAATACCAATCAGGTCAAGTTCGAGGCCCCTTGTAAGAATGGTATCTACTCCTTACCTTCCAAGATACTCAGTCCATCATCGTATGTGGTCTTTTCATGCTTCACTCGTTCATTCACTACGACTGATAGTGCTCTATGTCACTCCAAGATAGGCCATCTAGCTAAACAGTCTATTCAACCTATTTCTTATTTGTTACATGTTAATTCTAGTCAAAAGAATGTAGTGTAAGAATCTTGTTTGATTGCAAAAGCTCATAGCCTACCATTTCTTAATTCTACTTCTGGTTTTGTTAGGCCTTTTAATTAATGCACTCTGAAGTTTAGAGTCCCTCCCTTTGAGTACAAAACCTATATTTTTTACCAAGTTAGGTACATTTATTTCTTCTGTTGATTTTAACAATATGGTTTCTACTCAGTTCAATGCCAAAATCCAAGTGTTTAGATATGATAATGGAACTGAATACTTGAATCATACCTTTTGTAAATATCTTCAATCCTTAGGCATCATTCACCAAACATTATATCCCTATACACCTGAATAAAATGGAAAGGTTGAGAGAAAACATATGCACCTTATAGAAACTGTCTTGGTACTCATTCACCAAACACATCTCCCCTCTAGGTTTTGGTTAGAAGCTTTTTCCACTGCAAACTACCTTCATAACAGACTATCAAAACCTATCCTAAATAATAAATCTCCTTTTGAGTGCCTCTATTCTACCAAACTAGACTACTTTTATCTTAAAGTCATTGGATGTTTGTGTTTCCCTTGGCCTAGATCTTATAGTAAACACAAAGTACAGCTAGGTTAACTCCATGTCTATTTTTAGGCTATTCTCCATACTCATAGGGTATAGATGCTTAGACCTTCATACTCATAGAGTGTATATTTCTAGGCATGTTAGATTCATAAAGATTGTCTTCCCATTCTCTACTTATTATCCCACTAAAATACCTGACAATCCTCAAACTTCTTCCTCTTCTCAGAATTTGTACCCTATGTTCCTTATCTTCCCCTCTACTAATCATCATCCTCAAGATCATCGTACCTTTCTTGTGTCTCAAAATCGTTCTTCTTGAACTACAACTTCTCTCACATCCACCCAATTCCTTAATTCCGCTTCTTCACTGACTTCAAGCTTATATTCAAATCAATCAAGCTTAGACTTGCCAACTAATCCTCAACCTACTTCTAACAACTACATAATCCATTCTACTTAACCAGTCCTATCATCTGTAGCTCCTACTACTTCCATAGGTCATCCAATAATCACCAGGTCTAAAACAGGCTCTCTTAAGCCTAAAATCTACTATGCTCATACACTCATTCAACCATTCCCAACAACTGAACCTACCATTTTTAAAGATACTACTAAATATGCTTATTGGAAACAACCCATGGCAGAAGAGTATCAAGCCCTTATTAAGCAATAGACTTGGTCCTTAGTTCTATTGCCTTCATCCAGATCTCCCATAAGCTATAAGTAGGTGCATAAAATAAAACGAAATGCAGATGGTACCATTTTAAGATACAAGGCCAAGCTTGTAGCAAAAGGATTCCATCAAGAGTATGGTCTTGACTATAGTGATACTGTTAGTCTAAAGGTTTTGATCTCATATTTTGATAATAACCAAATCTTAATCCTATGATCAATATTGACTAATCGTGGCGTGTGCAAGTTTTTTATGTTTGAAATTAGTCATAGATGGGAAGATCCTTTGAAGTCTTGAAAATTTAAAAGAGAGAAGATCTTGAAGATCACAAATCAAGACTTAGAGAAATGAAGATGATATGATGATCAAGTTTGTGAACCCTTTGAGTTGCAAATTCAAGTATAAAGCAAAATAATCTCATTAGAAGCTCAATATATTCAAGAACGAACAGAGATAGAGATTGACGAGAGAGTTACAAGGAATGAGACATAGAGACATAAGGGTAGCGACCTTAATTATATGGTATACCACAGATCCAATCTTGAAAGCTCATTAGTGCTATTCAAAATGTTTACGCTTTCTAAAACATTTATCTTCACTCATAAGAATGTTTTCAAATTGGCTATTTTTCTTAAAACTAGCTTTTAAAACTTGTCAGGCTAATCCTGTTTAAGCCTAGTTGAGTCTGCCAGTTGAAGTACTCAACGACAAACTTAACCGACAAAGGCAAGAACAACTAGACGAGCCTACCAAATGAACAACTCATCCGTTAAGCTCATACAACAGTTCCAGATAGATTCGGATGAGTTTGTCGGATGAGTTACTTATTCGACAGTAGTGTGTTGTCGCAGGCAACCAAAAATAAAACGTGTACTCCAAAAAATATATGTAGTAGTGCGAGTAAGGATCATTCTCATAGAGAATATCTAACCTAATTTTATGACGTGAACAAGGATGGGGGGTTTGAGTATAACAAAAATAATTTTTTAAGAAGAAGACAACTAAAAAGCAATTCAAATTGAAATATTGAGATCAATCAAAAGAACAAACCTTGGGCTAAGTCAACATCCACTATCAGAATCTTGTAACTAATCATCGATGGAAGTATATATCAATTCACACTTTAAATATTCACCGTTGGAATTATTTTCCTATATCTCCTTAGTTGTAGTTAATTAGAAAACAAGTGATCTAATTAACCTTAACTACTAAACAACCACATAAAAGCGCTAAAGGTTTAATCTAATTGCAGGCATAAGAATTATAGAGATTGATGAAGCTAAATAACACAAGCACAATCGGTTGCATTTAATTTAGTCGAACGTTCTTCCTAAGATCTAATAATTTTTGATGCAACAAATCATTAAATCTTAGTTGTTTCGTGAATTAGAAGGATCAAACAATTACATATTTGATATCTAACCTAGCAGTAGATTATAACGAATAATAAACTAATGGGACTCCTAGTAATTAAACGAGATAATCATGTAAATAAGCACAAAAGAATATTCGATACTTAAAGCATAAGTTGAACACTAAAAACTAATTAGCTCTCACAGTTTTCTGGATCCGAGGCTTCAGTTTCCTTCGACCAGTTATAAAAGTTTAGCCACGTAGGGCCATAAAAAAAACTCGAAGAAAAAGTTTGGAGAAAAGGGGAGAAAAAGATGTATGCGAAATCTGATATCTCTATACCTTATTTATAGATTTTGAAGCCTACAAAATCTCCCAAAATAACGGTATCCTAATCTGAATAAATAAGGAAAATATTAAAAGTACAATTAAGTCCTAATATAACTAGGAAAATGGTGTTTCCAGTTGTAATTTTTGTGCAACATCTTCTCACCATCTTCTAGAAGCTTCCGACTAAGGAATATTCTAGAATGTCAAACAATGCAAGTGCAGTAACTTCATGTCCAATTTCGACCTTGATACAACCAGTATATCTCAAAATTCAAACATGAAAGTTGTATAGCCCCTTCTTGGCTTCCTATAGCATCTTGAATCATCGCAACCAGAGCTCGGATGAAAGAGTTATGGCCAGATTATGAAAAGACATTAAAACTGTCCAGATTCGCTCAAATTGCTTCATTTTGCACTTATCGCCTCTATTTGCATCCTAAATCAAAATATAAGAATAATGAGAATATTTAGGCATAAAAAAAGTATAAAAGATTAAACATTAAGGGAGAAAAATATGACATTTTGCATTCTCATTAAATTCTCCCATACTTAACCTTTGCTCGTCCTCAGGCAAAACTTAAATTCTCAAGAATACCAAAGTTGCAATGCCATCAACAAAGAACAACCAAACTCTTCAAGACTCATAACATATCATGAAAAACATTCTTAACCAACTTATAATTACTTAGTAACTATTTTCACTAGAAGATGGAGTAAACTAAATATGTAGACCCTCACGGAAATAAACGCTCGACTCTTATGTGTTTGAAGGATATGTGTTTTGCTCAAATTCATTCCAATGGAAATGATCTACCATGGGCTTGCATATCTTCTCATTCTCCACCACTAATATCACATGCATAACATGAATCATAAGGTCTTTTCAAGGGTTGTAACGGAGTTTAGGACCAAGGTAGAAAATATTTGGGAATGTAGCTCAAAAGTCATTCAAACTTAGTGGAGCAAAAATGAATCAACTAAAGCTCAAATATATAAGACATGTAAAAACCAATCACTCCATTCAACAGCTTCCACCTATGTATATATCATGTATAAACAGAACTCTTTTTTGGAGTTTTTAGGAGGAATTATGAACATGGAAAGTTTAAAAGCAACTCCCTCAATCACTCATTTTCTTCTTTTTCTTTTCTTTTTTCTTTTTTATTTTTATTTTTTTCTTGCCAAAATTACACCAACAATGTAACTCACAAATCGAGAACGAAAACATGTTCCAATTCACCAATCATAGCCATACCACAGATCTAGACACCCCCACACTTATTTCTTGTATACCCATACATATCATAATGATGAACAATGCTCCACTAGTTCTACGGCTTAGGTAAAGACATTATTTTTCGGGTTTAAAGCTTGTAACATAGGTTCACAATAAACAAGGTCAATAAAGCTCAAAGGGATTCAACAATGGGAAAAATTAATTACAAGGTAGGCTATTTGGCTTATGTAGTTAAATCAAAGAGTGTCTTAATCATTGTTCATGCATTCATGCGTCAATATGACCTCGAAGAGAATCAAGACAGGTTCTAGAGAAACAAATCCATGGAAGAATATCTCTCATGAAAGAAAATAGTGAGACTGATATGGATGTGTCAATCTAAAGGCTCAAAATCTCACCAGTTTTTGTCTACGAAATTCAGTCACTACCATTCTCAAGGAAAATAACTGGACTAATTCAGCTAAGTTGAAAAAGTACTTATTCAATCATGTTTTGAATCTTTCAAACTTAATTGCACCTTGCTTATGACATACACAAAAAAATCATTGAAAACCACAAAAAAAAAATTGTTATTTTTTCATTTTTTTCGAAAACAAATTAAAACACAACCTAAATCCCCTCCCCTACACTTAAAACTTACATTGTCCTTAATGGTTAAAAACAAACTCTCAAATTTAAGCAAAGATGAATATAGAGTAATATGAGAATAAGTTAGGTAAGAAAAATAGAGTTTGTAGGAGGACATACCTGAAACCCTTGTTAGGAAGAAGAAAAGTAATGTTTTAAATCTGCAACTATTCAGTGAAGCCCAAAAAAATAAGAGAAAGCAAAACAATAGGAAACAACAAAAATAATAAAGTACCTTGTTTTATATTTTTTAATTTTTATATTTTTTTGTTGGCCGAGCCTATTTACATCTCCATACAAAGGCTCCAAACTCTGGGAGGCACTAAAGCTAACTCTGTGAAACAATAAAAATGATGATCTAACTAATATTTTTAAAAAATATTTAAATACCTGGATCCATTTAACGTCATTCAGTAAGACGAACTTCCTTTGGGTTGCCTCCCACGCAACGCGTTTGATTATTGTTGTTGTCTCGACCCAATGCTTCATTCTTCAATTAGGATTAACAACCATATCAATAGAATGAACAAGATTATCATCACCAGGATATTTCATGGCATCATAAATATTAAACTTAATAATTTCACCATCAAATTCCATAGTAAGTGTACCACTATGAACATCTATCTTAGTTTTGGATGTCTTTAAGAATGGTCTTCCTAATAAAATAGGAATAGTTTGATCACTATTCTCCATATCAAGCATATAGAAATCAACAAGGAAAACTAAATCATTAACTTGCACAAGAACATTATCAACTACACCCTTAGGATAAACATGAGATGTATCAGCCAATTGGATTACGACACCAGTTTTATTCAAAGGTCTAAGTTTCAAAGAAGCATATATAGAATATGACATGACATTAATAGAAGCTCCTAAATCTAACATGGCTTTCTTAAATCTAGTGTTACCTATCGTACAAGGGATATTAAACAAACTTGGATCTTTGCACTTCGCATGGAGTTTTCTCTAAATAATTGCAGAAACATTCTCTCATACTCACACCTTCTCATATCCTTTAAGGTTCTACTTCCTCTTAATCGTACACAGTTCTTTCAGGAATTTAGCATAACGAGGTACTTGTTTAATAGCATCTAAAAGTGAAATATCTACCTCGCATCTACGAAAAATCTCATATAAATATTTAGTTCACTCATCTTTTCTAGATTCTACTAAAGCCTGAGGAAAATGAGGTATTGGTTTATAATCAGAAAAAAGAAAAAACTTACGCTTAGGATATCATCGTCATTGGGTATGTTCTTGTCTGCAACGACGTTTTTCTCATTTTTATGCTTTGACGAGGCAGGTGCTACCTTTACTGGAATCTCAAGCTCTTTATCACTTCTCAAAATGATTGCACTTATATTTTCTCTTGGATTCACTACCGTTTGAGAGGGTAATTTCTCTAAACTTTGTGCCTCTAAGTGACTAATTGCGGTTGCCATCTTCTCCACCTACTTGTCCAAACTTTGAATACTGTCCCTCGTCTCTTGTTGAAATTGTTTCCTCTCCTTTTGAAATTGCAAAGTATTAGTGGAATGAGACTTAACAATATCTTCTAAAGACATAACATAATTAGAAGTTTGGCCCAATTGTTGATATGACTGCTTATATCGCTAAAACCTTGGGCAATTTTGAGTCGTGGGTTGATTTACTTGTAGATTCCCATAGCTAAGATTGGGGTGATCCCTCCATACTGGGTTCTACGTGCTCGAATAGGGATCATACTTCCTTTGTGATTGTCTAGGAAAACCACCCGCCGCATTCACTTGCTCAATGGGCTCATCTTGGAGAGTTGGCACATATCGGTTGAATGCCCTATTATCGAACAAATCCTACAAGCCTTCGCCACTTGCATATTAGCTATATGCATTTGACGAACAAGAGAAGCTAGACTCGCAATCTGTTCTTCAAGGGAGGAAATATTTACCTCGTTAACATGCTTAGATGAAGGGTTAAGCCTAGTGTCAAATTGTTGAGAATTGGCCGCCATAATTGCAATGAATTTCCTCGCAGCCTTGGGAGTTTTATCCACCAAAGCTCCTCCACTAGCAGCATCAATCATGCTCTTATCAGTGGGTAGAAAGCCCTCATAGAGATACTGGATAAGTAGCTGCTCATTAATTTGATGATGGGGGCAGCTTGCACATAATTTTTTGAAATGTTCCCAATATTCGTATAGGGACTCTTTGGTGTTCTGCCTTACACCATAAATTTCTTTTCGAATGTTTGCCGGAAACAACCTCTTCATTTCGTTCCATGTGGTAATACTTCCGGATGGTAGATAATAGAACCAATCCTTAGTCGAATCCTTCAAAGAAAACGAAAAGGCTTTTAATTTAATTTGCTCGTCAATCACCCCCGTGGGTTTCATACTCGTGCATACCACATGAAGATCCATTAGATGCTTGTGAGGATCTTTACCTACAAGGCCATGAAAAGTGGGAAAAAGATGTATTAGGCCAGATTTTAATTCAAAAGTAACATTAGCATCTAAAGTAGGGAATGTTATACATAAGGGTTGCTGATTCAGATTAGGAGTAGCAAGCTTTTTCAAAGTTTGGTTTCCAGCCATGACTTCCTCCTCTTCTAAATCAGAATCGCTACCAAATAGGGAATCAATAACTAGTTCGTTCTCTTCAGAATTTTTTCGAGCTTCCCTCCTTAACCTACGCAAAGTTCTCTTTATTTTTGAATCGTACTGCAAATCATCTCAATCAATACAATCAAAGAAACCCTAATGAACCATGAAAAACAAAGAAGGAAAAATGAATCCAGAGTAATGAGAATAAATAAAATTTCTATGCTAAAACAAAAAACTGCCTAAAACCCCTATTAAACAATAAAATTTGGCCTCGAGTAGGTGGGGTTTGTGGATCAAAATGATCGACAATCCTTGCTTAGAACGTTGTTTTCCTTCAGAAAAGTGTAATTTTGGGGCCTAATTCTACCGATTTTTTGAAATCTGCCGAAACTGTAACTATAGAAAACCAATCTTTTTTTAAAAAAAATTTCAAGAACAAAATAAAGATCACAAGAAGCACAAAAATCAACTAAAATAACTCCCCAGCAACGACGCCAAAATTTGGTGTGCTGTCACAAGTAACCAAAAGTAAAACTTGTACTTCGAAAAATATATGTAGTAGTACGAGTAAGGATCGTTGGCATAGTGAGTATTTAGCCTAATTTTATGTTACATGAATAAGGATGAAGGGTTTGAGTATAACAAAAACAATTTTTTAAGAAGAAGTCAACTAAAAAACAATCCAAATTGAAATATCGAGATCAATCAAAAGATCAAACCTTGGGCTAAGTCAACATCCACCATTGGAATCTTGTAACTGATCATCGATGCAAGTATATACAATTAACACTTAAATATTCACCGTTTGAATTATTTTTCTATATCTCATTAGTCATAGTTAATTAGAAAACAAGCGATCTAATTAACCCTAGCTACTAAACAACCACAGACAAGCGCTCAAGGTTTAATCTAGTAGCAGCCTTAAGAATCGATGAAGCTAAATAACACAAGTACAAGTGGTTGCATTTAATTTACTCGAACGTTCTTCCTAAGATCTAATAATTTTTGACGCAGCAAATCGTTAAATCTTAGTTGTTTCGTGAATTAGAGGGTTCAAACAATTACATATTTGATATCTAACCTAGCAGTAGATTATAACGAATAATAAACTAGTAGACCTCCTAGTAATTAAATAAGATAATCATGAAAATAAGCACAGGAGAATATTTGATACTTAAAGCATAAATTGAACAATAAAAACTAATTAGATCTCACAGTTTTCTTGATTTCGAGGCTTCAGTTTCCTTTGACCAAGTATAAAAGTTTAGCCACATAGGGCCGTAAAGAAAACTCGAAGAAGAAGTTTGAGAAAAAGGGAGAGAAACATGTGTGCAAAATCTGATCTCGCTGTACCTTATTTAGAAGATATTGTTAAGTCTGAATAAATAAGAAAAATACTAAAAGTAAAGTAAATTCCTAATATAATTAGGAAAGCGATGTTTTCAGCTATAATTTTCGTGCATCATCTTCTTGCCATCTTCTAGAAGCTTTCGACTAAAGAATATTCCAGAATGTCAAATAGTACAGGTGCTGTAACTTCACGTCCGATTTTGACCTTAATGCAGCCAGTATATCTCAAACATTAAAACATGAAATTATAGAGCTCCTTCTTGGATTCCCATAGAATCTTGAATCATCTCAATCAGAGCTTGGATAAGAGAGTTATTGCTAGATTATGAAAAGACATCGAAATTGTCCAAATATGCTCAAATTGCTTCGTTTTGCACTTAATACCTCCATTTGCATCCTAAATCAAAATATAAGAATAATGAGCATATTTAGGCATCAAATAAATATAAAGGATTAAACATTAAGGGAGAAAAATATGACATTTTGCATTTTCATCAAGCATGCCTCACCCGGTAGAGCCAGTTGAATACGGATGAGTTTGCCGGACAAGGTGCTCATCCGACAACTTGATCTGTATTCAAGAAATATAGTTGTTTGACTATCCGTTGCATATTGGCCTATTTATGTAAATAGTGTTTTAATAACACATCAACTTTGAGAATTTGAAACAACCACTTGAGAGCATTTATGAGCTTGAGCTAACATCTTCCTCAATCATTCAAAAATATTTATTGAGCTTTCTATTGCAAATCCTTGAACTATCAATTGTTCTTTACTTGTATTCATCCATCTCATTGTACCCACATTAGTTATTCTCATTGTTCACTTGTAAACCCTCTAGAGCTAAACATTGAGAGATTCATAGTTTAAAGAGAAAGATCAAGACTTTCTTTGTGGATTCAAATAGGGAGAAAGTCTTGTATTACTCTTGTGGATTCAAGATTGCATTGTAAGAGTTGGTTGTGCTTCACCAATATTTGAAGAAATACCTCTAGTGGAGTTCGTAGAAAATCCAAAGTGGATGATACCTTTGGTGGTGGACTAGAGTAGCGAACCACCCTGAAATCGCTAGTTCAATCTCTCTTCTCTTCTATCTATTTATTCCTTATCTTATTGTATATCTTGTGTTTGATAAATTGTTTAATAGAATTAACTAGTTGTTAACATACTCGAAAAAGTAGTAGAATTGCCCCTATATCCTAATTCACCCCCCCCCTTTTAGGATAGTTAGGCCTAACAAATAGTATTAGAGAGCTAGGGCTTTACATATAGTTTAACCACTAGTAAATTTAAGATCATGACAAATACTACTACTTCTTCATACATGGAAGGATTCTCAACTAATAGACCTCCATTTTTTATAGGTACAAATTTTGTTTATTGGAAGAACAAGATGGAGACCTATATTCAATTGGTTGATTACTCTCTTTGGAGGCTTGTAGAAGAATGTCCTTATATCCCAATCAAAATCAGTGAATTTGAAGGGGATGATGGAAGCAAATTCAAGAAGAAGACTTCAAAAATAAAAGATGAGTTCGATGATAACGATATAGCTATGATGACAAAGCACTCGAGAGCAAAGAATATCCTCTATTGTGCTCACAACGAAACGGAGTATAGTTGAGTTAGTCAATATGAATCGACTCATGATATATGAAACCTTCTTGAGCTATCTTATCATGGAACAACTCAAGTAAAAAATACAAAGATTGAGTTATACATTCATGAGTATGAAGTATTCTGAATGAAACCCGGAGAAACATTAAATGAGATGTATCAAAGGTTTGCAAAGATCATCAAGAATGTTAGTGGGAAATCTTATCCCAATGAAGAACTCAACCAAAAGATTCTTCTTGCTCTACCGAAGGAATACAAGCCAAATGTGACACCAATTAGATAGTCAATAAATCTCTCAAAATTGAAGGTACATGAGTTGATATGCAACCTAGAAATCGAAGAACTAATTCTCATCCAAGAGAGGCTAAAAGATAAAGAAGAAATGAAAGCAAAGAAGGCACTTGCCATCCTTGCATAAAAAACACATTCAAGTGATAAAGATGAAGGATAAAATGAAGATGATGATAATGAAAAAATGGCCTTACTTGCAAAAAACTTCAAGAATTTCTTGAAATACAAGAAGATAAGAAGAAGAACTTCATCAAACAACAATTTAAGGAAGAAAGAAAAAGACAAACAAAAAGAAGAACCAAAATGCTTCAATTGCAAGAAAGCCGGGCATATGAAAGCAAATTGTCTAAAGATGATCAAAGCAAAAGGAGAAAAAGCGATGAAGGCCTCTTGGAGTGAGAACAACTTAACTGATTGAGAAAATGAAAAGGAAGAAAAAGTAGGCAACATTGTGTGCCTTATAGCAAAAGAGGATGATGAGGTTGTTAGATATATGCCCTAATGCTATGTAGTTGGATGACCTATTTTGTGCATTTTGACATTAACTTGTACATTATGACATTGTTGTCTATATGTTTGTTTACATATTAACTTCTAATTGACATTCATATTCTCCCTCTTTTTGAATATGAATGAGTCTCTGGTATTTTCATTAAATAGATGTATTCTAAAAGGGTTTAGAATATGCTGGCATATCTCTTGTCATGCCCCGACCTGGCCCACAGAAATTGAACCCAGGCGCGATGACACGCACTCGCGAAAATGCTAGAAACAGGAATATACAACCACACGAGTCTCTCACATGCATCTTGAAAGCTTGCAACGTGCATATAAACAACAATAAACAAAATGCGGAAACATAATACTCATTTATAATAAGATAATACTTGGCATTTCATATGAAGCTAAATATGCTCGGAAGATTCAACAAAAGAAGTCTAGCTAAGTGTGATCATGAGCCACGTGACCAACCATATAAGCAACAAAAGACTAGACTAAAACTGAGCATCAAGTACAAAAACTTCAATAGTCAAGTTAACAAGAATTCCAAAAGATAACATCATGTTCTTCTCAAATAAGCACGTCAATCATGTTGCACGTTCTCTAACTCGTTAGCAGAATCATCGTGCACATAGTCTACATTGTGAACACCTGTAGCATACAATATAGAGGGTGAACTAAACAGGCTCAGTGAGGAACGACACAGAGTTTTGGAAACTTGAACCTGAAAACTCTTTGGCACGTTAGCAACAACAAGTCATGAAAAGAAACGCATAATCACATTCTGTTAACAACACATATTCAAGGATATGCTTAGTAACATTATTGATGTCGACGCTTGAATCTTATCACGAACACATATTTTAATCAACCTTACTCCCGCTTGTGTACTCATGATGTACATGATTCTACGACATCTCTCAAAATGATATACGCGGATCATACGAGAGAGACTAGCACATGATAGTAAAGTTAGCACCGGCAAGCCCTATGCTGCCCAGTGTTCCAAAACACTATTATCACGAACTCGAGTTGCAACTGTACAGTGCACGACCACGTAACATGCACACGTAACATATATCATGCATTTGTATCACTACGCATCAATACATCTTGCAACACTTACTCGTAGGGAGAACAACAAAGTAGGTTGTCGCATTAGCACATAAAACAATTCAACATCACATTCAATAGGTAACCAAGTAAAGATAGGTGTATAACACATTTAGACCCAAAGTGACCACTATAAACACATAGCTGCGTAATAGTCCAACTTAATAAATCCATCTACCTATCTTTCTGACCTCCAAATAATCTAATTTTGGTATAGAATTAAAGCTCGTCGAAAGTAGATAACTCTAGAATTAAACGGAGCTCAATTCGGAGTTAAATTGAGTGAGATATGACCTTTTGAGAATTATTGCGCAAAGCTGAAAAAAAACCATCCGGTCGACATAGCCCTCATTCGGGCGACCAGATCCGACTTGAATCGCCCGACAGAGAGTGCCGATCCGATCGAGATCGCATACATAAAGGCGACCGGATCCGACTTATAACATACGAATTTCATGATTTTTGCCCCAAACTCTTGATTTTCATGCAAGGCTAGCTATATATATATTTCCTACACTTTACCTAAGTCAAGAACACACACAAGAACACCAAGCTAGCAACATATAACTACCAATGACCATATCATTCATCTCCAAAACAACAATTAAACTCAAGAACACATAAATGGCTCATCAACTCCATTTTTCTCATAGATTCAACTACAACAAGCATCAAGAACATATGCTCTAGCATTAACATCACCAAATAAGCGCAAACATGCAAGAACATGAAATTTTCTCACCTTAGTAAATGTTGAAACAAGAGAAAGTGATCTGATAGAAAGCTTGCACAAGTTGAGGAGAGCTCAAATCTATAATATAAGCCATTGATTCCACTTCTACACCCTCCAAATAGCTCAAAATGCAAAAAAAAAAAAATACTATTTCTTTCTCTCCCTCACTTCACTCGACCAAACTAGGGCTTCTCTTTGCAATTTTGCTTATTTGTTTGCTATTTATAATATTGTCTAAGTTGTTCAATGCAAGGGTCAAAGCAAGACAACTAACCTAAGTGAATAATGACTAAAATGCCCAACTATTGTCTCTTTATTACCATTTTACCCTTAAAAAATATCCTAAATTGCTAATGACCAAATACTCTTGTTATTTTGCTCATATCACCCTTCTACCCTTCTAGAAGATTGGCCAATATGAAAAGACTATTTTACCCCTCTAGCAATTATAGGTGAAATGAGCTCAAAATCATGTAGAATGCAAATTTGAATGCACAAATGAGTTCAAGCAATAGAATGAGCAGTTTAAATGTACGTGATGCATGTTGGGGTCTCACATCTCTTTATTATGATAAATACTTAAAATATTCATAGTTCTTAGATTATTTGATCGGGACTTCAATAATCTGTTATGGACTATCACATGTATTGTTACCTTTTATTAACATGGAGATATTAATGGTAAAGGATGGTGATCCATGTGCCATAATAGAATAGGATGCGATTAACTAACATGTGAGTGACTATTCGTAGAATAGATAATTGAATATGACATGAATGACAAATCACATTATTTTGGATTAATGATTTGTTATTCGTTGCTGTTGTGCAAGTAATCCTTTGACTTGTGGCATTATGGTTGTCCTATGTATTGGGGAATAATACTTGCATTTGGATGATACTTGTCTTCGTTAAATCAAGACGGGTTACGGCTTCTTGTAGTATCATTCGTCCGGTATTGATAGAACTTTAATTGCAACACTTAAATCATTGTTTTTGTACTACATTTGTATTCTAATTCGAGGAATAAAATACCACTATTGATGGAATTTTGATACAGCATAGGTTGCTCGTGAAAGTACAGAAAATTGAGCCCAAAATACAATTCAAAGTGCAAGCCAAAAAAAAAAGAATGAAAGACAATGACCAATTCAAGAAACGATGAGAAAAAGGGATCTCGTTAAAGAAGAATTGAGCTAAACCAACCCCAACACCAAGCCCAGGACGTTGAACTTAGCCCAAAAAGCCCATTTCAGAATTTTGCTTGGGTCGACATAGTCAGCACCAAACCCATACAGTCAACAACACAGCGGTCCCAGACCGTGGCCCCTGATTGGGTCACATATGTGCCAACCACACAAGGGCCACAGTCCTAATTGGACCATAGCACAAGCCAAATTACCACCTAAGTCTTTTGCCGTGACCCTTAATTGGGTCACGACAATCTAGGATTATTATTGGACCCCTTTTGGGATCCAATAAAAAATAAAGCGGGGTTCTATAAATACCCCTACAAACCAAATGAAAGGGGAAGAGAAAAAAAAAATAGTGGTACTTTCAATTCAATTTTTCGGCTAGTCTTTCGGTTCAAATATTTTTTAGTCTATTTTTTCAGGTTAGTTTTGTAGTAGGTTAAAATAAAATTGTAATTTTATTTTGTTAAACATGAGAAAATTTATGTTCGGGTAGTTATGTACCGGGAGGAACTATTACACAAAACCCTAGAAATCCATCACTATTCACCTCATAAAATCAAAGTAACGATTCCAACCGTTTAAAATGCGAACTAATGGCTTAAATGTGTTCTCTAACACTTATATACAATGTATAATAGCATAGATAAGCTTTGCAATAGCATTTGATAGCATTTCTAACAATTCAAGAAATATGTAACATTTTAAATATGCAAAAAGAGTCGTGAAATCCCTCACCTAAAGCGCAAAGGAGCACCAAGAAGGCTTGCACACACTCTAAACTACTTGCTCTAGGCTTGGAGAGGCTTGGATTGAAGAATTGAAGAGCAAAAATCACTTCTCTTGGCTGCTAGAGCTATTCGGCCTTGCTACAGTACTTTTCAGCATATTTTTTTGTTTTGTTTTTCAAGTTATGAGCTTAGGTGGTGTGTTGTGAGAATATATATTAAGTTGGGTTTAAGTTGGGGCATATATGGTCTTATAAAATGAGTCTAATAAGCTTTGAAACGAGTCTACGATGCCAAATAAGTGTTAGCTAATTAAAACTCTAAATTAAGTTACGTAACACTATTCATTAGTTCACTAAACCATTTTCTAAACAAAGGCTCCTATCGATTCTAGCTCAATTGCACATTTTTCTCATTCCTACTATAATTAATATGATCTAAGAAAAATGCTAACTAGAAGTAATTATGAAGTTGAAAAACACAATGAATAGTAATTACATAGAGTAACAAATAATGCACAGAGAAAATGCGCAAATAGTGGATGCAATGACTAAAAGGTGTATGGTGAAATTCTCGGGTGTCACACTCTCTCTCCCTTAAACTAATTGCGCCCTCGTAATTCTTACATGATTCGGCGAACAATTCTGGATAGCGATCTCGCATCTGATCCTTTCTCTCCAAGGTAGCATCCTCCAACCCATGATGATCCCACATAACTTTAACCATCGGGATGCTTTTAGTTCTGAGCTCCTGAACTTTTCAATCAACAATTTAAAGAGGTTTCTCCATGTAGGTCAAAGTTTCACTGATCTTTAATGGCTCGGGCTCAAGACATGAGAAGGATCTGGCTGATACTTCCGAAGCATAGAAACATGGAAGACATCATGAATTCTGCCCAGGCTAGGAGGCAAAGCTAGTCGATAAGCCAATTCACCAATTATTTCAGTTACTTCAAACGGTCCCACATAACGAGGACTGAGTTTACATCCCTTACCATGCCGAATCAAACCCTTGCGATGAAAATTTTTCAGAAATACCCGATCACCTACGGTAAATTTCAGATCACGACGGCGTCTATCTGCTTAACTCTTTTGCCGATCCTGCGCTGTAAGCATTAAGCTAAACATTATCAATCATTCTGTTCATCTCTGGCAGTAGAGTAGGATCAATAGATTTCAACTCTCCAACTTCATCCCAATATAAAAGATATTTGTATTTATACCCATACAAAGCTTCATACAGTGCCATACCTATAGTAGCTTAATAACTGTTATTATAAGCAAATTCTGCAAGAGGTAAGTATCTTTCCCAACTCTTACCAAAGTCCAAAATGCACGCTCGTAACATATCCTCAAGTATTAGAATAGTTCTTTTAGATTGTCCATCAGTTTGAGGATGATAAGAAGTACTGAAGCTCAATGTCGTGCCCAAAGCTTTCTAAATCTTCTGCTAGAACTGAGATGCGAATATGGGATCTCTGTTTGACACAATACTCTTGGGAATCCCATGAAGTCTAACAATATTCTCAACATAAATTTCAGCCAACTTGTCAAGAGATTCAGTTTTCTTTGTAGTAATGAAATGAGAAGTTTTGGTCAATCTATCCACAACAACCCAGACTGAATCAAGACCTTTCGAAGACCTCGGTAAATCTGACACGAAATCCATGGTAATGTGGTCCCATTTCCAAACAGGAATGGCCAACGGCTGCAACAACCCTGCCAGTCTCTGATGTTTAGCTTTAACTTTCTGACATGTAAGACATTTAGTAACATAGTCAGCAATCTCTCTCTTCATATTGTTCCACCAGTAATTCTGTTTCAGATCCCTGTACATCTTAGTATTGCCTAGATGGATAGTGTACTTAGAATTATGAGCCTCTGCAAGAATTTCTTTCTTTAAAGCTGGCCCAGAAGGAATACAAATTCTGCCTTTGAACTTAAGAAGACCATCATCATGCAATTTGAAATCCGACTCTCCCCCTTTCGACTTTTCTAAGATTTCCATCAATTGTAGATCAGCCTGTTGAGCTTCTCTAATCCTGGATAATAAAAAAGATTGAATATGCAAACTTGCAAATTGAATACCAGAATCTGAAGTCTCAGGCTTCCATAGACATAATTCTTCCATGAACTCCTAATTTTTTATGATTAGACTGGCAACTGTAGCCTTTCGGCTTAAAGCATCAGCAACAATATTAGTCTTACCTGGTAGATAATTGATAGTGCAATTATAATCCTCAAGCAATTCCAACCAATACCTCTGCCTCATATTCAATTCTTTCTGAGAAGAGAGATATTTCAGACTCTTGTGATCAGTAAAGATTTCAAATTTATTACCTCAAAGATAGTGACGCCATTTCTTTAGTGCACAGATGATAGCTGCAAGCTCAAGGTCATGCGTCAGATAATTAAGTTCATAAGGTTTCAATTTTCTGGAAGCATAGGCAATAACTTTTCCATTCTGCATCAATACACAGCCTAAAACTTCCTTAGAAGCATCACTATAGATTACTAGATTATCAGTACCCTCAGGTAGAGCAAGAATAGGAGTTGTGGTCAATCTCTTCTTCAGCTCCTGGAAGCTAGCTTCACATTTCTCATTCCAGTCAAATACAGTTTTCTTTCGACTAACCTGAGTCAATGGTCCAGCAATTTTAGAGAAATCCTTGACAAACCTTCTGTAATAACCTGCTAAGCCCAAAAAACTGTGAATTTTTGTAACAGTCTCCGGCCGTTTCCATGCCATGACAGCCTCAATCTTTGTTGGGTCAACAGAAATTCCATCCTAAGAAATAATATGGCCCAAAAAAGTAAGTTGCCTTAACCAGAACACACACTTACTGGACTTCACGAACAAATTATGGTCTTGAAAAGTCTGCAGTACAATCCTGATATGTTGTTCATGTTCTGCCTCAGATTTAGAATATACAAGAATATCATCAATGAAAATAACCACAAACTGATCCAGATATGGACGGAATACTCTCTGCATCAAATCTATGAATGCGGCAGGAGCATTGGTTAAACCAAACGGCAGAACAACAAATTCATAATGACCATAACGAGTTCTGAAATCAGTTTTAGGAACATCATCTGATTTAATCCTTAACTGATAATAGCCCTGCCTCAGATCGAATTTAGAAAATACCCTGGCACCTTGCAGCTGATCAAATAACTCCTCAATCAAAGGCAATGGATATTTGTTTTTGATAGTTACCTGATTAAAACCCCGATAATCAATGCATAAGCGAAGAGATCCGTCATTCTTCTTAACAAATAGAATTGGGGCACCCTATGGAGAAGAACTCGGCTGAATGAATCCCTTCTCAAGTAAAACCTGCAACTGAATTTTCAATTCTTGCAACTCAGGTGAAGCCATTTTGTACGGAGTCCTAGAGATAGGCGTAGTCCCTAGTAATAAGTCGATCACAAACTCAATCTCTCTATCAGGTGGTAAACCAAGTAATTCCTCAGGAAACACCCCCGAAAACTCCCTCACAATAGATACATCATTCAATTTCAACTGGTCCACAGGTTGATTAATCAAATATGCAAGATAAGCCTTACAACCTTTGCTCAACAGTTTAGATGCTCTAATGGAAGAAATGATAGGAGTTCCAGTTGATTTTCTACTACCAACTATTTCAATTACAGGGTGGTCAGACATTTCTAATCTGACAATCTTCTTTCTATAGTCAAGCTGTGCATAATAACTTCCTAACCAATCCATCCCCAATATAATTTCAAAGTCATTGAAGGGTAGGATAATCAAGTCAGCATGAAAAACATAACCCTCAATAAAAAATATTACATGCTCTGCAAATAGATCTAGTAACAAACTTCGGACCCATAGGAGTGTAAACCATAATCTCATGCAACAATTTATCATGATTCAGTTTAGCATTTTGTGCACAAGTAGGAGTAATAAATGAATGCAAAGCTCCAGAATCAATTAAAACTTTAATCGATTGATCATTAACAAGAAAAGTACCTTCTACTACAGCAGTTGTATCCGGAAGTTCCTCTGCATCTAAGGCAAATACTCGGGCTTGACCCTATGGTACTGGTGCTGCAACTGACGCCCTGGTCTGATTGCCCTGACCAGATGTCTGACCCCTAGTATTCTTGAATTTCAGGCAGTCTTTAGCCTTGTGTTGATCACTACCACATCCGGTATATCGGCCCAATCTTTTTCAACAATTCTCCTCAATATGACCCTGGCATTGACAGAAGCTGCATTACTGGTGACGTCTTGCAACAGTGCCTCCCGAATGAGCTCTGTAAGAAGAGGTAGCTGAACTACCCTGCTGAGGTCGAGCTGCAACCGGACGAGACTGCCCCTGATTCTAACTCTGAACTGGTCGTGTCTGAGTCTGAGTAGGCCCTACATAACTCTGTGCCTGCCTCGGCTGCGGACTCTGCCCAACTGAAATAGTTTGCCTCTGGTACCCTTGACTCTGTGACTAGAACTGCCGCTTACTCGATTGACTTGTCTCGGGCAACACATCTGCCTTGCATTTTTCATACCTCGAGGTGGCTCTGACCACTGCAGCATAATTAGGGTAATCATTTGCAAACATATTAACCATAATACCCCTTCTTGACCCCATGATGACTCTCTGCATTTTCATGTCCTCTGGCTGTACCAAAGCCGTCACGTAACGGGAGAGCCTAGTAAAAGTAGCCTCATACTGATCCACTGACATATTTCCTTGCTTCAAAGCTATGAACTCTGTTTGGCATCTCTCACAGGCAACCACTGATATAAACTTATCTTGGAATTTACGGACGAAGTCAGCCCACGAATGTTAAACCCTCTTTGCTTTCCATTCTCACTAATAGTACGCCACCACTCCTCGGCGTCACCCTCTAGAAGGAATGTGGCATAGGTAATTTTTCTCTCATCACTGTACTCGAGTATTGTAGCCACCCTTTCAAACTTTCTCAACCACAATTCAGCCTTCATATCATCTGGCTCTCCGAAGAAGCTGTAGGCCCCATGATGTAAAAACCTATCATACAAATTACCTCTGGTAGTACCACTACCCTCAACTCTTGTAGCCTGATTACTACCAGCAGCCCCTGTCTGTCCCTGTTGAGTCACGAACTGGGCAATGGCATTCATAGCATTGGCCATTGTGGCCAAGATCTGTGCGGTACTCGGTTCCTGAACTTGTGGTGCATTTCCTGCCATACTGGCTTCTTGCCCCGGAGCTTCCTCTGGTTCTCTATCAACATCCTGATTCCCAGTTCGATGGCGGAGTCCCATTCCAGACAACTAGAATGCAAAGTATTATGACAAACATATGTATAATTCATAATTAAATCACATAAGAATAAGTTCAAATAAGTTAACATAAGATCACATATAGGGTCATATAAACACTTTGCATACTAAAGACACAACTAAAACAATTAATCATACTTTCGATTCTTAACTTTTCACTTTTACACAATAACTCATAAAAGACTTTTCATATTCTTATTTTCATGCTAGCATGTGCTTTAACCATTCAATCTTTGCCTTAGCCAATCAAAGAAACATTTATTCATGCAATCACGCTTTAACTTAATAGACTCCTACCCACAGACTGAGAAAATTAACCCGGCTTCATGCATTCAATAGCTCTGATACCACCTAAATATAACACCCCGACCCAATCCCACGCTAAAGGTTAAGTCTAGATTGTAAAACGGATAGAGTCTCCTCTATACCGTGGACATTCTGAAAACATGTAAACACTCAATTCAGCCACAACACAATAAGTCAAACTTTTATAACTAAAGTTCAAAAGTTCAAGGCCATCCGAGCCTTGAGACATACAGTAGTTCGAATTCACACAAGCATGCATCCAACTTAACTTCTTTTACAAAACCGCTTATCATGCCACCCCATAATAGCATTAAAACATTCTTAGAAATTGGAAACAACATACATCAGAATATTCACACCCAAGCATGCAAAGCAACTAGAAGTAAAAACATAAGTTATTATAAGCCATAGAATTACTACTCCTACTACAGTCATTTGGCTTCCAATTTATATATTACACAAATACATACATGAGCCTTTAGGCCTCAAAATAGAACACAACATAGAATAACGCATTCTCCACATAGAAACTAGAAAACACATCCACCTCAGACAATAATCACACAGCTACTAGGGCAAAGGCTCTGTTTGTACTTCTTCCTCTTCCACTATCACCTCAACTAGCTGGGGATCACCCTCAGCACTTCCTGAAACATGTTAGCGAGGTATGAGCAACCACTATTGCCCAATGAGGGATAAAGGCCAAACGGGACGTGCAATGCAACAAATATTACAGTTAACAAGAAAAGTAATTAAAGAATATTTGAAACAGTAAATAACCACACATATCAAAGGATACGATACACTTAATCCCAAACTCCATGATTCTCTTATCTTTGGCCAAGAACCACGATCCACGAACCACGATCAATGTGCCGGCAAATTCCCAATCACCTCAATAGGTGTACTCCGGATGTACCCCGATAATCCTACGACCCAATATCCCCTGGAAATCTCCAGACCAGGTGAATGAGGGAATAGGGTACGGAGTTTGAATATCCATTGGCAAGCCCTCTGTTGTCCAGCCAATATTCAACACATTCACCCCTGACACTATGGTTGTGCAACCACTATGCAATGCACGTCAACACTTGACACTAAGATAATCAATGAAGAACAGTAACACTTAGGAAGGTCAACAAAAGAGGTTGCCCTCGAGACAGTTCATATGATAAGCAATAGTACAAAACTAATTAAAAGAGTATAAAGGGAAAAGTTGCACATTTTCCAATAAACCAATACCAAAATCTCATAAACATCTTATAATTGTAATTAAACACTTAAGACACACTTACAAGGTTATAGAAGCGAAAAATCATTCATTACTCAATTATCCCCCTTTTATACTATGCTATTTTCCTTCCAAATCAAAGTTAATGTTTCGAATTCATGGGGAACGCTATCCCATTCTCCTAATTAACCCTTAAGGTACCCTTAAATCCATCAAACGCATTCAAATACTCACAATTACCCCAAAAGCCCCAATTTTCCTCTTATGGCTTTGAACTACACATAGCTTAACCGGGATCCAAACGATGGTTAGCAAAGCTTCTATAGCTCCTAGATAGCCTAAGAATACCAAATGTGAAGTTCAATTCCCCCCGGATTAGCATTAACCCCAAAACCCTTTTTAAAAAGTCGACTATTTCACGTTTTATGCAAGTTCAGAGCAATTTGAGGGTACGGGGCAATTGGACTACCTTCATTAGCACCTAAAGCATCTATTAGAAGCAGTGAATCAATCCAATACGCACAATTACACAAAATCCTAGAAATCCGTCACTATTCACCTCATAAAATCAAAGTAGTGATTCCAACCGTTTAAAATGCGAACTAATGGCTTAAATGTGTTCTCTAACACTTATATACAATGTATAATAGTATAGATAAACTTTGCAATAGCATTTGATAGGATTTCTAACAATTCAAGAAATATGTAACATTTTAAATATGCAAAAAGAGCATGAAATCCCTCACCTAAACGCGTAGGAGCGCGTAGGAGCACCTAGAAGGCTTTGTACACACTCTAAACTACTTTTTCTAGGCTTGGAGAGGCTTGGATTGAAGAATTGAAGAGCAAAAATCACTTCTCTTGGCTGTTAGAGCTGTTCGGCCTTGCTACAGTACTTTTCAGCATTTTTTGTTTTTGTTTTGCAAGTTATAAGCTTAGGTGGTGTGTTGTGAGAATATATATTAAGTTGGGTTTAAGTTGGGGCATATATGGTCTTCTAAAATGAGTTTAATAAGCTTTGAAACGAGTCTACGGTGCCAAATAAGTGTTAGCTAATTAAAACTCTAAATTAAGTTACGTAACACTATTCATTAGTTCACTAAACCATTTTCTAAATAAAGGCTCCTATCGATCCTAGCTCAATTGTACATTTTTCTCATTCCTACTATAATTAATATGATCTAAGAAAAATGCTAACTCGAAGTAATTATGAAGTTGAAAAATGCAATGAATAGTAATTACATAGAGTAACAAGTAATGCACAGAGGAAATGTGCAAATAGTGGATGCAACGACTAAAAGGTGTACGGTGAAATTCTCGGGTGTCACATCCTTTCTCCCGAACTTTAGCTTAGTTTATTTTAGTGTCACAACATTCCAACTCACAAACTGTCACATTTTTACTCGAACACTTTCACACACTTATTCACGAACTAACTTAGGAGCTTCCCTGTGGATTCGACCTCGCATACAAGCACACTATACTACATTGATCCGTGCACTTGAGGGTTTTAAAACTTGGTTAATTTTGCACACATTTTTTATACCGACCAAGTAGCGATCAAGAATAATGATTGACAGGTAGTAGTTAAGATAGAATCCATTAACCTCCGGCGTGAGGCGATGTCCTATGCGATCTAACTTTGGTAGTTGAATAAGGAAGTCCCTGGACAAGGCATTAATGATAGGAAGGTATTTTTCCATGTGTCATCCCTCATTCCACCATTTGGATCTTTGTATAGTATCGAGTTTATAAACTTAATTGTATCATGGTTCTTGCTCAATGGGACGATTAATGGAAGGCTCAAATTGTACGATAATCAACGACTATAAATGGATTCACTTGAATTGGACTTCATTACCTTATAAATTGTCTAGGCACGTTGCTAAACGTCAACCTAGAACTTGAGGGTATTTTGACAATGACGGAAGATATTCTGAAAATAGGTTAAAAGTGTTTAATGTTCCCTCATTTCTATATGGCGGTAAATCTAAAAAGTCACACACAACAAAATACTTGTGAGTTATTTTTTTTATTGAGCTTGCATCTTATATCTAGTTTCTTTAGAATTGTTAAAGTGTTAACAATTACTTTAGTTTCTATTTAATTGTTAAAGTGTTAACAATTATATTTTGTTTATCTTGTGTTGTTAAGGAGTTAACAACAGTGTAATTGACCATTAATAGTTAGTGGGACCAATATGTAATTAATTGTTAATTATGAGGCCAATGTATAAATTCGATTAAAGGTTGGTGCCAATATGCAAATATGGAATAGTTGTTTCCATAATTAATTAGACTAATGGATATTAGCTTAATTAATTAATTTCATAGTTGGAAGATTAATATAACATGTATATGTTATGTATATATGCATGTATGACTTCCAAAAAGGTAAAGAGCACTAAGGATGGACTAGATTTAGCCACATCATCTTGTCTACCTACCAATTTGAATCAATGACTAACATTGAATACTACACATATGATAGATATAATGGATATGCTAGCATATATGTAAATGTTATGTGTGTATATACAAAGTTAAAATATTTTGGTCAAAAAGTCTTTTGACCATATAACATATACATACACAAAAAACACAAGAAAAAATAAGATACAACTTTCCTCTTATTCTTTTGGTTGCTCACGGTTTTGGCCAAGAAAAAGGAGAAATATTTTTTTTTCTCTTCAAATCTTCATGAGACAAGCTTAAATCTTCAAAGACCATGCTAGCACTAAGGTCTTAGAAGATCATAGAAGGCTATTCTTTGCTTGTGTGGACAATCTAGGACTCTTGCACTTTTGAGAGATGGTGTCTTGAATCAAGTGAAGAAAAGCTTGGTTTTCTTTAGGCTTCATGGCTTCTCTTCAAGAGGTAATCCTTTTTACTAGCTCTTGAATACATATATTTTCTATATATATGCGTTAATTATGTTAATTACATAAAATCCAGTTTAGGGTTTTTATGAACATAAAGCCTTAATCTCAAGAATTCTTTAAATTCACCCATGCTTTCGGTAAGATTAGTAGCTAGATGTTGTTCATAACCCTAATAGATCCTTCAGATGTATGTTCTTCTTCATCTAGTTCTAATTCTAACTCCATATCATTACATAATGATGAATGTTCATTTAAAGAACTGTAAAATGAATTCTAAAAAATGCATGACAACTTTTCTATTGCTCTTTCAAAAATCAAAGAACTTCAAGAAGAGAAAGATGATTTGAAAGTTGAAAATAAGAGACTTGAAGAGGATAAAAATTGTACACACAACAAGACTCTTCAATGCCAAAATTTGAAAGAAGAATTTAAAGCAAAATTTGAGAAATTATAAAAGGAAGTTCAAAGTTTGAATGTGAGTTTAGCAAAGTTTACAAAATGAAAGGAAACTTTAGATAAAATGCTTTGATAAAAAAAATTGGCATTTGATAAAAGTGGCATTGGCTATGAACCTCTCACAAAATAAAAATCTTTCAAAAGCTACTTTGTAAAAGCATCTACTTCGTCAAATGAAGCTTCTACATCAAGAGGATTTCAAAAGGTGTGAACATATTGTGAAAAACATGGATATATTGCATCTCATTGTAAATATAGAAACATGATTGGTGGAGATGCTAGAATTCTTTCTTGGCTTAAGCCCAAATGAGTTATTAGATGTGTTAGGGCTTGACACTAACACATAAGGACCCAATAGAACTTAGGGACCTAAAATGACAACATATGTATTTCTTTTATGTATTTAGGTTCCTTTAAAGATCAAGTATGAAGGAAGTTGGTTCATTGATAGTGAATGTTCAAGACACATAACTGGAGCCTCATCCATTTTCTATGAACTCAACAAGAAAATCAAAGGAAATGTGAGTTATAGAGACAATGGAAAAGATAAAATTATTGGAAGAGGTAGCATTGGTAATGAAAATTCAATCTCTATCCATAATGTGCTACTTGTAAAAGGATTGAAACACAATTTGCTTAGTGTGAGTCAATTTTATGAAAATGGATATAAAATTGAATTCAAAGTTTCATGTTGCATTGTATATGATAACTTGAACAAAGTGCTATTTGTTGCAAATAGACATGATAATGTATACCCCATAAATTTCAAGGATCTTACATGCCAAAATGTTAATTATTTGATGACTATGAATGAAGATTCTTGGTTATAACACAGAAGATTAAGACATGTAAGCAAGAACTTACTCGAAAAGAGCTTGTAAAAGTTCTACCTAAAGCTAGATTTGAAAAAGATCACTTATGTAATGCATGTCAACTTGGTAAACTACATAAGACATCTTTTAAACCTATAAACAAAGTAATTACATCTAGTGCATTACAAAAACTTCATATGGACATTTTTGGACCTATAGATGAGGTTAATGTAGGAGGATCAATGTATGTCTATGTTGTTGTAGATGACTATACTAGGTATACTTGGGTTATATTCTTATCTCATAAAAATAAAGCCTTCAATGCATTTTTAAAGCTTTGAAAAAGAGTACAAAATGAGAAAGGATATTTTATAACTTGCATTCGTAGTGATCAAGGCACAGAATATGTAAATTCATCTTTTGTGGAATTATGTGAACAACATAGCATTGTGCATAAGTTTTTGGCTCTCAGAACTCCTCAATAAAATAGGGTAGTAGAAATAAAAAATCGAACCTTATAAGAAATGGCAAGAACCATGTTGAAAGAAAAATAACTTGCCTATATATTTTTAGGGTGAAGCCGTTAATACGACTTGTTATGTACATAATAGAGTTCTAATTAGACCTTCATTAAAAAGACCCATTATGAATTGTGGAAATGACGAACACCTAGTATTGCTCATTTTAGAGTATTTGGAGGTAAATATTTTATCTTAAACACCAAAGACCACCTTGAAAAATTTGATACTAAATTGGATGAAGGAATATTCCTAGGATATTCAATTAAAATTAAAGCATATAGAGTATATAACAAAAAAACTCTAGTAGTTGAAGAATCTATACATGTGAACTTTGATGAAGCTAATCCCTTTGTATCAAGAAAAAATGATGATGATATAGGTTTTCAACAAGTTGAGACACAAGTGCAACCTACTACATCAAAACCCCAAGAGGACGTGTCTCAAAGTGCTTCAAAAGACACAACAATCCAAGGAGATCAACAAGCATCAAATGAGCAAAATCTTCAAAAGGATCAAGGCTTACCTAATAGTTGGAGATTTATGAAAGATCACCCACAAGATCAAGTCCTTGGTGATCCCTTAATAGGTATAAGAACTCGTTCCAATCTAAATGTCTTTTGTGAACATGTTGTCTTTTTCTCTCAAATAGAGCCGAAGAATTTTAAAGAAGTATTACTTGATGACAATTAGATTATGGCCATGCAAAAAGAACTTAATTAATTTCAAATGAATCAAGTATATAAACTAGTTGAAAGACTTAGTAACTATCTGGTAGTTGGTACTAAATGGGTTTTTAGAAACAAACTTGATGAATCCGGATTAACAACTTGAAATAAGGCAAGACTAGTTGCACAATGTTATAATCAAGAAGAAAGAATAGATTATGATGAAACCTTTACACTGGCTGCTAGGTTAGAATCTATTCGAATGCTACTTGCCTTTGCATACTTTATGAATTTTGAATTATTTAAAATGCATGTTAAAAGTTCTTTTTTAAATGGTTATCTTCCAAAAGAAGTTTATGTAGAACAACCACCCGGTTTTGAAGACTCAAACTTTCCAAAACATGTTTTCAAACTTCAAAAAGCCTTATATGGTTTAAAACAAGCTCCTAGAGCTTGGTATGAAAGGTTAAATGGTTTTCTACCTAAAAATAGTTTCACTAGAGGAAAACTAGATTCAATACTATTTGTAAAAAGAAATGGAAAATATATCTTAATTGTGAAATATATGTTGATTACATTATCTTCAGTGCTACTAATGAATCTTTGTGTAAAAGCTTTTCTAAGTGCATGCATAAAGAATTTGATATGAGCATGATAGGGGAGTTGGATTTTTTTTTGGACTCTAAATCAAGCAAACGAATGAAGGCATTTTCATCAATCAAGCCAAGTACACAAGAGAACTTATGAAAAAGTTTGGCCTTGAGAATGCTAAAGAAATGATCAGACCAATAGGGACATCAACCAAGCTAGATATGGATGAAAAAGGTAAACTGATTGATGAAAAGAAATATTGAGGTATGATCAGAAGCTTTCTCTACTTAATTGATTCGAGACATGATATTATGTTCACTGTCTACCTTTGTGCTAGATTTTAATCTGCTCCTAAAGAGTCCCATCTAAATGCAGTAAAAAGAATCATTCGGTATCTTAAAGGCATACTTGATTTAGGACTTTAGTATCCTAAGGGAACATATTTTGAACTAATAGGATATTTTGATGCTGACTATGCAGGGTGTAAATAGATAAAAAAAAAATCACTAGTGGTTGTTGTCAATTTTTAGGACAGTTGCTAATCTCTTGAGTTTAGTAAAAAGTAGAATACCGTAGCATTATCCACTACCGAGACTGAATATGTTTCTGAAGGAAACTATGTGGCACAAATTCTTTGGATGAAACAAAATTTGCTTGACTATGACTTAGAATATGACCATGTACCTGCTAAATGTGATAATACCAATGCCATTAATCTTACAAAACATCCAATCCAACATTCAAGGACCAAACACTTAGAAATTTGACACTATTTCATTCGTGATCATGTGTAAAAAGGTGATGATTCTATCCATCAGTTGGCTTATAATTTTTCCAAACCCTTACATAAAAATCAATTTTGTGCTATTCATAGATAACTTGGTATGCAAAAATGTGTGTAAAGTTGATCTTTCAAAAACTCAAAGTTCTGTCGGATGATCTACTCAGTCGTCAAACTCATCTGATAATCACAGTGAGTACCAGACGAGTCTGACAGATGAGGACCTTGCATGGTACCCTCATCCGCCAGTGTCTGCCTTTGGTGGATAAGTCTGCCGGACAAGGGACTTGCATGGTAACCTCATCCGACATATGAAAAGTCTCTGTCATTCGCACGATTAAAGGGTTTTCAAAGTCATTTTTTAAAACATTACCCATCCGTTTCAAATTCTCTCTCATCTAAACCTTTACCCACTTCTCAAAACTCAAATTTCTTTCGATTTAACTCATTTTTATTCCGTTAAATCACTTCTTCAACTCTTGAAACCCTAGATTTTAAAGTTTTTTCTTCAAAACTCACAAAGGTTGTTACAAGAGGCAAGGGTTCCAAATCAAGGAGAGATAAAACCAGGTCTTCATCTAGTAATTCACCACAAAGACATCAATCCACTCAGAAAGAAATTAAATTGGCAAAGTTCAACCAGAGTAAAGTGATTGCAAGTAAGCCTATTGATGAATCCTCATTTGAAGTTACCGATATAGTTGAATGCTTAAAATTTCAAGGTCTTGATAAATTTATGCTCATTGCATGTGAAACATATGAGAGTTTGGTCCGTGAATTCTACATTAACTTGTATGAAGGAAATCATAACACCTTAAGGTCAATAGTAAGGGGATGGAACATTACACTCACTACGAGCTACTTGAGTTCATTATTTAAATTACCTCTAGTTGGTCAAAGGTATTATTGTGCAAAAGGATGGCTTGATATGCATATCGATGATAGAAATGCAATGGTAGCGCTATGATTTAGGAAGGTGCTGATAATTGCATGTCTGGTATCACCCCTTATGATAGAAATATCACAGGATGCAATAGACTATTGTTTCACATTGTTTAAGATTTGATTATGCCTCAGGTTTCTAATGATGGTGGATTCCCATATTGTGATGCTTACACTATGTTCATGCTATCTTCTTATAAAATAATCAATGTGTCTTATTTAATACTATCTCATATGTGGCATATTCACAAGAAAATCATGGGATTAGCATATGACATGTCTTTGACCGTAATCTTTAAAGATCATAACATGCCTTTAGGAAATAAGCATCCTAAGCAATTCATTCCAATGTGGAAGTTTGATACAACTACTATGAGACAAATGTGTCTGTTTATTCATAAGGGTAAAATCTTGAAACCATCTGAAGTATTGGAATTACCACTTGATGAGAAAACTGTAGTCTTGGGAGACTATAGTTCCACTCCTAGTGCTTCAACAAGAAAGAGGGATCGAATTGAGGGAACACATACTAAAGAAAAAGGAAAAGGAAAGACAGTCATTGATGAGGAAGAGCCTGATTTGAAGCTAAACTTGGTAAAATGGGCCTTGACTTAGTAGAAGTGGATGAGGTAAATGAACAAAATTTCCATGCTGCTCGTCTTGCTTCGATGGAGACTATTATATCAAATAAGCATCACCGACAAGGTATTGGGTCAAGTTACCAAGCTCCTCAAGCTCTAAGTTCTCTAACTACTATGTCAAATACTAAAAAGATTCTTCAAGCTATATCCCGTATGCAAATAAGCTTGGAAACAAAGTTTGATGAACGAGTTTGAGACATAGAACGCTGTATGAAAAGAACCTTTAACGAAACCCTTGCTCACTTACAGCTTCAAGTGAAAAACATTCACACATGGTTGGACATATATACGAGTTGGCTTACTAAGCACGGCTATGAACCTCCAACGCATCTGAGCCAATGGAGAGATGGTAAACCCCTAAGTGATGATGAAGATAGCGATGATGATGAAGATAGTGGTGATGATAAAAATGGCGATAATGATGAAGATAATGATAATGATGACAATGGTGATGATGATGGATCAAACAAGGCTATTGTGTTACTCTCTGAGTTCTTTCAACAGTTCTTTAAGACTCTTGCTAGTCAAACACTTTTCAATTGCATATTCTTTTTTTAATGGCCAACTTTTGATAAATTCAATGCAATGACTGTGTTCTCTTTATCTTTATGCTATTACTTGACTCTCTATGCCTTTCTATGCTCATATTTCTTGTCTCTATATCATTGTTCCTCATGTCTAACACATTTTGATGATGTCAAGGAGAGAGAGGGGGGGGGGGGGGGGGGGAATATTTAAAGCATTATGGAGGGAAACTTTGATTTGCATATAGTAAGAAAGAGCTTACTTACTTTGATATGCATATAGCAAAGGGGAACTTACTTATCTTTATGACTACCTTACTTATGCCTTGATTTCAAACGGGAATGTACTTCAATATGTAAGATTTTGTCATCATAAAAAACGGGAGATTATTTGTTTGAAGGTTTTCATCACATTTTTTTTTTATTCAAATGAGGCCTATGGCCATGCAACACATATGTAACTAGCAGGAATTGATCCCACAACTTCTCGCAAACAAGTGAGTAACTTTACCACCAGACCAAAGCCTTAGTGGCAGATTGATCTCATATTGTGATGATAACCAAATCATAATCATATGATCAATGTTGACTAATCATGGCTTGTACAAGTTTTGTATGTTTGAAATTAATCATAGATTGGGTAATCCTTTGAAGTCTTGAAAAGCTAAAAGAGTGAAGATCACAAATCAAGAATTAGAGAAATGAAGATGATATGATGATCAAGCTTGTGAATCCTTTGAGTTGCAAATTCTAGTATCAAATAAAATGATCTCATCAGAAGCTCAATATATTTGAGAACCAAAAGAGATGAAGATTGAAGAGGGAGTTAGAAGAAAGGAGACGTGGCGACATAAGGGGTAGCGGCCTTGATTGTGTGGTATGCCTAAGATCCAATCTCGAAAGCTCATTAGTGTTATTCAAAATGTTCATGCTTTCTAAAAAACTTCTTTTCACTCTCAAGAATGTTTTCAGACTGGCTATTGTTCTTGAA
Source organism: Ehretia macrophylla (assembly GCA_037974665.1). Classification (NCBI taxonomy): domain Eukaryota; kingdom Viridiplantae; phylum Streptophyta; class Magnoliopsida; order Boraginales; family Ehretiaceae; genus Ehretia; species Ehretia macrophylla. The sequence goes on from CM075775.1 coordinate 12,887,880, forward strand.
ACTAGCCTTTAAAACTTGTCAGGCTAATCCTGTTTAAGCCTAGTTGAATCTTCCGGTTGAAATACTTAACCAACAAACTCAACCGGCAAAGGCAAGAACAACTGGACGAGCCTACCGGACGAATAACTCGTCCGTCAAACTCATATGATAGTTCTAGATAGATCCGAACAAGTTTGCCGGATGAGTTATTTTTTTGACAAGCCTTGCCCAGTAGAGCCAGTAGGTTACAGACGAGCTTGTCGGACAAGGTGCTCATCCAACAGCTCAACTTGTATTTAAAAATTATAGTCGTTTGACCATCCATTGAAAATTGGCCTATTTAAGCAAACAATGTTTTCATAACACATCAACTTTGAGAATCTGAAACAACCACTTGAGAGCATTTATGAACTTGAGCTAACATCTTCTACAATCATTCAAAAACATTTAATAAGCTTTCAATTACAAATCCTTGACCTATCAATTGTTCTTTACTTTTATTCATCCATCTCAAAAGGATATACTCATTGTACCTACATTAGTTATTCTCATTGTTCACTTGTAAACCTAAATCTAAACATTGAGAGATTCATAGTTTAGAGAGAGAGGTCAAGACTTTCTTTGTGGATTCAGAGAGGGAAAAAGTCCTGTATTGCTCTTGTGGATTCAAGAGTGCATTGTAAGAATTAGTTTATGCTTCACCAACATTTGAAATAGTACCTCTATGGAGTTCGTAGAAAATCCAAAGGGGAGGATACCTTTAGTGGTGGAGTAGAGTAGCGAACCACCCTAAAATCACCGGCTCAATCTCTCTTCTCTTCTATCTCTTTACTCTTTACTCTTTACCTTATTGCATACCTTGTGTTTGATAAATTATTTAATAGAATCAATTAGTTGCTAACATACTCAAAAAAGTAGTAGAATTTCCCCTATATTCTATTTCACCCCTCTCTTAGGATAATTAGGCCTAACAGATACATTCAGTCTAGTTATCAAATTACAGACTATAAGAGTTAGTATTACATTACAGTTGGACTATCAAGTAGTTGAATGTTTTAAACGTATTCCTACATGGTGCTTTGAATGAAGAGGTCTATATGGTGCAACCTCAGGGCTTTGAAGATCCTAATTACCCATATTCTGTGTGCAAACTAAAAAATTACTCTATGGTCTGAACAGGCCCTTAGAGCTTGGTACTAAATGTTGTCTACCTTTCTACATTCTCAGAACTTCCATTGCAGCCAGGTAGACACTTCTCTGTTCATTCTCCACTCTTTAAAGCATACCTTACTTGTGTTTATCTATGTAGATGATCTCATTATTATAGAAAGTAGTCCTGCAGCTATTTAATCCCTCATTCCTGCCATGCATACTAAATTTTCTATGAAAGACCTAGGATCTCTCTCTTATTTCCTAGGCATTGAGCTTCAAGCTTCCTCCAATGCCTTAACACTCCATCAAACCAAGTATGCTATGGACCTCCTTAATAAAGCTGACATGTTTGACTGTAAGCCTAGCCTTACTCCCACATTCATATCTTTTCAGTCCTCCTCTATAACCCAACAACCTTACACACTTTAGAACCCTACTAGGAGCTCTTCAATATCTGACAGTCATAAGGCCAAATATCTGATATGTTGTTAAGTCTCTATGTCATCAGCTACTTAGGGATTAGCATTCACTTCAAGTCCTCTGCAGCTATCAGCTTACTCAAACTCTGATTGGGCTTCTAACCCTCAAGATAGGAGGTCCACTACAGGGTTCTGTGTGTTTTTAGGCTCTAATTTGATCTCATGATGTTGAAAGAGACAAACTACAATTGCTCGATCATCTACTAAAACAGAGTATCGAGCTATGGCAACTGCCGCTATAGAAGTAAAATGACTTACTTATATTTTTACAAGATCTTCACATTCCTATTACTACTCCTGTGCTCAAATGTGACAATGTGTCTACACTTGCTCTTGCCTCCAATCCTATGTTACATGCTATAACTAACCACATAGAATTGGATTATCATTTTGTGAGAAAGCATGTTGTCTCCAAGCAGTTAATTGTTCAGCATGTCCCTTCAAAGGAGCAATTGGCTAATCTCTTAACTAAATCTAAACCTGTTGCTCAGTTTCTCATTCTCTGCAGCAAGCTTCCCATAGTCGCGACTAGGGTCAGCTTAAGGGGGGCTGACAAGGAACCAATCATCTCAGCTCAGCCAACACTTAAAGAGGTGCAGGATAACAAACAAGAGACCAGCTACACAGAAGAGTGTCAGCTCAGCACAAATAATTGTAGTTAGTTACATAAAGCTGTACGATTAGTTAGTGGGTTAGAGTTAGTTATAAGCTAAAAATATCTCAGCTGAGAATGTATGTAAAGTGCAAGTATAAAAGGATAGTGTTGTAAACAAATGTGCTTAGAGAGAAACTAATCAAATCATTTTTCTTTTCATCTAGCTTTCTTCTCGGTGCTTCTCTCTCTCTATCTCTCTTTAGACAGGATCCAAATTCGAAGGGCTAATAGAATTCTATTATAAAAATGCATGAACTTGCAAATAATTTGAAGTATATAAATCCTTTTCTTTCTTAATTAAGCATATCATTTGCAGAACAAAAACTTCTTTTGACAAGAAATATGGTTCAAACGCTTACATGCCGATGAAACAAAGAAGTTGATTGAATGAAGTAACTGTATACACTAAGGCAGACTAGGAGAAAGCGTAGGCTTTGCCACTTTGAATTCTCCACAGTCACTAATATAAACAGTTTTAAGGGGCTTGTTCCAGATTGCACGGGCATTTTTGGCTCTCCCATCTCCAATGAACTCCGCAAAATCATTGTATTGTCGAATTCTCTCTGATGGTTTATATGTAGGAATGGAAGCTATAGTTGTCACAACATCCAAACCTGCAATGCGAATTGAACAACACGCTTTAGTAATGCACAAGAAGAGATTAACAATGTTTTTATGCTCTAGTTTTCCTAGCAAGAACTGTAGCATGTTCTAGTAGCCCGACTCGATTCGTTAAACTGCAGGCATGGATGCATCATTTAGGGGAATTTCTTGGAAACCAAAACGTCCGGACGTATTATGTGTGTGGGGCGAGGGACCCACGCACAATGGGACGAATTTTAGACCTCTAGTATCACTCCATGAATATTTACAGAGATTGTAAAATTAGAAATAATCAGCAGCAAATCAATTTAGTTAGAAGTGTTCTAAAAGTTGCTATTTCTTGAATTTGTTTCGTCATGGACGGATGGCGGATATAGCTTATTCCTCCCAAAGATTTTCATATATATATCTGTATTTTTAGTCCAACAAAATAATTAGCCCGCACTGAAAAAGAAATATATATTCATATAGTCATGAAATTATATGTTATAGCCCCTAATACGAAAAGTTTCTAAATCCACCCGTGTTTGATCATAGCGATAAACATGAGGTTCAAAAAGGCAATAATATGCAACTACTGAGCTGTTTGAACCCCCTTATCTTCTTCCTCTTCCCACGAAGCTGCCCAAGAAAAACTCCAGATTTTTGTATATATGATGAAAGTCTATTACCTCTTGTAATCCTAAATGTTTCAAGCTACTCTGACAGATCTTTTTAACTGGATGGTGATTTAAAAAGTTATAGGTAGAAAACGGATAGAAAACAGAATCTGTAGGGACTTAGCTTCAAATGCCAGAGATGAAGTAATCCAAAATATGACGTAAGAGATGATCAAGCAACGATAAACATTCTGATAACAAATTTCTACTAAGCAGTATTTGATTCCACTTAGCAAGAATAGCCCTGTAGTTTTATTTCCATATCTTGTTGAACTCATAAAATGGAAGGGAATAGCAAAAGCCTCAACTTTAGACAGTAAATTGCATTCTGATTTTCATTTTCCATTACATACTTTTTGTTGAAATATAGAGCATTTCATCCATTAGGTCACATGGGGCTTTATAAATATTATGAATGGTCATGTTGGTTGTAAATAGCCACAACAATTTGCATTTTGACTTTCAACTATTAATTTCATGGTTCTTATTACTTCTCCAATTTTGGTTAATTGTAATCCAATTAACAGATTGATGCTATCTCACCAACCCCCATAGTTGCTCGTGAATGATTATTACTGGAAATTAAAGTATTTATGGCAACACCAAATTCATCAAGAATTCAAAAATTGCTAACAATAAATGAGAAAACGAGAAAATTATATGCTAATAGTAGTTCTACAAATAGTTGGAATTAAATTAACAATGTTCAAACAACAACATGATCACCAATGCCGAATAAGTATGCATCTCATTACCAATTGTATCTCTATGACATTTTGTCCCACATGAGATATGTGTTCATTACTCTAAAGTCAATAGTTGATTATATTTTACGTAATTGATTATGGTAGACTAATAGTTGAGCCTGAATCGTTAGACTCGATGAGCATATGATTAATTAAGAAACATTTTGTTAAAAAGAACAACTTACCTTCTAGCACAGTTCCAAAAACAATGTTCTTACTGTCAAGCTGAGGACACGGTCCAGGTCCTGTAGTGATCAAGAACTCAACATTGTGATAATTCGGATTAAGCTTAACATCATCGTCGTCATCATTTTCAGACAAACACAAGGAAAGAACACCAGCCCTTGAGTGTTCCAACAAAAATGCCTTAGAATCAACTGTCTCAGTGTTCCTAACAAGCTCCACAGGGGGCTTAACCTCTCCTTTATCTCTCCGGCCTTGACGGCCCGCCATGAAGAACTGTCCTGGGAATATTTTCTGAATCAAAGTGCCTTTATATGTTGAACCAGACGAGCCAGTGCACATTGCTTTGAAGTTTGAAGCAGTTATGGGTACATGGTTTCCAAATAGGCCAAGAACAAGGCGACCTAATGGTTCAGCATCAGCGCAAAGGGAGAGATCGTCGCCGAGTGTTCGGTTTTGGAAGTAAGTAGGGCAGATGCTGAAGTCTAGGAAGACTCTGTCTGTGATGGTGGTGTCTGGTGTTGGGGGGGTGGTGGAAGAGAAGGAAAGAGGGGTGGGGAGGGAGATGGTGGTGGAGAGGAAGAGGAGTGAGCGGCGGGTGACGTGGTGTTTGGGGTGGGGGTTAGGGGTTTGTTGGTTGTGGGGGAGGAGAGGAGAGGAGGCGAAAGTGGTGGAGCAACCCATGACGACGTGTGCATGGTGGGATGGGAGGGAAGAAGAACCTGGCGACTATAATTATGTGGTGTGTTTGAATGCCACACGAGCTGGGAGACGTGGGGACTGGTTGTGATGATGTTTTAGATGGAGTTCTGGATAAGAGAAAGTACAATTTTTTTTCCTTTTTTGCCCCTAGGCCAAAGATAACTTTCAAGGTTAGTTCTCGTGTATAATATTTAAATGATATACAATAACTTATATCTCTCCAAAATTTTAAAAGAAAAGTATAATTTTTTTCAAAAATCTAATATCAGCTTTATTTCCTTTTTTCTTTAACGTAAATTACGCTGCCTACCAAAATTATAGAGAGAACTCATAAATAAGAGAAAACAAGATAATTGCATTATTCAGAAAGATGTGATGATATAATATGCATATAAGGGTATGAAGCGAGGATCTAGAAGAGAGGGTTGATACTGGGTCAACTATGGTAGTGATTGAAGGGGACTTGTTCTGTGATAAACAAATGATTTCAAAGAAGAACCTCAAGGCAGACAATCCTAAGAAAAGAGGTAAACCTGAGAAGAGCAGTAAGAGTAAGCGATCTTATATAGGTTTGTGTATACTTGAGGCCAAAGAAATCTTAACTATGGTTGGAATACAACTATACGAGATGTGTATGTACACCAACACCCCCTCAAATTCAAGTAGGTATGAAGGACTATAGTTTATGAGTTCGGAAATCAAGTCTTAAACATGACTTGGAAGGTGAGCTTTACTGAAGAGATTTGCAATCTGATTAACAGAAGTTGTGTACTAAAGCTTTGTAATGTCATGAACAACATATTGATGATTAAAGTAGCAATCACATTCAATGTAGTCAGTGCACTCATGAAATACATAATTGTGAGAAATTTGGATGACACTTTGATTATTAAAAGGAAGAACGATCTTGTGAAGTTGAGGGGGGCACCTATATCATCAAGAAGCCAACGAAACCAAATAACTTTTTGAGTAGCATCAGCAAGCGCAAGATATTCAACTTTAGTACTAGAACGAGCAACAATAGTTTGCTTTTTGCTATGCTAGGAAAGGAAACAATCGCCTAGAAGGAAATAATATCTATTTATTGAATTACATCAATATAGGATTAGCAACCCAATCTGTATTAGAGTAACCATGTAGAACTAAAGATGAGCTAGTAGAGAAGAAGAGACCATGAAACAGGGTGCCTTTAAAATATCGAAGAATAGTTACATCATGAGAAGTACAAGGAACTGACAATGACTAACCAAGTGAATGACATAAGGAATGTCAGACCGAGTAACAATGAGATAAATAAGACTACCAACTAATTGTTGGTATAGAAATGCATCTTGAACAGGTGTCTTATCCATTACAGTAAGGAGAAAATTAGGATCAAGAGAAGTAAAAACAATCTTACTATTAGTGAGGTCTACATGAGCAAGGATATATGAAGAGTACTTGGCCTGAGAAAAATAATATTCATTAAAATCATATGAGACTTCAACGCCTAGAAAATAATTGAGAATGCCCAGATCCTTATCTCAAAATGCTGATCAAGAAACTGATTAAGACCAGAAATACCAGCCAAGTCATTTTCAGTAATGATCATATCATGCACATAAAATAGTAACATAATCATATTAAAGCGAAAGTAGAGAATATTGAGTGCAGAGTGATGCTTACTCGAGGTGAAACTAAAGTCAGTATACAGAGTTAAATTTTGAAACCTAGGCATAAGGAGCTTCCAAAAGATCATAAAGAGCACGACGGAGCCTACACATCTTATGAGAAAGATGGTTATAATTTGGAGGAGGCTTCAAGAAGATTTCTTCTATAAGATCACAATTAACGAAGGAATATTTTACATCAATTTGAAATAGTTTCCACTATTTGACTGTGACAACAATGAAAAGAATCTGAATAAAAGTAAGACATGCAACTGGTGTAAAGCTTTCTCATAATTTATGTCCTACTCTTAAGTAAAATCTTTTGTCAACAGACGAGCCTCATACTGCTCTATGAGCTATCATATCAAGTCTTGATTGTATGAATGAATATGTCCATTCCTATCTTTATTCTGAAGCTCCATACTACCTTGATAGTACTAAGTTCAAAACTTATTTTAATGCTGCAGAAACATATAGCATGCAAAATATAGATCAAACCACACAATTCGCATGTAAAAATTGCATAAACAAAGTATATATACTATCACAATCCTGTATAGATAAAAAATTCAGCACTAGTTTGAATTTACCTCGATTCGTTGGCTTAGAAACTCAACAAACAAAACTTGCACAAAGCTTTGAAGGCACTCACGTGAAGGTCCACACGCGTAGAAAGAGGACTCCTTAATGGCCTTATCCCCTATAACCTTTTTCATTGCCAATTAATGTAATACCCGAGCCCGGAACATAAAAATTTTATGTTTCTTTTTCTGAAAATTATATTTTTCTTAAATTCCTTGATATTTAATTATTATTCGTTCTTTGTCGCGAAGTGTATTGCATAACGAGAGTGTTAGTTAGGAAATGATTTCTAGTCCTCAACAAATAGTGAAAACTAGTATTTAGTGTTTTAATTTTAGTATTTTAGATGTTGTGGATTAGAAATATAATTGTATTAGTTGTTTTAGTCTTAAAATGCATATAATAAGCTTAGTTGACCAACTTAAGTGAACTTTGACCAAAGTCTTGACTTTTGACTTGTTGTCATCTTTTTAATAAGCATGAAATAACAAAGCAAACCAAACAACAAAGCTGAAAAAAAAAAAAAAAGGCTTGGCCAAAACCAAGGGGAAAAAGAAAAAAAAAACATGATCAACTCAAAACTTCACATCTTTGCGAGAGCTTGCACAGGATCGTCTCTGAGGCTTCCAATGTGGTTTTCCTAGCATCTAGTAGTGTCTAAGGCAAGAAATGCATCGATATTTGCGCATTAGAAAATATGATGTCAAGACTTTAATTTTTAGAAATTGCGTATAGAATGTAGTTTGATTCGTTTTGTTGCTTGAAATATGTTCTATGATGTTAGTAGATCTTACTTTTGTAAGTTTTTAGCAATTTCTGTGGTTAAAATTGGTTATTGCATTTTAAATGTTGAGTGAATAGTGAAAAACGTGAATAGTAAACCCCCGTCCAAAATTTTGCTCCGAGTTGCGCTCTATTGATGCAGAAAGGTGCTAGATATGCTTAAATGCTAAAATGCGTAGTTTATTTTGTTTGTGTAATGGAAAAACGGAGAAAAATGTCGAGGTTTATGTTGGGGCTGTTCCGATTGAGTTTGACATTTTCTCGTTTTGCTTGAAGGCATTGTCGTGGTATGCCATGGAAGCACTTTTGGTGCAGGTTTGACATTGGTTGGGTGATCGGTTGAGGTAGCTCTAGTTCAAACGAACAAAGGGAGAAATCGGGGCTTTGCGAGAATTCTAGGGTAAAGTAGGGTTTTGTGGCTTCTGGGTGTGCCTTATGGTGTCCTAGGATGAGTGGTGAAGTCGGTTTCTAAAACTCGTGGCTTGTTTGGAAGCAGTAACATTTTGAAAGTTGGGGTCGTTGTGTGATTTTGTTGGTTTTTATAGTGTTATGCTTTTAGAATGCTTGTTGTTGCTTATTATGCTTGCTAAAGTTGATTGTGATTGAAATGTATATCAACAGTTGCTATTGCGTGCGAGAGTAACCTACTTTGTTATTCTCCCACGTGTGGCTCTATCGCTCAATTGTTGCATTGTTTACTGTATTGCATTCATAGAGTCAGGCGCGGGTGTTATGAGTCTCTCTGGGTAGCCTCGGGTTGCCAGGGTTAGTTGCTCTAGCTCCGTGTCCTATTTCCTTTCTTGCTTGGGTTGCCTCCCAGGGAGATTTGGGTCATAGTATTGATTAGATACTTCCAGGGTATTCCAAACTGAAGTTAATCATCGAAATCGTGATTGAAGTTGCTCGTGGAAAGTGAATCGTATCCTTTAATTGTGTGGCTATAGATTAAATGCTTATAATGCTTGTCTTGACTTGATTAATTGGCTTAGTCTTATTGATCTTGAATGCTTGGGTTGATTGTCCTACTTGGCTATTTGCATTGCACTCTTCTCTCACCTCCGACCTATGAGACCAAAACCCTCGCTGAGCAATAGTTTTTGCTCATCCCTTTTTATACTATATTTTACAGGAGTAGTTGAGGCTGATCCTATTGAGGTGGTTGAGGAGGAGGAGGAGCAAGTGGAGGTGTTTCCTTGATAGCACTTTCTTTGCTTAGCTGGTGGTTGGTTGCCAGACTTTTGTGCGGGCCATGCTTGATGTGTATATTGCTTGGTTGTCGTTCTATTTTGAGGCTTGTAGCCTTGTATGTAGTTTTTATTTTAAGGCCTCCATGATCTTATGTTGTAAAAGTTGAAAGGTTGTGAAGTTGTAAAGATGTACTCATGTGACTAGTAAAGAACTGCATGCTAATGGTTTAACTACTTAGTGGCATAAGTACCTGTGTAGTATGCATGACATTTTGGGTTGCAAAGTTGGTTAATGAGAATATGTATGTTTTTAAAAGATAGTTGACTTGTTCAAATGGTTATTGTGGTTTTTGCATATATTCCATTGAATGTAGGGTTTTCGGATCGTCCACGGTACAGAGGAGATTCCGTTCGTGTGTCGGATCCGGACTTGGCCTTTTACGGGGTAGGGTCGGGGCATGACATTTTAGGTCGTATCAGAGCATGATAGTATTGCATGAGCCGGGATATGTTTCTCGGTCTGTGGGGTAAAGGTCTAAAATGATAAAATGTTATTGTGTGATTGTTAGGTGAAAAATGTTATATTATAATTATGTGAACTTGGAGTCTTATGTGTTTAAGTGAACTAGTTTGACATGTCAATCTCATGTTATGTGAATTGTATGATAGGATATTTGATTGTTATTGACTTGAGTGTTATCTAATCTTATGTGTTATATTTCTGTCTATAAACTGCTTTTATATGTTGCCAGCTACTGTAAGTTATTACTATGCCACCACGTCATAGTACTCGAGGTCAAGAGGCAGAGGCTGAGGCTGAGGCAACAGAACAGGGTTAGCAACTGATGCCTGAGCAGTTTATGGCTACTATAACCGTTGTAGTTGATCGGATTACTCAGGTACTGCATGAACAGAGGCAGGAAAAGAATAATAATCCTCAATGAAATCAAGTTAATCTTGGTGGACAGGGGTATAGGGCTGAAAATAATCAGTTGGAAAAATTCCTTAGGCACGATCCGGGTAAGTTCTTCGGAGAGCCGGATGACAAGGCAGCCGAGAAATGGCTTAACCGTGTTGAGAAGATTTACGCTGCTTTGAGTTACACTGACGAGGCAAAGATAGCATATGCAGTATTCCTGTTTGAGGGAGACACAGAGCAGTGGTGGAACACTGTTAGGCTGAGGTGGGACTGTGAGGATGTTCCGCATTTGTGGGATGATTTTTTGAGTGAGTTTCGGGACAAGTATATTCCCGAGATGGCTAGGGAAAGGCGAGAAGAGGAATTTGTAAGCTTAAGGCAGGGGAACATGACTGTCGCACAGTACGAGGCTAAATTTGTCAGCTTGTCGAGGTATATGCCTGAGTTGGTGCAGCCGGCTAGGAGGATGATTAGCAGGTTTGTTCGTGGGCTGAGAATGGATATACAGCTGCATTTGACTGGGCAGACTTATGCTACTTATCCCGAGGCATTCCAAGCAGCCTCGAAGTTTGAGAAATGAAAGTCAGAGATGATAGCTGAGAGTAGCCAGCCGAGTAGGAAACAGTACTTGGGCCAGAGCCGCCAGAGTCAGCAGAGACAGTATCAGACTTTTGTTCAGGTTCCTTAGCAGCGTCCGTATCAGCCTCAATATCAGATTCAAGGGAGACCAGTTGTGACTAGACCCCAGTAGGGAGGTACAGTTCCTACCACTGCCAGAGCCCCTACACCTACAGGAAACACTGTTGTAAGGCAAAATCAGCAGTGTAACTTTTGTAATCGATCGGGGCACATTGAGGCTAATTGCTGGAGGAAGAGTGGTAAGTGTACTGGTTGTGGGGGCGATCAGCACAGGGTGAAAGATTGCCCTAAGTTTAAAAATGTTCAGGGTCGTACTAGAGGCCAGGGTGTACAGAACAGGGTTGCAAGTGTAGGTCCAGCACAGAGGGTTCAGGCTAAAGCCTATGTTCTTGATTCGGAGGAGTTATCAGATACCACAGCAATAGTGGAAGGTACCTTTCTTCTCAATACTTAGCTAGTTAAAGTTTTGATTGATCCCAGAGCTACGCATTTCTTTATAACTTCTGCATGTGCACGATCTGTGAATGTTAGCATTGATAAACTGCCATATAAAGTTGAAGTTAGTACGCCTTTGGGCACGAAATTTGTTACTGAGTCTATTTGCAAATCTTGTGATATATGCATTGAGGACCATAATTTTCCTGCTGATTTAATTATACTGCCCTTCCATGACTTTGAAATCATATTGGGAATGGGTTGGTTAGGGAAATACTATGCCCAGGTGGATTGTACAACAACAATTGTTTATCTTCAGATTCCTGACCTACCAGTGCTTGAGATTGCTGGGAACTATAGGGCTGCCAGAACACCTCTTTTATCATCAATTAAGGCTTCCAAGTTGTTGAATAAAGGTTGTGAAGCTTCCCTAGCTTATCTAATCAATCAACCTACTGATAAGGTGAATTTGAATGAGGTTCCAATTGTTAAAGACTTCCCTGGTGTATTTCCCGAGGAATTGCCGGGTTTACCACTGGATAGGGAGATTGAGTTTGTGATTGATCTTATGCTGGGCACTGCGCCAATTTCTAGAAGCCCTTATAGAATGGCACCGGTCCAACTTCAAGAATTGAAAATTCAGCTTTAGAACTTGCTTGAGAAAGGGTTTATACAACCTAGTTCTTCGCTGTGGGGTGCGCCTGTGTTGTTTGTGAAGAAGAAAGATGGCACGCTACGATTATGCATTGACTACGGGGGACTTAATCAAGTTACGATTAAGAATAAATACCCCTTGCCATTGATTGAAGAATTGTTTGACCAACTGCAAGGTGCGAGAGTGTACTCGAAATTTGACTTGAGGCAAGGTTACTATCAACTTAGGATTTGGAGTGATGATATACCTAAAACAGCATTCAGGACTACATATGGTTACTACAAATTTGTTGTGTTTCCATTTGGGTTGACGAATGCACCAGCCGCATTCATAGACTTAATGCAGAGGGTCTTTCGACCTTATCTTGATCAATTTGTCGTAATTTTTATTGACGATATTTTAGTATACTCTAAGGATGAGGCTGAACATGAACAACATTTGAAGATTGTATTGCAGACTTTGCAAGAAAACAAGCTTTTTGCTAAGTTCAGCAAGTGCGAATTCTGGTTGAATCAAATATCTTTTCTGGGCTATATCATTTCACATCAAGGAGTTTCAGTAGACCCAGCTAAGATTGAAGTTGTTTCATCTTTCAAGAGACCTAAAACAGGGTTTGAGATCCGTAGCTTTCTGGGGTTAGCAGGTTACTATTGGAGGTTTGTCAAAGACTTTTCCAAAATTTCTGGGCCTTTAAACCAGTTGACTCGAAAGAAAGTTGGCTATAATTGGGATGCTAAATGTGAATCTAGTTCCAAAGAACTGAAGAAAAGATTAACTACAACTCCTATACTAGATTTACCTGAAGGTACAGAAAACTTTGTTGTCTACAGTGATGCGTCTAAAGAAGGTTTGGGCTGTGTTTTAATGCAGAATGGTAAGGTGATTGCCTATACTTCTAGAAAGTTGAAACCATATGAAGTCAATTATCCTACACATGACCTTGAGTTAGTTGCAGTTGTGTTTGCTTTAAAGAAGTGGCGTAATTACTTGTGGGGTAGTAGATTTGAAATTTTTACTAACCACAAGAGTCTCAAATATTTATTTTCACAAAAGGATTTGAATATGAGGCATCGGAGATGGCTAGAGCTATTAAGTGGCTATAATTGCTCTATAAACTACGTGTCAAGTAAGGCCAATGTTGTTGCAGATGCTTTAAGCCGAAAGACTACTGTTGCAAGTCTAATTATCAAGGATTGGGAGACTTTGGAGGAAATTTGTTCATAGAAGCCAGAAGCTACTGAAACTGGGATTCGGTTTACTAGTTTGCAAATTCAATCGGGATTATTAATACAAATCAGAGAGGCTTAGAAAACTAATCCTCAGATCTTGAAAATCCAAGAAAAAAAAAAGGGGGAGAGTCAGAGTTTAAATTACATGCAGATGGTATCTTCAAATACAGGGACAGGGTATGTGTTCTTGGTGATCCGACTTTGAAGAATGAGATTCTGTTTGAGGCACATAATTCAAGATATACAATTCACCCGGGCAGTACTAAAATGTATAGGGATCTAAAACAACACTTCTGGTGGAACAATATGAAGAGGGAGATTGCTAGATATGTATCCAGGTGTTTGACTTGCCAAAGGGTTAAAGGTAAGCATCAGAGGCCAGTCGGGCTTCTACAACCGTTGTCGATTCCGCAATAGAAATGGGTGCATATAACAATAGATCTTGTTACTGATTTTTCGAGATCTCCGAGAGGATATGATTCTGTTTGGGTTATTGTGGACCGATTGACTAAGGTTTCATATTTTATTCCCGTGAACAAACAGGATAGCCTTGATAAACTAGCTGAGCTCTATGTTGCTAATATTGTGAGACTTCATGGTGTGCCAGTGAGTATAGTGTCAGATAGAGATCCCAGATTTAGATCTCATTTTTGACAGAAGTTGTAAGAGGCCATGGGAACTAAATTGAGCTTCAGTACTGCATACCATCCACAAACTGATGGTCAGTCTGAGAGAACTATCAGGATCTTGGAAGACATGCTTCGGGCATGTGTGTTGGACTTTGGGAAGAATTGGGATAAGTTCTTGCCTTTAGCGGAGTTCACCTACAATAATAGTTACCAATCTACTATAGGTATGGCTCCCTACGAGGCGTTGTATGGTCGTAAATGCAAGTCCTCCATTGTATTGGGAAGAGGTTGGAGAGATGAGAACAGTTGATCCCACTGTGTTACCTGAGATGATTAAGATGGTGGATAATATTCATCTTATTCGCCAGCGTATGCTTACAGCTCAGAGTCATCAAAAGAGTTACGCTGACAAGCACTGTCGGGATCTTGAGTTTGCTTTGGGTGATCAGGTGTTCCTTAAGATTTCTCCTCGAAAGGGATTAATTCGGCACGGTAAGAGTGGGAAACTTAGTCCCAAGTATGTGGGTCCGTTTGAGATCACCGAGAAGGTGGGTCCTTTAGCTTACCTGTTAGATTTACCTCCGAGCTTGTCAAGACTGCACGATGTCTTCCATGTGTCAATGTTAAGGAAATATCATCCAGATCCCTCACATGTACTTGAACCAGAGCCTTTGTAGATTGAGGAAAAGTTAACTTATGAGGAAAAATATATTCGAATTGTGGATCGGAAAGTTCAGGAGCTTTGCAGGAAGAGTATTCCGATGGTAAAGATTTTGTGGAATCATCACGGGTTTGAGAAAGCAACTTGGGAGAGAGAGGACCAGGTTCAGAGTCAGTATCCGAAGTTGTTTGTCGATCAAGTAAGAATTGCATGGACGCAATTGTTTTAAGGGGGAGAGGGTGTAATACCCGAGCCCGGAACATGAAAATTTTATGTTTCTTTTTCTGAAAATTATATTTTTATTAAATTCCTTGATATTTAATTGTTATTCGTTCTTTGTCGCAAAGTGCATTGCATAACGAGAATGTTAGTTAGGAAATGATTTCTAGTCCTCAGTAAATAGTGAAAACTAGTATTTAGTTTTTTAATTTTAGTATTTTAGATGTTGTGGATTAGAAATATAATTGTATTAGTTGTTTTAGTCTTAAAATGCATATAATAAGGTTAGTTGACCAACTTAAGTGAACTTTGATCAAAGCCTTGACTTTTGACTTGTCATCTTTTTAATAAGCATGAAATAACAAAGCAAAACAAACAACAAAGCTGAAAAAAAAAAGGCTTGGCCGAAACCAAGGGGAAAAAGAAAAAAAAAACATTTTCAACTCAAATCTTCACATCTTCGCGAGGGCTTGCACTGGATCGTGTCCGAGGCTTCCAACGTGGTTTTCCTAGCGTCTAGTAGTATCTAAGGTGAGGGATGCATCGTTATTTGCGCATTAGAAAATATGATGTCAAGACTTTAATTTTTTAGAAATTATGTATAGAATGTGGTTTAATTCGTTTTGTTGCTTGAAATATGTTCTATGATGTTAGTAGACTTTACTTTTGTAAGTTTTTAGCAATTTATGTGGTTAAAATTGTTATTGCATTTTAAATGTTGAGTGAATAGTGAAAAACGTGAATAGTAAACCCCCGTCCGAAATTTTGCTCCGAGTTGCGTTCTATTGATGCAGAAAGGTGCTAGACATGCTTAAATGCTAAAATGTGTGGTTTATTTTGTTTGTGTAATGGAAAAACGGAGAAAAATGTCAAGGTTTATGTTGGGATCGTTCCGGTCGAGTTTGGCATTTTCTCGTTTTGCATGAAGGCATTGTCGTAGTATGCCATGGAAGCACTTTTGGTGCAGTTATGACATTGGTTGGGTGATCGGTTGAGGTAGCTGTAGTTCAAATGAGCAAAGGGAAAAATTGGGACTTTGCGAGAATTCTAGGGTAAAGTAGGGTTTTGTGGCTTCTGGGTGTGCCTTATGGTGTCCTAGGATGAGTGGTGAAGTTGATTTCCAAAACTCGTGGCTCGTTTGGAAGTAGTAGCATTTTGAAAGTTAGGGTCGTTGTGTGATTTTGTTGGTTTTTATAGTGTTATGCTTTTAGAATGCTTATTGTTGCTTATTATGCTTGTTAAAGTTGATTATGATTGAAATGTATATCAACTGTTGCTATTGCGTGCAAGAGTAACCTACTTTGTTATTCTCCCACGTGTGGCTCTATCGCTCGATTGTTGCATTGTTTACTGTATTGCATTCATAGAGTCAGGCGCGGGTGTGATGAGTCACTATGGGTAGCCTTGGGTCACCAGGGTTGGTTGTTCTAGCTCTGTGTCCTATTCCCTTTCTTGCTTGGGTTGCCTCCTAGGGAGATTTGGGTTGTAGTATTGATTGGATACTTCTGGGGTATTCCAAACTGAAGTTATAAGGTGGTTGGGCCGGCGCGTCGTCATCAAAATCGTGATTGAAGTTGCTCGTGGAAAGTGAATTGTATCATTTAATTGTGTGGTTATAGATTAAATGCTTATAATGCTTGTATTGACTTGATTAATTGGCTTAGTCTTATTGATCTTGAATGCTTGGGTTGATTGTCCTACTTGGCTATTTGCATTGCACTCTTCTCTCACCTCCGACCTGTGAGACCAAAACCCTCGCTGAGCAATAGTTTTTGCTCATCCCTTTCTATACTATATTTTACAGGAGTAGTAAATGTTGTTCCTATTGAGGTGGTAGAGGAGGGGGAGGAACAAGTGGATGTGTTTCCTTGATAGCACTTTCTTTGCATAACTGGTGGTTGGTTGCCAGACTTTTGTGCGGGCCATGCTTGATGTGTATATTGCTTGGTTGTCGCTCTATTTTGAGGCTTGTAGCCTTGTATGTAGTTTCTATTTTGAGGCCTCTATGGTCTTATGTTGTAAAAGTTGAAAGGTTGTAAAGTTGTAAAGATGTACTCACGTGACTAGTAAAGAACTACATGCTAATGGTTTAACTGCTTAGTGGCATGAGTACTTGTGTAGTATGCATGACATTTTGGTTTGCAAAGTTGGTTAATGAGAAGATGTATGTTTTTAAAAGATAGTTGACTTGTTCAAATGGTTATTGTGGTTTCCGCGTATATTCCATTGAATGTAGGGTTTTCGAATCGTCCACGGTACAGAGGAGACTCCGTCCGTGTGTCGGGTCCGGACTTGGCCTTTTGCGGGGTCGGGTCGGGGTGCGACAATTAATGCAAGATTGAATTGAGTGATTCAATCTTGATTCTCTTGGACGTGTGAAAAGCATTAATACGAGATAGTTATTCCGTTATCGAGTCTGAGTTCTTTTTTCTATTATAGTATAATGAAAATAGTACCTTTATTCTTATGTTTTATGCCTTTGTCGAAAAGTGAGCTAAAGGAGAGAGATTCCCATATAGATGTAAGAAAGGCATGAAGTTGAATCTGAGTAGGACAAAGATAAGTGCCATAATCTTGTCACGAATGTACCTAGACACTTTTATAAATTCTGGACTTTAGTTATCCTTCCTTATCCCTTCTCTCGATCTCTTACATGCTTAGAAGCTCTCTCTACATGCCGCACACTCCTTCCACACGCCAAGTTATCCTTCCTTATACCCAATACGCAGAGTTGTTGATCCACCACCGAGGTCTCATCTATAGTGTATCAAAGTATATGAACTTGACTTTGTTAGTTCATCCACATATAGTCAAGATTCAGGGCACTGGCCACTTAATAGCATAAGGTATATTTGATCCCTGTCTTTGATAGTAACTATTGAGTGATCATATATTAGGAGTCCAGTTCAATGTGTGACGAACATACACACACACACACACACACACTAGTGAGAGAAGTCTGGAAACCCTCTAGTGACCAAGGCGGGTCACCATACATAAGAGATTTTCTCACTAGAAGCTTATCTTGATGAAACGCCCAACTCCATCATCTGATTATGAACAAGATCTGATAACAAGTATCCATGACTTTGACCTTTTGTTGGATTTGGATCCTGGGTCGCCCTAGATGGGTTGACCCGACCCATATGACCCAAGTGTGGGAAGTTGGGTAACTTCCCATCACTGGGTATTTAAGTCCAATACCTTTTATGCCCGGTCATCGTGCAGCTAAGTCACTTACTTGAATCAAGGACCTTTATACAAGCAACACACAAATATAATAGAGAGAATAATGATGAATGTTATTATATTACAATATGTAACCATTTTTTATGAAATGTCACATGCTAGTGGTTTTTAGAGCATACTAATCCCAACAGTCATTACTCAGTAGTTTTGTCTTCCAAGCCATTGTATACATTTCATTTTAGCTGAAGAGAAATCGTTTCTCTTGTTCATGCACAATGTTGTTTTCTCATTTCAATTCATACTCATTGTATGGTGATAATGATGACCATAATAATGGGTAATGATGACCTCATAATGGTATTATTAATCATCAATAGGAGTAATTTAATGCTTGGGTAGCTTTGATTGTCATTTGTTTGCTATATATAGTCTTACATTTTTGGCACTTTGGATCAAATAGTTCATTCGTTCAAGAAAAACAATTACAGCAATTTGCCACTTTAGCTATAGAGAAGTTTAGCCTATTTTTAGTTTGAAAGTTTTCATAGTCAAAAGTCCTCCTATTATAAAAAGTATCGTCGTTGTATCTTAGGAGGCTTGCATTGTTCAACCATTAGTATCTTAACGGAGTGTTAAAACCTTAAGGACATCAAGTGAAACTCAAGCCTCGATCATAAATTCGGTTTGAATAGTTCTTTTACAATTTTGTATTTTGTTTATATTTATAGTATCATATCTTAATATATATAAATATATGTGTGTGTGTGTATATATATATATATATATATATATATATAGAGAGAGAGAGAGAGAGATATATATATATATATATAGAGTTTCATTCTTCTTTTCAATTGTTGCTTGCAAACTTACATATATGTACAAATATTCAATTTACTTTACCGCTTTGTCTCTTCCCTTACCAATCACCAATATAATATTTATGTTATATGTATATGATATAACTAAGAACATCATATTACAGTGCATTATAGAGGCCTACAATTCATCTATTGTAGTTTTCTATTATAGAGGGTTAGAGCTAGCCTCGCCATAAGTTTGAGGCTCATGAAGTTAATGAATAGAAGAAAACAATGATAGTATAATCTAGAAGATAAGAGGGAACTGCTCTTATTCGTGTAGAACTATGAAAATGAGGCTTGGTAGAGATAAGAGGTAAAAATGCAGAGAACGGCTCGGCATTGGGTGCAGACCCATCAATTGGAGCAGATGACTCAGAAAAGGAACATCAGCTGTTGATAAAGTTTCTGCGCTCAAACCTATGCCATTGTCATCCTCAGAAATAAAGAAAGAGCAGAATTCATGAAATATGGTGTAGATGTAGCATGGGGTAAAGAAACTGGTGATATGGATGAACTAATTTTGTTTTCCCAAAACATCATATGGTAAAGATACGAAGGAGTTTGGAGAGTAGTATCCAACATTATTAATAGTTATGTTCAATACCATAACCTAAGGAATAACATTTTCCCTCTACAAAATCTACACTCACTCATCTAGTTAGACAAGGAGAAGAAAACAAGTACGTGAATTAGGATGGAGGGTTTGACAACCTAAAGTTGTATAGGTACAGACCTCTTCAAACTTTTAAAAACTTTTTTGATAGATTCTAGGTCACACAAGAATTAGGAAATTGCATTGAGTTGGTATGTTCAAAGGTAGGGATTTACAATTTTTCTTTCATAAATTTCTCAAATTTTTTCTTTGATTTCATATATTAGTCTTGGATTAATCATTCGATACATTTTGCCGACTCGAAAATGATAAAAATTTATGTGGCAAATCAAGATCCTTTTTTGTTTTCCTTTCTTTTTTCACTACTTTCTTGGCTGATTGGTTTTGATTTTGTAATACCTTGCATTTTATGTAGCTAGGTTTAGAATAAAAATTGTTCTTATACTTTAGTTTTAGGAAGTTATTGATTGTTTTTATCATTTGGAGGAAGTTTTGCAAATTAAGGTGGTTTAAATTGTAAAATTCCATAGTTACTTTACTAGTAACTACTATAGCTTTCTAAAGATCAGGTCATAACACTACACATTTGGAGAATTTCATTGATATATAGAATAATTGCAAAATGTTTGAGGTATTGTCTTAAATAGAAAAAATAGTATTTTGTGCTTAAATTCTAAGATTATTTCTTGAGTTTTAATTCGGGCAAATCTCACAAATGGTTCCCATTGTTTATGTTTTGTCTCATTTTAGTCCTTATTGTTTCAAAAGTAACGCGATTGATCTCTATTGTTTACATTTTTCTCATTTTAGTCCCTATTATTTCAAAAGTCATGTGGTAGATTCTTATTGTTTAAAAATATCACTATCAGTCCCTTAATTTGTTTACAGATATATCAGTATTAGTCTCTATTTTTTACAAATGTATCACTATTAGTCCCTGGAATAATTGAGACTAAAATGGAACAAAATGTTAAAAATTGGGACTAATAGTGATACATTTGTAAACAATGGGGGCACCCGCGTGATTTTTCAAATAATATGGACTAAAATGAGATAAAATATAAACAATGAGGACTAATAGTGATACATTTATAAATAATGGGGACCAATTGCATGACTTTTGAAACAATAGGAACTAAAATGAGACTAAATGTAAACAACGGGGACCATTTGTGAGATTTGCCCTTTTAATTCAAAATTTGGTTTAGAAATCTATGTTCGAAGTGTGCTACTGCTTGGACTAGAATGAAGTTGCATTACCTCCTCCATTTGAACCCCTCTTTTATTGTTATTGTCGTGTCATTATTCTATTCTAAAGTTCAACACCTTCTTTGTAATATGTTGTTAACGCTGAAGTACTTGTTAACTCTGAAAACCGAAGAAAATTTGGTTCTCTTGGTCAAATTTGAATTATTGCCTTTTATTACTTTGATACCTATGTCATTACTGATTGTTTTGAATCATGGTGTTGTTAATTATCTTTTGTGAATTCATGTTCAATGTCAAATTTCATCTCTATTACAACTTAAATCACGTGTCAGTTTGGATATTACCCCTTGTTCATAAAGATTAAACCTTGTTTTCATTTAGCCGTAGACTAAGACTATTAATGTTTTCACCATAGATTTTCCTTTCAGTTATTCATTAAAAAGTTGTCATGCTTCGTTTTCTAGCTTTCATGTAACTAATACCAAATCCACCTTTGCAAGTAAATGACCACAAAAGGGTAAACTATCTTTGATTTTCATAATGTTAAAATTCGAGTTCCACTCCTAAGAGTAAACCTTATTCATTATTTTAACGTTAGTCATCTTTAATGTAATCATATTCTAATTTAATTTTTCTGGATCTTCAGTTTCTTTTGAAGGGATATTGAGTTATTTGAAGCAGAACAAAATTAACTATAGTTTCATCGACGTGTACATTTTCATGGTCAGGTTCTTGCTATGAGTAAATTATGAAAAATTCTAACTTAGTGATACTATTTCTTGTTCGAATTATCTTATGAGATAGACTATAGAAATAGATCATAGATTCATCAAGAATATTTGACAAATATTTATTCTTGGTTGTGCTTTTGTAGTTCAGAACAATCTTCCTATTGCTGAGGCAAACATTAGCTAAAGTGTCCATCCCCACAATATAACTCGTCGTAACTATTGTTTTAATAGCATGATGGTGTTCTAGTACCCTAACTGTATGACTAGATTTTTAAAGGTCCATGTACAACTTGATTGAAATAAACGAAGAAGATAATAGATCTAGATGCAACAGATGTTCTAGATGTTGGAATAAATATTACTCGTCAAGTTATTTGCTTCAATAATGAAACACTTCTCTATAGACACATTGAACCTAATTTGTTATTTTACAATCATAGGGGTGGCTTTAAAGTCACATTATAAGTAAGACTCCTCTTAATTATTAAGTTTTTATTGTAGGTGTATATGCTTCAATTATGAAAGTAGCAAGACTTTGTTATTTGAATTCACAAGGCATATAGGTAGTTTTGTTGTCTTGAGTATCTAGTTTTGTACAATTTTTTGTTTTTTTTTGGCTATTACCATTGTCATTAGCTGTTTGACTTCCAACAAGTAGAAACTTGAGAAAACTAAACTTGATGACTTGAGATGCATTCTGATTCTACGTACTTTTGTAAAAGATGTGAAGGTTGTATTTTCAAAATGGCTTCTCCTATTAATTTTGGCGTACTTACTAGTTATCTTTTATCCTAAGAATTAAAGTTTTATACATGTTGGCAGTTATTGATGTAACAACTACTATCAAGGAGGATATATTTTTGGAGATAAGAGTACCCTTATCTAGTTTTCTTGTCGTTGCATATGTAAAATACTAGACCTATACGTTCTTTCATTTCATTGGTTGTTGTGTTAGGAATAATGTCTAAAAATTAATAAATTATATTTTTAAAATTATGAATAATATGTTATTTAATTTATTAATTCATTTAATATATGCAGTTTATTTATTTATTATAAATGTTTTGATTAAATAAATAAAATTCTTAGAATACTATTTATAGATTCTATCCTTAGAAGTAAGGATATGAGTGATGAAATCTATAATCATAAATATATTCTAAAAATTATCTCCGATCATAGGATAAATTAATTAGGCGTTAGTTTATCCGGATAGGTCAGATTACAGTCTACTAACCAAATTATATGAGATATCAGTTTGGGAGATTTGTCTCATATCGTTGTAGTAGATGTATAAGTACTTATTGTGAATAAGTAACTGGACTTGACCACCGATACAACGAATTACATAAAATGTCAATAATTCATTGTATCATGTAATTATGCAATTAATCCTCAGACCTGAGACACTACGATTATCTCATGATTAGGAATGTCATGATTTGCTAGTGCAAATAAGCTAGTCCTAATCATGGATCAGACAATGTATTCAGTAGTTGTGATTTATTCCGTCATGCAGAAATGTATATGTAGATATGGAAACTGTCAATTGGGTGTCCTATGCAATCTGATTAATTGAGTGACTTGAAATCCTTGGCCAAGGTGGAATAGTGGAAGTCGTTTCACGAATTGTTCATTAGTCACTAATTAATTGGGTTTTGGCATATGGTCGAATAAGAGAGTTTGATGATCCAATCCATGACTCTGGCTCGATCGAGATAATTGAGACAGTAGGATTTGATTGCATATAAATTACTAATTGGGTTCGCATGCTTGCATTTCATCTTTAATTGGGTAATCACGATACACTGCTAGATGTCACTCACGATTTGCGAATTAATTAGAAGAGTTCTAATTTAATTAATTAGTTTAATTAATTATTCACTGCCGATTAATTATGAACCCGAGAGGTCACACACAAATAGAATTTGCAGATTAATTGGATTAGAGAAAAGATTAAATTAATTTTAGAATTGTTCTAAATATTAATTTAATCGGGCTCGTAGTAATTAGATAGTAATCTGATTATAATGTAGCCCAAGACTGGTTATTTTAGTCCAGTCCACATATGGCCCTAGGTCATAATGTGTTTCCTATATATTATTGTATTCTGACAGAATAGAGCTAGCACACTTTTCATAGTCAGAAAAATATATAGGATTTCTCTAGAAACCTAGTGGGGGTGAAATTCAGTTAACAAGTGCAGATTTTGTGTGGATCAATCTTGGAGGCTTCACACGTGGGGAGCTTGATTCAGAGTCTACATCAATCTGCGCTTCAAGAGGTAATCCTAAACTGTTAGCAGATTTAATTTAATTAGATTAAATTATTTTCTAATTTAAATCTGCGTAATTAAACATGAACGGATACATAATTATTTTTCGCTGCATAATTATTAATTTTAATATCATGTATATTTCCCAACATGTTGGCTATATAATAATTTTTTTATTGTTTACTTATGCAGAGACAAACTTAAAATCTAAATAATTATTGATGAAGATATGAGAGGTGAATTAGATATTGAGCTAAATCATACATTTGTTGTCGTTGTGAAGTTATTTCTTGGTCAATTATCAGTGTTTTATTTGATTTCTCTCTATTCATGGTGTGGAAGAAGGTTCCTAAAATAAGAAAGGACTAAGTGGAACATGCAAAAGATAAAAAGTCACTTTTAGTTAAAAAAACAAAGCAAGTTGTTAGCCAAGGTGACAAGATAGATTGTAGATAATTTCATAGAGAGTTTTCCTAACGAGCCTCTAGAGACCAAATATTGTAGTTTGCATAATGAGGCATGGCCAATCTAGTCATCCATAAGTGAAGAGAAGGTGAGTCTAACAAGGAGGTGATTTATACAATAGTATGTCAGTGAGATAGAAGATACAAACTAACAAGCTCAAAGAGTCACCCAACTTTACAACTTATCCCAAGGATTTGTCTTGTCTGAGGGTCTTGTACACAGTAACCAAAGATAGAGAAAGTGAATTTTAGACAAGTTCAATAATTGAGACCAACATGAATGAGGCTAAGTGTAAGTTTAAGGACAAAGTAAGTATTTGAAAATGAAGCATGAGATATAGAGACATATCTGTTAGTCCAAATAAACCTAAGAAGGGGTGAATTAGGCTAATAGAAGCAAATCACTACTTTAAAAATTATAAAATTCAACTACAATAATCACTTAGGCAATTTATCAAACACTTTGTGTGTAACACATATACTAGTGAGAATTGTGCAATAAATCAAGCACAAGATATGCAATATATGTGAAAGTAAAGAAAGTAGGGTTAGAGAGATCAAACATAAGAGTTTTTAGGTGGTTCGTTAATTTACATCCACCACCTAAGGTATTCTCCCCTTAGGGTTTCTCCAAACTCCTTTATGATACTTCTTCAAATGTTGGTGTAGCATAAACCAACTTTACAACCTTCTCTTGAGTCCACAAGAGAAACACAAGCTTCTTCTAATGTAAGTGAAGCTAATAACTTAGTATAACAATTTCTTGAGTCCATAAGAGATCAACCAAAGCCTCTTAAAATGTAGGTGAGACTTCAAACCTACTCACTATTCCCTTTGAATCCATAAAGGATTTTTCCAGACTCTTCTCTTTTAGAAGAATTCAGTTAATCCTATTCTAGAGCCCCAAGAATGTTTACAATACAATGAATTGAGTGTTTGAATGATAATACAGTAAAGAACAATCAAAACTCCTCAATGAGTAGATAATACAATTGAAATCTCTTGAATGCTCAATAGATTTGCAAATTTAAGCTCAAGCTTGGTTTGATTTGATAAAGATATGAAATTTGAAGCTTAGAGATGTTAGAAATATGTTGTTTGATGAAAAGGGTTGGTTTGGAATTTATAAAAACTATTGCAATGTTAAAAAAATGCTAGTTTTTCAAATCATCGCGATCTGGTCGAATCACTCGTCCGGATGATTTGTCCGGATACATACTTCCATGGATCTAGACGAGTGACTTGTCTAGATGAACAATGCCAAATAATGACAGTTTTTCTATTTTGCAAAATTTCACCCGAAATCCAATTTTTCGAATGTAAAATGTTTAGGCACTTAAAAAATACTTATTCTAAAGTGTTTTCAACATTTTTAACACTTCAAAACATTTTTTAAAATCTTGTGGAAAGATTAAAACCAATTTTTGAATTCAATAGTTTAAAACAATTTTCAACCGAAAATTCAATCTTTTGAAGATAAAATGTTTAATCTATTAAAAACATTTCTTCAAAAGATATTCCAACCCATTTAATATTTTGAAATCTTTTCAAAACTCTTGAAGAAATATTTAAATACATTTTTGAAGATTATCAAAAACTTGAACCACAAAAATGCATACCTAAAGCAAACGACATTTTTAAGCCGCTACTGTTTATGTCGCCATGTCTCCATCCTTATGACACTACTTCATCTTCATGTCTTCAAGATCTTCATATTTTTTGTTCTTCGAGACTTCATATGCTTGTAGTGATGTTGATGATTGAGGACGACAAAATTTGGTATCTTCTTGATCTTTCAAGCTCCTTTAGGTCAATCACATTTCTCCTTTCAAACAAGATCCACTTCCTCTCTAAAACATCAAATGGTCACGAGATATTTTGGCTCATAATGATATTAGTATAAGATTATCCACACAAGAAAAAATATTCAAACTTATTTAATGCACAAGCCAACAATTGTGTGATTAAGTATATAAACATATTGACACAACCACACTTGATAAGTCAAGTTGATCATACTTGCATTTTTCATTAGATTAATACAATTTTTTTCTCTATATAAGTCATTCATCCAATCAATATATGACTCAAAGAAAATATGTACCATTTATCTACAAGAGTCATAAGTGTGAATTTAGCAATACACACATTAGATCAACCACACTTGACATAACCAAATAGCCATATTTGTTATTATCAAAATCATACATTGGGCCTAACGCCAACAATATCCTATATGAATTTTAGAGATAGATGTACCATCAACAATATAAATAAAAGATACATAGGAGGTGGCGACTTTATTGGTTAGACTATGTATATTAGACACCATATGGTTTGAACAAGTAGAAACAAAAAACCAAAAGAGTTGTAAAATGCAGTAGAGAGAGTAGTGGAAGGGTGATGTCTAGACTGGGCTAAAATCTATTTAAGGATATCATAAAATTTGGTAACTAATATAGATAAGAAAGATAGATTGAGGGTAGGAGTGGGATATCCCTCTATAATGGTGACCATGGCAAAATATGATGAACTACTGGTATATTCTAAGCCTTGATGAAACCGCCATTTATCTGATTTTCATGAGAATTTCTGTTGGGATTACAAGGATACTCATATTGACAATGACTAGAACCAGTTTTCTTGTAGAAAGTGCAGGTCCGAGTAGGACAATTCAAAAGATAATAACCAGAGACAAAACTTGCACTCAAAGGCTTGATTTTTCTATGAGGCATGGTGAAGTCTTGGAAGCACAACATCAGAAGATCAAGGTTTTTGAGAATGAAATCAAGAACTTCTTGCTTGAGTATAGGAAAATGACTATGATGAAGTAGAGAGGCACAAATACTCTCAAATCATCATGAAGAGCCATGAGAATTGGACTAGGCATTCACAATCTCTTCAAGCAACAAGCTTGTCTACATATTTGTCATATTCCCAAATAGGCTCGAAGGTTGTAAGTTGATGCCAGACTGTATACATATGTGACAAGAAGTTGTCGATAGATTGACTAGCTAGTTTCTTGGTGTATGCAATGAAGAGCAGTAGCTTCTTGACTTTGGTGAACGTCACCAAATATTAAGTGGTCAACGCCTGGGGTAGAATTGCAGCTAGTGTAACCTAAAAAGACCATTTGCAAGGCCTAACAAGATGCTACTAGTGTTAGATTATGGCTGAATTGTTTGAAAGAGGTAAAGGATGTTGGTTTTAGGGGGTGGCTAGTGATGGTGGGATGAGATAGAAAATGGAGATAGTGTTGGAATGAGATGAAATATGGTAATGGTAGGGAACATGATTGCTAGGATAGTATAGACTGATGGTAGCATTCGGGGAAAAAAACGATAAGAACAAGTGGCAGATGATTGTTGGTTAGGCACTGGCGGGAAAGCTAGGATTGAGAGGACGAAATGAGAGGAACAAAAGAAATTAAAAAGGAAAAGGCAAAGTCAAAATTAAATTTAAAAATAAAGAAAAAAAATAAATCTATTGAGTCTCTTAACTTCAACTATTTATGATCTAACCCTATTCTGTTAGATTTTTTATAACTATATATAATAAATCTGTACCATCCTAAAAAATTAAAATGGTCCTTTAAGAATTAAAAATAGTTCGATGGTCAAAACAAGACTGACAAAATAGTTGAATGGTCTCTGAAATAATTGACCTAAATCTATATGCATTTTATATAATCCATACTCGAATTGTACTTTGTCTAAGGGGCATTGTTTAGCCTTAGTTTGAGAAGGATGTTACAAACTATTGAATTTGTTTGAAGATTCAAATAACATACTAACTTTTTTTTTTCATTTCAAAATGCTCATTAACTATTTTTATTTCGCTTTTCCTATTCCATTACTTTTTTTGGTTAGTTTTAACAAATTTTCATTTTTAGATAGGCAAAATTGTCATATGATGCATCATTTCTACTATATGAAATAGGGTAAGCTACGCTAAGGTCAATAAAATATTATTGTAATTTCAAATTGGCCATTGAACAAATTCCTTTGTTTCATTTTACCTTTTTTGTCAATTTTTACCAATTAGGTTTCAAGAACTTTCATTTATATTTAGGAAAATTTGTTATTTGTCACAACATTTTAAAGGGCATCGAAAGTTCTAACTAAATACATACTAGCAATATTTCTTGCGATTCGTTCATGTTGCATTGACTAAGAGAAGAAATGAACACATGACAACTTTGCAATTAAATGACACTTTGGCTCTGTTTGGCTTAGCTTTTAGACAATTAAAAGCATTTTTTATGAGTTTAGAAGTTGAAACTAACCTGTTTGGCCCATTTTTAAAAGTGATTTTTGGTAAAAGTTAAATGACACATGACAACTTTGCAATTAAATGATACTTTGGCTCTGTTTGGCTTAGCTTTTAGACAATCAAAAGCATTTTTTATGAGTTTAGAAGTTGAAACTAACCTGTTTGGCCCATTTTTAAAAGTGATTTTTGGTAAAAGTTAAAGTGAAAAAAGTTAAAAAACAAGAAGCTCTAAATTGAAGGTTTTCAAAAAAGGTTTTTGCGAAACTATTTTTACATATTGTGATAAGCTGTTTTTTTTTCTTTCTCAAATATACCCTTCCATATTTTTAAAAATCCAATATCGCCCTCAAAATTTTTAAAAGCCTAACATTACCTAATATAGACAAATAGTCAATGACTTTTGTTTAACAACACTTCTACCCAAAACTCTACTATTAAAAATTATACAGTTTGAAAGCTAAAATTTCACAACTAAGCCAACTAAAGCCTTTATCATTAAATTTATGAGTTCAAGTCAGTAAAAAATGTTAACATCACTGTGTGTTTACATGGAGAAATTTGAATTGATGTAAGATATGTAAAAAAATTCGTAGAGGAACTAATAATGTTGTCACTAAAATTAACGCATAGAGCAAATCATGTAAGAAAATACAGAACTTCAAGTGGTGATAGAATATGTATGGAAAGCCCAATATGGATTACTTGAAAGGCCAATAACAATAAAATGACCATATCTTGAGCATGGTATTTTTTTTTTTAAAGAATGTTTTTTTATTAAACTCAAACTAATCCATGTTATACAGATTAGTCAAGCACCAAATGACAAGAAAATCACATAAAACGAGTATCCTTAGGTCCAAAACAAAAGAGACATGGAGTATGACATGGGCAAAATTAATAAGGAATGTGGACCAACAGTTGTTGACATTTGTCATGTCTCTCCACCACAAATCTGACCCCGTAAAATAAAGTCTTCAGGGCTTAGCTAATCCTGACCCAACCTGGAGTCGTCTACTTCGCTGACAGCAAAGATGGCATGGCTAAGCCAAAAATGTCCAATCACCATTAACAAAAAACAAAGGCACATGGCATCAACCCATGTTAACACAATAATTCTTCACCTACCTTGGAAATGATGAATTTTTCTTTCTATAAATACGCCAAATTTTTTCATTACAAAGATAAACAATTTCAATACTAAAATTTTTATTCTCCTTTAGCAATCTTATTTTGATTATATCAAGGTTACTGATTTAAGCGTTGGAGCTATCTCTCAGGTTATGGCCTACGCATTTCTACTTGTGCAAGTATTACATGAGCTAAATGAGCTTGTAATTTTTTACCATAATAGTTTGACATTGTTCATAAGAAACCGAGAAAATAGAGGATTTTGAATACTATTTAGATTGAGCACCAATGATTTCATATCCCATAAGAATATTCTAACTTTTATCTGGAGAAAACTTCTTAATATTTTATTCAAAACGAATCGCTTTCTAGATGATCCTTCTAGAAGGGGGTGATTCTAACAATCTTTCTAGTTACTTCGTTCTCTAAGATTTTCTATAGGAAAAAATTACTTGTGGGCCAGATGATAGTATTCTACCTAAATAGTAGACACAGGCTAGGAATGGCGAATCTATTTATGACAAAAAGATTCATTTTGTAAGTTTGTTAATTTGATAAATGCATTGCTTGCGAAGTATGCAAGATTATACACGAAATATCATTTTTTGGCTCTGAAAAATTGGTTCATAAGAGTCGTTGCACTAGATGCTAAAGCATGGGTGTCAAAAACTAGAATGAAAAAAAGGGAATATGAGCGCCTTGGAATGAAGGACAATTCCGAGTCTACTTAGAATTGGAATCTCACTATGTACACAATTGTATACTCTAGAAGCCATAACCAACCAGGTGTGGGATCTCCTCAAAACAATGTAGATGATGTGGAGATAAATCATCCATAACATACTAGGGGCACAAGACCCAACCACCTTACTTAGCTAACTGATGCCAATCACCAAGCATTCTTTCGAATTCCGGAACGACATTTGGTGGCCTTCTTAAAGACTATGGAGAAGGCAATGATGGATTATTATCAGGGTCAGCCTGGGTATGTTCCCTCTAGCTCTGAAGAGCCAGCTCCTGAACCACTGTGTATATAGGAAAATGATCAAGCATCTTCTGGAGTTGCTCCTCGCCTGCGACCCAGAAATGACCTAGGTGTTAAAAATAAACCCTAATGCTACATATTTGGATGACATATATTGGGGCATTTTGACATTTACTTATGGCATTAGTCTTTATATGTTCGTTTACATATTGACATAATTAGGACATTCATATTCTCCTTCTTTATGTGTATGAATAAGTCACTAGTATTTTCATTAGAGGAATGTATTCTAAAAGCGTTTAGAATATGTTGGCGCATTTCTTTAATATGATAAACACTTAAAGTGTTCATAGTCCTTAGATTATTTGATCGAGACTTCAATAATCTATTACGGACTATCACATGTATTGTTACATTTTGATTAACATAGGGATGTTAATATTAAAGGATAGTGAGCCACGTGCCATAACAGCATAGGGATGCGACTAACAAACATGTAGGTGACTATTAGTTCAACAGTTCACTGAATGTGACGTGAATAACAAATTACATGACTTTGGATTAATAATTTGTTATTCGTTGCGATTGTGCATGTAATCCTTAGACTTGAGATATTACGGTTGTCATATCTATTGGGGTTTGATTTAAGCGTTTGGATAATGTTTATTTCGATAAACGAGATGAGATACGCCATCTCGCAGTTTCATTCGTCTGGTATAGTGATTGATAGGTAGTGGTTAAGATAAGATCCATTAACCTCCGGCATAAGGCGATGTCCTATGCGATCTAAGATTGGTTGTTTAATGAGAAAATCCTTGGCCAAGGTATGAATGATGGAGAAAGGATTTTTCATGTGTCATCTCTCATTAGACCAATTAGATCTATGCATAGTATCGAGTTTTTGAACTTAATCGAATCATGGTTCTTGGTCGACGGGACAATTAATGGAAGGATTGAATTGCACAGTAATCGGTGACTATAAATAGGTTCATTACTTGATTACTTCATTACCTTATAAATTGTCTTGATATGTTGCTAGACGTCACTCAAGACCTTAAGGGTGTTTCAAGAATTAAAGGAGAAATTCTTGAAACAAATCAAGAACCTGATTGACATTAAAGGTGTTTAATGTTTCCTTAGTGCTATTTGGCTATGAACCTAGAAAGTCACACCATATTATCAAGGAGATTAAGTCTTGCTTGGACTTGAATTATCTTCTCTAATAAATTATTAAGGAGTTAATAATTGTAGTCTCAACAATTAAAAGTTAATTATAAGATTGGCAAAGTTTTGGGTGCTTAGTCTAAATAGGTAAAATATGATTTCTTCCTATTGGTTGCCAACATGTTGATGTGGCAAAGTATTAGCCAATAAATACAAAGCACCAAGATTAAAATTTTAGCCATCCATCTTGTAATCCAAGGGTTGAAATTGGTCAACAATTGTAGGCTTTATTTAAGAGTTAAATAATAGCAACTTGTCTTGTGAAGACAATTTGCAAAACAAATGCATTTGTATGTGTAGTCTTTTTTGGGTATGCCATGCAAAAGAAGACAAAGTTATATCTTCAAAGTCTTGTGTTTTGCATGAATGAAGGAAAAGAGAAAAAAACAAGAAAAAGTCTTGTCTCTTGGTCTTGTGTCTTCTCGGTCAAGGCAAAGAAAATGAAGACAAAGACTCTTGTTTTTTCTCATGCATATACACGACCAAAGAGATTTAGAGAAGGCTTAATGAAGTCTTCTTCTATTCAGAAAATTCAGCAACACATACATACACCATAGATGGTTATAAGAACACAAATGTTTGTTCTTCATTTTGCTTTGTCATGTTGGATTAAATTGAGACTAAGAAAGATATCTAAACTAAGTGTAGTTTTAAATAATCTTTCAAGATAAGAGAAGTATTATTATTCATGAATCTTCCAAGGAGTTTGCTAGCACTACAACTCAAGGAGGAGGAAAGGCTTCTTCAAATTGTTAGGTGGACAATCTAAGACTTCTACACTTGTGGAAGGTTCAAGGAGTTCTCAAAGCTTCACTAAATGATTCCAACCTTTGGTCTTCAAGAGGTATTCTTCTCTTCTTGTATTACCTTTGGTTTGAAATGTATATTGCATAAATATCAAGTATTGGGATTGACTACACATAAGAATGTCATATATGCTATAAAAAATTGTATTTCATGCTATCTTCCGTTGCAAAAGTTTTATTCTATATGTGCAATCCCGGATATTGCTCCTTAAATTGGTATCAGAGCCATGATTTGATATTCATGCAATTACATGTATGTTTGCATTTAGTCTCGTGAGTCTTGAGCACTAAAAAGAACTTGGAAAGAGTTTCATAGTCTATGCATGTTTGATGTTTAGATTTGTTAAGCAAATATTCTGCGCACTGAAATTGCAACATTGATTTGACATAGTAAAACTTGTTGTTTGGGGCTGATTTTTAGACACGTTATGATATAGAGATATTATAACATTTTATCCTCTAATATACATCTCCTAATTTCGTGGCTAAGGGTTTCAAATAAATCAATTACAGTGAGTTACTGATTCTCGCGCTTTTCTGGACAGACTGCGCAGTGTCTGTTCCGAGGGGTATAACTCGGTCAATTTAAATCTGAATTACGTTCTGTTTGATTCTAAAACTATCTACACTCGAAGAGCTACGTCCCTGCAAAATTTTAGAATTTTTGAAAGACTATAAATAGGTGAAACGAATCAAAACATTTGATACATGTGCAGCAGATTTGTAATAGTAAAATTACAAGTTGAAAGCCATGACTAATTAATTGGATTTTGGTAAAGCCCAAAGGGCCCAAATATTCATGGGCTTAAATCTGATAGGATTAGATGAATTTTTCTTGGAGAAGATTAATTCAAGCCTAGGAACTCAAATTGGACCACGAAATGGACTAAGAATTTGCTTGGGCCTTATTCAACAAGTAGAGTTCTTTTATTTAACATTAGATGTTAAAAGCTCAAGATATGAAACTTATTGCAACCATGTCTTTAATTTCTTTTATGGATGTGATTCATAATTATATTATTTATATCTTGGCATGATGGATGGATCATGGACTTACAGATGAATGGTTGAATGGTCGTAAATTCATTTGATGCCTTTGTAGTTATATTCTTTCATTCATTTGATTTGTAATTGAGACATAAGTCTCATATTTACATATATTGCAAGAGAGCAAATTGTAGTGAGACATGTGATGTAATTATTCTGCAAATCAAGCTTGCAAAGGAGTTCAAGATCAATCAAGGAGTTGATGGACTTGGAAGTGTTGAAGAGTTCAAGGTGCCAAGACCCTTTGAAGACATGAGATGTACTTGCTTAGGTTTTGTGATTGATCAAATTTATATGGCTCAAATTTGATCAACCACTAAGTCCATGATCCACCATATTTATATTATTACATATATGTTTATTTAGTTATTTTGTATGAGATGCATACTAAATGGACTAATGTGCAAAGTAAGACCTAAATAAATTCAAATCTTCATACGTGCAAACATATTAGATTGTAAAGCGGTAAAAGTGTTTATCGTTGCCCTCCACTATTTTAGGTTATATTTGCTTGATTAGGTATGTCTTGGCTAACCCAAAGGTAGGAAGACAAATTCCATGAAAGTATTATATTTACCTAGCAAACATAATAATGTTGTGTTGTTCCAATATCACAAAGCCAATAACGCACCAAAGCTATGGTCCAGGATTTAAATTGTCACAACACTGTGACGGTGGGTGTAATCTAACTAGATCACGTTTCCAATAATGCACCAAAGCTGAGGTTATGATGATTTAGGGGCAAAATAACCATATCCTATATAGTAATATAGATAGTAATCGTTGCTAACTCTTTGTATGTATATTCCAATAATGTACCAAAACTGAGGGGTATTCATATTAAAGAGAACCATGGTCATCTACTAATGAGTCTATTAATTAGATTCACAATTTCATTTAGGAGTGTGGGATTCGATAAAAATTAGTGGGAGGTATCATTTAATTAAAGGCCAAATTAAATGTTTTAACAAGTTTTATGTCAACTTGCGATCTTATTTTCTACATACGTTTACGGCTACAACAATGAACCCGTTTTTAATTAACTAGACTATATATCGCGTAACCGGATCAAACTTTTTGAATTAATGATTTTGTCTAAGAATGGTTCTTAGAAACTTAATCAAGTCGTAGAATTAAATGTCCCGTTATTTTTCATCTTGATAATGTATCAAAACGAAAAATTGTAGTACTTATGGTTGATAAGTAAAACAAGTTAAATATGCTAAGGAGTTGTATTCTTTCATAGTTTGCATATGGGAATGTAAGAGGTAAAGAATATGATTCTAAACTAGCAAATGGTTGTATGGTAAGCATATTTAATAGCATGATATTAGATATAAATGGAATTCATTCTCGTAATTGTATTTCCTTTTTGGTTAGTGGTAATGCAAAGAAGAAAGACAAAGAAAGATGATTTCAATTAGGTAGTGGGAGCATGTCTAAAAAGAAAATTAAGAATTGTATAGGCACGTGTGAAAGGTGTTTTCATAGCCTAGAAACCGGACATTAAAAAGAGGTTTTAATCCAAAGTATCTTTATAGCTTGAATGTCAAGGTTGTAAAACTACTATGAATTATAAATCTTCTTTTTATTATGATTGGTACTACTTAGTGTTTTTTATTCTAATGAAACATTAGTAAATGTGTTCATGGATAGAATTTTAATCACAATAGTGCGCTTTTGGAAGCGTTAAATATTTTTCAGTGTTAGCAAATGAAACAAAGGTTGTTGCGTTAGCTAAAGACAATTTGTTTGGATACCTTCTGGACATATTTTGTATTTTAAGGATTATACCTAAATGATATTAGGAATAAAATGTATATTCCTAAAGCTTGTAAAATCGCATGATGGTGTAGTCTTTATTATCTTGATATGGACAAAATAATGTATTGCAAACATATTGTCAACCGTTATAACCATCCACCAAATTTTAAAAGATTGCTCAAATAATCCAAATTAATTGTAGTTTCTACATGATTAGGTTTTTCTAATAATAAGATGATGATTAGATTGGTTTGATCAACTTATACATCTTATTTATTGGAATGTTAACCAAGTCATCCTTTGTTTGATAAAGGATTAAAACTACTAGGCTATTTAGATTAGTACATGTTGATGTATTTTAGAGTTATTTGTGAATAGGCTCGTATAGGAAAATGTATTAATGTTTTATGATTAGATCATGAAGGTAAAATACTTCAGTACTATTTTGTTTGAGTATCCCAAATTTTGATATAATATCGAAATTAACAATGCCCAGAGTACCACAATTAAATGGGGTTTTCTTAGTGAAGAAACCGTGTTTTGTTAGACATAGTTCATTTATTGATTAGTTTGACTAATCATTATATTTATTTGTGGGTCATGCTTTCCTCAATTTAATTTTATGTTGAATAGTAAATTCCTACTATTGCTAGAACTTTATATTTGATATAAGTTGGACAACAACCAAAGATTAAATGTGTTAATTTTGATTTCTCCTACTTTTATTAAAAAGTTTTTAAAGGACTAGTGGAAGTTTTTGTTAAATGTAATTTTATAGTATATCCTAGTTTTGTAAGATATAATTTCTATTTAATGATCAATGTCTATTGATCTATTTTATTGTAATCTTTCTTGAAGAAAAGGTTTTGTTCAAGAAAATGTTACTTTCTAATAAAATAGAAATTGAAGAAGTATCCTCTAAAACTATAAAATCATCTAGACCAAAGTAATGAATCTATTCAATAAGGTCTGGAATATGTGATCACACAATATTTTTTTAAATCTAGTAGTGTATCTCATCCTTAAAAGGAATATATATGGATATCTTTTTGGAATACACGAAAGTTGTTTGTGTATTTGAGATAATGATCAATTAGTTAATCCTACAATTTACAAAGAAACGATATATGTGATATCAACTCCAAGAAACTATATAATGTAAAGCATATTGATTAGACTCTATATACTTTAACTTAATCTGGATATTGATTTCCGAGATAAATGTTGAAGTTAATGAAAAAGGTAATGACCTTTTATAGTTATATTGGTTTCTGAAAGATATCATCAAAGCCAAAGGGTTGACTACGATGAAGTCTTTTTACCAATTATTGTGCTTTAGTCTCTTTGTATTATGCTAGTCATTATAGGACATTATATTACTATATTGATGATTCAGATCTATGGATATGAGTAATATGTGCATACTTAATAAATCCACTTGTGGATTTTTAAGTGAATTTCTTGGAATTGTTTTGTCCAATTCAAATGAGATTAAAGAGTTAGATTTCATTTAGAATATAGATGAACCTTATGATTGCAGAAGAATAGTAGGAGGGCATCCATTTCTTCTATAGCTGCAATAATGATGACTTGGATATCATGGATGATGATATGTGTGTTATGATATTAATTAAAGTCTAGTCATATTAAATGCCCTCCATATGGAACATGTCATTCGTATCTTATGAATTCATTGATATGGTGATAATACGAAGAGATTACTCGATATATTCATTAGATTGTACATTGAGTATTTTTGAAGGTGTTGAAGAAACTCTAGATGCATAGCAAATTTATGTTCAAGTTATAGTAACTTCATATTTGCTATACTATGTACAAAGCTTGATATTGCGCAAACTGTAAAGTGTTACGAGTAGATATTAATCCAATCCAGGTTTGGGAATGTTGGATAGAATTGAAGTATATTCTTAAGTACTCAGGAAGCACTAAAGATATATTTTAGTTCACAGAAAGGAGCAAATTTCGTAGTGACGGATTTACTAGTTCAGATTCTTAATCTGAATCTTATAATAAAATGTCTATGTTAGGGTTCACGTTTATTTGTAGTGGGAGCTCAGTAAGTTAGAAAGGTTTTGAGAAAACTGAAGATTCCATTACATAACTCATGTCTTTTGTGTTATGTAATATTACGAAAGAAGTTGTTTGGATCAAGGAAATCATACAAGTTGATTATAGTTCCTATCGTTAAGTTGTGATGCTTTAGTGTTACGACTATACGGAGCTACTACACAAGCTTGTGGAACCCAGGTCTCACTGTATGTCCAAACATTTGGAAAGGTGTTTTCATCTTCATGCGTTGTATCTGTAGCCAATAATCATATTGAGATATGTCTTTGTAGAAAACGGCCACATCTCTTGATGTAGCTGACCCATTAACCGTAGGGATGAACCTATCACAGCTAGGTCCTCGTTTTGAGAAGATGGATATTCGATACCATTATATGTTGTACTAATACTATGTGACATAGCATTAGTGTAAGTGGGAGATTGTTAGAAATATGTCATAATGCTACATATTTAGATGCCATATATTGGGGCATTTTGATATTTACTTATGGCATTAGTCTTTATATGTTCGTTTACATATTGACATAATTAGGACATTCATATTCTCATTCTTTACGTGTATGAATGAGTCCCTAGTATTTTCATTAGAGGAATGTATTATAAAAGCGTTTAGAATATGTTGGCGTATTTCTTTAATATGATCAATACTTAAAGTGTTCATAGTCCTTAGATTATTTGATCGAGACTTCAATAATCTATAACGGACTATCACATGTGTTGTTACCTTTTGATTAACATAGGGATGCGACCAATAAACATGTGGGTGACTATTAGTTGAATAGTTCACTGAATTTGACGTGAATAACAAATTACATGACTTTGGATTAATAATTTGTTATCCGTTGCGATTGTGCATGTAATCCTTAGACTTGAGACATTACGGTTGTCATATGTATTGGGGTTTGATTTAAGCGTTTGGATAATGTTTGTCTCGATAAACGAGATGAGATACGTCATCTCGCAGTTTCATTCGTCTGGTATAGTGATTGATAGATAGTGGTCAAGATAGGATCCATTAACCTCCGGCGTAAGGCGATGTCCTATGCGATCTAAGATTGGTTGTTTAATGAGAAAATCCTTGGCCAAGGTATGAATGATGGAGAAATGGTTTTTCATGTGTCATTTCTCATTACACCAATTAGATCTATGCATAGTATTGAGTTTTTTAACTTAATCGAATCATGGTTCTTGCTCGATGGGACAATTAATGGAAGGATTGAATTGCACGGTAATCGGCGACTATAAATAGGTTCATTACGTGATTACTTCATTGCCTTATAAATTGTCTTGATATGTTGCTAGACGTCACTCAAGACCTTAAGGGTGTTTCAAGAATTAAAGGAGAAATTCTTGAAACAAATCAAGAACCTGATTGACATTAAAGGTGTTTAATGTTTCCTTAGTGCTATTTGGCTATGAACCTAAAAAGTCACACCATATTATCAAGGAGATTAAGTCTTGCTTGGACTTGAATTATCTTCTTTAATAAATTATTAAGGAGTTAATAATTGTAGTCTCAACCATTAAAAGTTAATGGGACAAATTTGTAAGATTGGCAAAGTTTTGGGTGCTTAGTGCAAATAGGTAAAATATGATATTTTCCTATTGGATGCCAACATGTTGATGTGGCAAAGTATTAGCAAATAAATACAAAGCATCAAGATTAAAATCTTAGTCATCTATCTTGTAATCCAAGGGTTGAAATTGGTCAACAATTGTAGGCTTTATTTAATAGTTAAATAATAGCAACTTGTCTTGTGAAGACGACTTGCAAGACAAATGCATTTGTATGTGTAGTCTTTCTCGGGTATGCCATGCAAAAGAAGACAAAGTTATATCTTCAAAGTCTTGTGTTTTGCATGAATCAAGGAAAAGAGAAAAAACAAGAAAAAACCTTGTCTCTTGGTCTTGTGTCTTCACGGTCAAGGCAAAGAAAATGAAGACAAAGACTCTTGTTTTTTCTCATGCATATACACGACCAAAGAGATTTAGAGAAGGCTTAATGAAGTCTTCTTCTATTCTGAAAATTCAGCAACACATACATACACCATAGATGGTTATAAGAACACAAGTGTTTGTTCTTTATTTTGCTTTGTCATGTTGGATTAAATTGAGACTAAGAAAGATATCTAAACTAAGTATAGTTTTAAATAATATTTTAAGATAAGAGAAGTATTATTGTTCATGAATCTTCCAAGGAGTTTGCTAGTACTACAACTCAATGAGGAGGAAAGGCTTCTTCAAATTGTTAGGTGGACAATCTAGGACTTCTACACTTATGGAAGGTTCAGGGAGTTCTCAAAGCTTCACCAAATGATTCCAACCTTTGGTCTTCAAGAGGTATTCTTCTCTTCTTGTATTACCTTTGGTTTGAGATGTATATTGCATAAAATCAATTATTAGGATTGTCTACACATAAGAATGTCATATATGCTATGAAAAATTGTATTTCATGCTATCTTCCGCTGCAAAATTTTTATTATATATGTGCAATCCCGGATATTGTTCCTTCACCAGGTTGGACTCGAAGATCAATCAATAATAAGGGAGACCTCGATACCTATGTATAGAGACGTGGAACTCAAGAAGCCCCATTATTAGAACAACAACCCAGTTGCGCACTTATAATGGATTAGGAGACCTAGATGATCATATATTGACATTTGACCATACCATGATGTTTCATAGAATCCCTGATGCAGTCTAGTGTAGAGCTTTCCCCATTACCCTTATTAGAGCAGCTCGATGATAGTATTTATACCTGCTTGAGAACTTGATCAAGACCTTTGATTGGTTGATAACAGCTTTCTCCAACAGATTCGCTAGCATTAAGAGACTCTCAAAGCTTACCGCTTCCCTCATGGCAGTAAAGGAGAATAAAGAAGAATTTTTCTGAGACTACACTTTGAGGTTCAACCAGGTAGCTCTAGACATTCCCGACCTAGAACATTTCGTCGCCCAAGTAGCCTACATGTAAGAATGCAAGTCTGCAAACCTATAGGCCTTTTTGGCACAGAAGCCTCCCAATAACTTGGCCAACCTGATGGCCTACGCAGAAAAGTACATTAATACCGAGGAAGTCATTCAGGCTCAGTGAGAATAGGAAAAAGAAAGGGAAAAAGCTCAAAACCCTAAAAAAGGGAAGGCCAAATAAGATAGTAAAAGTTGACAAGGGAGCAGAGATGATGGAATGATCCCAAAACCCCAGGGTAGGTCAGGCGCTTTAACAAGTACACTATATTGCATACCCCGATGGCGAAAATCATGATAGAGATTGAAGACAATAATGATCTCAAATGGCCTTCACCTTTGACATTGAACCCTAACAAGAGGGATGTGAAACAATATTGCAAGTTCCATAGAGACCATAGTCGTGATATTGAGGATTGCAGGAATTTAAAGATCGAGATCAAAAATCTGATTTGCTGAGGGCACCTTTGCCATTTCAAAGCTCAGGAGCACCAAGAACAAGATCGATACAAGAAGAAAAAAAAAGAAGCCCTAAGCCAAACAATCAACAACCAAGGCTTGGCATCTTACATATGATCTTTTACAGAGTGGCCACAGGTGGGGAAAACACCTCAGCTAGGAAGATATATGCCTGAGAGCTCCAAGGCAATTCTCTCTCCAAAAAGCAATGGTAGACCGAAGAATTAACGTTCAATGAAAAAAATATTGAGCATCCCTCACGATAACCCATTGATGATTGAAGTAACCTTGTCAATCACCTTGTTAAGATGGTACTCATCGATATAGGAAGCTCTACTAAATTCCTCTTTTACATAGCCTTTGAGAAGCTTGGATTGGATCTTGTAAAACTCCAGCCTGTAAGATCAAATCTCTCTGGATTTTTCAAGGAGACAGTTGTACCAAAAGGAAACATTTCTCTCCCTTTTACCCTAGGAATTGGAGCCAAGCAAACGACCATCATAGCTGATTTCTTGGTGGTAAAATGCAAGTATGTCTATAATTCTATCTTGGGACGTGTAGTACTCAATCAGTTTCAGGTGGTGGTCTCTACTTATCATTTGGCTGTGACATTCCCGGCCTAATCTCTAATTGTCGCAGTTATAGGAGACCAGGAGTCGACTAGAGAACGTTATGTGGCATCCCTAAAACCCACCAATGAGATGTTCCAAAAAAAGATCCCTGAGAAAAAAAAAAGCCAAAAAGAGTTGTGCTAGTAGAAAAGTTAGAAGAAGTAACTCTTAACCAAAAAGAGCG
The DNA here is from genome assembly GCA_037974665.1 of Ehretia macrophylla. Lineage (NCBI taxonomy): Eukaryota > Viridiplantae > Streptophyta > Magnoliopsida > Boraginales > Ehretiaceae > Ehretia > Ehretia macrophylla. The sequence continues at coordinate 12,929,507 of CM075775.1, forward strand.
AATGGTTAAGATCGGGGCCAATCTTTGACCTGACTTGCATCATAATCTAAGAGATTTCCACCTAAGGAATAAAGATATTTTTGCTTGGTCTGCACAAGATATGAAAGGGATAGACCCCGAGGTAGCAGTCCACCACCTCAACATCGATTTGACTTACCGAATAGTCAGGTAGCAAAGAAGAGCTTTCGTTCAAGAGCAGAATCAAGTTATCCAGGAAGAAGTAGGAAACTCTTACAAGCAAGGCACAACAGAGAAATTGATTATCCCTCCTAGTTGGATAATATGGTGCTAGTCCCAAAACCATGAGGCAAATGGAGATTGTGCATTGATTTTACCGACCTGAATAAAGCTTGCCTAAATGATTGTTCTTGTTTCCCAAGATTGACCAGCTGGTCGAGGGCACCTCTAGCCATGAACTTCTTACCTTTATGGATACCTTCAAGGGGTACAATTAGATCAAAATGGCCCCTTAGGATGAAGATAAGACCTCTTTCATAACTGACCAAGGTACCTAGGTTTTTGAAGAACAAATCGGAAGAAACATAGAAGTGTATGTTGATGACATGGTTGTAAAAAATAAAAGTGTCAAAACATAACTCGATGACCTAGATGAAGCCTTCTTTACCATGAGAAAATTTTGAATCAAGTTGAATCCTAAGACATGCACATTCGGGGTCACAGTTGGGAAATTTTTAAAGTTTATGGTCATAAAAAGGGAGAGAGAAGCAAATCCAGATAAGATCCAAGGCATCCTTGACATGAGCCCACCAAGTACAATATGAGAAGTTTAATCCCTAGCAGGTCGGGTTACAGTCCTCTGCCGATTCATGTCAAGGTTTGTTGATAAATGCACCCCGTTGTTCAAAATCCTAAGAAACCCGAAAAACTCCGAAGTGATTGAAGAATGTCAAAAAGCTTTTGAAAAGCTTATAGAATATTGTCTACTCCGCGCACCTTATCCTGATCTAAGGTAGGAGAAAAGCTTTTCCTCTATATTTCCATCTTAGGCATGGCAGTATCTGTAACACTTGTCAAAAACCAGTGTATTATATGAGTCGAGCCCTACGAGAAGCCGAGCTCTAGAATCCCACCATTGAAAAGGCGGTTTAAGCCTTAATAATTGCTATAGAAAAGTTGAAGCCATATTTCGAAGCCCATCCCATAAAATTAGTTACTGGGATGCCCCTCTAGCAAGTATTGGATAATGTCGATGTTTCGAGAAAATTGCTAAAAGGGTCCGTAGAGCTCAACGAGTATGACATCTCTTACCTTCCAAGAACTGCCATCAAGGCTCAAGTCCTAGCAGACTTTGTGGTAGAATGCTCAGGGGAACCTGAGGCCAAAACACCTCTTGTATGGAAAATCCAAATTGACGAAGCTTTAGGAAAATCCAAGAGTAGGGTCAAGCTCATCTGAACTGACCCCGAAGGAGGAAAAACCTGTACTACCTCTCAGTTTGGCTTCTTTACCTCAAACAACAAAGCCGAGTATGAAGCTTTGTTCACAAAACTCTAGGCCGCTAAGGCAGTCAGAGCCCGAGCTGTAGAAAAAGTAACTGATTCCCGATTGGTGGCTAACCAAGTGAATGGACAATTTGAGGCCAAAGACCCTAGAATGACAAGATATCTAACAAGGGCCAAGGAATTGATCTCCGACTTTGAAAAGTTTGGCATTCGATAGGTCCTCAAAGCAGAAAATAAGAAAGTCAATGCCTTGTATAGAATAGTCATTAGGAATGGTAATGCGAATGTACAGGTTCGAAAGATTGAAGAACCCAGCGTTCGTCTTGGCCTTGAGAATGAAGTTTGCCAAGTACAATATTCCTTAGATTGGAGGATCCTAGTTGTTAATTTCCTAGAAAAAGGCAAATTGCTGAAGGATAAAACTGAAGCAAAGAAACTAAAAAGAAAAGCCCTACAGTTCATACCAAAAACTTTATTAGTTTGACTATCCTACTTGTAGATGGGATGTTCTACCATGAATCACATCCTTGGTCCTTATTGAAATATGTTGACCCCAAGGAAGAAGATTACATCCTTTGAGAAATCTATAGTAGAATTTATGAGAATCATCTTGGAGCCGTGTATTAGCCCGAAAAACACTTAGATAGGGCTATTACTAGCCTACTCTTCAACCCAATGCAAATGAATTAGTCCTTCGATGTGAGGCATGTCAAAATTTTGCTAGGGTCCAACATCAACCAACTGTAGAGTTAATCCCACTTTTCTATTCCCTAGCCATTTTTACTAAGGGGGCTCGACATTGTGGGACCATTACCATTAGGAAAAGGACAAAAAAAGTGTATCTTTGTAGCTGTAGATTACTTCACAAAATGGATTGAAGTTGAGGTCGTATCACTAAAAAGGCAGCATGGAGCTTTGTTTGGCAAAAATGTTTTTTTTTTAGATTTGGCATACCCCACACCATTATTACTGATCATGGTTGACAATTTGATTCAGATTACTTCAAGAAACAATGTCTTGAGTTGGGCATCAGCCTTCGCTTTGTCTCGGTAGCACATCCACATGCCAACAGCCAAGTTGAAGTGAACAATAAAACTCTCTTGCATGGCATAAAGACCAAGTTAGGAAATGCCAAGGGATTGTGGGCCGACCGTTTTCCCAAAGTACTTTGGGCATATCGAATGATACCCCACTCTACCACTAGGAAAACCCCGTATAGCTTGGTCTTTAGAGTCAAAGCTTTGTTACTCGTAGAGGTCGGGTCTCTATCATGGCGTAACCAAAATTACGACCCCGACCAAAATGAGCAAGCTTTGAGAAAGTACCTCGATCTCTTAGAAGAACACCGAGACATTGTTGAAGTCCATACCAAGGCTCAATAATAGCGAACTGTGCACATGTTCTCAAAGAAAGTCAAGCAAAACTCTATCCGTGTCGGACATCTAGTTCTAAGAAAAGCTTGATTCCACCTCGAACACAATCAAGAGAAGTTATCTCCACTCTAGGAAGGCCCTTATCGAATCATAAAAAAAGTTCGACCTAGAACATACAAATTGGTCAATCCGAAGGGGAAAGAACTCTTCATTTCCTAGCAAGTCGAGCATCTGAAGAAATAGTATGTTTAGTCCATTTAGACTTTTCCTTTATATATGTACTAAGTATTTTGTAATATGCTAAGACATCTATTAAAGAAAACAAATGTTCGCATTTTGTACCTGTAATATGCCAAGGCGTCTATGAATGAAAATGAACATTCTTATTCTAAATTCTTGTGTCTACGTGAATGACAATTAATTTCCTTACCAATTAATTTGCAATTGGTAAGAATCACCAAGATAAAGACTCAGACAGCCAAGGCAGGATAGACCTTATACTGGAGGCTTAAAAAGACCTTAAAGGAAAGGCAAATTCGAAAGTAAAATAGATATTTTATATTGATATTGAGCTAGAATAATTTTCCGGCTCGACAAAATAAGGGGGTGGACAACTTCCCCTATATGTCCAAAGTTCATTTGGGAAAATGACTTCCCTATACGTCCTAACAAGCATAAAGACAAACAAAAAGGAAATTATCTTTCAAGAAAACCATACTTAAGCATTCGGCTCTCCATTCCCTAGGGCTACATCACCAATTTGCCCCGACTTATGTCTAGCATTAGTCTCTTCCATCTCAAATTCAGCTTCTAAGTCAATGGGCTCTTCCATGGCAAGGGTCACTGGAGTCAGAACAACCCCCTCAAAGAGGAATGAGAGGTCGAGCATAGGATGTTTCTTCAATACCTGATTGGCGGTGTGCCTAATAGCCTCTAGGAAGACGGTGTGGAGGCTTCCCTAAAAAAGAGGCTCAACTTGAAGGCTTCCACTGTCTTCTCTCCATTTCGCCCCATGGACTCCACGAAAGAGAGATAGTGAGCCCCAACTGCTAGGGCCTTCTCTTGAAGTTCTGCGAGGGACTTCTCGAAATAGATAACCTTACTCTCGGATAGGACTACTCATCTCAGCCACAAGCTTCTTCCCGTTGGCTAACTCTTCTTGCAGAGGGGCCAGCCTGCATTCCGCGTCTTTGTGACGCCGTTTCTCTTCAACAATCACTTCCTAACTGGCCTTGAATTTTCCATCGGCCTGAAAGAGTCAACCCTAGAATTCGGAGATAATTGAGGTGACCTTGGCATATTGATTGTGGATCACCAAGGCAGCTTCATCACATTGAAAGTTGAAAATAAATGGAAAAATAAAAGTTATAAAGGCATAATTACGGTAAACAACATAAATAAACAAAGAGTTGCCACTTGGGCCGCATTCACTCTGTCTCTAGCCAAAGTGACAGGATCTAAGTCTTAGATAGAAACCTGTGACGCTTGAGCCTTCTCACGTTGCCTCTCAAGAGGGATCTTCAAGCTACTTGGGAGTCTCGACAAAAGATTAGAGGTGTTCTAACTATGCTAACCTAAAGGGTAGAGGTTGGAACCCTGATTTCCGGATGACCCACCACGCTGAGAAGAGCCACCAGGGAGGCTCGATGTTCCCACTGTAGCTCTACATTCCCAGCCTCTTTGGGCCAGAGCTTCGCGAGCCTGATGGGTGTTCTTCCAAGGGGCTTGCAGTTTTCCTCTTATGCTCAACGGAAATAGAATTCACGATATCGCGGGGATTCATCTCTACAAAAAGAAAAATAAAAATTAATACAATCCGTTAATATAGATTGCAAAAATTAAAGTCATAGGTAACATAAGAATATTATACACCTAAAAATAGAAGGGGTACTGGCTCGGGCAACCTTGGGATGAACTCTAGGCCTAACAAACAGCCTGAGTCTTGCAAATTAATGAAAGAAATGAGTTGAGGACCATTCCAAATCCTTGCCTCTACCAGACTCCTCACTATCTCTCTCTCCGACTTAGTCAGCATTAGAGATTTCTTTGTAATCTTGGGAGATTTCCCCTACTCCACAGGGATATCCCACCCGATAGGGGTTGAAAAAAAAATCGGTTGTGTCAACCTCTATTATTGGAAGGCCAATCCACAAACAAAAAATCATTGGTTCGGGCCAAAAAATAATACCACCCGAACTCCTTGGGTGAACTTCATACTGTAAAAAGGCATCTAAAAAGCTTCAAAGAAGGTTCAATCTAACAGTTCTTCAACACAAAAAGGCCATTAGAATTCTCTAATTGTTTGGGACGAGCTAGGCTGGAAATAGGTGAAAATAGTTCAAGACCTTGGCAAATAGAGGCAAAAAAAGGAAGCTGTAGACCCACACCAAATCCATCTTCATAGAGGGCCACCACTAGTTCTTAAGGATTGCACGCCTATTCCCCTTCCTCGGGGATGATGATGTAGAATCTTTGGAACAAACCCCTTATTGTACAAACCTAAGACTATCTCAGGACCTAGAGATCTTGGTCTTCCCCCGGCAACTAATCTACATCTTTCTCCTCTTTTTTTTCTTTCCCCTCTTGATTTACGGTGGCCGCCTCTAGGATCTGATCTTCGTATTGTTCCTTACTTGACCTAGTGAAAGAAGACTCATTAGGGACTTCTACAGGGCCTTGTCGCTGCCGATGAGATAGGCTTCCTTCCTCGATCTTCGTGTCTTTACCGCTTTGCAAGGACTGTGGTGGGAGGGCACTGGTAATAATGGCAATGGGATCCTCTCCAATGATAGTAATCCCAATTCAAAGACTTCGTGAGGGCCCACTTCTAATATTCCTTCTAGCAGGTCTCCACGATTCTTCAAACCCAAAGGCTCATCCATCCTAGGACTCAAGCCTGTAGACTTTTCCTCTTCACCACCCCAAGTGATACCCACAGGCATATTTCTAGAGTCACCCGAGCTAGGCATATTTCTAGAGTCGCCCGAGCTAGGCATACTTAATGAGAGATTAGAAGGAAAACAGAAAATATATGAAAAATTAAAAAGAACGAGGAGGATGGGAAATGTACCTACGACTTCCTGACCTAATAAGAACTTATCGCGCAAAGATGACAAGTTCTCTTCTACAAAAGACAAAGAAAAGCAAAAGGAAAACTAAAGCAAAAGTGAGTGAAGAAAGTTTCTGACGAAATACCAAATTGAAGTGTGAGAATTGGTGGGAATAAGAAATGGTGAAACCTGAAATGTCCCGTGGCACGTGATGAAAAGATGTGTCCTTTCATCTTCCCATGCACGTGCATACGACAACCATTTTGGCAGCTCTATCTGAGCATACTAATTTCCACCTGGTCCCACAAGGAGTTGGGGGCAGTTGACATGGGAAAAATTAATGAGAAACGTGGACCAACAGTTAGCAGACATATGCCATGTCTCTCCACCACAAATCCGACCTCGTAAAATTAATTCTCAAGGGCTCAGCCAATCTCGACCTGACCTGGAATCACCTACTTTGCTAACAGCGGGGATGGCATGGCTGCGCTGAAAATGTCCAATCACCATGATGAATTTACCTAATACCTTGATTCTTCTTTACCTAATACCTTGATTCTATAAATACGCCAAGTTTGTTCATTACAAAGGTAGACAATTTCAATACTAAAACCCTCATTCTCCTTTAGCAATCTTATTTTGATTATATCAAGTTTATTGACTTGAGTTTCGGAGGTATCTCCCGTGACAAAAAAATCTAATTATGCTTTGTTCTATTCTACTCAATTCAAAAGTGATACATTGTCACACTAAAGAGGAATCTATGATCATAAGTTGAAAATCATTCCCTTTGACTCACCCCGTATTAAAAGAATAGGTGATCTCTTATTTTCATCAACATGGGACAAAGAGAACAAAACTTGAGCATGTTTTTTTTTTTTTGATAACCAAGGGAACATCCCCACTCAACCAACCCACGAGACATAAACTGGATTAGCCCCACCCAAAGTTCATCAAATAAAAATCACGCCAGCGTAATTGGTTAGTGGGTGTTTCGTCCAACTGGGCAATCCAGGTTTGAAACCCTGCAAAAGCTGCTGCGCCTTTGCCTCGACTTAACCTGGTGCGTGGGCTTTGGGTCGGGCCATTGCATCCCAAGGGTTTGGTTCACACTTTACTGTTTGGCCAGCGAATTTTCACATTGGCGAGGTTTTCTTTAATGTCAAAATTAAAATTTAGCTTTGCTGGAAGGGGTCTTGATCTTTATTAACGCAATGATCATAGTATTATAGATGCAACTGTTTTCCACTAATCTCATCATGTGAGGTGGGCGCAAGATTCCCAACCAACCGTGGAAGATGCGTCGCGAAGTGACTTTTCTGACTTGTTTATTAATTATACGAACAGGTGCTTGTAATGAGATCTGAATTTTATTTAATTGGTTTTAGTTCATACAGATTAGAGAGACCTTCATTTGTGTCTAATCATGAACTTTTCTGAATCTTTGTTTTGTTTTGTTTTGTTTTTGTTTTTGTTTTTGTTTTTGTTTTCAAGGGCGATTCAACCATTTTAAAGATACTGTAAGAGTCTGATAATCATTATAGTTATTCAACAACTAACCTAGGGAATTCAATAAAAATTTTAAGTCGTAATAGTTTTTGAGTCTTATATTTAAATAATTTTAATATTTTAAATAGGTAGTCGTGAGTTTTGAACTTAAAACATTATAATAATCTAAACTCTAATACCATATTAAATTACTACCTCATCTAAAAGCAAGCTTCATACCTGTTGTTTTTTTCTGTTTTCTCGTTTGTTCTATTATTTTATAACTTTTGTATAGGGAATTTCATCCTTGTCTGAACAGAATATTTTATATTCCTAAAAATCGTGGTAAACAAAGTTTATGGAGTGATTTTAACTCATAATCAGACCCTCGTTGTATTCACGATTTTTCTAGATCCTCACACTCGATCCTTCCACCAGACTTCTATTTTGTAGCTGTGTGATTTTTAATTTGGACATTTTATTGATGGTGATGTTCGACAAAAAAAAAAAAAAATTATTGATGGTGATGTTAAACGCTATCTAAGTGTGATGTACTTTGTGTATGTGGTTCCTATATTATGGATACAAGTAAGATTGCATTAGATGCAACAGTCTTGTGCGGCTTTAATAAGCCTAGATATTTCCGCAAATATTTTTAAGGGCATTTTCAATGGGGATTTAAAATAATTTTTATTTTTATTTTTGGATATCTTTAAAAGTTTATGGTTTAAAAAATAATACTATTTATAAAAAAAGGTATGTGAGATCCTCAATTTTTTACTTAAAAAATGTCAAAATAGAATCTCAGGCTCTATTTTGTTCAACAAGCTTTTTGGGCCATGGGGTTCTAAAAATACTCAAAAATAGAAAGGTTTGCATTTTAAAGCCTCAATTGAAGATACCCTAATGCATTTTGCTAGATATCGTGTGAGTGACACAAAAATGACGCGTCTTTTCCGTTGGACTATTTAGAGTTGAAAAATAAAATGTATTATAGTTTCGGATTTTTTTATTTTTTTTTAAGATTCAGAGGAGGCATACAATACATATATAACAACATGAATTAATCTTACAACTTTTCGCAAATAAACGAATAATTTTATCACCAGACCAAAGGTGACTAGTTTCGAATTTCTAAATCTGCTGAACCAAAGGAAAAATGTTTAGGTCCGATTTACAAATCAAAACGACTTACAAATAATGTGCCGGCCACCACACTATTATGTGAGCCGAATGAGTCAGTTAAACCACACCCAAGTGTTTCTCTTCTAAATAAAGAAAGCAAATCAGGAAGTTAAATTTTTTGAATTTTAGAAGACGTGATTAATTTAGACTATCATTATTTTGAGTAGAGGCACGTGTTTTGAGATTTTACACTCTTTGTGTGACTTCGAAAAATTTCTTAGAATTCTCGTCTAAAAAAGAACAAAAAGCAAAACCAGCATTCTCTATTTTGTTTTCCTCTTTGATTTTCTCCATTTTGTCTATTTCCTTACAGATTGAAATTTCCTCTAAGAGAGGGAAAGGAAACAAAAGATGCATTTGCAAGGGGAAAAATTTATTGGAGATTGCAAATTTCCAGCTGTTTGACAACAGAAGGAAACAAGTTTGATCCACCTTTTTTCTTTTCTTTTACTCCAACTTTTCTCTTTGGATAGTTTGTTAGCTGATCCTGAATGTGATGATTTTGGTTCGTAATTAGGTGGCCGACTTACAAATTGAAGCTGCCCTATCATCTCCTTCTTGTACAAGGCTGGCTGGACCAGGCAGCCAATTAGTTTACATTAATAGATGCTTTGGTGTAATTTTTAAAATTTTTTAATTAACAGGTAATATTTCTGAAAGGTTTATTGAACTCAAATCAAATTTTAAATTTTAAATTTTAAAATACATAATTCTATCCGAAAAAGATATATTTCAAACTTAAAATATAAAATATATATTTCTTTTACGCTCTAAGCACTCCGCCACTTATTTAACCCCTTGGCTTAGATAGTGCATGATCATATGCAAAGCAAGGTATTGGAAAAACAGATCAAGGCTTCTCATTTGATTGATAGTAAACTTTCTTTTTGTTTTTAATCATCTGGGCACGACACTGTAAAGCTTTTCGGGTTTGGTTTAAAAACGTTATAATAGCTCTTACATAATTTCTCTGCATGTTGCCAACCACTTGGCTACATGACTTCCCTCGATGCCCACTAAGATTTGCCATTTGTCTTACTATTTGCCGCCTTCTTTAAAATATTTGTCAAATTGAAATTAATTTAAGAATTAATTGAACGAACCGACCACGTGATCCCTTGGAGTAAAAGATCATGTGCTTCCATGTTGGGACAAATGCTATGTTGGAGGTAGGACACATTCACAGAACTCTTCGGTAAGAAAAATGTCTAAGATCTTGATTTTTTTTTTTTTGTGGTCAAAAGTAATATATATAGATAACTATGTACAAATATTACAAAAAGCCCGTGGAACTAGCCTATTCCAGTGCGAGCAGATTCAGAGAGTAAGAGGGATACGAGGTGTGGGGTATATTACAAGACCAGTTTAGTAGGAAGGTTTTTAATTTAATTGCCGAAGCGACTTAAGTTGCTGCACGGTTAACATGTTGAGAAATAAGTTGGATGGTGTGGCCAGTTTTTATGGATGATAGGAAAGTTTTAATATTATAAACAATGGAGGAGATGCTCCAGTCACAATTAACAGATCCTCGACTAACATTCAAAATCTTAATGTGGTAGGTCTCGTAGGATGAAAATAAATGATAGAAATATTAATTTATATATTAAAAATTTTAAATTTAAATTTCTCTCTTAATTAATTAAAACATGTATTAAAAATTATCACTATAAACGAGATTTATAGCCTTAAAAATTAAATTGATATGACTTTGCGTAAAATAAATTCCTTATAATAGAAAAACATAAATTAGAACCATAAAGAAACAGAAAAGTAATATCCTAATGCATGCATCTACTCGTTTTCTGGGGCCTGCCGACTTCAGTTTAAAGGGTGGTTTATTACCGTGTCTAAGCTGTCAACTGCTACTATTGATGCATACATGAACATGAGATTACTAGTGGTTCTCCTGTCCCTTTGCTGGATATTCAACACTTTTGAGATGTCATGTGCGAATCTTGACTGAGTTGAGCTGGAATATAAACTATTTTCTTTTTTTTTTAATGCTAATTTGCCATGATACTTCGAAAACGTCAATCAGAAATTAAGGAGAACCAATAATTGAAAAGGATAAATCGTATTATATCTCTTTTGGACGCGATTATGAATCTCAAAATTGACATTTTAACTCGAGTTTGAAGAACTTTTTAGAGAATTTTTCGCTGTGAAAAAAAGAAATTACGGAGAACCAAAACAGAATAAGGTGAAGTATCAGAAGAAAAGAACTATGGAATGAGAATATTATGCACTAGATTTACAATATTAAGATTTTTTACATCCATCTTTATGGCATGACAGTTGGGAAATTTTATTTACCCAACAAAAAAAAAGAAAAAAGAAAACAAAATTGAAGTTGGCAAAACATGAAAATCTAATCGGTGGACAATTCCCACTAACCATCCAACCACGAGTATTGATTCTACATGGTACAAAATTTATTTTACAATTATTCCAAAAAGAAAAAAAAAGGAAAAAGAAAAAGAAAAACCCCAAGCAAAAGGGAAAATATCAAATCTTACAAGAAATCATGTCTTATTCTTCTTCTTCTTCATTAATGAAAACCATGGAATTTTTCCTCCTTATCTCCTTGGGGGCATCTATGGCCGCAGGTGAAGCACAAGGCGAAGAATATTGCATCGAAGACATCAACGCTAGGCTACTTTCACTCCACGCACGTCTTATAGGATACGAAACGTTGTTATACCTTGACACATGTGAGCAATGCCCACTAGATTTATGTAAAGCGCAGCTGCAATTTCTGTGATATGGTCTTCTCTGAATCCCCAAATCGTTGCCGGATAAGCACCCTTCAAAGACACCTCTGAGTAGACCATCTCCAGCTGCACCTGTGGCCATATCCTCCTAAGCTTTAGAGGACTGTTTAATTTGGTCGTGAGAGTATGATGGAAATGGCATTTATAAATTGCATGAATGACACTTAAATACTAACGCAAAAGGAGTTGAGACAAGGGTAGTTGTCACTTGGCGGCACATGCGGCATTTTGGTTTTCACAAAATACCGTGTAGTATTAGCGTTGGACTAGCCATGCCATGTGGGACAGTCTTCGACCTTGTACATGGTGTGGGGCCTTTGCTTCTTTTGACTAAAAATTGTATAGGTCTTGGTGCTTACCTAGAAGAAATCAGAAACTTATAATTTGTAAGATAGTGTTGAAACGGTATCCACTATGGTAATTTTGTTCCTTGTAATCATCTTCCCAAAGCATTTACTTCAATAATAGTAATATGGGTATGTCTAATCCGCCGATTTGACCCGAATTAGCTTGGAGGACTTAATGGGTAACCCATGGTTCACATATAAGACAAAGACATTATCCTTTATAATAAGGAAGGTATGTTCACCATTAGTATAAATAGTCCTTTAATACACCAAATGCGGTAATTCATTTATTGTGCACTTTCCTTTCAGCTGTTTACAAACATTTCAACTCGAATCATTTACTGACTTGATTATCGAAGGAAGTCCCCAGGTCATAACCTCCCGGTTCCTTTCCCTTATTTTGTAGGTCTGAGCTTGGGACTAACGGGTTAACAACCTTAATAGTTTGTAATCCCATTGAGTAACCACCATAGTCAACATTTGCAGCCATAGCCATATTGTAAGGGATCCATTACCCTGGACTAGGTGCTAGTCACCGAACGAGGACCCTCTATAGTCGAAAATCTCATACCGGGCACTACCCCATACACAAACCTAACCCAAACACAAGTAAGCTAGCCCATACATCTCAAAGTTGATGAGCCCCGAGGTGAAGCTGTTATATCAGATGGTCTAGGACCTACAAAGTACAGTGAACCATCTGGCTACAAATCAAGACGTACGACAAAACTAACCCCTACCTGCATAAGCCTAACCTCATGTCCATATAGCCAACCCTTAGTGCCAGGAAGAGGTCGATGAACCCATGTAAGGGGTACGACAAGAAGTAGATGATCGAGGATCTTCAGGGCATATTAATCGTCCGGAGGTGACTAAAGGGAAGTGGCCCATATTTGCATAACTAGAGCCTGTCAAAACTGCGACGGTGATTAACAAGGTATTGGCTCAGCTCGGGGCAATCCTATTGGTCCCGAAGATTCTTGTAACACCCTAGCCAATTAGTAATCGCATGCCAAATTTGGCACACTATAATGGAGTGGGAGACCTAGTTGACCACCTGAGGACCTTCGACCATAATATGGTCCTATATGATTTATCCGATGCGATGAAGTGTAAAGCATTCTCCATCACCTTGGTTAGGAATGCTCAGTTGTGGTATCAGGGGCTGCCGAATGGTTCTATTGATTCTTTCACAAAGTTGGCAGAGGCTTTTTTAGCTTGATTTGCCAGTAGCCGATGCCCGACGAAGTATACCTCAACATTTTTAGTAGTGAGATAGTAGAGGGAAGAATCCTTGCAATCATATACATCGAGGTTCAATAGGGAGTCCCTCAGGATCCTAAATCTTGAAGAGTCAATGGCATCGTTGGCCTATCAAAATGGGCCTCGGACCAGATCCCTTATATCTTCATTGGCGATATAGTCGTGACTACCATAGCTGAATTGATGGTCAGGGCAGAGGGGTATATCTATATAGAGGATATCCATCATGCTAAGAAGGATGAAGATAAAGAGAATGAGGCTGTGAAGAAGACAAAGAACCCTAAGCCTAAGGGCTAGACTAGGAGCAAGTCCCAAGGGGAAGTTAAAGGAAAACAATAACCAACTCGGCCTCTCCCAAGATTTTTCAATTTCATACCCTTAATACTCCCCAGGAGTAGATCCTTATGGAGATCAGGCCTCAATATAATATTCCCGCACCACCAAAGTTGGCAGGCCACCTTGATAAGAGGAACAAGAACAAGTTCTGCCATTTTCACAATGATTACGGGTACAATACTGAGCATTGTTGGGAGCTTAGGCAAGAGATAGAGGCCTTGATACAACAAAGCCATCTGAGGAAATATGTAGCTGGGAGAGTGTAGTAGCACCTAACACAAATTGAGGCGAAAGGGCAGGAGAGAAGCCCGAGAAAAGGTTATCTAGGGTATCAAGTTGAGATTGACACCATTTCTAGTAGACTGGCTACTGGAGGAGAGTCCATGGTAGGAAGAAAAAGTTATGTTAGGGTCGGATAGAACAGACGCTTGTTCAGGGTATTGTTGAGGGCCTGGAGATGATGACATTTTCGTTTGATTACCTTAAGGGTGTGCTCTTGCCTCATGATGACCCTCTAATGATTAGTGTTATCATATAAAATTATTTGGTAAGAAGAATCATGGTTGATACTAGAAGTTCAACGGAAGTGATATTCTTGAAGGCGTTTGAGCAGATAGGACTGGATCGAAGTAGGTTGAGGCCGATGAGGGGTACTTTGGCTAGATTTATTGGGCATGGTTTCAAGGTTGAGGGCATAATCAATCTCCCGTTGACTCTTCAGGTGGGGAATAAACTTGCCACTATGCATGCCAATTTTATTGTGATGGATTGCAATTCTACATACAACGACATTTTAGATCGAGTGGCATTGAACTATTTCAGGGCGATACCCTTTACCTACTACCAGGTGTTAAAGTTCCCTACCCCCCAAGGTATTGTAGAGCTCAGATGATCATACTTGTCAACACGGGAGTGCTATGACGTCTTGATGTGGTTTAAGTACCAGGTTGATTGGAGCCCAAACCTGCCAGAGGAAAAGAGGGATACAAAAAAAGGCACTCTAGTTGACGAGCTATAGGAGGTCCAATTGTCCGAGGACCATAAGAAGGCTAAGATCGGGTGTGAGCTACCCAACCATCTCAAAGAAGGTATAAGCCAATTTCTCTTGCAAACTGAAGATATATTTGCTTAGGTTATTATTGAGATGACAAGTTTTGACCCAAGTGTGATGGTACATCACTTGAATGTTGAACCTAATTATCAGCCAGTACAGTAGAAACATAGGCATTTCCACTATGATAAATAGACAATTAATAGTGAGGAGGTAGATAACTTGATCGATATAAGGCATATTCAGGAAATCAAATACCTGACTTGGCTTGCTAATGTGGTTCTGGTGCCCAAGACCCCAGATAAATGGAGATTGTGTATTGACTTCACATACTTGAATAAAGTGTGCCCCAAGGACTAAATCCCCCTCCATCAAGAAGATTGCCTTGGACTTGGTTACAACTTCAAGAAAGTTAAAATCGTACTTTGATGCACATACCATCAACGTGATGATTGATGCCCCATTCAAATCAGTCTTGCATAGGCCAGAGGCTTAGGGCATGCTACACAAGTGGGGAGTAGAGTTTAGTCAGTTTGATCTTATTTATTAGTTGAGAACAGTTATCAAATCTCAAGTTATTATTGATTTCATTGTAGAATGCACAGGCAGGGTTGAGCATAACCCTGATTAGGTATGGAAGATAAGAGTGGATAGAGCCTCAGAAAAGGCAAAAAGCGGAACTGGAGTAGTAATCCTCAATACATCTGGGCATAAGCATCAATATTCTTTGAGGTTTACATTCCCAGCTTCTAACAATGAGGTTAAGTATGAAGCTTTGGTGGCTGGTCTGAAAACTGCATCTCAGTTGAGGGCTCAAACATGAGAAATGTGTATTGATTCTCAGTTGGTAGCCAACCATGTGATAGGGGAATTTGAAGCAAATGATACGGTAATTTTGGCCTATCTCGGGAAAATGAAGGAGCTTGTATCAGGGTTCAAGTGGTTCTCTATTTAGCAGATTCCGAGGGCAGAAAATGAAAAAGTTGATGCTTTGTCTAAGTTGGTGGTCAGGGAGCCAAGACCAACTCTGGTGCATGCTGATGAAATTGTCGAACCCAATGTGCATTTGGAGAATAATCGGGTAGTCGAGGTCAGCATGAGTATGGATTGGACCCAACCAATCCAGAACTTCCTAGAAGGAGGAGTGGTCCCAAAAGATGAGAAATCAACTCATATATTAGAACAACAGACCTCTAGGTTTGTCATCATTGGAGGACAGTTATACAAGAGATCTTATACTTGGCCTCTCTTTAAGTGTGTAGGACCTGAGAAGGGGAACTACATACTTAGGGAAATTCATGAACGAGTTTTTAGAAACCATTTATGGGGAAAGGCCTTGGCTCGGAAGGCATATGGCTAGGGTATTTTTGGCCGACCTTGGAGCATGATACCAAAGAGTTGATGAAAAGATGTGATACATGCCAGAGATTTGCCAGAGTGTAGAAGAAGCCTTCGATAGATCTAACGGTGATTGTAAGCCAATGGTCATTCTATCAGTAGGGTCTAGACATTATTGGACCTTTCTTAAATAGTCTGGGACAGAAGAAGCATGGATTCGTGGCTGTGGACTACAAACTAAGTGGGTTGAGGCTAAGACAGTTGCCAAAATTATCGAAAACACTACTTGGAACTTTGTATAGAGTTGTCTGTCAATTTTGGGGTACCCAAGATCTTAGTAACCGACCATGGAAAGTAGTTTAATAGTGCATACTTTTGGGGACAATGAGTTGAGCTCAGGATTAATTTGAGATTCTTATCTATTGCTCACCCGCAGTGTAATGGCCAAGTTGAAGTAACTAATAGATCTATTTTGCAAGGGCTAAATACCAAGCTGGGACAATCAAAGGGCCATTGGGTGGAGGTACTTCCTAAGGTCTAATGGGCTTATCGCACCACCCTTAGCTTGGCAAAAGGAGAATTTCCCTTCAGTCTGACCTTCGACATGAAGGCGGTTCTTCTAGTGGAGAGTTCTCCCAGTAGTAGGGCACTGATCGTTTCATTGGTGTATAGAAAAATTAAAGTGCAAAACTACCAAGTTAAACCCGCAAGTTTATAGATCTATGTAATATAGTGTACTAGAGTACGGGATCGAATCTCTACAGGGAGGCTCCTAAGTGATATCTAAGGTGTGTTAGTGTGATACCTAGAACATTTGGTATCTCGGACATGGTTTTCTCTCTACGATAGTAGCACTCCTTTTTGCCCAGAATTTCGATATTCTAATACCTAGACTCTCTTCACATGAACTTCTCCAGCTAGTGCTTCATCCCCTCTAGAAGAGCATTTCCTTTCTCACCCAGAACTTTGATATTCTACTACATGGACTCTTTTCACATGACTTTATCTCAAATCTTACCTTTTTCTACTAGTGTTTCATCCCAATCTAGATTTTCTCTTTTTCCCCAATATCCTCACATAATTTCTCATATGTGTGCCTTCAAATTATTAAGAATGCTTATCACATTGAGAATTCATTCAGAGTAGCACATGCAAACTTCTCTTCATCACTCAGAAGCTTAATCACTATCTAGTTGTTTGTGTTGATATAAGCGTCTGTTAGCACCTTAAATTTTTTACATGATTAGTTATCTAATACCCAATTCAAGGCTTAGCAAGATATATCAAGAATTTGGCATAACAGACTACAAAATCAGACAAATCCTTAAGAGTACCCTTGGTCAAAGTAGTTAATCCTCGATGAGTGCCTGGTCAATGTGATCAATCATTGATTGATGCCCGATCAACGTGGCAAAACATATAGGCCTACCCAATCTCACAAAATTATCTATGTGCATGTTGTTTGGGATCAACACCTCCTGGGTACTCTAATAACGCAATAAGGTGCATAGTTCTTCCCAATTCTGCATTGTACAAGATCTAAACTCAGTTTGATCAAAGGTGATTTGACAAGTCCATAGTAGTCGAGCTCACCAAGATCACTAGGTTGCACCAGATATAACCCACGGATCTAGGTTTTGTCTTTCACTTGAAACCTGATTTGACTACATCTTGAGATCTAGCCATCGGATTATCGCATGGTCGATACTATTGCATTCCTTATCATCCAACAAACCTATGGTGGTCTCCAAATATTATATCAACCATGATCTACTGTCTAATGCCATCGGCCCAAACTTTGCCCTTGTGTTCAACTTTGATGTTTCTCTGGCTGTGGCAACATGCAATAGTGACTTCATCAACTTCAACTCACTACTACAAAGCTTTTCTAGTGGTTTCAGTTCTGTAATTTTGTTCTTGGTCTACTATATTGTCTATAGTTGTTATGTTTATATATAAACTCCTCAAATAACCAGAAAATCTTTGCAAAGAGCATCTCACAAACCTTAAAATGTTGTTATATAAAGCTTTAAGGTATTTTACAACATAGAAATTGGGTATAAATGGTTGAAGTTTCTCTAATTGATTACATAGCCTCATTCATCGAATCCATCCCTTTAACACAATATGTTGCATCCAATTGCATATCACATTAATGTTCTTACTAACGATTCATTCTCTCATGGTATTTATTATATATAACTTCCTATGTTAAACTATCATGAAGAAAAACATTATTAATTCAACTTAATAAACAAACCAACAATAACTTAAAGAAATAGAAAGAACCGTGAAAATTGTTGTAGGTTTTACCAAAGAGCTAAAGATGTCATTATAATCAACTTTAGGCCATTGATGAAATCCTTTTGCAATTAGGTGAGATTTATATCTAGCAATGCTCTTACCAAGATTTTGTTTAGTGTAAGAGACTTATTTACAACCAAATATATTGTCAAGAGAAGTAGGAAAAACTAAATTTGTGTTTCTACCCAAATTAGCAATCTCATCACACATCACATCACACCATTTGGGGTGTTTAATTTCTTGGGCACATTGGTAGGTTCAAAAAAAGGATGAAAATGGGTGAAAAAGTTTAATAAGGAAAAATGCTGATGTATTTTACATTGTGTTTTAGGGATGTTCAATGATATTTAAATAATACAGTGACCTATTAGCTAAAATTCAAGCCATGGATATAAATGTACAGGTATAAGAATCACTTGTGATAAGAGTTTAAAATTCAAACTACTTATGTCATTATCACGCCCTGTCAAATAAAGCTAGATTGAAGTCGGAGAGCTTGGTACGTAATGTAGCAAATCGTTGCCGAGAAAGAGGCTTAGTCATAATATCTGTTAGTTGGTCCACAGTAGAAATGAATTTGACTTGTAAGTTACCAAAAGCCAAATTTTCTTTAACAAAATGAAAATCGACTTCAATACGCTTGGTTTGGGCAAGAAAGACAGGATTAGCAATCAAGTAGATGACAACAATGTTGACACACCAAAGGACAAGCTTAGAGATGGGTAGGGAACACAATTCACGTAATAGAGACTATATCCAACAAATTTTAGCAGTGGTAAAGAAAATGGCAAAATACTCAACCTCAATACTAGACCGTGATATGGTGGTTTATTTCTTGGCTGAGCATGAAAAAAGATTCAGGCACAGAAAAATGCAATAGTCGTGGGTACAACGATGATCATCAAAACATCTTGCCTAATAAGAGTCAAAATAGGCATGTAAAACTACATTAGCTAATGAGCGAAATAGTTGTCCAAGTGAATCACTGCCTTTTAAGTATCGTAGGATCTGTTTGATAATAGACTAATGAAAATCAGTTGGTGTATGCATGTATTGGTATACCTTATTGATGATAAAACCTATCTCTAGACGTGTATTGGTCAAGTATTAAAAAGCTCTCACTATGTTGTGACAAAGAGTCAAATCAGAAAATGGCTTACCAATGTGTTGAGCTAATTACTAATAAGTCGCCATTTAGGTTCCAATAATTTGGCTTCATGATATTTGGTTCTTGATAGTAAATCATGAATATAACATTGCTGATAAAGTATTAAACTAGAAGATGTGAGTTGGACTTGAATCCCCAAAAAAAAGGATATATCACCTAGGTCTTTGAGACCAAACTAATAATGCAAGATAGTGGTAATAGAATGAATAACCTCCAAGCTAGTACCAGTGAGAATGATATTGTCAACATAGATCAGTAGATATAGAGTGTCGTAGGTTGAATAATGCATAAAAATCGAAGTTTCTGATTTAGAGGCTAAAAGCCCAAGGTGGACAAGAAAGTTATTTAATCGAGAGAACCAAGCTCCAAACCTTGTTTCAACCCATAGATTGCCTTCTGTAACTTGCACACATGGGTAGAGAGAGTGGGATGACCGAACCCAGGTTGTTGATTCATAAACACAACTTTAGTAAGGAGAGCATGCGTGAAAGCATTGTTGACATCAACCTATTTAATCATCTAGTTTCAAGACATCACCAATGACAAATAACTTGGATTGTAATGGGCTAGACTACAGGGCTAAAAGTCTCCATGTAATCAACATCTTCTTCCTGATTATACCCTTTTGCCACCAAGCAAGCCTTGTAGGGCTCAATAGACCCATCTACTTTATCCTTAACCCAAAAGACCCATTTACATCCTACAATATTTGATGTGGCTAATTTAAGGACTGGAATCCAGGTACCATTCTGAATCAGTGCATTGTACTCATTTCTCATAGCCTCACGATAATAAGTAAATTTGAATGCTATAGAATATAAGGTTGACTTGTAATCAGTGGGAAAGGTAGAGTCTTTTGAAATTATGGCAGAAGTAAAGGTGAGATAATCTGGGTATTATTTTACAAGACGTATATTGTCTTTTGATCTTGTAACCATCAGAAGAAGTGAATGAGAAAAGAAGAAGATGATGGGACAAGACATAATGCAGAATAAGGAATATAACTACATTAAACATTAATGTCACTGTTGGGGAGAAAGAATATGACGTGACATGGAATAGATCAAAAAGAGTGAGATAATAGTCATTGTCTGAATGACTAGCTAGAATTAATGCTAATAAGTGCTTATAGGACCTGCAATTGGGTGAGGTTGAATGCAGTGTAGAGCTAGGATAGAAAATATCAAATAGTGAAGTGATTGAAGGATCATGTATATTTAGAGCTATGAACATCATCTAGCTAAGAATCGAGCGGAAGCGAAACATGACATTCAAAAATTTATGGAATTCAAACATGATGTTCATATGAAACTCTAATCTTGATATCACGTGATTAACATATGCAAAACATATATATAGCAAGTATATATATTGACAAGAGATAGTAGAATAGTATACCTCTTGTAGACAACTCATAGAAGCCATAGATCTGAATTTTCACACATTTGATAGAAGACACCTTCTCTTGAAACCACAAGAACTCTAGTCGGTCCACACGAGCAAAGAATGGCTTCTCCATCTTCATGGCTATTTTTGTGCTAGATCTACCGTGGAAGATTTTTGAGCTTGTTTGTGAAGAATATAGAAAAACCATTTCCTTCTTCTTCCTTGTTCTTGGCTGTGTTTTCATGAAGAAGAAGAGAAGACAAGTTCATCTAGTTCACCTTCATTTTTCAGTCATGGTGTTTTTCTCTTTGAAGAGTTGAAGAAGAAGACTTCTTCATCTCTCTCCTCTTTTTTTTTTCAACCGTGCAAGAGCTTGGAGAGAGAGAGAAGGTTGAGAACCTTTTTCACATGAAACAAAAGATAAGCCTTGTCATCTTTTTTTTCCCTACTTTCCTCATTGTTGTTCCCTCTTTTAAACAAAAGAGAAGACAACATTTCTTAAATCTTGGTTGTGTTGTCTAGCTTTTGTTGAAAGCTAAAACATACACACACACACACACACACACATATATATATATATATATATATATATATATATATATATATCGTGTAGTATTTTCCACTAATGTAATAATATACATATATATATACATCATACGTATATTGTGTAGTATTCTTCCACTAATGTAATAATATACATATATACATCATATGTATATTGTGTAGTATTCTTCCACTAAGGCATTTAAATATTCAACCTAATCACCATTAGTTGAAATTATGAAAACAACCTTTTCATATTTCCACATTTGCCCCAACATTTAATAATAATTGCATATTGACCATAATAACTTTTAAAGGTCAATCACACCATGGTTAACTCCTTAGCAATTCAAGAGAAACAAAATACTATTGTTAACACTTTAACAATTCAAGAGAAAACTAATTATAATTGTTAACACTTTAACAACTCAAGAGAAACTAAATCAAGCTCAATAGGAAAAACATTCGTCATGCTCTATTGTGTGTGACTTTCTAGATTCACCGCTATATAGCATTGAAGAAACGTTGAACACTTTCAATGTTAATCAAACTATTTGATTTGTTTAGAGAATATCTCCTGTCATTCTCAAAACACCTTCAGAGTTCTCGAGTGACGTTCTAGCTACCAACGTATCAAGATAGTTTACAAAGCTATGAAGTCTTATTCAAGTGAATCTATTTATGGTTGCCGATTAACGTGCAATCCAATCCTTCTATTAATTGTCCCGTCGAGCAAGAACCATGATCTGATTAAGTTCGTAAACTCGATACCATGCATAGATCTAATTGGTGTATGAGAGACGACACATGGAAAACCCTTTTTCCATCGTTCATACCTTGGCCAAGGATTTCCTCATTAAACAATCAATCTTAGATCGCATAGGACATCGCCTCACGCCGGAGGTTAATGGATCCTATCTTGACCACTATCTGTCAATCACTATACTGAACAAATGAAACTACGAGAGAACGCATCTCATCTCGTTTGTCGAAACAATCATTGTCCAAACGCTAGAATCAAACTCCAATATAGATGATAGCCGTAATGTCTCAAGTCTAAGAATTACATGCACAATCATAACGAATAACAAATTATTAATCTGAAATCATGTAATTTGTTATTCACGTCACATTCAGTGATCTATTCAACTAATAGTCACTCACATGTTTGTTAGTCGCATCCCTATGCTGTTATGGTACGTTGCTTACCGTCCTTTATCATTAATATCCATATGTTAATCAAAGGTAACAACACATGTGATAGTCCTAATAGATTATAGAAGTCCCGATCAAATAATCTAAGGGCTATGAATACTTTAAGTATTTATCATATTAAGGAAATACGCCAACATATTCTAAACGCTTTTAGAATACATTCCTATAATGAAAATACTAGGGACTCATTCATCCACATAAAAGAAGGAGAATATGAATGTGCTAATTATGTCAATATGAAAACACACATATATAGACATAAATGCCATAATGTACAAGTTAATGTCAAAATACTCCAGTATATGTCATCCAAATATATAGCATTATGGCATATCTCTAACAATCTCCCACTTGCACTAATGCTATATTACATAGTATTAGCACAACATACAATGGTATCGAACATCCATCTTCTCAAAACGAGGACCAAGCTGTGACAGATTCATAGCTACGGTTAATGGGTCAGCTACATCGAAAGATATGGCCGTTTTCTGCAAAGACATATCTCAATATGATTATTGGTTGTAGAAGCAACGCACGAAGATAGAAATACCTTTCCAAATATTTGGACATACAGTGAGACCTGGGTTCCACAAGCTTGTGCAATAACTCCATATAGTCATAACAAAAAAGCATCACAACTTAACGATAGAAACCATAACCAACTCGTATGATTTCCTCGATCCAAACAACTTCTTTCGTAATATTACATATCACAAAAGGCATGAGTTATGTAATGGAATCTATAGTTTGTTCAGAACCTATCTAACTTACTGAGCTCCCACTATAAATAAACATGAACCCTAACATAAACATTCTATGATAAGATTCAGATTAAGAATCTAAACTAGTAAATCCGTCACTACGGAATTTAACTCCTCCATGAACTAAAATATATCTTTAAAGCTTTCCAAGTACTTAAGAATATACTTCAATTCTATCAACCATTCCCAACCCTAGATTGGACTGATATTTACTCGTAACACTTTACAGTTTACGCAATATCAAGTCTTGTACATAGTATAACAAATATAAAGTTACTATAACTTGAATACAAATTTGCTTCGTAACTAGAGTTTCTTGAACACCTTCAAAAAATACTCTTTGTACAATCTAAGGAATATGCCGAGTAACCTCTTCGTACTATTATCATAGCTACGAATTAACAAGATACGAACGACAAGTTCTAAATGGAGAATATTTAATATAACTATACTATAATTAATATCACAACACACACATCATCAACCATGATATCCAAGTCATCATTATTGCAGTCATGGAAAAGTGGATGCGCTCCCACTATTCTTATGCAATCACAAGGTTCACCCTCATTCTAAATGAAATCTAACTCTTTAATCTCATTTGAATTGGACGAAATAATTCCAAGAAATTTACTCAAAAATCCAAAAGTGGATTTATTAAGTATGCACATATTACTCATATTCATAGATCGGAATCATTTATATAGTAATACAATGTGCTATAATGACTAGCATAATACAACAAGACTAAAGTACAATAATTGGTAAAAAGACTTCATCATAGCCAACACTTTACATTTGATGATATCTTTCAAAAACCAATCTAGCTATAAAAGGTCACTAGCATTTTTCATTAACTTCAACCTTTATCTCGGAAATCAATATCCAGATTAAGTTAAAATATATGAAGTCTAATCAATATGCTTTGCATTATATAGTTTCTTGGAGTCGATATCAAATATACCGTTTCTTTGTAAATCGTAGGATCAACTAATTGATAATTATCTCAAATACACAAACAACTTTTGTGCATCCACAAAAAGATATCCAAATATTCCTTTTAAGTATGAGATACACTACTAGATTTGCAAAGATCTTGTGTGATGACACATTCCAGACCTTGAATAGATTCATTATTTTGGTTTAGGTGATTTTATAGCTTTTGAGGACGCTTCCTCAATTTCAATTTTATTAGAAAGTAATATTTTCTTGAACAAAACATTTTCTTCAATAAATATTATTATCTAATAAATCAATACACATTGATCATTAAATGGAAATTATATCTTACAAAAAACTAAGATATACTACAAAATTACCTTTAACCTAAACTCTTACTAGTCCTTATAAAATTTTTCAATAAAAGTAGGACAAATCAAAATTAACATATTTAATCATTGATTGCTTTCCAACCTATATCAAACATAAAGTTCTAGCAATAGTAAGGATTTACTATTTAACATAAAATTAAATTAAGAAAAGTACAACCCATAAATAAATAGGATGATTAGTTAAACTAATCAACAAATGTACTATGTCTAACAAAGTACAGTTCTTCATTAAGAATACCCTACTTAATTGTGGTACACCGGGCATTACTAATTTCGATACTATATCAAAATTTTAGGATACTCAAACAAAATAGTACTTAAGTATTTTACCTTCACGATCTAATCATAAGGCACTAATACATTTTACTTCACGAGCCTATTCCAAAATAGCTCCACATATATCAACATGTACTAATTCAAACAATTTAGTAGTTCTAATCATTTATCAAACAAAGGATGACTTGGTTACCTTTTCAATAAATAAGATGCATAAGTTGATCAAACCAACCTAATCATCATCTTACTATTTAAAAACAACCTAATCATATAGAAACTACAATTGATTTGGATTATTTGAGTGATCCTAAAATTTGGTGGATGGTTATAACGGTTAACAATATGTTTGCAATACGTTCTTTCGTCCATATTAAGACAATTAAGACTACACCATAATGCGCTTTTACAAGCTTTAGGAATATATATTTTATTCCTAATATCATTTAGGTATAATCTTTAAAATACGAAATATGTCCAGAAGACATCCAAATAAATTGTCTTTAACTAACGCAACAACTTTTGTTTCATTTGCTAACACTGAAAACATTTCACGCTTCCGAAAGTGCACTACTGTGATTAAGATTCTATTCTCGAACACATACACTAATGTTTCACTAGAATCCACAAAGTAGTACCAATCACAAAAAAATAAGATTTATAAATCATAGTAGCTTTACAACCTTGACATTCAAGCTATAAAGATCCTTTGGATTAAAACCTCTTTTAATGTCCGGTTTTAAGGCTATGAAAACATCTTTTACACATGCCTATACAATCCTTAATTTTCTTCTTAGATATGCTCCCATTGGCTAACAGAAATCATCTCTCTTTGCCTTTCTTTTTTGCATTACCACTAACTAAAGAAGAAATACAATTGTGAGAATGAATTCCGAATATATCTAATACCATGCCAATGAATATGTTTACCACACAACCATTTGCTAGTTTAGAATCATATTACTTACATCTTGCATACCTTTATGCAAACAATGAAATAATACAAATCCTTTGCATATTTAATTTGTTTTACTTATCAACCATAAATATTATAACTTTTCGTTTTGATACATTATCAAGATGAAAAAATAACGAATCATGTAATTCTAAGACTTTATTAAGTTTTTAAGAACTATTCTTAGATGATAATGTTAATAAAAAATTTGGTCCGGTTGCGCCATATAAAGTCTAGATAATTGAAATAATGGGTTCATTATTGTAGCCATGAACTTATGCAGAAAATAAGATCGCTAGTTGACATAAAACTTGTTAAAACATTTAATTTGACATTTAATTAAATGATACCTCCCACTAATTTTATCGATTCCCACATTTCCTAAATAAAATCGTGAATCTAATCAAAGACTCAATAGTAGGTGACCATAGTTCTCTTTAATATGAATACCCCTTAGCTTTGGTGCATTATTGGAATATACATACAAAGAGTTAGCAACGATTACTATCTATATCACTATATAGGATATGGCCTTTAGCCCCTAAATCACTATAACCTCAACTTTGGTGCATTATTGGAAACGTGATATAGTTAGATTACATCCACCATCACAGTGTTGCGACAATTTGAATCCCAGACCTCAACTTTAGTGCGTTATTGGCCTCGTGATATTGGAACAACACAACATCATTATGCTTGCTAGGTAAACATAATACTTTCATAGAATATGTCTTCCTACCTTTGGGTTAGTCAAGACATACCCAATCGAGCAAATATAACCTAGGATAGTGGAAGGCAACGATAAATATTTTTACCACTTTACAATCTAATATGTTTGCACGTATGAAGATGTTGAATTTAATTAGGTCTCACTTTGCACAATAGTTCATTTACAAGCATATATCACAAATAGGCAAATAAATAAACATCTATGCAAAATCATACATTATGATGGATTATGGACTTGGATTATGAATCGAATCAAGACAAAAATAAAACCTAAACAAGCACATCTTCATGTCTTCTTTGGTCTTGTCTTCTTGATTTATTCAAAGATCCAAAGCACCTCCAACACCTTGAAAGTCTCCAATGGTCTTCTTGCAAACTTTTTGTAGAAATTACATACATTATGCCTCACTACAATTTCTCTCAATTGCAAGAAAATAAAACGAGACTTATATCTCAATTATATACTAATGAATGATATAATTAGTTACAACGCCATCTAATGAAATTACAACTAATTAACCATTCACTAACCAAGTCCATGATCAAATTAACCATTTATCATCCAACATCACTATGTAAGATAAAACTCATAAAGCATGAGATATGCATCATATACATAAACAATAAAGCTAAACAAGCAAGCTTACATAAGCTAATATATCCTATACATAAAATAAATGATAACATGTTTGCAATAAGTCTCATATCCTGAGATTTTAACATCTCCATGTTAAACAACACAAAAGAACTAGATAAAACCAATTTTAAGTTCATACTTGTTGAATAAGGCCCAATGCAAATCCTTTGTTAATTTCATGGCCCAATTTGAGTTCCTAGGCTTATTTTAATCTTCAATAAGAAAAACAACCTCATATAGTCTTATTAGACTAATAGCCATTGATTTGTAAGCCCATTGGACTTAACCAAAATCAAACCAATTAGTCATGGCTTTTAATTTATGACCCATCATAAATCTGTTGCACATATACCAACTGTTTTGACTGGTTTAGCCTATCCAAAGTTCTCCAAAAATTCTGAAATTTTTCAGAAAGGTAGCTCTTCAAGTGTAGATAGTTTTAGAATCAAACGTAACCCAATTCGGAGTTAAATTGACTGAGTTATGCCCCTTAGAACACAACTGCGCAAAATTGTCCAGCTTTATGCTAGAATCAGTGAACATACTGATTTTGCTAAAAATGAAAATCTTAATCACGAAATTAGGAGATGCATATTAGAGGATAAAATGTTCTACTATCTCCATAGCATAACATAACCAAAAATTAGCCCCAAACAACAACATTTGATTTGCCAAAACAGTCACGTAAAATCAGTGCGCGGAAACTTTTTTCAGAAATGTTAAAACATTTTTCTTGTTCTTTTGTGCTCAAGACTTTAGAAACTTTAAACATACATATATGTATTCACATGAATCATTAAGCCTTGCTCTAATACCACTTGAAGGATCTCTTAGAGATAGAGCTATGAACATCGTCAAACTAAGAATCGAGTGGAAGCGAAACATGACATTCAAAAATTTCTGGAATTCAAAGCATGATGTTCATATGAAACTCTAATCTTGATATCATGTGATTAAAATATGCAAAGCATATATATAGCAAGTATATATTGACAAGAGATAGTAGAAGAGTATACCTCTTGTAGACAACTCGTGGAAGCCATAGATCTGAATTTTTGCACACTTGATAGAAGACACCTCCTCTTAAAACCACAAGAGCTCTAGTCGGTCCACACGAGCAAAGAATGGCTTCTCCATCTTCATGGCTATTTTTGTGCTAGATCTACCATAGAAGATTTATGAGCTTGTTTGTGAAGAAGATAGCAAACCCATTTCCTTCTTCTTCCTTGTTCTTGGCTACAGTTTCATGAAGAAGAAAAGAAGACAAGTTCATCTAGTTCACCTTCATTTTTTAGCCATGATGCTTTTCTCTTCGAAGAATTGAAGAAGAAGACTTCTTCATCTCTCTCCTTTTTTTTCAATCATGTAAGAGCTTGGAGAGGGAGAAGGTTGACAACCTTTTTCACATGAAACTAAAGACAAGCCTTGTCATCTTTTTTTCCCCTACTTTCCTCATTGTTCTTCCCTCTTTTAAACAAAAGAGAAGACAACATTTCTTAAATCTTGGTTATGTTGTCTAGCTTTTGTTGAAAGATAAAACATACACACAAATATATATCATATATATATATATATATATATATATATATATATTGTCTAGTATTTTTTCAATAATATAATAATATACATATATATACATCATATGTATATTGTCTAGTATTTTTTCAATAATATAATAATATACATATATATACATCATATGTATATTGTGTAGTATTCTTCTACTAAGGCATTTAAATATTCAACTTAATCACCATTAGTTGAAATTATGAAAACAACCTTTTTATATTTCCACATTAGCCCCAACACTTAATAATAATTGCATATTGACCACAATAACTTTTAAAGGTCAATCACACCATTGTTAACTCCTTAACAATTCAAGAGAAACAAAATACTATTGTTAACACTTTAACAATTCAAGAGAAAACTAATTACAATTGTTAACACTTTAACAACTCAAGAGAAACTAAATTAAGCTCAATAGGAATAACATTCGTCATGCTCTATTGTGTGTGACTTTCTAGATTCACCGCTATATAGCATTGAAGAAACGTTGAACACTTTCAATGTTAATCAAACTATTTGATTTGTTTAGAGAATATCTCCCGTCATTCTCAAAACACCTTCAGAGTTGTTGAGTGACGTTCTAACTACTAACGTATCAAGACAGTTTATAAAGAAATGAAGTCTTATTCAAGTGAATCTATTTATGGTCGCCGATTATCGTGCAATTCAATCCTTCCATTAATTGTTCCGTCGAGCAAGAACCATGATTCGATTAAGTTCATAAACTTGATACCATGTATAGATCTAATTGGTACAATGAGAGACAACACATGGAAAACCCCTTTTTCCATCATTCATACCTCGGCCAAGGATTTCCTTATTAAACAACCAAGTTTAGATTGCATAGAACATCACCTCACGCCGGAGGTTAATGGATCCTATTTTGACCACTACTAGTCAATCACTATATCGAACGAATGAAACTGCAAGATGACGCATCTCATCTCATTTGTCGAAACAATCATTGTCCAAACACTAGAATCAAACCCAAATATACATGACAGTCATAATGTCTCAAGTCTAAGGATTACATGCACAATCACAACGAATAACAAATTATTAATCTAAAGTCATGTAATTTATTATTCACATCACATTCAGTGATCTATTCAACTAATAGTCATTCACATGTTTGTTAATCGCATCCCTATACTGTTATGGCACGTGGCTCACCATCCTGTATCATTAACATCCATATGTTAATCAAAGGTAACAACACATGTGATAGTCCGTAATAGATTATTGAAGTCCCGATTAAATAATCTAAGGTCTATGAATACTTTAAGTATTTATCATATTAAGGAAATACGCCAACATATTCTAAATGCTTTTAGAATACATTCCTATAATGAAAATACTAGGGACTCATTCATATACATAAAAGAAGGAGAATATGAATGTGCTAATTATGTCAATATGAAAACACACACATATAGACATAGATGTCATAATGTACAAGTTAATGTCAAAATGCTTAAATATATGTCATCCAAATATGTAGTATTAGGACATATCTCTAACAGTGATATGCATGAATGATGATGCATTAGAGGTGGAATCAAGTCATCAAGACACACTAATGTTGGTGCATGTGAAATGGAGTCAGAAGACAAGACAATTAAGTTGGAACGGTATTTGACGTGGATGAGATGGCACATGATTTGGTAGAAAAGAGAGAAAAAGATTAGGAGAATATAGATTCTCAAAGCAAGAATCATGAGTTGTAGAATTAGCTTCACAAGTTAGAATGCGGAGTATGAGAAATAGTTAATTAGTTAACGCATTAGTCTAGGATTTTAGGACAAATTTATACTCTGGCTATATAAAGTACTTGGAGATAGCGTTGCACCTTTGAACTAGGTTTGACCCATTAATTAATTAGATTTAGGTGATTAATTGATCAATTAGGCTTGTAGTCTAATCTTGCATCAAAATAGGAAAATCCAAAATTCGAGGCTAGAATTAAGACTTTGTATAGGAATATGATCCCTAAACCTTTTCAATTGTGATCAGACCTCAATTTTAGCTTTTGCACTTTAGGATTATTTATTTTTCATTAGATTTAATTCAACACACTAATTTATCATTAAATTTACTATAATTACTTAGGCACTTTGCACATTTTTCTATAAAATTTCCAATTGTCTCCCTGCGGATTCGACCTCACATAAGTACACTACACTATAGTCACTCGTGCACTTGCAAGTTAAAACTTGGCTTAGTATTGATCTTAATTTTATATCCTAAGCTAAGCATGCATCAAAATACAAAAACTATATATATCCTAAGTTATTTATAGAATCTTTATCTTATAAGAGTATTTCTTAATATGCTCCTATATAAAGGTGGAGCCATCAGAACACCTATCTTGGATCGAAGCACATCAAAATAAGGCTTAGGTAATGATTTTGTGAGGACATTGATTAGCTAATGGTGTATGCGAACATGGGCAACTTGTTAAGAACCATTTGTCATTTTATCATGCACGAAGTGATAATCCAGGGGAAGATATTTCATTCGTGAATGAAAGACTGGTTAGCACAAAGGTATATGGCACCGATATTGTCCCATAAAGTCATAGAGCTTGTGAATGAGTAGCGCAACTTAGGAAGCACATTGACGAGCTAAGATAGCTCAGTAGTTATCAGAGTGGTGGAATCCTTAGCTCAAAACATATTAAACCTATCCAATAGCTCATGCACATATTTCTATTTGGGGAAAAATAAACTTGTGTTGCAAGGTATGGCCTCCACACCTAGGAAATATTCAAGGGAACCAAGATCCTTGATAGAGAATTTGTAAGAAAAAGTAGTGATAACTTAGTGATTGAATGGAGTTGAGTTTTGTGTAACTAAAACGTCATCAATGTAGACCAAAACATAAGTAATAACAAACTGACGAGCACATATAAAAAGTGATGGGTCAGACTGAGTACTCTCAAAACCAAGCAACAAGATAAAATTTTTATTTCTTATAAACCATGCTCGAGGTGCTTGTTTGAGGCTATAGAGAGATTTTATGAGACAACATACATCGTGAGGGGGAACAGTATTCAAAACACCAAGTGACTATAAGATAAAATCTAGTTCATTAAGATAGGCATGAAGAGATGCATAGTTCACATTCAGCTGATTGATAACCCAATATGCAATACAACAATAGTTCTTAACTCGAATTGTAGTAGACTTCACCAATGGGATTAAAAGTTTCTTTAAAATCAATATTGAGGAACTAGTAAAACCTTTTTTGCCATGGGTCATGCCTTGTAACAAGCAATATTGCCATTGGGATATCGCTTCATACAAAAGACCAACTTATACCCTACAACATTATGATGTCATTCTTGCCACACTAGCTCCTATGTTGCATTGTGTTCAAGAGCCTTCAGTTAATCAAGCACCACAAGTTTCCATTTAGAGTATTGTAAGGCCTGGTGAATAGTAGTGGATTCAATTGAAGGTGACCTTTGATTTGAGGATTAAGATAGAGAGGGTGAGGATAAAGGTACCTCACAAGGGTAAAAAGTAGTGACAATGCAACGTGGTCTTCTGTCAGGGGTCATAGCATCAGTTAGTGAAAGAGGTATACGTGGGGCATGAGAATCAGTAAGAGTATGCGAACTAGACTCTAGGGAAAGACCCATGGGAGATTAAGGAATGATGCGAGATGCTCGAGACATCAAGAGGGGTAATAGGACTAATGTGGAAACAAAGCAGTAATGAAAAGGATTGAGGAATAAGATCAGCTGAGTGAGATGAGTTACTAGCAAAAGAAAGAGATCCTAAGCCATGAGTATAGGAAAAGTTGGAAACCATTTTCAACAAAAGGCACATGATGCGAGTTATAATATTTGTGACTACTAGGATCAAAACAAAAATACATAACATGGACAATTGGGTATCCTAGGAATATGCAAGGCTTAAAGAGCGACTGCAAGCTTGTGTTTGGTATATAGCACATCCATGGGTAGTACAAACAACCAAAAATTTAGAGTTTGGAATAATTAGGAAACTCTTGAAAAGGAAACTCAAATGGAGATTTTCCCTGAAGGACTAGAGTAAGCAATCTGTTTATTAAATAAGTTGCCACACGAAAAACAAATGACTAAAAATTTAACGAGAGTGACACGAGATGAATTAAAGCAAGGCCATTTTCTACTATGTGACAATGGAGACACTTAGTCGTGATAATACGTTGTGGGTTATATGGTGAATATGCATCTTTAATTAATTCTAGGCCTCGATCTATATAATACAGTTGAACAATTAAAAAATATGCAAAGATCGAAACCACACAACAATGTTTGAAACTCTGACCAAGTATCATATATCAACTCTAAACCGCATAGATAACAATAATATATAATTAAACCATGGATATACATTTTTTTTTAGATTAATTGAAAAAAATAGAGTATTCCTTCCTTGGTTACACGCCTAAGATGCTAGAAAAATGCCATACAAAGCTAGAAAGGATCGAACCTTATCATGTAAGATGATTGATGGGATTCGTTTACTTGGTTGTTATGTTATTATGGACATGTGGTGTGTCTAGAAGGGAGTCACATAAGTATAAGGGTTGATTCAAGAAGTAGTGGTCGTTGGTTTTGCTTAAAACTACTAGGTGATAAGGTAGGATACTGATAGGATAAGCTAGAGTTTTATTTAACATAAACCAGCTTAAACCAGCTTGCTAGCCTTAGGCCTAATGCATGATTTTGATGACAACAAATATGGTTATTTGGATGTGTCAAGTGTGATTGATTTAATGCGTTTATATATTGTTAAATTCACACTTGTGACTCTTGTGGTTAAATTGTACATATTTGTTTGAGTCATATATTGATTGGTGGCATAACTTGTATGGAGAAGATTATGGCATTGATTGAATGATAATGCAAGTATAAAGGAAGAAGATGATATATTGGGTTTATTAAGTGTGCTTGTGTTTATATGTTTATATGATTAAACTCATACTTAAAGGTCATTAGATTAAAATGTGCATATTAAGTTGAGCCAAATATTGAAATTGGATGAATGACTTGCATAGTGAGAACTATTGTATTGATCTAATGAATAATGCAAGTATAATCAATTTCATTTATCAAGTATGTGAAATTAAATATGTTTATATTGTTAAAAGGATACATGTTTCGCTTTATGCATTAAATTGATATATCATTATGAGCTAATTTGTATTTGAATATATTGGCTTATGTTGATTATATTGTACTAATGAATTTATGAGCCAAAATATGTTATTAATCCTTGGTAGAAGAGAATCTTGGAAGAAGATAAAAGTGTGTTTCAAAAAGAAGAAATGCAAGATCGAGAAGATTGAAATTATCTCGGCCATTAAGAAATTGAAGAATGCAATGATTAAACTCACCACAAGCATGAACCAATGAAGTCTTGAAAAATTAAATATGTGAAGATCTTGAAGATCAAGACTTGAAGGCAAAAGTCATTTTCTTGCTTTTGTGCCAACTCATGACCTAAACGAGTCATACATACACCCTAGTACATGTTCCTCGGCGCTGAAGGCATCCCTAAAAAGCGGGGGATTTTGTGCCTTCTTCCATTCTATCCTATTCACTGGTACTAATCATTGATACTGGAAAATATGAAGTGGTGACATAAGACAGAGAAGTGGCAACATAAGAGGTAACTGTAACACCCCGATCCCTCTCGAGATCGAAGTTCCCGAACCCAATACCCAAGTCACGAAAAACGAGGAAAAAAGGACAGAGTCTCCCCTATTTATAGGGCTATCAGTTCACCTGCAAGCAGTAACTTATCCTCAAAAAACTACAATCCAACTCCAAGGTACAATCCCATTCACACAAGCATGCAAACTAACTAGGCAATCAAGTAAATCATTGAAGTTATTACATCCTATCTACAGTCATTGACTTATACAAGAAAACAAGCTTTACTTTATATTACAACCTTTCAGACAATATAAACATACATAAGGTTTCATAATCCCAAAACAAAACACATGCAACCAGCAACTTGCATTTTCTGCACATAGACCAATACATAGCATCCAACCACAGCTTTTCCTGAAACATGTTAAAACGAGGAATGAGTAACCAAAGTTACTCAGTGAGGGAGGTGATGCAACAAACCGAGAAATGCTTTCATGAGATGCAACAAAGATAATAACATACACAACACAAAATAACAAAGTTAATTAGACAAGTCTTTAACCACATATAAAAAGGATACAGTTCCACGTTCAATCATGAGCCACGAGCCAAGATCTTCAAGCAAGTGCCGGCAAAACCCTTATTCCTCCAAAATGGGATACTCCGGATGTACCCCGATCTTACGACCCTTTCTCCTGAGGTAGGTCCATATGCCCCAACGAGGTGAACCACTCATCTGGAGTAGTGGAGTATACTCAGCGAGAGAAAGGGAATAGGCACTATGGTAGTTGAGGGAGCACGGCAAGCCCGATGCCACCCGTGTTTCTCGATACTACCATGTCCGAAAAGGTTGCGCAACCCCAAATCATGAACATGAAAGCCAAGAATAGCATTAATCACATAAAAAGGACGACAAAGCATACCGCACTTACAATTAATCACAATTATAAGCAAATCAATAGCTATAATACACAAATCATAAAATCTCAAAAGTTGACAAAAACTTTAACATGCTATAAATGCAAACTCCCTTACCTTGGTTTAGGCTAAATATGCAAGAGAATAGCTTAGATTCACTTCATCCTCCTCGAATTAGCTCAAATGTGCAAACCCTAGCTTATTCATATAAGTATAACACTTAGCCATTAAAACTAGCATAATACTATGCAAGTAAGCTAGCATAACACTTTAACAACTGACTAAACCAATTTCGTTCAAATATTCATATAACCAAGTTAAACACCTAAAGCACTTAAGCATATTTATGAACCTAGCAAGTAGAACATTATATAGTACGTTCAAGAATTAGGTAGGCACGAGTATTCCATAGCTTTTCTTATAAAATAATACAATCCATCTATAAGGCTAAATAACCAAAGGAAAAACAACTCCATAGAATTATAGCTAGCTAACAACTTAAGGGTAAAAGCATTACACTTAAGAAATTAAGTTAAGAGTGAGTTAACTTCAACTATGTCTTTAGCCAACACATAAAGCCTTATATCACACATAGATACATTAAATTTGCACTAAAAGAAAAGAGAACAAGAAAGCAAGTTAACTAGTTAACTAATGTTTATAACATTATTAGTTTGTAACTTAAAGCTAGGATCATTTTTTCCCTTGGAAGTTTTAAACCAAATATAAGCTAAGTTCACTTTCAACAACTAGCTAGCCTACCTTTTAACAAGCCAAAATAAAGTAACAGAACCTTATTAGTAACACTACAAGTCCATGACACCTTCACTAGTAGGAAAAATATAATCGATTATGAACCACTTCATTAGGCTTCTAACTCATGCATTCTCATATTAAGTTAGTCGTTAGCTTACACATATAAGAAACTTAACTACATTTCTAGCACTTAATTAATTACCAACTCAAGGGAAAAAAAAAATTCCTCTAAAAGACTATAGTCAATGAAAGCAAAAGAAGAACATGTCTAGACTAGTTTATGACTTGCTATTATGAACTTTACCTTCTTAGTTAACATTTAGCACACACAAGTGTGGTATAATAATCACTCAACTGTCAATCTAAACATTCCAACTAGCTAACAATTTCCACTTAAAAGCTTCAACTACGTTCAACGTCCAAGAATTTACAAACTAAAACAACATAACTATAAGAGCTTTATTACGTTACAAATCATCCAAGGACACTACACAATAAAGTCTTGATCAAATACATCCAATTAGAGCTGAAATATATCATCACTATAACAAAATAATAACATAATTTAGATTCCCGCGTAACAAGGTAGTTCCGACACATCACACCAAAATAGTCATAACTTATTCTAGGAAACTCCGTTTAATGCATCGTAAAAAGCATTAGAAACTAGATTCCAAAGCTTTCTAACGGTATATAATTCAACCCCTAATCCTTCTCCAATTAATACAGTTTTAATCTTGAAGTTGCCCCAATTTTGCTGAAAAATCTGGACAGCCACGGTTGAATATACACGTGCACACATGAATTTTGCTTGTTATTTTCTAGTTATTTTATGCGTAGTATGTATACTATATATTCAGCTAGTAAGATCTTCATTTAAACATTTCTTCAAGCTACTCAAGATCATTATAAAGACTCACACCATTGCAGGCATGCAAGTTAAACAATTAATTATACATAGACATATGAGTAATACAAATTTAAAAGACCTTGCCTCCACAAAAAGAATCATCTTTGCATACTAGTAAAGCTTTATTTAACATTAGGTTACTCAAATATCAATTATCTATAAGCAAGACAACATTTAAGATGCAAATAAGACATGAAACCCCTCACCTCAAATTAGCTAAAATGCACACTGGAATTAAGGTTTGAGCTCAAAAATGCCAATTTCTTTCTTCATCTTGTCGTCGAGTTATGCTTCTGTTCTCTTTTTTTTTTCTTTCTTGTTGGCCTACGGTGAGAGGTGAGAATTTGAGTGTCTGCTTATTTGTTTATGTTTGTGGTGGTAAGTAATCAAGAGTGTTGAGTAATATTTGATGTTTTTGTGTAGTGTGTGAGAGTGAGCCGTGAGTAGGTGAGGTTATTTAGATTGTTAGATTTCTTTATTTATATATATATATATATATATATATATATATATATATATATATAATGTGTGGTAGAGATAAATTCAACAATTAAAACCAAGGAAAGATCTAGAAGGCAAACTCTACTAACTAAATTGTTCGATCATGAGCCCGGCTTTTCATTTGAACAGTAAGATAAATTAATTTAAAGACATGTAAAACAATTTTAAATAATTAAAATAATAGAATAAGTGTCCCGGATAAATTATTTAGATATAAATTAAATAAATACAATTAATGAAATTAATAAATTAATGACTTTATGTAAATTAATTAAATATAATTTAAATAAATACAAATGGTGATAATAATAAAAATAATTATTCCCGGGTTCGAGGCTTCACATTCAAATAGTGAAATTAAATCATTTTAAATTGTTAGTAAAATAAATTCTAATAAATAAAATAATAAAATAATTATTTCGGGAAAGCCAATTGAATATAATTTAAGTGAATGCAACAGTTATCGTGACACGTTTTTCAAGGATAGTGCAATTTAATAAAATAAATATATGCAAATTAATAAAATGTCTATATGTTAGGTCTAGGTCGTCACAATAACAACATGAATATTGTCGTTTGCCTTGGATTTGCACTTGTGTGGCTTAAGCTCTTGGTAATCTTTTAAAATATTCTTTAAATCTTTTCTCAAGAGCTCTTTGAGGTCAAAATATCTTTTGAAGAATTGTTCTTAAAAAGTCCAAATGTTTTTATCTTCAAAAGTTTGATTTTCTAGTGAAAATTGGTTTTAAACTCTTGGATTGCAAAAGTCGATTTTGAACTTTTCTCAAGAGTTTAAAAAATATTTTGGGATGTTTAAAAGGTTGAAAAATCTTTTGAAGAAATGTTCTTGCGGTGTCCAAATATTTTACCTTCAAAAGATTGGATTTCAGATGATTTTTTTGCCAAAAGGCCTATTTTAAAAAATATGTAGAACGAGGTCCTCGTCCGGCAACCTCATCGGACAAAGGCAGAATCTACCAAACAAGCATGCTGGTCGAGCATCTCATCCGGTGAGCTCATCTGGCAGTGGCTGAATTTTTAAAAAATAGTCGTTAAAGTGCCATTGAAACATTTTCTATTTATACCAAAACTCACACATTTCATCCTAGTCGTCTTCCACACAATATCTATTGATGTTAAGCTTATATTGTTCATTCAAAATATCAAATTACAAAAAACTTGAGCTTACACTTCAAAAACTACTAAGCATTCAAGAGCTTCATTTGTATTTATTCATCTCAAGACGAGATATCAATTGTACCCATATCTATCATTCTCACTGTTCATTATAAACTCTCTAGAGCTAAATATTTAGGGATTCATAGTTTAGAGAGAGGGATTAGGGCTTTCTTTATGGATTCAAAGAAGGGAAAAGTCCTACATTGCTCTTGTGGATTCAAGAGTAAATTATAAGAGTTGATTTGTGCTTTACAAACTTGTGAAGAAGTACCTCTAGTGGTGTTTGTTGAAAATCCTAAGGAGATGATGCCTTAGGTGGTGGAATAGAGTAGCGAACCACCCTAAAATCCCTAGCTTTATCTCTCTTACTCTTCTCTCCCTACTATTTACTTTATTGTTTTCATAGAATTAACTCTCTAGAGCTAAACATTGAAAGATTCATAGTTTAGAGAGAGAGAGGGGTTAGGGCTTTCTTTGTGGATTCAAGGAAAGGAAAAGTCCTATATTGCTCTTGTGGATTCAAGAGTGGGTTGCTCTTGTAGATTCAAGAATGAATTGTAAGAGTTGGTTTGTGTTTTACCAACTTGTGAAGAAGTACCTCTAGTCAAGTTTGTAAAAAATTATAAAGGATACCTTAGATGGTGGAGTAGAGTAGTGAACCACCCTAAAATCACTGGTTTCATCTGTGACACCCGAGACTTTCATCATATTTATAAATAACCGTGGCCTATCTTTTTGTGCATTTTTACTTGAATATGTGTTATTTAGTGGTTACTATTCACAATAAAAATTTGACTATTTAATTTGGCCGAATTAATATTTTTACTAAGTAGTGTGATTCTTAGGAGGAATGGGAAAAATAAGAACTTAAGCATTTCTAGCCGGGAACGCGCATTAGGAAAATGTTTCTTATATCGCATGAATAGTACAAATATTAGAAATATAGTATTTTGGACTAGTTAACTTTTAATTGGATTTTAGTCCTAGTTTTGACCAAGACACTTAAGCATTTGACCCCAAATATCTATACACATATAATATACATCTTATATACATACACACACAATACACTTAAAAAAAAAGAAGCAAAACAAACCCCCTAAATACCCTATAGAACCCGTCGGCCTAGGCTCTAAAGAGAAGGAAAATTCCACTTTGCTCCTTCAATTCTTGGCTCAAATCTTGCATCTAAGAGTGGATTCATCATCTTCTAAGCCTTCTTCTAGCATCATCAAGGTCTTTAGGTGAGGGAGATTCATGTTATATGTCTTTGAAATTCTAGGGTTTATTATGAAATTTTGTAATTGTTGATTATTGCTATATATTTGCTTATAAATGCTTCAATTACCTCCTAATATGCTTAGAGAACATTCTTTTGTGGTTTAATAGCAAGTGTTATGGCTAGAATTCAAGATTGAATGTTGTAGGAGATGATGAATAGTAAAATCTGAAGGTTTTGCTAAAATTTGATTGTGGGATTAATTTTGTGCTATCTATAGGTGCTTTTAGTGTTAATAAACGTAGATTAGTTGTTGTATGCAATTAGGTTGCTCAGAATTTGACTAAAAATGCTAAAATGGCTCGTTTTACAAAGGGGTTATGGGTAAAATGTGAATCTGGGTGAAATTGATCATTATATTTGGTGTTTATAAGGTGAGATAGTGCTAAAAGTGTAGTTATGTCACCAAATTGAATATTGGTTAGGGTACTTGTAGTTCAAACGCATATGGGGGCTTTCAGAACTTTTGTGGTAATTGCATATTAAAGGGTGGTTTCAAGGGTTCTAAGGGTGTCATAAAGTGTCATTAGAAGGTTTGAATAACTTGTTTAAGAATCTCGAACATCGTCCTTCAGTTTTGAGTCAAATAGCCTTAGTGGACAAATGGGACATTTTAGGTAATTGGATCGTTTGAGTGTTTGGTTGTTTATAGAGCTTCATTGTAGTTGGTTAATGGTTAATGAATGCCTCGTATGCTCGTAGTATCCTTCCGTTGCTTGGAAGATAGCTATTTAATTGGAATTGCAAAAGGGGTCATTTGACCAAGTGCTGATCGTGCTCATTCTGAGTTGGGGGTTAGTCTTGTATGTGCATGAAAGCACTTTTAGCGCAATTGTGGCATTGATTGGGTTTTCGGTTAGTATAGTTGTAGTTCAAATGTGCTAGGTGGACTTTCAGGGTTTTGTTAGGAAAGTGAGGTTTCGTAGCGTAGAATCATGCCTTAATGTGCTTAAGAGAGGGTAGTGAAGTCGGTTTCCCAATCTCGTGGCTCATTTGGTTGTAGTAGCCTTTAGAAGTTAGAGTATGAATAGTGTTTTTAATAGTTTTCTTGCATTGAGTTAGTATTGTCTACTTAGCTATTGTTCTTGTTGTTATTATTGGCAATGAATGACATAGCTTAGTTGAATTGAAGTTCTATGTATATTGATAGCTTTGGACTTAGTTGTTAGCGTTTTTGGTTTATATATTGATTGTATAGATTGATCTTTATATGTTAAGTGGTGTGTCTAACAAGATTATAGAGTAACCTTGTGCTTATATAACTTGTCAAATGGTTAGAAAATGTAAAAAAGTTAGTTTAAGATAATTGAATTAGCGGTTGATAATTATCTTGCAATTAACTAGCTATGTGTTTAGTTGTATTAATATATAGATGTTCGAAGAGATTCTGGAAGTTAAGAGCTATATAGTTATGATTTGTAAAATGTATAATTGCGTGGATTGAATATGCTTTATAGTTGTTCTAATTGCTA
The DNA here is from genome assembly GCA_037974665.1 of Ehretia macrophylla. Classification (NCBI taxonomy): domain Eukaryota; kingdom Viridiplantae; phylum Streptophyta; class Magnoliopsida; order Boraginales; family Ehretiaceae; genus Ehretia; species Ehretia macrophylla. The sequence continues at coordinate 12,970,711 of CM075775.1, forward strand.
ATGTTATATGCCTATCAAATTGTAGGATTCATAAAGAATGTTTCATGTGTTATTTAAATAGTGAATGTAATGCAAGCTAAATAAGGAAATGTATTTGACAGTTATGTTAATTCAAAGTTAATAGTATTAGAAGCATTAGTTAGTTAGACAATTTACTTTCTTGTTCTCTTATCCTTTAGTGCAATATAATGTATTTATGTGTTATAATAGTGTTTTAAAGTGTAAAATTAAGAGTATATTAATAAATGTTTAAATTCTATTGTTATGTTTGGAGTGGCTAAGTGAACTACAATATATTCAGAATCTTTGATTAACCTAGTTGCTAACTTGTGCCATACATGTCCATAACGCTAAATTAATGCTTGAATTGATTAGAGTATGGTTAGAATTCATTGTAGGTGTTTGAGAATGAGTTGGAGTCAACTCTTACATCTTGGAGCTTGGTAGAGGTGAGTAAGTTTTCATTCTTTTGTAAATCTTAGTTACTTTATTGTTCTTAAATTGTATGATTTAATATAATTGCTTAAATGTATATGTGTTTATTGATTGTTATATTATGTACGAGAACAACCTACTTTGTTATCTCTTGATTATGTGGTTATTGGTTTATCTTATCTATTATCATTTTGAGTGCATTGCATCATGGTTGCGCAACCATTTGGGCATAGTAATGTCGGGAAAACCGCGCAGAATCGGGCTTGCCGGTATACCTCGATTACCATGATTACCGAATCCCTCTCTCGCTTGGGATGCCGCCCAGGAAGAGTTGGGTCGTAGGATTGGGGTACATCCGGATTACACCCATGTTGGAGTTATAAAGGATGTTGGCTTATCGTTATCATTATCACTTTTATATCAGGATTTTTGTTCGTGGTTCGTGGTTCGAGGATCAAGGTTCGTGGTTCATGGTTCGTGGTACGAGTTTAAGGTCTACTGGTATTCCTTATTGTGTAAATCTCGCCTAGGCCCTAAGTCCTTAAAGAGTTACCTTATATCATTTTTATATGTACCTCTCGCTTGGGCCCTAAGTCCTTGGAGAGTTACATTTGGTTGTTATCTTTGTTGTGCTCTTTACTATGCTAAATAACTTGTGTAACTGCATTGTGTGTTATATTGTTATTGTTTCTTTTAGATTGTTATTATAAATGTTCTACCGTGGTTGACCATCTTTCTTGATATGAATTATTTAGCTTATTTAATGTTTAGTGGTTACCTATTGATAATTTGGTTATTGTGAACTATTGCATTGCACGAACTATTTTCCAAACTCCCCGATTACTTGTTCCTTCCCTCACTGAGTATACATGTATTGCATGTTCACCCCTCCTTTCTAACATCTTATAAGTAAAGAAGTATCTGGGTCCCTAGAGGGAGTTCGGAGGCTTCATTGTGTGCTTGTAGCTGTGGATGAGTGTTTTATGTGTTAATGATGAAATAATGATCTATTTTGAGATCTATGGGTCTTGTGTATATTTGAGTTGGTTTGGGTGAATGTAAATTAAAATTTTAAAAGTATTGTATGATATTAGTAGATAGTTGGGTTGTAATAACTTGATGTTTTGCTTTAATGTCTAGTATTGCATGCATGTGCGGTTAGTGGAAGTTAGTTGGTTGTTTGCCTAAACTTATAAGAAAGAAAGGTAAATATGATTAGAGTGGTAAGATAAGCGGATTTAAAACTTAGAATTTCAATAGATTTGATTTTGCATGCTTGTATGTTATACTGTCATGGTCTAAGGCTCGGATGGCCTTAGTGTTGGGGAGTTGCGTGGTTGGAGTTTGGAGTTGTTGAGAATGTTGTAGTAAGTGGTTTGTGGCTTTATCTTTTGTTTACAGGTAACCAGTTAGGCCTAGAAACAAGGAAAACTCTGTCCATTTTTTCTCATTTTTCATGTCATGGGGTATTGGATCGTGGCTCCGGTCTCGTGAGAGATTGGGGTTTTACATCATCTCTCTCACTCTTCTCTCCCTACTCTTTACTTTATTGCTTTCATAGTGTTTGATAAATTACTTCACAAAATTAACTAATTGCAATATCTTTCAAAAAAGTAGTATCATTACCCCCATTTATCCTAATTCACCCTCCTCTTAAGATAATTTGGCCTAATATAGTTTTATTTTCCTTAATGGCTCAAACGATATCAAATACCTAATTCATCTATTTTTTACCTTAATGGCTCAAATGATTCCTAATTCTAATGCCTAAGGAAAGCGTGACAGTTGAGTCAATACAAAAGTTGATGCTATTTTTTATTACAAGAAGGCTACGCTAAATTTACGAAAATAATAAATCTAAATGATGAAGTAATCCTTCTATCTCTTTCAACAAGTCTTCGAAGAATGTCCAAAGGTTGGTAAAGCCTATGAACACCGATAGCTTGATACAACTAACCCATCCACATATATGTTAGCTTTTTTATACACATGAAGGAACCCATAGTGTTCTTTATTGCTATCTCCTTCTTTGCTTCAATATCTTCCTCATCAAAATATAGTTTTGCTTCCTAGTTGCTTCCTTCTGGCAAAGAAGGAAGAAAAGAACCATGTTATTTACGAAAGACATGTTCTATTATTCAAAAGTATGTTATTTTTTCATGTGGGTGAGTTTATTTATGTTTTTGAAAAACAAAAATTAGAATGAGGAGTTTCAGATGGAGAACAAAGAGCGCGAGAATTCGATATACCTATTTACTGATTTCTTTAATATTTACTAATAAGAATTATATTTTGCACATATTGAAAATTACTTGATTTTATAATTGGTGTTGTTTTTTTGTCATTTTTGAGTTGGGATCAATAATGTAACAAATATATATCGTCATTTCCCTTTACAGTGTGTTTGGATTGGGGGAAATGGGGGGAAGGGATTGGTAGTAGAAGGAAGGTTGTACTCATTTCTCTTGTTTGGTTTCAAAGTTAATGGAAGGTAAAGGTAAGCAGTGGATGGGTTTAGCCCCTCCATATCCCCAATATATCATCACCTCAATTTGGAGTAAAATGAGGGGATAGTAAAATCTGATTTCATGTCAAGACGATTTTACCCTTTTGTTTTAGCGAAATTACCATCATACCAACTATATAATAAAAACTAACCCTATTTTTCCTTCACTTTTCTCACCGCCGCTCCTGATCTTCATCTTCACAAGCTTCATCCAACAAGCTAGACCAGGTATGCAACATTTCTATCTTTTCTCCATTTTTCTCTACCTTTCTATATAGATCTTATCTTAATAAAACATGGGTTGTGCTTATTTATATATTATTATTAGATAAGTAGAATGAATTCAATAAAAAGAGGGTTGTTAGTAATATTAAGCATGCTTTCTACCTCTAAAGTTGACAATCACTCAATATAAGTTCCACCAGAAGCTCAAAGCACTAGAAAAACTAATACGGTTAAATAAGCTAAAAATGATCCTGAACTTGACAATTTTCCAGTGATTTTACTAGGGGAAATAGCCGATAAAAAATATAGAATATCCAATTTTGTTTGGGAACTTGTAATTGCGAGTCGTTTACCTTTCATTTTCATTTTCTCATCACCATTCAACTTCAATCTGTAGTCAACATAAAAATCATTTTTTTCCTAGAATCTTAGTGCAAAGTTTGTCAATTCCAAATACATGCTTTGTGGGTATATGTAACGCCCCGATCCCTCACGAGATCAAGACTCCTATTTATCACGCTATTCTCAACCCAAATCCAAACCCTGGGCACGAAATTTAGGGAAAAACAGACGGAGTTTCCCCTATTTATAGGACTATCTAGAAACCTGCCAACAGTCACATACAAGACTTGAATCACAATCAACCATTCATACAACCTAACTTTTAAGATTCATAAAGCCAACCAGCTCCTCAAGGCCATCCGAGCCTTGGAGCCCAATAACATACCACATAAGCATGCAAAATTAAATCCATTGAAGTTCTATCTTTTAAATTCACTTATCATACCACTCTATATTATCATTCAAGCTTTCTTATAATTTGTGTCCAACCAACTAACTAGTTTTCATTGTCCACACAAGCATGCACTACTAAGTAATAAAGTAAAACAAATAGAATATATTACAAGCCCACTAGTACCTAATCATCAAACAAAACTAAAACTTTAATATTACATTCCTTGATATAACATAAATACATACATGGGCACAAAGTCTCAAATACAATACAAGCATATCATGATCACATTCTTCCATATTTTACACACTGATAGAGCAAGCAAGTCACGCAGGAGGCAATCCAATCTTTAGCTTTTCCTGAAATATGTTGAAAAAAGGAATGGGTAACCAAGTTACTCAGTGATGGAGGTGATGCAACATACCGGGCATGTATTATGATATGCAATCACAAGAAGTCATATGTATATAACATAAAACAACAAGACCAAATAGCCAAGTAATTAACCACATTAAAAAGGATACGGTTCCATTCTGTCTTCAATCACGAACCACGAACTTCACGTACATGCCGGCAAAACCCTTACTCCTTGGGATACTCCGAATGTATCCCGATCCTACGACCCTTTCTCCTGAGGTAGGTCCATGCCCAGCAGGTGAACCACACATCTAGGGTAGTGGAGTATGCCTCAGAGAGAAGGGAATAGGCACTATGGTAGTCGAGGGAGCACGGCAAGCCCGATACCGCCCATATTTCTCGACGCTACCATGTCCGAAAAGGTTGTGCAACCCGATATTCGATCACAATAATTCAAGAAATGACAATATAATTCAAGAATCACATGAATGAGGGACAACAAAGTAGGTTGCCCTCGCACGTAGATTATAATAAATAAGCCATATAACAATATAAATAAAAGACAAGTGCATATTTAGTATATTCATATCAAAGTACACGTAATTATAAGCAATCATATTAAACTATACAATTTATGAGCAGTAAAACAAATTAAGATGCACAAAAGAATGTAACTCTCTCACCTTTACCAGGTAGCTAATGGATACGAGAACTAGCGTTAGTCTACTTTCAACATCTTAGATTGGCTCAATGGATCAACCCTAGCATGTAATAGAACATATACTTATCACAAAGAATCTCTTAGAGACATTCGTAACCAACACAATAAAATCACATTAATGGCTCAACCCCATTTAACCACCAAAAGAAAATCAACTACCAAGCACGTTTTCAACACTTAACATGTAAACTTTCACGGAAGCAAGCTCATTTTCCAACTTTCTAGCAGAAGCTTAACTTTATTCAATCATTTACCTATTCTAATGACCTCCAAATTATCTGATTTTTATGTATAAACGTAGCTCTTCAAGTGTAGTTAATTTTAGGTTCAAACGGTGCTCAATTCCGAGTTAAATTCCAAAAGTTATAACCTTTACCATGCAACTACACATAGCTGGGCAGAACCAGCGATTTTTTTTTAGCTACATTTCGGAAATGATGTGATCAGAGGGCCAAAACTTTAGAATTAACCTTAGTCCTAGAAATCAACATTTACTCTAAACTGCCTAATCTAGCTTCTGTACAAATTTCATTAATTTTAGAACACGTTTCCTCTGTCAACAGAGCTTCGAAAGGCAGGGGCAGTGGCCTGTCCAAATCAGGGCTTTCCTTGTTTATAAACTTTTCTTGTTGTTTTCTTGCATTTAAGTAACTATGATAACACTCTAGCATGTATAACATTCTTACACTTCATTTAGACATTATTACAAACACTTAAGCTACACCATTAAGTTAGCTTTAGCAAAATCTTCAACTACATCCAAAACACATATATAAACTAGCAACACGAGCATTAGAGGATTCATACACCATTTTTCACACTAAACAACTAACCAATCATGAGTTTCAAGTTTCTTTAACCATTAACTTCAACATAACATAAACCACATAGCAAGATAATTAACTTCAAATCTGGCTTTACTAATCCCATATAGTCACTTTATGATGCAACTAAATGCCACAAAATCATATTTTTAAGCATGTTAACACAAAAGCACCGAAAAACCTCTTTAGTGATTTGAACTACAGCTACATAATCCGATTAACAATTAAGTGTCGTAATTACATTTTAAGAGCTTCCTAACACTTCTAAGACCAACTACATCATCAAACATGCCAAACTCAACATTTCGTTTTAAGGTCCTCTTTGCATTTCAAGCTAAATTTCCAATTATAGTCAAGTTATCACCATTTTTATGATACCTATAGCATTCTCAAGGGTTATAGCAACTATTAGAAGCAATAAAACAATTAAAATGCAAAAACTCCAAAATTTGAAGTTACTATTCACGCCACTATTCATCTTCTTCCCAAACTCTCCAATATCTATATTCAACAATTCAAAATGCAATCTAACTACAAAAGTTTGCTCTACATACATATTTAAGCATATTTGCAGCAATAAATTAAGCTAAAACACAAGAGTTTACTATTCACGTTTTTTACTATTCATCATCTTCCTCAACTTACATTTTCAATTTCTAGTCATAAACTTTGCGATCCAACTACAAATTAATATTCTATGATCACAATAGAAGGTATTTGAAGTATAAACAAGCACAGATAACCAATATATTACTAGATCATAAAAAATAAAGTGTGAACTAGAATTTGAAAATATATAATTAAAGATGCATTCCCTTACCTTAATGCAAGAGGAAGAAAGCTTAGTAAAGTCCTAGAGAAGTTCCTTGAGCAATCCTAGAAGATTTGGAGCAAGAAATTGAAAACAAAAATTTTTGAAAGGCAAAATGAAGCTCACGGTTTTCTCTTTTTTTTTTATTTTTGGCTTTGTTTTTAGCACTATTTGGTGGAAAAAAAAATTATAAGGTAAGTCAAAAGGTCAATGGGTCAAGCATTGGGTCAAGTTCTTGGAGCATTTGTATCAAATTTTAAGCAAAATGGGTCAAGTAATTTACGTGGAAAAAGCTGGAAAGTTGCTGGAAAATTTTTACTATTCATTATGCTCGCTTACGAATTTTTTCCCGTTGCTCCCGATATACTATGCATGCAAACTCAATGGATATATGCATCTAAAATAGCAATTATTAAGGGAAAAATATGAAATTCAGAAAAGGAAACAGAAAAAAATTTTATGTTTGAGCTCGGGTTGTAAATAAACAAATAATTTTATGCTAGCATCCAGAATAAAACCTAATTAAATGCAAACATGTATTATTCTCTATATGATGGGTTCGGGTTATCACATCCTTCCCCCCTTAAAACAATTGCGTCATCGCAATTCTTCTTCAAAGAGTACTCAATATCATCTGAAGTCCAACTCCAGTTACTATTCATCAATTGTCGAGCAAGACCACTGAATAAGAATGCCCGTAGGAAAAACCCAAGTAGGAACCTCAATAGAACTGCCGGAGAATTCCCAAGTAATAAGGCCAAATAAAGGCTCGAATGAGAATGTCAAAGAGAATACCAAAGAAAATACCGTGCATCCAATAAGATAGTCAAGTAGAATACCAAATGTAGAATCCCGGCCGGACGAGAACTAAATGAGAATCTCAAGCAGATGCACCATATATAAAACCAACCTTCGAGGCCCCATCACTATTTGCTGAGTGAGAATTTTGTACAACAAGAAGCACCAATAAGGAAATATCAGAAGAATGCCCAATAAGAAAATACCAAGGGAATGCTTCAGAGAACAGTCATATAGAAACCCCAAAGAAGCCATTCATCTAGGACTGCGAGTATAGAAGAATGTCTTAGAGGAAATCCCAATAACCAAGCTCCAACTATAAACATCAACTCCCAAATAAAAGAATGATCAAATGCTTCTCATTCCAGTTAATTCACATAACTTGAAAAGCCTGCTACTAATCACTTCTCTTCAGGGGAAAGAATAAGTATTTCTTACTATTTCAACGGGACAAGTATGAATGCCAAGATATCACATTTACACATATATGCTTTAAACTATTATGCAAACATGTTTATAAAAGAGTTTATAAAACAGTTTAATCATCAAAGTCATTCAAGCACGACACTCAAGTTAATCATAACACAACTCAATCCAAGACATTCAAATATACACATTACAAGTAACAATTCAAGTAATTAACAATTCACGAGGTCGATTCGATTCACAAGGTCAATTCAATGTATAACTAGCCATTCCACTTCACTTAGCAGACATTTAGCACATAACACATAACTATTTCACATAGGTGCACACATTCAAGTCAAGACACACAATCTCACATACAGGCACACACTTTCAAGACACACTTAACAAACACACATTCAAGGTTTACTACCCAACAGACTGAGGACCCTGTCCCGGCTGAGAGCTAACTAAGCTCTGATACCACAACTGTAACGCCCCGATCCCTCACGAGATTAGGACTCCTATTTATCACGCTATTCTCAACCCAAATCCAAACCCTGGGCACGAAATTTAGGGAAAAATGGACGGAGTTTCCCCTATTTATAGGACTATCTAGAAACCTGCCAACAGTCACATACAAGACCTGAATCACAATCAACCATTCATACAACCTAGCTTTCAAGATTCATAAAGCTAACCAGCTCCTCGAGGCCATCCGAGCCTTGGAACCCAACAGCATATTACATAAGCATGCAACATTAAATCCATTGAAGTTCTATCTTTTTAATCCACTTATCATACTACTCTATATTATCAATCAAGCTTTCTTATAATTTGTGTCCAACCAACTAACGAGTTTTCATTGTCCACACAAGCATGCACTACTAAGTAATAAAGTAAAACAAATAAAAGATATTACAAGCCCACTAGTACCTAATCATCAAACAAAACTAAAACTTTAATATTACATTCCTTGATATAACATAAATACATACATGGGCACAAAGTCTCAAATACAATACAAGCATATCATGATCACATTCTTCCATGTTTTACACACTGATAGAGCAAGCAGGTCACATAGGAGGCAATCCAATATTCAGCTTTTCCTGAAATATGTTGAAAAGAGGAATAAGTAACCAAGTTACTCATTGAGGGAGGTAATGCAACATACCGGAAGTGCAATATGATATACAATCACAAGAAGTCATATATATATAACATAAAAAAACAAGATCAAATAGCCAAGTAATTAACCACATTAAAAAGGATACGGTTCCACTCTGTCTTCAATCACGAGCCACGAACTTCACGCAATTACCGGCAAACCCTTACTCCAATAAGTTGGGATACTCCGGATGTATCCCGATCCTACGACCCTTTCTCCTGAGGTAGGTCCATGCCCAGCAGGTGAACCACGCCTCTGGAGTAGTGGAGTATGCCTCAGCGAGAAGGGAATTGGCACCATGGTAGTCGAGGGAGCACGGCAAGCCCGACGCCGCTCGTGTTTCTCGACGCTACCATGTCCGAAAAGGTTGCGCCACCACATATTCAATCCCAATAATTAAAGCAATGACAATATAATTAAAGAATCACATAAATGAGGGACAACAAAGTAGGTTTTCCTCGCACGTAGATTATAATAAATAAGCCATATAACAATATAAATAAAAGACAAGTGTGTATTTAGTCCATTCATATCAAAGTACACGTAATTATAAGCAATCATATTGAACTATACAATTCATGAGCAGTAAAACAAATTAAGATGCACAAAAGAATGTAACTCCCTCACCTTTACCCGGTAGCTAATGGATACAAGAACTAGCGTTAGTCTACTTTCAACACCTTGGATTGGCTCAATGGATCAACCCTAGCATGTAATAGAACATATACTTATTACAAAGAATCTCTTAGAGACATTCGTAACCAACACAATAAAATCACATTAATGGCTCAACCCCATTTAACCACCAAAAGAAAATCAACTACCAAGCACGTTTTCAACACTTAACATGTAAACTTTCATGGAAGCAAGCTCATTTTCCAACTTTCTAGCAGAAGCTTAACTTTATTCAATCATTTACCTATTCTAATGACCTCCAAATTATCTGATTTTTATGTATAAACGTAGCTCTTCAAGTGTAGTTAATTTTAGGTTCAAACGGTGCTCAATTCCGAGTTAAATTCCAAAAGTTATAACCTTTACCGTGCAACTACACATAGCTGGGCAGAACCAGCGATTTTTTTGGGGCTACATTTCGGAAATGATGTGATCAGAGGGCTAAAACTTTAGAATTAACCTTAGTCCTAGAAATCAACATTTACTCTAAACTGCCTAATCTAGCTTCTGTACAAATTTCGTTAATTTTAGAACACGTTTACTATGTTAAAAGAACTTCGAAAGGCAGGGGCAGTGGACTGTCCAAATCAGGGCTTTGCTTGTTTATAAACTTTTCTTGTTGTTTTCTTGCATTTAACTAACTATGATAACACTCTAGCATGTATAACATTATTGCACTTCATTTAGACATTATTACAAACACTTAAGCTACACCATTAAGTTAGCTTTAGCAAAATCTTCAACTACATCCAAAATATATATATAAACTAGCAACACGAGCATTAGAAGATTCATACACCATTTTTCACACTAAACAACTAACCAATCATGAGTTTCAAGTTTCTTTAACCATTAACTTCAACATAACATAAACCACATAGCAAGATAATTAACTTCAAATCTGGCTTCACTAATCCCATATAGCCACTTTATGATGCAACTAAATGCCACAAAATCACATTTTTAAGCATGTTAACACAAAAGCACCGAAAAACCTCTTTAGTGATTTGAACTACAGCTACATAATCCGATTAACAATTAAGTGTCGTATTTACATTTTAAGAGCTTCCTAACACTTCTAAGACCAACTACATCATCAAACATGCCAAACTCAACATTTCGTTTTAAGGTCTTCTTTGCATTTCAAGCTAAATTTCCAATTATAGTCAAGTTATCACCATTTTTATGATACATATAGCATTCTTAAGGGTTATAGCAACTATTAGAAGTCATAAAACAATTAAAATGCAAAAACTCCAAAATTTGAAGTTACTATTCACGACACTATTTATCTTCTTCCCAAACTCTCCAATATCCATATTCAACAATTCAAAATACAATCCAACTACAAAATTTTGCTCTACATACATATTTAGCATATTTGAAGCAATAAATTAAGCTAGAACACAAGAGTTTACTATTCATATTTTTTACTATTCATCATCTTCCTCAACTTACATTTTCAATTTCTAGCCATAAACTTTGCAATCCAACTACAAATTAATGTTCTATGATCACAATAGAAGGTATTTGAAGCATAAACAAGCATAGATAACCAATATATTACGAGATCATAAAAATAAAGTTTAAACTAGAATTTGAAAATATATAATTATAGATGCATTCCCTCACCTTAATGCAAGAGGAAGAAAGCTTAGTAAAGTCCTAGAGAAGTTCCTTGAGCAATCCTAGAAGATTTGGAGCAAGAAATTGAAAACAAAAATTTTTGAAAGGCAAAATGAAGCTCACGGTTTTCTCTTTTTTTTTCTGATTTTTGGATTTGTTTTTAGAACTATTTGGTGAAAAACAAGTTTATAAGATAAGTCAAAAGGTCAATGGGTCAAATGGGTCAAGCATTGGGTCAAGTTCTTGGAGCATTTGTATCAAATTTTAAGCAAAATGGGTCAAGTAATTTAAGTGGACAAAGCTGGAAAGTTGCTGGAAAATTTTTACTATTCATTACGCTCGCTTACGAATTTTTTCTCGTTGCTCCCGATATTCTATGCACGCAAACTCAATGGATATATGCATCTAAAATAGCAAGTTTTAAGGGAAAAATATGAAATTCAGAAAAGGAAATAGAAAAAAATTTATGTTTGAGCTCAGGTTGTAAATAAACATATAATTTTATGCTAGCATTCAAAATAAAACCTAATTAAATGCAAACATGTATTATTCTCTATATGACGGGTTCGGGTTATCATAGTATATGCTTGTCACGCCCCAACTCGACCCCTCTAATAATCAGTCAGGACGCAACGGAATTTCGACAGTATAACGATAGTAAATAGGATACCGAGGCTCTAAACCAACCTCAATAAAACATCATACATCAACTCCATAAGCCATACAACAAACAACTCCTCAATAAAATAACAACATACATCATAACCATATTATACAATAAACATTCCTCGTTATACGCCTCCGTTCCAACATAATATATGAACCTTAATATACATTGCAAAAATATATTGATATCAATATAGCAACCTAAACATAGACAAAAGAAAGACTACTAAGATAGCATCAACTAATTCATTATCTTTTTAACATCTTTTACATTATGAACTACAAAGCATATAAAAGTCAACTAGATAATATACAAGATAATAAGGTGTTCAACACATCAAACATCAAGGATAGGACTTTGGAACATAAGACTCATCCACGTAAGACACATTTTCCTCTTCAGGAGGCACATACCTGTAATCCCGCTCAAGTACACCTGTAAGCATGCAATAATAGAGAGTGAGCTTATATAAAATAAGCCCAGGGATGATCCGATAGATCTCTAATAGTATTCACTATACTCCTTGGAAAATCATCCTTTGAGCAAGTAAACACACAATAACGTCAATAATACCATCATCACATAAACTATAATGATCATTCAATAAATGAGACACTAGTTGGTGTAGCTCCGAACGCCATCACGATCATAACAGCCTTCTTATGACTCCCATAAACTCACGCACCCGAGGTACCTCAATAACCTCTCCCTCCATGACACCTCCGTCATGCAAGCTGGATGTAGTCTCTGGTAGTCATGTCGTTATCAACCCGACAACCCGATGCTGCCCGAGAGGTGGCACACACATACCAAAGACTCAGCAATAATAATAAACATCAATCATTTACAGGAGGACAACCTTTTCCGTTGACTATCTCCCAGTTCATCAATCATCAATCAATAATCATCAATCATCAATCAATAATCAATCAATAATCATATTATCATCATAATAACATCAATAATCAATTTATAACAAATAACTAAGTTAGATGACAAAGTAGGCCATCCAACCGAACATGCATTAAACACACAATCAAACCCTAGTTTACCCATCATCAACTCACAATTCAATCACTCAAACCACACCCGATCAATTAAAGGCATAATCTAACATTTTAAAAAAAGACAGCCTAAACTTCAAATAATCATAACCTACATTCTACTAGTCCAAACCACTCCAAATCAGTTTCTATCACTCACCCATTCAATCAACTACATTAGCCCCTTCGGAAACCAACCAAAACACATCCAAATCATACCCAATAACCCTAAAACCCTAGTGTGTCATGGCTGAAATTTTTGGACTTTAGCACCGACCTCACAATCGAAAATTCGGCATTACAACGGCGCTACCACGTAATTAACAAACATTTAAAAATCGACGGCAATCGATTTCAACCAATACAACTCAAGATAATCAAGAAATGATAAATAACTCAACTTTAAATACCCGAAAATAAATAATTACGCTACAACGGTTCAAATCTTGCAAGATTACATATAAATGATCCCTAGCATGCATGGAGCAATAATCTAACTTCAAATTAACATTCTAACGGTTCAATAATTATTTATACGCATAAACACAAAATATGAGTTTTGAGATCTAGAATTTTCTCTCACCTTTGATGCGATAAAATCCTAGATATGCGTGCAATACGTGCTCAACAAGCGGAATCCAACTTGGCACGAAGTTCTACGGACAAAAACTAAGTTTTTCTTTGAAAAATTGCTTTGAAAACTTGAAGAAAAGCTTTGGTTTTTCTCCTATGGTCTCTCGGCCATCTAGGTGTTTTTTAGTATGTTTTTATGCTATTGTAATGTGTGTTGGTGATATATGCATGAAGGTCAACATTTAATGAAAGTCAAAGTTGAATTAACTTAGTATTTTTTTGTGTTTTCTTGTCTTTTAAATGCATTTTAGCTATCTCTTTGCTCAAAACAAATATGCAACTACTAAGATAGCTCAAGTAGGTTATTTTTAGGTGATAAGAAGTTTTACAATCAAACAATTTCACCCGAGTCGGCTTAAAACTCGATTTTCGTAAAAGTCTGTGTAAAAACCCTAATAAATTTCTAAGCTGATTTGAAATCCGTTTTCAACAAGCACATGTCTATTAAAGTTCGAGGACTAGGTCTAGAAGGGTTAAAAAGACCAGTTTCAAAATTTTAGCAGACGTGTTTCGTAAATACTATTCACTAAAAATCGACGATAAAATTTCTGACTCCGTGTTTGATAAAAATTTCATGAATGCACATTTAGCATGTTCTAGGAGTATTAATATCAAAATTATCACATTCTAAGTCATATAGCACATAAACAGGTCAATTCACGCAAAACGAGATATAACAGAAAAGTGGGGTTTCACATTCTCCCACTCTTAAAGAAATTTTGTCCTCGAAATTCTTACTTGATGTACTGAACAGATCTGGGTACTGCTGCTACATCTGATCTTGTCTCTCCCAAGTAGCTTCCTCAATGTCGTGATGCTTCCACAACACCTTAACCATCGGAATCTTCTTTGACCTCAACTCTCGTTCCATCTGATCAAGAATACGAATCGGACGTTCGTCATAAGTCAGATTCTCACGAAGCTATAACAGCTCTGGCGCAAGAATATGAGAAGGATTTGGATTATATTTCCACAAATTAGACACGTGAAATACATCGTGGACATTAGAGAAATTCTCCGGTAAAGCCAACTGATACGCCAACTTACCAACTCTGCCGGTAATCTCAAATAGCCACCACATCTCGGAGTCAGCTCACCACATTTACCATAACGACCACACCCCTTACGAGGAGACAATCTCAAGAAAGCCCGATCTCCGACTGCAAACTCCAAGTCCCGACGACGCTTATCAGCATAACTCTTGAATCTACTCTGCGCCGTAAGCATTCTCTGCCTGATCAACTGAACATTCTCAATCTTCTCAAGAAGCTCTGGCATGATAGTCGGATCAATAGTATTTATCTCCCCTACCTCGTCCCAATATAAAGGTGAACGGCACTTACGACCGTAAAGAGCTGCGAAAGATGCCATCCCAATAGTAGCTTGATAACTATTGTTATAGGCAAACTCGGCAAGTGGTAGATGTTTCTCCCAGTTCTTCCCGAAGTCCAGAACACAAGCCCTAAGCATATCTTCCAGAATCTGAATAGTCCGATCAGACTGACTGTCGGTCTGTGATGATACGCAGTACTGAAGTTCAACTGAGTACCCAAGGTCTCCTGAAGTTTCTCCCACAAACGAGAAGTAAAACGAGGATCTCGATCTGAGACAATAATAGATGGAATCTCGTGAAGTCTAACAATCTGATCCAAATAAAGACCCGTCAACTTTGTAACTTCATCTCCCATCCTCATCGAAATAAAGTGAGATGTATTCGTCAAAGGATCCACGACAACCCAAACTGCATCGTTACCCCTCGGTGTGCTAGGCAAACCAGTGACAAAATCCATCGTAATATGCTCCCACTTCCACTCTGGTATAGCCAACGGCTGAAGTAACCCTGTAGGTCGTTGATGCTCGGCTTTCACCCTTTGACAAGTCAAACATCTTGATACAAACTGAGCAACCTCTCTCTTCATGTTATTCCACCAGTAATGTTGCTTCAAGTCCCGATACATCTTGGTTCCATCGGGATGAATAGTATACTTAGAATTATGAGCTTCCTCCAGAATACCTCGCCTCAAGCTCGGTTCATCGGGAATACAAACCCTGTTCCGAAATCGAAGAATACCATCCTCATGCACTTTGAAGTTAGACTGATCATCCGTGATCTGATCCTTGATTTTCTGAAGTTTAACATCAAGTTGCTGAGCTTCTCTAATCTGAGACAACAATAAAGGCTGAATATAGAGATGTGAACACATCACCCCAACTTGAGTCAACTCCAGTCTCCAATAAGTGAATTCCTCAAGAATCTCTCATTTCTTGACAGCTAAACAAGAGACACTCTCCTTACGGCTAAGAGCGTCCGCCACAACATTTGCCTTCCCAGGCAGATAATTGATAGAACAATTATAATCTCCAAGAAGTTCCATCCACCTCTGCTGGCGCATATTCAACTCCTTCTGTGAGAATAGATACTTAAGACTCTTATGATCAGTGAAAATCTCGAACTTACTGCCCCACAGATAATGACGCCACTTCTTCAGTGCGAAGACAACTGCTGCCAACTCAAGATCATGAGTCGGATAATTCACCTCATAAGGCTTCAACTTTCTGGAAGCATAGGCAATAACTCGGCTATTCTGCATAAGACCACATCCCAAGCCCTCCTTGGATCCATGGCTGTAAATCACCATATTGTCGGTTCGCTCTGGTAGAGCAAGTACTGGAGCGGTAGCCACCGTCTTTTTCAGCTCCTGAAACCCACTCTCACACTTTTCATCCCAAGCAAAGATAGTCCGTTTCTGAGTCAACTTAAAAAGTGGCCCAGCAATCTTCGAGAAATCTTTTACAAACCTACGATAATAACCCACCAAGCCAAGAAAGCTACGGACCTCAGAAACAATCTCTGGCCGTTTCCAAGACATCACCACTTCAATCTTAGTGGGATCTACAGATATACCACTCTGTGTAATCACATGGCCAAGAAAAGATATGCGTTGCAGCCAAAATTCACATTTGCTGAACTTGGCAAACAACTGATGCTCCTGCAGTTTCGGTAAGACAAGTTGTAGATATTGCTCGTGCTCCGATTCAAATTTAGAATAGACCAAGATATCATTAATAAAGATTACCACGAACTGGTCTAAATACGGCTGAAAAACCCAATGCATAAGATCCATGAATGCTGCCGGTGCATTAGTTAATCCAAAGGGCATAACAACAAACTCATAATGCCCGTACCGAGTCCTGAAGGCAGACTTCGGAACATCCTCCGTACGAATCCGAAGCTAATAATACCCCTACCTCAAATCAAATTTAGAGTAGACTTTGGCTCCCTGAAGTTGATCAAACAACTTGTCAATCAGTGGCAAAGGATATTTATTCTTGATGGTCACCTGATTCAAACCACGGTAATCAATACACAATCTCAATGTACCATCCTTCTTCTTCACAAATAAAACAGGAGCTCTCCAAGGTGAAGAACTCTGCTGAATAAATCCCTTCTCCAATAACTCCTGCAACTGAGTTTTCAACTCCTCCAACTTAGCTGGTGCCATCCGGTATGCTGATTTAGAAATAGGTTGAGTACCGGGAACAAGATTGATCACAAACTCTACATCTCTCTTTGGTGGTAACCCTGGCAACTCATCGGGAAATATATTGGGATATTCCCAAATAATAGGGACTTCCTCTAGCTGTAGCTTATCAGATGGCTTGTTGATCAAATAAGCTAGATAACCCGAACACCCCTTGCTCACCAACTTAACAGCTTTAGTTGCTGAGATAACAAAACTCGTCTTAGCACCCCGGTTCCCTACTACCTCTACTACTGGCTGATTTGGAAAATGAAACTGTACTACTTTGGTTCTACAGTTCAACTGGGCATCATACTTAGAAAGCCAATCCATACCCAAGATAATATCATACCACCGGATAGGAAATAAGATTCCGAAGGAAAATTATACCCCTTAACATGAATTATACAATCCTTACAAACTAGGTCAGTAATATACTTATCAGTCAAAGAGGTATTAATCTCAACCACATAAGGCAATCTTTCAGGTTGCATATTAACACGTTGCACACAAGCAGGAGTAATGAAAGAATGCGTAGCACCAGAATCAATCAACACTTTAACAAGTTGATCAAGTATAAGGAAGTTACCTTCCACAACTACAGTCTCCTCAGGCATCTCCTCTAAGTCAACTGCGTAGGCCCGAGCCTGGACCCGCTGCTGCTGAGGTACACTGGCCGCAGGTCGGCCCTGATAACCCTGAGTCACTGTCCGACCCTCAGTCCTCGAATATCTAGGGCAATCCCTCGCCCTGTGCTGATTGCTGCCATATCCTAAACACGTCCCTGCCTTCACTCTGCAATCAGCCTCTACATGCCCCGTGCGCTTGCAGTGTGTACACTGCGGTGATGATGCACTAACACTGCCCTTGGAAAAACCAGAAGCTGAAGAAAAAGCTGAACCAGCCTGCTGCTGAGGCCTTACCAAACTAGGCCTGTACTGACCCTGAGACTGGGCTGGCCTAAATTGGGACTGAACCTGATATGACCCCTGCTGAGCTGGTGGCCTGTACACAACTTACTGTACGGGAGGCCTATACATACCCTGCTGAAAGTGCGGCTGATACGGCCTCTTACTGGGCTGACTAGACACAAGCTGATCCGCCTTCCTCTTTTCTAACCTAGAAGCTGCCTCAAAGGCCTCAGTGAATATATCATACCGATTCAGAGCCATCACATCCTGAATCTCGGGCCTCAACCCCAACATAAATCTACGAGTCCTCCGCTCCTCATCAACCACATATTCCGGTGCATACTGGGACAATTGAGTAAAGGTGGCCTCATACTGAGCCATTGAGGCATCCCCCTGAATCAGAGACAGAAATTTAGCCTCTCTCCGCTCCCTCGCGATCCTCGGGATATACTTTGCTCGGAAAGCTAACAGAAAAGTACCCCAAATATACGGAATACCCTGAGTCACCCAACTAGTTCTCACCATGCGCCACCATTCTTCTGCCTCATCATCCAGCAAGTACACGGCAAAGGAGACCTTCTGCTCATCGGTATAATCAAGAGGATCATAAATCTTCTCCACCTTACTAATCCACGCTTCAGCCTTCCGATCATCGGGTTCCCCCTGAAATCTAGGTGGATGATACCCTAAGAACTCTTTCAGGGTACCACGCCCGTGGTTTCCACCCTGCACATTCAATAACTGAGCCTGCCAAGCCTGAGTCTGGGCAGCCTGCCCTGCTATCAACTGGGCCTGTCCGGCCATTAACTCCGCAATCCTATCCATTGCTGCCCCCAAACGATCATCACCCCTATCACGGCCTGGTGCCGCATTACCAGGAGTCTCATCTACTACCTCGGGCCTACCTCTGGTCCTTGGTCTACCGGCCATTCTACTAATCAAAGAGTTAGCACAGGTTATAGCACGTAAACAGGTTATAAACAACTATTAGCACATAAACAACAAACTCATATAAAACACATAAACAAATTGATCACATAATCACTTAATCACTTAATCATTTAATCATATTAATACATAGTTCACTTTTCTTTCTTTTCATACATACTTTCATGCTAAGACCATTACCCACATTCCGAGAATACCCCGGCTGACAACTAACATGCGCTCTGATACCACTTAAATGTCACGCCCCAACTCGACCCCTCCGATAATCAGTCAGGACGCAACGGAATTTCGGCAGTATAATGATAGTAAATAGGATACCGAGGCTCTAAACCAACCTCAACATAACATCATACATCAAACAACTCCTCAATAAAATAACAACATACATCATAACCATATTATACAATAATCATTCCTCGTTATACGCCTCCGTTTCAACATAATACATGAACCTTAATATACATTGCAAAACTATATTGATCTCACCCTAGCAACCTAAACATAGACAAAAGAAACCCTACTAAGATAGCATCAACTAATTCATTATCTTTTCAACATCTTTTACATTATGAACTACAAAGCATATAAAAGTCAACTAAATAATATACAAGATAATAAGGTGTTCAACACATCAAACATCAAGGATAGGACTCTGGAACATAAGACTCATCCATGTAAGACACATTTTCCTTTTCAGGAGGCACGTACTCGTAATCCTGCTCAAGTACACCTGTAAGCATGCAATAATAGAGAGTGAGCTTATATAAAATAAGCCCAGTGAGGATCCGATAGATCTCTAACAGTATTCACTATACTCCTTGGAAAATGACCCTTTGATTAAGTAAACACACAATAACATCAATAATACTATCATCACATAAACTATAATGACCATTCAATAAAAGATACACTAGTTGGTGTAGTTCCAAACGCCATCACGATCATAACAGCCTTCTTGTGACTCCCATAAACTCACGCACCCGAGGTACCTCAATAACCTTTCCCTCCATGACACCTCCGTCATGCGAGTTGGAGGTAGTCTCTGGTGGTCATGCCGTTATCAACCCGACAGCCCGATACTGCCCGAGAGGTGGCACACACATACCAAAGACTCAGCAATAATAATAAACATCAATCATTCACAAGAGGACAACCTTTTCCGTTGACTATCTCTCGGTTCATCAATCATCAATCAATAATCATATTATCATCATAATAACATCAATAATCAATTTAACAACAAATAACTAAGTTAGATGACAAAGTAGGCCATCCAACCGAACATGCATTAAACATACAATCAAACCCTAGTTTACCAATCATCAACTCACAATTCAATCACTCAAACCACACCCAATCAACTAAAGGCATAATCTAACATTTTAAAGAAAGACAACATAAACTTCAAATAATCATAACCTACATTCTACTAATCCAAACAACTCCAAATCAGTTTCTATCACTCACCCATTCAATCAACTACATTCGCCCCCTTGGAAACCAACCAAAAGACATCCAAATCATGCCCAATAACCCTAAAACCCTAGTGTGTCGTGGCTGAAATTTCCGGACTTTAGCACCGACCTCACAATCGAAAATTCGGCATTACAACGGCGCTACCACGTAATTAACAAACTTTTAGAAATCGACGGCAATCGATTTCAACCAATACAACTCAAGATAATCAAGAAATGGCAAATAACTTAACTTTAATTACCCGAAAAATAATAATTATGCTACAACGGTTCAAATCTCGCAAGATTACATATAAATGATCCCTAGCATGCATGGAGCAATAATCTAACTTCAAATTAACATTCTAACGGTTCAATAATTATTTATACGCATAAACACAAAATATGAGTTTTGAGATCTAGAATTTTTCTCTCACCTTTGATACGATAAAAGCCTAGATATGCGTGAAATGCGTGCCCAACAAGCGGAATCCAACTCGGCACGAAGTTCTATGGACAAAAATTAGGTTTTTCTTTGAAAAATTGATTTGAAAACTTGAAGAAAAGCTTTGGTTTTTCTCCTATGGTCTCTCGGCCATCTAGGTGTTTTTTAGTATGTTTTTATGCTATTGTAATGTGTGTTGGTGATATATGCATGAAGGTCAACATTTAATGAAAGTCAAAGTTGAGTAAACTTAGTATTTTTGTGTTTTCTTGTCTTTTAATTGCATTTTAGCTATCTCTTTGCTCAAAACAAATATGCAATTCCTAAGATAGCTCAAATAGGTTATTTTTAGGTGACAAGAAGTTTTACAATCAAACAATTTCACCCGAGTCGGCTTAAAACTCGATTTTTGCAAAAGTCGGTGTAAAAACCCTAATAAATTCCTAAGCCGATTTGAAATCCGTTTTCAACAAACACAGGTCTATTAAAGTCCGAGGACTAGGTCTAGAAGGGTTAAAAAGACTAGTTTCAAAATTTTAGCGGACGTGTTTCGAAAACACTATTCACTAAAAGTCGACGATAAAATTTCTGACTCCGTTTTTGATAAAAATTTCATGAATGCACATTTAGCATGTTCTAGGAGTATTAATATCAAAATTATCACATTCTAAGTCATATAGCACATAAACAGGTCAATTCACGCAAAACAAGAATAAACACTCAAAACGAGATATAACAGAAAAGTGGGGTTTCACAATGCTCGACACCAAATTGTTTGAGTTTGAGATGTGAATGTGACATATGTTTTTTTTTGTCTTCATTAGTAGGAACAGTTGAACACAGTGCTATATTTGTTGATTCCTAAACTGATGATTTGGATTAATTATTACAAAACTCAGCTCCACATAAATCTCATGGTGTTAGATTGCATTTCTTCTTTTGTTTGTGTTCTATTATCTCTGTCTTTTTCTCTCAAAAGAACCACATATCTAGCAGTTGAAGAAATTGACTTTGTTGCCGAAGATATCATAGGATTCCTATCCTTCAATCCCATTTTTAGCATAATTCATCTACACAATAAGCCAAATAGAAACTTATGTTTTACCTCATTAGAACTTGAACATTCTTTTTGATCAAATTTTCTACTAATTAAGAAAACTAATGATCAATTTTTTTTAGTTTTTCAATGAATGTATCTTAATATTAAGCATGCTTTATATTTAATAGATTACATGGATAGCTTTCATATGTCTAGTTATTATGCTTATATGTCGCTATTTCATTCAGCTCAAGTGAGTATTTTTGCACTATGAAGAATATCAGCTTTTGAATTTGGTTATCTACTATCAGTTTTTCTTTCACAACATTGTGAATTTTGTCTTTGTTGGATTGAGTATTTTTTTTTTGTTGCTCTTTGTTCATTACTATAGATGGAAAATTCAAGAGATGAAACAATAGACCTATCAATAAGATGGCGAGATAGGCGTCGTGTAGCAGTTGCACAGGTTGTATGCTTGATAGTTTATTGGTTTAGGCGTTTGAGGCGTTTGAGGCACTCTAGTAATGGGGTCCCTAGTTCTATGATGACATCTGAAAGAGAGAGTTTGCGAAGAAATAATGGGTCGAATTGTAGGGAGTGAAGCTGGTCATAATATAGTAAGAATGGGCCCACAAGCCTTTCTAAACTTGTGTGATCTTTTACAAAAAGATGGAGGCCTCCAACCAACTAGACTAGTCAGCGTTGAGGAACAAGTTGCAAAAACATTGTACATATTAGCACATCATGCAAAAAATCGCGAAATACAATTTTGGTTTTTACGCTCTGGTGAAACAACTAGTCGTCATTTCCATCGCATATTAAGGTCAATAATAGAATTAGAGGACAAATTATTGAAACAACCTGACGGTACACAGATTCCAGCAGAGATACTTGGCAGCACTAGATTATATCCGTACTTTAAGGTGAAAACACACCCTAAAGCTAAATCAATTTAGTATGTATTCATATGCTAATGGTGTATAATGTAAGATAATAATTACAGGATTGTATTGGCGCTATAGATGGAACTCATGTCCGTGTAAAAGTATCTACAGAAAATGCTCCAAGATATCGTGGTAGGAAAGAATATCCAACCCAAAATATCTTGGCAGCCTGTACATTCGACTTAAGGTTTGTTTATGTTTTACCTGGATGGGAGGGGACTGCTTCAGATTCACGTATCATAAAAAATGCACTATCCAGAGAAGATAAACTTATAATTCCTCCAGGTAATTATTTAAATAGGGGATAAGGGACTTAATGTTATTACTTTTAATATGGAATAAACTAATCTATTTTTTTTAATAGGAAAATATTATCTTGTTGATACTGGGTTTATGTTG
This sequence comes from Ehretia macrophylla, assembly GCA_037974665.1. NCBI lineage: Eukaryota > Viridiplantae > Streptophyta > Magnoliopsida > Boraginales > Ehretiaceae > Ehretia > Ehretia macrophylla. Next base: position 12,994,005 of record CM075775.1, read on the forward strand.
AGAAGTGGACTTATTGCTCCATATAGGGGGGTTCGTTATCACTTGAAGGAGTATTCAAGGAACCCACCACAAGATTGTAGGGAGTTATTCAATCTTCGACATGCATCATTGCGTAATGCAATTGAAAGAGCATTTGGAGTTTTGAAAAAAAGATTTCCAATCATATCGAGCTCAAGACAACCGACATATGGAGTTAAAACCCAAAACAAAATTATCCTAGCATGTTGTATCTTGCACAATTACTTAATGGGTGTAGACCCGGATGAGCAATTAATTGTTGAGGTTGATGAAGAACTCGTGAATGAAGATCCACCTCAACAAAATGCTCATTTGGATGAAGATGAAGCACAAGGAGAGCTCTTAAGAAACTCTATAGCTAATGCAATGTGGAGTGACTACAACTATGATAATTGAATCTTTAATATGCATTATGAGTTACTTTATTATGCATTATTAAGTTTGGATTTTAGTGTGCATTATGGGTTTGAATTCTAATATGTAATGTGATTTATACTTTAACAGTGTGTTGGTTTAATTTCTATTATGTATTGTACCATGTTTATATATAGATTGTGTATTAGTGAAGTAATGTCTTTGTGTTTATAAAGCCATGCCAAGGAAAATGAGGGAGAATGTTGAAGAGAGCTTGTCATGGACACCAACTATGGATGAGGCCTTTGTTGATGCCTACCTGCATCAACATAATATAGGGAATAGGGTGAACGGAACGTTCACTCCAAAGGCGTATGACAATATCATGAAAGAATTGAAAGAAAAGCATGATATGACAATAGAGAAAGACAAAATCAAAAACCGTTGGAAGACAATGAAAGCAAACTTTGCAAAATGCTTTGATGTGATGAAACATGGTATAAGTGGATTCGCGTGGAGTCCAGTTACCAAGATGTGGAGTGCCGAACCTGAAGTTTGGCAAAGGCTAATCGAGGTATGCTTTATATAATTATTATCAAATGGATAATAGTTATGTTATATTAATATGGCATTTCATGTGGTAGGTTTGAAATGGATAATAGTTATGTTATATTAATATTGTGTTTCATGTGGTAGGTTAAACCCGAGGCTGCAGAATGGATGAAAAAGCCTATTGCTCATTATGATAAAATGGTCATCCTACATGGAAAAGATAGGGCAACAGGAGAATATTCTGAAACTGCTTCGGAATTGAGGAAAAGATTGCATACTAGCATTGATTTGGATTATGTGGACTCTATTGATGAAATGGTTTCCCAAAATGAGGTTTCGTTAGATGGTGCTAGTAGTTGCCCCGATGAAATTCAAGTCATGTCAATGGGTTCTACTGAAGTTAAATCAAAAAATATGGAGAACGTGGCCAACAAAAAATCAAAGAAGTCAAAGGCAACTGTTGATGGTGAAACTCACTTCATTAAGGATGTAATTTTGTCCGTTGTTAATACCCTTGGAGAGGGAAATACTGCTTATATCAAAGTTAAGCTACCAGTCCCCATGAGAGAATATGAAGTTTGGCAATTTGTAGAGGAGATGGAAATTGAACCAGATCTGATGGAAAAGACATACGCATTTCTCCTTGATAGACCTGATAAACTGAAAGCACTTATTGGGATTCCAATAGAGAGGCGCAAGACCTTGCTTCAGCTCTATATGGTTGGTTCCTCTCACACTTCAGGTAACTAATGGTTTAACACAAAGATTGTTATATATCAATCTATTTTTGGTGCAAGAGTTATGAAAAGCTGATGCACATTATGATGTTTATAGTTGTTATAAGTTTTTGGGCATTAAAACTTCTGCCAAGCATATGATGTTTATAGCTTTTATAAATTTTTTGGGCAAATCTACTTCTGCCAGGTTGATGTGTAATAGCTTTGTAAAGCTCACTTCTGCCAATTAGGGATGTTTAGCAGCACTTGGGATGTTTAGCAGTGTTGTTGTAATTTTTTGGGCATTAAACTTCTGCCAAGTTGTGATGTAATATTTTTTGGGCCTTAAACTTCTGCCAAGTAACATGTGTAATATAGGCTCTTTGGGCATTAAGCTTCTGGTAATATCTTGTTTTGCTCGTTATTTAGTTTATGTGACAAAAGAAATTAAACTTGCTCTTGTATAGCTCACGTCTTGGTCTGCAGCAAGTGTTGGCATAGTTGTGTCTATCTCACCAATCCAGGAACATATTTAACTTACTCTTGCAGAGCTTCACTTCTAGGTCCTAAACAAGTCTTGGCATAGCTGTCTTATCTCACCACTCCAGGCACAAATATGTTCCCCATGATTGTTGATTCATTTTTCTTCAATGAAAAAGTCAATTCATTTTATTAGCTTCTTAGAGTTCTTTCAATTTACTAACAAAATAAGTGACTTTGCTACTGGATGTTGAAGCTAAATCAAGATTCTAGTAATCCTTTGATGCTACTCGCTGATTCATCAAAAAAAAAAAAAAAAATTCAAACATGATGTCTTTGTGCAACGTGAAATAATGAATTGGCATAATTGTTTATGTAAAATCTAACTTCCATAAATCAACAGCACAAAAGGTTTGGATTTGCATTATGATCTAACAAGAAAAAAGATTGGCATTATGAAAATTTATTAGAATTTAAGAAAAGGGTATAAAAATCATTTTACACAAAAAAAAAAAAAAATTTCCTTCCTTTTACACAAAAAAAAAATTCATTCCTTTCATTTTCTTTCTAATCCAAACAAAGAACACGCATCGTCCTTTATGATACTCTCATTTCTAAAATTTTCCAATCCAAACATAATTTAACCTCCTTCACTCATTTCATTTATAATACTCTCCCTTCCTCTACTTTATTACACTTCCTCACCCTCAATCCAAACACACCCTTAGTATTCCTTCTAGTCAGAGTACAGAACATAAAATGGGCATAAAGAAACTCCCAAAAGCCATACCAAGACCACCACCACAGCACCAACTCCGCCACTCCCTACAACCAGCAGCACCACCACCCCGGAAACCCAACTCACCAAACTAACCCACCTCGTCAAAACCCATTTAAAACCCTCCTTCACACCCCAAGACCTCATCTCATTCTTCAAAAAACACCTCCACCACCACCCAACCCTCACCCACCTAGACTTCCACCTCTTCTCCTACGCCGCCTCACTCGACACGTTCCGCCACGACCACTCCACCTTCGAATAGATGGCCCGCTCCCTCGCCACGTCCCACCGCCTCCATGGCCCTCTATTGGGATGGCTTACGAGATGATGGAGTTGGGGTGGGGGGTTTCCTTTGTTACTTGTGAGATTTTGGTTGGCGGGTTCTGTAGAAAAGGGAGGGTTGTGGAGGCGTGTGACTTGTTGATTGATTTTTCAGAAAAAGGGGTCTTGCCTCGAGGGTTTGATTATTTTGGGCTAATTGAAAGGCTTTGTGAGAAAGGGGATGTAGGGAGGGCAGTGAATTTGGTGGATCGGCTATGGAGGAAGGGGAATCTTCCTAGCTTAATTGCTTGCACGACAATGATTGAAGGTTTTCGCAAAATGAAAAAAATTGAGGCGACATTTGAGTTTACGGAGAAGATGCTGAAAGAAGGAATTTTTCCGGATAGTGTGACCTTTAATTGTTTACTTGAAGATATGTGTGATGTAGGAAGAGCTGTGGAGGCAAATAAGTTGAGGTTGTTTCCCTCCACCAAAGGTTTGGATCCTGATGGCATGACATATAGAATTTTGATTTCAGGTTACACTAGGGAAGGTAGAAGAAAAGAGGGAGAAGCTCTGGTAAATGAGATGTTGGACAAAGAGTTTATACCTGATATTACCACTTATAATATGGTGATGGATGGACTTGCTAAAGCAAAGAGCTCGCTTAGTACATGAAATGATATTTTGAGCGTGCATTGAATTTTTGGAGCTTCATTTTCGATTTATTGGGGGCTTGGTTGTAACTTAGTGAGAAGTATATATACCTGTATTGGATGAAGCTGATTATGCATTATTCTTGGGGCAAATTTCACAAATAGTCCCTATTGTTACTCTTTTGTCTCAGTTTTATCTTTATTGTTCCATTTATTTCAATTTAATCCTTATTATTTACAAAAAAATATCAATTTGGTCCCTTTCATCAAATAAGGGTTAAATCTAACAGAAAGTTGGTCACGTGCACCGCACGTGACCACGGTCTCAGGGGCAATTTTGAAATATAACAATAAAAGTTCAATTTAGTCCTCAATGTTTTGAAAAAGTTTTATTTGAGTCCTCAATGTTTTAAAAAAATTTCAAATAAGTCCTCAATGTTTTAAAAAAATTTCAAATAAGTCCTCAATGTTTTAAAAATATTTCAAATAGGTCCTCAATAAAATGTTTCAAATAAGACCTCAATGTTTTAAAAATATTTCAAATAAGTCCTCAATGTTTTGAAAAGATTTCAATTAAGTCCTTACTTTGTTCATACTGATAAATGAACATGGTATGAACAAAGTTAGTTAACCCAGTGGTTTTTGTGGATGGGTTACAAATAGGTTATGACAGGACTGATAGATATTTTTTGTAACTTTGCTCATATTGATGAATGAACATGCTATGAACAAAGTTAGTCAACCCAATGATTTTTGTGGATGGGTTACAAATAGGTTATGACATGACTGATTGATATTTTTGTAGATGGATGGGATTATGACAGGATATGTAAAGATGATTTTTGTATATGGATGGGACTATGACAGCTAAATGTAATGACTTTAACCATATTTAATGACTTTTTTTTATGACAGGTTATGGGATTATGACAAGCTTTTATGACTGATGCTTTGATGATATTATTGTTATGTTTTTTTCGGATTAAGGATGAAGAAACATCATTTTTTCTAATGTTGAGGTGTTTATGATTGTTTTCATAACAGGTATTCAAATGAAAAATGCTGAAGGTCTGTAGTTGGTAACATATATTGTGTCCTTATTTTGCCTCTTTGTTTATGTATTGTGACTTCGCTAATTTTGGTTTTGACAAATTCGAATTTGGTTTCGCGGACGCTATCTTAGTTATCTATCACTTATTAGTTAAAAGCTAACTTGACTAAATTTTTTGAGCTACATCCATCAAGACAAATCTATTTCCTCCTTGTTAACCACCCAAACCTTGTGTGTTTAAGAGATATGGGACTTTAAGGGTTTATTTCCAACTTTATAGAATAGTAAGGATTTAATTGAAATCTTTTCAAAACATTGAGGACTTATTTGAAACATTTTTAAAACATTGAGGACTTATTTGAAATATTTTTAAAACATTGAGGACCTATTTGAAATATTTTTAAAATATTGAGGACCTATTTAAAATATTTTTAAAACATTGAGGACTTATTTGAAATATTTTTAAAACATTGAGGACTTATTTGAAATTTTTTTTAAACATTGAGGACTCAAATGAAACTTTTTCAAAACATTGAGGACTAAATTGAACTTTTATTGTTATATTCCAAAATTGCCCCTGAGACCGTGGTCACGTGCGGTGCACGTGACCAACTTTCTGTTAGATTTAACCCTTATTTGACGGAATGAACTAAATTGAAATTTTTTTACAAACAATAGGGACTAAATTGAAATAAATAGAACAATAAAAACTAAATTAAGACAAAAAAATAACAATAGGGACTATTTGTAAAATTTGCCCTTATTCTTGTACATTGATGAGAAGGTAACACACCCGCTAACATTGAGTTTTAATCAATTGTGTGTATCTTATTTCCATTTCAATGTTCTTTTATAGAATGTGCATGTTATGTGTTGGTTGCAGCAGTGCGGCCCTGCCACTGTTGGTTGCAGCTTTTATACCTTGACTTTGGATGTCAGTTACCAATTCTTGGATGAAAGAAAAGTATCAGTGTGAAGTTTACTGTGGATCTTCTGTTATGAAAACATAGAATACTTTTACTTACAGAAAGGAATTTTCTGTTGTCAAAATTTCTTTTAACAAAAAAATACAAAGACATTTGCAGGTAAATCCTAAACCAGGTTGCTCCTGGTCAAGGAGAAGTCTCTTGTGGGGAAGGAATTTATCGTGCAAGTAGCTCAAATAGAATGGAGGAAATGGAGAAATGATCAACGCTTAGAATTGGTACTCACATTAATGTCGAATCCTTACTGCCGAGAAAACTGGACTCACTTTTCTTGTTTTGAAAGTCTCCGTTCTAATTGATTCTGCATCAAGGAACATGAATTCTCTGGATTCCTCTTATAAATGTTTTTATTTTCCAAGGTATGCAGTTAAATGTCATAAAAAATTCTATAATCCATTGACCATCAAGGAACGCTAACTCTATGGGGTCTTTTAAAGAATTGCATGTTGGGATATTATGTAGCATTCAAGATTCACAAAGACAACAAACAGCTTCGCCTAAGATCCAACTTTTTCTATGGACTTTTTTGAGTACTGCATGTGCTTCCGAAGAGAAACTGAGGAAGAGTTCAATCCATGCAGACTATCTCTGTTTGAGGTGCGATCAAGAAATCGAAACTGATGAACATCTCTTTCCATCTTGCACGTATTTATGTGCATGTGAAAAGGCTCATTTTTTTGGAATAATTATCCAGGAAGAGTACAGTGATTCTTTGATTGGTGAAGACATGAATAGGAGCAATGGTTGGAAACCGCCCCGGATCATGAAACTACATCATGTTCAGTGAAACAGGAAAGTCTCTGAAGGAAAAGCTTTCAACTTTAGACTGGCATCCAAGGAAATTTTAAGTTTCTGAGGAATGATGATACATGGGAGAACATCACGATACCTGGTTCTTCAATAATGCAAAGGAAATGCAGGTGACAGAAGATAATTACATTATTCCAATTTTTCAATATTAGTGGATAGTTTTTGGATAAAGGATGACTCAATTTGCAGGTTTTGCATGGGCTTCACTTGAGAATGAGACTCACCTAACTTCAGCATCTGGGAGTTATGCATGCTATTTCACCCTTCCCGAGCGTTAGGGCTGGCTCGCTCACTCGCATGCACTCAAATATGGCAATTGTGCAAGGTTTCTCTACTGTCAGGATCTCAATGGACGGCCAACATTTTGTTGAATCTCGAATAATTTTGGATTGGCTGGTGAGGAATGTTTTAGCTGCCTTGTAGCTTATATTTAAAGTTGATAAGTGTTTTGTTTGTGTAGCTCATAGGCTTGCTATTAGAAGCACACATCGTGGTGGTATAATTGGATGTATCGTTGTTAATTCTGTTTAATAATACGAGGTGCATTACTATGGTCTTAAACAGGAAAACTAAGAATACTTCATACTCAAGAACAAGCATTTACCAAATTAGCTATCATGCGCCACTGCGGAAAAACAAGTTGCAGACTTTACACACGGCTTATTTTGTAGGATTTAAATTCTCTCGTAACATTATATTATTATGAAAAAGATCAATAATTATGAAATACTCTTTATTTTATTATAAATGTATTTTTACTTTAGTACTATTAATTTTTTTCATAATGTTATGCAAGGATTCAAAATCCTATTCCATATGCTCTTGCAGAAAAGATTTTAGTCCACTAAAGTTCCGACACCTATCAGTTAGGTATTACCATAATTTAGTTAGGGAAAAGGGAAAATAGCACATACGACTCTCTTTGTTTCATTTTTTCTCAAACTAGTTTTCATTATTTCAAATAGTTCAAATAAGTCATCAATATTTTTAAAATATGTCTGTCTCTAATATTTTTAAAAAGTATCAATTTAGTCTCTTAATATTTTTTGAAAGTGTCAATTTAGTTTCTGACGTCAAAATTGGTGTTAAATTTAATAGAAATGGACAATAGTATAAGGGGTAAAATGGTAAAAGTAATATAATATCTTCATAAAAGATTACTTTAGTGGGTCAGATGGGCCTGGGTTGATTAGGGGGGAGAGGCAGGGTTGGGCTTCATCGGTGGGGGGAGGGGGGATGGGGATGGGGTAAGTAATTTAATAATTTCAATTAATTTCTAAGGGTATTTTAGCTATTTTATAGATTTTCAGTTAAATATTTATTAACAATGACTATATTGATACTTTTTGAAAATATTGGGGACTGATTCAAATATTTAAAACATTGGAGGCTAATTTAAAAAAAATAAAAACAATAGGGACCTATAGTGTAATTCTCCCTAAGGAAAACTATTGTACACAGTCTTTTTTTTTTTTTTTTGGTCATGTTGTACACAGTCTGATAGACGTCAAAAATAGGGGAGATTACCTCGACTCTCCCAGTCTGACCATTAGGTTGTGTGGAATAATTTTCCTTTAGTTAGGTTAAATGCTCAAGAGCTGAACAATAACATGAAACCTATAGTAGTGGTGGATGTATGTTTGGGCTACTGAGTTGTCCCATAAGAACGTTTAAAATTCTATTTATTTTTTTTTTAAAATTAATTAATCTATATTGAAAAAAGAAAATATACTCATATAATTAAAAATTTATGTTTTAATCCCCAGTAAAAAGGCTACATTTGTTCTTGACCAAAAAAAAAAAAATTTAGTTAGGGAAAAGGGAAAATAGCACATACGACTCTCTTTGTTTCATTTTTTCTCAAACTAGTTTTCATTATTTCAAATAGTTCAAATAAGTCATTAATGTTTTTAAAATATGTCAATTTAGTCTCTAATATTTTTAAAAAGTATCAATTTAGTCTCTTAATATTTTTTGAAAGTGTCAATTTAGTTTCTGACGTCAAAATTGGTGTTAAATTTAATAGAAATGGACAATAGTATAAGGGGTAAAATGGTAAAAATAATATAATATCTTCATAAAAGATTACTTTAGTGGGTCAGATGGGCCTGGGTTGATTAGGGTGGAGAGGCAGGGTTGGGCTTCATCAGTGGGGGGACGGGGGGTGGGGATGGGGTGAGTAATTTAATAGTTTCAATTAATTTCTAAGGGTATTTTAGCTATTTTATAGATTTTCAGTTAAATATTTATTAACAATGACTATATTGATACTTTTTGAAAATATTGGGGACTGATTCAAATATTTAAACCCTTGGGGGCTAATTTAAAAAAAAATAAAACCAATAGAGACCTATAGTGTAATTCTCCCTAATGAAAACTATTGTACACAGTCTTTTTTTTTTTTTTTTTGGTCATGTTGTACACAGTCTGATAGACGTCAAAAATAGGGGAGATTACCTCGACTCTCCCAGTCTGACCATTAGGTTGTGTGGAATAATTTTCCTTTAGTTAGGTTAAATGCTCAAGAGCTGAACAATAACATGAAACCTATAGTAGTGGTGGATGTATGTTTGGGCTACTGAGTTGTCCCATAAGAACGTTTAAAATTCTATTTATTTTTTTTTTAAAATTAATTAATCTATATTGAAAAAAGAAAATATACTCATATAATTAAAAATTTGTGTTTTAATCCCCAGTAAAAAGGCTACATTTGTTCTTGACCAAAAAAAAAAAAAAATTTAGTTAGGGAAAAGGGAAAATAGCACATACGATTCCTCTTTGTTTCATTTTTTTCTCAAATTAGTTCTCATTATTTCAAATAGTTTAAATAAGTCATCAATATTTTTAAAATATGTCTGTCTCAAATATTTTTAAAAAGTGTCAATTTAGTCTCCTAATATTTTTAAAAAGTGTCAATTTAGTCACTAACATCAAAATTGATGTTAAATTTAATGGAAATGAACAGTAGTATAAGGGATAAAATGGTAAAAGTAATATAATATCTTCATAAAAGATTACTTTAGTGGGTCAGATGGGCCTGGGTTGATTAGGGGGGAGAGGCAGGGTTGGGCTTCATCGGTGGGGGGAGGGGGGGGGGGTGGGGATGGGGTGAGTAATTTAATAATTTCAATTAATTTCTAAGGGTATTTTAGCTATTTTATAGATTTTCAGTTAAATATCTATTAACAGTGACTATATTGATATTTTTTGAAAATGTTGGGGACTGATTCAAATATTTAAACCATTGGGGGCTAATTTTAAAAAAAATAAAAACAATAGAGACCTATAGTGTAATTCTCCCTAACGAAAACTATTGTACACAGTCTTTTTTTTTTTTTTTTTTGGTCATGTTGTACACAGTCTGATAGACGTCAAAAATAGGGGAGACTACCTCGATTCTAACAGTCTGATCGTTAGGTTGTGTGGAATAATTTTCCTTTAGTTAGGTTAAATGCTTGAGAGCTGGACAATAACATGAAACCTATAGCAGTGGTGGATGTATGTTTGGACTAGTAGAACTGTCCCAGAAGAACGTTTAAAATTTTGTTTATTTTAAAAAAAAAAATTAATTAACCTATATTAAAAAAAAAAATGTACTCGTATAATTGAAAATTTTTGTTTTAACCCCCAGTAAAAAGGCTACATTTGTTCTTGACCAAAAAAAAAAAAAAAGGCTACATTTGTTTTAAGAATATTTAAATGGGTCTGTAGATGTAAATAACATGATGCTTTTTGCTAAAAACCGATCAAGTTGGACAGTTTAATTTTGTATGATGTATAAGTTCACACACGCATCGAGTTCAATGGTCTGACTTGATCGTTGATAAGCTCATCCCTTTCTTCATTTCTTGTAGGCCAAGTATTTTAAAATGAGGTTACGACCTAACCAGTCAATATTTTTAATTTTTTTTTTTATCTATAAACGCAAAAAGGAAGGGTAAAAATGGAGAGAGGATGGTAAGCAAATGAAAAAACTATCATCAACTAAATTAAAAACGAAAAAAAAAAGGACAAAGAAATGCTAAACGGAAAAGCAAGCACCAAAGGACCGCATCAAGTAAGAAGATTCCCTTGGTCATTCAGGAACACCCCTAATTGCTCCAATCCATAGCATCAAGAAGTTGTACATTCATTGTCAACATTGACTTTCATCACCACTTTCAAAAGGTACAACTCTTCAAAACATAAAAACCAACTCTTCTTTATAGGGGGGCCCCTTTTGGCCTTTTGCTTCATTCCCAAACAAAAGAGATCTTCATACATCAATAATCCTCCCCTCCTTACACACGCACATACGCAAAATCGAACGGCGATGGCCGGAGGCAGCAGAAAAAAGCTGAACAAATCGAAGAGCCGTAACCGTAGGCCGGCGGGATCTTCATCCTCGGGTCGAGGTCTCTTCGTCAAAGGCGGCATCTTAGCCGATTGGGCCGCACTCGATTCTCCTCCTTCCCGAGGTCTCTCTCTACATATTACATATATATATATATATATATACATACACACACACACACGCACACATTTATGAAGTTTCGTTGTTTGATTTAATTTTTGCATTTTTATTTAAGGATTTAAAGGGAGGAATTTAAATAGTGGAAATGGAAATGGAAACGAAAACAGATCTGGGAATGGAAAAGGGAAAGGTAAAACCGGTTCGGAGTCGAAAAGCGAATCTAGGAAGCCGAGAAGAAATGCAATTGCTTACGTCTACCCTTCTGCAGATTCTCAGGTATACATTTACGTATATGCGTGTGTATATATGGATATAATTATCACGATTTTAAGCAGAGTGTATCTTTTTCTTCTGAAATTCGGTGTGTTTTAGTTACTATATCTTTTTCTTTGTTCATGACAATTTCACGAGAAATAGTATGAGAGCTGAATTTTGAAAGTGTTTAACTAGTATTTTGATTGTTGGAATTAATTAATTAATGTGGTAATGAGGGTACATCCATGGGATAATTGATATGTTCCGTAAGTTCTTGTTGTTGAAGTCATGAACTTTGATTATTAAATTGTGATTTTCTTCTCATTTAGATGATCTATATATATGTTCCTTTTTTTTAAAAAAAAAGTTCTTCAGTTATTGAAGCCGTATCGTGTTGGTATATTAAGATTTTTATGCATCTGTTTCATCTGTCTGCTTAGGCTATTACGAGTATCTACTTTATATGTGATCACATGGGTTTTCTTGCTCTTTCCTTTCTTCTGTATAATTATGGGATTTGACTGTACTAAGAGAGTTTTTTGCATTTTAAATCGAAAGGAATTTATATATCTTTGGCAATTCTGACTGTGTGATCTTCACCTTATTTAGATTTTTTGAGGCTTTTTTCAGAATGGTCCTAATGCAGATGGGGTTGAAGAAGGTGAAAGCATCTTTGAGAAGTCTCAACCAATGCTTTTGGTTAATTCTGGTGAGACACCAATTGTTGCTTTTGTAGATGAAGGGCCATTTAAAGCAGCTGAAAGTGTGGAGTATGCATATGATTACAGTGCGAGTTTCACATTGGGTGACAGCTCCCATAGAGGATTGGGTTTCCATGATGAAGCTGAAGGAGTGCAAAGTGGTATTGGATCATCAACCAAAATGGACAAGGAAGGTGGCTCTTTTGAGTCATCATCCTCTGAGGAGGAGATGGATGCCGATGCTGGTTTTGAGTCAGGTGTAAGAAGTGGATCAGATGATGAACTATTTGGTGATTTCTCATCTGCTGAGGAAAATCCTGGGTTTTTGTCAATTGGAGGTATGAAAATATATACCCGAGATATCTCAGATGAGGAAGAGGACGAGGATGATGAAGAAGAGTTGCTTGATGAGGAAACCTCTGGGTCATCTGAGTCTGAAGATTCGACTGGATCATCTGAGAATGATGACTCTTCTGATACTGGGTCAGACATTGATGAAGAGGTTGCTGCAGATTACTATGAAGGAATTGGTGGAAGTGACAATGTAGTAAATGTTGGTAAGCTGGTGGGACAGATTGCTGATGTTTCAGATGATGATGGTCTCTCTGATGGTAGTCATGATGAGACTTTGGAGGAAAAAATGGGTGGTATTGCTCTTCAGGATGCATCAAGGGAATATGGTTTGAGAAAGCCTCTATCAAGGAGAAAATATCATCCAGAGAATCGCAAATCTACACCTATCAAATATGTGCAGTCATCTGCTTTGGATGACCTAATGTTTGTAAAGGATCCAAGGACTCTTTCTGGGAGAAAGAAGCATGCTGCTAAAGTTTCAAAATCTTGGCCTTTTGAAGCTCAAAAAAGCAAAAATTCCAGGAGATTCCCAGGTAAGGGACTACTATATAATATGTTATGGTCAAAGAATTTATCTCTGCCATATTTTGCTCCTTTGTTTCTCTTTTCCCCCAAAGAACGTATGTCTATTTCCTTAATTCAACAAACACACTTTATTTAGTTTTGTGTAGCTTTTGGTTGTAATTGTTCAACTTAAAGGATTTGCATACTCTTTCTCATTAGAATATTGATTTGTGTTCAAGATTGTATTTTTAGGATATTTATGGATGTTGGAAATTTTTTTAGAGATAGCAACTAAATGTCTAAATTTTCCGTAATGATCGAGCTGCAAAGAACCTACAAAGGCATAATGCTTTGTTAAGGGTTTTGTCTTTTGCATTCTTTTTCCTGATTCTTTTGTTTACTTTCCCTTGTCTCCTATTGAGTCCCAACTGACCTTATAATTGTTTATTTTGATTGGTACAAGATAGAATAACCCGTTTTGAATCTACCCTCCTATGTTGATATTCTAACTTCCATAGAGAAATGCTGAATTCATCTTTTGTTGAGTTAACTTTTGGTTTGAGTAATGAGAGTTCTCTTTTTCTTTAAGTAAAGGTTACTATCTTGAACTGAAAGATAATGGGCGCTTTACAGTTTACACCATAGTAACTTATACCACAAGGATTTGTCTTTATGTATAGAATGTTCATTTTCAATATGTCTTATTATTATTCTCATTTTCAATTTGTCTTTATGTATCTTGAACTGAAAGTTGATGGGCGCTTTACAGTTTACACCATAGTAACTTATACCACAAGGATTTGTCTTTATGTATAGAATGTTCATTTTCAATATGTCTTATTATTATTCTCATTCCAAAGGTTGACCATAATATAAGGTTACAGATCCCAGTTTCCCATTGTTTTCTTTAATGGGTCTATACCAAATATTAGGTATAGAATCAGTGATTTCGGTTTCACAGACAGCTTTTAAGAATGAGTGCTGAAATCAATGGAGTTTCTAAAATTTCTTGTCTTCTCCTCCATAAAAATGCATCATACTGCCATAATATGAGGTGTGATACAGAAAGTCTGCCAGAATCTTGGATCTAAACTTCCTCATCTTTCAAATTGTTATAGTTGACAAGCCCACTGCATTTCCTTTTTGTAGAACCCTTACAGACTAGTTTGATGGATTAACTCGTTAGATATGCAATTCATCGACTAAATAATGAACTTGTTTGCTGTTAACCTGCTGTAGTTGGTTGTTTCTCTATACAGTAAATGTAATGACTAGTTCTATAAATATATGAGACTCTTAATGTAGGTGGTTTGACTCCTTTGAGTAACAGTGTCTTTCCAAGTATCCTAAATGTTCTCTGATTCAGTCCCCGTGTTTTAGCTTCTGATGTCAAAATTTGCTGTCAATTACTCTATGAGATTTTAATGTGTTATTTCAGGTGAAAAGAAGAAACATCGCAAAGAAATGATAGCAGTTAAACGACGAGAAAGAATGCTGCGTCGTGGAGTTGATCTTCAAAAAATAAATTCTGTAAGTGTACATTTAGTTTTTGGGAGAAAATGGATTACCAATTGTTCCATTGAAGTATTAGCCGCTAGTTTCTTTTGAAATTTGGGGATAATGGTTAATGATTATGTTGCTTATCAAAAAGATAAAAATTATGATAATCTCAAAGAAGCATCATTCAGACAGATTTATGTTGTTTTCAACACTTCCCCACAATGTCAACAGTGTCTCAATATATTGTGTTTATTGAGTTATTTTTTTTATTGCAATAAGACTAGGCCTCATTTGGTGGCACTTCCCATGGGAGAAGATCTCGAAGCCTTATTTGTGATTTCTCATAATCATATTGATGGTCATTCACTATAATTGGTAGAACAGCATTGTCCTTTTGCACCAAAGCAGAGTTGGAAATCAATTTCTTTTTCTCCTTTTCTAGTTTCCTCTTGCATATAATAAATATTTATGGGTTTTCATTTCTGATCTCTGCTATTGGTATAATTTAATTCCCATAATCCAATATTTTCATTTCTGATCTCTGCTATTGGTATAATTTAATTCCCATAATCCAATCTTACTGGTGATACTCTAATTGCTGAAAACAATGAAGAAGCGAATCTAAAATCTAAAATCTTGGTGAAATTGATGTTGCACGAGTAGCTTGAGCAGAATTCCTAGTTTTGCTTTAGATTTTCATCCTGCAGCCGTGATCTAGGCTTTATATGGCAGATAGCTACTCCCACTTTTTCTCAGTTGGATTTTGTTAGCCAACCTATTTGTCAAGCGGCAGAATGGTAACATCAATTAATTTTTGAGGCAAAGGCAGAATCTTTACTCGATGTCAACTTTACGCTCTGCAGTTACTTGGGAATTAGACGGGATTGGGCCTGCAAAAGAGTTAAGAGCACTCTGTTTCATCTGATAAAAGGACAATACTGCCTGCTCCTGTGTTTGTGATATTAAATCAACAAATATTCATGGGGAAAAACTTTTATCTCCAATATGTGTTAGAAATTTTCATCACAGTTTCTTACTCTCCTGGTGGTCTAATGTATCTGGTTTTCCGTATTGTTCTCTATTCCAATTTTTCGCTATTCATGTTCCGGCTGAATTTTGTTGTTACAACAATATGATTGGTGAGAGCACCATAATATATTACTTAGTTGTTGATCCACAATATGATAGCTAAACAAAGTGGTAGAGGCTGCTGTAATGTTTTCAAGAGTGTTAAACTTGGATTCCATTTTCATATGCCATTGTTTGGATCTCTTGACAGATAATTGCAGCAACATATGTGGTTTTGATTTTGTTGAGCTGTGTCATTTTCATCTGAACCTTGCTGTGTAGAGTTGATTAGAGTGTACTATATGTAACTCAAGCCTCCAGCAGTGATAGAATCCACCATCTTCTCATTTTTTGTCTTTCTCAATCATTCCTTGCATGAAAGCACAAATATCTTGACTGTTTGCTTTGTAAATCTCCAGAATCACCAAGTTTTAATTTTGTCTTGTAGAAACTGGAAAAAATGGTTTTGGATGGAGCTGATATGTTATCATTCCAGCCTATGCACTCCCAGGATTGTTCCCAGGTATGAACTTAAGCTTATGTTGTCAGTATCATCAACTGCTCTCATCATTTATTGTTTTGTTCTCTGCTTCCTAACAAAGGTTCCCTCAGCCTTCACTTCTTTGTGACTTTGTTTTGTGAACTGGCACATATGAGATGACAAAGCTGTTCAATATGTACAAAAGCAAGATTCTTATAGTTGTTAAGAGTAAATTATCCTTGAGGTCAAAATGAACCAGCAGTCTTTTTTCCTTAAGAGAGAAAGGTTTAAGTTGCTCAGCTGGACTTGTGATAGTTGAATACTTATGGTAGTGGAGTCTTTCCTTTTTCGAAAGAAGGAATTCTGTAACTTAGGCATGTACAAGTATGCATATACATGATCTAAAGGGCTTTGGCACATCTACTTTTCTATGCTATATTGGAAGTTGTAGTTCTTTCTCTTGTTTCTTGTGGCTCAAATTTTGGCTCTCTGAGCTAATATCTATATTGTGGCAAAAGCAGCATCCATGTGTATTTAGTTATTGATGGATATGACTCTGCGAGAAATATTACTCTTTTTAAGTGCGACTTTGGAAGGAACATTACTTACAACCTAATAGTATTTAATAATTATGTAATTACCTAAGGATTTAAGACCTGCTGAGAATTTGTACTTGTGCCAAGAAATTTGTCCAGGATTAACTTGAACAGTCATAAGTCGAGTAAAAATATATGCAATGAGATTCAAGGATACTTTTGACACCTCTTATCCTGTATCCACTTGATACGCTCAAAATTGTCACAGGATGATATAAAGCCCAGTACAGCTTCTGCATCCAGGATGCCATTGCAAGTATTTGTTTGCCCTTTTTTGGTGACAGGGAAAAAGAATTTCATTAGATAACATTCAAAAGATGCTACTTCTCTTTCTTTTGCACTTCAGTAAAGATTCTAGTTCTCTAGTTAATGTAGATATCAATAAAATTTTATTTATTTCTCAAAAAAGAAAAAATGATCCTCCTCCTCTGACACACAGAAGTGCAATCTGCATGGATTATTATATGACAGAAGGAAATAATAAGTAATTGATATTATATATTATATGTGTGTGTGGGTGTGTGTGGTCTGTACGAATGCAAAGACTGTAAATTGGTGTATATCTGTATGATGTCTACTGTGTTGATTAATTAGTGGGTCACAATCTATAATAGGTGCAACGGCTAGCTGCTATTTATCGTTTGCGGAGTGGTTGCCAAAATTCTGGGAAGAAAAGGTATGCTAGATTTGTTTGCCTATGGATATGGATATGGGTAATAGCTACAAGTGCTTCTAAAGGTGATGCTCAAATCAATCTAATGTTATTGTTTTCCAGATTTGTGACAGTTTCACGGACTCGACACACATGTATGCCATCCTCTAGTGATAGAGTGCGTTTAGAGAAGGTACCTGATCATCTCATTTTTCGGTTTCCTCTTTCCCTTGTGGACCAATCAATTCAAAGGATTTCCATTCATTTAAATCTTAAATCTTGTCGTTTTGAATTTTCAGCTGTTAGGAGCTAATGATGAGGATGCTGATTTCACTGTCAATGATATGAAGTCCAACAAAGATAAGAAGGCTTCGAGAGGTAGTTCAACCTCGGTTAAATTCTCTGCAAGTAGTTATGGGAAGAAGAAAAAGCATGACAAAACGGGCTCATACGCCGCTCAGCCTGTGTCCTTTGTCTCAAGCGGTATTCTGCATTCAGAAAAAGTTGAACTCAACAGTAGTGAATCAAATGAGACCAATGATAGTTGCCATGAAAAAGGTGCATCCAGCTCAGTTAAATATGGGGCATTTGAGTTGCACACTACGGGTTTTGGCTCGAGGATGATGGCTAAGATGGGATATGTAGAAGGGGGAGGTTTAGGAAAGGAAGGTCAAGGTATGGCAGCGCCCATTGAAGTATTCCAACGACCTAAATCACTTGGACTGGGTGCTGAGGGCCCTGAAACTTGTGTTAAATCAGCAGAAAAGGAATTTCAACATAAATCGCTTGCAGTCCGTGTTGATACCTTCGCGACGAGTCGTAAATATGCAAAGAAGGAAAGTCAGAGTTTTGGAGCTTTTGAGAAGCATACAAAGGGGTTTGGATCAAAGATGATGGCAAAGATGGGGTTTGCAGAAGGCATGGGCCTGGGTAAAGATTGTCAAGGCATTGTTGACCCTCTTGTAGCAGTCAGGCGTCCCAAAGGCCAAGGCTTGGGTGGGAAGCGCTAGGCGTTGGATAATTTATGCATATGCAGGAAAAGCCTTTTTTCCTTGCATTGTTGTAGCTCAAGATTGACTTAGTTTAGCTGATGCTGTCAATACTAATTGCAATATTTCTTTGATAGTATGCTTATCATGACTCTTCTTCATTCGATGTTATGTTTAGTTAGATGACATTTCACGCCGTGATGTTATATAATAAGTTTGTATGTTCAAGGAATTACAGATATTTATTAATATGCGCGACCCCCATGAAAATGAGTCATTGAAGTCCGGTGCAGATTGCACCAAGCGGATACCGGTCTCTAGAAGTGAAGGCATGGCTAGTCAGTCACATAGGGTTGAAATAAGTCAATGTGACCGGTTCATGATGGGTCAGTTGTAATATTTACTTCTATTATGGATATCATATATTAATATATAATAGATTCAAGTGATCGTGTGGTTAGAAGTCTCCTAGTTCAACGTTTGGATAATTTCAACATGTTAATTGGGTTGGGTTTATTGGGTTACAACTCAGTTTAATTTGATAATAATTCACTTCAGGCCAGTTGTTAAAATATTGGGATGAGTTATAACTCATGCAATATTGTTGGTTGAGGTGGATTTAAGTTCAAAAATTATAAATCTAACTCAGCTCGAGTTGATAACTTGGTTTAACTCAATTTAGTAATTTAGCTTAGCTCAATTCAGCAAACTTACCCAACTTGATTCGGTAAATTAGTTCAATTCAATTTAATTTATTTTTTTTTAAAGTGAAGTCATATCGTGTATGACCACATTTTTTATATATATATATATATATTTTAAGTGAAGTTAGATCTGCATCATGAGTCATGACCATAATTTTTTTTTCTTTTAGTCAAATCATGACCACAATTAGCTATACTATATCTTATAAGAAAGCAACAAGGATTATCGAAGATGAAAAAAGATTCTGAAGTAGAAGATATGTACTCTAAGGAATAGAGCTCATCTAGCGAAGATCTCGAAGATCAATTGTAGGAAGGACAATATTAGTTAAAGAAAAAAAGAAATTGAAACATTAATTTGTAATAGTTTTATTTGTTTTACAACTAAAAATAATTAATTTGAACATGGTTTTTTTGTTTTGATTTTTGTATTATTTTCCATATCAATTTTCAATTTTTGTAAGTTCAAATTTTTAACTAACATTTTGAGTTATTTTTAAAATTTTGTATTGGTTCAGAATTTAGTAATCCAATGATATATATTGCTTATTTTTTTTGCTTAAAAAATGGGTTGACCCGAACCCAGCCAAATTAATCTATTTAACTCGTGTAAAATTAATGGATCGATCTGAGATTACTTTTTTGAATCTCAAACTAGCCCAGCACAATCCAGATAATAACGGGTAGGCTAACTCAACCCATTTATTAATCAGACTAAATAAGTTCACAGGTTGAGTTGGCCTAACTCGGCTCAAATGATTCCAATGGATATAGAGGAATTACAATCTATGATACCCTTATTTGTTTGTCACGCTAGATGCGTACACAAGACGTTAACATCTTCTATATATATTTTTTCTTTCTAAGGAGGCTAAAACCAATAAACTACAAAATTACTAGTCAAAGGAGCGACTCGCCCCTTCGATCCTTTTCCAAGAAAAGTATGAGAGGTTGAGGAATGATGTCTATGGCGTGAGCTCCTAGGGCCAACTGAAAGCATTGTTTGCTAATCAATTCGCACAAGTGTTCGCTTCACTGTAAACATGTTCAATATGAAACTCGATATTTTTTTGAGTATGCTTTACCACATTTTTTTTTAAAGTGAAGTTAGATCTGCACCATGAGTCATGACCACAATTTTTTTTCTTTTAGTCAAATCATGACCACAATTAGCTATACTATATCTTATAAGAAAGCAACAAGGATTATCGAAGATGGAAGAAGATTCTGAAAAAGAAGATATGTAATCTGAGGAATAGAGCTCACCTAGTGAAGTTCTAGAAGATCAATTGTAGGAAGAACAATATTAGTTAAAGAAAAAAAGAAATTGAAACATTAATTTGTAATAGTTTTATTTGTTTTACAACTAAAAATAATTAGTTTGAACATAATTTTTTTGTTTTGATTTTTGTATTATTTCTCATATCAATTTTCAATTTTTGTAAGTTCAAATTTTTAACTAACATTTTGAGTTATTTTTAAAATTTTGGATTGGTTTAGAATTTAGTAATCCAATGATATATATTGCTTATTTTTTTTGCTTAAAAAATGGACTGACCCGAACCCAGCTAAATTAATCTATTTAACTCGTGTAAAATTAATGGATCGATCTGGGTTTACTTTTTTTAATCTCAAACTAGCCCAGCCCAGTTCGAATAATAACGGGTTAGGCTAACTCAACCCATTTATTAATCAGATTAAATGAGTTCACGGGTTGAGCTGGCCTAACTCGGCTCAAAGGATTCCAAATGGATATAGAGGAATTACAATATGTGATACCCTTGTTTGTTTGTCACGCTAGATGCGTACAGAAGACGATAACATCTTCTATATATTTTTTTTCTTTCTAAGGAGGCTAAAACTAAGAAACTACAAAACTACTAGCCGAGGAAGAGACTTGCCCCTTTGATCTTTTTCTAGTAAAACTAAGAGAGGTTGAGGAATGATGTCTATGGTGTGAGCTCCTAGGGCCAACTGAGAGCATTGTTTGCTAACCAATCCGCATAAACATTCGCCTCCCTATAAACATGTTCAATATGGAACTCTGACATTTTTTTGTAGTATGCTTTTACAATCTTCAATTAGCCATCTGAATGGGATGTTGGGTAAAGTTTTCCCCTTGATCAAGCTAATTACCAATTGTGAGTCCAAATCAATGATGAGTTTGTAAAGTCTCAATGTAACTGCACACTTCAATTCCTCCCAAAGTACAATCAACTCTGCTCTATTATTGGTAACAATTTCCAAATTAACAACAAATTTTGACTCCAATTCCCTTTCTCATCTCTAAATAAACCGCCAATCCCGAAAAGTCTTAAATTTACCTTTAAAACACTCATCGATATTGAGTTTCCATCTCTCTTGTAGCTTTTGCCAACCAATTTTCTTAAACCCCTTTACATGATTTTTCACAATCATGTGTGTGCTCCCTAATAAACTCACTCATAACATCTTCCATTTTGTTGTATCATCCCTTCCCACATTCCCGTTGTTGACTGTGACTTTCTTTTTCTTTTGTCTATTTTCGACGTAACCAAGTGTTGCTTGTTTGAAGGGAAGAGTGACTATGACTATTGCTCTAGACTAAATAAAATATTCAACACAAAGCTTTAAACGGGCGATGCTAGAGTACTTCGAGATGAGCTCAGATGGGCTTAGACGACTTGACGCCTGCATATACACTATCACTAGGGTTCTAGAGGCCATAATTTATATATAGATCTTTTCTTCCTTTATGGCAAGTATCTTCATAAGCAAACTCTGTCCAGTGTAATCGCGTTGTCAAAATTTTTTTTATTGTAGAATATGAATGACACTTGCTGATTGAGCAAAAAAAAAAAAAAAAAATTGTCTAGTGTAATGGCGTTGTCAAAGTTTTTTTTGTTGTGGAATATAAATGATACTTGCTGATTAAGCCAAAAAAAAAAAAATTTGTCCAGTGTAAGTTATAATTTTCAAGTTTCTTACTCTTTAAGTGTATCTCATTCTCTCCTAACTCTATATATAATAAAAGTTTCATATTTATGTTCTCGATGTATTATAAGAATAAGATATGAAGTCTTTCAATTTGGATCTCTTGATTTACACCGTCCAAGTTTGGTTTCATTCAATCGTAAGATTAGATGACATAAAGAAATAGATATGTTACAGAGAAAAACAGAAGGAAAAAAAAAAAGGAGGAAAGAAATAGATATGATTATGCAAGCTTGAGCTTTTAACTTGTTAAGATGATGAGTAGTTTATTGATTGTGAGATAATCGGTCAAAAAGGAAGGGATGGTGTGAGGTGCACATCAAACTTCTAACTCATTTGGTGGGGGGCTCATTTTATTATTTTGAATCATTGCGTACTTTAAGCTACTATTAGATTATTCACTTCAGAAGAGTTGGATCAAAGTAGCCACCTTTACGTGACAAGCATAACAAGTAAAGAGACAATGAAAGAACATTGCAAGCTGTTAGACTAAAATTGTTTGGAGCTGGTTCAAAGAGTTAATAGAAAAGTAATCGGATAGTGATTTATTGTAATAAAAAAATTAATATTTACAATTATTGTATTATAAATATTATTTGATTTTTAACTGAATTAGAGTATATATTAAGAAGTGCCCTATACTTGAAACTATAAGATGAATCTAATATAATTTTATGTAAAATAAGCTTCTAGTCGTCCCTAAGGGATAGCCTAGCGGTAAGGGGCTAGTGTTGAATGCGGTATGCTTTCTGGTTCGATTTACGTAACCTTCTCTGGGTATGTTTGATTGAACCGGTGCCTGTATTGAGACGTATTGCTGCATCCGGGGTAAGGGTGTGCAGTGAAACTGCCAACCGCCCAACCCGCCTAACCCAACCCAAACTAATCCATTTTTAGCGGTTTTTTAAAAGTTTGGTTAGTTATGGTTTAAATTTTTATAGGAACCGAACACGTGATTTGATTTATGATTTTTACTATCAAAATCATAAACCTAAATCGACCTGAATATATATATATATACACATGAGAGAAATAACTTTTCACTTTCCTCTACATTTTTCAATTTATTTCTCCTTTATTGAAAAAATTAAAAGACACCATGAGTAACTCCTCTATATTTTACATTTATACAATACAATTATTTTATTCAAATGCAACTATAAATTAAATTGAATATATGATTTTGTTTGATTTGGGTAGTTTTGAGAGATTTATGGGTTGACTATGGTTTTAAAACCGAATGTATTGGTTTGGGTCGAAAAATATACTTTAAACCGCCCAAACCGATTCATGCACACCTCTATCTGGGAGTTTACTAAAAGGTAATCGGACTTTGCCTATCTTCGATGATCGGACTCCACCAATTAAATTCCTATACTATCAAAAAATCAAAAAGCTTCTAATCATAGTAATAATAATAATAATAATAATAATAATAATAATTGTTTGGAGCCTGTCCACTATCTCCTCCGGCACGTAAATCTGTGAAGTTTTTCTTTTTTGTAGGACATAAATCTGAGAAGTTGAAGTGCGATAATGAGAATAATTGAATGATATAATCATTAAAAATCATTTGCAATCAATGAGCTTGAAGCACATAGTATTTGTGATTGAAATATATTACAAAACCTTTATGAAATAATACACGACTTCGCGAGTTCTATCACAAGTTTATACAACTTAGGAAAAATATCTTCTACTGGTATTATGAAGGTCTACTTGGAAAAGGTAGTCGATCTCTCTCCTTTTTTAATATATATTAAATAATGTTATTTATGGGAGTCAATCTCGTAGTCTCACGCTTATAGAAAAGAATATATCATTAAATCAAAGACTCATGGTAAGTAGTTTATTTTTTGTTTTTCATCAAAGTTTTGCCAGTTTTCAACTTTATTGTAAAACAAATCTAACAATGACAATAACGTTGTGAAATTCTAAAAATTTCATATCCAATTACAAAATTATTATTTCTTGTTTTGTTTGCAAATTTTAGATGATTAACAGAAAAAATTTAAGAATGACGCCATTGAAAATGTCATTCCTTAATTGGCTAGAAAAATTAGGGAAATAAAAAATAGAAAAGAGAATACAACTATATAAAACGACACTCAATAAATGAATAATGAAAGAGAAAAAGAAGTGAAAAAAATTATCATATAAGATATTAAAAGAGAAAACAAATAAAAGACTACGAATAGCTATGAAAAATAACTTGACTTTGAACCTTTGCGTAATTTCGATACAATTTCGAAAATCAAATAAAGGTAAAGCAATAACAACATAGGAATACAATATTAGTGGCAAAATTAATTGTCTTTATAATATAGCGCTTTTCTTTTTTTGGTCAAATTTATAATAGAGCACTAACGAGAGAAGAAAATAAAATAGCTATATGGGATTGTTCCCAAGGGCAGAATCGTCATTTCACACAAGGTCGCCCCAAGATTGCCATAATTTCCTCACCGACGAAGAATCAATATAAATCTCTTCAACAAGGCACACCGCATCACACTGCTTCTACACGTTCTCTCTTTTGGGGCTCCCCATTTCCCATCTCGTGTGCATCATCAAGGTCAGTTTTTTTTTTTTTGAACGGTATCATCAAGGTCAGTTAGATCTACACAAACTCTACATCTCCATATCAACACCCTCTATGTTTAACTATTTTCTTCATTTTTTTTTGAATTATTAGTTTTGATCTTGCTTTGTTATGCAGATTTTGATCTGATCTGATTGAAAATCACACAAACCCATATAGATTCAATCGATTTCATTACTAGATCTTGGTTAATTTCACATACCCAGATCTATATACCACTGGTTTTAGCATTTTGTGCTCATTTCTGATCTGGGTCAAGTCCAGATCTGGTCCAAGAAAAGCACCAAAGATGGAAACTTTCGATAAATTCAAGATCTGGGTTTTGTTTATCTGCGTGATATCTGAATTGGGTCATGGGTTTTATTTACCTGGTAGTTATCCTCACAAGTATGGTGTTGGTGATTTCTTGACCGTCAAAGTCAACTCTTTGACATCAATTGATACTGAAATGCCATTTAGCTATTACAGTTTGCCCTTCTGTAAGCCCCATGAGGGTGTAAAGGACAGCGCCGAGAATCTCGGTGAGCTCCTTATGGGTGATAGGATTGAGAATTCTCCTTATAGGTTTAAGACCTATATGAATGAGTCGGATATTTTTCTCTGTCAAACTAAGCCTTTATCAGGTGAGGAGTTTAAGTTGTTGAAGGAGAGGATTGATGAGATGTATCAGGTTAACGTAATGCTTGATAATCTGCCGGCCATAAGGTATACTAAGAAGGAGAATTATTTCTTGCGATGGACGGGGTATCCTGTCGGGATTAAGGTTCAGGATGTGTATTATGTGTTTAATCATTTGAAATTTACGGTTCTTGTTCATAAGTATGAGGAGACCAATGTGGCTCGCGTGATGGGTACGGGGGATGCGGCTGAGGTGATTCCTACAGTTGGCAATGCGGGATCTGACACACCGGGGTATATGGTTGTTGGGTTTGAAGTGGTTCCTTGTAGTTTCAGGCACAATGCTGATTCTTTGAAGAATTTGAAAATGTATTATAAGTACCCTTCTGCAATTAAGTGTGATCCCACCACTGTGGCCATGGCTATTAAAGAAAATGAGCCTGTTGCTTTTACTTATGAGGTGACTTTTGTGGAGAGTGATATCAAGTGGCCTTCAAGATGGGATGCTTATTTGAAGATGGAGGGAGCTAAAGTGCACTGGTTCTCAATTTTGAATTCACTTATGGTGATCACTTTCCTGGCTGGAATTGTGCTTGTGATTTTCTTGAGAACAGTTAGACGTGATTTGACTCGGTATGAAGAGCTTGACAAGGAGGCTCAAGCTCAGATGAATGAGGAGTTATCAGGATGGAAACTCGTTGTGGGTGATGTCTTCCGCGCTCCTAGCAATCCAGCTCTTCTGTGTGTGATGGTTGGTGACGGTGTTCAGATTCTTGGAATGGCAATTGTGACAATTTTGTTTGCTGCTCTTGGATTTATGTCCCCAGCTTCTCGTGGAACATTGATTACTGGTATGCTTTTCTTCTACATGTTTCTTGGAATTTCTGCTGGTTATGTTGCTGTTCGTATGTGGAGAACAATTTTCTGTGGCGATCACAAGGGATGGGTTTCTGTCTCTTGGAAAGTTGCCTGTTTCTTCCCTGGTATTTCATTTATCATTTTAATTACTTTGAACTTCCTTTTATGGGGTAGTCACAGTACAGGAGCCATCCCATTTTTCCTATTTGTCATTCTCATTTTGCTCTGGTTCTGCATCTCTGTTCCCCTTACCCTTGTTGGTGGATACTTTGGTGCAAAGGCTCCACATATTGAGTACCCAGTGCGAACAAATCAGATCCCCCGAGAAATCCCAGCTCAAAAATACCCATCTTGGCTTTTGGTTCTTGGGGCTGGCACCCTTCCATTTGGTACACTATTCATTGAGCTCTTCTTCATAATGTCTAGTATCTGGATGGGTCGTGTATACTATGTTTTTGGGTTCCTCTTCATCGTTTTGATCCTTCTTGTTGTGGTATGTGCCGAGGTCTCTCTTGTCCTAACCTACATGCATCTCTGTGTTGAGGATTGGAGATGGTGGTGGAAGTCCTTTTTCGCGTCTGGTTCTGTTGCTATATACATCTTCCTCTACTCTGTTAACTATCTTATATTTGATCTTAAGAGTCTGAGCGGACCTGTCTCTGCCACCCTTTACTTGGGGTATTCTCTATTCATGGTTCTAGCAATTATGCTTGCAACGGGCACTGTGGGATTCCTTGCTTCATTCTGGTTTGTGCACTACTTGTTCTCATCGGTGAAACTGGATTGAAGAACTGCCACTGCATCAAAGTTTCACCTCGCGAGCAGCAGTGATCAGCCTTGGGAGAAATGGACACAGCGTTTTCTAGTCGTTCGACATTTTGTCTCTTATCTTCAATATATGTCATTTTCTAGGAATTTGGGAAATTACAAGAATAACATCCTCGAGTTTTGTTAAAATTCTTTAGTAGATGGAGAGAATTGTATGCTAGTGAAGGTGAATGTTGGATACTTGTCAGTCACTATGCAAGCTTTTCAATGTGTTCTTGATTATCATCTAGACTTGTATTAATAGTATTGCAGTCTGTTCATTTCAGATCTTTTATTTAATTTACCTTTTTGTATCATTGATTCTTTGTTGAAGATGTGTTAACTGTTTTATGCGTGTGAGAGCTTCGTACCCCAAGTCACATAGAATGAACGGGGGCCATCGATCCGGGCTTGGGATGTGACACGAGAGGTGAAGATATTTTGCTGTGGTGGTTTATTTTTTTTCTAGCGTTCGATGTTTACACTGAAAATTTTGACTAATTGGAAAATTGGCTGACAATTTTTCATTGATCTGCACTAGTTTTAAGTTGTCTTGTTTTAGAAAATAAATATTTTCGGAAATTGAAAAAAGAAAACCTATATTTTTTATCTCTTTGTGGAACGAAATCTGTAACTCGTTCTGTACTAATAAAGAACTTTTTATTCGTAATCCTCTAAAGAAATGTCAATGAGAAAACTTAGTATTGGCAAAAGGTTATTTGATTCACACATTTTGATACAGTTGCAAAGGTGGCTCTTTTTTTTTTTTTTTTGTGTGTTTGTAGAATTTCAAAATGCTACTACACATGATGGGCTTTCCATTGCTACTAAAGAATTATTGATTAAAAAGAACCCTTTATGAGACTCTTGTGTCTACAATACCAAGTTAACCAAACTAATATGCATTTTCAACTATCTTATATTTTTTTGATAGAAACTTAAAAATCATTTATAGATGTCATCCATCCACACCGTCATTTTTTTGGAACTTGGAAATATTAAATAAGAACATCCTCTTAAGTTTTGTAAAAACTCTTTATCTCTTCTTCACTTTTTGAGGCAATCTCTATTTTGTAATCGTTGTATAACTACAAAGCCATATAGGAGAGTCGTAGAAAACGGTTGGTGGTGTGTCCCACTATACGGATTTGTTGCATATAAAAGAATGCAATTAACTTCTTTAGCTAACAAAGTGTGTGGAATTTTTTGTGGTGTAAAATTCGGCTTATAAATGAATTATGTGAAAAATTATATTTATAAATAAATACCGTTGTTTGGTACTATAAACAGTATTGATGAGGGTTCAATATTCTTTAGCCCGAATTTAGTGCTAATCTGCAAAACAAGGAAAAGGGACAACGGAGGTTGTTGCTTGTGCACCTCATCCGATGTGAGAATAAGTTAGTTTATCCGAACTAAAATAATTACCGAAAGAGAGAGGGGGTAATAAATGAGTATCAGTTACCTTGGTTGGTACATTCAATAGGCTATTTATACTACCTTTAATGACAGCCAAACATTTAATATGTAATGGTGTCCTTCTTACACATGTCAGGCCTCACCCTTTATCTAGCGAATATTACCTTTGTCTAACGTATAATGCCCGAGTTGTCCATTAAACCATCAGACGGATTCGGATCACACTAATTGGGTCGGGTTGGTTCATGATCATATCCAGGTCGGGTCGGTTTATACCCATATCAAGTATAAAGTCAATTATGTGATTTTTAAATATATTTATTGTAGGTATTCATTTTCTATCCCTTTATATTGGATCTCTGCTTTTGAAACTTTGACACAAACATGTATTCCATCAATAACATTAATCAGTTTTAAAATTAAACTTAATTAATTGGTATTGATAAATAGATAACACAAATGCATAATTGTGATTTTAGATGACTATGTTAAAATTACCTGAAAACAATGATGGATGAATAAATAACTCTTGATTTGGGGTTCTAATTTGAAGACAAAAAAGAAGCTTGAATTAAAAACTATGGAAAAAATTTGTTGTGAAGAAGTTTGCAAGAAGAATAAGATGAATTAATTATACAAGGAATGAGAGCGAAAGAATATGGACAGTAAAAGAAGAAACTTTAGAGGGCAGTTTAATTTTTAAAAGATGATCAACTAGTTTGGTGGCTTGGTACAGATATAGAATGCTTTCTTCACATGAATAACAACTTAAATAATGACAATCCACTCCTACAACCATCACGCTCAACCCCCACCCCCACACCTTGCGCGACTTACACTGCCACCTCCCACAACCCACACAACCCTTACAGCTACCTCACGAAACCTACTTAACACGCTACAACTACTCACGTGGTCCACCCCACTCCTACTACCATCGTCGCTTCGTGCTCCACCTCGCATGACCCATGCACGAAACCCGCCAACCCCACTACCACCATGTGTGTGTTGTGTATGTGTATGTGTGTGTGTATGTGTTTTGATCGTGTTTGTGTGTGTTTGCCTGTGTTTGTGTGTGTGTATTTTGACTGTGTTGGTGTGTGTAGTGATGGAGGAAGAGAACCAAAAAAAAAAAATGTTAAAATGTTAATTTTGTGATTAAAAAGGTGTATTTGAGAATTTACTTAATTAGTAAGGGCACAATGGTCATTTTACATGAACAATAACTTTTTCCATCAATTTTTAACGGTAAGGATTATTTCTATCATTTTTTGTAAATATTGAGGACGAGTAGTGTCACTTTTGTAACAATAAAGACTAATTTAAAATTACAAGCCAACAATGAAGACTAATGGTGAAATTTGCTCTAAATTGGTGATTCAAATTAGATGACATGATTTGCATCAAGATAAGATTTTTAAGATAGACTTGGATTAAGAGTTGGAGGTGGGGCCATAATATTTGACCAACTAATTAAATGAGGATAAGAAGGAGAAGACTCCTAGTCAAGAATGTTTAATATACTCATTATATAGTAGAACTTCTTTAAATTAATAGTGTTGGGATCACCAAATTCTATTAATTTAACGAGATATTAATTTATCGATAAATTAATAACTACTAATTTATAGAGATATTTTTAATATTTTTGGCTTTATAGTAAACATATTATGATTATGATGTCTTTTTTTAAAAAGTGACTTGTATTTTTTCGATCCAATTTGAAAAGATAAGTAATGAGAATAAAATATAAAATTTAATTTAGTAGGATTAGAACAAAGTTTCTCTAATCTAGTATTCAAGTCTTTGTAGTATTAGGATGATAATTAATTTCTTTAATCTTGTATCCTAATCCTTGTAAGATTATCTCAATTTTTAATCTTTAAATAATTAAATATGAGATTCAACTATATTTGAAGTTCAACAAAAAATAAGTTACTCTTGATTCATATTTTAAGAAAATCTCATAGTCAATTTATTATGTATTTTTTTGCTAATTATTAATTTATGAAATATTTGAGTCAATAAAATACAAAGGAAAATTTTTAAATGTATTATCTTATAATTTTATCAAATTTATCAATTTTTTACACTGGTCCCAAGTCAGGACCAAATATTTTTATTAATTAAAAAAAATTATTAATTTATCGAGTATTAATTTAAAGATAATCTACAGTATTTTACCTTCTTTACCTTTTTTTTCGTGGGGCCAAAGTAATCAATATTAAGGGTGAGAATGACTTAATCTTAAAACCATCAAATCTATGGTTGGACTCTTTATTAATCCCATTGTGATAATAAGACCGCTTATTCAAATTAGAGGTAGAAGGTTTCAATATAGAAAAGCATAGATTGTTTTTGGATAGTCCAAAATCAGAAGTATGAAGTTCAAGTTATAACAGTGAGAGAGAGAGAGACAACGAAGTACTTTTTTTTTTTGTATTAGTTCAAGGAAGAATTTAATAAAAATAAAATAAAGATTGAGATAATCTGATAAATAAATAAATAGTACAACCTATTAGATATTCAGTCTATGCCAACCAATTGCTTCACTTTGACATTCTACAAAGTCGATTTGCCCCCTTTAGTACATTTAGAGGGTACAAGCTATTTTTCTCTCGTTACATTTAGGATATATTCGAAACTCTCCCTTTAAATTTAGAATTTTTTAAATTTCTCCATTAACATATGTCCTAATATATATTTCCCAACACATCATCTTTCATTTTTTTTTACTAAATAAACAAGTGATTCTATTAATTTCAAAAATTCTGTACAAATCGAACAAAACTCAAACTAAAAAAAATATCTAAGTTGAGATTCTATACATTATAAATATATCTATTGTAATTTTAAAAACGAAATTTGTATTTTCGACTTTTCCTCCGAAAACTGCCTTCCCCATCAGCCACAAGCACAAAAATTCGTTCTTGCCAAAACCGCACATGTTGGCTGATCCCACCAATATCCATGATTGCTCGATATGTTTTAATGCTTGCTTTACTATGTTTGTGATTAGTTTATGGTTTCGTCCATCAAATTGAAACATGCGGTCTCTTATTGATCTTCGGAAATCTCGATGACCAAACCATAAGCTTCACATGCTGTGCACCTAACTAGTGTCCTCCCCAAAAAGAAAGAAAAAAAAAAAAAAAAACTAGTATACTGTCCACTCATGCATCAACCATGAAATTCTGCAAGATTCAGTAGCCCACGTATCTCTGAAATGACTCCACCTTCGCATCATCTTTTTCTCTTTTGTCTAACGTTTCCATCATTTACCTTTATTTTTTAATAATAAAAGAGAGGCCGAAATTGTGTTTATTTTTTGTGTCATCATTTAATTTTTTAAAATTTTAACATAACGAATTACTATCTAATTATTTTAAACAACTTTTTTTAGTAGTACAAAAAAATCAAAATTGTATTTATTTTTTGTATTATTATTTAATTTTTAAAAAATTTAAAATAACATATCTCTATCTATTCATTTTAGATAACATTTCTCCTATCATCATTTGACTTTTGGACTGCTTAACATTGATTAGGTCATCATTTGTCAATTTCTTTCCCAAAACATCCCAATCTTTAATGTTTTGTGCTTATTTTGTGTATGAAGCAAAAGCAAAGCACTTACCATCACCGCCCAACATTGTTACCATATCCCATATATCTTTTCTCCTAATTATCTTATAAGATAGAAATTATCCACATGAGATTGCATATTAAATGCATGGCTTTGATCGCGTCAGACATTAGTTAATCCTATATCCACACGAAAAAGATGAAACATATTAGATGCCAACAAGAGACTATAATCCAATAAATAATTACAACAAATTCAGCAAAGCACTTGCTATAGTTATTGCATATCCATGTGCATATAATACTGAAAAGTGATCAAAAGCTGGTGATGTTAAGTGGAAAAATTGGTACCTTAAAATATTATTTGCTGAAAAAGTGAAAAAAGTATATAGGAAGATATAGCATCGATCAAGATTCAAGAGTGTAAGGAGCTGATCTGTGGAAACTTGTTTGGGTTTGTATCAAAGTGAAGAGGAAGTAAAAATGGCAGGAGGGTCTTTGGCTCCAGTGGGTGTGGCTAAAGAAAGAGCAGAACAGTACCAAGGAAGAGTGACCCCCTATGTGATTGTTGCTTGTCTTGTAGCTGCTGTTGGAGGATCCCTCTTTGGATATGACATTGGAATTTCAGGTACTGTTGATTCTTTCATATATCCTTGGACTTCATCCAAATAATATACAGAATCTTATTTCTTAGATACTCCTTTGTGGATTGGAATCATGGGATAAATTAATAACGAAAGAAATGAGTGAAAGTTCTTTTGGGCAAATGTAGAATAATACACTTACCGAGACAAAAGCCAGAGGTATAGGTAGACGTATCGAATTGAACCGAAATACGATTTTTGATTGATATCGTGATACACTTATTTCATAATAATAAATAGAGTGGTGTCAATCAAGATAAAGAAATGAAATTATGACGTTCTGTTCTAAATTAGTTCTATAAATTTTATTTTTCACTATTTATAATTACGACAAAGATATTATTCAATTACTTTGGTTCTAAACTATACAAAATTCTTCTATTCGGCATCAGATAGGGCGGCACACTCAAAAAAATGGGATCCACTGTTTGTTTGGATTAGGGCGAATGGAGGGAAAGGAATTCTTGGGGAGGGATTCTTTTGTTTGGGTTGGAGAGAACATTAATTTAAATGTATAAGAGGGATAGATTTAATCCCTTATATATCTAAAAACTTAATCCTTTTAAATTGGGGTAAAATGGGGAGAGAGATTTTAAAAAATTTGTTATTTTAGTACGTCAATTAAGTATCCACGTAGAAAGTGGTATTTGTGTGTAATAATTAAAGTGATATATAACGATGCTCTATCTTTTATTGTATTTACATGTGATAGTGTTTGTAGGAAATGTCAAACTTTGAAAGGGTATATAAGTCAATTTGCATATAAAATTTATGCCTCTCTTCTCTTACCTTCCTAATCCAAATAAAAGATACTCATAATTCTTTATGATTTTTTCCTTTATAAAATTCTCCAATTCAAACAAGATTTAATCTTTTCTATTGTTTTTTTTTATTATTATTTATGATTCCATCGTTTCCTTTCCTTTATTATACTTTCCGTCCTGAATCGAAACAAGGCCTACGTTTGTAGGTGGGATTTAATGTCGAATGAGAATTTTACCCTTTAAATCTTTTCATCGCATGGTTAAGCGTTTTTTCCCGTGTTAGCAGACTAAACAGTTTGTTTGGATTGAAGGGGAGAAGTTTAATAAAGGAGAGGAAGAGAAGAAATTATAAAAGAAATGAGTGGAGGGGATTAAATCATGTTTGGATTGTGTAATTTTATGAAGGAAAGGATCATAAAGGAATATGAATGTCTTTTGTTTAGATTAAAAAGGAAATGAAAAGGGAGGAATAAATTTTATGTGTATAATGACTTTTATGCCCTTCTTTTATTTTATTTTGAATGTTTATATAATTGGTATGGTTGTAATTAACATAAAAGCAAAGGACAAAATTGTCCTCACAGGAAATAGTATTTTTCCATCCCTCCATTTTACCCCAAATTAGAGTGATCATATTTTGAGGGTATGGAGGGGTTAAGTTCATCCCTTCTATACCCGAACCACTCAATCCCTCCCAAACCAAACAGGAAAATGAGTGAACCCCTCCCCTTACTACTCATCCCCTTTCTCCCATTTCCCCCAATCCAAACACACTTAGATTGGGTCTTTACAGAAACAGTACTACAAACTCTATCATCCCTATATATGTATTACACTAAGTTTCAGGGATTTACTTAATTGAGAAATTTGAATGCTGTTTCTCACTTTTTGTTGTGTTTGATAGCAGAATAATCAATAGAATAAATTTTGGCAGGGCTGATGTGTTTGACAGCATTTATAAATTGAGTGTACAGATATGGGAATTTCTTCGTTAGTATGCCATACAGCGGTATAACTGAAATGTCAAGATAAGAAAAAATGTCAGAACTTTGATGAGTTGATCTTAGTCAAACAAATTGATTTTTTTTCTTTTGCTGATGTAAATGGCTATAGAACATTATACCATTTATGCCTATTGGGAAACAAAGGCTTTTGAAAGGGGTTAGGAGCCTCTCATCTGAATAAATCACACAGCCATTCGCTATTCAGCCAGCAAGTTCTTGCTATGCTTTCACTTCTTGCTATAGGAAGACATAATTTTCTGTAATGTAATATGCCAGTATTCTATTAGAGATTGCTAATCAAAGCGACAATAGTAAGAGACGTGTATAGTCTACATATTGAGTGTAATCTTGTCCATAATTGATATTAGTAGGCCTTCAAAATCTTATTGAAGATGAAAAAGTTGTAGAAGCTTCAAGCTTCATGCACAATGCTCATGTTCTTCTCCAGCAAAGCTTCAATAAACTACAGAAGTAGAGACCAAACTGCTGATTGTTGAAATATAACTGAAACGATCAGGAAGAATAGGAAAAATCTCTTTAGAATCTTCAAAGATAAAACTGGGGCAGAAAGGAAACTATGAGTATATCTGATTCATGAAAAGAGTAATCAAGATTCAGTGAACTCTCAGGTAATAATAAAAGGTATCTAGCGCCTCTAAACAAGAGATGTTATGATTTTTAACCACAAACGAGGTAGAAAATCAATTATGCATTCATCTAGAATTGTATTTGCAATCTTTTGAGAATTTCTCTGGCATCCTCTTACCAAAATTACATTGAATAACTTTGCAGGAGGCGTGACATCAATGGATGAATTTCTTCATCAGTTCTTCTATACAGTATACATAAGTAAAAGGCATGCGCATGAAAACAACTATTGCAAGTACAACAACCAGGGTCTCGCAGCATTTACCTCATCTTTATACCTGGCTGGTTTGGCTGCATCTCTGTTCGCATCTACTATCACACGGAAATATGGCCGTCGCATAAGTATCATTTGTGGTGGCATAAGTTTCCTTGTAGGAGCAGCTCTCAATGCCTCTGCTGTCAACCTGGCGATGCTTCTTTTGGGTAGAATCATGCTTGGTGTTGGTATCGGTTTTGGGAATCAGGTACACCTCTCTTGCTTCAAAACAATACTCTTGCAAAAATACATTCAGGATTACATGATAATGACATCACATTATTTTTTCGAAAGAGGAAATATGGAAACTCATTATTATTGGGAAACATGGTGAAAAGGTAATTTTACAGTCAAATTCCCTGCTGCTCAGATGAACACTGAAGGACAACTGATGAATTTAAGAAATCTTAATACAAACATTCAAATGAATTTCTCTCTTTCTTGCCACTTTGATGCAGTTCCACTCAATACATCCTTCTGTCTTACTAGAGTTGATGACTAGACTTCATTTGTTTGAGCTCTTTGATGAGAAATGGTAGCACAAAATGTCTAATGAATTTAACAATTTATTTCTGATTGAAGGCAGTTCCACTATATTTGTCTGAGATGGCCCCTACCTATCTTAGAGGTGCCATCAACATGATGTTTCAATTAGCAACAACGCTTGGCATCTTCACAGCAAACATGATCAATTATGGAACAAGTAAGCTCCATCCCTGGGGATGGAGGCTTTCTCTAGGCCTAGCTGCAGCACCAGCTATCTTAATGACAGTGGGGGGTTTCCTACTCCCAGAGACACCAAATTGCTTAATTGAACAAGGATTCAAGGAAAAAGGAAAAGAGGTTCTGGAAAAAATCAGAGGCACTAAAAACATAAATGCGGAGTTTGAAGACATGGTGGAGGCAAGTGAGTTGGCAAATTCAATCAAGCATCCCTTCAGAAACATCCTAAAGAGGAGAAATCGACCTCAGCTGGTGCTAGCAATCTTCATGCCAATGTTTCAGATCCTAACGGGCATCAATTCTATACTTTTCTATGCCCCAGTTCTTTTCCAGAGTTTGGGCTTCAAAGGAAATGCCTCTCTCTATTCCTCAGCCTTGACTGGAGCAGTTCTTGCTTCATCTACACTGGTGTCCATGGCTGCAGTTGATAGATTGGGGCGCCGAGTGTTGCTGATTGTTGGTGGAATTCAAATGATTACATGCCAGGTAAAAAGTTTTAACAGTACTTCTGGTCACAGTAATCATTTCTGAGGGTAAATAAATAAGTTCAGACATTTTCTCGATGACAACAACTTCTGTCGTAGTTTCATTAGTTTTTGTACGACCAAGGCCTAGTGCATTATGCTCTAGTTTAGGATTAAAGACTGATTCAACAAAGACTCTGCTTATAAAAAAGTAAATACTACAAAGTTCCAATGGTACATATGTTAATGAAGCATAAATGAGTCATAACTCATAGCCCAGTGTTTGGTAGAAAACATAGCTGTTTCTTTCTTGCCTACAATCTTACAACTAAGATGTAACTCTGCTTCAAAACAGGTTATTGTTGCTATAATTCTGGGCTTCACATTGGGTGATAACAAGGAACTATCAAAAGGATTTTCAGTCTTACTGGTGGTTGTGATCTGCCTCTTTGTTGCTGCATTTGGATGGTCATGGGGCCCACTTGGCTGGACTGTGCCTAGTGAAATATTCCCATTGGAGACGCGTTCTGCAGGCCAAAGCATTACAGTGGCTGTGAACCTCCTCTTCACCTTCATCATTGCACAAGTTTTCCTCTCCCTTCTCTGCGCCTTCAAGTTCGGAATTTTCCTCTTTTTTGCTGGCTGGATTACTCTCATGACAATTTTTGTCTACTTTTTCCTACCTGAAACAAAAGGGATTCCTATTGAAGAGATGATACTCCTGTGGCGGAAACA
Organism: Ehretia macrophylla; assembly: GCA_037974665.1. Classification (NCBI taxonomy): domain Eukaryota; kingdom Viridiplantae; phylum Streptophyta; class Magnoliopsida; order Boraginales; family Ehretiaceae; genus Ehretia; species Ehretia macrophylla. The sequence goes on from CM075775.1 coordinate 13,031,024, forward strand.
TTGGTTTTGGAAGAAAATTGTTTCTACGTGTCCTGAAGCTGATGAGAACAATGGAGGCGAAAGCAGTTTATAGTTAAGATCAACCAAAGGCACTGATAACTGTTACTTTTGTAAGTTACACCAGCAGTGAAATATTTACGAAGTTGCTGGATTGAGCATCCAGAAAACATGGAAGAAACTGATCTGTCTCAAGAAAGATTAAAAAAATTTCAGTAGAATGATAGCTTGGTGTTGGTATGATATGACTTGTTAGCCTAAAGGTGTTAAACCTACTTGTGTTTATTTATTTCATCTGAAATCAAAACGTTTACAGAGATCATGCATCAAGACTGTTTCATCTGTGAGAAGGCATGCAAAATTCATAACAGCTTGTGGACAATAATAATATGCTCACAAGTACATAACAGCTTCAGCTTTCCCACGCATGTCGTTCCAGTTAGATCTTGGACTATAAATGCGAAAATTGTGGAGGCCCCTGATCCAAAGAGCCTGTGAAGAAGCGTGAGCCATAGGTGGAATTAGGCCTGTTTGGGAATACAATTCTTAACAGAAAAAGAACCAGTAGGTGGTTGTGCCAAATGATCTTATTGGTCTAAAATCACACTGCACCTCGTTAAACAATGGTTCTTCAGTGGTAGCTTCATTTTATCAAATCTTTTAGTTTCTTTCCCTCTAAATATGATAGGTGGTTACATTAAAAAGGAACTTGACTATATAACTTGAAATGATGTATGTGTGCTTTGGTGGATTAGCCAATTAACATTGTCTTCCTAGTTAATAAGATCTGTGGAGACCTTAGTTTTAGTCCTTTCTTCCTCACTGTGGCGCCTGAATTCTAGTGCATGCATATTTCATTTATTTGTATATGTTTATGTGTTATTTAAGTATTGATATGTGATTACTTGTTTACTTAATAATTTGTATTCACTTATTATAGTACTTTTTGCATTTTTGAAAAAATAAGTAAACTAAGTTTAATTAATTTATGGGTTAATACCACTTTTAGTCTATTATCTTTGCCCTCATTGACACTTTGGTGCCTTATCTTCAAAAGTGCTACTTTTCAGTCTCTTATCTTTTAAATTTGGGACACCGTTAGTCCTATTTGCTAAACCCGTTAATTTTTGGACGGGAATAGCACGTGCGTGGCACATGTGATTTTTTCCCCCAATTTGCAGGGGTAATTTGGTCCGCATGGTAAAATAGATCGTGGATTAAAAGAAGAGGCTAATTCATTCTAGGGTTTTTACCTCTTTTCTTCCCAAATCCCTCACAAGAAATTGACACCAAAATTGCAAAGATTTCACCATAAAGTTTACTGAGGGCTTCGATTACTCAAAAGTTGTTCTTGATTCGCTATATTGTATCAAACGGAGATGGCGACAACAAATCACGACAAACCCAATAGTAAGTTGTCATTGTTTTTAACGAAAAAAAAGATTTTAAATGTTTTGATCTGTACGAAATATATATTTTTTGTGGACTTTGCATATATAATAGTCCTACTGATTAATTAATTGTATGTACATACGCTTTATGTGTTTTTTTTCTATCTAATATACTCATTGTTTATTCTAATTTATTATTGATTATAAAATCAAGAATTTTGTACTAATACTTTAATGCCGACATCATTCGCGTTTGGATTTTAGGTTGCAGACAATATGTTTTTGTGATATTTTTTTTTCTAAAGCTATTTTCCTTCGGGATTGATGCCATTATATGATGTATTTCCATTTGAATGTTCAGATTGTTTTTCGTTGAAGGTGCATTATGGTGGGCAGTTTATACATATTCCGAACAAGATTCATGTTGGTGGTAATATTATATTTAAAGAAAATTGTTGATATGAGGACATGGCAATGCAAATGTTAGTGAAGATGGCTGTTGAATTGGAACTCGATAATTCTGTTAGCTTTTATTATAGAAAACCTGGAGTGGATATGGATAATGGATTGGAATTGATAAGTATTGTCCATGATATATTAGATTTGTGCATGTTAGGAAGTGAATCAAAGTTGATAGAGTTGTATATTGTTAGGTGCTTGAAGAAAACTAAGTGTAATGATGGAGATGAGCATATAAAGTTAGTCAAGAGCCATACATGAGTTTTGTACCTTTGGGTTGCCCAGATAATCTAAAAACAGCTGACATAACTAAAAAACATGTTAGTAGATTAGGTAATGTGACTGATAAAAGTAATGATTGTAAGAAAGGTAAAATGAAGATGAAAGAAGTGGCTGATGTTCATGTTGAGAAGGAGAGGAAAGAAAGAGTAAGGGAGAAACGTAAAATGAATATGACAGAAGTTTCTGAAGATGTTCATGTTGAGAAGGAGTGTAAAAAAAGGCTAAGGGAGAAAGGTAAAACGAAGATGACAGAAGTGGTTGAGGCAGATTGTGAAGACAACATTGATAATGATGGTTCAAGTTTTCATGATAGTGAGTATTGTGTAAGTGAGGATGATGATGAATTGTATCTAAAAAACATAGACCAGGATGTAAATGACATTGAGAAGTTTCTGAAGATTAAAGGAGATAGTGTTCATGAAGAAGAAAATCAGTCATTTGCTGCAGAATATAGGCAGGATATACCACTGAGAGATAACTCATCTTCAGACATTAATTTTGAAGATAGTTTAAGTAGCTTGGAGCCATCGAGTGATGATGATAAAAGTAAACTCAAAAATGCCAAATTTAAGAGATTTCGGCCTAATGTGGATATGGATTACCCTAAGTTTTATTTAGGAATGAAGTTCACTACTGCAAAAGAACTTAGGCAGGCTATTCAATCACATGGAATTAAACATTGCAGGGAACTTAAGTTTGAGAAAAATGACAAGGAGAGAATAAGGGTTAAGTGTGAAGGAAATGCATGTAAGTGGTTTTTATATGCATATCATGTGAAAGGAGATAACACATTTCAGATCAGGGGATTGCATGATGAACACGACTGTGGTCGATCACTAAATCACAAGAATTTAACAAGTAAACAGTTGTGTAGGCTATATTTAGATGAATTCAGAATGAACTTGTATGGAGATGTAGTTGACTTCCAGACAAAAGTTCATAAGGATTACAATGTGAATATAACAAGGAAGAAAGTGTATAGAACATATGACAGGGCTAGAAACATCATTGAAGGGCAGTACAAAGAATAATACATGAAGTTATGGGATTACTGTGAGGAGTTAAGGAGGACAAATCCTGGGTCAACTGAAGCATTAGAAACTGTGGATGATGAAGAGACAGGAGAACAAAGATTTAAGAGGTTGTATGTCTGCCTTGATACTTGTAGAAGAGGGTTTATAGCTAGTTGCAGACCCATTTTAGGTTTAGATGGTTGTCACTTGAAAGGGCCACATCCTGGGGTATTGTTGACTGTAGTTGGGATAGATGCTAACAATTGCATCTATCCAGTGGTATATTGTTTAGCTGAGACTGAAGACAAGAATTCATGGAGCTGGTTCTTGAACTTGATAGTACAAGATTTTGAGATCTATGACCAGGAGAAGTGGGTTTTTATCACTGGTAAGCAAAAGGTACTATCCTTGATTCATAATGTTTTGTTTTAAGTATATGGTTCTATGTCTTTATCTTTATGTTATGTAACTAATGTTGTTTAATGTTTTACTTTTATGATTTAGGATCTTTGTCCTACCCTTAATGAAATTCTTCCAGGAGTGGAACATAGGCATTATGTGCGACATTTGTACAACAACTTCAACAAATTGCATAAAGGGGTTGCCTTAAAAGATAAGTTGTGGATGGCTGCAAGAGCATCAATTGTACAGAAGTTTAATGCATACATGGAACAATTGAAAGAGTTAGATGACAATGCATATGAGTGGTTAGCGGCTCAGAATCCCAAGTTTTAGAGTCGGTCACATTTCATAACAACAAGTAAATGTGACATCTTGTTGAACAACTTGTGTGAGAGTTGGAATGCAGTATTGGTGGTGGCGAGGATTTCATCCATCTTAGTAATGCTAGAGAAGATTAGAATCTATCTGATGAATATAATGCAATCCAAGAGAGAGTGGATTAGGAGATATAATGGGAAAGTTTGTCCAAAAATCTGTAAACTCATGAATCAAAGAAAAATTCAGAGTGCTCCTTGGAATTCAACTTATTGTGGTGAAGAAAAATTTCAGGTTAGATGTCTTGGAGATGAGCAGTATGTTGTGGACTTGAAAGAAAAAACATGTTCATGTAGGAAGTGGGACTTGACATGTTTACCTTGTGCACATGCTATTAGTGCAATGACAACTTTAGGATATGAAGCTGTAGATTATGCAGATGAATGCTACTCCAAGGAAGCATATTTAAGAGCTTATGAGCTAATGATTTATCCAATCAATGGGCCGGAATTGTGGCCTATAACTGGTTTTCTACCACTACTTGCACCCTTGAAACTTAAACTTCCAGGAAGACCCAAAAAAAGTAGGAGGAAGGAGCCGAATAAACAACAAACGGGATCAAGTAATGTAAGTCATGTTGAAGTGCAAGAATCAAAAAAACTTGGAAGGAAAGGTTTGAAAGGAAAGTGTTCTTTATGCCATCAACTTGGTCATAATAAGAGGAGATGTCTAAGTAGAGGACCTCAACAAAGTACATCAGTTGAAGTAGAAAACAATGTGGAATTGAATGCTGCTACTACTAACTTTGAAATGCAATCTTCAAGCAACAACATGGAGATAACAAGAAACATGATTGATGAGCATATGAATGTACATGTAACAAACCCAACACCTACTTTGAAGAAATTGCCTATGAGAAAAGTTAGGTGTAGCGTGTGTTTGAAACAAGGGCATGACATCAGGACCTGCCCAACAAAAAGTGCAAACACTATGAGAAGAATTAAAGCTAATGCCTTAGGTCCATCAACTACACCTGCTATACCTACTAAGGTCTATATATATTCCAAAGTTAACTCTAAATATTACCTTTATAAAATGTCTAAGTCCAATAAATTTCATGCAGGTCAGTGATAAAATAACAAGCCATGCAAAAAGACCACCATTTCTTCCAGTTGGAGCTGGAATACATGTAAGAGCTGCAACTCCTCTTTCAAGTGACAAACCAGTAAAGGTTGGTTCTACTATGTTGCGACCTAGTGCAAATACTTGGAAATGACAAAGATGTGTGAGCATGAAATCTCTCCTAGGTCAAGCTTCTACTAATGTCAGAATAGGAGAATCATTTTCAAGCTTTAGTCACATGCCTTCTTCAACTCCAAATGCTACTTCAACAGTTCAAAAGAAAGACTAGCTTCTGCACAATGGCTTTTTGGATATTAACATTGTCAACAATTCGAAAAAAAGACTAGTGTTTTTGTTTCTTCTTTTGTTGCTTATTAACTTGTCCACAATATCATTTTGTCAGCCAATGTTGGCACATTTTGGATGTTGGTTGGATGTTTTTTGCTAGGTTTCGAATTGTGAACAATATTGTTCATTCCAAGAAGATATATAGATCATGTGGTTTTTATGCTATAAACTATCATTTACAGGTTATTTTGAGCCATTTCAAGTTATTACTCTAGCATTCATAATCCCATATTAAGCCATCATTTACAAGTTGTTAATTGACAGGTTTAATAAAACTTAGCACAATTAGTCCAACAACATTTCATTTAACAAACATTACAATAAAAACTTCATTACAACATAACTAATGTTACAAGTGCATCAAACAACCAACCTTAGCAAAATCAGCTAGTGTTCACTAGTTACAACACTGAATTGTTTACAACTTCCTACTATGTTACAAAAAAAAAAAAAATTTACAATAGCACCAAATAGTCTAATGTTAGCAAAAGTACCTAGTGTTTTCTAGCTACAAAAAGAGTGCACGATTCTTCACTAGCACAAAAAAAAAAAAAAAATTACTGCCATTACTCCTAAATACTACTAATATCTTGCAACCAACCATCATCAACAACAACTAATCATCATCCTTAGCATCATCATCAGACACAAACCCAGCAAGACCACACATGTAAACTTCCACTTCTTCATTTCTTTCTCATGTGTCTGCAAAGACTTCAGCAACCCAGGTATCAAACTTCTACTTCGATCGCACATTGGTGGATCTAGCCAAACAAAAAAACCACATGACTTAGAAACTACATAATTTTTACAGCCAAGAAACCTCCTTCCGGGGTTAGCATTCATCCAAGATGTGTTCATTTTGCTGGGCTTTCCACAGTAGCACGGGACAGCTATGGATTTGGTAGGTTTGAGAGATGCAACGTGTGAAATGCTTGGGGTTTGGTGGTTTTTGAGAGATGTGTGTGTTTGAGAGAAGAATGAGTTAAATAAAGCTAAAAAATTATGTTGGGAAATATATAGAGTCGTCGAAATGTTGTGCAGACCAAATTACCCATGCAAATTGGGGGAAAAAATCACATGTGCCACGCACGTGCTATTCCTGCCCAAAAATTAACGAATTTAGCAAATAGGACTAACGGTGTCCCAAATTTAAAAGATAAGGGACTAAAAATGGTATTAACCCATAATTTATATATATACAATTAACCTATTATTTTGTCATTTGTATTATGTGGAAGTGTTTTCTATTTCTAATAAACTTATTTGTATTATTTAAAAATGAGCCCTGAGCTCGGGGTGAAAATTAAAGTATTTTATTTTACGAATTTCGTATTTTTTCGTTAATATACACTTGTTTTTGGGCATAAGTTTACAAATTTTACGTGCATAGCATATCGGGAGTGTGAATTATAAAATGTTTTGTATGCCGTTAGGAATAGTGAAAACTAGTATGCAGTTTTGAGCTTCTTGCATTATAACTTTGTTTTGAACCAAATTAACCAACTTAACCTATTTTTTTAAAACAAACCCAAGCCCAAACCCTTAACCCAAACCCATATATACCTATATATTACTTATATACGCATAAAAAGCAAAAGAAAGACAAGAAAAAAGAACAAGAGGCCATCGACCAAGGTAGAAAGAAAAAAGAAAGAAAATTGCTTGTTAGGGTTTGATCTTGGAGCCAAATCAAGGAGCTAGGAAACGTTCTAGAGCTAGTTCTTGCATCTTGGAGCTTGGTAGAGGTGAAGGAATTCATTTATTTGCATATTTAAGTTGTGTTTACATTATGGAAATTAATGTTAGTGGTATAAATATTCATTATAAAACTTAATCTTGCAATATTTGTTGTTCTTATAACTAGTAGAGTGTTCTTTTAAAGTTATTTCATGTATTTAGCTAGAGTTTGTTCAAGGTATGTTTGAGGAAAATGATAAATAGTAACTTTTAGGGCTAAATGATGTTTTTTGATTAAAAGCTTGATTATATGTTATCTAAGTGCCCCATAGATGTTATTGAACCTAGATTAATGTTTAAAATGGCTAGAACTTGCTTAGAACTTGATATTCTTGATTGTGAACAAATGGGCGTTATAGATGGTATCAGAGCTTAGTTAGCTTTCAGTCGGGACAGGGTCCTCGATCTGTTGGGCAGCGAACCCCGAGTGCGTGCATGTGAAATGTGTTTGAATAGGTATACCTGCATGTGAGACTTGTGTGACTTTGCATGAATGTGTGTACTTGTTTGGCTTTGATTGGAAATATGTGCACCTATGTGTCCTAATTGCGTCATATGCAAAAGGTTGTGTGGTAAGTGCATTTATGTGATTAATTTTGCATCTAAGTGATTTCCTGAGTGTTTACTACCTTGGATATATGTGATAATGTGTATTAAGTGTTTATTTTATGTTCAACCCACTGCATACATATATTACCCTTTGAAAATGATAAGTAAACTCTCCCCCTAAAGAGGAAGTGGTAGATCAGTCGACTATCGGTGATCAGTGGAAATGATTCATTGCTCGGAGATTATATCCAGTAATCAACCGTTGGTGTTCTTCTTCAACAATTCTCCTCGGTATTCTCTTTTGGGTATTCTTATTGGGATTCGTATATAGTATTGCCTTGGTATTTTATCTACGGTTCTTATATGGATATCTTATCTGGTTTTCTTATTCAACGATCCTATGGGGATTTTTATATGGTAATCGACTTCAGAGGAGTTCCTATTCGGAATTCTGCATTGGTAATCTTAATAGAAGCCTTTATTTGGTTCTTCATTCCGAATTTCTTATATGTTGTTCTCGTTGGTATACATATGAAGAATCTTGTTGGCATTCTATCCGGCATTCATGAGTAATGGTTCCTTGGGGATTTCTATCTGAAGGCTCTTATGGGTGTGTTTCCTTGGTATTCCTCCATGGTATTTTCAGTGGTATTCATATTCGAGGTCTTATCCAGGGTGTTCAAAATACATATGTGGAATTCTCTTGAAAGAAGTAATTGCGATGATACAATTTGTTTAAGGGGGGGGAGGATGTGGCGCCCGAACCCTAGTGCATGCATATTTCATTTTTTTGCATATGTTTATGTGTTATTTAAGTGTTGATATGTGATTACTTGTTTACTTAATAATTTGCATTCACTTATTAGAGTACTTTTTGCATTTTTGGAAAAATGAGTAAACTAAGTTTAATTAATTTATATATATACAATTAACCTATTATTTTGTCATTTATATTATGTGGAAGTGTTTTCTATATCTCATAAACTTATTTGCATTATTTAAAAATGAGCTCTGAGCCCGGGGTGAAAATTAAAGTATTTTATTTTACAAATTTTGTATTTTTTTGTTAATATACACTTGTTTTTGGACATACGTTCACAAATTTTACGTACATAGCATTTCGGGAGTGTGAGTTATAAAATGTTTTGTATGTCGTTAGGAATAGTGGAAACTAGTATGCATTTTTGGGCTTCTTGCATTATAACTTTGTTTTGAGCCAAATTAACCAACTTAACCTATTTTCTTTAAACAAACCCAAGCCCAAACCCTTAACCCAAACCCATATATACCTATATATCACTTATATACACATAAAAAGCAAAAGAAAAAACAAAAAACAAAAGGCCATTGGCCAAGGTAGAAAGAAAAGAGAAAGAAAATTGCTTGCTAGGGTTTGATCTTGGAGCCAAATCAAGGAGCTTTGAAGGGTTCTAGAGCTAGTTCTTGCATCTTGGAACTTGGTAGATGTGAGGGAATTCATTTATTTGCATATTTAAGTTGTGTTTACATTATGGAAATTAATGTTAGTGGTATAAATGTTCATTATAAAGCTTAATCTTGCAATATTCGTTGTTCTTATAACTAGTAGAGTGGACTTTTAAAGTTATTTCATGTATTTAGCTAGAGTTTGTTCAAGGTATGTTTGAGGAAGATGTTGAATAGTAACTTTCAGGGCTAAATGATGTTTCTTGATTATATGTTATCTAAGTGTGCCATAAATGCTATTGAACCTAGATTAATGTTTAAAATGACTAGAACTTGTTTAGAATTTGATATTCTTGATCGTGAACAAAGGGGCGTTATACTCATACTTTGGGTAAAGCTACACTAGAAAAATAAATGACTCTAGACTCCAGACCCTAATGACAAAAGGATGTAATTTGGTTCAGCTTGTTTACCCCATGAGAGAAATTTATCTTTTGTAAAGAGCCTATTCAACCAGGATAGTCATGTATTGAATAAAAAAAAGTACCAACATTTCTTACATATTCTAATTTGAACTCTGAAAGAGAAAGGATTCGAGAAGAAGTAATGGATCGAATTATAGGGAGTGAAACAAGTAGTAAAACAATAAGAATGGGTCCAAAAGCTTTTTTAAACTTGTGTGTTATACTGAAAAGAGATAGTGGACTCCAAGTAACTAAACAATTAAACATTAAAGAACAAGTTGCAAAAACATCATATATACTAGGTCATCATGCCAAAAATCGTGAACTTTAATTTTGATTTGTACGTTTTGGAGAAACCACTAGTCGTCATTTGTCAAAATGAAGAAATATAAAGTTCCCCTTATTAAAGTAATTAACCAGAGGAATTCTAAGCTTATAATCTATTGTAAGTTCACTTTTCATTATCCTTTAATCAAATGTGGATCCTTCCCATTTGGTTAATTACATTATATAGAAAGCTAATATATTCATTGGATAGGTAAAAATTACCTTGTTGATGCTAGACATATGTTGAGGAGTCGACTTATTGCTCCATATAGAGGTGCTCGTTATTATTTGAAAGAATTTCAGGGAACCCACCACAAAATGCTCCAGAGTTCTTCAACCTTCAACATGCATCCTTACATAATGAAATTGAAATAGCATATGAAGTTTTAAAAAAGAGTTTTCCGATTACAAACATATAGTGTGAAAATCCAAAAGTAACTATTTTAGCATGTTGCATCTTGAACAATTACCTAATGGGTGTAGATCCAAATGAGGAATTAATTGCTAAGGTAGATGAAGAAATCATGAATCAAGTTCCACAATAGCAAAATGCTCATAAAAACTAGGATGAAGATACTGTACAAAGAGAGTATATAAGGGGTCCACTAGCTAGTTCTATATTGAACGACTATGATACGTGATTTATTGATTTATTTTGCAAGAAATTTATTATTGTATGTTTGAACTTTTTATTTATTGTGTATTTTGTGAGTTGATATTATGAACTTATTTTAGTTTATTAATTTAAGGTACTTTTTATTCTATTGATAGTCTTGGTTTCGTGAACTTGTTTTATTGTGGCTTGATGTTAAACTTTTGTGCTAAGGAGGAAAAAGTCACTCGACGATGCTACTAATGAGGATAGTTTGATGTAGGCCCCTATTATGCATGGTGCCCTTGTTGATGCTTTCTTGCATCAACATAATAAAGGGAATAGTTAATGGTACCTTCACACAACAAACATATAAGCCGATAGTGAGAAAAAAATTAAAGAAACGGTAGGCCAACGACTTGAGAAAGACAAGGTAAAAATAGTTGGAAGACTCTAAAAGCAAATTTTGCCAAATGTTTTAACTTATTCAAAAATAGAATGAGTGGATTTTCTATATTTACAAATGATAACATAATTGTTCTTCTCTTCACTAACTGTTAAATTATATGTTTGTTTTATAGGCTCACCTTAATACTACTGAATAGAAGTCCAAGTATGTTCGAAATTATCTCAAAATAATGATTTTGTATGGGCAAGATTGGGCCACGGGTAAGCATGCTAAGACAACCTTTAAGATGTGAAAAAGAATGAACTCTATACCCGAAGAAGAGTTCTTAGAAATCATTGATGGTATTGAACACTTGGTGTCTACAAATGAAGGGACAGGCGTCGACCCAACCTTATAAGTATTCAGACTATAATTGTTCCGATAAACAATCTGTTAGCCTAAGGGTGTTAAATCTCATATTTTGATGATAACTAAATCGTAAACCAATACTTACTAAATTGACTAATCATGATTGTTAAGTTATATATGGTTAAAGATGATGATCATGCATGAAGAAAAGGTTGCACATACTTATGCAAATGATGAAGTCTTGGAGTGTCAAAGAAATAAAAATTAATCTCTGTCAAGACTCCAAGATTCAAAGATGAAGAGGGAGTTATAAGAGGAGGCGTGGCGACATAAGAGGTATCGGCATATGAAATGTCGAATGTCTTTGATATGCTCGATAAAGTTCAAAGAAACATTGTTTTCAAACTCTTGATTTATAATTTTGGTTTTAAATCTTTACAAAAGCTTTTGAAAAATATTCTTACTTGAAAACCTCATTTTTAAAAGACTATTATGTTTATTGGTTTTCGAGGAAATCATTTTGAAGTTTCAAAAGTTTCTATCTGCGCGCAAAATGAGTCATCCGGTCGAGCATCCGGTCGACCGGACCTTCTATGACTCGCCCAGCAGAGAGTCAAGCAAAAAAGGTTTTGGTTGATTCAGACGAGCATCTGGTCGACTGGATCCTTGGTGACTCTCCCGGCAGTGTCAGCCGGGTGACTACCCAGTCGACCGGATGGAGCAGGTTTGAAAAATATAGTCGTTGTAAACTTCTGATTTTTGTGTCTATATATTTCCAAACACCCTATTTGCAAAAATCACCTCTCCCAACTATAAGTAATTGTTCCAAATCTCTTAGTTCATCAAAACACATTGCTTATACAAATCTTGAGCTTTAATTTACAAATCATTAAGCATTCAAAAAAAACATTAAATTGTATTCATTTACTCTTAAAGAGAGATATTGTACTCAACATTTATTCTATTCTTATTGTGAGATAAACACTTTAGATCTATAGCTTTGAGTGATTCATTATATGGTGTGAGTGAGAAATCTTCTTTGTGGATTCAAAGGAGTAAAAAGGCTTGTACTACTTTTGTGGACTCAATAAAACTTGTATTGTTGGTTTGTATTTCACCAACTTGTGAAGAAGCACATCTAGTGAAGCTAGAGAAAATCCTAAAGGGAGGTAACCTTGGGTGGTAGATGTAGATTAGCTAACCACCGTAAATCATTGTGTTCGTCTTCTATCCTTTTTTTCGTGCTTTTATTATTGTGCACTCTATGTGTTTGATATTTTGCTTACTCAATATTAATTGTTTATAGTGAAATTTTAATTGGTAACCATTACCTAAATAGTTAATTCTTCCCCCATTCTTAAGTATATTTGCCTTACAAGTGGTATTTAGAGCTAGGACTCTACATATAGTCTAACAACTAGTAGAGAATTAATATGGCAACTACATCCATGTCTACCATAGTTGAGGGTCAATCTTTCACACGACCACCATTGTTTAGTGGAACCAACTACTCTTTAGATAATGATCTATATTCTTGCTAATGACATTAGAGTTTGGAAAGTTATAACCAATGGACCAACCACTCCCATGATGAATAAGACGGAAGGAGATAAAATCATTACCATTCCTAAACCGGAAGAAGATTATGATGATAATGATATCAAGACTGTTGAAAGAAACTATAAAGCTATGAACATGTTATATCTTGCTTTAGACTCAAATGAATTCAATAGGATTTCCGGGTGTAAAAGTGCTATAGAAAGTTGGGATCAATTAAAAGTCACATATGAAGGAACCGAGCAAGTTAAAGATACTAGGATTAACATGCTTACACAAAAATATGAAATGTTTAAAATGTCACAAGATGAGAATATTGAACAAATATTTTCTAGATTTACCAATATTGTGAATGACCATAAATTGCTCGGGAAAGAGTATTCAAATGCAGAGATGGTAGGAAAGTTGCTTCGAAGTATGACCGATCCATGAGAAGCAAAGGAAACGACAATTGAGGAAGGAAGGAATATCAAAACTCTCACCATTAGTGAGCTTATGGGATCCCTCATGAGTCATGAATTGAAGAAGAAAGATCTTATTGCACTACTTGCGTCAAAAGCTTATTCAAGTGATGAAAGTGAAAGTGAAAATGAAGATGATGATCAAATTGCCTTTCTTGCAAAGAACTTCAAAAAATTCATGAAATTCAAGAAGATGAGAAGAGGAACTTCATCAAGCAACAATTCTAGGTGGAAAGGCAAAGAAAAATCAAAAGAAGAATCAAAGTGCTACAACTGTAACAAACTGGGTCACATAAAAGTGAACTGCCCAACATTGATCAAATCCAAAGGAGGAAAAGCCATGAAAGCTAGTTGCATTAAGGATGATACTTCAACCGCCGGAGAAAGTGACAAGGAAGAAGAAGTAGCTAACATTGTATGTCTCAAGACAAAGGAGGATGATGAGGTATGTTCATCTTCTAGTTCTACTTTTCAAAGTTCATTTGATGATGATGAATGCTCATTTGAGGAGCTACAAAATGAATTCTCCGAATTGCATGACAATTTATCAATGACTCTTTCAAAGATTAAAGAACTTCAAAAAGAAAGAAATGATTTGAAAAGTGAGAATTAAATGCTTGAAAAAGATCTTAGTTCATCTCACAAGAAAGCAGTTGAATTTTTCACTTTGAAAGAAAAATTTGAAGAAAAAGTTGTAGTCTTAGAAAAACAAGTTCAAGACTTGAACATCAGCTTAGCAAAGTTTACAAAAGGAAAAGAAGCATTAGATAAAATGCTTGGTTCTCAAAAAGTGGCATTTGATAAAAGTGGAATTGGGTATGAACCACTCACAAAATAAAAATTCTTCAAGAACTATTTTGTTAAAGCATCTAACTCTTCAAATGAAGCTTCAACATCAAAAGTTTTTCAAAAATATGCACATATTGTGAAAAGAATGGTCATATTGTATCTCATTGTAAGTATAGAAACATGGTTGGTAGAGATTCTAGAATTCTTTCTTGGCTTAAGCCCAAATGGGTTGTTAGATATGTTAGGGCTTGACACTAACACACAAGGACCCAATAAAAACTTGGGGACCTAAAAGGGACAATATGTGTATGCCTTTATTTCTTTCTAGGTTGCTTTAAGGATCAAGTATGAAGGAAGTTGGGTTATTGATAGCGGATGCTCAAGACACATGACCGAAGATCCATCTTTCTTCTATAAGCTCAACAAGAAAATCAAAGGAATGTAAGCTATGTAAATGATGGGAAAGGCAAAATTATTGGAAGGGGTAGCATTGGTGATGAACATTCTTTATCTATCCATAACGTGCTACTCATAAAAGGGTTGCAACATAATTTGCTTAGTGTTAGTCAATTATGTGATAATGGATTTAGAATTGAATTAGTCTCATGTTGTATTGTTTATGATAATTTGGATAAAGTATTATTTGTTGCAAATAGATATGAAAATGTCTACACCATCAACTTTGAAAGTCTCTCATACCAAAATGTTAAGTGTTTAATGACTATGAATGAGGACTCTTGGTTGTGGCATAGAAGACTAGGACATGCAAGCATGGATTTACTTTTTAAACTTTCTAGAAATGACCTTGTAAAAGGACTTCCAAAAACCAAATTTGAAAAAGATCATTTATGTATTGCATGTCAATTTGGAAAACAACATAAAACTTATTTCAAACCCATTAACAAAGTTTTACAAAAACTTTATATGGACCTTTTCAGACCAATAGACGTGGCTAACTTAGGAGGATCAAGATATGTTTATGTTATTATAGATGACTATACTAGGTATACTTAGGTTATGTTCTTGTCCCATAAAAATTAAGCCTTCAATGAATTTGTAAAATTATGCAAAAGAGTGCAAAATGAAAAAGGCTATTATATTACTTGCATTTATAGTGATTAAGGCACGGAATTTATAAATTCATCTTTGTGGACTTTTGTGAACAACTTGGCATTGAGCATAACTTTTTGGCTCCTAGAACTCCTCAACAAAATAGGGTAGTAGAAAGGAAAAACCGGACATTACAAGAAATGACAAAAACCATGTTGAAAGAAAACAACTTGCTTACATACTTTTGGGGTGAAGTTGTCAATACGGCTTGCTATGTGCTTAATAAAGTCTTAATTAGACATTTTCTTAATAAAATCCCTTATGAATTGTGGAAAGAGCGAATACCAAATGTTGCACACTTTAGAGTTTTTGGTTGTAAATGCTTTATCTTAAACACCAAAGATCATCTTGGTAAATTTGATGCTAAATCCGCTGAAAGATTATTTCTTTGTTACTCAAAAAGGAGTAAAACATATAGAGTATATAACAAAAGGACTCTAGTTGTTGAGGAATCAATGTATGTGCATTTCAATGAAGGTAATCCGTTTGTGTGAGACCCCGGACCCGCATGCATGTGCGTTTATTACTTTAGTGTCGAATTATATGCATTTATGTGTTATTTTCTAAATAGTAGAAATGGGTTACTATTCATAGCGTTTTCGACTATTTTGTTTTTCTGTTTTTAAATTTTTCTCACGATACTTGTCATCTAGAAGGCAAGGGAAGAATGGAATTATATACATTGCATGTCCAGAGAGCGAGTTAGAAAAATAGTTTTGGTACCGTATCAATAGTGAAATAGTGTTACATAATAAACTAGTTAGACTTTACTGCATTTTTAAGCCTAATTTTGACTTAGTCTTGCATTATTGGGATGCCAAATCAGCCACCTACATTTTAAATGGCATTTATATACACACATATGCCATTTTACTTGGCAAAAACAAAACACAAAACCACCCCCCAAGCCCTTGAACCCGTCGAACTCACCAAGGGAAAAAGAAGAGAAAACTTCAACAAGCTTTGCCAAATTGATCTTCTAGCTCGGTCTTGAAGGTGTTTTGGAGCATCCTAGCACTACTACAAGTATCCTACAACTTGAATTGTGAGGGAAACTCATTCTTTTTGCATTAGAAAATCTAGGGCTTTTCTTGAAATTTAGCAATTGTTGATTATTATCATGTCTTTGCTTATAAATGCTTGTAGTACCTCTTATTATGCTTAGAGAACATTCTTTTATGGTTTAATAGCAATTGTTATGGCTAGAATTGAAGATTGATGCTTGTTGAAGAAGATAAATAGTAACTGTGAATAGTAAAATCCGAAACTTTGAGGTTTTTGTTCCGAATTACGCTCTATCGGTTTGGTTAGGTGCCATAAGTGTTTAGAAGCCTAAATACACCATTTAAATGCTTATTATATTTCCAGAATTGGAGGATTTGTATTGGACTAAAAAGGAGACTTTTGATCGAAGTGTTGACCAGGCTCGTTTTGAATGGTCATACGATCTTAGTTAGGCTAGGAAGTAAGTGTGGTGCAATTCTAATCTTGATTGGATAATCGATTTATATAGTTGTAGTTCAAACGTGTTAAGAGGCAAATCGGGGTTTTTGGGTGGACGCGTGTTAAAGTGTGTTTTCGTGGGGTTTAGTTGTGCCATAAAGTGACTAGGATTGAGTAGTGAAGTCGGATTTCAAGTCTTGTAGTTCGTTTGAATATGGTAGCTTGTGAAGGTTGGGGGAATAAATAGTGATTTAGTGAATTGATTGTTAAATGTTCATTCGATACTTGTAGTAGGCACCATAGGTATTGAAATGACTAGATTAATGTTTGGAATGGCTAGAATGTGGCTAGGACTTGAAAAAAGTTGATTTTGTATAAAGGGCTTTCATGGTGGAAATGGTTAAAAATGGATGTTTTTTGTTGAAAAGGGGGTTCATAGAGTGTTCTTAGGGTGATTGAGTGGTTAGGTTTTGGTTTGCATGACTTTGGTTTGGAGTGAGCTTGAATTGAACTAAGGGACTACTTGGAGTTTAAAGTTAGACTTGAGTTAAAGTGTGGTTTTACATGGTTGAGAGGCGTCATGAAGTGTTTGGAAGTGATTAGTGTGGTTAAGTTGAGGATTGGGTGGCTTAGGAGTTGGTATGCCACTTGTATGTGACCCTTACATTGATATCAAATATTATGTTGCTACTTGTTGTAAAATGCTTAATTGTGTTGTGATAGTTTCTAAATTATGAATCTTATGTGAATTGCTAGTTTTGACGCAAGAGGAGAAGGTTGGAAGAGAAGAGTCTGTGGCTTCTTGAGGTGAGGGATGTTGTAACGCCCCGAACCCAAACCCAACTCTAAAGGTTAAGTTCGGACCCGGTACATGGACAGAGTCTCCTCTGTACCGTGGACTAACTGATAACCTGCAAATAATCACATACAACCACCAATCCACAAACCAACCTTCTCATATAATTTCATCCTTTATTATTAAACAACACATATACTTCATTAAGGTCATCCGAGTCTCAACTTAACAAAAGCTTATCATACAAGCATGCAAGGCTTATTTTTAGAACTCTAAGCCTTAAGATCGCTTATCATATCACTCTAACATTAATTACAAGTTATACTTATATATTAAGTTCATCATTCAGCCTACTTAGCACTTAGAACTCTAAGCCTTAAGATCGCTTATCATATCACTCTAACATTAATTACAAGTTATACTTATATATTAAGTTCATCATTCAGCCTACTTAGCACACAAGCATGCAATCAAAAGCAGTACAATCTATCATTAGTTATTACATAACAACTATGCTACCAAACCATTCAATATTTCAACTTTTGTTACAAGCCACCAAATCTAACACAATACATACAAGACCACAAAGGTCTCAAAATGATCAACAAGCAGTAACTTCACATAGTCTGTACATAAGCATCCAACCTCAGCACACAAGTAATCAAGGAAGTTGATCTACTTGGACTTCTTCTTCTTTATCTACTGCTACAAGCTGGGAATTCACCTCAACTTCTCCTGAAACATGTTAAAAGATGAGTGAGTAACACAGTTGCTCAGCGAGGGAGGGAATACAGTAAACCAGGGGTGTTTCGAAAATCATTTTGTGCAATGCAACAAAGATAATCAAACAAATAATACAATGTAGCAAGTAAATCGAGTTTAAATTAAACACATATTAAAAAGGATACGGTTCATCTTCTTTGTCTTTGATCTCGAACCACGAACCATGATCTTCATTATCAAATACCGGCAAACCCCTTATTCCTCCAATGGGATACTCCGGATGTACCCCGATCCTACGACCCATTCTCCCGAGGTAGGTTCATATGCCCTAACGAGGTGAACCACGCCTCTAGGGTAGGGGAGTATTCTTCAGTGAGAAAGGGAATAGGCACCATGGTAGCCGAACTAGACCGACAGCCCGATGCTACCCGGAGTTTCTCGACACTACCATGTCCGAGAAGGTTGCGCAACCCGAATCATGATCACGAGAACCAAATATAGCCAATACTCACAGATGAGGGACGACAAAGTACGTCGTCCTCGCAAATAGTTACAAGATAAGCTTTAAACATAAAATAACCATATGAGCACAAAGGGGTAAGTGTCAAAATTTTCCACGAAAATCTACATGTAGCCCAAATATACTTTAGAAAGGCATTTAGACACACAATAAGCAACTACAAATCAATACAAGTGCTAAAACATCCAATTCCTATATTTCCTCTTTTGTTATCCTAAGTCTTTTAGCTCCAAACCAAAGGCTAAGGTTCAAGATTATCAAACTAACTATTCTACTCTTCTAGTTACACATTATGGCACACCTTAAACCCTTGAAACCATTCATTAACCCACATTAGCCACAAAAGCCCAATTTTTCCCTTTATGGGTTATAACTACAAGTACCCTAATTGATGTTCAATTAAGCACCATAACCGCAAATTTAACACTTCCTTACCCTAAGAACACTAAATATATCATCCAAATCCACCCAGATTCACTTTACCCCTGAAACCCCTTTGTAAACTAAGTCAATTATGCATTTTTACTCAAGTTTTGGGCACCTTAAGTTCATACAAATTCAATTCTATGTTTAATGACATCTCTAGCACCTATAGAAATCATAAGATCAATCTAATTAGTAATATTTTTTAAATTTCTGTTTCTTTTCTATTTCGCCAAAGTTTTTTTAGGGAAAGTCTTTTTTCGATGATTCAGATTATGATCTCGATCTAGTCGACTCTGTTGATTTAGTAGATCCGGCCGGTTTTATAGCAAAACCCTAGAAATAGGTACTATTCATCATTTTCTTCATGTAATTCATGCATATAACACAAGTTTAGAGCTATTGTACCACTCAAGCTAATGTGCAAGCTATTGTACCACTCAAGTAAAGTCTAAATATCATATAGAAGGTATATAACACAGGTTTAGAGCATTATACAAGCTAATAACAACAACTCAAGAAAACATCATAATATGTTTACAAACTTTAGAATGCCATAGACATGTAAAATCCCTCACCAAGCCTTGTAGGATGCCTAGGAGAAGATGATTTCACTCTAGGATGCAAGATCTTGAGCCAACACTTGAAGATGCAAAGAATTTTCTCTCTTCTCCTTCATCTCTATGGCGTCGGGTTCAAGGGGTTTTTGGGGGGTGGCTTTTGTTTTTTTTTTCTAAGTATGTAGTGTATGTATATGTATAATAGATATATATATATTATATGTATATAGATATGTGAAGTTAATTGTTTAAATGCCATGGTCAAACTAGGCCTAAAATTAATTTAAAATTAACTTGTCTAATAACTATGTTAACAAATGTTTCACTATTCACGCGAACCGAAAACTATTTTCCAAATGCACATTCCCGAGGTTTAATGCTCAAGTTCTCACTTTTCTCATTCCTTCTAAGAGACATATGACCTAGGAAAAATATCGATTCGAGCAATTTAAACAATTGATTTTCTTTATGAATAGTAACCATCAAATAATGCACATTTGAGCTAAAAGAAATGCACAGGAAACACGCAACAGTTAATTATGCATATGATGCAAGTCTCGGGTGTTACAGATGCATCTATATGTGCATTTATATTTATTGCTAAGCTTTTGTAATTTAATGTTTAAGTAATATATGGTGTTAACGAATGGATGATGTGTACTACAATGTTTTCTAAGTGTATATACATGTATTCTAGCCTTATTATGATTTGTTAGTTAAAGTTTGTAAATGGTCATATAAAGAAGATGAATTGAATAATTGTTGGTAAAGTTAAAGTCTAGCTGAAGCATGTTAACTTATTGTTATTGATTGAATTGGATGTGGTTAAATGCTACTGGAATGAGTTAAGGGAAAATCGTTAATATTATGCTTTTGTATGACTAGGATTAGGTGGATTTAATTGGAATTGCAAGCTTAACCATCAAGACTAACTGCCTAGGTGTGTGGTGCTAACTATGTGATGGTTACTGGACATTTATTGCTTCTTTAATTGAATGTAGTTAGGATTTCTAATTGTTATAGCTTATGCATGAGAACCACATCTTTTGTTGTCCTTTTTGTGTGCTTATTGAATTAAGTATTTATCGAGTTGTGTAATTATTACTAATTAAGTGTCTAGGTAGGATTGAATGATTATAATTAAATTTCTGATATATTTCTTAATCAACTTTCTTGCATTGCTATGTGCTCGTTTATGTGTGATTGAGTTGTGTCATTATCTCGTGATATCTTGTGATTCCTCGTGTTATTTGTGGTCATCTAGACTTATCTTGTGAATTATCGCATTTGTGCATCGGGTTGCGCAACCCTTCAATTATGGTAGTGTCGAAAAACTCCGCGCAATATCGGGCTATTGGTCTAGCTCGGCTACCATGGTTTCCTATCCCTCTCACTAGGGCATAATCTTCTACCTCAGAGGTTTGGCCATCTCGTTGGGGCATAAAGATCTACCCTGTGAAAGTCGAGTCATATATCTTGTTCGTGCTCGTGGTTGATAATTCTCGCTAGGGCATAATCTCCTACCTCAGAGGTTGTTCACCTCGTTGGGGCACAAAGATCTACCTCAGGAGAGTTACTTGTGATTGCACCTCCTTATAGGTGATGGCTAGTCCGTATACTCGAATGTATTCCTCGTTACTTGCGTGTCACCTCATCTCGTGTGTTTATGTATTATTTAGACTCGTATGCCTGTGTGCTAACTATTCTCGCGTGTTAGTGTGATATCCAGATTCGTATGCTTGCGTGTTTCCTGGTATTGTAACCTCGTGTGTTACTTAGTTTACTGTTTTCGTTACCTGTATAACTATTGTTTTAATTGCTTGATAGACTTGTCTTTAATTGCTTGTATACTTGATGTTACTTCGTATAAATTGTTTAACGGTGTAGTTGCATATTGGTCTTGTAATGTTACCATCATATGTCTTGCATATGTATATTATCTAGCTTTATCGGCATCCCATGTCATCTTGAAATTGTTGTGTAAGTGTGTCACGTCCCAACCCGACCTAAGGAGGCTAGACTAGGGTATGACATAATTCATTTATACTATTTCACATTCTTAGCCTTTTGTTATGATTTAATGCTTAACGTTTGCCTAGAACTCCAAAAGTTTTTCAAAAAAATCGGCAGCATGACGGTTATATTTAAGACCTTTGGTTTGACCAAATTTTCTAAATGCCTCAAAACTTCCAATCATTGTTTCGATTCCAACTAAGATCCTTATTGTATCATCAACCGATATGCCTATTGATCTAACTCGAAAGTCTCATTTGATTAACAAGCCTAACAAGATAACTATGTTTCGTTTATTTGTCAATTCCTTTACATGTTATCCTTTAGCCTATGAATAAGTACATGGGTAAGATTAGATAGATTCATTTATTTGATCCTTCACCTAATGTTTCAGTTGCCTATGATATTTACTAAATCAAAATAGTGATAGCAAAACGACCAATTAGAGTGTTCGTATAGTTATAATCAGTACAAGCCAAAATTAGACCCAAATTACAACGGGGTTAATTACATCAACAAAATAAGTAGTCTTCAAAACAAACACAACGTTCACAAAATAGCCACTGTCAAGCAAGGCACATAAAGCACGTAATCATTCCAAGGAATCATCAACAGACACATTCTCCTCGGGTACCTGTTCCAAATCTTCTTCACTTGTGAAAAGAGGGTAAGTCCTTATGAACTCAGCGAGGGAGAACGAGAGATAATATTTTAAAAACTCTTTTCCGGTTAATCTTATGAAAAACCCTTTTGAAAACATGTCATATGAAATAAGCAAGTTCATAACATAACATAAATATAAATGAACACATTTACCCGTCTTTCCTCCCCGAGGTCCTCTAGGAACCAAGCGAGAGTACTTAAACACATAGTAAAAAGGATACGTTTTGATACGTACATGACTCTAGAGGTAGCTCCTACGGGCTCAAGAGGTAGCTCCCACCACTTTTGGGTGTAGCATTTTATCCCGTATAGCACTTAGTTTCTGTCGTTCAAGTTCATTTCCAATAACCATTGTTGTAGCCAGCATCCATCATCCACTTCTCACTCAAACGGGTGTATTCCAGATGTACTCCAAATCCTACGACCCAACTCTCCGAGGAAGTCTAGCCCCCAAGCGAGAGAGAGAATTGGACCATGGTAGTCACGGTAGCACCGGCAAGCCCGATGCCGCCCGGCGTGCGTGAAACGCTATCATGCCAAAATAAAAGGTTGTAACCTTGTATGCAATGCACATTTATGCCATTTAACATTTCACATTAGGAGGTCAACAAAGTAGGTTGCCTCCGAGCAAGTATATGATAACATTTTGACATATTGGCATATAAGGTATTGTAAGAACATATAATTATTTCATATATCCATTTGAAAGCAATTAAACTTTCACGGGCAGCAAAGTAATTATGTTCAAATAAGCCATTGAATATCTTTTAACAATTCACATTAGGAGGTCAACAAAGTAGGTTGCCTCCGAGTAAGTATAAGATCACATATTGACAAGTAAACATACGAGGCAAGCTTTGACATGTAAATTCACTTTGTAAAACACTTAGGAGCATGTGAATATTTAACGGACAGCCAAGTAACACCATATAAAACAACTCATATAGCTGATTTTAGTTCACATATCAAGTGTTGTGATCATACAAGCATGCTACGACACTTACACAAAACCGGGTGCAAAAATAGTTCACTTATCAACATGCAATTATCGAGAATCATGTTTAGAGCTATAAAGACAATTCTGGGTAGCCTATTAACAATCCTTAACATCAATTATAAATCACACAAGAATGGTTCATGACTTGGAAGCCTACGTAGCCATTAAGGATTACAAGGCCACGCTCGGGTGTTGATTTTATTTGCTAAGGACCACAAGAAATGCTTAAACCATTCAAACATACTTAGCAATTATTGGGCAGTCTACTAACAAACTAATTGAACACATTTAATCATTGGATCATCACTTAGCAAGTATTCATAAGCAATAGGGCCTCAATTTCGTGCTTACACATGCGATTAAGCAACAATTCGTCATATAATTAAACTCAAGCCATGCATCAATTAATTAAGCATCCTCAACCAACCAAAACAGGCCACACAACTTCTAATTTCCACAATTACAAGCATTCAACACCTCAAGTAAAGTTACAACATGATTCAAAGTATATTACTAAGCAAAAACCCTACTGCAATGGTCTGTTTTTCCACATTCAATTAGCCAAGAAAATAATCTACAATTTTAGTGAACCAAATGTCAAATTAAATCTTAATGAGTACTTTAAATCTAGGAACAAACCTCGCTGCATTCTGAGTTCGGACTTAGGAGTTATGACTGAAACCATGAGACTACGCAAAATTGTCCAGATCCATACATATCTCGATATTTTCCATTTTTGAGGCCTTTAAACTCAAAATTAGCCTAAGCCTATTTTTGCAAAAATATAGTGACCTACCAAATTTCATGCATTTTTGACATCGTTTACTAGGCCAAAACTATTTCGTTCTATAAGGTCAGAAAGCTGCCAGAAACCTACTTCATATTTCCAAGTTTTTCAGATTTAGACACATTATGATATTTGACCATTTTGGAGGTCTTAGAGTCAAAATTTTCCTTGGCCTATTTCTTTAAAATATGTTCAGAACTGACAAATCGAGTGACCTACCAATTTTTATCCATTTTTATCAATGTTCACTAGGCCAAAAACACTTCGTTCTACAAGGTCAGTGATCTACCAGAAAAACGAGTTTTCATATCTTTAAGTTCTTTGCAATTATTAAGCCATGCATGAGTAGATAGGCTCATATAAACATATATACATGAACATCAAGAGTAAATACAGCCATATGAGAGCATGCATGTGAGTTTTGAAAGCATTTAAAAGGTTTTAACCCTCACCTTAGCAAGTTGATGGGTGATAATGCAAGAATGCTCTTTGAATCGCACAAATAGACCTTTTTTCCTTGCTTTGGCCGAGAGGTATCTTGATTTCCCTTAAATCCTAGCTTAGTTAGCATATACTTAGTGTGTGCATGTGATTAGAACAAAAAGGAATGGAAGAAAACTTTTAAACTTACCTATGGCCTAAAATTGAGAGGTTTTGAGCTTGTGTGAGATTTTCTTGCCTTTTGCTTGCTTGTGCTTGCTTGTTGCTTGCTAGGACGAAGCTTGAGTGGTCTAGAGAGCAAAATTTTAGTCTTGGGAGCTCAAGGGAGCCATAGTCGAGAGAGAGAGAGACTGAGAGAGCTTGAGAGCAAATGAATTAAGTTTGAAGATGTTGAATGTGGCTTGTGTGTGTGTGTTGGCCTTGAGCCTTGCAAAATCTGATTTTTGTGTCATCTAAAGCATAATTTGAATTTTTTTTGGCATGTGCATTGAGAGGGCCGAGGTTTTGAAGCTTGACTAGGGTGTCAAGGCATTATTTTATGCATTGTTCTTTGTGTGTGTCATAGATTGTCTAGGAATATTTGAAATTATGCAAAGCTTGACCAATGCTAGGTATGGCCGGCCATGGAATATTAGATTTCTTGGCTTTTGAGTTCTATTTATGCTTAATATATTGTAGGCTAAAAGTATTTTATGTTTAGGAGTTTGTGTTGTAAGATAATGTTGGGAATTTAGGGAACCTAGGTAGAATAGAATATAAGAATGTTGAGATAGTTTAATATTATTTTAGTGTTAGTGGATTTTGTAGGATTTCTTTATTGTCTAGTATTTTGTGTAGGAATCTTTATTGATTAACGTGCGGGCACGCTTTTCTAGGTCTAGGGTACGCATTACGAGATAAATACACAGATTCTAAGATAAATGCACGTAACCCTAGGTGAATGCACGTAATTCAATGTAATGCATGTAAATCAAGGCATGACTCTATATTTAAGTTAGGGTACGCAGTTCAAGGTTAGGGCACACGAAACGAGGTAACACAAGTAAATCGAGGTCAGGGCACGTATATCTAGGTATTGCACGTAAGTCGAGGATTAAGGCACACAATTCTATGTCAAGGCACGTATGACGAGGCATGCACGAATCCAAGACAAGGCACTTAATCCTAGGTCGGTCATATAATTCTGGGTCTAAGGCACGCAAATCGAGGTATAACACGTTATTCGGGGTCGGGCCTCATAAAGTGCTATCGTATAGTAGTTAAAGTGTATTATTTAGCTTATTGAGTAAATATTAAATTGTTATATTCGAATAAGTGAATAGTTGTTGCATTGCACAAAAATATTTTCGAAACCTCCCTGTTTATTGTTCCCTCCTTCACTGAGTATACATGTATTGTATGCTCACCCCTCTTTTCTAACACTTTCTAGGTAAGACAAGTTCTATTCATTCGGAGTTTGTGGATCAGGAGCCTTGGGAGTCTTCTTGATTTCTTGTTGCTAGCTTGGATTTAGTTGATGCTTGGGAAAAGTTGTAAATGGTTATGTATATTCTTTTGAGGGTTTTAGTGTCTTGTGTATAGTTGTTGTTCTAATATGCTTAAGTGATATTTTGAATTAGAGGTCTTGTATGTATTAGTGTTAGCTTTGGAAGATTGTAGTTTAAAGTTGGAGACTTGTATGTTTAGGTAGTTAATATCGGCATGTAATAATTTTAAAGTTCTACTTTATTGTCTAATTATCTTGCATACTTGTATGAGCTAATGGAAATTGATAGGTTGGCTTAAAATATAAGAAAGTTAAGTAAATAAGATTATAGTGGTATGATAATCGGTTTTATAACATAGAATTTCAATAGTTGGTAAAATGCATGCTTGTATGTTATACTTTATCTTAGTCAAAAGGCTCGGATGGCCTTACGAACCTGGAAGGTTATGGCTGTGAATGTTGTATATTGTTGTTGTAGCTATTTATTTTGTGTGCAGGTTTGTGGTTAGACCTAGAAACAGGGGAAACTCTGTCCGTTTTTTCTCGTTTTTCATGACCTCGGGTTTTGGATCGAGGCTCCGGTCTCGTGAGGGATCGGGGTGTTACGGTTTGTGTCTAGAAATGATGATGATGATATAGGTATTCAACAAGTTGAGACTCAAAATCAACCTATCATATCAAATCAAGAAAATGAGGCATCTCTAAGTGATCTAAAGAATTCATCAAATGAAGGAGATCAACAAACATCCAATGCAAGGGATTTATCAACACCAAATAAGAAAGATTAAACAACACAAAATGATCAACCCACTTCAACCAATAAAGACCTTCTAAGGTGTTGGAAGCTTGTAAAGGATTACCCAAATGATCAAATCCTTGGTGGCCCATCCAAAGGGGTAAGAACTCACTCCAACTTAAAAAGAATCATTAGGTATCTTAAAGGCACAATTGATTTAGGTCTTTGGTATCCTTAGGGCACATCTTTTGAATTGATAGGATATTTTGATGCTGACTATGCAGGATGCAAGATTGATAGAAAAAGTACTAGTAGTAGTTGTCAATTCCTTGGTCAACCATTAATCTCATGGTCTATTAAAAAGCAAAACAATGTTGCATTATCTATAACTAAGGCCGAGTATATATCCACCGGAAATTGTGTTGCCCAAATTTTGTGGATAAAACAGGACTTACTTGACTATGGCCTTGAATATGATCATGTACCCATTAGATGTGATAACACGAGTGCTATTAATCTCACTAAAAATCCAATTCAGCATTCTATAACTAAGCATATAGAAATTCGACATCATTTCATTCGCGATCATGTGTAAAAAAATGATTTTGTACTTGAATTTGTTGATACATCACACCAATTAGCTGATATTTTTACTTAACCTCTGTATGAAAATCAGTTTTGTATCATTCGGCGCGAGATGGACATGCAAATACTTGGCTAAATCTTTAAAAACTATCAAAATTCTACAAAAACAGGGCATCTGGGCGAGTACCAAGGCGAGTGAGTTGCCCAGACCACTAGCCCAGAACCAAATCACTGCCGGGCGAGTACCCGGACGAGTGGCTGCTAATCTGGTCGATCGGAGCAGCACAGTGAGGGTTCCAAACCCGATATTTTGAACTTTTTAAGGTGTTTTTCTTCATTTTTTCTCTCAAAACCTTTGCTCAAACTCTCTTAACCTTTCTCAAAACCCTTTCAAATTCTCTCAAATCATCAAAACCCTACCTCCATTGTTCAAAGTGTTTGCATCCTACATGGCTCCTAAACAAGAGAAGAAGAGAAAAACTATCTCCACCTCAAGCTCTTCAAGGCAATGGGCCACTCCTGATGATTATCCAAAGCAACAAATCTTGTGGGGCAAACAAGTGGATGATTCTCTACTCCAATGTACTAAAATTCTTGATTTGATTGAGTTTCAAGGTTGGACTCCGTTATTAAAACTTGAAATATTGCTAGAGAAAATTGGGTTAGAGAGTTTTATGTTAATCTTGAACTTGTTAATGATGCTTTGCATAGTAGAGTGAGTGAAAGTGAAAGGATTATTACTTTTCAAGAGCAACAAATTGCTACTTTGTTAGACATTCCCAATAGAGGCTTAAAATCCTATTCTAGCAAAGGCATTGATTTTCTCCCAATACCCATACAATAAAGTGTTGTAGTATTTTTGTGGAAGGATCCGGGGATGCTAAACTGTCTATGCCGATTAGAAAACAAATATCTCCAGAAAAACGACTTTTGCTTTATATTCGTATGGAAGTAATTATGCCTAGAAAAGTTAAAAATGGTTCAATCTCTCTCTTCACTGGCTATCTCATGTTTCTCGTGTACAACCACACCAAGATTAACCTTCCTCACATCATAGTTCAACATATGTATCATACAAAAAGGGCTAAAAATTTGCTTGCATATGGAATGCCATTTTGTCATATGCTTTTACTATTCGATGTTCCTTCTCCGGGTCAGTTTAGAACTGTGACTGCTAGTACCTATGTGTTTGATAGTACTTCTCTTAAGCTTATGAAAGTTGAGATTGTGAATGGTGAGGTTTTTGCCTTGGGTGATGGTGATAATGAGGATGATTCGGACGAGGATCCGATAAGGATTGAGCAAAGAACCAAGCATAGGGGAGATTCTCTTGGTGGATCGAGTGGTGTTGGTTCGGGATTACATGTGCCTCCCTCTACTACTCCCATTGCTCCTATGTCTGATACTGATAGACTAATTGACTGTCCGCACTCAAGTCTATAACCTAAACTCATAGGCTGATGGCTATACTACTTGGGTCCAGGAGCATGGCGGAGTACTTCCCATACCTCGAGACCACCGATATGTTCCACGTCAACCCGAGTATCAGGCATATAGAGATGAACTTGATGATGAGGCTGATGAGGAAGATGAGGCTGATGAGGAGGAATATTGATGTTTTAACTGTCCCAGTTTCTTATGTTTTCCAAAATCTATCACTTTAGTTTGCTTTTAACTTAACTATCAAATTTAACCTTCAATTGTTTTTGGTTTGAACTCATGATGATATTGTTTTTATTTTATGCTTCTTGCACTAAGCTTATGGTATATGTATGCTTCTTATGTCAT
This sequence comes from Ehretia macrophylla, assembly GCA_037974665.1. Lineage (NCBI taxonomy): Eukaryota > Viridiplantae > Streptophyta > Magnoliopsida > Boraginales > Ehretiaceae > Ehretia > Ehretia macrophylla. The sequence continues at coordinate 13,060,085 of CM075775.1, forward strand.
TTCCTTACATGTGTTTTTTTGTTGTGCACATACTCAGGGGGAGTATTGTTAATGATGTCAAAAAAGGGGAGAGAAATATGCATATTGAGAGTAAAAGGGATAAGCATTAAGTGAGGGGGAGTTTGTTTTTATTAAAGGAAAGTATATAAGTATTAAGTAAGGGGGAGTTTTTTGATTAAAGGAAAGCATATGCACTAAAAGGAAAACATATGCACTAAGTAAGGGGGAGCCTTCCTTTTGGTCATGCTTACATTGCTTATATCTTGCTTATCATTTTCTCTATGCGACATTATGTGCAAGATTTTGTCATCATCAAAAAGGGGGAGATTGTTAGCCTAAGGGTGTTAAATCTCATATTTTGATGATAATTAAATCTTAATCCAATGCTTACTAAATTGACTAATCATGATTGTTAAGTTATATATGGTTAAAGATGATGATCATGCATGAAGAAAAGGTTGCACATACTTATGCAAATGATGAAGTCTTGGAGTGCCAAAGAAATAAGAATTGATCTATGTCAAGACCCGAAGATTCGAAGATGAAGAAGGAGTTATAAGAGGAGACGTGGTGACATAAGAGATACCGGCATATGAAATGTCGAATGTCTTTGATATGCTCGATAAAGCTCAAAGAAACATTATTTTCAAACTCTTGATTTATAAATTTGGTTTTAAATCTTTACAAAAGCTTTTGAAAAATGTTCTTACTTGAAAACCTCATTTTTAAAAGACTATTATGTTTTGGTTTTCGAGGAAATTGTTTTGAATTTTCAAAAGTTTTTATATGTGCGTAAAACGAGTCATCCGATCGAGCATCTGGTTGACCGGACCTTCTATGACTTGACCGGTAGAGAGTCAAGCAAAAAAGGTTTTGGTTGATCCGGTTGAGCATCCGGTCAACAAGACCTTTTAGTGACTCGCCCGGTAGTGAGTCAGAATAAAGATTTCAGTTGATCCGATCGATATCCGGTCGATCGGATCCTTGGTGACTCGCTCGGCAGTGTCATCCAGGCGACTATTCGGGTGACTACCCGGTCGACCGGATGGAACAGGTGTTTGAAAAATATAGTCGTTGCAAACTTCTGATTTTTGTGTCTATATATTTCCAAGCACCATATTTGCAAAAATCACCTCTTCCAACTATAAGCAATTGTTCCAAATCTGTAAGACCCCATATTTAATTTTCGAGCATTAGCATACTAATTAAATATTATTTATGATTGAATTGTTTTACGTGTCTAGTATTTGTATTTTCTATGTTAAGAAATAATTTAAACTTAGTAAATATACAAGGTTTAGCATATTAAACTAAGCATTCGTTTCAATTAAAAATGAAGATTAACTTAGCAAGAACGTTAAGATAATTTGTGTGGTTTAAAAGTAATTGGAAATGTAGCTAATCTAGCATGTTAATAACTCTTATGGTATTCAAGTGTAGTCAGCTGACCTTGCTTTATGGTGATTAATTAGCTACTCTAATTAGAATACGAGAACCTAACGGGACATGAATTGATACTCTAGATATATTCGAACACTATAAAATTATAAATAATAGACTTAGGTGAAACCAATATAGGTATATTATGGTGAGATTAAAACTATATAGGGCAATGTAAGGATAAAGTCATTTGATTTCGAGATATATTTAGATTCTTAAATTAGTTAAAGAACTAAGTTAATATATGGGTTGCTTGATTTGTTCTATTAGTTAACTGTCTTAGTTAAATAAGAGGTTAGTATATGAAGTAATTTAATTTAGTAGGGGTAACGTATATAGATTGACATAGCAATATGAGTTTTTGAAAATTAGTATATCAAATTTAGTACTTAAGTTTGTACTGGAACATTTTAATTAGAAATGTTAATTTAGTTACACTAGAATATAAGATTAGGAAGCTTTAATTTTCTAACACCTTTGATTAAGCTAGGTACGACTTCACAGCCATCTATCTCCATATTTAGTATTATCATCCACCAATAGCTCACAACTTGACACATAACTCTTGCAACCTATAAACAATTACCACAAAATCACCAACCTGCCTAAAGCTATAATATTTCCACCATTCTTATCCGTATAAGCAAAGAAACATCCAAACCAAATTAAATGAGCAGCCAACTTCATCACCTACGCACAACCAAGTTATTATTGCAGCTAAATACTAGCTTATAGTAGTCATCACCATAAAGTGGTAACATTGCTTTGCCCCTCGCCACTCCACCAGCCAACTTCACCGTCCACCAGCCAGCGTCACCATCCATATGGCATCACCACATTATCCAAGTTCTAGCACCACTACTTTGTACAATGATCAGCGAACAACAAACAAAGTTGGTAGCTCGCTGGCACTTTAGGATACAGCCTAAGGACGTCTAAAGCCTAAGTTATCAACAACCTAATACTAGCTATGGTGAATCAGCTACGCACCGCTCCATCACAATTTGTGAAGCTTCATCGTCATCATCATTTTCCTACCTTATCTGCCCATTGCCTCCACCGTTATTTTAACCCAATAAAAACAAAGCTAAGGCTCTATATAAAGGGCCTATTGTTTCGGCTGATGGACACACCACACACAAGCTTTAGTTCAATACTTCAATTACATATACAGGTTTAGGTTATACTAGCAGTAGCACACGGTTAAGGTGATGATTTTGTTTAAAAGAATTAATAGTATTATATATAGTTCTTTAAGCGTTTGTGCTTTGGGTATCTCATATATATATACCGTGAATAACTCGTCATAGGAGAAGATGTGTTTGGGAAAGAAGATTTCCATAGTTACATAACTTATATGGGAAGAAGGGTAGAATCGGTGGTGGTGGTCTTCAACTATTAGTTTTCCATTAGATATAGACTAGAGCACTTAAAGAAAAAACAGAAAGAAATTAGTGGGAGCAAGGTAAAACCGAAGCAGCAAAGAAAGGAAAAGGAAATGGATTTCAGTGGAGCTTTGGTTTGATAATATAATAGTCTTTTAGTTGAGTTTGTAATACCTTAGATTTATAAGAGCACTAGCATTAACTGAAGCAAAGAGAAAAAAAACCAAGGAGAACAAATCCAAGCAGTGGTGGAATATTAGTGGCTTAGATGTTTTGTTTTAGTGTCCTTATACGAGCAACAAAGAAAGAAAAATGGAACCAGTGGAACAAAGCAAAACCGAAGGACAGAACAAAAGAAAACAGCACACGTAAACAATAAAACACTTCCATTAGCTTTTAATAGTTTTCTTAAGTTTATCCGAGTACCAGCTTGCGATTTTAGTTAAGGTGAGGAAACTTTCGAAAAACTCATGTTTATTTTAGTTAATTTATTAATTGTACATGTTAGTTATTAATTTATAAGATGTAAAATATAAACATGATTGACTGTGAGGAGATTTTGGTTAAACAGTATCTTTAACATGAATATGTCTATTTGATTATTATAATATGATTTGTTATACCTTGAATTTTAATGTTTTAGCTTAAGGTATAATATATATTGATATATAAGTTAGATGTTAAACTTTGATTAAATTAGTTATAACTTATAAAATTATACATGTTGACTATAGATGCGAGGAAACTTTTAATAAATTCATGTTTACTTATACGAGTTAATTTATATGTTAACTATTAACCTATAAGCTATAAACATGATTGACTGCAGGAACATTTTCTTGAACTCATTTAATTAGCTTTGGTTATGTAATATTAGCTTTCAACTTATCTATTCTTGTTAATGATTATTTGATACCAATTAAGATACTATTTAATTTGTTGGTTTTAAGTGACAGCAATGAGTTATTGCAGATTACATTCTATTGCCTGCTCGTATTAATATTTCTAATCGTTAAAAGTACTTGTTCGGAGACAACCTCTTTTGTTGTTTTCCACTTACGTGTTTATTAAAGTGTGTGATTATAAATTGTACAAATAATTGTTGATTAGGTGTTACGTGAATACTTGTGCATGCTTGTTTGTACTTGGGGGTTACAACCTCAGGCACGATAGCGTTTCACGAACGTCGGGTGGCATAAGGCTTGCCGGTGCTCCCGTGACTATCGTGGTCCTATTCCCTCTCCCGTTTGGCCATCTCTACCCTCGGGGAGCTGCGTCGTAGAATTCGGGTACAATCCGGAGTACCTTATTGGGAGAGATAAGAAGTTGTGATCTTGATTCGAGGCTGGCCACCTTTGGAAGTGTTATCAAACTTATCCTTTGTGAGACCCCGAACATGTATTGCATATTTAAATATTTTAATCATCTAATTAGAAGTCTTTATTTGCATTTTAAGTGGTATTTGACTTTATTTGATTTTGGGTTGACTTTTGACTTTGACTTCTATTATTTTGGCTAGAATGGTAAACTTATAATTATGTGAAATAGCTTTGGTTCCTAGGTAATTTTAGCCTTAGTCTTCAAAGTTGTCATCTTTGACTTGTTGACTTTCCTTATAACAACCTAACATCATTCTTGCAAGATAAAACGTATTCACTGCATAATTTGGGAAGAGTTGGGTGGCAAATTATATATGGTTAGAAAGCTCTACGAGTCTAGTTTCTAACGCTTCAAACCATTCGTAAATTGGAGTTCTCTAGCATAAGTTATTATCATTTTAGTAAAGGCGTCAAAGCTGATTTGTATACATGGGTTTGACCAAACAAATGTTATTTGACTTTGCTTATTTAGTTATTTGACTATTGAACTTAGCCTATTTATTACAACCAAGTGTCATTTTGTAAGACAAAAACACACACAACACCTAGATCACCTACAAAATTCTGTAATAAGAGAAAAGAGAAGAAAAATTCATTCCAAGCTTGATTCTTCATTTCTTGGTGGATTTGAGCAAAGTTTGATCCATAGAAAAGTTGTTCCTTGCTATTTCATCTTCATTTCTTGCTTTAGTTACTAATTTAAGGTGAGGGAGGTTGTGTGCTTGCATGATTTAAATTTTGAAAATTAAATTTAGTTTGAAGAAATGTTGTTATCATGATTCATAATGCTAGATATATGTGTTAGGAGTAGACTTTTGGATTTGTTGTGTTCTTGTTGTTATATCTTGTATTTGTTTTGCATTTTTGAAGATAAATGCTAGGGTTTGTAGATCTAGGTGGTTGTAGTATTATGTGATCTTGTTTATGCTTGTATTTGAGGTTTGTGATGTTATAGAAGCAAGATAGGAAGTGAATTTTCCATGAAAGCTATCAATTATTTATTGGATAACTCACTGTCTCTGACTTCTTTTACGATTTAAAAATAGTAAACGACCTTGGAATAGAACGAAATTTTGACAGTAGCTAGATTAGGCAGTTGGGAACAAACTTTGTGTTTTACAAAAAGTCAGATTCTAACGTTTAGACCTTTCAAATTTTCCATTTCCGAGATGTGGCAGAAAAGCGTTGCAACTGGACAGTTGGTAGTACTTGCACTAAAACGGATATAACTCAATGAATTTAACTTAGAATTGAGTTCTGGTTGAACCTAGAACTATGTACATTCGATAATCTACATTTCTAGATAAAAAAACAAGGTATTTAATGGTTGTTACCATAGGCAGCCAATTTGATTAAGTTAAGCTTTTGTTGAATTAGGAATTGGAAGTGCTTTAGCTAGAGGTGGCGATTTTAAGTTTTTGTTTGTATATGCTTACTTTGATTTGTAAAAACCATGTATAAGTGTGTTGTAAATGCTTGTATGGATGATTATATGTTGTAGTAGTATTTGAGAGCTTAATACATACATATAAATTTATTGGAGATGAAATAGGTGATTATGTGTTAACTTTATTAATTAGAAGTTGAGAATCTGAATTAGATTTGGTGTTTATAATTATATCTATGTGATTGGTATATGATTTCATGGCTTTAGTGAGAGTTTGGTGAATTTAGTGGTTTATTTTGATTAATTTCATAAAATTCCAGCAACTATACAATTTTATAGATTTGTTTGTTTAGCTTGTTTAATGCTTGGTTTTGTTGTTATAATGAGTTCATAATGCATTGTAGTTAGTAGATATATTGATTGTGTTGAAGTTATATGTTGTAGAGATTCATAGGATGGTTTAATCTTGTTAGAAGGTTAGAGTTGATTTGTAGTGATTACATTCTTTCAAGGTTTAATTGGTGTTAATGTGTAAAGGTCGTGTTTTTATGTACTTAGGTAATATTAATGTGTTGAAAAGATCATGTTCTTTGATAGTTGAATGTTGGTACTAATGTGTTGGATATATGTTTAATGATGTTTGGTTGAATTAAAGAATATGTTGCCTTTAAATGTGAGTGTATTGATGCATGTTAAATGTGGCATGATTGCTCGGGTATATGGTTGGGAGTTTGTCAAATGAACATGATACGTGAATATGCTCGGGAGTTTAACCTACTTTGTTGATCTCATTTTTTTGTCATGAATATGAGTTAAATGGTTTATGCGAATGTGAATGCGTTGGGTGGATACCCTTATGCGAATGCGTTGGGTGGATACCCTTATGCAAATGTGAATGCATTGGGTGGATACCCTTATACGAATGTGAATGCGTTGGGTGGATACCCTTATATGAATGTGAATGCGATCGGGTGAATACCCTTATGTGATATTATGCGATCGAGTAGATACCCTTATGTGATGTTATACGGATACCCTTATGTGATATTATGCGATCGAGTGGATACCCTTATGTGATGTTATACGGATACCCTTATGTGATATTATGCGATCGAGTGGATACCCTTATATGATGTTATGCGGATACCCTTATGTGATATTATGTGATCGGGTGGATACCCTTATGCGAAGGTCAACCTTATGCGGGGCTTGGTAGCGTCATGTCGTGTCGGGCGGCATAAGGCTTGTGGGTAATTGCACGACTACCATAGTCTGACACCATTCTCGCGTAGTCAGAGTAAGGCCATGGGGAGTGGTGTGTCTAGGTGGGTACATCCGGAGTATCAATATGCGGGAGTGAGAAGGAGATGTGAAAAGTGAACGTGATGAGTTCGTGCAGGGGTTATAAGTGACAGCATCAACAAACGATGAGCAGTATCCTTATAACGTGGTTTATGGCTTTATTGTTCATGTTATATGTTGTTTCTAATGTGATCAATTGGTTTACAGGTTATGACTTTAAAAGTCCCCTTAACTATTTCCCCTCCCCACTGAGCTATGTTATAAATAAGCTTACCTCTCTATGATGCATGCTACAGGTGTACATGACGTTGACTATGTGCACGAGCAGACTATTGAGAAACCGTGGAATGTGAACTATGTTTAGCTTGTGATAGAGTTGAAACAATGTTTAGTGGTTTTTAGTAGTTTGTTATAATGAGGTTATGTTTTAGTTTATGTTTGGTATACTTGATAATTTATCTACTTTGAAGTCTAGCTTGTTTTGATTGTATATGTAGGTGATCATGATTGGATTTATGATCACGTTTAGGTTTTATGTATGCTCGTTGAGAACCAGGTTTGAGAATTGTGTCTACTTGGATGTAGACGTTATATAAATATGTTTGGTTGTTTTCTATTTCTTGTTGGACGTCCATATTACAACCTTTATAATGTCCGTGTGTTATCGCGTCCTGAACTGGTTTTCCTAAGACCGGATTTGGGGCATGACATCCTTTGCAACGTTATATGATTAAGTACTCTCGCTTGGCATTCCACCCTTGGAGAGGAAAATTGATTATTTATCTAAATGTCATTTTTATTATTATATGTGACTCAAATGTGATAATAATTTTCTACTAGTTATCATATGTATCTTATGTGGATAGTTTGTTAATACTACCGTACGTGAGTTGCATCATTAATTTCAAAAAAGACCGACCAGAAATGTTTTTTTCTAAAAAACTCTTATATTTCATCCTCACTGAGCTTCCCAAGAGCTCACCCTCTTTTCTCCCCCCATTGCAGGTGCAGCTTAACTTGAAAAGGAAATTGACTTTATTTGCTGAAGTTGAATGTTTACATACTCGAAGTTCCTTGCCTGTTATATTTCGATCCAAGTTGTAAATGTTAGAGGTTGTTTGTATTAATCTCGGGTAGAAGGGTAGCTGTGCTGAAACCCTAGTTTGTAAATAGCCGGGTAGTTCTCAGGTCTCGAATGATGTTGTGACGCCCAAAAATTTTATCACATCATTTAAATAACTGTTGCATAAATTACTTGAGCATCTTATGGGCATTACTCTTCTTGTTTAATTGATTTACTATTGAGCACTATTCATAAAAAATTCGAATGTTTTAAAAGTTCGATTTAATATTTTTCCTAAGTTATATGACCAATAAAAGGAATCCGGAGCTTATCATTTCGGACTTTCGAGCTCGAGAACATGCATTTGAAAAATGTTTTTCAGGTCACTTGAATAGTGTTACGTAAGTAACAACCCTTAATTTCAACTAGTTAGCAATTGTACGAGTTTTTAACTTAGTTGACTAGGATTTAATGGCTTTTGACCACAACTAATTACACATACTTATACATAGGTATCTTATATAATATATACAAGCTATTACTCAACCAAAACAAAACAAAAAGTTTCCCAAATGCCCCCCCTTAAAACCAACAGCCCTATGCAAACAAAAGAGGGATTTCTTCATCTTCAAATCTTGATCTTGGATGTCAACTAAGTTTCTACAAAGGATTTCAACCTAGCTCAAGCTTGTTCCTTGCATCTACAACATCATTGTGATGATTTTTTTTTGCATTTTCATGGAGTTTTAAAGTTTATGTCCAATTTTGCAATTTTCGGATTTTGCCATTAATGTGTCATAACATGCTTGATTCTTGTTCTATATAGTATTATTACATGCTAGAGACCTTGTATATGTATTGGTATAGCTTAAAACTAAGTTTTTGACAAGATTTCACTTAAGGAAGATGATGAATAGTATAGTGAATAGTAAAATCCGAAAATTTGGAGTTTTGATATAATTTGCTAAATAGATTGAATTGGGGCTTCCTTTAGGTGCTTTAGATATTAGTGAAACTAGACAAAGGCGCATGTGAGGTTGAATTGCCCAAAAATGAGTTGAAATGCAAGATTTGTTAACTTAAAAAAGGGGATTTTTCACGTAATGCAATCCAGGCACGTTTGAGCTTTAAATTAGGTATCCTTGGGGCATTGAAGCACTTATGGTGCTTTCGTTGCGTGGAGTTGGGGTCTGGATAGGGTAGTCGTAGTTAAAACTCACTCGGGGCCTTTCCGAGCTTTTGCCTCCAAAGCGAGTTTTCATGGCTTTAATAGATGTCCTTTGATACCCTTAGAGATGTAGTATGGTTGGTTTATAGAATTGGAGTTTTGAATTTCGTATGGAAGTAGAATTCCCTAGTTAAAAAAAAGGACTTTGGAATGAATGTTTGAATTTGTCATGTTTGAATAGCTAGATAACCTTAAACGTATTAGGAAACCTCTAAAATGTATTTATAATGTGGTTTGGTTAATCGAATTAGGTAACTGTAGTTCAAATCACTTAAGGAGCTTTGTGGTATTTTTGTGTAATCATGCTTGGAAATGTGGTTTCATGGTATTTAAGTGTATCATAAAGTGGCTATATAGGATTAGTGAAGCCAGATTTGAAGTTAATTATCTTGTTATGTGGTTTATGTTATGTTGAAGTTAATGGTTAAAGAAACTTGAAACTCATAATTGGTTAGTTGTTTAGTGTGAAAAATGGTGTATGAATCCTCTAATACTTGTGATACTAGTTTACATATGTGTTTTGGATGTAGTTGAAGATTTTGCTAAAGCTAACTTAATGGTGTAGCTTAAGTACTATTTGTAATAATGTCTAAATGAAGTGTAAGAATGTTATACATGCTAGAGTATTGATCATAGTTAGTTAAATGCAAGAAAACAACAAGAAAAGTTGATAAACAAGCAAAGCCCTGATTTGGACAGTCCACTGCCCCTGGCTTTCAAAGCTCTTTTGACATAGTAAATGTGTTGAAAAATTAACGAAATTAGTACAACAGCTAGATTAGGCAGTTTAGAGCAAATGTTGATTTCTAGGACTAAAGCAAATTCTAAGGGTTTAGCCCTCTGATCATATTATTTCCAAAATATTGCTAAAAAAATCGCTGGTTCTGCCCAGCTATGTGTAGTTGCACGGTAAGGGTTATAAATTTTGGAATTTAACTTGGAATTGAGCAACGTTTGAACCTAAAATTCACTACACTTGAAGAGATACATTTATATGTAAGAATCAGAGAGTTTGGAGGTGAATATCCTAGGTAACCGAATTGATTAAGTTGAGCTTCTGTTAGAGGAATTGAAAAATGTCTTAGTTGAGCTTGCGGTATTAACTTTGCACTTGGAAACTTGTATTGAATGTTTGAAGAATTAATTAGAATATAAGTTAAATGTAATGATGTTAACCAATGCATGTTAGTTGAGTCCACTTGTACAACTGACATTTAGTTTATATGTTAAGTATAATTTTGGTTAGTTGTAGTTAGCTTAACTTTATATATTAGTAAATACTTCTATGTTGTCACAAAGCTATGGTGTTTAATTAAGTTACAATGAAATAAAGCATGTAATATAGATTCTTGGATGTGGAAGATAGTTGTTAAACCTTCTATAGTCAATTGCTAAAGTGTTACACTTATATGAATAACTAAGGGTTTGCACATTTGAACGGATTCAAAGAGGTTTGGAGTAAGTCTAAGTTATACCTTTATAGGTTTGGTAAAGGTGAGGGAGTCTTCATTCCTTTTGTGCATATTAACTTGTTTTATTATATGATTTAATCTAAATGGATAAAGTTTATATGTAGTATTTTCATGCTATCTTGCGAATTACTTGAATTAGTTACAAGGGTAATTGTTTATATTACTATAATTGCTCTCTTTGGTTATCAAATATAAATATGATATGTATGGGGTGAGGCTAGCCTACTTTGCTACCTCCCCACTTGATTTGAAAATAAGATTCGTGATTCGTTACTCGGGGTTGTGCAACCTTTTCGGGCATGGTAGTGTTGAGTAACACAGGCGGCGTCGGGCTTGCCGTGCTCCCTCGGCAACCATGGTTTCCCAATCCCTTCTCGCTGAGTCATACTCCCCTGCCCCAAAGGCGTGGTTCACCTCGTTAGGGGCATACGGACCTACCTCGGGAGATTATGGGTTGTAAGATCGGGGTACATCCGGAGTACCCCATTTTAGAGGAATAAGGTTTGCCGGCACTTGCTTGAAGATCTTGGCTCGTGGCTCGTGATTGAAGACAAATGTGAAACTGTATCTTTTTTATACGTGGTTAAATACTTGTCTATCTAGTCTTGTTACTTTGTGTTATATATATGGCTATCCTTGTTCCATATCATGTTGCATCGCCTCCCTCACTGAGTAACTTTGGTTACTCATTCCTCGTTTTAAAATGTTACAGGAGCAGTTAGAATAACTACCTTGTGTGCCGTGATGTTGGTTGCTTATTCTGGTGTGGTTAGAAGCTGTTGTGAAGATGAAACTTAGTGTATATTTTTGCACTGTTTTGAAACCCCTTGAAGTCTTGTATGTATTTTGCACTACTTGTTGGATTGTAAACCAATTTAAAGAATTTATGTGATTTGATAGAGTAGTGATACGTAATAGCTAAAGATAGACTTTATTGTCTTTTGATTGCATGCTCGTTTGATTATATTTGCTGCTTGCAGGTTTTTATTAGTCCTATATATAGGAAAAACTCCGTTCGTTTTTCCCTAAATTTTTGTGCTTTGGGTTTGGGGTCGGGACCCCGGTCTCGTGAAGGATCGGGGCGTTACATATGTAACACCATTTGTATCGAAATTATTGTTTAATAGTTAGATATGATTAAAAATCTTTATACTTTACTTCTTTTAATGTTATGAAATGTTATATACATGTGACCGCAATGAAAATATAAGAAGATTATGTCCTAATCTTGAGAAGGGTTGGGTTGGGGTCGTTACAAAATCTCTTAGTTCATCAAAACACATTGCTTATACAAATCTTGAGCTTTAATTTGAAAATCATTGAGCATCCAAAAAGAGCATTAAATTGTATTCATTTATTCTTAAAGAGAGATATTGTACTCAACATTTATTTTATTCTTATTGTGAGATAAACACTCTAGATCTATAACTTTGAGTGATTCATTGTATAGTGTGATTGAGAAATCTTCTTTGTGGATTCAAAGGAGTGAATAGGCTTGTATTACACTTGTGGACTCAAGAGAACTTGTATTGTTGGTTTGTGTTTCACCAACTTGTGAAGAAGCACATCTAGTAGAGCTAGAGAAAATTGTAAAGGGATGTAACCTTGGGTGGTGGATGTAGATTAGCGAACCACCGTAAATCATTGTGTTCGTCTTCTATCTTTTTTTCCATGCTTTCATTATTGTGCACTGTACGTGTTTGATATTTTGCTTACTCAATATTAATTGTTTATAGTGAAATTTTAATTGGTAGTCATTACCTAATTACTTAATTCACCCCCCTCTTAAGTATATTTGCCTTACACAGTCACTCCGTTTTGATAGTTATACGATTCCCGAAGATGATCCAGAATTGGGTCAATCATGTGTCAAAACCAAGCTAACTAGTGATGTCGACTACCCTACCACAATATTGAAGATGGACAAATGAATCATGAGACAATGGACATTTAATTAAAATCATCGCCCTGCACTATGTATGGCTGGCGTATAACCTACAGGCGTCTTAGCCAAAAGAAGAAAAAAACAAAAACAAATTTGATATAATGACTTGAAAAGAATCAATAGTTTGAACAAAACTATGGCCATGCAAGAGCGATGGTTGACCAACTAAACCATCTATACTAATCAGTGAGGTTTACATGTTCGATGAATCCTGAATGTTAGGTTATGAAAGGTAAGAAATCAAAAGCATGTTGGTCATCAATTCGCAGGCCGAATTTCAGCAGCTGCAAACTAAGACGCTTCAAAAGATAAGCTACATTTACCTTGACAGGCTAACCGAAGCTTACCCAGGGCCTTATCGCTCGAACCTGCAAGACTAATGCCTACTTATACCTTTGAGAGTTCCATTTATATTATTGAGAAAATCTCTTAATTAGTAAGGCTCCGGTTGTTATATAAGATTCAATTCAATCTAACAAGCGTGACAATAGATGCTTTTGATAACTACAAGGCTGATAATGTTATGGGAAAAACAAGAGGGTTAAGAGGTCGAAGAATGACATTGAACCTATATCATGGGACCTATGATGTCTTCTGAGATCCATTCATAAAATTTGGAGTCTATGGGAAAAACAAGAGGGTTAAGAGGTCGAAGAATGACATTGAACCTACTAATATAAAAGAACCATTTACCATGTTGTTGATGCATTTAAAAAGGGAAATTTAGTGATGAATAGATCTGCATCTGCACAAAGACTTTCAACCGGAAAAAAAAGAGGTTCGCAAACTTTTAGTAGTTCTATAAATTGATCAAAATGTGATGTAGAAAGCTTATTTATTTCTTGTTGAGAGACTTGAGAATGTGAAGACATTGATTAGATGTCCAATGGAAGCGCGCAAGGATAAATTGTTAATGATGTTATCGTTATTAGAGTAATATTAATGTTCTATCCAATGTTATTTTTGATGTATTAAACATGTATCTCATACTAGTTTTTTGTCCACGCCCAAAAAAAAGAAAAATACTAATGGTTTGTCCAATGCTATTTTTGGTGTATTGAATATGTATCGCATACTAGTGTTCTATACAATGTTATATTTTGTGTATATAAAATGCATTTTGTGCTTGAGTAAACTTGTATTTCTAGCTACTATTTTAACCTTATGGTACTATATTAGAATACCTTTTGGATTTGTAACGATAATGATATTTTATATTTGGTAATATATGTGCAAGCTTATTTATATATTTGCAGCCTATGTGTGTTGTAATATATGTTCTCACTGATTTTAATGATTGTGTGGTGTACAAGTGTAGCCTAGATATTTTACCATCTGTAAGTGAAATGTGAATATTTATCATCAAGCTTTGATGCAATTTTAATTTATTAATTGATGCTCTTATGTTGTTATCAATGGACTCTCAATTTTGATTTAGTTCTCTTTGGGTTAATAAATATTTATCCATTTGTCAGCTATTCTTTTCATGCAGCTTTTAAAATATAGGTAGTTGTTAAATTAGTTGTGCTTAAAGAAGAAGACAGTTATATGAAAGTTCTGGAATATTATAATGGTGATCATTCTTTTGAGGGTTGTTCTTCCATGAGGCTAAGCCACGTCAGCCTCTACCATGCGAACATGCCACGTCAACATGTCACGTTAGAGAAGTTTTTTTTTTACTAATTTGGTCTTACAGAGTTTTAAATGACTATGATGCCCTTTTGAAGCTTTAATTACCATAATGCCCTTTCAGCATTGAAAATATCTAATGCAATTACATTTTTGCCCTTTTCCGAATTCCAATGCCACTTTCTCAAATTGTTTTCCAAAGCTGTAATGTGTTTTCCTTTCCAAAGCTAGTCATCTTTTCTCCACTGAAACTCTCCATCTCCCCTCACCAAAAAAATCCTCATTTACACTTTTCTCACCGGAGATTTCTTGAAGCAAAATGCCGCATTTCCACATTTCTCTGCCTTACTCCGCTTTTCTCCGCCTCATCTTCCTCCTTCAAGGTACCATACTAACAAGTATTTGGTCATTTCTGTTTGAGATATATGTCTATATATGTAATATATGTCTGTATATGTAATATATGTGATAAATTTTAATTGAAGTTGTACATCTGGAAATTGACACATTAGCAATTTTAATTATCAGTATGAGTATTTGATTGGCTTGTACACATAAGATTTGGGCATTAATCTTATCTTTGATTTCATGAAACTAATTGGTGATTTCGACGCCTTTATCTAAAGATGTGACTGAAGGTTTTGTACAATTTCATGTTAGGAAGTCAGTGCAAGCTTAAGTCATTATAAACATCAGTTGAAATAGTTTTTCTAGTAAATTATATACTCATTGAAACATTTTCATAGTTGAGCTCTTTTGAGAAATTGGATACTCATGATGCAGGAAACCATCTATACAAGTTATAAATACCCTAAATCTCTGTTATCTTTCCTCACCCTTCCATCATTCTTCTATCGTGGTGGCACTCACCATCCATCATTGAAGACATGAATAGTCTTACAACTTAATGATGCCCAGTGGTCTCATAAGCTAGTGTAAATGGGTTGTCTCATTTCAATCTAGCCCTCTTATTGACCTTTGGTGAGCATTGGAAGGCCAAGCTATTTCACATCACATTGTAAACGATAGGTGCATATTTGTAGAACATGTCAAAGAGAAAAATTGTGTCATCTTCATTTTTCATCTCTTTTGGACTTCTGAGACAATTACCACTACTTCATATTGGATTTTTTAGAGCTTCGATGCTTTGGGCTCTTGATGTTGTGTTTGGGACAAGTTATTAATTGTTGAAATGTATGTAGATATCAAATTTGTCTCGGCATTTGAGGGAATGGGTTTTTTAGATTATTGTGCTCATTTCAAGTTAGGAATTATATAACGGCAAATGCCACAATAAAGTACATGAATTGTGACTGAAGAATGAAGATATCACTCTTGTAGCGTCTTAGTGGAAAATTACTATTGCTGAATGGACCTACTTCAGCTACTCGTTGCGCTGATAGTTCTACAATCTTCAAAAGTGGTGTATGTGCTACTTGTTACACTTGAAGAAAACGCAACAACTTCTCCAATTTCTATTTCTTGATGAACTTTAGTGATTACAAGGTGTTATTAGTTGCAAGTTACCATGGATTTTTTGAAGTAAAAGAGTTCAGTCAATCATCAAAGCTAGGAATGATCCTCTGATGGTCCTTCATATATGCACTTTAATTTTGTGTTTTTTGTGAGTTATTTGTTTGGCAAATGTCTTTGATGAGTTGCTAGGTTGAATTTAGCTTAGAAATTGAAACTTTCGATATGGGTTTGTTTTGTAATTGATGTTGCTGGTGGTACAATTGTGGAAACCATGTATGACTTATGCATAAAAAGGATATCTTTGTGTGCAAAACTCTATAAAAGCTGTAATTTTTCTCACAATGGTCATCTATGCAATTGAGTTTCATTTGAGTGATGTACAAAAGCTTTAATCTATTTACCATTAGAATGATAATTGGTATGATTTACATTAGATTTTGGATATAAGGTTTAGATATGCTTGGTTAGAGGTCCGACTTGTAGAGATTGAAATGAATGAAAGAAATTTGTAATTTGTTTAAGTACATGGTAAGAAGTATGAGGCGTAGGACTGGGTGTTAAAATTTTGTATTAATCTTTATAATTTTCTTATGATTGTTGTTCATGACATTTTTAAGGAATTTGGATACTTTAACTAATGTTTACATTTTTTGTGCATCGTAAATTTGTAAAAGAATCAAAGCAATATGGAGGCACAATTAGATAAGATGAGCGAAGAGATGGCAAAGTTGAACGAGAAGGTTGACAAATGCACTCATGGTATTGAAGAGTTGACCGAGCTGGTGTGGATGTTACTACTTAATGACAATACAAACGCAGTAATCAATGCCAAATTTCCCGTTAGCAATGATAAAGATAATGATGAAGAGATGGACAACGCGGTAGATGACGTCATTATCTCTAAAGACGACGATGGAGATGATATTGTCAGTCAAAGTTATCGAAGCCAAATTAATGCCGAACTTGCACGCAAGTTGATGAAATATGATAAAAAGTTGTGGGATTTTTTAACTCAAGAAGTTATTTTAACATCTTTAGTTATCTCGCAGGGAATTGGTCGTGGACACTGAAGTTGGGGGTATATTGCAGTCTGAGATGAAATGCCTACTGCCCGGTTAATTCCTCATTGGCTCCGTGATTATTTTGTTGAATAAGCCAAAACAGTAGTCATCATATTTCTTTTTATATGTTGTCTATTTGTAGCTAACCAACTTTCTTGCTATAATATCTCTAGATTATTGATGTTTTCGCATGGGTGTTGACAAAGGATTGTAGGGAGAAAAGAACTGAACTGTACAATTGGTATCTACCAACTTCTTTCGTGGTAAAGTATCAACCATTAATTGTATAACTTAATAAATTAATAGTTACTATTGTATGCACATTAACATGTAACTAGTTTTACATGTAGTAATAATTTCTTCATGTAAAACCATTCGATCCAGCTGCATGAAGGAAGAGATATTAGGGTCCAAACAACTGGACCGGCCATTTTATTGCAAAGTGCAACAAGGTATTGATTTCTTTCTTTTTTTTGTCCCTCTTCCAATTTAAAAACATTAATGTGACATGTAAGTTTATAAATGTGGACCCTATGTTGTTTGTGATTAAAAAGTGTTATATGTTTATGATAGATGTTATTGCCTATAAATTATGCTAATAGCCACTAGTTATTATGCATAATTGACTTTATCCACGACAAGGTGAGCATTTGTGATACTTTCCCAGCAGCAAAGCGGAGAAACGAGATAAAAGAACTGGTGACCACCTTGGTAAGGGTAAAGGTATATATTTTTTACCTTTATTAATTTCCATGTTAGCATGTGTGTTTGGACCGTTTATGTGACACTGTCTAATCTTAGATTGATCGCCTCCATCAAATGTTGGTGGTTGTTGATGGGGTAACGTACCAGATGATGAAGTGTATTAAAAATTTTACCATAACATATCCCAAGTGGGTCCCCAAACAATCCAATGGTGTGGACTGTGGTTTGTACGTTTGTTTAATGATGGATAAGTTGGGCAAGGTCTGTCGGCTATCTGATGCTGAGTCGTTATTTGAGCGCTAGAGGTTGGCGTTCAAAATATGGCAACACTCATCAAACAAATTAAATTTGCCATCTATGTGATATGTGATCAAAATACACTCTGATTGGTTGTTTCTGGTTTTGCTTGATGTGGTTGTAAGTATGATACAATGATTTTTATTCATTTTGGGTATATTACCATGTTTGGCATTTAACACTTTATATTATAATCTAGATGTCATTTAGTTTGCCATGTTTAGTATTTTCATTAATGGATTTATTTAACACTTTACATTATTTTGGTTCTGTCTCTATCCCATTATTTGTTTTGTGTTATAAACATTCGATAAATTAATTTTATTTCATTATTTTCTTGATGGATGTCAATTAATCATACTTACAGGAAATAACAAAGAGATATATCTAACCATGTTCTTATTTTGTTTATATATTGTGTGTTATCATAGAGACTACATAAGAGTTAAGGTTCATTTGGCCAACTTGTAGATATTTAAAAGTTTTCTAAAAATAATTTAGTTTTGCATTAGCATTATACATCCACATTGAAGTTCTCTCACAAATGTGCAAAGGTGTTAAAATAACTAGTTGAGCCTAATTTATTGTGTGCTTGCAACTTTCTGTCTCTGTATGTGTGTGTGTTTCTCTTCGGAAACTATTGACTTATTATCATTGACTGGTATAAATAATGCGATTATAATCAGTTTTTTGCATTCAAAATTTCGAACATAGCCTTTAAACTAGGGAAATACATTCCTTTGGAGATTCAAATAAGTTTAACTAGGTTTTTTGATCTTTTGATATGTTGGAACCATCTTATTACAACTTTCTTAGCTTGAAATGTTTCTTTGAGTTAAACCAAAAAAATAAATAAAATGAGGGTGTCATACCGCACCCCCCAAAACTTAACCAAAGTTAAACTATAAAAATAAAGCTAACTAGAAGCACTAGAGGTACATACCGCACCGCCCAAAATTTTCAAAAGTTTTAACTATGATAATCCAATTACCTAGTAAAATGAGGCATCTAAAAAGAGCACATGCTCACAACTCAAAATAATGGATGAGATTGCATATGTTTCCCTAGTGTCTCCACAAATCAAACGCAGCTTGCGTTTCTCATATGATTCTGCAAGCTTGAATGCAGACATACACTTGTATTCTCTCATCATCAAACAAACGTATAAACCACAATCGTGTATACCATCTTGAATAAGTGTCCACAAAGGATGATACAACGGCATTGATGAAATTTTTTGCATTGTCCTATATGCCTTGGGTTCTTCATACTGAAATAACTCATCCAAGTATTGGATCTGCAAAAAATAAATATTAATTTGACTAATCTATCATTTGATAGTAAAGAGTCATTTCATAAATATTAATATTAATATTACCAGTTTTGACACTTGGTCGATTATTGGCTGCCTTGTACAAGGATCGGGAACAGTATCGCATATGTTCACCTCATTTTCGATAAAGTCAATTACACAAAGATACCAATGTTTGTTTTCATAATTCATTGGTAAAAAAATCTGTAAGATATCACAAGTGTTACTATTTAGTCATTAATGAAGAAAACAAAATTTAAAAAATGAGTAATGTGAGAATCTTTTGTGTACATTTTTTGGCCAATCTGCCATTCTCTGTTTGTGATAGTCAAGTAGAACATAAGTCAATCTCTACAATACTACCTCTTGACCAAAAAAAAAAATTCAAGACTACCTCGAGCTTATCAATAAACAACAAAATAGGACTGAAAAAAAATGTACTGACTAAACTACTTGTTGGCAATCATTCAATGAACCAATATACTTATGATCACCCCAAAATGAACGAATGCAGTTAGAAACTCGAATTGGCTTTCCACAAACTTCGTAAATAATCTGCCGCTGCCATAAACAATTATTATAAAACCGAATCAATATAATATTAAGCAATAATTAAAAAAAGCTATGAACTAATTTAAGGATGTGTTATCTATTTGTACACATACCGTGAAAAGAGAAGGTAGATACCATGTGGGCAATTTTGCATCTTCATGCTTACAATTTTTTCCAAGTTGAGCTACATAGCAGTCAATTATCTATGAAAATGATATTTGCATAGATAATTAAAACCATACATAATCTTGTAATATGATTATAATCCATTTTAACCAAATGAATGATTAAATTCTCATGCATGAGGATATGTTCTTGTTCGGCATTAGTTGTTATATCTCAAATCTTGTAATATAATTATAATCCATTTTAACTATGACCTCCATACAATATTAATGGTAAGAAGATTAGGTAAAATAATTTTTAAAATGAGTAACTAAATGACTATAATAAGACAAATGTAAGCCAATTTAAGAAAACTCGCCTATAATCCCTCTCCAATGAAAATAAGTAGTCAAATAGAAAGTTATCATCTTTTTCCATTTTGAGACCATCTGCATATGAAAGAGGCAAAATGTTTTGCATAGGAAATGTGGAATTCGTATCACTACTAATCTCAACCATGTTAGCATTGACACATTTTTTGTCGTAATCTTCAAATAAAATACACATTTGTGATGGATTGTCAATGTTTTCCGTCGGCTGAGAAATAAGCTTCAAAGCACTTGGCTTCTTGTTCAGTGGGGATGTGATGGATATAGAATCCTTACCCACTTTAACCTTTTTTGCTGTGACATCACCTATGACCCCATTTACACTGTCCTTATATTGAGATTTTTGGCTTTTCATGAACTCCCTCATGAGGTTTTAATCTCTGTCTTGAGATTTTCAAATTCAATTCTGGTAACGAATTCATTTGTCATTACCTACACATATCCGTTTTAATGTAATTAAAATATTTGCACATTGTCTTCATTCATTTTCAAATGGAATAAAAATTAATATAAATATTGTATCTATAAAATATTTCAAACCTTGCATTTCTTTGAACTTCTGCAAGGTGATGCAGACAAGCTTCTTTTATGAGGATTCTTTTTAGTCATTTTTTGTTCTTCTAACGCATACTTGACTTCCAGTTGGTTGGCAAGCAAAATCTGTTGAGTAATTGCTACACATAACATATATAAGATTCCTAGCCATTTGTTTTGACTAAGGACCCTTGTTTTTAATTAGCCTTACCATGCACGTTTTTCTTTTTAATACCATCAGACAAAGAACTTTGCTTTTTAATTTTGTTTATGATCATTAGACAAAACCCTTTAACCAAATTTAATACCCATGATGCATACTTTTTGTTTTTAGCAAGTAGATTACATTTTTCCTTTTCCAAAGACCTTAACATGGGGTCTTGTGCTTTCTTTTCAAATTTACCTACCATCACATCCGCTAAATGGTCATAGCTTGCGGGGAATTTTTTTTTTTTTTGTCAACGAACCGTTAGACCTTTACGTGGGGTATTAGTATTACCCAAATAGTCTTGTACTTTTTGTCTTTCCAAAGTTATCAGACCTATCACATCCGCCGAAAGCAAGCAAAAAAGCTTGAAATGTGTCGTTTTCTTCTCTGCATAGGTAACATGCAATATACATTGTGATGGATATTTGTTAGATTCATTTTAAATTTATTTATTTATTTAAAAGATGTACATTTTTTAAAATTTTCATGTCTTTTTTATTACCATCAGACAAAGATGTATGTTTTCAATTACTATTTTTTAATTGCTATTATATAGTGTACAAATTTCGTTATAGTTGTGATATTACTCACTATGTTTTCTCATTACAATCAGACAATGATGTATGTTTTTTTGAAAATGATGTAAAATTGTCTTAGGCCACCCTTTAAATTAAAAAGTAAAAATAGAAAATCTCTTCCCCTTTGTTAAATAATAGAAACCAATGCAAGAAACGAATCTTAATATTTTGTTTTTTTTTGTTCAAACGTAAAATTAATTTAACTTACACAAATGGTCCAAATTATTAGGGAACCGTGGGGTATTAGGTATGTAAGAATATATAACAAATTTCTCAGAAACGTCTTAACAACAATCAAGTAGAAAGACAACACTACTTGTTATAACAATTCAATATAACATTTACAAGATAATTGTCCCACCATGCGCTATCAAGATTAGAGCTTCTATGGCTTCTGCACTTACAAGAAGAATACAAGAAAGAAAGACTAACTTAGGATTGTGTTTGGAGTTGTGTTGTGGATGAATTTGATGAACTAATGCATGACTATTTATAGAATTCAGCTAGCCCGCCATAGGAGACTTTCCTATCAAACATTTCCGCCACTCCCCAACCCGACCTATAGAGGTTAAACTAGGGTATGAACTAATTCATCATTGTTATTTTACAACTTTAACTGTTTGACTATGATTAATACTTATTTGTTAGTCTAGAACTTCAAAAGTTTTTTGAAAAACCGGTAGCATAATAGCTGTATTGAGGACCTTTGGTTTGACCTATTTTCTAGAACACCTTAAAATTTTGAATCTTTAATTTGCTTACATCTAAAGCTTTCGTTTTATCATCAGTTGATAGGCCTGCTAGTTTATCTTGGAGGTTCCATTTGGATTAGTAAGCCTATCATGATAACTACACCTCATTTATTTGTCAAATTCTTATTTAAGCAAGTATCTAATATCATTTAGTTTTCAAATGAGTACCTTAAAGAGTATAGGTAGGGCTAATCTTAATTGATTCTTCATCTATTGGTTTAAACACCTAATGATAACTAATATCCATAATGATGAAAGCAAACGACCGAAATAAAAGAGTTCGTCTGGTTTATAGTTAGTACAAACCAAAATTAGACCACAAATTACAACAGGGGTCATTTACAACAATAACATAAACAGTCTTCAATTTAAACACAATATCCCTAATAACATCCATGTTCATGAAAAACACGTAATGCACATAGTCACTCCAAAGGTACATCAACTAGCACATTATCTTCGGGCACCTGTTCCAATTTTGCTTCACCTATAATGACATAAAGAGGGTGAGTCCTTATGAACTCAACGAGGGAAAAACAAGTGACGAGGCTTTTGAAATTCTTTTCCGGTTAACTTGTGAGAACCCCTTTTGAAACATGTCATGTAATACAAATAAGAATGTAAGCATAATATAACAATTAGATTGAACAATAGATACATTTACCAATCATTTCAAAGATACGGTGAGCTTTCGCTCTCAAGATCATTTCCAATAACCATTGTTGTAGCCGGCGTCAATCATCCTCTTATCACTCCCCATAGGTGTACTCCGAATTGTACACCAAACCTACGACCCAACTCTCCGAGGGTAACAAAGTTCCAAGCGAGAGAAAGAATTGGACCATGGTAGTCACGGGAGCACCGGCAAGCCCGATGCTGCCAGGCATTCGTGAATCGCTACCATGCCAAAAGAAAGGTTGCAACCTTGTATACAATACACATTTATGGCAATTAACAATTCACATTAGGAGGTCAACAAAGTAGGTTACCTCCAGATACACGTATGATCACATATTGACACGTAAACATACGAGGCATGCTTTGACATGTAAAACCATTTTGTATAACACTTAGAAACGTATAAACATTTAACGGGAAACCAAGTAACACCATGCAAAACATGTTATATAACTCATTTTAATCCACATAACAAGTGTTAAGGACATACGGACATGTTATGACACTTTACACGTGGTCGGATGCATGGATAGTTAACTTATCAATATGTAATTATCGAGGATCATGCTTATGGCTACGCAAACATTTCCAGGCAGTCCATTAACTTCAAATAATTTCCATTATAAAAATTCCTAGGTACACGATGCAAGGCCTAAAGGACCTAGTTAGTGATTAGGGTTTTACACTCGTGCTTGGGTATACTATTAACTAACTACAAGCTACTAAAAACACTCGAATCAACATCACGCATACTTAATAATTTAAGGGCAGCCTACTACACATCTTAAATCCAACATAAATCCACCAATCAAGCCATGTAAATTCATCAATCAACATCACTTAAGTGAATAATCAACAAGGGCTTTATATACTTCTCTAACTACAAGATTAATCAACATATAACCTCAATATCATCTCAAATCATACATATCTATATCATAACAAATCTGGACAGCCTGCTATATCCTTAGAAATCATCAAACAAACCAATCTAAAACATGAAATAGGCAACTACAAGGCATACAAGTTCTGTAGGGCTTCATATTCAAATTCCTATGCTAGATCTACTAACATTTAATCATAGGATCTACTTAAACATACAAAATCATCCACTTAACTTTCTGTCTAGCTCATAACACTATCATAGAGTTTAGACTCATGCAATATAAACACATAATATGCTCTGAAGCAAAGTTGCTAACAATCACCAATCATGGATCTTCATGAAATGACCTGACTTTCATTATTCATTTATCCTAGTAAATGATCTTAGAATTTAGTGAATCATATATCGAATCGAAGATCTATGAATTCTTTAACTCTGGCCGCAAACCACGTTCAATTTTGATTTAAGATCTAAAAGTTATGACTATTTCTGTAAGATTGCAGAAAACTGTCCAGCACCAGTGCCTATCCTGGAGAACCTACGATTTTTGCCCATTTTGGAGGTCTTAAAGTCAAAATTAGCCTAAGCTTGTCTCTGCAAGATTTGTTCAAAACTAAAAGATCTAGTGACCCTCAAAGTTTCAGCAAATCTCGAGATCGTTTGCTACCTTAAAAGTGCTCCAAACAGAAAGGTCAGTAGGCTACCCGGGATTTTCTAGAAATGTTTAAATTTAACTTCTTGGCTTCTAAGCATGCAAAACTAAGTAACCACATATACATACATGCTCATGAACTTCAAAAAATATTAGAAATCAGTTTAAACCCTCACTTTAATGGAGATTTACAGAGGAATATCACAGATCTACTAAAGCTTGTGCTAAAATCCTCAAGATCTTGCCTTGACCAAGGTTTCTTCTTGATTTCCTTACATGTTTAGTCTGGTTAGCCAACATATGGTATGCGAGAGTGTTCATACACATGAGAAGAGAGATGGAACTCAAATCTTACCTAATGTTGTGAATAAGAGGATATAAGGGTCTTTGCTTGAAGTTTTGAAGCTCCTACCTTGATGCTCTTGCTTGGTTGAAGGTATGCAGAGACTTGGGAGTGCTTTTCTTGCAAAGTTTAGAGGTGAGGAGTGGGAATGATGATAGGGCTGAAACTGAGAGGAAATGCGGGAGAATATAAAGTGTTTTGTTGTGAAATGAAGTCTTTGTGTATGCTTTGTTGTCTTGGTCGAGATTTGCTAGATGTTAGGCCAAAGTTTCTGATTTTTTTTGCGCAGTATAATGCTAGGAATAATGAAAAGTAAAGCTTGCTCAAAAGATGGCTTAAATCAAGGAAAAAGTAAGCCTTTTGTCTAGCATGTTTGTATAAAGAATTGAAGTTTAAATCTTGTCCATATGGCCATTAAAGTGGCCGGCCCTCCTTGTCTGCCTTGACTGATTTTTTAGCTCTATTTTAAGCTAAGTTAATTATAGTTGAAGAGTATATTGTATAATAGTTGATGTTGTAAGAGAATATTGGGTATAGGGATTCTAGGTAGAATAAAGTATAAGAATGTTTTGAAGATGAATTTGAATTATAAATAGAATAATAGATAGTAAAAAATGTAGGAATAATTTAATGTTATTTTATTGTTAGCGGAGTTTGTAGGATTTGAATTAGGAATATAATAATGGTTAGTGGAAGATGTAGGGTTAGTTTAATATTATTTTAATATTTAAAACTTTGTGTAGAAATCTTTCTAGATTAGTGTACAGGCACGCATTCCTAGGTTTAGGGCACATACTACGAGGCATGCACATAAATCAATATAAGGCACGAATCCCTAGGTAATACACACAATTCAAGGCTAATATACGTATTCCTAGGTTAAGGCACGTATTACGAGGTAATACACGTACTTCAAGATAAATACACGTAATTCAAGGTAATGCATGTAAATCAAAGTGATGCATGTAAATCAAAGTAAGGCACTTAAACCTAGGTCAAGACACGCAGTTCAAGGTTAGTGCACAAATATCGAGGTATCGCACGTAAATCGAGGTAAGTGCTTGTTGGTTGAGGAAATGCACATATTCAGGATTAAGGTACGTATCTCAAGGTAAGTACATATGAGATAATATATGAGACACTAATCGAGATTAGGGCACACTAATCGAGGTAAAACAAGCTATTTGGGGTCGGGCCTCACAATTTCCATCTTGGTTGGCTTTACCAACCATGTTCAAAGTATTGACCACCCATATTTATCACATGGGTGGCTAGCATCCAAGTCAACTTCTAGGAAGCTTCCTTTGGTCAAATTTGCTGACTTTAGCATTGCATCATCCCGACGTTATCTTAGATAACTCCAAATTCCCAAACTTCTTTCTTGTAGCCATCGCGGTCTCTTTTGATCTCATCGACATATAAGTTGGAATCGTTAATTTATGCTACCATATAATTAACGATACTTATTATGAGCTGGGCATTGACATATACCAACACCCCTCCCCCCTCTTCAATGTTCATCTCATGTTGACTAAGCTATTAGGCCAACACCCAATGTTTGAAGATGCTTGCTCAACTGGACGCTCCCTAACGCTTTGGTGAAGATATCTGCACAATTATCTTTTGTAGGCAGTACTCCATAGATTTCACCTTCCTCGAACAATTCCCCCACATAGTAATACTGAATCTCTATGTGTTTTGTTCTAGCATGAAATACTGGATTTTTTGATATGGCTATACAACTCTGACTTAGAGGTGGCATTTGGGTCGGGCCGACACAAGCCCAGTTCAGCCCAACAAACTAAAATTCGAGCCCAGCCCAACTCGTTTGAAAATGGGTTCGACTCGGCCTAGCCCGCCATATATAGGTGGGCCGAGTTGGGTCATATATTTTTTGACTCAGCACATTTGTGCCTAAGCATATTTGTGTTCAGCCCAGCTCAGCCCAGCCCAGCTCGAACGCAACATAGGCCTAGCTCAGCCCATAAGCTCAACCTAACCCAGCTTGAACCCAACACAGACCCAGAATGAGCCCAGCTCAGGCATAATTCGAGCCCAAATAAAACCCATCATGAGTCCAACTCAGGCCCAGCACAATATAAGCACAATTGGAGCCCATTTATTACACAAATTGAATATTATGCATTATGACTAATAACTTTTTTTTAGATAAGTTAAAAAAAATATAATAATAACAAATAGAAAATTTATTTTTTAAGATGATACAAAATAACTTGTTATCAAATCTTTTTTATGATATTGTAAATTACAAGTTGCAACTTTAATTCAAAAAATATATGTATATAAAGTCAGTATTAAAAAAAGTGACAAAGTCTACACTTTTTTCACTTTTTAGGAGCTTAGCTAGACTAAAAAAATATATATACATACATATATATATATATATATATATATATATATATATATATATATATATATATATATATATATATATATATATATATAGTATGCATACATATACTGACATTATGCACAATAGCTCACTATACAGATTGCTGAGTGTTGACTAACAAAAACAAAAAAACAAAAAGCAACAAACATGTTGCCAGTAGCCAACCGAATGTTTAGTCATTTAATAAACAAAGTAGTCGTTGGCAACGGATATGTTGCCAAAGTTACCAACGGCTACTTGGCCTTTTTTTAAAAAAATTTGAATCCTTTAAATTTTTTATTTACATTTTAGTCCTTTAATAATTTCTATAAATACCCTAATTATTTTTCATTCTTCTCACACCGTATCAATCTTCTTTCTCTCAATTGTTCAAAGCTTCAAGCCTGATTCAACATTCAAGTGGTCAATTTATTTTCAAGAAGAGGAATTTCACTTTTCTTCAATTGAACTTTATTGAGGTATTCTTTTAATTATAATAGTAGTTTTATTGTAATATTTATTTTGATTATGGATCCTTATTCTCAAAGTAGCACTCCATGTATTGAATTGGAAAATATAAATATAGCACAATCACAATCAGTATCACAATCATTTATTGACTCTAATTCGCCTATTATCCCCAACACTAATCCTAAAGGTGGTAGAGGTACAAGTTCAGATGTTTGGAAATATTATACTCAAGATAAGGAAAAACAAATTGCTACTTGTAATATTTGCAAAAAAAATATTTTCTTTTAAAAAAAAATTTGGAACAGGTACTTTAAAAAGGCATTAAGAGTGTATACATCCTTATTTATTTAATGATGGAATTCAAACTCAATTAGATATTTCTTTATCCAGTTGTGTGACTACTTTTCATTTTTCACATGAAGTAAATAGGAGAGATTTAGCAAAATTTGTTCTTATATTTGAAAAACCATTTAATTTTGGTGAAGATCCTGCTTTTGAAGCTTATGTAAAAAAAGCTTAACAACCTGCTTTTGTAAAAATTCCAAGAAATACTTTGAAAAAATATATTTTTTCAATTATTAATAAAGGAAAAGAATTTTTGCAAGCAACATTTTCCTCTCTTTCAACTCAAATTTGTTTGACATGTGATTGTTAGAGTAGTAGAACTGATCTTCCTTTTATGTGTATAACTGCTCATTGGATTGACCCTTATTGGAATTTATAAAAAATAATACTTTATTTCCGTGTCTTCCTATATCCACATAATTATACCAACATTTATACTTCTATGTTAACGGTTTTAGATGAATAGAATATTTCTGACAAAATACTTTCTATCTCTTTTGACAATGCTACCAACAATACTTCTTCTATACGTTTACTTCAAAATTTATGTAAACCGATTTTAAGTGGAAATTTTTTTCATATTCGTTGTTGTTGTCATATTTTGAATTTATGTGTTCAAGCTGGTTTAGATAATCTTCGCCCTCAATTTCAAAAAATTAGAAGTGGGGTACGATTTTTTAGATCTAATCCATCAAAAAATTAAGAATTTTATGATTTATGTCAACAATACAAACTAAAATCAAAGAATATCTAAGGTGACATGGAAGTTAAATGGAATTCTACATATAAAATGTTAAATGGCCTTATTCCTTATAAAGATATTTTTTCACAAATTTATAACAATTCACTTGGACATGATCAGTCTGATAAATGGATAGAAGATATAAATTGGAAAAACATTAAATTATTTTGTGATTTTTTAAGTGTTTTTCATGACATGACCAAATTACTTTCTGGATCATATTATCCTACTTCAAATATGATACTTTATGCATTGTGAAAAATATCTGATGTTTTATTAGAACATGAAGATAATTTTCTACTTCAACATATAATTTATGACATGAAAGAAAAACTTTTAAAATATTTTAAAAATGTACCTATAGTTTATTATCTTGTTGCAATTATGGATCCTAGATGAAAAAAACCTGTTGTTCAAAGTATTTTACAACAATAGCATTCAAATATGCGAAATAATAAAATAGATGACACTCAAACATGGAAAGGAATTTGATCAACTTTGACATTATTATTCGATATGTATGTAGCGCAATATTCTAATGAGACTTCCTCTTCATCTTGGTCTTTAACTAGTACTAGTAGTAAAAAGTCTGATACAAACTTTCTTCAACTTTTCAAAAAAAAAGAAACCTGGCTCTTCATCGTCACAAATTAATGAATTAGATTTTTATTTGGCAACGATGTCTCCATCTGATGACTTTGATCTTGATTTTGATGTATTGGCCTAGTGGAAAGCATAGTCTAGTCAGTATCCTGTACTTTCTATCATAGCCCGTGATCTACTAATAATTCTGGTGTCTACTGCAGCATTCGAAAGTGCTTTTAGTCTTGGCCGCAGGATATTGAGTGAGTTGAGAAGTAGCTTAGCACCGAACTCACTACAAACATTGGCATGCGACAAAGATTGGGTTTCTGCAGAAAACAGGACGCAACATCTTATTGAACTTGATATTGACATTCAACAAAAAAGACAAGTTTTAACAGAAAATTCAACTAATGCTCCAGTCGAATGATCGATGTTGACAGATAAAAATGGAAGATCGAAGTTATTGAAGATTTTTTTTTTTTTAGAAGAATAATTTTTTTTATGTGTATTTTGTCTTTAACTCAATTGTAAGTTACGATTATCAAGTTAGTGAATAAAAATTTAAGGTATAATTTAAATTTTTTTCAACTCTATGTAATTTATGTTGTAATTATTTAATTAAGTGAATAAAATTTGAAGTATTATTCAGAAATTTATTTTATTTTTCTCTTTTTATTTAATAATATACATTTATTTTGAATAAGATAATTTATATATTGATTAATTTATACTCAAATAAATTTGCATTAACCCAATTTTTATTAATTCATTTTTTTATCTTTTTAAATTTTAAAAAATTAATAAAAATAAATATACAAAAAAATACAACTTATCAAAAATATTAAATAACTTCAAAAATAATAATAACATAAAAAAATAAAAAAAAATCACATCCCACTCCAAGTGGGACGTGATGTCAAAATGTACGTCCCTTTGTTGTAACAACAGAGGGACGTGCATTTTTTTAAAAAAAAAGTGGATATCAAGTCTTACTTGACATCCATGACAGTATGACACAGAGGTACTTTGACAAAAAGTACCTCTGTTTTACAGAATTACAGGGACATATTATATATAACGTGTCCCTTACGTTATATATTGTAAAATTTATTTTTATATTATTTTATTTTTTATAATTATAATTTGTACATGTAGTTTTTCTTATAAATAAATATTGTATTTCACTTCATTTTATTACAAAATTATTTATTTTACCCCAAGAGAATACACATTATTTATGGCTATCAATATTTGGAATCATTTTGTTTACTTTGAAGAACATAGGTATGTAATTTGCCACTGTTGTGAACGTAAATATATATTTCGTTGCCAATTTAGAACTGAAACGCTTGTAAGACATCTTGTATCTCAATACTCAAATGTTCCAAACTATTTCAATCATCAACTACCGCCGCCACCACCACCACCACCACCACCACCAGCAGGCCCAGCACCCGCAAAAGGAGCATAATAAAATGGAGAACTTCTCCACCAACTTTCTTCAAGCATTTATGTAATATTTTTTTTATGTTTATTAGTAACATATCTGTGTCTCCTAAACTTATGGTTTGATAAGTAATATTTTAATATTTTATCATTTATATTAATATTTTCAATCAACTTATGTCTTGTTAATCGCCAAATTAAATTTTTTGTAAAAAAAGTTAAGCTTAAGTTTTTTTTTGTTACTAATCCAACTATCAAAATTCAGAAAATAATAATTAATAATTAATAAATAAAAAATGGGCTGGCCCAGCCCAGCCCAGCCCAGCCCAACTCGTGACTCATAGTAGCAGACTTGTGGGCCGAATTGGGTCCTATATTTCAAGAATTGAGTCCAGCCCAGCTTAGCCCACTAAATATATGTACCGAGCCGGACTTATTTTTCTTAACCCACGTCTCGGCCGGGCCGTGCCAGGCTGGCCCATTTGCCAACTCTACTCTAACTGTCACATTTCAGTATTGTTGTTTCCTCTATTGGAATGTCAATATCAGTCATGATGAGTCGTAGCCAAACAGCTTCACAGGATGCTACATAAGCAACCTTATATTCTGCCTCCGTTGATAAAAGTGCAACGGTAGATTGCTTCTTACTAGCCCATAAGATGATTCCTCCACCAAATATGAATACGTAACTTGTAATAGATTTTCTTGAGTCAATATCACCAGCCCAGTCTGAGTCACAGTACCCAGATAAAGTATCTCCAGACTTGTATGATATGTTATACTCCAACGTGCCTTTGAGATATTTGAGGATTCGCATCCCTGCTTGCCAGTTACTTTGTTTCGGTTTATTTGAAAACCAACTAAGAACTCGCACAGTATAACTAATATCAAGTCTTGTGTTACAAAGGAAGATTAAACTTCCCACCAACCTTATGTAGAGCTTGTTATCAACTTGTTCTGAAGGATCATTAACTGATAGCTTTGTATTCACTTCCATCGAGGTGACAACTGGCTTACACTCGGACATACCAAATACAGCCAAGAGCTCATGAACATATCATTGCTGCGAGATGAAGATGGTTTAAGGTTTTTGCCATACCTCTATTCCCAAGCAATAATGAAGAAGACCAAGATTTGTCATTTCAAATTCTTGGCTCAACCATTCTTACACCTTTCAAATATTATCTTCATGGTCACCAGTGATTACAAGATCATTCACATAAAGGACTGCAATTACCTTCTTTCCTTGTTCACTTAGAACATACAAGTTGGCCTCTGATTTGCTTCTACAGAAACCATGCTGCAAGAAGAAAGAGTCTATACGTTTGTACGAAGCTCGTGGTGCTTGCTTTTACCCATATAAAGCCTTCTTCAATTTGCAGACTTTTTCTTCTTCACCTGGTATTTGAAAGCCAGAGGGTTATGCAACGTAGACTTCTTCTTCAAGTTGCCCATTAAGGAAAGCTGATTTGACATCCATTTGATGTACAATCCATTCATAATGCGCGGCAGCTGCAACAACTAACCTGATTGTTGTCATTTTTACTATTGAAGCAAAGGTTTCATATACATCGAAACCTTCGACTTGCGAAAATCCTTGTGCTACAAGGAGTGCCTTGTATTTTTCAAGACTTCCATTTGCCTTATGCTTCACTTTCCAAATCCATTTGGTGCCGATGATTTTTCTATTTGGTGGATTTTTAACGATCTCCCAAGTATCATTTTTCATGATACTATTATACTTGGCTTGTATAGCAGCTCTTTAATTTGGATCTGACATGACTTATTCCTCAATTACGGGTTCTTTTACTGTCTTGATGATTTAGATCATCAAAGCCATGTTTACTAATTGTTGTCCTGATCGATTTTGCTCCTCTATTCTATTTGACCTTCTTAGTCCATCAGGATGTGGACTATCATCAGTAACTCCTGGATTTCTTCCATCAAAGAGCTGTTGGAACCACTTCGGTTGTGGCTTCCTTGTGGATACAACATTTTGGTCTTCAGTCTCTTCATCATTAGGGACTTCTTCATTGTTCAACGATCATTGTTCAGGCACTTGGTGGATTACTTCATTGGTTGATGACGAAATGGCAGAACCGCTATCCTCCATTGAGTGTGGTTGCTCATTAAACTCAACATCTCGACTTATGATCACCTTTTTGGCCTCTACATCATAGAGTTTGTATGCTTTAGACTCTCCACTATATCCCAAGAAAATGCCCTTCTTGCTCTTGTCATCCAATTTCTTTCTATTTTCATTTGGGACGTGTGTAAAACACTCGCACCCAAATTTTCTTAAATGAGACACAGAAGGTTTCGTACCATAATAAGCCTCATTAGGAGTCTTATCGTTGAGTGCCCTAGTTGAGCACCAATTGAGGATGTATACCGCTGTGTTGACTGCTTCAGCCCAAAATGTGTCAGGTAGGCCAGCACCTTTCAACATGCATCGAGTCATTTCTACAATTGTTCGATTTCTTCGTTCCACATCTCCATTTTGTTGTAGTGTGTATGGAGCAGTCAATTAACGCTTAATCCCAAGCTTGTTGCAATAGTTGGTAAACTCTGTAGAACATAATTCCCCTCCACGATCGGTACGAAGTTTCTTCAACTGAGTTATGTTCTTATTTGTCATAAGTTTGTGTCATACTTTAAACTTTTCAAGAGCATCAGCCTTGTCCCGAATGAAGTATACCCACATCTTCCTACTATAATCGTCGACTAACAGCATAAAGTAAGAAGATCCTCATAACGCCGTGGTAGTCATTTTTCCGCAGAGGTCAGCATGTACCAACTCTAGAGGAGTCTTTGATCAGTTATGACTCTCTTTGAGAAATGATTGTCTATGTTGCTTACCCACCATACAAGCTTCACATGGTCTTTCAACTTCTTCAATTGAAGGCAAGTCGGCCACCATCTTCTTCTTTTGTATTTTATTTAACACAGGATAGGAAATGTGCTCGAACCTTTCATGCCAAAGTTGACTTGTTTTGGCATCCACGACGGCAGAAAGGGCCACCATCTTCTTCTTTTGTATTTTATTTAACACAAGATAGGAAATGTGCCCGAACCTTTCATGCCAAAGTTGACTTGTTTTGGCATCCACGACTGCAGAAAGATAGCTGATTTTTTTAAAGGTTATTTTTGCGAATACCTTTACTTACTATATTTTGATCCTTGTCAAGAATCAAAGCTTCAATCTTCTTGAACTGCACTTATAGATCATTATCTATAATAATAGCTACAGATAGCAAATTTATGGTAGTCTGGGATACAAAGAGTACATTGGACAGCTTCTTGCTTCCTCCATCTTTAGACACGAGTGAGATGGTTCCAGTGCCCTCAACGGGACACCTAGCATTATTCCCGACGACAACATTCATTTGTTCTTGTAGAGCTTTTATGGAGTCATATAACTCCTTCTTACTGGTCATGTGTCAAGAAGTTCCACTATCTAACACTCATGCACTTGTTTGATATACCTGTGTGCTAGTACTCGTCTACTCCGTTACAGTTGTCACAGTAACCAAATGCACTTCCGTTTCCGCCTTATTGGCAGACTTTTTATTTCTCCAATTTGGCTTTAGAGTTCCATTCTTCTCGTCATGGATTCGTTTTCTGCAATCTTTGACAGCATGGCCTTTCTTATTGCAGTAGTAGCACGATCCAGAGAATGTCTTCTTTTTTGCTTTCTTCTTTTCTTCTTGGTTACTCCTCGCCTTGGTTGTGAAGGTAGAGCCAAGTTGATTTTCTTTGCTTTTTAGCCTCATCTTTTCCTCCATCAACATGGCAGTGAATTCTTCAAACGTCAAATGAGGAATGCGAACTTGTGTATTGAGTACTGTCACAAGGCCGTCAAATTTTGGAGGCAACACTCTAATACACCTTCGAGCTAATTCCTCGGTTGATTTGGCAATACCAACTGCAGCCATTTGATCACATAGGTTTTTCATCCTACTAATAAATGACTCAACTGCTTCATCTTCACTTAATCTCTCAGCAGCTAACTGGTTCTCCAAGTTTTGAATGTGAGTCTAGTTCCTTGTTTCATATTGATTTTTTAGTATGTTCCAAGCTTCAGATGCCTTGGTTGTGTGTTGAATAAGAGTGAGGACGGAATCATGAACACTTGTGACAATTGCACAAAGTGCATCAGAATTTCGCCTCATCCATTCTTTGACAAGCTGAGGATCTAGAGGAGAGGTCTTTTTTGTATCATCTTCAACAAGGACTGCAACTGGTTCTGCTTCTGTGCCTAACACTGTATCAAGGAGTTCGTAGGAGTCCATAATTGTAGTGATTTTGAACTTCTACAAAAGATAGTTCGTGTCATCAAGCTTTCCTTCTATGAAGGTAGAAGGACGGATAAGAATTGTCGGTATTAAATCGGAACTAGAACTGATAGAAGAAGAACTAACACGTTGAGTAGTCATAGTTGTTGAGCTTTACTAGACAAGATTGTTGTTAAGAGCCCCTTAAGCTCTGATATCATGTAAGAATATAACAAATTTCTCAGAAACGTCTTAACAACAATCAAGTAGAAAGACAACACTACTTGTTATAACAATTCAATATAACATTTACAAGATAATTGTCCCACCATGCGCTATCAAGATTAGAGCTTCTATGGCTTCTGCACTTACAAGAAGAATACAAGAAAGAAAGACTAACTTAGGATTGTGTTTGGAGTTGTGTTGTGGATGAATTTGATGAACTAATGCATGACTATTTATAGAATTCAGCTAGCGCGCCATAGGAGACTATAGAATTCAGCTAGCCCGCCATAGGAGACTTTTATATCCAACATTTTCATCTTGGTTGGCTTTACCAACCATGTTCAAAGTATTGACCACCCATATTTATCCAATGGGTGGCTAGCATCCAAGTCAACTTTTAGGAAGCTTCATTTGGTCAAATTTGTTGACTTTAGCATTACATCATCCTGACGTTATCTTAGATAACTCCTTTCTTGTAGCCATCGCGGTCTCTTTTGACCTCACCGACGTATAAGTCGTAATCGTTAATTTATGCTACCATATAATTAACGATACTTATTATGAGGTAAGCATTGACATAGACCAACAAGGTATACCTCCTTTTAAATTTATTCATTTTTTAAGAAATTTGTTTGGAACCGTTAATAGATTCCTATTACACCCAAAAAAATTAATAACGTCCAAAAAATTTCCCGGTAGGAAAAAAAATCTATTAAACATTAATTACAAAAAGAATGTGTATTGTGCCATTTTAAGCATAATATTTCATCTAAGGAACCTAATAAGAGACGTTCATACGCAAGTAGTGCACAAAAACTCTTATTATTTATGAAGTTCAAAAAATGGTTGGATTCATTTGATCTTAGTCCATGAAATTCTTGTTAGTCAAGTTAAAAAAAAAGAGTTGGATTTATTTGAATTTATTTTATGTAGTTTTACATTTATAAGTCAATGACATCTCTAACTCTCAGTGGTGGAACTAGGCCATTTAGAGGGGTCTGTGACCCCTCCAACATTTACGTTAAAAAAAAAAATGTTTGCTGCTTGTGCATTTATAATGTTGGACGTAAAAGATTTATTTTTTGTATTTTGTGCGTTCAATCAAAATTTCGAGTCAGGATTGTCTTCGTATAGAATGTTGGTCGTATTATGAAATTACTAATATACCTCATGCTTGTGCGTTTATGAATATTGTTGATGTGGGGACATTGGCATGATATGATTGGACTATGGGGATATTAGGAGGTGGCAGCTGCTCCTTAGGTAGCTTTTGTCTTATCACCATTACAAGTACACTATTTTTTTGCTCTTTCCAATGTTATCAGACCCTTTTCATGGGGTCTTGTACTTTTGTTTCAACATTACACGGTACCATCACATCTGCCGAAAGCATAGCTAACGTGCTATATACGTTGTGATAGGTATTTTTTTATATTATAAATTTATTCAGAAACGTTAATATATTCCTATTAGACCCAAAAAAAAAAGTCCAATAATTGAGCGGTAGGAAAAAAATCTATTAGACATCCAGACCAAAAAATTATTGTGCGGTCGCCACATTTGTTAAATACTTATCAAATTTTAAATTTTACTCATTTCATATCTTATTTTAAGTCGTGACCATTTAATTTATAAGCGTAAAAAAATGTTTGTATGGAAGGAGTTTTTTTTTTGTCCATTATGATTTTCTTATTCACATGTGATATTATGTTAAAAATAAATAAATAATCTATAATAACAGAAAACCAACGGGAATATTTATTAAATTAGTGAGTAATATTACAACAACTATACTCACTTGGAGATACAACAAATATCGACACTAAGAAAATGCAAAAAGTAACACATACACCAAGAAGAAAAATGTTCACATTGGAACCGTTAACAAATTCCTTCATCTTCTTTTCTTTTATCATAAATGTTACCTCTTTTGTAATATCATCGTCATCGTCGTCATCTAATCTTTTGCAGACATCGAGTTCGGTGTGGAACCAAAATGCTTAAATAAGTTCGCACCATTTGAAAAAATTACATCTATTACACATATAGAATAAGAGCCCTATGTTGGCCTTCTTAATATCGGTCACAACTAGAATTTCTGCATTGCGATTGCACCGACACTTGGTGTTGTCATATCTCAAGTTAAGTGCTGGATCTCTGTACTTTTGTCGTCGACTAGTCGATGTAGACATTTTGATATTTGCTACAAAATATAAAAATTTAGTGGACTAGAAAAAAATGAAAGTGACAAGGAAGAAAAAATGGTAGAAAAAAAAAGTTATTCGGACAGCAAAAAAAAATATAAGTAGTACACAACTTAATTTGCAAACCTGTGTAAATATAGGATAATGAAAAGAAGTCAATTTTCCAATGTAAAGCCAAAGAATGTAAAGTAGCCTGAGAGAGATAAATATATGGCAATGACAATGTCAATGTAAATGTAATGGCAAAGCAAAGCCACCTTTATATATGCGTTGTTTGTAGTGTTTATTTTGGGTGAAATTTAGGGTATTTTGGTAAATTTAACATAATAATTACGCATTGTACATATTTTGATTAAACATAATAATTAGTTTACGACTAAAAACAAATGTGCATAATTACACTGTCATTCCCAAAAAAAGACATAAAAGTCAAACATTAAAAAACTACATTACAATCTCCTCAATTAGTAGGATTGATAATTGGATTGATGGAACGAGGAGCTCGATCCGACATTGTCATTTTGGGAACCGAATAGCAGTTGGCTAAGAGAACTATAATGATCTCCATAATAATGTGGCATACTTGATTGTGTAGACATGTTGTTGAAGTCACGATGTGGTTCATCATTGTCATCCAATCCATTATCACGCCGTACCTTTGGATAATTATTTGCTTGATAACCGATACATCTGCAAAATATTGCATATAACATATAAAATATCGAGTTTGACAACGCTAACTATAATTAAAAAAATAAAAATAAAATAACCTGCATCGACTACATCGCCTAGGTTGTCTGTTGCTATCTTGACCCTTTCCCCTCAACCCTTTCGGCTTAGCTTTTTTAGGATCCAAAGCATCAAAATCCATTGGTTGGGAGGGTCCAGCATCATCACCTTGTACTTCTATCATCCCAACTCCTTGGCACGAGCCGTTAGAATCGTGATGCCTTCAACTGCTTCCTTAAAGCCCCGACTCGTCCTTTTGTCATAAAACCTTAGTTCATTGCACTTTGACATTATGAAGCCATTTCGGGCCATCTCAATTTCCTCTGTTGTGGCACCTAACAGATTCTTACCACGGAACTCCTTGCTGATGTCAACTTTCCATCATTGGGTAATGCATGTTGGTGGAATCTCCTTAAGTCCTTCGCACTTAAGCATATATATAATGTGCTTACACGACAAATCGGTCGACTCAAACCTTTTACATTTACAATTTATCTGCAATGACACCCTATTGAATAAAACATGACGTACTAACCCTTCATTATTGTAATCAGCAATAATATAAGTGTGAGAATTAGCACTGTGAAGATAACTCTATTGTGTCAAAGCATCGATTGCAACTCAATGTGTTTTTTTATCTTCATGAACACTGCTTGTGTATACACATTAGATGCATGCCGCTCGATTTTTACCAGTAGAGTGGTCAGGACTGGCTTCGTATAGTTTGTCCTCACTTCTTCCTCAATGACATTAATTTGCATGCACTTCAGTGCTCAATAGTAGTCCCTTACGAAGTCTACTAGCTTTCGGTCAATTCCAAGGAAACTATTCATAAATGCATTCATACTCTCACATCGCTGAGTACTTTTCACTCCGGTAAAGAAATGTTCGCACAGATATGCCTTTGCCCAAAGTTTTCTCTTCTCGTATACATCCATGATCCACTTGTGGGTCTCAAAACCTTTCTGAACAACCATATCCCTCCACACATTCTTAAACTCGTCAATCGAATATTTCAATGACATGTAAAATTTGAATGTCATATTGAACTTTGGTATCTTCACATTTGTACTTGCATTTTTCTAAAGATGCCACCTGTATAGACTGTGGGTTGCTTTAGGGAACACTGTCATGATTATCGCTTGCATTGACTTATCTCTATCCGTGACCACTGATATTAGACTCTTACCTCCCATTGCATTCAAAAATATGTTGAGCACCCAGATGTATGATTCGGTGGTCTCATTTTCTAATAAAGTAGCTCCGAAAAGACGTGTTTTGGTGGTTGTTCGCCCCAGCTAGGCAGATCAAAGGAAGTTTATAGGCATTTGTCTTGTAAGTAGCATCGAAAATTAGTACATCGCCAAATACTTCAAATTCATCCCTTGATCTCCCATCTATCCAAAATAACTTGTCTAGTTGGTTCTTATCATCTACTGTGTATTAGAAAAAAAATCTCAGATCGTTATCCAACTTCCCATTAAGATAACCTAAAGCAGCTTTGACATCTCCATCAACGACTTCCTCAGATCGGTCGCCATCCATTTTATTGTAAAAATATTTTATTGTGAACCCAACGTCCTGATAACCTCCGGCCACACAGTTAAAAAAATTCATGACTCTATTTTTTTACACCGGATCGATTCAAAGCGTGTGTCCATCATCAACATGTTTGTGTGAGCGGAGGAATGACACGCCGTACGTGGGTACTAGCTCGTGATTATGTTCTTCAATGAATATGGTAACAACATATTGCATAGTTAATTTGTTGATCCTAATACGAAATTTTTCATTACAACCACATCTTGTTAACGCACGATGTTCTCGCTATTTGTTCGGCATATCCAAGTAATCCTTACTCCGAGCACCCATGCAATGACAAATATATTGATGATTCAACACTTCACTAGTTAATTTATCTATATGAATCGTACCTTTCCTAACACTAAATCCACGAGCATGCGCATAATTGTTATAGAAGTTGAATCCATCGTCTTCCGATGAAAATGTCATTTCACATATTTTTTCTTTACTTAGATGTTGCATGTTTGACGAATGGTCAACATCATTAGGAGAAATTAGGCTCTCATCCATCTTTATAAAACTTCCAACTACAATATAAAATATTATTGTTACATTATACGATACACAACAAATTTTGAAATGCTAAGCGTTGTATGTCTAATAAAATTACGATGGACTATGACTTTAAATTAAAATTTTATTTTTTTAACATTAAAGTGAATAATAAATTAATTCTAAACAATAGACTTTTAATTTTTAATTTTTTAATAGTAAAGAGATAATTAAAATTTTAGTTTTTTAACAGTAAACTTAAAATTAGTTTTTTAACAGTAAAGAGAATAAAGAATTTTGCTTGTCAATTTGATACCAAAGGATATCCACAGCCTAGCGGCAAACAATCTAAAACTCAAGCTAAAGGTCCTAGGTTCGATTCTTGCAAAAGCTAAACTTAAAATTTTAGTTTTTTAACATAAAAGAAAATAAAGAATTTCGCATGTCTATTTCATGCCAAGGAATATCCCTAGCCTAGTGGCAAACAATCTCGAACTCAAGCTAAATGTCCCAAGTTCGACTCTTGCAAAATTTTAAACTTAAAATTTTAGTTATTTAACAGAAAAGAGAATAAAGAATTTTGCATGTCCATTTCATGCCAAGGGATATCCCCAACCTATGGCAAACAATCTCAAACTTAAGCCAAAGGTCCCAAGTTCGAATCTTGCAAAAGTTAAACTTAAAATTTTTGTTCTTTTAACAGAAAAGAGAATAAAGAATTTTGCATGTCTATTTCATGCTAAGGGATATCCCCAGCTTAGCGACAAACAATCTCAAACTCAAGCTAAATGTCTCACTTAAAATTTTTGTTCTTTTAACAAAAAAGAGAATAAAGAATTTTGCATGTCTATTTCACGCTAAGGGATATCCCCAGCTTAGCGACAAACAATCTCAAACTCAAGCTAAATATCTCAGGTTCGAATCTTGCAAAAGCTAAACTTAAAATTTTTGTTTTTTTAAATAGAAAAGAGAATAAAGAACTTTGCATGTCCATTTCATGCCAAGGGATATCCTTAGCCTAGTGGTAAACAATTTCAAACTCAAGCTAAAGGTCTCAGGTTTGAATCTTGCAAATGCTAAACTTAAAATTTTAGTTTTTTTAACAGAAAAGAGAATAAAGAACTTTGCATGTCCATTTCATGCCAAGGGATATCCCCATCCTAGCAGCAAATAATCTCAAACTTAAGATAAAAGTCTCAGGTTCAAATCTTGCAAAAGTTAAACTTAAATTTTTTGTTTTTTTAACAGAAAAAAGAATAAAGAATGTTGCATTTTCATTTTATGCCAAGGGATATCCCCAGCCTAGAGGCAAATCAAAAGATCACAAGTTCAATTCTTGGACAAAGTTGTTCATAAAATTTTCGTTTTTTAAACAGTAAAGCAAATAATTATATTTTTCATGTCACTTTGATGCTAAGGAATATCCCCAACCTAGTGAGTAGTGACAAACAAACTAAACTCAAGCAAAAGGTCCCAAGTTCGAATCTTGCATAAGCTATAGTTAGAATTTTTATTTTTTTTTGGTCAAAAAAATTTCGATTTTTTAACAAGAAACAACCAAAGGTTGTGTGCTTATTGACAACTCAATCAAGACAATTATCTAAAACAATATTTTTTATTCTTCCATTTTTGCAGGAAGGCCAAAGAATGGGATAAGTAAGACTACTAGCTTTTAAATTTTTTCAACTCGTGTATATGCAAAAGGGAAATAAAATATACATCAGTAATATTACTCTTCTACAAATCTGAACCATATTTCTAAACATTCTTTAATCCATTAAAAAATATAAAATAGTATTGGATCAATCTTACTAACCTGATAAGTAATCGGTATTTTCCTTTTCCATCAACAATATTACTCTTTTACAAATATATCTGTGAAATTCACTTTTGTCTACCGTCCATATGAGTTTTCTTTATTTATAGAAGATGCATTCATTGTGTTAGTTGTAACTTATTGTGATTTATTCATGAGATATGACATTAATTTGAGGTGACTAATTCATTAATATTTTATTTTTCCAAGTTAATAAACAAAGATTTCATTTAAAATTGAATACAATCATTTGATAAGACTTGTTTTTACGTTTTAAACATGAAAGAGAATTTTGAAACATGTTTCAACCTCTCTGCTTCATATCCACCCCTCTTTGACCAAAAAAAGAAAAAGAAAAAACGAACCACCTCAAAACCCATTTACAAACTCAATAGGCATCCACCTAATTCTCTTCTTCTCCAATAATCCCTCAAAATCCATTTTACACTCTCCACTTTGAGCTGCACCAAAGATGATTCAAGTCTAAGAAACAGGGGTTCTTTCACGCATTTCACTGAAATTGAGGCCAATATTAATAGTAGCATTTTAAGTACATCGTTATAAGACTATTTAGTGCAAAAATATCATTTGAGAATTCCAACATCATGATTTCGCCATAAATTTGGATCCCAAGAACGGATGATTTTGTGTTTGGACATAAGTTGAATTCATTGGTAATGGATGATTTTTTTAAAGAAAAAATTATGAAGTTGAGTAGACTATAGATGATAGAAAGACTAAATCTGAACTTGAATTTCAAACACATATTTCTCTTCGCTTTGCGTGGCTTCGTGCTATACAAGGCAGAGTTTTGGTCTTGCGTGTGACATTTTGTTTTTGATTTAGTAATCATAGCTGACGAGGGAGATCCCAAGCGGAGGTAAAATGCCCACGCCGAGCTGAGGCGGGCTAATTCGAGCCAAGCTCAGCACACTCAGCTAATGCCCGACCTGGATGCTGGTCTAACCTCATCCCGACCTCGAAGAACCCCGACCTCGGCAAACAGCTGTTCTGATTGGACATAAAGCCTTGATAGCACATAAAGCTGCACCGCATTAAATGTTGTCAGGTCTGAATTTAGTATAAATAGAGCATCACCCCCTTCATTTCAAGGGTAACTGATCATTCATGCCTTCAGCTAATTTTCCAGCTCAGATATACTAATCATTCGCACGCCCGAGGGAAAAATTCGGGTCATCACCCCTCCTTTTCCTTCTCTTTCCTTGTGCAGGTCAAGCGGCCGACTTGAATATTCAACTCGGAGGCCAACCTGAAAGTCTAGCTTGGCAAAGCTTAGCTGCCCAATTTCAGGTTCACCTCGGAGGCCAACCTGAAAGTTCAGCCCGGAGGCCAACCTGAAAGTTCAGCTCGGAGGCCAACCTGAAAGTCCAGCTTGGCAAAGCTTAGCTGCCCAATCTCAGCTGCGAGGTTTCCGACCTCGACAGTTTGGCGCCGTCTGTGAGAACGAGTTCTTTCTATCACTCTTCTCACCACTCATTGAGAAACCATCATGGTACAAACTAGAAGCCACAGCGCACTGGTAGAGGACTCGCCCAACCCAGACGAGGACCTTGAAACCACACAGGTGCCTAGCCAAGATCCAACCCAAGCTGACGTTGGAACGAGTCAACGTATGCATTTTGCCTCAGAAACCAACCCCTTTACAAATGGAGACCTCAACTCCAGCCTATCACCGGAGATGAGGATGATGCTTAAGATATTCCCAGAGCTAAAGGACAAGGTAGCCTGACTAGCTACGGAACCCCCAATTCCACAAGCAGCTACGCCGCGGCCCGCGCGTCCACAGTTTCGCATTCCAGCTTCGGGCGAACCCTAGCACAAGACGGAGAAGGTTTCCTAGAGCCGGAGGTGAGACCCCTGGAGGCGAGAGGCAAAAGGGCGGCCCAAGCCGACCCCGAGCAGGCCAAGACCGCGGCTGCCATAGCGAAGGTCATTAAATAGCTCGGCGTAAGCCTACTCTCGCTTGAGGTGCTGGCAACGCCATTGCCCACCGGTAACCGGATGCCCAACCTGAACGTCTATAACAGAGACGGAGACCTGACCAGCCACCTGCTCAACTTTGATCACCATATGACTCTGCATGATATGACTGACCTCATGAAGACGAAGACATTCCCGACCACCCTGGTTGGTAATGCCCTGGACTGGTTCCAAAAACTTCGTCCCACCTCTATTGCAAGTTTTTATCAACTGGCCGAGGCTTTTTTGTCCCGCTTCGCCGGAAGCCGACGTGCAACACGTCACACCTCATCATTGCTGACGGTGAAACAACACAAAGGAGAAAGTTTGAGGGCTTACACTGCCCGATTCAATGAAGAGACCCTCAAGATCCCCAACCTGGAGGATTCTATGGCGTTAATGGCTTACCAAAGTGGGCTCAGGTCGGGACCCCTTACCTCTTCCCTGGCCATCGACCCCGTGGATACCGTAACCGAGCTGATGGTACGAGCAGAAGGCTACATACACTCGAAAGAAATCTACCAAGCCAAGAGGGATGATGACAAGAAGAAGGAAGCCGGAAAGAGGGGAGAGACCTCCCGAGCCCAACATGGGAGTAAGATCCAAAATGACCGAGGCAAGCAACCTCAGCAGCCAAAACAGAACCCCTGGTTCACCATGTTCACTCCCATTAACACCTCAAGGGAGCAGATCTTAATGGAGATCCAGCACCAGAACCGCCTACCTCCAGCACCGAGGATGAAAGGCCGACCTGAAAAGCACAATAAGACTAAGTATTGTCGCTACCATATGGATTACGGCCACACCACCGAGGAATGCAAAGACTTGAAACGGGAGATTGAAGCACTGATAGCCCGAGGTCACCTCCGGAGGTATGTAGATCAACAGCCGACCCGGAGTCAAGATCAGAGAGACAGAGAGAGAAGTCCAC
Organism: Ehretia macrophylla; assembly: GCA_037974665.1. Classification (NCBI taxonomy): domain Eukaryota; kingdom Viridiplantae; phylum Streptophyta; class Magnoliopsida; order Boraginales; family Ehretiaceae; genus Ehretia; species Ehretia macrophylla. Next base: position 13,105,059 of record CM075775.1, read on the forward strand.
CCAGGCGCCAAGCCGGGGGCGGACGTCTGGTTGTGATTGAGACCATCGCGGGAGGATTGGCATCGGGTGGGGAGACCTCGGCTGGCAGGAAGGGTTATGACTGGGCTGAAAGAGAGTACGGGCCGGCACGGGGTCCAACCCCAGAGATGGAGGAACTCACATTCTCCTCAGAAGACTTGGAGGGTGTAATATTACCCCATGATGACCCACTGGTGATCAGCACAGAAATAGCCAACTTCACCGTGAAGAGGCTGATTGTGGATACTGGGAGCTCGGCATAAGTCCTATTTTTGAAGGCATTCGAGCAAATAGGGTTGGACAAGAGCTGGCTCAGACCATTGAGGGGTACTTTGGCTGGATTCACTGGGCACGCCCACCGAGCCGAAGAAGTTATCAACCTCCCACTGAAGCTGGAAGACGTGGACAAGCGGGTTTCAATGCAAGCCAACTTCATTGTAATGGATTGTAACTCCACTTACAATGGGATCCTGGGTCGAGTGGCACTTAATCATTTCAGGGCCGTTCCTTCAACTTACCACCAGGCCCTAAAATTCCCGACCCTGGCTGGTATAGCCACCATCTACGGAGCCCAACTCTCAGCTCGGGAATGTTACGAAAACTCTCTCCGACCCAAATATCAGGTTGGATGGGGACCAGATTTGTCCGAAAAGAAGAGGGATGCTAAGAGAGGGAGCCCGGCTGAAGACCTTCAAGAGGTGGAGCTCTTTGATGAAACAAAGAGAGCAAAGGTCGGAAGTGAACTCTCTCATAACCTCAAGAAAGGGCCTGAAAACCAAGCTGGAGGAAGCAGAAGGCCAGTGGGCATCGATTCTTCCCGAGGTACTGTGGGCTCAACCGACCACCACCAGCTCGACAACGGGAGAATCGCCCTTCGAGCTGACCTTCGGTACTCAAGCGGTTCTGTCAGTGGAGATCAGGTCTTCGACCAGTAGAACCCTCCACCACGATCCAGGAATAAACGGAGCCCTAATCCGTGAAGAGCTCGACCTCGCCGAAGAGCTCCGAGCTAAAGCTTAAATTAGAATGATGGCCAGCAAAGCTGCCATGCAAAGAGCCTTTGCCAAGCAGGTCAAGCCTAAGCCTATTAAGGTTGGCGACCTCGTCTTTAGAAAGGCCATCTTTTTGCCCCGCTCAAGTAATAAGCTCTCCCTGACCTGGGAGGGACCGTACGAAGTTGTGAAAGAAATCCGACCTGAGACCTTCTACCTTCGTGACAAGAACGGGAAACTATTGAAGAATGCATGGCACTCAGAATACCTGAAGCGGTATTTTGTCTAAAGGCCCTGAGCCAAAATCTTTTGTAAAGGCCACTGAGCCGAAATACAAAGCAACAGCCCCGAGCTGAAATCTGTTGTAAAGGCCCCGAGCCAAAAAATAATGAAATGGCCCCCGAGCCAAAATATTTTTGTAACGGCCCCGAGCCGAAATACAATGTAATGGCCCCCGAGCCAGAATATTTTGTTAAGGCCCCGAGCCAAAACATTATCTGTAATCGGCCCCCGAGCCCATGTACAAATTCAATACAATGCATTTTGTAAATTAGTGCAATGCTTGACCCGGGCCCAAGCACCTAACCAGCGCAATGCCCGACCTGGGCCCAAGCGCCTCAGCTACAAAGCTACTGCCAACTCGGATTAACGCGATGGCCACACTTAATTACGAGCTAATGATTAAGTAAACCAGCTCGGGCTACGTTCCAGCTCAGGTATAATCAATAATACATTGATTAGCTTTGCCAGTTCAGATTAAGGTCCAACTCGGTATAATCCGACTTTAGGTCGGCATGTTGGTTTGGGTCTAAACTCGAGCTCAACATTTGTCAACAATAGTTTGACCAATTTTAAATCGGACTGACGAGTCCAGGGCGGCGACGATTATACAGTTGCCCAGTTAATCGGGTCAGATTAGGATGATAATTCATTAATCGCGTCCAGCTCGGTTCATTACGCTTAAGTTTGAATGGTCCATTAAATTGGTCCGACCCCACTTAAGAAAAATTTGCGAAGAGAAAGGTGCACGTGCACAAGCTCGACCAAAACGCAAATAAAAAGAAGAACATTCATTTCATTAAATGGAAATGCAATTATAAAGAGCCCAACCTGGGCGAAATTATAAAAGGCCGACCTGGGCAGATCTACAAAATTTACTTAGGAGCGGCGGCGATGGTCGTGTCGGCCTCGTCCCCGACCTGGTCCATGCCTTCCTGGACGAATTTGATCACCTCTTTATCTTGGGACGTCAGGTCGGCAGGGAGCTCGGGAATCTCCCAGAACTCCGGTGGCGGAGCCTCCAAGATTTCGATGTAATCATTCTTGGAGGCGGGGAAGAAGGTCTTCGCTCTCTCCCGAGCTGCGACTTGGCCCCAGAGGTAGTACTCCAGCTCGGCGTACTTGGCCATTACCCCACCTTTCGTGGCCAACCAGTCCACAGCAGCCTCGCTGGACTTGAAAGCTTCCACCGCCTTCTCCCCTTGAGGGCCGACCCGTTCTAGTAGATCCCGGAGCTTCGTCTCAACTTCGCGCCTCTCCAGTTTGTAGCGTTCGACATCCTTGGCTGTGGCCTTATGTCGGGATTTCTCCACCTCGAGCTCCTTGCTCAGCCGGTCAATCTCCAACATGTCCGCCTTGCGCCTCTGTGCGGCCTCCTCTCTCAAAGCCTCTAGCTCAGCTCAGGTATCGATGTACCGCTACTCGAGCTCGACGCAGTGAGCCTGGGCCCTGGCCAGGAAGCTGGGAGCTGAAAGGATGTGGGACTCGGCCTACGTAAAAGAGAGAAAAACGATAAGCCGAGCTAAAAAACATAACCATATCATAAGTCTGATAAGACTCACCGTGACTATGGTTGTCCTCAGGTCGAGCGAGAGCTGCTCCGCCGGGACCATCACCAGCTTGGGATCGCGAGCCACCTTGGTCATCTCCATGAAGTCCTTGTTGGGAGGGCTTACCTCCGCGGCCCAACCATTCGGCGACATCTGACTTGGGTTGAGCTCAAAGTAGTTCAAGACGGTAGTGATGAAGCTAGGAAGTGGGAGCTAAATAACATCGAAAACAAGGTCATAGATGGTGAAATGGTCGGGTGGAGGATAGCAGGCTGATTCGTGCCAACCTGGAACCTTTAGCTTATGGTGTCGGTCCATTGACCAGTTCCTCAGCCTGGCATTGTCCATCTGCACCGTGGAACGGCACTCACGCTTGCAACAGGCGAACAGCTGCTCGATCCTCTTCCCCCGAGCCGATGAACCACTGGCTATAGTTGAGCTCCGAGGTCGGACTGCCCTACCCGGGATAACTTCGATCGGCTCCGCCGTGGAGGCTTCAACTAAGTACTCCTGAGGAATCTCAACCCCCTCCAGCTGATTCAGCGGCTCCTCATCTTCTCTATCTCCCAAGTCTTCCAGGTGGGCCAAAGGATCTGCCTCGGCCTCCTCTCGCACCTGCCTGACCTCAACAACTTGGCAATCGTCATCACTCTCCCTGGGCTCAGACCATTGAACTGACCCTGGAGATTCATCGGCATTGTCGCCACCTTGGCCTCCATCAAAGGTAGAGCCTGAGCTCGACGGACTCGTCCCCACCATAGGACCTTACCTCCATTGCTTGGGAATCTTCGGACTCCGACCTCCCCATCCTGTCTACAAATTGAAAATATATGAACAGGAATAACTAAAGGGAGTCGGGACGTACCTACGGCTCTAGCTGTGGAAGATGACCCGACCTAATTGGCTCCAAGCTAATGGATTCTGAGCTGAATACCCCGAGAAGATATTTGCCGAGCTAAAAGTGTCCGACCACACTGGTATCCAACCTGAAAGCTCCGAACCTTGTATGCAAGTGTGAAATGAATCTCGGATGTCGAGGCCCTATTTATAGGCAACTTCTGTAACCACCTCGTGAATCCCAAACGTCACATCTTGTCATAACCACCAGGTGACGTGTCAGCCATCTGAAGGGTATGCGTCACTGACGTGGCCAACCCCACTCAGCCGGGGTCGGGCACCTCCAGCTCGGGAACAACTCTCAAATCCAGATCTCACCCTCTCAATCTCGACTTGGGGGGGGGGGAGGGGGAGGGGGGGATTGACAAGGGGGATCCCGAGCTTTGGTAAAATGCCCACGCCGAGCTGAGGTGGGCTAATTCGAGCCAAGCTCAGTACATTCAGCTAATGCCCTACCTGGATGTTGGTCTAACCTCACACCGACCCCGGAGAACCCCGACCTCGGCAAACAGTTGTTCTGATAGGACATAAAGCCTTGATGGGACATAAAGCTGCACTGCATTAAATACTGTCAGGTCCAAATTTAGTATAAATAGAGCACCACCCCCTTCATTTCAAGGGTAACTAATCATTTATGCTTTCAGCTAATTCGCCAGCTCGGACATACTAATTATTCGCACGCCCGAGGGGAAAATCCGGGTCATCAACCTGCCTTTTCCTTCTCTTTCCTTGTGCAGGTCAAGCGGCCGACCTGGAAGTTCAGCCCGGAGGCCAACCTGAAAGTCCAGCTTGGCAAAGCTTAGCTGCCCAATTTCAGGTTCACCACGGAGGCCAACCTGAAAGTTCACCTCGGAGGCCAACATGAAAGTTCAGCCCGGAGGCCAACCTGAAAGTCCAGCTTGGCAAAGCTTAGCTGCCCAATCTTAGCTGCGAGGTTTCCGACCTCGACAATAGCTTATACTCATCTCTTGAATCTTGATATTCTTTCGGAGAAATTTTCTTCGTCTTCACCTTTTTTTTTTTCTTAAATATTCTTTTTTCTGTTTTTTTTTTTTTTCTTTTTTTCGTTTTATGGCTTTGACAGCCTCATAGGATCAGTGTCTCTTCAAAGATGTTCCAAGGCTCTTGTAACAAAAAACTACAGCTCCTGATGCAAAAATGCATGTTTTCCAAGCTTATTTTGATTCGTTACATCACTGTTTTTGACTATTTCACATATTCTCCAACGTTTAGAAGCTATTTCTATGTAGTAAATATTAAATAGAAACTCATGGGGCAAATTGTCTTTATCTCGTTAATTTAGTATACATTTCAAACAAAAATAAATAAATAAATAAATAAGAGATTAAAGTCACACATGGAAAATATTTTAGATAAACAAAAAAAAAATAGTACACGGGCAATGTAGTGATTTCGTAAATTTTTATATTTCACTTTGTGCCTATTTAGGTCATTTTATATAGATATACTACTTTTTATTCATGTCCAATTTAATCAATTTAGCACGTGTTTATTGGGGTCATATAAAGGCTAAATTAGTATTTTTCTTCAATGTTATAACCCCACTTATGACAATTGGTTGACAAATTGAAGGACTTTTAGTCCTGCCACAGCTTCATGGAAGAATTTTTCTTCTTTTGAACATCACTTTCTAAACTATTGACCTGACAATGTTCATTTGTTATCGTGGTTCAGATAATTGAATAATTATGTCGAGTTCTACTGCAGAACCTAAGTAAAACCTAGTAATTCGTTCTTTACCATTAATGACTTGTTTAAGGATTCCTCCATATCTAATTTTAGAAGTATTTGTCTGAATGCTTATGGATGACAGAGAGAGAGAGACGAAAAAGTCTTAACATAGGCTTTTATTTTTCTAATGGCATTCATGTGCGTCTGGTTCCATGCCAAAGAGTTTTTATTTGTAATCTCTGATTGTGTGTTGGTGTGTGGCTATATATGTGTATGTGTACCGCTATGTGTGTGTATTTTTATATTAGGGACTAATTTGAATATTTTGCGCAATAATACGGATGATCATAGTCTAAGGTGGGGATGAAATTGATATTTTTTTGTATATGTGTATGTGTACCGCTATGTGTGTGTATTTTTATATTAGGGATTAATTTAAATATTTTGCGCAATAATAAGGATGATCATATTTTAAGGTGGGGATGAAATTGATATTTTTTTAAAAAAATAATGAGAATTAAATTGACTAATTTTAAACAATATAGATTAAGTTGAAAATCGAATGAAACAATAGGGACCATTAGTTAATTTTTTCCAATGGAGGACTATTAATTAAATTTTTCCTAAGGGCAATTTAGACATTTCATACATTTAATATTAAAATTAGCATAATTTTTTATGTTGGGGAAAAAATTGACAATGTTTTGAAAATAATGAGTATCAAATTGATTAATTTTAAATAATAGAGACTAAGTTAAAAAATGAGAGAAACAATAGGACTATTAGCGAAATTTTCCCATTTATAAATTATAAATAATAGTTACAAGTTCTTTTTAGAAAGTTTGGAAGGTACTAAAAAACTTACAAGTTATTACTTGAGCATTTAAATTTGTTGTTTTCTTGTAGAAAATCGTTAGACCGAAGCCGACATTAATTTCAACCAAAAAAAAAAATCAATTTCACTAACATTTACGTAGTAAATTAACGTTTAAGCCATTACAACTTGCTTTTCAAATTTTTTCAAGATAAGGACTAGCAAAAGTCGAATAGTCGCAAAAGTAAGGTCTCAGACTCGCAAAAAATAAGTAAAAAGTCTCTCGAGGTTTTGCCTTGGTAATTTCGTGAAAGTTTTTGCCGCTTTGAAACAATAAGTTTCAAAATCTCGCAAAACTCCGAGTGATTTTTTTCTAAAAACTCAGAAGACCCCAGGACGAATCAAATCAAAGTACAAGCAACTATATCTCCTTTGGACCCTGACGTGAAGGATCGCTTTCTATCAGTTATACTTCATGCTTGATCGAGAAAAGTAAGCAAAGAAGCAGCAGGATACGGAATATGAAGGGGCTGGAGGTAGAGGCGAAAAGTTAGAGACTACAATATAAAGCCTTCAATCATGTTCTTGCCTCTTTACGAGTTGGGGGAAAAAGATAAAAGATCCCAATAAAAAAAGGACGTTATGGTCGTGGTGTAGAAAAATAACCCTATTTCTTTCATACTAGTCTTGTTCATTTTTCTGAGAAAGAAAAAACGCTTTTCGAACATAGTTCTGCCAATTTGACCAAAAAAAATAGTCCTGCCATGTCAATTGACGTTTTAATTGAACAAAAAAAAAAGAACCTTTCGAAATATTAAGAGCATTTGCGAGTCTAATGAGTCTGTAAAATACCACTTCTAGCCAAAGACCATTTAGTCTAACAGCATGACACTCGCAGTATTTGCGAGATATTGTAAACTGAAGTCTTATTAATTACATCTATATATGTGTATAGATTTAAGCTACCGTTTAAATAATAAAAAAATAAAAAAAATATACCACCTCTGGATTTTCATTCCCAATTTTAGTTTGTCACAAGCTTACGAAATCAAATGGACCTATCATTCTGGGTCAATACTTTGGAGCCAGCTAAAAAGAGACCGCCCAACCCAATTCCTACAAGTCATTTTGTGAAGCCCAAAAAACCCAACATCTTCTCCAACTTTTATTTCGTTCACAGCACTTCACAGGTATGAAGTGTAGGGTTTAAGGGCACTGGAAGCTTACTCTTTCTAAGGTAAATTTTTCGACACATATATATGAATTTACGCTCATTTATCTATTCTACTTGTATAAAATTTGTCAATGTGCCCAAGATTTTGCAGGTAACATAAGGGCTCTTCTCTTTTCTTTTCTTTTTCTGGTTTGTGACCTTCATTTGTTCAGGTTATAAACATTTTATTATGTTTATAAGTTTTTTTTTTTTTGTTCTCTTGAATTTGTATAAATTGAGCTTTTTTTTCGGAAGTTCTGATTTTTCTAATGTGAATCGCACGGTTTGCTGAATCGTGCGATTCGAAACGATTTGCCACGATTCAGGGGGCGATTCGGCCAAGTTTACGATTTATCCAGTGATTAGTATCGTTTTTTTTATATGAATCAACTTATACCAAGTGTTCGGTGAAATGATACTGTTAAAGAATACACACTTGTCCTGTATGAATAAATCATTACTTCCAAGTCAGCATATAAGATATTGGACTACTCTATCTAATACCAATAGGTTTTAGGTACAATCTAGTGTTTGTTAATAGATACGATGTGGCGTACCAATTCCGTTATGGAGAGTACAGTTGTGTTAGAAATGTAGAATAACTAGTTGGATTTGCTTTCCTTCAAGTGTTAGAATGATAGGCACTTGAATTTACTAGTTTGCATGCAAGTAAATTCACTTTAACGAAGTTATAGACATCAATCAGTATTGATCAAAAGGAAAAAGTCATTGGGTATTCAATCCTCACCGTCTTAGATGTAAAAGGGGTTTGTGGATATGCTTAATCTGAATAAGCTGTAAAAAGGGTTCTTATGCTTTACAAAGTTAGAATAGCTTGTCTAGCACAAAGGATTGCTCTCTTCCTCTTTCTCTGATATAATCTGCAATGTAATTTTTAACTCTCATTTCCGTTTTGATTTCTCAGTATACATTTTAAAGGCTGATTATGATCTTGATGGACAATGGTGTCATTGTTGAAGATTGGAGTTCTTAAGATTTGATTGAGATATATTTCTTCTTGTAATTCTTGTGTGGTCATGTGGGTTTCCTGGGAATTATATTGGTCTCACAAACCTGACGTATATGATGAAATTTTAGATTCAACATTTTTAAGATTTCGGGAAGTGTTCTGTTCGATTTCTGTGGAGATCTGATTAACATTTGTATGGTTTGATCTTTTAGTTTAAAGGGATCTACTTCAAAATGCATGAGTAGTAAAGCTTTGTAATGCTATCAGCTTAATAATTAATTTTGACTTGTCTTAGGAGCTTTTGTAAATGAGTTATCTCATCATTTTCTAATGCTGTTGGCTTTAGTTGAAATTAATTCGAACATCATTTTGGAAGACAGAGCAAATGAGTTATCTCATCATTTCTATAGTTTGTGTGTCTTGCATTAGGTCGAGATGTTCTGAAGTGCATGTTCTGTTGCTTTCTCTATCATTTTCTTGGCTGCTGAATCAAGTTGTGCCTGTGGCTCGGTTACCATTGCTTGAAATTACACATCGAGCACTTAAATAAGACTCAATTTTTCTAATAGTGGTTCAGACAGACTTGACTGGACTGAAGAATAGAAGGAAAAGATGCCTCTTTATGACTGCATGCTATTGTTGAAACCCCGTGTAAGCAAGGAGGCTCTGATTGACTTGGTTACTAAGGTCGGGAAACATGTCTATAGAAGAAACGGAGTGCTCACTGATATAAAATCATTTGGAATTGTTCAGCTGGGTTATGGTATAAAGAAGCTTGATGGACGGTACTACCAGGTTAGTATAGAATTTTATACAGTATTTGCCACTTGGTCAAAATCAACTCTAATGAATTTTCCCCAACTTAATCACTTAAGCTCCAACAATGAAATTTTTGTGTGAAACTCCATCAGTTCACCTTCATTGAAGTGAAGTGGTCACACCCTTTCTAGTACTCACTCTTTCTCCTCTCCCTCTCAGATTTGTTTATGTACATGCCCATCTAAATAGCCACTTCATATTGCACATAGTGTCATCTTCGATTTTGTAATTGCTTGTTATTTCGCCTTTAGAACACCATCTTTCTTGCTTCACAAAAAAACATTTTTTTTATTTTATTTCTGCTGTTGACTACATCATTCTGGAGCTTTTATGTACTCATTCCTACTATTAGGGGCAACCAAAAAAAATTCGCATTTTGCTGAAGTATATAGAGTGCACATTTTACAGGGCCAGCTAATGCAGATGACAATGATGACCCCACCCAGTTTTAATAATGAGCTGCATTATCTGAGCAAGGAAGACCGGCTGTTGCGTTGGCTTTTGGTTAAACATCGAGACATCAAATATGGGGTGGAATTTTTGAGTGAAGATGATGCTAAAAGTGAATTGAGCAAGTTCAGAAGCAACTTGTATGATGATGAGGATATTGATGAGGACGATGATGATGATGATGATGATGAGTATGAAGTGGACCAGGTGGAGACTAAACAAGAATGAGGGGTAATGAGTCTCGTTATATAGGTCTCTTATTCATGGCTATTAGCTTTTGCATCTTGTTTGATATCTCTGTAGTGGATGTCTTGGCTTTCTGCATCTAGTTGTTGGAGTTTCCCTTGTACTGAACGTATGCTGTTTGTTCTTGAGCTCTGTACAAGCCTAAAAGCTCTACAACTTTCGAGAAACTTAGAATAGTCGGCAGAGAAGGCCCTAAAGATCTATACAAATAATGTTGAGCAACTTCTCTCTCTGCCAGACCAAATTCATTTCTGTACTAGTTTTCTTCTCATGTATCTCGTCGATCAATGATATCGTGTTATGGTTTAGCAACATGACTTGGGTGTCACTTACTCGACTAATGAAGGATTTATGGATCCATTATCGCATAAGTTAGGCCTGGAAATTTGGAGTTACAATGATGGAAAGGGTTGATCACCCTTGAGGTAAGTTGTTAACCTGTTAGACCAGATGTTTATACATTTCCGTAGTGGCTATAAAGACCAAGTTGCTTAGCAGGGTATTGCACAACTAGATCTCGAGTCCATTATTTTCATCATAATGATTTGATCTGTGAAAAGTTTCTGCTCTGTCTTGCTTCTTTTTTCGGTGGCGGTCAGCTGTTGACCAAGCAGTCGGCAAAGTTATTATTAGAAAAGTTGGATGCAAACGACTCACTATTATATAGTGGGACACACATGATGTGGACCCAACCGATCATGATTATGAGAGTCGCCAGTTGAATCCAATAGCAATCTACTATTATAAATTGTATTTGAAAATTGGTAGTGTAAGAAGTTAGGACATAACAAGCTAAAATGAGGATCAAAGGTGGGAACAAACAGCAAAGATTCTGGACCAAAAGTTTTGATTTCAATATTCTTCATTAACTAGTGCATGTATTTAGGTGTATCGTTCCACTATGGATTCTGCAGCTTTGGAATGAATCCGATCCACGATAAACTAACAAGAGGGAATCTATTTTTAATTTGATAGGGGACACGATAGGCAATGAAACAGAAGGGTTAAGCAAATCCACTAGCCAGATTCCAACGTATGATGCACATTATCAACAGCTCATTTTCACAAGAGACTAAATCTTATTGTACTCATCGTTTGACAGCCAGGTGTGAAAAGTCGGAAGGATAACATTTCATTTTCATATTGGTAGTATTTATGCCTACGACAAGAAAGATCAGAATCGCCAAACGCGTTTGAGCATCTGTGCCAAACAAGTGAATGGACAGCAACGCTTGACGATAACTATGTACATGAATTGGTCAGCCCTCTAGAACTTTGCAAGAATAGGTGTCACGTTAATCAGAATATATTGGTTTATCTCTTCGAACATAGCGTATCATCAATGACTGACCTTTTACTAATTGGAATACGCGTTGAGTGCGTGGTTGTATGGTTTATATCTTTAAAATATATATAACGTAGTTTTACTAAAAGTAAATTTTTTATTATAAAAAAATAGTGTACAAATCTAAATTACGATTTTGAAAACCCGGGGCTACCTCCCCATCCAAAATTTCAAGCGAAGTTTTCAATTTATTTAAAATAACTTGAATGCCTTTTGCTCTCAAGAGCTTAATTTTAATGAACGTGACCACTAAATTAAAATCTCATAATTTTATTCTTTTTAGAGTGAATTAAAAGAATATAATTGATGTATCATAAATCTTTCATAACCATAACCATAAACATAATGGTAAATTGCACGGATTGTCCCCTATCTTTAACACTTATGACAATTAAGTCCTCCTTCCAAAATGAATAGTTTTGTCTTTTAACTTTATATTGTGTTCCACGTTAGTCCTTCGAGCTAATTCTATTAAAAACCTAATGATTCTTGCATGTGCACTACACGTGATGCCCATATCTTAGTTTTTGCAAGTTATTTTCGTTAGTACAGCTAATGAGGGAGGAAAATTGTTGTTCGCCCGAGCTCAGTAACTTGTCCTCAAACTACCTGACCTACAAAAGAAATGAAGGAACCGCAAGGGTGATGGCCCGTGTTTTCTCTCATGCAAGAGAATGATTAGTATGTCCGATCTCAATAGTAGGTAGTTGAGAGCAATAAATATGTGCGAGTTACCTTAAATGTGAGCATTGAATGGGGTATTTATACTAGCTACTAATCCGGGCAGTATTAAATGCTTAATTCGGCGGGGCACTAGTTGCATTTGCCCGAGCTAGTTGTTCGATAGGTAAAGCCTTTGTCCAGTGGATAATACCTTTATGTCCCATCCAACATTAAATGTGAGGTCGGGCTCCAGTTAAGGGGTATGATGGACAGCTCATGGTTCGGGTGGGGGTCGAGTCATGCCCCACGGTCACCCGGGTTGGGTCTAAACCCACATCAATCCCTCCCTAAGTTTTGGACACATCAAAGGCCTGAACTTGGTAATCCCTGACATAGTGCGACATGTCATCTCTATCAGTGAAAAGACGCGATGCTTGGAATTCCCAAGGCAATGGTCACATTTTCACAAGTCTATAAATGGGGGCGAGCAGACCCTTGGGAATACTTACACTTGCATACCAAGCATTCTTTGAGAATTTCCTCTGTTGATCAGTTAGGTCGGACTTAGCAGCTCGAGAACTTCTTACCATTCCATCAGCTCAAACTTTTAGGTCGAGAACTTAGGTACGTTAGCACTTCTTCCCTCAATACTTTCATAATTTCTCTTCTTTCAACTTAACATAAATAGCGAGGTCGAAATCTGAGGACTCCTAAAACCAATCTGCTCAGTCATATAGCGGGAAAGGGGAGCCTACAAGCTCCCGATCCGAGTCACCAGAGCTTCTCAATCGTGAGAACGAGGATAGTAATGAAGTAGAAGTGGTGGAAGTTGAAGAGGACGATGGGGATGATCCCGAGGTGGTTGAGGTCGAGAATGAGAATGAGCAACAAAAGGAAGTACTTCATGGCCTTTTTGATGTGGAGGAAGACGGAGACGGCTCCCCACTTAACCAGTTGGTCGGCCTTGACATTACCCCATTGTTTGGGGTCAATCATTTCCCAATGCCTAGGCCGGCGTCAAGCTGCCAATCGGCTCAAGCAAGTCAGGGCCATGTTCCAGTGCGCCCATCCAACTCGAGAATAGCCACTAACGGAGAAGCTATTACCTCATCCAAGTCAAGCAAGAATTTGTTGGCCTACAATAGTAAGAAGTGCAAGACGTACATCTATGAGGCAAACAAGGGCGGAGGCACTTGAGCAAGGGTATACGCCTGGGAGAAGAAAAAAAAAACCAAGGGTATTTTAGTAATTTTAGTATTTAATTATTAAAAAAACAAAAAAACAAAATAAGAGCCAACTTTTTTCCATTCTCACTTTACCTTTTGACTTTTTACCACCAACCACCCGATCAATCAACCTCATCTTCATCCTTACCATTTAAGCTAAAAAAAAAAAACCTTGATCATCAGCTTTACAGTCTTGTGTTGTGCCACTGCCAGGTTTCTTTCTTTATCACTTGCTAAATGGGTCACTACTACTTTTATTTCTTTATGTTTGTCTACTTCTTATTATTTATTTGCTTATTTCATCTGCTTATTATTATAAAAAAAAAAAGATCAGAGTGAAGATTTAAACGGCAAATGGCTTTTCGTATAAAGATGAGTAGCTTGGATGATAATTATATGCTTTAATTAATCATGTACATAATTGTTTAGTGATTATAAAAAACTTGATTTTCTATTTGGGAGATGATGGCAGGTGAATATGATTTTATTTTCCATAGTTTCTTTTTGGCAGAAGATGAGTTATTCAGAAAAGAATTTGATTATGATTTATTTAATTTAAAATCCTAATACTAATGGTGACTTTTTATTTTCGTCAAAAATGCTAATGTTGATGATTTTACGACAAATAGGAATAACACAAATGAATATAAATTACACTAAGGAATAGTACAGGTGTCAATTTAGTCAACCAAATAAAAACGTTTAGCAAAGAATAATAACTCGAAAAAGTTAGAAAATAATAGAACTATAATTATAAGCTTACTTTCACATAATTCCTGTCAGCTAAGAAAATGACATGAGGTTATGAAATATGCTTATTTTTTATTGATGCAATTATTGTTCTTATGTATAGGTTGTTTTTAGGAAAATTAATTTCTACATATTGATAGACAAGTTTCTAAAGAAAAAGTCAATTTTTGAGGAACAAATTTCTTTGGAATCTAAGGAGGTGAGTAGTAAAGATGATGGGCAACATTGTTCAAAACAACCTGGAATTGAGATCAATTTAGAAGATTTATCAACAGATCCTGGATTACGCCCGAAAATTACGTCTTACAATCTGAATGATTGAGATAAAGTGCGGAGACACTATTTGCAAAAAGGGCCTTGCCAACCCCGTAATCATGATTTTCCCAAAAAAAAAGTGGGGGATAAGTTTAGAAGATTTTGTCCATCTTAGTTTAATGAATTTGGCAGTTGGTTAGAGTATAACATAGAAAAAGATGCTGCATATTGTTTGCATTGTTATCTTCTTAGGCCTGATATTGGAAAGCAGTCAGGTGGAGACACATTTGTTACAGATGAGTTTATGAATTGGAGTCATAAAAGTAGATTTAACACTCATGTTGGAGGTCCGAATAGTGCGCATAACATAGCGTACAAGAGGTGTCAAGACTTGATGAAGCAAAGCCAACACATCAAAACTGCTATCTTTAAGCAATCCGATCAAGTTCGTGAAATATATTGAATTCGATTAACTGCTTCAACTGATTGCATTCGATTTCTTTTGAAACAAGGATTTTTTTTCTGTGGTCATGATGAATCAAACAATGCTACTAATCAATGTAATTTTCTTGAACTTCTCAAGTTTTTTATTGATCATAATGAAACCGTCAAGAATTGTGTGTTGCAAAATGCTCCTGTTAACAATCGGTTAACTGCTCCAGAGATTCAAAAAGACATTGTCAAAGCTACTGCATTTGAGACTACTAAGGCAATTATAAAGGATCTTGGAGATGAACATTTTGCAATTATGGTTGATGAGTCGTGTGATATATCAAACAAAGAATAAATGGTCATTGATTTGCGTTATGTGAAGCACAAAGGAAGTATTGTTGAGCGTTTTCTTGGTATAATGCATGTCAGTGATACTACTGCTTTATCCTTAAAAAGAGGAATCGAGTCATTATTTAACATACATGGATTAAGTGTATCAAGAATCTGTGGACAAGGCTATGATGGTACTAGTAATATGAAAGGTGAATTTAATGGTCTTAAAAGTTTGATTTTGAAAGAAAATTCATTTGTTTTTTATATCCATTGTTTTGCTCATCAATTGCAACTCACACTTGTTTGTATAGCAAAAAATCATGTTCAAGTTGCTACCTTTTTTCGAATTAGTTGCTACTTTACTAAATGTTGTTGGAGGTTCATGCAAGAGACATGACATGCTTCGTGAAAATCAAGTTGCTAGAGTTAAAGAAGCATTAGAAAAGGAAAAAATTCATAGCGGACGCAGCATGAATGAAGAAATTGGTCTCAAACGAGGTGGTGATACTCGTTGGGGTTCACATTATCGCAGTTTAATAAGTTTGAGTCTCTTGTATTCCTCAGTGATTGATGTACTTGAGATTATCAAGGAAGATGGATTGAGCGCAGAACAAATAGGTAAAGCTAATCTCCTCTTAGACACGTTACAAACATTCGATTTCGTGTTTATTTTGCATTTGATGAAAACTATGCTGGGAATCAGTAATGAATTATCACAAGCATTGCAAAGGAAAGATCAAGATATCATTAATGCCATGGGATTAGTTAAGCTCACAAAGGAACTTTTGCAAAATTTGAGAGATAGTGGATGGGAATCTTTGTTGAATGAAGTCTTTTTGTTTTGCATAACTCATGACATTGACCTTCCTAATATGGAAGAGATATTTTTGTTCAAAGGATGATCACGATGTAGAGTTGAAAAGATTACGAATTCGCACTATTATCGCATTGATTTGTTCTACACTATTGTGGACATGCAACTTCAAAAACTTAATGACCGCTTCACCGAGACAAATACTAAGTTGCATCTTTGTTTGGCATGCTTGAATCTGAAAAACTCATTTATTGCATTTGACAAGCAAAGGTTAATTGAATTTGCTAAGTTTTACCCAAATGATTTTTCTCCCATTGATTTGGTAGTTCTTGAAAACCAGTTGGAGATATATATTCTTGATATGCGAAGCAATGACGAATTCTCTGAGTTAAAAGGGACTGGTAACCTTGCAAAGATGCTAGTTAAGACTGGAAATGATCGTTTTTATCAGTTGGTGTATACACTTATTAAGTTGGCATTGATTTTACTTGTTGTTACAGCCACTGTGGAAAGAGCATTTTCTGCAATGAAAATTGTAAAAAATCGGTTGCGGAATCGAATGGCAGATGATTGGTTGAATGATTGTTTAGTCACTTATATAGAGAGAGATGTATTTTATGATGTCGACAATGAACTGATTATTCAACGATTTCAAACTATGTCGAATCGCCGATAACAATTATAAAAGGTACTTTTCGTATTACTATAGTTTTTTTCTTTTTCTCTCATTAATATGTTATAGCATTATCATATGAGGAGAGTCATGTCTTGAAGACTCTATATATGTTTTTGTACTTACATTTTTATACTTGTTATAATTTGTATAAGTTAAATATTATTTTATGTATAGATAAGTATCTTAACATTTTATTATGGACTATATCACTGTTACAGGTGGAGCTAGACACCGGGTACCTACACTGACTCCCGGTGCATGGCTCCTCCACTTGAGGCAAACATCAGAATGGGCGAAGGCTTCATCCCTCATGACATGAGATTGAAGGTGTCAAGTCGAGACGAGGTTGTCTGCTTAGCCCGGGACGATGAGATAACTATTTATGACAATGCGTTTGATTTCATCAGGCTGCCAATTCCAACTTTCATCTTGGATATTCTCAAGTGCTACGAGCTCAGCCCGGGCCAGGTGACTCCGAATGGTTGGGTCATGATGGTGGCTTTTTATTCCTATGCCCAGGAAATGGGAGTGGACCCGACCCTGAATATGTTCTGCAAATGCTTCAACGCCAAGCCCAACCCAAATGGAAGGGGTTGGTTCCACTTTTGTGCCCAAGATCATTACAAGATATTCACCAACTGGGACTTTTCTCACAAAGGGTGGCATCATAAATACTACTTTGTGTCCGGGAGGTCCGACTAGGGAGTTCCCACATCTTGGAACTGTTATTTGCCCTTGGGGGTCAATGTCTACCCAGCTTTGACAGAAGCAAAAATGATCGACATCAAGAAACTACTGCCTACTAACGGCCTAGCAAAAACTCCCGACTACCTCAAATAGGACAAGATTTAGAGCTCGGGACTATTAGGCCCGAGGCTTGATTGTCCCCTTACTCGCCATCTCGGGCTGCTCCCCCATAACCCCTGAGAACGGATCCTAAGGAGGGTCAGTCCAAACTGTGTTTGAGAATCAATATCCAAAATCCTCTTGCATTCTGACTTTTTCTTATAACTGCTATAACTGACATCTTTTTCTTTTGTTCTTTCAGCCATGGATAGACTTAACTGAATCTTTCCCATGTTCAAAGAGGCAACTGCCCTGCTGACCCTAGCTGCTCTAGCCCAGGGGTTCCGTGCTGTCGAGGGCCAAGGGTCTCTGGCTATCCCGACCCAAGTGCTAACGGCCTCACGCACCTCCTAGAGGTAGATGAGAAGACCGTCCGTGGATAAGGGCAATAAGGTGGAGTCTGCACTGGCGGACAAAGGAAAAGACAAGGGTCAAAAGAAAGTTGATGAGGCTGCCACTTCGGCTCGCAAGAAAAGCTTTGGAATCACCATCAACGAGCCCTTATGCAATCGAGCTGAGAGATCTTCTCAGCCAAAGAGGCCTAGGCAAGGGAAGGACAAAGCTCCCACTCCCAGCTTGGGCCAAACTATTGTGGCCATCACTCCTCCCTCCCAGGTTTCTTAGGTATGTAGGTAGGAGGACAAAATGCTATTTGACGAGATGCAAATGACTTCTGCCTCTGTAAGCTTCATGTTCCTTGCCTTATTTTCATTTCTGTTCTCATCTTTCAGCTCAGACTAATGTGTTTTCCCCCAGGATGCATCCCTAGCCTCATCCCTGCCAGATCTCCACGCGAAGATGAACTCATTCTTCTCCGAGCTTGAGGCCCGCTACATGGCCAAGTGTCGGGAATACGCCAAGCTCGACCTTTAGTACAAGAGACAGATGAGGGGAAACGAGTCCACCCGGCTTAAGGAGGATGCCAAAAGCTCCAAGACGAGGTCAAGCAGCTCAAGAAGGACCTCAAGCATGAACAGGACAAAGTCTGCACCCTTGAATCAGAGATCCAAACAAGGGATACCAGCCATATAGAAATCCATGAGCAGTTGTCCCTCGAGCAGGACAAGAGGGAAGATGTGGAGAAAAAGTTGCAGGAGATGGTGATTCGGCTTGGGGCCAATGGAGAAAAGGTTGTAGAGGCCTTCAAGGACGACCCCGAAGGCGACAAGTTCATCTTTGGCTTCACCTAGGGCATGGCCAGGCTCGGCTCCATCAAGGTGCTATGTTAGGGGACAACTTCAATCTTGGTCATTGACTCAGACTTTCTACAAGGGTCTGGTCAAGTTCGACTTTAGCGATATAGTCGAGCCCCCACTTGCTAAGTTCTGTCAACTTCCTAATCTGGAGCCATCATTACGGGACGCAGTGGAAGGGATCATGAGGTCTTTTAATCGAGAGCATGACAGGGAAGGGATCAAAGAGAACTCTCCAAATGGTGAAGATGATGGGGACGACATGCCTGTGCAAGTCGGGGATAAAATCTCTAGCTCGAGCAAAACTCCCCATCCTCCCTAGTCCTAAGGATACTCTGTTAAAATGATCAATGCTTGTACTCTAAGGTTGAGCATATCGCATTCCTTGTACTCTTCTTACTTATTAATGAATGAATATTTTCTTCGTCTTTTTTTATTTGTCCTTTTAATGTGTAATGACTACATCGCTTGGATTGGACATGATTATTCACAAGCTACATAAAGCGAAATACGTTCACAAGACCCATACATGAATAGAGTAGAAGTTAGATATGTGCGATTTTCTAATCATTTTGGTTGGTCTTGATTATTCGCAGGCCACATTAACTTCCTTAATGAATCAGTACATAAGTAAATTAGCAAAATGATTCACATACACCCAAGTGAATCAACAAAATAATTTACACTAGCCAACAATTGCAAGGGTGAGCTCGAGCTACCCAGTCATTCTACCCGATGAATCTCTTTGCCCATAAGTGTGTTACATCATGACCTTATGTAGGCATAGGGTTCGAGCTTAGCCTTTAGTAATGTATCGGTGAGTGTATTACGCAACCTCATTCCGGTCATTGGCCTAAGCTGGATTTGGTTTGGGTATTAAGATACCCTTTAATCCTTGTTGAGTCTGTAAGCGGGTTATTACCACAGCCTCACCTCGATTCAGACTTTTAAGCATGACTCACACGCAATTTGGCTGAGACCTGCCCCAATCATTGTCAAGGGGTGAACAAGTTAACACCACAACTTCACCAACATTATAGACTATAGGGCTAGATTAGATAAGTACTGAGCTAAAAGTTGACAACATATTTGCACACAAAAGGTAGATGTCATTCAGCAAGAGTATCTATCTATTACATTCATACAAAATATTGCTTTAAATGCTTAGTATTCCAAGTATCCCTTAGTTGTTTTCCATACTTATCAACAAGATAGTAAGTCCCAAGTCAGAGCTCTTCCATTACTTGGTAAGGACCTTCCCATAGCGGAGAGAGTTTGCCATTCGAGGTCAGCTGAAATATGGCTCTTCTTAGGACAAGATCACCTTATTTGATAGACTTGGGCTTGACTTGCTTTGCAAGGGCTCTCTCCATGGCTGATTTGCTAGCTAGCATCTTGACCTGAGCTTTAGCTCGCAACCTTTCTGCCAAATCTAGTTCTTCATGGATCCTGACTCCATTTATTTCCTCCTCATGGAGAAGGGTCCTACTGGTAAGAGACCCGATCTCTACTTGTAGAACTATTTCCATGCCGAAAGTTAGATTGAAGGGCGACTTTCCCGTCGCCGAGCTGGGGGTGGTGCGATGAGCCCATAGGACCTTGGGAAGTATCACCGCCCATTGTCCCTTTGCCTCTTCCAGCTTGGTT
Source organism: Ehretia macrophylla (assembly GCA_037974665.1). Taxonomy (NCBI): domain Eukaryota; kingdom Viridiplantae; phylum Streptophyta; class Magnoliopsida; order Boraginales; family Ehretiaceae; genus Ehretia; species Ehretia macrophylla. The sequence continues at coordinate 13,125,179 of CM075775.1, forward strand.
TTCAGACCCTGCAAAATAGATCTATTAGTCATCTCGACCTGACATTACATTGAGGATGAGCAATAGACAAAAATCTAAGGTCAATCTCGAGTTCGACACATTTCCCTCTAAAGTATGCACTGTCAAATTATTTGTCATGCTCGGTCACTGTAATCTTAGGCACACCAAATCTGCAAATGATAAACCTCCACACAAAGTTCCAAGCTGACTTCTCAGTGATGGTTGCTATTGCCTCAGCCTCTGGCTATTTGGTGAAGTAATCAATAGCCACGAAGGCATGTTTCTTCTGCCCCACACTGTTTGGAAGCGGTTTAATAATGTCCAAACCCCACTGATAGAATGACCACGGGCTCAACATTACTGTCAAGTCTACTGCGAGCTTCCTCTGAACGTTGGCAAATAGTTGACAAATATCACATCTCTTTGCGAATTCCTTGGCATCTTGCTCTAGGGTCGGCCAAAATACCCTTACCTCAAGGCTTTCTGAGCTAAAGTTTTGCCTCCCAAGTGGTTTCCACATATGCCTTCATGTATTTATCTTAATATGTAGTTTCCTTCCTCGGGCCCTATATACTTCAAAAGAGGCCAAGTATAAGCCCTCTTGTACAGTTGTCCAGCCACAATGACAAATTGTGAAGCCTGCCTTTCAACCTTTGAAGCCATTTTTTCATCATCTAAGACTATGTCCCCTTAAGGAAGTCCAGGATCGGCTTGGTCCAATCCGGACCCACATTTAACTCGGTAACTGTCTCTCCACCAAATCAAACACTTGGCTCAGAAATCTCTTCCACATGAAACAGCACGGGACGGTTCTCCTCAGCTATTAGCTTGGACAAAGCATTGACATTGACCTTTTCCTCTCTCGGGACTTGCTGCACTGAAAACCTTTAGAAGCCCGAGACCAATTCTTTGACCTTGCTAAGATAAGCGTGCATCACAACATCTTTAGCTTTGAACTCTCTTGACACTTGATTAGCAACCAACTAAGAGTCGGTGTACATCCCTACTTCTAGGCCCCGAGCTGAGTAGCCATCTTCAGACCTGTCAATAATGTCTCATACTCAGCCTCATTATTTGAGGTCGAAAATGTGAATTTCAAAGAATATTGGTGTTCATGCCCCATCAGGTCGAGAATCACAACTCTAGCTTCGCTGCTTGATTTTCCAGATGCCCCATCAACTTGGACTTTCCAAACCTCTTCAGGATTGAGCTCTTCCCGGCCGGTGCATTCTACGACAAAATCAGCAATTGCCTGAGCTTTGATAGTCATTCTCAATTGATATGATATGTTAAACTAACTCAGCTCTACTGCCCACTTTAGGAGTCTGCTTGAGGCCTCTAGCTTGTGCAAAATAGACTTGAGTGGTGCATCAATCATCACTTTAACGGTATGTGCATCGAAATAAGGCCTCAACTTTCCGGACGTTGTGACCAAAGCCAAAACAATCTTTTCCAAAGGGGAGTACCAGGTCTCAACACCTTTGAGGGTTTTGTTGACATAGTAGACGGGTTTCTGATCTTTGCCTTCTTCCCGGACCATTGCTGCTGCCACTGCCATACCTGAGCATACCAAATACAACACTAGTTCTTCCCCCTCCTCAGGTCAGGAGAGTAGAGGCAGCGAAGATAGGTACTTCTCTAGATCATCAAATGCCTTCTGACATCCATCCACCCATTCAAAATTCTTGGGATTTCTAAGGACTTTGAAAAGTGACACATATTTATCAGCTGATCTAGACATGAACCGACTCAAGGCAACTACTTTGCCTGTTAGCTCATATACATCATTCACGCAGCTCGATGGGGGCAAATCTAATATAGCTTGAATCTTTTCTGGGTAAGCCTCAATTCCCTGAGCCGTGGCTATGAAACCTAAAAACTTCCTGGCCTTGACTCTAAAAGCACACTTCTCTGGATTCAGCTTGATCCCAAACTTTTCGATAGTGGTGAAGGCTTCTTTTAGGTCAGAAATATAGTCCTCTGCCCTCTTACTTTTGACCAGCATGTCATTGACATAGATCTCCATATTGCGCCCGATCTAAAACTTAAGGACTTTGTTCACCATCCACGGTAAGTGTCCCCTGCATTCTTGAGGCCAAATGACATAACCCCGTAATAGTAAAACCCCTTGTCAATTATGAAAGTTGTCTTTTCCTGGTCCCCATATACCATCTTGATCTGGTTGTAACCTTTGAAAGCATCCATGAAAGTGAACAGTTCGCAACTCGAGGTGGCATCAACCATTTGATCGATCCAAGGCAATGGGAAACAATCCTTAGGACAAGCCTTATTCAGGTCGGTAAAGTCGATGCACAGTCTCCACTTGTCCGAGGTCTTAGGAACTAGAACTATATTAGATAGCCAGGTCGGGTACACAATCTCCTGGATATGACCTACGTCAATCAACTTATCCACCTCCTCAAAAATAACTTTTTGCTTGTCATAATGGAAATTTATGCACTTTTGTTGTACCGGCCGGTAATCAAGCTCAACATTCAAATGATGCTGAATCATGCTCAGGTCGATACCTGTCATGTCAATAACAAACCAAGCACATATTCTTTTATTTTGCAAAATGAATCGACTTATACCTTGCTTGAGGTGGTTGGGGAGCTCACTCCCGATCTTGGATTTTTTGTTGTCCTCAAACTACCTAACTTGCAAAAGAAAAGAAGGGACCGTGGGGTGATGACCCGTGTTTTCTCTCAGGCGAGAGAATGATTAGTATGCCCGAGCTCAATGGTAAGTAGTTAAGAGTAATAAATATGTGCGAGTTACCTTGAATGTGAGCATTGAATAGGGTATTTATACTAGCTACTAATCCGGACAACATTAAATGCTTAATTCGGCAAGGCACTGGTCACATTTGCCTAAGCTGGTTGTCCGATGGGTAAAGCATTTATCCAGTAAATAACATATTTATGTCTCATCCAACATTAAATGCTGAGGTCGGGCTCCAGCTAAGGGGTATAATGGACAACTCATGGTTCGGGTGTGGGTCGAGTCATGCCCCACGATCACCCAGATCGGGTCTAAACCCACATCAACAACTTTAACTAAAATAAACGAAATCATATTCTAGAATTATGGTAGAGTTGATTATTAACTTAACCTAACTTTAAACTTTAATCGATATTAGTCGAATTTAAGCAATTTTGACTAACTATAACCGTTGTTAGCCTTTGATGTCACCATTTAAATGATAAATTTTTTTGAATCTACAGTGTCGCAGTGAATTAATTTGATGTCACCATTTCAAATCTTGCAAATTCTTCTTTCTTTTGGAGGAAGACTGAAGTCAAATAACGATTGTGAAGAGATGTTAAACTTGATGCTCAATGTATATGTTAAAACTGATGTCAAAATTGTGCGTTTTAAAATAACCACGCAAAAACAAAGTTAAGGCATTAGATGCAGTGCACATGCAAAAGTTGTTAGTTTTCTAAAAGAATCAGGTCGAAGGACTAACAGTGAAATATGATATAAAGTTGAAAGAGAACAATGTTCATTTGGGCTTTGGAACCATGCTGTTTGGTTTAAGTATTCTATCCCCAAGCACACTTTTAGGCTTTGGCTTTTTTGGCATGACAGGAATCCAACGAAGAACAAGATGATCGCATAGGGTCTTCAAGTTGATCCGTTATGTTTGTTTTGTAGACATTGCATTGAATGTCGACAACACTTGTTCTTTGATTGTAGATTTAGTTGTAGAATTTGGAAGGAGGGTATGAAGTGGTCCAAAGCTCCGTTCTCCTTTCATAGATGGGATCAGACTACCAGTTGGATTCTGAACCAGTGTGATAATGACTCAAATTTGGAAGAAGGGTATGAAGTGGTCCAAAGTTCTGTTCTCCTTTCATAGTTGGGATCAGACTACTAGTTGAATTCTGAACCAGTGTGATAATGGCTCCTTGCAGGCTGTTGTTATTCGACTTTTTTTGGGAGCGGTTATGTATCACATTTGGGGCGAGATAAATAGAAGATTGCACCAAGGAAAAATGCTTACTGAAGATCGGATGCTTCAACGTATTTGTTTTGATGTTAGACACAGACTTTACACTTGTAAAAAGTTTAAAAATACTACACTGAACAGATCCATTTGTAGGAGTTAGAATGTAGATAGGAGCATCGTATGTTAGAAGGATCTGTGCTTTTTGCTACTTGTACATCTATTATTATTATTTTTAACTCTAATGAAAACACTTGTTTACCTTAGCAAAAATAAAAAAAACAAAAAAAAGAATATTCATTTGAAAGATAAAGAACTTAATTATCAAAAGCGCTAAAAATAGAAAACATCTGTGTAGTTTATCTTAATCGTAACTATCATTTATAGATAAAGAAACAAAGACAAGTTATGAGAAAAAAAATACAATATAAAATCACATAATCTAGATTATGTGAATTTCTCTCATTCTTTACTATAAGAAAGTGACCATAGATATTTAGATTAGACATATAAAAATGATACTTGAGACAAATGGCATATAAGAGAAAGATGGGAACAAGCTATTTTACGTGCCACTTAAATAAAACATAAATTCCTAATCATGCAATCTGAGCAGTTTAACCCATCTGTCCCAATCTGTCTCCAAGTTGTCCTCCCATTCCCTGACCGACACCTCTCCTCCCCTACCTCAGAAAAAGAAGAAAAAAAAAAAAGAAAGAAAAGAAAAATAGAAAGAAAGGAAATTTATTAATTAGTGATGATTTTTTTTTCTTGTTTAACAATTAGATAAATCTATTTTAAAATTATAAATTTCAAAATATAACGATACAACTTAATATATGTTTAAAATAAATTAACAGGACCATACGTGTAACAATCAAAAAATAGTTTTCACTTTCAATCATAACTTTTATAAAAAAATTCGAAAAGAGAGTTGAGATAAATCGAATTTTTAATATCCTTCTTAATTGTATTTTTTTTTTTGGTCAAACTTCTGCCGTGTATTGATTACCAAGAATTAATCAATGCAATTTCAAGTGACTTTAATGGTAAAAAAATTTACAAAAAAGCTATTGAAATAAAAAAAAATTAGTAAAAAAATCTCTCACATGTCATATAAATTAATCACTAATTTAGAACAATAATCATAAAAATATCAAGAAGATGTGCTCCTATTTCCCTTAAATTATCAAATTTGTTCAAAAAAAATCAAACATATAGTAATTTAACTATCAATAAATAAAATAGCGACTTAAATTTAAATTTAATTATAACACATTATTACCCAAACTTCATAGGAGAAGTGAGATGTGAGGAAGGGAATATAGAAGAAAGCTGGGGTGGGACAAAACCAACTCACCACCCTCCAAAATTAAACAAACAAGTCAATCAATATTTTCTCTCTCAACACGTCCTTTTTACCTTTGACTTCAAGTTCCCCCCCAATCTCCATCTCCATTTTCGCTTAAACATACATTACACCCACCACACCCAACTTTTTTTAACATCTCTTTCTCTTTTTCCAAGTTCTCTTCTTCTTTTTCGTTTCCTGTTGAGAACAAGAAAAACAACAACATGTCGACGACGGAAACGAAGAAGCTTGGGGGCGAGGGAGGAGGCTCGTCGGAGAGCGGAAGCTCCGACGACCGAAGCATCTCCACCAACAACAGCAGCGGACGTGATGCATTTGAGTACTCAGGTTGGGTGTACCATTTGGGTGTTAACTCAATCGGCCATGAGTATTGCCACCTTCGTTTCCTCTCTATCCGCGGCAAGTACGTCATGATGTACAAACGAGATCCCGCTGATAACCCCGGCATTGTAAGCTTCACCACCCTTCATTTCATTATATATATATATATATATATAGATTTTTAATCTCGAGCTCACGGGTTCGAGTCATAGATACGATAAGCCTTGTAAAATGTAAGGTAAGGCTGGACAACCCGCGCATATAGTGAGAGATTCGTGCACTGAATCCCGTATATTTATGTATATCTGAGTATTGTCACGTCGCACGCTTAACTTAGAATAAGGCACGATTTGCAGACTTGAGAGTAATGATTAAATGATTTCAAATCATATACTTGAGATCTTATGTGGGGTTTTTATTTTGTTTCTTACCCAAGGAAATAAAGGCAAAGCATTGGTGATATTGATGTATGTTTTACTATCGTTTAGCTTTTGAGCAGCATACAACTGGAAAAGGAATAATAATAAGATCTGATAATTTTGTCTGATAATTGAATATCAGCTTCTTGGATCAGCCTCAGCTTTCAGAAATAGTATGGTCTTTGATAAGATAATATGCAATAATTTTTTGAGTGGTCTTGGTTGTGGGGAGATGCATTCTTGAAGTTATTTTACGGTTTGATGCGTTGCAATGGATAATTGAGTTTGTTGTATGATTTGATGACTATGATGTCAAGTCCTTTATTCATTCAAAGAAAGGAAAGGAAAAGGTTTGGGGCATGTTTCTTTCTGGTCTTTGTTTTTGAATTTATAATGTGTGCTCTTTTATTCTTTTTGTTCTTTTCAGTAAAGTCCTCTCATTTTCGTGAGATTCCCAACTGATGATTTTACTTGTATGATAGCTACTTGTTGAAGGGTTATGTAATTATTGTGATTTGTCTATAAACTTTGGTACTTCAGAATAAAATTGCAGAAATTTAATTGTGTACATAAGTTTTGGTTGCCACTATAAAGTCTATTTTGTCAAGCAATATCCTTAATTGCCTCCCTTTGCTTGAAGATATATTGACTGCCTAACATCTTTTCCCTATAAACTGCTATTTCTTTGATGTTCGTACTTGTTAACTATGTAGGTTACTGCACGCTAATATCTTCTACTACAATTGTCCTTGTTGCAGAAACCAATTAGGAGAGGTGTCATTGGGCACACACTTATGTTGGAGGAGTTAGGACGTCGGAAAGTTGATGATGGTGTAAGACCTTTACACTAATCTACTCAGTGACATTTAGTCCATATAGAGAGCAAATTTCTTCTAAGTTTATGTATAAATATTACTGATATTTATAGTGCAGTTTTAAACTTTTAATGGCTTCATATGCCACTTTGTTTTGATTTGTCCTATGAGTATATGTGAGTTCTCAGTATGTGAAAGATTCTCATCTGTTTGCTGACAGTAAAAGCTAAGTATTCTCTTCCTGGTTTGCACTTCTTGTAGGATGTGTATGTACTAAGATTTTACAATCGCTTGGATGAGACGAAAAAGGGAGAAGTAAGTGATATTATTTGATCTTCTGCACATATTTTTCTGCAAACTTTGTTTTAGTTAAAAGATACTTCATTCTCCAATTGGCTTTTTTGGAGCCTGAATTTTGACATTTTGTGGCATGGTTTGACTAGCAATTTTATTAAGTTTAAGAACTTTTATCCATTAATCTCTGCATCTACTTGTTGAGATAAAACCTCTACGTTTGAGGGACTAGAGGATATGGTGAAGGATAGACCTCAAATTTAAAATTTTGTGAATGTCATTTCTGAAATCCACTGATTTAAGTATTGTTGTAATCATCAGAGTATTTTGGAATAGTTTATTTACAAGAGCCATGATATGCAGCATTTTATCTGACATGAAAAGCTACTTTGATAAGTTAAGTTGGATAATATATAATTAGTGTTGATTTAAATTCAAGTTGGAAAAGATCAAAGAGTTGGAAGTCTTAATCACGGTCTGATTTCTATCTCCTAGTACTAGGGGTCAAAGGATACTATGGTTTATTTCTTGTGTTGGGTTTAGCAAGTGGGTTGAACATTAGCAATAGACTTGTGTTCCACATCTTAATTTCAAATTATGGGAAATTAGGGGAATAATGAGATTGGCATTCGCTTCAGCGAATGGTTTAGTGCCGGTGCTAGGAGTGATCTTTAATTCATACTTATATAAACTCAAGGATAAATGCAGCCCATTGACTAGCAACACTCTTTCTCAAGCTGGTGCATATATGTCATGTGTACCCATCTTGTTACAAATATACTCAATCTAGGGACCCCTTACGTGACCAAGTCAGCTAGTTAATCATTGGCTAGTTGATCACTAGAACTGGTATAAGAAAGGACAATCTCTTTAGTTAGCATCTTATTTATCACAAAGTGATGCTCAACCACAATGTGCATTTTTCGCTTGTGGCACAATGTATTTGATGCAATATGTAGCTGCCAGATTATTACAAACCAGCTTCATAGGATAAGAATTCTCTATTTATGAGCTGTATGAGCAAATGCTTCACTTTTATTAGTTCAATAGTGGCTAAAAACATAGCATGATATTTTGATTCAACATTGGATCAGGCTACCACATCTTGCTTTTTACTATTCCAATTGGTAAGGTTCCTACCAACAAAGACACAATATTTGAAAATGGAATACATATCAAACGGTCAACATGCCTAATCTGCATCCAAATGGCCAATGATCTCAGTATGCAATCGATCTTCATGTAGTGACCCTTTCTAGGGAGCACTCTTGATACACCAAAAGATATGAAGAACAAATCTCCCATTAGCTCTCCTGTGGAGAATCCATAAACTGATCAACTAGAAAGAAGAAACATGGTTGAGTCGCTGTGAGTTAATTAAGTTTTTCTACTAGCCTTCTGAACCTCCTTGGTCTAGCATCAACATGCAAATCATGCCAGCCTCACTTAATGTATCTAGGACTAATAAGAACCTAGGGTTCTTAACTTGGGAATTAGGTATAGGATTTGTGAATTGCGGACTTGTCGTAGAAATTGGGGGTTAGGGTTTATAACTGAAAAGAAAAGGAAAAGTGATGGGTTGATCTTTTCGAGAGGATTACCTCCAATAATCATTTCGAGGGTGATTAGCCTCCTTAGCATTGTAAAAGGCGAGACTAATATTATTGCTGAATTGTTATAAAAAATACCCATAAGGGCTATAATATATAGGAGGCCTTACACTCAAATAAGAAAACTAAGGAATCCTAATTCCTAATGGATTCTTATTTTTAGTCCCTAATGGACTCCTAAGCAAAATCCAGGTATCCAAAAAGGATTCGGAGCTTATTCTAAGCTTTACTAAGATAATATAACTAAAATAAAAATATTAATCATTAGGGTTCCTAACTCAAGGCTACCATTTCCGCCTCCTTTTGTCAGGAACTCTATAAATCCATTGTAGTTCAATCTATTGCTAAAGCATGGAATTTTTAATCTTCTTGATGTAATAAGCAATTTCATACCACAACTTTTTCGTGCTTGATGATTCCCAAAACAATTTGACACTAGCTATTGAATGAGCATCAATACTCACCGGAACAGTGAACTCTATGGCCCCAATGAAGTTCAGTTCATAGACCATATCTAAGTAATCTAGGAACGTATGCTAAATTTGACAATTGAAGTCCTTGTTTTCAATTTTTTTGTCTAGTTGCTAGAGCAAATAACTCAATTACCATCTCGTGGAATGTTAGCTTTATCTACAAGTGATTTCAAGATGTTTCCCAGTAAACCTGATCTTCACTACTATTAAGTCAAACAATCAATAATCAAGGGGTCATCTTTGCTTTCAACTTGTTTAAGTTTCAAAAGAATTGGCTCCTACATTAGATTATAATTGTTTTAAGAAATTTTGTCTTGCCAATTGGTATAGTTGTTCCCTTCTCCATTATTTGTGAAATGTTCAAGAAGGTGTCACTTTTCGAGAATAAATCCTTTGATTCCAAACATGAAGATTTTGATATCAACTCTGTTGTAATCTTTGAGTTCTCGCTTTGTTTTTCACAATTTGTGAGCTGACTAGATTTTTGGGCATGGTTTGACCTAGAAGGCTCTCCTTTATGCACAAGATCTAAGGTCAATGTTGTGTTTTATTTTGTAACAATCTTAGGCAATGTGCAGTTAGCCTTAGCAATTTTTGCCTCACCAAGCAATTGTTGTTCCTCCACCTTAAGCATCTCGTTCAACTTTTCCTCTTTAAGTCGAGAATAAGAAATTGAGTAATTAGCTAAAGCATGAACTGAAGAAGTAATTGAGTCATCGTTACCAATAACTTCCACAACTTTTTCATCTAATCCTACTATAGCATCATCGACTCTTGTTGTGCCTTAAGTCACGAGTTTTCGTGGAGGATCAAATAGAGAAGAACTCGTGAAAATATTTTTTTCAAAAGATTTGGAAGTAAGGTTGCTTATCTCATCCAATTTTTCTTTTTCAAGTTGAGCATAAGAGAAGGCTGTAGAAATTTTCGTTGGCTTACACACCTTGACTTCACATTGGATTTTTGGAATCAACCCCTCGATTCTACGATTTGCCAAGCACTCGAAATGAGTTTGGTACTCAAAAATAGTGGAGATTTGTCGGATTTTAGCAAGTTCTCCATCAATGTTCTCATATTCCAATGGTCTGAATTCAGCCAATAATTCAGAGACAAAATCAGCCAGTTTGGCTCTCCATTGCAAGCCACATATGAGGCATACCATTAGATAACATCACCTTCCAAATTACAAGCAATGATATTCATTCTAGAAGCTATAGGGTGTTTGGTGGTTACGAAATTACTTTTGAACATTATAAACTCATCCGAATGCATCATGAGAATTCCAACGTGGGTACTCCATCTTCATCCTTATAATTTCGCATTCTTGATAAAGAGTCAACTGGAGATCCATATTGTTGCCCATATCTTCTAGTTGTAGATTTTGAAGCAGAGGCTTATGAATCAAGTTTCATCTCAAAATCTTGTTAAATTTTTCTTCAAATTTTTTTCCAAACTCATCAAGATGATCAACATATGATATTGAAGCAATGAAATCAATTCATGCGAGGAAGACATGGTGTATGCATGTGGTTTTTCTTTTTCAGGATTTGTTGGCGACGACTTTATGGGGTCCACAGATTGTGGCTCTGGATACAAGGTGATAAGAACCTAGGATTCTTACTATGGGATACGGTTCGTGAATTGCGGATTTTTGGTAGAAATTAGGGGTTAGGCTTTATATTGGATTGGAAAGAAAAGGAAAATGGATAGGTTGATCTCTTCGAGGGGATTGCTTTCAATAATCTCTTCGGGGTTGAAAAGCCTCCTTAGTCTTGTAAAAGACGAGAGTAATATTATTTTTGAATTGTTATAAAAAGTACCCATAAGGGCTACATAATATGAGTCCTTAGACTCAAATAAGGAACCTAAGTAATCCTAATTCCTAATGGATTCTTATTCGTAGTTCCTAGTGGACTCCTAATAGCCTAAATTAGGGGAAAGTAATTCCTTTTCCAAGAAGGATTCATAGCTTATTCAAAGCTTTATTAAATAAACCAAACCAAACCAAGCATTTTCCCACTAGGTGGGGTTGGTTATATGGATCTGCCGATTCCACTCATTTCTATTAAGAGCTTTCTCCTTTGATACTCCATACAAGCCAAGTCCTGCCTAAGTGTCTCATTCCAAGTCATCTTAGGTCTTTCTCTACTCCTCCTACGGGGTGCTATCTCCATGCTTTTGCACTTTCTAATCAGTGCCTCCATGAGTCGTCTCCTAACATGTCCGTGCCATATCAGACGATTCTCCCTGCATTTTATCCTCAATCATGGCCACTCTCATTTTTCCTGGTACACCTCGTTTATTCTTGGCCTTCTTGGTTTTGCTATACATCTATCTCAACATTCTTATCTCCACTACTAACATCTTATGAATATGACGAGAAGCTTTATTAAAGTAATATAACTAAAATAAAAATATTAATTATTAAGGTTTCCTAACAAGGGCATACTTGTGATCTGGGATAAGCAACCTCTTGATTTGATTGTATGATCTCTATTCCTAGGAAATAGCATAGTTGTCCCAAATTCTTGGTTTGAAATTGCTTATGCAGGAAGTTATTGTTATACCTGGCATATCATCCTCGGTTATAACTATCTTAACACATAGGACAATCAACCAAAGGTCTTTCTTGGAATGTCGATATAAGATAGAAGGATCAATCCATGCCCTTCAAACGAAACTCGAATTTGACTACATTAAAGTGGCTAAACCATACTCGAGGGAATTGTTTCTAAGCCATATAAGGCTTTCTTGACACAAGACACCTTACCAGACTCTCCTTTGAGCAACAAACCTAGATGGTTTCTCCATATACCCTTCACCTCTAGATCAATACATTTTTGATATCCAATTTATGAAAAGGCTAGTAAAATATAGTAGCAAATGAGAGGAATATATGGATGGAGGACGTCTTTTAGCAAGCTGTGAAGAAGTGTCACCATAATCAACGCCATACTCCTGGGGATACCAATTGGCCATTCAATTGAGCTTTCAGTACCATATGGAGAGAATTTTCCTGTGTAGATCCAACCACAACCAATAGTAAATTTTCCAGACAGAAGACCAACTATGTCCCAAGTATTATTGGAGCCTAATTCTTTGGTTCCTGTTTTTGGGTGGAAGAGACAACAGTAAGGTAAAGTGCAATTTGAGCAAGGGGAAAGGAATAATGATCTGTCTTTCATTTGGTCCATTCCTTGTGTCTATGCTTCAGAGGATTTCTTGATATTTGTTTCCTTTAAGTTACTTGTGCAGCTCTGAATGCCATTAATAGTTGGTTTTATGTGGTTGACGTGACCCCCTTCCTTGCACATTTTGTGGTGTAGAGGATGATGAATATGTTGAAAACTCAAACCTGACTGTCAAAAAAATCTAAGGATAGTTCTCTGATTATGATTTTTCTGTGAAAAGGAATCTTTTAGGGATACTTTGATTTTGTCTGTATTTTGTGGATACTTATTTTGATGGGAACCTGTTTTTCACACTTGCCTTTGTATTCATTATATATGTTAGTTGTTTTTCATTGAGCTCTTCAATGGTTGAATAGAACTCCTGAGAGGTAAGGTCCAATATCTAGTAGAGCAGGATGAGTAGGTTAAATATATAGAAATTCTGTAGCAAAGCCTAAACAGAAATCATGAACAATTCTATGCCACAAAGTGACTAGCAGCAAAAAGCTTTTAAGGAAAATTTAAACTTGTAATTCTCTGGTATGGTTGACCCCTTCCTTGCTGAACCAGGTGTTAAGTTGACGTGGGAACATGGTTCTGCACCATCTTTCAATTTTATTGCTACCTTTAGGAACTACATTAGTGTGGTTGTGCTGCTGTTAAAGCACTTTAGTTTCTCAGAAGATGTTTTAAGAGAATGTGCTTGCTTCTTCAATGTTGTGCACACAGTCACTATCACAGAAAAACCAAACGTTGCACAAATAAAGACAACAAAGCGAATGTAGTTAAGACAACTTTGACATCTTTGCCTTCTTCTGTTGGAATTCATTTTTAAATGTTGATTATTTGCTTCCTGTCAATTTGGTTGGAAAATGGGAGCATTATGTATTGAGATAATTGATGCTTTATGCACTTTCTGACATGATTACCTGCCAAAAGAAAGATAAGAAATGAGACGTTGGGAGTCTCTTGATTCTCAGAAACTTTGATTCCTTCACTTTCTAATACATAAATCTTATGCTAGCTGAATTGAACTTCAAGGCAACAAATTTATTAGTTCAACTATTTTGTTTATATTGTTGGATGGTATTCATCTGGAAGTACTGTATTTTAATAACTCTCACATTTAGATAATCCTTTGGTTGCTGCAAGATTGCTTGTGCAACAGCTGGTGAAGCTCGAGAATGGATGGAAGCATTTGATCATGCCAAACAACTGGTAAAAGCTATACGTACTTTTTCTTTTTCAATTACAACACGACAAAATGATATCAATCCCTGGAATTAGTTTTCCTTCTGATGCATTTACCTCAGGCTCTACTTTCAATTTATGAGGTGAACCTACTATGATAATTACTGTGTAACTTCTTGATAGATCATTTTAGTGGATTATACAAAACCTTATTGAGGACATGCTGATGCTAGGGCACTTAGCTTGCATCATAACCTTTTGCCTATGTTAATTTGACAAGATGAGTAAATTGTCATATGGGCCTTAGTCAAGTGAGATTGTAAGTTTTGTTTCGCAATTAATAGTATATCTTTCTCAAACGAAATGAATGATAACTAGTTTTCGGTTTATGTTTCTCTGGATTCACATCTAATTCCATTCGTTTTCATCATAGGCTGAGTATGAGGTTACAAGAGGTTGCACAAGAAACAAGCTGAACATGGAGGATGAGTATGCTCTCAGTGCCTTGTTGAATTTATCCTGCAGATATTTATCAATAAATGTATCGTAGTTTTATTTTTATTGCAACTTTGACTCCACTTTCTTCCTTAGTCCCGTTGGAAGAGAAACTAAACAATTTGAAATATAGTAAGTGGATTTGAAGAGAGTGTGGTACACTTGAGGATAAAGGTTCAACTTGTCCGTCACAAGTTTCTCATAAACTCTTAATCTTTCTGAACTCCACTTTCCCTTTATCTTTTCAGTCTTATCATCTAAGTTCCATATGCTTACTCATAAATGGGTTCCTTGACACCCTACTTTTGATTGTTTGAAATGGGTTTTGTCAAAATTTGAAAGAAAAGTATTTGTCGAGCTGGAGTTTGTATAGATGGAAGGGAAGGAAAGAAATTGTATTTCTTTTGCATGTTTTGAGTCGTATGGAAAGATAGTAATGGAACAAGGTTAAAAGAGAAAGGAAAGGATTCTCAAAGTTTGACGAGAAAATTTCTTGGTTCATTTACTTTTCGATATAAAGCTACAAATACTTTTAGTTGTTTATTGATTTTATGGAGAACATACATGATTTTGTGGATAGAATATCAAATAGCTTAAGCATCACACCTTTTGTACCAACCTCTGTAACCATGTTTTCCCCTTGATGGTTTGTTCCGAAAATTTTACTAACTAGAAAAAGTCTGTAAACTAATTTCTGATTTGTGATGTGCCATAAAAATTCATTAGATGTCTCTTTATGTAACTAATATAATCCATTTTAGTGCATTTTCTTCATGTTTTTCTTCTTTGAAGGATTAATCTTGAAGGACATAGACCTAGAGTTCGGCGGTATGCACATGGTCTGAAAAAGCTAATAAGAATTGGACATGGTAAGTTAAGGTGGTTACAATTGGTTATATGCATTCATTTACTTTCCAATTTTCAGTTGTTATGAGTAAAATAATAGACTCAGTTTTGTTCTTGTCGACTGACATCTATTGTTTTTTGATGCCAATGATAACTTGAGGAATGTTATATTATCATGGACATTGAAACTGGGGGATATAAGATGAAACTACAGTACGTTTGCAATTTTTCTTGAAATATTTTCTTTTGTGATTTTCTACTAGCAATTGTGTTATTTAGTAAATTATATGTATTATGTCGAATTAGAGGACTTTGGTGGCTTTTTTTTACAGATTCTCTGAAAGAGATAGATTGCTATTGTTTCTTTGTAGAATATTACACATACATTTTTCTTATTGATGAGTCCTATCATCAGTCTCCATCTAGGATTTGGATTCTGGCATTTGATTAAGGTGAAAAAATACCCATTGCTTCTGATAGATTTACTTGTAATTGTTAGGATTACAATTGTCTCAGGTTAATAGATCATTGGGTTTCAAAACCCCATATTTCTTATCAGTTATGTATGAAATTAAAGCATGATGTGAGCATTTTGTTGTTTCTCTTCTAAATGATGCTTAAATTTGCAATTTGGTCAATTATTTTCAGATCGACAAAATAAGCATGTTCTGAGCGGATCTGTAAATCTGTGGGTTTGTATTTGTTTATCATGAGATAAAAAATCTACAGTTTCAGTGGTAACTTTATAAGCTCTCTGTCATCATCTATTATCTTCTAATTGTTACTGGATACTTCTGTTAATGCTGCTTCACAGCATCTCATCGACATTGGATTTGTAGAAAGCTCCATTTTTTGCAATTCATTCTTGCAGAATTAATCGTTGCATCGTGAATCAACTATTCTTAAATGGTATCCGGTGATGGATTCTGTTCTGTGTAGGTCCAGAGACACTCTTGCGTCAGTCTTCAAGTTTGGCTGTCAATGATTCATCAAATATGTTCTTGGAAAGAGATAGCAGTGATGTAATTGAAGCGTATGAATGGAAATGCGTGCAGACAATCAATGGTATTTTTCTGTTCTCACACCTTTTTGTACAACGTAAAGTAACCTCTTTTGTGTTACATTCTTTTTTAGACCTTTTCTTTAATCATATGCTATGTATGTATTTTTTGACTGAAAATGAAGCAGAAAACATAGTGGGATGTAGTTTTCTCTTTTCTTTCTAATGTTAGAATCTTCTGGGAGCAGCGGGCTTGAGGTGAAATTTTTAGGGATTTGATGAGTGTTTACGAAATTTCATCATCCAAGTACGGAATTATTAGGGCCAAAATACAGTAAGTTTAAGAAGCGCAATGAAAGAAGCTAAACAGACGAGAACAATGGACTGGAGAAAGGTTCTTATGCATCTGATCAGAACTAGCTTCCATAGGCATCAGAGCATGGCTGAATTGCATCCTACAATTCTTCACAAAAGCTGAAAGAAAAATCTTCCATTGATTCTCCAGATAGTGACTGCACCTATGCATGGTGAGTAGACAAAACTTGGACCCAGCTTGTCTTGATTCCCATGTAATGTGGGTACAAGACTTGAAACTTCTCCTACAAGGCTTCAGTTCAACTTTGGACTTAGTTGCACAGCCCACACCTCATATTTTGAAATTCCATAGCAAAAGTCCATTTCACAGCCCAGGCAGAGAATTACCATACTACCCCTTTTTCCCAGAAATTACCATACTACCCCTCTAAAATAATTTAAATAAAACTGAACCAAGACGAAAGAGTTTGTAACACATAAAGTTAAAATAAGTTTGGATCCATAGGAATGATTTTCGATCCAAGACAACTGTGGATATATTTGGATTTTGCATGTTGGAAGAGGAAATCTTTCTAAATGAGGGAGACTTACTCTTATTAAAAGTTCACTCTCCAATCTTCCAGTCTATTTCATGTCTTTGTTTACTATTCTGAGCTCGGTTGCAACTTGCAAAGAAATTAGAGAATATCCAAAAGTGCTTTTATGGAGATAAAAAGGCCACGATTAATGGGTATGTACAATGGGTTAATAGGAATCTTGGGTGGGGCATTACTTTCATAAGGGAAGCAAATGATTGGGAGTTGGATGACTTTACCAACTTTTTTGGGTGCCTCAATAATTGTTCCATTTCCCAAGATAGAGAGGATGTTGATGGAGTTTGACTGAAAATGGTGCTTTCTCAGTGAAATCATTTTATAAAGCCCCTATAGACGAGGTTGATGCTAGAAAAAATGGTGTTTTCCCGTGGAAGGACATTTGGAAATCTTGTGGTCCGACAAGAGTAGATTTTTTTGCTTGGGGGTAAGCTGGGGGCGCATACTTATGCTTGATAATCTTCAAAGACGAGGGCAAACCATTGTTAATAGATGCTATTTTTGCAAGAATGATATAGAGACCACGAAACATTTTTCTTTATGTTGCTCTTGGGCAAGAAACCTTCAAGAAGCGGCCTACAATATTATGGGAGTTCGTTGGGTTGCTTCAAAGAATTTTTGTGATGAAATAATAACATGGAGTACCATCAGGTCAAGTAAAGAGAAAAAGAAAATTATTCGGACAATTCCTCTTGCCATTATTGGACTTTATGGAAGGAACGAAATTTGAGAGCTTTTGAAGTGAAATAATCATCTCTCTTCTTTGAAATTTCATTGGGTTCATGATCTCTGTTTTTGGATTAAAGGTTCTTGTAAAATTGATATAGATAACATTGAACAATGTATAGATCTTTTACGTTCTTGATGTAAATATTTGAGCTGCATCCCCTTGGTGCATTTAAATAAAATTTATTCATTTCTCAAAAAAAAAAAAAGCGCTGGACATAGTATTAATATTAACTAGTCTCCTTTATCTGGAAAAACTTTTCTTTGGGTTTGTTGTGGCCTGCATCAAAGAAGTATTAATATGGATCATAAACTGCAGTATTAGGTCCAATATTATGTTAGTTCGTGAACTTTTTTTTTTTGAACGTTAAAAGGTAATTTTATTAATGAGCACCAAGGGGGTGCCACCTAAAAGAAAACTAATTACATAAGAGGTTCATAAAGAAAACTAATTACATAAGAGGTTCATACATTCTAAAACATTATTTACAGAATAACTGCAACTCCTTAAAGTCCAAAACATAGCATCATGAAACCATATGTTTTTCATGGATGACATTTGCATTTCAGTTCCATCAAAAGCTCTTCTATTCCGTTCCTTCCAAATAGTCCAGATGATTGCATTTGGAATCGGTCTTAGAGTCTTCTTCCTTTCTTTAAAACCCTTGATTCCACTCCATGCCTTAATTTCCTCCTTGAAGGATTTTGCAACAACCCACTGAATACCAATCAAATTATAGGCCAAAACCCAAAGACTCCTAGCCCAATCACTCCAGATAAAGAGATGTTCTACAAACTCCAGCTGGTTTTTACTAAGATATCATCTGTTAGTAATAAAATGTCCCTTTCTCTGTAGGTTATTAATAAAATGTCACTTTCTCTGTAGGTTATTAATTGTCAGAACTCTCCCCCAAGTCACCTCCTAGGCAAAAAGTGCCACTCTTTATGGAGATTTAGACTTCCACACTTCTTTCCATGGGAATTGATCACCAAAATCCCTTGTTTCTCTACTTTGAAGAGCTTGGTAAAAGGATTTCACTGTGAAATTCCATTTTTTGTCAAATTCCACTTGACTTTGTCTTCTCTATCTTCATCCTTTGGTATAAAACAACCAAAAAGTTAGATATATCCTCCAACTCCCAATCATTTGCCTCTCTAAAAAAAAGGACATTCCAGACAACGTTGCCATCACTCCTTTGGACGCATGAACTCACTGTTGCCTTTTTATCTTTTGCCAAAGTAAGAATATTTGGAAAAAGGTCTTTCAAAGTGGTAGAAGAATTCCACTTGTCAGACCAAAAGAAAATTTTGTTGCCAATACCAGCCACAAAGGAAATAATGATTCATAAATGAATTTCACTCCTTGGAAATACTTTTCTAAAGCCCAACCCCATGAGTCATTCTTCTTTCCTTCGTCATCCATCCGTTGTGGGACTCTCCGAATTTGGCCACAATTACCTTCTGCCAAAGGTTGTTCCTTTCATTCATAAATCTCCATAGCCATTTTCCAAGAAGTGCTTTATTAAATAAAAGGAGAGATTTCAATCCCAATCCCCCCTTATTTAGGGGTTGCTTTAATGCTTCCTATTTAACAAGGTGGTATTTGAACTCTCCTTCCATATGGCCCCACAAAAACCTTTTCTGAATATTCTCCAACTTCTTTGCAATAGAACTTGGTAGAGGAAAGAGGGACATGAAATCATCCGGGAGGTTGGACTTACGCTGCTGAACTTCACCTCATTAGAAATATTGTTCTGGTGTTTTGGGTGGATGTGTTAATCTCCATGCTTGCGCGTACTTATGATTGTAATTTTGTGTAAACATGCACCGTTCAGAGAATTGGTAACTAGGGTTATCTAATACTGTATCTCGTCAATTAGGAGGTTGACTTTGTACTACTAGCATTTCATGGGATGGAGAGATGTGTACTTCAGTTATTGAGCTATTCTACCAGAGTTTGGAACCTCTAGGCTAGCTAATGTGTATTCTTTAAAGCATTCAATAAGACATTATAGTTGACCTCAAATAATTGGCTGTCTTGACACTGGATGTTGAGTGACTACTACTGTGATTGTCTTTCACCTTCTTGTGAGGCAATAGACCCATTTTCTGAGAACCGGTTTTCCTATTTTTTCGGGAAATATTATACGACTAAAAGCTACTTCACATTATTTTAACTTGATTGAGAGACTGAGTAGATTCTTTTTTGTCCATAAATTTACCTTGCATGAAGTAGCTAGTCATTTTGATGTTTAAATGTGTAAGATTTGAAAAAGAATTCAAATAAGGTAAAGTGAAAATCAGCATGCCAAATTCAACTAATAAGAGAAAATCATGTGGCAATAACTCTTAATTTGCTAAGGAGGTTATATTCTTTTACAAAAATCCAGCAGAAATATTTCGTAATTATTTGAGGACTAGGAAGTTTAATGCAGCCCATAATAATAAAAATATGTTGGGAACTTCGGTTGATTTCACATGCAGCAGTGTTAAGAACCTGTACCTTTATGTTATGGATTTTGTTCCCTCTATCATTAATTGTGCCACTCTTGTATCGGCACAAAGTTTAAGAAAATTATGTTTATTGAATATGAATGACCAAAAATTGGTCTTTACATTTTTTTCTATTCAATAACTTGCTTATCAACCTTTGCGCTATCAGTCTTGCACATTTGGTTGAACATTATGAGGCCTATCAATAACTTGTTGGAGTTGTATCATCAAAGACATCCGACTACTTTTTTCGACCATCCTCTTTTGAAGGAGGTCTTGTTGCCATCTTGACAGAGTCCACTGCCATACTCACATATTCCAACAATCATCTTCCAATTATCTTCCATGCCACCAGCAATCACATTGCCATCAACCTCCACTACCAAACAAAATGAAGTTGGCCACCCTCAAACTCACCGCACCTCCTCTAACTGAATACAATCCACCCAACAGACTCCCAACAAAGCACCCACTGCAGTAACCACCAGGAAGAAACCCACTATCACCTTGGGACCACCATTAGCACTAGAAACCCTTTGACACCAACATCATCACATGGGCATGTCAGTCACCACCACTTGTAACATCATGCTATTCCATCTCCACTGCCAATTTGAAGTTAAAAAATGAGGGACAGAGGTTGATGGTGCAATAGGATTGCTTTCCATGGCTTGGCACTTGGGTGGGTGGGTGGGGGAAGACACATAGACAGAGTTGGGACCTATGTTGGGTATTGGATGGTGGTCAACGGTGTGGACAAGGGATCAAAGCAGCAGAATAGCAATTTTAGTATCTTCCCAGGATAATTATGGACTTACCACAAGGGTAACTAGCTTGCGATTGATTTGGTTGCTTGTTGCTATTAGTCAAATTTTGAAGTTACAATCGGATTCGGTTCACAAAAGAAGTATAAAAGAAAACGAAAAATAAAGGGCTTTAACTGGGTTTACGCGGTAAGAAGTTTCATTAAGATTATGTAGTGCGAGTGAGAATGCGATGGTCAGAATGCCTGACCCTGGCATTGCACTCTGACTTATTTTAATTGAGGCTATGCAGTCCAAAGTAGAACCCAAAGTCTTGTAGGAGAAGTTGTTTGTCTTGGGCCCCAAGATTATTGTGAATAAGGAAACTAGGTCTCAAAATTCTGTCTATTTCATATATCTAACATATTGTACTTGATAATAAATGGAATGACTTCTCAAAAATAATTGGAATGGTATAGACTTGTCCCTCTCTTCTCGTAGGTATGATGCCTAGGAACTGTATCAACTTTTCTGCTCTTCTTTCTCTTCTTTACTGCATCTCTCTCTCTCCCTCGGTTTTTGCTAATAGTTTTGCCCTAGGTCTATTGTTTTCAAGGCCCTACAAAGATGTTCAAGAGCGGATTTGATTTTCCCTCCCTCATCTTATCCGTTCATCGATTGATTATCTTTCTCTAGGCCACCAAATTATCCCCTTTGACTTCAAGCCTTAAAGCCTTTAGTTGTCATCCATTGTTAACATAATTTAAACACCGTAATGCCTGTCCTGCATCAAACTTTCACCCTTATTAATTTCACTTTGTGCTTGAGTGTGAATATCAAAATGTGGTCATATTTCGTAATTGCATTGAGTTAGTTTTAAATGAGGTTCTCCATATATTTTGGATTGCAGGTGTTAGAATACTTGAAGATGTGGCCAACTCTAAGGTATCTATTATTGCACTGAATGTTCATACTGTTTATAGTTTTGTGCAACTTACTATGCTTCTTTTCTCCTTTGGCAATCATTATAGCATAGTTTACTCTGGCTTTGAGATAGAGAGATACATCGGAATACTAAAAGATTTAGGGAAAACGAATACTTTCAAATACAGAAATACTACTTGTTGGTATTTTCTTGATGTGAAAATAATTATACATTAGTGAATAAGCTTTCTTGCCACAATACTGGGAGTATTATTGGCCATGGAAAATAGGTATCTAGGGTAAGAGAAAGAAGTCTCTTCAGTTCTAAAGTCCCTCTGTTTTATATTAAATTTTTCTATTTTGAACGTGAAAGGTGATTAAGCAAAGTGTTGATAGTGAAACATTGAATTAGATGAGTGTGGTATTAATTAGGGCCAAATCATACTTTCTAATTTTTTAAACTGTCAAGAATCATAGAGTTTCATTCTAAAACCAATTGGTGTCAGCTGGAGTAGTCCAGGATCTTATAAGGTGATATAAGAATTTATGTTTTTCCCATGAGGGATAAGTGTATATTTTAACACTCCCCCTCATATGTGACCTGATTTGAGTTGGTCACACGTGGAACATTGAATACATGTGTGACTGAATTTGAGATGGGTTACACAAGAAAGATTGAACACACATGGTGGACTAACACGTGGAAGATTGAATACACGTTTGACACATGTTGAAAATTTAAGATGTGTGGAACATGACACATGTGAAAGATCGAAAACACGTGGACTCAATTTGAGATGGATTACACGTAGATGAATAAATTGGACCAAGGGCCCAGTTTTGGTATCATGTCAAGAATCATGGAGTTCCATCCTAAAACCAATTAGTGTCAGGTGGAGTAGCCTATAATCTTATAAGGTGGTTTAAGAATTTATGTTTTTCCGATGTGGGAAGTGTATATTCTAACATAAACACTTGAAAGTTAGTAAAGGGGGGATATGCGGGCCAAAGATGTATGCTTAATGTATGTTATTGTTTAAATAATATGTTAAAGTTTCCATATAAGTAGAGGCGGATTCAAGAATTCTTCGCAGTGAAGGTTAAAATACATAAATTTTCAACTACATGAATACTTTTTTTTTTTTTTTTCCCCAGTGGGGACTACAACCCCCGCTGGCTCTAAAGCACATCCGCTCCTTCATATAAGGAAAGTGGACATTGTTTAGAACTAGCCCAAAAATGGAATGCAAGACATTTCAATTTGAAACGGAGGGGTATCTGTTTTGAAACATTAGAAACCAACCAAACCTATAACTGTAAGCATTTTTGATAATGAACAAAGGCGGAGCTACTTTTACTTGAGTCCCTATTCTCCTCAAAATGTTTTTGAAAATATGGGTATTTTGAAGGTATTTTTAGGTTGAAAAATCAATTTGGCTTCCATTGGAAAAATATTGTGTATATAAGGGTTAAATTGTGTGATTTTAGCCCCTACTAAACAAAAATCCTAGATCTGCTGCTAATAATGAATATTGGAAATGGGAAAACTTTTTATTGATATTGTCCATTTTATTCACTTACAAAAAGAGGAAATTATATTTGTAAAAAGAGAAATTAAATATCCTAGTTGCTATACTCCATCAGCGGCTTGAGAATGGTACTGTTGTATGTAAATGGGCTTGGCTTATTGAGCAGTAAATTCCAAGCAAGTATCCACAGGATGTAGCTGAATATTGTTCAGGATTAATGTTAAGCAATAGTTAAGTATGGCATGCTTCAACAGTCTCTGCAGTGTGCAGTCTACATATCCCTCCATCACATTAACTTTATTACCCTTGTAACTGACTCAGAATTTTAAAATATCTCAATGCAAAACTTGTGGTTGTACTTATTAGAAGTATTTTATATAGGGGTAATATTGAAAAGTGAAAAGGAAAATGTATGGGCTTTTAGAAACTCACCAAAAGGAAATGCGTGAAATTATTTAATGGGGTGGAAGGGGTAGATACAATTATTGGAAGTTTATATGTGCTTTTTTTGTTTTTTTTTTGTTTCTTTCAATGCAGAATCTGTTGATAGAGTTTCTGTTGCTGTTGCCTATGGAGATTTCTCGTAACACTTCTTTTATATTGTAGCGTGGGAAAGGTGTTCTTGTCAAAGCTGTTGGTGTTGTTGATGCTAGTGCAGATACTGTATTTGAGGTTATTTTGAGTCTTGATCGACATAGGAGATATGAGTATGCTGCTTGGACACTATTTCTTCTTTGCGTGCTCATAAATATTTGAGATCTCATCTGATTATTACTCTGTAGGTGGGACACATTGACAGCTGACTTAGAGTTAATAAAGTCCTTGAATGGACATTATGATCTTGTGTATGGGACGTTTGATCCAAGATACTTAACTTGGTGAGTTGTTAATCCTTCTTCATGCTCTGATGCTTGCAATGATTTCATATTATAACTGACCATCACTATGTTCTCTTATTTTTCTCAAGTACACCATTAACTTGATGTTCCTCCCTTATAGCTGCAGCAAAGATTTCATAATTTGTATGTCTAAGTTGGTGCCTTCTGGCACTATAAGAACCTTTTTCTGCAGTTGGCGAAATGGTTCAGCTTATTTGCTATTGATCAAGGAAATTAGAACTTTGTCCAGAGACTAAAAAAGAAGTAACACGGTCTAAATGTACAATATCTAACAAGAATTAGGTCCTTGTTTTACAGGGTGCTGACTGACTTAGAGCAAATACGGAGCCACAAATCTGAGATTCTCCATTTGATATTTCTTTTTCAATACTTGCTTCTATACTAGGAAATTACCACCGACATATCTCTAAAATGTCAAATGGAGTTCGCTTGTTTCTTCATCAGTTTTCTCTATCAAATATCTCTTTTTGGGTGTTTTCATTGTTAATGAGAATAGCTGTTACAACAATGATTAGTTAGTTAGATTCAGTTATTAGTTAGTATAGCTTAGCTGTGAAGATAGTTAGACTTATAAGTAACTCTGTGCAGTTGTAAATACAGCTGTACAATCTGCAGCACTAACTACATGTAAAAGCTATATATATAGCAACCTATTGTATCAATCATTTCAATTAATGAAACACAGAATTTTATCTCTCAATTCTTTCTCTAGAGTTTAACATGGTATCATAGAGCCACAATAAATCCTTTTTTCCGAGGTCACGACCTTCATTGGAGAGCACCTCATACCTTCATCTAAGCTTCATTTGAAGCTCTCTACAATCAATCGAAGCTTCTTCTCTGCAAATGCATCAAAAATTTTGCATCACAAACTCTAATTTCTTCCTTTTTACACTTTTCCATTGGAGAGCTCAACTCCACTCCATTGCAGCAGCCACTAAAGCTTCACAAAGCTTTCTTCTACAAATTCAGAAGGTGCGATTCTCTTCCAGCTCAGAAACAAGAAGCTGTGAGGTCAAATTTCACTCTCCTCACTCTCTCAAAACCCTAGGTTTCATCTGAACCTTCTTCTCTCAACTACTTCTACTTTATTTGTTACATCACACACACATGGATTTGCCTTCTGATCAAGCACTGCCCTTTGGTCTAAGACTTCTCATCCAAAACCTCAATTCTCTGTCAAAATACAACTAGACAATTCCAATTACCTAGTGTGGAAAGCTCAAATTCAGGCTGTTTTCCAAGCCTATGATCTCCTAGATCACATCAATGGCACTGAACCTTGTCCTTCCAAGCATCTTATAGCTCCAAATGGCACTATTTCACCCAACCCTGCCTACTCTACTTGGCTCACAGTAGACAAGCATCTGAAAACCTGCTTGTTTGCCTCCATCTCTTCTACTGTACTGCCTCAGGTTCTGCACCTCACTACTGCTGCTTCTATATGGCAAGCACTAGAGAAAAGGTTTAATTCACTCAGCAGAACTCATGTTAGAAAGCCAATAGGCTGCAAATGGTTTTATAGAATAAAAAGAAATGCTGATGGCAGTCTAGCTAGGTATAAAGCCAGATTAGTGGCAAAGGGCTTCCATTAGACTCAAGTATAGAGACTTTCAGTCCTGTGGTCAAGCATCAAACTATCAGGGCAGTTCTCACCCTTGCAGTCCAATACAAGTGGCCCCTAAAGCAGTCAGATGTTTCAAATGCTTTTTTACATGGCCATCTACATGAGGATGTCTATATGACTCAACCACAGAGTTTCATTGATCCTAGCTACCCAACCCATGTATGCAAATTACAGGAATCCCTATATGGCCTTAAACAAGCTCCCAGAGCTTGGTATTTTATACTATCTTCATTCCTCCTAAACCATGGTTTCACATGTAGTTCAGGAGATTCATTACTGTTCATTCAGAAAACTTCCACTCATCTGATTCTACTCCTAGTTTATGTAGATGACATTATTCTCACTGGGGATTCCTCTTCTGCAATTGATACTCTCATTCACACTATGAGTTCAACATTTGCTATGAAAGATCTAGGAGGTCTGTCCTACTTCCTAGGAATAGAGGTTTCTACCACAGCTCAAAATTTGCTGCTTCACCAAACAAAATATGCCCAAGACTTGCTAACAAGAGTTGGTTTGTCTGACTGCAAGGCATGTTCCACTCCTACTACATCCAAATATACACCAACTGCTCAGTCAGACTCACTACCTTATCATGATCCTACTCAATTCAGAAGCTTAGAAGGAGCCCTGCAATATTTAACCATTACAAGACTTGACCTACATTTTGCAGATAACAACATTTGCCAGCATATGCACAACCCTACCAATAAAGACTTTAATGCTCTTAAAAGAACTTTGAGATATGTCAAAGGGACGCTACATCATGGTATTCTATTCTCTCCAGGCCCCTTTCATCTCCAAGTCTACTCAGACTGTGACTGGGCTAATAACACATTGGAAAAAAAATCAACAACAGGGTTTTGTGTCTACCTAGGCCACAACCTCATCTCTTGGAGCTCTAAAAAGCAGTGCACAGTAGCAAGATCTTCTACTGAAGTTGAGTATACAGGGCAATGGCCCAGACTGCAGCTGAAATACAATGGATTACCTATCTACTTAAGGATCTTCATGTCTCCTATTCAGGCCCTACACTCTTATGCGACAATGCTTCAGCTCTTGCACTAGCATCCAACCCTGTCTATCATGCAAGAACCAAACACATTGAAATTGACTATCATTTCATTAGAGAACAAGTGATGGCTAAGCAGTTTCACATCTCCCACATTCCTATAGCTGAGCAAACAGCAGACATATTCACTAAATCCCTCCCAGTCTCCAAGTTTCAATATCTCATAAGCAAGTTGCCACTGGCTCTTTCAAAGCCTATGTCCATCTTGAGGGGGGATGTTAAGGAGAATAGCAGTTACAACAATGATTAGTTAGTTAGATTCAGTTATTAGTTAGTAAAGCTTAGTTGTCATGATAGTTAGACTTATAACTAACTCTGTACAGTTGTATTAATACAGCTGTACAATCTGCTGCACTAACTACATGTAAAAGCTATATATATAGCTACCTATTGTATCAGTCATTTCAATTAATGAAACACAGAATTTCATTTCTCTAAATTCTCTCTCTAGAGTTTAACATTCATTTGTCCCATTTTGTAAATCATAGTACAATTACATTTGCTGTTCCATAACATGGAAATAATGATACGATCTCCTTGGGATGGGTATCATATCGGTGCGGATATCTTCTATGTTCTCTGATGGCATCATGAATGATGGGAAAAAGACCATATTGATGGCATTCACTTATTGTGACATACTCAATTTGTCATAAATGCATTCCTCTGTCAAGTTTCAAAAGTTTTACTTTCAGAAATAATTGTGCTTCTTGTTGACACAGTGTAAATGCAAAAATTATTGTTGGCCTCCCCAGAAGTTGGGATGAATCAAGTACATCTGAGTAGAGTTTGGTTCTTCTAATAAATGTGACATTTGCTGTATTTAAAAAGAATTGACTGACATGTTGCAATCGAGTTCCGTGTATTGAATCTTAACGTTGCCTCATTGTCTTGTCTGCAGGTGGCAGTCTAAGAGAGATTTTGTCTTCTCTAGGCAATGGTTTCGCGGACAAGATGGAACATATAGTAGGATTCTTCTGTTAATCTAGTTCGTTAGGTTCAGGTTTCATTGTTGTACTATTTCCTTGCTTGGTGGTATGGCGCATGCACTATGCATTTGCTTAATTGACCTGTAATAGTACTATAACCTTAGAATTGGCAGTTAATTACTGCCTTTTATTTCCTAGATGCATATATCACTTTTATATCCCTCTGTAAGCTGGCCTATGTTCTCAGCTGACGGTTGTTATTCATTGATGCAGCAATTTTGCAGTTTCCTGCAGTAAACAAGAACTGTCCTCCTAAATCTGGATATCGCCGCACAAAAATTAACCGTAAGAAAATCTTCCATGAAGTTGCAGTACTAGATGACGATCTCTTTTTCTAATTTTTTATGAAAAGATTGTATGGTTAAGACAATTTGTTTTATCTGGCTAAGTTCAAGAGATAAGTGCATTGGATGAATATTTCTTTTCCATTGTATTTGCCTGGAGATAATGCAATCTTTTCTACATTTGATCAAGACATTTTACATTGAAATAGGCAAACACTACTTTGTTCCCAAAGGCAGTGCTAAAAAGGTTGAGTCTTTTAGGCTGTGGTTCAAGTTAGCAAATGATGAGAAAAAAATGAAGAGCTTAAACTTTTTTTCTGAAGTCTTTCTGAAAATGAGTTCCAAATAATCAGCTTACACATCAACTTGAAGTGTTTAGTCTTTTGTGGTTGACATATAATTTTCTTTCTTAAAGTTACATTTATTAAGTTCATCATGTGTATGTTGTTTCTCTTTCTTCTTTCATTGATCCTGTGTTTTCCTTTTCCCTTTTTGGCTTTTCTCTTGGGGGAATGGGGGTGGAGAGTGGGGGCAGGTGGCTGGGTTTGCTGGTTCTCCAAACACCTGCCAGCTATTCTGCTTTTCCATCACATAAGATATTGTGTCCTCTTTATCTGAAAAATTGAGTGTTATTCCTGCTCTAATCTTTGGGACATTGTTCACAATTGGTGGTTTTCTGTGTAAAATATTTAGATTTCCACGTGACATAAGAAATCATGAACATATGTATCACCATCGCTTCATCACTCCTGGTTATTTTAATTCTGTTTTGTAGCTTCCACTTGGGAGATTAGAGATTTAAAGACATCATCGTCATCAAATGCTGCAAAATGTCTCGTGACACAGATGTTGGAGATACACACTAAGAAATGGTTCAGATGGAGAAACAATAAAAGCTCAAGCTTCGAAAAGAGTGTTCCATACGCAATATTGAGTCAAGTGGCAGGTTGGTAAAACCTGTTTCTTGCTGCCTCTATAATTGCTGTATGCTTAAACCTCAGTCAATGTTCAACCACTGCAAGTGTACGCAAACTTTTATAATTATTGAGAAAAAGAAAATGTCCAACCACAGAAGATAGGAAGATTCATGCAACAGAATGAAGAGTAATCTGTTACAGAATATATTTTGTCTCACAGACCTCCACAAATCCCCCCAAAATGCATGGACAATATGTTATATATCATGTGCATCAAATGGGCCCTGTCAACATTTTTGTGTGAATTGACCATTTATATGTAGTGGGGGGGTTTATTTATACATCTATTGTTTCTAACACGCCCCCTCATGTGCCAGCTAGATTCTTTTGACTGAGTCTTGCACGTGGAGATATTCTTTTTGAAAGGGTGCTGGTGGCAAGATTTGAACCTAGGACATTTTGAAAACTGGTCTCCAATACATGTTGGTTGACCACCTCATCTTAAAGTTTGAGCTATTAAAGAGGCATTTGTTTATTTTTATCTATTGTCTCTGTTGAAATATTATATTACTTTAATTCCATAATTTTAGGCTTGTTGTAAGGAGCAATTTGCTCCATAACTTAGGGAGCAATTTGCTCCATAAATTGCTACATAAATTAGGCAATATTCTCTACACCTTTAGGCCTATATAAACCACAATGTAGAAACACAAATAGTATCATCAATGAATTACATTGTTTCACATTACTTTTTTCTTGGTATCTAGAGCCAACAATATACACACACCAAAAAAAAAAAAAAAAAAAAAAATCTGTTCATCCTTTTTTTTTTTTTTTTTCCTCCACAGCCAACCAAAATCAAATTTCTTACCACAATGACCAAAATCCACATTAAATTCTCTTTTTTTTTTCATTATTTCATGATTTTTTTGTCGGTTTAAGCCCTTTTCTTCTCTGATGTGGTGAGAAATAGCCACTTTACTCCTTAGTTGCCTATTGTAAAGGTTGCCAAGTGTCCGGCTGCTTCCATCGTCGTCGTTTATTAATGGCACCTACTGATAAGATAGAAAATCAGTCTACCACTGTGACTCGTGTAGATCTCTCTCGGGAACCTAATACCCCTACACAACGGGTCACTAGTGTATTACTGAATGGGAAAAATTTTCATGCTTGGTCCCGTTCGTTCCGTCTTTATCTTGGTGGAAAACGAAAAATTGGATGGATTTTAGGCAAGGAGAAAACGCCGAAAGAAATTGATCCTGATTATGCTCACTGGGATGCAGACAATTGTATTATTTTGGGTTGGATGTTCAATTCCATGGAGACTCAGATTTATAATATGTTTATGTATCACGAGACAGTTCATGATCTATGGACTGCCCTGACAAAGATGTATGCCCATGCACGTCATGATTCTCGAATCTTCGAACTTTACCGGGAAATTTCTCACGCTTCTCAGGCTACTTTAGGACTATCTGTTGCGGATTATTTTGGGTACCTCCAAACTAGATGGGAAGAGCTAGCCCAATATGAACCTTTGAGTGACTTCCCGAATGATGCTGAGGTTGAGTCTAAACGTCTTGATCATCGTCGGACTTATCAGTTCTTGATGGGTTTAAAACCTGAATTCGAGAATCTTCGAACACAGATTTTAAATACATCTCCTTTTCCATCTCTATATGAGGCATTTGCAACTGTGGATGGTGATGAACGAAGACGTCTTCTTCTTGCACCCAAGCCCACTCCTTCTATTCCGGACCAGATGGCATTTGCTGCTCCTTCCAGTTTTCGGCAAACCAGTACCCGTCCTTATTGCCAACATTGTCGGAAGATTGGTCACCTCATTGACCGATGTTTTATTCTACATCCTGAATTGAAACAACAATACTCTAACAACCGTGGTGGTGGACAAAAGAAAGGAGCTCCTCGTATTGGGGTTGTTGCCGAATCAGCACCCCCTTCAGCCTCAACAGAATTAGTCTTGGCCCAACCGGATTATAGTCAGCTTCAAGCTCAGATTGCTCAACTTCAACTCCACCTGGGCCTCACTTCACCATCTGGCTCCACGGCTACCCTTGCTACAGGTACTCCTACCGCACTTCATGGTAAGTTAGGCCAACCATCTTGGATTCTGGATTCCGGGGCCAATAATCATATGACTGGTGAGCTTTCTGTCTTTTCTTCTCCTGTCACTTCCATAAATCAATCGGTTCAAATTGCCGATGGAACGTCTATTCCTATCCGTTGTCAAGGAGATGCCTGTTTATCCTCAGATATTACTCTTCGCTCTGTTTACTATGTCCCCAACTTTGCTTATAATCTATTGTCTGTCAGTCGTCTTGCCAAGAGTTTTCACTGTGCAGTTGTCTTCTTGCCTGACCGTTGCTTCTTGCAGGACCTGACTTCGAAGAAGATTTTTGGCAGGGGATATGAGCACGATGGACTTTACTATTTTGGAGAACTTCCAACCTCTACAGTACCCTCGTCAAGTCTGCATGCTTCTGTGTCTCCAGTTTTTGACACTCCTATTGGTTCTGTCCAAAATTTAGATTTGTGGCATGCTCGTCTAGGACATGCAAACTTTCAATATTTATGTTTGTTATTTCCACTTTTTAAAAAAGCATGCAAGGATTTTAAGTTTAATTGTGTGACTTGCGAATTGTCAAAACACACTCGTACTACATATATTCCTCGCATGCATCGAGCTTCATGTGCTTTTGATCTGGTTCACTCTGATATTTGGGGTCCCTCTCCTGTCACGGCCCTCTCTGACCATCGTTACTATGTGACATTCATAGATGATTATAGTCGGTGTACTTGGGTCTACCTAATGAAGAAAAAATCTGAAGTTTTCACTCATTTCACTCACTTCCTTCAAATGGTGAAAACCCAATTCCACACTGTTGTCCGGAATATTAGGTCTGATAATGGCAGAGAATACCTAACCAATGACTTTCGGGCCGAACTCAATAAAAAAGGGATTCTCCAACAACTTACCTGCCCTTACACACCTGAACAGAATGGTGTGGCAGAACGAAAGAACCGCCACATTATGTCTATGGTCCAATGTCTTCTATCTGGTATGAATGTCCCGAAATATTTCTGGCACCTAACTGTACTCACCGCTACATACATCATCAATCGTACCCCTAGTCGTGTCCTCCAAGGTCAAACACCCTTGCATATTCTCCGACCAAATACTGTCATATTTCCTCTTCTCCCACGAGTCTTTGGTTGTACATGCTTTGTTCAAAATCGCAGCCCGACCCGCACTAAGCTAGATGATAAAGCTATACGTTGTGTCTTTCTTGGATATTCTTCCATGTCTAAAGGATATAGGTGCTATGATCCTGTGACTCGCCACTTTTACCACTCGATGGATGTCACATTCCTTGAGACTATCCCTTTCTTCTCTGCTTCTTCCTTAGAGCAACTTCCTGAGGTACTTTCTGCAGAGGACCCTCCTTTACCTCGTCCAGTTCCTATTCTTGACACATCTCAGCCTACTACTGAACTACCATCTAGCTCCAATAATACTCTCTCATCCGGTTCCTCTCCAGTTCCATTACAAGTTTACTCTCGGCGTCCTCGTGCTCCAACTCCACTGCCAGATTCTTCTCCGGATTCAGGTAACCCTCATTCTCCCTTGGTCTCTGAACCTGCACCTTCTCGTTACCCCACTCGTGAACGGCATCCCCCTTCCCGTTATTTACCTTCATGTAGTACTAATCATCCTATTGCCAAGTTTGTGTCATTTCAGGGTCTCTCCGATCAGTATAAATCTTTCCTTAGTCAGGTTGATTTAGTCTCTATTCCTCGCTCCGTCCATGAGGCTCTCCAACATCCTTTATGGGTGACTGCTATGAAAACAGAGATGGATGCCCTGCAATAGAATCAGACGTGGGAGTTGGTTGATCTTCCAGTTGTTGAACGGACAGTTGGGTGCAAGTGGGTGTTTAGTGTGAAATATCTTGCTGACGGCACCATTGATCGGTATAAGGCACGTCTTGTCGCTAAAGGGTTTACTCAAGTACCAGGTAAGGACTTTGGTGCCACATTTGCTCCTGTTGCCAAATTAACTACTGTTCGACTCCTGGTCTCCTTGGCTGCTTCTCATTCTTGGCCTCTTCACCAATTGGATGTGAAGAATGCCTTTCTTAATGGTGATTTTTCTAAGACTATTTACATGGATCCTCTACCAGGTTTTCGGGCTCAGGGGGAGTATTCTGGGAAAGTTTGTCGCTTTCGTAAATCTCTCTATGGGCTTAAACAATCCCCTCGAGCTTGGTTCAATCGTTTTAGTGAGGTGGTCCTTACTATGGGGTTTATTCGGTGTCATTCAGATCATACGTGCTTTGTTCGACGTCACCCTCAGGGTAGATGCATTATTATCTCAGTTTATGTGGACGATATTATCATTACTGGAGATGACACTCAAGGAATTGTCCAAGTGAAGCAAGATCTTGGGACAATCTTTGACATTAAAGATTTGGGTATGCTCTGATACTTTCTTGCTATTGAGGCAGCGCGAAATTGCCAGGGTATATCTTTATCACAAAGAAAGTATGCATTGGATCTTCTTCAAGATACAGGTATGCTAGGTTGTCGACCTGCCTCTACTCCTATGGACCCTAATCTTAAATTGACAGCAGAATCAGGGGAATTGTTAGTTGAGCCATCAATATATCAAAGACTTGTGGGTCGGCTTATCTACTTGACTAACACAAGGCCTGACCTTACCTATGCAGTGAGTATGGTAAGTCAATTCATGCATGCACCTCGTACCTCTCATCTGGATGCTGTTTATCATATCCTCCGGTATCTTAAATCTTCTCCTGGTCTTGGTCTCTTCTATGCAACGGGTGTACAAGAAGGATTGTCTTGTTACACAGATGCTGATTATGCAGGGTCAAAGACTGATAGGCGTTCTACCTCGGGGATGTGTACTTTTCGTGGTAATCACCTTATCTCATGGAAAAGTAAAAAGCAAGCAGTTGTCTCGCGATCTTCTGCTGAAGCCGAGTACCGTGCTATGGCCCAAGGAACATGTGAACTTCTTTGGTTACGTTATCTTCTGACTGAGTTGGGGTTTTCGGTAACAGACTCGTCTACCTTGTTCTGTGATAATAAATCTGCGATTATGTTATCCTCTGACTCAGTCCTTCATGAAAGGACAAAACACATCGAGGTTGATATTCATTTCATTCGAGAGAAAGTTCGCTCAGGGGTGATCACACCTTGTTTTGTTACATCATCCGAGCAGGCTGCTGATATGTTCACTAAGTCAATTGGACCGTCACTTCTCCAATCAGCTCTTGTCAAGCTCAGGCTCATTGATATCTTCGCCCCAGCTTGAGGGGGAGTGTTGAAATATTATATTACTTTAATTCCATAATTTTAGGCTTGTTGTAAGGAGCAATTTGCTCCATAAATTAGGGAGCAATTTGCTCCATAAATTGCTCCATAAATTAGGGAATATTGTCTACACCTTTAGGCCTATATAAACCACAATGTAGAAACACAAATTGTATCATCAATGAATTACATTGTTTCACATTACTTTCTTCTGTCTCCAACATTGTGGTGTCATAAATAGCTGTCTCTTCTTCTGTGAGATTATTGTCCAATTAGACTCTTGGAACATTCCAACAAGAATGGATGTCTTTGTTGCAACTTCCAGTAATTTCATTCTGCTGTTAAAAGTAAATTCTGACACCCTACTCCTAAAGTACTGATTATTACTTGGTGCATTACGTAGTCACATGGAGATGCTTCTTTTCCCTCCTCAACTATTGGAGTTGAGATATTCCTCTAATCCTAATTACGGTCAGTGTCCTTCTAAGTAGACGCAAGGGTTGCTCTCTACTAACTACCATTATTGAAGATCAAGTAATTTATTATCCAAAAGAGAAAAACAGTAAATAACCGAAGCCTCAAAGGTGCCTGAGCATATAGGCCATTATCAGACTATTTCTTACCTTCTTTGATCTCTCTAACAGAAGGAGAAACCAAAGAAAAGCGTATAAAGGGTATATGTGAATACCATCACGCGGGAAGCACTCATACACGTGTGATTCGTTTTATTAAGCAATAGAAACCATGATTACACCAGTGAGATTCCATAACTGGAGCTTTCTGACAAAGCAATTTTCAAATTGGTTTTACTGAGACAAGTGATTTCATGGCACTGTTTGTACCTTTGTATGTTTTGTTGCTGAAAAGTTCTGCTTGACTGTTAATTGTATAGTTTTGTGCCTCCTTTTTCAGGTCTGAAGGAATATATTGGAGCAAATCCAGCACTAAAATTTGAATCACATACCACAGTTTCTCATTCAAAATTGTCTGATGTTTCTCCATCCAATAGTGAGTTTGAGGATGCAGAAGCAACGGATGAGTTCTACGATGCAATTGCTACTGATTCATCATCATCATCAGAAGATGATGATGATGACAATGAGATAGAGCTTCACAACAAGGTTTATTGTCTTTTCTGCTGTCTTGCTGGGAATAATGTATTATCTGTCAATGAGAAACTGCATATATGTTCAGATGATTTCAGTAAAATGCTTCAGGATATAAATTTTCCCTTTGAACATTCAGGAGAGAAAAATTAAGCTGAAGAATGTTTCGTGGGCCATAGCTAGTTTGGCCTTAAAGCGAACTTCAGGTACTTTCTTCTTTTCAAAGTATTTGTAATGGAAGGGAAGTTAACTACTATTCCCTTATGTAATTCAGTCTCTTTGTGAGACCTCTTTCTATGATACTATAATTAGTCTTTTCATCCATCTGTTTCTGAAACCATGATTGTTCTTTTCACTCTGCATCTGTTTTTGAAACATTTAGTTTATTCCACAATGCAGCACCAGATGTAAACAAGGAACTAGATCCAAATACACCTCCAATTAATCTTGACCCAAGTCAGTTCCATGGTTCCATGCGGCAAGGAAAGGATGAAGCTGACAATAACTGCTGGATCTCTCCAGATGGTTCAGGATTCATGATCCGGGGCAAGACATATTTGAAAGACAATAATAAGGTCCTTATTTTCTAGATTAGTGTGATATTTACACTTGCTTTCATCTAAAACTACTCTTTTTCAGCATTCGAGTACCAACACTATGCTTGAAAGAAACTGATTCTTTGCATTGAAAATTGCACTTCTGCCTCTTTATGGCAATGCAACATAGTTGACACTGACAAGAAATAAGATGTCTAACCAAATCCAAGTTGAAATCAGTACTGCATATGTCAAGCCTTAGATTGGATGGTTTAATATTGAGGGAGGTTACTTTTTGCTTTTGGAAGTTTTTTTGTTGTTGAGTAGCAAAACATGCTTGGTTGCAGTAGTACGCTCTTCTCTGACCTGCATAGATTGAAAAATCATCACAAACCTCCCTTATTTCTTTTCTATTGCAATTTTTGGATTATTATATGATGATTTTTTAACTTTCCATATATAGAAAAGAAATAGAAAGAGATAGACTAGAAACGACATCTGTTATGTCAATGACACCAAAGGGATATTAAATGAATGGAATTGGGATATGGATGGAATATAATGAAATAGAGCCACTTTGAGGTTCCCTCTCATGGAAGGGAGCCACTACGAAGAAGTTCTGGGAGTTACGAATGAAGTTTCGAACTCATATTGGTCATGGGTTGAGAACGGGAATTGAACTCTATGAGATCTAATCTCCCGTTGTTCCTTAATAGCTCAGTGGTAGAGCGGTCGAATGTTAACCGATTGACTACAAGAGCAATGATCGTAGTTTCATTACAATGGTCATAGTTTCTGAAGAAATAGAGAGCTAGAGAGAAATTGAGATGGAAAAGTTATGATTCTTATTTCTGAATGAATGATCATTTACAAGTATATATAGCTGCAGCTGCTAGCTACTTGTTACTAACTACTTGACAGTCAAGTTAGATATGTAACTAACTTTGACCAGTCCTTTCTAACTGACAGCTGGCCATTCTTCTTTTATTTACATCTGAGATAATAGACTGACTACTATCCTTGTCATCCCCCTTCAAATTGATGCAGGCCTTTGCCAAAGGCAGTTTGTCCTTGAGTCTAAAAAAGTTTGCTTTAGAGAGAGTCTTTGTGAAAAGATTTGCAATCTGTTCTGCTGTAGGAATATAGGCAACCTTGAGAGCATTAGTGACCACCTGATCTCTGAGGAAGTGATAGTCAATAGCAATATGTTTTGTTCTGCCATGATAGACTGGATTTGCTGCCAATGCTAAGGCTGACTGGTTATCATAGTAGAGTGTTGGTGTAGGATGAGAAAGATGTAGATCTCTCAAGAGATAGGTTAACCACATGAGTTCTGCAGTAGTATAGGCCATGGCTCTATACTCAGCTTCTGTGGAAGATCTAGCCACAGTGGGCTGCTTTTTAGAGCACCATGAAATCAAGTTATGGCCCAAATAAACACAATACCTTGTTGTAGACTTCCTATCACTAACATCACTTGCTCAATCTGAGTTTGAGAAGGCAGTGAGGGTGAGTTTACTAGGAATGAATTGTAAGCCTTGATCAAGAGTAGCTTTAACATATCTGAGGGTCTTTTTAAGGGAGAGGAAGTCAGATTCTGTAGGGTGATGCATATGTTGGCAGTGTGTTAACTGCAAATTGAAGATCTGGCCTAGTGAGTGTTAGATATTGCAGGGCTCCTACTATACTTTTGTACTGTGATGGGTTAGAATAAGGTTTCAGAGTGGCTGCAGTTTGATTGTGTGGTTTGGAGAAAGTAGGAGTAGGTGAGGGATTACAATCTAGCATACCTGCTCTTTTAAGAAGATCATAGGCATATTGTTGTTGATGAATTAGAAGCTAAGTAGGAGAGGACTGCACTTGAATGCCTAGGAAATGGGAAAGTGGTCCAAGGTCTTTCATTGCAAACTGGTTACTCATAGTAGAGATTAAGGTAGATATAGCTGCAGAGTTGTTCCCAGTGATGACTATGTCATCAACATAGACCAGAATAATGATTGTGGTAGTAGAGTTATGAGAAACAAAGAGTGAGGTATCAGTTTTGCTACAGATAAAACCTTGGTTTTGTAAGAAAGTAGAAAGCAACTGGTACCAAGCTCTTGGTGCCTGTTTTAGGCCATAAAGAGATTTTTGTAACTTACAAACATAGGAAGGGTGGGAGGGGTCTATAAAGCCTTGGGGTTGAGTCATATAGACCTCTTCATGGAGTGTGCCATGGAGGAAGGCATTTGAGACATCTATCTGTCTTGGAGGCTACTTACATTGAACTTCCATTGTGAAAACAATTCTGATTTTTTGGGCTTTTACTACAGGGCTGAAAGTTTCATTGTAGTCAAGACCATGTTCTTGATGGTAGCCCTTGGCCACTAGCCTGGCCTTGTACCTAGCAATAGTGTCATCTGCATGCCTTTTTATTTTGTAGACCCACTTACATCCGATTGGATTTCTGTTTGGGGGTAAGGGAACAAGAGTCCAGGTTTGTTGTTTTTGCAATACCTGGAACTCTTCCTGCATGGCTGAGACCCAAACACTATGACTGGCTGCTTCTCTGTATGAGTAGGGTTCATGAGTTGGGGAATTGGTGGTAAGTGTATT
Source organism: Ehretia macrophylla (assembly GCA_037974665.1). Taxonomy (NCBI): domain Eukaryota; kingdom Viridiplantae; phylum Streptophyta; class Magnoliopsida; order Boraginales; family Ehretiaceae; genus Ehretia; species Ehretia macrophylla. The sequence goes on from CM075775.1 coordinate 13,163,834, forward strand.
AAGCTTGTATAAGGGGGGAGGTAGGCAGCCAGTTTTAGACCTTGTGAGCATGGGATGCAGAGTTGAATTCTGAGGCTTTGCAGGTGGAGAATGTGACTGAGTGGTAGAAGGAGACTGATGTGAATGTTGGGAATTATTAGCTGTCTGAGATGACTGAACTGAAAGAGATGGGGATTGTGGGGAAGAAGAGTTATGGGTCTCTTCTTGTGTTGTCTGAATGTGAGATGTTGGCTGAGATGATATAGGACTAGGAGGAGTTGAAATGTCAGGATCAGATGCTATGGAGTGAGAAGGTTGTTCTGAAGCAGCAGACGGATTAGAAAATATAGAGAGCTAGAGAGAAATTGAGATAGAAAAGTTATGCTATTAAGTTTTGCATGTAGCACGTTCTATTAGTTTCTGCATGTAGTCTGCTAAATTTCCCTCCCGCATGATCTATGTTGTATATGACCTCTTTTCAGGTATGTGGAGGAGATCCCCTTCTCAAGCTTATAGCTGTTGATTGGTACAAGGTGGACAACAGCGTGACACAGGTTGCGTTGCACCCACGGTGTCTTGTTCAGGTAATGGGAAGTCTATATTTAATAAATTTTGTGATAGATGGAGCTGTTGGACAACGTATCCCTTTTGTTCTATGTAACTGCTTAAATTTTTTTCTTTTTGAGGTTGCTGGAGTGTTAGGGAAAACAGAACTTTCCCTGACATGTGTTTAATTATTGTCAGGGGTTAAAGGCTATCTGTTCCAAAAATCCTTGTGAATAATGTGGAGAGAACAACAGAAAATAAGACAAAGAAGGAAATCTTAGAGATGTCTCAGATATGATAATTGGAACACTGAAAGAGAACGACTAACATGTTTTTATCTATGAAAACATTACTAGAATAAGGAGCTATTGCTGTGTGTCCTCACTGACAACAGTCTTGTATGGCTCTTGTCTGATCTTATGCTGATTCTTAGTTGTAATTTTTCTAATTTGGTTCGTCCAACTGTGTTATTTGTCTTTAATTTTGAGAATAATATATAGTTCTTATTCAGAGCTCCCATGGCCCATTTCTTGTCTTCATTGGAAAAATTGTTTCAGTTGTAATTTGGTGTGGTTGTGGTGAAACTGTTTCTTTCAGAAATTGAGGTCCAATCAAGTATTAGTTACTAATTTGCATCTAAAATCCTTCATCGACTTATGTACTATTGGTTCGGAATGAGGACCTTTTATTTATTTCCTATTAATTTTTTGAAAACTATGAAACTTGGGGTTTTATCTATCCTTCTATCTTCTGATATTTCATGTTGCCATTTTATGCTTTTTGAAATAACTCATCCTAATGTTGATAGTGATGCCTTTCTATCTAAATATTTCATGGTTCTCTTGCTAATTGTGTTGCAAAATTTTGGATCTGCTAGTTATTTAAATTATTCAATACTACTTGTATGCTTCAGAAATATTCACTTCTGCTGCTAACGTTGTTTTTCTGATTTCAGTCTGAAACAGGAAAAAAACTTCCATTCGTCCTCGTCATTAATCTTATGGTATGTTCAAAACTCTTTTTATCTTCTGATATTGACATTTTTTATTGATCAGCTACGCATCCACCAAGAGCTCATTGATGGTACGCACATATACATCTAACGAGGGTCACTCTTTTTATGTCTAAGTAGTTTCCCTATACTTAAATCCTCCAAGGCTTAAGTTTTAAGAGTGGAGCAAACAAGACAGAGGTCACTTATTTAAAGACATTCGTGACAGGTGTAGTTATACATGAATGGCTATAATTGAAGTTTACTGCTGGAACTAATTTTAAGAATTTTTAGATACAACAAATGAAGAACTTTTAAGACTCAGTTCAAATGCCTTTCTTTTTCCTAATAACACACCAGTACTTCTTTATCATTTCCTTTTGTTTTGGTGTAACTAGATGAAACTTTTTCTTAGAGACTATTTCCTGATTATTTTCTTTCAGGTTCCGGCTAAACCAAACTACAGCTTGGTTCTTTATTACGCAGCGGAGAGACCTGTAAATAAGACTACATTGCTGGGCAGATTCATTGATGGGAATGACATGTTTCGAGACTCAAGGTTCAAACTTATACCTAGCATTGCTGAGGTAACATGTTTTATCATGATTTTTTGATATTGTGAGCTCTGTATGTTATTCTCTTTAAAGTGTTACACAACTACCTTCCATAACAGGGATATTGGATGGTCAAGCGTGCAGTTGGAACCAAAGCTTGCCTATTAGGGAAAGCAGTAACTTGCAAGTACCTTAGACAGGACAATTTTCTGGAGGTATGTGCCAGCATAATTAAACGTCACACTAGGCTTATATTGCATATAGTGATTACTACAGCTGGGTATTTTCATTTTCTAAAATGGGCCTTTGAGGTTGTAGAAAATAATCTCAATTAGTGACAAAATCCTTTCTGTATCCTCTTTCTTTTGGAGCTTTCACACCATCAGTCCTCCCTAGACTGCTGGATGGAGTTTCTCTGATAGGATTGTTGTTTGAGGGGGACCTCCCTCCTACATCTTTTTAAAAAATAATTTACTTATCACAAAAAAAGGAAAAAAAAAGAAGTAGCAAAAAAGCGGTTGCTTAGGATCCGTGATATCGTAGGTTTTGTTGGTTCTATTTACTCCTTTCAGACAACATTCATGTTTAATTTATCTGGATAACCAATCTGTGAGCGATGCTGGGACCGAGTGTGGTATGGAGAGTAATGTAACATGAGGATTTAGAATCTATTGAGTCTGGAGCATTGACCAAACCAAACCAAACTAAGCCTTGTCTCACTAGGTGGGGTCGGCTATATGGATCATGCGATGCCATTCGTTCCTCTCGAGAGCTATCGCCTCTATAAGCTCTATACATGGAAGGTCTTGTCTAATTATCTCCGTCAAAGTCATCTTAGGTCTACCTCTACCCCTCTTCTAGTGTACTATTTCTAGACCTTCGCACTTTTTAACAAGCGCCTTGACAGGTCGTCTTCTAACATGGCTAAACCATCTCCGACGATTTTCTCTCGTCTTACACTCAATCGGGCCACTCCTACTCTTTTACGTATCACTTCATTCCTAATCTTGTCCTTCCTAGTTTTGCCACACATTTATCTCAACATCGACATTTTATGAACATGTTGATATTTCACCGTCCAACACTTCGAACCATATAACATAGCAGGCCTAATGGTTATCTTATAGAACTTCCCTTTTAGCTTAAGTGGTATTTTTCGATCATACAAGATTCCTGACGCATTTCTCCACTTCGTCCATCTTGAAGTCTGGAGCTTGTCTAGACCATCCATCTTTTAAAGAGAAGGTGATTTGATAACTTACACCAAGTATAAGTAGTGTCATAAAATCCATATAGCTAACCCACTTAAATGGGATAAAGGCTTAGTTTGGATTGGTATGATTTAATAACTTTCAAGAATATGATGAGCGAAAAACATACAAGCAGAAAATATGAAGGTAACATAATTCATCATATGAAGAAGACCAGTCATCAGATGCCTGCTCCATCTTAAATATCTTAAAAACTAGACTAGAAAACTTAATGGTACCATCGTGTCCTAATTGTTTCTCCTTTTTCCCCTTCTGATAGTTTCAGCCAACTAAATCGTAATGAATTTGATTATCCTGGCAAGTTTAGTGATAAATGGTGGTCTTTGTCTTTTTCTTTACCCAAAAGAATAAGTTAGAAAGAGAAGACCAAAGGAAAATGATTATGGTAGTGTTATATTGAACTATTTTATGAGAGAGGAAGGCTAATCACTGCAGAAAATGAGGCGCCGATCACATATAATGAAAGCTGAAGATGTAAACACGCCACTAAATTAAGTTTAAACAATATGACCCTTCCCATGAGGTATCCCTGAAATCAAATTGCTCTCTGTAAATGCGATTCTTGATTAGATCATATTGCTTTTTATGAATTGCTTTTATGCAGATTAATTTTAATTATCCTATGAATTGCTTCTATACAGATTGATGTGGATATTGGCTCCTCATCTGTAGCAAGGAGTGTCATCAATCTTGTGCTAGGATATGTTACAAGCATTGTTGTTGATCTAGCGATAGTAATAGAGGTTTGTATGTCATTCTACTGTGCCAAAATTCCTATCCCCGATGACGTGTTCTTGGATGGGACTGAGATGCATTTGCTCAAGCTTTTTCACTTTCTATATTGCAGTGATATAAATGTTGGACAAGATAAATACTACTACTATAGATTTTTGCTCAGAACTGTTGAAATTTGTTCTGTAAGGGTGCTATATCTAGCATAAATTTTTAGATTCCAGACACAAAAGGTTTCCTATGAATATTATAAGGGTGTTTGCGTAAGCATCTTTGAGAGAGATTATAAGCTTTAAATGAGCTACATGTTCTTGAAACTTGTATACTTAAAATGAATTAGGGTAACTTAGTAATTGTCCAAGAGCTTAGGAGCTCACTACTCCAAAGAGAAGCTTCAACACCGTCTATTTTCAGGATCTTAACTTAATCATAACTTTCTCAATGTCTGGGTAGATGTAATGGACATTGCGGTCTCTGCTCACTTTCCTTCTACAGCATTGAGTTTAGGAGTGCATTCTATTTAGAATTAAGGTTTTATCTCTAAGCCTGATTCTCATTGATTAAAGCCATAATTGTCTAATGCTTCGATTTGGGTTGGTCTAATTCTCATTGAACAGGAATATGATTTCCCTACAAGCTTGATTATTATTACTTGATTGGCCTTCTATTGTCAATGTATTCTTATTTGGATCTAATGGCTCTGTTCTTTTCCTTGACATGGAAAGAGTATCTTAATATCTTATAGGAATCAGCTGATAGTTTGATTCCACATTTTGATTTTTCAGGTACCCAAAAGGAAGTTTTCAATAGCGATTAGAAACTATTAACTCCTTTATGACTGGGTGGGTTGAGGGTGGGGATAGAGGTAGATTATTAATGAGATGCCACTAATTTTCATGAGGAGTTGTACAATTTTCTTATACCTATAGTTAATTTATTATGCATCTATAATTGAAGCTAATAGAGAAATAATATTGAAGAATGGATGTTTTAAAGTAAAGAAAAAAAAGGAAAAGAATAAATGGGAAATTTTTTCCATATAGCTTCACCAGAAGGTTGTCATGTCCATACTTAGAATAGTCCCTTGTGTACATGTCTTATGCTATTCGAATATTCTTGCTCAAGCTCAAGCTTCTGAAAATCTTGCTGATCAGATGTATGATTTATTACGAAACAAAGAGTTGATATATCTATCATCGTGTGCCTGTATTTTTCATGTGTATTTAATTACCTATTACAATTTATTTCTCAAACTTGACAGTCTGCAATCTTTATGTTGCAGGCAAAAGAAGAGGAAGAACTCCCAGAATACATTCTTGGAACTGTGAGACTAAATCGCGTGAGGCTTGATTCTGCTGTACCATTGGAGGCTTAAGGTTATATACCTTCTCAATATTCTGAATTGTTTTGGTCAGTGTTCAAACATCTAGTTTCACTGGATCATTGTGAACTTTCAAGACTCTTGGTGAATATTGATTGTACATGGTTTTAAAGTCCTTCAAGTTCTATGAGAGAGCCTACTTTTCCTGCTCTTGCTTCCACTTGTGTTCTATTTTGTTATACGGTCTATATACGCGTACTTTAAATCTTGAATTGTTGATTGATTTTGCATTTTGGCCGGGCCGAAAGAAGGAGAAACGAGAAGGAACGGTGGCTTGAGAGGGAGGGAAGTGGTGCTTTTCAGCAAGACACTATTTTCTGGACTTAGAATCTATCCGGTGGATTGTTACACTAAAATGGTGATTGCAGACTTAACATTTTACACCCCTTTTCTTCTTTTCTCCTAATTTTCCCTTTATATTTTTCTCTTTATGGATAAAACGTCTAACTTTGATCTGCCAGAAGGATTAGGTACATCAGTCTGTCACATAATTTAACTTCCTGCGTCCCATATACATTGCCCACTTAGCACAAAGTTTTTGGCTTTCTTTTATTTTGTTAGAGGAGATGACTTTTGATAAGAATGAACGTCATCAGATCTAAATAGGTGATTTCACATAGTAGGAGGCTAGGCTTGATTTGATTTGTTTAGTTTGTTTAACCCACTATGGCCTTGTATTAACATATTTCTCTCAATATATAAATATATTTTAAGGGGAGGGTAATTAAAACAAATTACAACAAAATAGCTCCGCTTTTGAGGACAGATTTGTTGCTATTACTTGGATGTTAATAAGTGGCTCCATGCCGCTCTCTGGAGCCATATCATTGCAGTTATGCATTCAGAAGCTTATCGTTGAATAGTTCTATCAGTATACAAAACTCACGATGTTGGTGATAGATTAGAAGAGGTATTCGAAGTCATTTAAACTTTGAAAAGTTAATTCACGATGTCGGTGATGGAAATTTTGTTGCCACATTCTACTCTTAAGGTCCGAATCGTGAAAATAGTATCTTGCAAAATATAAAATAAGGTTGTATATAATAGATGCAAAATAAGTTTGAATTTTCTTCAAACCCTATGTATAATGAGAGTTTTGTGTATAAGTTATCTTTTTATTTTCTAAAAATAGTGAAATCGTTTTAATTTTTGTAAACTAAGAACATTCCTTTATTTATTCTATTCCGCAGAAAATAATTCTTGTTCTTGCTTATCCTCGTTGGGATCTTATGTTAGATATTATCATGAGTTCTATAGATTGTTCTAATTTGTTAAAATAGTGGTAGTTATTTCTTTATCTGAAGATGAACGGACGCTGACCATTAATAGTGACCATTACCTCACCATTACCTCACAGATGTGACCCAACAAAAGGGAGGAATTTGAATTCTCTCATATTATATATAATTATATTAAAATGGTTAAATTTTTAATATAATATTATAATAATATAAAGGAATAGAAGTTTGAGGGTTTGAGATTTAGGAGTGACTTTTAGTGGTAAATTACTTTCCTTGACAGTTAAAATACTAAGATTCGAATCTCATGGGAGTAGAGAGAAATTGGAGGGTTTTGAGATTTAGGAATGACTTTTAGGCTCTGTTTGTTTGCCGTAAAATAACTTATTTGTATAAAATGTTTTCCGTAGAAAGTGTTTTCCTGGAAAATAAAATATTTTACATGGCTCTGTTTGTTTGTCGTAAAATAACTTATTGAGGGAAAATATTTTACTGGAAAATAGAATACTGAAAAATATTTTCTGGTGTTTGGATGTACGGTAAGTTCGGTAAAATGTTTTCTTATCCCAAAGGACATGAAAACATTTTACATAATTTTGTACTAGCCGCAATTGTTGACCGGAAAATATTTTACGGTTGACCAATTTTCCAGTGTTACCAAACACCGTAAAATTAAGAAAAAGCAGCCGCAATTTTTGACTAGAAAATATTTTACAGTTGACTAATTTTTCAGTGTTACCAAACACCGTAAAATCCGAAAAATGTTTTCCGGTAAAATATTTTACAGCAAACAAACGGAGCCTTAGTGGTAGATTACTCTCCTTGACACTTAAAAGACTAACATACTGTTTGAAATAAATAAATTTTATAAAATTTTGTGGAATTCATTTACAAATTCAATTTTTTTGTGTTTGCAAGCACATGTTTAAAAAAAAATAGAAATCCAAGATTTACAAATCTTGGATTTACTCAAGTTTTAACCAAATTCTTACTGAAAATGTGAAATTTGTAATTCAAAGCCATAAAATAAGTCAGTTATCTTTTAAAGACTAAACTGTTCTTTAAATTTTATTTCTTTTCTATTGCTCTTAGTCTTTTGCTCTCATTTTTTATGTAATTATTTTTTCTTATTCTTTTTGCAAACTTCTTCACGATTAATTTTTTCCATATTTCTAAATCCAAACTTCTTTTTGGTCTTCAAATTAAAATTTCAAATTATAAGTTATTTATTCATTCATCCTTATGAGGCATCAAAAATCAAAAATTATTTATTCATGTTATTTATTCATATATCTATTCGTATTATTTATTCATCAATATCAATTAACTAACTATGATTTTAAAATTAGTTAGTGATATTGATGGCATATATTTTTATGTCAAAGTTTCAAAAACAAAGCTTCAAAATATAGAGAAATAAAAGGAATACCTGCAATAAATATATTTATAAATCTTAGAATTGACTTAATACTATTTTTCAGTTTCAAATAAAAGAATTTATTTTTTTAAATACAAATCTTCACGAAATTCATTTATAAATCGTAAAAGTAGGGGATTGAAAAAATAATAAATAAAATAAAATAAAAAAATGGTCGAGGGAAAGAGAGAAAAAGTTGGAGTCGGCGGATAAGAAAATATTTTTCATCCTTCTCAATAGGACAAAAAGAGTTGGTTGCCTTTTAGGTGAGGATGCAACATTGAGGGTCAAATATTTTTCAAAAAGCTTTTCTTATATGATAAAAGTGTCAGCTGTAACGGTGGCTAAAAGTATGTATCTTTTATCTTGATCTTAGCTGTTAATCATTTTACGTGATTTCATCTTGGCGAACCTGTCATATAGGTCATGTACCGTTTCGTGCAAATTTCTCTATTAATTATCATCATTACTAAATTCTCTATTTCTGCTAATATTATATGTCATTCTTTTTTAATCCGGACCGGAAGAATAAAATCATAGCATCGGAGGCAACAATAGTAGGTAAAATGACTCTCCCCTCTTTTGAAAGTAAAAAGTGGGCACATGAGTTTGACAAAAAACAAGATAATTAGAAGTAGATGATTTTCTCAAGCAACCTATTAAACTAATAATAAGAAAGGGGTTGCTAGTTGTAATGCACTTTCGCCCCGATAGATTAAGAATTTTCTTCTACAAGTATCCATCAAATTCTATCACTTGTTAGTTGGTTATAAATTCTTCATATATCGATTGTAAGTGTTAGCGTAGGATAAATTCTTCATATATCGACGATAAGTAATAGAGTGGGATAAAACAACTATTTAGCCCCCAATTTATGTGATATTTATTAAGTATTTTGAATTTTTAAAATAATTCTTAACTCATGAATTTCTAATGCTTGCAATCTTTTGCATGGTGGATCTTCTACTACTCTATGCTCTTCGTGTGCCCAATCCCTATAAGTGAATTGGTTATCAAGATTGAGGAAGATGTGAGTTTTCTCACAATTTCGACATCTTTTTATCATTTCATTGCCGTAATGTTATATTATGAGTCCTTAATATTTATCAAAAGTGTTTTAAGTTAAAATATTTGAGTAAACACGGTAAATCAAATTTGAAATTTCAAAAGATAAGTTGATGAGGATATATATAACACTATGTAATGTCTCATCGAAAATTATAAGAAAAAAGGAGGCCCCTCTTAACGAATTTTGTAGATATTGGGTACTTATAATATGATTTTTATAGAATTGTAGATTAATTTAAAAATTCAAATAAGTATTAAAAATTATTATTAGTGAAATTTGTCACTACAATTTCTCTGATTTGCAGCTCTTTTTCTTTGACTGAAACACACTATTTTTTTCTGTTTTTTAGCAAACTCGTTTAGGAGTAAGGAGACGTTATGAATAAGATTTAATTATTGTAAATTATTCATACCATTTTATCATTACTTTATCAATAATTTATAATTATTAAATTTTGCTTATAATATCATAATGTTATGAGTAGATCCTTTCCTGCAAGTAAAAAAAAAAAAAAAAAACCACGTTTAAGGTTACTCAATTGAACTAGAAATATATATATATATAATCATGGGAAGCACAAAGCATTTTGGTACTTGACGCAGGTTTATTAGTATCCAATGTTGATCTTGTAGCTGTCTCTTTCTATGATTCTATCAATCAATTGTGTCGTAAATATTTTTAGTCAATGGAGCCGGTGAAAAGCAAAATCTATGAGTTTTCACAATTCCTTTTACATAATTGTATCTGGCTTTACCAAATCCAGTGATGGTTACTTTTTAAGATTGATTCAAGAATTTGATTCCCTTTTCTTTTTCTTTTTATTGACGGGAACTGATTCTAAATAATCTTTTTGGATTTGGATTAGTGTCCGAATTTAAGATACATAACCTTATTTAAAAATATATAATTCAGATTAAATAAGCACAAGATCTATTAAAATTAACTTTAAAAAAAAAAATTCTTAATTGATTTAAACAAAAAATCTTCATACCCTTACCATGGTAGGGGTATGGGGATTGAGTAGATCGGGCTTGCTTGGAATGGTGAACAGGCCTTAATAGTAAGGTACACATGTGTAATCTTATAGAATATTAAAGAAAAATACCTTATTTTGAAAGCCCTTTTTCTTATGAGGAAAGTGTCATTAACTTTTCGATGATCAAACCACGCAAATCAACACCGAAATTGCTAAAATCCCCATACCTCTACCATAAGTACCTTTGTTCGCTTCTTCTTCACCAAGCACGAAAGTTTAATCCCCATTCCCCTATCATGGTAGGGGTTTGGGGAATTTTCCGAGATTTGAACAAATCTCATCATATTTATTGCGTTTCACCCAAATGCTTGAAATTTAATTAATTCTCACATGGTATCCATCCAGCCTTTGTGTTCACGTAACAGTAATAATAATGGCCTAATCAAGCTGGATGTGTCCAAGTCTTTTCTTTATTTAACGTTGCCTTGTTTCATACTAATCCACTCGATTAGATTAAGATTATTGCACATGCATAAACCCTTTATTCTTTTGACTCAAAATGGTATCCAATATAATCTTACTATTTACTTTTTTGGCTTTTTAAAAAGATGTGTTCTTTTTATACACACGGTGGGTGCATCACTTTTTCTTCTGAGATCTCTTTAGGGAATACCTTTTCTTGTATTCTCCTCCTCGTTTTACGTTGTCTGGTTCAACAATTTAGGCTGGCTAGCTAGCTAGTGCTGGTCTATTCCAATCAAATTTCTTGCATGGATGCCTTCGAGAATTGTGCACTGAGGTTGGACTAATTTCAACTTTGGACTACATAAAAGACACCATTCTATGGTGTTCACGAAGCATCAACTTCCGGCACTCTGTCGGGGAAGAAGTCAAAAGCAAATAAATTAATGCTTTCTCCAATTTGGAGGGTGTAGATCACAAAATCTGTGACTAAAATCTAGGAGGGCACGCGAATCCTTGATCCAAATTTAAAGAGTATTAATGATCTACACAATCAGAAAGTAGAGAAGTTTATCAATGTTTGCCAGTAATTTGATACGATTAAAAATTTTAACGTCACATTTATACCCTTCTTATTATAAATATTATTTAATTTTTGACGAATTTAGAGTATGTTTTGAGGTACGCTACTTTACAATTCTTGGCCCTTGATTTATAGTCATAAGATAGGCCCAATGTGGTCTTGTCAAAAGAAAATTTCTCGTCATTAAAATAGTAGGAAAAAAAATCAAAGGTAGAGAAAGTGAAATGAATTTAAAATAATAATGTGATACCGACCGAAGACACTGTTAAGTGACCATTTCATCTAAGAGTTTAAGTTTTTAGATAAGGTAGTCACTTAATATAGTATCAGAGTTTAGGTACCAAATAGTTTTTGGTTCAAAACTCATCGCCACTCATTTAAAAATATTAAAACTGTCTAAGGGTAAAACTAAAAAAACTAACTACACATGCACTTGCGGGAACGTATTAAAGATAATAAATAATATAATAAATTTTTCTTTAACAGTTTAATCTTTTAAATAAGATGGTCTTTTAACATACACTACACTTTGATGTTTAACTTAGCAGAATGTAAAGAAGAAGGGTTAGAGTATTGGGTGGTCACTGGTCGAGGTATTGGCGGATTGCTAAACAGGTAGTACCTATTCAACATATGAAGAATCCATGAGTTAAAATATGTAATTAAGCTACAATTTTTTAATATCTTATTACATAAATAAAATTTATTGGGGTGTTACAATCTTTTATCTAATGAGATTCTTGTCCTAAAATAGAATAGATCTTCACATGGCTAGAATATTGCACGATCAACTTGCTAGTTAGAAAATGAGATTATAGGGAAAACAAATGTGGATGGTAGATTAATGATTTTGTTATAAAATATGAGATTTCATCTTAAAATTAATTAATATTAGGTGAAGTAATTCTAAATAGATACATAAAGGACAAAACTGAAGTCTAGCCCTAATATTATTCTAAAAAATATGAAATTCAAATTGGTATTAAATGAAGTAGTCCATAATCCTATATGGTAGTCTAGAAATTTATAATTTATCAATTCGAAAAAATTATAGTAAACCCCCTCTAAAATAACACTTTTTGGTTTAAGAAAGTTTATTGTTTTAGAGGCGTATTTATTTATCAATAAATAAATAATTTATTAATTCATCGATATATGAACACTAATTTATTTTTAAAAAGCTTTATATTTATAATACTTGTACATGTTCGGTATTTTTTTACAAGCATACATGTATGACTGATAAATAAAAAATAATGGATGTTTCCAAAGTTAATATGTGCATACATAAAAGCTCAAAAGTTAACATGTATGTATATTCATTTAAACTACATACATAAAGTTAATAAGTACATATAATGAATGTTGCTTCATAATTTATTGTCTTAGATTATAAAGTGGTTCAAGAAACGTGTACGTAGAATAGAACATAACTTTATAAATAGTTATTAATTTTACTCTAAGACTCCCAAACGTTAAAAATTAGTAGTCCCGATATTTAATCGAATTTTTAAACTAACTCTCAATTGTGGTATATGCACAAAAAATTAAGGATGAGCTTGAGTCTTGCTTAGGTACAAAGAAAAATGGAAAAAAAAATTTAGAGCATGTTTTGAAAAAGAAATGAATTAAGAAAATAAAAGTTGTCAAGTAAAAAACTATTAAAAGTTCCGTAATATTATGAATGTTCATGTGTTATTTCTTTTAGAGAGAATAACATGAATAGTTTCCATTGTTTTTAAAAAATTCAGTTTAGTTCCTATTATTTTAAATATTTAAAAAGATCTCTAATAATTTTTAAAAAAATTAGTTTAGTCCTCATTATTTTAAAAAGTTCAAAAAAGTCTCCAATATTTTTCAAAAGGTTCAAAAATATCTCCAATATTTTTCAAAAGATTTTGTTAGTCCCCATTGTTTCAAAATATTAAAAAAGATCCCCAATACTTCTTAAAAGACTCAAACTGGTCCTCACCATCAAAATAACTATTAACTTTGATAGACTCATTTTCATAATACAGTATGACACGTGGCATACTTTAATTGGTTCGCTACTAATATACAAAACAACGTTGTATGAGTTATCTTCTTCCTCATGCCATGCGAAAAAAAATTACAGATTATGCATAATCATTAAAAAATCATAACTACTTCAATTTTTGTCCAAATTTCATAAAATTTCGTCTGTTAGAATCGAAATTTCAAGGATAATTCATAATTTGTAATGGTCACGTGATACGCACGTGGCTACTATTTTTATCAAAGTTAATAGTTATTTTGACAATGAAGACCAGTTTGAGTTTTTTGAAAAATATTGGGGATCTTTTTGAATATTTTGAAAAATATTAGAGACTAAATTGAATCTTTTGAAAAATATTGAGGACTTTTTTGAACCTTTTAAAATAATGAGGACTAAACTGAATATTTTTTAAATATTGGAGACTGATCTGAACTTTTATGAAAACAATGTGGATTGATTTGAACTTTTATGAAATAATGTGGACTAATTTGAATCCTTTTAAATAATGAGGACTATTTTAAACAAAAATAAAATAATAGGGACCATTGCTACCATTTTCCCTTTCTTTTATGTATTTAATCAATTCATAATATATATATCCTTCAATGGGTCCTAAAGGATTTAAATTTAAAATAAATTATTAATTATGCATTTAGCGTTGTCATTAATTTAGTACATTGGCCCAAACTGGAACTAAATATTTTTATCATTAAGCGAGATTATTATTCTATCGAACACTTATTTATAGATTTTTTCCATATATTCTTTAATAATACTTATATATTATTATCTATTCATGGCATTGAGAGCGCGCGCTTTATTTTGACACTTCTTTTTTGTGCCAGCGAGGGCTTACTTTATCTGCATTCACGGGTGTTACAATGGTCTCTGAGACATTTAAGGGCTACCAAAACTTTAATGTTTGCGGGAAGCTTCATCAAAGAGTGCAGTTGCGTAGAGGATCAAACTTCATCCTGTTAATAGGACAACTCTGCTATCCTACTATTTCACTACATCTTTGGATTATACATAACCACCAAATACGTATCAACCAATGTGTCAGCTGCCAAGCACTGGCGGAGCTATGAATTTTTTTTTAGTAAGAATTGTAACGAATAATTTGGCAAGTCAAAACTATATGAATAATTTTTAATAAACAATATATAGTAATTAAATGATATCTCATAAAAAAATTTAAAAATAGCTATACACACCATAATTCTCTTTACAAAAATTATTATTTTTAAGTAAGGGCTAATTATTTATTTATTTTTTACCTAAAATTACATATATTTATAAAAAAAATACGCAGGTCAGTGAGGGCTGCAGTCCTCGCTAGTCCCATGGTGCATATATCTGCCTCCGCTGCCAAGGACAGAACTGTTGTTACGTAAGTAGGAGATGCAACACCTACTCACTCTAATTTCTTTTTTAAAAAAACTTTGTAGATCTTTTAGGTATTTTTTTATTAAAATATTAATTTAATCCCACCAAAAAAAATTATTTATAATATGAATGTTAAATTATATAATTTTAATCTCCTATACAAAAATCATGAATCCATCTCTATATGTTAAAACATTTTAGCATATATGCACCGCAAGATAATTCATAACTTCTTCACGATCTTCTGTTGTGGCCATTAATTGGTTTTTTTGGTACAATGATATGACTACAGGATCCATACGATATACAGTACAAGAGATCCAATGGAGATATACCTGGAATATGGTTAGTTAAGAAGTTAGGCGTAAATTTGGACATAAGGTGAATATCTAAAAGTTTTTTGACCTTTTACAAAAATGACAATTTACTCCTTTAATTATCATGACTATAATTGGGGGTTTGCATTTGATCCTCGTTGGACCTTTCTTCTAATCGTCTCTTATTCTTAATTATCAACATTAAGTAAGACCAATTATCTTTTCTATCCTTTTTTATTTTAATTAGCGGGCCATTGGCGAATTCTTAGCATTCTAGTCCTCAGTCATGGAAAAAGTGCAGTTAGAAATGCAAGATGAGAAGGGTTTTTTGTTAGGTTAATCCAGGGTAATAACGCATAAAAACGAGAAATTAAGACGAACGTAGAATTTACGTGGTTTGGCTTAAAATTTACGTCCACGGACAGTAGAAAAATAATTCACTATATGATGAATATGTTACAAGCACTCTTATATAAAGCATCTCATCTCTCTTGTTTTGCTACACCTATTGCAATAGTCATATAACTTATTTATAAGTAATCCCTAAAGTTCTAGATAGTGAGCTTATAAGACAATTATGCATTAACTATAAATACGGGTCATAGTCCAATAGTTTTATTATATTATTATCCAAAAGATGTGCCAAAGAACGTGTGTATGTATTTTTGGGATTGACCAGCTATGAGTCTTGGTTCTGTTCTGGTTGTAAAAATTGGTTCTTGGTCTTTATTTCGTTGGATGGTCTCGGTCCATTATATAAGTTCTCAAAGTGGGCCCCTTATTTGCCTTTAGTTTGTGAATACTGGATCTTAATTGGTTACCCATTTTTAATAAAATTGTATCGAATTAAGTGACTTTAACTGCAGCGTTCTTCCCTTTGCTCATCCCATTTCTTTCGTGGGCTTTCCCATTTCTTTTGTTATTTGAGTTAGGATTAATTTTGACATCTGTAACCTTATCTCAAAGACTAATGGTAGTTGTCAAATGGAGGTTTCTGAAAAGGCTAGCCTAGTTATGCAAGCACAACATTTTGGTGCCTTGGGGTATGCTCCATGAGTGTAAAGACAGAGAATTAGAGAGTAGAAGAGATTCAATTGGTTTCCTTGCAGCTATTGAAGACATTTTTGTCAAAAAAAAAAAAATCATTTTGGTAGAATATGCAACAAGACACATTTGCTGAGCTTGTAGCAAACACGTAGTTAAATGAATGAAAATCCAAATAGAATGGGATATTATGCAACGTTCTTTAGAGCTTTACAAACTAATTTAGATAAGATGATAATATGAAAAAGTAATTTACACATTCAAAAGAATATATAAGATATTTTGTCTTTATTCAAGAATTAATGATATACTGACGACTTTAATTTCTTGAAAAAACTTTCTACTATATAAAACTTGGCACTTGAAAAGTAAAACTAATTTTTAATCATAAATTTGTCAAGGAAAAATGAAGTGCAAAAAGCTTAATGAAGGGGAAAATATATAGAGAGATAAAAATTAATTCGGAAAGGGACAGTTGATTAACTACCCTATATTTTGTAAGTTGCTTAGGGTCAGGGGGGGAACACATGCAAGTCAAATATATACACATATTCAAGGTCACAACCAGCATCCTGTGGTCACCATCAATGCATGTAAGGTAGCGATTATCGAGGACTAGCCTTTTGTGTCCTTCAAGGCTTCAATGACACAAAAGGTTTAGTTCTTTTTTTTTTTTTCTTTTTTTAAAATTTTTTTTAGAAAAGGGTTAGTTCATGTTTTTTGTTTTGTTTTTTGGTCAATTAGTTCATGATAAAGCAAGTGGAAAGATAGCTGCTTTTATCATAATCCTGTCCTTATTTACCCACTCTGCTCTTGCTACTGTCAAATGTCCCATTCTCTATAGAAATCAATAGAAATGCATGTACATTTTTGTAGGGACGGATTCAAACAGTCATATTTAAGTGTGTAATCTTATAGCAAGAAAGTTTAGAGTGTTTTATTTAAATAAATAAAAATTAAATATAGTAATTTTTTTTAAAAAAAAAACTAATATATATTTTTTTAAGGTGAAGGTGTGCTTAAACTAAGTCCGCCACTGCATTTTTGAATCATGAATTCATATTTAGTACTGTATACATTCTTTCCTTTATTTTACACTCTCCAAATATTTCGAATTCTGATTTACTATTATTACATGTAATAATGCTATGTGTTAGTGAAGTTAAGGTTTCTAATAGCTCCTTGAATTGGTATTGAAAGGTAAATTCAAGTTCAGGTACGGAAAAATTTTGTGTCTAATTTCATATTTCACTCGAGAAAAGTCATATATTTTGAAGTTTAACATCTCTAGCGTGGGTTTCAGAACTTTTTTGAGAGAGTTTCTTATGGTTTAAAAGAATTCTTGCTTCTCATAACATATTTAAATTGGTTCATGTCTACGCTGAGAATAATTGCTGTATTGATTGGTTAGCTAATTTTGGAGCGTTCATCAACTTCTAGAAGTGACAAGATTACAAATTTTGCTGGATCCGCTCAATAGATGGTGGAGAGGGATAAAATGAATGTGAAGTTCTCTAAAAGTGTTTGCATGTAATTGACTTCGATCTCCTATGACAAAAAAAATAAAATACAACACGTCTAGATATGGATAAGAATTACTAGAAATTTGGTTTGATTCAGAATAAAGTGGAAGATGTGGATGGTAGGGTCATGACTCCTGTAACATTGTAGACATATCTTAAGGATACTTCTAATGGACACTATTATTCATAAAAATTTATTATTTTTAATTATTTTTAGAGATTTATGTTTCTAAAAATTATTATTAATGATTTAAATATATATGGAGCCTATTATTTTTATCAACTTTTACATTAAAATATCGACTCAATCACTTTTTGAGTCTTTAAATTTAGAATCAAAAAAAATAAATTAAATCTCTATTTTAACTTAAAAATTGATAAAAGTGATATACTCCATATATATTTAAATTATTAATATAATTTTTAGAGACGTGAATCTCTAAAAATAACTAAAAATAATAAATTGTTGTAAATAATAATGTCCATTAAAGATACCCGAATAGTATTCTTAATAGTAAACATTGCACTACAGAGATACTTGATTAAGCTAATCGTAGATGTGAATAAAGCAAAAAATGAGAATAAATATGATGATGCTCTCTAACCATTATCTTTGACTTAAACATGAGTTTTGACCAACATTATTGCACCGTAAAGTACCAAAGCAAGGGTACTTATTCGATGCATATGTAACGGGATTGATGACATAAATTTGAAGCATGAAGCAAACTACCGTTGAATTTCAATTCAAATTCCACTAAAGTAGTTAGAATTTTTCCTATTAAAGAGAAGAAAAAGAGGTGGCCATAAGAAATATAAAGTTTGAGACGAAACTAGATTGGACGTGAATATATAAAAAATTTGAGATTCTCCATACGGGTATAATTAAAAATACTCTAAAAATATGTAATAGGAAATTAATTAAATCAACTTTTCAACTACGATATCAAAGACTATAATATGTAGCAGTAACTCTAAATACTAGACCATTTTTGACAAAAAATAAAATAAAATTATTATACCACTACATAAAGTAATTAAATAAATAAATTAACTATTTTTAAAAAAAAGTGATAGTAAACACATTTTTTCAAAGATCAGCCCTTTTAAAAGAGACACATGTATTGCCTTCCTTTAAGTTATTTTCCCTACAAAATTCACGCATCCTCATCTTAATTTTACTTTATTCTTACTCCTTGTATAAGTGAAATGTTTATAAATTTATTCTCTACCACCATAAAAAAAATTCAGAATTCTATTATAAAACTAATTAATATTAAATAGAATAAACTAATTAACCATGATAATGATTATATTCTCTAACGAATCCTTCATCTTTTTGGATGATATATTCTCATCATTCAAGGCTTTTAAGTCTCTAATGGCGAACATAATCCTAATAAACAAGCACCAAATGGTCCCCTCTTGCTCATAAAAGGAAACCCCCCAATAATATTCTCCCACCAACTAATGATAATACGCCATTCCTCCTCTTCTTTTTTGCTACCTTTCTCTAGTCCCCATGCGTTACTCAAACAACATCACCACACATGAAGTTATTATCATAAGGTGACACAATTTTTTCTTACAATTTCTCTTTCTTTCTTCTGCCATCCACTATGATGATATTGATGATGCAAGTCCCAATGGGGATTCTCCTCCATAAGCCTTGTTGTTTCAGTCTTCTTGTTGTTTTCCCTTTGATGTTGTTCATGATCATGGCAGTAGTTTCTGCTGTTGATCCCTTTTCTGAAGCACTCTTGAGCTTGAAATCTGAGTTCATTGACCATTCCAACAGCTTCAATGATTGGCTTGTGCCTCCTGCTGGGGTGAACAACAACACTGCTTCTGATGCAACAATCTATGCATGTTCTTGGTCTGGTGTGAAGTGCAATAGCAACTCCACTATGGTGATTGGCTTAGACCTGTCTGTGAAGAATCTTGGTGGTACATTATCAGGAAAGCAATTCAATCTCTTTGTTGACCTTGTTGATCTCAACATCAGTCACAATTCTTTCTCTCAGAATCTTCCTGTTGGTATTTTCAACCTCACCAGTCTAACAACTTTAGATATCAGCAGGAACAATTTTTCTGGTCATTTTCCTAGTGGTATTTCCAATCTTGAGCAGCTGGTTGTGCTTGATGCCTTCAGTAACAGCTTCTCAGGGCCATTACCAGCAGATGTTTCTCAGCTTGAGTCACTCAAAGTAGTTAATTTTGCAGGGAGTTACTTCAGTGGACCAATTCCATCAGAATATGGTTCTTTCAAGAGCCTGGAATTCATTCATTTGGCTGGAAATTTTCTCACTGGTGAAATCCCACCTGAATTGGGGAAGCTGAAAACAGTGACACACATGGAGATTGGTTACAACATATATGAAGGAAGCATTCCATGGCAATTGGGTAACATGAGTGAGCTTCAGTATCTTGATATTGCTGGTGCAAACCTTTCCGGTTCAATACCAAAGGAGTTGAGCAATCTCACCAAGCTTGTATCACTTTTCCTCTTCAGAAATCAGCTGAGTGGATTCATTCCATGGGAGCTCAGCAACCTCTTTTCTCTTCAAAGCTTGGATCTTTCTGACAATATGCTCTCTGGTCCTCTTCCAGAGAGCTTCTCAGAGCTGAAAAATCTTACACTGCTTAGTGTTATGTACAATGACTTGAGTGGCACTGTGCCTCAAAGTATTGCTAAGCTTCCACAACTTGAGACTCTGCTTATATGGAACAATTTCTTCTCAGGGTCACTCCCAGATGACTTGGGAAGATACTCAAAGCTCAAATATGTTGATGTTTCGACAAACAATTTTGTTGGTGGTATACCACCAGATATATGCGCAGGAGGGATGTTACTTAAGTTGATTCTGTTCTCTAATAATTTTACGGGTGAGTTGTATCCATCTCTCTCCAATTGTTCATCTCTTGTTCGGCTTAGACTTGAGGATAACTCATTATCAGGTGAAATATCTCTGAGGTTTAGTAACCTTCCTGATTTAACATATGTGGACCTATCTAGAAATAGATTTATAGGAGGGATCCCCATTGATATTGCTCAAGCTTCCAAGCTTCAATACTTCAATGTGTCCGATAATCCAGAGCTCGGAGGCATGATCCCTGAAGATACATGGTCTTTACCACTTCTTCAAAACTTTTCAGCAGCCTCTTGTGGTATTTTAGGCAATATCCCTTCGTTTGGGAGCTGCATATCTGTGTCTGATATTGATTTGAGTATGAACAATATATCGGGGATTCTCCCGGATAGCATATCCAATTGTAAGGTCCTTGAGCAAATGGACTTGTCCAGAAATAATTTAACAGGTCATATACCTTTGGAGCTTGCTAGCCTCCCTGCTATTACTGTCCTAGATCTCTCGCATAATATGTTTAGCGGTCCATTACCACTGGGGTTCGGGAACTCTTCAAGTCTAAAACTTCTTAATGTTTCATTCAATGATATTTCGGGTTCAATCCCTCAGGAAAAGAATTTTAGGATGATGGATAGAAGTTCATTTTTTGGTAATCCTAAGCTATGTGGGGCACCACTGCGACCTTGTCATCATGGAAATGGAGTGCCAAATGGACTGGAATTAGGAAGCCGAAGAACACAGAAATTCGCCTGGGTTCTCATAATCTGTGGAGTCATAGTCTTATTCGTCACCACTGCAATTTTTGGGGTATTTTACTTCAGAAGGGGAAGTAAAGGCCAATGGAAAATGGTTTCTTTTACGGGACTTCCTCAATTCACAGCTGATGATGTTTTGAGGAGCTTCAATTCGGTTGAAACCATGGAAATGATGCCACCATTAGCAGGTTCGGTTTGCAAAGCAGTGCTACCCACAGGGATAACTGTTTCCGTCAAGAAGATTGAATGGGAACCAAAGCGAATGAGTGCCATATTACAATTTCTGAACAGGATAGGGAATGAAAGGCACAAGAACTTAACCACATTGCTGGGATTGTGCTACAACAGGCATCTAGCGTATCTGTTGTATGATTGCTTGGCTAATGGAAATCTAGCTGAGAAGATCAACGTGAAGAGAGATTGGGCAACCAAGTACAAAATCATAATTGGGATTGCCAGAGGACTCTGTTTCCTTCACCACGATTGTGCTCCTGCGATTCCACATGGGGATTTAAAGGCCGATAACATACTGTTCAATGAAAATATGGAACCTCATTTGGCTGAATATGGGCTCAACTGGCTAATCAATTTGAAAAAAGGTTCACTGCCAGCAACTATGAGTAATGAAAGAGGTACACGTCTAAACTTATTAAAGCAAATTGGCTTCTGCATCACTTATTTATTTTGTATTTACTAGTATATTCTACACAATCAAGTAATTTTTTTGAAAATATTTTCTATAAATCCAAATATATCTCAGTTCATGATAAGGAATTCCACAGATGCAATACTACTAGAGACTTCATGTTGTTTCGTGATTATGAGACATTGCCATGTATTGCCTGACTCTTCGACTTGCTCAAGTTTTCATTCCGTAGAAGACTATTGTCAAACTCATCAACTTTCCATTATTTAAAATATGATTGAGTGCTATGTTGATGTTATCTTTGTGAATCATGGTCTCCCATATTAAAGAAATAACATAAATTTTGTCTTGCATAAGAAGAGGACATTAAAGAAGCAAATAGATGCACGCTTTCTGTAAACGTATGTATCACTTGTCTTAGTAAAAGCAGAGATGAACTGTTGTTTCTTGTATAGATCATTTACTTTCTCCATCTAACAGATCTAAAGTGTTAAGACCTTGCTACTCGTTTTCTTGTGACTAAATGAGTATAGCATCCAAGTATCAACTGGTAACTTCCCTTCTCTTTTACTCAATGACCGTGATGGTTCTTAAGCCTGCTCTTTCTCTTTCAGGAGAATTCAGCATGACCATAAAAGAGCAACTTCACATGGATATATACAACTTTGGGGAACTCGTTCTGGAAATCTTAACAAATGGTAGACTGCAAAATGCAGAAGTCATGGTACAGAGCACGCCACAGGAGACTCTTCTTAGAGAGATTCTAAACGAGAATGACATTGCTCCGTCCAATTCATTACAAAAGGAGATTAAAGTGGTTCTTGAAGTAGCTTTCCGTTGCATTAGAAGCAGACCAGAAAATAGGCCATCAATGGAAGAGGTACTGAAGTTACTATCAGGGTTGCAACCCCAAGCAAAATAGCAGGACCTTTCGATTTCAGATGTATGTATCTATAAGTCTAGCTGATGAATGTTGGTATGCGAGTTGTTATATAGCATGAGCCTGCTATGAAGTTAGGCTGTGGAGGCATATAAGCAGCATAAGCATGTGTACATTAGCGTATAGTATGAAATTGAGCCAACAACTACATATTTGTTCATCTTATAAAACTTAGATAAATTACTGAAATATTATTTGTCTGAATTGCAAAATTATTCAAATATGACTTGAGCCATCTTTGATGATTTGGATCTTTAATTGGTGGCATGATGCACCAATTTCTTCGATAATGCACTATCATTGTCGGGATCTCATTTGGTTTGGGTGATTTTGTGGCGTATTTAAGCCATTTTGTGGACCTTTGTGATAACTGACATTTGAATTTGAATACATTTGTTTGTTGTATTTTTGTATTTCAATTTGTCATTATCCTTATCAACATATCTCCTGTACTTGCAGTATTGTTTAACATGTTACTCAATCAATACAAGGAAAATAACTTTCCCTTTCATGTTATCAGAAGTCAACAAGACATATGTCAGATCTCCTCCTGCCAAATCAACCTGCTCTACTTACTTTGCTATTTTCTTTCTTCTAGTCATGTCTCATGGCCTCTTCATCCTTTTCTCTCCCAATGTACAACGTCAAGGTTCATGTCACTGTCTCCCTTGACCACTCTAACTATATCACAAGGCAAACTCAGATGACCACTTTCTTTCGCTTCAAAGGCCTTCTTGGCTATATTGACGGGTCAATTCCAGCCCCTAAACCCAACAGTCCTTCCTCTGAATCTTCTTCCGCTACTTTCTCCCTCTCTCTTGTCGAATGGGAAAAATATGATAGCTTCGTTACTGCTTGCATAGCAGCCACCATGTCTGAATTTCTTGCTCAACTGCCCTTGGTTATTCCAGTGCTCAAGCTCTTTGGGCTGCACTTAAAGAATCCTATATGCAACAATCTCTTGCTCGAAAATCACTTCTCTGTGCACAACTTCAGGCTGTTAAAAAGGGGTCAATGTCTGTCACAGATTACCTTCACCACATACATCATTTCTCCTCCTCCTTAGCATCTATCAGTGATCCCCTTTCGGACACTGATTTGGTGATTGTCACTCTCGAAGGTCTTCCCCGTCAGTACTGTCCGTTTATCACCTCTATCGAAAATCTTGCTACTCCATCCTTCTCTCAACTTCGTGCCAAACTACTTACATATGAGCAACGCATTGCTCTTGATGGTGATGACTATGTCGTGTCTGATGCTTCCGCGGTCACTACTCTCCTTTCTTAGTTTCAAAATACTTTGCTCAATGATCAAGCCTTGTTTACTAAAACACAAACCAAGTCCTCTGCCTCAAATACATTACATTATTTGCCTTGTCCAAGTTTATTGGTTCCTCTAATACCTCTTTACCGGCTATAAAGGCAAGTGCCAGATTTGCCATCGTCAAGGCCATTCCGCGACACGTTGTCGTTACTGCTACTCTCATTTGCAATCTTCCTCTGCTTCACCATAGTTCGCTAGACTGTACTCTCAGTCTTTATCCCTACCGCCTCTCCTTCCAACTCCCCCAAGCACGTGGGTTCCCGACTCTGGCGCCACATCCCACATTACGCCGGACTATGCTGTGTTTCAGAATCTTCAACCTTATCATGGCGTTGACACTATAGTTGTTGGAGATGGTAATGCTCTTTCTATTCTTAATACTGGTTCTACTTCCCTTCCCTCATCTAATCATTTTTTACTTTTAAATAATGTTTTGCACGTCTCACATTTTACTCGTAATTTGTTATCTATCTCTCAGTTTACTCATGATAATCGAGTCTCTTTTGATTTTTTTCTCTTTATGTGTCTTGTTAAGGATTTGCAAACGGGGACACCTCTTCTCAGCAGCCCAGTTATATCGAATCTCTACAGTCTATCTATGCCATTTTTTGTTCCAGCGTCACCTGTTGCTCTCTCCACCAGTCGGATATTTGCTTCATTGTGGCATAGTCGATTGGGTCATCCCTCCAAGCCAGTGCTGTCTATTCTTCAAGACCAAGCTACAATTCTTTTTAAAGATTTTTTTTCCTTGAATAAAGTTTGTTCTGCATGTATGCAAGGCAAAAGCCATAGGTTGCCGTTTTCTTCGTCTACTAGAGAGTCTACTTCCCCTTTTCATTTAATTCATTGTCATGTATGAGGTCCAGCCCCTGTTCCTTCATGTTCTGGGTTTAGGTATTTTATTCTCTTTGTAGACGACTGTAGTCATTTTACTTCGTTGTACTCAATGCGCAATAAAAGTGAAAGTTTTTCTTGCTTTATTCAGTTTCAGAATTTGGTTGAAAATTATTTTGGAGAAAAAATTCGTACCTTTCAATGTGACGGTGCCCCTGAATTAACACAAGACTTGCTCAAAACTCACTTAGAAAATACAGGAGTGCAATACCGTATCTCATGTTCTCACACACCGCAACAAAATGGTCTTTTAGAACGTAAAATTCGTCATGTAATCGAAATGCACACCACGCTCTTGTTTCATGCTTCACTACCAAAGAAGTTCTAGCTTGAGGCGTTTAACATTTCGGTCTTCTTAATCAATCGTTTACCAATGCCTGTTTTGCATAATCACACTCCATTTTTCAAATTATACAAGCGTTCTCTTGATTACTCGTCCCTTCGTGTGTTCAACTATCTCTGTTACCTGTTCCTTGGTCCGTATAAGACTGATAAATTAAGCCCCAAATCCATGCCTTGTGTTTTCTTGGGTTATAGTGTAGACCATTATGGTTATTACTGCTATGATCCAACCTTTGGTCATGTGTTCCTATCGTGTCATATTGTTTTCGATGAAAACACTTTTCCGTTTTCCCTTAAAAGTCTCATTGTCATTGCCTCTACTCATTCTAGGTCGTGTGCTGATTCCCCATTGTTTTCACGCTCATCTAGTACATCTCCTGAACAACTTTTCTCAAATTTCTTGTCTTCTTCTCGAGTGTCGTGTATCCCACCCATTTCTACCTCAACATCTACTATGCCAGAGTCTAACAACTTTTCTCGTGAGCTGCATGTGTTACCTATTCCCTCGGCTAATGAACCTTTGCTTGAGTCTTGTCCTAGTCACAATTTTTTTGTATCAAATAATGATCCCTTTATCCCATATGTTATGCCCCATGTGTCATCCTCTCTCGATGTCTCGCCCGAACCATCTCCAGTGGACCCCACTCCTTTTCCTCCTCATGTGTCTAATGTTCATCCCATGGTCACGAGGAGTGTGACAATACTCGATCATCCAAGGTCTTTTCTGACTATGTTACCTATGTTGTTAGTCGTTCCTTTCATTCATCTCCTGATTACAATGACACAGAACCTTCTACATTTAATCAAGCGTCTAAATCAGCCTACTGGCATTCTGCATTGGACTATGAATATAAATCACTTATTCAGAATGACACTTAGGTGTTGGTTCCTAAACCTCCCACGACTAACTTGGTTGGTTGCAAATGGGTATTTCGCATCAAGAGAAAGCCAGGTGGGTCAATTGATCGGTATAAAGCTCGCCTTGTTGCAAAGGGTTATAATCAAGAGAAGGGTATAAATTTTGGCGAGACCTTTAGTCTTGTAGTTAAACCAATCATGATTCGGGTGGTTCTTAGTCTTTCTATCTCTCACAATTGGCCTCTCAAGCAGTTAGATGTTAATAACGCTTTCTTGCATGGTTTTCTACAAGAGAAGGTTTACATGGCTCAACCTCCTGGCTTTGTTGACCCCTCTCATCCTGATTATGTTTGTTACCTGCACAAAGCTTTGAATGGTCTGAAACAAGCACCTCGTGCTTGGTTTTCCCGGGTCAGTACTTACTTATCCTTTGTAATACCCGAGCCCGGAATGAGAAATTTTCTTGTTTATTATTCTGAAAATTATGTTTTTCTTAAATTCTTTGGAATCTAATTGTTACTTCTTTATTGTCGCAAAGGGCATTGCATTTCGAGAGCGATAGTTAGAGAGTGTTTTCTAGCCCTTAGCAAATAGTGAAAACTAGTATTTGGTGCCTTAATTTTAATATTTTAGTTGTTGTTAGCTAGAATTAGAATTGTGTTAGTTGTTTTAGCTTTAAAATGCAAGAAATAAGCTTATTTGACCAATTTTTAATTAGTTTGACCAGGCTTTGACCAATTGACTTGAGTTGTTATCTTATATTAAGCATATAACATTGCAAAATAAAACACAAAAGCTGAAAACAAAAAAACAAAGAGCAGGCCGAAACTTCAAGAGGGAAAAAAAAAGCATTCCAACTTTCAAATTTTCAAATCTTAGCGTGAGCTTGCACGGGGTTGTTTCCGAGGCATCCAACGAGGTTTTCCTAGCATCTAGGAGTGTCTAAGGTGAGGGAAGCATGTTTATTTGCGCATTTGAATATTTGGTTCACAAACTTTAATTTTTGGGTTTTAGCCGTAGATTGTTATTTTAATCATTTTGATGCTTAAAAAATGTTCATTGACAATTGTAGAACACGTATTTGTAGACTTTTAGCATTTTCTACGTTAAATATAGCTATTGTAATTTAAAATGCCAATTGAATAGTAACATATGAATAGTAAACCCTTGTTTCGTAAAAGTTGCTCCGTTATGCTTGATGTGAAAAGATGCTAGATATGCTAGAATGCCTAAATGCATGATTTGTTTGGGTTGCGTAATAGAAAAATGGAGAAAAGTGCCTTGGTACAAGTTGGGGTCGTTTAGGTCGAGTTTAGCATTTTCTCGTTTTGCGTGATGGCATTGTCTCGGGAGGCCATGGAAGCACTTTTGGTATGGTTATGGCGTTGGTTGGGTGTTTGGTTAGGGTAGTTGTAGTTCAGACGAGCAAAGGGGGAAATCGAGGCTTTGCGGGAATTCTAGGGTAAAGTAGGATTTCGGGGTCTTTAGACGTGCTTTATGGTGACTTAGGAGGATTGGTGAAGTCGATTTTCAAATCTCGTGGCTCGTTTGAAAGTAGTAGCGTTTTGAAAGTTGGGGTCGTTTTGTGTTTTTGTTGGTTATCATAGTGTTATGCTTGTAGAATGTTTGTTATTGCTTGTTATGCTTGTTAAAGATGATTATGATTGAAATGTTTATCAACAGTTGCTATTGCGCGCGAGAGTAACCTACTTTGTTATTCTCCCACGTGTGGCTTTATTGCTCGATTGTTGCATTGTATATTGTATTACATTCATAGAGTCAGGGGCGGTGTGATGGGCCTCTTTGGGTAGCCTCAGGTTGCCAGTGTTGGTTGCTCTAGCTCCGTGTCCTATTCCCTTTCTCGCTTAGGTTGCCTCCCAGGGAGATTTGGGTCGTAGAATTGATTGGATACTTCCGGGGTATTCCAAACTGAAGTTATAAGGTGGTTTAGGCCGGCGTGTTGTCATTGGATTTGTGATTGAAAGTTGCTCGTGGAAAGTGAATTGTATCCTTTGATTGAATGATTATAGCTTTAATGCTCGTCTTGTTTTATTGTTGGCTTTGCTTGTATCTCTATATGATAATTGAATGAATTGCTTGACTATTTGCATTGCATTCTCCTCTCACCTCCGTCCTTGAGACCAATAACCCTCGCTGAGCAATAGTTTTTGCTCATTCCTTTCTATACTATATTTTTACAGGAGTAGTTGCATCGGATCCTATTGAGGTAATTGAGGAGGAGGAGCAAGTGGAGGTGTTTCCTTGATAGCACTTTCTTTGCTTAGCTGGTGGTTGGTTGCCAGACTTTTGTCCGGGCCATGCTTGATGTGTATAATGCTTGGTTGACGCTTCATTTTGAGGCTTATAACCTTGTATGTAGTTTCTATTTTGGGGCCTTTATGGTCTTATGTTGTAAAAGTTTAAAGGTTGCAAAGTTGTAAAGCTATACTCACTTGACTAGTAAAAACTGCATGCTAATGGTTTAACTGCTTAGTGGCACGAATACTTGTGTAGTATGCATGACATTTTTGGTTTGCAAAGTTGTTAATGGGAAGTTGTATGTTTTCTAAAAGAAAGTTATCTTGATTCAAATGATTATTGTGGATTTCGTGAGTATTATATTGAATGTAGGGTTTTCGGATCGTCCACGGTACAGAGGAGACTCCGTCCGTGTGTCGGGTCCGGGCTTGGCCTTTTGCGGGTTCGGGTCGGGACATGACATCTTTAGGTGGTATCAGAGCATGATAGAATTGCATGAGCCGGGATATGTTTCTTGGTCTGTGGGGTAAAGGTCTAAAATGCTAAAGTGTTAATGTATGATTGTTAAGTGAAAAGTGTTATAGCATGACTATGTGAACTTGGGTGCTTATGTGTTTAAGTGAATTAACTTGACATGTCAATCTTGTGTTATGTGAATTGTGTGATAGGATATTTGGTTGTTATTAACTTGAGTGTTATCTAATCTTATGTGTTATATTTCTGTCTATAAACTGCTTTTATATGCTGCCAGCTATTGTGAGTTGTTACTATGCCGCCACGTCGTAGTACTCAAGGTCAAAGGGTAGATGAAGAGGCAGCAGAACAGGGTCAAAAACCGATACCTGAACAGTTTATGGCTACTATGACCACTGCAGTTGACCGGATTACTCAGGTACTGCATGAGCAGAGGCAGGACAGGAATAATAACCCCCAGGGAAATCAAGCTAATCCTAGTGGACAGGGGCCTAGGGCTGAGAATAATCAGTTGGAGAAATTTCTGAGGCACGAGCCAGGTAAGTTCTTTGGAGAGCTGGATGACGAGGCGGCCGAGAGATGGATTAACCATGTTGAGAAATTTTACGCTGCTTTGAGGTACACTGACGAGGCAAAGATAGCTTATGCAGCATTTCTGTTTGAGGGCGACGCAGAACAGTGGTGGAACACTGTTAGGTTGAGGTGGGATTGTGAGGATGTTCCGCATTTGTGGGATGATTTTGTGAGTGAGTTTTGGGACAAGTATATTCTCGAGATGGCTAGGGAAAGGCGGGAAGACGAATTTGTGGCCCTGAAGCAAGGAAACATGACTGTCGCACAGTATGAGGCTAGGTTTGTCAGCCTGTCGAGGTATATGCCTGAGCTGGTGCGGCCAGCTAGGAGGATGATTCATAAGTTTGTTCGTGGGCTGAGAATGGATATACAGCTGCATTTGACTAGGCAGACTTATACTACTTTTACCGAGGCATTCCAAGCAGCCTCGAAGTTTGAGAAACGGAAGGCAGAGATGTTAGCTGAGAGTAGCCAGTCGGGTAAGAACCAGTATTTGGGCCAGAGCAGCCAGAGTCAGCCGAGGCAGTATTAGACTTTTGTTCAGGTTCCCCAGCAGCGCCCGTATCAACCACAGTATCAGATTCAGGGGAGACCAGCTGTGACTAGACCCCAGCAGGGAGGTACAGTTCCTACCACTGTCAGAGGCCCCGTACCTACGGGAAACACTGTTGTAAGGCAAAATCAACAGTATAACTTTTGTAATCGATTGGGGTACGTTGAGGCTAATTGCTGGAGAAAGAGTGGTAAATGCACTGGTTGTGGGAGCGATGAGCATAGGGTGAAAGATTACCCTAAGTATAAGAATGTTCAGGGCCGTACTGGAGGCCAAGGTGTGCAGAATAGGGTT
This sequence comes from Ehretia macrophylla, assembly GCA_037974665.1. NCBI lineage: Eukaryota > Viridiplantae > Streptophyta > Magnoliopsida > Boraginales > Ehretiaceae > Ehretia > Ehretia macrophylla. The sequence goes on from CM075775.1 coordinate 13,194,098, forward strand.
GCAGGTGTAGGTCCAGCACATAGGGTACAGGCTAGGGTCTTTGCACTAGATGCGGATGAGCTACCCGATACTACAGCCATAGTGGAAGGTACCTTTCTTCTCAATACTCAGCCAGTTAAAGTTTTGATTGATCCTGGAGCTACACATTCGTTTATAACTCCTGTATGTGTACGATCTGTGAATGTTTGCATTGATAAACTGCCGCATGAAGTTGAAGTTAGTACGCCTTTGGGTGCGAAATTTGTTATTGAGTCTATTTACAAATCTTGTGATATATGTATTGAGAACCGTAATTTTCCTACTGATTTAATTATACTGCCCTTCCGTGACTTTGAAATCATTTTGGGAATGGACTGGTTGGAGAAGTACTATGCTCAATTGGATTGTAGAATAAAAATTGTTTATCTTCAGATTCCTGACCTACCGGTACTGGAGATTGTTAGGAACTGCAGAGCTGCCCGAATACCTCTTTTATCATAAATCAAGGCTTCTAAGTTGTTGAATAAAGGTTGTGAAGCTTACCTAGCTTATATGATCAATCAACCTACTGATAAGTTGAATTTGAATGAGGTTCCAATTGTTAAAGACTTCCCTAGTGTATTTCCCGAGGAATTACCGGGTTTACCACCGGGTAGGGAGATTGAATTTGTGATTGATCTTATGCCGGGCATTGCGCCAATTTCTAGGAGTCCTTATAGAATGGCACCGGCAGAACTTCAAGAATTAAAAATTCAGCTTCAGAACTTGCTTGAGAAAGGGTTTATACAACCTAGTTCTTCGCCGTGGGGTGCGCCTGTATTGTTTGTGAGAAAGAAAGACGGCAAGCTACGGTTATGTATTGATTACAGGGGACTTAACCAAGTCACGATTAATAACAAATACCCCTTGCCGTTGATTGAAGAATTGTTTGACCAATTGCAGGGTGCGAGTGTTTACTCTAAATTTGACTTGAGGTAGGGTTACTATCAACTCAGGATTCAGAGTGACGATATACCTAAGATGGCATTCAGGACTAGATATGGTCACTATTAATTTGTTGTGTTATCGTTTGGATTGACGAATGCACCAGCTGCATTCATGGACTTAATGTAGAGGGTTTTTCGACCTTATCTTGATCAATTTGTCGTAATCTTTATTGACGACATTCTAGTATACTCTAAGAATGAGGCTGAACATGAACAACATTTGAAGATTGTGCTACAGACTTTGCAAGAAAACAAGCTTTTTGCTAAATTCAGCAAGTGCGAATTCTGGTTGAATCAAATATCTTTTCTGGGCCATATCATTTTACATCAAGGAATTTCAGTAGATCCAGCTAAGATTGAACTTGTTTCGTCCTGGAAGAGACCTGAAACGGTGTCAGAGATTCAGAGCTTTCTAGGGTTGGCAGGTTACTATCGGAGGTTTGTTAAAGACTTTTCTAAAATTTCTGGACCTTTAAGCCAGTTGACTCAAAAGAAAGTTACTTACAACTGGGATACTAAATGTGAATCCAGTTTCCAAGAACTGAAGAAGAGACTAACTACAGCTCCTATACTAGCTTTACCTGAGGGTATAGAAAACTTTGTTATCTACAGTGATGCATCTAAAGAAGGTTTGGGCTGTGTTTTAATGTAGAATGGTAGGGTGATTGCTTATGCTTCTAGGAAGTTGAAACCATATGAAGTCAATTACCCTACACATGATCTTGAGTTAGCTGCAGTTGTGTTTGCTTTAAAGAAGTGGCATCATTACTTGTGGGGTTGCAAATTTGAAATTCTTACTGACCACAAGAGTCTTAAATATTTGTTTTCACAAAAAGATTTGAATATGAGGCAGCGAAGATGGCTAGTGTAACGCCCCGATCCCTCACGAGACCGGTGGCTCTAATAACCAAGCTATTCTCAACCCAATCCCAACCCGGTCTCAAAATTTTAGGAAAAAACGGACAGAGTCTCCCCTGTACCGTGGACATTCTGAAAACCTGTAAACACTCAAGAAAGTCACAACATAATAAGGCAAGCTTTTATAACTAAAGTTCAAAGGTTCATGGCCATCCAAGCCTTGAGGCATACAATAGTTTAGATTTACACAAGCATGCAACCAACTTGACTTCTTCATAAAATTGTTTATCATGCCATTCTATAATAACTTTGAAACATACTTAGAAGTTGAACCAACAAGTATCAAAACAATCACACCCAAGCATGCAAAGCAACTAGAAATAGAAATATAAGTTATTACAAGCCATAGAATTACCACTGCTACTACAGTCATCTGGCTTCCAACTTACATATTACACAAATACATATATGAGCCTTAAGGCCCCAAAATAGATTATAACATAGAACAACAAATTCTTCACATAGAAACTAGAAAGCATATCCACCTCAGACAACAATCACATAGCAACTAAGGCAACTCCTTCAATTGCGCCACCTGAAACATGTTAGCGAGGTATGAGCAACCACTGTTGCCCAGTGAGGGATAAAGTCTCCCGGGGTGTGCAATGCAACAAGTAATATAGTTAAACAATAATAGCAATTAAACCATTCAAGAATGACAAAAGCTTAAGTAATCACACATTAAAAATGATACATTCACTTAACCCCAGTACTCCAATCTTCACTTGGTCTTCATTCAAAATCCACGAACCACGATCTCGATCACGATAAGCCGGCATCCCAAACACCAAAGGGTACTCCGGATGTACCCAATCCTACGACCCAACACCCCCTGGTAATCTTCGGACTAGGCGAGTGAGGGAATAGGGTACGGAGCTAGAGCAACTAACCCTGGCAAGCCCGCTGCTGCCCAGAGAGGCCCATTGCATCTTCCCCGATGATAAGGTTGCGCAACCATTGACTCGATAACACAGGAAGCAATAATAATAATAATATAACAAAATAAGCCGATATACAAACAAGGAGGACAACAAAAGAGGTTGTCCTCGAGCACACACATCATCAATCACGCCATACGATGAAATATGATACATTCATTAGTCTATAATTGCTAAACTAATCCAACTAAAACACTTAAATCACTTAGTATCGAATATTTAGCATATAACAAGATAAGACACATAGAATGCACATAGAAATGATCCCTCACCTTTTAGGAAGCCAAATTTGTGCGAATTAAGCCAAGATTCCCTCAATATTCTCCAAAAGCATCAATTCTCTTCAATTATCACTACTTTAGGATTCACAACCTTATAGGTTTTCGGAATTAATAAACCAGTTAAATGAAAAACAAAATAAGGTTGTTACTATTAATGACTTAAATAGAGAAGTAAAAATTTTGAAAGAGGAAATTAGAACTCTAAAACAACAGAATGATGTGATTGAAAATCGTCTTTCTTTGATAGAAAAAGGAAAAATGAAAGAAGAAATTTCTCATTCCTTATATGTTGATGATCAGCATGATTTACTAGCTAATCTTAAGTTAGTTACCTCACAAAAATGGCATGTTAAAATTAATCTTTTAATAGAAAAAGATTTTATTAAACGTGATTTAATTGCTTTAATTGATACTGGAGCAGATATAAATTGTATACAGGAAGGATTAGTTCCTACAAAATATTTTGAGAAAACTACTCATACTATTTCTGCTGCAACTGGACAAAATTTACATGTTCAATATAAATTGACTGACACTTATATTTGTCATGATAAGGTTTGTATACCTGCTACGTTCTTATTAGTTAAAAATTTGACTAATCAAGTTATACTTGGTACTCCTTTTATACAGGAAATTATGCCTCTTACCCATATAGATGCTAATGGAATAAAAGCTTCTTTTCAGGGAATGAATTTACATTTTCAGTTTATAACTGATCCTAAAATAAAATTTTTAAATCAAATTCAAGATTTGCTTATTGCAAAAAATTCTCAGTTGAATTTTATAAAAAATGAACTTTCTTTTTACAATCTTGAAGAAAAATTGAAGACTTCAAAAATTCAAGAAAAAATTAAATTAATTCAAGATCAATTTTCTGTTGAAATTTGTAATGATCATCCAAATGCTTTTTGGAATAGGAAAAAACATATTGTTACTCTTCCATATGAAGAAGATTTTGTTGAAAAGAATATACCGACAAAAGCTAGACCTTGTCAAATGAATTCTGAATATTTAGAATTATGTAAAAAAGAAATTAATTCTTTACTTGAGAAAAAATTAATTAGAGTTTCTCATTCTCCATGGAGTTGTACTGCTTTTTATGTTAATAAACATTCGGAACAAGAAAGAGGTGTTCCTAGACTTGTTATTAATTATAAACCCCTTAATAAAGTGATTAAATGGATTAGGTATCCTATCCCTAATAAAAAAGATCTTTTGGATAGATTGCATGATGCCTTGATATTTTCAAAATTTGATTTGAAATCAAGATACTGGTAGATTCAAATTCATGAATTTGATAGATATAAAACTGCTTTTACAGTTCCAATAGGACATTACTAATGGAATGTCATGCCTTTTGGTCTGAAGAATGCTCCTTCAGAATTTCAACATATTATGAATGATAATTTTATTGCTTATAATGAATTTATTATTGTCTATATCGATGATATTTTGGTATTTTCCAAAAATATTGAACAACATTTTAAACATTTGAATATTTTCAAAAATATCATTATACAAAGTGGTTTGGTTATATCTAGACCAAAGATGGTTCTTTGTCAAACAAAGATTAGATTTTTGGGTCATAATATTGAACAAGGGAAAATTATACCTATAAATAGAAATATTGATTTTGCTTCTAAATTTCTTGATGAAATTCTTGATAAAACTCAATTACAAAGATTTCTTGGTAGTTTAAATTATATTCTGCCTTATTATCAAAATCTTGCTTTTGATACTGCTATATTATATGATAGGTTGAAAAAATCTCCTTCTGTTTGGACAGAAGTTCATACAAATGCTGTTAAATTAATAAAGTCTAAAGTTGCTAAATTACCATGTCTTTCTTTAGCTAATCCTGCATGGGATAAAATCATTGAGACTGATGCCTCAGATATTGGTTTTGGTGGAATTTTAAAACAAGTTCATCCTCAATCAAAACAAGAATTACTTGTTAGATTTCATTATGGTAAATGGGGAAATAGTCAGAAGAATTATGCTACTGTTGCAAAAGAAATTCTTACAATTGTTAAATGTGTTTTAAAATTTCAAGATGATTTATATAATCAAAAAATTCTTATACGTACTGATTGTAGTGCTGCGAAATTTAGGTTTCAGAAAGATTTTAAACATGATGTTTCCAAACAAATGTTTGCTAGACGGCAAGCTCATCTTGTTCCTTTTGATTTTGATATTTGTTATATCAAAGGGGACAATAATTCCCTGCCTGATTTTCTTACTCATGAATTTTTGCAGGATGCTCCCCACTAGGGGAAATTACTGTAACCCTCAAAGGGAAAGAGGAAGAGGTCGTGGAAAAAATGACTCTCAAAGGGTCATTGCAGGAAAACAACTAGTTAATCTAACTAGTGGTGGTGTTGCAATCGACCCATCTCATCCAAATTATGCACAAATCAAGAAATTGCTTGATGCAGACACTTCTGCCCACAGGCATCATCCTATGCCAATATTGTGGAACAGGAAGATGAGATTGATTCTTATGAATCTCACTCTCATGAGGAAACTATTCTTATCCTTGAGATTTCGGATAAGCAATGGGAAAATGACCCATGGTACCTTATGGACCGTTATCTTAATAATTTCTTTTTTCCTGTGCATCATCACAAGTCAAGAGTCTTTTATGAGTCTCTTTTGCAAGCAACTGATAGTTGTGAGTTTGAACATTTTAAAAGGAATATTTCTCTTCTGATTTATACTTATAGTAAAACTTATATTAAGAAAATCCTTTCACCCTCAGATTGGGGAATTAGCACTATAGCTGAAAGACAATTTACTTATCCTAATGATAATAAAAATGTGTACCAGTTTAATTACTGGGATTATGTTGAAGCATTTTTAAAAGTTTTCTTATATGAAAATTCTCAGAAAAAACATACTTGGTTTTTAAAATTTAATCCCCAAATTTTTCAGCAAAGAAAATTCCCTGCTTGGATCCATACTTGGTGGCCTCAATATGGACCTCCCATAAAAATTTTACCTGAACCTTACAAAGGACTTTTTACTGAATGGTTAGCTTCTTACCCTCATATTGGGAATAATCCTGACCTTTATATTGAATGATCAAGTTCTCTATTTTTCTTTATGGAATTTGGTGTCCCATGGATTTGGAAATGGGTACCCATAGCCGTAATGAACAAACAAAAAATGTTTTGTTTAAAAAGAAAATTCTTCTCTAAATTTTGGCCAAAGCTTTTGAAAATTGATCGAGAAACAAATAAGCCTTATGGACAAGCTATGGTGGATGAAATCACCCAGATGGTGCAAATCTACAAAGAACAAGTGGAGCAATCAAATCAGGAGGATGAATTTCCTTTTTCATATTTTCTACGCAAAATCCAGATGAGACAACAACATACTTCCAAAGGTGATATTATGGCATCCTATCTCGATGCGATAAAGTAGGATTTTTTGAAAAACTTTGGAAAAGAAATTGATGCTGATGACCATGATGTTGATTCTACATCAGATGCGTCAATGCGTTCAAATCAATTTAATGTCTTAGCAGGAGAAGCACAAAATCCAAATGTGCTGGCAGAAGATGTTTGGGACAGTTTAAAAGATGTCCTGATTGAGAAAGCACTAATAGCCAAACAAAAAGGAAAAGCACCTGCTCAGGAGCAATGATGCTGTTCTCGGGTAAATTTATGAAAAGATAGAGATAAAGTCTGAAGATGCTTAAAGGAATTTTGGACTGATTCAAAAAGCCGATATTCGCGGTCAAAGTGGAATCTCGTTGGCAAGGTGAAAAGTTTTTCCACCAGAAGAAATGTCATCCTCAGAAGACAAAATGTCTTTTTCAGTAGACAAAAACAAAAGTCTACTATTTACTTTATGAAAAGTAAAGCAATTATTTGCTTTTTTCACGTGAGTGTATAGTAGACCCCGGACTCCAAACATTTTGATTCCGGATTAGGCTGCTTTTCATTTTGTTTTCAAGTCCGCAATGTTGTATAAGTAGGCGGCATTTTTTCGTTTGTAGGCAGAGCTCGAACAAGCTATCTTTTCCCTTTCAGTAAAAATATCTTGTAAATTTTACTGTGCAATCGAAGAAACTTTTTCTTCAGGTATATCTTTTTAATTTTTGTCCTTTATTTTATTCTGTTTAGCCTAATGATAGGCTAGTCTGTTACTGTTTGGTAATCACTATTCTTATATAGGAAATGCTCAAATATAATTTTGACCCAAGGCATAATAATTTATGACATAATATAAAAAAAAACAGTAGTATAGTCATGCCACTACTATTGCCATGGTCAGTGTTTGACATCTCTCGAGTCGCGCTGTTATGCCCCTCTCTGGCCGTGTGATGGCTTTTTGTGGGTTGTAAGTCGTTGACTGTAGCTCTGTCATTTTATTGTTTTAATATTCCATTGACACTGTTTGTGGTATTCTTATACTCTTGTTTTTTTTTACATACATGCCACGAACTATTATTCCCTGGGCCATTATGGTATCAGAGCCATGGACTATATAGTATAGTTGACTTACCAAACAGTATTTATTATCATGATTAATCCTTTTAGGACAAAGACTTATGTCAAAAATGTTAAAAAGGAAGAATATGATCTTCCTCAGAATCTAGAATTGTTAAACAAATGGACTATTCCTAGAATAGAACCTAGGACAATATATCAGTTTGGTACCTTTGAAAATTTAGGTATTAAACATATAGTTAAAACAATAGAAGAGTCTATCCCTATGGATGATAATGAACTTACTATTCAATTGTTATCTCAAAATGATGTTGATAGATATGCTCATACGCATAGATTCTTGCATATTGGTTTAATACAAATTGCTTTTAAGCCTCTAACCTTATCAGGTCTACCAGAGAATTTTATGGCAGTTCTTAGAGATGCTAGAAATAATAATTGGAGACAATCCTTAATAGGAATTATGCAAACTAGTCTGGCACATGGACCAGTTTATTTTAATGTTAGACCAAATTTACAGCTTTCCTTATCTGACAGGAATATACTTGATGCTCTTACATTATATGTTAAAGCTCATGGTTATGATTATAAGATTGGATCTGAAATTATGTGTATATGTTATCGCATATATTATAAGGTTCTGCATACTTTGAATCCTAACTGTAAATTACAGGATAAAACAGGTGAAACTGTTATGATAGAAACAAATTTAAGTAGATCTAAGATATCTACTAGAAGAATGATTCAATGGGATGAAATAGAATTTCCAGAATGTTGGGAAATAGAAAAAGCTGTTCCTAGTCAACCTAGAATTGAAACTGAATTAACAGAAGTAGAACAGACTCCTGAAGGTCAAATTAGACTTAGATTTCAACAGATGGCAAATTTAGGTATTTCTCGATTTATCAGATCTGTGTCAACACACAGTTATATATATCCTTTAGATTATAGGGTAGATATACCTTCTTCATCAAGAGCCTCGATATCTCATATAAGAGAAGATTTAGAAAAATCTGAATCGGTTAAACCTGAATTAATTGCTGAAAACTTGGAAATTCCACAAGAAATTATAGAGAAAATAAGGTTAACTAAGAGTCAGATTCCTCAGGGAATTAAAAAAGATATTCTTGGATTTGGGGTTAATCCTACTCCTTCTGATTATGGAAGTAATACTTCAGAAATCAATTTTAGTGGTTAATGGATTTTACACCAGGAAGTAATGAAAGGAAACTTATTAATAATGAGTTTTTACAACCTAAATGGAAAGAATTTCGTGATTGGTTTTTCTCTTATTTTTCACAAGAGGAAAGATTTCAATTTAGAGATCAGTTTTATAATCATTTAACTAATATACAAGAAAGGAAATATTTTGTTCCTTGGTTTTTTGAAAACCTTATGAATACAAATATTGTTGTTATTGAAAGAAAATGGAATATTGGAACTTCTGGTCTACAAAGATTTTACAGGCAACTTATCCGCCTTTACAACCATTTAAACATTCAGATGCTAAGACTTCAGCTGAAATAGAAGGTAATGCTTTTATGAAAATGATAGATAATAATGTTTTACCTGTGGTCACTGACCATATAAACAAGCTTTTTAAGCAAAATAATTTTACAAATATTTCACTTAAAATTTTTGGTGAACAACTTTCTTTAGTTCTGAATACACTTCAACAAATAAATAATAATATGAAAAAGATTGCAAATAAGAAACAATCAACTTCCTCAGATTCTGAGACTGTTGTTGAAGTTCAAGCTGATTTACAGCCTCCACCTCTGATAGATGGATTTAAATTAGCACCTTCCACTTCTAAATTAGAAAAAGTGTTAGATGATGCTTTAAAAGGTTTAAAACTTAGTATGATCAATGATCAATTTGAAACTGATCTTACTCAGGAAGAAAAAATAGCTCATGCTAGAAATTTACAATTAGCTTTTGATGTTAATAAACTTAAAAATTATAGGAATCGATATCAGGATATTCCTACCCAAATTAAATATTATTATCCTCGTCCTACTCCACAGGATGTTCTTTTTGAAGAACCATTAATGACTGAAATCATTACGTTTCATGGTAGACAAATATATGAATGATCTATTGATGGTCAAACATAATTACAGATTTATAATTCTGCTCATAGAATGCTTATGTATTCTACTATTTGTAAGCAAAATGGTAATTCTGATAGACAAATAGCTCAGATGATCACAGCAGGATTTTCGGGCCAACTTAAAGGCTGGTGGGATAATTATTTAGTCCAAAATCAAAGAGATGAAATTTTAAATACTACTAAAATAGTAGGAGAAAATGTTCAAGAAAATGCTGTTTATACTTTGTGTCTTGCTATGTGTGAACACTTTACAGGTAGATACTTACACCATTATGATAATACTAGGACTTTGTTGCAAAATTTGCGTTGTCCTACTTTAACATCTTTTAGATGGTATAAGGATGTTTTCATGTCCAGAGTAATGAGTCTTCCTGATGCTAATAGTAATCATTGGAAATCACAATTTGTTGATTGGTTACCTTCTGTTTTTGCAGAAAGAATTAGAAAAAATCTTAGACAAAAATCAAACAGTAATAATATTGATTGAGATTCCTTAAATTATGGTACCCTTATTACTTTATGTATAGAAGAGGGATTATCTCTTTGTAATGATATTCGTATGAATTATCAATTAAAAAAGCAGAAATTAACTGAGAAAAATCAATTAGGAGAATTTTGTGAACAATTTGCTATGAATATGCCTAGCACTTCTAGGAATAAACCTAGAAAACGTAATAAAGAAAGACCTCATAAGATTGAATATTATAAGAAATATAAGTCTAATGCTTATAAGAAGCAGGCAGCTAGAAAACGTGCCTGGCGTGAGATAATGGCCCAGGGAATAATAGTACGGGGCATGTATGTAAAAAAAGACAAGAGTATAAGAAATACCACTAATAGTGTCAATGGAAGATTAAAACAGTAAAATGACAGAGCTACAGTCAACGACTTACACCCCCCAAAAAGCCATCACACGGACAGAGAGGGGCATAACAGCGCGACTCGAGAGATGTCAAACACTGACCATGGCAATAGTAGTGGCAGGACTATACTACTGTTTTTTTTATATTATGTCATAAATTACTATGCCTTGGGTCAAAATTATATTTGAGCATTTCCTATATAAGAATAGTGATTACCAAACAGTAACAAGCTAGCCTATCATTAGGCTAAACAGAAAAATAAAGGACAAAAATTAAAAAGATATACCTGAAGAAAAAGTTTCTTCGATTGCACAGTAAAATTTACAAGATATTTTTACTGAAAGGGAAAAGATAGCTTGTTCGAGCTCTGCCTACAAACGAAAAAATGCCGCCTACTTATACAACATTGCGGACTTGAAAACAAAATGAAAAGCAGCCTAATCCAGAATCAAAATGTTTGGAGTCCGGGGTCTACTATACACTCACGTGAAAAAAGCAAATAATTGCTTTACTTTTCATAAAGTAAATAGTAGACTTTTGTTTTTGTCTACTGAAAAAGACATTTTGTCTTTTGAGGATGACATTTCTTCTGGTGGAAAAACTTTTCACCTTGCCAGCGAGATTCCACTTTGACCGCGAATATCGGCTTTTTGAATCAGTCCAAAATTCCTTTAAGCATCTTCAGACTTTATCTCTATCTTTTCATAAATTTACCCGAGAACAGCATCATTGCTCCTGAGCAGGTGCTTTTCCTTTTTGTTTGGCTATTAGTGCTTTCTCAATCAGGACATCTTTTAAGTTGTCCCAAACATCTTCTGCCAGCACATTTGGATTTTGTGCTTCTCCTGCTAAGACATTAAATTGATTTGAACGCATTGACGCATCTGATGTAGAATCAACATCATGGTCATCAGCATCAATTTCTTTTCCAAAGTTTTTCAAAAAATCCTACTTTATCGCATCGAGATAGGATGCCATAATATCACCTTTGGAAGTATGTTGTTGTCGCATTTGGATTTTGCGTAGAAAATGTGAAAAAGGAGATTCATCCTCCTGAGTTGATTGTTCCACTTGTTCTTTGTAGATTTGCACCATCTGGGTGATTTCATCCACCATAGCTTGTCCATAAGGCTTATTTGTTTCTCGATCAATTTTCAAAAGCTTTGGCCAAAATTTATAAAAGAATTTTCTTTTTAAACAAAACATTTTTTGTTTGTTCATTACGGCTATGGGTACCCATTTCCAAATCCATGGGACACCAAATTCCATAAAGAAAAATAGAGAACTTGATCCTTCAATATAAAGGTCAGGATTTTTCCCAATATGAGGGCAAGAAGCTAACCATTCAGTAAAAAGTCCTTTGTAAGGTTCAGGTAAAATTTTTATGGGAGGTCCATATTGAGGCCACCAAGTATGGATCCAAGCAGGGAATTTTCTTTGCTGAAAAATATGGGGATTAAATTTTAAAAACCAAGTATATTTTTTCTGAGAATTTTCATATAAGAAAACCTTAAAAAATGCTTCAACATAATCCCAGTAATTAAACTGGTACACATTTTTATTATCATTAGGATAAGTAAATTGTCTTTCAGTCATAGTGCTAATTTCCCAATCTGAGGATGAAAGGATTTTCTTAATATAAGTTTTACTATAAGTATAAATCGGAAGAGAATTATTCCTTTTAAAATGTTCAAACTCACAACTATCAGTTGCTTGCAAAAGAGACTCATAAAAGACTCTTGACTTGTGATGTTGCACAGGAAAAAAGAAATTATTACGATAACGGTCCATAAGGTACCATGGGTCATTTTCCCATTGCTTATCCGAAATCTCAAGGATAAGAATAGTTTCCTCATGAGAGTGCGATTCATAAGAATCAATCTCATCTTCCTGTTCCATAATATTGGCATAGGATGATGCCTGTGGGGCAGAAGTGTCTGCATCAAGCAATTTCTTGATTTGTGCATAATTTGGATGAGATGGGTCGATTGCAACACCACCACTAGTTAGATTAACTAGTTGTTTTCCTGCAATGACCCTTTGAGAGTCATTTTTTCCACGACCTCTTCCTCTTCCCCTTTGAGGGTTAGAGTAATTTCCCCTAGTGGGGAGCATCCTACAAAAATTCGCGAGTAAGAAAATCAGGCAGGGAATTTTTATCCCCTTTGATATAACAAATATCAAAATCAAAAGGAGCAAGATGAGCTTGCCACTTAGCAAACATTTGCTTAGAAACATCATGCTTAAAATCTTTTTGAAACATAAATTTCGCAGAACTACAATCAGTACGTATAAGAAATTTTTGATTATATAAATCATCTTGAAATTTTAAAACACATTTAACAACTGCAAGAATTTCTTTTGCAACAGTAGCATAATTTTTCTGACTATTTCCCCATTTGCCAGAATTAAATCTAACAAGTAATTCTTGTTTTGATTGAGGATGAACTTGTTTTAAAATTCCACCAAAACCAATATTTGAGGCACCAGTCTCAATGATTTTATCCCATGCAGGATTAGCTAAAGAAAGACATGGTAATTTAGCAACTTTAGACTTTATTAATTTAACAGCATTTGTATGAACCTCTGTCCAAACAGAAGGAGATTTTTTCAACCTATCATATAATATAGCAGTAACAAAAGCAAGATTTTGATAATAAGGCAGAATCTAACTTAAGCTATCAAGAAATCTTTGTAATTGAGTTTTATCAAGAATTTCATCAGGAAATTTAGAAGCAAAATCAATACTTCTATTAATAGGTATAATTTTCCCTTGTTCAATATTATGACCCAAAAATATAATCTTTGTTTGACAAAGAACCATCTTTGGTCTAGATATAACCAAACCACTTTGTATAATGATATTTTTGAAAATATTCAAATGTTTAAAATGTTGTTCAATATTTTTGGAAAATACCAAAATATCATCGATATTAAACTATAATAAAATCACTATAAGGAATAAAGATATCATTCATAATATGTTGAAATTCTGAAGGAGCATTCTTCAGACCAAAAGGCATAACATTCCATTCATAATGTCCTATTGGAACAGGAAAAACAGTTTTATATCTATCAGATTCATGAATTTGAATCTGCCAATATCCTAATTTTAAATCAAACTTTGAAAATATCAAAGCATCATGCAATCTATCCAAAAGATCTTTTTTATTAGGGATAGGATACCTAATCCATTTAATCACTTTGTTAAGGGGTTTATAATTAATAACAAGTCTAGGAACACCTATTTCTAGTTCCGAATGTTTATTAACATAAAAAGCAGTACAACTCCATGGGGAATGAGAAACTCTAATTAATTTTTTCTCAAGTAAAGTATTAATTTATTTTTTACATAATTTTAAATATTCAGAATTCATTTGACAAGGTCTAGCTTTTGTCGGTATATTCTTTTCAACAAAATCTTCTTCATATGGAAGAGTAACAATATGTTTTTTCCTATTCCAAAAAGCATTTGGATGATCATTACAAATTTCAACAGAAAATTGATCTTGAATTAATTTAATTTTTTCTTGAATTTTTGAAGTCTTCAATTTTTCTTCAAGATTGTAAAAAGAAAGTTTATTTTTTATAAACTTCAACTGAGAATTTTTTGCAATAAGCAAATCTTGAATTTGATTTAAAAATTTTATTTTAGGATCAGTTATAAACTGAAAATGTAAATTCATTCCCTGAAAAGAAGCTTTTATCCCATTAGCATCTATATGCGTAAAAGGCATAATTTCCTATATAAAATGAGTACCAAGTATAACTTGATTAGTCAAATTTTTAACTAATAAGAACGTAGCAGGTATACAAACCTTATCATGACAAATATAAGTGTCAGTCAATTTATATTGAACATGTAAATTTTGTCCAGTTGCAGCAGAAATAGTATGAGTAGTTTTCTCAAAATATTTTGTAGGAACTAATCCTTCCTGTATACAATTTATATCTGCTCCAGTATCAATTAAAGCAATTAAATCACGTTTAATAAAATCTTTTTCTATTAAAAGATTAATTTTAACATGCCATTTTTGTGAGGTAACTAACTTAAGATTAGCTAGTAAATTATGTTGATCATCAGCATATAAAGAATGAGAAATTTCTTCTTTCATTTTTCCTTTTTCTATTAAAGAAAGACGATTTTCAATCACATCATTCTGTTGTTTTAGAGTTCTAATTTCCTTTTTCTAAATTTTTACTTCTCTATTTAAGTCATTAATAGTAACAACCTTATTTTGTTTTTCATTTAACTGGTTTATTAATTCCGAAAACCTATAAGGTTGTGAATCCTGAATAATAGGAGTTTTTATTTCTTGATTAGAATTAAAACAATCAATAATTTTAGCTTTTAGCTTTGTATCACTAATACTATCAAGTAAATCAACGATTTTATCACTTGAAGTAATCACATTTAACTCAATATCTTAGAATTGAGATTGTAATTTATAATATCAATATCAGATTCACTTTCATTTTTTTGGCATTTATTACAACATTTAATATTATTTTCCTTATCAGAAAAACTAATTAAATCATCAGATTCAATAGCATGAAGATTATCACTACTAGTTTCAGTAGTATCAGTATCACAGTTTTATCATTATCTGAATTTAACAAGACTTTAGCTAAAGATTCTTTAAGCTTTTCATCAATATCAAGACTATTAATCTTCTTTTTCATCCTACATTTATTAGCATAATGACCTTTTTTACCACATGTATAACATGTAGGTATTTTTTCTTTTGGGGAACATAACCCTTCTTCTCATGCCATGCACGTTTTCTAGCTGCCTGCTTCTTATAAGCATTAGACTTATATTTCTTATAATATTCATTCTTATGGGGTCTTTCTTTATTACGTTTTCTAGGTTTATTCCTAGAAGTGCTAGGCATATTCATAGCAAATTGTTCACAAAATTCTCCTAATTGATTTTTCTCAGTTAATTTCTGCTTTTTTAATTGATAATTCATACGAATATTATTACAAAGAGATAATCCCTCTTCTATACATAAAGTAATAAGGGTACCATAATTTAAGCAATCCCAATCAATATCATTACTGTCTGATTTTTGTCTAAGATTTTTTCTAATTCTTTCTGCAAAAACAGAAGGTAAACCATCAACAAATTGTGATTTCCAATGATTACTATTAGCATCAGGAAGACTCATTACTCTGGACATGAAAACATCCTTATACCATCTAAAAGATGTTAAAGTAGGACAACGCAAATTTTGCAACAAAGTCCTAGTATTATCATAATGGTGTAGGTATCTTCCTGTAAAGTGTTCACACATAGCAAGACACAAAGTATAAACAGCATTTTCTTGAACATTTTCTCCTACTATTTTAGTAGTATTTAAAATTTCATCTCTTTGATTTTGGACTAAATAATTATCCCACCAGCCTTTAAGTTGGCCCGAAAATCCTGCTGTGATCATCTGAGCTATTTGTCTATCAGAATTACCATTTTGCTTACAAATAGTAGAATACATAAGCATTCTATGAGCAGTATTATAAATCTGTAATTCTGTTTGACCATCAATAGACCATTCATATATTTGTCTACCATGAAACGTAATGGTTTCAGTCATTAATGGTTCTTCAAAAAGAACATCCTGTGGAGTAGGACGAGGATAATAATATTTAATTTGGGTAGGAACATCCTGATATCGATTCCTATATTTTTTAAGTTTATTAACATCAAAAGCTAATTGTAAATTTCTAGCATGGGCTATTTTTTATTCCTGAGTAAGATCAGTTTCAAATTGATCATTGATCATACTAAGTTTTAAACCTTTTAAAGCATCATCTAACACTTTTTCTAATTTAGAAGTGGAAGGTGCTAATTTAAATCCATCTATTAGAGGTGGAGGCTATAAATCAGCTTGAACTTCAACAACAGTCTCAGAATCTGAGGAAGTTGATTGTTTCTTATTTGCAATCTTTTTCATATTATTATTTATTTTTTGAAGTGTATTCAGAACTAAAGAAAGTTGTTCACGAAAAATTTTAAATGAAATATTTGTAAAATTATTTTGCTTAAAAAGCTTGTTTATATGGTCAGTGACCGCAGGTAAAACATTATTATCTATCATTTTCATATAAGCATTTCCTTCTATTCCAGCTAAAGTCTTACCATCTGAATGTTTAAATGGTTGTAAAGGCGGATAAGTTGCCTGTAAAATCTTTGTAGACCAGAAGTTCCAATATTCCATTTTCTTTCAATAACAACAATATTTGTATTCATAAGGTTTTCAAAAAACCAAGGAACAAAATATTTCCTTTCTTGTATATTAGTTAAATGATTATAAAAATGATCTCTAAATTGAAATCTTTCCTCTTGTGAAAAATAAGAGAAAAACCAATCACGAAATTCTTTCCATTTAGGTTGTAAAAACTCATCATTAATAAGTTTTCTTTCATTACTTCCTGGTGTAAAATCCATTAACCACTAAAATTGATTTCTGAAGCATTACTTCCATAATCAGAAGGAGTAGGATTAACCCCAAATCCAAGAATATCTTTTTTAATTCCTTGAGGAATTTGACTTTTAGTTAATCTAATTTTTTCTATTATTTCTTGAGGAATTTCCAAATTTTCAGCAATTAATTCAGGTTTATCTGATTCATATTTTTCTAAATCTTCTCTTATATGAGAAATCGAAGCTCTAGATGAAGAAGGTATATCTACCCTGTAATCTAAAGGAGATATATAACTGTGTGTTGACACAGATGTGATAAATCAAGGGATACCTAAATTTGACATCTGTTGAAATCTAAGTTTGATTTGTCCTTCAGGAGTCTGTTCAACTTCTGTTAATTCAGTTTCAATTCTAGGTTGGCTAGGAACAGCTTTATCTATTTCCCAACATTCTGGAAATTCTATTTCATCCCATTGAATCATTCTTCTAGTAGATATCTTAGATCTACTTAAATTGGTTTCTATCATTACAGTTTCACCTGTTTTATCCTGTAATTTACAGCTAGGATTCAAAGTATGCAGAACCTTATAATATATGCGATAACATATACACATAATTTCAGATCCAATTTTATAGTCATAACCATGAGCTTTAACATATAAAGTAAGAGCATCAAGTATATTCCTATCAGATAAGGAAAGCTGTAAATTTGGTCTAACATTAAAATAAACTGGTCCATGTGCCAGACTAGTTTGCATAATTCCTATTAAGGATTGTCTCCAATTATTATTTCTAGCATCTCTAAGAACTGCCATAAAATTTTCAGGTAAACCTGATAAGGTTAAAGGCTTAAAAACAATTTGTATTAAACCAATATGTAAAAATCTATGCGTATGAGCATGTCTATCAACATCATTTTGAGATAACAATTGAATAGTAAGTTCATTATCATCCATAGGGATAGACTCTTCTATTGTTTTAACTATATGTTTAATACCTAAATTTTCAAAGGTACCAAACTGATATATTGTCCTAGGTTCTATTCTAGGAATAGTCCATTTGTTTAACAATTCTAGATTCTGGGGAAGATCATATTCTTCCTTCTTAACATTTTTAACATAGGTCTTAGACCTAAAAGGATGTATCATCATGATAAAGTACTGTTTGGTAAATCAACTATACTTATATAGTTCATGGCTCTGATACCATAATGGCCCAGGGAATAATAGTTTGTGGCATGTATGTATAAAAAAAACAAGAGTATAAGAATACCACTAACAGTGTCAATGGAAGATTAAAACAGTAAAATGACAGAGCTACAGTCAACGACTTACAACCCACAAAAAGCCATCACACGGCCAGAGAGGGGCATAACAGCGCGACTCGAGAGATGTCAAACACTGACCATGGCAATAGTAGTGGCAGGACTATACTACTGTTTTTTTTATATTATGTCATAATTTATTATGCCTTGGGTAAAAATTATATTTGAGCATTTCCTATATAAGAATAGTGATTACCAAACAGTAACAGACTAGCCTATCATTAGGCTAAACAGAATAAAATAAAGGACAAAAATTAAAAAGATATACCTGAAGAAAAAGTTTCTTCGATTGCACAGTAAAATTTACAAGATATTTTTACTGAAAGGGAAAAGATAGCTTGTTCGAGCTCTGCCTACAAACGAAAAAATGCCGCCTACTTATACAACATTGCGGACTTGAAAACAAAATGAAAAGCAGCCTAATCCAGAATCAAAATGTTTGGAGTCCGGGGTCTACTATACACTCACGTGAAAAAAGCAAATAATTGCTTTACTTTTCATAAAGTAAATAGTAGACTTTTGTTTTTGTCTACTGAAAAAGACATTTTGTCTTCTGAGGATGACATTTCTTCTGGTGGAAAAACTTTTCACCTTGCCAGCGAGATTCCACTTTGCCCGCGAATATCCGCTTTTTGAATCAGTCCAAAAATCCTTTAAGCATCTTCAGACTTTATCTCTATCTTTTCATAAATTTGCCCGAGAACAGCATCATTGCTCCTGATCAGGTGCTTTTCCTTTTTGTTTGGCTATTAGTGCTTTCTCAATCAGGACATCTTTTAAGTTGTCCCAAACATCTTCTGCCAGCACATTTGGATTTTGTGCTTCTCCTGCTAAGACATTAAATTGATTTGAATGCATTGACGCATCTGATGTAGAATCAATATCATGGTCATCACCATCAACTTCTTTTCCAAAGTTTTTCAAAAAATCCTACTTTATCGCATCTAGATAGGATGCCATAATATCACCTTTGGAAGTATGTTGTTGTCGCATCTGGATTTTGCGTAGAAAATGTGAAAAAGGAGATTCATCCTCCTGATTTGATTGCTCCACTTGTTCTTTGTAGATTTGCACCATCTGGGTGATTTCATCCACCATAGCTTGTCCATAAGGCTTATTTGTTTCTCGATCAATTTTCAAAAGCTTTGGCCAAAATTTAGAGAAGAATTTTCTTTTTAAACAAAACATTTTTTGTTTGTTCATTACGGCTATGGGTACCCATTTCCAAATCCATGGGACACCAAATTCCATAAAGAAAAATAGAGAACTTGATCCTTTAATATAAAGGTCAGGATTATTTCCAATATGAGGGCAAGAAGCTAACCATTCAGTAAAAAGTCATTTGTAAGGTTCAGGTAAAATTTTTATGGGAGATCCATATTGAGGCCACCAATTATGGATCCAAGCAGGGAATTTTTTTTGCTGAAAAATTTGGGGATTAAATTTTAAAAACCAAGTATGTTTTTTCTGAGGATTTTCATATAAGAAAACTTTAAAAAATGCTTCAACATAATCCCAGTAATTAAATTGGTACACATTTTTATTATCATTAGGATAAGTAAATTGTCTTTCAGCCATAGTGCTAATTCCCCAATCTGAGGGTGAAAGGATTTTTATTCCGTTTAAAATATTCAAACTCACAACTATCAGTTGCTTGCAAAAAAGACTCATAAAAGACTCTTGACTTGTGATGTTGCACAGGAAAAAAGAAATTATTAAGATAACGGTCCATAAGGTACCATGGGTCATTTTCCCATTTCTTATCTGAAATCTCAAGGATAAGAATAGTTTCCTCATGAGAGTGCGATTCATAAGAATCAATCTCATCTTCCTGTTCCACAATATTGGCATAGGATGATGCCTGTGGGGCAGAAGTGTCTGCATCAAGCAATTTCTTGATTTGTGCATAATTTGGATGAGATGGGTCGATTGCAACACCACCACTAGTTAGATTAACTAGTTGTTTTCCTGCAATGACCCTTTGAGAGTCATTTTTTCCACGACCTCTTCCTCTTCCCCTTTGAGGGTTAGAGTAATTTCCCCTAGTGGGGAGCATCCTACAAAAATTAGCGAGTAAGAAAATCAAGCAGGGAATTTTTATCCCCTTTGATATAACAAATATCAAAATCAAAAGGAGCAAGATGAGCTTGCCACCTAGCAAACATTTTCTTAGAAACATCATGCTTAAAATCTTTTTGAAACATAAATTTCGCAGCATTACAATCAGTACGTATAAGAAATTTTTGATTATATAAATCATCTTGAAATTTTAAAACACATTTAACAATTGCAAGAATTTATTTTGCAACAGTAGCATAATTTTTCTGACTATTTCCCCATTTGCCAGAATGAAATCTAACAAGTAATTCTTGTTTTGATTGAGGATGAACTTGTTTTAAAATTCCACCAAAACCAATATCTGAGGCATCAGTCTCAATGATTTTATCCCATGCAGGATTAGCTAAAGAAAGACATGGTAATTTAGCAACTTTAGACTTTATTAATTTAACAACATTTGTATGAACCTCTGTCCAAACAGAAGGAGATTTTTTCAACCTATCATATAATATAGCAGTATCAAAAGCAAGATTTTGATAATAAGGCAGAATATAATTTAAACTACCAAGAAATCTTTGTAATTGAGTTTTATCAAGAATTTCATCTGGAAATTTAGAAGCAAAATCAATACTTCTATTTATAGGTATAATTTTCCCTTGTTCAATATTATGACCCAAAAATCTAATCTTTGTTTGACAAAGAACCATCTTTGGTCTAGATATAACCAAACCACTTTGTATAATGATATTTTTGAAAATATTCAAATGTTTAAAATGTTGTTCAATATTTTTGGAAAATACCAAAATATCATCGATATTAAACTATAATAAAATCACTATAAGGAATAAAGATATCATTCATAATATGTTGAAATTCTGAAGGAGCATTCTTCAGACCAAAAGGCATAACATTCCATTCATAATGTCCTATTGGAACAGTAAAAGCAGTTTTATATCTATCAGATTCATGAATTTGAATATGCCAATATCCTGATTTTGAATCAAACTTTGAAAATATCAAAGCATCATGCAATCTATCCAAAAGATCTTTTTTATTAGGGATAGGATACCTAATCCATTTAATCACTTTATTAAGGGGTTTATAATTAATAACAAGTCTAGGAACACCTCTTTCTTGTTCCGAATGTTTATTAACATA
This sequence comes from Ehretia macrophylla, assembly GCA_037974665.1. Classification (NCBI taxonomy): domain Eukaryota; kingdom Viridiplantae; phylum Streptophyta; class Magnoliopsida; order Boraginales; family Ehretiaceae; genus Ehretia; species Ehretia macrophylla. The sequence goes on from CM075775.1 coordinate 13,215,594, forward strand.
AAAAGCAGTACAACTCCATGGAGAATGAGAAATTCTAATTAATTTTTTCTCAAGTAAAGAATTAATTTCTTTTTTACATAATTCTAAATATTCAGAATTCATTTGACAAGGTCTAGCTTTTGTCGGTATATTCTTTTCAACAAAATCTTCTTCATATGGAAGAGTAACAATATGTTTTTTCCTATTCCAAAAAGCATTTGGATGATCATTACAAATTTCAACAGAAAATTGATCTTGAATTAATTTAATTTTTTCTTGAATTTTTGAAGTCTTCAATTTTTCTTCAAGATTGTAAAAAGAAAGTTCATTTTTTATAAAATTCAACTGAGAATTTTTTGCAATAAGCAAATCTTGAATTTGATTTAAAAATTTTATTTTAGGATCAGTTATAAACTGAAAATGTAAATTTATTCCCTGAAAGGAAGCTTTTATCCCATTAGCATCTATATGCGTAAGAGGCATAATTTCCTGTATAAAAGGAGTACCAAGTATAACTTGATTAGTCAAATTTTTAACTAATAAGAACGTAGCAGGTATACAAACCTTATCATGACAAATATAAGTGTCAGTCAATTTATATTGAACATGTAAATTTTGTCCAGTTGCAGCAGAAATAGTATGAGTAGTTTTCTCAAAATATTTCGTAGGAACTAATCCTTCCTATATACAATTTATATCTGCTCCAGTATCAATTAAAGCAATTAAATCAAGTTTAATAAAAGCTTGTTCTATTAAAAGATTAATTTTAACATGCCATTTTTGTGAGGTAACTAACTTAAGATTTGCTAGTAAATTATGTTGATCATCAACATATAAAGAATGAGAAATTTCTTCTTTCATTTTTCCTTTCTCTATTAAAGAAAGACGACTTTCTATAACATCATTTTGTTGTTTCAGAGTTCTAATTTCCTCTTTCAAAATTTTTACTTCTCTATTTAAGTCATTAATATTAACAACCTTATTTTGTTTTTCATTTAACTGATTCATTAATTCTGAAAACCTATAAGGCTGTGGATCCTGTATAATAGGAGGTTTTATTTCTTGATTAGAATTAAAGCAATCAATAATTTTAGCTTTTAGCATTGTATCACTAATACTATCAAGTAAATCAACGATTTTATCACTTGAAGTAATCACATTTAACTCAATATCTTGGAATTGAGATTGTAATTTCTAAATATCAATATTAGATTCACTATCATTTTTTTGGCATTTATTACAACATTTAATATTATTTTCCTCATCAGAAAAATTAATTAAATCATCAGATTCAATAGCATGAAGATTATCACTACTAGTATCACTAGTATTAGTATCACTATCAGTTTTATCATTATCTGAATTTAACAAGACTTTAGCTAAAGATTCTTTAAGCTTTTCATCAATATCAAGACTATTAATCTTCTTTTTCATCCTACATTTATTAGCATAATGACCTTTTTTACCACATGTATAACATGTAGGTATTTTCTTTTGGGGAACATAAACTTTTTTCTCACGCCAGGCACGTTTTCTAGCTGCCTACTTCTTATAAGCATTAGACCTGCTGTGATCATCTGAGCTATTTGTCTATCAGAATTACCATTTTGCTTACAAATAGTAGAATACATAAGCATTCTATGAGAATATGATCTTCCCCAGAACCTAGAATTGTTAAACAAATGGACTATTCCTAGAATAGAACCTAGGACAATATATCAGTTTGGTACCTTTGAAAATTTAGGTATTAAACATATAGTTAAAACAATAGAAGAGTCTATCCCTATGGATGATAATGAACTTACTATTCAATTGTTATCTCAAAATGATGTTGATAGATATGCTCATACGCATAGATTTTTACATATTGGTTTAATACAAATTGCTTTTAAGCCTTTAACCTTATCAGGTCTACCAGAGAATTTTATGGCAGTTCTTAGAGATGCTAGAAATAATAATTGGAGACAATCCTTAATAGGAATTATGCAAACTAGTCTGGCACATGAACCAATTTATTTTAATGTTAGACCAAATTTACAGCTTTCCTTATCTGACAGGAATATACTTGATGCCCTTAAACTTAGATTTCAACAAATGCCAAATTTAGGTATCCCTCGATATATCAGATCTGTGTCAACACACAGTTAGATATAACTTAACTCACAACTTCTCCGAATAGATGAACTTGTTACATAAGTACATTTAAACAGTTATCCAATCAATCAAGAATCAACTAACAACAATTATTACCATGGCTTATTACTAGTTCATTTAGTCCATTCTAAATTCATACTCAACCAAAGCCATGTAAACCAGGCAACTTAATTCACGAGACTTCACTACTATAATATGTACACTACACAAAGACATATAAACATTTAATTACTCAATTATAAATCAATTATCATGAAATTAACTATGCGAACACAAAGGGGTCAATATTATACTTTTCACAAAACTTAACCAAAAGCTCACACATACCTTAGAATAGCATTTAGACACGCTAGGAGCAACTACAAAGCAATACAAGTACTAAAGCAATTAATTCATTCATTTCCCCTTTGTTCAACTAGGCTATTTAGCTTCCTATCGGAATTCAATGATCAAGTTAAACTAGCTAACTATCCTACCAATCTAAGGATACCTAAATACCTCATTTAGAACTTCCAAATCATAACCTAGAGTACAAGTACACGAAAACACCAAAAATGCCTCTTTGTGGGTTTACACTACAAGTACCAATTTTGGAACCCAAACAAGCGAAACGAAAGCACTTCTAAGGTTTCAATACTTAATAAAGACTAGCCATAACCTCGAAACGTGCCCGAATTCAAGTTAACCCCGAAACCCCTTATTAAAGTAGCATATTTTGATCAAATTTCTCAAATTTTGAACATAGCAAATGCAATTAACATTTTTCCCATGTTTTTGGTCCTAATTAGCAACTACAAGAAGTTTTGAATCGAATTAACTTGTAACTTTTTTTGGAAACCCTAGTTTAACACTATTCATCATCTTCCCCAAGTGCCATTTTCATTTTCAAGCATTCAACAAGCATTTTAAACCATCAAACATATTATATGAAGTCATTAGAGCATATAAGAAGCAACGGAACAAGAATTAAACCACTACAATATTAGATCACAAAAATAATAATACAAACTTTAATTAAATTTAATACAAAAATAGAATGCACCCTCACCTATTTTGAAGATCAAAGAATGGTCTTAAGGTCCTAAGGATGAAGCACAACCAATTTGGGAAGCAATGGAAGCAAGAATGAAGCAAGGAGTAATTTTTTTTGAGAAGTTATTATTCCCGTAACTCTTTTTTGGCCATTTTTTTGACCCATTTTTTTTTTGTTTCTTGGCTTATAATATTCTCATGAGATAGTCAAAGGGTAGGTCAAGCAATTAGGGTATTTTAGTAAGGGTAAATGGGTCATTTGGGTGATTAAATTTCAGCAAAATAAAATGCCAAAAATCTGAAAAAATCCCGCTGGTACTATTCATCAGACATTTCGCGAATTTTTTTCCGTTGATCCTGATATGCAATGCACGCACGGTCAGGGGCTATAGTCCCCTAAAAATATTTAGTATTTTATAAAAATATAAAATGCATGAACAGAAATAGTTGAATTTATGGAAATATGAAAAAAAAATGAAGTAATTAGCTAAATTACATCTAAGTTAACCATTTAATGAATGCAATTAATGAAGTGCTGGGTTCGGGGTGTCACATCCTCCCCTCCTTACAAAAATTGTGTCCTCGCAATTTCTTGAACTGAAATGACTTCCAAGAACTGCAACAGTTTCCGTCGGACTTGAAGTCAAGAAGTGAAATGCCGAAGGAGACTAAGAAGAGCGAACGTTACTGAAGGAAACCCGAGTGGGGTAGCTAAATAAAGACTCCTATGAAAATACCCAATAGAAGTCCAGTAAGAATATCACACGAGGAGGCCATTCACTAATGCTGAGAGAGCACCAAAGAAATCCCATTAAGAAGAGTATGCAGCTAATATCCAAAATACCCGAATAATATCAAGAAATTCCCAAGAAGGAAGTCCGGTGAATCCCAACTCTAACTGTCAAATAAAGACTCAAGATTGCCAAATAAATGCCTAATTAGATGTCCAGCTTGGGACTCCGAGAAAATACTACCAATAAATCTGATTAAGGATGCCAAATAAAGGCTCCGAATAAGTATACGAATCCAGAAGTTCGAATAAGAATCTCTCTAATTATGAATCACCATATAAGAATCCCCAATATGCTCGTTATACCAGTAGTCCAGAGGAAATCCCAAATAATTTCTAGGCAAGAATACCAGACGAAAATACTGAAGAAAATACCCAATAAGAATATCAAGGTGGTACCATAGGTAAAATCCCGAACAAGAAATCCAAGTGGGAGTGTACGCAAAGAATACTGACCAATACTCATAAAGATGAATTCTTTTAAATAAGAGTATCAAATAAGACCTCCATATATAACGCCAACTAGAAGATCTATCCGAGATTCCCAAATAGGAGTTCCAGCCAAAAAATACCGTTTAAGAAGTGCCAAGAGAGTTTGGATTTAACCTCGGGGCATCAAATCCCTTCATTGATCCCAATAGCAGGTTGAACCATTATTCTCTCACCAGTCAGCATCAATGGCCATCTCTTTCAGGGGAGAATGCTTACTTACCGATTTAAGGGGACAATGCATGAATGCCAAGATATCACCTAATGTAATTGATGTAATATTCATATATCAGGAGATTATGACATATATCACACAAGCTATTATATAACCAGAAGTTTTATAACACAAAGTTAATCAACAAGATAGTTCAAATATGAGTCACATGCAATGAATACAATTCACAACACAACTATGCCGAGACATTCAAGTATACACGTTACAATCAACATTTCGAGCAAGTAGCGATTCATGAGATCAATTCGATTCATGATTAGCTATATCACTACACTTGACAAGTATTTATCACACAGTACACATCACTATCACATAGATCACATATTAAGTTCAGGATACAAGATTGCACAAAAGACACTCACATTCTCAAGGCACACGAAGCACACACCTAATCAAGATACATTTCACAAGCACGCACTCGAGGTTCACTACCTAGCAGTCCGAGGACCCTATCCCGGCTGAGAGCATCTAAGCTCTGATACCACTTGTAACGCCCCGATCCCTCATGAGACCGGTGGCTCTAATAACCAAGCTATTCTCAACCCAATCCCAACCCGGTCTCAAAATTTTAGGAAAAAACAGACAAAGTCTCCCCTGTACCGTGAACATTCTGAAAACCTGTAAACACTCAAGAAAGTCACAACATAATAAAGCAAGCTTTTATAACTAAAGTTCAAAGGTTCATGGCCATCCGAGCCTTGAGGCATACAATAGTTTAGATTCACACAAGCATGCAACCAACTTGACTTCTTCATAAAACCGCTTATCATGCCATTCTATGATAACTTTGAAACATACTTAGAAGTTGAACCAACATGTATCAAAACAATCACACCCAAGCATGCAAAGCAACTAGAAATAGAAATATAAGTTATTACAAGCCATAGAATTACCACTGCTACTACAGTTATCTGGCTTCCAACTTACATATTACACAAATACATATATGAGCCTTAAGGCCCCAAAATAGATTATAATATAGAACAACAAATTCTTCACATAGCAACTAGAAAGCACATCTACCTCAGACAACAATCACATAGCAACTAAGGCAACTCCTTCAACTACTCCACCTGAAACATGTTAGCGAGGTATGAGCAACCACTGTTGCCCAGTGAAGAATAAAGTCTCCCGGGGCGTGCAATGCAACAAGTAATATAGTTAAACAATAATAGGAATTAAATCATTCAAGAATGACAAAAGCTTAAGTAACCACACATTAAAAAAGATACATTCACTTAACCCCAGTACTCCAATCTTCACTTGGTCTTCATTCACGATCCACGAAACACGATCTCGATCACGATAAGCCGGCATCCCAAACACCAAAGGGTACTCCGGATGTACCCAATCCTACGACCCAACACCCCCTGAAAATCTCCGGACCAGGCGAGTGAGGGAATAGGGTACGGAGCTAGAGCAACCAACCCTGGTAAGCCCGCTGTCGCCCAGAGAGGCCCATCGCATCCGCCCCGACCATAAGGTTGCGCAACCATTGACTCGATAACACAGGAAGCAATAATAATAATAATATAACAAAATAAGCCGATATACAAACAAGGAAGACAACAAAAGAGGTTATTCTCGAGCACACACATCATCAATCTCGCCATACGATGAAATATGATACATTCATTAGTCTATAATTGCTAAACTAATCCAACTAAAATACTTAAATCACTTAGTATCGAATATTTAACATATAACAAGATAAGACACATAGAATGCACATAGAAATGATCCCTCACCTCTTTTGAAGATCAAAGAATGGTCTTAAGGTCCTAAGGATAAAGCACAACCAATTTGGGAAGCAATGGAAGCAAGAATGAAGCAAGGAGTAAATTTTTTTTTGAGAAGTTACTATTCCCGTAACTCTTTTTTGGCCATTTTTTTGACCAATTTTTTGTTTTTGTTTTTTGGCTTATAATATTCTCATGAGATAGTCAAAGGGTAGGTCAAGCAATTATGGTATTTTAGTAAGGGTAAATGGGTCATTTGGGTGATTAAATTTCAGCAAAATAAAATGCAAAAAATCTGGAAAAATCCCGCTGGTACTATTTATCAGACATTTCGCGAATTTTTTCCCGTTGATCCTGATGCACAATGCATACACGGTCAGGGGATATAGTCCCCTAAATATATGTAGTATTTTATAAAAATATAAAATGCATGAACAGAAACAGTTGAATTTATGAAAATATGAAGAAAAAAAAATGAAGTAATTAGCTAAATTACATCTAAGTTAACCATTTAATGAATGCAATTAATGAAGGTTGGGTTCGGGGTGTCACAGTTAGAGCCATTAAGTGGCTACAATTGTTTTCTAAACTACGTGCCAGGTAAAGCAAATGTTGTTGTAGATGCTTTGAGCCAAAAGTCTACTGTTGCAAGTCTAATTATCAAGAATTGGGAGACTTTGGAGGAAATTTGTTCATGGAAGCCAAAAGCTACTGAAGTAGGGATTCGATTTGCTAGCTTACAAATTCAGTCGGGATTGCTAGCACAAATCAGAGAGGCTCAAAAGACTGATCCTTACATCTTGAAGATCCAAGAAAAAGCAAAAGGGGGAGAGTCAGAGTTTAAATTACATGCAGATGGTATCTTCAGATTCAGGGACAAGGTGTGTGTTCCTGGTGATCCGACTTTGAAGAATGAGATTTTGTTCGAGGCACATAATTCAAGATATACGATTCACACGGGCAATATTAAAATGTATAGAGATCTGAAACAACACTTCTGGTGGAACAATATAAAGAGGGAGATTGCTGGGTATGTATCCAGGTTTTTAACTTGCCAGAGGGTTAAAGCTGAGCATCAGAGGCCAGCCGGGCTTCTACAACCGTTGTCGATTCCGTAATGGAAGTGGGTGCATATAACAATGGACCTTGTGACCAATCTTTCTAGATCTTCGATAGGATGTGATTCTGTTTGGGTTGTTGTGGACCGATTGACTAAGATTTCACATTTTATTCCCGTGAACAAACATGATAGTCTTGATAAACTAGCTGAACTTTATGTTGCTAATATTGTAAGACTTCATAGTGTGCCACAGAATATAGTGTCAGATAGAGATCCTAGATTTAGATCTCGTTTTTGGCAGAAGTTGCAAGAGGCCATGGGAACTAAATTGAGCTTCAGTACTGCATATCATCCACAAATTGATGGCCAGTCTGAGAGAACTATCAGGATCTTGGAAGACATGCTTCGGGCATGTGTGTTAGACTTTGGGAAGAATTACAAGAAGTTTTTGCCATTAGCGGAGTTCGCTTACAATAATAGTTATCAATCTACTATAGGTATGGCTCCCTACGAGGCGTTGTACGATCGTAAATGCAGATCCCTATTGTATTGGGAAGAGGTTGGAGAGATGAGAACAGTTGATCCGACTGTGTTACCTGAGATGATTAGGATGGTGGATAATGTTCACCTTATTCGCCAGCGTATGCTTACAGCTCAGAGTCGTCAGAAGAGTTATGCGGATAAACACTGTCGGGATCTTGAGTTTGCTTTGGGAGATTGGGTGTTTCTTAAGATTTCTCCTCGAAAGGGATTGATTCGGCACGGTAAAAACGGAAAACTTAGTCCCAGGTATGTGGGTCCGTATGAGATCACCGAAAAGGTGGGTCCTTTGGCTTATCGATTAGCTTTACCTCCGAGCTTGTCAAGACTGCACGATATATTCCACGTGTCAATGTTAAGGAAATATCATCCAGATCCTTCACATGTACTTGAACCAGAGCCTTTGCAGATTGAGGAAAAGTTAACTTATGAGGAGACCGATTCGAATTGTGGATCGAAAAGTTCAGGAACTTCGCAGGAAGAGTATTCCATTGGTAAAGGTTTTGTGGAATCATCATGGGTTTGAGGAAGCAACTTGGGAAAGAGAGGACCAGGTTCGAAATCAGTATCCGGAGTTGTTTGTTGACCAGGAAAGAATTGCGTGGACGCAATTATTTTAAGGGGGAGAGGGTGTAATACCCGAGCCCGGAATGAGAAAATTTCTTGTTTATTATTCTGAAAATTATGTTTTTCTTAAATTCTTTAGAATCTAATTGTTACTTCTTTATTGTCGTAAAGTGCATTGCATTTCGAGAGCGATAGTTAAAGAGTGTTTTCTAGTCCTCAGCAAATAGTAAAAACTAGTATTTGGTGCCTTAATTTTAATATTTTAGTTGTTGTTAGCTAGAATTAGAATTGTGTTAGTTGTTTTAGCTTTAAAATGCAAGAAATAAGCTTATTTGACCAATTTTTAATTAGTTTGACTAGGCTTTGACCAATTGACTTGAGTTGTCATCTTATATTAAGCATATAAATTGCAAAATAAAACACAAAAGCTGAAAAAAAAAACAAAGAGCAGGCCGAAACTTCAAGAGGGAAAAAAAAAACATTTCAACTTTCAAATCTTCGCATGAGCTTGCACGGGGTTGTTTTTTAGGCATCTAACGAGGTTTTCCTAGCGTCTAGGAGCGTCTAAGGTGAGAGAAGCATGTTTATTTGCGCATTTGAATATTTGGTTCACAAACTTTAATTTTTGGATTTTAGCCGTAGATTGTTATTTTAATCGTTTTGATACTTAAAGAATGTTCCTTGACAATTGTAGAACACGTATTTGTAAACTTTTAGCATTTTCTACTGTTAAATATAGCTATTGTAATTTAAAATGCCAATTGAATAGTAAAATATGAATAGTAAGCCCTTGTTTCGTAGAAGTTGCTCCATTATGCTTGATGTGAAAAGATGTCAGATATGCTAGAATGCCTAAATGCATGATTTGTTTGGGTTGCGTGATGGAAAAACAGAGAAAAATGCCTTGGTACAAGTTGGGGTCATTTAGGTCGAGTTTAGCGTTTCCTCGTTTTGCGTGATGACATTGTCTCGGGAGGCCATGGAAGCACTTTTGGTGTGATTATGGCAATGGTTGGGTGTTTGGTTAGGATAGTTGTAGTTCAGACGAGTAAAGGGGAAAATCGAGGCTTTGCTGGAATTCTAAGGTAAAGTAGGGTTCGGAGTCTTTAGACGTGCCTTATGGTGACCTAGGAGGATTGGTGAAGTCAGTTTTCAAATTTCGTGGCTCGTTTGAATATAGTAGCGTTTTGAAAGTTGGGGTCATTTTGTGTTTTTGTTGGTTATCATAGTGTTATGCTTGTAGAATGCTTGTTATTGCTTGTTATGCTTGTTAAAGATGATTATGATTGAAATGTTTATCAACCGTTGCTATTGCGTGCGAGAGTAACCTACTTTGTTATTCTCCCACGTGTGTCTTTATTGCTCGATTGTTGCATTGTATATTGTATTACATTCATAGAGTCAGCGGCGGTGTGATGGGCCTCTTTGAGTAGCCTCGAGTTGCCAGTGTTGGTTGCTCTAGCTCCGTGTCCTATTCCATTTCTCGCTTGGGTTGCCTCCCAGGGAGATTTAGGTCGTAGAATTGATTGGATACTTTCGGGGTATTCCAAACTGAAGTTATAAGGTGGTTTAGGCCGGCACGTCGTCATCGGATTCGTGATTGAAAGTTGCTCGTGGAAAGTGAATTGTATCCTTTGATTGAATGATTATAGCTTTAATGTTTGTCTTGTTTTATTGTTGGCTTTGCTTGTATCTCTATATGATAATTGAATGAATTGCTTGACTATTTGCATTGCATTCTCCTCTCACCTCCGTCTTTGAGACCAATAACTCTCGCTGAGCAATAGTTTTTGCTCATTCCTTTCTATACTATATTTTTACATGAGTAGTTGCATCGGATCCTATTGAGGTAATTGAGGAGAAGGAGCAAGTTGAGGTGTTTCCTTGATAGCACTTTCTTTGCTTAGCTGGTGGTTGGTTGCCAGACTTTTGTGCGGGCCATGCTTGATGTGTATAATGCTTGGTTGACGCTTCATTTTGAGGCTTATAGCCTTGTATGTAGTTTCTATTTTGGGGCCTTTATGGTCTTATGTTGTAAAAGTTTAAAGGTTGTAAAGTTGTAAAGCTATACTCACTTGACTAGTAAGAACTGCATGCTAATGGTTTAACTGCTTAGTGGCACGAATACTTGTGTAGTATGCATGACATTTTTGGTTTGCAAAGTTGTTAATGAGAAGTTGTATGTTTTCTAAAAGAAAGTTATCTTGATTCAAATGATTATTGTGGATTTCGTGAGTATTATATTGAATGTAGGGTTTTCAGATCATCCACGGTATAGAGGAGACTCCGTCCGTGTGTCAGGTCCGGGCTTGGCCTTTTGCAGGGTCGAGTCAGGGCGTGACATCCTTCCTGGGTTTCACCTTATCAGTGTCTGATACATCTCTATTTGTGAAACGAGAATCTGATGCTCTTACTATTGTCCTGGTATATGTTGATGATATCATTCTCACTGGCACTGATGCTGCGGCTATTCAGTCTCTGACACAAACATTTCACCGAGAGTTTTCTATTAAGGATTTGGGTGATCTATCTTATTTCCTTGGCATACAGGTGGTACATACTCCGACGGGTCTCTTACTTCATCAGCAAAAGTATATCCAGGATGTTCTTGCTCGCACTAAAATAACACAGGCCAAGAGTGTTTCATCTCCTATTGTTCCACATCATCAGCTCTCTCTGCATAATGGTAACCCCATCTCTGATCCTAATTTATACAGGAGCACAGTTGGTGCTCTACAATACCTCACTATTACCCTACCGGAGCTGGCTTTTGCTGTCAACAAGATCTGTCAGTTTATGCATAGTTCTACTAAGATTCATTGGTCTGCTATCAAGCACATACTTCGCTATCTTAAAGACACTCCTGATCATGGCATTCATATTCAGTCCTCCTCAGATTTCTCTCTCCATGCTTATTCCAACTCTAATTGGGCAGGTTGTCCTGATGACCGTTGTAGTACACAGGGGTATTGTATCTTTCTTGGTCCTAATCTCATTTCCTGTTCAACCAAGAAACAAACGACTACCTCTCGTACTAGTACTGAAGCCGAGTACAAAGCTATCACTTTTGCCACTACTGAGTTATGTTGGCTTCAATCCTTGTTGTCTGAACTTTGACTTCAGTCTTCTACTCCTCCCACTTTTTGGTGTGATAACATTGGTGCTAGGTATCTTACAGCGAATCTTGTCTATCATGCTTGCACCAAACATATAGAGATTGATATGCATTTTGTAAGGGAGAAAGTGTCGGCAAATGAGCTTCGAGTTTAGTTTATTTCCACGGTAGATCAGCTTGCCAATGTCATGACTAAAAGTTTATCTATCTCATGTTTTTGGCTTATGTAGTCCAAGCTCACTGTTCATTCCCCAATTTCGCTTGAGGGGGCGTGATAACTGACATTTGAATTTGAATGCATTTGTTTGTTGTATTTTTGTATTTCAATTTGTCATTATCCTTATCTGCATATCTCTTGTACTTGTAGTATATATATTGTTGTAATATGTTACTCAATCAATACAAGGAAAATAACTTTTTCTTTCACTTTGTTAGCCCAATCGTTCTTTATTTTGTTGTAGCCTCAGATTAATGAGACATCTAGGCTCCGTTTGTTTGCTGTAAAATATTTTTTCAGAAAATATTTTTTTAATTTTTCAGTGTTTGGTAACACCAGAAAATTGGTCAACTGGAAAATATTTTTCAGTAAAAAATAGTGGCTACTTTTTTTAATTTTTTCGGTGTTTGGTAACACCGAAAAATTAGTCAACTGTAAAATATTTTTCAATCAAATATTATGGCTAGTAAAAAGTTTGGAAAAATATTTTTATGTCCTTTGAGAGAAGAAAACATTTTTTGGAACTCATTGTACATCTAAATACCAGAAAATATTTTTTAATATTCTATTTTTCAGGAAAATATTTTTCCCAAATAAGTTATTTTACGACAAACAAACAGAGTCCAGAAAAATATTTTATTTTTCAAGAAATATTTTCAAATAAAATATTTTTCACAAGCAAGTTATTTTATGACAAACAAATGAGCCCTACTATAAAAATAATTACACCATTTTGCATTCTATTTGTCCTTTGGGATGTTATTATTTAGGGTAAATACTCAATTTGGTCCCTTATTTTAGGGTTTGTGCCATTTTAGTCAGTATCTTTCAAAATATACATTTTTAGTCCTGTATCTTTACTATTTGTCCTAACTTAGTCCTTATCTTTCAAAATGTATCATTTTAGTCCTGTATCTTTACCTTTTGTCTAACTTAGTACTTATTTTTCAAAATAGTAGAAATCTAACGTGGATCATAATGACAAAGATAAGAACTAAGTTGTGACAAATAATAAAGATACGAGACTAAAAATGTATATTTTAAAATATAAGGACTAAGTTAGAACAAATAGTAAAGATATAAGACTAAAATAATATATTTTGAAAGATAAGAATTAAAATGACAAAACCCTAAAGATAAGAGACCAAATCGAGTATTTACCCTTTTATTTATTTGCTTATGGAACTTTTGTTACGCATCTAAAGGAAAATCTTTGTGAGCCCACTTGATGACTCAGTGCTATAAACTAAAACCATAAATAAATTCGAGAAACCTCATAATCTTTAATTCAAAAACAAAAGATATATAGTCAAAGTCTCCAAAACTAATAATCAACACCACCAAGGTACTACTTAATTGAAAATAAGTAATGTATGTCCGAACAAGAGATTTAAATTAAATCTCAAAATAACACAAGTCTTAAAAAATAAAAGTCGAATATAATAGTCCAACTAACATAAATGGATCCATCATACTCAAGGTGGTCATCTAACCCAAGCCTAAATATACACATATATTTCTCTCATAGAAAAACATAATTTAAAATGAGGTGAAAGGAGACAAAAATCTCAGTAAGTATTAAGTCTCCCAAAAATGACATAGGACCGAAGTGTATGAAGATACATAATGTTTAACGTGATAAATAAATGCAAAACATATCTGATAAGGTGTAAACTTGCAGTTCTGATTTGAGCCCTAGACCTGTAAAAGAAACAAAGGAACCATGAGGTTAATTTTTCAGGGAACTTCTTTGACAATCAAGTAAGTAATTAGGTCCGACCACTAAAGTAAGAACATTACAGAAAAAATATATATATATATTGGGAAAAGATTAAGTTACCTTTTTTTGTTTCTACTGTTTATGTGTTATTTATACTACTTGGTAGAAGATCTCTATAGATATGCCGTGGTCCCTACAAATTTAGCAGAATCTTGTCCTTGGACACATCATCATTAGTTTGTTAGGATTGGTCAAGCTCGGGCTGGTCTCGAGGAGCTCTTGTCCTGAGCTCTTGGTTGTATACTATCAATTATTCATAAAACGGGTCTAATGTACTTATTAATTGGGTCGGTCACAGCTCCCCAAGTCGGCTATTTTACCCATATCACCTGCCCCCAACCGCTTAAAGCTCGCTCGAGGTTTAGGGAGTTGTAGGTTGAGCCGAACTAAGCTGAAGGATATGACTGTTAGAGATGACAGTTACTGACACCTTAACTGTCGTGTCATATTGGCTGTCACTAATGTGATGCGACGTTTGTTTTTCCTAACACAATGATTGGTTTGCACCCCGGTATTCCTACCAAGTTTTTCTATAAATGGTCACTCAACTCATCCATTTCCACCTTTCTGCAATTCTCTTTTGCCAAAATTCTCTCTACTCTCATAATTGTTTTAGTGTTCAGCTAGAGAAAATATCAATCAATCTTCCCAAAGTCCTCAATTCAGGCAAACCTTATTACTCTAGGTACGTCCTCATCCTTATCTTCTCTTCATACTTTCTTTTTCTTAATATGGCAAGGTCGAGAATAGAGTCGAACTCAAAACTAGTCAGTCTACTCATATGGTCAAGGTGAAGAACAGGACTCAAAATCAAATTCTAGAGCTATACTGATGTTTAGAAATGACAACAGTTAGGTAATAAAGAGTTCTGGTGAAGAAGAAGAAGGGAACAATGAAGAAACTAGGAAGGAAACTGAGAATAAGGAGTTAGAGGGGTTCACAGATGTGGAAGAGTATCAAGGGTTTGGTTCATCTTCTCTAGCTGAACGGAAAGAGGCCTCATGCAAAATGGCATCAGATGAAAGGACTTTCTATGATAACGCTTCAAATTCATTTGCCTTATAGTGCTTTCTTATATGGCTGAAATTCTGAACCACTTTGAGGTCACCCTTAATCAACTATTGCCAAATGCATGGGCTATGATGGTCGGCTTCTATGTGTATGCCAGGAAGAAGAATCTCAATCCGACTAGCACCTTATTTCGAAGACTATTTATCTTGAAACCTACCCCAGTGGTAGAGGGTAGTACAATTTAGTGTCGAAAGCGTTGCATAATTTCTTCCGATTGGGAGATCTTCTTCAAGGGATGACACAACAGATATTACTACATTAAGTCTCCCAAGGTATAAAATGTCCCTAAAGAGTAGAAATTGTTTTGGGAAAGGAAGAACAGCACCCCCCAAATTTCTCTCGAGGACGGTATCACTTTCCATGTACTCTTGAAGGTGCCCAGTTTGATAAAAGGTCCCAATTTTGTTAAGTGGGACAAGATCTAGGCTTCAGTACTATTTGGTGCTTGACCTCCTACTCCAAGGGTTTCTTACCCCCAGCATGTTCCCTGAAGAGCCTACTTTTCCCTAGGGAAAAAATGCAAGAAAAAAGCAAAGTCCACCCTTTGGGTGATTGAGTCCCAACCAAAGAGACTTAGTTGTCTATTAGCCTAAAGGCTTTGAGGCTTTGATCTCATATTTTGATGATAACCTAATCTTAATCATATGATGTATGTTGACTAATCGTGGCTTGTACAAAGTTTGTATATCTTAATTAGTCATCGATGTGAAGAATCTTCAATGACTTCAAAAGCCAAGAAAGTAAGATCAAACTCCAAGTCCTTGAAGGTGATCAAGCTCAAACATCCCAAATGCCAAGATCTTAAAAGATTTAAAGACTCAAGTCAAGTTGATTCAAATGGCATCCTCTGCAAAGTCTATCATCAACTTACTTGAAGATGTAATGAAGTCATAAAGAAGGAGATATGGTGACATAAGAGGTAGCAGTTTCTTGATTTGTTGTTTGCCTTTGATTTGCATCTAAAGCTCATAAATATTTTGAATTTGTTTTTGGAAAACTTAAACAAAGCTTTGGGTCACAAAGTCCTTTTAAAAGCATAGTTTTTCAAAGGTTTTATTACAAAATATGTCAAACAAACTTTGCAAAGAGTTTTGAGTGACCCAGTCTTGATATCAAGACTGGCTATCACGACCACCCCACAAGGCAGTGGGGTGAGAGATTGTCCGGTCTTGATACCTGGTCATGTTAAACATGACTGGTAGACACAACCGGATGGTCGTAGCTGTGCTTGTATCGTGAGTTCAAACTTGATACCCAGTCTTGTTAACACGACTGGTAGGTCTTTCAGTTTGAAAACTATAGCCATTACTATTCGTTGCCATCTTTTCAAGACCACCTCTTCAATTACAAGCAATTGCTCTATAGATTTTACATCATCAAAAATACATTGCTTATACAAATCATTGAACTTTAACTTGCAAATCATTGAGCATCAAGAGAGCTTTGAATTGTATTCATTCACTCTTAAAGAGAGATCATTGTACTCAACATTTATTACATTCTTATTGTGAGATAAACACTCTAGATCTATAGTTTTGAGAGATTCATTTATAGGGAGTGTTTGAAATCTTCTTTGTGGACTCAAAAAAGTGAAGAGGCTTGTACTACTCTTGTGGAGTCAAGTGGTCTTATATTGTTGGTTTGTGCTTCACCAACTTGTGAAGGAGCACTACTAGTGGAACTAGTAGAAATCCTTAGGGGATGAGACCTTAGGTGGTAGATTAGATTAGCGAACCACCATAAATCGTTGTTTTAGTCTTCTATCTTTTTTACTTCTTTTGCTTTCATTTTTGTGCCATCTATGTGTTTGATAAATTGCTTGTTTGACTTGCAATAGTTTATATTGAAATTTTAATTAGTAGTGATTAGCTAAATACTTAATTCACCCCCCTCTTAAGTATATTTGCTCAAACACTATCTATTCTTTTAACTTTGAACTCTTACTAAATACTTTTTTACTTATTTCATTGCTATTCAATTTTTGCAGACATGGAGGATATGGACTATTTCTATGCTACCTAGGATGTTGCCATGTCTGAGTAGCAGCCAGAGCAACGAGAAAGTCTTGAAGTTTCTTCTTTCGAAGGACCATCCGAGGCATCAAGGAAGAGGAAGTCTGATACTATCGCTTCAAGTAATCTAGAGAACCAATCTCATATTGATATTGACCCCCTAGACAAGGGTAAGAAGGATGCATCCAAATCCCCTAAGTTGCAAAAGAAAAGGAAGACTGTTAGGTCGAGGGTTGTTATATTTGACCAGCCTGTTATCAATTTGGATGAGACTTTGACCCCCTCTCCAGAGAAAAATATGAAGAAGAAGAGTGCTATCAAAGGAAAGGTCAGACAATAATGCACATTAATCATGTGAAAGATCAAATAGTAGAAGCATGTAAAGTAAAAATACAACTTGTACATTGAAGAGTTGGGTGGAATAGTTAGAGAATAATTAAAAGTTTTAAGTTCTAACCATGACTTTGGCTTGTTGTGGAAGGGAAAACAAAAGAAAGAAAATGTAACTTGCAAGATTGGAAGTGAAGTATATGTTAATTGAGAAGCTTTAATGCCATGTTAATTACAAGAGTTTTATTATTATTATTTTTTTCTTATGTTTACTTTGTGTATTTCTAGATCTTTGTACTTGATGTATTGATCAAAGGATTGGTCACTTTGATGCTGCAAATTGATTAGAAGTTGATAAGTTGCAACTTTAATGGTCGCTAGACTGTAAGTTAATGATTGAATTAGCTCTTCTTACTAGGCAAATTAATGTAGTGAGTTTTAATTATGTTTTTCGAGTTTTTATGTCACAATGTTGTTATTTATTGCATATTTGTTTGTTAATGTAATATGAGATGCCTTTGAAAGAGTACGAGAAAGTACTGAAAGAAAAAAAGGAAAGTTTTGCAGGCATTGAAACCACGTGAACAAGATGATTAGAAGACAATAGTAGATCAATTTAGGCATTTTTATAAATTTAAAATATTATGTTTGTACAGAATTTGAGTTTTTTTTGTACAAAATTTGGGTCTTTTGTAAATAGTTTAATTTTACTATAAATATTAAAAATTTTGTAGATTTTATTTTTTTTTTTTAAAAATTAAATAATTAATTAGCTACGAATACGTGGCGACCAAAAACCTACAAATTGGCTGCAGATATGTGACGACAAAAACGGTACGAGTTGGCTACGAACCCTGAATTGGCTACGGATATGTGACCACCAAAAGACTACATATTGGCTATAGAATGTTGGCGATCAGAAGGATACGAATTGTCTACGGACCCATGGCGACAGAACATTTACAACCAAAATAGTTAAGACTTTGCTACGGAAGTTAATAATTAATAAAAATGTGAAAAAAATTAATTGGCGACGGATTGGCTATTGGCATTTGGCAACAGAAGTAAAAAATAAATAAATACAAATTAATTTTCAATTTTGGCTATGGAATTTCAATTTGGCTATGGGACCTTAAGCGACAGACGAAATAGGCTACGGAATTCCGTAGCCCATCCCAATTTGGCGACGACTAGGCAACGGAATTGGTCCGTAGCCTTATCTTGTTTTTCTTGTAGTGGCTATTTGGCCACAAAATGACTACAAAATATTAATTTTCATTTATTTTTTATAATTAAAATTATTTTTCGTTGCCAATCTGTCGCTAAGTTTTGTCACCACTTCACAACGCCTAATTTGGCCACGGAAAGGCTACAGACTTTATTTTTTCGTAGTCTTTTCATCTCCCAAATCTGTCATCCAAGAGTTGTTTTCTTGTAGCATGTCACCTTAAAGTTCTTTTTCATGCATGTACTCCCAAAGTAAGGCTAAATGGATGTTCATCAAATTTACTCGTAATAACCTAGCAGGTCTGTTCATGAAAATAATATCTATAACAACATTTGAGAAATTGGCTCACAAGATTGACGTGCGTGAACTCACAATCATTCTTGATATACTAAGAGGGAGACAAATATGTATTTTACTCTTTTTTCTTTTGCCTACATTTTGTCCCATTGAATTTTCTTGACAATATTTTTAATGAGACAGTTTAAAGTGTATAATAAGAATAATGTAATTTTTTTTCAATCACTAGGATTTTTTCTTACTACGTTTTTTCCTAATAAGGTTTTTAATGAGGCATATTATTAATGGACGAATATCCCAGTAGCAGTGTTATAGAATTATCTAGATGATATTCACCCCTAATGTGATTCATGATTATCCAAACTCTCGAAAAGATAGAGATAGATTGAATCTTGTATTCCAAGCCTAAGCAGAGTTTAGTGATAACCAACTTATCCAGAATTTTCGCTATATATAAGTACTTATTTACAAGTTACACCAACAAATTTCTTTTTTCTATTCCACTTTTTTATTGTCTCTTTGCGTTTATTGTTTTTTTACTTTTCTTTAATTTTATAACACTATTATTTTCTGGAGAACTAAATCACATTTTTTAAAATAATAATTACATGAGATTGACGTAGTGATTAGTTGTTGAATTTGGGGGTGTAAGCATAATATGTGGGAAAAAAGAAAACAAAGGCAAAAGATATAATGGCGAAAAAGTGACAAATCAAAGAAAAAGTGCAGGAACCTAGTCTTTAGCATGGTTAAAATTAGGGAAGTATAGTGTATGCGTAGGGATGACAATAGGTCAGTTATTTGCGATTTTTGACAAAATCGAAACCGAAACTGTTTAGCAAACTGAAAACCGAAATCGAAACCGAAACCGACGGGTTTAAAAAATTCATATCCAAAACCGCAACTGACGAGTTTTTAAAAACCCGCGGATAACCGAAACGGAAACCGATTACTTAAAAAAAATCAATTTAAATAGAAAAAAGGTCCAAATTTATGAAAAAAAAAATATTAATTTAAATGTAAAAAAATCTAAAAATACAATAAATTACAATATATACATATTAAATAATAAAATTAAAAATATATATATACTACATTATTGCAAATATTTAATTCTAAAAAAATAAAAATGAGAAACTGTTCGTCCATCATACAATAAGACAATAAAATTATATTATATAATAATAATAATAATAATAATAATAATAATAATAAATATATTATTTTATTAAAAATATTATATACATGTTATAATATATATATATATATATATATATATATATATAATAAAATAATAAAATACTAATCGGGTTTCGATTTTCCATTTTTTTAATATCAAAAACCAAAACATATCGGTTTATCCGTTGATTTTGCTTTATAAAATCCAAAACCTAACGGTTTTCCCATCGGTTTTCATTATCGGTTTTTTATCAGGCGGTTATCCATTGGTTTCGGGTACAACAGGTACCCGTTGCCATCGGTTTTTTATCGGGCGGTTATCCATTGGTTTCGGATATAACAGGTACCCGTTGCCATCCCTATGTATGCGTCCGGGCATAAAACAAAAATAGTAATGTGAAACAAATAGGGGTTTAGACTCAAACTGTAGTAGAATAAGAAAAGTGTTATATACTTTCATTTTTTTTTTCTCAATCAACGAGAGATCATTTCATTTCACTAAACAAAAATATATGGCAGAACCATTTACATATGTGTCAAACTTTACATAAAACTTAACTAATAAGCTCATTTGAATTCCACAATCTACAAAGTTCCCCATTGTTTCTATTGTTCATAACCTTTTTGGTAGTAAGCATCTTAAAACGGATTTTATTTTCAATCTTCTTCATAACTTACTCCTCGATGACAAACTCATTCTTGAAAATTCTTGTATTCCTTTCATTCCATAAGAAATAGATGCTGGTCATGAAACTCAGTTTGAGAAGCTGAGATTGCAAAGTTTTCCTTTGCGCTATTCTGGTACACCCAAGTAACACCCTCTCCCATTGGATACCCATAAATTTGATCTTAACTTTATTTATATTATTCCTCCAAATTCTTCTATTGAACGGACACTCAAAGAACAAATGTTTTCGAGTCTCAAACATAATGTGGAAAAGGCTGCATCGACTATCTACTTGGATTCCCTAACCAATTATTCGCGCTTTAGTTGTAAGACGATCCCGATTGCAAGCCATGAACAAAAACTTTGTTTAGGGATATAAATTCCCTTCCAGAGAAGCCGATACCAATCCACCTTGGCATACTTTGTGCGAACCACCTCCCATGCTTTAGTTGTAACACACTCACCATTTGTGCTAATTTTCCAGCGAATGCATTCAGGTACATTAGTATCAATAGCTAAGTCATTTGCAAGATAACTTAAACTCCTTGGCCAGTACCACTCATTCCCACGGATCATGTGATTGACTCTGCATTATAAGCCGAGACGAGAAACTGTGATGCGCTCAATATCAACCAAGTTGATAAGTTTCCCCTGCGGATGTCAAGTATCCCACCAAATGAAGGTGTTTCGACCATTCCCCACAACAAGGGAGGAGATTGAATTATTCCTTCTAAATTTTTAAAAAAACATATTAACGCATCATTGTTCAATCAAATAATAGAATAAAAATATGTGACGACAATAAAGATTGAGATTGAATTCATTTTCAACCACGTGAATGACTATTGGAGCGGCCTTAATATTTTCATAATCTGATCTTTATTAAAATATCATTGTTTTTAAAACTTCTCTTTGTCCTCAAACCAAAATAAATATACTTTTTTATATCTTTCTATTTGTGATGTGATGCGATACATGTCAAATACTGCCCATGCTGTAACTTGTTTAACATCCGCAACAAATTTCAAAAGCTAAGAGGGAGTGTGCTTAGCAATTTTTTTTTTTTTTTTCTTAGCAAACGAGGGAGTGTGTGTGTTTAAATTCATCATAGGCTAAAACAATGCTTTTTATTCTTTTTGCTCTCAACAACCATTTTGCCATGGTGTGGGCAGCCATATCTTAAGAATTTAAAAATTGGTAGCTACAAAAGTACTTGAACGAAAGGGAAAATAGAAAAGAGATCTCATGGAAGGAAAAGTGTACTAGAAAACTATTGTTAAAATTAATAACAGTAGCTAAGAAAACAATGTACTTTTACATAGTAATAAATTCTATTCTTCTTTTTCTTTTTCCTTTTCTTTTTCTTTTTCCTTTTCTTTTTCTTTTTCTTTTTTAATTCCTCGTGAGCCTCTTTTCTCCAACCTATATAAAACTTCATGCAAAGATCTTATTATCTTTACGAAATAGAAAAATTAGGAAGGTTTTTTTTTTTTCTTTTTTCAGCTGAAATGCTTCATGTCCACCATTGCTGCATGCTCTTAGACGGTGTAGTGTTGTTGGATGGTTTCAATGTCGAGTCCCTTTAGCTTGACAACTGACTCAACATGTCCCTTAAGAGTGTGCAGCTCCCTCAACCTGCGCCATTGTTCTTGTAAGAATATAGAGAGTGTGTCAACTTAGAGAACCTATTGGGAACCTTTGCATTTGAAATATATATATACTATTACAAGCTAGATTGATAATGATAAGATCTATTTGGAAGTAATTAATTGCAGCTAACTAGATTCATGGCCTTGTGCATACCTGGCTACTTCTGCACGTCTCTTGGCCTGCTCAGCAATCTCAGACAACTCATGGTAGTTCTTATCATTGAAGGCACCGGAGCCCTCAGGGTTCTGGAGACCGTGAAGTGTGCGCTGAGCCACGGCCCATTGTGCTTCCCTTTCCCCCTTACCATAGTCCTTCTTGGTTGTGAAAGCGGTCTGATATTGTTTTTTTGGTTTCCCCAAAGAGAAAAATATTTAGACTTGTTTGTATGTGCAAATGAAAGGTATATGTCAAAGCTTGCTTTTGTTATATACCTTGTTTTGGATCATTGAATCCCAGGCCTTTCCGCTCAATGCGTGGCGAATGATAAACTTGAGAACATCAAGTGGGAAGTAAGTGACAATGCTAAAGATCCAGATCGCTCCTGCCCAACCCCAGCCAATTCCTTCCATCCTTGCAAAACTCCAGCTTGCATATACGGCAATGATCGTAGCCAACTATTGAATTGAGCATTAATTCAGCAACTTTTTGTTAATGAAAATTACTTGCCAAGTTATGATCAAGTCAATATTATTATCTTGTGAATAATTAGTAGCATAAATCTTACCAACTGGGCCGCAATAAAAGCAATGACAAGCATGAGACCGGGGCGCTCAACGAATGACCAGCTTCGTGACCTTGTGACAAAGATGAGAGCTTGACTGACAATGCTTACTTGAAGGTAGAGAGCAGCAGTCAGCTCATCTGGGTGGTCTTTGAGTGATTTTAGCCCGAATGCACTCTGCAATAGATGAACTTGTTAGAAATTGAACTTTTATTTATGTTATGTTCCATTTTAATAACTTGTTGTTCCTATTATTAATTAGAAGTTAATAAAATGGTAGGAATGATCTTACCTCAAAGAAATCAGTGTCAACTATGAGGAAGAAGAACACCACAGTGATGAGTGCCATATAAGTTCCAAGGACAATACCAGTGGCAAAGATTTCCTTGAGCTTCCATGAGTCAGGAACTGGAGATGGTTTCACCCTGTCCTTAGAAATAGTCATGATAGTACCATCATTAAGGATGGCAATGATCAAGCACATGAATGGTGAGAAGTCAAATTTCCAGATGAGGGCGATAAGCATGAATCCCATGACTATACGGATGGTGATTGAAACTGCATAAATTGTGTAGTTCTTCATCCTCTGGAAAATAGCTCTGCTTGTCAACACTGCACTGATGATCACACTAAGCCCTGGCTCAGTCAAGACAATATCGGATGCACTCCTAGCAGCATCGGTTGCATCGTCCACTGCAATACCGATGTCTGCTCTTTTTAGAGCCGGGGCATCATTGACACCATCTCCAGTCATTCCACAAATGTGTTTCCTCTCTTGGAGCTTCCTAACGATCTCGTATTTATGCTCTGTCGATTCACAACTCAAATTAGTTTAATTGATAATCCACTTAGATTTTTTTATACTTTTAACAAATAGATTTGGATATAATTTACCAGGGAAGACACCGGCAAAGCCATCAGCCATCTCAATGAGCTCATCCACCGGGATTGAAGCGATGGATTCGTCCTTGCTTTGGCCTAGAAGGGAGGAAGACGGGTACATGTTGGTGCCCATACCAAGCCTGCGACCTGTTTCTTTACCAATGGCAAGCTGATCACCAGTGATCATCTTAACATTAACACCAAGGTCAAGAGCCTTTCTAATGGTCTCTGCACTATCATGCCTTGGAGGATCAAAGAGAGGCAACAAACCAACAAACTCCCAAGGTTCACCTGGGCTCTCCTTGCTCTTTTCAAGGACGGTCTACAAGATATGATTTAACCATCTTTAGTTCTGGAAAAAAAAATGAGGTATATATCACATGAACAATTAATGAGATATTATTCCTATAATTCACCTGTCTTGCAACACCCAAAGAACGAAGGCCACGGTTGGCAAAGTTGTCGATGACTTCATGGGCCTTCTTTGCTGCCTCACCCTTGAGCTCACAAAGATCAATGATCTAAAAGATAGATAATGATACAATGAGATATCATGAACAAAAGGGTACATAATTCACAACTACATAGGTGATCAAGAATTCCATCTTACTTGCTCTGGAGCACCCTTGCTAATTCTGTGCCAATCTCCATTCGAGTCAATGTAGGTAATTGCAGTGCGCTTCTCTACTGGGTTGAAGGGAAGGAAATGCACCTCTTGAATTCCAGCTCTTGCCTGCATATTCACAAAAATTTAGCCGATATTCATTCTGCTGTAATACGCAGAGAGTATTGTTGGATATCATCTTTTTTTCATCGCCTATTTATTATAATTATTTTAAAAAAACGAGTGAGAAATACTAAAACGTCATACACATATAAGGAGATAAATTCAATGATGAAAACTGGGTGATATCCAACATTTCGCATAATATATGAGCTACGTTTTTTGAGAGAAAACATGAACCATGATAGGTTTGGCGGTATACCTCCTTGGGATCGCTCAACATTCCAACAATGGAAGAATCAATAGCATCTTGGTTTTCAACCCTGGAAGCCCTAGCAGCGAACAAGACAACTGTATCCTTGTCTATATTTTTGCTAAATACCTCAATCAATTGTTTGTCAACAGTGAGCTTGTTGAGGGTAAGGGTTCCAGTCTTGTCACTGCAGAGGACATCCATACCAGCCATTTCCTCAATTGCAGTCATCCTCTTGGTAATGGCTCCTTGCTGTGATAGCCTATGTGATCCAATAGCCATGGTCACAGACAACACTGTTGGCATAGCAATTGGTATACCTCCAATGAGCAGCACTAGTAAATTGTCAATTCCATCTCTATAACTTCTGTGCTGGATCGGATACATTACTACAATCTCTAGCAGCATACCAATAGCAATTGAGCATATACAAAAGTTCCCAATAGCAGTCAACACCTGATGTAGAACAACATCAAACAATATATCAAGGATTGGTCTTCAAAACGACTGTGGATACCACATTACAGTCTGGCCCGTGAACGTCCCAGACGTTTTGAAGAAAATTCTTATATTAAAACCTTGACATAATAACTTTTTCACCTTCCAATATAGGTGATTTCAAAAGTAATAGTTGTACATATATATATACCTTCTGGAAATGACCAACTTGGTTGGTGCTGTCGACAAGGTGGGCAGCCTTGCCAAAGAAGGTGTGGACACCAGTGGCGAAGACGACGGCCTCGATCTCACCCTGTTTGCAGGTGGAACCAGAGAACACCTCCTGACCAGGGTGCTTGGTGACGGGAAGGGACTCGCCTGTGAGGGCTGCTTGATCAATCTTTAAAGGATCACCTTCCAGGAGACGAGCATCAGCTGGGATAATGTCTCCCAACTTAATGCTAATTATATCTCCTGGAACCAGGATCGAAGCATCTTTCTCGCTCCATTTTCCATCCCTCAAGACCTACAGTGATCCATTTGAAAAATGACGTGCATGTGTAAAGGTAAAAAAAAATAATAATTAAAAACACTATATAATATAATAAACAATCATCTTTAACGTCTTTTAAATGATATAGTAATTTAATAACAGTACATTTAAAGATTTACAAGGCTGATGGATTACTTATAATGATAAACGAGTAATTATGTACCTTGGTCTTAGGAGCAAGACCAGCCATGAGGGCAGCAGCGGCATTGCCAGCGTTGTTTTCTTCAATGAAACTGATGGTTGAGTTGATAAGAAGCAGAACAACAATACCAACGAAGTCTGGATAGTCCGGAGGTTTTCCCTGCATATAATTGATTTTTCGTTTTTGATACCATTAATTAGTGAGCAAATATTGTGTAAATATGTGCATTTTGAGACTTAGAAAATTGTTATATATGTTGTTACCCCTCCGTTGGCCAAAACAATAGCCATGATTGCAGCAGATTCCATGACCCATGAGAGAGGATTCCACATAAAGCCCAAAAACTTTAGGAGCTTGCTCTCTTTTTTCTCTTCAAGCTTGTTAGGTCCAAAGATTTGGAGCCTATTAGCTCCTTCATCTGATGTCAAACCTTCCCTCGTACATTTCAGCTGTTGGAACACTTCTTCGATGGGGATTTTTTCCTGTTGAAAAGAAAACATATTTTATCGTTAGTATCATTTGCAAGCAAAAATATGCACGAGAGATTTTGATTTTGAATTACACGACTTTGACCTCTATTATATCAAAATACGAATAGAGAGGATAAGCATGCATGCAAAAGAAGCTTAAGGGTACTCACCAGATCAACTTGCTCATTTTTTACATCTTCCAAGGTGATATTGGAGGCCATGATGGCTCACAAGAGAAAAAGGAACCCAAAGCCAAGTGATTAAACAAGGATGAAGGAAGAAAGACAGAGTAGTTTATCTATCTCTCTCCCTCCTTATTGGGCTCACTTATTCTCTTTTTAAATTTCTTATGCCTTATTTAATTTTCCTTTCTCTTCCAGGCTTCCATACACAGTAGATTCTTGAAAGAGAGATTTAGGAAGCCTGAGTATTTAGAGACACCCTTCCCATTTTATATCCAACCAAGCTCAACGTCCTCAGTTTTATCGACATCAACGGATGGTCATCGAATACCTCTTTCAGCCATTGTGGTTTGTAGTAATGCCAAAGAATAGGTGACATATGGGTTGAACGTAAAAGATGGACCACCAATGGAGATCCTCAGTGTTAGAAAATTAATTTGACTTGTGTCTTCAAAATCCAAATGATCATTTTCTTTTCTTGCTGTTAACAACTTTGACAAGGAATATTTGCTCAGCTTGCAATTTTTCTTAACCAATAATCGGTCTAAGCATTTGTCAGTCGAAGATTAAGTCATTTCTCTATTGTTATGATCTAACTAAAAAATATTTAGCCTTCGTTGGGCATCAAAACAAACTGCTTCCAAACAAATAAGGAAGATTAAGGAAATTAATGTATAAGAAGTTGAAATAATGGTCCAATTTATCAAGGGTGTTGACAACATTTTGTTTTAATTTGTCATAGTAAATCAGATGTTATCAATATCTTATAGCATATTTGGAAGGTTGTAATTAAAAAAATTAAAAATATATATATTTGGAAACTTGCATGCTGCATATATAACTCATCATCCTACATTTTATGCTTTGCAATTATTCAAATTTTATGATCAAACAGGATCTTCGTTTTGCCTTTAAAAAAGAAAACAACAATTGTTCACGGGATACAATAATAAAGTCCCAGTTATTTTTTCATGTTTTCCATTTCCCATTTCTTCTCGTTTTTCTTGCCAACAACATATTTTTGGACAAAACCGGTTTACAAGTAGTTCAAGTTGTTAGAATTTTATTTATTTATTTATTTTTTCATGTGCCCTTTATCATGAACACATAATGTGTATTAAAAATTATGATAATTTAATGACCAAGCTTATAAACTTACGTGTAACCTCCTATGTTGTGGCATAATGAATGGTGTTAGGTTTGGCTCAAATTCCAAATCAAGCCCATACTGAAGAAAAGTAGACGTCCCGTGAGACTAAATGTTGGACCCCTAATTCTCTATTTCTCTCTCTATGCTTATATGTGCTTATATGGTTGTTTATGGTTTTATATGCTCTTAGTGCTATTTTCAATGTCAAATCGGGAGAATATGTTAAAGCTGCCATTGAATGCTATCTCACTACAATAAAAATTAGATTTTGCGATAGGCCATCGTCATTCCATCATTAATATGGCGACGATTTAGTGAAGAGAAAGGTTGACACCAATTTTGTGACAGGATAGTGACGGCATAGTATGAGTCGAAAAAAACCGTCACCAAACCGTCACTGTTAGTGACGACATACTTCACTGTCTCCAAAATTGGCGAAGAAAACGCCTCCCGTCTCCAAAATTGGAGACAGGAAAGCCTCCCGTCTCCAATTTTGGAGATGGGAAAGCCTCCCGTCTCCAAAATTGGCTACGGGAATGCCTCCCGTCTCCAATCCCTCGCCCAAAACGAAATTTGGCGATATTGTGGTGACGTCTTATTTATTAGTACGTGGTCACCAATGTTTTGTTAATAATTAATGCTTAAGATTTATTAATGAAATATCTTAATTTAAATTTTGTTTATGTATTGATTTTAATTACAATAATTAATTAAACTAGTAATGTTAAGCGTTATAGTTTGATAAAAGGAAAAAATTCATATAATTCTAAAGATATTTTCAATTTTAAAAAATTAGTTTAAATTATTTTAATATGTTATTTAAAAATTAAATTTTTTTATAGTACTCTTAGTATCCCTTAAACAAATATAATAAAAAAACAAAACCAAAAAAAAAAAATTTGCTTATTTGAAGACGGACTATTGTAAATTGTCTCCAATTGGTCACTATTTAAAGACGATATTGTAAACCATCTCCAAAAGTATCCATTTAATTATTTGATTAATTTAAAATTTGTATTCATTTGATAAATATTAATTACATAGTTCTCTAATTTTATAAATTAGTAGTAATAATTTTTTATTAATAATAAATCACACTCAAGATTAATTTTAAATACATATTAAAAAGATATAGTAAAATAATATAATAAAAAAATAATTACACATTAAAAAAAAAATTGAGCCATAAAATGGAGATGGACCAAGATGTCTGTCTCCAAAAATTAGAGACGGACCAGCTTGGTCCGTCTCCAATTTGGGCTATCGAGCCATTTTGGAGACGGACCAAGCTTGTCCGTCTCCAAAAAATGGAGACAGACCAAGTTGGTCCGTCTCCAATTTGGGCTTTTTAATTATGAAAAAAAAAAAAAGACATCAGATTTTTTTTTAAATTTGAACTTTCCCAAACTCTTGACAAAAAAAAAAAAAAAAAATTCCCCAAACCCCTCTTCCCCACGACGGTACCACACCCCCATCCCGTAGCGCCTCCAACCCCACCTCCATACCCTGCGACCCACAGCCCCCTACCCCCGCGACCCACAGTCCCCTCCCTCTCCCAACAATAAGGTAATTTTATTTTTTTATTTTTTGTTATATAAATATATAATATATATATATATATATATATATATATATATATACACAATATTTTCTGCTCACTTTTCATTTTATATTTTTGTTTTATGTTATTTTTGGTTTTTTGAAATTTTTTCGTTTTTTTATTTTTTTCAATTTTTTATTTTTAGGTTTTTAATATGTTATGTTTTTTATTTTTGATTTTAATTAAATGACATATTTATGTAAGGGGTGCAGCTTTATCACTTTAGATTGTGGAAAATTTTAAGCTTTCAACTTCAGGGTACAAGACTTTGGATAATTTGTCTAATCTCTATTAACAGAATTGAATTCATTTGGCTATCTCTGGTGCACTGTGTTTTGAAAGTCATTTTGAATGTTACCATGTGTTGTAATATGACAAATGTGTAGGTACCTGTCAGCAAGAAAGTTGAGGCTTCAAAACCTTCTCTTACTCCGGAAGAGATAAAGATGAAAGCACAAGAATTAAGGTACATATCAAATTTGTCCTTGTGCTTTTATTTAGTGTGTTCCTTGTATATTGTGTTTACTCATCTTGAGACGTTTTATATGCTGGTTACTATCCTTTAGCATGATATAGTAATGTTCTGATGGACAAATAACAATCACCTGGGTCTTTGACACTAAAATTGAGCTGTTGAATACAGGCATGTAATGATAGATTTAGCAATCACAATGATGCAATTTGATCAAAATCTTCTATACAACGGTCAGCAAAAATTAGTATTTTTCAAACTTCATCTTTGTCTGTAAAGTAACATTTTTCAATCATCAACTAGAGTTTCAGATTGTAAATGGCTAAAAGTATTTGAGTTTCTAAGAAAAAAGTAATTCAGTCCATGTCCCAATTATAGTAATCTATTTTTAGTTGCTTACTAATCTGCAGAACAAGTATTCTCTCTTCTTTGAGCACCATTTGGCAGAGGGAACTGAATGAATATCTGGACATACTAGATACTCATTTTCATTTGAAGGTAATACAGAAAGGTTAAAATAAAGGCAAAGTTGGAAAGCTAATCTAGAACAGCAAGCTTGCCTATGGTCTTGGAGTTGGCAATTGTTTGTATGCTAATGTGATCTGCTCACCAAGACCATGTTTCTATTGTAAATTAACGGATCTTCATGTGGTTGTGCACATAAAATTTTGTTGGATAGGATACATCATCGCATTTTAAATAATTCAAGTGGTAACATAGATAATAAGTACGAATCATAGGAAATCTTCTTGTGGTAAGATATACTAGTTGGTAACTTGAACCATAAATATTTTATTTTATAGGGGAAATAGGCTCCTCAGTGTCTGCATGTATTAGCTTCACTTACCGCTTATATTCACTCTTCCTATTCTTCCATCAACTTGTTGTCACTTTTTTGTTGTTAAAATTTCAATTGTTCACTTTTATCACTTGATATGATATCAGGGAGAAAGCTCGTAAAAAGAAAGAAGAAGAAGAGAGGCGAATGGAAAGAGAAAGAGAGAAGGTACCTTTTGTTTCCTTGTCATTTCTTCTAACTGTAAACTCATCAGAAATATTATTATTGGTTCTTCTTTTTTGATTGAATTTGCAGATATAGCACCTTACGTTGGATTTTTTTCCTGTGGTCATGACATGATAAATATTCCAATGCCCACTTCAATTTCATGATAAATTTCTACTGTTCTCGTCACTATTAATCTACATAGTTCTATTACTGTTATATGAATTTTGGGTATTAAATTTATTTCAGGAAAGAATTCGAAATGGAAAGGAACTTCTTGAAGCAAAGCGAATTGAGGAACAAAATGAAAGAAAACGGTTTGTTTCACTTCTAATATATACATATTGGTATGTTTTGTAAGCGACTTTTGCTTATTGCCCTGGAATATGGTGATTTGATCTTGCAGTATAATCGCCTTGCGGAAAGCAGAGAAAGAGGAAGAGAGAAGACCTAGAGAAAAAATCCGTCAGAAATTGGAAGAAGACAAGGTCTGGATGATTTTTCCTGGTGTTAGATTCTCTTTTCTTAATATCTCGCTTCAATCGTCCGATAATCAGCTTGTTGTCAAAGTAGTAAATGCCTGTCTACAAGAAAAGGCTGAGATCAAATTAAAATATATGCATTTGATTTGGAAAACCATGATCAGTCTTTACCCTGTAGCTTAAACGCTAAGCTGTCTCTCTATTATGGTCATATTTTCTATGGTGAAGCTGCTTATCACAGGCAGGATTAAGCTACAGTTTTCTTAATCGTATTGTCACACTGATAATTAGGATGTCTACTCCGAATTGTTCGTTACATGCAGTAGTATGCTTACAACAAAGTATCTCTGATTTTTATAGGCAGAAAGAAGAAGGAAGCTTGGATTGCCACCTGAAGATTCTGATGCTGTAAAACCTCTTGCACCTGTTGTGGAGGAAAAGAAGGTTTGAGTTTATTGGAATGATCTGTATATATAAATTATGCTTCGTACTCAATATCATCTTGTCAAAAACATGAGGTAAAGAAGCATTTCTATTATCATGGAAAAATTACAGAGCTTATTGCCAGTCAAGCCAGTTACAAAGGCAGAACAAATGAGAGAGTGTTTAAGGTCCCTCAAACAGCATCACAAGGTAATGATTACTTTTTGTCCTCCATGTTGCATTCTTTGTTATGTGTTCCATGAGGAAAAATGACCTTAGGTTCTTGTTTATTTAGGGGTGTATAAAGAGTTGATTTATGCAGCCAATTAGTACAGGTATCGTATACAATCTTGTGTGTTATTTTTAGCTGGGAGTATATGTAGAAATTATTAGATGTATTATTTAGACATATTTATGAAATTAGAATCCTCTTTATAGACTTTCTACTTATTTAACATTCAATATCCATCATTGATACAATTTTTTCATAATAAAAATCCAAATTGTTCATATTGCAATTTCTGGACGATTTAAGAGACGTGTATAGATGTTACTAGTAGGAAGCAGGTTCCAAATTTCCTTTGACAATCTATCATTTCTTATGAGTTGATAATTCCTATGACCTTGAAATTTCACATGCAATCTGGTCGTGTGGAATATGGGATGAAGTTAGTTTAAATATAGTTAATTGAGTGATGAAAAGAAACATTGTATACATGATAATTATCATAATAAAAACATGTTATTATAGGTAATGGACAACAGTAACCTTGTCATAAATCATAAATATAATAGACAGAGAGGAAAGGAAACATTTTGACTTCAACTTTCTGGAAGTTTTATTTGCATATGAGGACCACACAGAGAGAAGATGAAACCCCTAATATACAAGTTCTGAAAGGTCTGGTCTCATCTGGGATTTTATGATACTGAGTATGACGTACACCAGCAAATTTGTTTGTGTTTGTCTAGGATTGAGACAGGATCGTTTATGACTATTTAATTTAAATTTAAATTTTGATTGTCAACATTTTAATTAAATTTTTTATATGAATTTGACATTTCAAAAGAACTTTTAATTCTGATATTCTAATTATAAAAATTGCCCATATGATTGTTCAAGAACATATCGCGCTAAGTTTTTCGTGATCTTTTAATTTCTTTTATCAATGTTTATTTGCTGCAAGGACTAACAAATATTTTACAGGCTATAATTGAACTTGCTTTTGTGCATGTTTGAACTTAAACAAGACCTTTTTGCTTTTCATCAGCTCTTTTCTCTAAAATGATTTTTATTGAAAGAAGGAACTTACAAGGGAAAGAAGTTCAATGTCATCTACCACTTCTTTGGTTATCAAGCTCTTGGATCTATCAAAATTTGATTGTGATTATGTCTAAGTTCTAGTTTTAAATGCTTTAGTTATTTTCATGTTATATGAATATATTTTCTTGGGTTAGTAAACATTTTTAGCTAATGCTTCTGTGCATCCCGCTACGGTGGACTTATACAATTATAATGAATACATTATAGGTTTTGTATACCCAAATGTATTATACAAGTTGCTCAATTGCACTGTAAATATATTGTTATTGCCAATATTAAGGAATACGCTACTGAGATGAGCACTTTAAATTTCAGGTGTTAGAGCTAATGCTTCTAAAGGCTTTGGTGAACTTTTGGGGACATGACACACAATATTGTTTTTTGGTTCAAATGTTTGGGACGCAACACGTTATTGATTTTTGTTTCAAATGTTTAGACAATTAGTCTATGAGATAACATTTCAGATCTATACTAGTTAATAAAATAATTCTACTTTGGTAGCTCTTTTATTGTATATTTAGTTTGTTTTAATTGTTATTTGGTTGTACATGGTCCACAATTTTTCCTTTTTTAACTTTAACATCTTTATTGGCGAGGGCTTGACGATGACAATTTTGGTGACGGGAGACGCTCCCGTCCCCAATTTTGGAGGGAAAATATTGGCGAGGGCTTGGCGATGACAATTTTGGTGACGGTTTGGTGAGGGGTTAAGTTGGCGAGTGCTCGGTGACGGCAAACATTGGTGACGGTCAGGTGACAGGAAAGGTTGGCGAGGGCTTAGCGAGGACAATTTTTGTGACAGTTTGGAGACGGATTAAGTTGGCGAGGGCACGGTGACAGCAAACTGTTGTGACGGCTTGGTGACTTAAAATTTGGTGAGAGCTTGGTGACGGGAGAATTGGAGACGGGCTGGAGATAGTTTTGTAACCGTCGACAAATTGGTGACGGCTTGGTGAGGGGTACGATTTTGGTGACCATCTCGTGTCTGACAGACGTTTTCCCTTACCATGCGGTCGCAAATTCCAAATTAGCGACGACACGGTGAGAGGAACTGTCTCTCGCAAAATTCAATTTTTTTTTGTAGTGTCTTAAATCCCATTGTAATACTATTTAATGCAAGATCTTATTATGATGTTATCTTGTCTCTCCTTAAGACTAACTCGTTTTGATGATGCCAAAAGAGGAGAAAATTAGAAGGGAGAAAATATGGGAGACACCTATGGGAAAAATTCTTAAAATTTGATATGCATAGTAAGGGGAACCTTCTTTATCTATATGATATCTTACTTATGGCTTGATATCAAATGTTATTGTGCTTAAATATATAAGATTTTATCATTATCAAAAAGGAGAAGATTGTTAGCCTAAAGGCCTTAATCCTATATTTTGATGATAATTAAATCCTAATTATACAGTTAATTTGTTGACTAATCATGTTTTGTATAAGATCATTGTTTGAGAATTAGTCAAAACTTGAAGGATATTCAAATGTTAAGCAAGCTCATGAAGATTGGAGTGATGATCAAGCTCATAGAAGATGATGATCAAACAAAAGGCATCTTACAACTACAAGTTCCATAGTGATCAATATGCTTAGCAAGCTCAAGTTACAAGATCAATCTCAAGCTCTTATGATGGTGAAGATCCATGATAATTCAAGTGTTATCTTTCATAAAGATCTCACTATGAAGATTGAAGAACAAAGCTTGAATAGGGAGTCATAGGAAAGAAACGTGATAACATAAAGGGTAGCGACCTTTTATGTGGTATGTCTCGAATTACATTATGAAAGCTTATAAATGTCTTCAAACTTTTAAAATTTGTTTGAGCTTTTTAAATCTCTCTTCGCTTTCAAGAGTATTTTCGAAAACGGTTTGTATGTTTTCAAATTGACTTAAAACTTGCAGGTTTCACTTACATAGCTAGTTGAGTAAGGCCGACTAAGGGATTCAATCGACACACTTAACTGATTGTGTAAAGAAGAGCCAGACGAGTGTGTCGGTCTCGTCTGCCTCTTCCAAAAAGATGCGGATGAGTCTTCCGGCGGAGCCCTTCATCCACTACCTTCGACCGGCAGTTCAAAAAAACTAACCGTTAACTAGCCGATACAAGTTTTTCTATAAATGCATACAGTTCATTTGAGAAAATAACTTTGACAATCTGAAGAAAACTCTTGAGAGCATTTATTGAACTTGTGCTAACATATTCAATACACTTTCAAAAGTATTTATTGAGCTGTCACTTGCAAATCCTTGAGCTATCAACTATACTACATTTGTATTTATTCATCCCAAGAGAGGATATCAATTGTACCCTTATGTATCATTCTCAATGTTCATTGTAATATCTCAACAGCTAAAAATTGATGGATTCAAAGTTTAGAGATAGAAAGGTTGGGACTTTCTTTGTGGATTCAAAGAAGGAAAAAAATCATGTTTTGCTCTTGTGGATTCAAGAGTGGTTTGTAAGAGTTGGTTTGTGCTTCACCAACTTTTGAAGAAGCACCTCTAGTAGAATTCATAGAAAATTCTAAGGGGATGATACCTTAGGCGGTATAGTAGAGTAGTGAACCACCCTAAAATCACCGACTTTATCTCTCTTACTCTTCTATTATGTTACGGTCATAAGGTTCATTGGTGCTTGATTGGAACTTTTTTTAGGCAACTAATTGATTGGTTGTGTTTTGCAAAACTCATAATGGTATATTATCATATGTGTGGTGTTTGCCTTTTACAATTTGCAGGTAAACTAATATGGTAACTTACCATGTTACGTTGTGCTGTTTATGGCATGTCATTAATTGCATATTGTTATATTGTTAAGGAATGTCTTGGAGCCTAAGGCGGTGATGCGAAATAGGAAGATATATATGACGCACAAGAGCTAAGGAGGTGATTGAAAAAAGAGGGTGAGCGCGGACAAGCAGCAAGAATCAACTTAGAATCATGTTCCGTGTCATGTTGTAACACAGTCTGTCTTGAGCGCTTATATGTTCCGTGTTGCAACTCTGTCTATGACAGTGAGTCATGAGTAATTGTATTAGGCTTAGAGTTTTGCATTCACTGTTGGTTGTTTTTCTTGTTCATTCTTCGGGAGAAGAAGGTGCAGTTCTAGGGAAAGAACGTTGCAAGTCGATGGGAGCTCGCCAAACCGAGGTTCATAGAAGAGTTCATCATCAATGCGTCAAAGGTAAAGAGGGGTTTTCACTTGTGTAAGTCCATTGATGTTATAACTTACTATTTCTTAACGAACAGGTTTGTTGGACCAAGGGAGGTCCCGTGGATGTAGACTTCACGGTTGAACCACGTTAAATCTTGGTGTCTTTGTTTGTTTTGCTTGTTTTTATTTTTCGCTGCTGGTTACAGTTTTAAAGTGTGTTGGAACATTAAGTGACACAAACTAACTGATCAAAGAACTGATTGCTAACATCACCTGTAACAGCAATTGCCACGGATTCGCTTTACCTTAAGTTATTATAGCAGTTTCTTGTTAGTCATCACAGAAGTACATTCATTATACAAAGTAGTCATATTGCTTCAAGATTAATCTATACATTCACAGCACAAACTCTAACAAATGGCATCAAGAGCAGGTTACGAACTAATTCGGTTAGATTCTTGGGAGTTAGCTGTTTGTTTTACAGGAAAAGGTATGGACACCTTGCGTGAATGAGGTTCCATCTCTAAACCACCACTATTGGCTAGTGCGAATTACTTGTACTGGAAGGCTCGCATGAGGGCATTCATCAAATCTATTGATGAGAAGGCATGGAAGGTTATCTTGACTGGTTGGACAACTCCTACCAAAATAGATGATAAGGGCATTGTGGCAACTAAATCTAAAACAGAATGGACCAAGGATGAAGATCTTGTGGCAAGTTGGAATTCTAAGGCGCTGAATGCAATATTCAATGCTGTTGACTTGAACCAATTCAAGTTAATCTCGACGTGTGAATCTGCGAATGATGCTTGGGAGATATTGCAAATAGCATATGAAGAAACAGCATCAGTCAGAACATCAAAGTTGTAGATGCTTACTACCAGATTCGAGGAATTAAGAATGTAGGAGGATGAAACTATTGCGGATTTCAATGCAAAATTGTGTGATATTACGAATGAATCTTTTGCTCTGGGAGAAAAATATTCTAATGCTAAACTTTTAAGGAAAACCTTGAGATCTCTTCCAGACATATTTGGAATCAAGGTGGCTGCTATAGAAGAATCAAAAATGTTGATGAAATCAAGATTGATGAATTAATGGGGTCACTTCAAACTTTTGAGATAAAGTTCAAACAAAGGAAGAAAGAAAAATGCATTGCTCTAGTGGCTGATGTTGAAAGCAATGGGATGCTAAGGTCTTCGGATGATGAGGAATCTGAAATTTCTGAATCCTTAGCATTGCTTACCAAGAATTTCAATAGAGTTCTGAAGAAATGGGACAAATGGAGAAAAGGGTTCAGGCAGTTGAATTTTGACAGAAAACCTCAGGATGCAACGGTGGTTGACACATTCAAGAAGCAAAAGTTCAAACCAACTGATGAGAAGAAAAAGAGCAAAGGCATACAATGTCGAGAATGCGAAGGGTTTGGCCACATTCAAGCAGAATGTGCAAACACCTTAAAGAAGAAGAAAAAGGTCATGAAGGTGACCTGGAGTGATGAGGAATCAGATGAATCGTCTGAGAGTGACGAGGAGCATACCAGCAATTTTGTTGCATTTACGGCTGCAACAACAACACAAGAAATTAGTTTGAAAGAGGAAGCAGGTACGGCTATTGCAACACTGGGAGAAACAGCTGATGAAATAAGTAAATCTGATTGCATTGAGTCAGACAGTGATTGTGACTTGGATGATGAAGAAGTCATGAAAACATACAAAGAGATGTATGAAAAATGTTTGTTCGTTTGTAAGAAGAACCAGGGATTGGAGTTGAAGATTCTTGAGTTGGAAAGACAAAAGTCTGAACTAAAAA
Organism: Ehretia macrophylla; assembly: GCA_037974665.1. Lineage (NCBI taxonomy): Eukaryota > Viridiplantae > Streptophyta > Magnoliopsida > Boraginales > Ehretiaceae > Ehretia > Ehretia macrophylla. The sequence continues at coordinate 13,253,515 of CM075775.1, forward strand.
ACCTTGCTGAAGAAAGATTGGTGGAAGTGCAGATGCTGTAACATGACTTAAAACAGATGCAGCAAAATATAAAAATGCTAAATTCTGGAACTGAAAAATTGGATGTGTTATCCATTCAAAAATCAAGTAGTAATCATACTAGACTTGGCTTTTATGAAGGAGAAACTTCTGAAAAAAAACTATTTTTGTCAAAAGTTCAAAGAATCCAGAATTTGAACATAAAGTTGAAACTGCACAGAATAATGGTAAAAATGTTCTGGTTACAGATGTTACAACAATAGCTGCAACATCACTAAGGCAATATAAAAAAAAGAAGAACATGTTTATTCATATCTGTCACTACTGTCTTGCACTAGGACACAGCAAACCTCACTGCTTCAGGTTTCAAAGGATACAGGAAAAAGGTAACTCATTCAGTCAGCAAAAGAGATCTTCACATATGAGTCGGCAATACAAGGTAAGGCAATTTTGGGTAAAAAAATCAGACTTGGCATGTTTTGTTGCTTATATCTCTATGCAATCAGGTACTGCTAATTCTTGGTATTTTGATAGTAGGTGTTCTAAACATATGACAGGTATGCGTGAAACCTTGAGCAGTTACAAGAAGTGCAATGAAGGCCAGGTCACTTTTGGTGATGGGGTCAAAGGAAAAATACTTGGGAGAGGAACCTTGAATATTGGAGGATTTCCGAGGCTCAAGAAAGTGCCGCATGTGGATGGCTTAAAAGCTAATCTCATCAGTATTAGTCAATTGTGTGATCAAGGCCTATATGTAAAATTTACTAAAGAGGGTTGTCATGTGTTAGACATTACTAACAACTGTGTGTTTACAGGAAAAAGATCATCTGACAACTACTATTTGCTCACATCACCTCAGGAACAACCACTGTCATGTTACAACAGTACCTGTGACAATGCTGAAATTTGGCACCAAAGGTTGGGACACATAAATTATGATTTGCTAACCAAAATTGTAAATGCATGTGCGGTTCGAGGAGTGCCAAAATTGAAAGACAGATTACCAGGTGTGTATGGTTCTTGTCAAATAGGCAAACAAGTAAGAGCATCTTATAAGATGTTACAGCATGTGTCAACCAAGGAAATCATGGAGCTTTTGCACATAGATCTTATGGGTCCAATGCAAATCGAGAGCATCGGAGGAAAAATATATGTGTTTGTGTGTGTGGATGATTTTTTGAGATATACATTTGTGGATTTCTTTAGAGAAAAATCAGAAACCTTTGAGTTGTTTAAGAAATTGTGCTTAAAACTGAAAGTTGAAAAAGGTTGTGATATTTAGAGAATCATTAGGATAAAAAGTGATCATGGTAGGGAATCTGAGAATCATTTATTCACTGAGTTTTGTGATTCACATGGAATAACCCATGAATTCTCTGCCCCAAAGACCCTACAACAGAATGGTGTGGTTGAAAGAAATAATAGGACAATTCAAGAAATGGCTCCTGCGATGTTGAATGATAAAAAACTCTCGCACAGGTTTTGGGCAGAAGTAGTTAACACTGCATGTTACACCATAAATCAAGTTTTCTTGCGACCAGATACTACCAAAACTCCGTACGAAATTTGGAAATGTAAGAAACCCTCACTGGGTTATTTTCATGTGTTTGGCAGCACATGTTACATCTTGAATGATCGTGAGTCTAGAGGTAAGCTTGATGCTAAAAGTGATAAAGGCATTTTTCTTGGCTATGCGAATAATAGTCGTGCATTTCGAGTCTTTGACCTAACCACCAGGACTATAATGGAATCGGTTAATGTTGTTGTTGATGAATTGCAAAAATGTGCAGGTGAATCAACAGAAGAAACCAGCACCAGTGACCTAAGATCTGATGTAGCCAATGATGTTGGAACACGGAATAAAGAAAGAACAAAGGTACCTGATGTGGCTAAGCCAAATGAAACACCTGAACTGACAGACAATGATTCATATGATGTTACAACAAGCGGTGGAACAACAGATGGAACCACTGAAGAAACTCAAAATGAACTACCACAGGTTCATAGGAATCATGATCCATCAGACGTGATTGGTTCAATATATGATGGAATTCGAACCAGAGGTAAGCCTAAGATGAGCTATCGAGATATGGTAAGGTTTGTATGTTTCACATCTTCTTTTGAACCTAAAAATGTGACTGAAGCTTTAAAGGATGAGTTTTGGGTTAATGCCATGCAAGAGGAATTGAACCAATTTGTGAGAAATGATGTATGGACTTTAGTTCCTAGGCCTAACGATGTCAATATCATTGGAACTAAATGGATTTTTAAAAACAAGACAGATAAAAATGGGAACATAACTAGGAATAAGGCTAGGCTTGTAGCACAAAGATATACCCAAATTGAAGGTGTGGATTTTGATGAGACATTTGCCCCAGTTGCTAGGCTTGAATCTATTAGGCTGTTATTATCCATTGCGTGTGTGTTAAAGGTTAAGTTGTTTCAAATGGATGTGAAAAGTGCATTCTTGAATGGAATTTTAAATGAAGAAGCTTATGGTGAGCAACCTAAAGGGTTCGAGGACCCACATTATCCTACCCATGTTTACAAATTGAAAAAGGCCTTGTATGGATTGAAACAAGCTCCACGAGCTTGGTATGACAGGTTGACGAAGTTCTTGCTTGATAAAGGCTACCAAAGAGGAGAAGTAGACAAAACATTGTTCATCAAAAGGTTTGGATCAGGTATTCTCATTGCTCAAATTTATGTTGATGACATTGTATTTGGTGCAACTTCAAAGAATAAGGTTGATGACTTTGTTAGGCATATGAAGCTTGAGTTTGAAATGAGCATGGTTGGAGAGCTAACCTACTTTTTAGGGTTGTAGGTTAAGCAGTGTAAGGATGGGATCTTTATATCTCAAGAGAAGTATGCGAGAAATCTTGTCAAAAGGTTTGGTTTAGAGTTTGCTAAGTTCTCAAGAACCCCCATGAGTGTAACCACTAGATTGACAAAGAGTGAAAACGAGAAATCTGTTGACCCTTGCCTGTATAGGAGTATGATAGGACGCCTGTTGTACCTCACAGCTAGTCGACCTGACCTTTGTTTAAGTGTTGGAGTGTGTGCCATATATCAAGCAAATCCAAAAGAATCTCACTTGCTTGCAATAAAAAGAATTATTAAATATGTGAGTGGAACAATAGGTCTTGGAATCTGGTTTACCAATGACACTAACACTAATCTTGTTGGATTTAGTGATGCTGATTAGGCAAGAAATGCTGATGATAGGAAAAGCACAACAGGGGGATGTTTCTACATTGGAAACAACACGGTGTCTTGGTACAGTAAAAAACAAAGCTCAATATCCTTATCTACAGCAGAAGCTGAGTATATAGTTGCAGGAAGTTGCTGTGTTCAACTCCTATGGATGAAGCAGATGCTGGATGATTATGGTATTGAAAATCAGGTATTGACTGTTTATTGTAATAATTTGCTGCAATTAACATATCAAAGAATCTTGTTCAGCATTCTCGCACTAAGCATATTGACATTAGACATCATTTTATTCGTGAACTTGTTGAAACAAAAGTCATTGTTTTGGAACATGTTGCAACAGAGAAGCAGTTAGCAGACATTTTCACTAAAGCATTAGATCCTCTGAGATTCGAAACTCTAAGAAAAGCAATAGGTATCTGTAGTATATAATGTTACATCATGATTTTTTTTCAAGGACTTGAAAATGCTTGAGGAATCTGAAAATCTGATGTTCAATTCAGCATAAGATTTAATTTGTGAACCATTTTCTTTCAAGTACCTTAAGGTTTTGATTGGGAAAGCTATCTGGATAGTCTACAAGTGCCAGAGCTTGATTTATCTGATGACTAAGAAAATAGAGAGAAGTCTCTCTAAGTCCATTCATGCACTCTATCCATCTTCAAAATTTTAAAAAAAAATCAGGAAAGGTTTCGAGTGTCATGCATTGGAAAGAGCTACCTGATCTAAAATAAAAGAGATCAGTGTGAAAGCTACCAATTGCAACATGAGCTGAAAAGAAAAAAAAAATCTTTGAAAAACAGTTGAGTGCTTTTAGTTACAACTTGGGCTGAAACAACAAAAACAAAAAAAAAATATTGTGTTTTCCTGCAAGATGAATAGACGATCAGGTATGTTTGAGCGGATAAAGCAGTTACTGCCACTTTGCAGATTTGAAGGTTATGGCTATTCTGGTTTTGCCTCTCTCACACACACTTGGTTCATTAATTAAAACCATGTCTGGAATGAGCATTGATGAGTAAAGTTTCTCGAGTAATTTCATGATGCCTGAATTTGCTGTGTTTTTTTTGGTTTTCGTTTAAAATATATATATATATATATATATATAATAATAATAAAAAGGGGAAGAAATTTTATTCTTGGAGGATATGCAAATTGTGGAATATGCTGCTAATTTTGTTTTAAAGTACAACATGTGTTAGTTGTTTGATCATAATAAATTGATGTGACTTATGTCAATATGTTGCAACTCTCGTATACCACGTGGTGGTTGTTTGAAAGGCAAGATTGTTTTGAGCGGGAACTTTGGATATCGATAATTGGCAAGTGTTTCATTTTTGCAGTTACCATTTGAAATTCCCAAGATTGTGGGATTGGTTCACATGAATAGGCAGTTACCCACGATTAGGGCACGATTCTATTGAGCATTTTTTTCGCTTTTGTCATCTTCTTATTACTCTGATATTGGCTCTGCCACCGCTAATTTGCTATTCACTTTCTCTCACATTCTCTCTGTCTTTCCGAGTTCTTGGTGTTTTTTCTCTTTAGGACAAATCATGGTGAAAACCAGATCAGGTGGCAAACACTGGGGAACCCTCAAACCTAGAGCCCCAGGAGGAGTTCCAACGCATCCCATCACCATCGAAGAACTGTCTCCTCCTTCAGCAGTTGCAGGTAGTGGTGCATCATTGTCAAGCGACACAAGATCTAGTAGGTCTCTTCAACCACGAAGTACTAAAGCTAGGGCTGAAGGACCTTCCATTGACCCTTTATGGACTCCAATAGGGAAGGATGTGGTTGTTCACACTGAACCGATTCAATACCACAATGAGGGCATATCGTCCTCAGACTCTGAAGCCATGCCCAAAGTGACAACTGCAGCGTCAGTTGCAATACCATCTTCTGCCACTGCGTCGCTTGAGGAGCGTGGCCATGTCACAACACCCCAAGCTACTCCTGAGTCACCCAGTATACAATCCAGGGATACCCCCGTCTCTGTCACAGGAGATGTTGCAGCTTCGCGTGCAACATCGGAAACAAAAGAGGAAGGGGTAGGGCATATTGATACAGAAGCCACACTTGTAGAGGCACTCTGTCAGACCAAGTCAAAAAAAAGAAGCATATTGGGAGTTTCAAGCATAAAGGGACTAAACTTTCTGACTCTTCACGATCTAAGCCACCTAAGGTTGCAAGGCGACCATGTCCAGGGTATGATCCTCCCATCACCTACTCCTTACAATTTTTCTTTTCTGAGTCAAAAGAAAAGTTTAAGATTGTGTCACAACGAAAGTTTGTTGCAGAGAAACCGCTTAATGAAAAATCTTATCAGGGGGCCGGGCTGATTGAGCTACTGAAAGAAAGAAAACTGCTAGGCTCATGTGCTTTGATAAAATCATTTTCTAGTAATATGGTTTATGAGTTTTACTCAAATTTGCACGTCAATGTTAATGTTGCAACTTCAAAATACTATCATCAGACTTTTGTGTGAGGTTATGTGTTTGCATTCTCTCCCACTGCTCTCAATAAGTTCTTAGGACATGAGCTAGTTGCAAAGCCTATTTCTGATATTGCTTTGTCCACTATTGCTATGGAGCTAGTAAGTGAGCCATTTGAAAGGAAATTTGACTCCATACTGTCGGGTAATAGACTCACTGCTAAGTATGCTGCTCTTCATAAGATGGCCATGGCAAATTGGTATCCTACCAAACATTCTACAACCCTCAGTGTTGAGATGGGTTGTTTGCTTTACTCTATAGGCACTGGGGTGAACCTAAATTTGGGTCGGGTTATTTTTGATTGTATTGTAGAGGAGGCTGCTAAGAACTTTGCTAGTCAGTACCTACCACACCCCTCTCTTATCTGTGAATTTCTCTTGTCACAACATAAGGTACTTGTTACAAATGAAGTGTTGCACAAACCACCATCTGCCCTGTTCTACTCTAGGAAATTTTTGCAGGGAGCTCATAAAGATGATATCAAGGGGGAGCAAGCTAGTGCTGCAACATCCTCTGCCACCTCTTCCGCTGATCAGACAGCTATGGGACATCAGGTTCAGCAACTTCGTGAAGCCATTGAAGAGTTGCGAGACGAGCAAGGCAATATTCAGGCTTCTCAAGACCAAATTCAGGCTAGTCAGAATCAAATTGCTCAAACATTGGCTCAGCTTCTCCAAGGACAAAATGCCATCATGCAGCATTTCATCGGGTCTTCTTCTCGTAGCTGATAATGTGTTTCTATTCTTGTTGCTCTTGTTGTTTCGTTTCTCCTTTGCTTTTGGTTTGGCAAAAAGGGGGAGTACATTACTGCTTTGTTACTGCTTCGCTGCTTAATTACTCTAGAAGTTTTCTTTGGTTTACCTTTATTTGTATTTTGGATAGTTGCTCTGCTACTGTTTTCCTGTGTCGACGTTGCTCTGATATTTTCTCAAGGTTTTTCCAAAACAAAGCCAAAGGGGGAGATTGTTACGGTCATAAGGTTCATTGGTGCTTGATTGGAACTTTTTTTAGGCAACTAATAGATTGGTTGTGTTTTGCAAAACTCATAATGGTATATTACCATATGTATGGTGTTTGCCTTTTATAATTTACAGGTAAACTAATATGGTAACTTACCATGTTACGTTGTGCTGTTTATGGCATGTCATTAATTGCATATTGTTAAGGAATGTCTTGAAGCCTAAGGCGGTGATGCGAAATAGGAAGATATATATGACGCACAGGAGCTAAGGAGGCGATTGAAAAAAAAGGGTGAGCACGGACAAGCAGTAAGAATCAACTTAGAATCATGTTCCGTGTCATGTTGTAACACAGTCTGTCTTGAGCGCTTATATGTTCCGTGTTGCAACTCTATCTATGACAGTGAGTCATGAGTGAATTGTATTAGGCTTAGAGTTTTGCATTCACTGTTGGTTGTTTTTCTTGTTCATTTTTCGGGAGAAGAAGGTGTAGTTCTCGGGAGATAACGTTGCAAGTCGAGGGGAGCTCGCCAAACCGAGGTTCATAGAAGAGTTCATCATCAAGGCGTCAAAGGTAAAGAGGGAGTCTTCACTTGTGTAAGTCCATTGATGTTGTAACTTACTATTTCTTAACGAACAGGTTTGTTGGACTAAGGGATGTCCCGTGGATGTAGAACGCACGGTTGAACCACGTTAAATCTTGGTGTCTTTGTTTGTTTTGCTTGTTTTTATTTTTTGCTGCTGGTTACAGTTTTAAAGTGTGTTAGAACATTAAGTGACACAAACTAGCTGATCAAAGAACTGATTGCTAACTATCTGAGTTAGGATTAATGTATCAGTTAATGTTGCAACATCACCTGTAACAGCAATTGCCACATATTCGCTTTACCTCAAGTTATTGCAATAGTTTCTTGTTAGTCATCACATAAGTACATTCATTACGCAAAGTAGTCATATTGCTTCAAGATTAATCTATACATTCACTACACAAACTCTAACATATCCCTACTCTTTACTTTATTGCTTTCATTGTCTTTGATATATATTGTTTGATAGAATTAACTAGTTGTAAGTATATTCGAAAAAGTAGTATTATTGTTAGAAATAGCAATGGGGCAGGTCTGGAGCGGGGGCACCTATCCTCACACCCCGCTCCGTCACCTAAAAAGTCCCCTAAACACTCGTCCCGCCCCCGCATTCTATACCCCCACCCCTGCCCCGTCCCTAAATCCCCGTGGGGAATAGGGATTACCTTATGATATTAAATTTAATTTAAACTTGAAACTTCAAATTTTAAATTTAATCTGAATCACCTAATTTTAAAATATAAATTAAAATTTATAATAATGATAAATATAAATATAGGTCTTAAATAAAGATAAAAAAATTAATTATATTGAGTCTTATGCTACTAGTTACATAGTAAAAATAATATTATAGTAATTGAGTCTTAAGCAAAGAAATTATATTGAGTCTTATGCTTCTAGGTGTATGAGCTCATTTGTTTTTGTAGTCGAATGTCTATATATAATAGTAATTGAAAATCTTTAAAATATAACCCTTAATTATGTTGTTGAAACTATTTTGAAGAACAACAAACAAATCTCTTGAAACTACTATGACTAATAGTGAAAGGAAGATATTTATGTAAAAGGATTGCCAATGTCAAGTAATGGCATATACTGTCTTAATTAAAAGAATGATTATAAAATCCTTTTGACTAATCCAGTTTTTCTTCTCCATTTTAGTAATACTTTATCTAATGTTATTTTTCTATACTTTTATATTTATAATTCTAAATATATATATATATATATGTATGCGGGTAAGGATGGTAACGGGTAACCGTTTTACCCGAAACCGATGAGTATCCGCCTGACAAAAATTCGATAACAAAAATCGATGGAGAATCTGTGGTAACACAATCCCACATCGGAAGATTTGGAAGTGAGAGAACTGGATATAAGGGTTTAGTTCCTTGTATCAGCCAAGGCGCCTTTTGAGGAGAGATCCTTGAAGGGACAAAACCGTGAGGGACCTGTGCCTGCGGGCCAGGGACTACCAATAGCGGACAATTCCTTGGTAGTGACGTGTCCCGTGAGACTCTGCGTGGACTCCACGTGGGGAGCAGGGGCGTTACAGAATCCGTTAGGTTTTGAATTTTATAAGTGATAACCAGCGGATAAATCGATAGGTTTTAGTTTTTAACATTAAAAAAAAAACGGAAACCCGATTATAAATTAATAAATAAATAAATAAATAAATAAATATATATATATATATATATATATATACACATATATATAATAGATAATATAACATATTTTTAAATTTTACTTGGGATTCCTTTCTTTCATTTCTTTCTCCTAAATAATATAATATCTTTCACATAAAATTTACTTTTAACCACTTTCTCTTTCTTAATAATTTATCTTAACCTTTTATTTATCTCTCCTACTTTACTCTCAATGCGTTTTTCCATTTGTCTTTCATCTTTTTCTTTTTTCTGCATTTCAACTTCTCTTTTTCTCTCTTACTTTACTCTCTTTTATTTTTTGTTTTTCACCTAACTCGATTTCTCTCTCCACCTCTCTTCTTCACTCTCTAGTTGTGTGTGTGTGTGGATGTATATAGGAACACTATTAACTATGAACAACATGCAATGAGTTGTTGCAGAAGAGTTGCCCAAATTTGCTGGTCTCTATACTGGTAGCCTTTGAGGAGCTAGGCATTGAAGTACTAGATGCTAGGGTTTCTTGCTTTGATAACTTTTGCTTATAAGCTTTTCTTTCCTTTTTATCTAGAAATAATGGATCTATTTATTAGCATCACAGTAGATCGATTTGTTTATAGTTTTGTTTCTTATATTGACATTTACATATTAGTTTGAAGTGTGATTAAATCTGTTATGAAATTTTGTTAAATATGCTAATATTGCTTGATTTATTGGATTTGAGTCAATAATTGCATTTTTATTTTTCAGATTGTAATTTTCTGTAATTTTTAGGTTAATTTACTATTTAAATTATTATTTTTAAAAAATTATTCAGTTTCGGTTATTCGCGGATTTTTCTATCTTTGTCGATTTCGGTTTTGGTTTGCGATTTTGAAAACCGTTCGGTTTCGGTTTAGTTAATCAGTTTTGGTTTTGGTTTTTTTAAAAACCGCGATTAACCAATCCGTTGTCATTCTTATATGCAGGGCGGGTTATTGTAGGGCGAAAAATGCTTATCCCCATGCCCCGTCCTGCCCCCACGCAGGGATTAAAAATCAATCCCTACTCCCAACCCCTTTTGAGGCAGGTGCGGGATGGGTACCCGCAACACACATCCCCATTGCCATCTCTAATTATTGTCCCTATATACTAATTCACCCTATCCCTCTTAGGATAATTTGGACTAACAAAGATTTAAAATCTTATATGGCGATTGATATGTTGGAATGGGTTGAGAATTAAGTGTCATTCTTATTCTGATTCTCATGTTTGATATGAAGTAATGAACTTCTTAAACTCATTCCTTAGGTAATGCAATTCCCACAAATGTAGGATTAACCATTCCAGACCAAAAATATGAGATTAGGTCATTCGCATATTTTTTGGGGTGAAATCATATGTCAAACGATCAAAATACATTTTTAAACTATAACATATATATATATATATATATATAACAAAAGTCAGTAATAATAATAATAGTAGTAAAAAAATAATAATGAACTATAATAATTATGAATCACTTATTATTTTTCACATATCCAAAATGCCCTTTCAAAACATAACATGTATATAATAATAAAAGAGAAATCGTTGTGTTGTTGTTATTATTATTACTATGTTTATTTATGTAATATATAAATACTATTTATTATTTATTGATAATTTTATCATAAACCCTTTCAAACTATTACATGTATACAATAACAAAAGGGCAATCTTTATTATTACTAGTATTATAGAATATCGTTTCTAAATATTATCTATTATTTGTTAATAAAATTAGTATTATTATTAATGACAAATTAAAGTACTCATTCAAAACATGCATGTATAGAATAACAAAAGGACAATCATTATCATTATTATTGACTAATATTAATGTACATATCATTTATTAATATTATCGATTATTATTCTGTATAATATTATTATTATTTTCCAAATGACCAAAGATATAAAAGTATATAATAACAAAACAAAAAAAAATTATATTTATTATTATTTTTAAGACAATAAAATATACATAACAACAAAAAAGGATTCTTGTCATTTTATAAAAAACTATTCCCAATACTACCATATTATACTTAGTATCAAAACATGAGTGTATAATCAGTCCATTCTTATCTTCATTTTTATAGCATACTCAGAATGACATACTCCTTACAAAGTTCATTTTATTCCTTAACCTATTTCATTGCTGTCAAAATTCATTCCAAAACACTAATTGCTACCTTAGCATAATCAAGTCTAAAGACAAAAATATTACTCCATGAAATTCCATTTGTTTTACGTGTGTATGGTGGCAGTCATCCTAAGGGTCTGTTTGGATTGAAGGGAATGGGGGGAAGGGGATAGAGGGTGAAAGACCTCCCAATCTCTCCCCCTGTTTGTTTTCAAAGTTTTGGGAGGGGAGATGAAATGGATGTATGCTCATTCCCTCTCCTAAACCCCAAATTTCGTTTCCCCCAAATTGGGATAAAATGGAAGGGATGGATTATTTACTATTTGCAATGCCTATTTTATCCCCTATTTTTTTACTTAAATTTCAAGCTTACCTTCATCATTCAACAACAACAAATCTCATCATTTATTTCTTCTTCATCTTCTTCCTTTCTCTTCTTCAGTATTTTTGTGTATTTATGTGTGTGATGCGGGTGTGTATATCTGGTGGTGGAATTGGATGAAGTGGAAAGAAGAGAAGTTGGTGGTGGATTGTGTATATATATATATATATTTTTTTTGGGACATGTGGTGTAATTGAGATGCAGTAGAAGAATCAAGAAGATGATGACATAGGATGAAGAAGATATGGATAATAAAAGAATAAAAAAATAAAGCACATGGATAAAAACAAATAAAAAAGGTATAAAAGTCATTTCATATATAAAATTTATCTCTCCTATCTATTTTCTTTCTAATCCAAACAAAAGAAACTCATCACCCTTTATTTTCTTCATAAAGTTATCCAATCCGAACATGATTTAATCCTCTAAATTTACTTTCCTTTATGATACTCCTGTTCCTCTCCTTTAATAAACTCGCTCTTACAAATGGAAGGTGGCTTCTTTCAAATGCCTCTATTTCTCTTCTCTTGTTGAAGAAAGAAGATTCCTTGCCCAAAAAAAAGAAAAGGAAAGAATATATAGGGTTTCCCTAATCTTCTCTTGTTGCGGTGGTGCTGACGGTGACGTTGGGGAAGAAGAAGATGATGAAAAGGAAAAAAAGAAAAATAAGAAAAATATATGATGCATAGTGCTAGCGGGAAATTTAAGCTATTAGGCTCAACAAGGGATTTTTAATGAATTAGGCATAACACAAAGAGGGTGTTTTGCACTTTACCCGTTATATATATGTAAACTATATGTTGTATCTTCCAAGGTGATTCAAGTCATATTAAGATATGTCGTTACCTTTGATTATTTCGTGATACCGAACGACATAAATTCAAATCCAATGGTATGTAACTTGTTATGTATGTGAGAGGTTGAGAGTTCGAATTTTGCTAATTGTGTTGTATGGATACTCTGTTTAGCCTACCTTTTGATGCTTAAAAGTGCTTTATGTGAGTTTAAAAGCTGATAATGGGCTTAGCTCATTTGTAAAAGTATTTTTAGATAAAAATTAAAGTTGAAAAAATGAAGCTCCAAATTGGAGCTTTTCAAAATAGAATTTTGCAAATCTGTTTTTACATAATTTGGAAAATTGTTTTATTTTTCTTTATCAAATATACTCCTTCATATTTTTTAAAGTCCAACATTACTCTCTAAAAGCTCAACATTGCCGAACATAAACTAAACAGTCAACAGCTTTTGTTTAACAACACTTCTATAAATTAAAATTTCACAGTTAGTCCAATCAGACTTTAATCCTCCCTTATATATATATATATATATATATTTTCTTATAGCAAAAGCATCTAAAAATTCAATATCCTTTTTTTATAAAATAAAGCAAAGTTAGCCTTATTTGCCACGAAGTGTGTAAAACGGGTCAAACTAAACTACGCTTGTCTAGTCGAATCATTTAGCTGTTCTTTCCAAGAAATGGAAATGTAAATGAAAAATAGGGTATTCCCCAACGGCACAGCTAAAATATCACCTATGTTTGTCTCACGATCTGATGGTCGACGTATTAATAGTGACATTTCTACCACGTAGTATGAATGAAATACTCTTCCCTGATCTGTTCCACATTTCGTTTGGTTATGAAATACTCTTGCTCTGATCTGTTCCACATTTTGTTTGGTTATGAAATTGAGCGGTAGAACATGGGTTTGAATCCAGAAGGAAGTATACTCCGATCCATTCCTTCAGTAGTCAGATTTTCTCTCCATGGCTGTAACATGAGTTGTGTTAAATAAATGACCAAAAGCCTCAACTGCCAGGCTACTTTTCTCAGCTGTATTTTTTAAGAACGGAGTATTCACCACGTTACCGACTCCAGCACGTTACAAGAGAGATACAATAGCTACATGCCACCAACATAAACGTGAAATGTAAAGATACTGACTACTGGAATAAAGAAGAAATAGCAGCAGATGATGAAGGTAGCATACAGAAATTTACTATAGCATAAGCCCATATACACTACTAGCAGGATACAAATTCCCAACCCTAGCTTTTCTCGATCAACAATGTATCATCAGTCACACCAATTATCAAACCTTGAAGATACTTTTCTCAGCTGTATTTTTTAAGAACGGAGTATTCACCACATTACCGACTCCAGCACGTTACAAGAGAGATACAATAGCTACATGCCACCAACATAAACGTGAAATGTAAAGATACTGACTACTGGAATAAAGAAGAAATAGCAGCAGATGATGAAGGTAGCATACAGAAATTTACTATAGCATAAGCCCATATACACTACTAGCAGGATACAAATTCCCAACCCTAGCTTTTCTCGATCTACAATGTATCATCAGTCACACCAATTATCAAACCTTGAAGATACTTTTCTCAGCTGTATTTTTTAAGAACGGAGTATTCACCACGTTACCGACTCCAGCACGTTACAAGAGAGATACAATAACTACATGCCACCAACATAAACGTGAAATGTAAAGATACTGACTACTGGAATAAAGAAGAAATAGCAGCAGATGATGAAGGTAGCATACAGAAATTTACTATAGCATAAGCCCATATACACTACTAGCAGGATACAAATTCCCAACCCTAGCTTTTCTCGATCTACAATGTATCATCAGTCACACCAATTATCAAACCTTGAAGATACTGTTGAGTAACTATTTCTGCATTCCATTATAACAAAACATAATGCATAACAATTACATCAAAAAGAAGACATATAACCCAGCAATTGAAAAAGATAAATCTGATCACAATGAGTCGCAAATATCGAATTCAAACTTTCATTTCAAATATTAAGTAAACACCAATTCAATACATCAACTGAAAACCTCCAACACTCTGTTAATGCTAACACCGAAAAGAAAAACCGAAAAAACAAAATGCATCTTCCCAGAACTTTTGGAGTTGTCAATTCCACCTTAAAACCCTAGCTTCGTACGACGCCAATGCCTACGCTTCGCATTGTACCTGAACCAAAATGACACCCGGTCAGAAACAAATCCAAAAAACTTTGAAAGGTAATTGTACCCAATACCTTAGGCTCACAAATAACAGGGTCCGGATATAGTAGATGTACATTGTAATGGGTTTGGATGTTAGGGAGTAATTATCACACAAATTGAGCTAGAAGTTGAGCTGTATTGATTAACAAAAACAGAGCTAACAGTGGCCTACAAGAAAATAAAGAAGAGCGAAAAAGTAAAGTGTTTCTCTTCTCCCCTATTCACTGATGTAACTGCCTATTACATTCTACAATACCACTCATGCCAATCACGGTTACAACTAACTTGCCACATAATCACGCAGATACTTGGATTTGTAGCTGGGCCTTATGTTTCTTCTTGGGCCTTCGGTATCTGCTTTGATAGGATTTGACTTGGACTTTGCCTGGGCTGCTATACTAGTATTATCAGAACATTTTGGTCTAGCAATGTTTATAACATACACAAACTAATGTCCGCTAAATGGTCATACCCGACGGGTAGTGTACAATGTTTGGACAAATAACAAGGTCTAGAGATGATAGATGTACACAAACTAACTTGCACAAACAAAAAGTATGTCGCCTCAACCCAGTTGCCAGAAATACTAGTTCTAGATTTGTAGAACTGGAGGCCAACTATTTAACACACGAGCACTTGAGAATAGCAACAAGCATGACCTTTTCATAAAATTTTGAAAAAATTATTTTTTTAAAAAAAGACGGAGCAACAAAAAGAATTGATAGCAGACATACACAAACTAATGTATGCAAACTAGAATTAGGCAGCCTTAAACCGGTTGCTGCTGTTTCTAAGGCTTAAACCGGAGCCAAGTATTTAACAAGTGAACACTTAACGATCGTAAAAACACGACCTTTACCAAAGAAGAAAAGAAATTGAAATTTCAAAATATATATATATATATATATATATATATATATATATATATATATATATATATTCAGCAAAAAAGAAAGAATTAATATACCTGATGGTGTTGTCGGTCCTCATGCGAATCCAGTGAGGGATAGGCCTGTTCTGCCTCTGCTTCTTCGCAAGCTTCTTCTTTATCATGAAGGTCTTGTGTGACGGCTGCAACAAAACATTAAAATTAATTCAAAACACAAAATTGAGCTCTCAAATAAGTACATATACATACAAATTCATACGAAGGCATATAATATATATATATATATATATATATAGAGAGAGAGAGAGAGAGAGAGAGAGAGAGAGAGAGAGAGAGAGTGTTACCATGGTTGCAATGTTGGTATGAGCTCGGCAGAAATGTTCTCAAACCCTAGTTTGTTACTTAATTTATATAATGCGTCGGTGAAGGGTTGTTAAGTGGGCGAGATTTATCTTATCTCATAGTCTATGGATCCAACAGTGGCCCAATTGGTCTATTTTCGAATTACAATAGTCTTGACCCAATTCAAAAAATTTTGAGTTACAAAAATCTTGTGCCATTTCATGCTTGAATGGCCCATATTACTCTAGCTTAGGTAAATTGTACAAAGCGTCTGCATTGTTTTTTAAAATTTTAAATTCGTCCAAACTGTTCAAAATTAGTTAATTAATCTCTTTTATTTTTTAAAAGTTTTAAATTCGTCTTAATTATTCAAAATTAGTCTATTTAGTCCCTATTATTTTTCAAAAAAAAAAATCAATTTAGTCAAAAAAATTTAAATATTGAGAACTAATTTGAATTTTATATGAAATAATAGAGGTTAAATTAATTTTTTTATAGAAATAACAGGGACTAATTTGATTAATTTTAAACAATATGAACCATTTGCGTCATTTTCCCCTCTATCTTATCTCATATTTAAAAAAAAAAATTGTGTGTGTGAAATTCTTATATCATAGTCATAGGGCATCAATTAAACTTTTTTGGCAACATTTCCAAGATTTTTGTGTCGTTAATGGTTTCCTATAAATATATTTTTTGTTGTTGGTGGTAGAAGCAAAAATGAAAAATTAAATATGTATATACACACATGCGCTCTCTACTCAAAGTAGAAAAAATAAAAGTTTGCATGGAATTCTTTAAAGGAAATTATTATTAAGATAGTCGCATAGACCCTTGATTTAGTCTAGAAACAATTGCACATTCTCTCTTCAGGCATGAGCAGGAATATCAAAAAAATTGCAGTACTTCATTTGACCGTGTCTATTTCAATTTTACCCTAAACTCCTATTGTGTAGTATAAGCAAGAGTAAAATGTCGTTGAAATCATTGAAATTTTTATTTTATACATTAGAAAAATATGTTTTGTTATTAATCAATTAGGAAATGAGTACAGTTGTGTCCACTTCAGTTTTCCCGAATAAATCAGTAAAAATAAGAAGTCATAGTCTTTGGACCTTTTTAAAGCCTTCAAAGTCGAGGTTGAGAATCAAGTGGCCAAGAAGATTAAGGATGTCAAATCTGACCGTGGTGGTGAGTAATATGATAGATATGATGAATCAGGTGAACAACATTTAGGGCCTTTTGCCAAATTCCTACATGAATGTAGAATCGTCCCACAATACACAATGTCAGGGTCATTTAGTATGAATGGTGTTGCTGAGCAACGAAACATGACTCTTTAATGATATGGTAAGAAGTATGATTAGTCATTCTTCCTTACCATAATCACTCTGGGGAGAGACACTAAAGATTGTAGCATATATACTGAACATAATGCCTAGTAAAGTGGTAGCTAAAATCCCTAATAAAATATGGTTAGGCAGGAAGCCTAGCATAAAATACTTACACATTTGGAGTTGTTTAGCTAAGGTGAGGCCTTATAGGCGACATGAAAAGAAACTGGACTCAAGAACAATTAGTTGTTATTTTGTTGGGTACACTGAACGGTCGAGGGGTTTTAAGTTTTTATGATCCCTTAACTAAGCCCTTTTTCGAGACGAGAAACGCGAGATTTCTTGAAGATGTTGAGTTTGATAGGGGAGATAAGATTAGGAATGTTGTCTTTGAAGAACAATCTATTCCTCTCCCTTCAGTTATTATTGACAATAATCAGCCTGCTGACATTGTCCAAGACAATAATAAGGATTTCCCTATGAACCTTCCTACTCAAAATCAGGATGTTGCTCCAAAAGAGCAAACCCAACAACCTCAAGAAGAAGTGCCACTTAGGCGATCCACTAGAGAAAGAAAAAGTGCTATTTCCAATTACTACATTGTATTTCTTTAAAAGCATGAGTTTGACATAGGGACAATGGAGGATGATCCAATCAACTTCCAACAAGTCAAACAAAATGCCAACTGTCAAAAGTGGATCGATGCCATGAATAAGGAAATGAAGTCCACGAAAGACAATGACATTTGGGATCTCATCAAGTTGCCTGAAGGTGCAAAGCCTATTGGTTGTAAATGAATTTTTAAAACCAAAAGGGATTCCAAGGGCAACATTGAGAGATATAAGACGCGTCTAGTAGCTAAGGGTTTCACTCAGGAGGAAGACATTGACTATAAAAAGACTTTCTCTCTAGTTTCTACGAAAGACTCTTTTAAAATAATAATGACACTTGTGTCTCATTTTGATTTAGAGCTACATCAAATAGACGTTAAGACGACTTTTCTCAGTGGTGACATCGAGGAAACCATTTACATGGTGCAACCATAAAACTTTGACTTAGGTGACCCAAAGTCTATGGCTTGCAAACTCAAAAAGTCCATTAACGGTCTCAAGCAAGTTTCTCGTCAATGGTATCACAAGTTTCATCAAATCATTATCTCATATGGTTTTGAGGTTAATGCAGTTGATCACTGTGTATATCACAAGTTCAGTGGGAGTAAATTTATTTTCCTAGCGCTCTATGTCGATGACATACTATTGGCTAGCAGCGATATAAGCTTACTGCACGAAACCAAGAGATTTCTAACTAAGCATTTTGAAATGAAAGATCTTGGTGATGCCTATTTTGTCTTAGGAATTAAAATACCCCGAGATCGCTCTCGGGGTGTCCTTGGGTTATCACAAAAGGGCAGTATCGAAAAGGTAATTGCTAGATTTGACATGATAGATTGTACACCAGGAGATACTCTTGTTGCTAAAGGAGACAAGTTTAGTCTCAGTCAGTGCCCAAGAATGATATGGAACGACAAACAATGCAGAAGGTTCCCTATGCTTCAGCTATAGGGAGTCTTATGTACGCTCAAGTTTGTACGCGTCCGAATTTAGAGTACATAGTAGATATGTTAGGCAGATATTTGAGTAACCTTAGGATGGATCATTGAAAAACAGCCAAACGGGTTATGAGGTATTTAAAAAGGACAAAAGATTACATGTTCACCTATCAGAAGTCAGATAATTTGGAGATCATTGGGTATTATGACTCCGATCTTGCGGGTTGCCAATATATTAAAAGATCAACTTCTGGCTATATCTACATGCTAGTTGGAGGCACTATTTCCTAAAGGAGTGCCAAGCAGTCACTCATAGCTCTTTCCACTATGACAGTGGAGTTCATAGCTTATTATGAGGTAACCAATCATGCGATATGACTACAAAATTTTGTCATTGGGTTGCGTATTGTAGATGGTGTTGAAAGACCACTTAAAGTATATTGTGACAATTTATCAGCAGTCTTATATTCCAACAACAACATAAGCTCGTCGAAGTCTAAACATATAGACATTAAGTTTCTAGTTGTTAAAGAAAGGGTTTAGAGTAATATAGTGTCAATTAAACATATAGGAATAGACTTCATGCTTGCGGATCTGCTTACTAAAGGTTTACCATCTAAGGTCTTTCATGAGCATATTGCTTATATGGGTGGTGTCTTATTTGACGATATGCAGTTTTAGTAGGAGTTTGTGTATGTCTTTAGTTCTTTTCTTTGACACTATGTATATTCAGTTTTCTGCATAATAAAGTTGATGGTTTTATCTCCATTTATTACTTTGAATGTTTTATCTTTCAATTATGGTTTAACATAAGGTTTGAAAGACTAAGGTTTGATCTCACTATGAAATAAAGTTCGGACCAATTAGAAATAGGCATGTTTGAGATCACATTGCATGTAATTTCCAAGCCACACGTCTATACTTGATCTATATCATTGAATATATTTTGTATGGTGATCATTGATGGGTCCCATTACAGTGTAATGTAACGACGACCGCTTTGGTCTCATGCTAGTATAGGAGATGGACCAGATTATGTCGGAAAATGTTTTAAGAATATGTAGCATTTTTGTGCACACCTAAGGTTATCAAATATAATTGTTTTCGGCATTATAGCACAAGTGAGAAATTGTTGGGATTATTTATAATAATCTAATATGGGGTTACAAGTAATTATCAATTATATTTGGATTACTATTCTAATTAGGATAATTAAGTAATCCATTGTGATTAATCCTAATAAGACATCTTATTTAGTATGAACTTTATAATGTGTGGTATCCAATAGCAACCTAGTTAAGGTTTAGTGAGATTCTAATTAGGTTTTCTATATAAAGAGGTCTTGGTCCCTAACTAATAATCCTATTCTCTAAATTTTCAAATCCTCATCATATTCAGTAAGAGAATCCTGATAAGTCTGTGGAAGGTTTTGCCCTAATTCTTCAAAGCTTTTTTAGATTTCTCATTATAATTATCATGAATTCAGGTACGCCATTCTTACAGCTTTAAATTATGTAGTCATGATATTTTGAGCGAAGTGTATGAATTATGTGATTATATCCTTACACAATCTACACTTGTTCAGTTATATGCCTACTGAAAACTAATATGTATATCCATATTATATAAGAAAGTACTATTGTTGATTTGTTTTAGATCGACTATACTAGCTTACTTGTGCTTGTTGACACAATAGGGTCTATTAACTCTATCTTTGTCCTTTGAGGAGTAGAGTGCTGCAAGAGTCATCCACATTTCACTCGTGACAAATTATATCAAAGACAACTTGCTAACTCATTCAGCAAGAGTGACAACCATTACAATTAAGAAACCAGTGTTGTGTATAGACAAGCTGACATGGTGGTGAAGAAGACACACTTTCCCTTATAGGTGGGCCTGCACCTTTGAAGCAATTCGTTGGTGGTGTTTAATTGTGTTGGATATTGATCGACTTAGTCCTTGTGAAATGATGTACAACGGAGTTCAACTTTCGGCTAATAAGCAATCCAGGACTCTTATTAGTGCTATGTGAGGGTGCGATGTTGAAAGGTGTTATGGTAATGTGCTTTGCATGTTGTGTATAGTGTTCGTCATTATAGGTGTACTTGATTGTTGAGGAACCATCGTTAATTGGTGATGTATGGTGTAACCTTTATGGAAGAGGCAACAAGCAGGTCCGTGGTGAGAAAGTTTGCGGATTGGGATGTCACACCCTTTAGTCTTAGTTATAGCAAAGCGCTAACTAAGAGGTCAAAAACCACAAGTATATTTATGGCTATTGCGAATAAATGTGTGATATCTATGTTATAAGTACAAATTACTGCTGGTTGATTTTAAATTAATTAAAATGACTTATTTTTGCTTGTCGATTTAATAGAATAGGTTTGTCGTGTCTCTAGTCTCGAAGAATTAAGTGTCACATGGTCAAAAAAAAAAAAAAAAAGAATAAGTAAAAGAAAAGAAAAGAAAGAAAAAAAAAAGAAGGAAAATCAAACGCGTTAGGCAACCTTCTTCAGATCCATTCCGCTACCCACACCTTTATATATTCGACCGCATTGGCATTGATCCCACTCTCCTTCAATTCAGAGCTAAACCCTCCAAACCCCAATCCGCTTCATTGCTTATCCACCTAAATCTCACCAGAAAACAATTCATACAGCCAAAACAAAAAATCAAAAAGAAATTTTCTCAAACCCCATCAACAAGAACAACAAAAAAATGCCACGTGCATCCAAGAGGAAAGCCGCAAACCCACTTAGCTCAGCTTCTTCCAAAGTCGCCCATGTCGATTCTGTTCGCTCCGGTACACGATTCTCCTTTTTTTTTTTTTTTTTTAATCTATATATATATATATATATATATATATATACATACATACATACATATGTATATGTATATATATATATATATATCATATTTGCTCGTGTTCTTTGGGGTGGGTTTCATGCCACAGTTAGGTAGATTAGTCAGCGAGGCGTGTAAGTTTTGCCCGAGAGACCATAAATTAAGAAAAGGAAAAAGTTGGCATTGTAGATTTTTATTGTTGTCTGTATGGTATATAATTGGGTTTTGATTTTTAGCTGGGCAGTTTTATTTATGATTTTCGAATGTGTGCAAAGGTTTGGCTTAAAGAAAAAATAGAATAAATGTATATAAATTAAGAAGCAAATGGTTAATTGTTCGCGGATAATTTAATAATAAAAAAATTTGAGGGCCTTTGAGGGATTTGATTATGTATTTTGATAGATTCAAATTCATTGACATCATATAATTAGATGAATTACGGTCCAGGTTTTTCATAGATTGCTACTATTAATGGCAATGTGGTTTAATATAGCGCATCATTTTAGGCTACATGTATTTGTTGTAAGGATATCCTGTAGAACCAGAGACATATATATAATATTTTCCTAGATTGGCTGAAGTGGTCCTTGTTGGATCATGTACTGTTTTATCGATATGTGACATGTAAAAGAAAGATTTAGTTTCTAAAGAGCAGATTCCATCCGTGTCATTGTTGACTAATGGTATATGTTTGACATCCGATGTGGAGGCATAAATATGTGCTTTTCTTATAAAGTTTGTTAATCATGCTCTTGCAATCTGAATATTAGTGGAAGATCTTGAAATTGTAATTGTGGATACTCAGTTTGTAGAGCTTCTACTTTCTTTCTATTTTCCCCTTTTAAATTATTCAAGTACAATGGACTTTGTGCCCATCATGAACTCAAAATTCCTTCATCAAAAAGAAAAATCTCAAGAATCTGACTAAAGGGTAATATATAGATGACATATTTGCACACCCTTGGGTGCTTGGTGATTCGAGTGATTCAGCATATGTTTTTAGACATGGAATTGATGCTTCACTCATATAATGGGGTGGGGAAAGTTTTGGATCTTCTGATCAAATATAGATGTTAAAATCGTTTTTATGATACATAATTCCAACATATATATGAATTCGTCATGCTAAATTGTGTTGTGTGCTCTCCAACTTTCTTTACTTTATCATTTACTACTAGACTATGCTGCTCTTTAGTAGCTAGCACTTAGCATCATACTTGTAGTTTTGTGCTTTTCAACAACAATCATAGTGTCTTTTTGCATGGCAATTGTTTGACTAATATCCTTGACCAGTAAAAACTTATGATGTGATCAACATTTATCTATTAGGGTTAGTCTCTTCTCTGTGAATTCTTTTGCTTGCTTATGTTTTCATGATGGTCTTGATTATTAGACCATGTTGAAGTACACTTGATCAATTACTAATTTGTTTGGTGCCCTAACCAAATTACACTATATTTTTCCATCCCCAACGAAAACTGTATCAAAGCTGTCTGATGGAGTAGATAACCTTTTCAATAACTATGCTAACCAGTCAATAGGCATGATTGAGTAAGTGTGCTATCTTCATCATGAATCTTCTTCTGCTGCAGATGTTTTCTCATTTTTAACTAATTATGACATAGTCATGAATCATACTTTTCCATGCTTTTCCAAAGCTTTGAACATATTGTATTGTCATGTACTTTGCTATATTTGAAACTTTACGAGAGACACTAAAGCTACAATCTCCTCTCCACAACTTTGGTACGGATATGGTTCACTCTGTTGATCCTAGCATCTTATATCAATTACAGTAGATGTATCCACAACAAACGACAGTTATGAGAAGTTATTTCTTGGAGAATTCTAAGTCTTGGCTAATTGCTACGAAGAATGAACTAGTCTTTAGAGAATCTCATTTAGCCAAAATTTGAAATCTTTTGGCAAAGATGATAAAGAATACCACTGTTTAAATTGTTGCTACCATAGAAAATTTAGACAAAATAACCTGTCGTCAATTCTGTTTAACATGATTGCATGCAACAGAATATCCGCACTTTTAGTATACTGACACTTTCTCTTTTTCACACATGGATATATGACAAAGAAAGGTGTTGTATTTGATAAATATTATTCCTTCTCTGTCAGGAGAGGATTTAGGAATTATGTTTAGTGGGGACTAAAACCACACAGTTCAGAAAAAAATTTCAGTGGGAGCTAAATTTATTTAACCTAAAAATATACCTTAAAAATGCACTCTAAACAAAAAAATTGGGTTGTAGCCCCCACTCAAATACAAATGGATCTGCCATTGTTCTTTGTCCTGTTTGGGTTTGAAAATCTTCACTTGAAAGAATAGAAGGAAAAAAAAGGACGGGACCATGATATCCTTATTATAAAAAATTATTGATAATAAAGATCAAGGTCTTATATCATGTGGAGCTCACAAAGATATATTTTCTCTTCTCTTGTTTTGCCTTGAAATTTTATAGCTATCCAGCAGTTTTGAATGATGATTAACGTTTTTAGCAAATCTATCAGATTTCAGAAAATTAATTCGACTTTCTATGTCTTATCTTTTTGCACAGTCCAGAGGGGATCGAGGCACTCTGTTCTGATCTGAAAATGGATTTTACCGATGTCAAGATTTTGATGCTTGCTTGGTAATTAAATATTTTAGCTGGCACTCCACTAAGTTCAATCTCTAGTCCTGTGTTATGTATTTTCAATATAGAACTGATAATTCAAATGTTTAGGAAAATGAAAGCTGAAAAGCAAGGATATTTCACTCAGGTAAACCGGCATTCTGTTTGTGTCTATTTGATGATATTAGACATGCCATAATATTCATTTCATTTTACTTCGCATCAAGTGTCGTTTAGCCCTAGTTTTTGTTATTTTAGTTGTCTTCCATTTATGTTGTTAATCTCAAAAGTTTTTGGTCTGCAACAAATTGACTTAATTTATATGCCTTCTTTCAAAATATCGATTACCTAAAGAATATGGTGAAGCAAGAATGCAGATGTGTCAAATTGGAAAAAGTTTTTTTTGTTAATGGTACTTCCTCTGTCCCAAAATTTAGTGACATTTTCCTCTTTGGGAAGTCCCAAATCTCAAATTTATGTCACCTTTCCAAAAGTCATAGTGAAATTTTCCTTCAACTTTCCAATATTCACTCAATCCAAAATTCTTTTTGAAAACTATAACCTCAATTTTTGCATTGATCTGAGTGTAAAGGCCATCTTATAATGATTCAAATTCAAAAGCAAATTTTTCCATCAAATTCCATCCCCATTAGAAAGGCGGCAATGAGTGAATTATAGAACCCATTTATTTAAGTTTGTAGGTAAACATTTTTGCTTAGGCGTGGGAGTACTGGTTGATGATAATATAGGAATATGAGATTATATTGTACCTTTAGCTCAACAAAATAAACAATAATAAAATAGGATGTCCCACTAGTATATTTGTTTCCACAGCTATCATGGTAAGATTTTTGTTCACTATGTATACATTGCTAGATGCATGACATGTAGCTAGCAGGCTGAGGAGTTCACATTCAGTCAGCTGTTAATACCTGCAAATTTACTAATTATCTGCACATCCTAAAGGGTCATTGCCTGTATAATAGTTGTAGGAGTTAAAATTGAGAGAAATACAAAGTTTGAATTTGATAAAACATTTAAAGCCTATCTTATACTGTTTCGAGAGAATTCATGAGTTTTGTAGTTTCAGTGATCTATATGCCACTAATAATTATACTTGGGTATTCAAAATGTAAAAAACTGTAGATCCAAGATGATGCTCAATAAGTCTTCGGGGTCTCACCTTAGTTGACGAGTGTGTTGTATATGATTTGTTTCCCCTTTATATATCACTTACCTGGAAGCTGATGCCATGAAGACATAGGTTTTCTATTTTCTGCTTGCCTGGCTGTAATTTTAGCTGTAGATGTTAATGGGAAAACCTGATAACAGATGGCCCTCTGTTTATACATTCCTTATGGATCGGTCCTCCTTTTTTCCCTTTTATCAGGACGAATGGCGAAGAGGCTTGAAAGCGCTCAAGGTTGATACCATCAATAAATTGAAGAAAGCACTCCCGGGATTGGAGAAAGAGGTAATATTTGTGTACTTACTTGGTCCCATTTGTTTATATATGAGTCGTTAACATGACTTCTGCTATTATGTGAAGGTCTTGAAACCAGAAAATTTTGAGGATTTCTATTGTTATGCGTTTCGCTACAGCCTAACTGGTAAGCATCGGATTTGGCTGACATGTTTTTTACCAAATGAAGCTGCATACTTTTTAATTCCTAATTGTTTCGTTTGCTTGAGTTTGGTCGTTCCATCATTTGCCTGGTTTATTTCTTTCTATCAGAAGAAAAGCAGAAATGCATCGACATTGAAAGCATCTGTATGTTGTTAGATATAGTACTTGGATCGCATTTCCGGCCCCAGGTTGATTTGTTCGTAGAGTACCTTAAGGTGGGTAGCTACATCTCTATTCCAACTTTGTTGTGAAGCCATTTGAAGTGCTTACTTTGCACTCACTTGTAACAGAGTTTCATCTATGATTTATGTGGAAATGGCCCTGCAATGGATGTTTTAATGGTGTTTATTACCTAAGCAAAATATGTATACATTCATAACTGCTGGAATATGCATCAGGATAAAGTACGTTTGTGTGACTTCCTATCGCAATGTTCAATTCGTGACTTTTTACTCTTTTACATCAGATTCAAAGCGACTACAAGGTGATAAACATGGATCAGTGGGTTAATTTTTTCCGATTTTGCAACGAGGTACGATCAATTTAAATATTCATTAACTTACATTTTCAGTTTTCTGGTCTGCTTTAGCCTCATTTTGGCAAGTCACGAATATGAATACTCTCTTGTGCTTGAACAAGTGCCTTTGAAAAAGAAAAATATTATTCATCATGCAGGACGAGGGTGTGAAACTGCTATGAGCTAATAGATTTGTTGTTTGTGCTGATTAATTAGGATAATTGTGAAGTGGGTACCGAGTCTGCTTTGATGAGTTTCATGATTATGTACTCTCTACAGAGGACACAAGTTATGACCTAATTTCTATGATTGATTGACCAAAGCCTTGTTGCAATAAAGGGATTGAACTTTTGAGATGCTGCATAGATTGCTATTGTATAATGTTTTCATTTGGATTTTTCAATAAGTAACATCATTCTTTGTGCTAATGCAGATAAGCTTTCCAGACCTTAAGGATTATGATACTTGCCAAGCTTGGCCGTTGATTCTGGATAATTTTGTTGAGTGGATGAAAGTAAAAGCAACCTAACATCAGCATGAATCGGTTACAGTATCCTATATCACTAATCTGACAAGGTACTCATAGATCCATGTCATGCATAAGTCTTCCTCTTTTGTTAGTTAATATATAGGGGTTAGGGTCGGGAGAAATTCTGCATTTTCATCTATTACCTAGTGGAGTAATTGAAGCTTTTTTAGCCTTTGCAGGACTACAGCCAAAGAAGGTTTACTCGTTGATAGCTGGAAAATGTACGGGTTGCTGGATGTAAGTTTGCTGTAGATGCTTGCCTCCTATTGATACTAAAGCTAACATCTTTGCTATTGTTCCGATACATTTTCACAGAACATTGTTCTGCTCTTATACTTCAGGAACAAGTTATTTTCCTTTTCTCGGATAAACAATGTGAGGATGTATATTGTCAGTAAAAGCCAAAAGCTCAACTTGCTTAAATCTGAAAGTTCATACACTATCAGTTACATAAATTAAACAGCCACATCTCTTGTCATATTTTGTATTTTATGCGAATGGACTTGTTCAGTTACTCTGTTAAAATTTGCTATCCCCCATTTATTTTCTCTATGTTTACGGCTTATCCCTGTCTCTGTAGATTTAAATATTGATTTGCCAAAGGTCAAAACCTGCCTCCATAAAGCCCCAGTTACTACCTTATTTTTTTTTTTTCTTGGCGAAAGGAGGGGTACTTTCTTCCGAAAATTTATTAATCACAAAAAGAGTGTACAAAGATGGAAGGGGACATTCAAGTCTAAACCTCTACAGAAAGGTGGGAGACTTATCTGTCCTATCATCTAGCTAAACTAGAAGAGCTACAGGTCATCTCTTCTTACAACAATTTTAAAAGGAGCCTTAAAAAAGTTGTTAGGTGGAAAGTTGGGAAAAAGACCAACTTTCCAAGAAATATAACTTTACTAAGAGCAAGAGCAAAATCATAAGATAAAAAGAAAAACAAATCCTACCAGTTCTAATACAAGATTTAAAGGGACCTAAAATAAGGGTAAGGATCAAACCAGCCATAGAAAGCTCAATTAGAATCTAAATTGCGGAAGGCCTGCTTTGTCAAGGTGTAACATAACTCAGCAGCTTACTTAGACTGTGAGCAGTATCAAGGACTTGAAGTTTATTGCTTGAACACCCAGCTAAGTAAGGATGCAGAAATTAGTTCAAGTGCTAAATTTTTTAGGCGATGTATATAGGCGGGGAAAATAGATTAGATGAGGAGTGCAGGATTTTGATCATCTCATAATATATAACTTTACAAGTGACATTTGATGGTTGTAAATTAGTGAGATTATTTTATTATAACTATATAGATAGTTTACTACTATTGAATTTTTTTTATAATATTATAATATTATAAGAGAATTTAAACTTGGGCAGAAGCTAATTTGGGACGCATCAATTAGAAAAGAGAAACAATGTTTGCTGCCATCATGTCAATTGGAGTACTATCTAACTTCTTGGGCAGAATAGATATACTAACTAAGACAAATTTATTTTCATTTTAGGGTTCATCCGTCTATGTTCTTATTATTCCCTATTTGATGTATGATATTATTTCCTTTTCAAGTACTTTTTCCCAAATGAGAAGTTTTTGCAGTTAATAATATTGAGCAAACTTTTGAAAAATATATTCGAATATGACAAAATCATTTTAAAAAGTTTGAAAAAGAAGAAATTACACTGAGCATAAGACTGAAAGAGACATTGATAAGACATTAAAGTCTTGTCATGTTTTATATTTCTTGATAAGGCTCAAGCCTTTTGTGAGAATTAATAGAGCTATTTGTACGCGGCTTGATAAAAGCATCGTTTTGTGATTAGTTGGTATTTAACAAAAAAAGACAACGAGCCGACAAGGCCTTGGGCTTGTAGTAAAAGTTGAGACATGCAAACTAATTGTAATTGGTTTGTGAATGTTGAATTTACTTGAATCAATGACCTCTATACAAGTATATGTATATAAATATAATAGAAAGAATGATGATGAATGCTATCATGAATACAAATATATTATAATATATATTTATTTAATTTAAAATGTCACGTTCTAGTAATTTTTAAGGTATATTAATTTCAACACCTACTACATACGAGTAGAAAGGTGAGAATCCAATGGTTTTAAAGGAACAAAGTCACTTGACTTTTCCTTAAGAGACCTTGAGGGCCCCTCTACGTCTATTTGGCCGACCTCAAAGCAACTAGAGACTCTTCCACGTCAAGCGAATCCACCTTGGTAGGTTGAATAGACCTCCCTATATCCATTGTGCCAATCATTTCAATTCTGATTTCCAAGTCAAAATCGCTTAGTATTGGGGGAATATTGAAACATCAGTTATATTTACACCTGACGAGGGGGACCCCGAGCTGAGATATGATACCTGCTCCGAGCTGAAGCGGGCTAATCCGAGCCAAGCCCAACACATTTAGCTCATGCCCTACGTGGATGCTGATTCGACCTCACCCCGACCCAAGAAACCCCGACCTCGGCAAACAGCTGTTCTAATGGGACATAAAACTACATTGTATTAAATGCTGTCTGGTCTAAATTTAGTATAAATAGAGCTCCACCCCTTCATTTTTGAGGTAACTCGTCATTAAATGCTCTTAGCTACTTCGCCAGCTCGGACATACTAATCATTCGTACGCTCGAGGAAAAAATTCGGGTCGTCACCCCGCATTTTCCTTCCCTTTCCTTGTGCAGATTGAGTGGCCAACCTAAAAGTTCAACTTGGAGGCCGACCTGAAAATCCAGCTTGGCAAGCAGAGCTGCCCAACCTCAACTGTGAGATTTCCAACCTCGACAGTTTGGCGCTGTTTGTGGGAAACAGAGTTCTTTCTATCATTCTCCTCACCACTCATTGAGAAACCATCATGGTACAAACCAGAAGCCACAGTGCACCGGTAGAGGACTCACCCAACCTGGACGAGGATCTCGAAACCACTCAAGTGCCTCGCCAAGATCCAACCAAAACCGACGTTGGAATGAGCCAGCGTGTACACTTAGCCTCAGAAACCAACCCCTCTATAGATAGAGACCTGAACTCTAGCCTGTCACCGGAGATAAGGATGATGCTCAGGATGTTCCAGGAACTAAAGGAGTAGGTAGCCCGGTTAGCAGTGGAACCCCTAGCTCCACAAACAGCTACGCCGCGGCCCGCGAGTCCACAGTTCCGTATCCCAGCCCCGGGGCGAACCCGAGCTCAAGATGGAGAAGGCTCCCTGGAGCCGGAGGCGAGACCAGCAGAGGCTAGAGGCAAAAGGACGGCTTATGCCGACCCCGAGCAGGCTAAGACCGCGGCTGCCATAGCCAAGGTCATTAACCAGCTCGGCATAAGCCCACTCTCGCCCGAGGTACTAGCAACGCCATTGCCCACCGGATGCCCAACCTGGCAATCTACAATGGGGATGGAGACCCAGCCAACCACCTGCTCAACTTTGATCGCCATATGACTCTCCATGATATGACCGACCTAATGAAGACGAAGACATTCCCGACCACCCTGGTTGGCAACGCCTTGGACTGGTTCCAAAAACTTTATCCCGGCTCTATTACAAGTTTTTATCAGCTAGTTGAGGCTTTCTTGTCCCACTTCGCGGGAAGTCGACGCGCCACCCGCCACACTTCTACATTGTTGTTGGTGAAACAGCATAAAGGGAAAAGTTTGAGGGCTTACACAGCCCGATTCAACGAAGAGTCACTCAAAATCCCCAACTTGGAGGACTCCATGGCGTTAATAGCTTACCAAAGCGGGCTCAGGTCGGGTCCCCTCACATCCTCCTTGGCCATCGACCCCGTGGATACTGTAGCTGAGTTAATGGTTCGGGCAAAATGATACATACACCCGGAGGAAATCCATCAAGCGAAGAGCGACGATGACAAGGAGAAGGAAGCCGGTAAGAAGGGAGAAACCTCCCGAGGCCAACATCGGGGTAAGGCCCAAAATGACCGAGGCAAGCAACATCAACAGCCAAAGCAGAACCCCCGGTTCACTATGTTCACTCCCCTCAACACCTCAAGGGAGTAGATCCTAATGGAGATCCAGCACCAGAACCATCTACCTCCAGCGCCGAGGATGAAAGGCCGACCTGAAAAGCACAATAGAACCAAGTATTGCCGCTACCATATGGATTACGGCCACACCACCAAGGAGTGCAAAGATTTGAAACAAGAGATCGAGGCACTGATAGCTTGGGGCCACCTCCGGAGGTACGTAGATCAACAGCCAACCCGGAGTCAAAATCAGAGGGACAGAGAGAGAAGTCCACCCAGGCGCCAGGCTGGGGGCAGACGTTTGGCTGTAATCGAGACCATCGCGGGAGGGCTGGCGTCGGGTGGGGATACCTCGGCTGGTAGGAAGAGTTATGTTCGGGCTGAAAGGGAGTATGGGTCAGCTCGGGGTCCAATTCCGGAGGTAGAGGAGCTCACTTTCTCCTCAGAAGACTTGGAGGGTGTGATATTGCCCCATGACGACCCATTGGTGATCAGCGCTGAAATAGCCAACTTCACCGTAAATAGGCTGATGGTGGACACCGGGAGCTCGACATAAGTCCTATTCCTAAGAGTATTTGAGCAGATAGGGTTGGATAGGAGCTGGCTCAGACCTTTAAGGGGCACATTGGCTGGATTCACCGGGCATGCCCATCGAGCTAAAGGAGTTATCAACCTCCCACTGAAGTTAGAAGACGGAGACAAGTGGGTTTCGATGTAGGCCAACTTCATTGTGATGAATTATAACTCCACTTACAATGGGACATTGGGTCGGGTGGCACTCAATCATTTCAGGGTCGTTCCTTCAACTTACCACCAAGCCTTGAAATTCCCAATCCCGGCCGGTATAGCCACCATCAGAGGAGCCCAACTCTCAGCTCGAGAATATTATGAAAGCTCTCTCCGACCTAAAGATCAGGTTGGTTGGGGACCTGATTTACCCGAGGAGAAGAGAGATGCTAAGAGAGGGAGCCCAGCTGAAGACCTTCAAGAGATGGAGCTCTCCGATAAAACAAAGAAGGCAAAGATCGGGAATGAACTCCCCAATGACCTCAAGAAAAGTATAAGCCAATTTCTTTTGAAAAATGAACAAATATTTGCATGGTCTGCCTCTGACATGACAGGTATTGACCCGGGAGTGATTGAGCATCACCTGAATGCCGATCTGAACCACTATCCGGTAAAGCAGAAATGCAGGCACTTCCATTATGATAAGCAACAAATCATAGCAGAAGATATGGATAAGTTGGTAGATGCCGGCCACATAAAGGAAATCCAATACCCAACTTGGTTATCCAACGTGGTACTGGTGACCAAGTCCTCGAGCGGATGGAGATTGTGTATTGACTTCATCGACCTCAATAAAGCTTGCCCCAAGGACTGCTTTCCCCTCTTCGGATTGATCAGATGGTGGATGCCACCTCTGGATTTGAGCTACTCTCTTTCATAGATGCCTTTAAAGGCTATAACCAAATCAATATGGCTCCCGGAGACAAAAAGAAGACTGCCTTCACCACCGATAAAAGGTCTCTACTACTATGAGGTCATGCCTTTTGGCCTCAAGAATGTTGGAGCTACCTACACTCGGATGGTGAACAAAGTTTTCAAAAATCAGATTGGCCGAAATATGGAGATCTATGTAGATGACATGCTGGTCAAGAGCAGAAGGGCGGAAGACCATATAGCCAACCTGGCTGAAGCCTTCGCCGTAATGGAGCACTTTGGGATAAAGCTGAACCCGAAAAAGTGCGCATTCAACATCAAGGCAGGAAAGTTTTTGGGTTTCATGGTCACAACCCGCGGAATAGAAGTCAACCTGTAGAAGGTTCAGGCGATACTTGACCTGGCATCATCAACCTGCGTGAAGGACATCCAGGTACTCGCGGGCAAGGTCACGGCGCTAAATAGATTCATGTCCAGGTCGGCCGACAAGTGTGCTCCTATGTTCAAAATATTGAGGAATCCTAAGACCTTTGAATGGACTAGAGAATGCCAGAATGCCTTCCAAGAGCTGAAAAGGTATCTAGCTTCGCCACCCCTGCTATCCCAATCTAAGGTAGGGGAGGAGCTGGTACTATACTTGGCATGCTCAGAGACAGCAGTGGTGGCGGCACTGGTCCGCGAAAAAGGAAAGGAGTAGAGACCGGTCTATTATATCAGCAAAACCTTGGAAGGGGGCGGGGCGAGGTACTCTTCCTTAGAAAAACTCGCCTTCGTGCTCACCACGACAGTAAGAAAGCTGAAGCTATACTTTGATGCTCATCCAATTAAGGTCATGACAGATGCCCCGCTCAAGTCCATCATGCACAAGCGAGAGGCGTCGGGCAGGCTGCTGAAATGGGCAGTTGAGCTGAGTCAATTTGATATCACATACCAACCT
Organism: Ehretia macrophylla; assembly: GCA_037974665.1. Taxonomy (NCBI): domain Eukaryota; kingdom Viridiplantae; phylum Streptophyta; class Magnoliopsida; order Boraginales; family Ehretiaceae; genus Ehretia; species Ehretia macrophylla. The sequence goes on from CM075775.1 coordinate 13,286,640, forward strand.
AGAATAACCGTCAAAGTCCAAGCCATCACGGACTTTGTGGTGGAATGTACTGGCCGAGCTGAGCATGACCCAGAGAATGTGTGAAAGGTCCATGTTGATGGAGTATCGGAGAAGTCAGGAAGCAGAGACGGAGTGGTCATCCTCGACCTGACCCGGCATGAGCACCAATACTCCCTCAAGTTCTCCTTCTCAGCTTCGAACAATGAAGCTGAGTATGAAGTAGTGATCGCGGGATTGAAAATTGTGGCTCAGCTCGGGGCTCAAACAGTTGACCTGAGTACCGAACTCTCAATTGGTTACCAGTCAGATATCAGGAGAGTTCGAAGCCAAGAACAATGCTATGTTGGCTTACCTCAATAGAGTCAAGGATTTGACCTCAAGGCTCAAGAGGTTCACGATACAACAAATCTGAGGGAAGAGAATATGAAGGCTGACGCTCTGTCTAGGTTGGCCTTGGGCGAGAACCGACCTGCACTGGTCCATGTGGAAGAAGTGTTCGAACCAAGTATCCAGTTGGGGATGCAAGCCGTAACTGAGCTCAATTTAAGCCCAGATTGGACCAAACCAATCATGGACTACTTGGAGGGGGTATGACCCCGGAGGATGAAAAAGCAGCTCAAAAACTTATGAAACAAGCCTCAAGGTTTGTCATAATAGTTGGGCAACTCTACAAGAGAGCTTACACTTGGCCTCTCTTAAAGTATGTCGGGCCTGAGGAGGGAAACTATGTACTCCGAGAGATTCATAAAGGGGTATGTGGAAACCACTTAGGTGGCAAGGCTCTGGCTCGGAAGGCATTGAGGCAAGGCTATTTCTGGCCCACCTTGGAACAAGATGTCAAAGAGTACGTAAAAAAGTGTAACACCTACCAAATGTTTGCCAATATACAAAAAAAGCCTTAAATAGACTTGACAGTGGTGATAAGCCCGTGACCATTCTATCAATGGGGTCTAAATATCATTGGCCCATTGCCAACCAGTGTTGGCCAAAAGAAGCACGCCTTTGTAGCTGTAGACTACTTCACCAAAAGGCCCGAGGCTGAAGGTGTTGCTAGAATAATAGAAAATGCAGCTTGGGATTTCGTATGGAAAAACATCATCTGCCGATTTAGGGTACCAAAGGTCATTATTACCGACCACGGCAAACAATTTGACAGTGCCTACTTTCGAGGCAAATGTGCTGAGATCGGGATCGACCTTAGATTTTCATCTATTGTTCACCCTCAAAGTAATGGCCAAGTCAAAAGGACTAACCAAATCATTTTGTAGGGACTGAAAACCAAGCTGGAGAAAGCAGAGGGCCAGTGGGCATCGATTCTTCCTGAGGTGCTGTAGGCTCAACGGACTATCACCAGCTCGGCAACGAGAGAATCGCCATTCGAGCTGACCTTCGGTACTCAAGCGGTGCTGCTAGTGGAGATCGGGTCTCCGGCTAGTAGAACCCTCGACCATGATCCAGAAATAAACGGAACACTGATCCGTGAAGAGCTCGACCTCGCTGAAGAGCTTCGAGCTAAAGCTCAGATTAGAATGCTAGCCAGCAAAGCTGCCATGCAAAGAGTCTTTGCCAAGCAGGTCAAGCCTAAGCCTATTAAGGTTGGTGACCTCGTACTCAGAAAGACCATCTTTTTGCCACGCTCGAGTAACAAGCTCTCCCCGACCTGGGAGGGACCGTACGAAGTCGTGAAAGAAATCCGACTTGGAACCTTCTACCTCCGCGACAAGTAGGAAAAATCACTGAAGAATGCAAGGCACTCAAAACACCTGAAGTAGTATTTTGTCTAAGGCCAAGAGCCAAAATATTTTGTAACGGCCCCCGAGCCAAAATATTTTGTAACGGCCCCCGAGCCGAAATCTTTTGTAACGGCCCTCGAGCCAAAATATCTTGCGGTGGCCCCCAAGTCGAGACATTTTATGAACATTTTTTTAAGGCCCCGAGCCAAAACATTACCTGTAAACGACACCCGAGCCGAAAATATTTTGTTGAGGTCCTGAGCCCAAGTATTCCATATACAAATTCAATACAATGTATTTTGTAAATCAATGCAATGCCCGATTCGGGCCCAAGCACCTCAGCTACTTAGCTACTATCAACTCAGATTAACGCAGTGGCCACGCTTAATTACGAGTTAATGATTAAGTAAACCAGCTCAGACTATGTTCCAGCTCGGGTATAGTCAATAACAATTTGATTAGTTTTGCCAGTTCGGATTAAGGTTCAACTCGGTGTTAGCCGGCTTCAGGTCGGTATGTTAGTTTGGGTCTAAACTCGAACTCAACGTTTGTCAACATTAGTTTGACCAATTTTAAATCGGGCTGACGAGTCCAAGTCGGCAGCGATGATAGTTGTCCGGATTAACCAGCTCGGATTAGGATAAAAATTCATTAATCGCGTCCAGCTCGGTTCTTTATATTTAAATTAAGTTTGAATGGTCCATCATATTGGTCCAACCCCACTTACTTAAGAAAAATTTGCGAAGAGAAAGGCACACAAGTACGAACTCGAATAAAATGCAAAATATTCATTTCATCATAATTGAAATACAAATTACAAAAAGCCCGAATTGGGTGAGATTACAAGAGCCTAACCCGGGCGAGTTTATAAAAATTTATTTAGGAGCGGCGGTGGAGGTGGTGGCATCGGCTTTATCCCTGACCTGATCCATGCCCTTCTGAACAAAATCAATCACCTCCTTGGCTTGGGACGTCAGGTCAGCAGGAAGCTCAGGAATCTCCCAAAACTCCAGCAGTGGAGCCTCCAAGATTTCGATGTCATCATTCTTGGTGGCAGGGAAGAAGGTCTTTGCTCTCTCCCGAGCTGCGACTTGCCCCCGGAAGTAGTGCTCCAACTCAGCGTACCGGGCCATCGCCCAACCCTCCGTGGCCAACCAGTCCACGGCCTCCTGGTTGGACTTAAAGGCTTCCACCGCCTTCTCCCCCTACGGGCCAACCCGATCTACCAGATCCTTAAGCTTCGCCTCGGCCTTGCGCTTATCCTTCTTGAAGCGCTCGATGTCCTTGGCCGCGGCCTCACGCCGGGACTTCTCCGCCTCAAGCTCTTTTTTCAGCCGGTCGATCTCCATCTCGTCTGATTTGTACCTCTAGGCGGCATCCTCCCTTAGGGCCTCCAGCTCGGCTCGAGAGTCGACGAATCGCTGCTCGAGCTCGACGCAATAAGCCTAGGCTCGGGCGAGCAAGCCAGGTACCGAAAGGATGTGGGACTCGGCCTGTACAAAAGACGACAAAATAATCAGTCGAGCCAAAAAACTTAACCATATCAACACGGTCAAATATGCCTTACCGTGACTATAGCAGTCCTCAGGTCAAGCGAAAGCTGCTCCGCCAGGACCGATGCCAGCTTGGGATCTCGGGCAACCTTAGCTGCCTCCACAAAATCCTTGTTGGGAGGGCTCACCTCCGTGGCCTTGCCTTTCTCGGTGTATTCGGGCTGAGACCGTTTCCTATTATCGGGGCGGGATGCTGAGCGCTCAGGGATCGCCACGCTCGAGCTCGATTTTTTGGTTTGGGGAAACACCGACGTCCCTTTAGAAGATACCTCAGGTCGCTGCCTTTGCTCCTGAGGGACGGTGGAGCCTAAGCCAGACCGAGCCGAGACTTCGCCACTGGCCTCGATCTTCCTCTTCATCTGGGTATACGCAAGCTTTCTCATATCCGCTATATCTGCAAAGGAGTATAGGAAAAATGTGAGATACAACCAAATATAAACTGAAGAGAACAACGGTAGACAAGAAGGCGGGGATGTCGGGTATTGATCCTGCGAACTGACCCTCTTCTGAGCCGGACTCTGCATTCTCTTTGGGCTCGGGAAGTAGATAAGGGTGCTCCATCCTCAGGTTGGGTTCTCTCCCAAATAACTTTGATTTCCAGATTCTATCCCACTTGAGGACGCTATCAATATCAATCAGCATACCCGACTCGGGTCTCAACACCCTGACCTTGGCCAGTTCCTCAACTGAGAGCTTGAGGTCGTTATTCACAGTTTTTTTCAAGGAAAGATTCTAATCCACTCTGAACCTCGGGTTCACGGCCGGCTCGACCCAATAGTAGTCGTTGTGCCAGCCCTTGTTAGAGGAGTGCCACTTGGTGAATATGGCATTGCTGGCCCGAGCTGCGAAGTGGAACCACCCTAGCTGCTTTGGATAGGGCTTGCAGACAAAGAACTGCCTGAACCGACGTAGGCTTGGCTCTATCTTCCTCTCAAGACAAAACATGTAAAACGCCACCATCACGGCCCACCTATTAGGTGATATCTAACCCGGGCTAAGCTCGAAATAATTCAAAATGCTGTCAATGAAGTCGGGAAGTAGAACCTTGATGACATCGAATGCGAGGTTGTAGATGGTAAAATAGTTGGGTGAAGGATAGTAGGCAGGCTCGGTTTGACCTGGCACTTTCAACTTGTGGTGTTGGTCCACTGACCAGTCCCTTAGCCTAGCGTTAGCTATCTGGACGGTAGAGTGGCACTCGCGCCTACAGCAGGCAAACAACTGCTCTATCCTTTTTCCTCGAGCCGACGAACCGCTAGCTGTAGCTGAGCTTTGAGGTTGGACCGCCCTAACCGGGACCGCTTCAATCGGCTCTAACGCGGAGACTCCAGCTAAGTACTCCTGTGGTACCTCTTTCCCCTCCAATTGGTTCAATGGCTCCTCGTCCTCCCTATCTCCCAAGTCTCCCAGGTCGGCTAAAGGATCCGCCTCGGCTTCTTCTTGCACTCGCCTGACCTCGATCACTTGGCAATCGTCATCACTCTCCCCGAGCCCAGATTGCCAAGATGATTCTTGAGATACAACTTTGATGTCATCCCCGTGACCTCTATCTGAAGTTGACTTCGAGCTCGACGGATTCTCATCCCTTCCATAAGACCTCACCTCCATCGCTTGGGAATCTTTCGACTCCGACCTCCCCATCCTGTTTACAAATTAAAATATGTGCAGGAATAACTAAATGGAGTCGGGACGTACCTACCGCTCTAGTTGTCGAAGATGACCCGATCTAATTGCCTCCGACCTAATTGGCTCCGAGATGGTAGATTTTAAGCTGAATACCCCAAGAAGATATTTTCCGAGCTAAAAGTGTCCGACCACTCTAGTTGCCGACCTGAAAGCTCCAAATTTCGTAAGCAAAGTGTGAAATGAATCTCAGATGTCAATGCCCTATTTATAGGCAACTCTAGTAACTGCCTCAGGAATCCCAAACGTCGCATCTTGTCATAACTGCCAAGTGATGTGTCAACCAACTGAAGGGTATGCACTGCTGACGTGGCCATCCCCACTCTGACGGGGTCGGGTACCTCCAGCTCGGGATTAACTCCCAAATCTAGATGTCGCCTTCTCGATCTCGACTTGGGTGGAGGGGATTGACGAAGGAGACCCCGAGCTGAGGTATGATGCCCGCTCCGAGCTGAGACGGGCTAATCCGAGCCAAGCCCAACACATTCAGCTAATGCCCTACCTGAATGTTGATTCGACCTCACCTCGACCCAGGAAATCCCGACCTCGGCAAACAGTTGTTTTGATGGGACATAAAGCCCTAATGGGACATAAAGCTACACTGCATTAAATGCTGTCAGGTCTGAATTCAGTATAAATAGAGCTCCACCCCTTCATTTTTAGGTAACTCGTCATTAAATGCTCTTAACTACTTCTCTAGCTCGGACATACTAATCATTCGTACACCCGAAGGGAAAATCCGGGTCGTCACCCCGCCTTTTCCTTCCCTTTCCTTGTGCAGATTGAGTGGCTAACCTAAAAGTTCAATTCGGAAGCCGACCTGAAAGTCCACCTTGGCAAGCGGAGTTGCCCAACCTCAACTGTGAGATTTTCAACCTCGACAACACCAAAAGATTGACAAAATTAAGGAAGCCCTTTGGACTCGGGCATAAACCAATCAGCTTCGGAAGTTCTTAAATGAGAGGAGAAAATCCAATCATTTGACCCTGATATTAGATTTAGGAGGCGATAGGCAAAAGATTTATCTCGATCATTTCACAAGAAAAGAATTGAAAAAGATTAAGAGAAGGGTGTTTAATCACTACTCCTAGCAAAAATGTCCATAAAGAAATATATAGCTTGCCAAGTGTTTAGCAACCACATTCCACTGACTAAGCCAAAGAAGAAATTATTCTATGAGAGGGACAACCAAAAGGACGCCTAACACAAGTTAGTTGCCAAGTTTTCCCTAGAATGTCTACTACAAGATCGAGTTGGGGCCTAGGTTTAGGGGATGGCCTCCGCAATTAGCATCTATTTTTTTTTTTTTTGCTCAAAGGCAAATGTATTCATTAAAATGAATGACAAAATTACATCATTGACCTATTACAAATAATCACAAACCAGCTAGCCTAGAATGCTAGCACCAATATACCACCCATTACAGATATTTCTATTAAGAGCAGTGTTTTTGAACCTCCATTCTGTAAATAAATTACATCGAATATCAGAGCGGATTTTCTCCAACAGTTAGTCCTTAGTAGCAACTGTTTGATTGAAAATTCTACTGTTCTTTTCATTCCATAAGTGATAAAATTCTATAACTGTTTGTCGCAATTAGCATCTATTAGTCTTAATAAAGGGAACACAATTTAACCTATGTTAGACTTTAGCATTAAAGCCATACAAGTAGTCTGCTTAAGACCGAACCACTCTACACCTAATACTCCCACTCGTCTCTACAAGGAAATAGTCCCCAAATGGCAAAGAGGGTCCAATAAACGAATCTTGGCATTATGTCTTAATGGTAATGGGAGTAGATATGGTTCGAGCTAAATAACACTCACTTGTCAAAGGGTAAAAATCTTGAAAGAGTGAAAACTTGATAAGAAGAGGAAAATAACAAATATTCGATAAATAGACTTAAAAAAGAAATGGCAAAGAGGGAGCCTATTGCCTAGAAAGAGCACAATCCAAGGTATCAAAACTATAACAATCAATAACAAGGATAATATAGGTTATTCCCACCATGAAAAACCAATAGCTATTTTTGGAAAATGTAGGGTAATATTAGGTCAACTCCCTCTGACTTAATATATTTTGTTTTGTTTGCCCCATTCAATTTAAAAATGTGTTTTTTTTTTCCTTAAGTGAGAAAATGAATAGTTAAAGAATGAACCGACACTAGAGGCGATGTGATACCCAATGAGAGCAAATGTAAATCAAATTGACGAAAAGTTGGCTCCATCTATAGGTAAATATGAACCAGCAATATGTTCACTATCCTTGCCTGCTTTGTCTTGAGTTCAATGTATTTTGTTTTCTCACTGCGAGTATACTATGTTACAATCTTGGCTTGAGGTAGAAGACGCTGAGGACATGATTGCAGGACTTGACCTCTTTATCTAATTTCTCCTCGAGATCGAGCAATCAAAAAGTTTCATCTGCCATGGATGTATTTGATTTTTCCTTTGCATCTTTTGACTAACCATTGAGCTAATGGTGTTGGCATAGAAAAGAATGCCTCACGGGCACCTAAGCGAAGAAGAACTCATTAAAACAAATATCTACCATGTTGATCGATAGATTATTTTTCTCTTTCTCTAATAGCTGAGCGGGTCAAGGAAAATGAGGTTCGCAACATTTTCTTTTATTACATCATAGAAGGTTTTTTCACCATAGGCATAGAAGGTTTTTTCACCATAGGCATAAAAGGTTTTCTCCGCTTCTCTCTTGAAGGATAAGGATGCTGAGAACCTTATCACAAAACTTGGTTCCCTATTTGGATCCTACTGTTAGAGAGTAATCAGTTAATTAGTTGTTATCTTATCATGTATTTAAATTTACTGCAATCTTGTATTTAGATATAATGCAATCTCATGTAATCTAGGAGTCCAAGTCTATCGGACTTGTTCCAAACTTGTGTATTTATACAGCATGTACAATCAATTCAAAATAGTAGTTTTGTAATTTCTCCCCTGCTTCTAATCTTCTTCATGGTATCAGACCATAACAGGCTTTAGCAAGCAAATCGATCCACTCAATTTTTTTTTTTTTTTTCCCCGCATCATCTGCTACCACTTTTCACATATCTTTCACCATGTCTTCTAGAACAACACCTGCGGCTACATCATCTGAGTCCAGCACTGTCATTCTTGGTGGTGCTTCATCTGTCTCTTCCATTATTGCTATTAATGTTGCCGCTCAATTACCGCTCAAGCTCACTGGTAGCAACTATCCCACTTGGCGAACGCAGTTTCATACCCTTCTTTATGGGTATGACTTGATGGGGTTCATTGACGGCACCATTGCTTGTCCGGCTGCCACTATTACTACTAATGGGGTCTCGTCTCCGAACCCCGACTACAAAAACTGGATGCGCCAGGATAACTTATTGCGTCATGCAATCTTGGCTTTTGTGGACGCTAGCATTGCGCCATTGGTCACCATGGTTTCCACCGCGAAGGAGGCATGGGATAAGCTCAGCAGCTCTTACGCGAATTCCTCTAAATCGTGTATTTATGGTCTCAGAAACAAGCTTCTTCATAGTACGAAAGGCCAAAAATCTGTTGCCGAGTATCTTCGCTCCATTAAAAATATATCTGATGAACTGGCTCTTGCTGGGTCACCTGTCGCCAACGATGAGTTGGTAGTTGTGGTTCTTTCTAGTTTAGGGGAAGATTATAAAGAATTGAGCGCTGCGATTCGGGCTCGTGACACTGATATCACTTTTGAAAATTTGTTCGACAAGCTCCTTGACCATGAAAGCTTTCTTAAACGTGACGATCAACGGCGTGAATCGACGCCTATTACTGCTCAATTTACACAAAAGTCTAATAATAAGGGCAAAGGAAATGGCGGAAAAACTAAAAAAGGACAATCTTTTACCAATAGTTCCAATTCTACTTGGTCTTTAATTGGATCAATCTGCAAGTAGTGGTCATGGCTCACGACCTTCCAATGGCAATTGGCGTACAGGATCTTCAAATCAACAATATCGTATGCAGTGTCAATTGTGTGACAAATTTGGTCACGTGGCTAAATTTTGTCGCTCTCGTCCAGTTTTATATCTCGATCCTCAGGCTCATTTTGTTCATAAAGGACAATCTCCTCAGTCCTCGAATTGGGTACTTGACTCAGGAGCTTTTCACCATATTGCCTCAGATTTTCAGAATATGAACATTCAGTCTGAATATGGTGGTTCCGATGGCATTTTGATTGGCGATGGCTCCGATATCCCAATTTCACATATTGGTAATACCACATTGGCTACACCATCCACCACTTTTAAGTTAAACAATGTTCTTTGTGCTCCTGACATTCACAAAAATTTATTGTCTGTTTCCCAATTTTGCAAGCATAATCTAACGTCAATAGAATTTTTCCCTGATTTTTTTCTTGTGAAGGATCTGAGCACGGGGGCACCACTGGTCAAAGGCCAGAGTAAGGAAAACTTGTACGAATGGTCGTCAACTATACCACAAGCCTTATCTGCAACTCGAGTTTCTCGTGAGCAGTGGCATTATCGCATGGGTCATCCCAATCATCGAACTTTAAGTAGTATCATTTCTCAGAATAAACTTCCTGTGTCTAGTTCTAGCTTTGATTTCTGTAATGATTGCTCTTGTCATAAGAGTCATAGGTTACCGTTTGGTGACTCAAGTATTGTCGCAAATAAACCATTGGAAGTTATTTTTTCTGATGTTTGGGGTCCTGCTCCGGTTAAATCATTTGATGAATTTGTTTATTATGTCGTCTTTGTTGATTATTATACACGATATGTGTGGCTCTACCCTCTGAAAAAGAAGTCTGACACAACTCAAACATTTATTGACTTCAAAAAATTGGTTGAAAAGTTTTTTCACTCTTCCATTATTTCCTTATACACGGATGGTGGAGGAGAGTATGTGGGCCTTCATCCGTTTTTAAAAAATCATGGCATTCAACATCTAGTTACGCCACCATACACCCCACAACACATGGGCATTGCCGAAAGACGTCATCGTCATATTCTTGAAACGGCACGGACTTTACTTTCCAAAGCCACATTGCCTCCTACGTTTTGGTCAGTCGCGTGTCAAGCGGCTGTCTATCTTATTAATCGAATGCCTTCTCCGGGGTTGGGAAATCAGTGTTCTTTTGAGATGTTGTTTAATTGTAAACCCAATTATACTACTTTACGGGTTTTCGGCTGCCTTTGTTATCCATGGTTAAAACCATATGCCCAAAATAAACTGTCTTCCAAGTCGCGTCCATGTATTTTCATTGGGTATTCTACCATACATCACGCATATAAGTGTTATGATCCAACTTCACATAACGTCTTTATCTCACGTGATGTCATGTTTATCGAAGATGTTTTTCCAGCTCAGACCATTGCACTAGATAAGTCCACTAACTCTTCCTCTAATATTTCTTATATTTCCTCAACTACCACCGCAATTGAGTCAACCCCATCTATCTCTGCTAACAATTCTAATAGTCATGTTCAGCCTTTTCCATATGATATTCCTACTCCTCAACACCACACTTCCGCGTCTTCATCTGTTCATAGTTCCTCTGATGTGCCATCCACCTCACAAACAACATTGGCTGCCACTTCACAACAGGCTCTTGTACCTGATTCCTCCACTTTGGCTCAGCCCAGTGTGCCCTCCGCCTCAACTCCTGCACAGGTATGTTCTAATACGATGGCTCCTACATCCACTTCTACCCATTCAATGGTTACTCGCTCCAAGTTGGGCATTACAAAACCCATTCATAAAATGTGCTTAACAGCTTCTTGTGAGTTACAGAATGCTAGGGAACCAAAAACATATCTACAAGCCAGTAAATCTCCTCTTTGGCGTGCCGCTATGTGTCAAGAATTTGATGCTCTAATCAGAAATGGCACATGGGAATTGGTACCCCCTTCATCCTCCCAAAATGTAATTGGATGCAAGTGGGTATATCGCATTAAGCAAAAAGCAGATGGGAGTATTGATCGATTCAAAGCACGATTGGTCGCCAAGGGATTCCATCAGCGTCCGGGTGTCGATTTCAATTCCACATTCAGTCCAGTTGTGCGTCCAACTACAGTCCGCCTTATCTTGTCTATCGCAGTTCATTTTGGCTGGGATATTCGCCAACTGGATATTAATAATGCCTTCCTGCAAGGCACGTTAGATGATGAAGTCTATATGCAACAACCACCGGGGTTCTCTGATGCTCAGCTCCCTACTTATGTGTGCAAATTAAAAAAAAGCTATCTATGGTCTTCGTCAAGCACCGAGAGCTTGGTACACGGAACTACGAAATTTTTTACTCACACTTGGATTTCTCAATGCCAAAAGTGATTCTTCCCTGTTTGTTTATTGCAAAGGTGCCGTTCTGGTATATCTCTTGGTTTATGTCGATGACATAATCGTAACTGGAAACACATCTTCTTCTATTGCATATATGATTCAATGCCTTGCTCGTCGCTTTTCGCTGAAGGATCTTGGAAGGCTGAATTATTTTTTGGGTGTTCAGATTCAGTATGTGCACAATGGGGTTTTTCTCTCCCAATCCAAATATATTCATGATCTCCTTGCAAAGACCAACATGCTTGATGCTAAAGGAGTATCCACTCCGCTTTCTACCTCTGCGGCACTGCAATTAACGGATGGTTCACTTCCGACTGATGCAAAGCAATATAGGGGGGGTCATTGGGGCACTCCAATATCTCTCTTTTACTCGTCCAGATATAGCCTTTGCAGTCAACAAATTATCTCAATTTATGCACCAGCCAACTGTCAATCATTGGAGTGCTACTAAACGAGTCTTACGTTATCTCAAGCAAACAATCAACCATGGCATTCTGCTACGCAAGTCGTCTGCTTTTTTCCTCAATGCCTTTTCAGATGCAGATTGGGCAGGGAACATTGATGATCGAAGCTCTACGTCTGCTTATGTTGTGTTTCTTGGAAATAATCCTATCAGTTAGTCCTTGCGAAAGCAACGAACAGTAGCTCGTTCTTCGACTGAGGCGGAATATAGGGCTGTTGCTGCTACGACGGCAGAAATTAATTGGCTTCAGCATCTTCTTGAAGAATTGCATCTTGGACCTAAAACTGTACCGACCATTTATTGTGACAATGTTGGTGCTACCTACCTATGTGCTAATCCTGTTTTTCATTCCCGTATGAAGCACATAGCAATTGATTTTCATTTTGTGCAAGACCAAGTCGCCAGCAAACGCATTGCAGTTTCTCATGTACACTCTGCTGATCAAATGGCTGATTCACTCACGAAACCACTACCTCGTCAACAATTTGAACGTCAAAAACTCAAGCTAGCCATTCTTGACGGATTGTCTACCTTGCGGGGGCATGTTAGAGAGTAATCAGTTAATTAGTTGTTATCTTATCATGTATTTAAATTTACTGCAATCTTGTATTTAGATATAATGCAATCTCATGTAATCTAGGAGTCCAAGTCTATCGGACTTGTTCCAAACTTGTGTATTTATACAGCATGTACAATCAATTCAAAAAGATAGTAGTTCTGTAATTTCTCACCTGCTTCTAATCTTCTTCACCTACAACGTACAGTAGAGCTAAATAGTGCCAACTTTAGGAGCAAAGATGCAAAGAACTCCCAAGCATCATACAATTTGATAGGTGGATCTAACATATACTTTTCGTTACTAGACCATTACTTCATGGGTGTCGAACTTGAATGTCAAAGCACTCCTTGGGGAAAATCGTAGACAACTTACCTTTTTATTTTTATTTTTATTTTTTCTCTCAAGGTGGCACAAGCCAAATTACAAAGAAATAAATCTTAGAGATTTCACACCCTTTTATTACTCTCTTCATACGGTAGAAGGCCTTCCAGAGGTTGAAGAAAAACGTGTGTTCCCGCAGGATTACTTAATGCAAAGTTTGTCAATCGATCAGCACACTTATTGGTCTCTTGATTAACATGCTGCAATGTGAACTCCTCAATGTTAGCCATCATGCTTCTGCAACGTTCCACAATGGGTCGAATAACACTATTTTGTAAACAGCTATTACGTACGCAATTCACCACCAGCATAGAATCAGACTCGATGCCAAGGGATTGGACTCCAAGTCTTTCCGCCTGTTTCAGACCTTCATACAAAGCAACAAGCTCGGCAATATTGTTACGTGCAATGCCAAAATTGACGACATAGACTATAATTCAATTACCTTCCTCATTTCTTATTGTCCCACCAGCTCTGGCCAATCCCGGATTGTCCTTGGAACAACAATCGATATTAAGCTTTCACCCCCTACTAGATTTATTCCACTTTCACTATGCTCCACTCTAGATCGGGTTGCCAACACTTCCTAGTCTGTTCAAACCAAGAACCCCAGTACCAGAAGCAAAATCTACATCATTAAGAGATGGACTTTTACAGACCTAACGTAAGAGGAGATTTGACAATACTATTCAACTAAGGGTAGGATTTGGCACTAAGTTCAATATTTGGTTACTTTGATTAAAGTAATAATTGAAATTTTACCATCACATTTTCTTTGCATTAGTATCTATTCTAGTCATTAGTTAGGTAAGGATGATATTGTTTCTAACAAAAATGTTTGGCATCTAGTTCTTAGACTTATTATAGAATATGTTCAATGTTACCGGTAACGAGTGGCATGCATCTTTTCATCTTTGCAGGGCGAATATAATGGAAAATTGATTTATATGTTCTCTTAGTATAACTCAGTGTTTGTTGCATGAAATCATTCATATTGACCACCAGTATTTATTTTTCTCAAAGATATAACACCCTGTTTATTTTTCTCTAACAAGAATAAAAGAGGCTACTAAAATATGGTAGGGGTTGCGTCCAACACTGAACATGGGTTTGCTCTGTTTTCACATAGATGTTATTGTCAAATGGTGATTAATTTATCAAGGGAGGATGGCTCCAAATAGCCCTATGAATTGGTCGATTGAAGATTGTTGAAGAACCAATTCCCAAATTATGATTAATTTAATCAAGGGAGGCCCAGCTCCAAATATTCCTTTAAATTGGTTTATAGAAGATTGTCTAAGGGTTCTTTAGAATCATAAGGAACACTCTTTTCCCATGTTTACAGGGAAAGAACTGACCGCACAAATGGATTGTCAACTTTGGTTTGTGCCAATTTTTGGACGGCTACACCATTAGCCCTAATTTTCCATACATCTCACAATTGGTTCCCATTGTTTACACTTTGTACCAAATTTGTCCCCACTATTTCAAAAATCCCACTTTAGATCTAATATTTACAAAATGTCCTCCAATTAGTCCTTATTGTTAAGTAACTGTTAAAGTTTAACGAAAAATGCCACTATTTCTGTGAAATGACCATGATACCCTTAATTTAATAAGCAAAACTACTTAATTACCCTTATAATTTAATTAAACTTTTTTTTTTTTTCATTTTTTCCTTTCTTTTCTTCTTCCTCCACCTTCGACACAAACTACCACTACCACCACTATACGCCCCATATCCCAAGTCAACCCCGTATCACCTCACCCTCACCCTTATCTTAGTTCTTTACCCCTAAACCCATCACCCTTACCCCCTACCACCGCTAACTCGACACCACACACACATTACCAGTCCACCGCCACCAAACCCACACCACACACACTTGCCACTACCACTAAATCACACTAGCACCATTACCACACAAAAAAAGACCACCCCCACACAAGTACAATCACCATATACACACACTTGACAATATATACAACCCTCATGGCACACACACACCCAGCCACGTATATACCCTACCACACATATAGAGCATACACATACCCACACGCACTGTATGGCATACAAATAGACATATATACCCACACCACGGCACACAAATGCACACATTCCATAGCACACAAACACATATACACATCACGCACAAAACAAACACACACATGGAAAACACATTAATGATGGATTTGGGAGGGTAAAGGGTAGGGGTGATGGGTTTGGTGATATTGGTAGGGTAGGAGTAGGGGTGGGGATAGGGGGTATGGGTGACAGGTTAGGGTGTAAAAGACAGGGATAGGGGTGGGAGTGCTATTTAGGGTTGGAAATGATGGGTTTAGGTAAAGGATGAGAGTGGGGTGGGAGTGGAGGGGGCGATGGGGGCTGGCATATTATGGGGATAGGAAATGGGGGAAAGAATTAAAAAACAAAAAATATGTTAGCAAAAAACAAATTTTTTTTTGTTAAAATGACCATTACACTACTCAATATCTGGTCTTGTTCGTTGCATATGACCATTTTCTATTAAATTTTAACTAAAGTTTAATGACAATGACTAATTGGAAGGCATTTTATAAATATTGGGGACTAAAGTAAGACTTTTGAAATAATACGGACTAATTTGGAACAAAGTGTAAACTATGGGGACCAATTGTGAAATTTTCCCTTGTTGAAATATAACAAATTTTCACTAATGCTCTAATAGATGGATGTTAACGAAATCAATACACTTAATTTCCATTAATACTTTAGACCAGACCAATGTTTTTAAGCACTAAGACAAGAGAGATCACCCAAATTAGCATACATGATTTTCTAATAGATTAACATAGACGTCGTGTTTGCCCAATAATGTTTTGTGTCTTCAGTTGATAACTATCACAACCTCTCAAATATGACAAACAAACAAAACATAGGCCCTATGTTGTTAACATGGTACTATTACTATATGTCACGCCCTAACCCCCACTAACCAGGAAGGATCTAGCATGTGACATGCCGCGTGCCCAAAAGGTACAAACCTTCAAACCCACAAGGCACACAACCACACTATAACCAATCCAGAGCTACTAAAATCATAAAATCTACAAGTCTCCAAATCATCATCACATTTCATCAAGAAAATAATCTCTAAATTAAATCAAAAGATGAGGTCAAGTTCCTCATTTATTACATTCAACCTGAACACTGTAAATAACTACTCAATTCTCAACACTAGTAGAAATCAAACAGATGAGGTCTCTCTAACTTCAATCACTTTATCCGAATGACACGATCTCACCCAAAGCTAAAATGCTTATTCTATTTTAACTGCAAAGAAAGCAGGTGGAAGCAAATGTTGTGAGCGAACAAAAGCTCAGTAAGGAAATATATCGAGCAAAGAAAGTGATAACAGATGACTAAAGCAAGAGAAATAATGTTCAAGATCCAAGATATAGCACTATCAATAACATTTCAATAATTTAAATTATTGACCGGATGAAACACATTTGACAAAAGACGCATCTAGAATATCGTATGAGAGAGCTGACTAAAAACTCATATGCAAGAGTACACGATAACCAATTAAAATATCTCAGCACAACATAAGACATAAAGTTGTGGTTGCATTTAACCCATGCAGGAACGGTTCATTAATAAATATGAGACCCCCAATCAAACAATGGCGGTAACAGTATCCGCAAGTGCAACACAGTAACAATATTTGTATTGCGGTACTGTAACAGTATCAGTACCATTAGTAATTCACAGCCATAAAGAGAAATTTAGATGTACATATCTATGATTGCAAGTAAAAAAATATAATAAGATCGGAAGGAAAGAAAATAAAAAAGGGTGCTCGAAAGTGGCCATTGGTGGTCATAAAACATTTCAAAAGTCCAATTGTTTGATATAAAAATAACTCGTAAAGTGAGAAAATTTTCAATGAAACCAAAGCATAGTTGAATCCTTTCAAAAATGTGGATGATTTATGCATAAGAAAAAGTAAGAGCTCAACCATGTGAAAACGGTGGAAAACCAAATTTGCTGCCACCTTTCTTTTTTTTTTTTTTTGGATTGCAACTCATTTCACGCATTAACTGTTTTAATAAATTAGATGTATGAGCCAGCAACAACGAATGAGAATTAAGGTTCAAGACAATTTTTCAATCTCACGAAAAGGTGACTGAAAAATGATGAAACAATATGACAAGGAACAAAGAGTATATCCTGGAGAAGTATCGATAAACTGATGGAACTGGAGGAGAATAGCCTCATGTCAAGAATGAAATTTTGAGATTATTTCCATCGATATTCATAACAAAAGAGGAACACTATAACAAAGATAGGTTCATGTACCACTAACAATGATAACAATTTCGTATTTTTGCAAGGGATCGAGTTACAAAGGGAGAATTCCACTTACATCGCGAATTCAGTCTCTTTGGTAATATGAGCAAAGGCTTCATGATCAAGCAATTGGCAAAAGTCAGATTGTCCCTTCGTTTTTTTGTTTTTTTTTCTCTTTTTTTTTTTTTTTTTTTCTTTTCCTCTCATTTTGAGACGTCTGGATGAAGAATTTTAACGTTGATGATTTTATCCTCTAACTGAATGACTAGTTTTAAGTCTCCTTAAGTCACTAAAATTCCAATATTTCACTTTGATCTCAAACTTTCATTTTTTTTTTTCAAACCTTTCCCACTAAGCAAAGGTCACAACTACAAAATTTAACCACCTTAATTAGAGGTAACAATTAATCTACTAAAAAGTAGACCACATATTTGGGGTGTTACACTATCTATAAATATGCCCTTGTTAATTGATTTTTTTTTTTTTTTTATACACATCAGAAGCTACAAGCATATATAATCAAGAAATTCATTCATTCAAAGATGTCAGTAAATAAAGATTAAGTTTACGAAAAGAATCACAACAAAAAAAAAATTGAATATAGATTACTTTGGTAATATTAGAGTTTATTGACCAACCACTGGAGGTGACGAGGTTTTTGGTATTCTAAGAAGATAGTCAATTGTTTTAAAGCATTGTTAATACCATCAAAGGTATATTAAAGAAAATTCAATCGTAATTGAGGACCAAAAAGAGATGAATGTTCCACAAACAAATTGAGAAATTTTTACTCTAATTTACTGTCTATCGATGGAGTTAGAAAAAGAAAGGAACTCTCACTAGGCAATGTCTTGCTTGTATAGTATGGCTGCTTACATAGTGAAGTCATCTTAGCATATAAGATATCATCTAGTTATAGAATAATTGAGGAGCTTTTGAGATGTGATCTATAGGTATGATTGGGTTGGTCCATTGATAAGATTTAGTAATTATTACATATCCTATTGTTCACCATATAGGTTGAATTCTTTATTATGGATGTTGAAGAGAAAAGATATGTCGACTTTATTGGAACAATTTTATGGACTATACCAATCACGAGATTGATATTTTAAATATTGAATAGAAAATAAAATTATGTATTAGTAAGTTAATTAAGAGGTTTCGAAGTGATGCAAATTGTCGATAGCTGAATGTATTTCAGTAAATGATATGCCTTTAGGAAAATGATAGAGAACTCTTGTAAGGAGCAAGAGATGACAATAATTTGAGGACTAATGCATGTACGTACGTATATTTCCTAGCTAAGCTGATTAGATTGTCTCTGAATATTATTGAAAGTGGTGCAACTTAATTATTTTGAGGATAGTTATCATCTCTACAAGTTTATAGAGTTTTTGAAATGAGTGTCAATAGATGATTTTCGTATTTGCATATATAGATATTTCAAACTTCTCTTTTGATGTTTAAAGTAATCAATGTGATGAGGTCATTGGTATATTATTTTTAAGATGATCTTTAAGTGGCCTAAACTATTTATTGATGTCAATATAGGATGATAAGATAGTGTTACGGTAAAGAAAGGAATTAAAGTCCGTGCTTTATTTCAATGTAACAAAGGTATCGAAAGTTAAACCATGAATTTGTTGCAGTTTTAGATTTGCTTGCCTATGGAATTCATATTACTTCATTGGATATTATAATCGAGAGTAATTTGATTATTTGGTGAAGGAGCTTCTGACTTCCGATAAGTGTATAAAATTAAAATGGTTATTTTGAGTCCTGAATTATTTTAGTTACTTCTAATCTTATTTTCCAAATAGGCTAAATTATACGTGATGGCTCAAAAATGAATATATGTTGATTTAAAAGAATAAACTTCATAGGCTATATTAGTTCGAAGATATGAAGATCTTAGGAGCTTTATATTGCCTCCGTAAGACAAGATGAAAGGTTTGATATGTCAATGTGTTATGGAACAAATGATTAAATTTATGGGTATGTACATTTAGGAAACAATACATCTATTGGAGATGATACACTATTTATGAAGAAAACTAGATAAATTGAGGACTTTAATAAGTACGTCATTTATGTGCCAAGGTTTATAGGTTTTCTCAACGTACTGGAAAGCATTATATATGGTCATGAAACGTTTACAATCTTACAAAGCCGTAGAATGAGTAATGATCTCGGACCACATAAATTCATAGACTATGTGAGAAAATATATCAATTCTAATATCATTATGAGCTTTGACATATGATTTCTTAGGTATCTTGTCTGTGACATAGATTCCTTGGTGCCCCTTAATTGAGTGTTAGTTATCGCATAGGTGATAACATGTAGAAGTATGGGATGCTAACGTAAACGATACTCAATGTTGTATTATTAAAACATGGTATGTCGATTTGTTGATTTCGAACTTTGTGCTTGGATTATAGAGATGAGTAAGTTTTGAGGACGAAACTTTTTATAAGAGGGGAATGATGTAACACCCCAAATATGTGGTCTACTTTTTAGTAGATTAATTGTTACCTCTAATTAAGGTGGTTAATTTTTGTAGTTGTGACCTTTGCTTAGCGGGAGAGGTTTGAAAAAAAAAAAAGAAAGTTTGAGATCGAAGTGAAATATTGGAATTTTAGTGACTTAAGGAGACGTAAAACTAGTCATTTGCGAATTGCTTGATCATGAAGCCTTTGCTCATATTACCAAAGAGACTGAATTCGCGATATAAGTGAAATTCTCCATTTGTAATTCGATCCCTTGCGAAAATACGAAATTGTTATAATTGTTAGTAGTACATGAACCTGTCTTTGTTATAGTATTCCTCTTTTGTTATGAATATCGATGGAAATAATCTCAAAATTTCAAAAAAAAATTTTCAAACCTCTCCTACTAAGCAAAGGTCACAACTACAAAAATTAACCACCTTAATTAGAGGTAACAATTAATCTACTAAAACGTAGACCACATATTTGGGGTGTTACACTATCTATAAATATGCTCTTGTTAATTGATTATACACCAGTATTGGTTAACAAAGGAATTAACAAATAATTATGATGCTCTTGTTAATTGATTATACACCAGTATTGGTTAACAAAGGAATTAACAAATAATTATGATGGAACAAAAAACTCTCGCTGGTTTTGGCTATCATTTTCATTGTTGGCGGAGAAATTTCAATGTTGTATGCCTTTCTTGATGATTTGTTACCCAATTCAATATCCACAAAGCAAGCCTCTGGGCTTTCTTATCGTATCAAATTTGGATACTGGCCTTCATGGCTTGCAGAAAAACTACCTCCATTGAATATAACTACGTCCTATTTCACTTACCTTTTTTATGCCTTTGTTGTTCCTGATGCTACATCGTATCAACTCTCTATCACCCAACCTGATGAACAATGGATGGCAAACTTTACAACCACTCTTCACACAAATACTCCTCCTGTGAAGGCCTTTCTGTCTATTGGGGGTGCAAATGCAAGTCCTTATTCCTTATCCAATATGGTAAGTAACCGTGAAAATTGCGATGCGTTCATCCAATATGGCTTTGATTGTCTTGATCTTGATTGGGAATTTCCAAATACTCTGCAAGACATGTCCAATCTTGCATTGCTTTTTAAGGAGTGGTCTTCTGCTGATTATAAGGAATCACTTGTCTCTAGTAAGCCTAGACCTCTTATTTCTACAACTGTTTACTTTGCTCCCAGTTTCTTCTTATATGATCAGCCACGGACATATCCTGGTGAAACTATTAGAAAGTATGTCCATTTTGTGAATCCAATGTGCTTTGATTATCATGGCGCTTGGGAACCATCTGAGACTGGTACACTTGCATTACTTTACGACAAGTCTAGCAACATCAGCACCAGCTATGGTATTTCATGATGGAAAAGAGATGGTGTTCCATCAAGAAAGCTAGTAATGGGCATACTAGTGTATGGTAGGACATGGAAATTGAATGACGCTAATGAGCATGGAATTGGTGCACCTGCAGTGGGGACTGGTCCTGGTGGAAGCATGATACTCTACAAAGAAATAGTGGACTTCAATTTGGCAAACAATGCCACTGTGGTGCATGATAATGTTACTGTATCAACATACTCCTACATTGGAACTAATTGGATTAGATATGGCGATGATCTCTCAATCAGAAACAAGATCAAGTATGCCAAGGATCAGGGTCTTGACGGGTATTTCTTTTGGGCGCTTGGTGATGACAAAAACTGGACTCCAGCTAAACAGGTGAATTTTTCCTGTAACGTGTGTGATATATATGTTAAAATAACTGAAATTTCATCTTAAAACCATTTGGTATTAAGTGGAGTATCCTAAGATCTTATAAGATAGTCTTAGAGGTTCTGGTTTTTTGATGTGGGACAAGTGTATATTCTAACACTTCCCCTCACGTGTGACCTGATTTGAGAGGAGTCACACGTGGAAGATTAAACACATATGAACTTAATTTTGAGATGGGCTACACATGAAAGATTGAACACACATGGTAGATTAATACATGTAGAAGATTGAATATACATGAGACACACGTGAATAATTGAAGATGCATGGAACATGACACATGTGAAAGATTGAACACACGTGGACCTGATTTGTGATGAATCACAAGCGAATGAATAAAACTAGACTAAGGACCCAACTCTAATACCATGTTAAGATAACTGAGGTTCTATCTTAACACCAATTGGTATTAAGTAGAGTAATAAGGATCTTATAAGGTGGCCTTAGAGTTTTTAATTTTTCGATATACGATAAGTGTATATTCTAACAATATATCTGCTTTAAACATGCATTGATCGATAGATTTATTGTAAGAACCTAAATACAACTAACTTGCCAATACATTGAGTCTAAGTACAACTAACTTGCCAATATATTGAATCTAATCAGTTCGTTTTAAAATGTTTAAATCGATATTGACAACAATAGAGAATATGAGTCACTATAAACTGAGAACATCTTGTCAACATCTGAACTTATGGTATTAAAATTGAGCATACGATGATAGAAAGTGCTTACTTGTAGTTTTGTTTAATTGAACTAATTCAGTGACGTTGGTTCATGTGTGGCAGCTTCATTAGCGTGGAAAAGCGAAAACTGATGAATGCAGCCATACCAGAGGAACTCTTAGATTCTTCGCTTATTATGCTTATAGGTAAGGATGACAAGAAAATTGCTTTGTATCTTGTTCTATGCTACTCTTGATCTTGATTGGCTAGTGAAATTTTGATTTGATGGTCTTAACATACCACTCCCTTTTCCTTGTCAATCTAAATGTGCTTTTTTTTTTTTATATATTTAAAATTCATCCAATACTCATATTCTTAAATACAAACTAAAAAATATTAAATGTCGTAATTGGAAGAACGATCATTCAATCAAAAGAATGAGAACATAATCTAACACTTATTTCTTCAATCTTAATGTACCATTCTCCATTGTAGCAAATTATACATTAAGTTTTTAATGTTACAATCACTCCATGTAACACTAATGATCGACTAACGACAAGAATCATACTAGAAAACAAATCTAGTATCACATAATTTCCTGTCAAAATACAGTTCGACGAAAAAAAAAAAACACAAAAAGACGATAAAAAGCTTCACATCCATCCTAATGATTGTTGATTAGCCCCTCTGGGAGACTCAAATTTAGGGGAAAAAATGGAAAGAAATAGGTGACATTTGCTAACTCAAGATACACTAGGATACGTTTCACTTGGTAAATGGAGCAGCAACAGTTGATCATGATCCTTCTCAATTCTCAAAAATCCACAATCTTGAAGCTGCAGACATAAAAAGAAAAAAAAGCAAATAAATAAAATTGGGCAATTATCCGAAGCAAAAATAAGGATTAGGGAGGAGACATAACCTAAATCAAGTACCTAATATGTAAAGGTTAATCACAAAAGAACTTTGGGGTTGGGGTTGGGGTTGGGGTTGGGGTTGGGGGGAGGGAAGATTGTTCGAAAATATAATGATACTTTTCGAGATTCCTTTACGCAATCTTATGCACCACATACTATACAACTATTATCATTATTTTTTTTCAAAATTAGGGTTCCATTTATTTTTTAATCACAAATGTCAATCGATTTTTTTTTTTTTTTTTCAATGCTTTTTTTGGATTTGTTTATGGTTTCGATTTATTTATTTTGTTTATCCTGGACTACTTATGATTGGCTTGGATTTAGGTATTCTACCTATCGAATGAGACCTTCTCGAATACTATTCAAATAGAGCCAATCAAGACGAGAATGGGTCCAATACGTTTGTATATTATTTGTGTCACTAACATTATTATATTAGGTATCCTCTTTTATATAGTTTTATTTTCAATATGAGTAAGCATATATTGACAAAAAAAAAAAAGACAGAGAATAGATATCAGTCCTCCTAAGTATTAAAAAGACACTCCCACCCTCCCACCCCAGCCCACCCCACCCTTCCCTTGTAGCCCCCGTCTAGGGCTTCTCTCCCCACTTTTGTTTGGAAAAAGAAGTGAGTCTCATGAAAAATAAACAACTGACTTAAAAATATCATCATATGATAATTTGTATTAAAAGTGCGTATAATTTGTGTGTTAGCAAAGCATACCATACGATAATCATTTTAATGGAAACAACGCTAAGTCATGATCACCTGTGCGTGACATTTTCCACTCGTAATCACCATCAACCGCCCAAAAGAAGTAGCCACGTACACCAAGCACCTGAGCGTACCCAATCCTCACTGCTATTGATCTCTCGTCATCATATCCAATCCATGAAGTCCCAACTACTGAGTACGGAGACAATGTTTCCACATCATATGTCACAGTGGCACCATTCTGCCTATTGAATTCTTCCACCTCAGCATAACTCATTATCCCGGTCCCATTTTCTCCGGGCCCCACATTAATGGCGGGTGCACCGACACCGTGTACCATTGGATCCTTGAGTTGCCACGTCTTCCCATAAAGCGGCAAGCCCATGATCAACTTGCTAATAGATAAGCCTGATTTGATCCATGACAAAAGCCCATAACTTGTGCTCAGATTAGTTTTCGAGTCGAACAATGCAGCATGAGATCCAGTCTCGGAAGTATTCCATTTTCCATGATAATCGTAACACATTGCATTGATCCAATCCAAATTCTTGTTGATTGAGGCCACTGGGTATTTTCTATAGACATCAGACATAAACTCGACAGAGTAGTAAACAGCTTCAGTAAGCAAGAGTTGAGGCCTGCATGTTGCAGCAGCTTCCTTTTGGACCTCGGCCCGCCATTCCTCGAGCAAAAAGCCCAAGTCCTCCATCTCCTTTGGGCTTTGAGGATGTTCCCAATCAAAATCGATTCCATCGAAACCAAATTTTCTAGCCACCTCTATGCTAGAGAGGATAAAATTTTTACGAGAGGAAGGAGACGAAGCCATACGTGCAAAGAGAATCGAACCTTCAGCTGCTCCTCCAATTGAGAAGAGTGTTTTAACAGGTGGATTCTTCGCATAACGAAGAGTAGATGTAAAGTTCGCAAGCATAAGAGCCGTGGAATTGTCTATGTCAAACTGAAACGTGACATTGTTTGGTGCTAGAAATGCATAGTAAACGTGAGTGAATAATGTTGTGTCTATGGCTGATGGTGGAAAATTCGAAACAGACCACGAAGGCCAATAAGCCCCTTTCACTGCCTGAGATGGGTTTGAGGCCATGGTACAATTAATGGTGAGGCTCAAAAGCGCACAAGTGCTAAATAGGAAACATTTCAAGCCTGCCATTGTTTAATAGTCTATGAATTGAATTGCTTCCGTGAAGATTTATAAAGGATATGGAGCCTTTCGTACCTCGTAATCTTTTGTAATTTATATATAGTTTTGGATTGTTTTGTTTATCGGAAGCTATGATAGTAGATTCTGAAGTTTGAAAATGAGGCTAGTATTGCTTCTTTCGTTTCCTTTTTTTTTTTTTTTATAACAAGAAACTCATGTTACAGTGAATTACATTAAATTTATCATATAATTACAAATTTTGTAGTACAGCAGCACGATTCAATACATACATCAAATTAGTAAGAAGCAATAAAAAAATACTAATTTTGAATTCAGCATCTTTCATTATAATGAGTCGATATCTTACCATTCTATCTAATTTTTAAAGACGACTGACTAGTGTTCTACCTAACTCTTAGAGAGGACTGACTGGTGTTCGTTTTAATTGGTAGCAAAAGGTCACTTTCTATGTAGTTCGTAGGAAGCCGTCCCTTCTGACTCATTCCGGCCGAATAGTATTCTAAAATTCGTATAAAGAAAACAGATTTGTTGTTTTACTTAAACAACTGTAACTATTTGGACATTGCTATTGTCTCCCTACGCAAATTTCAATGACTAATGTTCCAGAAGCTGAAAAGATAAAATAACTCACCATGGACCACAACCATTACAATCGGCCCGATAAATTAGGCATTTCTTTTTTGTTTTGCTCTTTTTTCTCCCGGGTAGAGTTGTAGTAGTCAATGTCAATTGGCGTTCTGATCCTTGTCTACTTCTGTTTTTTTATGTTCCTAAATTTTACATTAATTATTGAAAGCATAATTTGATGGTTCTTGATCAAACCTATTTTGATTATGTTTACATATTTGGAAAATTCTAGACTAGAATTTAATGAAAAATCTTAGAAATTGGAGTGTCGTTTCTCTTTTTCTCTTGTATTTTAAGTGCGTCTCATGAAATTTAAAAAAGAACAGACTATTATAAAATTATTGCCAAATGGCAATATAAAATAAGAAGAAAAATATATTGAGAGAAAGAAAGAAAATAGAATTATATTGAACTTGAAATTGAATTACATTTCCTTCAGAACTTCCATTTATTTATAGGGAGAAAATCACTATTCAAATTGCGACTAATACTATGATTTGGTGGCTTTCACATTGCTGACATCATTCCCGACACATGCGCTGATATCATCCCGATGTAGGCGCGACATAAGCGCTGACATCATCCTGATGCAGGCGCTGACGTCATCCTGCCATAGTTTCACACTTGTTCACATTGTAGTTTCATACTGGTGAATATTCATTATTTCATAACACTCCCCTTGGAGATTCACCATAAGAATATGCCTCATTAAAACCTCTATCAAGAAAAATCCAATGGGATAAAAACTTGACGAATGAAAAAGAGTACATTATTCTTTATGATTAGTTACACTACTGCCTCATTAAAAATCTTAACAGGAAAACCTGATGGGATAAAACCTGTACAAAGGGAAAAAGAATACAATGTGTATTAGTCTTCTTTTTTGGGTATATCAAGGATGATGGCGAAGTCGACGTGTGCCAATCTTGATAGCTAGTTCATTGCTGGCAATGCTTCTATGGATGTTCTTGTAACATTTTTCACTTTACTGCACTTGATGAAAACTTATGTCATGTCCCTATTGAATTTATACACAAATAGAATTTCTGTGGCATACTTGTATTTGGTCTGTCTCGTTAAAACCTTACCAGGAAAAAACCAGTGGAAAAAAACCTTGGTGAAGGAAAAAGAGTATAATACACAAATACATTCTCCCCCTCATCGTGGCATGATCATTGTATCGGTGTAGGTGACGTATTCCACACTTCTGAACATGTGATTTGAAAAACGTTGTTAAAAAAGCTTTAGCAAAGAAGTTTGTTAAATTTTCACTTGAACATCCTTGTTGGATATCAACGACAACATTTGTTGAAAGCTTATTTATGTCGAAAATTTTGATAAAATATTCTTCGTCCTGTCACCTTATAAGCATGCCATATTATCTTCATATAATGTAGTTGGACTGTCTTTATTGGAGGATAACCCATAGGATTACTGATCATGTTGAATGACAGATCTCAACCATATACATTCCTGGCATCATGCTCTGTCTGCAACCTTGTCTTTCAAGAATCAAATAGATAGTCAATATCTGCATAATCAACTAATGTTGGAACGTTCCCATATCTGATATTTCATAGAGATTTTCTCCTTGTGTTTAATCTCATTCTAGTGTTTGCACGTTGGAGTTACACTCTATACCTGGCTATCAAATAAATAAAAGCAATATCTAGCATTGTTAGTGCACCAAGTCAAATATAGTATAGGGTGCTCAAAATCAATAATTCTTTCTTTATCCTTCCAAGGACAAAAATGGTCCTTTATAATATCAAAAGATCAAGTCATGTTGTCATTTTAGCATATGGGCATTATGGCTTCAATACTTTCTTTGTAAAGAAAAGAATTCTATAGGTGGATACTCTGACTCTTCAGATCCGAAAATGTTTCCTTACTATGAGCCTTCAGATTATTAATTCAGACTCTTCGGGAGTCTTCACATTATTCATCAACATAATCTTTATTAATACGAACTTATGTCAAAAACAATTGAAACAAAAATCTAGAAAATATAGTAATAATATAATACATAAGCCAACATGACATATAAAAAGGTATTTCACATTCTTCCGGAATGTTCATGGAGGATATACCATATTCTTTCCAAATATTTATAGAGAGTATAACACATTCTCCTAGAATGTTTTCATCCATACAAAAAATTTTGTAATTCAAAATATGTCCTCGGATTTTCAGTTATTTTAGGCATAGTCCTTCAGGAACTTCAATATAAACATCATTATCTTATGATTAAATGCTTTAGCCATATAGGGAATCTTTCAAAGACTTCTATATAAATACTACTATATGCTTCAGGCATATAAAGTTCTTCAAGCACTTCAATATAATGCTTCAAGCATATTCAATATAATATCATGTGATCTATATAGTTGAAATATGATCATATCTGTAAGACGCATATGAAGTCCTGTTGCAAACATTACTAGGCTAATATTAGTATAATGTTCCCGGAGAATATAGATCAAGGTATAATCACACAGTGTACTAACCCATTCCTTGTTTTTTAAACAATTTAAGGGAAAGACAACTATTATGATTAATTGCTTGAAATTTCTCATAGTGATGTGAAATTGATTTCATACAGTGCTTTCCCTCAATCCCATCAGCAACTATACATATTTCATGGATATGTCAACAGCAATACATATTTCAATGTGCATTTCAACAACTAGACATATGTCATTTCAATAAGCATTTTATCAAACATACATATGTCATTTCAATGAGTATTTTAGCAATCATACTTATGTCATATGCACTCATTTTATGCCTGGATTGCGTCTCATTGATTATATTGGCCAATCATGTATTTGTCGACATTCTTTAGTAGACTTATAATGTAAGATCCTCGATTTCTTTCATAACATGTGTAGCTACTGCAGTTTTCAAAAGTTGATCACGATCAATTTCTATTGTCGCTTCCATTCCTTTCTAGGAGTAATTTAACTAAGTGAGATCTCTTTAGCCTCAATACTTTCAATATTCACATCAATTTCAGGTACCTGATACTTTTGTGGAGTAATATTTTTCAGTTATATTTTCAACTCCTTGTTTTAACATCTGCAAGATATCAAATAATCCAAAAATGCCAACTCACGTATTTTGCTCCTTTATCTGTGGAACTAATATGTCTACCACCCTTTCGGTGTTTAGTAGATGCTATTGCTTTATATGTTTCTCAATTGAAATATCAATTCTGATATGTAGGAGCAATTAAAGCTGGTATATGTGACTTTAGTCACAATCTTTGCATCCGAGAATGCATTTGATATTTATACGATGATTAATATGATAAACTTGCCATAGAAATAATTATTGTTCCAGCTTTTGTTTTTCTCCTCTTGATACTGAGAATATCATTTCATTAATTAGCAAAATATGCTATTGAAACTGATCCCTTCAATGACCCAACATATATATAATATTTGATGGGGTTTCATAAATTCTCAGTTTCTTTTATAAACTCATTTTTATGCACTTGTGGGGGAATAATAGAAACATACATTGCGCAAAACATCCTTAGATGAGATTCGAATAATGGGGAGTATATAATTCAAACGGTTGGCTTTGTTTGAATAAGCATTGCAGCATGTAGTATAATATGTCCCTTAAGTAGGACTATGCAACTTAGTTCTCAATAATATAGGTCTAGCAATTAGCTGCAAGTATTTAATAAAGGTTTCAGCTAGACCATATGTGTATAAGTGGGATTTAATTTTTTCTTCATTATCAAGATGAGTTATCTTGATTGTATTATCCAAAAATTGTGCCCATAGTGATATGCGGTTACTATTTACGCGTCACTATTTGTACAGTATCCAGCATGCAGTTGCAGTTCAAGTAATTCTCGGTGACTCCACTAGTGAAATAGTACTATTCATTGTATTATTTATACATTACTATTCATCTTCCAATAATATGGTTTTGTATGTCGCATTCTAAGTAGATAATAAGCACACATGTGACTATCATATTGAGGTATTGATTAATACCATAAAATATCAAAATGATCCACATGATTGAATAATAGGCTCACATATATCCCCTTGAATAATTTCTAGAAATACAGGATTTTCGATATCAATTTTAATAAGGGATGACCTTTTAATCAATTTTCCTTGGGCACAAGCAGTACATGAAAATTTATTTAGTAACATCCTTTGATTCTTTAATCGGTACCCATATGAATTTGCAATAATTCTTCTCATATCATGCCAAAGTATAAAACACTTTGGATCCAATATCTTATGGTTTATTAGTGGATGTTCATAGGAATTTTTCATGAATTCCTTTCATTACCGTGACACCCATACCACATAAGTGACCATTTCAACGTGTGAAAACGCTTGGATCACTATATCTTTATTCAACTGCTCATATAGTTGTGTGAGAAAAATCAAAGATATAGCAGGATTTTTGAACCATTACAAGGCCATGAAGTATATAGAAGAAGGCCAATATTATAGTGTCGTTCATGGCGACAACCGTGTCAATTGCTATATTTATAGGAATAATAATACTAAAAATACATTCATCCAGTAAGATACATTTATTTTGTTCATCATACCACAATAAAATTATATATGAGAACATAAAATCATATAACTCCAAGTTATAAATTTCAAGTGGATCTTGAGGATAATATGACACCTTTCAATAGCTCCAAATGATTAACGGGCTACAAATGAAGTAAAGATTAAAGTGCAAGAGTTTAATCGAAATCTCAAAATTCAACCATCTAAAATACAATTATTCTTACCAAAAGATTCAGATCTATGATATAGATCCTTATTGTTACAATTCTAATCAAGTTTGACATTTATATTCAAAATTACAAACTTGACGAAAACGAAGAAAAGAATAAGGATCATAAGTAATATACATATAAAAATTAGAACCACATCCATGCACTTATCCATTACTAACCTTTGAATTTTTTTTTTCTTCGGTGTTAAAGATGAAGAAGAAGATGAAGTGAAAGAGAGAAAAATAATGGAGGACTAAAGATGGAGTGTGTGGCGAAAGAAGAGAGAGAGAATAAAAAGAGTAGTGGGTCAAAACCCTACTAACTTGGTCAAACCCCTTTTTTTTTTCAAAATTTTTTCGCATCAATATAGATCAAATATTTATGAAAAGTAATGTGTAGAAATATATTGACATAAACATGATATAAAATATTGATAGAATATTTAAATCATTAATGACGGGAAAGATAATGCATAGTCTTATTACTACCAAGTAATATTAGTTGCACATGTTGTAGCATTACAAGCAAATATGCCTATATGCACTATCAGATATATGCTAGCTTTCAAAACTATCAAAAATATGTGGCTGGATATCAATATGAGTTATAATAAATCATCTTCTTAATGATGACCACCAAGGTCTACAACACCATAATCAATGACAACATAGACTTCATATTTTCATAGAAAAGCAAAGATACTTGCAGTAAAATTTACCACACCATTTACAAGAGTCCAAGTCTAAAGTGAAAGTACTATGTTCGGACCAATATTATGCACACATGGTTATAACTTTTGGGTCTATATTATATCATTAACAATCAAAAACATGTGTTCTTATTTTCACCACATATTTCGAATCGAATATGACAACTTCAAGTTTTCTGTAAATACAGGATTTAACCAACAACTTTCACATGTACGGAAAACATACATACGCACGTATATCAGTGATGTAACATGCTATTCAAAAACATGATTAAAGATTAGATAAGAAGTTACCGACAACCAAGAAGAAAATCAGAGTGTTAAATTTCTTCACCTTTCTACCAATTAACTCATTGGTAGAGACTTGTGCTAATAACGTGTTATAAAATTATTGCCAAATGACAATATAAAATAAAAAGAAAAATATATTGAGAGAAAGAAAGAAAATAGAATTATATTGAACTTGAAATTGAATTACATTTCCCTCAGAACTTCCATCTATTTATAGGAGAAAATCACTATATAAATTGCAACTAACACTATTGATTTGGTGGCTTTCACATTGCTGACATCATCCCCGACACAGGTGCAACAAAGGCGTTGATATTATCCCAATGCAGGCCCGACATAAACGCTGACATCATCCTGATACAGGTGCTGATGTCATCCTGCCATAGTTTCACACTTGTTCACATTGTAGTTTCATACTGGTGAATATCCATTACTTCATAACACCGACATGTTTTTGCCGCATCATCTTTACAAATAAATTTTCTAAGATTCTTTTTTTATCGTATATCATTACTCTTACATATCTTATTAAGCTATTATTATATATTTCTTGTTTCAATAATTTCTAGAGTTGCATTGTAAAATTTTGTTCTATACATTCTCCTCAAACTTTTGAAATATGGTCAACCAAATAGACTAGAATGCAGAGAGCTACTACTATTAGTCTGTCATTACTTTAGATTTTCTTTTTCTTTTGAGAAATCCACAATTTATAATTTAATGGGCTCAAAGAATTATTGTTTATGCATTTTTTAGATTAGAAAAATAAAACTAAAAAGAAAAGTGAAATAGTATTGTTTACATCATTTAATCGTACTACGTGGTTCAATAATGTAAAAAGGGGTACTGGAAAAGTATTCTCATTAGGCTATATAACGCCCTAATTCCTCGTGGAACCGGGAACTGCTAGAACAACCCCAACCAAACCCGAGGCACGAAAATGAGAGAAAACGGACGGAATTTCCCCTGCACTTAGGTCAACCAACACCTGATCAAACAATTCAACAACAAGTATTCACAATGATAAAAGCATGGTAGGCTCGACATTTCATTAATCATACGAATACAACCCAACCTTAACTCAACCTTAACTCATTACAAAGTCTAATTGATGTGGTCATACAATTATTACAATACATTGGCCAAAAGCCTTGCATACATTACAACTTAATATCACATCAACCACTACACTCATAACCAAATACATTCACAAAACCACATATTTACACTTCACTTGCACATAATCAAGTCTTCGGGTTCACCTGTAGCATGCAAAGGAGAGGGTGAGCTAAATAGGCTCAGTGAGGAATGACCCGAAAGCTTTGGGAAACTTTAACCTGAAACTCTTTTTGGCACGTTAGACAAACACATCACGTAAATAACCACATAATCATATTCACATAATCACCTCGGAACATCAAGTTAGACATCACTTTGAGGAAACACTTGATTACAATAAAAGACATATACGTATTCATTCACGAGATATAATGCTATAACACATATACGAAGATGATACAATACCGTTTGATGTTGCACGAAGCCTCGCTGTCACGAACAAGTAACACGAAACGCTTAAACACTAATCGACATCCACCTTGTCTCTCCCGCTTATGTACTCATGATGTACACGGATCCTACGACCACTCTCGAAATGGTATACATGGACCATACCAGAGGGAATAGCACATGATAGTTGTGTAATTACCAGCAAGCCCTATGCCGCCCAGCACGACATGACGCTACCATCACAGACTCAAGGTTGCAACCTTATATAACATATCGCTTATACACATGCATGCATATATAACACATAGTTTGCATTCGCATTTGCATCTCATCGCATTCTCATACACATTTACATGCTCATATAACTACATCTCATACATTTATGACAATTAAGGGAAAAACAACAAGGTAGGATGTTTTTAAGCATGTTTGCATTTCATATTCATTATCAAGCTAATAATCATGTATTCACGTACTTAACACACATTTAGCATTCAATTCATATATCATGGACGTTCACGCACTTATAACACCACTCATGCATATAGAGTCATTATATCACCTTGTTCACATACTTGGAGATAGCCCCAAAACTCAACACGACGCGTTAAAACAACTAGCATTTAAAGGAAAGCATAAGCCATCCGGTCAAGTCATCCGGTCGAGTGACTCGACTGGACCACTCGCCCGGCAGTGGCTACCACTACTGTCCGGTCGAGTCATCCGGTCGAGTAACTTGACCGGACCCACTCGCCCGGACCAAGCAGAAACACATACGTGAACCCTAGCTTTTCAACCATGCTTTTAACATCATATCTTCATATTTTCTTGCAACACATACACCATATACACATATAACTAATACTTAAGCATCTATGAACAAGACCAACCATCTAATAACACCAAATATGTTCTTGAAGCTCTAGTTTACGAATCCAAGCTCAAACTACATAAACAAGTATATACTTATCAAGATCATGCTATATCATAACTCAAATCATCATTTTATCTCATGTATACAAACATACCAACATAGAATTCATAAGAACATGCAAGTGCATAAATTCATCACCTCTATTTGTAGAAAATGCACAAAGGAGCACAAGGTTGTGCTAGCACAAACAAGAATCCACTATTTCTCTTCTTCCTCTTCCTCTTTCTTCTTCTTTCTTTCTCTTTTCTCTCCCTCTCTTCTTTATCTCCCAACCTTGTATATTGTGTATGTTGTGTGAGTGTGTGTCGTGTGGTGTATGTGTGTGTAGAATGTGTTTGTGTGTGTAGATAGAAGATTGATATTTGTAGGATATTTGTTAAAAGCCCAAAAGAGTAAAATGTCTTCCTAATTAAAATGTAATTGCTAGCATGCCATTCTAGTTCTATTCTAGTTGTTTAGTTAGCTAGTGTGATGTATCGAAGAATTTAATCAATACCTACGTTATTGAAAATGCACAAATGCATGTAAGTGAAGATAAATGCACGTTAAACAAGATAAACATGCATTAAATAAGTTAAACGTGCACGAAATGTTCTATATGCACATGGGGTTTCGAGTTGGGCCTCACAGGCTAACTACAAAAGTTAGGCTTCTTGAATGGAGAATTACTGATGATAATATTTGTGTGATTCGTGGTATGACAAATGAGAATAGGCACCATATGTTCTTTCAATGAGGAATGAGCTCGAGAATATGGGAGTTTGGGCTTGGTTTGGCACTCATCCCATATCAGTTGTTGTCTTGGGATAATGTTGGAGAATGGAGTTGTAGATTTTGCAAAGGAGATGAGCTTCAACCTTCACTTATTCATTTATTTTTTTGTATTACTATTTACGCCATTTGGAGAATATGTAATCACAGGATTCATAGGTAGAAGTTTAACCCTGAAGAGCATCTTAAGAATGAGATTTTCCAATTAGTTAGGCTGAAATTGGGTGGGGGAAAGAAATATAAGAGAACCTCATTGAACAATGTTCTTTGTTTGAATTGGAGTCTTGGAGATATCTGTATGTAATTGTATTTACTTTGGTAGTTTTTGAATAGGACCTTGTACATGATTTTGAGTTTGGATTTTTAATGAAACACTTTGCTTAATTAGCAAAAAAATAATAATAATAACAAAACTCACGTGTAGAGATAAATTGTAAATGAGGTGTTGGGGTCATGGTTCGATAATTAACCATTAAAACAAAACATATGCAGACAAACAAGACCCCAACAAACACATCAATTACATGTTAAAGTACTGTACCAAAGTGCACCAAAGTGTATCAAAATGTATCAAACTGTACTAAAGTGTACCTATCTTTATCCTTGGGGGCATATGGTTCGCAAAATCTTACAAGATTTTCAAAAATGTGAAGTATGGAATATGATATTCTCATGTTTGGTTCACACAATAAAAAAAAATATTTATAGGAATATCACAATTTCTATTCTCATGTAAGGAGTAGAAATTCATTCCCAAGTTGTGAAAATGTTTTGGAGAAAAAACAAAACACATAAATATCCATCTTAAAAAATATGAAATTAAAATAAATAAATAAAAATAATAAAAATAATTCTAAAAATATAATAAAAAAAATAAAAAGTAAAATATGTAAATAAAAAAAACAAAATAAATAAGAATAAAAAAAATAAAAAAAACAAAATAAAATAAAATAGTAAAAATAAAAAAAATAAATGAAATAAATATAAATTATTAATTTTTTATATTTTTTGCTCGTGTTAGTATTAGCAAAAATATATCAAATGTATTGTTATTTGTACACTTTTTTTGATATTTTTTTTTGAGTTAGAGGCATTGTTGAAAAATTGCTCAAGATTCCTAGAAATATTGAGTTCAAACTAAACATAACAAAATAACATTTCTAGGAATTTGACAAAATATTCCTAGAAATATTTTTAACATACCAAACAATTTTTATCACATTCTTGGGAATAATACTCGCAGCAATGTTATTCAATGAAATGAAAAATCAATTCGTGAACCCAACTGTTTGGTAAATAAAGGCAGTCTTTGCTTGTAGTTCACTGTTTGGTTACTTGTTCTATTAAAAAAAATTTCAAGTATTTAATGTTGAAAGCAAATATAACCTATAAGACGCTGGAATTTGCCCTATTTGCAATTACGTGTTTTCACTTGTTTATATATATTATTTGAACTCATATATGTGCATATGTATGAATTACACAAAGTACTAAGTTAAATGTGCATTTCAGTTTCATTTGAATTTAACTTGACTTTTGAAAAATGTTGACTTTTTATCATCTTTGACTTTTTACAAAATGTTGACTTTTGGTCTTCTTTGACTTTGACTTTTATATTCTTTGACCAAACTAGATTTATTTGTAAATACTACTCATATTACATGATATATGTGCCTTCATAAAACTTTTATAAAGATTTTAGTGAAACCCCAAAATTCTCTTTCTGTGAAATTACGTATTTTGATTTGTTTATATGTTATATGAATTAAAATATGATAATTATGTGATTTTAACTTCTATTACATGCTATGTGAGCATTCATGAAATTTTCGTAAAAAGCTGCATTAAAAATTTTATCGTTGATTTTTATGAATAGTGTTTGAAGCACACGTCCGCTATAATTTTGAAACTGGTCTTTTAAACGTCTTAAAACCTAGTAATCTATTATTAATAAACCCGTGTTTGATAAAAACTGGTTCTGAAACAGATTAGGAATTTAAATAGATTTTACGTACGAAAATGTACGTTTTTAAGCAAAAATAGTGATTTCTGCTCAAAAAAATTATTGCGTTGACTTTCATTGACCTAGTATATATTTAATAAAAATTATATTTCATTTTAAATATTTCTAAAATGCCACAATTGAAAAATACATTTAAAAATCATTTGAAAAATAAATAATATGAGTTTTCATCATCTTTTGCAAAAATAAGCGTTTTATTTTAATCGTGGCAATTATAAGCTTAGAAATATTAGT
This sequence comes from Ehretia macrophylla, assembly GCA_037974665.1. Classification (NCBI taxonomy): domain Eukaryota; kingdom Viridiplantae; phylum Streptophyta; class Magnoliopsida; order Boraginales; family Ehretiaceae; genus Ehretia; species Ehretia macrophylla. Next base: position 13,323,327 of record CM075775.1, read on the forward strand.
GATCCTCAAAATATATTCTACTAAATATAGAATATAAGTTTAGTAGTATTATTTTTACTATTTTTGGCAAAAACTAACTAAAAATATCTAAAATAGCCAACTTTGACCAAGACATCTTGTATTGACTTTTCATTTAACTTAATATATATACAAAATCAGCCAAAACACCACCATTTCTCACACAAAAATGTGACCAAGAGGAGGGAGAAGATAAATAGTATTTTTCAAGGGTTTTCAACCATTTTTGAAGAAAAAAACTCAATTCAAGTCCGTTTGCTTCCGTTCAAAGCTTGATTTTGCTTCTTCAACTTGTGTTCTACCTATTTCTATCCTTAGTTTGCATCAAAGGTGAGAGAAAAATTTAGATCTAGAAATTAAAGTTTATGTTGAATTTCTATAATTGCACATTTAGCGGATATTTTGTTAATCTGTCTTTAGATTATTGCTAGTTAGATGTTGTAGACTAACTTAATGTAATTATAGCCATTTTGAACTGTTGCAACATGTATTTTTATCTTCCTGGTATTTAATTGATAATTTGACTTGTTTCTTGAATATTTATAGTTGTATCGGTTGAATTTGAGTTGTAGTTGTGTCTATATATTCATGATAAATAATGTGTAGTAATGTTGTAATGCCAAATTTTCAATTGAAAGCCATGTTAAAAGTCCAAAAATTCAGCCTTGGTGCTTTGCCATTTTTAGTGTTGTTGGGCTTGTTTTAAATGGCTTCTGGTTGGTTTCCAATGGGGTTAATGTAGTTGCATGTGTGGTTGAGTGATAGGAAAAGGTTCGGGGGTCGTTTGATTAGTAGATTGTAAGTTATGAATTTTTGAAGTTTGTGTAGTCTTTCTTTAAAATGCTTAAATGTTGTCTTTAGTTGTTTGATAGTGTTTGATTAGTTGTTTCTTGGATTGTTGTTGAGTAGGTTCGGTAGCCTACTTTATCATCTGGCTTGGTTTTCTTAGTTGTTTAATTGATGTTATGATGATTGAAATGTTGTTAACTGATTGATGATTGATGATCCTCTGGAGGACAATCTACTTTGTTGTCTTCGCAGAATATGAATGTTTATTATTATTGTCATGAGTCTTGATAGTGTGTGCCACATCTCGGGCAGCATCGGGCTGTCAGGTTGATAACGGCATGACTATCATAGACTACCCCCAGCTCGTTTAGTGGAGATGCCATAGAGGGAGGGGCTAGATGAGGTACCTCGGTTATGTATTATGGGAGTTGCAAGAAGTTGGATGAGATCGTGATGGCGTATGAAGCTACACCAACTAGAGTATGCTTTCTCAAATGAATGGTCATTTATGTGGTTTGAAATGAAATGTTGATATTAATGATGATTAATGTGTGTTATTGCTCATATGATGATTTCCCAAGTGGCAAAGTAAATGTTTTCAAAAGATTTGTCGAATCCTCGCTGAGCTTTGTTATATATAAGCTCCCCCTCTTTTGTTTTATTTGTTCAGGTTTTACTGAGCCAGATCTTGGGTATGTCTCTCAAGAAGCTGAGAATGTACCTTTTGTTGAGGAATCTTATATGCCAGAGTCCTATCCATGATGTCTTGGCTGTTGTCCTCTATTTTTGTTTTGTATACTAGAATCAGTTGTATTGTATTTACTTTGAAGTATGTATTGTATAAGATGTTATAAGATATTGGAAAGTATTATGCTAGTTTAGTTGTCTTACTTTTGAAACATGAATAGGTTGCTGGACTAGTTTATGTATATTATGCATGTGTATGGTATATCTTATGGTTCGTTGTTGGAACGGAGGCATATAACCTATGGTTGGGATGTTGTATGGTTGTTTAATATATGGTGTTGGATGTGTTGTATGTTGTTGAAATGACTGTGGAGTTGTTGAAATTTGGAGTTGGTTGTATGAAGTTACCAAGGGTTGGTTTAGAGCCCTATTGTCCATATTACAAACGTTATATTGCCGAAATTCCGTTGCGTCTTGACTAATCGTAAGGGGGGTCGAGTTGGGGCGTGACATAACCGACTTCATATTAATGACTTAGTGATGAGAATTAATAGGACTAACACTAACAAATTCAATTGGCTGTAGTAAAACAACAAGTATAGGAGTAATACTAGACGTCACCTTTTTTTTTTGTCACCCAATTATCACATCGTAGTTGACATGCCTAGCTAGCATGCCAATTAGATAGATTTATTTTTATTCTCTCTCCAATCTTATTAATTTTATTTATTTTTTCTCTCTCATTTATTAATTTTTATCTCACTTATTTTTCCTTTTTTATCTCCTAAGTCAACGTTTCTTTATTCTCTTCTCTCTATTTTGTTTAACCCTAACGTTTATTGCATTTTTTTTTCCAGATTTTTCTCTTTTCTTGAGGAATTGATAATTGCTACAATGGAAGAAATTAATGTTTTAGGCATATCAAATAACTTGGAGGAAATTTGAGACGTATAAAAGCTCTTTTCATTCTTCTCCCTTTTAATCAAGCCATCTTCTCCCTTTTATTCATGCCCTCTTAATGTTTTTTTTCGTGTTAATCTGTAAAACTAAATTGTTCTTCAAAATGTACGTAATAGGCGAAAAAATATGAAAAATTTGTGTACACATGACATGAAATTTAATGTTAGCAAAATTGGTTATGCGGGATTATTTGTGAATCCTCATGTTTTCTTTCATTGCCTTTTCTTTTGGTGTCGAGCTCGGGGGATATACGTTATTGATTTATGTTATCATCTACTAAACTTTTGGAAAATCCATATTACATAACTTATCTTATAGCTGAAATGGCATTCCCATGCCATCCGAATGTTTATATTAGACCAAGTTGATGTACCTCTCTTGTTTTCTTTCATTGCTTTTTCTTTTGGTGTCTTTTTTTTTTTTTTTTTTTGGGGGGGGGGGGGGGGGGGGAGGGGTAGTGTATGTTAGATGTGGATAACGCCCTATGCTACCTATAACATATTCTCTTGAATGTCGCTTCTACTGTATCCTATTCTAGCTTGAGTTCATAGGGTTGAATGCTATTAAATGATTGGAAAGTATTTCACATGCTTGTCAGTTTTCTCTTATTTATTTTCAGCAATTCATCTGAAGATGTGTTCTTCTTTTTAAATTATTTAGTTTATCAAATTTGTGTTTCAGTGTTGATTTATGAATATTTACTTTTCAGTATGGAGTCTTAGATGTCAAGGTGAAATCAATAATCATATTTGATATTTGAAGATCCAGTATGTGGATCCATATAATCATAGCCACCAAAATAACAAAAAAGAAAAGAAATTTATGTGGTACTCATGAATACTTATGCATAATGTACTTATATATTTGCTTCTAGGTATGAATTGATGTTAAAAAGTTTCAGAAATCAGTCCTTCTCTAATGAAAAGAGTATAATTTGATTGATGATTATATCCTTGTTTATATGTATTCAGGTTTGGATTCTGGATTGGAGAACTACTTTTCTTAAAAAGCGTAGTGTTGCTATAAAAGGGTTCTTCAGCTTAAGTGAACTAAGTGCAGGGAAGACAATTGGCAAATAAATTTTTGTGGGAGCCAAAGCTGCAAGAACTGAAGCAGTTGGATTTGTCCTATTGGTACTTCTAGAAAAAAATCTTTAATGTGCAACAGAGATGTTTGTGTTAAAATGATATCTTTTTTCTCTTGTAAAAACATAACAATAACATTATTTAATATTTTGAAGTTTATGAATGAAATATTTTATATTGTGGAAAGATCAAGTGTTGCGATGCGATTTTGGTACATAACCTAAAGTTTTAGTAATTAATGTGGAGTAAATTGCTTGTCGCCCCCTTGTGTTTTGTTCGAAATACTCATTCACCCCCTGTGTTTTTAAAATAGGCTCATTAGCCCCCTGTGATTTTCGGAATGTAGCTGACCCCCCCTCCGTTAGAAAAACTTGTCTAATTTAACGACAATGGTAACACACGCACTTAAAATGCGATTTTTTTATGCTTTTGGTTAAAATAAATTATTTGTTGGACAAAAATACCCTTTTAATAAATTGCTTGCTGCCCTCCTGTATTTTTTCTGAAATACTCATTCACCCCCTGTGTTTTTAAAATAGGCTCATTACCCCCCGTATTTTTTCGATTTTAACTTTATCTAAAGATATAACCATCAATTAACTAATTTTGTAACGTTTGCTAACGGAATAAGAAATTTTGGGTGCATCAGCTTAATCGATAAAAATACAAGGGGATAATGAGCCTATTTTAAAAATACAGGGAATGAATGAGTATTTCGGACAAAACACAGGGGGCGGCAAGTAATTTACTCAATTAATGTGATGCATAACTCACAAAAAGTCTCAATTCTCAAATCGTACAAATTATTTGAGACATCGTGGCACTTTCATAATTGTGAGATGTTTCTCACTATAATATATTGTAGGACACTTAGATAAACTTATAAAAGATAAAGAAAAATACTCAGAATTTGAGGCAATAAGTCCCTATAGAGCCCAATGTGTCTCGACACCTTTAATTCATTGTTAGTAAAAACATATTGATGGTTACAGTAACTATAAAAAGATATTCTACCTTAGTGCACCATTATAAATAGTATACAAAAGCAAAAAACTATTTGGTGTCACTAGATTAATTTAGTCTAGTATGTTTTTTTCCATGTTCGAAATAAGCCAAAATATACATAGGTTTCATCCAAAATTTGAATCTTTAACGTAAATCCAGATAAAAAGCAATACCTACATCTATAACATTTAGATGTACATAGAAATAAATCTCAATTTATATTGTAACATTTTCTTAGAAAACTCTATAGAATTCCATGGATGTTGGTAGATCTAAGCCATGTATACCACCAGAGCTCTGATTATTGGTCATTACTTGATGCATTTTGTCCACCATTTGGATTGCCATTCAAAAATCCTCTACATTGCTAACATGTAACATTATGAGAGAAAAGTAAAAATATTAGTTATAGAGAGAAACGAAATAAATGGAAGTAAGATAAGAGTAAACCTGCAAAAGCTGCATACAACTAGGACGCGTTCCGAAATCATTTGTAAGTTGTTAATCATCAATAAAAACTATCATTAATGGATCACAAACAAGTCATTAAAGAATCTGAGACGAATGATAATAGAATTTTAATGCTTACTTGAATATTCATTAGTGAGCAAATTGAAGTACTATCCCGTGTTTCACTATTTGAAACTTGATGTATTCCTATAGGATCATTTGAGAGAGTATTTTCAGTATTTAGAGACATAGTTTCCTGATTTTGAACAACTGATACGGATCTTTTGCCCTATAATAATAAATACATACAATAATAAGATTCTTATTCAAGTAAAAAAAAAATTGAAAAAAATAACTGATTTTTCCTTACGTTTTGTCTCTTTTGTGTGTGCATATCAGATAGCTTTTGTTTTTGCAAACAACTTCTTTGAGCAATCTATACAAAACACAATTCAAACCAATATCAACATCAATCTGAAAGTTTTCTTAAATTAACAACATAAGTAATTATGGCATACCAAAATAGGGTGTTGAAGGCGGTTGGGATACGAGAGCGTATTATAGCAAGGAAAACCTATATTTTTAATTAGTTTTGCTAATATTAAATTTCATGTCATGCATACAGAATTTTTTATAATTTTTTCGCCTATTATATTTTAAAGAACAATTTTACTTTTGTAGATTAACACGAAAAAAATACTAAGATGACATGAATAGAAGGGAGAAGAATAAAAGAGCTTACCTTTATCATTGAAAGCAAAGGGATATGGGTCTGATTTCCTCCAAGCTATTTGATGTGCCTAAAATATCAACTTCTTCCATTGTAGCAATTCTCAATTCCTCAAGAAAATAAAAAAATATGGTAAAGAAAAAAAAAAGATGCAGTAAACGTGTAGGGTGAAGAAAGGAAACATTGACTTAGGAGATAAAAAAGGAAAAATAAGAGAGATAAAAATTAATAAAAGGAGAAAGAGAAAATAAATAAAATTAATAAGATTGGAGAGATAATAAAAATAAATATATCTAATTGGCATGCCTAATAGAAATGATAATTGGATGACAAAAAAATGGTGACGTCTAACATTACTCCAAGTATAAATGACAACCTGCTCTCTCAAAGGCTTTCGAAAATTTCTTAAATGGAAAGAGCATTTCACCAGACTTAGCGGATGGTTTTATTTAATCTCTTCAGTTTTAAGAGGATTGGGGTTATTTTGATTTTCCTTTTCATCTTGTTCTTGTTCTTGTCCTTGTGGTCTTAGGTCCATTTTGATGCTTTGTTGCTCGTCTTGTTTTCCATTCTTGTGTCTCTGTCTTTGTATGGTCTTTTGACCTTTGTATCGCTGTATCTCTCATGTACTTTGCACCTCTTTTTTTTTTTGGCAATGAAACTCACTGAACTATCCAAAATAAATAAATAAATAAATAAAGAGAGAATAAAACACACTAAAAGATAGATGATGATATTAATGTTAAAGACCCGATTCTATCATTTTCCTTGTGTTAGCCGTCTACTCGTGCATTGACAACTATGAGTGAAATGCTTAAGTATTCAATACAGTATTATATAGAAGATATTTCGTTGATTTGGTGTAACAATACTTAATTTTTTCGGTCATATTTGGTTGTTTAGGCGTCATGTCAATCGTTTCATACCAATTTTTTTTTTTTTGTTTTTTGCACAAAGACCTTTGTTAACATTATTTAATATTCTTATACTTTTTCTTTTGGTAAAATATTCTTATACTTGACTATGCCTGATGCAACTGCTACCATCATTTTCCCATTGTACATTGTGTTTCTTTACTCGCCAAATTAAATAATTACCTATCTGGCTTGTAACGTTCTCAACAACTATTAATGCAACTAATCATTAAACAAATATTATGAAGAACTAATTTCAGTCTCTAGTTCTAATATCAAAACAACTAGTTTTATATCCGTGCATCACATAGGTGTAATGTAAATACTCAAAAAATATGAAATATAAAATCAATTCATTCAATTTTTAATCACATTAATCACAAGGAATTCACGAATCCAATGGTCAATCTTGCCATGCATATGCTTCTCAATAGAAGATGCAACAATGCTCTACGTTGTACAAAAATTTCTTATTTGACCATGCCTAATGTGTGTGTGTGTGTATATATATATATATATATATATATTAAAAATCATTGGTAGGTGTATAATTAGTCAAAACTAACATAGATTTGTTCTAGCTTTCACTTCACAAATATATTTCTTAGTTTGAAATACATTAAGAGTATCTAAAGTATATGTATAATGCCATGCTTTATGAATTTGAAATTGTAAATAATTTAATACTTAAAAAGTTTCTTAATACAAATTATATTTGTCGTATTAATTCAAAGTAAATTATATACATTTTATAAGATCAATCACAAGTGTTATGACCGTGTCGAACGAGAATAAAGACATGTTTACAGGAACTATATGTATTGATATTGAGAAAAAGTGATACAACAATTACAATAGGTGACTCAAAATATAGATGCTAGACTACTTGCTCCCCAAGCTAAGTTAAATATGGTAAACCTAAATATGGTACACCTAGCTATACACGAAATAATATTGTAATTTATAATAAATACAATATATACGTTAACACCCCTTGAGTTTGAAAATCAGATCTTGAAGACGGCTGGGAGGAGGCGCTTTAGTGAAGAGATCGGCAAGTTGATCAGCAGAGGGAGTGTATTGAAGTTTGAGTGTGCCACAAATAACATGTTGACGAATAAAATGACAGTCACACTTTATATGCCGAGTGCGCTCATGGAAAAAAACATTATGCACAATCTGGATAGCACTCTGATTGTCACAATAAAGAACGGCACCCGGAGGTTGAGAAACACCCATATCAGTAAGAAGCCAATGAAGCCAGATTACCTCTTAAATAGTATCAGCAGGGCACGATACTCAACTTCAGTACTTGAGCGAGCAATAATAGTCTATTTCTTGCTACGCCAACAAAGAAAAGAATCACCAAAGAGAAAACTGTGACGCTCGGCTCTCAGTGCATGCATTTATCATTCATGTGCATTTATGTGTACAACTATTTGTTTAAATGTCTACTTTTCCTATAAAATGCTATTAACTGTTTATTTACTCTCTATTAACTGTTTAAATTGCTATTTGCTTTTAAATAATAAATGAACATTCAAATTATTTTCATCATAGACTTTTTAGTAAAACTTAAATTAAAAAAAGTTTTATATTAAATTGAGTTCGAACTAAAAAATTTATTATCTTATTTCCCGGATTTCATACTTTTCTATTATTACTTAACTTATAATTAGCCTGCGATCACAAAAAATTATATTCATTGCACAAAAATAATAAAACTATGTATTATTTTGGGCTTAAAGAAGTTTTCTTGCATTTATTCTAATACACCTAAACTTAAATTCATTTTAACCCACAACTCAAATCCAATATTCAACCCATCAACCCATATAATCATCCTAAACATATATATACTAAACAAAACACAAAAAAACACAAAAAAAAACTCAAGTAAGCCAAAAATCAACCAAAAAAGCCAATTACGGGAATAGTACTTTTCTTGCCAATTTTGCTCAATTTGATCTTCCAAGCCTTGTCAAGCCATCTCCAAGGAGTTTTCATAGCTTCCAAGCCTTCTCCTAGCTTCCTTGCACATTTTAGGTGAGGGAGAATCATTTTATATGCATTTTTTGAATGTTAGGGTTTATGTTGAGTTTTGCAAATTGTTGTATATTGTGATATAAATGCTTATGAATGCTTCTAATATCTTCTAAAATGCCTAGAGAACACTCTTTTGTAAGCTAATAGCATTTGTTATGGCTAGAAATTGGAATTGGTAGTTGGAGAAGATAATGAATAGTGCCATTGTAGGGTTTTGAAAGAAATTGCTTATTGGATTGATTTCATACTTGTAATAGATGCTAGGGATGCTAACTAACATAGAATTATAGTTGTATGGACTTGGAATGCCTAAAACTTGGTTAAAAATGCAAATTTAGCTTAGGTAACAAAGGGGTTTCGGGGTAAAAGCGAATCCGGGTTGATTTGATCGATATATCTAGTGTTCTTAGGGTATATAGGTGTTAGATGTGCTTTTCTAACGCTTGTTTGGACATCGGTTAGGGTATGTGTAGTTCAAAGGCATAAAGGGGAAAATCGGTGTTTTGTAGGAAACGAGGGCTTTCATGTGGACTTAAGGGTTAAAAGGGTGTCATAATGCGGGGGTTGGTGGATAGGATAGTTTGTTTGTGAATTGGGAACCTTGTCTTCCGGTTAGAAGCTAAATAGCCTATGTTAACAAAGGGGAAAAGTGAAAAATTGAATGCTTGAGCGCACCTAGTTACTCGCAGATGCTTATAATGTGTTTAAATGTATTTCTAAAGTACTTGAAAGCTTTTGGGAAAGTTGTGAGAAATATTGTATAATAATGCTTATACCGTATAGTTACATTCATGTTAATGCAAATATTGTACATGTTCTCGAGGGCAACCTACTTTGTTGTCCCTCTTATGTGTTATAGTTTTATATTATTGTTATATTGTCATTAGATTTAAGTGCATTGCATAGTAGTTGTGCAACCATAGTGTCAGGGACGGATGTACTGGATATCGACTGGGCGGCAGCAGGCTTGCCAGTGGATATTCGATCTCCGTGCTCGAGACCCTCACTCGCCTGGTTCGGAGATTGCCAAGGGGTGTTGGGTCATAGGATTTTCAGGGTACATCCGGAGTACACCCACTAGAGTGTTAGAGGTTCATGTCGGCTTATCGTGATCGAGATCGTGGTTGAGAATTGAAGAATTAGAGTGATAAGGGTTACCCATTTTATCCTCTTTAAATGTGGTATTTAATTGATTTCTGGTGTTTATTGCTTATTGTTATTAATGTTTGATGTTCCTATGTTGCATTGCACGAATCCCTTTATAAATGTTTCCCGTAATTGTTCCCCTCCTTCACTGAGTATATATTATTTGTATACTCACTCCACATCATGAATCTTTCAGGTTATAGCCAAAGAAAGTGAAGTTCGTGCTCGAAGAGTTGTCTTACGCGTTATGTGGCTTGAGTTATAAAAGTTGTAAAGTTTTACCTTCATGAATTGTACATGCTTAATGTATGAAAGAAATATAATTAAGCTTAACTAAATTATTAGAGTGCTTTGATAACCTAGTTTATGTATTAAGTTAATGAGGTTTGAGTTCAATGCATGTATATAGTTATTTTAAGAAAAAGTAAGGTAGTCTTTGTATTCGGAAATGCACATTTGATTGTGAATTTTTGTGGTGAACCAAGGCTCGAATGGCCTTGATGAGTTGTTGTATGTTAGACACGGTACTGGTCCATTTATATATTGTGTATAGATAAACTGTTCGTCCTATAAATAGGGAAAACTCCATCCGTTTTTCCTAAATTTTGTGACCGGGTTTAGTATTAGGATGAGTATAGATTGTTTAATAGAACTTCTGGTCTCGTGAGGGGCTGGATTGTTACAAAAATAGTATCCAGTAACAAAATGTTGATTAATAGGATCACCAGCCCAATCTGCATCTGACTAACCACGCAAGGTTAATGATAAGCTGGTAAAGAAGAAGAGGCCATGAAACAAGGTGCCCTTGATATAGCGAAGTATCCGAACAACCGCAACGTAGTGTGTAGTACGAGGAAAAGACATGAACTGGCTGACTAGGTGAACAACATAGGCAATGTCAGGCCAAGTCATAGTGAGATAGATAAGACTACCTCCAGTTGGTGATATAAAGATGCATCTGGAAGTGGTGTCTTATCTAGTGGGGTAAGGCGGACATTAGCATCAAGATGTGTGGATGCAGTCTTGCTGTCAATAAGACCTGCACGAGCCAGAAGATCAGAAGAATATTTGGCCTGAGAAAGATAGTAGCTAGCTGAATCAGATGAGACTTCAATCCCTAGAAAGTAACTTAGAGGACCAAGATCCTTCATCTCAAAGTAATAGCTGAGAAATTGCTTGAGATCAGAAATACCCGCCAAGTCATCCCTAGTGATAATCATATCATCCACATATAAGATCAACAGAATAATACCAGAATCAGAATGCCGAATAAACAATGCAGAATCATGATTACTCGGAGTAAAGCCGAAGTCAGTAATAACATAACTGAATTTAGAAAATCAGGCATATAGAGCTTGCTTGAGACCATCCAGAGCATGACGTAAACGGCACACCTTATGAGAAGGATGAGAGTAGCCTAGAGGAGGGTTCATAAAACCTTCTTCAATAAGGTCACCATTGAGGAAAGCGTTTTTAACATCCATTTGGAACAAATTCTACTGTCTGATAGTAGCAACGACAACTAATGTATGAACAGATGTGAGATGAGCAACCGGTGCAAATATCTCCTCATAATCAATACCATACTCCTGAGTAAAGCCCTTAACCCTAATCGAGCCTTATAGCGCTTTATAGAGCCATCAAAGCGAGTCTTGACCTTGTACACCTATTTGCAGCCCATGACATTCTTTCTCAGGGGTAGATCAACCAAATCCCAAGTGTGTTTGGCTTCCAAGGCCTGTAATTCATCTTTTATAGCCTGCTGCCAAATAGGGTCAGAACTAGCCTCACGATAAGTTTGAGGCTCATGGAGAGAAATAATGGTAGAAAGCAATGATAATCAAGAAGGTGAGGAGAAATAGCTCTTACACGTGTAGACCGATGGAGCGGGGGATCAGGAAAGACAGGGGGCTCAGCATCGGGCACAAGGCCATTAGATGGTGCAGTCTTTTCAGGATGGGCCACATTAGGGGCAACGCTGGTGCTTGTACTGGAACCTGTGTCACTGTCATCAGTAAGAAATAAGGGAAGAGAAAGATCTATAAAGTATGGGGTAAAGAAGGGCATGAGGAAGCAAAAATGACGAGAGTGAGGAGAACATCTTATTTTCCCAAAAGATCACATGACGAGATATACGGAGACGTTTAGAAAGTGGATCCCAACACTGAAAACCCTTATGCTCAATACTGTAACCTAAGAAACAACATAATCAAGCTCGAGGCTCAAGCTTTGTACGTTCATGTGGAGGAAGATAGACAAAACATGCACAACCAAAGACCCTAAGATGATCATAATTTAGGGGACGACTATACAAACGTTCGAAATGAGTGAGATTATTAATAGTGGAAGAGGGAAAACGGTTAATAACATGCACATCAGTAAGAGCAGTTTCTCCCAAGAAGTGCTCAGGACATGATGAGGAGGTAAGGAATGTGCGAGTAATATCAAGAATATGTCTATGTTTTTGCTCAGCACGCCTGTTTTGTTGTGAAATGTAAAGGCAAGAGTGATGTGAGACAATGCCATGTTGACGAAAAAGAACAAGTATAGTGGACTCTTGATACTCAATGGCATTGTCAGCACGGAGGATCTTTATGCGCTAATTGAAATGAGTGTGAATCATGGCAGTGAATTCAGAATAGATGTGTGGCAAGTCAGATCGATGATACAAAAGATATATCCATGCAAAACGAGAATGATCATCTATAAAAATGACAAAGTATCGAGATCCCCTCATGGGAGGAGTACGGGAAGGGCCCCAAATATCAGAGTAAACTAAATCAAAGCACGTAGAGGATAAGGAATCACTTTTATTAAATGGCAAAGCAGACTGTTTTCCAAGTTGACAAGATAAACATTCAAAATTGTGGACAACCAGTTTTCCTAACAAGCCTTTAGAAACTGAATACCGTAATTTTCCTAAAGAAACATGACCTAAACGAGAATGCCATAGGTAAAGAGTGGTAGAGCCTGATGAGGTGGTAGCGGAAGCGGCAGTGGAGAGATGAGAGGGAAGATGCAGGCTGACAAGCTCGAACAAACGACTAACCTTATGGCCGATCCAAAGACGTTGGCTCATCTGAGGGTCCTGCACATGACAACCAAAAGAAGAAAAAATGATAGTGAGACCAAGTTCACATAGTTGACCAACAGAGATGAGACTAAGTTTTAGAACAAGACAAGTATCAGGAAATGAGGCATGAGATGTGGATACAGATCCGAAATGACTAACGGGTATGGACGTACCATTAGCCGTATAAATGATAGATGCTGATGAATTAACAACTTCATTGATCAAGTTATAGGAGTCATAGGTCATATGATTAGAACAAGCAGAATCAAAGAACCATGAGGACTTACTGGAAGTAACTGAGAAATCAGAGGAATGAGGAGAGCTAGATTGGGCTAAAACCTGTTTAAGAATATCTTGAAGGTCAATAACAGAGATATGAGAGGTAGGTGGATCATCGAGAGAGGCAGAAGAACCTTCAGTTTTGGCAGCAGAATGTGATAGCAGTATTAACGAATTGTGGGCCTTGGAAGAACTACCCTTGGGTCGATTACCCTGAGAATTCCTGTTAGGGTTGCGATAGCACTCATATTGATAGGGACCAGGACCTGTTTTCTTACAAAAAGAGCATATCCGAGAAGGGCAGTGTAAAAGAATATGACCAGGGAGATGACAATACTTGCATTCAATTGAGAAGACTGAATTCTTCTTGGATGTAATGTTCGAAATTACAAGCACTACATCAGTTGAGCGAGATCTTCGAGATTGAAGACGAGTCTTTTCTGAAATAAGCTATTGGATTGTTTGTTCAAGTGTAGGAAATGGGTTATGATGAAGGAGGAAGGTACGAACAGGCTCAAAATCATCATGAAGGGCCATGAGAAACTGAACAAGGCATCTATGATCTCGCCAAGTAATGAATTTGCTGGAATTTTCAGCACAATCCCAATCAGGCTCGGAGGCTATGAGTTAGTCCCAAACTGAATACATTTGAGATAGAAAAGTGGTAATTGATTGACCTACTTCTTGATGCATGCAATGAAGAGCAATGGCAAACTGATATTGATGTGTTCCATCAGCAGCGATATATCTCTGTGCTAGAAAGTTCCAAACTTGTTTCGCTATATCAAAATGCCCAAACTGAAGACTGATAGAGGTAACAGATGTGTTTCGCAGCCAAGTAATGATCTGATGATTTTTGTTATCCCAATCTTCAAGGCGTTCGATAAATATTTCATCTGATTGATCGGATTTTTTCTTTGGTTCCTTGACATCTCCTGTTATGATCACCATAATTTTCAACCCTTGAAAAAGCTGGTCATGGCCTGAGCCCATGGTACATAATTTCCACCATCAAGAAGGAAAAAGATAGGTTATGAAACATTTTATCATTCCATTATGATGTCCAAAAGTGATATCTAGAGTGGGCATTTGGAGAAACGGACTATATAAATGAACTCAGGAAGTCAAAAAATATGGGAAAGGGTCTAGTGTTTTTTTTTGTTGGTAATCCGCTAACGTCGCAGAAAGCTAAGTTGGCGGATAACTGGACGCAGACAGATAATGTCAGCACTGACTGGATGGTTGATGTATGCAAGGGCTGATGTTAGTTGATGTATGTAAGGGCTGATGTTAGTTGATGTATGCAAGGGCTGATGTCAGCAAGGGGCTGTTTGGTATACATGAAATAGAAAAACAAAGAGCAGCGGAACTTTGGGAGACGCGTGAGGGTGCATCCGCCGTCCGTTTTTGGTGATTTTTGAACTGCTGAAGTCCTTACGACGAGCTCTACGCTATGATGTGGTGCATGGCCCGAGGCGGTGAAAAGAAAATATCAAAAAAGACCCAGAACAGACTGAATGAATATGACTTTTACGATGTTTGATTGCAAAAATTTGTGACAAAAAAGAAGACAAGATGACAATGGCACAGGCTACCAGGATAATAGCTCTAATACCATGTCGAACGAGAAGAGAGACATGTTTACAGGAACTATATGTATTGATATTGAGAAAAAGTGATACAACAATTACAATAGGTGACTCAATATATAGATGCTAGACTACTTGCTCCCCAAGCTAAGCTAAATATGGTACAACTAGTTGTACATAGAATAATAATGTAATTTACAATAAATACAATATATACGTTAATAGAACGCCAAACCATATTTTGTAACTAAAGGAACAAATTTTAATTTTTTAAGTCTCGTATATTTAATATGTTATTAACTTCTTTCAACGCATTCCCATGATAAAAATATATACTTGAATTCATAGTTTGGAATGCAGTACATAACCAAATACTTGTCTTGATATGATTAGCATTATGTTCTCTTGTCTTGATTAAAATATAGTAATAAATCTGGGAAAAAATATTGTTTTTGTGTTAAAGACTTTGGCTTGATATATCTAAGAAAATATACTAAAATCAATAGTACATCCAGTGTCAAAATATAGATAGTTTCAATGCCCCATTTAGTTAAACCTAAAATGTTCGCCAATGTCTATTTTTAACTTTTGTTTTCAATTAGATTGCACAAAAAATTGTCAAAACTGTCAAATAAATCGAGATAACGTGACTTAAACTTTCAAATAACATAAGTTGCCTTCAACTAATTTGTCACTTTATGAGAATACCGATAAACTTTTAAAATAAGTTTGTTATAATTTTTACTTCCCCATCCCCATATTTCCTTTATCATTTTTGTCATCCTTGACAATGAGCTTTGTATGTTGGATTATAAGATTTATAACATGTTTAAAAAAAAGATCATCTATTCATCATTGCAGCTCTTCTACCTGCAATTAAAGTATGTAATTGTAAGTTATTATGTTAGTGTGGCTCTATAGTTGTTGGGTTATAAGAGATGGCAATACTAACATAAGAAAGCGCTATCGTGATAAATGTATGTAGTCAAAAAGGAAAAAAATAAATTCATTTCTCTTATTCTTTTACAAATAGATGTGTGACCAGCAAAGTCATACATGTTATGGAGGATTATGATATTGTTGATTAAGATGTTAAAGTATAAATAAATTTAGTTGAATCAAATCAAGTGCATAGATGTCCAATATTTGTATCACTTGGTCGTTGGCATTCTTTTTTGCTAAGCTGGTCGTTGGCATTGTTGTGATAATGTGTTTACAAGTAGTCTAAAAACTTATAATTTTGGTCAAAATTGAGTTAAAAATTAAGTAAGATAAACTTTGTAATTTGTTCATATGTATAAAGCTAATTTTGAACTCTTGTTTTAGATTGAAATTTAATCCATCCATTCATGATAAGGATCTTGACGGAGTAAATTTTGCTTAAGGAAATTTATGTAGTAAAAGAGCCTACAAAATAAAAAATAAAAAAGAAAAATTAAAGAAAAGGAAAATCCCAAAAAGTGTGGAAGTGAGAAGTCATAAGGGAGAGCAGGTGCACCACAAATCATCAGGAGTCACAATTTGAATCAATAGTGCACCCCTATTGTTCTCCAAAATTAATCTCACACCATCACTCCCTGGAAAATGAATAGCTGACGTTAGACATGCAGGTATCAAGAATATATATTCCTAGACCGAGAATGTAGGTTTTTAGTAAAAATAATTATTTTAAAAAAGAAAAAGATAATAGTAAATGCAAAACTTCTTGAAAAAATATATTCTTTTTTCTTCTAGATGAGTACTCACAGAAGCATATTAGATGGTAGTCATAGACTATGGTCCCATAGCCACACTCTAGATAAAAGACAATGAGGGCTCGTTTTGGCAAATAGATTGATTAGGAAAGAATCATAAATACAAAAAAAAAAAAATACTAACTTTGCATAGTAAATTAAGGGTTTATCTTTCTAATTTATATGCGGAACACATTCTATTATGGGGTGACGTAGTGCTGGATAAAACATGGATTAAATCATGGATATTGATTTCCATTTTATACATCATCCTCAATGGATATTAACCATAAGGAAGAAAAACAACAATTAGGTGAGATAATCAAAGTCGTAATATGAATTGCCCATGTAAAGATAGAATAATAAGTAACAAGAAATGAAAATGATATGGCAATATTTTGCCTATGAGCACAATGAATCATCTCACACGTTGCAGACTTAAACTCCCTAAGTTGAAATAAGCTTTTATCTCATAGTCGATGCAAATGAAAAATGGTTTAAAAGTTTCACTTCACATTATTTGTAGCAACTTAAGTTTGGAATACAAATACAAAGGCTATAGGACAAATATATATGCTATTCAGTATTATTCCACTAATGTCACAAATAGATGAGTAAAAATTGATAAATAAAATATTTATTTAATAATAGAAAATCACTTCCAAGATAAAATCTTTATTTTCCTTTTCAGCACTCTACCACCATATAAATCTCATAGTATTAACATATAAAAATTGGTCACCTGAATAGAAAAACTAAGAATGATATCAAACTAAGTGTGTGAATGAAAATAATGAAAAGCCACTTTTTAGTTAATTCATTCTTGAATATTTTCGATGATCAACAATTTTCAAATTTGAACCAAACACTTCAAGAACTTAGATAAAGAAGAGCTATGATCAAATCGGACAAAAAAAAAGGAGAAATAACCTTGATTTTGAAGGATGTATCTACAACAACAACAATTAAAAAAAAAACAAAAAAAAAAACTGTTAACTCAAAAAAATTCACACTAATACTATTTTATTTATCTGACTCTTCAGAAACGCACAAGGTAAAGTTATAGAGATAAAAAAAAAAAAAAGTTTTAATAAAGATAAGATAGAGTTCTAATATATATATAAGATACAAATTTATGATATATAACTTTTAAATATAAAAGATGATAATGTTAGGATAGTGAAGGTAAATCTAAATTCCCTGAAATCGTTATAATCCTTCAAGGTCTTTAGCATATAAAACTGAATAATTTTTTTTTTCTTTCGGTAAGAAGGTTGCTTGTGTCACGACCCCAGTTTTCAATTCCTAATATAGTCTCTGATACCGAAGTAACATCCAAAACCATTTTTGAGATCATGATACCATGGGCTTAAGAAGATCATTCCACCTAAGTCCGTTAAGGCACTCGATAACAGCCTAAGCCCTATCAATCATGAAATAGTATAAATTGCCATGAAACAACCCAATTATAAACCCAAGTTTCAAAATTACGTTAATTAAATTAATAATTGTTATACAAACTTTATCACTATTGATTAAGGCTACAACCACTGGCTATCTATTACAAGACTTAGATCCATCAAATTACATCATGCAGGTCTATTAACCATATCCAGGCCTCAAAGGAATCATAATCGACTCAGTTACCTTCCCAGTAGCCCAAATAATAGATTACAAGATATCAAGTTGTTCAATTACACAATACTTCCTCTTCTAACAAGAAATATATAAATCTTCCACAAGCAAGCATGCAGAGCACAAAGGCAGAAAATCCAACTCAACACGTCAAGGGAGCTTTTCATTAACATTGAAGGGCCGGATCTGGCTAAACCTCACAAGAAATGGTAAAGAAAAGGGTGAGCTACACCTAGCTCAGCAAGGGATAAATGGAAAGGGAATTTTCGCAAGCATTTTTTCATTTTGAAATTATTTTTACAAAAACGATGCCATGCACATATAATATCTCATGACAAAGAATATTAAGCATGAAAGTAAATACTCAATTCTACCCTTTGAGGACCTCTAGCGACCAAGCGAGAATAGACAACCATATAATTAAAATGATACAATTCACGTTCCCTGAGGTGGCTGACCTTGATTCATGAACATATAACCATCATTATTCCTCCGACAAGAGTACTCCAGATTGTACTCGAATTCATGACAAGACTCTCCCAGGGTAACAAAGATTCCAGCAAGAAAATTCTCACGGGGTAGCAAAATTCCTAGCGAGAAGAATCCTTCCGGGGTAGCAAAGTCCCTAGCGAGATAAACCCGACCCAACTCTTCCAGGGTAGAAAAGATTCCAGCGAGAGCGGGTGGAAATAGGACCATGGTTGTCACGTTAGCACTGGCAAACCCGATACCACCCAGCATTCGTGACACTACCACGCATAAAATCATAAGCATATTATATATACAATTGAACGATTACGAGTAATCAAGCATATAACAAGCATGTTCGAGTACTCAAGCATGTTCCAAGCGTAGTCATGTATTCAACTTATTACCAGCATTTTCAAGTACATTTCATATGTCGTATCATATAATCATACCAAGCATCTAGCATGTAATCATGTAGACTTGTATAACCTCTTGCATTTACAAACATTGACATGTAATTCACTTTAAAATGACACGTTCAAAAGTTACACAGTGCAACTCTAAACTATTCCCAACATACAATTGATTAGCCTATCCATAAGCAACATATAAATATATAAGGCCAACCATTACAAGCCAAGAAAACATTATGGACAGGGCAAGTCGATCGAGTAGCCGATTGAGTTACTCGACCGGCATGGTCAATGAGCAAGACACAATGCCGGTTGAGTAGTCGGGCGAGTTACACTCCAGATTTCACTCAACCAGCCTGGGCAGGGAGCATACGAAAACTTGGACTTTTTTGTTCTTAAACATGTGGTTTTGCTCCAAACACTAGCCAAGCATCTAATGTACTCATATGGCATTGTTTTACAACATGTAGAAGCTCAAAAATCATGCTACCATTCCCATGAATCAACAAATATCTCAAGAACATTCAAGACATCATCTAAATCTTAAAATGCTTGATTCTCACATCCTTTCTTGTATACTACTACACATCCTTTTAACACATGTGTATTACACTATCTAGCACATATCTAAACCATTAAGTTCATCAAGATCGCCTAGAGCACAAATAAGACAAAGCCCTAGCTCAACAAACTCAAGATACAACATTCAAATACTAAACTCATAATTTATGCACTATAAGCAAGAATATCATCATATATACATCATATAACCTTAAATGAGCTTAAGAAATTTTTTGAAAGAATCCCTCACCTTAGTTCTTGAGTTAGAAACAAAGAGAAACAAACAGGGTATTGAATCTAGCTAGCAAATGCAAAGGAAAGCTTAAAAATGGCTTGAAAACTCTCATTTTCTTCTTCTCCTTCTTCCTTCCTTCTATTTTCTTTCTTTCTTTTCTCCTTTCTCTTCTTCCTCTTGGTCGAGTGTGAGAGTGTGGTGTGTGTGTATCATGTATTTGTATGTGTGTGTGTGTAATGTTTTTGGCTAGACAAGAATAGTAAAAGTTGGTAGGATATTTGTTAGATGACAAAAAGACCACCTTGCCCTCTCAACTTGATCTTAATTTCTAGTTTGCCCTTTTTGGTTCATTTCTAACTAAGTTAGTTAGCTAGTGCACCGCTGTAGAATTTAATTATTGTCTACGTTATTTAAAATACTCAATTGCACGTAATTGAACTAAATGCACGCTAACCGAGGCAAATGCATGTAAAACGATGTAAATGCTCATAGAAGTTCGTGAATGCAAATAAAACAATACAAGTGCACGTTAAGTGCTTATGAATTCATATAAATAAATGTATAAATGTATGCGGGGCTTCACATTCTCCCATATTTAATAGAATTGCGCCCTCGCAATTCCTTCATATAGAAATTCCTTATCGAGTTGCAACGGTTTTGATTGACGTACACAAGATAGAATACCCGAATGCCAGATGTTGAGCTATATACCGGATCCAGACGCTGAATACCGAATAAGATTGTCGAACATGAATACCTTAAATAAGAATCTCTGAGTAAGAACTCCACATAAGAATGCCACATAATTATATTAAATAAGAACTCTAGATAGAGAAACCGAACATGAAGTCCAAATACCAAATAAGAATCCCCGGACAAGAAGACCGAAATAGAAGCACCGAATAAGAATACCAAATTCTAAATGCCAAAGGAGAATACTAGTAAGGAATGTCGAATACCACATAAGAATTTCCAAAATAAGAGTACCAATTGAAAATACCAAATAAGAATTCTAGATAAGGATATCGCCGAGGAATTTAGAATTAGAACTCTAAATAAGAATACCCGAATAACGAGCATATGTGAGACCCGAGCATTTCATTATATGTGCATTTATTTATTTTAAACATTATTTGTTAGTATTATGTGTTAATTATGTGTTTATCTATTTTTAATACATCATATTTGCATTTAAATTACATTTTTACACATAAACTTAGTCTTATTTTATTAAGTCTACTATAATTGACTTAGTCTTACTCATATATATATATAATGCATAGTATACCAACTTTGACCATGTTTGACTTAGTTTATTTAATTTATTTGATCTTGTTTGACTATTATCTTTTTTATACAACACCTACACATATAATTACGCTCAGCAAAACACAAGAAAATGCTAGAAGCCATATGAAGAGTCGGCCATAGGAAAGAAAAAGAAGAAAAAAAACCCAGGTTTTGATCATTTTTCAGAAGAACTCTTGCAATTCAAAGCCAAATCAAAGTGGATTTAGGTCAAATATTATTCTCCATACCTTGTTCTTGCCATATCTAGTTTTCTCAACAATTTTAAGGTGAGGGTTTCAGGTTCTTGCATGTGTATGCCTACTTTGATCCATGGAAATGTTATATAATTGTGCTATAAATGTTTGTAGAGATGAATATATGTTGTAGTAGTGATTTGAGAGCTATTTTTATGCGTATAAACTTGTTGGAGGCAAAATAGTTGAAAATAAGCTAACTTTTTTTGGTTGGAAGATGAGAAATTGAGTTGGCTTTGATGTTTATGATTATACATATATGATTGGTTTGGAGGAAATTTGGTGAATTTAGGGGTTTATTTTGATGATTTTTCCAAAATTCCAACCTTGGTGCATATTTTGAGATTGGCATGTTTGGCTTGTTTAATTCTTGGTTTTGTTGTTGCAATGGGTTCATAATGCATTGTAGTTAGTTGCTATATTGATTGTGTTGAGGTTATATGTTGTAGAGATTCATAGGTTAGTTAAATGTTGTTGAAAAGTTGGAGTTGTTTTGTAGAGATCATGTTCTTTTAAGGTCTAATTGGTGTTAATGTGTTAAGGTCAAGTTTTTATGAGCTTAAGTGATGTTAATGTATTATAGAGATCATGTTCTTTGATATTTAAATTTTGGTACTAATGTGTTGGATATGTGTTTAATGAAGATTAGTTGAGTTAATAGATGTGTTGTTAAGTTGATAGATGTGTTGTTGAGTTGTTGAATGTGTTGTTGAGTTAATGGATGTATTGTTGAGTAGTAGATGTCTTGTTGATTAATGTATATGTTGTGAGATGTGATGTGAAGTATTGGGTTGCAACCTTAGTTCGTCATGGTAGCGTCGTGTCGTGTTGGGCGGCATAGGGCTTGCCGGTAATTTCATGACTACCATGTACTAATCGATTCTCTCGTGTGGTCAGTGAAGGCCATGGTAAGATTGGTCGTAAAATCGTGTACATCATGAGTACACACGCGGGCAAAAGAATATTATATGTGCGCTTTTGTGTTTTGCAATAGCTTCAATTACTAAAATCAAAATACCATTTAACAATTACAAGAGATTAATAGAGAAACATTAATAAATAAAAAAATAAGACAACTTGATGAAGAATGCTTTTGATGATCCAAGAGATCTATAGAAACATTAAAAAAAAGTAAGATATTTAGCCAAAAAATAATAAATAAAAAAATAAAAAGATGATGAGATCTAAGAACAGCTAGGACTAATTGACAAACAATAACATCCTAAATGTCATATTAGATGATTGATAGTAGAATAGTTTGAAGGTTCAACTAATGTTAAGAATACCATAAATCGTGTCACTGAACCATATGAGGATGAAAACCATTCATATTAATATATTGGTCATAATAGATATCATCATTCATATATTGGTCATAATAGGCATGATTCACGAAGCAAAGTCAGTAGATGAAAGGCTTTTTTTATTATTAATTTTTGGATAGTGAGATAAGCTGAGTCTTGAATGTTGAGAGGTTGAAGGCTGAAGAATGAAGATGAAGAGAGCTGAGCGGCGCACTAGAAGAAAAATGAGAATATATAGTCTTACTTTTAGGGTTAGGGGATATAGAATATTTTATGTTCGGATAAAATATTATAGAGATTTTTTTTGGGTCAAAGTAAATGCAGTAAGTCAAAAAGAGATTATTAGATTATTTAAGATTTTATTTTATAAAATGATAATATTGGGCATAGTTTAAGATTTTTTTAAAAATGTTGTGTATTCTATTATATATGTATATTATATAATAAATTAATAATCAGATTTCAGATTTCGGTTTTTTTTAACGCCTAAAACCAAAACTTATCGGTTTACCAGTCGGTTACTACTTATAAAAATCAAAACCTATCGATTTACCCATCGGTCTTTGTTATCGAATTTTTATCGGGTGGATACCCCTCGGTTTCAGTTACAGCGGTTATCCGTTGCTATCTCTAATGGTATATTGTGATTTTGAAATAGGGTATGTGTTCCTAATGATCCAAACTTGAGAAAGGAGATTCTTGAGGAGGCTCATAATTCTAAATATGCCATACATTCAGGTGGAAACAAAATGTATCGGGATTTGAAGCAGCATTATTAGTGGAATAATATGAAAAGAGATGTTACTGAATTTGTGTCTCGTTGTTTGACCTATCAACAGGTTAAAGCGAAACACCAACGACCAGTAGGATTACTGCAACCATTGGCTATACCTCAATAGAAATGGAAGCATATCACGATGGATTTTGTTATAGATTTGCCGAGTACACCGAAAGGGTTTGATGCAGTATGGGTAGTGGTGGATAGATTAACAAAGACTGCTCATTTCATTCTGATTAATAAACATGATAATCTCGAGAAATTGGCAGATCAATATGTTGCTAGCATTGTGAAGCTTCATAGAGTGCCGATAAGTATTGTGTTTGATAAAGATCCTCGATTTACATCCTGATTCTGCCAGCGTTTGCAAATAGCAATAGGTATTAAATTGACTTTCAATACTGCATATCATCCTCTAATTGATGTCCGGTTAGAGAAGACTATCCAAATATTTGAGGATATGTTAAGGGCTTGTGTACTAGATTTTGGGAAAAGTTGGGAAAAGCTTTTGCCTTTGGCCGAGTTTGCATATAACAATAGTTATCAATATATTATTAGGATGGCTTCGTTTGAAGCTTTATATGGGTGTAAGTGTCGATCACCTCCATATTGAGATGAAGTGGGAAAAAAGAAAGTTATTGATCTAGTATTGTTGCCAGAACTTGTGGAAAATATACATCTTATTCGACGGAGAATGCTTGCAGCCCAGAGTAAAGAGAAAAGCTATACTGATAAACGAAGACGGGATTTGGAATTTGAGGTTGGTAATCGTGTTTTCTTGAAGATATCTCCCCATAAAAGCCTTGTACAACATGGTAAATGAGGGAAATTGAGTCCAAGGTATGTAGGGCCTTTGAGATTGTTGAAAGAATTGGTAAACTAGCTTACCGTTTGGTATTACTACCAAGTCTTTCTAGGATTCATGATGTTTTTCATGTATCTATGTTGAGAAAATATCATCCTGATCCTTCTCACATACTAGAGTCAGAGCCGTTGTAGCTTAGAGAAAATTTATCTTATGAAGAGCGACCTATCCGTGTTTTAGATCAGAAGGTTCGAGAGCTACATACGAAGAAGATTCCTATGGTAAATGTGGTTTGGAATTATCATGGAATAGAGAAAGTTACATGGGAAATACGGGATCAAAATAGAGCAGCAGTATCCGAAGTTGTTTCGAGAAAAAAGTAAGAATTTTTAGGATGAAATTATTCTAAAGGGGGGATGAAATAAGACCAATCGTTCATTTTATGTGCATTTAATTGATTTATTTATTATTGGCAGATAACATGAGAATTTAGATTGCATGTGTTTAAGATTTAAGTGGCATTTTATTAAATTTGGTAAACTAGGACATATATGTCATTATCCTAATTGTGCTTGCATTAGTAGTCTTTTAGCATAGAAGATATTTTGCTTAGCTTCTAGAAGGCGAACTATTGGCCATTTAATTAAGAAAAACAAAAAAAAAGTAAAAGAGAATCAACCAATCAATAGAGAAAAGGGGAAAGAAGAAAGCTAGGGCAAGGAGAAAAATTGGAGAAGAAGAAGGGAAAATTGTTCAAAGCTTTGCCATTTCTTGATTTTTCTTGCATTCTTCATCTTCGAGGTGAGGGGATTTTAAAGTTTTAAGAGTTTTAAGCTTGATTTGGGTAGGAAATCATATAATTGTGCTAACTTTGTTGAATGAGCATTAACTTTATGTATTGGTAAAAAAGTGTTGTATGTTGAATTTGTGGCTATAATCTTTGTTTTTTGCTTGAGTTTGAAGTATATGCTACATATATATGTGTTGGATACATATTTTCATGGCTTGGAGCTAAATTGGAAGTGGTTTAGTGCTGTTATTGCTGCTGGCCGAGAAATTCCTGCACCGACGCCAATTTGCCGATGCCGGCAAACCACGCCTATTGGTCGGTGGTGGCCAGCCTTGTGCCTTTTTCCCCTTGTGTTTTGCTTGCTAACCTTGTTCCATGCTTGGCTATGTTAGTATTGTGCACTTGTATTGCATTATAAATTAGATAATGTGTTGTTTATTTGCTAGTTGTTAGATGTTGCAAGTTTATGTGCTATTGAATGTTATTGAGGTCAATTTATGGAAATGCCACGTGTGATGCTAATTGTCATCGGAAATGGTTAAGTGTATAAAGGTGTATGCAAATGGTATAGTGACCTACTTTGTTACCTACCAAATGTGCTATTGAATGGAATTGAAATGTTAATTGTTTGTTTAAGTGTTTGAGGGGCAACCTACTTTGTTGTCTTCTCGTAGTGAAGTGAGTTGTTAATTGATTGAATGATCATAAGGTTGCAACCTTTTATCGAGGCACGATAGCATCGTGTTATCCAGGGCGGCAATAGGCTTGTCGGGCGATGGCATAACTATCATGGTCCTAGTCCCTCGCTCACATGGATAGAGAGTTTCATGGGGTGTTAGGTCGTAGGTTTCAGTGTACTTCCGAAGTACACCTATTGGGAGTGATAAGTGACAGAGCTCAAGATGGTGGTATAAGGGGACGATATCAACAATGATTAGTGTATCATTTCTTGAATGGTCATATAGTTGTAATGTATTCTTGAATCAATTGTGGTTAAATGTCTACTATTGTACATTGGTTTGAATGCATGTTTTCAACTGGATTATAGGTTAAAGTTTTTCCAAAACCTTCCTGTACACCCCTTCACTGAGCTAGTTTAGCTCACCCCATTTTATGAACATTTCAGGTGAGGCCAAGATCAAGCCACAAGAAAAATGAATGTGAATGCTATACTTGTCTTGCTGTGGATGTTGTATATGTTGTTAAATGCAGATTGTGTAGTTCATGTTGTAATTAAAAGACTCATTTTGCACATGTATTGAGTGGACTTTTGTTGTAACATAAAAGTTTGGTTACTAGTTGGAGTTTCATTTTGGAAACAATGTATCTATTATGCCTTATGTGTATTAATAGGACTCTAAGATGTTTTGTGTAAGCTCTATTATTTGTTAAATGTAGCCATTGTACAGGTAATATATTGAATAAGTTTCGTCATGTTCAGACTTGGTTCTAGGCGGGGTCGGGTCGGGGCGTGACATGTGGTGTCAAGGTGCTTACATCAGATGTCACCATTGTCGCTTGTCTTCTTTATCTTGGTGAGTGTTGAAACCGATACTATATTTGACTTACTACTGGGCCAAGCTCATTCTAGGCCTTTTTGGGCTAGGACTATTTTTGGCAATTGTATGTATTTGATTGCTTCTAACTTATTCAGAATTAATATCAAAACAATGATGTAGGATGGAGCTCCCTATAACATCCCATATCAGGGGAATATTAGAAACCTAAGTGGTTTATAAGATAATATTATGAGTTTAAGAATAACTCTAGCTAATTCTTTTGGTCTAGTGGATTAAGCATTCAAAACAATTATTCTTAAAATGTGTGATATCAGTCTCACTTTGGAAACCTAAGGCAATGGATTTGACACTCCTCAAACATGAGAATATTGTAGCATAGTACCCGTTCGAAGTGTGAAAATTAAGTGGTCCAAGTAGAACATGTGTTAGGCCAACTCCAATAGATTCCCTACCTTTCTCCCTACATGTAGGGATTTAAAATATTTTTCCTACATCTAGGGATCCCCTATTTTGGTTACACTCCAACAACTTCTCTATATTTAATCAATCTCTTCGTTTAGAGAATTCCTATTTCAGTTTTACCCCCAACAGCTTCCCTATTGTAAGGACTCCCTATTAGTATAATTAAAAAATATTAGACTGAAATTAATATAATTAAAAAGCCAACATATTTTAAACTGAAATTAAACAAACAACAAAGCCCTAAATGTAATTATAAAAAAAACTAAACTGATTTATAAAAAAAAATTAATAAAAAAAAAACTATGAAACCTAATCTACATATATGACCCTTTTGTTTCCATCTCCATCTTCTTTGCCCAACAAGAAAAAATCATCTCTTCTCTTCCCCACAAGCATCACAACAAGATCACAGTACAATTCTTTTTCAAAACCCCAAAAAAAAAAAAAAGACTACCCCCTTCACCAAAAATCTGTCAGTCGTGCCCTTCACTCTCAACCCCCAACCAACACCACAATTTACCTTTGTGTTGCAGGCAAGCTTTTGTCTTCTTTTTTTTTTTTTTTTTTGCTTTCTTTTTAGGTTTTTTTTTTTTTGCGAAAATATGATCTTCTTTTGCTTTTTTTTTGGTGTAGATTGGAGAAATCATGGTTTGTGTATATATATATATATACACAGACTATCTTCCTCTCCAACTGTAAAAAATCATATCGTTGGAGAGTTTAACTTTTATTTTTTTTTCTTTTTTAATTTTTTTTTTACATTTTTCTGACAGGTGCAGTGCTTAAGAGATGAGGTAGGGGATAGTGTATTTTCTCTTACATGTAGAGAAAATAAAAATGAGTGTATGGATCCCTTACATTTTAGGGGATGGGGTAGGAGATCTGTTAGAGTGCAATTTAGCTAATTCCCTCCCTACATGTAGAGTAAGGAATGAGTTAGGGACTCTTTTGGAGTTGACCTTACATTATAGGGAAGTGGTGGGAGAACCACTTCGACCCACGTGAGAATTAAGTGTTCCATTAGAGAAATGGTGAGATCACCACTTCAACCCGTCTAAGAGTTAAGTGGTCCATAGAAAAAAAAAGTGTTAAATTATAGAGAAGCAGTGGGAGCACAACATCTACTCGTACTTAATCATATCTAGAATTTTGTACCGTCTGATGAGCCTAAATTGTCTACCGATCCAGTTGAGTGATTGCAATATCTCACATCGATAAGGATATATAAAACAATGTGATTTATTAAATAAGGCATGGGTTTGAAGAGTAACACAGCTAGTCCTTTGAACTAGTAATTAAGGATTCATGACAGTTATTCGTCAAGCCCGAAGTGTTGTTGATCTCGCTTTGCCGTCCCGGTATTCTAGAATTAGGCCTTGCAAATCTCATACTCTTGTTCGTTGAGTTTAGCGGGGTAATGGGAAGCACAGTAGTATCGTATACTCTTGTATTGAGGTTTATGGCCTGGGTTTTTCACACTGGAAGCATGCATAATTTCGATGCATGCACATACAAAATTACGAGGACCAAATGAAAATAGAACTTTGGCAAGAAACAATTTGCCCCTAAAGCAGGGATGCCTTCATTTTATTGAACCCTTTAGATTATATTAATTTTTATTGAATATTAATAAAGTGCATGACCGTCCAGAAATATCCGATCTGGCCAGGAGAAGTACACAACCAAATGCTGTAAACTGTCCTTTATGTCTCGACAGTATCCTATACTGCTCTGATGGACTCTTAAATCGTATTGTGCTTCTATGCTTCCCAGGCCTGCGAAGCTGCAAAACAATGCACTTTATTAAATAAACTTGACAAAAAAAGAAAAACATTATTAATCGATAGTTAGGAGTACAAACAAATTGGTTCTGTCTACCATGCACTTCAAAGTTAGAAGAGCTATATATCTAATTGGGTAAATAGCACCGTAACCCTTTATGGTTTGTCAAAAGTGCGTATAATCTCCCTATACTTTTAAAAGTGCACCTGAACCCCCTGTAGTTTGAAAAAATGACACACGTGCCCCCTCTGTTGCTTTTCTGTCAAAATTTTAACAGAAATTATTAAATGACGCAAATACCCTCAATTCCTTTTCTTTTCTCTCTTTTCTCTTTTTGTTTATATATATATATACACAAACCAAAAAAACAAAGAAACAGATATGTATATACATATCTTTTTTTTGCTGGGTCAAAAATTTTTTGTTGGGTCATGTATATACATATATATGTAATACATATACACGCCACATACATACATCTTATATTCCTTTTTTTTTTTCTTAACCTGCCCTCTACCACCACCGTTATCGCCCCCACCATCTCCAAGAACTTCGTCCAAATTAGTACTGGATTAATTTGTTGGAATGCTTTGGTTTGCATACCTATGAAAAGAATATGAAAGATTAGAGTTATAATGCTTCTAATTTGGAAAAAAAAAATCATCTTGAATTAATTTTTACAATTGCGATGATGATTAGGATTTGAACATTTTCACCTACCAAAATTTCTTCAGTGTGATTGTTTATGTGTTTAAAGTGTGAAAGGGCTAGCAGTGAAAAAAGATAAGAGATGGTCGCAGAGGTGGGGATGGTGGTGCCTATGGTGGTGGAGCATGAATAGGTGGTAGAGCAAGATAAAGGATGAAAAAGAGAAAGAAAAAAAATATATAATAATTAATTCTACCTAATCTTTTTGCTGATCTTTGTCGGAAGTGATAACAATGAAGGCAACAATATGGTACAAAGGATGGCAATGGGAGTTCCAATGGCGCTGTGGGCTGGGTTTCGCCGGGGCTATGGTGGGGACGATGAAAGATATGTGCGATTTTTTTTTTTTTTTGTTGAAAAGGATTTTTTGGTCAATTGATAAACATATTTTATTGACAAAATTATTTAAAAACAATCAAAGTTGCAAGACCCGCGCGTGTAACTCACTTGCTGTTAAAATGAACATTTTTTTTGACGGAGAGGGTCGTGGTGCTACGTTTTTCAAACCACAAGGGATTACAGTGCACTTTTAAAAACACAATGGAGTTCTGTACACTTTCAACAAATTATAAGGGTCCTGTGCTATTTACCCTATCTAATTTTACGATCACTACCAGCATAAGTATAAGCTCGAATCAAATCTATTGATGAAGGATGGCTTATTTTCACGGCAATATTTGAACTATTTTAAAATACTCCAATTGAAAAATAAAGAAGTAATTCTAATAGGTGTCTTATTGCGGCATGTACTCTAACTGGTAAAAAACTAAAATGTGTTGGAATGGTTTTATTTAATTGAAACATGTAATTTTTTTTATTTTAGTTAATAATTGCTCATAAAATTATTTTTTTAAATTAGTTTTAAAATTCTAATATAATTGTATTGGTTTAAAAAATCGTTGCTTATTATTTAAAAAAAACAGTTGCAGTAGAGAATTTATAAAAAGACTATATGGACCGGTTTAAAAACTCATTGCATAAAATCGTTGTAACGGTTTTTAACATTTTTTTAATAGTTTTAAGTATAGTAACAAATAAAAAATGTGATAATATTTTTATCGAAAAATAACATGATGACTCATTTTCATCTAACTATATTGTCTTGTATTCTAGTTGACCTTGA
This sequence comes from Ehretia macrophylla, assembly GCA_037974665.1. Lineage (NCBI taxonomy): Eukaryota > Viridiplantae > Streptophyta > Magnoliopsida > Boraginales > Ehretiaceae > Ehretia > Ehretia macrophylla. The sequence continues at coordinate 13,353,959 of CM075775.1, forward strand.
TTTTAGTTAATTTCTATAATGATTTGATTGAAATTAATAAATTAAGGTCCCGTATAAAATTGTTGGCACTAACCTTCTCGAGAAAGCATCCAATTGTCATCCACCCCAACATGCCATGCGAAGTAACCAAGCAGTCCATTCTTCTTGGCATACGCAACCTTAGTGAAGATGGTATTATACTCGTCAAAATTAATCCATGTCGTCCCAGCATAGCAGTAATTTGCGACTATATCGGCATCGAACACTGTTGTGGCCCTCTTTTGAATGACAAATTCATTGACTTTCTTATAACCAATCGCCCCATCAGGAGAACCAACTGGACCCCTCGCTGGTGCATCAAGATCGTGATTTCCACTGTTCAGTAACCTCCATGCATAACCATAGAAGGGCAACCCTAAAACTATCTTCTTAGAGGGCATCCCAGCTTTTTTCCAGGCTTCAATGCCATGACTGGCACTGATATTACGACCAGAAGGATCATGTAGAGCAGCATGTGGACGCGTTACGCTAGAACGAGTAGGGGAAGTGAAATCATAAGCCATAACATTAATCCAATCCAAGTTTTTTGCCATAGACTTTGAAGGATAACTCAATGTGTCAACAGTTGGAGTGTAATGAACTGCTGCAGACAGAAACAATGGTGGCTTACCTGAGCTTTTAGACTCCAAGACTATATCTGATCGCCATTCATTTAACAGCAATCCCATGTTTTCCATGTCAGTTGCTGTTTTTGGGTACTCCCAATCGAGGTCTACTCCATGAAAGCCAAAGGATCTGGCCAACTTAATAGAAGATTCAATGAAAGTGCTTCTGGAACTGGGGTTGCGGGCCATTGAAGCAAAAGTTGCCGGTGAAGAGTTTCCACCACCAATGGACAATAGGGTCTGAACTGAAGGGTTCCTTTTCTGTACCGTCGTTGTGAAACTAGAGAATGAGGCTACATCTGAGGGTGAGATAGAAATTTGACTTGTTTTGGGATCTAAATCTGCAAATGCACAATAAAGATGGGTGAAAAATGTGGAATCAATGTCTGATGCTGCGAAACCGCTACCAGGGAACCAGTATGCTGCCCTGACGACATCCATTTTAGCCAAAGCATGATGTTAAAGTGTAAGAAGGAAAAAGAAGAGCAGAATATGTTTAGTAGCCATTTAGCTAGCTGCAAAGGAAATGGTGCAAGTGATAGGATAGCTTAAACTTGGATTATGGTGATTTAAATAGTAAAGCCATTATGTAAATCCAGCAAGATTTTTGAATGCATGGAAGAGTCTCTCATTTCGGCTTGAATTTTCTTTAAAGAAATACAGATGCCAAGAGATTCAATGCTTTCACATAGATCTTTCCTTTTTTGGTCTGCACATACATTGTCTTACAACTTGATCTTTTGAATAAACTTGGCTAATCTCTTTCTTTAATTTAATTTCTTCAAGAGGCGAAGTCGTGGTTGACTTTGTCATGGATGATAGCTTGATATTTGAAGGTTGACTTTGACTAGTCTAGTGGTAAGGTTACTTATATATGAAAAGTTACAAGTTCGAATTTTACTAGTTATGTTGTATGACTATAGATTTTTCCTAAATAGAATAAAATGATATTTTTCCTGCTTTCGTCGAACTTCAAAAGTTACCTTCTCTCTTAAACTGTATTTGGATTGAATGATTTGGGTAGGAAAGAATGGTTTTGAGGTGATTTTTTAATCCAATCCTTTGTTTGGATTGGGGGGGGGGGGGGGGGGGGGGGGGGGGGGGGGGGTTTGTTGGTTATGGGTGGAAATGATTTCAGAAGCTTTCAAAAATCATCCAAGCCTTTATGTTTTAAATCACCCCAAATTGGGGTCAAAAGGGGGAAAGAAAAAACTGAAAAGTTTAATCACAAAATTACCCTTAGCATATTCAAAAAATTATAGCATTACCACTATATAAACAATATATTATAAAAGGGTAAATTTGTCAATTTATTTATAAAACTTATCATTTCATTTCCCTTCCTTTCCAAACCAAATAAAAAATACACAAAATCCTTTATGAACCTTTCCTTTATAATTTTTTTTCTAATCCAAATAAGAGTTAATCATTCTCTTTCTATTCTTTTATTATTAAATCATTTCTTTTTCTTTATTATTTTTTCATCCCCGAATCCAAACAAACCCTTAAGGTATGCCAATGGAATAGGAAAAGACAGAAAGACCTTCACACAAACTATTTTTCGTTTTAATTGTTCGATAATGGGTTCGAATTCTCTTATTTTCTTTTTTATTCTTTTTAAGATGACATAAATTCTAGGATATTAGATTTGGTTATTTTAAATCTTAACCAGTTTTTTTAAGTATTTAAAATTTATTAGTTTATTAGTTTGAATTTGGCGGTTAAGATTTAAAAGAATCAAATTTAGTGGTCCACAATTCATCTTATCTTAAATTTAAAAGAAGAGTTAAGAAATAAGAAAATCCGTGCCCGTTCATTACAAGAAAAACTGTTTTTAGCAACGGTCCGTCGCCAATTCGTCTCCAAATTGGCGACATAAATAAGACGAAATTTTTTGTTGCCAAGCATTGTGACAAATTAGAGACGGAATGGAGACGACATAGGTACATCGTCTCCAAACCATCTTCAAATGGTGACTATTTGGAGACGACCTTATAATCTATCTCCAAAAGTATCCAATTGGCGACTACTTGGAGACGACATAGATATGTCATTTCCAAACCGTCTCCAATTGGTGACAACATGGAGACGGCACCAAACCATCTCCAATTGGCCACTACTTGGAAATGACATACATATGACGTCTCCAAACCGTTTCTAATTGGCGACTACTTGGAGATGACTTATCTATGTCGTCTCCAAATTGTCACTACTTAGCGACATAGTGGAGACGATATAAATAAGTCGTCTTCAAACTATCTCCGAATGAGATGAATTGGTGACTACATAGTTAAGTCGTCCGCAATTCGTCTTGACATCTAAATACAACATATTCATCGCCCACCGAGCTAATAGCCAGTATCTTTGGGTCGTCTTGACCTCTGTATACACCATATTCAACTTCGTCATTACATAAAACATTAAATAGAAGTAGTTAAAATAAACACTGATATTTATTAATTTGGATTAATAAAAAAAAAACTTATTTTGAATTAATTTTGAACAAAAATATGTTGGTGCAAAACAAGTAACATAAGTATTTAACATAATGCAAAATATAAACAATTAGGTCTTCCCAAAAAAATGAATTCCAATAAAAGCATGTTATTATAAAATAAAATGCAAATCAAACATTAACTGAATATTACATTCATAATTAAGGATTACAGTTGATTCGAATGAAATACATCAACACAAGTACATAATACCTAACAACGTAATCATCACAAGCACATAACGAGTGGATAAAATACATCATCACAATTATATAATAGTATCATCTAGTTTAAGAACTAAGTTGAACTAATGCCTTGACCTCCAAGATGATGTTTTGAATAGAAATATTAGAGGAAAAACTTGGGTAAATAAATCTTCAACATTTGAGAAACAACAAGTTGACTTCCTTTGGCTTCAGAAATATAACAGTCTTCTTTTGGTGGAGAATTAAAATCAAGTTGGGGTTTCACGACTTTGCTAAAATCTTGATTAGTTTTTCTTGTTGTGTTGTCTTTATCTTTACTAAGACAAAGAGAATGTGAATAGTGTTATTCTTCCTTACTCATGGTTGGAAAAAAGAAGATGAAAGCTAAAATGGAGAATTGAAGACGGTTCTTCAAACGGACTTTTGAGTTCTTTATATAGACGCCAAATCATTGAAATTTTTTTGACTTATCGTGTTTGGTCCATCGATAGCTCTTTTTTTTCAATTTTAAGCTATGAACCAATGGTCCGCTGCTACATGGCATTGTACCATTGGTCCGTCGATGTGTCCAATCAAAATGGACTAGGCGTGCACGCCTAGTCCATTCAATATCAGAAAACCCTAAGTCCCTTGAAAAGGGGGACCTGACAGTCTATTGGTCTACCGCCACATGGTAGCAGACAATGGACATATACATTTTATGTCAGTCGGACCAATGTTCCGTTGATAACTCTTTTTTTCCCATTTTAAGAAATAGACCAATAGTCCGTTGCCACATGGTAGCGTACCATTGATTTGTCGATGTGTCTAATCAGAATGGACTTGTCAAGTCCATTCAATTTCAGATCACCCCAAGTCCCTTGAAAAGGGGGACCTAGCAATCCATTGGTCCTCCGCCATATGGTAGCGGATCCCCTGGACATACACATGTTATGTTAGACATACCAATGGTCCGTCTAACAGCCCACTGCGAATGCCCTACTGACGGGACTTAACGACATTGAAAAAAGTGTTATACAAAAAATAAATTAAATTAATTAAAATAATAACTATTGAGATTATAACTAATATTATTTATTGAATACCAAATTAGTTAATTATTTATTTAATTCAAGACTTTTATTCATAATAACTATCTGAATTAAATATTTATCTAATTTAGAAATAGGGCCATCGCCTAGATATTCTCTATTGGAGACTTATGGGAGACGACCCTGTAATAAATTTTTGTAATTAAAAAATGTTTAAATTCAATAATTTAAATATTAAATATGTTAATAAAATGATTAATATATTAACTAAATATATAACTAATTAAAATATAATTAATATTATTTATTTAATACCTTATTAGTTAATTATTTAATTAACATAAGATTTTTGTTCATTTAACGCATATTAATTAGTTAGTTATCTAATTTTATTTATTAGTACGTAGTAATAATTTTTTTGTTAATAATTAATGCTTAAGATTAATTAATCAATTAAATAAATTTAAATTTTGTTGATGTATTTATTTTAATTACTTTAATTAATTAAATTAGTAATCTTAAGATTTATAGTTTGATAAAAGGAAAAAAAATCATATAATTGTAAAAGTATCTTGATTTTTTTTTAAAACTAGGTTTAGTTATTTTAATTATTTATCGAATGATCGGGGATCTATCAAAGGTCAGCCTTTGACTGGTCGTGGCACCACTGGAAGTCAACCAATGACTGGTCGTGGGTCCACAAAAGCACTGCCTTCGACTGGTCGTGGCTTTTCCGAAGGTCAGTCGTTGACTGGTCGTGGCTCATCGCCATCTTCGGTAGGTTTGGAGCATAGGATTCCCCACGGTACATATCCCTTACAACAAATGCCACGTACATCTACTTCCTCGTCGAGAGCTCCCGTTGACGTTGCACCAGGGCTAGTGCCTCTTCACGTTCCATTGCCACCACATGATAGGACTTCCCCATCCACTTCTTTGTCCGGCCTCCAATAGGAATTAGAGGATTTATAAGTTGACGTTGATGGCTCGCCTACGCCCGACCCTACACCATTTCTTAACCAGCCTCAGTCATCGACGCAACTCAACAACGGCCTACGGGCATAGGGCCTTGGCAATATTATGTGTTCTCGTCTCTAGAGGCCTATGTCGCGTGGTAGGTTGATCGACGCACTCATATGATGTTAGACATCAGTGGGCAAGTATTTGATTTTATATTTTTCCTACCCGTATCCTTATCCCACTGTTCCCCCATTTCACGGTTTTTAATTAACCAACTTGTTTATTTCATCATGGGAGATGGACACCGTTTGACGCCATTAAAGAGGTTACGAATGCACTTAACGCCAGGTATTCTGAGCCTTGGTCGTGTTGGTCAGAGGTTCTACCTGAGGTTAGGGATAGATGGTTCAAAAATTTTCAAATATGAAATATATGTCAATATATTTTCTAATGATATTTGTTATATCATTGTGTTTTATATGTTGAACTATTACTTTTTAATTTGTTATTGTTTGCAGAGGGTGTACAAGTGGTTCCCTAACGAGGAAACCGTGCTTAGAAGATTGTTCGATTTCAAATGCCAAAATCACATACGAGACCTCTGAAGAATGTGGATTCTAAGAAATCTAGACATTTAATATCAGTTTACATGGAGTCTATAAACAATAAATGGCAGCCAATAATCCACAAGCAGAAATAAACACGAAATCATGCTAAAAACAACATCGAAATTGGTATCTAGTACTAGAAAGTTACTGTATATGATTTTACCTCTTGTGTGGACGTAGATCTACAACACATACACTTGTAGTGGACTGAGGAGCCGTTGGAAAAAACCACCCAAGGGACGTGTACCACCTCCACGATTTAGAAACCCTAAGTCTTCTCCCCTTTCCCACTTCATTGCTTCAATGGTTAAGAAAAAGTGGATTTTCTCTCTGCCTAGTTTTCTTCCTCTAGCCGTGAATCTATGTGTGATTATGTGTGTCTCTGCAATGCCAGATCACGTGTGGAATGGCTAAGGCAATCATGATATAGCCGAAAATCTAAGGAGATAAGAGTGAGGAAGAGTTTTAGTCATATTAGGAGTACAACTCTTGATTATCTTTAAAATATCTTTGAAGATAATAACATTATCTTCTTATTTTAAAATCTAGAGCTTATCATCTCCTAATATCTCTAATCCATACGCCTAAACCCCAATCCACACGCAGAGTACATGTCATCTGGACATTAGATGCTAGGACAAACATTCTTGTCTTAAGAACATTTCTTGTCCTGATGTCCTGGCCTTTCTAAATTGAGTTGCATGTTCCTAATTAGGAAACTATACTCAATTTCACGCAAATACTAACAAAGGGAATAGACAGTTAACCATTAAGGAAAAGTGGCTAGGAGAGGGACTTTAAGACATAGTTGCTTTGGCGATAAAATAAGCAAAATGCCCGTGCTAGCCACTATCAGTATTTTGACCATTTTAACCTTAACTCATTCCACTAAAGAGTTAGGGTTTCACTCCAATACAACTAATTAACTTCCAGTTGAGGTTTTGTCTTTGACCTACTAAGCAGAATGACAAAAATGCCCCTCTATATTTTATCTACAATCAAGAGTAGGTCTTGCGTTCATACTATCATCCTTTCTTGATTATATCTATACCTTGGACCTTTATCTATCATATAATCATCACCCATATACTATACCCTTGTTACTGGGAGTAACCCACAAGTTCAGTATCCAATATAGCCCGAGCTATATTACTAAGCGCTTCGATTTGGATAATCATATAGATAACTCCAAGCGAGTTGCTCACTATCACTTAAGATAAAATAGAATCACAACTCATATGTATGCCACCTAATGGATCTAGTCCATATGTCCAAAACACTGAACTGTTGACCCTGTTATAAGATCTTACCCATAGTGAATCAAAACATATGACTTAGGATCCAATGATACATCCACATATGCCTATGATATAGAGCATTGGTCACTTAGTAGCTTAAGATGCTTTTAGTTTTCTGACAATGATAGTAATGTTACTGAGACTACATCTTAGTATAGTCCCGTTCAATGCATCATAATGCACTAATGAGAGAAGTCCGGAAAACCCCTCCAATGACTAAAGGTAAGTCATCCTACCAAATATGAGGCTCTCTCATTATAACCTTACCATAGTGAAGTGCATGCCCAACTTCACTATTCAGTTATAAACTTATAGTTTGTATCCAAGCCTCATAGTATAGACCTTTTGTGCGGACCATCGCGCACCTATGCTATTCACTTGTATCAAGGAACCTCTTTGCATACACATATATCATATAAGAGATAGAATAAAGCTTGCTCATAATGAATGTACTGATTTCATAACTGAATATATATTCATTTACATGAGATGTCTTAGTGCTTAGTGGTTTTAGGGCATGCCATTCCCAACATACTCCCACTTGCACTAAAAGCCACTACCATTAACCTAATTTAACACCCATAGCCTCAATATGAGTATTAAATACTTTTTCTGTAAGACTCTTAGTGAATGGGTCTGCTAAATTATTCTCTGAAGCAATCATATCTACCACTATATCGCCCCTTTGGACAATTTCCCGAATCAAGTAGTAATTTTTCTCTATATGCTTCCCTTTGTTGTGGTTCCTTGGTTCTTTACACTATGCCACTGCACCACTATTATCACAGTACATGATAATAGGTCTCTGGACTGCTGGCACTACTTCTAATTCCAAAAGGAATTTCTTTAACCACACTGCTTCTTTTGCCGCTTCAGACGCTGCAACATACTCTACTCCATAGTAGAGTCTGTAATACAGGTTTGCTTTATACTCCTCCATGAGATAGCACCACCAGACAGAGTGAAGACATATCTAGAAATAGACTTCTTGGAATCTCTGTCTGACTGGAAAACAGAATATGTGTACCCCACGATACAAGCTCATTTGGTCGATAGATTAGCATATAATCCCTCGTTCTCCTAAGATACTTGAGTATATGCTTCACAGCTACCCAATGAGCTAAACTCGGGTTTGACTGATATCTGCTGACTATGCCCATGGCAAAGCAAATATCTGGCCTAGTACAAAGCATGGCGTACATGAGACTCCCAACCGCTAACGTGTATGGGAACTTCTTCATCGCTTATATCTCCTCATTTGTCTTCGAACATTGATCCTGAGATAGAAGAACTCCATGTCTGAAAAGTAACAATCTTTTCTTGGAATCCTACATGTCGAACCTTACTAGTACCTTCTCAATATATGAAATCTGAGAAAGAGCTAGAGTCTTAGCTTTGCGATCGCGCAGAAGCTTAATGCCTATAACATAGCTCACTTCTCCCAAGTCTTTCATTTGGAATTGAGATGATAGCCAAACCTTTATGGACGACAACATCCCTACATCATTACCAATGAGCATAATGTCGTCCATATACAAGACCAAGAATGTCACAACATTCCCCTCCAACCTTTTATATACATAGGGCTCATCAACATTTTGATTAAAACCATAAGCCTTAATGGTTTTATTAAATCTAATGTTCCATGCCCTGGATACTTGCTTAAGTCCATAAATGGACTTCTTAAGCTTGCAGACCATATGTTCTTGACCTTTAGTAATGAACCCATCAGGTTGTTCCATATAGATGTTTTCTTCAAGACTTCCATTAAGGAAAGCTGTCTTGACATCCATCTACCATATCTCATAATCATAGTGACACGCTGTGGCCAAGAGTATCCTGATGGACTTTAGCTTAGCCACTAGTGAGAAAGTTTCCTCATATTCGATCCCTTCTTTCTGAGCAAAACCTTTCGCTACTAATCTTGCCTTAAAGGTTTCCACCTTTTCGTCCACTCATCTTTTTCTCTTGTATACCTATTTGCACCCAATAAGCTTAATTTCTTTAGGCGCGGGCACAAGTTCCCAAACCTGATTCAAGTACATAGACTCTATTTCAGATTCCATTGCTTGGTGCCATCTATCTGCATCCATATCGGATACTGCCTCATTGTAGGTCTTGGGATCCTCAACCTGATCTATGGAATCAGTCTGGAAGAACTCTTCATAGTATCTATCAGGCTGTCTAGATACTCTCCTACTATGACGTGGCTCCGTCTGTGAGCTAGAGGTCGGTTGTTGTGTATCTACAGCTTCGCTGTTAAGATCTAGTAATACCGAAGTTCCTGGTTGAACTTCTTCTAGATCGACTTCTGAATTAGGTACTGGTATACTTCCACAACCTTTTTCCAAGTACTTAGCATTGGTACTCATCAATATCCGCTGTTCTTTGGGATCATAGAAAATACTTTCTCTCGTACCCTTTGGATAGCCTATGAAATAGCACATTATTGACCTAGGTTCCAACTTCTTAGCATCGCTATTCAGTAAAGAAGATGGACATCCCCAAATATGGACATGTTTAAAACTCGGTTTCCGGCATGTCCATATTTCTTATGGAGTCCTAGGTACTGACTTAGATGGAACCAAATTCAAAATGTATGCCGTTGTTTCAAGCGCATATCCCCATAAAGATACTGGTAAGGATGTATGAGCCATCATGGATCTTATCATATCTAAAAGCGTACGATTTCTCCTTTCTGACACACCATTTTGCTGGGATATTCTCGGTGCTGTCAGTTGTGACACAATGCCACATTGTGCCAAATAATCCTTGAATTCTCCATAGAGGTATTCTCCTCCATGATCAGATCGAAGTACTTTGATTTGTTTACTTGTATGACATTCCGCCTCAGCCTTAAATTCTCTGAATTTATCATAGGACTCAGACTTACGTCGCATCAGATATATATATAACCAAACCTTGAATGATCATATGTGAAGGTAACGAAGTATTCCTAACCTCCACGGGCTGGTTTATTCAAAGGACCATATACATCTGTGTGTACCAATTCTAACAGATCATTTGCCCTATGCCCCTTAGAGGTGAATGGTCTTTTGGTTATCTTCTTCTTAGGGCATGATTCACATTGAGACCATGGTTCAAGTTCCAATGAGTCCAAGAACCCATTCTTGACCAATCTCTCGATGTGGTTTAGGTTAATGTGGCCTAAACGCAAATGCCATAGATAGGTATCATTGGCAAGAGATGCTTTTCTTTTCAAGGAATTCTGTACCTGTTCAGTATTATACAGTGTAGAGTCTACAGGGTTTAAAACAAATAAACTATCATGCATTCTACTGAAAATGATGGAATTTCCCTTGCTGATGACTACACCAGCATTATTGAAATCAACAATAAAACCATCCAAAAGTAACAACGACACCGAAACTAGGTTTTGTTGCAAATCTAGAATACATAAAACATTCTTTAAAACCAAGACTAAATTATTCTCAAAAGATAATTTAAATACTCCCATTGCGGTGGCCCATACCTTCGAGCCATTTCCAATATGCATTGCAAGTTCACCCCTATGCAGCTTCCTGGTTACCTGAACCTCCTGCAACGAATTGCAAATGTGATTAGTGGTGCTTGAGTCTACTATCCACGAGGAAGTAGAATCTACCACTAAACATGTTTCAATATAGAAGGGAACATAGGTACCTGCATTGCCCTTGGCCTGGTTCTGAGAACAGTCATTTTTCCAGTGTCATTTCTGGTGACACTTAAAGCATTTCCCCTTGGGCTTATCACCAACATTCTTTTTCTTCTTCTTCTTCTTTTTCTTCTTCTTCTTCTTCTTCTGCCCTTCTGGGCCCTTGCCATGTTTTTGTTGGTTTCCCTTCTTCTTGAACTTCTTACCCTTCAGGACAAGTCAAAAAGCATTCTGAGCCATCAGCACATATCCCTTGGGTTTCATTATAGCTTCTGCAGCCTAGAGCTATTTCATTAACTCTGGTAAGCTCATGAGCATCTTGCCCATGTTATAGTTCAGCTTAAAGTGAGCAAATGATTCTGGCAAAATCTCTAGTACCATATCAATCTTATTTTCCACATCAATTTCCGCACCTAGAATCTAGGCAATATTTAAGTTGTCCATCATCTTGAGCATATGATCTCTGATGGACGAACCTTAAGCCATTCTAGTGTTCATGATGGTTCTAATAGCAGCTTACCTTGCGGGCCTACTTTTGTCAGCAAATATTTCAGCAAGAGAAAACATGATATCTGCTGCAGTCTCTATTACCTCATGCCAAGATTGGAGCACATTCAACATGGAGGCTAAGATATAACATTTAGCCATCTTATCGATCTTTAACCATTGTCGTTCTAACTCTAGCTCCTCCTCGCTTGATTCAAGAGTGACTATTGGGCACGGGTTTGTAAGAACAAAATTATACTATTCATCATTATGTATAATATCTAAGTTTCTTTTCCAGTCCAAGTAATTTGGGCCAGTTAGCTTGTTCTCAGTGAGAATACTGGCGAGTGGGCTAAAAGAATCTTTCGGCATCTTTGAATATGTTAAACAGTTAATCAGTCTATGAGTTATATGATATGTATGCAAATGAATGATTATTAAAAGAAAATAAGCATTCATGCTTTTGACATTTACTTCAAGAATAAGTAGTTGAACCCTTAAACTAGTTGAATGTCTCAGTGTCTTAATCCTACTCACAATATTCCACTGAAGGGATGATCATATTGTAGTTTTGATTAAGTTAAGCTACACTCATCTGAAATATCATTAGCTGGATAAATACTATTCAATGACACTCCAATCATTTATTCAATTTTGGCTTCATTAGAGCAATGGCAAGAACTCTGAAGGGAGGATACCATTCTTTAATGTCAAGTAATCACTATTTTTCCATGAGCCTTTAGACTATTCTTAATCTGAGCCTACCGAAGGGAAATCAACCCAAATTAATATTCTATGAAGTGATCCATGATGAAAACCCCACCGAAGGGATGGTTGCTCCCATCAACACCTCAATTGAAAACTCATTCTAATCTACTCTTGCTAAGTCTTTGTTAAAAAGACTATCCTCTGAAAGGAATGACCCATACGTAGGTAAGCTCAGAATAGCTCCCACTATTAGCATAGACCAAAATGGAAAGCCTTAGGATTCTTTCTAAAATCCTTCTACCACTTGATATTTTATACAAAGGGTTTCCATAAACTATAACTATGTCTTTACAATTGCACCTTTGTTTTAATCCAAGCAATCCTGGTCCAGAGACCCTTGCTTATTAAAACACCTTTTAATTGCAATAGTTATACACCTATTCGGGTAAAGTGAGGATACTTAGGAGCATCTAGGCTAACTAAAGCACTTAGGTTCTTACTAGGCATTTTAATCCTAAGTTATCTCATAATCTCTAGTTCTTAATAGAACTTGTTCTAGATTATGATTCAGATTTGCCTTCCTAAGTATAATTAATCTAGATTTAGCCATTTTTAAATCCTAGTAGTCGGCCATGTTACTATATGAGATACAGTCATATGATATATTCAATTAAATAAGAATATAAACATCCATGACAAAAATAGTAACTGCCAAAACAACCACTTTCCACTTTTGATGGCTTCCTGTTCGGGACTTTTCCACAATCATACATTTGACCTAAAATGTATGTGGAAATGTCTCTTGCCTCCACATGGACTTCGGAAATTGTCTTTTGCAGCCCATCAATTCTTCAAATTGCACATGGCACCTAAAACCTTGTTTTGATTGCAATTTGACCCCAAATCGATTCATTTAGTACAAAATTGATTTGGAATTTGGACCACCATGGCTAACCATCACCCACGGCTCCTAGGGTGAATAGCCATGATCCAAAACCACCAAATACAAGCCAAAAACCCTGGAGAAGGATCAAAAATAGCCACCATTCCTAATCCTCTCCTTTTGACTATTTTGACAATTTCGTGAATCGATTGCATCACCTAGCAAACTAATGCTATTACAATCATTCCTATACTCCATATGGAGTTTAAAATCAGCATTCTAAAAAATAATCTAACTATTACAACAGTTGGATAAACCACCAACACAAATAATTAAATTACAACCATGCTGAAAAAAATAAGCATCCACACGATTTCATGAAATCGAGCCATCAAAAGTGGATATCTTAACGTTACAAAACAGAGGTTAGTACCTTATATAACACACATTAAAGCCACACAAAAATCATATACAAACAGCCCCTAATCGGCCCTAGGCAGCCTGCCAACCAAGAGCTTTTCTAACACGCGATTTCTATCGATTCCATGTTTTAAAGCATGATTTCTATGACCTGCTCTGATACCACATGAAGAATGTGGATCCTAAGTCATCTATACATTTAATATCAGTTTACATGGAGTTTATAAACAATAAATGGCAGCCAATAATCCACAAGAGAAAATAAACAAGAAATCATGTTAAAAACAACATCGAAATCGGTATCTAGTGCTAGAAAGTTACTGTATATGATTTTACCTCTTGTGTGGACGTAGATCTACAATACACATACTTGTAAAGGACTGAGGAGCTGCTGGAAAAGACCACCGAAGGGACGTGTACCACCTCCACGATTCATAAACCGTAAGTCTTCTCCCCTATCCCACTTCCTTGCTTCAATGGTTAGGAAAAAGTGGATTTTCTCTCTGCCTAGTTTTCTTCCTCTAGCCGTGAATCTATGTGTGCTTGTGTGTGTCTCTGCAATGCCAGATCATGTGTGGAATGACTAAGGCTATCATGATATAGCCGAAAATCTAAGGAGATAAGAGTGAGAAAGAGTTTTAGTCATATTAGGAGTACAACTCTTGATTATCTTTAAAATATCTTTGAAGATAATAACATTATCTTCTTATTTTAAAATCTAGAGCTTATCATCTCCTAATATCTCTTATCCACATGCCTAAACCCTAATCTACACACAGAGCACATGTCATCTGGACATTAGATGCTAGGACAAACATTCTTGTCTTAAGAACATTTCTTGTCCTAATGTCCTGGCCTTTCTAAATTGAGCTACATGTTCCCAATTAGGAAACTATACTCAATTTACAGACAAATACTAAAAAAGGAAATAAACAGTTAACCATTAAGGAAAAGTGGCTAGGAGAGAGACTTTAAGACATAGTTGCTTTGGCTATAAAATGACCAAAATGCCTCTGCTAGTCACTAGCAGTATTTTGACCATTTTAACCTTAACTCATTTCACTAAAGAGTTAGGGTTGCACTCCAATACAACTAATTAACTTCCAATGGAGGTTTCGTCTTTGACCTACTAAGCAGAATGACCAAAATGCCCCTCTATGTTTTATCCGCAATCAAGAATACGTCTTGCATTCATACTATCATTCTTTCTTGATTACATCTACACCTTGGACCTTTATCTATCCTATAATCATCACCCAAATACCATACCCTTGTTCCTAGGAGGGACCCACAAGTTCAGTATCCAATATAGCCCGAGCTATATTACTAAGGGCTTAGATTTGGATGATCATATAGATAACTCCAAGCGAGTAGCTCACTATCATTTAAGATAGAATAGAATCACAACTCATATACATGCCACCTAATAGATCTAGTCCATATGTCCAAAACACCAACCTGTTGACCCTGTTATAAGATCTCACCCATAGTGAATCAAAACATATGACCTAGGACCCAATGATATATCCATATATGCCCATGATATAGAGCGTTGGTCATTTAGTAGCTTAAGATGTTTTTAGTTCTCTGACAATGATAGTAATGTCACTGAGACTGCATCTTAGTATAGTTCCGTTCAATGCACCATAATGTACTAATGAGAAAAGTCCGAAAAGCCCCTCCAATGACCAAGGTAAGTCATCATACTAAAAAGGAGACCTTCTCATTATAACCTTACTATAGTGAAATGCCTAGCTTCACTATTCGGTTATAAACTTATAGTTTTGAACCAAGCCTCATAGCATATACCTTATGTGCGGATCACCAAGCACCTATGCTATTCACTTGTATCAAAGAGTCTTATTTCATATAAATATATCATATAATAGAGAGAGTGTAGCATGCTCATGATAAGTGCACTAATTTCATAACTGAATATATTCATTTACATGAGATGTCTTAGTGCTCTAGTGGTTTTAGGGCATACCATTCCCAACAACCTCTTCAACAAAGGATGTATGCGTAATAAGAAGCCAAGGTGGGTGGACAGTGCCCAATGGGAGTAGTTGAAAGATTTATGGGCTA
Organism: Ehretia macrophylla; assembly: GCA_037974665.1. Lineage (NCBI taxonomy): Eukaryota > Viridiplantae > Streptophyta > Magnoliopsida > Boraginales > Ehretiaceae > Ehretia > Ehretia macrophylla. The sequence continues at coordinate 13,369,438 of CM075775.1, forward strand.
TCCCAGAATGGCAGACTATTTCAGAGCGAAACTCAGCAAACCGACTAAATCGACCGTCTCCGCATCATTTGGGACCTATCCCGTATGAAAAGGCTGGGAGAAGATTGGCATGTATTAAGATGAATTTATTGAATTACATGTCATTATCATTGTTCAATTATTTCACCCATCATAAATGCCGAATGTTATGTTTTGGTGAATGTATATTTATACGCAGAAGAGCACAGAGAACCAGTCACTAGAGCAGATGTTTTCGAAAAGGCTCATCACAAGGGTCCTGACAGGCCCTTCACAGACCCTCGGGTAGAACAAACCATAATATGTACAGTTTATTTCAAATAATTATTAATATATCACATTTATGATATACCCCAAAAAAACGTATAAAGTTATTTTGTTGATTTTCATTTACAAGCTCAATATAATGAACTGGTCCAGCAGGCCATGCAATTATCTAAGGAAGATTTAGCAGTCTCACCAATAGATTATGACACACTATTTTTGTAGGCTATCAGAAAACCAAATAAAGGCCGCATCTACGGGGCCGGCTCTTCCGCTTCTATTGGAACTGCATACAACAACCTACCAAGCAAACGCTAGATCACAAAACTAAAGATCCAGGAGGTTGTTGCTCGAGCTACACCACCCTTGTATGAGCAAATTGCTAGACAAGAAACACAGAATGCGAAAATGCGTCAAATGCAAGCAGAATAGAACAAGCGGTTAATTAATCAACAAGAACAGAATGAGGAGCTTCGCAGACTTCAACAAGAAAATAACGAACAATTCCGACAACTGTAAGCAGAGATCGTACTCCTCACGAAATTGTTGCCAACGCCACCTAGAGAGCAGCGTTCGCCTCAGATTGGTGATGGATCTGAAGATTAATTTTTCCGTTGTATGTTATATTAAGATAATTAAAGAGTTCAAAAAATTACATTTAGGATTTGTGTTTTTTATGTCCTATTACAATATTAGATTATATAATATTTTTATTTAAATGAATTAAAATTTAAATTAAATGATTGATATTAATTTGAGGTTTCTACTAATTAATAATTATGTATTTTAATTATTAAAAACACACAAAAAAATATAAAGATTGGCGATGACATGAAGACTAAGTGTGTTGGACACGGTTTGGAGACCGAATGCGATTGGAGACGGAGTAGGTTGGAGACGGTTTAGAGATGGAATGTGATTGGAGACGGAATTGTTTGGAGAAGGTTTGGAGACGGAATGTGGTTGGAGACACCTTGGAGACGGAATGTGGTTGGAGATGGTTTTAAGACAGAATATGGTTAGAGATGAATTGAAGACGGAGTTTTATTGGCGACGGTGTGAAGATGACAATTTTTTAGAGATGATTTGGAGACAGAATGTGATTAGTGAGGGTTTGGAGACGGATTGTGGAGACGGACTAAAATGTCATTGCCAAATGAGATGAATTGGCGACGACATGGCAAATTGGTGACAGATGATTTTCGTCCCTTTGCTGTTGCCTAGACCCTTTTGGTGACAAAAAGGAGAAGAAAATTGGCCGTCGCATTTGGCATTTTTTTTTGTAGTGGCTTAAAATATCATCTTATTGTAATACCTTTTTTTGGTTTTTGATGATTAGGAATTCACCCTAAATTGGACCACATTGGATTCACCCTAAAATTATAAACAATATGATGTAACAACACGCTTCAACACATACTCCACATTAGTCAAGGATCAAAAGATATTTGGGTGTAATACCTATGACCTTTTGCATTTGAAAGATTAAAGGACAATGTAAATTGTAGTTCCATGGTTAGGCGTGTTTAATTCCTATTAGGCCAATCTTCTGGGAATGAAATGAATTTCTATGACGCAGTCTTTCGGAGGAAGGCAAAGAAGTATTAATTAAAGCAGTTCTTAACTCTATCCCAACTTTTGTGACATTGTTACTTCAATTCCCCAAGACATTTGTTATAAATTGTGTGTGGTTGTTGCTCGTGGGTTAATTGAACAACTCTTACATGATCAAAGTCCGTGGGAGGTTTGGACTTCTACGATTTTGAATGTATAAACCTTGTAACGTTAGCGGGGTAGACACAGAGGCTCATCCAACGACCTCATTCATTATATTGAAGATAATAAATAATATAATAAATATCTCTTTAATAGTTTAAGTTTTTAGATGATGTGGTAACTTAACATAGTATCAAACTCTAGTGTCATGTCTCGCTGATGTAGGGACCATATGGGCAGCGACTTGACAATGACAATAGGCTTGCAAACTTACACACGTGGCCAATTTCCTTTTCAGAAGCTGCTAGAACATTCTATAACTCTCTAGAGTTGTATAGATATTTTTAGGGAGATTTGATTGATTGTAATTGCCATGATTAGGGGATATGATTGATTGAAAATATCTCTTAATTGATCAAGAATCCTCTAGAATGTATTATAGTTTTTAGATTGAAATGATCCTAACCATCCACCAGACTAGAAGGATTTATAAATAATATAGCTTGCATTGTACAAAGCACACAAGAGACTATATCATTCTCCAAGCTATAAACTATAATCTCTCAAATAATCTATTTCATTTTATATTTACACCTTGTAAGTTCCTTGTCTTCTAACTTTGTTGGTTTCTTAGGTTGACTTAGCCACTTTTGGGTTGCAAGAAGTGTCTAAGTGTTGCACGTAACGCTTGGAAAAGGACAACGGCATGACATTAGGCACCAAAAGATCCCAGATTCAAGCCTGGATGTGACACATTTAAGAACATTAAAATTGTCCTCGTATAAGGCTCAAAAAATAAATCCTACCTGCACGTGTTGGGCGTATTAAAGACAATAAATGAATATAATAAGCCTTTATTTGATAACTTAAACTTTTAGATGAGATGGTACTTAAAACATTAATATCTCAAGTATAGCAAAGTGTGTACTTCCCTCGAAGTTCATTATGGTGTTCCCTCAAGAACATACATAGTATAAACTCCTTAAAGTCTTTTCTTTTTCTTTTTCACTTTTCTCCAACCTACAATATAAGATTACAACTTATCTTAAAAGTCTGCACTTGTTGATCTTACTCACCAACCTTCTTTATGGATAGGACCAACCAACTCAAGATGATGAGTTACATATGCTAGGGAGTTCATCGTTTCAGTGACCTAATTGCTGGGAAGAATTTTTTTATTAGAACATACAATTTGGAAACTGGGAATGAGGTTAATATTATAAGTATATGGATTAAAATTGGTGCCAAGTGTTGGCCACTCGACAAAACCTATAGAATGCTTAATTCTGAGGGTTTCAAAGCTCATTAATTCAAGAGATCACAGGTGGAAATACCAAATTCTTTTTTGAGTTGTTCCCTCAGGATATTCAGGACAAAATCTTGCAAATTCCACTGCTTTAATCACATTATCCATATATACTAATATGGCCCTTTACCACCTCTGGTCAATACCTAATCAAGTTTGGGTACCACCGGATACATTCCTCTCATATTACACAATAATCTACTAGGAACGTGGCATTTCCTACTACTTTATCCTAATTCTGGAAGATGGATGGTTAGCACCAATGCAGCCCAAAGTAATAATGTTATTCAGAAGCTATGTCGCTCAGTCTTGCCCATAGAGATAGCTAGATTTTGTCACAAATGCTCCTTAAGCCAAATCTACAGGGTTTATGGATGTAGATATGAAATAATAGAGCACTTGTTGTATTTATGTCCATAGAGACGTGATGGTTGGTTAGGCTCTCCCGAGCTTAATATATGGAGATGCATAACTCTGTTTCATGCGTAGAAGTGTTGCACACAATTTTAGCAGCGTGAAAAGGGTAAGGGTATGGGAATGGTAAAGTGGAATCCATAATCTTTTACTTGTGCTGGGAAATTTAGAAGTTGAGAAATCGGTTTGTTTTTTACAAAACTCCCATTCATCCATAATAGACTATCGTTCGATCTCTACACAATACAAGTTAGTGGAAACAACTTATTAGGGGAACATTGTCTACAAGCTCTCACTCATAGCATCAGCCCAATGCTATTAACTTGCCAAAGGTAGCTCATTGGACAACCCCTTATTTAATGTCTATCAAGTGTAATATGAGAGCGATATGTTGTTCTTGAAATCAACATGATGGTTTATCAGTAATTTTCCAAACTCACTCCAAAGCCTTTCTATATAGGTTTTCCCAGCATTGCCAAGCAGTGAACCACTCTTAGGGGCTGACATTGATGATTTAAGATGGTTGTTCCTTCATCCGATCTTGTGAATTCTCTGTAGTCACGTTTGAGATAAACAACAAAGAGATTTCTTAGGTATTGGCTCCGCATTCGATCCTATACAGATGATATCTGCAGGTGCCTTCACTAACGTTCAAACCATTGTTCCTGGCCATACTCCATTTTCTTTCAACCAAATTACACGATCTGTCAATCAAATGGCAAGATGGTTAGCAAATGAAGCCTTACATGATAGATTACCACTATATTGGCAAGGATGCATCTTGATTCCTTTTCTTTTGTTTCTACATCAAGATGGTTACTTACTAAGCTATCTATGGTAAACCCCATGTTTCATAGAACTAGGGTCGATTGATTTTGTGATATATCAATGAACCATTTTATGTATAAAAAAAATAGAAATTCTATGTAGGCAGTGGGAAAATATATGCTAGGTGCAACATTACTCATGGATGCGTGACCTTCACAATAGTAGCCATCCATGTATAATACATCGCGAAATTTGTATGCAACAAAAGTCACTTCATCAGTACTCTTCTTCTTCTTCTTTTTTATATGTGCATGATTTTTCTGTCAAATTCACAATTGTTAAACTCCATAACAAATAAACCCATTCAAATGAGGCATGATTCATATTAGTAGCACTTTTTGTTAGATATTTATTTATTTTTCTCACAAAATTAAATAAGTAAGATTTTTTTTGGATAACTTCAATATTATGTGAATTGTTATGAAAATAATAGAAAAAGGTAGAAGATAATAGAACGTAAAGAGAGAAATATAATATAGAGAAAGAGAAATAGTTTTTCTATCGATTCTCTTAGTATAACTTTACAATGCGAAGGAAAAATACAATAGAAGTATTACACTACTAGACTTTGCTTGGACTTAGAATACAAGGCTTAGTCCAACACTATCTATATAGGAGTTTCGATAATCATGAATTACATTGAATGATTGGGTAATCACGAACTACTTGGAGATAAATATTCATTCATCTTGATAATTTCATAACACTTTTTTTGTTGGATATTCATCTTTTAATCTCATGTCTCATTAAAACCATACTAGTAAAAATCCCAGTGGAAAAAATACTAGTGAAAAAAAGAGTACACTATGCTTATTATATGTTTCAAAATAGCTTATTAAAAACCTTGCAAGAAAAACAAGTGGACGAAACCTAGCGGAGCAAAAAAGAGTATAATGTGTATTTTTTGCCCTCATGTTAACATATTAAGAATGATTGTTGAGTTCACGCATGCCAATCCTATGAATTAGTTTCTCAAATATTGTGGTAGGTAATGTACTCATGAAAAAATCTACTAGGTTATCACTTGAGTAGATTTGACGAACATCTATTTCACCTTCCTTTGGGTGTTTGTGTATGAAAAAGGACTTTGTGGTGATATGCTTCGTTCCATCACCTTTAGTATAATCTCATTTACTTGACATGAAATATCATTAACTCATAAATACATTGGCATGTTTTCAAGAGTTATGATTGAGAACTCCAATTCATTAGCTAATTTTATAATTCAATTGTATGTGTTGAAAGAATTTTAAAAGTAAAACACTTGTGACTGGTTGAGGGCGTAATACTCAACACTCCTAAGAGACAACCTTGGTTATTTATAGTTGCTTTAGTTTTTTTTATTATTTGTTTTATTTTTTCTTCTTGAAGAAAGAAAAAAAAAAGACAAAAATATGGATAAAACATTAATTTTTTTTTTTTTTCGTTTCTTTCCCTTTTATGCACACATTTTTCTATTATGTAGAAACAAAAGAAAAGGAATCAATTTGGGTCCATTTGTGGGATCGTAATGTTGGGGGTTTTTTGCAGTACCTAGTGTTCGTTAAAATGCTCGAGTATTGTACACACTATATGCATCTTGGACATGCTCGAGAACATTGAATTTATAAAGCATACCTCTACAGTCAAGGAAGGGTCAGAAAGGGATGATGGAAGGGAGTCAGATTGAGGATGATAGGGGTAAGTCAGGAGGCCAAGGTGTTGAAAATGGGATTAATGAAATGGCTCTTCGTATGAAGCTTTGCTTCATCAGGCAAACAATCAGTAGCAAGTTATTAAGAGTGGCATGGAGGGGGCCAAGCAAATTGAGAAGACCAGTCTAGGGAATTTGCAAGGGGAAAGAGAATGGTTACAGTGCAAACTGTAGGAGTGAGCCATGATAGAAGCAAAAGGAAGGTTATAGTAGATGTTTCACTACCTTTAAAAGGTAGTAATGCGGTCAGGAAGAAGCCAAGTGTTTCTCAAATTGTGGGAAGTGGATTGAACAAATTTATTGTCCTTCAGAATTTGGGAGAGGTGAATGTGGCACTAGTTAGGGATATAGTTGAAATGAGGTAGAATTTCATGTAGTCAGAGGCTAATAGAAATGTCAATAATGGTGTATACGATTCTGAAAAAAGGGTTGATGTTAATGCTTTCCAAGTGCTTAATAAAAGTAGTAGAAACAATGATGTATCAATTGGTTCTATGGATAGGAAAATCATGAAGCACTTATCAAAATAATTACTGTGGGAAAAAATAGATTTGAGATGTTTGGCAAAATGCCAAGTAGTGTGGTGGTAAAAAGGGTTGAGGTGGTTGCTAAAATGTCTAAAAGCAATAAGGATAAGAAGTTTGATATCGTGGAAAGAATGCATCAGAGGCAAAAAGATAGAGAGGATGAGATGTTTAAGGCTTTAATAGGGAAGGTGGCTAAAAAGAGGGATTTTATGACTGAGGATCTATCTCTTCTTCAAGAAGATGGGCTTCTTATTCCTCAAAGAAAATGTGGAGATAAGATTGATCATGATATGCATACCATGGTCCATGGGCCACGATGGAGGATACTTTGAGGAGACTTTGATGGAGGAAGGGGAATTGAGTATAAAAGAGTTGTCTGGTGGTAATACTCTACTAGTGTGTCATACGTTTCAGTGGAGAATACAGTAGATTCTATAGAATGTTCAAAAACGCAATCTTTAGTCTAGAAAATGGTCCTAAAGTTGGAATCTAAGAAGCTAGGAATGGCTGGCATGGGAGTCGACCATCGAATTCTCACTCGTAGCAAGTGTGTGGAAAACATTGGTTCTTTGGAACAGGATTCGAAGCTATCGTTGTTTGCTAAAAGGCTCAACCCCAGCTACCTCATCTTGGCTCACGTCATATTACACAAAGCCTGGACCAAGGAGGGAAAATTACTATAGATTTATCCCAAATGAGTTTTCAATGTTAGAAGACCTCATTTAGAATATTTGTGGCATTGTTGGTGCCACGGGCCTACTTCGTTTGAAGAAATTAGTGAAGATACATAGGCCAAAATTTGTCTCGATTCTAGAGCCAATGGTTTCAGAAAATAAGATAGTTTTCATTTCTTGATCTCTTGGTTTTCAAAATTTTGATCTCAATTCAAATAATAAAATTTGGGTTTTTTGGGCAGACGATGTGTGGGGGACCTACTTTAGCAATCATGATTAATATCTATCCTTGGAGTTTAAATCCCCCTGGCTTATAGATCCTGTGTATGCCTTTTTTGTGCATGCTAAAACATACATATTAGCCAGGTTGGGCCTTTGGAAAGAGCTGAATCTCTAATATTGTTGGAGGCGAGTGGCTAGTCAGTGGTGATTTTAACATTATTCTATCGGCTGATGAGAGATTATTCAAAGCCCCTCCTAATGCTGGTGTTGTGGAAGATTTTACTTCTTATTTTTTGAACTGTAGTCTCATGGATGCAGGTTTCTGGCAATCAATACACTTGGACCAACACACAGATGTTTCAAAGGCCTGACAAAGTTTGCATCAACTTAGGTTGGTCATTTTATTTTCCTTGACATAAGTGCAGCATTTAGCTTGTGATGGTTCTAACCATTGTCCCTTCAGGTTGCTTGATCTCATAATCAGCCTAGAGGCCTCTAATTCTTTCGATTCCTAGGGGCATGGACTAGACTTCATTCATTTTTGTAGTTTGTGCAGATGACTTAGAGGATACCAATGCAAGGTTGTGGAATGTGAAAGTTTTGGCTGAAGCAAAAGAGGTTGAAAGTTGGCTTGAAAGGGTGGAATAAACAGGTTTTTGGTAATATCTTCGAGAATGTCAAGAAGGCCAAATCCAAAGTGCAATAGCTGGCAGTAGATTTTCAAGACTGCCCATCTGTTGTGAATCATGTATAAGAGCTGAATAAAGCGAATGCTGAGTTAAATCATACTCTTGCTGTTGAAGAGTAGTTTCGGTAATAGAAAATGGCTTGTAGAGGGGCAATGTAACACTTGCTATTTCTAGTTGCTTATGAAAAAAAGAGACACATAAATCCTATTTTTGGGATTCAAGATGAGAATGGTTCCTTCTTAGACCAACCGGAGGACATCAGACAGTTTGTTATTTCTTTTTTATCCTTGCTCTTAAAAGCTGAAGATCAAGACAGTATTGTAAGGAATTGGAAAATTATTCTTTTGTTGATTGATCATGAGGATTATGTTGCTCTTAATGGTATGCCATCTATAAAAGAAGTGAAGCAAGAAGTTTTCTCAATTGATGGTCATAGTGTAGTAGGCCCCGATGGGTTTTCAAGCTTGTTTTACTAGCATTGTTTGGAGATAATTGTTAGTGACTTAGTTGAGGTAGTACAAGAGTCTTTTAAAGGTAGTATTCTACATCTATTGTCTTTATCCAGAAAAAAGAGAACCCCACTTGGGCTAATTTTCATCCTATTACCTTATGTACAGTGTTGAATAAAATTGTTACTAAAATTCTTGCTCAAATATTGTCTCAAGTGTTGCCTAAAATCATATCTCCTCAGCAAAGTTGCTTCATTCTCAGGAGGCTGATTAGTGACACTATTCTCCTTGCACAAAAGTTAATCTATCATTTGGATGCTAAAGTGAGGGGTTCAAATGTCATCCTAAAGCTTGATATGATAAATGCATATGATCGTCTTGATTGGGCTTCATTTTATGCATTTCTGATTTGATGAAGAATTATGTAACTCTAAAATCCGAACCTGATTTGATAACTACTAGTTCTCGGTGGTATTTATTGGTGAGTCATGGAGTTTCTTTCCATCTAGTTGTGGTCTCTGTTGAAATGAGCTATAAATCAAGGATAGAACAGAGTGATTGATCGAAATTATATTTACCTTATTTCTATTAGACTCCACATATTATAGGTCAACCTCTATCATAGCCTAAATTAGTGTATAGCCGAGAATAGCTTCCGATGTAAACTATATATGTTCGTATTCTGCAAAGAGAAAATATAGAGAAAAATATTATGACACTCTTATATTCAAACCTGGTATCAGTGTAGAGATCTTAGGAATTCTACTCCACTTGAAACCTCAAAAAAAAAAAAAAATCTTAGAAATTGGTGACTATGGGAGACCTAGACATCTCAACCCAAAATGGAGAAAACTCCATGAATCCAATTGGGATTCATGGACTATGGTCCCAAGTTGTCGAGATGTACATCTCAGGCAAAGACAATTGGGATACATCAATGAGGATATTCCTCAACCTCAACAAACAGACCCAGCATTCAGGAAATAGAGAACTGAGAACTCAATTGTGAAGAGATGGTAGTTTAATTGCATGGATCCAAGCTTGATTAGTAATTTCATCTGATCCCAATAGCAAAAGCAATATGGGATACAATTGCTACGACCTACTTTGATGGCACAGACACCTCTCAAGTGTATGATCTCAAAAGACAAGTAACTAAAATGAAACAAGCTGGTGGGTCTATTGAGATATACTACAACAGCCTCCAAGGTCGGTCTGTGGAGGAAGATCCATTTTCAAAGCCCTAATTCAATGAAATGTGAAGTAGATATTCAGAAATTTAATTCTATTCTACAAGAGGATAGAGTCTACACTTTTCTCTACGGATTGGATGATCGCTTTGATAAAGTTTGAAGTGATGTGCTTCAAATGAACCCATTTCCTACTATGCAGCAGGCATATGCTCATGTTCGAAGGGAAGATTCAAGGCAGGTCGTGATGATGACAGGGACAAAGTATACGACATGAGCTATTATTCCATCTAGAGGAGGAACCAAGCTAGATAGACAATCTGGAGACCAACGGACATCTTAGTTCCAGATACTATCTGGTGTGGTAAGTGTGATATCCAGACCCAACATGAAGTGAATAGTACCTACTTGTATGTACTTATGTGTTTACTTTAAATGTTTGGTTATAATTATATGTTTATGTTAATTAATTTATTTATTTACATTATTTTCATATTTTTTGAAATACGTGCAAACAATTTTTAGTAAATTTAAATGAGGCAATTACCTTGGTAAAATAATTATTAGAAATTATTTTATTGCATTTAGATACTAATTTACATTATTTTTAGTTAATTGAATAAGTAGCACTCGAGCCCGGATTAAATTTTCAAGTCTTCTATTTTTCTAAAATTTTATTTTTCTCATGTTACTTAGTATTTATCTAGTATTCATTTACTGAAAGTATGTGCATAGCATATCTAGAACGTGAGATATAAAATAGTTAGTATTCCCGAGTGAATAGTATAAGCTAGAATGCATTTTGGGACATTTGATGTTTTATCTTTATTTTGGGCTAACTTTAATTATTTAACTTGATTTCTCTAAAGTCCAAAGCCTAATCTTCTATCTACATATAAACACATCAAATAGCTATTTTATTATTTTATTTACTAAAATTTACCTTACTAATATTTTAATTGATTTAAATTTAATATTTGAATGTGAAGTCCTGAGAATAATTATTTTTAATATTATCATCATTTACCTTTATTTAAAATGTATTTAACTAATCTACGAGAATTAATTAATTATGATTTTTATTATTTATATTTATTTAAATTATATTTATATAACTTGCCCGGGTCCATTATCTTATTATTTATTTATTTAAATTATTTTACATGCCTTTTTATTAATTTATCTTACTATTCGAATGGGAAGCCCGAGTCTGGATCTGAACGAGCTAGTTTATTATTTTAATAATTTTATTTATTTATTTTTCCCTAACTCGAACGAGCTGGCTTATTATTTTTAGTAAAAATATTTATTTAATTGGTCCGGACCTGAACGGGCTATCTTAATATTTTTAATAATAAATATATTTTTGTGAATTTCATTTAATTACCAGAAATGATTATTTTATGTTTATTATTTATTTATATTTAATTGACTTATGTTTCTTGAGCCCGGAAATGATTTTCGTTTAATTTATTTATTATATCTGCTTTCATAATTGCTTTACGTGAATTATTCTGTGAATTCGATCAGTGTTCTTTATGTGCATTGCATGTCCAAGAGGGTAGAATTGAGTGTTCTTAATTTGTCCGAGCTTAGTTTTAATTCGGTTAGACTTAATTTTAATAACTTTTATTTTATTTTAGTTAGCTAGTTTTAGTAGTCTTTAAATATAGGTAGTACATTAGTAGACTTAGTATATAAAGCGAATTAACAAGAAAAACATAAAATAATAATAAAAAAAAAAGAAAAAAAAAGGAAATCAGTGGAGGCAACCGATTGTGCTTCAATTGTGGCTTGGTCATATATTAGTTTTACTTTGTAATAGTTAACATATATTAGTTCTTTGAATCATAAGTCAAACCAACATAGAAAAGAAAAACAAAATAGCTCAAGAGCTCTCAAGACCCATCGGGTCAGTGAAGGAAAAAGAAGAAGAAAAATTACAAGCTTGACCAATTTCATCCATTATAAGCCTGATTTTAGTGCTCTTGAGCCAAGCAAAGTCATATCCAAGCTTCATCTTCTTGTGTAATGGTGAGGGAGTTTGCATTTAATTTAGTTTAAAGTTTGTATCAACTTTTCTAATTTTGTGATTTGTTGATTATGGCTATAGAAATGCTTAAATGTTGTATTATACATGCTTTACATGTTGTATATGTAACGCCCCGAATTCAACCCCACGATATAAGTCAAGTCCGGACCCGTCACTCGGATAGAGTCTCCTCTGTAGTATGGACTAAACTGGTACCTGCACATAGCCACATAACTCCTGAACCACAAACAAACATCTCATACAACCTGTAACACCCCGATCCTTCTCGAGACCAGAGTTCCTGAACCTAATACCCAAGTCACGAAAAAAGATGAGAAACGGACAAAGTCTCCCCTGTTTATAGGGCTATCAATTCACCTGCAAGCAGTAACTTATCCTAAAAAACCACAATCCAACACCAAGGTACAATCCCATTCATACAAACATGCAAACTAACTAGGCAATCAAGTAAATCATTGAAGTTATTACAGCTCATCTACAATTATTAACTCATACAAGAATACAAGCTTACTTTATATTACATCATTTTGGACAATAGAAACATATTCAAGGTTTCATAATCTCATAACAAAACACATACAACTAGCAACTTGCATTTCCTGCACATAGCATCCAACCACAGCTTTCCCTGAAACATGTTAAAACGAGGAATGAGTAACTAGAGTTACTCAATGAGGGAGGTGATACAGTAAACCAATGTGTGTTTTTGTGAGATGCAACAAGATAATAACATTAATAATACAAATAAATAAGTTAATTAGACAAGTATTTAACCACGTATAAAAAGGATACGGTTCCACTTTGTCTTCAATCACGAGCCACGAGCCAAGATCTTCAAGCAAGTGCCAGCAAAACCCTTATTCCTCCAAAATGGTGTACTCTGGATGTACCCCGATCCTACGACCCTTTCTCCTGAGGTAGATCCATATGCCTAGTAGGTGAACTATGCCTCTGGGGTAGTGGAGTATACTCAGCGAGAGAAAGGGAATAGGCACCATGGTAGTCGAGGGAGCACGGTAAGCCCGATGACGCCCATGTTTCTAGACGCTACAATGTCCGAAAAGGTTGCGCAACCCCGAGTCAAGATCACGAGAGCCAAGTAACATATACCGGATAATTTACAAGCAATATAGGCAAGATAACAATATAAGCTAAATAACTAACATTTATAGCATGGGCATTATCCAACAAAATTTATATACAACAGAGCAATGCAAATAAGATGCAACTCTCTTACCTTTTCCAAGCCTCAAGATGTAAAAATGACTTAGTTACTCCAACTTTTATTGGGTTAGCTTGAATATGAATACCCTAGTGTGAAACCCCACTTTTCTATCATGTCTCGTTTTGCGTGCTTTATCTTGTTTTGCATGAATTAACCTGTCTATGTGCTATATGACTTAGAATGTGGTAATTTTGATATTAATACTCCTAGAACATGCTAAATGTGCATATATGAAATTTTCATAAAAAACGGAGTCAGAAATTTTATCGTCGATTTTTTAGTGAATAGTATTTTCGAAACACGTCCGCTAAAATTTTGAAACTGGTCTTTTTGACCCTTTTAGACCTAGTCCACGGACTTTAATAGACCTGTGTTTGATGAAATCGGTTTTAAAATCGGCTTATGAATTTATTAGGGTTTTTACACCGACTTTTGCAAAAATCGAGTTTTAAGCCAACTCGGGTGAAATTGTTTGATTGTAAAACTTCTTGTCACCTAAAAATAACCTACTTGAGCTATCTTGGGTGTTGAATAATTGTTTTGAACATTGGTGATCAAGAAAATGCATTTAAAGTCTAGAAAACACTAAAAATACTAAAGTTTCAACTTTGACTTTCATTTAAATTGTTGACTATCATGCATATATCACCAACACACACAAGCAAAGCACAAAAACACCTTCCATTTCACACACATGGCCGAGAGTTTCATGGGAGAATAAGCCAAGGTTTTCAACAAGTTTTCAAAGCAATTTTTCAAAGAAAAACCTAGTTTTTATCCGTAGAACTTCGTGCCGAATTGGATTCCACTTGTTGGGCACCCATTGCAAGCATTTCTAGGCTTATATCGCATCTAAGGTGAGAGAAAAATTCTAGATCTCAAAACTCATATTTTGTGTTAATGCGTATAAATAATTATTGAACCATTAGAATGTTAATTTGAAGTTAGATTATTGCTCCATGCATGCTAGGGATCGTTTCTATGTATTCTTGCGAGATTTGAACCGTTGTAGCATAATTATTTATTTTCGGGTATTTAAAGTTGATTAATTTGCTAAATGTTGATTATTTTGAGTTGTGTTGATCGGAATCGATTGCCGTCGATTTCTAAAAGTTTGATAATTACGTGGTAGCGCCGTAATTAAACTGCATGAGGACAGTATTCTTCGGTTTCGAAACAGGGTTTGTGTTCCTGATGAACCGGGCTTGAGGTGAGGTATCCTGGAGGAAGCTCATAATTCTAAGTACACTATTCATCCTGGTCGAACCAAGATGTATCGGGATTTAAAGCAACATTACTGGTGGAATAATATGAAGAGGGAGGTTGCTCAGTTTGTATCTAGATGTTTGACTTGTTAGAGGGTGAAAGTCGAGCATCAACGACCTGCAGGGTTACTTCAGCCGTTGGTTATACCAGAGTGGAAATGGGAGCATATTACGATGAATTTCGTCACTGGTTTGCCTATAACACCGAGGGGTAATGATGCAGTTTGGGTTGTCGTGGATCGTTTGACGAAGACAGCTCATTTTATTTCGATGAGGATGGGAGATGAGGTTACAAAGTTGATGGGTCTTTATTTGGATCAGATTGTTAGACTTCATGGGATTCCATCTAGTATTGTCTCAGATCGAGATCCTCGATTTATTTCTCGTTTGTGGGAGAAACTTTAGGAGACTTTGGGTACTCAGTTGAACTTCAGTGCCACGTATCATCCACAGACCGACGGTCAGTCTGAGCGAACTATTCAGATTCTGGAAGATATGCTTAGGGCTTATGTTCTGGACTTCGGGAAGAACTAAGAGAAACATCTACCACTTGCCGAGTTTGCCTATAACAATAGTTATCAAGCTACTATTGGGATGGCACCTTTCGCAGCTCTTTACGGTCGTAAGTGCCGTTCACCTTTATATTGGGACGAGGTAGGGGAGATGAAGACTATTGATCCGACTATCATGCCAGAGCTTCTTGAGAAGATTGAGAATGTTCAGTTGATCAAGCAGATAATGCTTACGGCGCAGAGTAGATTCAATAGTTATGCTGATAAGCGTCGTCGGGACTTGGAGTTTGCAGTCGGAGATCGGGTTTTCTTGAGATTGTCTCCTCGTAAGGGGTTTGCTCGTTATGGTAAAGGTGGTAAGCTGAGTCCGAGATTTGTTGGGCCGTTTGAGATTACCGGCAGGGTTGGTAAGTTAGCATATCGGTTGGCTTTACTGGAGAACTTCTCTAATGTCCACGATGTATTTCACGTGTCTAATTTGCGAAAATATAATCTGGATCCTTCTCATATTCTTAAGCTAGAGCCGTTACAGCTTCGTGAGAATCTGACTTATGACGAGCATCCGATTCGTATTCTTGATCAGATGGAACGAGAGTTGAGTTCGAAGAAGATTCCGATGGTTAAGGTGTTGTGGAAGTATCACGACATTGAGGAAGCTACTTGGGAGAGACGAGATTAGATGCAGCAGCAATACCCAGATTTGTTCAGTACATCAAGTAAGAATTTCGGGGACGAAATTTCTTTAAGGGGGGGAGAATGTGAAACCCCATTTTTCTATCCTGTCTCGTTTTGCGTGAATTAACCTGTCTATGTGCTATATGACTTAGAATGTGGTAATTTTGATATTAATACTCCTAGAACATCCTAAATGTGCATACATGAAATTTTCATCAAAAACGGAGTCAGAAATTTTATCGTCGATTTTTTAGTGAATAGTGTTTTTGAAATACGTCTGCTAAAATTTTGAAACTGGTCTTTTTAACCCTTCTAGACCTAGTCCACGGACTTTAATAGACCTGTGTTTGATGAAATCGGTTTTAAAATCGGCTTAGGAATTTATTAGGGTTTTTACACGGACTTTTGCAAAAATTGAGTTTTAAGCCGACTCGGGTGAAATTGTTTGATTGTAAAACTTCTTGTCACCTAAAAATAACCTACTTGAGCTATCTTGGGTGTTGAATAATTGTTTTGAACAATGGTGATCAAGAAAATGCATTTAAAGTCAAGAAAACACTAAAAATACTAAAGTTTCAACTTTGACTTTCATTTAAATTGTTGACTTTCATGCTTATATCACCAACACACACAAGCAAAGCACAAAAACACCTTCCATTTCACACACATGGCCGAGAGTTTCATGGGAGAATAAGCCAAGGTTTTCAACAAGTTTTCAAAGCAATTTTTCAAAGAAAAACTTAGTTTTTGTCCGTAGAACTTCGTGCCAAGTTGGATTCCACTTGTTGGGCACGCATTGCATGCATTTCTAGGCTTATATCGCATCTAAGGTGAGAGAAAAATTCTAGGTCTCAAAACTCATATTTTGTCTTTATGCGTATAAATAATTATTGAACCATTAGAATGTTAATTTGAAGTTAGATTATTGCTCCATGCATGCTAGGGATCGTTTCTATGTATTCTTGTGAGATTTGAACCGTTGTAGCATAATTATTTATTTTCGGGTATTTAAAGTTGATTAATTTGCTAAATGTTGATTATTTTGAGTTGTGTTGATCGGAATCAATTGCCGTCGATTTCTAAAAGTTTGATAATTACGTGGTAGCGCCGTTGTAATGCCGAATTTTC
This sequence comes from Ehretia macrophylla, assembly GCA_037974665.1. Classification (NCBI taxonomy): domain Eukaryota; kingdom Viridiplantae; phylum Streptophyta; class Magnoliopsida; order Boraginales; family Ehretiaceae; genus Ehretia; species Ehretia macrophylla. The sequence goes on from CM075775.1 coordinate 13,386,286, forward strand.
GATTGTGATGTCCGTGCTAAAATCCAGAAATTTCAGCCATGACACACTAGGGTTTTAGGGTTATTTGGCATGATTTGGATGTGTTTTGGTTGGTTTCCGAGGGGCCTAATGTAGGTGATTGAATGGGTGAGTGTTTGAAACTAATTTGGAGTTGTTTGGATTAGTAGAATATAAGATATGATTATTTGAAGTTTAGGTTGTCTTTCTTTAAAATGTTAGATTATGCCTTTAGTTGATTGGGTGTGGTTTGAGTGATTGAATTGTGAGATGATGATGGGTAAACTAGGGTTTGATTGTGTGTTTAATGCATGTTCGGTTGGATGGCCTACTTTGTCATCTAACTTAGTTATTTGTTGTTAAATTGATTATTGATATTATTATGATGATAATATGATTATTGATTGATGATTGATGAACCGGGAGATAGTCAACGGAAAACGTTGTCCTCCTGTGAATGATTGATGTTTATTATTATTGCTGAGTCTTTGGTATGTGTGTGCCACCTCTCGGGCAACATCGGGCTGTCGGGTTGATAACGGCATGACTACCAGAGACTACCTCCAGCTCGCATGACGGAGGTGTCATGGAGGGAGAGATTATTGAGGTACCTCGGGTGCGTGAGTTTATGGGAGTCACAAGAAGGCTGTTATGATCGTGATGGCGTTTGGAGCTACACCAACTAGTGTATCCTTTATTGAATGGTCATTATAGATTATGTGATGATAGTATTATTGATGTTATTGTGTGTTTACTTGCTCAAAGGATTATTTTCAAGGAGTATAGTGAATACTGTTAGAGATCTATCAGATCCTCACTGAGCTTATTTTATAAGTTCACTCTCTATTATTGCATGCTTACAGGTGTTCTTTCGCAAGACTACGGGTACGTGCCTCCTGAAGAGGAAAATGTGAAAAATGTGCCTTACGTGGATGAGTCATATGTTCCGAAGTCTTATCCTTGATGTTATGTTGTTTTATTATCTTGTATATTAACTTAGTAGACTTTTATATGCTTTGTAGTTCATGATGTAAAAGATGCTGAAAAGATGATGTTCTAAATGATGCTAACTTAGTAGTCTTCCTTTTGTCTATGATTAGGTTGCTAGGTTGGTTTCAACATATTTTGCAATGTATATTAAGGTTCATGTATTATGTTAGAATGGAGGCGTATAACGAGGAATGATTATTGTATAATATGGTTATGATGTATGTTGTTATTTTATTGATGAGTTGTTTGTTGTATGGTTTATGGAATTGATGTATGATGTTCTATTGAGGTTGGTTTAGAGCCTCGGTATCCTATTTACTGTCGTTATACTGCCGAAATTCCGTTGTGTCCTGACTGATTATAGGAGGAGTCGAGTTGGAGCGTGACACCTAGTTTTTATATAAGTATAACACTTTAGCAATTGATTATAGAAGGTTTAACAACTATCTTTTACATCCAAGAATTTATATTACATACTTTATTTCATTGTAACTTAATTAAACATCATAACTCTGTAACAACATAAAAGCATTTGCTAATATATAAAGTTAAGTTAATTATAACTAACCAAAATTGTACTTAACATATAACTTAAATGCCAACTGTACAAATGGACTCAACTAACATGCATTGGTTAATATTTTACTTTTAACTTACATTCTAACTAATTCTTCAAACATTCAATACAAGTCTCCAAGTGCAAAGTTAATACCGCAAGCTCAACTAAGACATTTTTCAATTCCTCTAACAGAAGCATAACTTAACCCATTCGGTTACCTATGCTATTGACCTCTAAACTATATAATTTTTACGTATAATTGTATATCTTTGACTGTAGTTAATTTTAGGTTTGAACGGTGCTCAATTCCGAGTTAAATTCCAAAAGTTATAACCCTTATCGCGCAACTACACATAGCTGGACAGAACCAACAATTTTTAAGCTACATTTCGGAAATGATGTGATCAGAGGCCTAAAACGTTAGAATTTGCCTTAGTCCTAGAACTCAACATTTGCTCTAAACTGCCTAATCTAGTTGCTGTACAAATTTCGTTAATTTTTTAGCACGTTTGCTAGGTCAAAGAAGCTTCGAAAGACAGGGGTAGTGAACTGACCCAAAATATAACACACTCACACAAGCACCTAGTTGAATTCTACCTTGGTTTCATCCTTTGCTTGCTAGCTCTAGGCTTTACTTTGGCACATACAACACTTATCCAATCAACTAATGAGTCAATTAACAATAATTACCAATATAGTTCATAACTAGTTCTTTTAGTCCTCTTTCAAGTTCATACTTAACTAAAGTCATACAAACCAAATAACTTAATTCACAAAATTTCACTACTATGATACGTACGCTACACAAAGGCATATAAACATTTAATTACCCAATTATAAAGCAATTATCATGAACTTAGTTATGCGACCACAAAAGGTCAATACTATACCTTTTCCAACACCTTACCACAAGTTCATATATGCATCCAAACTGTATTTAAACACTCTAGAAGCAACTATAAGGCAATACAAGTACTAAAACAATTAATTCATTCATTTTCCCTTTGATCAACTAGGCTATTTAGCTTCCTACCGGAATTCAATGATCAAGTTAAGCTAACTAACCATCCTACCAATCTAAGGATACCTAAATACCTCATTTAGAACCTCCAAATCATAACCTAGAGCACAAGTACATGAAAACACCGAAAATGCCTCTTTGTGGGTTTTCACTACAAGTACCAATTCTGGAACCCAAACAAGTGAAACGAAGACACTTCTAAGGCTTCAATACTTAATAAAGACTAGCCATGATGTCGAAACGTACCCGGATTTGAGTTAACCCCGAAACCCCTTATTAAAGTAGCCTATTTTGATCAAATTTACCAAAATTTTCACATGGAAAGCATAACGAATATTTTTTCCATGCTCAAGGACCTAATTAGTAACTACTAGAAGCCTCAAATCGAATTAAATTGTAACTTTTTTCGGAACCCTAGTTTCGGCACTATTCATCATCTTCTTCAAGTGAATCATGCTAAAAAACTTAGTTCTAAGCTATACAAATGCATAAGGATGTTCTCCTCTAACATGTAATAACACTATCTCTAACAAGAATCAAGCAATTTATGGCATGAAATAGTAAAATCTGAAAATTACAAAAACTTGATATAAACTTTAAATGGCTAAAAGGTGAAACTCCCTTACTTGTACAAGGTTTAGAAGGCTTGTAGGAGCTTAGGAAAACTTTGAATTAGATGTAGGATGTTTGCAAAAGATCAACCACCAAGAATTTGATGAAGAAAATGTTCCTTTTTCCTTTCCTTGAGCCATAGGGTAGGGGGGACAAAATTGGGATTTCTTCAATTGCTTTTGAGCTCATTTGCTTGTATATGTGATGTATTATGTTTATAGTATAAGTAGGTGTTGTATTAGAAGTCAAAATGCTAGCAAAAACTTAGTCCAACCAAGTTATAAGCTCAATTTAAAAGACTACTAATTAACTATGTTACACTTACGTAACACTATTCAAGCAATGCGTAAAATATTTTTCAAATACATGTTCCCGGCCTCTAAGGTCTAAAACTACAAGTTTCCAATTCTTTTTATAAGATTTATTATCTATGAAAAATATTAAATCGAGCATTTAAGACAGTCAAATTCCTTATGAATAGTAACCCTCAAATAAACATATTTAAACTAGAAATAAAACACATTAAAATGCACAAGGAGATATGCTACAGTTATTTATGAATATGATGAAAATTCTCGGGTGACACTGTAAATGTCAAAATAGTATTTAAAAATATTTTACTTGAATTAATAGTATTGGTCCCCTTTTTAAAACAAATAAGAGAATTAAAAAGGAAGTGAAACTACTAGTTAAAATATTAAATGCTAAAATAAACACTTTCACATATATAACACTTAAACTAGCACCAATTTATGTGCAATTAAGTATATTATACTACATGCTGGGTCTGGGCCATCACACAACCTATCTTCCAAGATTAATATAGTCAACCAGTTTCACAAAGCCATCCGAGACTTGAAACAACAAAATAGATATCATGCAAGCATGCAAGATATAACTCTAACTTTAATTTTTAGTAGTATGTCATAGCTATAAACCAAGCTTAACAGCTAACTACTACACCCCCAAGCATGCAACTAAAGGAATAAGTTTACTATCGATTATTACATGTCATCTACTTTGTTATCCAACATATTAGATTACAAATTAGTTACAACCACCCAGGTATATGTACAAGACCACATGGTCTCAAAAGAACCACAAACAACACCTTCACACAAGCTTCACATTATATTCAACCTTATCATACAAGAAAGTCACGGAAGTTGTTCAACTTGCTCTTCTTCATCTTCAACTACGGCTACTAGCTGGGGATTCACCTCAGTTTCTCCAGAAACATGTTAAATGAGGAGTGAGCAATAATGTTGCCCAGTGAGGGAGGTGATGCAGCATACCGGGGCGTGCAACAAGATAACAACATATTAAACACCAAGTAACACAACTAGCTAACAAGTAATTAATCACATATAAAAAGGATACGATTCACTTGTCTTCGAACACAAGCCACGATTCAAGATCTTCAAGCAGGTGTCAGCAAACCCTTATTCCTCCAACAATGGGGTACTCCGGATGTACCCCGATCCTATGACCCTTTCTCCTAAAGTAGGTCCATATGCCCCAACAAGGTGAACCACGCCTCTAGGGTAGTGGAGTATACTCAGCGAGAGAAAGGGAATAGGCACCATGGTAATCGAGGGAGCATGCCAAAACCAACGCCACCTGTGTTTCTCGACGCTACCATGTCTGAAAAAGGTTACGCAACCCTGAGACAAGTCCACGAGCAACAACATCATCAAATAGCACGTAAGAGGGATGACAAAGTAGGCCGCCCTCGCAAATAACCACAATATATGCAAAGTAATGAAATAACATAAAGGGAACATACAATATAATTTTCCGTAAACTCCTCAAATAGCATAATTACACCATAGACAAACATAAATAAAAACCCATAACAACACATCTACGCGCTCATATAAGCATAAGAGTATCCATTTAGCAGTTTTCCCCTTTCTTTAACCAAGTCATTCTTCTCCTACACGAGGTTCAAGGTTCTAAGACTACAATTTAACCATTCTACATTCATAAAGAAGCCATAAGACACATATTAAGGCCCTAAAACCCTACTTTGGAGACAAAAGCTTAGGAAGGCCCTGAGCGGGTTTTAACTACACCTACCATATCCGGATCCCAATTTAACACAATGAAAGCACTTTTGGTGCTTCCATGCCCCAAGGATACACAATCTAAAGCCCAAACGTGCCCGGATTATGATTCGTGAAAAAACCCCTTTTTAAAGTTAGCCAATTTTGCCATTTAAATCATTTTCGAGCAATCTAACTACGTTTGAGTGTTTAACTAGTTTCAATAATGTCTAAAGCACCTAATTGAAGCCTCAATTCAATCTAATTAGCAAATTTTAACAAAACCCTAACTTTTGGCACTATTCATTGTCTTCTTCGTGCAATCTCAAGTTTCAACTGTGGAATCTACCAACAAGTTATATATTCTAGGTCTATATAACATAATTAAGCAATATACAACATTATATGAGCATTACATAAGCTAACAACATCAATTCAAGAAAAGCTAACATGTATACACAAACTTTAAACAACAATATATATAACTCCCTCACAATTTTAAAGGTGAAGACTCATTGTAGAAGTCCTAGAGGCCTCAAAAACTCCCCAAGATCAAGCCAAGAAGTCAAGCTTGCAAGAATTGTTGAAGAATTTTTTCTCTTTTCTCTCCTATAGGGCATCGGGTTTGGGGGGTATTTTTGTAATTTTTGGCTTTTATTTTATGAGTAATATGCATAAATGGTGATATATTGGGTATATATATGTGCATGTGCAATTAATTGAGGTCAAGTGCTACTAAAATCTTGGTCAAATGAACTTAAAACTCCAATTAAATGCTACTATCTCAAAACTAATGTTTACATACGTAACACTATTCAAACGAAGCAAAAACTATTTTTCAAATGCATACTCCCAGGCTCTAAAGTCCAAAACGACAAGTTTTTGATTCCTTTTATATGCTATATTATCTAGGAAAAAAATCAAATCGAACATTTAAGACGGTCAAATTTCTTATGAATAGTGTCTAATAGTAAAGCAGTTAAACAAGAAAAGAAATGCACATAAAATGCTTAAGTAATTTTAGCAACAGTTATTTTAAATGATGTGATGGAATTCCCGGGCGTCACACTCTCTCCCCCTTAAACTAATTGCGTCCACGCAATTCTTACATGATTCGACAAAGAGCCCCGGATACTTCTCTCTTATCTGGTCTTTCTGCTCCCAAGTGGCATCCTCAACTTCGTGATGATCCCAAAGAACTTTCACCATAGGAATACTCTTGGTTCGAAGTTCCTGAATCTTTATGTCAACCACTCGAAGAGGTTTCTCATCATATGACAATGACTCATCGATTACCAAAGGTTCCGGTTCTATAATGTGCGAAGGATCGGGATTATACTTCCTCAACAATAACACATGAAATACATCATGAATCATACCTAAACTCGGAGGTAATGCTAATCTGTAAGACAAATCACCAACTTTCTGAGTAACTTCAAATGGCCCCACATATCTAGGACTGAGTTTACCTCCATTTCCGTGTCGAAATAAACCTTTACGTGGAGAGACTTTCAAGAATACACGATCACCCACTGAAAACACTAAGTCGCGTCGGCGTCTATCAGCATAATTCTTCTGTCAACTCTGTGCTGTAAGCAATCTCTTCTTTATAAGTTTCACATTATCAACCATCTTGATCATCTCAAGTAATATAGCTGGGTCAACAGTTTTCATTTCACCTACCTCATCCTAATACAATGGAGATCTATATTTTCGCTCGTAAAGTCCCTCGTAGGGTGCCATACCAATGGTAGCTTGATAACTATTATTGTAAGCAAACTCTGCAATAGGCAAATACCTTTTCCAACTCTTAGCGAAATCCAGAGTGCAAGCTCGTAGCATGTCTTCTAAAATCCTGATAGTCCTCTCAGACTGGCCATCTGTTTGTGGGTGATATGCAGTACTAAAACTCAAATTAGTCTTTAAAGCCTTTTATAGTTTCTGCCAGAACTGTGATGTAAACATGGGATCCCTGTCCAACACTATTCTAGATGGAACTTCATGCAATCTTACAATGTTCTCAACATAAAGCTCAGCTAATTTATCAAGAAAATCTGTCTTCTTTGTAGCAATAAAATGTGTCATCAACCTATCAACCACAACCTAAACGGAATCATTACCTCGCGGTGATCTCGACAAATCAGATACAAGATCCATAGTAACCTAGTCTCATTTCTACACCGGAATCTCCAATGGTTGCAACAATCTCGTAGGTCTCTGATGCTCAGCCTTAACCTTCTGGCAAGTCAAACACTTAGCCACATAATTAGCTATCTCTCTTTTCATATTATTCCACCACAAGCTTTGTTTCAAGTCCCTATACATCTTGGTACTACCAGGGTGAATAGTGTATTTAGTGCTATGGGCCTCAACAAGAATCTCATCTTTCATAGTCGAAACATTAGGAATGCAAATTCTATTTTTGTACCTGAGTAGTCCATTATCATGCAACTTGAAGTCGGACTCTCCCCCTTTGGACTTCTCTAGGATCTTCAACAACTGAGGATCTGACTGTTGTGCTTCTCTAATTCTAGACAGTAATAGAAACTGGATTTGTAAACTAGCAACAGACACAATTCCTCCACAGTTTCCCAGTCTTTTATTATTAAACTAGCCACAGTAGCTTTTCGGCTCAATGCATCTGCAACAGTGTTAGCTTTTCCTGGCGAATAGCTAATGGTACAATTATAATCATTCAATAATTCTAACCAACGCCTTTGCCTCATATTTAAATCCTTTTGAGAAAATAGATATTTTAGACTTTTATGATCAGTAAATATCTCAAATTTATTACCCCACAAATAATGACGCCATTTCTTCAAAGCAAAGACAACCGCAACAAGTTCAAGATCATGTGTAGGATAATTAAGTTCATATGGTTTCAATTGCCTTGAGGCATAAGCTATTACCTTACCATTTTGCATAAGAACGCAACCCAAGCCTTCTTTCGAAGCATCACTGTAAATCACCAAATTATCAGTCCCCTCAAGCAATGCAAGAATAGGTGCAGTGGTAATTCTCTTTTTCAATTCCTGGAAACTGGCTTCGCATTTATCATCCCAGTTAAACACAATTTTCTTTTGAGTTAAGGAAGTTAATGGTCCAGCAATTTTTGAAAAGTCCTTAACAAACCACTTATAATAACCAGCCAATCCCAAGAAACTACGAACTTCTGTGACAGTCTTGGGTCTCTTCCAAGACATAACCACCTCAATTTTCGCAGGATCTACAGATATTCCCTCTTGTGAAATGATATGTCCTAAAAAGGCTACATGTTTCAACCAAAATTCGCATTTGCTAAATTTGGCAAATAAGTTATGTTCCTGCAATGTTTGCAATACAATTCTCAAGTATTCTTTATGCTCTGCCTTTGATTTAGAATACACTAGTATGTCATCAATAAAGATTACCACAAATTGGTCAAGGTAGGGTCTAAACACCCTCTGCATCAAATCCATAAAGGCGGCTGGAGCATTTGTTAACCCAAATGGTAATACAACAAATTCATAGTGGCCATACCTGGTTCTAAAATTAGTCTTGAGCACATCTTCCTTCCGGATTCTCAGTTGATAATATTCTTGTCTCAAATCAAATTTAGGATATACAACATTACCCTGCAGCTGATCAAACAACTTCTCAATCAAAGGCAAATGATACTTATTTTTCACCGTTACCTGATTAAGACCCCGATAATCAATGCACAACCGCAAAGTACCGTCTTTCTTCTTTACAAATAACACAGGAACACCCCAAGGCGATGAGCTAGGCTGAATAAAACCCTTTTTCAAGTAGACCCTGTAGCTGAATTTTCAATTCCTGCAACTCAGGGAGAGCCATTCTATACGGAGTTCTAGAAATAGGATTAGTTCCTGACAACAAATCAATCACAAACTCTATTTCTTGATCAGGTGGTAACCCCAGCAACTCCTCAGGAAATACTCCCAGAAAATCTTTTACAACAGGTACCTCATTCAGTTTCAATTTATCCCTAGGTTGATTAATTAAATAAGCTAAATATGCATCACAACATTTACTCAACATTTTAGTGGCTTTAATAGAAGAAATGATGCGGGTCCCAGTAGATTTCCGACTCCCAACAATTTTAATGACATGTTGCTCAAGTATCTCTAAAGTTACAATTTTCCTTCTACAATCCAGATATGCATAATACCGCCCCAACCAATCCATCCCCAAGATAACCTCAAAGTCTCGAAATGGCATGATTATCAAATCAATAGGGTACATATGCCCCTCAATGCAAATATTACAATCCTTACACACAGACTCTGTGACAAATTTGGTACCCATAAGATTACCTACTTCAATTACATACAGCAGTTTATCAACTTTTAAAGCAGTAGATTGTGCACATGCAGGAGTGATAAATGAATGTGTAGCCCCGGTGTCAATCAAAACTACTACCGGCTGACTATTAATAAGAAAAATACCTTCCACCACCACTGTCATGTCTGGGAGCTCCTCCTGATCGAGTGCAAATACTCGTGCCTGACCTCGTCGAATAATAGCTACTCCTGAAACTCTAGTATGAGCGCTCTGGCCGAAAGTTTGTCCCTGTCCCTGTTTAAACCTAGGGCAATCTCTAGCTTTATGCTGGTCACTACCACAACCTACGTATCGGCCTAATTTCTTCCAACACTCCGCCTCCGTGTGGCCCTTGCGATTGCAGTGACTGCACTGCTAGTTTTTCTTGGCAGCAGCACCTCCCGTAGGAGCCCGATAAGTAGATGTAGCGAAACTACCCTGCTGAGATCTAGTGGTCACTGGTCGGGTCTGTGACTGTCCCTGTGGCTGACTCTGAGCTAGCATCGGCTGAGACTGTGCCTGAACTGGTCCTGGGTAGCTCTGGGTCTATCTCGGCTGCTGAGTCTGAACAGACTGCTGATACTGTCTTTGATAACCCTGACTCTGACACTGATACTGTCGTTTACTCGACTGACCAGACTCGGCCAACACATCTGCCTTGTGTTTCTTATATCTCGACGCGGCTCTGTCTACTGCAGTATAATTCGGATAATCCTGCGAAGACAAATTAAGCATAATATCACTCTTCAACCCTTTGATAAATCTCTAAATCTTCATGTCCTCAGGCTGCACTAAAGTTGGAACGTAGCGAGAGAGTCTAGTGAAAGTAGCCTCGTACTAATCTACAATCATATTTCCCTGCCTCAGAGCTATGAACTTCTCTTGATGTCTCTCACGAGCTACTACTGATACATACTTATCCCGGAATTCCTGAATAAAGTCATCCCATGTACGTTGTACCCTCTCGGCTTCCCATTTCTCTCTAACAGTATGCCACCATTCCTCGGCGTCCCCCTCAAGTAAGAATGGAGCATAAGTGATCTTTCTCTCATCATTACACTTGAGTATCGCATCAACTTTCTCAAACTTACTCAGCCACATTTCTGCCTTCATATCATCCGGTTCCCCATAAAAACTGAATGCCCCGTGATGCAAGAACTTATCAAACAAGTTACCCCTATGCAGCTCCACTACCCTTGGCTCTAGCTGCCTGATTACCCCTGCCAATCCCTGCTTGACCCTGCTGAGTCACAAACTAAGCAATAGTATTCATGGCGGTGGCCATTGTGGCCATAATCTGTGCACTATTCGATTCCTCCCCCTGAGGTACATTCTCCGCCTGCGGTACATTCCCAGCTACTCTTGCACCCTACATAGGAGCTTCTTCCAGTTCCCTTCTTAGTCTTCCCCTTCTCCTCAACTCAATGCTAGAAGAATGCAGTGTTATAATAGACAAATAATAACACAAAGATAACATGCACATGTTTCAAAATATCTTATTCACATAAGACAACATATAAAACACTTAACAAGCACTAAACACTAAAATTTTCATTTTCGTATCATATCATGCTTTTGACATTCTGTTTACATGCTAGGATGTCCTTTAGTCAAGCACTTAGGTAATTAAATAGTCACATAGTCACGTAGTTCAATTTTCACATATGGACTTCTACCCACATGTCGAGGAAATTAACCCGGCTTCATGCATTCAAATAGCTCTGATACCACCTAAATGTAATGCCCCGAACTCAACCCCACACTATAGGTCAAGTCCGGACCCGTCACTTGGACAGAGTCTCCTCTGTACTGTGGACTAAACTGGTACTTGCACATAGCCACATAACTCCTGAACCACAAACAAATATCTCATACAACCTATCTTCCAAGATTAATATAGTCAACCAGTTTCACAAGGCCATCCGAGCCTTGAAACAACAAAATAGATATCATGCAAGCATGCAAGATATAACTCTAACTTTAATTTTTAGTAGTATTTCATAGCTATAAACCAAGCTTAACAGGTAACTACTACACCCCTAAGCATGCAAAAAAAGGAATAAGGTTACTATCGATTATTACATGCTATCTACTTTGTTATCCAACATACAAGGTTACAAATTAGTTACAACTACCCAGGTATATGTACAAGACCGCATGGTCTCAAAAGAACCACAAACAACACCTTCACACAAGCTTCACATTATAGTCAAACTTATCACACAAGAAAGTCACGGAAGTTGTTCAACTTGCTCTTCTTCCTCTTCAACTACGACTACTAGCTGGGGATTCACCTTAGCTTCTCTTGAAACATGTTAAATAAGGAGTAAGCAACAATGTTGCCCAGCGAGGGAGGTAATGCAGCATACCGGGGCGTGCAACATGATATGCAATAAGATAACAACAAGATAACAACATATTAAACACCAAATAACACAACTAGCTAACAAGTAATTAACCTCATATAGAAAGGATACGGTTCACTTGTCTTCGATCACGAACCACGATCCAAGATCTTCAAGCAGGTGCCGGTAAACCCTTATTCCTCCAACAATGGGGTACTCCGGATGTATCCCGATCCTACGACCCTTTCTCTTGAGGTAGGTCCATATGCCCCAACGAGGTGAACCACACCTCTAAGGTAGTGAAGTATACTCAGCGAGAGAAAGGGAATAGGCACCATGGTAGTCGAGGGAGTACGCCAAGCCCGACGCAACCCGTGTTTCTCGACGCTACCATGTCCGAAAAAGGTTACGCAACCCCGAGACAAGTCCACGAGCAACAACATCATCAAATAGCATGTAAGAGGGACGACAAAGTAGGCCGCCCTCGTAAATAACCACAATATATGCAAAGTAACGAAATAACATAAAGGGAACATACAATATAATTTTTCGTAAACTCCTCAAATAGCATAATTACACCATAGACAAACATAAAAAAAAACCCATAACAACACATCTATGCGCTCATATAAGCATAAGAGTATCCATTTAGCATTTTTTCCTTTTCTTTAACCAAGTCATTCTTCTCCTACACGAGGTTCAAGGTTCTAAGACTACAATTTAACCATTCTACATTCATAAAGAAGCCACAAGACACTTAGCAAGGCCCTAAAACCTCGCTTTGGAGACAAAAGCTCTAGAAGGCCCCGAGCGGGTTTTAACTACACCTACCATATCCGGACCCCAATTTAACGCAACAAAAGCATCAAAAGTGCTTCCATGCCCCAAGGATACCTAATCTAAAGCCCAAACGTGCCCAGATTATGATTCGTGAAAAACCCCCCTTTTTAAAGTTAGCCAATTTTGTCATTTAACTTATTTTCGAGCAATCTAACTGCGTGTGAGTGTTTAACTAGTTTCAATAATGTCTAAAACACCTAATTGAAGCCTCAATTCAATCTAATTAGCAAATTTTAAAAAAATCCTAACTTTTGGTACTATTCATTGTCTTCTTCGTGCAATCTCAAGTTTCAACCGTGGTATCTACCAACAAGTTATATATTCTAGGTCTATATAACATAATTAAGCAATATACAACATTATATGAGCATTACATAAGCTAACAACATCAATTCAAGAAAAGCTAACATGTATACACAAACTTTAAACAACAATATATATAACTCCCTAACAATTTTAAAGGTGAAGACTCGTTGTAGAAGTCCTAGAGGCCTCAAAAACTCCCCAAGATCAAGCCAAAAAGTCAAGCTTGCAAGAATTGTTGAAGAATTTTTTCTCCTATCTCTCCTATAGGGCATCGAGTTTGGGGGAGTTTTTTTGCAATTTTTGGCTTTTATTTTATGAGTAATACGCATAAATGGTGATATATTGGGTATATATATGTGCATGTGCAATTAATTGAGGTCAAGTGCTACTAAAATCTTGGTCAAATGAACTTAAAACTCCAATTAAATGCTACTATCTCAAAACTAATGTTTACATACGTAACACAATTCAAACGAAGCAAAAACTATTTTTCAAATGCATACTTCCGGGCTCTAAAGTCCAAAACGAAAAGTTTTTGATTCTTTTTATATGCTATATTATCTAGGAAAAATATCAAATCGAACATTTAAGACGGTCAAATTTCTTAGGAACAGTGCCTAATAGTAAAACAGTTAAACAAGAAAAGAAATGCACATAAAATGTTTAAGTAATTTATGCAACAGTTATTTTAAATGATGTGATAGAATTCCCGGGCGTCATAGTATAGACTCTATTTGAGTAGTTAAATGGCTAACTTCATGGTTGAAAGCTTGAGATCACAAAAGAGATGATGAATAGTGGCAAAAATTAGGTTTTGGCTTTAGGTTGGTATTTGGAACGAATTGATGCTTCATTTAGGTGCTTTAGAAGTATTTGAAACTAGTTAAATGCTCACGTGTAGTTAATTTACCCAAATTTGAGTTATAATGCAAATTAGCTAACTTTTAAAAAAGAGATTTTTTGCGAAATGAAATCCGGGCATATTCGGACTTTAGATTAGGTATCCTTGGGGCATAGAAGCACTTTTGGTGCTTTCGTTGCGTTAAATTGGGGTTCGATTAGGGTAATTGTAGTTCAAACCTACTCGGGGCATTCCCGAGCTTTTGTCTTCAAAGCCGGATTTTAGGGCTTAGACAACTGTCTTTTGGTATCCTTAGGAGTGTAGTATGATTGGTTTATAGCATTGAGGCATTGATTTTCATTTAGAAGAAGAATTGCCTTGTGATCAAAAGGGAAATTGTGAGAATTGGATGTCTTTGTGCTTGTATGAGCTTGTAGATTGTTGTTGAGTATTTTAAATGCTTATCTAAGGTGTAACCAAGTTAGTTGAAGAGTTTGTAGAAAAGTATGTTATTTGTCTCTTTTGTATTTATACAATTATTACATGTTTAATGACTTATATTGTGATTAACTACGAGGGCGGCCTACTTCGTCGTTCTTCTTATGTGATATGTGATATTCTTGGCTCTCGTGAACTTGATTTGGGGTTGTGCAACTTTTTCGGGCATGGTAGTATCGAGTAATACAAGCGACATTGGGCTTGCCGTGCTCCCTCAACTACCATGGTTTCCGAGTCCCTATCTCGCTAAGGCATACTCCTCTACCCCAGAGGCATAGTTCACCTCATTGGGGCATACGGACCTACCTCAGGAGATATGGGTCGTAGGATCGGGGTACATCCGGAGTACCCCATTTGAAGGAATAAGGGGTTTACCGGCATTTGCTTGAAGATCGTGGTTCGTGGTTCAAGATTGAAGACAAGGAGTTGAACCGTATCCTTTTATAAAGTGTTTAACTATTTGTTTCATTAGCTTTCTTATTTGTGTTATTTATGGGTTATCTTTGTTGCATCTCATGAAAGCATTCCCGGGTATACTGCATCACCTCCCTCGTTGAGCAACTATGTTGTTCACTCATCTTTTCAACATGTCCCAGGAAAAGCTGGAGATTGGATTTCCTCTTGTGTGGCCTGCCTGTTCTATCAGTGTGTTGAACAAGGAAGAATGTGTACATGATATGCTTGTATACTATTTGAGACCTTATGGTCATGTATGTATTTGTATTATCTTAAGAAATGTAATATTAAAGTTTTAGTCTTGGGTGATGGTTAAGTGCTAGTGGTTTATAATAACTTCTACTGTTTTACTTTATTGTCTAGTTGACTTGCATGCTTGTATGGTTGGAATGGGAATCAATTGGAATACTTAAAATATAAGAAAATCAAATAAATACTATTAGAGTGGTAAGATAAGTGGGTTTATACTATAGAATATCAATAGTAATGCCTGGCATGCTTGTGTGATGAACTTTTGCTAAGTTGTGGCTTGGATGATCTTAATGCAGAATGTGATGTGGTGAAGTAGAGGGATGAAATGTATTGAGGCTGTAGATTATGGTCTTGTGGTTGTATATTGTTGTTTGCAGGTTCCAAATAGTCCTATAAATAGGGAAAACTCTGTCTGTTTTCCCCTAAATTTCGTGCTCGGGGTTCGGAATTGAGTTGAGGATAGTATGATTAATAGAGGTCCCGGTTCCGTGAGGGATCGGGGTGTTACAGATAATATCAGAGCTTAGTTAGCTCTCAGCCAAGACAGGGTCCTCGATCTGTTGGGTAGCAATCCCAAGTGCGTGCATGTGAAGTGTGTCTTGAATTGATATGTGTGCTTGTTTGGAAGACTTGTGTGTCTTGACTGTATATGTGCCCTATATGACTTATTTGTGTAATAAGTGAAGATTGTGTGATATGTGTATCATGTTATGTGATTATGTGTGTATACCTATGTGACCTCTTTGTGCAATAAGTAAAACTTATATGATATGTTTATTTATGTGATTACTTATGCATGTAAGTGATTTCTTCAGTGTTTACCTACCTTGGTTATTTTTAATAAAGTGTATGAATTGTTTATCTTATGTAAAATCCACCGCATACATGCATTACCCGTTAATATGGTAAGTGAACACTCTTCCCTATAAAGAGATGGCCAGTAGCGGCTAACTTCAAGATGTAGACCAATAGAAAGAGAGAATGGTTGATCAGTTGACTATCGATGGTCATTGAAGAGAACTTAGTGCTCAAGGGGTTATGTTCAGTAATTGGCCTTTGGTATACTTCTTCAACATTCTTCTACGGAATTCTGATTTGGGTTTATAGGCAGTGTTCAGTTTTGTATGCAGTGCATCTTCTCTGAGCTCTCATTCGACCCTCTTGTCCTGTATTTTCTTAGTATTTTGTTCGGGGATCTTGTATGGACTTCTATTATGGTATCCCCTTGGTATTCTTATTGAAACTCTTATCGGCATTCCTACTCGGCCTTCATACTTGATGTTATATTGAAACTTCTTATATGGAGTATTTCCTCGATATTCTTCACGACATTGTTACTCGGAATCTTATTATAGACTTTTCCATATGGCATTTCTATATGGAATTCTTATATTGGTATTCAAATACAGAGGAACTTCTATTCCGAAGAATTCTATTCAGACTTTTGAGTTGGTGCTCGTAAACGGAGCCTTATTTTTGGTGTCCTTGTTTGGGATTTATCATTTGGAATTCTCTTTGGCTACTTCCTGTGATTTCTATCTGAAAGTTCTTTTTGGTTTCCTTGGTATTTCTCCTTGGTATTTTCTATAATATTCGCATTCAAGGTTCTTATCCAGGGAGTTCAGAGTGCTTGTGTGGAGTTCTCTTGAAAGAAGTAATTGCGAGGACGCAATTGTTTGAAGGAGGAGAGAGTGTGACACCCAGACCCAACATGTAACGAATAGTACCTAATTGCATGTACTTATGTTTTTACTTTAAATGTTTGGTTATAATTACATGCTTATGTTAATTTATTCATTTATTTACACTATTTTCATATTTTTTGAAATACGTGCAAACATTTTTTAGTAAATTTAAATGAGGCAATTACCTTGGTCAAATAATTATTAGAAATTATTTTATTGCATTTAGGTGCTAGTTTACATTATTTTCAGTTAATTGAATAAGTAGCACCCGAGTCCAGGTTAAATTTTCAAGTCTTCTATTTTTCTAAAATTTTATTTTTCTCATGTTACTTGGTATTTATCTAGTATTCGTTCACTGAAAGTATGTGCATGGCATATCTAGAACGTGAGATATAAAATAGTTAGTGTCCCCGAGTGAATAGTATAAGCTAGAATGCATTTTGGGCCATTTGATGTTTTATCTATATTTTGGACTAACTTTAATTATTTAACTTGATTTCTCTAAAGCCCAAAGCATAATCTTCTATCTACATATAAACACATAAAATAGCTATTTTATTATTTTATTTACTAAAATTTACCTTACTAATATTTTAATTGATTTAAATTTACTATTTGAATGTGAAGTCCTGGATCCGAGAATAATTATTTTTAATATTATCACCATTTATCTTTATTTAAAATGTATTTAACTGATCTACAAAAGTTAATTAATTATGATTTTTATTATTTATATTTATTTAAATTATATTTATATAACTTGCCCGGGTCCATTATCTTATTATTTTATTTATTTAAATTATTTTACATGTATTTTTATTAATTTATCTTACTGTTCGAACGGGAAGCCCGAGCCTGGATCTGAACAAGCTAGTTTATTATTTTAATAATTATATTTATTTATTTTTCCCGGACCCGAACGAGCTGGCTTATTATTTTTAGTGAAAATATTTATTTAATTGGTCCGGACTTGAACGAGCTATCTTAATATTTTTAATAATAAACATATTTATGTGAATTTCATCTAATTATCATAAATGATTAGTTTATGTTTATTATTTATTAATATTTAATTGACTTATGTTTCTCGAGCCTGGAGATGATTTTTGTTTAATTTATTTATTATATCTGATTTCATAACTGCTTTACGTGAATTATTATGTGAATTTGATCAGTGTTCTTTATGTGCATCGCATGTCCAGGAGGGTAGAATTGGGTGCTCTCAATTTGTCTGGGCTTAGTTTTAATTCGGTTAGACTTAATTTTAATAGCTTTCATTTTATTTTAGTTAGCTAGCTTTAGTAGTCTTTAAATATAGTTAGTACATTAGTAGACTTAGTATACAAAGTAAATTAACAAGCAAGATATAAAATATTAATAATAATAATAATAAAAGAAAAAAAAAGGAAATCAGTGGAGTCAACCGATTCTGCTTCAATTGTGGCTTGGTCATATATTAGTTTTACTTTGTAATAGTTAACATATATTAGTTCTTTGAATCATAAGTCAAACCAACATAGGAAAGAAAAACAAAATAGCTCAAGAGCTCTTAAGACCCGTCGGGTCAGTAAAGGAAAAAGAAGAAGAAAAATTACAAGCTTGACCAATTTCATCCATTCCAAGCCTGATTTTAGTGCTCTTGAGCCGAGCAAAGTCATATCCAAGCTTCATCTTCTTGTGTAATGGTGAGGGAGTTTGCATTTAATTTAGTTTAAAGTTTGTATCAACTTTTATAATTTTGTAATTTGTTGATTATGGCTATAGAAATGCTTAAATGTTGTATTATACATGCTTTACATGTTGTATAGACTATGTTTGAATAGTTAAATGGCTAACTTCGTGGTTGAAAGCTTGATATCACAAAAGAGATGATGAATAGTGGCAAAAATTAGGGTTTGGCTTTAGGTTAGTATTCGGAATGAATTGATGCTTCATTTAGGTGCTTTAGATGTATCTGAAACTAGTTAAATACTCACGTGTAGTTAATTTACCCAAATTTGAGTTAAAATGCAAATTAGCTAACTTTTAAAAAAGGGGTTTTTTTGCGAAATGTAATCCGGGCACATTTGGACTTGAGATTAGGTATTCTTGGGGCATGGAAGTACTTTTGGTGCTTTCGTTGCTTTAAATTGTGATCCTATTAGGGTAGTTCTAGTTCAAACCTACTCGGGGCCTTGCTGAGCTTTTGTCTCCAAAGTCGGATTTCAGGGCTTAGATAGGTGTCTTTTGGTATCCTTAGAAATGTAGTATGATTGGTTTATAGAATTGAGGCCTTGATTTTCGTTTAGAAGAAGAATTGCCTTGTGATCAAAGGGGAAACTGTGAGAATTGGATGTCTTTGTGCTTGTATGAGCTTGTAGATGGTTGTTGGGTGTTTTAAATGCTTACCTAAGGTGTAACCAAGTTAGTTAAAGAGTTTGTAGAAAAGTATGTTATTTGTCTATTTTGTATTTATATAGTTATTACATGTTTAATGGCTTATATTGTGATTAACTGATAGGGCGGCCTACTTCGTCGTTCTTCTTATGTGATATGTAATATTCTTGGCTCTCGTGAACTTGATTCGGGGTTGCGCAACCTTTTCGGGCATGGTAGTATCGAGTAACACGGGCGGCATCGGGCTTGCTGTGCTCCCTCAGCTACCATGGTTTCCCAGTCCCTATCTCGCTGAGGCATACTCCTCTACCCCAGAGGCGTGGTTCACCTCGTTGGGGCATACAGACCTACGTCGAGCGATATGGATCATAGGATCGGGGTACATCTAGTGTACCCCATTTGGAGGAATAAGGGGTTTGCCAGCATTTACTTGAAGATCGTGGTTTGTGGTTCAAGATTGAAGACAAGGAGTTGAACCGTATCCTTTTATATAGTGTTTAACTACTTGTTTCATTAGCTTGCTTATTTGTGTTATTTATGGGTTATATTTGTTGCATCTAATGAAAGCATTCCTCGGTATATTGCATCACCTCCCTCGCTGAGCAACTGTATTGCTCACTCCTCTTTTCAACATGTCCCAGGAAAAGTTAGAGATTGGATTGCCTCATGTGTGGCCTGCCTGCTCTATTAGTGTGTAAAACAAGGAAGAATGTGTACATGATATGCTTGTATACTATTTGAGACCTTATGGTCATGTATGTATTTGTGTTATCTTAAGAAATGTAATATTAAAGCTTTAGTCTTGGGTGATGATTAGGTGCTAGTGGTTTGTAATAACTTCTATTGTTTTACTTTATTGTCTAGTTGACTTGCATGTTTGTATGGTTGGAATGGGAATCGATTGGAAGACTTAAAATATAAGAAAATTAAATAAATAATATTAAAGTGGTAAGATAAGTGGGTTTAGACTATAGAATATCAATAGTAATGCCTGGCATGCTTGTGTGATGAACTTTTGCTAAGTTGTGGCTTGGATGATCTTAATGCAGAATGTGATGTGGTGAAGTAGAGGGATGAAATGAATTGAGGTTGTGGATTATGGTCTTGTGGTTGTATTTTTTTGTTTGTAGGTTTTCAGATAGTTCTATAAATAGGGGAAACTCCGTCCATTTTCCACTAAATTTTGTGCCCGGCGTTTGGAATTGAGTTGAGTATAGTATGATTAATAGAGGTCCCGGTTCCATGAGGGATCGAGGTGTTACAGTAAGTATAGATATTACGAAGAGTGGGTCTTAACCTACAATTAGAGAGAAGCATAATACAGCTTCTAAATCCAAGTTACACTCAAAAGGTGGAAGCTCTACACATTGTTGAATAATAAAACATGCCTATGAAAATTGTTTTAAATTGAATGGATATCCAAATAGAACATAGTGATTATTGGAAATTATATTTACCTTATTTGTATTAAACTCCACATATTATGGGTCAACATCTATCATTGCCTAATTTAGTGCATAGCCGAGAATTGCTCATAATGTAAACTATATTTGATGGTTCTCTTGCACAAAAAACATAAAGCACGCAGTGGAATACAATTAAAAAATTCAGAAACAATCACAAGAACCTTCAACAGATCAACCAAACGATGTATATATAATTGAAAACATGAAGATATAACGAATCTGAAAATTATCTTTATGAGGTACTCGTTTGCTTTTGTTTGATGGAGACTACAACGTAGCAACCCTCTACGATCTCGTACATACCACGCTTAAGCCTAGAACAAGAATGAACAAGCCTTGCATGTTTCCCAATGCACATGTGAATCCCTTGTACGCTTCCCAATGCATGCACAAATCCCAAGAAAGTGAAGAGAGTGAAAGAGTAGGCCGTGTATGTGAGAGAGACTAGAGTTGAAATTAGGTCTTGATTTTTTAGGATTTCTATAATGTTGTATTTATATACTCTTAACCCTATTGGGTATTTGTACTTTGACCCTAGAACTTATTGAGTCCTTATAAGTCAGAACTAAACCTCTTCTAATTGACTCTAAGCCAATTAGACATTACCCCCAACAAATAATTGACTATCAATTACTGCTCAATTAACTTACTATTGTCCCTTAATTAAACGTAAGAAGGGAGTGAATTAGGTTATATAGGCAATACTACTACTTTTTCGATTAGGCAATATACTGGCAATGATCAATTAAAAACAATCTTAAACAAATATGCACTCTAGCAATATAAAGTGTAAGTGAGGCAAAATATCAAACACTTATTGTGCAAAAATTAATGCAAAGAGAGAGTTGAGAAAAAGAGATTACAAATCGCGATTTAGCGTGATTCAGCCCTCGCCTACGTCCACGACCTAAACTCCCCGCTTAGGATTTCAACAATCTTCACTATTGTGACTCTTCAAATGTTGGTGAGTCCACAAACCAACTACAACAGTAGTTCAAGCTTTTACAATAAAAAATTTCTTCTTAATACAAAGCTTGAACCCTAACACTTTTGACAAGGAAGTCTTTCCTTTCAAAGTGTTTAACTCTCTCTTTTGATAAGTGTTTGAGAAAACAATAAAAGCCCTCTTTTAGGGTAGATGAATACAATGAATGTTTCTCTCAATATTGCTCAAAAATTCAAAGATGAATATATTGTTAGAAATCAAGAGTAATTGCTTTAAATCAATTCTTAGAAGAGAGCTCTTAAGAGACATTAATAGAGGCTGAGAGGTGTGCAATTAATGCATTTACAATGTTCACAAACGGCTCTATTTTTAAAACAGTGTTTTGGCACGATTAGTCGACCCCTGCTCAACAGGTCGACCGGAAAAGGAGACCTCTTCCGGTGGAGAGGCTTCGGGAGAAAGGCACCGGTCGACCGGTGGCTCTTGGGTCTACCGGTTTGATAAAAAATTGCAAAGACTTAGGTTTTTTGGATGTTTCTTTTATAGAATCTTTTGTAAAGCTTTTTTCAAAGATAGATGAAGTTTTTCAAATATTTCAAAAATGACTTTTAAGAATCATCATTGAGCATATACCATTTGCAAGACCCAAACCCCGATCAAGTCCCAACCGGTACCCCTTATGACTTCCGTCTTCATCTTTATAGCTTCATCTTCATTCTTTGAATCTTTATCTTTCCTTGAGTTGATGAATGATCTTCTTTCTTCTTTAGCTTGATGAACTTGGATTCAGAGTCAATCTTGATTCATCTTACTCAGTCTCATTAAACATAATCATGGTTTGTTATCATCAAAACTAAGATTAGAAGCCATTTGGGCTAACACTTACTACACAAGTCAACTTCTAAAATTGACTTCCCCCATAAGTCAAACATTTGACTATCAAACATTCTCTCTCAATTGCTTACGCAAATGGTTTCCAAAACCTATTTTAACCATAAACAATGTGCCAAAGCTATGTTCTAGAGAGAATATGAGGCATTCTTCGTGCTAGCATGATTTTCCCATTCTATCCCCATGATTCTAGGCCTTACGCTTGTGTGCGGTCCCATAGGTTCGAGTACCAGGCTGATAGCAGCTGGGACAAGTACAAATTAACCCATCTTTACTATAACACCTTTTAATTGCTACTAATCGAGGTTGGTGTCGAGCAATACTCCCCAACGACCGGATGGCTTGAATGCTTAAATCAAGCTTTTTTATCCAAGAACCTTTTGGCAAATAGTTAACGTGTAGTCTATTCCTTCCACTAGATATCCTAAACCAACCCTAAGGTATAATCAACATTAGTCAAACCCTAATACGCTTGTCCTATGCAATCATAGATGTTATGTTGACTTTCCTTGTATGATCTAATTATAATACCATGGCCATGGATTTTATGTCAACATCTTTATGAGATGACATAGGACATTCTCCCTTTCTTTCGGGTAGTGGATTACCATAATGGTACTCATTAGCTTCACAAGTACTTGACTGCGCGCGATCCCTATTTAATTAAGTCTTATCTTCCTCCCATTTGTCCATTGCCAAAGTGCAGTGAGTTGCTTATAAGCTATTATGGTGTCCTCGAGTCAGAGGAGTACTTTGTACCACTATCACCTGAGAATCTACACATTGACTTAGGTGAATGAAACCCCCAATGAGTGTTTTCAACAAACTGTCCGATGTACGTATCTCTATATACACTCATGTATTAGTCTTGACATCTCATGTCACTTGGTTGATAAGATCAACCTAGGTAGCACTAACAATATGTCAGTCTTAACAAATTCATCAATTCCCGATCTTAATGAATCCTACAACCTACGACTAGTTTTAGGAATGTCTAAAGGATCGATTCTCATCTACCATAAACTCTTATGGTTTGACCCCATACTGATATATCCAAGGGCTTTATGAATTATACATAATATGAAATCATACAAACATGCATGAGTATAAGAGATAAAGGTTTGGTACTTTTACTTGATTAAAACCATATTACAAGGATTGTTGTTTATATAATATCCGTCATCATTTTACATCAAATGATTGGCCTTGAAAGGTATATTTCCAACAATATATGTTCACATTGTGTAAGGAGAAAATACACAGAAAAATATTATGATACACTTATATTCAAACAGTTTCTAGCAAGGGAACCCAATCTTGCCAGCACTTTTTGTAATTTCATCTGAATATCTTTCCTGAGGGTTGTTTACACATTTTGCTAAATACCCCTCGATGCACTTTTATGCAAATAACTCTTATAATATTTTCACACCTTGCCTTTGCGAAAGACATGACTATTTTTACAAATGGTAATAAAGGAGCTTTAAGCAAAATTATGAGATTTCTTGAGGCATATAAACAGTTGTCATGGCAAAAGGATAATCATGATAAAAGTAGTGTTATCATTATGAAGCAATTCTCCATGGCTCGTGCTACATTGATAGAAATTGTCACTAGTTTTCTTGGTAATACCTCATCTCTTCTAACTTAAGGGTTCCCCTTTATAAGGGTCCAAAGATAAGGATGACAACGGGCTAGAGAACCACAAAATTAAAACCGTTTAACATAACCTAAAACCAAAATCAAAACAGAAAGTGATAAGTTTAAAAATCACTTACCAAAACTAAACCAATACGTATTGAAAAAATTGCAGGTATCCGAACCCAAAATCAATTATTTAAAAAAAATAGTTTAAATGGAAAACAACTCCAAAAATATGTTGAAAATTTTAATTTAAATGTTAAAAAAGTATAAGAATAAAATAAGTCAAAATTCATACACCATAAGACAATAAAATTAAAAATAATTTACATAAATATTGTAAATATTCAACCTAATAAAGCAAACAAATGAGACAATATTTGTCCATAAACAACAAGAGAATAAATTTCATAATTAAAGCATCCACCAAATTACAAAATATTTTTTTTCATTTCTTTCGCTCGTCCATCCAACAATAAGAAATCATTAGAAAAATAAAAACACAATGTATGTACAAATCCTTTTGTACAAAATCAAAGTTTTTGGATTCTAACTAAAATCTTAATATTATAAAAATTAAAATATGAAATTTTTTTATAAATACCTCAATCTACATCTTCTTCTTTGACACAAACTTTAACCAAATTTGAGGTATGTAGAAACCTACAAAAATTGCATACAAATGTAAACTAAATATTTTATATATAAAAATAAGTGAACTTTCAATAAAGAGTATTTTGCCTTGAATTTTACCTCATGACCAACTTTGTGAGCACATTAAAACCTCTAAAGTGTTTGGATGAAATCAACTTCTATGTGTACTAACTATTCTTCTAAGGGTACTAAATGCAGACTCATATGCAACAATAGAAACTAGAATTGCCAAAAAAATCTCGAGCTATTGGTTGCAAAGTATGATACTTTATTACATTTTGTTGGCCTTGGGCCTAAATATATGGTTTTGATGATAACAAATAATGAAAATTGGATTTATCAAGTGTGTTTGTGTTAATGTGTTTTTATGCATATATACACATTTGTTAGATTTTTTGCATTCTATGCATGTATCATTATAGTTAAATTGTATTTAAATGTTTTAGCTTATGTGCATTATATTGTACTAATGATGTTATAAGCCAAAATATATTATGGATGCTTCATGTTATATGAAGAAGAGAATCTTGCACAAAGAAGATAATGTAATTGATATCATAGAAGATATGCAAGATTAAGAAGATCCAAAGTTATGTTGAGGAGAATGGAAGAATGCAAAGATGTCTATTTCAAGCAAGAAGAATTAAAGTCTTGAAGACCTAAATAAGTGAAGATCATATTTCAAGAATCAAGACTTGAAGACATGAAGATGAAGTGATGTTATAAGGATGGAGACGTGGCGATATAAAGGGTAGCGGCTTTAAAATGTCGTTTGCCTTAGGTATACATTTTTATGTTTCAAGCTCTTGGTAATTTTTCAAAAATGTCTTCAAATCTTTACTCAAGAGTTTTGAAAAGATTTCAAAAGGTTAAATGGGTTTGAAAATCTTTTGAAAAAATGCTCTTAAAATGTTTAAATGGTTTATCTTTAAAAGATTAAATTTTTGGGTGACAACTTTGTTTTAAACTCTTTATTAAAAAAATCAATTTTAACCTTTTACAAGAGTTTAGAAAAAATTTTGAAGTGTTAAAAAGGTATAACACACTTTAAAAGAAGTGTTTTTAAAGTGCCAAAATATTTTACCTCTGAAAAATTGAATTCCGGATGAAATTCAAGTGACCCCGGGGGTGATACCCCGGTTGTGTTAACAAGACCGCCCTTAAAGACCACCCTTTGGGTAGAATGGTTGTGTTTTTACCGGTCTTGATACCCGGTCATGTTAACACGACTGTACGTGAACACGACCGGTGGTCTGCAACTTTTGAAAAATAGTTGTTTTATAACCGTTATAACATTTTTTATAAATACCAAATCAACCCATTTTATCAAATAAACTCTTCCAAAAATCTCTACTTGTTCTAAGCTTATATTGTTGATTCAATCCCTCAAAAACACCAAGCTTTAGCTATAACTTGCAAAATCTATTGAGCATTCAAGTTCATTCAATTGTATATCAACTCATTGAGGAGTATATAGTTGTATAATTTCTTATACACATTATTTATATTGTATACACTCTTGGGGTTCTAGAATAGGATTGAGTGATTCCTTGTAAGAGAGAAGAGTGTGAAAAAATCCTTTGTGGATTCAAAAGAAAGAGTGAGTAGGTTTGAAGTCTCACCTACATTTGAAGAGGCTTTGTTTGATTTCTTGTGGACTTGAGAGATTGTTGTAGTAGGTTCTTAGTTTTACCTATATTAGAAGAAGTTTGTGTTTCTCTTGTGGACTCAAGAGAAGGTGGTAAAGTTGGTTTATGCTTCACCAACATTGGAAGAAGCAACAACCTACTTTGTTGTTTCCTCTATTTGTCATAAATGCTGAATGTGAATACAAATGCGATGTGTTATATGTGAATACAAATGTGAATGTGATGCGATGCGATGCAAAGAGTTACAACCTTTAAAACAAACACAGTAGCGTTCATGTTACACTAGACGGCATAAAGCTTGCCAAGCGATGACATGACTACAGGGGTTCTAATCCCTATCCCGTTGTGAACAGAGAGTTCACAAGGTCTAGGTCATAGGATTTGATGTACATCCATGTTAGAGTATAGGGGAAAAGTTCGTGATGGAGTATAGGGGAATGGTATCGATAGAACGAGTGTATTCTTACTATGTGGTTATTTACATTCTCGCACATTTATACTTGTTGCATGTTCTTGTTCATTACATGTTTTCAAAAGGAGTTTTCAAATCTAAAATGCTTTTCACCCTCCTTATTCCCCACTCACTGAGTTCGTGAAAACTCACCTTGTTTGCTAACATTTCAGGAGAGCCTGAGGTGGAGTATGTTGAGTACGTGACCGTTGATCCTGTTGTTGAGCCTGAGGCTTAGTTGGTTGCTTTGTTGATGTCTATGTACTTGAAACTTGTTTTAGTTATTATGAAGACTTGTTGACTTTATGTAATATATGTTAAATTTAAGTTGTTACTTTTAAGCTAATAGTCATGTAATGTAATTTCATAAGTTCATTTTGCTATGTATAGGTGGTTAGGCTTATGAAATTCATTATATTATGCAGTATGTATCTTTATGGTTATGTTGAATTAGTGTGATGGAAAGCTTATATTGTGGTTGAATGTTGGTTGTTTGTAGCTATATGAAATGTTTGGCAAGTTTATATGTTTATGAGGCCATATTTCAGCCGTTATAATGCAGAAATCCCGTGTCCTGACTTGGTTCTAGGTGGGATCGAGTTAGGGCGTGACACATACTCAAAACCCTATAATCCAAACAAATGCAAAAAATTGAAAATCACGTCAAATTAAATCATTTCTCCCCAAATCCCCTAATCCAAAACAAACCCTAAGGGAAGAGTTAGTGGGGGAGGAATTATTTGTGACTTTCAGGGGAATATGGTGATTGCCTTCTTTAAGCAGTCAAATTGCAAGTCTGCTATCAAAGCAAAATTATGTGCTTTGTACCATGGCTTGACGTTGTGCGAAGAAAGGGATATACGAAGTTATAGATTGAAATATATGCTCTAGTGGCGGTGAATTTGGTGCATGGTATTGGGCGAGGGTCTTGAGACATTTGTTACGACCTTGACAGAGTGAAAGGGTTGTTTTAGGTCTTTAATGTAACTGTTACTCATCTCCATTGCAAAGAGAATCAAGTAGAAAATGATTTCACAAATCTTGGTACTCTGGCGACCTCTCATCAAGTGCTTACTTTGCTTGTAGTTCACTCAATTCTAAAGGGGATCATTCGTGTGGATAAGCTTCTCTTACCTCACTTTAGATTCTAGCTTATGTTGCATTCTTGCAGTCTTGGTTAAGTGTTTTCTTTTCCTCTATTTTAGGTAAGGTCTTTGTGGCTTTCAAAGTCCCTCATAGTAGGATTCCATGTAAAGAGTTGGTGTTTAACACCTCTTCTTGGTTATTTTAGAAGACGATTTTGGTCTAGTCCCCTATTTTCTTTTGTGTGTACTTCTTGGTCCTAACTCATGTTTGTAATTTTTTATGTGTAATAAAATTTCGGACGACACTGCCCCTCTTTTTTTGGAAAAAAAAAAAGTTTTATTTTGTAGGGTCTCTTGATTCTACTGGGAGTCATATGCTTATATTGTCACATGGCGCCCTATTGGTACTTACTTATCAAGTTGTCTCATCCTTTTTCTTTTATCCATTTTCTTTTGATTTCTTTAATATGGCTTGCAATAAGGACATTGCAAGATTTGGGTTCAAAGATAAGGGCAAAATGCATAACTTTCCCCTATGTTAAACTATAAATGTGCATTAAACCCTGTATTTTGAAAATTCACAAATAAACTCCTATGTTATACCAAATGTTGCACCATATCCCTTACTATTAATTTTTCCATCAATTTTAACAAAAATTGTATAGCACTAGTGGATAATTCAACTAGAGTTCGTATGAAGCTTTAAAACATACTATAATTCACCATAATACCTTTTATTTTTCTAATCTCAGTTTTATACTTTTTCCAATCATTCCCTTTCTGATTTTTTTTCACTTTTTTTTGTTTCTCACAACTAGCATAACCCATCACTACCACATCTCTCCACCATGAATCACTTTAGAAGCTTACCATTTATAATGTTTCTAAAATCTTGATAACCTATAGACCATTTTGATATAAAAATTTACGTTAAATTAGCTTTTTTGTCATTGTTAAATTATATTTCAAAGAAGGTCAAATGGATTATAAGTCAAATCCTATTGTTTGCTAAAGGGAAAATTGTGCAAATCGTCCCTATTTTTTAGCCAAAATTTTAAATTTGTCCCTATTTTTCAAAGCTAACCAATTTAGTCTCTATTATTTCTCAAAAAAATTAATTTAGTCCCTGCTATCAAAATCATAGTCAAATCTAATAGAAAATTCACATGTTGTGCACGTGACCACTGTTTGGGGGGCCAAATTTGGAACACTATTAAAATTTTAATTTAATCCCTGTTGTTTTTATATAAAGTTCAAAGTAGTCCTCAATGTTTAACAAAAAGTTCATATATGAAGCTCTAAAACATACTATAATTCACCATAATACCTTTTATTTTTCTAATCTCAGTTTTATACTTTTTCCAATCATTCCCTTTCTGATTTTTTTTCACTTTTTTTCTTTCTCACAACTAGCATAACCCATCACTACCACATCTCTCCACCATGAATCACTTTAGAAGCTTACCATTTATAATGTTTCTAAAATCTTGATAACCTATAGACCATTTTGATATAAAAATTTACGTTAAATTAGCTTTTTTGTCATTGTTAAATTATATTTCAAAGAAGGTCAAATGGATTATAAGTCAAATCCTATTGTTTGCTAAAGGGAAAATTGTGCAAATCGTCCCTATTTTTTAGCCAAAATTTTAAATTTGTCCCTATTTTTCAAAGCTAACCAATTTAGTCTCTATTATTTCTCAAAAAAATTAATTTAGTCCCTGCTATCAAAATCATAGTCAAATCTAATAGAAAATTCACATGTTGTGCACGTGACCACTGTTTGGGGGGCCAAATTTGGAACACTATTAAAATTTTAATTTAATCCCTGTTGTTTTTATATAAAGTTCAAAGTAGTCCTCAATGTTTAACAAAAAGTTCATAATAGTGCCCAAAGTTTTGCATATATACCAGTGTCATCCCTATAGTTTGACAACATTTTCAATTTAGTCCATGTTAGCAAAAGAGTTAAAATACCTCATGAACATTTGTCAACCCTACCAGAAAATTATTTTTTCCATTCTTAATAAAAAAAAATGCACAACAATAATATAAAACAAAGTCATTAAAGTCATCAAAATGCATATAAATATAAAAAGTCATCATTATAAGCATATATTGAAAAACAACGTTGATAAAGGTATGTCATTGCACAATTCCATGGTGGGGATTGTAACTTTTCATAAATTTCCTATTTGTCACTCTATTTTTCATATTTTTATTAACTTGGACTTGTCGTTTACTTTTGTGTTTGCGTGTGCGTATGCGTGTGTGCGCATGTGTGTATGTATATATGTATGTGGTTGTATATGTATTTTTGTAATAGAGACTAATTTGAATATTTTTTGAAACAAAAAGAACTCATTTGAATATTTCGTTAAACAATAGGAATGAATATATGGGTGAAATTAGGCTCGATGTGAATAGATAAAATTAACCTCGAAACTATTGTAGTATGCCAACCCGACGACATCACAAAAGGCTCAAACTAAAGCGTGACACGTGGCACTCCTTAGGCCACATATGTTTCTATAAATATGAGGAGCTCGCACAAGGTAAAGAGGGAGGACAAAACATGCTATGTTGTTCCTTCTCTCTCTTGAGCTCTTACTCTTTAGCTTATACGCACTTTGGGCCCTATAACTGACTTGAGCGTCAGAGTGAGCCCCTAGGGGCTACCCTGGGACCTTTGTTTTGCAGGTTTAGCACTTTCAGAGTAGAGCGACGAGCCCATCAAACTTGGAACCGGATTTTGACCCTTATCAGTTGGCGTCGTCTGTGGAAATTCGAAGGAATATCCCACTGAGAAACCACATCAGTATAAGTTGTTGCGTGCTTTTAGCTTGGGAGATGCGAGCTTGGTAAACCAAAGCTTGTTATTCTCAGGTTGGAAGTAGAAAACTTGTTCCCACCTCAAAGCTTGTTGTTCTTAGCTCGGGAATAAAAAGCTTGTTCCCAACTCAAAGCTTGCTCTTAGTTTAAAGCTTGTGCTCAACTCGAGAGATGAAAGCTTGTTCTCAGATCAAGGCTTGTTCTCAGCTCAGGAAATGAAAGCTTGTGCTCAAATCGGAAAATGAAAGCTTGTTCTCATATCAAGGCTTGTTCTCAACTCGGGAGTTAAAAGCTTGTGTTCAGATTGGGAGATGAAAGCTTGTTCTCAACTCAAGGCTTATTTTAAGCTCGGAAGATGCAAGCTCGGGAGGTTAAAGCTTATTCTCAAAAAATTAAAGCTTATTTTCAGCTCGAAAAATTGAAGCTTATTTTCAGCTCAACAAATTAAAGATTATTTTCAGCTCGGCAAATTAAAGCTTATTTTCAGCTCGAAAAATTAAAGCTTATTTTCAACTCGAAAAATTAAAGCTTATTTTTAGCTCAAAAAATTAAAGCTTATTTTCAGCTTGAAAAATTAAAGGTTATTTTCAGCTTGAAAAATTAAAGGTTATTTTCAGCTTGAAAAATTAAAGTTTATTTTCAGCTTGGAAAATTAAAGCTTATTTTCAGCTCAAAAAATTAAAGTTTATTTTCAGGTCGGAAAATTAAAGCTTATTTTCGGCTTGAAAAATTAAAGTTTATTTTCAGCTCAGAAAATTAAAGCTTGTTTTAATGACCTCTCTGTTATCAAGGAAAATGCACAAAGAGAGGCAATAACATATTAGTGAACGATTTCCTGACCTCTTATAGAGCTTAGGAAATCGGGGGAGCTAATGATATGAGTGAAATTAGGCTCGATGTGAATATATGAAATTAACATCGAAACTATCATAATATGCCAACCCAACGACATCACAAAAGGCTTGGACTATAGGATGACACGTGGCACTCCTTAGGCCACATATGTTTCTATAAATATGAGGAGCTCGCACAAGGTAAAAGGGGAGGACAAAACATGTTATGTTGCTTCTTCTCCTTCTTGAGCTCTTACTCTTTAGCTTATACACACTTTGAGTTTTATAACTGACTTGAGCGTCTGAGTGGACCCCTAAGGGCTACTCGAAGACCTTTGTTATACAAGTTAAGCACTTTTGGAGTAGAGCGACGAACCCGTCAAGTCCGGAACTGAATTTTGACCCTTATCAAATATGATATACATTCAAAGGATAAGTTGGTAATTTTTTAATTATGTAAGGGCAATTTAGGCATTTCAGACATTTTCATTAGAATTAACTGAGATTTTGATAGTAGGGACTAAATTAAAACTATTTTAGAAATAAAAGAGACTAAATTGTTTAATTTTAAATAATAGGGACGAAATTAAAATTTAAGGAAAATAATAGGGACTAATTGCGTAGGTTGCCCTTTGCAAAATTTCAGAAACTTAAAATTCATTGTTATGTACCAGATAGGTGGTGAATTCCAAAGAGAAATGTCTAGTGGAGGTTGCTAGTAGCGGTGGGTGCTGCAATAATTTTTCTAGGGCTACAATAACTTTTCCAAAGATAAATAACTGAATTCGCAGCTTTGAACAAAAGAAACATTTAGTCTTCTTGTTATATAGTTGCATTTTGCAATAAGAGGACTTGGGTTTGAATTTGCGAAATCACATGCAATGGTACATATATTGTCTTAATAACTTGTTTCACATGTCACTATATTATTGGTCATGGTTTAAATGGTTAAAGGATGTCGTTCCTTTCATCTTCAACCCTTAATATAAACCACACAGAATTTTAGGCTATAAAAAATTTTAAATTCATTTCTTTTTCATTTTTAGTCCAAATTTCATAAAACATGAACCATTGGATTCGTCATTTCAAATAGAATGAGAAAAAATAAAAAGTTGGTTGATTTATTATTGTCAAAATTTTGTTAATGGTGGTGCATATTAATTGAAAGAGAACATGTGGTAAAAAAAAATACAAAAAGGGGAAAGAAATGCACAACCTCTTTACACTTCCTCTCTGGTTAAAAAAAAAACTAAACATTGACTTGTAAACATATACATATATACATATAATATTGGATATACATAGGGAGAAAATTAGTAAAAATATGTGCACAAAAATCGATTCTTAAAAAGAGAAAGAAACATGTTTTATGATTGGTTGTGCTTCTTGACCATTCCAATTTCCATCATTTCTCAAACTACCACAAAGAGATTCATGGGTTTCTTTTTCTCTTTTGTTTTTTGTATTTCTTTTATAGTTTCTTTTTCTCTTTTGTTTTTTGGATTTCTTTTTAATTTATAGATATAAAATTTGGATTTGTGTTGTTTCTCTCTCTAAATGGTGGGATTTTCTTGAACTAGTTAATACGAATGAACAAAGAGGTTACTTATTTTTAAAAGAGGATAATTTCATCTTTTGATAACTTAAGTTTTTTTTATCGGTAAGTAATCGTTACATTCAACTTTAAAAAAACGTGAAGATACATGGATAGTCAACAAGCAAAAAATCTCTACAGAAGCCTATCTATAATCTTCCACCTCATACAAAGATTTGTATTGACAGTGTTGTCCATATATTTACTTTGGAGATTAATCATATGTCTAACATCTAAAAAGATTTTTTCCATGATTTGCTTATCTGTTTTGGCCCCTGAGCCATGAACTTTGCAATTCCTTTCTGTCGAAATTTGCTCATCTATGATAACTTAAGTTAACAAATGGTAACAGAACTCAAATTTGGGGCAAGTGTACAATATTAGGTATAACACAGGGGGTTATTTGTGAATTTATAAACAAATGGCTAAAAATAATACAAAATAAATCATTGAAAAAAAAGTAATGCACAAGAAAAAAAAATGAATAGGCTATCAAGGTAACTCGAGTAAGTAAATCTAGGGGTGCTCTTCATCTAATGCTCTAAACCTTGACTTGTTGGAGTCAATGGTCGAAAGCTAACTACACTGGTCTTGGGACAACATGTGAGGTTTGTAATATTCATAGGTGGTTAAGGAACTCGAGCTAATAAATTTGAGAGGTGCTCTTTACCTAGTTCCCTAACCTTTACAATGTGTTTGGATTGGGGGAAATAGGGGGAAGGGGATAGTTAGTAAGAGGAGGGGTTGAGTCTTTACCTTCTTTGATTTGTGAGGCAATGGGGGAAGGGGTATAGAGGGGATAAGTCTCACCCCTCCATACCTCCAGAATATGGTCCCTTCGATTTGGGGTAAAATTGGGGGAAAATAAAATACTATTTGATGTAATGACAATGTTGCCCTTTTATTTTTTTCCTCATCAAATCTTGAAAGCTTAATATAAAATAAGAAAAGAGTATAAAAGTCATTTTACACAAAAGAAAATTTTTTTCTCTTCTATTTTCTTTCTAATCCAAACAAAGAATATTCATCATCCTTTATAATCCCCTCATTTATAAAATTATGCAATTCAAACATGATTTGACCCCCTCCATTCATTTCCTTTATAATACTCTCCCTTCCTCTCCTTTATTAAACTTTCTCCCTCTCAATCCAAACACACCCTTAAGCAGTTAGGAGTCACTAAAACTCGCTACACGGAAGACCTAACTAACAAAAAAGTAAATGGTCGCAATAGTATGCAATAAATTTAGGGAATACCACTTGGACCTTGGGAGATAATTGAGATTTACCATGAAAAAATAAAATGGGGCGGAATTACTCTGATGCTTATAAGGTTTTGTGGAACCAATCTTGTGTCATTCGGTGATAACCTAATGTGCTTAAATTGGCTCAAATAATAGGTGTTGTTGGCTGATGTCTAAGGCGTGAAGTAGATGGAGAAACTACTAATGTATCTTGTGTTGTTTTGAAATAACTGAGTCTTATTAGTAACTTGGTGTTGCATGTTGCATGACTCGATTTAATGTTCTTACTGTTGGCAAATGAGTGAGAATCTTAAGTTGTAGGAAAAATTGTTCAAAAAATCTGACTGATTGAAACAACACTTATATGGGATGGGCCCCACTCTGTGTATTAGAGAGACTGATGACCAGTCACCTTTTTTAAAGATTTTTTAATTGTAGTATCACTTCTTTTTGTTTGAAGACAAGCAAATACTGGGCTTGAGGGCATTAATGAGTCAAGGGTTGTGTCCTTAAATCCGTCTTTTTTGCATGCATAGCACGTAAGTTGATGTTAAATTAAGTTGTGTGGTTCATTTTGATGCAAAGTTGGGTCACGATGAAAAGCATGTTATTTGAGGCAAAAAGGAGTGAAACACAAAAAAAAAAAAAAAAAGGAGTGAACAGTAAGCATGGAACAAAACAGAGCCAGCCAAATCGATCAGGTTTGTTCCTGATCGGTTAGGATTACTAACACTTACTAACCTCCTTAGTTATTATAGAAAAGCAAATCAATGAAAAATGCTCTAACAGCCTCTCTAGCTGAGGCTTTCAATTCTCACCTATCAGAATTGTCAAATGTAGAGAGCCAAAAAGTGGCTCTCTACATTTGTAAAAGTGTTCTAATGATCAAAAATATGACTGTTGGAATGCTAAAACATAATTTTTAGGGAGGCTATTAGAGTAAAATTGAAATAGAGACTCTCTGAAATAAAGATAAATTAAAATTAGAGAGACTATTAGAATAAAATTGAAATAAGAGATCCTTAAAATTAAGGATGTAACTTTAAACTCTTTACATATAAAGAAAAAAATATGAAGACCGTTGAAATTAGCAAATAATAGTATTTCCCGATTGATCAGCACATTTCCCGATTGATTGAGAAAGCATAGGACGGGAGCTGGAAAAAAAAAAAAAGAAGAAGAAGGATGACCAATCGACCAGGCGCATGGTGCTACAATATGATTGGTCAAGATGTGATTTTGACTAAGGAAGAACTTTTGCCCAATTCTTCATCCTTAGCTCTCCTAGAAGGCAATCATCCTCTTCCAAAGGCAATACAATACAAGATAAAAGCAAAAGAAGATTGAAGATGCGCCAATCATCATCCGTTTCACATTTCATTTATGCGCCTTCTTGAACTTTATTTTATTACTTTGTTTTGATTATTCTTTATTATGTGATCAGCTAACAAATTACTTGATATTATGTTAGCATTCGAGTTTTTATATTATTGATTCATATTGTGATTATTTATCTTAATTTTTTTAATTTATCATCTATATACTTCTATTTATAATTTTGTCTTTTAAGAAATTCCATCCTTTTGCCATTAAATCTTATAAATTCTAGAGGTATGAATAAAGAGTAAATATGCTTAATTAATAATTGGCTTTAATAGAGATAGATTATCTACTATGATCATCTATGCCTATTAATTTCAATTAGGAATTAGTTCTAAATTGGGCTAATTAACTTATATGATTAGATCTTGTAGTCTCATCCATGAATACTTAATTATTTAAACCAAAGTCATGAACATAATAGACAATAGAGGCGTTCTAACATTCCAAATCATTGACATTAGTCAATCTTTTTTTTTTTTCCATTAATTATTCATAAATTCAAGATCCAATCATTTACATCTCCTTTATTATTTCAAATTTTTTGCGACAATCCTAATTCCTTGTGAACAACGGTTGAATAGTCATTTGTGTGGTTAAAGACGAATTTTACTTTACTATTGTTATTTTATTTTTATGACTTATTATTAATCGTACAGTAATAAAATCAACAATTTCTATAATTTAACGCCTTGTCACATTCCTCTTAACATATATTGGATTAAGATAAAATAAAACTCACAACATTGATAAAATCAAAATACAAAATGAGAAAAATTATATGAAGAGCCGTCTAAAATGGTAATAAAATTGTAGTCTATAACATTTTTTCCAAATATAAAAAAGAAGAATAAAATTCACTTTTTTTTTGTTTTCTTCTACTTATAGAAATAAGGAGCAAAATTTTCTTTTTTGGCAATGCGGTTGAGAAAAAACGCCATTAACTACCATAAAGTCTATGTTTTGTGGCAGCACGTGGCTTCACACCCCGACCCATTGTTGCAAAATCTTCGGTCACAACCTTCCGCCACAGCCATCGAAGCTCAACTGCCGCCACCTCCCCATGTCTCGCTCTGTCCGAATCGTCGTCGTCGGTGACGTCGTAAGCTCCCTCACTTTGTAATACCCTTTAAAATAAATATATCAATGTCGAAAAGTCCAGTGCATTTTAGGCTCCGTTTGTTTGCCGTAAAATAATTTGCTTGTGGAAAATATTTTGTGTAAAAATAAAATATTTTACAGGGCTACGTTTGATTGCCGTAAAATAACTTGTTATAGAAAAATATTTTTCTAGAAAATAGAATATTGAAAAATATTTTATGGTGTTTGGATATAGCGTGCGTTCCATAAAATATTTTATTCTCTCAAAAAAAAAATTATATTATTAACGGGAAAATATTTTACAGTTGACCAATTTTTCGGTATTATCAAACACCGTAAAATTAAGTTTTTTACCAGAAAATATTTTACGGTTGGATAATTTTTCGGTGTTACCAAAAATCATAAAATCCAGAAAATATTTTCTGGGAAAATATTTTACGACAAACAAACGGAACCAAATTTTCACCATACACCCAGTTACATTTTTGCAAGTGCTATGCTGCGACAGATTTACTTTCCGCCAAAGCTCCCGTTTACCCCATATATACACATGTATTACAAAATTTGAATATTTGAAAAAGCCTCGTCTTTTTCTTGTTTAAGCTTATGAGTAGTACACAAGTTGTGATTATCTGACATTTAAAATTTTTTTTTTCTCGGTTGCAAAATGTATTGGGTTCTTCAAAGCATGATGATTGGAATCTTGAAGATGATAGAAAAGCTCTCCAATTTTTAAAGGTATTTGATTATACACATATGTATTCTCTATTTGGTGTGGATTCATACTTGCCTTTTTGTTTGAAAAGTGGGTGTAAATTGCTAATGAAATTATCATGTAAACACTGCATTTAGCTGAGATGTGTTGTCAAAGATTGTAAAGATTGATGTGTTGTCCAATATTCTAAAGATTACGGGACTTGATTTCTGGGATTTCATTCATTGAGTAATCAGTAAACACTGAACTATAGAAACAAGCTAATAAATATGCTCTTAGTTTTGGTATTAGTGACACAAAAAAATTTAGTCATTGTGCAAGGGTATCTAAACATTTAATTGATTGGTGAAAGGGAAGTATTATAAGATTGCGATTAGGCCAACGTTTTTGTATGATTTAAAGTGTTGGGCGATGAAGTATTATCATGTACATAAGATGTCAGTGGCGGAGATGAGAATGTTGAGATAGATGTGTCATAAACCAAGAAGGACAAGATTAGGATTGAGTTGATACGAGGAAAACTGGGGTGGCCCCAATTGAGGATAAAATGAGGGAGAGTCTTTTGAGATGGTATGGACATGTTAGGAAATGACTCGTGGTGGCACCTGTTAAAAGGTGCGAAGGTATGGAGATAGTATCCCGTAGGAGGATTAAAGGAAGACCTAAGATGAGTTAGATGTAGACATTTGGGTGAGAGTTTGCTTGTATGAGGCTAATGGAGACTACAACTCTCGGCAGGAATGAGTTGCATCAGCAGTTCCATATAGCCGACCTCGCCTTGTGGGAAAAGGCTTTGTTTTGTTAGGTTAGGTTTGGTTTGGTTAAAGGGTATCTAAAGCCAGGATTAGTAACTATATGTTGATTGTTTCTATCTCTAGCAAACTTATCATTTGTGTAGTCCCTGGCTGCATTGATATGAATCATTGTATTTTTGTCGACTTAGTTGTAATTAATGATTCATGAAAATTACTTCAATTATATGCTTGAACTATTGAATGTCATTGAAGTATGGAAAGTTGGCCCTTTCCAAAGCCAGTTAGATTGCTTCTTTTCACCTTGATCCGAGCTCCTT
The DNA here is from genome assembly GCA_037974665.1 of Ehretia macrophylla. Taxonomy (NCBI): domain Eukaryota; kingdom Viridiplantae; phylum Streptophyta; class Magnoliopsida; order Boraginales; family Ehretiaceae; genus Ehretia; species Ehretia macrophylla. The sequence continues at coordinate 13,424,986 of CM075775.1, forward strand.
TTGTCCTTCTCTCACTGTATGTGGATCTGCATGATTTTCTTTATTTGCTTGCTCTGATCTTTTTCATTCTTCATGTTTCTGATTACTGTGTTGTCTATGGTGTTCTGTTATCATGTTCAGTGATATTTAGTGATCACCTCTACTTTAGCTTTTTGTGGGAAAAAAATTATTTTGGTTGTGCGAGGTTATGAGAGCATCTTAGCCTGTTAACATTCATTATAGATTTTCTTGCATCTAATGGTTGTCCTCATGAAAATGCAGCCAGATGTAGTCCTATTCACAGGCAGGTGCCGTTGCTCTCCACACATCATGCTGCTTACCGGCTTGTGTAGTTGGCAAGCATGTTTAACTTTTTCTTCTTTCAGTTCTGATTTTCAGTACTATTTCAACTAATATAATACTACTAGTTTCTCCCTTATGTTTCCTATTGTTTTTGGGTGCCTTGATCCAGGAGATTTTGGTAATGAGAATGTTGATCTTGTTAGAAATGTTGCTGATCTCGAAATGGCCAAGGCAGTCATACTGGGGAATCATGACGCATGGAAGACTCAAAAGTTTTCTGGAAGGTAAATTAATTTAATGAAAACTTGACCTTTCGAGTTAGAAGTTTGATATTATTTATTTGTTTATGAGCAACATATGGTACTGACTAAAGGATGATATGAAGGTGGATTGATGTATTCCTAATCATTATCACTGTGATCTTAGTTTGACTTGGGATAGAACTAGATGAGAAAGTTGAAAAATAGAATATAATATGAGGTAATATTGTACAAAATGATGTTGAAAATCAAATATTGTACAAAATGATGTTGAAAATCATAATTTTTTATTTTATTTTTGAACATTTAAAAGCTAGTAAATAAGGGACAATTATACATCTTATAAAAGATTGACATTCAGCAAAAGAAGTGAAATTCCACACTTAGTGAATCACAAGATATGTTGCAATCAAGGTCCTTTGACTTCCAATTGCTTTTCAAGATAAAATTTGTATGCATGTTAATTACCTCCTAAAGAATATATAAGTGCCATATTAAAATCTTGATAAGCTTTCTGATCATTAACTTTAACAAAGCAGCACACAGCAAATGCTAATCAAGCCAACTCCACCACAAACTAGTTCTTCTTTCTCCTTCAAGTTTGAATGTGAATTGTCAATCATTCAACTGCGATCAAAATTACCCAATCCAGCAGCTTGTGGATTTCCTATCTGCAACAGTGCAGCAATACAGAATCTCATGGTATCTTTACTAGCAATCATGTGCTTTTCCATGTGCAGAATTTCCATGCTGTCTTTACTTATAATCTTGCCTAAACAAAATGTAATAAATTCTAAGAATGACATTTGGCAACAATGTAAATGTGTGTCTCGTGAACACAAGAGATTGCATATACAAGGGAAACATTTCATCACTATCAACCCTAGACAGAGACATCCACTATCGCCCTTTCTCTTCTAAGTTTTCATTTTATACTGGCAAGGAGATCAAGTTACTGTTTTTTCAATGTCCTACTATTTTAAAACAAGAAGAAACTTAAACAACTATGGAGGGCAGAATTCTTGTATGCAATTGAGCGAGTAAACATGAGTTTACTGCTGAATTTGCTTATATGATAACATATAGATCTAGTATCCTGGCCAGATGGTGCCATGGGTCCTTTAGAATTTCTCTTCTTACTTTCCTACCGCCCTTGTAGGCAAAGAATTCATCAGCAATTCTAATTCTGAAGAAGACAATGAAATTCATAAGAACTGTTTTTTAGCAGGAAAAGTAAATAAGATACTAACACCATTTGCATATGTCTGATCTAATTTGCATGAAGCGCACTTGAAACCTCAAATTGTTTCAGAAAGATAATTTGTTGACCGATTCAGATGGCAGGTTATTGTTTTATAACACTTTGGCTTAATGTTCTAGAATGATCCACTAATTTTCACTTTTCTTAAGTCTCATGAACTATGAGTTCTATGCTTCTTCGACTATTGTAATTTCAACTTACTCCCTTATTATAAAGTGGTGAGACCTCTTCATTCCCCATCCCCATTCTCTTCTCTCTTCTTCTTCACTAGTGAGCTGCTTGTAGGTTGTTAAAGAATAGTTGTTATCCTGGATCTACTATGCCTAAATTCTGAATTTTTTCTGCTTACTTGTTCTAACTGCTTCTCTCTTTTAATGCTAGGGAAAACGACGCTGTTCAACTTCAGCTGGAATGGTATGCTTAATTGCTCCATTTCAATAAAACTTTAACTGCTGTGAAGTTGAGTTTTGTATCATTTGTCACTGTCATTTAGAGTTTTGTATTCAAGTCTACATAATGGAATATCTCTCCCTCTCCACAAATTCTTGAGTTAGGATTACTCTGTCTCAGTTTGGATGTCCTGTTTCCACTTCAGTTCATTTAAAAAAATTGTCCATTTTCCTAAAATGGAAAATTCACCTCTTAAAATATCATTTTCTAATGGATACCTTATAATGTAATAATCTTGTTTAGACCTATTGTCTCATTTAAAACCCAAAAAGTATACCAAATTCCTTTACTTTAGACCCCATTTCTCTTTAAATATTACTAGTCAAATTTCTCCCATTAGACATTGTGCCTAGTCAAACTAAGACATTCTTGAGAAGTTAGTCAAACTAAGACATTCATATTGAAGAAGGAAGATATGATATACGCACAAATATGCCTGTAACCATGTGAGTGCGAACAACCTCCATGTAAATAAGAGATGGGTCACGAGGAACCTACTTGTGGTCTCTACAGGATTGATTTTGTTAGAATATATACTTATCCCACATAGAAAAATTATAAATTCTTAGACCGCTTAATAAGATCTTGGGCTACTTCACTTGGCACCAATTGATTTTAAGATGGAAACTCATGATTCTTTACATGGTATTAGAGCTAGGTCCATGGTCTAGTCTCATTCATCTTCCGTGTGCGACCCATCTCAAATCAGGTCTACTTGTCTTTAATCTTTGGCGTGTGCATAGTCTACGCACTTTCAATCTGGTGCACTTGTCTTCAATCTTTTGCATGTACATGGTCCACGCACTTTCAATCTTGCACATGTGTTATCTACCACATGTGTGTTCGATCTTCCATGTGTGACCCATCTCAAAAAATTCAGTCCACAGGAATGGTTTTTTTGTACTCTTTCTCAACAAGAAAGATTTCAAATCAGAGATAGTTTTATGAACATCTTGAAAAAATCCAAGAACAAAAATATTTTGTTCCCTGATCTACAGAAAAAATAATGAAGACCCAAATTTCGGTTTTAGAAAGAAAATGGAATATTGGAACTTCCATTTCTACAAAAAATTTGCAGGCAACTTATCAGCCTTTGCAACCTTTTAAACTTGCGGATGATAAATCTTCATCAGAACTTGAAGGCAATGCTTTTATGAAACTCATTGAAAACAATTCTTAGCCTACGGTCACTGACGATATAAATAAAATCTTTAAACAAAATAATTACACTAATATATCTTTAAAGATCTTTAGTGAACAATTTTCTATTCTCCAGAATAAGATTGATAAATTAACCCAAAAGTTGGAAAACCTTTCCAAATATGGTAAGCAAAATGAGGCTTCCACATCTGCCTCCTCCTCTAATCTCACAGAAGTTCAGGTTGATATTCAACCTCCTCCGAGTATTAAAGGATTCAAATTAGAACCATCTTCCTCTAAGCTAGAAAAAGTTCTGGATGAAGCACTAAAAGGCTTAAAGGTTAGCATGGTTAATAGTTTTGAACCTAAATTGATGGGTCAACAAAATTCGCAACAAGCAAGAAATCTACAACTTGCTTTTGATGTTAATAAATTAAAGAATTACAGGAAAAGATATTAGGATGTTCTTAATCAAACGCGATATTATTATCCTCGGCCAACTCCCCAGAATGTTCTTTTTGAAGAACCTTTAATGACAGAAACTATTACTTTTAATGGTAGACAAATCTATGAATGGAACATAGATGGCCAGACTGATTTACAAATTTATAATACTGGTCATAGAATACTAATGTATTTCACTATTTGTAAACAGAATAATAATACTGATAAACAAATTGCAACCATGATTGTAGCTGGATTTGCAGGACAGCTAAAAGGCTGGTGGGACAATTATCTTGATCAATCTCAAAGAGAAGAGATTTATAATACTATTCTTGAAAATAATGAGATTCAGGAAAATGTTGTTTATACTTTATGCCTTTCTATCTGTGAACATTTTACAGGTTGTTATAATCATAATTATGATAATACTTGGACTCTTTTGCCGAATTTGTGATGTCCTACTCTTACTTCTTTTAGATGGTATGAAGATTTTTTCCTATCTAGAGTAATTAGTCTTCCAGATGCTAATAGTAATCATTGGAAATCTAAATTTATTCCCTTTGTATTTGTAGAAAGAATCAAAAAGATTCTTAAAAACAAATCTAGCAGTGATAATATTGCTTGGGATGAATTTACCTATGGTTCTATTTTTAGTTTATGTGTTGAAGAAGGGTTATCTCTTTGTAATGAAATTAAACTAAATTATCAGTTAAAGAAACAACATCTGTCTGAGAAAAACCAGTTAGGACAATTTTGTGAACAATTTGCTATGGATGTTCCTAGTACTTCTAGGGGTAATAGGCCCAGCAAAAATCACAAAGAAAGACCTCATAAGGTAGAATATTACAAAAAATATAAGTCTAATTCTTATAAGAGAAAAGCTGCTAGGCGAAGAGAATGGAAAGAGAAAAAAAAAGGTTATGCACCTCAAAAGAAAATTCCTACATGTTATACATGTGGAAAAAAAGGTCATTATGCTAATAGATGTAGAATGAAGAAGAAAATAAATAGTCTTGATATAGACGAAAAGTTAAAAGAATGTTCAGCAAAAGTTTTATTAAATTCAGACAATAGCCAATTTGATACTGATACTAATACTAGTAATACTAGTAGTGATGATTTGCATGCTATTGAATCAGATGATTTGATTGATTTCTCTTCTGATGAGGAACAAGAAAATATGTGTTGTAATAAATGCCAGAAGAATAGTGATTTTGATATAGATGCTTATAAATTACAATCCCAATTTCAGGATATAGAATTAAATGTTATCACTTAAAAAATTGTTGATTTACTTGATAATATCAGTGATCTTAAAATAAAAGCTAAAGTAATTGATTGTTTTAATGAAAAGACGGAATCTCCTCCAATAATTCCTGTCGAACAGGAAAATAAGCCTTACATGTTTTCTGAATTAATTAATCAATTAAATCAGAGGCAATCTAAAGCTTCTCCGGTCACAATTACTGACTTAAACAGGGAAGTTAAAATCTTAAAAGAAGAACTTCAAGGTCTAAGACACAATAATGATTTGATCAATATGCGTCTTTCTATATTAGAAAAAGGAAAACTATAGAAGATATTCCTTCATCATCTACTTTGCAGATTGAAGATCATAATGATCTTTTAGCAAATCTTAATTTAGTTACTTCGTAGAAGTGGCATATTAAAATAAATCTTCTTATTGATAAAAATTTTATTAAAAAAGATCTCACTGCTTTGATCGATACTAGAGCAGATATAAATTGTATCCAAGAAGGGATAATCCGTACAAAATATTTTGAAAAAACTGCTTATTCAGTTTTTGCAGCTAATGGACAAAATTTGCATGTCCAATATAAATTACCTGATGTTTATATTTGATTATTTGTCAGGATAAGGTCTGTATTCCTCCAACCTTTTTATTAGTTAAAAATTTGACTAATCAAGTTATACTTGTTACACCTTTTATACAAGAAATTATGCCCATTACACATATTGATACCAATGGCATAAAAGCTTCTTACAAAGGTATGAATCTTAATTTTCAGTTTATAAGTAATCCAAAAATAAAGTTTTTAAACCAAGTTCAGGATTTGCTCACAGCAAAGAATTTGCAACTCAATTTCCTTCAAAAAGAAATATCTTTTTACAATATTGAGGAAAGATTACAAAATCCAAAAATTCAAGAAAAAATCAAAATGATTCAAAATCAATTTGCTCTTGAGATTTGTAATGATCATCCAAATGTCTTTTGGAATTGTAAGAAACATATTGTTTCTCTTCCTTACGAAAAAGATTTTTTTGAAAAAAATATTCCGACAAAGGCTAGACCTTGCCAAATGAATTTTGAATATCTTGAGTTATGCAAGAAAGAAATCAGTTCTTTACTTGAGAAAAAATTAATTCGTGTTTCTTACTCATGGAGTTATACTACTTTTTATGTTAATAAACATGCGGAACAAAGAAAGAGGTGTTCCTAAACTTGTTATCAATTACAAACCTCTTAATAAAGTTTTAAAATGGATTAGGTATCCTATTTCGAATAAAAAGGATTTACTGGATAGACTTCATGATGCTATCATTTTTTCAAAATTTGATTTATAATTAGGATATTGGCAGGTTCAAATTCATGAATCTGATAGATATAAAACTGTTTTTGTTGTCCCGATTGGACACTATGAATGGAATGTAATGCCTTTTGGTCTGAAGAATGTTTCTTCAGAATTTCAACATATTATGAATTATATTTTTATTCCTTATAGTGAATTCATAATTGTATATATTGATGATATCCTTATATTTTCCAAGAATATAGAACAACATTTTAAACATTTGCATATATTTAAGCAAATTATTATGCAAAATGGTCTTGTTATTTTTCGACCCAAAATGGTGTTATGTCAAACAAAAATTAGATTCTTAGGACATAATATTGAACAAGGAAAAATTATTCCTATTAATAGAAGTATTGAATTTGCTTCAAAATTTCCAGATGAAATTTTTGATAAAACCCAATTGCAGAGATTTTTATCAGTTCAATTATTGGAAAATTTACCATTCCAAGTGATAATAAAAATATTTATCAGTTCAATTATTGGGACTATATGGAGGCATTCTTCAAGGTTTTCTTATATGAAAATCTTCAGAAAAAAACATTTTTTGTTTATTAAATTTAACCCTGAAATTTTTCAAAAAGGAAAATTTCCTGCCTGGATTCATTTTTGGTGGATGAATTATGGTCCTCCTATCAAAATTTTATTTGAACCTTATAAATGACTTTTTACTGAATGACTTGCATCTTGCTTTCATATTGGAAATAATCCTGATATTTATACTGAAGGATTAAGTTCATTATTTTTCTTTATGCAATTTGGTATTCTTTGGATTTGGAAATGGATACCTGTTGTTAAATGAATAAACAAAAAATGTTCTATTTGAAAAAAAAATTTCTTTTAAAATTTTGGTCTAAGTTGCTGAAGAATGACCTTAAGACAAAGAAGCCTTATGGATAGAATTTGGTTGATGAAATTTCTCAAGTTGTGTAAATTTACAAGGACAAGGTGGAGGAATCCAGACTCTAGGACCAGGACCAAGACTCTCCTTTCTCTCATTTTTTGTGAAAGATCCAGATAAGACAGCAAATCAGCTCAAAAGAAGAAGTGATGGCTTCATATCTTGATGCAATCAAACAAGATTTTTTGAAGAATTTCAAGATGGATATTGATGGAGATGACGACGACGACTCGACATAAGAAAATACTTTCATGCGATCTAACTCATACGCAATACTTGCGGGTGAATCACAAAACCTCAATGTACTGGTAAAAGATATATGGGACAGTATCAAGGGTGTCCTATTGGAGAAAGCGCTCCAAGCCAAGCAAAAAGGAAAAACACCTGCCCAAGAACAATAATTCCGTTCTTGGACAAATGAGAAAAAACAGAGGATAAGTGTAAAGACACTCAATAATGTTTTTGGACTAATGAAGACAGCCGGAATTCACGGGCACGCTAATTTTGCTTTTGGAATACGCCAAAGGAAGGTTCAAATCAGTAAGTGGAATGTCACTTTCAACTCAGTGGAATGTCAACTCTCAGGAGACAAAGTTTCCTATTTACTTTATTAAAAGTGAAGGTAAATTATTTACTTTTTTGACGCGTGATTGTACAGAGACCCTAGATTTCAAAGTTTCAAAACCAGAATGAGCTCTTTTTAATTTTAGGTTGAAGTCCACATTTTTGTATAAATTAGCGGCATTAGCTTAGTTGAAGGCAGAGCTCTAGAGAGCAGCCTACTTTTTACTCAGAGCTCTGATACCATAAAAGGCCCGGGGATAAAGGCTCGCGACAAGGTCATGCATTACAGAAGTATTAAGCATACACTCAAGGTGTCAATGGACCTTTTGAATAGTATCATAGCAAAGCCACAATCAACGACTTACAAGCCCACAAAACGCCATCACACGGCAAGAGAAGGGCATAAACTGTGCGACTCGAGGGATGCTATAAACTAACCATGACAGAGGGTGGATGAATAATACTTATGTAATTAATGCTTTGTCATGAATCATTATGCCTTGGGTCAAATATTATATTAAGCATTTCCTATATTAGAATAGTGGTTACCAAACAACAAAGAATTAGCTTATCATTAGGCTAATGAAAGTAAAGACTGGAAAATAAAGAGAGTACCCGAAGAAAAGATTTCTTTGATTGCCAATGCCAAAAATTTACAAGTGGAAAATAAAAACCGAGTAAAAAGTAAGCTACTCTCTAGAGCTCTGCCTTCAACCAAGCTAATGCCATTAATTTATACAAGAATGCGGACTTCAACCTAAAATAAAAAGAGCTCATTCTAGATTTGAAACTTTGGAATCCGGGTTCTCTATACAATCACGCTTTAAAAAGTACATAATTATCTTCACTTTTAATAAAGTAAATAGGAAACTTTGTCTCTTGAGAGTGACATTCCACTGTCTTGAGAGTGACATTTCACTCACTGATTTGAACCTTCCTTTGGCGTATTCCAAAAGCAAAATTAGTGTGCCCTTGAATTCCGACTGTCTTCATTAATCCAAAAACATTATTGAGTGCTTTTAGACTTATCCTTTGCTTTTTCTCATTTGTCCAAGAACGGAATTATTGCTCTTGGGTAGGTGTTTTTCCTTTTTGCTGGGCTTGGAGCACTTTCTCCAGTAGGATATCCTTGAGACTGTCCCACACATCTTTTGCCAGTACATTGGGGTTTTGTGATTCACCCACAAGCACTGCGTATGAGTTGGATCGCATGAAAGTATTTTCTGATGTCGAGTCATTGTCGTCATCTCCATCAATATCCTTCTTGAAATTCTTCAAAAAATCTTGTTTAATTGCATCAAGATATGAAGCCACCACCTTTTCTTTTGAGCTGATTTGCTATCTCATCTGGATCTTTCGCAAAAAATGAGAGAAAGGAGAGTCTTGGTCCTGGTCTTAGAGTCTGGATTCCTCCACCTTGTCCTTGTAAATTTGCACAATTTGAGAAATTTTATCAACCAAATTCTGACCATAAGGCTTTTTCGTCTAAGGGTCATTCTTCAATAATTTTCTTTTCAAACAAAACATTTTTTGTTTATTCATTTCAGCAACAGGTATCCATTTCCAAATCCAAGGAATACCAAATTGCATAAAGAAAAATAATGAACTTGATCCTTCAATATAAAGATCAGGATTATTTCCAATATGAGGGCAAGATGCAAGTCATTCAGTAAAAAGTCATTTATAAGGTTTAGGTAAAATTTTGATAGGAGGACCATAATTCATCCACCAAGAATGAATCCAAGCAGGAAATTTCCTTTTTTGAAAAATTTTAGAGTTAAATTTAATAAACCAAAAATGTTTTTTCTCAAGATTTTCATATAAGAAAACCTTGGAGAATGCCTCTATATAGTCCCAATAATTGAACTAATAAATATTTTTATTATCACCTGGAATGGTAAATTCCCTTTCCTTCAATGTGCTGATTCCCCATTCTGAGGGGAAAATTATTCTCTTAATATAAATTTTTCTATAAGTATAAACTGGAATTGAATTATTCCTTTTGAAATGTTCAAAATCACAACTATCAGTTGTTTGTAAAATCGATTCATAATAAACTCTATACTTATGGTAATGCACCGGGAACATATAATTATTCAAATATCTATCCATTAGATACCAAGGATTATTAATTCACTGCTTATTCGAAATTTCAAGGATAAGAATAATTTCTTCATGATTATGAGACTCATAAGAGTCCATTTCATATTCATGTTCCACAATATTGGCATAGGATGATGCCTGTGGTGCAGAAGTATCTGCCTCAAGAAATTTCTTGATTTTTTCATAAGACATTGTGCCTAGTCAAACTTCTCCCATTAGACATTGTGCCTAGTCAAACTAAGACATTCTTGAGAAGTTAGTCAAACTAAGACTTCATATTGAAGAAGGGAGATATGATATACGCACAAATATGCCTGCAACCATGTGAGTGCGAACAGCCTCCATGTAAATAAGAGATAGGTCACGAGGGACCTACTTGTGGTCTCTACAGGATTGATTTGGTTAAAATATACACTTATCCCACATAGAAAAATCATAAACTCTTAGACCGCTTAATAAGATCTTGGGCTACTCCACTTGGCACCAATTAGTTTTAAGATGGAAATTCATGATTCTTTACATAGTATCAGAGGTAGGCACATGGTCTAGTCTCATTCATCTTTTGCATGCAACCCATCTCAAATCAGGTCCACTTGTCTTTAATCTTTCGCATGTGCATAGTATACGCACTTTCAATTTGGTCCACTTGTCTTCAATCTTTCGTGTGTGCATAGTCCACACACTTTCAATCTTACACATGTGTTATCTGTGTTCAATCTTCCATGTGTGACCTATCTCAAAAAAGTCGGTTCACATGTATTCAAGCTTCCAAGTGTGACTATCTCAAAATACATGTGTTATCTACCACAAGTGTGTTCAATCTTCCATATGTGACCTATTTCAAAAATTTCGGTCCACATGTATTCAATCTTCCAAGTGTGACCATCTCAAAATAAGGTCCACATGTGTTCAATCTTCCATGTGTGACCCCTCTCAAATCAGGTTACACGTGAGGGGGAGTGTTAGAATATACACTTGTCCCACATAGAAAAATCATAAACTCTTAGACTGCTTAATAAGATCTTGGGCTACTCCACTTGACACCAATTGGTTTTAAGATGGAAACCCATAATTCTTTACAGATTTCATGCTCGTGAATATAATGAATGTATCAAAACAGAATGAGGCTGTGATAATACACATTAACAACTAAATACTCGTCACAAAGTATCATGAAACAGAAGACAGATAGCAAGATATATGTCCAAATATGTGACTGTCTTTACAGTAAATAGTCTCTTTTTTGCTTGAAGAGATTCCTTGTCGCTACTGAATGATAAGTCAAACTGACTAGTCTAGTTGGCATTGTATAATGTTTTCTAGCAATGTCAAAACTATTTGAGATTATACTTAAAGCTTTGTTCTCTATCTTTTGTCAGTTATGTTATAATGTGCAATATAGTAATATTTGTGCAGTTGTCGTCATGAATTGGGATGCCATAGTTTTGTCACTAAATTGATATATAGGTGCCACTAGGGCTTTGGTTCAGTGGTAATGTTACTCATTGTGTATGCGGGAGGTTGCGAGCTCGAGTCTCACTGGTTACATCTTTAATACGTGTTGTACGGCCTTAGACCTCCCTTGTATCAAAAAAAAAAAATTGATATATAGGTTGATAATACTTTTAAGTAGCTGCAATGAGGTGTGTCAAACAATTGATTAGAATTGGTTTACTGATGCCTTTTCTCAATGGTCTACATGTATTAACCTAGGGGGGGTTTATTATACTTGATCACATGCTAAAAGATTAAGCTAGTTTTTCAGTCTGCTTGTAGTTTGAAGAGCTCACGTTCAGTTTTCCAGTTTTTCCATGGCATTTAAAATAATCAGCAGACATGTAATTTTATGATTTCTATCCAGCATTTCATTAAAAGTTTAAATGAGTTTGGATGATAACAGAAGAGGGTAGAACTTAAGCATCTAGTCTCATTTTCATGGTGAAATCATAAATTCAGCTTTTTGAGGTGAGGATGGATGCTAAAATGTCCAGTATGGCATGTGAGTGTTATCCGACTAGGCAACTACTACTTCTCAAAGAAAAGAGTGTTATCCAACTATTATTATGAATGAGCATAAGCTGATAAATAGCATGCTGCTTATGATGGTCAGTCTTGGTGACGAGCATGTTGGTTACCGACGCTTGGATTTCCCAATGTTGAAGTTGAGTATTGTTGGTGGAAGGCCCTTCTCTTGTGGCGGTGCGGGTTTGTTTCGGAAAAGGCTTCTTAAAGCAAGGTATACTTCTGATTTTCTTGTCACAAGTGGATTTTGAGTATTATTTTGAACTCTCCCTCTGAGTCTCATGATATTTTCTGTTTTAGTGTCCCCTCATTTCAATTTATAGACCTGGTATCTGTCTGGAGTTGCATTCTTATATCCTGAACACTTCTATCCATTTCTTCATTCTCTTTTAAATTGTTTGAAAATCTGATTCCCTTCAATATCAGTCTGAGTCCTGAGATTGTCGAGTGTGTCCGTGCTTCTTATACTTCTTGTCCTTCTCTCTCCTTGTAATAATATTTGTGTCCATCCTTTGTTAAGAAGGTTGTTGAAAATGAATGCAGCATATAGTTATCATCTGAAACTCTCTCCTGATTATTGTAGTTTGTCAGTAATTTTGCATATAATCAGTCTCTCTGTCTGAACCACTCCCCCTCCGTAGAAAATTTAGAAAATAATTGCAAATCTCCACACACATGCAACCAAATACCTATTTCTTCTGTGGAATTCAACACTCCAATTGTCCTGTTAGATATGGAATCTCTGATATGGATGGAAGTGCTAAGAGAATATATGAAGCGGCTTTGGGAATGCCAGATGATTATTCTGCTATATTTCTTGCTCACAATGGACCCACAGGTGAAACGGTCTACTTTTACAAAGATTTAATAAACTAACTTGTGACCAATGTGTGAAAGTGGTTCGATAAATTGATATCTTCTGTACTTCATGCAGGTCTGGGTTCTAATATGAACGATATTTGTGGAAGAGATTGGATATATGGAGGAGGTGACCATGGGGATCCAGGTAATACTTTCAAAATTTCTTCTTCAGGTGAACATTGTCGTTCGATTAAAAGACATCTATGGCACTAAACTATATTTTCATTGCCAATTCAACGACTAACGTATTCTTTAGTTCATTTTAACCACTAACTTATGGGTGTCAAACCTCAAAGAAAATCTGAAGGATATCAGTACATTAAATGCATACTCCTAGTCAAAGTTGACATAAATAATCACCAGTATATTGTCCCATGGCCACATCGACAACCACCACCCTCCACCATGCTCTACCACCCCAAACCCAAAACTTGCCCCTGCACGCACCTAAACACCCAGTCTCAGCGTCTAGCAACTTCAGTCACTCTCTGTCCGTTATCTCTCCATTTACATTGCTGTCTGAGTTGCAGAAAAATTTAGTTGATTGAGTTAAAATTAATTGATTAAGGAATTGCTGAAAACTTAAAAGAGCATCAATGGTGAGATGTGTGCTCTGATTATACTTTTCTTCTTGATGGGGAAGGCTCCTGAAAGAGATGGGAAATTGTTACAAGCATCCATTGTAGATCCTACATTTTAACTATTAGGAAGCCTACGATAGGCTTGGGCTATGATGGAGGAAAGTAAAGGTGGGGATTGCAGACATATTATTGGATGACATTGGTAGATGTGGCTTTAAGGGCTTGGATCTTAGGTTTAGCGTTAGGAATGGCAATGGGGCGGGGTAGGGGCGGGGGGAGCTATCCCCATGCCCCGCCCCGTCACTCAAAAAGCTCCCCCATCCCCCGCCCCGTCCCCGCATTCTATACCCCTGCCCCCCGCCCCGTCCCCACCACCGAATCCCCGTGGGGAATGGGGATTACCCGCGGGGTTTTTATTATTATTTTTAAACCTTAAGAATTATAATTAATTTAAATAATGCAACTTCAAAATATAAATTAAAGTTATACTAATGATAAATATAAATATAGATCTTAAATAAAGTCTAATATTAATTATTCTTGCAATTAAATAGTAAAAATAATATTATAGTAATTGAGTCCCAAATATTTAAAATAAATTTTGACTTAACTATTGTGTATGAGAACTCTAATTGAAAAAGAACATTTCTTTGTGCTAGTGAGATTGCATTGATTATTATAATTTTTTTTCTTATCACATGTCACATATAATATTAGTTGCAATTCTTTAAAATTCATCTTTAGTTATATTATTTGAAACTTTTTGAAGTGCAACTGAAATAATTAACAAATCTCTTAATTCACAATGAACAATAATAAAATTGAGGTATTTATGTCAAATGATAGCCAATTTCAAGTTACGGCATACAATGATTTTAAGAATAATTATAAAATCCTCTCAAATAATCTAATTTTTCTTCTCTATTTTATAATACTTTGCTTAATGTTATTTTTTATACTTTTATATGTATAATTTTAATACATATATAATACTAAAATAATAAAAATAACTATCTATATATGCGGGGCGGGGTATGCGGGGCGGGAAATGCTTATCCCCGCACCCTGCCCCGCCCCCGCGCGGGGATTAAAAGTTGATCCCCATCCCCCGCCCCATTCCCCATTTTTCGCCTTAATCTCCGCCCCATTTGGGACGGGGGTGGAGCGGGTACCCGCAATCCCTGTCCCTATTGCCATCCCTATTTAGGGTGGTCCAGGGTGGAGGTACAGCCCCTACTCATCTAAAAAAAATTTAGAAAATCTTATTTTTTGGGTAACTTTTAGTCTATAAAATCAATCTAGCCCCCACTGAATGAAATTTTTTGTACATGAATCTTAAATTGTTTGGTTTTAGCTCACACTGTACAAAATTCTTGGATCAGCCTCTGAGGGTGGTGGTGGGGGATGGATGGTGTGATTTTGCATCGCGCGACATGTGGTGGCTTATAATATGTTTCTTTTAGTGCTACTAATGGAAGGGGATATCTGATCCAATTGAATGAAGGAGAAGTGCTAGTGGTCAACCCAACACTGAGGGTATACTTTAGTCGCCATGGAAACTGTTTGCCATTGTTGTTAACAGTGTCTCCAAGTCAGCTTGATTAGGTGTATGATTGACACATTGCTATGATGCACTGCTTTTCAGCACGCTATAATTATCTAAACTTATCCATGTTCTATACATCCTGTCAATGTTATTCACTGTACATCAACTGTCTTGCAGATTTGGCGCATGTAATATCCCAGCTAAAGGAGACCACCAATATCTCCATACCATTGGTTGTATTCGGCCACATGCATAAAGGGCTAGCATATGGTGGTCTTCGGAAAATGATTGTGGTTGGGGATGATGGGACTACATATCTTAATGGTGCTATTGTTCCGAGAATTAAAAGATTTGTAGCTGAGCAAGGAACCCAAGTTGCAGCGTTGGAATCAGAAGGTACGCTTCGAGCCTTCAGTATAGCAGAACTTTTGGATGGAAAAATTGAGAAGATTGCAGAAACTTGGATTTCGGTTAAGGGTGACAAAGTCACACTGGACGAGGAGCACATTCTATATACTGGGACATGTTAGACACTCTGATGGTGTTTCTGTTGTGACCAGAAATGTTGTATATAAGCCTGGGACTGGACATATATCATCTCTGTCTTAAACAAGGAAACTTGTAATGTCTATTATGTCTGTTAATGCGATATCTTTTTGTTGCTTGTATTTGGATGAGTTGGTGAATACATAATCATCATGATGTTTCAAATCTATTTAAAACGCTTGACTACGGCTACCTAATGCTACCAATACATTACAATCTGGACCTGGAAAGCAGTTACAGTTTGAATCTTCTCACAGAATTGATGCTAAGTTCTTGTTTTTTTTTGGGTGGGGGGGGGGGGGGGGGGGGTGGTGTTTGGGGTTGTTGAATTTAAAAATAATCTCCCATTACCTAGATTTCTTCAAAAGTCTCTTTTAGAAAAGGAGATAGTTTGCAACTATTCTACCAGTACATATGTTGATTCTATTCTTTTAATCCATCTTTGGTTGAGATCCTCTACTTTTAAAGCTCTCTAATGTTCATCTTTAGTTATCTTTAAGACCTGACTTTAGCTTACTGCACCAACTTCCAAGCACACACTTTTTGACTCAGTCTTTTCCTCTAAACTAAAGCTCTCTCTCTGTTATGGAAAATGCTTATTGCAATTGACCCTACCTCTATGTTTGGGAGTTGTTCTGACAAAATTCATAGAGGGGGTCACGATGGCTTCTTGATTAGGCTGGTATAAAATGTGCTATATGTGATAAAGATAGCCTTCATGGCTACACATATATTTTCATTTTCCTTTCCATACTTTTAAATGTGGTTTATACTTTGTTCATCAGCTTAACATCTTGAATACAGGTTCCGATGTAGAAATTGCTTCATTGATGTTGTAACATTAATAGTTTTTTTAATGAGGAGTTAGTTATCATTTTTCATATTAAAATTACATTTTTTTATAAATATTTTGAGGTAAGTACACATATATATTTAAAAAATTGGGGCCTTCCTGTATACATATTTGCGGTGCTGCCCTTGCTTGGATATAATTTGTTGAATAGAAGCAAATCCAGGATTATTGTCTAGGTTAAAAATACAATTGAATACTCGTATAAAAATAATTTTATCCGGTGAATGCTAACTTTTTAATATTCACATTTTTAAAAAATACAGCCTTTAACACACTCTTTTATAGCTCCCTTCTTCGGGTCAAATGGGGTTGTAGCCTTCGATTATCTTATGAATGTATCTGCTCTTAATGTGAAATTTAGAATTATAGCTGCTTCTCTCTCTCTCACACACACACACATACATATACATTTAAAACGGTCTTATGAATATCACTAGTTCAGGGGCAGATTTAGCTATGTATCCCCACTAGCCTCACAAAAGTTTTTGCATATATAAGTCTCTGTTTGTCTAAAAATTAATTACTTCCTACGAACGAAAAATATTGTTCATATCATTGTAAAATTTTATACTATAACTTCCACTTAAAAAAAAAAAAAAAAAAAAAATCTTAAATCAACCCCAAAGACTAATGATTAAACAGGGTTGGTTGTGTATCAATTTAATTTCTGGGCATCATTTTATCTTCTACACTGGGCATTAGGACCAGCGAGAACTTAAGTGGTCCGACCATACCAATAATGTCGTTTAGCTTTACATCTTTTCTTTCTTTCTTTCCTTCTTTTTTATTTTTTTTTGTTCGAAAGGTAGCTTTATATATAATCCAGTTATTATTGCCTATAAGGCCTTGTCTTGTCTTTTCTATAGAAATTGCATATTAATCACATGGCTATCCTTTCACTCCTTTTGGTTTCATACTCTTCATGATGACCTTTAATCTACTGCGACCTATGATTAGATTCCGTGAAGGTATAAATGTTACAAGAAAATTTCTTGAGACTGACCAAAATCAGGTGAACTTGTATAAAAATGTGTCAAAAATTATGGTGTTTTATTCTAAACCTAATTGGTATTAAATGAAACAGTTTATAATGTTATATAGTAGTCTTTGAGTTTATAATTTCTTCACGTGAAATATTGTATATTTTAACACTAGAAGCTAAATATTAAAGTGAGTGAAACAACGAGAAGAACTGTATACAAGAGTTGGCTTTAAGGTGAGTAAGTGAACAAGAAAGAGATGGTCACATGTGGATGGATAATGAGTGATTACAAGATTGGATCAATGTTTAACTCTAATATTATGTTAAGAATTATATGGTTATATTCTAAAATTGACTGATATTAAGAGTAGTTTAAGATCTTATTTGATGATTTTTGAATTTATGACTTTTTGACATGAGATATTATATGTTGTAACAAAATACAAGAGGAAACTCTTCCCTACTGATAAGGTAAAAATCTCAAGCTGGAAGACTCTAAGCTCGGTGCCTGCAAAACAAGGAATGGAACCGCAGGTGTTATGTCCCGAGGGCCACCTCCGACAATCAAGTCAGCGATTGTGGAGAGGAATAAGTTTAATTTTGTATGTAAGTGTATGTTGTATGCATCACATACCTTTTCCCATGTAGATGCGAGATATTTATATTGTCGGGTGCCCGGATCGTGGGGTACGCATGTAGCCCAGATTGTGGGTTGCTCGTGGTGTGTAGCCCAGATTGTGAATTGTTCATGATATCACCCACAATGTCCCCCACATTCTTTTGGCGGAAATGTCGGAGGAGTATCCCCAAGTGTTTATGAGGACTAGTCAGGAGCCCCAAGTATTTATGTCGACAGAAATGTCGAGTGATTATTCATGGTATCACCCACAATGTCGGTGCTGCTCAAGAGACAGAGCCGTTTTAAATAATTTGGGAATTTTGAGCGATCTTTTAAATGGGGACTTTAATAATTAGGCTTTTTTTCAATAAAAAATTGTAAATTTTCTACTAAAATAATCACTACAAATTATAAAAAAACACACACAGAAATTATAATTATAAAATAGCATAATATTACAAGTTAACAAAAATATAGACCTATATAAAATTTATTTTTTTTTACATTTTGAGATGCAAAATTATTTATTAAATCATTATAATCAAGTTTATCTAACAATTTTTTTTCAAAATAATATCAATATGTTTCTTTTCTTTAAAGTTTTCATCTCTTAGAAGAGAATCTATTAAAAAAATTAATTATTTTAAGTTAAGATATAACTTAGTATTATTTTTTATTTTTTAAAAATTAGGCCCCACAAGCTAAGGGGACCTTGGGCACAGGCCCAAGCTGCCCTTAGTTTGGGCCGGGTCTGTCTAGAGACTAGGTCAGTACACCTATATCACCTGTCATTAGGGTATACCTTGGCTTATCTGGTATTTTGAGGGTTTTGGTTCACATTCAATTATTAAACTAACGAGGAAATACTAGTATGTCCCATTAGATGTGGATAGTGAATAATCTAATTTATATCTTATAGACTAGTTGAATGAAATATTTCTCCAGATTAGAAAAAAGAATACAAGAGGAAAGTTCAACAAATAAGAAGAATAAAAAAGTAAATAAAAGATTGAAATGGGCTGAATCTCCAACGTGGGTAGGAAACACGTCAACCAATTGTGAAGCCATTGGACATAGGCAGTACAATAAGAGAATGTCTGACTCTGACAATGTCTTTCTGACACCTCAATCTGCATTTCTCTCTTTCTCTTAGATCCACAGCAGCCTTTGACCAAATCTGAGCCGTCCATCATTATCCCCAAGATCCTTTTTGGCTTCTTTACTTTTGCTTCCCATGGTTACTGTGTATCCATTGTTTTCATGCCTATCAGCCAAGATTTGCCTGGCACTCATTGAAAAGTCAAGATTACCCTTGGTTGTGAGTAGATTGTAGTATAAGTTTGGATATTTATTAGAGTGGATGATGAATGTATAAGATGAAGAAATTCCTTCCAAAACGGTAGTAGTAATATTTGATACAATACTATAACGTTATGATATTTTTATATTCACACTTGTATAATTTTAAAAACGGTCGGTTGTTTTTAAATTTAAGACATAAAATGAATAAATAATGTAATAAATGGAAATATAGAAAGACAACCCCCATGGATGCCATATTGCCATTTCCTTTAGCTTTAAGCTGGTCCAACTGAGAGCTGAATTTGGAAACATAAAAAAGAAAAGACAAAGAAAGAACTATTTAGAGCTAAATATATTTATAGCAAAGAGGAGATGAGTGATATAAAATAACCAATATTTTCTCCTTGATATTAAAAGGATACCAAAACATTGATACCGAATTGGAGCATTTACTGTTACATGCCTTGGTCAACCCAAGATCTCTCTTTTGATTGCTATGTATAAGATTGACAAAAAAAGAAGTAAGGTTAAAAGAAGATTTCTAAACTTAATAGTATATAAAAGAGCTCGTGTAATTTTTATAATTGTTTTAACATCTAAATTTAGTAAGACAATTATCAATTTAATAAAACTGGATCCTAACTTTTTCGTGTAAACAAATAACGAAAAAAAAAAAAACAAAGATAACTTCAAATTTCGTATTTCTCTTTAACATTATACAAAATTCTTACGTATAGACATAAATCTTAATAACAACTTCTTTGCATAATAAAACTCCTACTAAGACATAGTATACATGCAATAATTTCCATAATGGAGTTAAGACTTTACGACAATAAACCCAACGTTAAAGTAAATATTTAAACAAAAATTTCTAGTCCGAAAAAGAAAGAAGAACCTAAAATCTAATGTAAGTGTACAATTATTTCAATTACTTGCTACAATTACCAAGGCTTCCATACCTAAGGCCAAACTTGTCATATCACAAACACGTAACTAATAAATGCACAACCATTGACCACATTAACTTAAAACAACCGAAACATGTATAATGTAAATGCATTTACAGATCATCATATGACAACCAACATGCAAAACAAAAACACACACACACACACTTCTTTTTTTAGCTTCTTTTAATACTTCGTTTCTCCATATAGCTCACCCAACCCCTCCGCTTAGATCGGATCTTCCATTTCTTCATCCTCATAACCAAACACACACAAACATTAAAATAAGATAAAACCCAAGAAGATAACATAAATTCTAAAAAAATAGGCTAAAACAACCAAATTTTCCACCAAAATATAAGAAAAAACAAAGGCAAAATATTCCCAGAAAGCTCCTGCAATATCTCATTTCTCATTAGCTTCTAAGAGCCATATTTATCATCGCCTAGAACAGAACTCTTCTGATTATTATTATTTTTTGTTTCATTTTCTTGTGTTTTGCTTTGTTGGGCTGGTTTTTTTTTAATTATTTTTGAATATTGATGATGGGAAATGTAACGTCAAATGTGGCTGCAAAATTTGCATTTTTTCCACCGGACCCACCAACGTATGAGGTGTATAGAGATGGTGAAGAAGGAGGTGGTGATGGAAGGCTTGTGTTCAGTGGCTTAACGGCTGATAAGAATGTAGATGTTCATTTGTTGGATACAAAAGGCGGTAACAAGATTGTTGCCACCTTTTGGAAGCACCCTTCTGCAAGGTTTACACTTCTTTATTCTCATGGTAATGCTGCTGATTTGGGTCAAATGCAAGAGCTCTTCATTGAGCTTAGAGCTCATCTTCGTGTCAATATCATGAGGTATCTTATTATTCTTCTTGATAATACACACAGACCATATATATAGGTATCTATATGCGTGTGTTTGTGCTGATATCTATGGATTTGTTTCATGTTTATGTGTTTTGTATTGTTGTTATTTTCTGGTTTATAACATATCAAAATGGGTGCTTTAAGGTTTTCTTTTCTTTTGTCTATATGAGAAGTTTATATGGTCCAGCCCTCTCTCAGACTCTGTGCACAATGAGAGTTTTGTATATTGAATTGCGCTTAATTATATGTTTGCTTTTTGTTGGATGGTCTTGTTCCAAGGATTGTTTAATATGTGTGTTTTTTTCTAACATAGACATAATATGTATGTGGACATGTGATAATGTTTGTAACCATGAGGTTTTACTGTTGTATTCAATCTGAGAAGAAGAAAAAAAAAAAAAAATTGGACTTCTTGTACTTTGATTGTGACTGAAATTGGTTTTGGTAGTTAAAGATTTATAAGCGTTGACATGGAATTGTGTATACTTTTTCTACTTTATTTCGTTGAATTTTGTTCCACATTCAAATTTTGGAGAAGATGATTGCTCTTTTATCGAATTGACTACTTTCTGTGGTTTAGCTTTTGCATAAATCCTGGTTCAACTTTTCGTTCAAGAATGTTTGAAAGATTTCCCTTCTCCGACCCTTACTGCCCAACCTAAGAATGGACAGCTAATGCTTTCCATTAGTGGTTTAGTTTCCATTTAAGGTTTAATTTTTCTAGTTATATAATATGAACATTCCACTTTTGATTTTGGCCTTTCAATCTACACCCAATCATCCTATCCTCCAATCTTTCGTATGAACATATCTTTTGCTATCTGTTTTTCTGACTATAACCAATATGTCAACATTTTATGGTCTTATATGGAAAAATAAGAGCAAGATAGGGTTGATTTTAAATGCTTTCTTTATTTCTTTACCTGGACAGCGGATATCTATCGATAGTAGTCCAGAAGCCTCTTTACCTTGTTTACCCCCTCAAGTTCTTTAATTCGAAGGAGGTGATTTCAATCAATGGTTTCAGATTCTCGGCTGAGAAGTTAGGATATATCTTAGGAACATTTTTACTATTTTGTGCTTACTCAAGCAACAAAGTTCAATTATAATTATGTATCTTTTTGCCACATTGCAGCTACGATTACTCTGGTTATGGAGCCTCCTCTGGTAAGGTGAGCTAACAGTTTTTGTCCTCCTCACACATGGAGTGTGGTGTTTTTAAGTTTAATGAGAAGATTTATTTAAATCTGCATTAATTGAGGTTTTCTTTGTATAAGAGATGTTGAGAACAAGCGGAAGAGATACTTCATATGATCCTATTTTGTACGTAGTATTTATGCGCCATATATATATTCTATACCTGATAAATGATCTCTCTGTTTATGACAGCCGTCTGAGTTCAACACATACTATGACATTGAGGCTGTCTACAATTGTTTGAAAAATGAATACGGGATAAAGCAGGAAGATGTGATTTTGTATGGCCAATCTGTTGGGAGTGGACCCACAATACACTTGGCGTCTCGTCTACAGAGGTTGAGAGGTGTTGTTCTTCATAGTGCTATCCTTTCAGGGATAAGAGTTCTATATCCAGTTAAGATGACGTTCTGGTTTGATATCTTCAAAGTACGTTGGTTCTCCTTTTCTCTATTTGTCGTTCTGTTCTCCGCTTAACCCAACTTGAAGAAGAAATTAGAAAAAGAAATAGATCTCTCTAGTACTTCACCTTCAATTGTTGGGTTTCGTAATATTGATAAGTATTTTCATTCTTTTTCTTTCTTTCAGAATATAGACAAAATACGGAATGTCAATTGTCCAGTTTTAGTTATACACGTAAGTTCTAACTCTTTATTCCTCTTTCATTCATATATAGCTTTTCCTTAATATATATGTTTCTTCTATAAATATTTGAACTTATAATTGAAAAACATATAATGTTATCCCTATGTTTGAGAAAAGGGCTATCTTGTGATACTTATTGGCTTGCATTATCACTTGAACCTGCATTTTCTGTTTGTTAAGCTGTTTTATTGGATGCAAATGAAGTAATTTGTAGAGCCATAAATAGTACTTTATGTGCTTCATACACACAATTTTAATTGCTAGAGCTTTCTTTCTTTGATTGAACATACTAACATAGCCATGACTAATTACAAAAGATAATAATGCTATCTCAGAGCATGTGAGGTTATGGATATCCTTAAAAAAATATACTTATGGTGTTCTTCGTATTAGTATTTCTTTCTCTATTACTGTTGTCTTACCTGTTATTCATGGCCTCAAGTTTTTATTCATGCCATCTTTTATCAGCTACGGCATCAAAACTCTTGGTTCCATCTCTGGCAAAAGTGACAGACTGCTACTTGCGGCATTTAAGTTATTAAGGGGAAGTTGGACTTGTAGATGTTGTCTCTAGATTGGAAGACTATCAAATATATGAATACGAAGATTACCATTCACGCTAACGAAGATTTGAGTACTTAGATTTGTATTTTATCTGTTCAACTATATATAGACCTGTTCTCATCCGCATAAAATTGTTTCGCTTCTCGATGATATTTCTAAAAAACACACTACACATCTATTTTGCCCCAATATGTTTGTGTTTCATGCGACCTAACTTCATTTATGCCTACTCCTTCCCTATCTTAATACACCATGGGTTTGGGGGGCAACAGCTTATTATTGACGTCAGGTCCTCGAGTTTCCTTCCCATAGATATATATAGAGTTACATGAAGATCAATAGTGGTAACTAATTAAGTCCACAATGAAGATCTGCTTGATGAAATTGGTGTGGGAAAACGTGTTGCTGTGGCCATGTATGGTTCTTTCCTACTTGTTTAAGGAGTGTATTCTTGGATGTGTTCTCGTATGAGTCAAAGGTGGAAGGCATCATTGTGTGACATTGCATGTCGCAAATTGGCAGTTACTTAAATCCATCTTGTTTATCCAACCATGCTTAAAATATCAACCCGTGCAATCAATGCTAAAAGTGTGCAGTGTTTATATATCAACTTGTAATAATTTAAAGGATGTGAGTCAGCTCATGCATACTGGGAAACAGGAAATCTTTTGGCTTATAATTGACTACATTTTTTGGCTAATTAAACATCTTATCTGTCTCAAGTTTTCTGAGGTTTGTGTCAGTTAGATAATGGCTTATTGTTGGCTGTTTTTGGGTTAAGTGCAATGTGGAAATGTTACCATCCCTTTTTCTCGCTGTGTAAATTGGAACATGTGGAACATTAATCCATTGTATAGCCCAACCGATGTGCTCTTAGCCTCAGAAATCAGCCAGGGCGAAGTTATTGTAATTTGCAGTTCTTTGAGCTCAAAATACAGATATATACGTTATAACTTTGCTAGCCGTCCCTAGTGTGATTAGGAAATAGGTTAAAATTGTTCGTAGAAGAGAAAGATGCTTCAAGAGCTCGGGACAATTATGATGTTGGACATGTCCTGTCTTCTGGTTCTATTTTGCAATATCTGTACTCCTGGCTTCTAGCCTTCTGATGAATTTTGTTTAACAAATATCTTAAATATGCAGCCACTGTTCAATGCGTGGTAGAATTGGCATTTTCATAATTCCAATGTCTGACCATGCTTCCCGTGGCAATTGCATGGGTGTATGTTTGCCCTACTTCCAAGTTTGGTGATGATCTTATAACTTTTCTAGTGGCAAACTCTCCAATACAGCGAGCTTTTGCAAATTGAGAATAAAATCGGGACTCAGAAATTAGAAGCCATTTTATGACTACTTTGCAGAAATTAGCCTAACATGCTTAAAATTATATAATCAGAGGTTAATTCTATGTTTACCAAATAATCATACCAAAATCTTTCACCAACTGATGTGGCACGTGTTGCTTGTCTTAGTTTCTTCGTTGAGGCCCTTATAATTTTATCCTAACAAACCTCTGGTTGCCATATTTAGTTTGGTAAAGCTTTTGGTAAATTTCATTGGTATACCTAGCATTCCTCTTATAAAATTAGGGGGTGGAGATCAAATTTTCTCGTCATCTGTGCTCTCTT
This sequence comes from Ehretia macrophylla, assembly GCA_037974665.1. Lineage (NCBI taxonomy): Eukaryota > Viridiplantae > Streptophyta > Magnoliopsida > Boraginales > Ehretiaceae > Ehretia > Ehretia macrophylla. The sequence goes on from CM075775.1 coordinate 13,450,152, forward strand.
TTGCCAATTGTTCATGACTAAGGTGTCAAGAAGTAAAGAATAAGAGGCGTTGGCAACTAAGACTAAGATGACAGATTTCTTTTATAATTTTAAGTGATAAATATCAATGAGTATGCAACTAGCAAAGTGTATTCAATTGGATGAATGCATACTTTGGTGATTGATCGATGTGATAGTAGAACAAGGGTGGACTCAACATATGTATCCGGTATCAGTCAGTGGCATGCTGTCATAGTTCTAAATAGATGATCAATAAGTGGCTTCTGGAGATGCTTGAACATTTTCTGTAAAGGATGTGCCTCCAGGTTTTGAAGTTTCATTTGTGTGTAATCTAGCGATGTTTAAGTTCCTTCCCAAATGGTCTCTCACCAATTTTAGTTGTTCCCTTCAGCCACTGATGATGTTGATATCTTCTGTCTCATCTACTAATCATTGCTGTCATCTCTGTGGAAGCACAGGGTAGGTTATCTTCAAAGTCATATTTAGATTTATGCTGAGGGGCGTAGCACTTGCCAAAGTTCTTTAACGTAGAAGCCATCATTAACATGGATTGCTCTTTGTGCTTGTAGCACTTAGAGTGAAAAAGTACTTTCGTTGTTGTGGAATAAGAAGTCTTCGTATCTTAATGCACGTATTTAATTGTAGCAAACGAGTAGTTAGTTTAAAGATTCCCGGGGGGGAAAATAGAGATGTCTCCTACGTACCGTACATGAGATTTTCACCTCATATGACTCCTCGTTCAATTCTTGAGCTTTTTTTTCTGAATTGCAGGGTACTAATGATGACATTGTTGACTTGTCCCATGGTAAGCGACTGTGGGAGCTGTCCAAAGAGAAATATGATCCTTTATGGGTCCAAGGCGGAGGACATTGTAACCTCGAGACTTTCCCCGAGTACATTAACCACTTGCGCAAGTTTGTGAATGCAATGGAGAAACAATCCTTCAGTAAACGAAGTAAGGCACAGCTTAGTCAAGCACCAAGTATAACAGAATCCAAAAACAATAAGTGCTTGAGATTTGGAAAGAGATAGCTCATAATTATTCTCGTTGCTCGAGAGTTGGATGGAATGGGAGGGAAATACTGCGATTGCCAGATGGGCCATCATCGGGAAAGGTACGATCGTCTCACCATTATTGATCTACATTCGAGCATTGAGCTCATCTGGCAACTTGATATTGAAATGAGAGTTGAATATGAGTTTCTAGATCACGTATATGATCCAGATCATGCGCAGTATGCTATCTAAATTGTGAAGAATTAGCAGTTGAATTCTCTACTCATGTGGCTATTTGTTCTCGACCGTCCGAAAATCATATTTTTCCCTTTAGGTTTGATATCACTTGATCTATGATTAGAATAGGTAGGCCTTTCGCAGAATCCGTTGTAATTGCTAAATAGAAAAGAAAGTGAAAAATGCGTGTCAGTTTATCGATTCCCTAATTTCAGGCCCTGTGAATTTTTTCTGTATGTCCGTTACACCTCTGGACTGCGTACTCCAAGTTGTGCGCCTCTTTACTGAAACACGGGTCGAAAATTCACTGGGCAGGCGTCTGTCCCATACATGGTCTTACGACTTTGTAATGTCTCTATTGTTGTTTAATTACGTTCCAGAAGAGGAAGCTGAGATCCCATATTATCCTAAAATACAAAAACAACTATGAGTCTCTTCCTCAGAAACGGTGTAAATTAACTATTAAGAAATATAGAGTTTCGTCTTAAACTCAATGGTTTATCGATGTGAATAATAGTGTTCTTTAACATTAACAGTTGCAATTTTTTTACAAGAACTAAGCAAAACTACTGGAGATTCTCAATCAGTGCTCCGAAAAAATTCGTTTTCGGGATTAACAGGGACATCTCTACTTCTCTCTTCCAAATGATAGTTTATTTAGGTTCCATTCTGATAATAATGGCATAACTAGATTATTGTTGGCTTATTTATATGTTCTGGCATCGAATAGATATGCATGTATATGTTACGTATCAATAAACTTCAAGTAATAGCAAACTTTCCACCATTTCCTACCGGGGACCTCACTTGTCATAAGAATGTGAATTAGTTTTTTGAAAGATTACGAAGATGCAAAATATTTAGTGGAAATAGAGTTGATGTAGTCTCAATAAGAAATTGCAAATGGACTACTAAGTAGCAACGCAAAGTTACCATTTTTATTTTTATTTTTTAATGACGAGAAATTTAATTTATAGAATTATGTTAGGTTTATCCAAAGATTATAAATCCCGAGATATAATTATACACTCTTACACTCTAATTATTTGATTTTTCCAAACAAGCATTCCATTTCAAAGGATGTGGTCGGGCTCCATCTTTTTTTTTTTGTAAAAGGAAAGTTCGACTAAAAAGATGCTTAGTGGGACAAAGATATTCAAAGGTTAAGAATAGACTAGAGTAAACAAAAGGCCAATTTAATTATGCGCTACGAGATGTTGAGGACTTCTTCGGCTTCTTTGTGATTAGGGGAGAAAGATAGTAGGCAATCTTTTCACGATTAGATCTCCTTCTTGACGAAGAGGGAGATGAGATGACTGGAGTAAAAGATTCAACTCAGCTATTATGTCCGCAAGGGGCAAACGATATACACTAGGTAAGTCAAAGAGAAAATTTAAACTTGAAACTTTTAAGTAGCGATTGGTAAATTGGAATAAGATTGGGAATGAAATGTTATTCTCAACTCTTTTCGATTCTCATGCTTGGTATGAAGGAATGACCTTGGGAATCTCATTCCTAAGGTAATCTCATTCCCGTGTACATAGAAATAGTTATTCCACAACAAACACATGAGATTAGCATATTCCCATGTATTTGAGAAAAAACTTGACTACCATACCCTTATATAATATAATTTTTATATATAGTTTGATTTACAATGATAATTATAATAATAATAAAATAACAATAATAATTATATAATAATAATAAATTAAAAATAATAATTATATAATAATAATTATTATTATTAAAATAATAATAACAATAAAATCATTAAAAAATAATAATAATAATAATATAAAATAATACTAAAAATAATAATAAAAATATGAAAAATAAAATAATAATAATAGTAGTAGTAGTAGTAGTAGTAGTAGTAGTAATAATAATAATAATAATAATAATAATAATAATAATAATAAAAATATAATAATAATAAATTAATAAATAAAAATAAAATAATAAAATAATAAAATAATAATAATGATCAAAATAATAATAATAATACCAATATAATAATGAGGATGATGATGATGATAATAATAATAATTTTTATTGTTATTATTATTTATTATTATTATTATTTATTGTTGTTGTTGTTGTTGTTATTATTATTGTTATTTATTGTCTTTATGTTGTTTACGGTTATGTTCATATTTATTCTTATTTTTAATACTATAATAATGAAATGTCAATTCTATCATATTATACAAGTCATTCTCATTACTACTTTTCATTCATAGAGTATACCAAGCAAGTCATTCTCATTCCCAAATTTATTTTACTGCACAAGTACAGAAGACACGTTCCAGCACTGAGGTTCCTGTTGTTTATGTTGCAACAGTAGGAGTAACACGAGTACAATAGTACCAAAGCAGTATTGTTAAAGAACAAGGTAGCAGGTTGCAACTGACAGTAGAACATGAATCCATCAGTAAAAACAACACAAATAGAAGAGTATCAAAGCAATAATCAACCTGTGACAACATTAAGTGGAACACTGATACAAATGTATTAGAGCAGAACAACTAGTGCTCCTTCAAAAGATAACAATCTTGTTGCAACAAATACTAAAACAACAAGGCAGTAAACTAGCAGAAACACAAGCAAATCAATAGCAGCACAACAGCACAGCGTACTCCCCCTTTTTGCCAAAAAAAAAAACCAAAGTACTAATCTGAAGTTCCGGCATTTGTTCCAACAATGCAGCCCCTAGATCTTTTCCAGTATTTGTTCCAGCATGCTCAAAGACATGATAAAATAGATAAGCGCACACACAATGAGATCAGAAATAGTGGAAGCAACATCAATAACAATAATCACTAGCTCATAGTAAAAAAGTTTCATCTTTTTTTCTTCCCTCTGAGATGTTGCACATCATTGGAACTAGAGATAATATTCTCCCCCTGAATATCTACTTTGTACTCTCCCTGTAAGAACTTCAATAAGCCATTTGACAAGTTATCACAACAATTCATATTAGCATTTGTCATAAAGAGTTAACACAATGATATGAGAAAAATTACGATAAACCGGATTGTTTTAGATGGCAGTTGCAACACAATTCAACCAAACAGAGTATTTTAACTTTAGTATCCATTCTCATAAATTTGTGACTCAAAAAATTGAAACTTTTTTTTTTTTTTTGTGAATAGAAAAGAAAAATGCATGATATGAACATGATTTATGAATTCAACATCAAGAAAATTTACTCATTCAATAGTTAAACCAAACAAGGATTTATAACTTGAACCATATGTGTGTATGTGTGTGAATAACTATATAAAGATCTTTCTTGAAATTCCTCAAAATCAGGAGTTGCAAGATTTAGAATTCAAAGCAACTTGTTCAAACAACCTGATCATCTAATCACATTGCAAATTTTTTTTTTCAAAAGAATATTAGACTTGGTAGCTTTCACTTTAGAACCTTCAATTTGGTTTAGGTAACTTTTTTCAGTCTTCACTTTCCTTTTTTTGTGCTTTTGTTTTTTTTTCCTTTTTTTTTCTTTTTTCTCGCTTTTGTTTTGTTTTTTTCTCTTTTCATGAGTGAATAGAGTACATGAATGGATAAAGAGACTTCTATTTATATCCAAAGTCATAAGGAAGCTCAAATTCCTGCACTTGCAAACCATTAAAACAGTTTCTCAATCAGATCAAAATATAGTGTGCTCATCTAATATGATTTAAGAAATAAATCACAAGATAATTTTATTATTAAACTTTCACATCTCTTGAGTCTCTTCACAATCATGTTTCAGTTTATGATGCAATATTAAAAAACTATAAATTCCTAAAAATTTTCTCAAAGTCTCAAATCTCATAGAATTTGGTGTCTTAGTAACAATATCTGTCAGTTGATTTTTTGTTGCAACATAGTTTGAAACAACCTTTTTATGCTCTACTGGACAAGGTAAAACTGATTTTCTTACCCAAATTTGTTTCACTTTTTGTTGTGACAAATTCGCTTTCATTTGTGGTGGCCTCCAAAAATCATCATGAACAAATGGTTTAACAAACTTACCTCTTTTCAGCATGTTAATGTACTTGTAGCATCGTGATCTGATGTGTCCAGGAGTGTGGCAAAAATGACAAACTGACACAAACTTTTTTTTCTTAAATTTTGGAATTTTAGTCTCTGCTGTAGCTTTTGTTGCAACATAAGTTGCGACATCAGCAGTCTTGTCATTCTGTTTTGTTGCAACATTCGATTCCAGTTTTGGCCCTCCGTTTTCTTTGACAAAAGTTGGTTTTTTAGATGGTTCACCTCCATAAAATCCAAGTCCCGCGTGATCACCGCTTGATTTTTGAATTGATAGCACGTAATCAAGCTTCTCAGTCCCACAATTTAGTATTTTTACATTTCGTTGAATTTGTTTCAACTCTTGTTGCAACATTTGAGTTTCTTGTAGTCTTTTAGCAGCTAGATTTTGATGAATTTTTGCTGTTTTTTCCAGATCAGATTTTTTCATCAAGAGTTCTATGATCCTCACTTCCATATCATGATTTTTTTTGCACATGATCAACCATTTTTTGTACATCTCTTTGTAGGCTTTTAAGATGTCTTCTACATCTAAATCATCATCACTTTCTGACTCTAAGTTGCTTGTTTCTTCATATGTTGCAACACTGTTTACACCATCTTCTATGCTTACCTTATCATCACGTTGGACTGTTGCAACATTTAATGCAACAATGTTGTTGGTGTGCTCTTCATCACTCTCCGTATACTCCTCCAAGTCTTCATCAGTCGATGTGATATTCATGGCCTTTTTCTTATTCTTTATAATGTTTCCACATTCAGATTGAATATGTCCAAATCCTTCACATTCATGACATTGTATTCTTTTTTTCTTCTTCAATATTTCAGAATTTGATGAGACATTTTGCTTCTCCAACATTTTCAAAGCTTTGTTGACATTCTTTGTGAGCGAGACTAAAGATTCTGTGATATCATCAGAAGAGTATTGATCATCTTGATTTTCGAAACCTGTTTTTAAGGCAATGCTATTTTCTTTCTTCTTTTGTTTGAACTTCATTTCAAACATTTGAAGAGAGCCCATTAACTCATCAATCTTGATTTCATCAACATTTTTGGACTATTCTATTGCTGCAACTTTGATAGCAAACATGTCTGGAAGTGATCTTAGTACTTTTCTCACCAACTTTGAATATGAATATTTCTCCCCCAAGGCAAAGACCTCATTGGCAATATCACACATCCTGACATTGAACTCCATGATAGTTTCATCTTCCTTCATCTTTAATTATTCAAATCTTGTTGCAAGAATTTGAAGTTTTGATACCTTTACAGCTGCAGTGCCTTCATATGTCGTCTTTAAAATCACCCATGCATCTTTGGCTGATTCACACATTGAAATCAATTTGAATTGGTTTATGTCAACTGCATTGAAGATGGCATTCAATGCTTGGGAATTGTAATTTGCCAATAGATCTTGTGCTTTGGTCCATTGTGTTTCAGGTTTTGATGCAACATTGCCTTGTGCATCAGTAATTCTAGGATATACCCAACCTGTTATAACTACTTTCCAAGCTTTCTTATCAATGGACTTGATAAATGCCCTCATGCGTGCCTTCCAGTATGAGTAGTTTGAGCCATTCAATAGTGGTGGTTTGGTAATTGAACCTCCATCCCGCAAAGTGTCTATACCTATTCTTGCAAAAACAACTTAAACTTCCCAAAGATCTCACCAAGTACTTTTCAGTGACCGTCTCTAATACCACTTGTTAGAGTATAAGCAGTGTAAGTACGGATAAAATTCAAAGTCATATGACAAATTTGTTTAAATGCAATTACTTGGTGTGAAGTGAATTTTGTTACAAGTGATGTTGCAACATTAACTAGAACAACACTTCTTTCTCAACTTATTAACAGTCTGTTTCTCTCATTGCTTAGTCAGTTAATGAGTTGTTCCACTTAATATTCCAACACAAGCAACAACAGTAAATAGCAGCGGAAATAATATAATTGTAATAGAAACAAGAACACCAAGATTTAACGTGGTTCAACCGTACGGTCTACGTCCACGGAACCTCCCTTGGTCCAACAAACCTGTTTATTAAGCAATATAATAAGTTACAACATCAATGGACTTACACAAGTAAAGACTCATTCTTAACCTTTGATGCCTTGATGGTGAACTCTTCAATGAACTTTGGTTTGGCGAACTTCCCTTGACTTGCGACGTTCTCTCCCGAGAACAACACCTTCTTCTCCCGAAGAATGAACAAGGAAAAACTATCTAAATACTCAAAGACTAATACGTGATGCTCACAACAAACTGTCAAAATAAACTGAGTTGCAACACTTAATATAATCAAAGACTGAAACACAGATTGTGTTGCAACATGATATGGAACACTGGACAAAACTTTCTTATATTTTATTGTTACTCTTTCTCTGCCTCCCACGCTTCTGTCATGACTGCTGCTGCATATAAATACATGATTGCGGCTTGGACATCCTGGCTTGGGCTTCAAGAAAGACATCTTCCCATAAAACCCTAATCTTCCTTTTATGCTTCATTTCCTTATGAATATGTAATCAATGTAATTCCTTCATTATCACAAAACTCCCTCTTTTATGGTAAGTTACCATAATATTTTTCCTGCAAAATTCAAAAGGCAAAAACACAAGTATGGTAAAAATAAAAGTTTTGCTAAAACACAGCCAATCAAATCCCAATTAATTTAATTGCCTTAACAATCAAATCCCAATCAATTTAATTGCCTTAACAATGTTAATACATTCATATTAGCAACTATCAGAAAAAAATATGTACATAAACCCTGGTAATTCTGAAAAATGGTCAATTGAAAATTTTTAACAATATAAAATACATCTTCATATCATAGACGTTTTCAATTATTCTAACAATATAAAATACAACTTCATATCATAGGCGTTTTCCATTATATAAAATATGTACATTTCTAACACTAAAACATCAGCTTCATAAAAAAAGGTTCTATAAATGAAAATGACCAAAAATCCACTCATTCGCACACATCTTATTCTAACAGTATAGAATATAGTAAATCAAGCAATATACATACCATAGACGTTTTCCATTAAAGCTCGTTTGGTTGTAATCAGCGGCTTTCAAAATAGATCGCAAGAACAATAATGAAATGGGGTTTGAGGGATTTAGGTATGCCGAAATGGGTTTTTTCAAAATGGGTTTGCTAAATAAATGCAATTTAGTAAAATGGGATTTACAGATTTTGTGGATTTTTTGGCTTCATTGAGAGAGATAAATGGGGTTAGGGTTAGGGATTTTACATTTAGGCAGCAGAGAAAATGAATTGGCAATTTTGATAGAAGAGAAATAGATTTGAAGATAAAATGACATTTTTTACTTTGCTAAAAACGAAAATAAGTTAACACGTGAGCTGCACGTGCAATATCCATTAAAATTGTAACAGTTTTGACGATAGTAACTAATATTGTCACAAAAGTAAAGATAAGGGACTGAAATATCGCAATTCGTAAATAAGGGACTAAAATGTCACAAACCTTAAAGATAAGGGACCATTTTGGTCATGTACTCAATAAATAATCTCATATTTCTCCACCAAACTACCAAACCCATCTATCTCTCTCTCTTAAACATTTGCATCTGAAACACCAAACCACCAAACCTCTCAAAATTTTCTACCAAAACCATCAAACCTGTCGGGTTTTGTATGCCCTAAAGACCTCTAGAACTAAGACATCTTAGTATAATGGTTATTAATAAGTTAACAAATCAGAGCATTCATTATGAGCATGTTATAATCTCTCTCTCTTATTTGATATGGCATAGATGCGAGGTGATCCGCACAGAAGGTCTATGCTATGAGGCTTGTATCAAAACTATTGGTTCATAACCGAATAGTGAAGCTGGACACTTCACTATGGTAAAGTTATAATGAGAAAGTCTCCTATTTGGTAGGATGACTTACCTTTAGTTATTGGAGAGGCTTTCCGGACTTTTTTCATTAGTGCATAATGGTGCATTGAACTCAGGTAGATGTTATCTTAGAGACATTACTATCATTGTCAAAGAACTAAAAACATCTTATGTGGATGCGTCATGATCATATATGGATGTGTCACTGGAGCCTAGGATTCACTATGGGTGAAATCTTATAATAGGGTTAACAACTCTGTGTTTTGGGCACATAGACTAGATCCGTTAGGTGGCGTGCATATGAGTTATGATTCTATTGTATCTTAAATGATAGTGCTACTTGCTTGGAGTTATCTACATGATCATCGAAAATTTAAGATCTTAGTAATATAGCTCTGGCTATATTGGATACTAGACTTATGGGTCGCTCCCAAGACAAGGGAATAGTATATGGGTGATGATTATAGGAATGATAAAGGTCCAAGGTTTAGTTGTAATCAAGATAGGATAATAGTACGAATGCAGGACCTATTCTTGATTGCGGATAAAGAACATAGAATGACATTTTGGTCATTTTACTTAGTAGGAAAAGACGAAACCTCCACTGGAAGTTTATTAGTTGTATTGGAGTACAACCCTAACTCTTTAGTAGAATGAGTTAAGGTTAAAATGGTCAAAATGTTGCTAGTGGCTGGCGGGGGCATTTTGGTCATTTTGTAGCTAGAGCAACTGTGTCTTAAAGTCCCTCTCCTAGCCAGTTTTCTTAATGGTTAATTGCCTATTTTCTTATTTAGCATTTGTGTGTAAATTGAGTATAGTTTCCTAATTGGGAACATGCAGCTCGATTTAGAAAGGTCAGGACATCAGAACAAGGAACATCTTTAAGACAAGAATGTTTGTCCTAGCATCTAATGTCCAGATGGCATGTGCTTTCTGTGCGGATAAGGGTGTGGGGCGTGTGGGATAGAGTTTTTAGGAGAAGATAATTTTTTAATTTTAAATTAAGAGATAATCAAGAAATAGACTCCTAATGCAACTAGATCTCTCCCTCTCCCATATCCCTTAGGATTTTCGGCAATATCATTATTACTATTCTATCTATCACACATTGCAGAGACACACACACCCATACACACACAGATACACAGCCAAGAGGAGGAAAAGAATAGGTAGAAAGAAAACCCATTTTTTCTAAACTATTGATCAATGAAGTGGAATAGGGGAGAAGGCTTAGGGTTCCTCGTGCGTGGAGGTGATACACGACCTTGGGAGAATTTTTTCAGCAATTCCACAGTCCTCTAAACGTGTGTGTGTTGTGGATTGACACCAACATAGAGGTAAAATCAAGTACAATTAATTTCTAGCACATGATAGCGATTTCGATGTTGTTTTTAGCATGATTTCGTGTTTTCTTCCACTTGTGGATTATTGGCTGCCATTTATTGTTTATGAACTGAACATAAACTGTAATTGAATGTCTATTAGCCTTAGGATCCACACTCCTTCAAAACTACCAAAACACAAAAAATCTCTAACGCATCAAAGCACAAAACATCTCCAATGCACCAAAGCACAAAAAATCTCCATCGTGCCATCAAACCCAAACCACCAAAGCTCTCAAAATTTTCCACCAAAACTATTCTATCTGAAACTATATGCACAAAAAAAATTAGCCAAAAAGACCGTCGGCTGATGTAGATCTACACAAAAAAATTTCATAAACATTTTTTTTACCTTTTTTTTTAATGTAGATCTGTTAATTTTTGGTTGATGATGGTGTTGTTAGCTGCTTTGCTTGCATATATAGAAAAAAAAGCACCACCAATGGCTATGTTTCAGATCTGAACAAAAAAAATAGTATTTTTTTTGATTGAGATTCTATTTTTTTAAAGGCTATCAGATCTGACAATGAGATTGATGTATCAAAATAATTTTTAGAGACCCGTTTTTGTCTTTTTTTAGAGTCTCTATTTTTTTTCAACAAATTTGTTGAAAAAAATAGAGACCGAGCTCTATTTTTGCTCAAAAAACCGTGAATGGATCAAATTTGAGAAAAAAAAAGTGTTGATTTAGGTTTTAGAGACCCTCATTGGTGTTGTTTTTTATCCATGGAGTCTCTAAAAATATTAATTATTGCATTTTAAAAACTCCATTGAGGATAACCTAAGGCCATCCTCAATGGAGTTTCTATTTTTGAGATCTCTATCCACCATTTTAGAGACCCTAAAATATTTAGAGACCCATTTAGAGATCAATGTAAATTTCCGAGTCTTTAAAAAAATAATCCACAGTGAGGGTCTCAATAACTTTAAGTCTCTATATTGTGTTAATGTTAATTTTACATACTAATTTAATTATGTATTATTTTTTCTTGTGTGTTAATTTTCTGTTAATTAATTGTTTTTTATATTATCGTAACTATTTTTCATGAACATTTCAACCAAAAAATAACTTTTTTCCACGAATATTTTAGGACTAATTAACTAAATAAAACATGAAGTACAACAAAAAATAAACTAACTAATACAAATACATCTACGGTTCTTGGTTAGGTTAAGCCAAATGGGGACGATAGACATTATCGTCAAAGTTTATCGAACGGGAGACCTTTTTTGCAATAACGACATTTTGTTTCTCAATCATCCACACTCTTCTAGCAGGAGTTTCGATTGTGGAAGTTTTCATCGTCATAATCTTAAAATCCGTAATAGTTTCAAAACTCTCTTTCTACTCCTTCATCATTTTTTCCATATTTTTTGCTTGTTCTATGATATCTTTCGTAATGTCCTTACCTTTTAGTTTTTTAGCCTTCTTGTTTCCAATCGGCCTTTATGATGTGGGTACGCTTTAGGTTTTCGACACCGACTCAATGGGATCTTCATTGTCAAGAGAAATTGGAGTCTCGGGTGGAGTCATAGTCGTACTTGTTTGAGTCATCATTGCACTCTGGGAGAATTGAACATCGATAATTTTCTTCCATTTTTTACCTTGTTGTAAAATTAACCAACAATGATCGATGCCGAAATTGTGACTGCTAGCTGAGTATAAGCGTCTTGCGTCATCCATCTATAAAACAATTCAACATCTCTCAAAAATTAATATTGGAAATATTAAGTATTAAATACAATCTACTTTATAAAACTAATAATATATGTAAAAACTCACATTGTCAATAGCATTTGCTCCACTCTTTGGTCTTATATTTACTTGAGCAATACACTTCGCAAATCTTATGCACTTTTGGTTTATCGGCGTCCATCGACATTTAAGGCTTTTCGATGTTCCCTTTTCACTTGGATTGGAAGGGGGGTAGAACTCTTCAAATTTTTCTAGAATTCAATTCCACATTGTTGCCGTTGTTTGGCCCCAATGAGAGGATCTTCACTAATCGCGATGTAAGCCCGACCTAAAGCTATATCTTCTTAAAGAGTGAAATTGCGACCCCTCAAACCTCCTTTGATATATTCCATAACTTCCAAAAAGGAAAAAATGATAGTTAGCAAAATGAGAAGAAACTTAAATTAATTAAACATTAATGCATTTTTGAATTAATTTTGACCATAAAACATGAAAAGACCCCTGAAAATCAAAATTATAAAATATGTAGGTTGATTTATAATTAATTTTTGTAATTACATAATTCAATGAACTTAAATTAATTAAACTTTAACGCATTTTTTTAATTAATTTTAAACCTAAAACATAAAAAGACCTCTGAAAAATAAAATTAAAAAGTTTGTAGGTTGATTTATAATTAATTTTAAATGAGGATTAAACTTTAATTAAAATTAACCCAAGCCCTTAAAATTTTAAAAAAAACCATAATTACAAATATAAATATAAAAACACCCCCTTCCCCATTATTTTAGCCCTTCCCTTTCCAAATCTGCCAATACCTCTTCCCCCAAACCCCCATCCATGGACACCCATCTCCCCTAAACCCCTGCCGTCCCCCTCCTCCAAGCTACGCCGCTAACACCACCATTGTTGATCTGTAATTTTTTTTTAAGAAATAATTTTTTACCTTTTTTTGAGTGTAGATATGTTGTTTTTTTGTTGAAGATGGTGTTGTTGGCTATTTTTGCTTGTATATATAGAATACCCAATACCACCAACGGCTATTTTTTGTTTCAGATTCTGATTTTTTCAAACGACTATTTTTTGTTTCAGATTTTGTTTTTTTTTAAAGGCTATCAAATCTGACAAGATTGATATTTTTTTGTTGAAGATTCTTTTTTGTTTTGCAATGTTTTTGTCTTTTTCTAGAGTCTTCATGTTCTTCAACAGATTTATTGAAGAAAATGAAGATTGAGCTCTATTTTTGCTTAAAAAACCGTGTATGATGGCAAAATTGGTGGAAAAATATATATTTGGATTTTACAAACTCTCATTGGTGTTGCTTTTATTTTTTTCCATGGGGTCTCTGAAAACCTCAATCATTGGATTTTAGATGAGACCCCATTGAGGATGACCTAGCTGAAATTGACAAAATGGTATTCGTACAACGTCAGAGTAGCTTTGTTGCATTATTTCGTTGACAAGAACATTCAAAAGTTATTCCACTTGAAAAGATGATCTTAGATATGATGCTGAGGCTTTGTTTGTTTGTTGTAAAATATTTTTTTGAAAAATATTTTTTTAATTTTTAGTGTTTGGTAACACTGAAAAATTAGTCAATTGAAAAATATTTTCTGGTTAAAGAAAAATGTTTAGTTGATAGGAGTAGAAAATATTTTCATATCCTTTGGGAGAAAATTTTTTTTTCACTCATTCTACCTCACCTTCACCCAACCCAACCCCACCCCACCCTACCCCATCCCCATCCCCATCCCCATCCCTGAACCCGAGCTCGACTCTCCCGTCACATTTTTAATTGTTTGTCTATTTCTGTATATTAACAATAATTAATTGATCAATTATTATTAATTTATAAAATTATTAATTAATTAGTTTATTTATTATGTATTAATTAAATTTTTTATTAATTAATTTAAATATTTTTATAAGAATAAAAAATTAATTAATTTTTATTTAATGGGTAATAAATAATTAAATTAATAATAAAATTATATTTAATATTAGTTAATAATAATTAATTAACTAACTAATTAATTTAATATTTTTTCTATTTTTTTATTAACTATAGTTAATTATTTATCTAATTTTATAAATTAATAATAATTATTTGATCAATTATTATTTATTTATGAAATTATTAATTAATTAGTTTATTTATTATGTATAAATTAAAATTATTATTTTAAAATGATTTTAAAATTTATTAATAAATTAATAATGATTGATTATTAATATTTTTTTTAAAATATAAATTAATTGTTTTAATCATTTTTTTCCTATTACATTTAAATGCCAGAAAATATTTTCTAGTGTGATAATTTTTTTTTTTGAAAATATTTTTAACCAACAAATTATTTTACGACAAAGAAATGGAGCCTGAAAGTTTGAACTAAACATAAAGTTAAGCGTATTGGTATAGGGATAGCGACGAGTAGGATTCAAATCCAAAATCAATAGGTATTTGTCTCATAAAAATACGATAACAAAAATTGACATGTAAACGAATTGATTTTTTATAAACAGTAACTAACAGATAAATTGATAGGTTTTGGTTTTAAATATTAAAATAAACCAAAATCTGAAACCTAATTATTAATTTATTTATTTTTTATATATATATGTATGTATATATCTACATATATAATATAATGTTTAAAATCGGTAAAAATATAAAAATAATTTTTATACTATAACCCAATATATTAAAATATAAAATTACATTAATAGTATGACCAAAAAGAAAATTCACATTAATAAAATTGGGCTAAGCCCAATACTACTATTTTTTAAGTATAGCACTTAGGCTGTCCTTAGTAGAGTCTCTAAAATAGAGACTCTACTATCGTATAATTATTACGTAATATAGTTCATTTGGTGCAACAAAAATTCATAAAGTAGAGATTAAAATCACCAAAAGTGGGCCCGGGTCTCTAAAAAGTACAGAGTCTCTAAAAATGTTAACAAATCCACTTTTGGTGATTTTAATCTCTACTTTATGAATTTTTGTTGTCAGAAATGAATTATATTATGTAATAATTATACGATACTAGAGTCTCTAAAATAGAGACTCTACTAAGGATACCCTTAATAAACCAAAACTATTCCTCTTCTTTTTACGTTTAAACTTTAACCTTAAAAACAAAAATTCCCAAATTTATTTTCTCTATTTTACTTTGTTTCTAACTTGCTAAAACTCATTTTTTTTTAATGACGAAAAACTCACTTCAAGTAAGACCACATTACATTCACTTCAATTTTATAAAATTGTGGCCTATCGGTGCGTCTTAACACGTGTTGCAAGTTAGTCAAAAATTACATAATGAATGACTAAAGAAGTACCACCTAACGAACTAAATTCCTACCAATAACTAAGATTGCCCGACATTCCATTTTTATGACTCATTAGCTCTTCTCACTCCAAGTAGTCAGTATGAGTGATGCAAAATCTTAAATGATTTGAATTTGAAATTTTCGGTCACAACAAAATTCTTAAAACCTTTTTTTTTTTTTTTTCTAAAAACATTTTTGTACCTAAATATTTTTCTCAATCATAAACAAGGAACTTTTTTTTTTTTTTTCGAATAAACAAGGATTGGATAAATATTTAGGCACAAGGGGTCGATCCAAACCATGATCAGTTTGACCGGTTCGACCGGTGAAGTACGCAGATTTACGAACCGGGACTATAAATACTTCAAACGACGCATCAAAGCGGTTTAGGCACGTAAACGAAGAATAAGAAAGCCATTGAAGAGGGCTCTTCCATTATACTTACTAATATCTTATTCTTTCAACAATTTTCAAAAGGTAAAAAAAATAAAATAAATTGAATTAGATTTGTAATTCTTTATTAGATCCATTCAAATCCCTAACCCTAATGTGTATTAATTTTGACTTTTACTGTAATGTTCCAAGCTTTTTCTGTGCATTTTGTGTATGTTTTTTTTTTTTTTTTTGATGCGAGTTCATTTGTGTAGAATAATCATATGTGTATACACGATTTTGTTACATGTTTCTCAGTTTCCTTGATGCAAGCTCATTTTTGTTTCTCCCATGTTTAAGAACCAAAAGAATCCATGTAATAATTTGCAGGGGTTTATCTTCAAAGTTCAACTCTATGCAATAAGTTTGATGGAAATTGCAGAATAACACTATAGTTAATCTTCAAATCATATGTTTTCTTTATTTTTATATGTTTTCTTTATTTTATTTTTTAAAATTCAGATTATAAATTTGTTATTTTATTGATGTAAATTAATTTTTTTCTTTTAAGTTAATGGTTTTCGGTTTTGGTTTCATGTTTAAGTTATGCTAAACGGTTTCAGTTTTTTCATTTTTCGCAGTTAACCGATCCATTGTCGTCCCTATCTGTACAACATATAATCTCCTAACTAATAATAGTTACTCGGGTTTTGCCAAAATTCAATCCAATGTTTTCCCATAAAGCCATAAAAAAGTTTTCAAGAATTGATCCAAAAAGACTATTCTCCGGTGCTTTCTCTAGCAGAATAGATTGCTATTATGGCTCACAGCATGATGCTCAAAACTTATCAAACATGAAGAAACATAAGGTACTTTAAATTTCTGCATAATTCGGTTAAAAATTTGATAAGAATTAGTTCTATTTTCATTTGGGTTTTGGGGATTTTTTGTTAAAGGTCAATTGCTTGATGTTACAGTTATTAGGATCAATTCCGGAATATGTGAAAATAGTGGAAGTGGGTCCAAGAGATGGGTTGCAAAATGAGAAGGAGATTGTGCCCACTAGTGTCAAAGTTGAGCTGATTAAAATGCTTGTTTCTTCTGGCCTGCCTGTTGTCGAGGCTACTAGTTTTGTTTCACCAAAATGGGTACCTCAGGTATGTAAAGCGTTTCCTATCTAGTGTATCTGTTTTATTTTGGTTTCTTCAACTGGAACAATTGTAGAATTCTTGTAACACAGTTGATACCACCTTTCTAAATGAGAATAAACGGGAATAAGTGGAAGCTTCGTAGACTGGGCTGCTCTTCCCCCCCTCTGTTTTAGCTTTTTTAGTCTTGTAAGTTCACCTTGGTCTACTTGTATAAATCTCCAAATATATGCAAATATTTAAGGTTCTTTTAATGTGTCTTATTCTACTTGTTTTTAGTTGACAGTACAATTGGAAACAACCTTATGTCCTAAGCGATGAAGTATGAATTTAATGGTTGTATAGTGTTATTGTTGTGATCCATTTGGGAGATGCTTCTATCTATTATCCATAAATTCGAGAAAGCTTTGTGAAGTGCTCCCAAAGACTTAGTTGAGTTGGTGGGGCTGCCTCTTTAGGACTTTTATGAAGTGGAAATCTGGGGTTAAACTTTACTTCTCAACAAGTTCTTGGTCTGGAGCCCATGTTTAATGTGGATGCCGGACTACATTAGGTGTCCCTGGGCTTGCGTGCATTGTTGAGTCCCACATGAGCCTATCATTGGGTTATCCCGAAAGAAGAAACCTTTCCACAACCATATATGGCTATTTTAGATGTCTTAAGTAGCTTGATGAACAGTCCCATTTTAAATGTCTTCGGGGTTCTCACAACAAATCTGTGCAGGAATGAACTATTCCCAATTTCCATCATGCAATATCAAGTAGAACAATGCCTATTTTTACCGACTACTGAGTACTGTTATTGTGTGATTCCGAATTTCCTCCCTTCAGTCAAAATGTTCTTTCTCATTCTGCTTCTTGTTAAATTTATTGTCTTATCAGTACTTTTATAATTTCATTCACTATCGTCCACTAAATGTGCTCTACACTTCTATGATCTCTGCTTAATGTCATTAATTGGAAGTGGATCAAAACACTGTTGATCTCCGAGTCAAGTGTAGGAACTGTGCCCTTTTTTGGTTTTTTTGAGTAAGGAATGGTGCGTATATATTTCTTTTCCTGAAAATTTAAATTATATGCCATATCATAGTGCAG
Organism: Ehretia macrophylla; assembly: GCA_037974665.1. NCBI lineage: Eukaryota > Viridiplantae > Streptophyta > Magnoliopsida > Boraginales > Ehretiaceae > Ehretia > Ehretia macrophylla. The sequence continues at coordinate 13,468,319 of CM075775.1, forward strand.
CTAGCAGATGCAAAGGAAGTAATGAAGGCAATTCGAAACTTTGAAGGTGTGAAATTTCCTGTTTTGATTCCTAATCTCAAAGTAAGTTACCCTTCCTAAAATCAAGGAAGAATGAAAAAAATATGCCATACAAGTTGGATGAGATATTTTACATCTTACTCTCTTTTCTTCGATCCAGGGTTTTGAGGCAGCCGTTGCTGCGGGAGCGAAGGAAGTGGCTATCTTTGCTGCAGCTTCTGAGTCCTTCTCCAAGTCAAATATAAATTGTAGCATTGAAGAAAGCCTTGCTCGTTACCGTGATGTAGCTCTTGCTGCCCGAAGTCTGTCTATACCTGTTCGTGGGTATAGCTGTTTATTCACTCTGAGTTTACTAATTGTGCTATACTTTTAAAGGAGGTTGTAAGATATTTGGTGCACAATTTCATCAGGTATATATCATGTGTTGTGGGTTGTCCTGTTGAAGGACCGGTGCCTCCCTCAAAAGTAGCTTATGTGGCCAAAGAACTTGTGAATATGGGTTGCTTTGAAATTTCCCTTGGTGATACAATTGGGGTTGGTACTCCTGGTAATGCTAGAACCCCTTTGCATCTCCTGACAGTTGTTTTTGTGCTTCCTGTTTTCCAAATGAATTGTCTTTCTTACCTTCTTCTGGAGGCTTTTGAATAATATCCAATTCTAGAAAATGCAGTACTTATTCATTTTATTATATTTTTCTGAATATTGTATATAGCAAAGGGTGCATTCACTTTAATTACTCTTATAGTAATAAGATTAATATTGTTCCTTCTATGGTGGTTGTGTAGAATTAACTAATTAAAAGTTATTAGCCATGCAATGCATTCCTTTTAGCTTACTGTTCATCATTTTCATACTCTTCCAAGTTGTAGATTTGTTCAACATAATGATGCAAATTGAGCTTTAATGAGTTCTAAGCTGTTACCTAACTAACTCAACCTCCTATAACAGACTCTGTTGCTGAGCTATACCAGACTTGTGATATTGTCTGTGCAGTGTGCTTTATCAGAATATACATTAATCTTATCGAATATGTTGGACGCTAAATTCTTCTCAACACAAGACAGATGGATATCACCTACAGTTACACTCTTAAACTTTGTTGAACAATGTGATGAGAATAATCATAAGAGTATTTAAGATTTATAAATACATATGCACTCATGATTTATTCTTCCTTTCCTTTGTGAGGACAAAATATAATTTACTGAGAATGAGAACATGGTCTGTTGTTTGTTCAGTATACTTGATGATCATCATACAATGTTGTGTACATTGTACAAGGTCTTAATATGTAACATACTTGTGGAAACTCGAGCCTAAATCATTTATTAGTCTTCTATTTCCTCAGGTTTAAGGTCAACTACTAAATCAATATAAATTTTTTTGAATTGATTTGAATTCTTCCTCTTTCACTTGAAATAGTATCACAAATTTTTCTTCTTTAATTATTACCAGGTGCTGTTATTTCAATGCTTGATGCTGTTTCAGAAATTGTCCCTAAAGAGAAGCTTGCGGTGCATTTTCATGACACATATGGGCAAGCTCTTTCAAATATTCTTGTATCCCTTCAAGTAAACTCCTCTTCTACTTAGGGCACTGCATATTAATGATAGTTCTTCTCTTTTTCGTTTTAGTTGATTCTGACATATCGTCAGTATTATTTAAGCTGCATAACTCTATTAGCCAACTGGATTGCTTATTACTGTGCTTTAGTTGTATTACTGGTTAGGCAGGTCAAATCTTGCAAATAATTTTTATTCCTTTTCGAGTTGAGATTGGATCTAGTTATTTAAACAGATGATGAATTATTTTGGGGAATGTCTCTCTTTTATCCCCATTTGGCTTTTCCCGCAGCTTCTTTGTGTATTAGTGGCATTCTAATTATACTACTTAGGAGCTTAGAGCAATTTTAAGAAGTGTTGCGGGATCATCTATTTGATCAATATTGTTTGAGATCTTAGCTTCACTATGGAGAAGAAAAAATGGCATTCTGGTAGCTGTTAGCCCCATTTCCTTCTTAATGGAAAAGTTTGATTTGTGTTGTTGGGAAGTTGACTGTACTGCTGGTCGGTGGGGTTTGTTTTGAAGGTCAGTTGTCCAAGTCAATAAGCAAGGAGGCCCTTCTCATACTGCATATTAATGATAGTTCTTCTCTTTTTCGTTTTAGTTGATTCTGACCTATCGTCGTTATTATTTGAGCTATATAACTCTATTAGCCAATCGGATTGCTTATTACTGTGCTTTAGTTGTATTTCTGGTTAGGCAGGTCAAATCTTGCGAATGATTTTTATTCTGTTTCGAGTTGGGATTGGATCTAGTTATTTAAACAGTTGATGAATTATTTTGGGCAATGTCTCTCTTTTACCCCTTTTGGCTTTTCCCGCAGCTTCTGTGTATGGGTGAGTTTTGTATTTTTTATAATTGTCTTCTGTTTTGGGGGGTTGGGGAATATAGCTTGTTTGAATTCAAAACATGGAAGCTGAATGACTTTGGTACAAAGGAAATTGAAATGTATTTCATATTCGAATCTAAAGATATATGGTTTTCCTGAGTACCAACAAATTGTATTTTCCCTAGTTTTTCTAGCACCAGTTGTTTAAAGTTCATTCATAATTGGTCAACAACACTCTTTATCCCTTTTCCTCAACGGGGCATTGGATAGTGTTATTGAGTAGGTAAAATTTTTGCAGTAAGGAAATGAGTGAATATAATTACTCTATCATCGTAACATGATGGTGAATCTTGGCATGGTCCAAAACTATGGTGCCTTTCTGATAATGTGCTAGGATTTTCCCCTTTTTACTTCTATACTCCCCTCTACCTCTGGCTGAAGGTGAGTAGGGATTTTCATTCGTGCCATGAAATGATTTTCTCCAGATAGTCTTAGCTTCACGAATTTGCTAAAAAATACCCAAAAATAAGATTTTACGGACATAATGTTTGACTAAATTTTAAAGTGAGATTTGATGCAAATACAACATATCTCATCCTATAGTAGACTGATAGTGCTCTTCAATTTTTCTAGTCTGAACACAACAGGACAAGAGTCTAAGATTAAATTGGAAGGACTGTATAGTTGGAGAATTGGTATGAATCAGATCCATTTGAGACTTTAAGATATTTGTTAATGACAGGAGATAGAATAGCAGTTAAGGAAGATTCTTCATATTGACAAGCATAACTGGACTTTCTTTTTTCCTTTTCTTCTTTTTTTTTTTGTTTTTTTGTTTTTTTGTTTTTACTTTTTGTTGAAAGCCGTGGGTATCTGAGCTTTACCCGTCTAATCCCATGGGACCCTGAAGTTAACGGTCAGGTAAACTTCTAGTGGGCTTCTAGTGGGCTTGAGGATACTTGAACTGGAGACTTCTAAAGAGCACACCGAAGGCCTGACCAACTGAGCTATCCCTGGGATTATAACTGGACTTTCTTTTAAGTGGATTAGGTGTGAAAACAGATGTCAAAGATGATGAGAAATAAATAAATATAACTGAACCAAAAAAGATGCGGATCACAGGCAAATGTAATCAATGGCATGTTCCTGGAACAGCAAACATCTAAAAGGAGTGCAAGTAGCATCAGCTTCATTTAAGTTTGCATTTTGAAGCTCAGTTTCTTAGAATGCAAGTCTAGAATTATGATTCTACAAGACACTTATGGCCTTATTATAACTACCATTAGGATGATAGGAATCAGAGTCTATGGGGTATATGATGTATACTCAATTGAAACCAGTAACACAAGGTTGAAGTGAAGGGAGAAAGGTCATGCTGAATTTCAGCAATACTACCTTTAGTTGAGATTAATATAGATGACAAAATCAGGGACATAGCTCTGGCATGAGGATTTCCTTAGGCTTCCTTTTCTGAAGCACTCTATGGGGGTAGCTTGTGCAGTCTCTGGGGACCTGGCATAGTCAAGTTTCCATAATCCTCTTCAATGTTTACTGGCCTTTCTCAGTGTTAAGTATGTGCGTGTGTGAGAGAAGAATGCCAGTGTAGCTGGTCTCTAAGAATTTGGATGTAAACCCACACTTTTAAGCTTAATTTCCTAGTTTTCCAAATCCTGAAAATAACTAGTTAGAATCAATAATGAACATTTTACTTATGGCACTGCTGCTTTTGCAGGATTGTGCCTCTTTTTTTGGGTCAGACAAAATACAATTTATCTTATTTAGTTGTTCAAAATTTTAAATTAATCTGGAGAAAACTGTATGAGAGTTATTTAATTTTGGTTTTGTACTTCACAGATGGGAATCAGCACGGTAGATTCCTCTGTATCAGGTCTTGGGGGCTGTCCATATGCCAAAGGTGCTACTGGAAATGTTGCAACTGAGGATGTTGTTTATCTGCTCAATGGCCTGGGAGTGAGGACAAATGTTGATCTTGGGAAGCTCATTTCGGCTGGGGATTTCATCCGCACTCATCTAAGTAGGCCTTCTGATTCTAAGGCTGCAATTGCTTTAAGCAGACGACTAGCTAATGCCTCCAAGCTTTGAGGCAGTCATCAACACCTTGAGGAGTCTCGCAACCTCTTGCATGTGTGGTAGAAAGAATATACTTATGAATGACGCGTCTTATGCCCACTTAAATTGCAACATTGTTTACATGTCCATGTCTTAGGGGGTCTATCCACATGTAGGCCGTGCGACCTAGTAGTCAGAAGTGTCACGGAAAGGGGGACATTGACAGAAAGAATGTGAAGTGAAAGAAATAATAACGAAACTGATCCTTTGTACCGCAATCTGTACAGATTGTAAAAGGGGGATTAAATTTCGAAAATAGTCATGTAATGCATCATTTGACTCATTTACTCTTAATCTGTATGAACATTATTTACCAATTTCATCCAGATGTGATAACCTTTGCTTTGCTGCTTTCATGGTTTTCATAAACCGTTCCACTTGGGGTTCCATTCACTGTTTTATCGAAATGACCTTCAAGTGAAAATGGAATGGGTTGATTCACGTTAGTTATATATTGTGATTTGTGATTTAATGTATATGTATATGTTCACAAAGTTGGCCGATAAGTGATCATATTTCATTTCATACGTACAGGGTCCCAAAAAGGAGTAAATTTTTATCGTCTTTACCATGTGAAAGATATAATAAGTGGTAGTAGAGAATTTGCGTTAATGGCTCTGCACAATAAACATCTGACTTAAAAAACAATTCCTGGCATTTTTTACCACTTTTATTGCACTGAGGATATGTCGGTTGAAGAATAATGACCGGAGGGCTTCTGCACAAATTTCTTTTATTCGTGTATAAATTGTCATTTTTTTTTTATGTTGCATCACTATTGTAGTTATTAGTTATTGTTTTTTCAATCAGACATATCCCACGAGTTTTCATCTCCAAACAGATGTCTTTCCAGCTGTTAAGAGCATGGCTTATAAAAAAATACGCAAGTTTCAAAATTTATAAAAGGACTTAAAACTTCTAAAATAAGGGGTTTTATATCCTCTTAACTAATGGTGTTAGTATTTTGTTTATGTAGCATTTTTTTTCCTTTTCAACTTGTATGTGGTGTGTTCTTTTACATCAAATAAAAATAATTTTTAAATATATTAAATTCAACTACAACTTGATATCATGCACAATATATTCCTACCAATGGTGGAGTCAGGCACTAGGGGTCAGTGCGACACTACAGTAACGAACATAGTGATCAGATGTCAGGGTACTCATTTATGTATTATGTTATTCTTGACCTAGCATATGAGTATGATAAAAAATTCACAAACTTGCTATATAGGTTACTAAAATTCATTTTTCACTTTTTAGTTCCTACAACTTTATCATAACTAAATATACTAATGGCCTTTTTCCAAATCAATATTCCGTTGCCTACTTTTAATTAGCTAATGATATTTTCCTTTTCTTTGTCCTTTTATTTAATTTAAAACACTTCTTCTTTTTTTACTTTTGTTTGTTATTGTTTCTAAATACGAGCCTTAGGTTTTTTTAATGGGTTACTCCCATAAATAAGAAAAGGAAAATAAGAGTCTACTGTTAAATAAAAAGAAACGCTATCTAAAGTCAACCCATTATCATATATGTATGCATATGTACTGGACTACATATGAGAGAAAGAGAGAGATACAATAAAACTTATACATGGAATCATGAAAGCCATAAAAGTTGTAAATGATATAGTTGGGGCTGTGAATGCAATTGACAGTGAGTTTAGAAGTTTTCGAGCAACCAATATTATTATAATTGAATTGAGTTTTTGAGAAAAAATTGTTTCTCTGAAAGATAGCAAGAAAAGTCTAGCAGGCAATGCAATAAATTATATATGAAGAGCATGAGTGACCCATGCAATATGTAAAACATCTCTTGCAACCCCATTGACATACCCAGTGGTGGAGCCAGATACCGGAAGTCAAGGGGATACTACAGTGGCGAAGACATTCAAGACTCGGGGAACTCATTTATGCATAAATTATATAAATTATAAAAAGTTGTTGGCTTTATGCTTACAATCATGCTTTTGACAATGTTAGATCACAATATGCTATAACTACAACAAATACTTAATTTAATCACATTATATAGCACAAACCAAGTCTTGAAAGCATGACTTTCCTCCATGTAATTCATTTTATTGCAATTAAAAAAATGTGAGCACTAAAGCATATATGGAGTCTTCAACACATGAGATCCTCTCGATATAGTAATGACATAACATACAACATAGAGAAAAATGAATAACTATAGTAATTATAAATAGAAAAAGTCTCTTTCATGAGATTAAAAAGAAAGTAATGCTTAGAAATTGGATTTTTAATTAAAATAATAACCTATACATAAAAAAGGAAATTGGTCTAGTATACATGTAGAAAACTGCGTTCAAGAGCTCCAAAACTAATCTACACTGTTTAGATTGTTGGAGCTTGAGTATTCTCCTTTTACTCAATAAAAGTACAAAATATATTGTCCTCAACTGATAAAACAAGAGAAAATAATTGAAAAGACGTTGGCAAAAAAGTAAAAATAAGGCTCCTTTTATTACTTTTTTACCTCCCATCAATTATACTTTTCATCACTTATCGTTGTTTTAAAAAAAAATTAATTTTTTTTTTCCAAACTGAGGGTGTACACGTGTACACCTTGAGATTATATCGGCTCTACAAATGGACATACCCATTGTTGCTATCAATCTCACTTTCCTTGTTGCTCTTTAACCTTTCCAATATATAATTTTTATTTTTTACAAAAAAATCCCCAACCCAGTGTGTGCCTATGCATCTTGGGGGATAGTTGGCTCCGCTAGTGATTCTTACACATCTAAAAACAAACCTATATAAAACTTTGGAATAACTAGGGTTCTCTCTTATATAAATGCATGTATAAGTTTGTGTTTATACGTGTAGGTATATATAAATGTGTATATATGTTGATATCTTATTTTTCAGCTTTAGAAAAGGTCTAAGATTTATTACAACTACAAGAAAACACGCGTAAGGCGATGGACACATATTGTTGAAGGATCTATTAGGATTGTGCATGTCATATGACTATAAAAAAGGTGGAAGCAAACCTTAAATTTCAAAAATTTAAACATTATAGTATACTTTGATCCAAAACCCTAACCTTGATTTCGTATGGTTAACATAATTTATACATATATATGGCTAATATATGTAATAAAGAGGATGATACAAGTTATACCTCTTGAAGATCACAAAGGAGATGAAGATGTTGACCACTTGAATGTTGACAAACTCTCTCACAAGTGTAAGAGTCCTAGGCTATCCACACAATATTTGTAAACGGGCACTCAAAGTATAGGCGATCTCAACTTCCTATCCCCAAATCACATTAAACACAATTAGCATAAGCGATAATGCCTTAACTAAGAAGTCACAGCTTTGTGAGGCTATGATTAAGGCACATAAGCCAGGCGCAAAAACTATGCTTTGGGACAACAACCTTATTCCAAATAAGATCAGCCCAGATTATTATTAGACTCTTCTCTCAAATTCTTTCCCAAGTAGACAATGTCTTAAAGATCCTATTCTTATCAACAAACCATATGATGCAGTCATTGTAGCTATGGGAGTTAAAAAGAAGCTAACAATTGGTTCATAAAGTTAAGTTCAATTGGCTATTCCCAATGATTCCCTCAGATGAAATGACTCACCTTCTCATTAGTAAGGCTCTGTTTGGCCTAGCTTTTAGACCTTTAAAAGCGCTTTTGGTGGGTTTCGAAGCTGAAGCTCAGTTGTTTGGCCTATTTTTTAAAGTACTTTTAGGGAAAAACCAAAGTTGAAAAAGCTAAAAAATGAAAAGCTCCAAATTGGAGCTTTTCAAAAAAGCCTTTTGCAAAGCCCTTTTTTCAATATGCGGGAAGCTGTTTTATTTTTTTTTTCTCTCAAAAATACCCCTTCTTATTTTTTGAAAGCTAGAACAAAAAGATTTTTCTTCTTCTTCTTTTTGGTCTTAGCCGAGAGCACACTAGAGAGAAGAAGAGTTTGAGTTGTTTTTTTGTTCTATGTGTATGTATATGTATGTGTAATAACTTTTTAGTAGACTTATATATATAATGCATAACCACCTAATATGTAATTTATTAATTAATCTAATCCCTATTAGTTTAATTAATTATGGAAACAACCTTTCTATATTTACATATTGGTCCCAACATTGAATAATAATTATACATTGGCCCCATTAACTTTTAATGACTAATTATATTATTTGTCAACACCTTGACATAATCTCAATCTTCAAAAGACTCTACTCATAATGCTCTATTGTGTGTGACTAGCACTGAGGGACCATTAAACACTTTTAATCTATTTTGAGAACGTCTCCCTCATTCTCAAAATACCCTTAAGTTTTAGGTTGACGTCTAGCAACGTGCCTAGACAATATATAAGACAATGAAGTCCAATTCATGTAAACCTATTTATAGTCACGAATTCCCGTGCAATTCAATCTTTCCATTAAGTCATCCCGATCGAGTAAGAACCATGAAATGATTAAGTTCATAAACTCGATAACGATGCATAGATCTAAATGGTAGAATGAGATATGACACCCCCTTTCCATCATTCACGTCTTGACTAAGGATTTCCTCATTCAACTACAAAAGTTAGATCGCATAGGATATCGCCTCATACCGGAGATTAATGAATTCTATCTTGACAATTACCCGTCAATCACTATACCGTACGAATAATACTACAATAAGCCGTAACCCGTCTAGATTAACAAAAGACAAGTATTGTCTAGTGCAAGCATTAAACCCCGATACATATGACAACCGTAATGTCTCAAGTCAAAGGATTTCATGCACAATCTCAACAAATAACGTCATATTCAGTGATCCATTCAACTAATGATCACCTACATGATTGCTAATTGTATCACATACTGTTATGACACGTTGATTGCCATCCTTTATCATTAATATCTTATATTAATCAAAGGTAACAATACATGTGATAGTCCATAATAGATTATTGTAGTCCCGGTCCAATAATCTAAGGAACATGAATGTCTTTAAATATTTATCATAATAAAGAAATATGTCAAGATATTTTAAACTCCCTTTAAAATACATTCCTTTTGAAAATATTAGGAGACACATTCATATAGTAAAAGACAGAATACGAATGTCATAAACATGCCATGTAATACCCCTATCAGGTGTGAATCGAGATACATTGATAAATTATTAAAAAAATGATCTATTAGCATTTTAACGTATTTGAGTTAAATACATGATCGAAATGTATCGAAAGTGATACCGGAACATTTAAAATGGATATTGAGTTAAATTAATAAGTTTTACTTGGAAGTTACGATTAGTTTTGGGCCAACTTCGAAATAAAAACTGTATCGATTGGAAAATATTTAGGTGGCTAATTATATATGGATGGAAAGCTCTATGAGTCTAGTTTTTAACGCTCTAAATGGTTCGTGAATTGGAGTTCTCTAGCATAAGTTATGATCATTTTAGCAAAATGTGTTAGAACTGCCTCTAAGAAGCGACAATGCAACTTTGATACTATTTTGTTTCGATTATGACTTATTTAACTCTGACTGGACTTATTGGGTCAAGATTAGTTACAATTGTACACATGTTAGTAGTTTTTTAGCATTAGAGATATATTTTTATTACCTAACCATTACAATAAACTTCTAGAAAGGAGACATTTTGCATTTGGCAAAATAATGACAAAAAAAAAAACAAAACCAAACAAAAAGAAAAGAAAAAGCTAGAAACAATTAGAAGAGAAAGAGAAAAGAGCGAGAGAGAGAGTTCGACCAAGAGAGAGAGAAAGGGAAGAAATAGAAGAAGAAGAAGAAGAAATGAGGAAATCTAGCAATTTTGGCTCAAATTTCTTGCTCTACTTTGCATTTCCTACAAATCTAAGGTGAGGGGTTCACTTGTTTCATGCATTTATAGTAAATTTGGGAGTGGTAAGTTGATGTATATGTTATGAAATGGTTGATTAGGCCATGAATTCATGTGCTAAGTTGACTATTGAGAAGTAATTGTGAAGTATTAGTGTAGAATGCTTGTGCTAGTTAGAAACTTTGTGTGTGTAATATAGTTGTGCAATATGTAGATTAAATGCTTGATGTAATGCTTGAAAGAGGGTTTTAGCTTAAATATGATGCACATGACATATATACATGTAGTTTAAACTTGTTTCTAGCTTGTGTTGGTGATGATCAACTATGCATTTGTGCTATGATGATTGATTGAGTATGAGTAACATCAATCTTGCATGCTGAAATTTAAAAGAGTATTATGCGCAATGATTTTATATAATCGATTTGATATAGTAAACGTTATTGGATGAGGTTGATTTTTGGATATGTTATACTAGACTCATAGTAAAACAAATTTTGTGTTCGGTGTGTGTTCAAATGGTGTGGTTAAGGTGTTGTTTTAAATCGATAACAGTGAGCTTTTGATTCTCGCGTAAATGCTGGACAATTTGTGTAGTTTTATTCTAAAGGTCATATCTCAGTGAATATAGCTCCAAATCGAGTTCCATTTGATTCTAAAACCTTTTACATTTAAAGATCTTTGTCTTTGTGAAATTTCAAAATCTTTGGAGACCTTTAAGTTGGTTAATCGAATTAATAAATTCATGCATGTGCCGTCCAGATTTTCCATCTTGTATTACTAAGTGTTTTATGTTGTATATGTGGTTAATTGCTATCGGATAATGGTTAAAATATGTGTGAATGCAATGGATGGTGGAATACTTTGCTACCACCAAGTATGTAAATTGGTTGATCTATTGGTTATTAATGCTTATGAAATGATATTGCTTGTTTAAATGTAGAGTGATAACCTACTTTGTTGTCCCCTCATTTTATGTGCACATTGAATGAATGTTTAAATGATTGATCGCGTGTTATCGTAAGGTTGCAACCTTTTATCGAGGCATGGTAGTGTTGTGTCTTTACTGGGCCGCAACGGGCTTGCCAGTGGTTGGTTACACAACCTCCGTGACCTATTCCCTCACTCGCTTGGTTGGTGAAGGCCATGAGGTGTTAGGTCGTAGGATTTTGGGATACATTCGGAGTACACCCACTGGTCTTATAAGGGGATTATCGATATTGCCAGTGCATGGGAGCAAAGGAAGGGGGAGTGATAAGGTGGAATGGAAACCATATCCTTTTCTTGAGTACTTTTAAAGCTTTATTGTTACTTATTGAAGTGTTGTATCTTTTCTTATAATGTTCAATGCTTATATGTTTCCTATCAATGTTGAATTGCTTGCATATTTCATGCTTTACATGTCATGGCATATGTGTATCACAAAAAGGTTTTCCAAAGCCTCCCGTTTTGCCCCCTCACTGAGCCTTCTTTTATTTTATAAAATGTTTTTAGGTGAACACTTGGAATTTCAGAGATTAGTGCCATCGAGAAGATTTGAGAGATCCTTTGGAGGTGTATAGCTGGCTAAATTATGAAATCTCTTGTAATAGAGAAATGTTATAAAGAGTTATTGTAATGGACTCTTGAATTATATTGAATGTAATGGAAGGACTATAATAACTCTGATGTACTATTTTATGGGTATTAGTGAGCGGGCTATTGTATTGTGCCTTAGCGGACTTAAGATGAGCGATCTTCTGAAGCCCGTGGCATCATGACCCCGTTAATGATTTGGGAATTTGTGATTATTCTATGATATCAGAGACTTTATTGATAGGGGGTCGTGACATGCCATTACCAATTTACAATAAAATGCCCAAAATAGGTCATCTAACTACGTAGCATTAGGGCATATCACTAACAATCTCCCATTTGTACTAATGTTACATTACATAGAACTAGCGTATCATACTTGGTATCGCATACCCATCTTCTCAAGATGATGTTCAAGCTATGAATGACTCATAGCCTTGGTGAGTGGGTTAGCTACATTATCCAACGTAGGAATATTTTGCAAACTTATATCCTGTCGAGGAACAATCTCTCGAACTATATGAAACCTTCTTTCAATGTGTTTGGATTTATGGTGAGATCTTGATTCCTTGGCTTGTGCAATAGCCCCATTATTATCGCAATACAAAGGTATCGAAAATTCAATGGATAAAACTGTTGGGAATAGGTATAACCAAAAGACCACTAATACATTGTCATTGATATATCTGAATGTTTGTAATGAATGATTAATGTCATCTTACTTATATGAGTTTGTTTCTCTCTTATGTGTTTGACTTTCATATATATATATATGTGTGTGTGTGTGTGTGTGTGAATATAAGGTCCTTGCTTCAAGTGTTGACTTAGGTACGTGGTGGTTACGTACAGAAGGTCTAAATCATGGTTACTTGTTAAGTAAAACTATTTAGTCCATAACTAAGTAGTAGAGCTGGGCACTCTACTATGGTAGAAGCTATTGTGAATAAGTTCCCTTTACAATAGGATGATTTGCCTTGATCATGGATAGGGTTCCAGACTTACTTCACTTATGCATGTGTATGCATTGGACGGACCACAATATGTGTGATACTCTGAATACATGCTATCAAAGAAAAAGGTCACCTATACCTACAAGTTTCTAAGTGGGCCAGTACTCTTAATCTTGAGCATATGTGGATGAATTGACGAAGTCAAGTTCTTACACTTTGAGTCACTATGGGTTAGATCTTATATATGGGTCAACAACTCTGTGATTTGGGTGTCTGGACTTGGTTAGAAAGGACATTCATATACAATAAGAAATCTATACAATAAACACTCCTATAGAATAATCTAGGTTGATCATCCTGAATCTGTGTACACAATAATACATGATGTATTGGTTGTTACACTTGTAGGTCACTCCCGTGGTCAAGTGGATAACTTCGGGAGGATGGTTATATTATGGGTTAGAGGTTCTAAGGAGGAAAGATGTAGTCAAAAAGGTGATAGAACAAATTTGTATACATGCCTTGACTATGAGTGAGTATAGAGGGGTGACGTGGTCATCATCACTTAGTTGGTATAAAGACTGAGCATCATATATTATTGACTAACTCCTGTTCATACAGTAATTATCTTGGAGTGCAGCCATAGTCTTTTAGTGGAATAGACTAAGGTTAAAATGGTAAAATATTGCTAGGAGACTAGTGAGAATATTTTGATCATTTTCAGTGGAAGGATAATTATGTTTTTGGTCCCCTTTCTAGCCATTTACCTTATAAGTGTCTTTACTAAATTAAGAATTACTATATTGAAGATTCTTTAATCCTCTGACAATTAGAGATCATGAATAGAAATTCCAATTTATGAAAGATATTTTCTATTTTGATTATTGGCTGAATTTTGGATTAAATAATTAAAAAATAAAAAAAAATAATTAATTAAAGTCTAAAGGCTACTAAATATTTAAGATAGTTTTTCCATGACTAGAGAAAAGTTCTAAAAGATTTTGTGGTTTGATCCTAGATAAGAATGCTACTATGTTTTCACTGTGTTTAAATTTTTTAGATACCATAGTAGATCTAGGTAGCATACTCCTTCACCTCTGCCATGTCCATGGAGGTAAACTTTGCCACTATCAACGATTTGAAGGCCCAATTAGAAAAAGAAAAGAAGATCTTCGTGGAGCCCCACCTTTTTTTTGCAGCCTTTTAGTGATGATTTATGAAATCTAGCCTAGGGTGGACATATTTTCAATAATATATGACAAGTAAATCATATGTAGGCATTTATAAAAAGCACTCCATAGATCATTACAATAAATCACGCTAGAAAACGAAATAGCGCGCATAATTGATAGTATAATGAAATACCTTCACGTGTTGGCGTATGAACTCAACACACACGTGTTCTACAGACTATAAGGTAGCTGGAAAAATGCGTGCAAGGGCTAAGAAAAACCTCTAGGCGTGATTCCTTCGAATTTTCTCCCCTATTCCACGATCCTTGCAAATGACGATGAAACATGTGGAATTTTTCGTCTCTGCCTTTCTTGATTTTTATTTAGCTGTGTATGTGTGTGTAAATATGCTAAAGAGAAATGTGTGGTGTGTCGAGGAAGACTATCTATAGCCGTGTATTAGAGTGGTAGGGTTTCTAGAGTCCTAGATTGCGTAGAAGTGTTATCTTGATTATCTAGTTTGAATTATCTAAAGATAATTGAATTATCTTTATAATTCAAAAATCAAAATCTTATCTCCTAGCAACCAACTTAGCCCTACAAGCCTACACATGCAATTCACACACCAGAGTGTGCTTGGCACACGCCATCTGGACAATCTACGCAAGGACAAACATTCTTGTCTTAAGAATGTCTCTTGTCCTAATATCCTGGCCTTTCTAAATTGAGATGCATGTTCCCAAATAGGAAACTATACTCAATTACGCACAAATGTCAAAATAAGAAATAGGCAGTCCACCATAAAGGAAAGTGGCTAGGAGCGGGACTTGAAGACATAGTTGTTGTGGCTGTAAAATGACCAAAATGCCCTTGCTAGACACAACCAGTATTTTGACCATTTTTACCCCAACTTATTCCACTAAAGAGTTAGGGTTGTACTCCATGGCAATTAATAAACTTCCGAATAAGGTTTTCTGTCTTTGAACTACTAAGCAAAATGACTGAAATGCCTCTCTATGTTTTAACAACAATCAAGGATGGATCTTGCATTCAAACTATCATCCTATCTTGATTAAATCTACTCCGAGGACCTTTATCTTTCCTATAATCACCACACAAATACTATACCCTTGTTCCTAGGAACGACCCACAAGTCTAGTATCCATTATAGCCCGAGCTATATTACTAAGCGCTTAGTTTTTGGATGATCATATAGATAACTTCAAGCGAGTAGCTTACTATCACTTAAGATAGCATATAATCATGACTCATACGCATGCCACCTAATAGATCTAGTCTATATGTCCAAAACACCGTGCTATTGACCCTATTATAGGATCTCACCCATAGTGAATCAAAACACATGTCCTAGGATCTATTAATACATCCACATATGCTCATGATATAGAGAATTGTCACTTAGCAGCTTAAGATGCTTTTGGTTCTTTGATAATGATAGTAATGTCACTGAGATTGTATTTATTGTAGTCCCGTTCAATGCATTCACATGCATTAATGAGAGAAGTCTAGAAAGCCCCTCCAATGACTAAAGGTAAGTCATCCAACCAAATAGGAGACACTCTTATTATAACCTTCACAATAGTAAAGTGCCCAGCTCACTATTCAGTTATGAACATATACTTTTGATCCAAGTCTCATAGCATAGAACTTCTGTTTGGATCACCACACACCTATGCTATTCACTTGTATCAAGGAGCCTTATTGCATACAAATATATCAAATAATTGAGAGAATATAAAATGCTCATAATGAATGCACTGACTTTATAACCGAATATATTCATTTGTATTGAGATATCTTAGTACTAATGGTCTTTAGGGCATATAAATCCCAACATAGTCCCACTTGCACTAAAGAGCACTACCACTATCCTAATCTAACAACCATAGCCTCAACATGAGTATTAAAAACTCTTTTAGTGAGACTTTTAGTGAATGGGTTTGTTAAATTATTCATAGAAGCAATCTTATTTACCACTATGTCGCCCCTCTGGATAATCTCCCGAATCAAGTGGTACTTTCTCTCTATATGTTTCCCTTGCTTGTGGTTTCTCAGTTCTTTGCACTGTTCCACTGCTCCACTATTATCACGGTACATGATAATAGGTCTCTGGACTGTTGGCACTACTTCCAACTCTAAAAGGAATTTCTTTAACCACACTGCTTTTTTTGCCGCTTCAGACGCTGTGACATATGTTGCTTCCATGGTGGAGTCCGCAATACAGGACTGCTTTATACTCCTCCATGAGATAGCACCACCTGATAGAGTGAAAACATATCCAGAAGTGGACTTCCTGGAATTTCTGTCTGACTGGAAATCAGAATCTGTGTACCCTATGGGTACAAGATCATCCGCTCAGTAGACTAGCATATAATCTTTCGTTCTCCTAAGATACTTGAGTATATGCTTCACAGCTACCTAGTGAGCTAAACCTAGGTTTGACTGATATCGGCTGACCATGCCAATGGCAAAGCAAATATCTGGCCTAGTATAAAGCATGGCGTACATGAGACTTCTAACCGCTGACGCATATGGGACCTTCTTCATTGCTTTTATCTCCTCATTCGTCTTCAGAGATTGATCCTGAGATAGAGGAACTCTATGTCTGAAAGATAATAACCCTTTCTTAGAATCCTGCATGCCAAACCTTACTAGTATCTTCTCAATATATGAAGCCTGAGAGAGAGCTAGTGTCTTAGCTTTGCGATCACGCACAAGCTTAATGCCTAGAACATAGCTTGCTTCTCCCAAGTCCTTTATTTGGAATTGAAATGACAACCAAACCTTTATGGATGATAATATTCCTACATCATTACCAATGAGCAGAATGTCATCCACATATAAGACCAAGAATGTCACAACATTCCCCTCAAATCTTTTATATACACAGGGCTCATCAACATTTTGATTAAAACCATAAGTCTTAATGGTTTCATCAGATCTAATGTTCCATGCCCTGGATGCTTATTTAAGTCCATAAATGGACTTCTTAAGCTTGGAGACCATATGTTCTTGACCCTCAGCAATGACCCCATTGGGTTATTCCATATAGATGTTTTCTTCAAGACTTTCGTTAAGGAAAGATGTCTTGATATCCATCTGCCATATCTCGTAATCATAGTGACATGCGATGGCTAAGAGTATTCTGATGGATTTAAGCATAGCTACTAGTGAGAAGGTTTTCTCATAGTTGATCCCTTCTTTCTAAGTAAATCCATGCCCCACAAGCCTAGCCTTAAAGGTTTCCACCTTACTATATATCATTCTCTTCCTCTTGTATACCATTTGCACCCAATAGGCTTAATTTCTCTAGGCACGGGCACAAGTTTTCAAACCTGATTCGAGTACATGGACTCTGTTTTAGATTCCATTGCTTGGTGCCATTTGTCTGCATCTATATTGGATACTGCCTTGTTGTAGGTCTTGGGATCCTCAACCTGATCTATGGAGTCAGCTTGGAAGAATTCTCCATAGTACCTATCAGGCTATCTAGATACTCTCCCACTATGACGTGGCTCCGTCTGTGAGTTAGAGGTCGGTTGTTGTGTATCTACAGCTTCACTATTCAGATCTAGTGATACTAAAGTTCCTGGTTGAACTTTTTTTAGATCAACTTCTGAATTAGGTATCAGCATATTTCCATAACCTTCATCCAAATACTTAGCATTGGTACTCACAAATATCCGCTGTTATTTGGGGTCATATAAAATACCTCATCTAGTACCCTTTGGATAGCCTATGAAATGACACATTATCGACCTTGGTTCCAACTTTTTAGCATCGCTATTCAGTACATAAGGTGGATAACCCCAAATATGGATATGTTTAAGACTTGGTTTTCGGCCCGTCCATATTTCTTGTAGAGTCTTAGCAGTAGACTTAAATGTAACTAAGTTCAAAATGTATGCTGCCATTTCAAGCACATATCCCCATAAAGATATTGGCAAAGATTCATGAGCCATCATAGATCTTACCATATCTAAAAACATACAATTTCTCCTTTCCGACATACCATTTTGCTAGGGGGTACCCAGTGCTGTCAACTGTGACATAATGCTACACTGTGGCAAATAATCCTTGAATTCTCCATAGAGGTATTCCCCTCCACGATTGGATCGAAGTACTTTGATCTGTTTACCTATCTGACGTTTCACCTCAGCCTCAAATTTTTTGAATTTATCATAGGACTTAGACTTTTGTTGCATCAGATATACATAACCAAACCTCGAATGATCATTTGTGAAGGTAATGAAGTTTTCATAACCTCTACGGGCTGGTTTATTCAAAGGACCACACATATTTGTGTGTACCAACTCTAACAGGTCATTTGGCCTATGCTCGTTAGAGGTAAATAGCCTTTTGGTCATCTTCCCCTTAAGGCATGACTCATATTGAGACCATGGTTCAAGTTCTAATGAGTCCAAGAACCCATTTTTGACTAATCTCTCAATGCGGTTTATGTTAATGTGACCCAAACGCAAATGCCATATATAGGTATCATTGACAGGAGATTTTTGTTCTTTCGAGGAATTATGTACCTGTTCAGTATTATGCAGTGTAGAGTTAATAGGGTTTAAAACAATAAACTATCACGTATCCTACCGGATATGATGGAATTGTGCTTGCTGATGACCTTACCAGTATTATTGAAATTAACAATAAAATCATCCAAAAGTAATTGCGATACCGAAATCAGGTTTCGTCGTAAATCCGGCATACATAAAACATTGTTTAATACTAGGACTAAATTGTTCTCAAAAGACAATTTAACAACTCCCACTGCGGTGGCCCACACCTTCGAGCTGTCTCTAATCCGTATTGCAAATTTACCCTTATGCAGCTTCTTGGTTACTTGAAACCCCTGCAACGAATTGCAAATATGATTAGTGGCGCCTGAGTCTACTTGTAACGCCCCGATCCCTCACGAGGCCGGAGGCTCTACTAACCATGCTATTCTCAACCCAATCCCAAACCCGGTCTCATAATTTTAGGAAAAACGGACAGAGTCTCCCTTGTACCGTGGACATTCTGAAAACCAGTAAGCAGCCAATAAAACCACAAAACAACCTAGAACTCCAATTCTAATTAAAGACTCAAACTTTAAGCCCATCCGAGCCTTAAAACATTCAAACAGTTAGAATCATGCAAGCATGCATCCAACTTCACTTCTTTACCAACCCGTTTATCATGCCACTCCATGATAGCTTTTAAGCATTCTTAGAAATTGAAAACAACCAGTCATTCACTCCCAAGCATGCAGAGAAGCTAAAAGCATAAATATAAGTTATTACATGCCATAGTTCATATCTCCTACTACAATCAACTAGCATTCAGTTTACAATTACTCAAACATGTACATAAGCACTTAGGCTACAAAATAGAAAATAAGGTAGAGCAAACAAGATCTCCACATAATAGCAAGAGCCATAAATCCACCTTACGCAATTAGACACTGCAACTAAGGCAACTCCTCCTTCAAATGCACCTCTTGAAACATGTTAGCGAGGTATGAGCAACCACTGTTGCCCCGTGAGGGATAAAGTCTCCCGGGTGTGCAATGTAGCAAGTAATACAGTTAAACATTAATAGCAGTTAAAACCATTCAAGAATGACAATAGATTAAGTAACCACACATTAAAAAGGGTACATTACACTTAACCCCAACACTCCAAATCTTCACTTGATCTTCATTCTTGACCCACGAACCACGATCACTGAGCCGGCATAATCCCAATCACTCCAGTGGGTGTACTCCGGATGTACCCCGATAATCCTACGACCCAACACCCCCTGGCAATCTCTGGACCAGGCGAGTGAGGGAATAAGGTATGGAGTTTGAATATCCACTGGCAAGCCCTCTGCCGCCCAGCCGATATTCAACACAACCGCTCCTGACACTATGGTTGCGCAACCACTATGCAATGCACTTAACAATGGCAAGTCAATATCAACAATATAAGCAATAACACATAGGAGGATCAACAAAGTTGGTTGACGTCGGAACAGTTAGAATAGAAGCAGTTTATACAAGCAATTAAACAATTTTACAAAAGAGCATATTCAAGATATCCATAGAATTATACCGAAAGCTCCAAAATAACTTGAAACTACATTTAAACACACAAGAAGTCATGCCAAGGTCTTAGAAGCGTGAGATAATCGATATTGCACTTAAACCCCTTTGTTATGCAAGCTATTTTTCTTCCAAATCAAAGTTGATGTTTCAAATTCAAGGGGAAGCTATACCAAACTTCTAATTAAACCTTAATGTACCCTTACAACCCTCAAACATGTTCAAATACCCGCAATTACCCCAAAAGCCCCAATTTATCTCTTATAGCTTTGAACTACACATACCTTAACCGGGCTTCGAACAAGGGTTAGCAAAGATTCTATAGCACCTAGGTAGCCTAAGAATACTAAAAGTGAAGCCCGAATCTACACGGATTAACATTAACCCCGAAACCCCTTCTATAAAGTCAGCTAATTCACGTTTTATGCAAGTTTAGAGCAAATCGAGTGTACGGGGCTATTAGACTACCTTCATTAGCACCTAAGGCATCTACTAGAAGCATTGAATCAAGCTAATATACGCGATTACACAAAACCCTAGAAATCCCGTCACTATTCACCTCATAAATTCAAATGACAATTCCAACCGTTTAAAATGTGAACTAATGGTTTAAATGTGTTTTTTAGCACTTATATATAATATACAATAGCATAGATAAGCATTAGAATATCATTTGATAGCATTTCTAACAAATCAAGAAAAGAGTAACAATTTTAAAATGCGCAAACAAGCATGAAAACCCTCACCAATGCGCGTAGGAACTCTCGGGAGGCTAGCAAACACCCTAAACTACTTGCTCCTTGCTTGGCTTGGCTTGGCTTGAAGATTTGATGAGCAAAATCCTCTCATTCTCCTCCTATGTTGATTCTCGGATTTGCTATAGTAATTCCTGCATCTTCCCTTTTTGTTTTTGTTTTTGTTTTTGCTAAGTTATGACTTGTTTGTGTTTGGTTTGCATATATATTAGGGTGGGCCTATTTGGGTGAGTGTATGGTCTATTAAAATGAGCCTAGTTAACTTAAAAATGAGTCAAATGCGCATAAACTAAGTTAGCTAACTAAAACACTTAGTTAAGTCACGTAACACTATTCATTAGATTGACAAAACATTTTCTAAATGAGTAATTCTATCGCTCTTAGCTTAAAAGCATATTTTTCTCATTCCTAAAACAATTAATATGATTTAAGAAAAATGCTAATTCGAAGTAATTAAGTTGTTGAAAAGTGTGATGAATAGTAATTAAAGAAGACAACAAGCAAAGTACAGAAGAAATGCGCAATTAATGGATGCAACAGTGAATGAATGTACGGCAAAATCTCGGGCCTCACACTACTATCCCCGAGGAAGTAGAATCTACCACTAAACATGTTTGAATATACAAGGAAATAGACCTGCATGGCCGTTGGCTTAGTTCTGAGGATAGTCCTTTTTCTAGTATCCTTTCTAGCGACACTTAAAGCATTTCCCCTTAGGCTTATCACCGACATTCTTTTTCTTCTTCTTCTTCCTTTCTGGGCCCTTGCCATGTTTCTAATGGTTTCCCTTCTTCTTGAACTTCTAACCCTTTGGGGCAAGTCCAGAAGCATTCTGGGCTACCAGTACATGTCTCTTGGGCTTTATTATAGCCTCTGCAGCTTGGAGCTCCTTCATTAACTCTGGTAAGCTCATGAGCATCTTGCCCATGTTATAGTTCAGCTTAAAGTGAGCAAATGATTCTGGCAAAGTCTCTAGTACCATGTCAATCTTGCTTTCGCCATCAATTTTCACACCCAAAATCTTGGTAATATTGAAGTTGTCTATCATCTTGAGCATATGATCTCTGATGGATGAACCTTCAACCATTCTAGTGTTCATGATAGTTCTAATAGCAGCTTGCCTTGTGGGTATGCTTTTGTCAGCAAACATTTCAGCAATAGAATACATGATATCTGCTGCAGTCTCTATTCCCTCATGCTGAGACTGGAGCACACTCGACATTGAGGCTAAGATATAGCATTTAGCTATCTTATCAGTCTTTTGCCATTGTCGTTCTAACTCTCGCTCTTCCTCGCCTGATTCAGGAGTGACTAACGGGCAGGGGTTTGTAAGAACAAAATCATACTCTTTTGCATTGAGTATAATATCTAAGTTCCTTTTCTAGTCCACGTAGTTTGGGCCAGTTAGCTTATTCTTATTAAGAATACTGGCGAGTGGGCTAAAAGAACCTTTCGACATCTCTGAATATATTAAACAATTAATCGGTTTATGAGCTATTTGATATGTATACGAATGAATGATTATTAAAAGAAAGTAAAAATTCATACTTTTGACATCTACTTCTAAAATTAGTAGTTAAACCTTTAAACTACGTAGATGTCTCAGTGCCTTAATCCTACTCACAATATTCCACCGAAGGGATGGTCATATTATAGTTTTGATCAAGTTAAGCTACACTTATTTGAAATATCATTAGTTGGATAAACACTACCCAATGACATTCCAATCACTGATTCAAGTTTGGCTTCATTAGAGCAATGGAAAGAACTCTGAAGGGAGGACACGATTCTTTAATGTCAAGTATTCAACCATTTTCTATGAGCCTTTTCAATTAGAATATTCTTAATCTGAGCCTACAGAAGGCCAGTTAACCCAAATCAATTTTTCTATGATATGATCTATGATGAAAACCCTACCGAAGGGATGGTTGCGCCTATCAACACCTCAATTGAAAACTCATTTTAATATATTCTTGCTAAATCTTAGTAAAGAGACTACCTTCCGAAGGGAATACCCACACGCAGGTGAGCTTAGATAGCTCCCACCATTAGCATAGACCAAAATAGAAAGCCTTAGGATTCTTTCCAAAATCCTTCTCCTACTTGATATTTTGATTTGAAAGGTTTTTATTTATAACTATGTTTATGCAATTGCACTTTGTTTTAATCCAAACAATCCTGGTCCAGAGACCTTTGCTTATTAAAACTACTTTTAATTGTAATAGTTATACACCTATTCGGGTGATGTGAGACCACTTAGGAGCATCTAGGCTAATTAAAGCACTTAGGTTCTTTCTAGGCATTTAATTCTAAGTGTTCCCATAATCTCTAGTTCTTAATTGAACTAGTTCTAGATTATGATGTTAATTAGCCTTCCTAAGTTCTATTTATATGGATTTATCCCTTTGCAAATCCTAATGGTTGGGTATGTTACTATATGTTACAAGATCACATAATATATTCAAAACATATGAATATAATTGCAATATGAAATAAACATGTAGTAATTACGCATTGACCCTAATTTTGATGGCTACCTGTAAATTCCATATTTGTACATTTGGCCCCCAAATGTTATGGGATTATTCAATCACCCCTAAGAATCCAAAATTGGACTTAGACCCCAAAGGTTTGCCGAAATATCACAAGAGCCCCAAATCTTTGTATAATTATACCAATTCACAAAATTGGAGGCTTTCGCATATGGGAAGCTCCACCACCACACACCACCACCTCTACCACCCTTAGAAGCGACAGATTTACATCATGGAAATCATGAACAGTGAACAAAAAATATGAAAAAAATACAAAACAACCCGCCTACAAGCGCAAATTCGTCCCTCTTGTATTTCGTCACCTTGGTTATTAATTTGAAGAATTATATAGCTATTTGGTGTGCTGTCGCAAGCAACCAAAAATAAAACCTGTACTCCAAAAAATATATGTAGTAATGTGAGCAAGGATCGTTCTCATAGAGAGTATCTAGCCTAATTTTATGCTATGTGAACAAGGTTGGGAGGGGTTGAGTTTAACGTAAAAAAGAAAAAAAAATAATTAAATGGAACAATTAAAATTAAAATGTCAAAATTAATCAAAAGAACAAACCTTGGTCTATGTCAACATCCACCATCGGAATCTTGTAACTGATCATTGATGCAAGTATATATCAATTCAAACTTTAAATATTCACCATTGGAATTATTTGACTATCTCTCCTAACTTGTAGTTAACTAGAATACACACGACCTACTTAACCCTAACTACTAAACAACCTTAGTCACGCACTAAAAGTTTAATCTATAGTAGCAGCCTTAAGAATTAGAGAGATTGATGAATCTAAACAACACAAGCACAAGTGATTGTATTTAATTTAGTTGAATGTTCTTCCTAAGATCTAATAATCTCTGACACAACAAATCATTAAATCCTAGTCGCTTCGCAAGTTAGAGGGATCAAGCAATTACGTATTTGATATCTAACTTAGTAGTAGATTATAACGAATAACAAACTAGTTGGCTACCCTAGCAATTAAACGAAAGAATCATATAAATAAAACAGAAGAACATTCAATACTTAAAGCATAAATTGAATAATAAAAACTAATTAGATCTCACAGTTTTTTTGATTCTGAGACTTCAATTTCCTTCGACCAAAAATAAAATCTTAGCCACGCAGGACCATAAAGAAAGTTCAAAAAATAAGAGGAGAGAAAAAGAGGTGGTCGAAATCTTATGATTTCTCCATTTATTTATAGTTTGTGAAGTCTACAAAATAATGGAATCCTAATCTAAACAGAATAAGGGAAATACTAAAGATAAAGTAAAGTAAAGTCTTAATATAACTAGGAAAGCCTAAAAATAACTAGAAAAGTCCTAATATAATTAGGATAGCCTAAAATAGCTGGAAGTTTCGTGCACTACATCCTCCACCATCATCTAGAAGCTTCTAGATAAAGAACATTTTAAAACGTTAAACAGCACAGGTGCATCAAATTCACGTCCAATTTCGACCTTGGTACAACGAGTATCTCTCAAAATGCAAAACATAAAAATTGTAGATCTTCTTCCTAGATTTCCAGAACATCTTGAATCGGCTCAATCAGAGCTCGGATGAGGGAGTTATGCCAAAAAGATGCAACAGTGTCGGAGTTGTCTAGAATTGCGTGATTTTAGCTTCGTTTTGCTCTTAACGCCTTCATTTGCATCCTTAATCAAAATATAAAAATAATGAGTGTATTTAGGCATCAAATAGGTGTAAAAGATTAAACATTAAACGAGAAAAATATGACATTTTGCATTCTTATCAAATTTTTCCACACTTAACCTTTGCTCGTCCTCGGGCAAAACTCAAATTTTCAAGAATACCAAAGTTGCAACATCATCAACAAAGAACAACCAAACTCTTCAAAACTCATAACATATCATGAACAAACATTCTTAACCAACTTATAATTACTTAGTAAGCATTCTCACTCGAAGATGGAGTAAACTAAATACAGAGACCCTCACGGAAATAAATGCTCGACTCTCATGTGTTTAAAGGGTATATGTTTCGCTCAAATTTATTCCAATGAAAATGATCTACCATAGGCTTACATATCTTTTCATTTTCGACCACTAAGATCACATGCATAACACAAATCATAAGGACTTTTTAAGGGTTATATTGGGGTTTAGGACAAAGGTGGGAATTATTTGGGAATGTAGCTCAAAAGCCATCGAAACTAGCGGAGCAAAAATGAATCAACTCAAGCTAAAAAATATAAGACATATAAAAACCAATCACTCTATTCAACAACTTCCACCTTCGTATATATCATGTATAAACAGAACCCTTAGAAGGAATTTGAACATGGACAATTTAAAAGAAATTTCCTCCATCACTTTTTTTTTTTAATTACATCTTTTTGCCTTCTTCTTATTCTTCTTCTCTTTTTTTTTTCCTTATTATTATTTTCACTAAAATTATATCAACAGTGGAACTCACAAATTGAGAATGAAAACATGTTCCATTTCACCAATCATAGTCATGCCCCAAATCCAGACACCCCCACACTTATTTCTTGCACACCCATACATATCATAATGTTGAACAATGCTCCACTAGTCCTAAGGCTTGGGTAAAGACATTGTTTTTCGGGTTTAAAGCTTGTACCGTTGGTTCACAATAAACAAGGTCAATAAAACTCAAAGGGGTTTAACAAAGGAAAATATTAAGTACAAGGTAGGCTATTTGGCTTATGTAACTAAATCAAAGAAGGCCTTAAGTCATGCATGCATGTATCAATGTGACCTCGAAGAGAATCAAGGCATGTTCTAGGGAAACAAATCCATGAAATAATATCTCTCATGAAAAAAAAATGAGACTGATTATGGATGTGTCAGTCTAAAGGCTCAAAATCTCACCAGCTTTTGTCTATGTAATTCAGTCACTACCATGCTCAAGGAAAATAACTAAACTAATTGATTCTAAGTGGAAAGAGTACTTATTCAATCATGTTCTGAATCTTTCAAGCTTAATTGCACCTTGCTCATGCCATGCACAAAAAAACCATTGAAAACCACAAATTTTTTTTAACACAAAGTAAAACACAACCTAAATCCCCTCTCACACACTTAAAACTTTCATTGTCCTCAATGAGTAAAAATAAACTTTAAAATTTATGCAAAGATGAATAGAAACATAAAAGCAAGTGAGGTAAGACAAATAGAGTCTGTAGGAGGACATACCTGAAGTACTTGATAGGAAGAAAAAACATAATGTTTTAAATTTGTAACTATTTAGTGAAGCCTAAGAAAAGAAGAAAAAACAAAATAACAGGAAACAACAACAATAATGTAATTTGTTTTTTTTTTTCATTTTTATATTTTTTTTGTTGGCCGACCCTATTTACATCCTCATACAAAGGCTCTGAACTCTATGAAAAAATAAAAATGTCAATCTAACTAATACCTAAAAAAACAATATTAAAATACCTGGATCCATTTATCGTCAGCTAGTAAGACAAACTCCCCTTGGGTTGCCTCCGAAGTAGTGCCTTTGTTTATTGTCATTGGCTCGACTCATTGCTTCCTTCTTCAATTAGGATTATCAAGGTCCAATTTGTCCACATTCTCCTTTTGGAAAGGCTTCAAATCTGGAATAGGTTCCTGTGGAAAAACATTCAATGCTGCAGCAGTGTCCTGCAAATCAGTACTCAAGGCTAACCCTTCATTCTTTTTTTCAAGATGGTTACTGATCGCAACTTTTAGTCCACCTTTTTCATCAAGTTCTTTTACTTCCTGTGCTAAAGAATCAACCACATCAATAGAATAAACATGATTATCATCACTAGGATTGTCATTACCAGGATATTTCATGGCATCATAAATATTAAACTTAATAATCTTATCATCAAATTCCATGGTAAGTGTGCCACTATAAACATCTATCTTAGTTTTGGAGGTCTTTAAAAATGGTCTTCCTAACAAAATAGGAGTAGTTTGATCACCATTCCCTATATCAAGAATGTAGAAATCAGCAGGGAAAACCAAATCATTAATTTGTACAAGAACATCCTCAACTATCCCCTTAGGATAGACATTTGATCTATCAACCAATTGAATCACGATACTAGTTTCATTCAAAGGACCAAGTTTCAAAGAAGCATATTTAAAATATTACATGACATTAATAGAAGCTCCTAAATCTGGCTTTCTCAACTTTAGTGTTACCTATTGTACAAGGGATAGTAAACATACCTGGATCCTGGCACTTCGTAGGGAGTTTTCTTTGAATAACTGCAGAAACATTTTCCCCTACTCTCACCTTCTCACAACCTTTAAGTTTTTGTTTACTCTTAATTGTATACAGCTCTTTCAGGAATTTAGCAAAATGAGGTACTTGTTTAATAGCATCTAAATGTAGAATATTTACCTTGCATCTATGAAAAGTCTCATATAAATCGCTATTTCGCTCATATTTTCTAGATTCTGCTAAAGACTGGGGAAAATGGGGCACTGGTTTATAATCAGAAAGAGGCGAAAACTTACGCTTAGGCACATCATCATCAATGATATTTTTTTCCTTTTCTTGCTTCGACGATGCAGGGACCGCCTTTACTGGAATCTCAAGCTCTTTACCACTTCTTAAAACAATTGCACTTATATTTTTCTTGGATTTACTACCGTTTGAGATGGCAATTTTCCCAAACTTTGCGCCTCTAGTCAACTAATTGTAGTTGCCATCTGGCTCACCTGATTGTTCAAACTTTGAATACTGGCCTTCGCCTCTTGTTGAAATTGTTTCGTCTCCTGTTGAAATTGCAAAGTACTTGTAGCAAGAGACTTAACAATATCTTCTAAAGATATACCTATATTAGAAGTTTGGCTCGGTTGTTGATATGACTGCTTATATTGCTGATAACTTGGGAGGTTATGAGTCGTGGGCTGATTTACTTGTAGATTCCTATAGCTAAGATTGGTATGATCTCTCCATGCTAGGTTATACGTGTTCGAAAATGGATTATACTTACTTCGTAGTTGTCTAGGAAAACCACCAGCCACATTCACTTGTTCAACGGGCTCTTCTTGAAAAGTTGGGCACATATCGGTTGGATGGCCCACTACCAAACAAATCCCATAAATCTTTGCTGATTGCATATTACCTACAACCATTTGACAAACAAGAGACGTTAAACTTGCAATCTATTCTTCAAAGGATGAAACACTTACCTCATTAACACGCTTAGACGGAGCTTCGAGCCTTGTGCCAAACTGTTGAGAAAAGGCCGTCATATTTGTAATCAAATTTTTTGCAGCCTCTGGAGTTTTATCCACCAAAGCTCCTCCACTTGTAGCATAAATCATGCTCCTATCAATGGGTAGAAGAACCTCATAGAAATATTAGATAAGTAGCTGCTCACTAATCTGATGATGGGGGCAGCTCGCACATAATCTTTTGAAATGTTCCCAATATACGTGTAGAGACTCCCCATTATGATACCTTATCCCACAAATTTCTTTTAGAATGTTGGCTGCCCTTGAAGTTGGGAATTATTTCTCCAAAAATAACATTTTCATCTCGTTCCATGTGGTAACACTCCCGGAAGGTAGATAATAGAGCCAATATTTAGCCGCATCCTTTAAAGAAAACGGAAATGCTCTTAATTTAATCTACTCGTCAGTCACCCATGTAGGCTTCATACTCGTGCATATCACATGAAGCTCATTCAGATACTTGTGAGGATTTTCACCTACAAGGCCATGAAAAGTAGGCAAGAGATGTATTAGACCAGATTTTAACTCAAAAGTAATAGTAGCATCTAAAGTAAGAAACGTTATGCATAAGGGTTGTTGCTTCAAATTAGGGGCGGCAAGCTCCTTCAAAGTTCGATTTACAACTATGACTTCCTCCTTTTCTAAATCAGAATCGCTAGCAAATAGGAAATCAACAACTAGTTCGTTCTCTTTAAAATTCCTCTGAGCTTCTTTCCTTAACTTGCGCGCAGTTTTTTCTATTTTTGGATCGTATTGCAAATCACCTTGATTAGTAGATCGAGTGACAATCATAGAATCAAGAAAGCGCTAATAAACCACGAGAAACAAAGTAGGAAAAAGAAATCTAGAGTAATATGAAAAATTAAAAAAATCTATGTAAAAACAAAAAAAAGCCTAAAAACCTTAGTAAATGATGGAATTTGGCCTCGAGAGTGTGGGGCTCGTAAGTCCTTAGGACTAACGAGTTTTTCTCAAAACATCATTTTGCTTCAGAAAAGTAAATTTTCGAGAATTAATTCTACCAAAATTTTAAAAATTGCTGAAACTGTAACCATAAAAAAAAAGTTTTTTTTTTTAAACACAGATTTCAAAAACGAAATAAAAATCACAAAAAACACAAAAAAACTAGAATAACTCCCCGGCAATGACACCAAAATTTAGTGTGCTGTCGCAAGCAACCAAAAAAAAAACCTGTACTCCAAAAAATATATGTAGTAGCGTGAGCAAGGATCGATCCCACAGAGAGTATCTAGCCTAATTTTATGCTATGTGAACAAGGTTGGGGAGGGAGGGGATTGAGTTTAACGTAAAAAAGAAAAAAAATAATTAAAAGGAACAATTCAAATTAAAATGTCAAAATTAATCAAAAGAACAAACCTTGGTCTAAGTCAACATCCACCATCGGAATCTTGTAACTGATCATTGATGCAAGTATATATCAATTCAAACTTTAAATATTCACCGTTGGAATTATTTTCCTATCTCTTCTTACTTGTAGTTAATTAGAATACACGCGACCTAGTTAACCCTAACTACTAAACAACCTTAGTCACGTGCTAAAAGTTTAATCTAGTAGCAGCCTTAAGAATTAGAGAGATCGATGAAACTAAACAACACAAGCACAAGCGGTTGCATTTAATTTAGTTGAACGTTCTTCCTAAGATCTAATAATCTTTGACGCAGCAAAGCATTAAATCCTAGTCGCTTCGCAAGTTAGAGGGATGAAACAATTACGGATTTGATATTTAACTTAGAAGTAGATTATAACGAATAATAAACTAGTTGGCCACCCTAGCAATTAAACGAAAGAATCATATAAATAAAACAGAAGAACATTCAATACTTAAAGCATAAATTGAACAATAAAAACTAATTAGATCTCACAGTTTTCTTGATTCCGAGGGTTCAATTTCCTTCGACCAAGAATAAAATCTTAGCCACGCAGGGCCATAAAGAAAGTTCAAAAAATAAGAGGAGAGAAAAAGAGGTAGTCGAAATCTTATGATTTCTCCCCTTATTTATAATTTGTGAAGCCTACAAAATAATGGAATCCTAATCTAAACAGAATAAGGGAAATACTAAAGATAAAGTAAAGTAAAGTAAAGTCTTAATATAACTAGGAAAGCCTAACATTAACTAGAAAAGTCATAATATAATTAGGATAGCCTAAAATAGCTGCAATTTTCGTGCACCACATCCTCCACCACCATCTAAAAGCTTCTAGATAAAGAACATTCTAGAACGTTAAACAGCACAGGTGCAACAAATTCACATCCAATTTCGACCTTGGTACAACGCGTATCTCTCAAAATGCAAAACATGAAAATTGTAGATATTCTTCTTGGTTTTCCAGAACATCTTGAATCGCCTCAATCGGAACTCGGATGAGAGAGTTATGCCCAAAAAACATAACAGTGTTGGAGCTATCCAAAATTGCACTATTTTAGCTTCGTTTTGTTCCTAACTTCTCCATTTGCATCCTAAATCAAAATATAAAAATAATGAGTGTATTTAGACATCAAATAGGTGTAAAAGATTAAACATTAAGGGAGAAAAATATGACATTTTGCATTCTTATCGCTATTAAAACCCTATAGCTATTACATAATCTTCCTATGCTTCATGTTGAAGCTTATATACCACAAATCACAAACAAATACAAGCATAACTCAAATATGAAATTTTTGAACATTAATGCATAAACATACATTCTAGCCATCAAAATAGGGTTTAATTGTGCTGCAAAATAGAGGTTAGCATTCTCACACATACCCAATTATTCCACACAATTTATAGCACAAAAATGAGTCCGCAAAAGCCCTAAACTGTCCACCAACCGTGGACCAATTCTAGTATGTTATAACTTTTGATTTCTTGTTTTATTGCATGATTCCTATGGCCTATCTCTGATACCACCAATGGTTTATGAAATCTAGTCTAGGGTGAACATATTTTCAATAATATATGACAAGTAAATCATATATAGGCATTCATAAACAACTCTCCATAGATCATTGAAATAAATCACGCTAGAAATCGAAATAACGCGTATAAGTGATAGTATAGTGAAATACCTTCACGTGTTAGTATATGAACTCAACACACACGTGTTCTATGGACTGTAAGGTAGCTGGAAAAATGTGTGCAAGGGCTGATAAAAACCTCTAGGCATGATTCCTTCGAATCTTTTCCCCTATTCCACGATCCTTGCGAATGGCGGTGAAAAAGGTAAAATTTTTCGTCTCTTCCTTTCTTGATTTTTTCAAAGCCGTGTATGTGTGTGGATCTACTAGAGAGAGACATATTGTGTGTCTAGGAAGGCTATCTATAGCCGCGTATTAAAGTGGTAGGGTTTTTAGAGTCCTAGATTGCGTAGAAATATTATCTTGATTATCTAGATTGAATTATCTATAGATACTTGAATTATCTTTATAATTCAAAAATCAAAATCTTATCTCCTAGAAACCAACTTAGCTCTACACGCCTACACATGCAATCCACACACTAGAGTGTACCTACAATCTACACAAGGACAAACATTCTTGTTTTAAGAATGTCTCTTATCCTAATGTTCTGGCCTTTCTAAATTGAGCTGCATTTTCCCAAATAGGAAACTATACTCAATTTACACACAAATGCCAAAATAAGAAACAAGCAATTCACCATAAAGGAAAGTGGCTAGGAAAGGGACCCGAAGACATAGTTGTTGTGGCTGTAAAATGACCAAAATCCCCTTGCTAAACACTAGCAATATTTTGACCATTTTAACCCCAATTCATTCCACTGAAGAGTTAAGGTTGCACTCCATGACAACTAATAAACTTCTGAATGAGATTTTCTGTCTTTGGCCTAGTAAACAAAATGACTGAAATGCCCCTCTATATTTTAACAACAATCAAGGATAGATCTTGCATTCAAACTATCATCTTATCTTGATTACATCTACTCCGAGGACCTTTATCTTTCCTACGATCACTACCCAAATACTATACCCTTGTTCCTGGGAGCATCCCATAAGTCTAATATCCAATATAGCCCGAGTTATATTACTAAGCACTTAGTTTTTGAATGATCATATAGATAACTCCAAACGAGTAGCTCATTATCACTTAAGATAGCATAGAATCATGACTCATATGCGTGCCACCTAATGGATCTAGTCCATATGTCTAAAACACCAAACTATTGACCCTATTATAGGATCTCACCTATAGTGAATCAAAACACATGTCTTAGGATCCATTAATACATCCACATATGCTCATGATATAGAACATTGGTAAGTTAGTAGCTTAATATGCTTTTAGTTCTCTGACAATAATAGTAATGTCACTGAGATTATATCTATTGTAGTCCCGTTCAATGCATTCACATGCATTAATGAGAGAAGTGTGGAAGGCCCCTCCAATGACCAAAGGTAAGTCATCCTACCAAATAGGAGACATCTCATTATAACCTTTACCATAGTAAAATGTGCAGCTTTACTATTCAGTTATGAATATATACTTTTGATCCAAGTCCCATAGCATAGATATTCTGTGCGGATCACCACGTACCTATTTTATTCACTTGTATGAAGGATCCTTATTGCATACAAATATATCAAATACGAGAGAGAATATAAAATGTTCATAATGAATGCACTAACTTTATAACCGAATATATTCATTTGTACTGAGATATCTTAGTACTGGTGGTTTTTAGGACATATAAATCTTAACATTCAGATGACATCTTTAGTGTGGTACTTAAGGCCCAACTCTTGGAGGAGAGAGAAACTCACTATCAAGCCTTGGTTGGCTAGGCTAAGGTAGGACTAGCCTGTAAGGATCTCCAGGCTGAGCTGGTTAAAGTTGACAGAGTCGCCCGAGCCTTACAAGTCATGTATGACCTTCATTTGTAAGATGTGGGGTGAATAACGAGCTTATTTTTGCTACCTTCAAGAAAAGCCTGAAATTCCATGGTCTCCTTCGTAAAGCCATTCTCCTACTTGTGCCAAGGCTGAATATGAAGCCCAAGCTGCCTTTCTTAAGGAAGACATTACTAGGATCTAGAAGCAAAATATAGAGATGGATCTCTCAGACCTATTGGGCGAGGCTCTAACAGATGAGGAACTAAACTTTTACATCCTTAGTTTATACTCAAAAGGTGAAACCTTGTCAGCTGAAGTGGAACAACCTGATGTTGAAGGGGACTAGGCTGGTAGAGATGAGGAGAACGCCTCTAATGATATACCTTTGGGGAAATAGACCTCTTTTGATTTCTTGTATAAGTATTTTGCTTTTAATGGAAGTATTTTGTTTTTGCCTTAGCTATTTTAATGCTTTATTTTATGCTTTTTGAGCTCCTAGCAATATTGTATCCTTTTAGGATTTTGTTACTCATTAGGGACCTCTCAAGTCGATTGAGTTTGCACCTTGTTGCTTTATGGGGTTGCGCCCTTAGTTTTTTGTCTATTTCTAGGACTTTTTATCAACCAGATATGGCTTTCACATATTGAAGATCATCTGAGCTTGGTACGTTGAGCTCTTAGGTACCACGGACCATGGTCTTGTGCTAGTGAGTTTTTTTGACAAAATATATTCATCATAAATGGCTGAATAACAATTGAAGGAATGTGAGCTTTTATTAATGTAATGAATCATTTCAAGCATCACTACTTCACTAATTATTACACGAAATATTTTTTTAAGGTGCTTGACATTCCATGGCTGAAGTCCCTAATGCATCACTTCTAGTTTGTAGACCCCTGGTTTGACCTCATTTATTACTAGGTAAGGCCCTTCCTAATTTGGGCCCAGCTTCCTCTCGTTTGGCTGAGGTTAGAAGAGAGCTTTCCTGAGCACCCAAGCTCCTTCTTGAAAGTTATTGGGTCAGACCTACTAGGCTAAGGCCCTGGCCATAACTCTTTTTTCCTTCAAGAACCTTAATCTATTTTTTTTTTTTTTTTCTGAATTCTTCTACGAGATCCAGGTCTTCACGAAGGCCTTGATCGTTTAATTCTTTCTTCGTAAAGCTATACCTGGCTACTTGGTAAGCTGACCTCCACTGGAAACACTATTTTCGTTCCAAATGTTGTTAATGAGAATGGGGTCTCCCCTGTGACAGAGGTCTGGGTTGTCCTGTGTACCCATAGGACTTTTGGGAGTATATCCACCTACAATCCCTTTGCTTGACCAAGCTTGGTTCTCAAACCCTATAAAATAGCTTAGTTAATAACTTCTACTTGCCCATTAGTCTGTGGATGGTTTATTGACGCTAATTTTAAATTTATACCTAGTTCTTTGCATTTGTCGCGAAAATAGCTATAATCGAATTGCTTTCCATGGTTGGTGATTATCGCCCTTGGTATACCAAATTGACATATCACTAACCTCCACATGAAATTCTAGGTTGCTTTTTCAGTGATCTTTGGTACTGCTTCTACTTTTACCTACTTCGTGAAGTAGTCTACTACCATAAAAACAAACTTTCTTTGGGTAGTGCTCAATGAAGGGGTCCCAAAATGTCCAACCCTCATTGTGTAAAAGGCCATGGGCTAGTCATAAAGACCAGGTTAGTGGCAGGCTATCTCTGGATCTTTGCAAACTTTTGGCACATGCCGCACTTTCTTAGTAGGTCATTCGTATCTTTCTACATGGTCGACCAAAAGTACCCTTGCTTGAGTGCTTTCGAGGCTAGTGCCTTCGCTCCTAGGTGATTGCCACAAATTTCTTCATGTATTTTCCTGAGTACATAATTGTCATTAGATAGGTCAACACATTTTAGTAGGGTTCATATGTACGACCTTTTATACAGCTGCCCCCCATGCACAAGAAACCTAGAGGCTCGGTGCTTAATTTTGTAGGCTTTTGTTTTGTTTTGAGGCAACCCGCCCTACTGTAGGAATTCTCTGAGAGGTTGTATCCATTGATATTGTATAGCTATGCTGGTGACCTCCTTGTTAGGTAGCTATATCGCTAGCCTCTCTATCTTATCGACCTTCATGGTTACTTACTGTGTCGAATTTAGAGCTAATCGAGACAATGTGTTTGCCTTCTCATTCTATGCTCGGGGCACTTGCTGGATATGAAATTCTTCGAGACTCGAGGTCAGTTCTTTGACCATGTTGAGGTACGTAGCCATAGCAGGATCTCTGGCTTGATATTCTCTAGTTACCTTGTTAGTTATTAGTTGTGAGTCCGTAGTGACATCTACTACCCAAGCTCTGAGTGTTATTTTCATTTTGAGCTCGACTATTAACGCTTCGTACTCAGCTTTATTGTTTGAGGCTAGGAACTGAATTTGAGTGACACTGGGTCTCTACCCCATTGGGGCTTATGATTACAACCCAACCCTATTGCGTTGTTTCCCCGAGGTTTCATCTACGTGTACTATTCATAGAGCTTTGGTTTCTTTGGCTGGGTCTTTGTACATTCTACCATAAAATCTTCTATCGCTTGGGCTTTGATTGCTACTCTGGGCTGATAGACAATGTCATATTGACTGAGCTCGACAGCCCACTTCAACAAACATCCCAAGACCTCGGGCTTATGGAGTATTTGCTTCAGAGGTATGTCTGTCATTACATGAATGATGTGTACGTCAAAATAATGCCTCAATTTCCTTAATACCATTAATAGGGCTAGCGCCATTTGCTCGATGGTAGAATACTTGAGATCGAGGCCCCTCAAAACTTCGCTGGTGTAATAAACTGGCTTTTGAACTCTGCCCTTTCTTGGATGAGGGCTACTATGACTGTTCCTCATAAGTTGGCTAGGTATAGCGTCAGCACTTCTCTTTTATCTAGTCGGGATAGAAGATGTGGGGTGCTGAGGTACCTTTTAATCCCTTCAAAGGCTGTTGGCATTCTTCTGTTCACTGGAATTTTTTTGGGTTCCTAAATACTTTGAAGAGGGAGGCACATTTGTGTGCCGACCTCGATAAATCTTCTTAGGGTTGCTATTTTACCAGCTAGTTTCCACATATCTTTGACACATCTGGGTGGATTTAGGCCTAGTATAGCTTGGACCTTTTCGGGGTTGGCTTCTATGCCTCAACTAGTGACCATGAACCCCAAGAACTTTTCTGCCTTGACTCTAAAGGCACACTTTTCTGGATTGAATTTAATCTCAAATCGCCCCATGGTCGAGAAGGCTTCAGTGAGGTCGTCAATATGTGTCCGAGCTGCTTTGATTTTAATCAGTATGTTATCCATGTAGATTTTCATATTTTACCTGATTTGATTATCAATTATTTTATTTACCTTTCATTGGTAGGTGGCTCTGACATTTTTAGCCCGAAAAGAATCACCTTGTAGCAATACGTGCCCATCTCGGTAATGAACACTATTTTCTCTTCATCTTCCGGAGCCATCATTATCTAGTTGTAACCCTTGAAAGCCTCTATAAAGATGAGGAGCTTACAAATCCTAAGGTTGTATCGACCATTTGATCTATCCTCGAAAAGGGACAGCAATCTTTCGGACAAGCTTTGTTTAGGTCGGTATAGTCTACACAAAGCTACCGTTTTCCTGGGGTCTTGGCTACGAGCACCGTGTTCGCTAGTTATTTGGGGCACTCCATATTTTTGATGTGCCCTGCACTACATAGTTTCTTGACCTCTTCCCAAATATTATAATTTCTTTTACCACCAAACTATCTTTTTTTTTCTGCCAGATAGGTCATCAGGTTGGATCTACGTTTAGTTTGTGGACCATAACACTTAGATCTACTCCTGTCATGTCAGTGGCAGTCCAAATAAATATATGTTCATTTTCAAAAGAGAAATCAATTGTACATTTGTGGAGGTCGGGAGCAAGCTCGTTGTCAATCTTTGTGCCTCTTTGATAACTTGACCTCATCCAAGTCCTTGACTAGGTTGTTTTTTTCTTGTCATTTTTCTCCTCGAGCACCTCTAGTTGCTAAGCTCCAGGTCCCTTTATCTTCAGTAAGGCGGTGTAACACTGCCGTGCTACCAACTGATCTCCTCTTAGTGTGGCCACCTTCTAAGGTATTAGAACCTTTATTGCTTGATAGAATGGGGATGCCACAACTGGGAGTTTTGTCAGAGCAACCCGACTTAAAATCCTATTATATGCTGATTCATAATGTAACATGACAACGTTTGCTATTATTTTAACCTTCCAATCACATTCCCCTATAGTCAGTGGGAGACTGATAACTCTTTCAGGGCGGAAGGCTTCTCCCATGAACTTGGACAATGAGCCCTTCAATGGGCAGAGCCTGTCCTTCTTGATCACGAGTTTATTGAACGCTTTCAAGAATAAGACCTTAATAGAGCTGCCTATGTCCTCCATTATCCACTAGACTAGGTAGTTCGCCACAGTGGCTTCTACTTGTAACAGATCATCATGGGGATAAATTAGTCTCTCTAGGTCAGCTAATGTGAACACTAACTGTTCATTTACCTTCGACCTTTTGGTTTGCAGCTTTCCCCTTGTTGACCTAAGGTAGGACTTTTTTCTCGTATTACTTTCACCCTCAGAAGCCAGCCCTTCAGCTGTGGTCTCCACAACCCCCAAATGAAGGTTGTTTTCTTTTTTTCCTTGCCTTGGGCTACGTTATCTCTCTCTCTTTAGGGCTGTTAGTCCTGATGACACTCCTGACCACCGACGATGAACTTGTTGAGTAGGCCTTGTTTGATCAAGGCCTCTATTTCTCATTTGAGTTGCTTACAGTTTTCTATGTCATGCCTATGATTTCTCTGAAACCTACAATATTTGTCTCTAGGCCTCTTGTTAGGATTCTCTATCATTTTTCAAGGCCATTGGAGGTCCCTGTGAGTTTGAATCTCATGTAGGATCTCCGCTCTGGGTGCATTCAAGGGGTATAATAATTTTCAAACCTTCCCCGACTGTTACTTCTTAGGTTCTCCGACCTGCTCTTATTGATTCCCTTCTACTTGTCGCCCTCCCGAGCTTTTCCCTTTGTTGAGCTTCCTTTGACGGCTTCTATTTCCTTCTCTTCTTCCTTTTTATATAACATGACTTCTTCAGAATTGATATATTTTACAGCTCGGGATATGAGCTCCGTGAGTTCACAAGGCATTTTCTTGCCTAGAGAGGATTGAAAGGGTTTGGAAAACAACCCTTTTATGAAGACGACCATGGCTACAAACTGATTGAGGTTGGGGACCTCCAAAGCTTCTTGGTTGAACCATTGGGTGAAATCTCGGAGGGTCTCCCTTTTATTTTGTTTGATATATAACAAAAAAGTTGTGAGCCTTGGTGGTCTTTCGCTACTAGTAAATCTGGCCAAGAAAATGCCTGATAAGCAACCTGTAGCTGAGTTTTTACTCACACTCCCTCCCACAAATCCTATCTCTTTTTTTAAACATCAATAAAGTATCATCCTAGGGCCTATATGAAATTTTTGTTGAGGCACAACCACCTAGCGGAGGTAGGACTTCTGCCTAATTTTCAACCTCAGTGAGGGGTGAACGTAGAAACTTTGGCACTTAGTCTTTCAGTTGTTTCATTTTGCACCAATACTAATTTTCTTGATTTGCCTTATCTTCTAGATATGGACGGTGATAGCCTAGCTACAACAATCGAGGCCCAACTTCAGATGGACAAGGAGGCCCAATATCTTAAAAGGAAAGCGTCTAAGAATCATTCACATGCTTCCAAGAAGGCCTTTATCTCGACATATACTACCGTAGCGAGCCATCTTCCCGAGTTGGTTCTCCTCAAAATTGCTCAGCCTGACCAACCCTCTAAAGTCCTAGTTGAGGTGGACAAGGACGTACAAATCTATATGTATCTGATTGATCCTCCAACTCAATATGGTATGCCTCCACTTGTGTCTCAAGCTACTAGTTCGGGTACTTCCTTCCTAACAAGTGAAGAAGGTGGGTCTGCCAGTGTTGAAGAGGTGATTGTGGCTCATCTTCCAGACCTTAACCCACTAGAACTCATAAAAATTATTGCCTACTATCATCAACAGGTAAGAACTTGTGACTCATGTTCCGTCATAATTTCTGAGCTGACATTTATATTTTCAAGGTGCCCAAGATCTTTTTTCGGCCACCAAGAGCTTATAGAAGATGGGAAAAATTTATGAGGACCTTGATCCTTGCTTCTTTGAGTTGAAAGCTTGAAACAAGTATCTTGAAGATTAGGCCAAGGTGCACAACCTGCTTTGCAAAGCTTTGAGTCATGGCTCTTTTGCTTGCAACAATCCTGATTTGGGCTTCTTACTGGAATTCTTTGACTAGGTCTAAGATTTCTCTTATGGCTTGGCTATTGAACTCTTCCTTGAACTCGTGGACTCTAGAGGTCGGAGAAACAACTTCTACTCAAAGAACTGCTTCTGCTCCAAAGGTAAGACAAAATGAAGTCTTTCATGTGGCTATGCTAGGGGTCTTCCTCAGAGCTTACAAGAGCTGAGCAAGGAGGGCAGCCCAAAGCCTGTTTGCTTGAGTCAACTTTTCGTTAGTCCTATCTCTGAGGTCAGGCGGCAGCTCGCTCCTGATCTTGACTTTTCTCTCCTTATCTAGCTCAACCTTATCCAGCACTTCCGCAGGGGTCCCTCTTTGGCATCTCTTTTCTCCTCTGACACATCTATTTGCCAAGTCTTAGCACTTTTTGATTTTTAAAGAGGGCATGTAGTACTATCGAGCAACCATCTGGTCTCCTCTTAATGCATCTACCCCTCTTAGGGTTAGGAACCTCATCATTTGGTGATAAGTTGAGAAAGCTTCGTTAAAGTGGTTAAGGGCTACTCGACCAATGATGCCATTGTAAGTTGCACTGCAATTCAAAATGTTGAAATATGCCATAATGGTTGTCTGCCCGTCTCCAGAGCCTATGGTTAGAAGCAATATGATAACCTCTTTTGGTTTGAAGCCTTCCCATGTGAACCCTAACAAGGTTCCTCTTAACGGTTTCAACTATTATATCTCCAAGCCCATCTTTATATATGCCTCGAGGAAGATTACCTCGACTGAGCTCCTAGTGTCTGCTATGATCCTCTTGACTAGGATGTTCACGATCATCGTAGATATGACCAAAGGGTCATCATGCAGGAGGATCAACCCCTCTAGATCTACAATTGAAAAGGTCAGCTCCACACTCACCTAGAGCTTCTTTATCAGGGGATCATCTTTGCCCTATTTGACATAAGACTTTCTTTCAAACGTTACTATCCCTAGCGGCTAATCCGTAGGAGATCATCACCACCATAGCTGGATGCCCACCCTATTCTAACATTCTTTTGGGTTCAGATCTCTATTATGATTTCCAACTTGGGGACGATTAGAGATGAGTACCTTTCAAAGCTACCCTTCTAGGTCAGGGCCCCCTAGTCGGGTCTTCCCTTCTAGTTACCATTTGATTTATTCTCCTCATTTGTTTTCTTTTTTCCTGTTAGAGGGTTCTTTTCCCCTTCGCCACTCGTCTTATTATCTCTTTTCACTGTAATGACCTCCTTGAAATTTTTATATTTGAAGGCTTAGTCCATGAGATCGGAGAAATATTTTGGCTTTTTCTTAGCAAGAAAAACCTCAAAAGGTGGGAACCTTAGTCGTTGCATGAAAGCGACCATAGCCACGGACTGATCCATATCTGGGACTTCCAAAGCTTCTTGGTTGAACCTCTAGGTGAAGTCGCGAAAGGTTTCTTCCTTTCCTTGTCTAACCAATAGGAGAAGAGCTATCAATTTCAATGGATTCTTACTGCTTGCTAATCTATTTAGGAAGAACTCAGCTAGTTAGGAAAAACAATCTACCAAATTATCTTACAATGAAGAAAACCATCTCCTAGTCGGCCCGACTAAGGTAGTCGGGAAGGCCTTGC
This sequence comes from Ehretia macrophylla, assembly GCA_037974665.1. NCBI lineage: Eukaryota > Viridiplantae > Streptophyta > Magnoliopsida > Boraginales > Ehretiaceae > Ehretia > Ehretia macrophylla. The sequence goes on from CM075775.1 coordinate 13,509,806, forward strand.
ACTTGATTGCATCAAGAATGTCATAGAACATCATATGGTGATCATATGTGAGGAACATCATATTGTATCCATGGGCGAATGGTCTAGCCTGGACCTCCTTAATGAATGGGTGAAAACCTAATCTAACAAGCATCTTCCTCTACTCCATTGGCATTCTCGAGGCCTCTTGCCTTATTTTATCATGGGGTGCCTGGCAAAGGCCCGCTCAGGAATGTCAACTGGGACTGAGAAACCTTGGTCATCCTCCTACCACCGAACTGATCGAGGTAGATGTGCAGGTTCGAGAACGACCAGGATGGTTTGGTTTATTGGCTTTGGTGCAGTGGCTGGTGGGATGTGTGTATGGGGCTATTTTTGGGCATGGTTATTTTGGCCTTGGCTTTGTGCTTGTATGAACTAGTTCATAGAATTTTACAAGTTATTGAACATCTATACTGTGATGGTGAGGCGGTAGTATAACCTGGTGGAGATGGTCCCAGGATTACTGAAGGTGCTAGTGATAAATGAGTGGGATTATATGATGGCTATATAGTGGTTGTAGCATGCGAAATGCTACCGGGTTGGTTGATCTCATGTGGTAGTTGTTGCTCATGGCATGGTGGCTCATCTTGTGTAGATGGTGGAAGATAGCCACCGACTTGATTATGACTTCTTGTATTTACCATTGTGGTTTCTCAGTAGGATGATTAACTATTTTCCATAGACAGCGCCAACCTGTTAAGGTAGAAAACTCAAATTAGTTGACCTCGGGCCTTGGGACAGGCTCTTGGGTTCACTTGCGAACAATGAACAAATTGTGGATTCTTTTTACGGGAGCACTCTGATGCCCAAGTTAGCAATTTGATCTTAATTGATAATAATTTGTAAGTAAAAAGTATGTATGGGGAAAATGAGTTACCTTTTATTGTGGACAATTGTCATACTTATACTATTTTAGGGATATTTTTATGGATATTACGGGATCTTGTTGGTATTGAACCTATTGTCTCTTGAGGTGAATTAGATCTACAAAAGTGGTTGGATAATCGGTCATTGCCTTATTAAGTCGATCATGCCCAAACTCCTTTAATTAATGTGAGTCCCGCAATCTTCTCAAGGCTAAGGTTGGTATTTAGACATAGGGTCAGATATTTATCCCCTCATCACTAGCAAAAGAAAAGCATCTAGTTGCCTACTAATTGATCGTTGAATTTATTATGTTGCCAAAGGCCTCACAAGATCCTATAATACATTGACATTCCTTAAACACCAAGGTAAAAGTATTGCTTTAGATACATAAGTAGAAGTGCTGAGAGGATGACATAGTATATGAAAATCTCTTCATTTCTGGTATTATTTTCTACTTGATTGGGGGACGGGCGATCTGTTTCGTATTCAACAAAGATGTATATACTTGAACTGCAAGGAGGTCCTATATGCCCTCATCTGTTTGTCATTTGTATGAAAGTTTTGTCTGAAATTCTTAGTAGAACTGCACGCACGAATGACATATTGGTGCAATGAAGTAGTTCACCCAAAGGCTATAGTGAAAAGCCACTAGGGCTTTGGTCCAGTGGTATGTAATTCATTATATATACGAAAAGTTACGAGTTCGAGTTTTACTGGTTACGTTGTACGACCTTCGGCGTCCCCAAATTAAAAAAAGAAAAGAAAAGAAAAGGCTATAGCAAAAATGTCAACTTTCGAAGCTTGCCACTGTGCTGGTTAAGTGGGAGGATATGATTAGTTGGGCGGGCAAAGTTTGCAAAAGTAAAGAGCTTGAGGCCTGTTTTATGTGTCTCGCAGGAAAGAAAGAGTAGAGTAGTACTCCAAGGTAGTGTCTATTGAACAACTATTTGACAAGATTCAGGTTGACATTAGAAACATATTGAATTTCGGGCAAAAGTCTAGTATAGTCCATTAAATAGACCTATTTGTTTAACATGAAAAATTGACAGAAGTGTCCTTTGTTAGATAGAACTATATTCTTTATCTAGTGTAAATATCTTCAAATAATGGAGCACTTCAAATTTAACAAAATGAAAAGTTTCTTAGCAGAGTCAAGCGTAGTAAGAATAAAGGAGTTAACGGCTAGATTTCTTCTCTGACTCGGAGAAAATCATTTTTTTTTTTTTGTTAGCTAAATAAACAAAGTGATTCATTAAAAACAAAACTCAAATCTTATGTACAAAGATCCAACTCAAAAACTATCAAAGTGAAAATCATTTCTGCATGCCTAATGAAGCATCAAATGTATGAGACTTAAAGAAACCCAAGAAAATTTCATGCTATTTCATGTCCAATTCTACCAAACCAACCGGATTTGATAACTTTCTTCTTTGTTTCAAACACCTGGTTGACTTAATTTTCTCTGTTTGGATAAAATAGTTGATAGAAATATGACCTTTCGTGGCACCTCATAAATATAAATGGTATAACTAGTATTGCATCAGCAACAAGGTAGAAAGAATCCAAAAGGTCAATATCCATGACAACATAACATCTCTCTTTATCTTTCTAGAAAACTTTACATTCTTGTACCTAATACGCGTAATAGTTTCACCAATTTCATAGTCAACCTTCTCTCATGCCGATTGGTTGTCAACATGCGCTGGGGATCATCGTTGGCAATAATGGCAATTGATAATATACACTAGTTGCCAAAACCCTTTGATTTTGCGGTATAACACTCGTAGTATTTACGAAAAGTTATAAGATTAAGTCTTGCTTGCTACATCTATATATATGTTTGGCTTTAGGCCTTCATTTGAAAAAAAAAAAAGGATAATATACACTAGTCACTATATATGTCAGAGAAAACATAAAAAATAAAAAGAACCAACAAGAATAAAAATAAAGGAGTGAAGAAGAAAAATGCTTGGATTGAGTAACTTTTCTCAATAATAACAATTAAGTCAAATGCAGTCCTTGAAATGAGAATACCATATGGAAATTGACTTAGTTTGATAATGAACATCGTTAACGGTGAAAATTCCGAAGAGCTAGCTTGGGTTGGTCCTGTAAAAAGAAACGTTGTGAGTTGAGTCTACGTTAGTATGTCGATATTTAAGTTAGTAACTTCATTTGAATTGAAGAAGATAAGTATGAAAATAATGTGTATAGAATGTGTTTGTTACCTTTTGAATAAGAGTGTGAGTGTTATTTATACATTTATGAGAGAATCTATCTTTTCTACCCTGATTTACTGATATTGTGTCAGAGTTAGTAACACCTACTTTTTCCGAGATCTCCCAGATATATTCACGGACCGAGGCCTATTGATTCCGCATATCTACATCACTATGGGCCGGGACCTTAGACAAAGTGAACCTCAGGGCCAAGGTCATCAAGGGCCCCAATTGCATATTTTACTATAAGGGTATTCTGGTAATTGTGTTCGGGTTGAAATTTTACCTTATATCAAACATTAATCAGGTTTTCCTATTAATTTTAAGGCACTTTGGGTATCATTGTCAAGATACCCTTCAAGCCGAAAGACACTTGTCGAATTGATTACTTAACACTCGGAAGGATTATACTTCTCTATGTAACTACGACACTTCCCCTTGTAAAAGTTGGAAAAAATTGCAAACGAGAATTAAAAATGAAAATACGAAAACTTAGGCAGTTTCTTGGATGCCAAAAAGTGATGGATTTGTTAAAACAATAGGTTGACAATTTTATAGGTAACTTGAGGTTTCAGAGATAAGGATTAAAATTGAGCTCAGCTGCTGCGTCTGTTTGCAGGACAGTGTTGATTATTCTACAAAAAGTGGATTTCGAATAATAACATCTCGATAAAGAAACTGGTGCTTTTACTAGAACTTTGGTCCAGTGGTATATAACTCGTTATATATGTGAGAGGTTGTGAGTTCGAGTCTCGCTAGTTACGTTGTATGATTTTAGGCCTTTCTGAATAAAAAAAAAAAGAAACTGGTGCTTTTTTATGAAAAGGAAACATAAGTCATTAGCCTCTTCAATGAACTATATATGAAGATTATACAGCTGCATAGTTGTATTCATGTGTCTTGCTCTTAGCATCTTTGTCAACCTACTCGTGGCTTGTAGGTCTACAGAGTCTTAAATTGTGAAGCCCCTTCTAAATTTTAATTTGAACAATGACAATTGTTGTGCCAGGTGGCACAAAACAAATTATATATATGGTGTCCACAAGTATGATTAGTCTTCACTAGTGTATAGATTAATAGCTTTTCCTTGCAAAGTCAATTTAAGTTTGCACCAATAATTCGACATAATTTGGTATATAGCGAACAGTGACCCATGCTTATCTTCTTATCAAGAAAGCTTTCACCAGCTCTCTCTAAAGTCTTAATGTTGGTCTTCTTGATGATGCATTAAATGCAGTGTCAATGGAGAGAGAGATTCTAACCTCGAGAGAAAGACAAACAGAAGCATGTTTTCTTCTTCCTAAAGATCTGACTCCATTTGGTGTTTAAGATATTAATATCTATGAGCGAGCACCTTTTGAATTTTGATAGTTTCTCCTTGTAATTTCTGTTACTAAGTGCGGTTCCGGACCTCTTTGATATTATTAAAATGAAGTTCCATGAAAAAACAATTATAATAGTGAACCAAGGTCAATGAATGGTTGCTCCTCTCTAAAAGCTTTTAATTTTTTAAGCCCATTGTCTCTGTTCGATTTCCTTCTCTTAATTTCCTAATAATTCCTTCATATTATAATATGAAACCATAGCCAAGTTGTAGCTATGAGGTTGGCTCCTGGCAAAAAAGCGAGATTATGAAATCAAGACTTCTGATGCCGTAATCAGCGACTTAGCAAGTTGTTAAAAATCATAATTTACGTCTTGAACTTCAAGTAATTAACTTCTATGATGGGTTGAAACGGCACAAGATGTTCTTCTTTGCACATTTCCTTTTAGTTTCTCAAGAAAAATGGAAGGGTAAATTTTTGTTCTCATTCTATAAAGAACTAAAGGTGTTATGGCAACGAAAATTTTGAACAAGAATAATATTTAGAATATTGTTATATATCATTTATTTTCTTTTATCATCTACTTATTATATGTTATGTGTATGTCTAATTTGCATGCATAAAGAAGAGAGAGAAAATTAATTAATAGAGAGAGATACAAAAAGTTTGTTAAGTTGTTAATGCCAAATAACATAAACATAAGTCATGATAAATGAGTAATAGAAAAAAAAATGATATCTAAAATTTCTCAAATAATTTTGATGGGCCGTAAAATTAAGCCCAAACCAAAAAGCAGAGCTCAACAGCTATAATTGGGGTCTAGACCGAATAAAGACCCTGAACCTGGCTGGACCGTGGCCCAATAAGAAGACTAAGTCAAAAGCCAGAAATAGGTTTACCAATTCAAAGGTAATCACAACTAATTAACTCCAGTAAACATGCTCCTAAGAGCTCAAAAGTCGTGGGGAACATCCCCCACGTCCATCGTGGGTCAATCCTACTCACCTCTTAAGGGCATTATAATCCCAGCTCTGTTAACAACATCCAAAGGGATATTAAATTCTCACATAACAATTTATCATACTACATTGTATTCATCTAGATCTCTATGAGCTCTTAATATCTCATAATTGACTTAAGCATTAGAGAAGGACTCTAGACACTGCCTTGGGCCTCTTGTTTTGTAGGTAATCCAGCTAGAATTCACAATTATTAAGCATGGAAGTGGAGTTCCAGCCCAACCCTTGAGACCCAGCCCAATTCGGACCTCAACAATTTGGCGCCGTTTGTGTGAAATAACTTGATCATCCTATTAAGTATCCAACATGGTACATACAAGAACAAGGAATTCATCTCTCCCAGCATTTGTTAACAGCCCTTTTGGCCACCAAAGATCCTCTTGTGGTGGCCATAACGGCAACAACTACGCTAACTATGGGCATAGCCCCAAATTTGGTCTCATTATCTCAGGCAGTAGATTTGCCGACCTTGGTACAAATGTTCTATAGCCTGCAAGGAGTGATGAACCAGTTCAGGTAATCTCAAGGCTTTGCTATAGCCCCAAGGATAACACCAACTCATCCTCAAATGAACCCCCCTACCACACAACCCACCTGGGCAAGGAGGTCAATCTCTGGCCTCCAAGCGTTAAGATGATGATATAGACTCGACTGAGCCGGTTGATGGACAGGAAAATACTAGAGCTAGGTTACAAGCGGCAGGATTCAAGGGACCTGACGCTTCACAAGTATGCTATAAACATTGTTACCGAGGGAACTAACCTCTCTCAAAAGAGATTCAAGAAGAACCAATCCCGAAGGGATACAAGCTCCCCACTCTACCTTCGTATGACGAAACAGTTGACCTTGAAGATTATTTGCAGGTCTTTGATCATCTTATGAATTTTTTCTGATGTGTATGACCTGGTTAAGTGTAAAGCTTTCCCAAGTACCCTGGTCGGTACGGCTAGTAGATAGTTCTCAAAGTTTCCCACTAGATTGATAAGGAGTTATGACCAATTATCTAATAAGTTCTTTGACCGTTTTCTAGTAAAAAGTAACCCTTCAAAATCATGGCTTCTTTGTTGAACATCAAACAGAGAAGTGGAGAAACCCTTCGAGAATACACAAAAAGGTTCAATCATGCAACGCTCGATGTGCCAAATATATAGCAGTCCGCAGCTTTGGTAGCCTTTATGTAGGGCTTGAAGTCACAGTCCTTCCAGGACTCCTTAGCTCGAAAGGCCCCACAGACCCTCTCGGAGTTGATGGCCAGAACGGAAAAATACATACACTAGCCAAATAAGAGGAGAAAAGGGACCTCGAAAGGCATAATCCTGGGAAAGGCAGAGACACCAGAGCTGATAAAAAGAAAGGGTTATCAAGAGAAAAGCAGGAGAGCTCGGGAAAGGGGAGATACAAAGACTATACTTTGCTAAAGGTCCTTAGAGCTGAGATCCTATATGAAATATGTGGAAAAGTAAAACATAAAATGGCCCAAGAAGATGACCGACAATCTGGACAAACGGAGCAAAGATAAATACTGCATGTTCCATGACAGTCACAGTTATGACAATGAAAAATGCAAGCAGATTAGGGACAAGATCGAGTCCTTGGTCAGAAGGGGAAGACTTGCCGACTATCCGAAAAGAGAATGTAAAGGTCGAAAGGAGCAAAAACCCCAGCGAGACTGAGATTGGAGCCTTAGGCCATAACATCAGGACAGGTATGCAAAAGTCATGGACACCATTGTAAGGGGTCTTGTAGCAAAAGGTGAAATGAGGGTAGGACAAAAATCTTATCTGAGGTCGGGAAGAGGCGAGACCCTCACCACCAAACTAGAGAAGAAAGAGCAGATAACCTTGACCTTGGAAAACCTTATAGGACTCATCCAAGTAATAGTTTCCAATTTCATAGTGAGGAAGATAATGGTTGAACAGGTAGCTCGAAGATGTGCTATTCTTGAATGTTTTTCCCAAGCTCGGCATTAGACGCAACAATCCAAGGCCCATGAAAAGACCCTGTTCGGATTCACAAGAGAACCTTTTCAACTAGAAGGCATCATTAACCTACTTTTAACTTTGGGGACAGACAAAAAGAAGGTGACCATCATGAGATACTTTATTGTAATGGATTGCAGGTCTGCTTATAATAGAATCATGGGATGAGTATCCCTGAATCAATTCCGAGCTGTAGCTTCCCCTTACCAACAAAAGCTGAGATTCATAACCATTATAAAATGGGACTAGTTCCTAGCTCGAGAATGCTATGCAACATTGCTAAAGATTTCAGGACCAGCAACACAACTATCAGAACCCCCTAAGGAAGAAGAGAAGGAAAAAAGGCCAATTCCAAAAAAGAATTGACAAAAATAGAGCTGGCCCCTAACAAAAAGGTCAAGGTCGGTAGCGACCTTATACTAGAGTATAAGAAAGGTATAATTAGCATCCTTGCAAATAATATACATGTATTTTCTTGGTCTTCAATTGATATGACAGGGGTAAACCCAAGCATAGTTGTCCATCACCTAAATCTGGATCCAGCTTATCGAGCCATCTACCAAAAATAAAGGCAGTTCGGTATAGAGAAAAGCCATAATATTCGAGAAAAAGTAAATAAACTACTAGAATTAGGCCATATTTGAGAGGTTGAGTACCCCGAATAGTTAGCCAATGTATTACTGGTGCTAAAACTGAATGGTAAATGGCAAATATGTGTTGGCTATACTAATCTCAATAAAGCTTGTCCCAAGGACTGCTATCCACTACCAAGGATAGACCAGTTGGTATATGCAACTTCAGGTTGTGAGCTTCTCACATTCATGGATGCTTTCAAAGGGCACAACTAGATTAGGATAGCCTCACAAGATGAAGAAAAAATAATTTTCATAACCAACTCTAGTACCTATTGTTATAAGGTGATGCCCTTTGGATTGAAAAATGTCAAGGCCACTTATCCAAGGATATTTAACACGGTATTCGAAAGCCAGATCAGCCGTAACATAGAAGTCTACATGGCCGACATGTTGGTAAAGACTAAGAGCAACCAGACACACGTGACTAGTCTCACCGAAGCATTCACTATTATGGAGAGGTTCAAAATTAAGCTCAACCCTGAGAAATGTGCCTTTGGTGTAAAGGCCGAGAAGTTCTTAGGTTTCATGGTGACCAATCGAGGTATAGAGGTGAATCTAGAAAAGATCCAAGCTCTTTTGGAAATAAACCCACCTAGAAGCATCAAAGAGGTCCAATCATTAGTGGAGGAGATAGCTGCATTGAGTAGTTTTATGTCCAAGTCCACCGACAAATGTGTTTTTTTCTTCAAGGTGCTTAGGAAACCAAAAGACTTGCAATGGACGAAGGAGTGCCATAGGTCGTTCGACAATTTAAAAGAATTCTTGAAGTCTCTTTCATTGCTATGACGACCTGATCTAGGTGATGTGTTGACCCTCTATTTGGCCAGCTCCACCGCAGCAATAGCAGCCGCCTTAGTCAAAGAAGAAGGAAAGTAGCTAAAACTTGTGTACTATATAAGTAATTTCCTTAGAGGGGTAGAGTTAAGGTACTCAACCATTGAGAGAATTGTTCTCACCCTAATAACGGTTTCACGAATGCTAAAGCATTACATTGATGCTTACACAATTAGGGTGATGACTGATATGCCATTAAGGCAGGTCCTGCATAAACCAGAGGCATCAAGGCGACTCCTCAAGTGGGCTGTTGAACTCAGTCAATTTGACATATACTACCAACTTCTCGTATCCATTAAAGTGCAAGTTCTCACTGATTTCATAGTGGAATGTATTGGTAGGCCAAACCTGAAAATGAATGAGCCTCAAGAAAGGAGAGAAGTGGAGCCGGAATGGTCATCATATGACCCACTGGAGAAGAGCTGCAATACGCTCTCAAATTCTAGTTTTTGGTCTCGAACAACAAGGTAGAATGCCAAGCCTTGATAGTAGGCCTCAAAGTGGTAATAGCCCAGGGAGCTAGGGCAATAGATGTAATCACAGATTCACAGTTGGTAGCAAACCAATTCTCTGGGAAGTTTGAAGCAAATGACCCTTCTATGCATACCTATCTCTCAAAGGTGAAAGAGCTAACATCAGGATTGGAAAAGTTCCATATTCAACAAGTCTCCCAGACAAAAAATGAAAAGGCAAATGTTCTCTCGTGCCTTGCTTTAGGAACCCTCTGACCTGCCATAGTCAAAATTGACAAAATAGAAAGACTAGCAGTGATCACATATGAGGTCAAGATAGAGGTAGCTGTCATGAATGCCCAAAATATATGGACAGAGCCGATTAAGGCATACCTCGAATTAGGGGAGTTTCCCTAAGATAGATTGAAAGCAGCAAAAATCAATAAGCATGCCTCAAGATTCATCAGCCTAGGAGGACAGTTGGACAAGAAATCCTATTCATGGCCATTTTTAAAATGTGTAGACCTTCCAGATGAGAACTACATATTCAGAGAAGTCCACAAAAGGGTATGGGAAATCACCTTAGAACCAAGGTATTATCCCAGAAAGTCCTAAGACTAGGGTACTTTTGGCCCACCATCTAATAGGATGGGCAAGACTTGGTGCAAAAGTGTGATAGGTGCCAGAGGTACGCCAAAATACAAAGGCAGCTAGCCACCGTGCTTGTAACTATGACTAGCCCTTGACCCTTTGCGCAATGGGGGCTAGATACTTTAGGGCCACTACTTCTAAGCTCGACACAAAGGAAATTTATCTTCATGGCAGTGGACTATTTCACAAAATGGATAGAGGCAGAAATAGTCTAAAAAATAATTGACAAAGCTGCCTGGAACTTCATATGGAAATCGATGACATGCCGATTCAGAATTCCACGAGTCATTATTATAGACCATGAAAAACAATTTGACTCAACTTTATTTATGTGATAAGTACAGAGAGCTGGGAATACACTTGAAATTTGCTTCATTAGCTCACTCTCAGATCAATGGCCAGGTCAAAATTACTAACCGAGCTACTTTACAGGGGATAAAGATGAAACTAGGACATGCCAAAGGACTATGGTCGTGCTACTTCCAAAGGTCCTCTGGGCACACAGAACAATCCCTAGCTCAGTAACAGGAGAAACTCCATTCTCATTACCTTTGGGATGGAGACAGTCTTTCTTATGGAGATCGACTCACCTAGTAGCCGAGTCCAACCCTACAATGAAGGAATAAACAACCAGAAGCTATGAGAATACCTCAATCTAGTTGAAGAATTCAGGCAAAAATCCCAAATCAGGATGTTAGAAGGAAAAAGAGCTATGGTTAGGACCTTTACACAATGAGTCTGAACTAAGTATATCTAACAAGGAGACTAGGTACTACAAAAAGCTACTTTCTGACTATAACCAAATGAAGAGAAACTAGCCCCAAATTGGGAAGGTCCGTATTTGGTCAAAAAAGAGCTATGCCCAAAGGTCTTCAAGCTAGCTGAGCTAGATGGTAAAGAGATAAAAAATGCTTGGAACACAAAACATCTTAGGAAATATTTCTTCTAAACATAGACCAAAACTAATGTAATAATTCTTGGATCATGAATAAAAGAGCTATTTCCTTTAGAAAATTTGCATCTGCTTGTCATTAGATTAAAAGGTCTTGAGGACCAACACCAGGCACAAAAGAGCTCGTCAGCTTTGAAAGCCAAATAAGGAGCAACTAAGCTCTAACAGACTTCCTCACAAAGGACATACTCTACATTCATAAAGTCCAAGGCCTAAATAGCCAAATTAAGGGATAAACGAGCTCTTAAGCTCAGATGGATAATCCCTTAGGACCCTAAGAGGTCTACATTAAAAAAATCCAAGGCTTGAGGAGTCCAATTAAGGAAAAATAAGCTTTGAAGCTCAAAGGAATAATCTTTCAGGGTCCTAAGAGGTCTACATTCAAATGCCCAAGGCCTAAAGAGCCAAGTTAAGGATAGACAAGCTCTTGAGCTTGAAAAAATAATCATTCAACACAATAAGAGGTCTACAATCCTCAGGGATAAAACCCAAGAGGGACAAAGTTAAATTGACAAAGCCTGAGAGACAAAATATCCAATGGTGAAGTCACAAAAACTTTAAGTCATAACAATGGTCTAAGCAGAACCCAAACAAATAGTGACACAACTATAGATTGAGCAGTAATACCATAAGAGGCGAATAAATAAAGTACACACAACACTAGATAATAAAAAGTAACTTTATTTACAGAAGTACTTTACAAAAATGGCCAAGAATCCCCACAAGAGGTGCCCTAGAGAAAGGGAAGGGAACGACTATTCTTCTTTAGAGCTGGAAGCTTCAATATCGACTTCTCATCAGGCGGAGCTTTACCTACCAAATTCTCTGGGAAGAATACCTCAATGTCGTTTTTTTCTAAGAAGATGTTAACCTCTTTAAAAATTTTAATTCTGCCTTCGTAGACAGACTAGGCATGACTAGCTTGGCAAGCTCTCTCAATCATGCAATCGAACTTGTCACCATCCTTGAAACGCTAGAGGAAAACTTCCTAATGTTTGTTGACCTCCCTATAAAAGAAGTTTAGCCATACTTGTAGGGCGTCGTTCTCCTATTGAATTTTAGCCATATCAGCCCTGAGGTCCTCCCTTTTTTTCAGAGCATTCTTCATTTTCATCAAGGCTTCCTAGGCCTTCTCTTGCTCAGCTTTAGCTACAGGATCCAACTCCTTGCGAGCCTATCTCTCTTCCTCAACCGTCAACTCCAAAGCCAGCTAGCTGTCTTTGAGCTCAACAATTTCCCTTTGGAGCTTGACTTCTCTCTCTTTAGCAACCTTGAGCTCATCAACCAACTTATGGTTGTTATTCTTAAACTTTTGAATGAGTCTTCCTGCCCCAAAAAAACAGCGTAGAGGTCATCATGACGAGTGGACATACGCCACAAGTGTCTGAGGTACACTCCAAGGTAGTGATAGACTACACAATAATAAAAAAGTCAGCACAAGGGATTATAAAGAAATAAGCTTGGAAGAATATGTAGGATAATACCTTCTCTACACTAAAAAATTTCTCGTTAACCAGGTTCGATGCATGCAGCTCACGAGCTGTGACATCTCTCACACTGCAATATTCTTTTAAAACTTGAATTTTTTGGTAGTAGGAGGGAAAACTTGGGTGCCGGGAGGAGGAGGAGCTCGGTTTAGAGAAGGTTGTGTTGGCGAGCCCCCGACACTTGAGCCGCAGGTTGACCTGTAGTTGTACTAGGAATGACTATAGCACCAGAGCTTGGCTATTCCTGAATAGGCAACTGAAGGTCTCTCACCAAAGTTGTCATGCTAGAAAACACCGCAACCATGGCAGCTATAGAGGGCTATAAAGGAGAAAGAGTAGGAATTAGAACCGTTGGCTCTCTCAGCTACTTAGGACTGTCTTCTCTGGATGAACAATAACAAAATCTTGGACCATAGAGACTTTCACACTTGAAAGCATAGGTAGAGGTCAAAAAACTGAAAAAAAGAAAAGAAAACAGAATGAAGGCATTGAGACTTACGGGGAGGAAGAGTTAAACTCTCAACGGGAACAGAACCTCTAGCAAGGGCAACAAATCGTACAACCCCAATGCACATACCTCTTTGTAGTCTAGATAAGTCCCGACTTCAACATTCTTTTTCCTTAAAAGAGCTTTCACCACTACTAGTTTTGTCACATCCAGGGTAGGATCTTTTAAGGAATGGAGCTACCGTGGATAGAGTTGACGAAAATGTACTAATTTTTCTATCCCTTATTATTATCAAGAAGCCACTCTAGCAACAAACGATTCGTGTAGGTAAAGAAGTAGTACCAACCACTAGCTGTATCTTGGGCCTTTCTGGTAAAAAAATATCTAAAAAGCCTAGAGCTCGATTGATACCTGCAGGACCTCAGCAACCTATAAAACCTTATCATGAGTCTCTACCCGTTAGGTTGGATTTATCTAGGGAAAAGCTGGTAATGGTTGAGAATCTCCTCAATGTAGGGAAGGAATGGAAGACGAGAACAAGATCACATTTTCTTGCTGCCATGGGGTCGACCTGTCTGTTCAAGGGAAGTATCAACAAATGATCCCAGTGCAGTTGTGAAAAAATTCAAAAACTTTAGTATAAAAAGTAATCTCACTATCCTCAAGGGTGGTGGTAGGAGTTTCACAGTCTGGAATCTTAAACTCCAACCCAGGCGAGAAAACCTATTTTTTTTTTTTATCTAAATCTTCCATGGAGACAAATTTCACATTGCACGACCTCTCGTTAGTGGTGAAAGAGCCATAGACTAACAACTTAGGAACTACCCCAGAGTCAGAACCCATATCAGTCTTTTTAGACCTAGGTCAGGTGCCAGATGATGAAGAGCGTACGGCGGTGATAGGTACAACAGTAATAGGGGAGTAGTTGTGGCCAGTAACTACTACCTCTTAAAGCTCCTCAAAACTTATCTCTCAACATTCGACATGGTGAAAGGATGTGAGAGAAGAAATGAAGGGACGAACCTAAAGGAAAAATTGATGATGGTAGTAAGAAATCTCATCAGTGAAGAGTTGTAGAAGTTGAAGGGTCTTGAGAATAATGAAGTTCAAGTGTGGAAAGAAAGAGGAAGCCAACCCTTTTGCATATACGATATTAGGCCAGGGCCTTGAAGTAACGTTTGATCACTAGTCAAAAGAATTGTTTTTGAAGGTAACATTTTGCGTTAATATAATAAGAACATAGGAACCATAAATTATATTGAGCATGTAGTATTTTATACCATAATTTTATTTGAAAAAAGAAAATCTAGTGATCAAACATTATTCCAAGCGAAACTGATTTCACAAAAACAGTCAAACGAGGTATTGGATTTGGGACATAGGTATTAATATTTTTTTTAAAAATATTCATGTACATTTGGGAAATATCTAGCTTATACTAATTTTTGTCACAAATTTGTTTTAGTTTTAAGCTTCTTTAAATTTGATTATCATATGGAGTTTTTAGTGGGAAAAATACTTCATCAAACTATAATTAAATGACCAAGTAGCTTTCTGATCATTTAAAGATTGTAGATTCAATCCCTAAGCTTTTGTCTTACAACTTTTTAATCCCTCAAGGTTACATTATACTCTCCTACTAGTTTTTTTTCTGAGCATTTAAAGATTGTAGATTCAGTCCCTAAAGTTTTGTCTTACAACTTTTTAATCCTTCATGTTTATACTATAGTGTCCTATAGTTTTTTTTTGTAAATTTCCATCCAAATCGTTAAAGAAGGAATCATAGTTATTTTTTGATATATTTCAAAAATACTTGACTAAAATGTGCAAAACTAATAGAAATTTTACTTCTGGGGTATTCAGGCTTCAGTCCAAGCTTGATCTCCTAAAGACCAAATAGTATGGACTCAATTCCGTGGGATATATTTCGATGATCTATTCAGTAATCTTAGACCTAAGATAATTTTACAAATAAAGACCAAAAGTGTTTAGAATGAGTTATCTTTTACATAAAGGAAGCTGCATATTTATATTAGTACGGGAAATACCTTCAGGATTTATTGGGGCGGGCAATGTCTCCTAAGGACTCTATAAATATAACTTAAATAAGATATTCTTTGGTATCACCAGAGCATTGTGATTAGCCCACTTGATTCATCTCCTCGTTTATAGGTACACACAAGGAATATTCTTTTGTGTTATGGGATTTTTAGGTCGGATAAAAATATACCTAGGCAAGTTATCTCAAGACACCTAATGTTAGCTTATGTTTTGTTTTTCCCTTTACCTTGAGTAGTTGTAGATAGATAGGGAATATTGGGCCTATATCACTTGCCTCTCTCCCTCCCCAATCCTAAATTTCTAGATCTATATAAAGTTCGGGAAAATCGCATTTGACTGTCAAGGACCTAAGCATCTATCATAACGATCATACTTTTGGGAATTGTATGCCCTAAATACCACTAACCCTAAGACATCTCAATGAAGGGAATATTATAATAATAAATAATAAGTGCATCATACATGAGCATCTCTTTATTCTCATTATATTATTTATATATGCATGCTAAAAGCTCCATGATTTGAGTGAATGACATAGGTGCGTGGTGATCCGTACGGATGTTATATGCCATGAGGCTTGAATCTAAACTATAGGTTCATAACTAAATAGTGAAGTTGGGCACTTCACTATGGAAGGTTATAATGAGATAATCTCTTATTTAGAGGATGGCCTACCTTGGTCATTGGAAGGGCTATCCGGACTGTTTTCATTAGTGCATGAGAGTGCATTGAACTGGACCATGGTAGATGTGACTCTGTAAAAGTACTACCACTCGTATGAAGTCAGAAACATCTCAAGCTACTAAGAGATCAATGTTCTAGCTCTTGAGCATATGTGGATGACCAATGAACTCAAAAACATGTGTTTTGATTCAATATGGGTGAGATCCTATATGGGTCAATAGCTTGGCGTTTTGGATACATAGGCTTGACTAGTTGCCACATGCATATGTGTCAAAACATTCTATGTCATCTTAATTGGTGGGTTATAACCCCTTTGTGATATCCTATTAATAATTTAAACCTAAGTATTTAGTAATATAGTCAATCGGGACTATATTTAGATATTGAACTTGCGGGTCGCTCCCTAGATCAAGAGAATAATATCTAAATGATGATTATTGTAGGATTAGAGGCATAAGGTATATAGATAATCAATAAAGGTTGATAGTACAAGGTTAATACCTAGTATTGATTATGTGTTGTACATAGAAAGACATTTTGTTCATTTTGCTTAGTAGGACAAAGACAAAGGTCAACTTCGTTTGACAAATCTACTGGATATCTAGCAATTGCTATGAAGTGCAACTTCAAATCTAGTGGAATGAGTTGAGGTTAAAATGGTTAGAATGCAACTAGTGATTAGTAAGGGCATTTTGGTCATTTTGAAGCCACGACAATTATGTCTTTTGGTCCTTTCGCTAGCCACTCAATCGTTGTTAGTGTACCTTTATTTTTAGCTCATAAATCGATGGAAATATGATGTATATTAGTATGGTTTCCTTTGTTCGTAGACCTAGTAGTTTTTAAAAGTTAAGACAATTAGACAAGGAATATTCTTAGGAAAAGAATATTTGTTTGATGATGGCCTGTCTTAACTAGCATCTCCCAAATATGTGGTAGGCTCATGGCAGCGTGTAGAAGTTGTGTGGAGCTGATAAGATTAGGAGATAAGTTTTGATTTTTGATTTTGTAAAGATAATGCAAATTATCTTTAGAAGAAAATCAAGAAAATCTTGACAAAATATCCCAGGCATTCTTATCTCTCATTCTCTTTTTTCCTCTATATATACATGACCATATATACATACATGCACGATTGCATATACCAATATACACGAAATATATGTCATGCACTTCTCCATGGTACACAACTAGAGCTAGGAAAAGAGAAATGGAAAAAATCTTCCACGATTTTTGCACTATAGCACAAAGAGCCGTGGGATAAGTGAGAAGACTAGAAGGAGATCAATGTTCAGATTTTCTAGTACTTGTGGAGTAATTTCTAGCCATATATCAGTTTGTATTCATTGAGTTTGATGCCAATGAAGAGAGGTAATTCCTAAACTAGTCGATTTAGTCTAAATACTGGTTTCTATTGTGTGATTATTGTTTGTTTAGTGCCTTTTTTGAATTCTAGTTTACCGCTGTGTTATATTCCTACATATAGTTATATATAGGAGTTAGGAATACTATGGAATTCATGAAATCCATCATGTGGTATCAGAGCCATGCTAAAGCAATCCATAATCCTATGAACGAAAGGCTATAAGATCGACTAGGGCAGTCCATTATTGGCAGATTGATTAGGCTTATTCGCAGACTAATTTTACATGCTATAAATGTGTGGGATTATTGCATGATGAACAAGGTTACTAACACTTGTTTTTTAGCCCATAATAACTCTTTCTTGATGGTTAGAATACATGATAATGTGATGGTTCTAATTTTTGAGCTTTAATGATTTAATTTATGATTGTTGGATTAGTGGTTTATCCAATCTGTTTGTAATCTTTGAATTGCTTTGTAGAGTTGAATGCAAGCGTCATAATAAAGTATAAGACCTTATGTAATAGATACATTTTCTGGATTTTGCAATTCTATTACACAAATGCATGTACATGCCAAGAATCCCACGAGCCAAGTCAAAGAAGCAGTACAAAATTTTTGTGAACTGTTTTGATATTTTTCTTGAAGGACCAGCAATGGTTTCGAGGCAAAAATATGTATGTTCAGACCCTGCAAGGGTAGTGAGGGGTGGCGTGTGGTGGAGGAGGATTTTCGTTGGCAATAGGACTCTTGATGGCTTATCAAATTCAAAGAGTCCAAGATTGTGCAATCTTTGGCTTCCACAAGGACTCTTGGAGTTTTGGTGAGAAAAAGGGTCTTGATCGAGAGTAGGGTGAGATTCTCATTCCTAAAATGGAAAGCTTTGAGAATGGTAGTTTCCATTTCTCAAAATGGAAAGTACAAGAAACCATCAAGGAAAGGGTCATGGTGTTTGGATGAATGTCTTTACTTTTCAAAATTGTGTATGATGTTTTATTTCGAATATATGTATAGACATGAAACACCTAGTAGCATGGCCAATCATTAGGATTTAAAAATGGCTAAATCCTAGAAAATCTTAATTAGGTATGGCTAGTTTATGATTAATTGAATCAACACCTAGATCAACATAGTTTTAGACTATCGACTTTATAATTGGTTAGGGATATACCCAAGAAACCAAACATTAACTAGATACCTAAGTAGTCTTACCTAATCTCGAATAGGTATATAACTAATGCAATTAAAAGATAAAGTTTTAAAGCAAGGATTTAAAATCGAGCTTGCTTAGACTAAAACTTAAATGGCACATTGCATGAGACTAGTTACAGGTAAAAGCCCTTAGTTTAAAAGATTAAGTGGGAGAGGGGATTTGGAAATAACCCTATGGCTTTCCATTTTGGTCTATGCTAGTAGTGGGAGGCTAACTTGTCTTACCTTAGTATGGGAATTCCCTTCAGAGGATAGTATTTAACTAAGATATAGCAAGATAGACTAAAATGAGTTTCAAATGAAGTGTCGGTGGGTATGATTACCCTACGGTAGGGCAGTACATCAAGGATCACTTCATAGAATATTGATTAGAGTTAACTGCCCTTCGGTAGGCTCAAATTAAGAATATTCTAAGTGAAAAGATCTCATGGAAAAAAAATTACACACTTGACATTGAATAATAGTATTCTCCTTTCGGAGTTCTTGCTATTTCTTTAGTGAAACCAAATCAATCAGTGATTGCAATACTATTGAATTGGCTACCATCCAAATGATGATATTTCAAATAACGGTACTTAACTTAATCAAAACTGTAGCCATGATCACCCTACGATAGGATGACTGTGAGTAGGATTAAGACACTGAGACATCTTACAAGTTTAAGGGTTCAACTACTAAAATAAAAACTTAGATGTCGAAACATTATGAATGTCATGTTTTCCTTTTAACTATTATTCATATGCATGCATCATGAATATATTTGCTCATTTATTGATATATAAAAATTTGTGTAAAATATCTAGAGATGTCAGAAAACGTAGGTTCCTCTAAAGGCCATTATCTCTTTATGAACATTTTGACTGGGTATAATTTCAAAAGCTGGGAATATGACCTAGACATAGTACTTTAAGTATAAGAATGCAAGTACGTCTTATATCAACGTCGTCCTCATGTTTATCCATACTTCTCTTTTTATTATCGAAAGGCAGAGATTCTTTGGAAGGAGGCCAATAACAAGTCTAAAGACCTTATGTTAAATTTCATGTCTGATACTCTACGGTCTTAACATGAGCACATAGATACTGCTGCTCAAATATTGACCTCATTAGAAAATGTAAGTGATGTGATGATAGCGAGGATGGCAATAAAAACACCCGTCAAGCTGCATGTGCGCCAAATGATGAAAGATATTTCCGTTGCCAGAATCCTTGGAGCTAGAATCAGCTCCCCAAGTGAGTGGATAATGATCCTTGAGAATCTACCTACATCTTTTAATCAGTTTAGGCTCAATTTTTATTCAAAATGACAGAGCATGACACCCTCGAGTTATTAAAGGAACTTCAGAAAGAAAAAAAAAGTAAGATACAGTAATATCATGTGAAGACAAGTAGAAGTAAACTACCCTCGGTACCTAGCAAAGGGCAAACCAGGTACTTCTATTGTCCTTGTAAGTTTAAACAAGTTTAGTGCCAGATTTTACTTTTTATAGACTCAGGCACCACTAACCATAGCTTCAATTTATTGCAGGGGTTTCAAGTAACAAGGAAGCTCAGTAGAAAAGAAGTTTTTCCTGTGTAGGATGGAACTGAATCGAGGGATTGGGCCTTTGCAGTAGAAGCCTTTGGTTTGATTTTAAAGAAGACTTTATTTTAGTATTGAACAAAATATTATTTAGTTAGAACATGCGATGAAACTAAGTTTCAATATCGTAAATTATTGTTTATTCTTTTATGAATATGCTGGTGTTTTATATCAATTAGAATGGTACAATAATTAGTTTTGGCTTGAATGCATGGTATTTTATTAATATTCCACTGAATAATACTGAGTAAAATATCTCCTACTAGTGAAGTCTACTAATGACATTTGTATTCTATGTTATTTGAGAATGGTCAAAGAATGAATCCTAGGATTCATTAGATCTTGGACTATCCGCTCAATTAGAATCTTGCCTTGATGGAAAGTGATCGAAAGGTCATTTTCCATTGAATGGTAAAAGACAAATCACATACTAGGCTTGGTACACATAAGTGTAGTCTAATGAGAAAACCCGTATATAAATAGTGTTAGGCTAAATTATCCTAAGAGGAAGGGTGAATTAGGATATAAGGGCAATTCTACTACTTTTTTTGAATATACTTGCAACTAGTTAATTCTTTGAAACAATTTAACAAACACGATATATGCAATAATGTAAAGAGTAAGGAGAGAAGAGTAAGAAAGATGAAGATGGCAATTTTAGGGTGTTTCGTTACTCTACTCCACCACCTAAGGTATCATCCCTTTAGGATTTTCTACAAACTCTACTAGAGGTACTTTTTCACAAATTGATGAAGCACAAACCAACTTTTATAAACCACTCTTGAAACCACAAGAGCAACCCACTCTTGAATCCATAAGAGCAACCAAGCTTCTTTAATAGTATTGGAGCTTGGGAGCTATGTACTGTAAGGGCTTATTTCCAAGAGAAACCTAAGGAATCACTATATAAGAAGTTTGTTGAGTGAGAGCACCACTAAGTTCGGGAGTTTGCCCGAAAGGGAAATGTGGTGGGGAAGATAGCTTCGGTAGATAATTTAGCAGGCCCTGTTTTACTTGTGAGTCTCATTGAAGAGTATTTCATACTCTTGTGAAGGTGAAGGGTGCTAGATTAAGTTGATAGTAGTGTTTTTTTAGTGCAAGTAGGAGTATGTTGGGAATTGTATGCCCTAAAGACCACTAGCACTAAGACATCTCAGTAAAGGGATATTATAACAATATATAATCAATGCATCATACATAAACATCTCTTTATTCTCATTATATTCTTTATATATGCATGCTAAAGGCTCTATGATTTGAGTGAATGACATAGGTACGTGATGATCTGCACGAAAGGTATATGCTATGAGGCGTGAATCTAAACTATACGTTTGTAACTGAATAGTAAAGTTAGGCACTTCACTATGGAATGTTATAATGAGAGAGTCTCCTATTTGGAGGGTGACCTACCTTGGTCATTGTAAGGGTTTTTCGGACTTTTCTCATTAGTGTATGAGAGTGCATTGAACTAGATTATGGTAGATGTGATCTCTGTAAAAGTAGTATCGCTCGTATGAGATTAGAAACATGTCAAGATACTAATAGACCAATGCTCTAGCTCTTGAGCATATGTGGATGACCAATGAACTCAAGCATATGTGTTTTGATTCACTATGGGTGAGATCTTATATGGGTCAACAGCTCGATGTTTTGGATACATGAAATTGACAAGTTGGCACATGCATATGTGCCAAGACGTTATATGTCATCTTAATTTGTAGGTTATAACCCGTTTGTGACATCCTATTAATATGTCATCTTAATTGGTGGGTTATAACCCCTTTGTGACATCCTATTAATCATCTAAACCTAAGTACTTAGTATTATAGTCAATCGGGACTATATTTAGATATTAAACTTGTGAGTCACTCCCTAGATCAAGTGAATAATATCTAGATGATGATTATTAGAGGATTAGAGGCACAAAGTATAGAGATAATCAAATGAGTGGCTGAGTGGATCATTAAAGATTAATTGAGGAGTAACATAACAGTGCCTTTTTTTTTGGTGAAAACATTAGCACAAATTATATGTGAATCTCTAATGTGGTAAAGAATCTTCCAAAACGCTTCGATTCGATGCTCCATTACCAAAATATTCTGTTCATGAATTCCATGATAAATTGCTTGAACTTTCCATGTTGAGCCATGCATTTTGTATCTGCTGCTAACTCTCGAACAGTTGTCATGATGATAGTCGGAACTTCAATTGCATTTTACTTCTAAGGTTCGGGTAAAGTTAGCATAAACTTTGGATCTCATTTGTGCCTATTTATGTCCCTAGCAAGACCTACAGAAGTTGGCCTAATTATCGAACATCGCAAGGACTGTTCTGACAAACTAATTAAGATATTAATGGAGGCTTCATATGGGGGCGTGGATATATGTGAAGAATAGTGGAAGCTACAACTTTCATTGATCTCAAAATTATTTTAATTATAAAAGTATTTCTTTATGTGAAAAATTAATTACCTTCCGTTAAAAAAAAAAAAGATTATGTATATATGAGTGTTAAATTTAGCTTCATATTTCGTGTTTCTGTAGCATTGCCTCAATTGATTTAACTAATCACAAATGCAAAAAGATTTTCAATTTAATATACACTTTTTTGGAGGAATTTGTGTAGTCCTTAGTCTGGTTTGCATATACACTAGTACAAAAGGAAATAAAAAAAGGCTGACTGAACTAATCCAAAACGAGAGAGAAGCACAAACCCTAGAATAGTTGTAGACTTTTTGGTTCTTTAAGCATCACATCACCCCCTTTTCCTACCTATAAATTTTGGTCTTCTCCTTTGACAGTTTTCATCAACAACCAAATACATCTTCTTCCTGTTTCATCTTGCTTGAAGAAAAGAGAAGAGATACAGCAACTCAAGTAC
This sequence comes from Ehretia macrophylla, assembly GCA_037974665.1. Taxonomy (NCBI): domain Eukaryota; kingdom Viridiplantae; phylum Streptophyta; class Magnoliopsida; order Boraginales; family Ehretiaceae; genus Ehretia; species Ehretia macrophylla. The sequence continues at coordinate 13,532,478 of CM075775.1, forward strand.
GGAATATATACACCACAGGAAAAAAGATGGGAAGAGCTCCATGCTGTGACAAAGCCAACGTGAAAAAGGGTCCATGGTCTCCAGAAGAAGATGCGAAGCTTAAGGAATATATTGAAAAGCATGGAACTGGTGGCAATTGGATTGCTCTCCCCCAAAAAATTGGTGAAATACAAAATCCTTCTTTCTTTTTCTTTTTTCTTTTTCTCGAAAATTTATATGCATTAGTTAACTTGATTAATACATTTCATAGGGCTTAAAAGGTGTGGAAAAAGTTGTAGGCTTAGATGGCTGAATTATTTGAGACCCAATTTAAAGCATGGTGGATTCACTGAAGAAGAAGACAACACTATCTGCAGTCTCTACATCAGTATTGGCAGCAGGTTTCCCTTTCTTTTCTCTATCTCTGTGTCTCTGTGTGTGTGTGTGTGTGTGTCAGAGAGACACAAAGAAAAGAACACAGAAGCGCATAGACAGAATAACTTCCCATGAAATTCAACAAAACTTCTTGTCCTTTTTCCCTTGTCTACCATGGTTTTGTTTGTGGAATCATTCTCATCCCCGAGATCCAAATTTTTTAGGGTTCTCTCTCTCTCACGCTCCTTAATATTTACTACAGAAAAGCTGATTAGATTTAAATTTTATATGCCATCCTTAGGTGGTCAATAATTGCAGCCCAATTGCCTGGAAGAACAGATAATGACATCAAGAACTATTGGAATACCAGATTGAAGAAAAAATTGCTCGGTAAGCGCAAACAGACTTTCACAAATCGGCTATCGGTCGCTGATCAGGGCCAAAAAGATGGTGTAGAAGATAACGCTTATTGGCAAAACTTAAGCAGCTCAGCTCTTGAAAGGCTTCAACTCCATATGCAGCTGCAAAGCACTTTTTCTTTCTATAATAATCCTGCCCTTTGGCCTAAGTTAAACCCTTTGCAAGAGAAGGTGATCCAAAGCCTCCAACCTCTGAACGGTGGCCAGAATACTTTGGTGCAGCAGGTCCCACGTAGTCCTCAGACTGGAGTTGGTCAAAAGGTTGATTTCTATGAACATACTGCTGCTTCTAATGGAATTGAACAAGACTACTCGAGCAACTTTAAGGTACATAAATTAGAAAATCACATAAATAGTATGCCATCTTCGGATAGCTCTATCGGGTTTACCACTCCAAGCAACGTGCTGGAGACAACTGCAAACCCGAACGTTTTGCAAGAATCAAGTGGAGGAGATCATCAGACTGCTTCTACATTTACTCGATCTGAGCTTGATGAGCTTCTCAACAACAAAGGAAATGCTTTTCAACCTTCAGTTGGTCAGATGGCTGAGGTCGATTGGTTCAAAGAGATGGACGGCTCCAAGGACGACCTTTTATGGTGGTCAAATGACTTTAATGGAAGTTCAGAGTCCTTGAATTCTTGGAACTTGTCTTCCATCCCTTATCAGGCTGGGGAAATTTATCAAAATCATGCGCTAGGATACAATATGCAGTGACAAGAGGTTAAGTGATTGTAGAAGATTATTTGTTACTCCTAGAAAGGAAGGGCTGGAGAGATTGGTAGCAACTGTTGTAAATGATGTGAAGAATGTTATGTCTTGGTTTACCTCGCCCAGCGTGTAACAGAAATTACTATTGGCATACATATTTTGTTTCCCATACTAATTCTTGAGATGTCTATGATTAGCCTTGAAATTTTTTCATGATTTCAGACTTCACACCGAAAAAAAGAAGAGAATTATCATGACTAAAAATGTGAACTCAAGAAGTATATGATTTTCCAGCATAATGACTTGGGCTTTCCAAAAATATCTCTAGCCCTTGGATCTAACTTCTACAAACAAGACGAATGCCTATTTACCAAGCCAAATCATAACTTCTATGTCGCATAATTTTTGTCATCATTTGACCATTTTCTTTATTTATTTTTTCTCATCAAATTCAAGTATTTAAACTTTCCAAAAAGTAGTATTCTTCATGTAGTTTCACATTATATACCTATTAAAGAAATAAATAGATATACAGCCATTGAATATAGCTACAAATATCTTATTTTTTTACCACGAAAAATAAACAATAAACAAATTCATGGGACTCCGATTGTGATTCAGATCTTATAGAAGGACCAAGATGCAATCAAGTAGCCAAAACTATGTTGGATATGACACGAATCCCAAATAGAGTTAGATATTGATGACAACTAGAGGTTTGATAAGAGTTGAAATACTATGAAAAATATGAATTCTAATTATAATAGGACTAGCATTAGTCTATTATAAATAGGGCTACTTATGTTGTGTTTAGTTGTCACACACCACAAGGTGAATGTACCATAGTAGATTAGATTAGAGTTAGAATACATATACCTCTAGGTAAGTTTATCAGAGTCATTATTGTAGTAGTTTCTATGAGTAATAAAGTATAATATTCCGTGGACGTAGACTATGTCGAACCACGTAAAATAGTGTTGTGTTCCCAACGTATCTATGTACACGATCCTTCCAACAAAGTGATATCAGAGCCTGGGACTGCATATAGATATTTTGGTTATTATCGTCGCTAAGAGAAGGTGCATTCTGCTGCTAGAGCAGACGACTTCAAAGAAGAGTACGTTGAAACAATCAAGAAGAGTACGTTGAAACAATCAAGAAACTTGCGTTGAGACATAGTATAGTGCTCATTGTTGAAGGTTGTTGTCGCGTCGCGTTTAGCAGATTGATGCAACGCCGAAGCAATGGAGTTCCTATAGCAACTCCAAGTTCATAAGATAAGAACATGGCCAGCAGAGAAGGGATAGTTGCGCGTCATCATTGTTGTGCTATGAACGAGATGGCGTCCCCAAGAGCGTCAAAGAAGACAGACAACTACGATTGTCTAGAAGAAAATCAACAAGCACCACTAATGAAGAAAGTGACAGAAATGATTGGCGAAGAAAAAGTTAAAAGTTGAGACAGGAAACATGCAACAAAAAAAAAGTAAAAAAAAAAAAAGAAAATATATATATATATATATATATATATATATATATATATATATATATATATATAAAACAAAAAATGAGAAAATTGAAGAGTAGCTCTCTAATCTGTTGCTACTAGTGAAACCAATGCTTTAAGCTTAAGGGAGGATGGTACAATCTAGATGACCAAAAGTTTGATAGCGTTGACTAGACTTTGACTAGGTGTAACGCCCCATTCCTTCACGGAAACAGGAGCTCTATTTATCCACTAAGCACAACCCGATCCAAAACCCAAGTCACGAAATACGAGGAAAAACAAACGGAGTTTCCCCTGCTTATAGGACAAACAGTTTACCTACACACAACATATAATGGATCAGTACCGTGTCCAAACATACAACAACTCCATACATGCATTGAACTCAAACCTCATTAAGCTATTATATAAACTAGGTTATCAAAGCACTCTATGACCTAGTTAAGATTAATTACATTTCTCTCATACATTGAGTATATACAATTCATGAAAGTAAAACTTTACAGTTTTTACAGCTCAAGCCATATAACACGTAAGGCCACTCTTCAAGCACGAACTATCACATAATCACGAACTACACTTCCTTTGGCTATAACCTGAAAGATTCATGATGAGGAGTGAGTATACAAATAATGTATACTCAGTGAGGGAGGGGAACAGTTACGGGAAACATTTATAAGGGGATTCGTGCAATGCAACATTTAAATACAAATAAAGTAGTTAAGTAACTAAAGTACAAATAAACAATAAAAATACCACACATTAATAAGGATACGATTCACTTGCTCTTCAATCACGAACCACAGACTGAAATCCTGATGTAATAATGACACTGATATCGATAAGTTGACATCCTCTTATAACTCCAAAATGGGTGTACTCCGGATGTACTCCGAAATCCTACGACCCAACTCTTTTTGGGCCGCATCCCAAGCGAGAGAGGGACTAGGCAACCATAGTAGCCGAGGTATACCAGCAAGCTCGATACCGGCCGACTTCCACGACACTACCATGCCCAAATGGTTGCGCAACCACAATGCAATACACTCAAGATGATAACAATTAAGACAACCGAATAATCACAAAATCAAGGGACAACAAAGTAGGTTGCCCTCACACATAATATATAATCAATATGCACATACTACTTTAACAATTATACTAAATCACATAGTCTATGAACAATGAGATAAACTATTATGCACATAAGGATGAAGACTCCATTACCTTTTAAAACCAAACCTGTGAGAATTAGCCAAGAGCTTCTTCAATATTCTCCAAATGTACCATTCCTTCAATTAACAACACATAATACAATCAACTATAGGCATAAGAAGTTACACAAGCAGTTAAATGCATCAATGACACTTTACAATAAATATAACCACATTAACCTAATTCATATTCTTATATAAATAGCATTCTCCAATCATCACTACCAATCATTCTATTATACTCTAACAACAACTAACCACTGCGATTTCTACTCATCTACTAAAGCTACACATGAATCATTCTTATGTTATCACTAACCTCAATCAACTCATACGTTTCAATCATTTTTACCCCTCCGATTAGGATACAAAAGAGTAGCATTAAGCCCATGCTATTCACTAAATCTACTCCCTTAACATCTCATAATCATCAACTAGCACTTAGGCAATCAAACTCACAACTCCACTCTAGATTATCACTAAAACTACTCATTTATACATTTTAAGAATCCCATTAGTCAATCCATATTAAGCATGGTCATTGGCCCTTTAAAGTTAACTCCGTAGCCTCTAACATAACTGGATAGCCCTTATTTCCAGAATCTCTTCAAACATCCATATTTTAATACAACCATACTTAACACTCTCACAAGTAGGCAATAGAATTCAATTAGTAACTATACAATCAATATAAATGGAAGATCATGCATAATTACTCCATTCAAGACAAGGTACATATGCAATCATACTCACGATAGAAATCAATATGCAATTAACACATACTTGACTCAAAGGCACTTAACTGATCATATTTCCTCAAGATAACAATATGCCTAACAATCATTACTTTAGCTCAAAGCTCCAATTTGAACCAAATTCTAGTAATCACTATTTACCATTAATAACCACTAGCTTAATGATTCACTTAGAAGTAACAATGTACACTTAAGCAATCAAACTTGTAACTCTAATCTAAACTATCCCCAACTACTCATTAAAACACTCCAATGCCCCACTCTACTCAAATCCATTACACCAAAGCATCAAGATTAAACACTTGGCTAATCAATTCAACTCAATTACTAATAATCAATCTAATTTTCTTCCAATGGCCCTTTACACTCCATAACCATAAATCTAGCCATCTATCAATGGAACCACATTATAATCACTCTAGACACTCCACAGCCACCAATGAATCACGGCCAAGCTCTTCATAGCACCCAAACACTTACACGGCCCAATGTACACCAAAAGGCCCTTTATACCCAATTAACCCTTTACAAGTTTAAATCACATTCTAGCAATTCCAAGCATCAATCTATTCATTATAACACCTAAGGCAACTACTACAAGCATTGAACCAAGAAATTCACTATTATCCAACAAAATATTATTCATTCCTCCAACTTTCACAAGCTACCACATCCAAATGAGTTACAATACTAGAAATCCAATTTTATTACTCAAATCTGGTCACTTTATGTTGAGTTTTTATGCTACGAAACCTCACTTTAACTTACGTTTACTACAAAATCCCGAAATGGCCCTTTGTCCGTTTGAACTATAGCTACTTAAACCGTTCATCCAATCAAGATTAGAATTGCACCGCACTTACTTCCTAACATATCTAAGGCCATATGAACACTCAAAACTTGTCCAGTCAACACTTCGTTCAAACGTCCCCTTTGTCCACTAAGGCTATTTGACCTCTAAACGAAACACTAGGTTCAATAATCGCAACCAAGCTATTCAATCCTTCTAATGACACATTGTGGCACCACTTAGAACCTTGAAACCATACTTTAAACCACAATTACCTCAAAAGCCCCGAAATCCCTTTTATACATTTTAACTACAAGTACCTTAACCGATTTTCAATTAGGTGACATAACTACACATTTAGCATTTCCTCATCCTATAAACACCAAATATAATGTTCAATTCCACCCGGATTTGCATTTCACCCGAAACCCCTTTGTAAATCAAGTTATTTATGCAAATTTAATCCAATTCCAAGCAAACCAATCATATATAATCATTAATCCATGCTCATTAGTACCTATAGCACCTATAGAAACCATTAATTCAATCTCATAACACAAAATCCACTAAAACCTCAAAATTTTTAAAATTTACTATTTATCATCTTCTCCAAAGCTCCAACTCCATTTGCAACCATTCAAAATGCTATCTAACCACAAACGTGTACTCTATGATCATAAATAAGAGTAATTTAAGCATAAACAAGCACAACCAAGCAATATCTCAACAAATCCTAAAAATAAAGTTTAGGTGCAAAACTTTTAAATACAAAAATAAGATGAAATTCTTACCACCACACAAGGCTAGAGAAGCTTGAAGAAGGCTTAAACATGTTCAAGAACTCAACATTCAATCTTGGAATGAATGAAAATGGCCAACTATAGCAATTTTGTAAGAAAAGAATAATATTCCCGTATATAGGGGTTTGGCTTATTTTTTGCCCCTTTTTGAGCATTTTTTTGAGAGATTTTGGGTTATAAGAGTTTACGTTGGGCCAATGGGTCAATGAGTTGGGTTATTGGGTCAAGTAGCTTGGCTAGGTGGGTCAAATGAATTAAAAAACAAAGCAAAATGCAAAACTAAAATGCTGAATTTTTCACTATTTAATTAAGCTCGCTAATGAATTTTTTTCCGTTGTTCCCGATATGCTATGCACGCAAACTCAATGAACGTATGCATCTAAAATAGCAAGTATTAAGGAAAAAATATGAAATTCAGAAAAAGAAACAAAAATTTTTAATGTTTCGGGCTTGGAGCTACTTTCTCAATTAGTTGAAAACAAAGTAAATATAGTCAAGAAAATGAAACCGAGTATTATAATTAATAAGTTAGCTAATATTCATTTCAAATTATTAATTTAACTATTATTTGAATATTTTGAAGAATGATGAAATAGTGCTAAAATGAATGAATTCATTAAGGTAAACACATAATTCTATGCTAGCATTCAAGATAGAACCTAATTAAATGCAAACAAGTATTATTCTTTATATGCCGGGTTCGGGGTATCACATCCTTCACCTCTTAAAAGAATTGCATCCTCACAATTCCTTGTTCTTAGAAGAATCCTACATCAACTGTGATAACTCGTTACAGATGAATAAGATGAACTCCAAGAAAATTCCAACATAAATCCCGATTAAGAATGCCAAATAAAGGCTCCGAATAAGAATACCAATCCAGAAGTCCGAATAAGAATCCCTCTTATTATGAATACCATATAAGAATTCCCAATATGCTTGTTATATAAGAAGTCCAGAGAAAATACCAAATTAATTCCAAGCAAGAATTCTGAAGGAGGCCCTTCATATATAAATGCTGAGAAAGAACGCCAAGAAAAAAATGCCAAAGAAATACTTCAAAAAAGATCCCCAAAATAGAAATCCCAAAGAAGACCATTCAAAAATAATCGCTGATTAAGGACGTCAACAAATTCCAATAAGCATACCAAAGAAAACCCAAATTAGAATTCCTAGAGTCTACTCCAAATGACGAGTATGATCACACAAGAAAAATACCAATCATAAACCCTGATAAGCATTTGATCAATTGTTCCTTCCTTCCGTTGGTCCACTTCTTCAAGTAAGCTGCAACTGATCTTCTCTTTATACGAAAAGATGTTTACTTACTATTTTCAAGGGTAATGCATGTATTCAGTGGGTTTCACATAAGATAAGCACTTAATAATTAATACTATATGAAAACAAGGCAAGTGAACAATTAAGAAATTACTTAGATCCATAATTATTCGCATAAATAAACATACCACATAGGGTTCACTTATTGCACGAAAAGGTCACATAAATGCATACAAAGTAACATAATACACATATCATATATTTAGATACACATATGCACCTTTGTCACATTGGCACAATAAATCACATAAGCACATATTTTCATGTAAAACACGCAAGACTCTCATACAAGCACACACCTAATCAAAATACACTTCACATGTATGCACTTGAGGGTTACTACCCAACAGACCGAGGACCCTGTCCCCACTGAGATTTAACTAAGCTCTGATACCATATGTAATATCCCACATCGGTTGGTTACGAGCTGGGACTACTTAATATATAGTGGAGGGTTCTCCCTTATGTTCGTAACGATGCATTTTCCAGTCTAAGTTGGGCTGTGAGAAACAAACCCGTGAGGGGCCCAATATGGTAATCCAAAGTGGACAAAATCATCATATATGGCGTCGCTAGTGAGCCTCTACCCTTTGGGGTATTTGTTTAGTCGGGGCATTACAGAAGTGATATCAGAGCGGGCTGACCTTTCTACCAGTGTGGACGCTGGGTCCCCAAGGAGGGGCGGATGTAATATCCCACATCGGTTAGTTACAAGCTGGGACTACTGAATATATAGTGGAGAGTTCTTCCTTATGTTCGTGACGACGCGTTTTCCAGTCCAAGTTGGGCTGTGAGAAACAAACCCGTGAGGTGCCCAATGTGGTAACCTAAAGCGGACAATATCGTCATATGTGGCATCGCTGGTGGGCCTCTACCCTTCGGGGTATTCACTTAGCCAGGGCGTTACACCAGGTATTGACCTAGTTGACCAAAGGGGTTCTCAAGGTTTTTGGATGTTCATAATTCGAATTTGAAGTCGGATTCTCCGAATTCCACATGTGTATTGTTGGGTTTAGGAATTCAGAAGGTGTTGATCAAGGATTCGAAGTTTGGTATTTTTCGCCAAGGAGAAATTTGTTGGATATGGCTCGAATCCCAAATAGAGTCAGATATTGAAGACAACTAGATGTTTGATAAGAGTTGAAATACTATGAAAGATAGGAATCCTAATCATAATAGGACTAGCTTTAGTCTATTATAAGTAGGGCTACTTATGTTGTGTTTAGTTGTCACACACCACAAGGTGGGTGTACCATAGTAGATTAGATTAGAGTTAGAATACATATACCTCTAGGTAGGTGTATTGGAGTAATTATTGTAATAGTTTCTATGAGTAATAAAGTATAATATTCTGTGGACGTAGGCTATGTCAAACCACGTAAAATAGTGTTGTGTTCCCAACGTATCTATGTGCACGATTCTTCTAACAAACTAGTCATTTAGGCCGGTCTTCTACATACGATAGAGAGCATGTTCGAATTGTAAATTTGCTTTAGAATCATAAAGTTGATTTAGCCCATATTTAAACCTAATTGAGAATCGTAAGCATGATTACAGAATGCTAATTCCTTTCAATTTTTCGCTTCACCAAGGACAATTTCTTTAGTGCAAGTAGGAGTCTATTGGGATTATTACGCCCTAAAAACTATTAGCACATGACATTTTGGAATAAATGGATACATATTGTAATATATTAGTATAAATGATAATATTCATCATCATTCTCTCTTATATATTTATGTGTATATGCATGTATAGAGGTCTTTGATTCAAGCAAATAACTTAGGTGCATGGTGGTCGTACACAGAAGGTCTAAGTCATGGACACTTGTTTCTAGATCTTGTTCATAACTGAATGATGGAGCTGGACACTTTGTCAGGATAAGGTTATAGTGAGAAAGTCTCTTTTGTAGGGTGACCTGGCTTGGTCACTAGAGGTTTTTTAAACTTGTCTCACTAGTGCAGGTGTTACACATTGAACCAAACCACTTAGGTATTATCTCTCAATAAGTACTATAAAAGATAGGGATCAAATATACCTTATGTTATTAAGTGGCCAGTGCTCTTAGTCTTGAGCATATGTGGATGAATTGACGAAATCAAGTTCATGTACTTTGATATATTATGGGTAAGATCCTAGATATGGGTCAACAACTCTATGTATTGGATATATGAATTTGATTATTTGGGACGTGTGTACGCAATAATATAGAATCCATGTCATTGCATGATTAAGTAATTGTTCCCTTGTAATAATCTAAAAGATCATCTAAATCTAAGCTTAGTGGTATATTCCATTTAGGGATATATTGAATATTTGGCTTAAAGGTTACTTCCTAGATGAAGTGTTTCATATCCAGTGGATGGTTGTTTTATGGCTTAGATGTTTCAAGGAGAAGATGTAATCAAGAAAGAGATAGTACACGATAAAATATATTTCTTAATTGTGAGTGTTACATGGAAGGGCATTTTGGTCATTTTACTTAGTAGGTCGAAGAAAAAGGTCATATATAGTATGATAAGCTTATATGGATTACAGTATTTATCCTAGAGTGTAATCGTAACTCTTTAATAGAATGAGTACTTGAGGTTGAAAGGTCAAAATGCAACTACGGGTTAGTGTGGGCATTTTGGTCATTATAGCAGCTAGGTGTTTAGATCTTTTGGTCCATTCTCTAGACTATTTCCTATTTAAAGCAATTGTTGGATTTTGGTATTTCCACATATGTGTTAGAGTTTCCAAATATAGAGTCCTAATATAATTAAAAATCTAAGTCAGGAAGAATTTTCCATGTTAGTAGTAGAGTTTCCTAATTGGACAATTGAGCTTATTATGAAATCTTGCCTGAACAAATTGGTAACTTTCCATGAGGAAGAAGAGCTAGGCTTGTAGTAAAGGTATGGGGCATGTGGTGAGAAGTTTTAGGCTTCTAGAAGAACAAGAGAAGGGATAAGGAATGACAGTAAAAGTCCAAGGTTCATAAAAGTATCTAGGTACATACCTGGCAGGATTATTGTACTTATCCTTGTCCTACTTGGTTTCAGCTTCGGGTCTTTCTCACATCTATATAAAGAGCTCTCCCCATCAGCTCCTAACACACTTCACATGTCTCAAGGAAAAAAGAAGGGACTTTCTTCTCTTCGCCTCTCAAACAACAAGTAGGAAACAAAAAAAAAAACAAGATTGAGTCCTACAATTCAATCTAGCACTAGTTAACAAGGAAGAAGGTTATAGGGGAGAAGGCTTATTAGGAGATCCTCTCTCTAGAATTTTATTCATTAAATTCTAAGGTAAAATTAAATTCTAGAATTTTTTATTTATGCAATTTTTACATGTCAACTGTGTGGTTTGATCCATATTTTGCATGTTATTAGTTTCCACAACATTAGAATAAGTTTTTGAACTTAGTACTATCTAGGTAACATGCATCTTCAGTGGTATCAAATCCACACCACAACAAAACAGAAAAATTACAATATATGTATAGGATATTCATGTAGAGAAAACTCGATAGTGACAAGTTTTAATCAAAAATTACTTGTTAGAATTTTATGTTTAATATGATATAATTGTGTGTGATCATGTTATTTCCGTAATTAATTATCTTGTAGCAAGTATTAGCGCCCTTTGATGGTTCGCATGCATGTTATGTATGAATTTATTCAATCTAGTTAAAATATGATTTGAGATTGCTGGTTTATGTAATCATAGTCATGTTGTAATTAGTTTAATTAGTAGATTGAATAATGTAGCTTCCTCGAGAAGCATAGGAAAATAGATGTAATTATTTCAAACTAGATTTACATGTTTTCCTAGACTTTGCAAAATTGCATGGAAAAATTTGGGTGGCCACGTTTACAGCTCTCCCTAGGCATGTTGTGCTTGGTCAACGTGTGATCAAAGGTGGTCAATCAATTGGAGTTGACTTTGTGGTTCACATAGAAACATGTCCACGAATAGGATTTAAAATTTATAAATCCTAATTAGCCTAGGTTATGGATGTGAGACCCCATATTTTATCTTTGCCTAGATTTGCGTGATTTGAACTGTTTATGTGTTATACAAGTTAGAATGTGCTAATTCTGTGATTTATAGTCCTATTACATGCTAAGTATGCATTCATAAAATTTTCATCAAAATCGGCATTAGAAATTTTATCGACGATTTTTGTGAATAGTATTTTGAACACACGTCCGCTAAAATTTTTACAGGGGTGTTTTAAACGTTTTAAAAATTAGTCCTCGGAAATTAAAAGACCTGTGTCTGATTAAAACGGATTTTGAATCGGTTTTAAAATTTTAAAAGTTTTTACACTTTCTTTTGCAAAAATCGCGTTTTTAACTGAGTCGGGTGAAAGACTTTGCATGAGAAAATTGTTGTCACCCAAAAAATATTCTACTTAAAATAGTCTAAGTGTCAATTTAATGTTTGTGAGCAAAATAGTCATTAAATAGAATTAAAAGACTAGAAAATATTAAAAATTAACTTTGTTTCAACTTCGACTATTTTGGTTTTGTTGACCTTGGTGATATATATCATCAACACATACTAAAACAACACAAAAACACCTAATTCTACACACACATTGTCGTGGCTTGGAGGAGGAAAATAGAACCATTTTCAACATATTTTCAAAGTGAATTTTCTTTAGAAAACCTAGATTTTGTCCTTAGTTTTGCGAACCGAGTTGGATTTCGCTTGTTGGGCACGCATTGCACGTATTCATAGGCTTGTTTCGGATCAAAGGTGAGAGAAAATTTTTTAGATCTCAAAGTGTTATTTTTATGTCTTTTCATATAACTGTTATTTAGCCAATGAAAAGCTAAAATGTCTTTAGATTATTGCTCAGTAGATGCTAAGGGTCATTTATATGGGTTTATAGCTATTTTGAACCGTGGTAGCACGTATTTTTATTTTTCGGGTATTAAAGTTGAGAATTTGGCTATTTGTTGAATAATTGGAGTTATGGTGGTTGGAATCGATTGCTATTAGATTGTAAAATTTTGTTAAATATGTGGTAGTAATGTTGTAATGCCGAAATTTTGATTGTGATATCGTGGTGAAAGTCCAAAAATTTCAGCCATAGTGCATTGAGGTTTTAGGATTGTTGGGCTTGTTTTGGATGGATTGTGGTTGGTTTCCAAGAGGGCTAGTGTAGTTGCTTGAGTGGGTGAGTGATAGAAATTGGTTTGGAGGTTATTGGATTGGTAGAATGTAAGTTATGACTTTTAGAAGTTTGAGGTGTATTTCTTTAAAATGTTGAACTATTGTCTTTAGGTGTTTGGGTCGTGTTGAGAGATTGAATCTTGAGTTGTTGGAGGTTAGACTCGGGTTTGGTTGTGTGGTTTAATGCTTGTTAGGTTGGTGGCCTACTTTGTCATCTAACCTAGTTGTTGGGTTGTTAATTGATTAAATGATATTATATTGTTGAATGTTATTAATTGATTGATTATTGATGAAGCCGGGAGATAGGCAACCTACTTTGTTGTCCTCCTATTATATGAATGATTATTATTATTGTCATGAGTCTTGGTATGTGTGTACCACCTCTCGGGCAGCATTAGGCTGTCGGGTTGATAACGGCATGACTATCATAGACTACCCCCAGCTCGCATGGGCGGAGGTGCCATAGAGGGAGGGGCTAGAGAGGTACGTTGAATGCGTGAGTAATGGGGAGTTATAAGAAGAATGGTTGAGATCGTGATGGCGTTTGGAGCTACACCAACTAGAGTATCCTTATTGATTGGTTTTGATTATTGTTATGTTATATTGATGTTGATATTTGTTATGTGTTAAAGATCTATTAATTCCTCACTAGGCTTGTTTTATATAAGCTCACTGTCATTCGTTATATGCAAGCAGTTGTTACTAAACCAGAATACAGGCATGTGCCTCAAGAAGATGAGAATGTGACTTTGGTTGAAGAGTCTTATGTGCCAGAGTCATATCCTGATGTTTAGTTGGAATGTTTTATACTATTTTGTAGTATGACTTAGGTTGTATAGTTTCAAGCTTTTAAAGGTTGTTTTGTATAAATTGATCCAAAGATAGTAAAAGTGTTATGCTAGTTTAGTTGTCTTACTTTTGGATTTAATAAAGTTGCTAAGCTAGTATAATATGCTATGAATGTATATGGTTTTACTTAGTGATGTATGATGTTGGAACGGAGGCGTATAACTTATGAATGAAATGGTAAAAGAATGTTTAATATATATTATGGATTTGTTGTATGTTGTCAATTTGATTGTGGAGTTGATTAGTGATTTGTAGAGTTGGTTGTGTGAGTTACAAAGAGGTTGGTTTAGAGCCTCGGTATCCAAGTTACTGTCGTTATACTGTCGAAATTCCTTTGCGTCCTGACTGATCGTAGGAGGGGTCAAGTTGGGGCGTTACAATGGATAGTTAAAAATTAATTAATCAAATCCTAGATTAATTATAATCTAAGCATTAATTACGTTTAAAATTGGTGAAGGAAAGAATTTATCCTTAGAGGCCCAATTCTTAATAATTAATCTAAATAGGCCTTGTTTATGATTTTTAGGAGACCAGATTAGGTAATATGATTTTAAAAGTATACTTAAAAGGTTTTAAACAAATCTTATAATATTCAATTGTGTTTGGGCCAAGCCATATACTTGGAAATATTATCAACCTAAGATTTGTTTAAATAAAAACCTAGAATTTAAGTCACTAAAAGAAAAAACTTCTCAGGCTACAGACCGAATCCATAGTCATGACGTCATTGCTTTGGGACAGGCGATGGAATGACTATGAGAATTGGTCCAAAGTATTGGGCCTTATAGAAAAACTCAATGTTTGTACCCATTTCGTCGCCAATTTTAAAAATTAATAAATATTTATTATTTTCGGCGTCCGTAATTAAATAATAATTTTTAACTATATTATTATTGGTTGTAGCCAATCCATAACCAAATTATGTTTTATTTTATTAATGATTGTCGCCAACCCATAGCCAAAATAAATTTTTATTTTTAAATAATTTATTAATTTCCTTCACCATTTCTTTGATTTTAAATTTTAAATTAGTTTATTCACGGTCGTCGCCATTCTATAGCCCAACTTCTATAGCTAGTCCATAGCCAAATTTTCCTTGCCATTCTATAGCCTAACTTCCGTAGTTATTCGTTGCTAGATATCTGTTGTTATTTTGTAGCCTAAATTCCGTAGCTAATTTCATTGTCATATATTCGTTGCCATTCCGTAGCTTAACTTCCGTGGCTAGTCCGTCACTAATTAATTATTTAATTAAAAAAAATTATAAAATATAAAAAATTAATATTTATAAAGAAATTAAAATTAAATATACAAATTAATATTTACATATATTTGAATTTTAAAATATTTACAAAAACATAAATTATGTTCAAAAATAATATTTTAAATTTACCCCAAAAAAAAATCTAAAATGATCTACTGATTGTCTTCCTCGTCATCTTGGTCATGTGGTGGGTGGTTTAATTTCAACTTGTTGATCTCCTTTGAATCTTCATTATGAGCTCCATGAAGTGCTACTCTATTCAACAGTTTGTATCAGCAACCTCTTGCCTCACGATCTGTAATGCTTGATTGACAATAACTTTGATGTCCTGTTGTGAGATTATGAAGGCATTAATAGTGGGGCATGGTGTGCTACCCCTCCAATGCAAACCCCTATCAGCCAAGTCCATAAATGCGCCCCTTCTTCAACCTATCAACTGCCTCGTAGAATACCTCTTCGGGGTTAACAGGCGGCGCCGTGGGATCAACTTGGCTCGCAGCCTTACACTGTCAGAGCATCTCCTCATATCGCTCCTATAAAGACAAAAATTTGAAATTTTTACTATTCTTATTACGTTAAACATATTTGTAATTTAATACATTGTATAAATACTTACCATCATCTCAGCAGTCTTTGCATCAGAGAATTCGATGCTATCACCCTCCCCTTTTGTATGGGTCGCCTTGAAAACCTCGGCATCGTACACCTTATGGCCCTCTCTCTCTCTCTTCCTGTATTATTTAGAACTTCATAATTAGTATGGCATATACTAGACATAAACTAAACTAATTCACGCTATTGAATATAATTGGTTAATTGATTTACATACCATCTTTTTTGTTATTCAATGAAAGAGGATGGCACCCGTGTAGTGTTTTGAAACATTTTTTTCTCATGTTGCCCTTGTTTGTTTGTTTTAGCTTGATTACCCACTTTGGATTTCTTCATTTAACCAGCATTTGTTTCTATGTTTCAACTACAGCCAAAGGATAAGGGTTTTTAAATTTGTGTGCCTTTGCTAATTCGTCTTTCTGCCTCTTGAATGCCTTTTGATGGAAATTGAGCCTTATTCGTGCGGTTTCACAAGGGTATCACTTGTAATCTCTCTGCAACTACAAACAAGAAAAACACGTACATGAGTTAATACAATATACATATAATATATATATATGATAAAATATATATTTATCGCTTTAACTTTTATATATACCTCAAATGAGTGAAACCATCGCTCCTTGAAATCTTGTGGAACTTGTCCGTAGGTGATCCACTGTAATGACCCGATTTCTCGCGTAATCAGGTCCAATAGTATCAACCCGATCCAATCCCCAAGACAAAAAAAAAAGAGAAAACGGATGGAGTTTGCCCTGTACTATGGCCAGACCAAACTTGGTCAATCAAGCTCAGTAATAACATACAATAATACCACATGAAATTCATTCACGTTAGCACGATAGGCCTAGCTTTTCCTTACTTTAGATAGACATGTACAATACTAGCCTACCAACTATTAACATAATCGACTACAAAGAAACTTTTATGCCCTGCCACTAACTAGCTAGTCCATTTTAGTTACAAGTGTTACAATCTACTTATGCATACAACATTTAAAATATAACATCTACTAACTAGCTCAAGGCAAGATCATCCAATCATTCTAGCACGCAAGCAAGGTAACTCAAGCTTTTCGTCTTCCTGGAAAACTATTCATGTTTTACCTGAAAATGGTAGATAAAAAGGGTAAGCATACACAATGCTTAGTGAGAGGGGAACAAATACGGGGAGTTATCGAAAACCCTTTTGTGCAATGAATATAAGCAAGTCATATAATCAAGTAATAAGTACAAAAAGGTAAGCACAAGAGTCTAACATCAATACGAGACAATCACTCAAATTCATGAAACTAGAAAACACTTATAAAAAGGATACGATTACTTTCTAACCCCTTTCACTCTAAAACGACATGATCACGATTTTGAACTGATAATAATGCCAGCAAATCTCCTTTCACTCAAATGAGTGTACTCCGGATGTACCCGAAATATCCTATGACCCAATACCCCGAGGCCATCACTGACTATGCATTATGGTAGATATAGAGATGGAAAAACAATCAAATATATGGTAGCATTGAAGTAACCAATGAAAACTCTGCAAGTGTTTTTCTTAAATATGTTGGAGATATGGAAGTTATTTGGATTAATCAAAAGGCTTCTTATTTGGGTATAACTCGAGTGATTGCCAATCTCGGTCAGGTAAAACCTGTCAGTAGATGAAAATTGAATGTTGACATTTGCGTAATGGTAAACTTGGAGATTGGTATAGTTTTCTAAGTGTTCATAAATGAGCAAAAGGAATAGGTCGTGGGGTTCATATATAACCCAGAATTACTGCGAATACGCAAGTGAGATGATAACTGCTTGGGTAGGTTAACATAAATAAGTTAGTCTAAACATGAGTAACCTTGAGGTAAAGATCACATATACAAAAATGCTCCTTGACATGTTAGGAAGAGACATACTAGCAACCAACCCACTCAAAGCATGGATTGAGGATTGTAAACAAGTGTTGAGTTTGTGTTTAGGATTCCTTGTAAAGCATAAATACTGTGAAGAGAATATGTGTGCGGATTGACTAGGTATATTTTTTTGCATTAATTACCTTTTAGTTTTTGAATTCTTGATGAAGTCCTCATAGAGATCCACTCATTACTGGAGAGAGATATGAGGAGCGCAATATCTATGAGATCAGTTATGGCATAGTGTGTGTTCGCTACTTCCTAATTGTTGATTTCTTTTTTACTTGGCCTCCTTATTGACAAAAAAGACACAACAGTTCATGAAGGTGCAACATAACGGAAGCTAATAACATGTATAACTAGGATCAAACCACATAATTTTCTCAAGAAAATTGCACAAACAAAAAATAGTATATTTATTGTAACCATGTAAAAATCAAAATTCAGCATTAGTTGAATTTATTACCAAGATTCTATTAGAGATATACCCTAATGCTATAGTTAGATGACCTATATAGGGATATTTTGATATGTATATGTTTCTTTCATAATGGCATATAGTGGACATTCATGTTCTCTGTCTATAATATATATGACTATGTCCTTAGTGTTTCTTCGGAGGATAAATATATTCTAAAAGTGTTTAGAATACATTGGCATATTTCTTTGATATGATAAACACTAGAACCTAATTCGTAGCCCTTAGATTATTTAACCAGGACTAGAATAATCAAGTATGGGCTATCACATGTAGTTACCTTTGAATAGCATAGGGATGTTAATGATAAAGGATGGCGAGCCTTGTGCCAAAACTGTGACACCCCGACCCGTGCATAAAATTATTTTATTAATGTGCATATATTTATATGACTACTTTAATTATTCACATATATTTGTTTGCATAAAATATCATATTTTTGGTTGACGTGCATCTATTTCGCTTAACGTGTATTTATGTGCATTCACGAACGTTTAGGTAAATTAGAAATTATAGTAAATAAATAAATGTATTGATAAACAATAGAGTAACTAAATAGTTGAAGATTAACTAAAATGGTAAACTAGTAGAATAGCATTTAGTTGAAGGATATGTTGGTCATTTGGGCATTTTGTCTTCCATTATATACATACATACACATACAAACACCACATACACACACAAAAATCAGACACACACTCACACACACTAAAAAATGCCTAACATACACAAACACACATTCAAGCTTCAAGAAGGCAAATCAAGAGGAGAAATTGAAGATCCAAGGTTGTTTTCTTCAAGATCTTGCTTCTATTTACCTTGCTCAAGCTTTTTCTTGCATCATCCTTGTATTTTGAAGTGACGGGTTTTTCTAACTCAACTATTTTTCCATTCAAGCATGTTATAATCTTGTTATTATGTGTTAGCTAGACTTGTTTTTGATGAACTTATGCTTGTGAAGTGTATTAGTTGAGTTTATGCAATATTTGTTCTTAGTTAATTGTGGTAGCTTCTTGTGAATTTTGGTTGATACATTAGAGTTAAGATGATGTGTTGAAGCTTAAAAGAGTGAAAAATGGATAGATTAGAGGCCATACAATTAACAAAGTTGCACAAAGAAGATTTATGTAGAAGTTCTGAAACTGGATAGAAACGAGTTACTATATTTCAGAGCCTTTTTGTCATAGCAAACGAACACAAAACTTAACGAAATTTATATAGCAGCTAGATTAGGCAGTTTAGAACAAATGTTGACTTATAGGGCTAAGGCTAATTCTAACGTTTTAGGCCTCCGATCTAGCCATTTTATAAAGGTGTTCTGAAAATTGCTAGTCTGGACAGTCTTGCGCAGTCATACGGAAACAGTTATAACTTGATGAGTTTAATTTGGAATTGGTCACCGTTTGATTCCAGAATTAACTACACATGAAGAGTTTTCCATATATGTAAAAAATAAGTTTCATAGGAGGTCATTTGTGTAATGATCTGGCTAAGTGAATACCCCGCAGGGCAGAGGCACACCAACGACGTCACATAAGTTGATATTGTCCGCTTTGGAACACCCCGCACTTAACGTACGAGCGTGCCCTCAGAGTTTTGTTCCCCACGTGTTACCACGTGAAAAGGCCTCAACTCGAATATAAGGGGACACTTCCCACTATATATTCAATGGTCCCAGCTCATAACCTTTCGATGTGGGATGGGTTCACCACATCCGCCCCCACTAGGAGGACCCAGCACCCTCACGGGTCACTGATACAAAGGAAGGCCCGCTCTGATACCACTTCTGTAATGACCTGGCTAAGCGAATACCCCACAGGGCAGAGGCACACCAGCGACGTCACATAAGTTGATATTGTCCGCTTTGGAACACCCCGCACTTAACGTACGAGCGTGCCCTCATGGTTTTGTTCCCCACGTGTTACCACATGAAAAGGCCTCAACTCGAATATAAGGGGACACTTCCCACTATATATTCAATGGTCCCAGCTCGTAACCTTCTGATGTGAGATGGGTTCACCATAATTTGCTTAGGTAATTATGCAACCAAAGTTGAGCTACTGCTGAGATGTTGAAATTGTTGAGCTTATTTGTTTTGTGCTCCTAATGTTTCTTGAAGTTAAATAATGTATTATAAGACATTGTCATTGCTTGTTATATAATTTAACCTATGTGAAGATATATAATATGTTGAAGGTGATGCTATGCACAATATGATATGATTCTCTATGTGTTATATAACCTATTATGTGATTCTTGTATTATATTCATTGCTTGAATTATTGTGATTGAATATTGGGTTGCACAACCTTTTCGTGCATGGTAGTGTCGAGTAACACGGGCGGCATTGGGCTTGCCGTGCTCCCTCGACTACCATGGTACTTATCCTCTTTCTCTCGCTAAGTATACTCCACTACCCTAGAGACGTGGTTCACCTTGTTGGGGCATATGGACCTACCTCAGGAGAAAGGGTCGTGGGATCGGGGTACATCCATAGTACCCTATTTGGAAGAATAAGGGGTTTACCGGCACCCCTCGCTGTGGCATAATCCACTACTCCAGAGGCTTGATCCACCTCGTTGGGGCATACAGATCTACCACAAGAGAGTTAACTATATCCTTTTTAGAACCTCTCGTTGTGGCATAATCCACTACCCCAGAGGCTTGATTTACCTCGTTGGGGCATATAAATCTACCACGGGAGAGTTAACTGTAATTATATCTCGTTAGATGAGCTATTTGGTTATTAATGGCTATTGTAACTCTCGCTTGGACCCTTGTTCCTTGGAGAGTTACCTTGGTTGAACTCTTATTGTCATATTGTATACTTATTTTATTGTGGTTATTTCCTCTCCTTGATATGTGACACTTAATAGTCAATTGTATATCAGTCTTGTCTTGTTAATTATGTTTAAGTGGCCATTGCGTTCCATTGTATATTCTTTATTGTTAATTATGTTTAAGTGGCCATTGCGTTCCATTGTATATTCTTTATTGCTCGTCTTTTAGTTATAGTTTCCTAAATATGCTATTGGGTTTTATTATCTTGATTGAACATTTTATCTTGTAAATTAATTTTATGCTTTATATGCATCGCACGAAAATCTTTTCGAAAACTCCCTCTAGGCATATGTGTTGTAGTATGCTCATCCCTCTTCTAACCATTTCAGGTTCGGAGCCTTTGAAGTTGAGGTAAAGGTAGCTCGGGATTCTACATGGTCGGAGATACTAGTTGTAGATGTTTGGTTCTATGTATAATTGAGATAGTTAGGTTTCTTTTGAGGCATGCATGCTTTGTATATATATTAGTTATAAGAAATATAACTTAAAGTTAAAGTCTTGATTGAGTTGATAGGTGTGGCTGGATTGTAATAACTTCAATGATTTATTTTGTTGTCTAATTGGCATGCATGCTTGTGTATTTTTGTTGGGTTAGTTGAGTTTCAAGGCTCAGATGGCCTTGAGGAGATTGTTGTATGTGATAATAGAGGAAGTTGGGAGTTATGGAGGAGATTGGACTTTGATTTCGAGGTTATAATTCTTTGTACAGGTTTTAGATAGTCCTATAAATAGGGGAGACTCCATCCGTTTCCCCTCATTTTTTTGTGCCTTGGGTTTTGGGATCGGGGCTTCGACCTCGTGAGGGATCGGGCCGTTATAATAACCGCATAGGGATGCGATTAACTTACATATGAGTGATCATTAGTAGAATGGATCATTAGATATGACATATATAATAAAACTATATGACTTCAGATTAATAGTTTGTTATTTATTGCGGATTGTGCAAATTAATCATTTGACTTAAGAAATTACGGCTGCCATATATATTAGGGGCTAAATATAGCATTTGGACAAAGCTCGCCTTCATAAAGGTGAGATACGACCTCTCGCAGTTTAGTCTTGTGATATAGAGACCGACAGGTAATTGTCAAGATAGGATCCGTTAACCTTCGACGTAAGGAGATATCCTATGCGATCTTATATCAGTCGATGAACGAGGAAGTCCTTGGCCAAGGCGTGAGTGATTGTTGGAAATAGGTTTTTCCATAGTGTCATCTCTCGTTCTACCGTTTAGATCTAATCATAGAATCGGTTTAGTGGACTTAATCGTATCATAGTCCCCACAACGATCAGGACATATTAATGGAAGGATCGAACTGCATGCTAATTCGCGACTGTAAATGGATTCATATAAGTCGGACTTCATTTACCGTATAAACTATCATGACACGTATGTTGCTAAATGTCACTCTTGAACGTGAGGGTATTTTGGAGAATGATAGAGACATTCTCCGGAATAGATTAAAAGTGTTTAATAGTCCCTCATTGCTATACGATTATGAATCTAGAAAGTCACACACTAAAGAACATCATGAATAGAGTAATCGATGAGCTTATATGTGATTTAGAAAGAACGTTAAAGAGTTAACGTCATTCCTTTTGGTCATTAAGAGTTAATGGGCATTGTATAACTATTGAAAGTATTTGAGCCAACTATGTAATTAATGGAAGTGTTGGGTCATGTGATAGTAATTGATAAGAGTATTAAGTGCTTGAATAATTACTAAAAGGCATTTGGGCCGATTGTGTAATTATCCAAAGGTTTGGGACCATTGTGTAATTATTGAAAAGTGTTTCCAATTAATTATTCTAATAGAGATTAGAATTAATTAATTAATTGCACATGATTGGTAGACATGCATGTACATGTGGCGTGTACATGTGTGTATATGTGGAAGATTTGATTGCATGGCTAGGATTAGCCAAGTCATCAATCCAAGTCATCTTATGATGATGTCGCATCCCACTAATTCAAAAAGGATGGCCAATATTTAATCTTGAAATGTAGATCCTTTGTATGGCTAGCATTTGTAATGATTGCAAATGCAAGTTGCATAGGAGAGAGAAAACCTTTTGGACACTCAAACACTCAAGTTAATTACAAGATCAAGACAAGATCAATGATTAAGATTAAGCTAATCTCTCTCTCTTTTCTCTCTCATCTACATGGCTACACACACATATGAAGAAGATCAAGTTTATACCTTCTCTTCAAGCCATACACACACACACGACCAAAGTTAAAAAAGAAAGAGAGAGAATATATCATCTTCAACACATGCACACAATGAGATGAAGATGAAAAGATAGAGAATTTTTATTTTTCTCTTGCTTGCTCTCGGCCCAAGACTAGAAAAAAAAGAAAATGAGTTTTCTTTTAACTTTCTCACACAAATATAAGCTTTAATCACTCAAGACAAGCTAGCACATTTAGTCATTAGGTGTAGATTGCTCTTAGATGTTCGGTGTTTCTGCCTAGATCCTTCACACTTGAGGAGGAGCTAGTCTACATCATCAAAGGCTTTCTACAAGTTGTTGGCTATCTACAAGAGGTATAACTTCTTCTATACCTTGTCTTTATATATATAGTTGATATATATTGATATGTATATGAGTATTTATGGACATTACTTGAAGATTGCATGTGAATACAAAGGTTATGGAGTAAAATTTTTTGAAATGTTATCCTTCTATATTCGGCCATAAGGGTTGTGATTTGCATATGTTCTTTGACGATCCTACAACTATGTGTTGTGTTGTATCTTCCCTTCAAGTGGTATCCGAGCCAAGTTTTAAGGTCCATGAAGATGCATGTGTTTGGGCCGATTGTCTACTTTTGAAGATATGCAAAATGAAGTTATTTCTAGAGTCTACTAACATGCATGTCTAAATCTAGTCTTGATAATTACTTGCATGTGTAGAACTATAGAAATACTTGTTGATCCTTACATGCATATAAAGATTTCTAGCTTTTCATATGTATAGCATGTTTGAATGTGAGTTTAAATGTTTGATTTAAGCTAGCCATGTGAAAATGTGTTAGAATATGAAAGATCATACATGAAAAGTCGAAAATGGACTAAAAGATGTTTTAGATCTTTTTAACTTGAAGTATATTATATGGTGATATAATATAATATGTCAAAATGGCAAGTCTTGTATTTCTCCTTGAGATGGCTAAATGCTCACAAGAGAGAAGAAAAAGGCTAAAACTCATGTTAGCAAAGTTGGATAAACTAAAAAGGTGTTTTTAGATATCTTGACTTTGTGTATATTATATGTTGATATGATATTGCATGATAAGATGCTTTTGTGCTTGTTTTCTTGGGATGACCGAATGCTCATACGAAAAGGAAAAAGGCTAGAAGTCATGCTACAAAGTTGGAATAGCTAAAAAGGTGTTTTTAGATGTTTTAACTTTGTACATATTATGTTATAATATGATATAGCATGATAGATCATTATTGGTGCCTCGTTCACTTGACATGGCCGAATGGCAAATGGCATTTGGGCTTGGACTTTGAAAACATGTTATAAAGTTAAAGAGGACTAAAAGGTGTTTTGGTTGCTTCTACTTTATAAATATTATATAAGGATATAATATTGCATGATGAAAACTTAGTATGCCTAATTTTAGAATGCTATGGCCGAATGGTTGTTAGCTTCTAGATGGCCAAGAGTCTTGCTAGAATAGTTAATCTAAGCTTGCATGAGTATTATAATGAGTTATAATCAAGAAATCAAAAGGATCTTGCATGAAAAGTTAACAAAGTGTTGTTGACAAGGTTTAAAGAATAGATGTTTAACTTAACTGTTTGTATATAATGCATCAAGTTGTTTGCTAGCTTATGTTGCTTGGATTATTATATATGATATGGTTAATCTTAGCATCTAAGTTTTGTGTGGTTGGTAGAATGGTGGTTTTGATCATGGATTTGGAAGTTGGATAGGCTTTGTAATGATTTATTCTACCATTTGGTTTGTAAGTGAGATATAAGTATCATTTTATTATTCTTGCATTGAGAGAATTATGTAGTGAGGACTATTTGTAATATTTCAATAATGAAGTGCAAAAGGACCATTTGGAGGCTTCCAAAGGAGTTGGAGAACTGTTGGTGAGCCCAAGGAGTTGAAGACCATGAAGACATAATGATGTGCTTTAGAATAGTCTTTAGTTTCCTAGTTTTGGTTCCAAGCCCAAATCGATGATCCACCATTCCATTATGTTGCATGCATGCTAGTTTATTTGCTCTATATATATTAGTTGCTTATAAGTAGCTTTGTATGCTTGATGAGATCTCAAACAAAAAAAATCCAAATCTCCCTACGTGAAAACTAATTTTAGATTAATAAAAGATGGTAAAAAGGGTTTTATCGTAGTCCTCTACTATCCTAGGACTTAAAGGAACCTAAAGTGAATTATGTCCGGTCTAACCCAAAGGTAGAAGGATGTAGTTCATAATAAGTTTATTGAGTTGCTAGTATAACATAGTGATGTAGTTATCTTCCAAAATCAAATGGCTAAGAATACCACAAAGGTTGAGGTCATTAGATTCAATTTGTCGGATAACTGGTAGATGGCGGGTTTAATCTAACTAGATTACTTAGTCAAGAATGCACTAAAGTTGAGATCGAAGTGATTTAGGGACTAAATGATAACTAGTAGATGGCGGGTTTAATCTAACTAGATTACTTAATCAAGAATGCACTAAAGTTGAGATTGAAGTGATTTAGGGGCTAAATGAAATTGACCATAGCCTATTTGGGGAAATAGACAACAAAGAGTTGTTGACTCTTAAAACCTATATCTCAAGAATACCACAAAGGTTGAGGGTTATTTGTGTTAAATAAATTTGGTCAACCCACTAAGAATCTTTATAGATTTACTATAACACCCCGATCTCTCACGAGACCAGAGCCCCAATCTAAATCCTGAGGTCATGAAAAATTAGAGAAAACGGACAGAGTTTCCCTTGTACTTAGGCTTATCCACAAACCTGCACGCCGAAAAATCAACACAACAACATCCCAAGACATATATATAGATATATAAAGTTCCAGCCCAGTTCAAAGACTATTCTAGCTTTCTTTTCCTTTTAGACAGGTACATACATGTAGCCGAATTTAAACAATACTAATCTATTACACTTACTAGGTTATCATACCACTCTAACTAACTTTAATTTAAACTCTAATACATCTCTTTATGTAAAGATTACATTCGAGATCATTGAATTATATACAAATTCACCTAAACTTCAAAATAATACAAAGACATGAATTCAACTAAGCCTTGACTTTGCAAATTGTGCAATCATGAACAAACAACCCTCTAATGCACAGTAATCCAGACAGCTTGCAGGTACTTCGATTCTTCTGTACTAAACCTAAAAATGTTAGAAAGAGGGGTGAGCAAAACACTATTGCTTAGTGAGGGAGGGGAACAGATATCCGGGGAGTTTTAAAAACTTTTCATGCAATACATATAAGTCGCATAGTCAATTAACAAAGAAAAATACTAGTTCAAAACCATAAAGTTAAATACCACACTTAGAAAGGTTATATAATCGGACATTAACTACACTTAACTAATTAAAGACAATAAGGCAATTACAATAACTCAATAAACTTTACTAGAATAATATACAATAAGCAAACTAACTCATATTCATTAAAGAGGGTAAACAGACACGATAAGACAAGTACAACAAGTAACCCAGAGAATACAATATCAATACAATGTGCTATTCAAATATATGAGCTAGATAACACACACAAAAGAAGTCAAGCAATGGTAACTCTCTAAGGACTTAGGGCCCAAGCGAGAGTTACATAATAAAAGAATATAATGTTGTCCACGAGCACGAACAACGAACCACGATCCATGAGCTACGACCACGAACTCAATAAGATATTAATCAATAAGTCGGCATCCCTATACACCAACAGGGGTAATCTGGATGTATCACCCCATTAATCCTACGACCCAACTCTCCCAATGCGGCATCCCTAGCGAGAGAGGGAATAGCTACGGAGCTAGAGCAACCAAACCTAGCAAACCCGATGTTGCCCAAAGAGGCCCATCGCGTCTGTGCTGATGATAATGTTGCACAACCGTCGATACGAGAATTATGAGTATATCACACACATGAAATAGTTTAACAATCCAATAACATAAAGAGGAACAACAAAGTAGGCTTTCTTCAACTCAATATAGCAACAATAAGCACACATACAAACTCAAGCGATTATACTAAATCGTACAATTTATGAGTAATAAAATAAACTGAGATGCACAAAAGAATGAAATTTCCATCACCTCTACCAAGCTTCAAGATGCAAGAATGGCTTCAACTCACTCTCAATCACCTTGGATAGTCAACTAAAGCATTCTTGTGGCTATAAAACATTCCATAACTTCCTAGATGGCAATAACTATATTAATATTTAACAAGGTAACCTTTATAACAAGTGTAGCGCCCCAATTACGACCATAAGTATAATTATGTATATATTTGAAGTTTATATGCGACTTTCATGTTTAATTAACTTTTGTGAGTAAAATCATGTGTTTATTTATTTTAGTAAATGAGTTATGTGTATTTAATTGTTTAAAATGTTTTTTTGTCATAATATTTGCGATTTCGTGTTTATTTGTCTTTTACGTGCAATTATGTGTTTAATTAACTTTTGTTAACAAAATTAAAAGTTTAATTATTTTAGTATTTAATATATGTGCATTCATATTATTTCATAAAGATTTTTGAGTGAAAATAGTATTTAAAGGACTTTTAAATTTCATTTATTGACTTTTTCTTCTATTTTGTAAGACTGATCTTCTAAATATTTTAAAATTTAGTCTATCATTATTTATTGATTCATGACTTTGTAAAATTAATTTAGAAACAAACCAGAAAGTTTAAGTAGATTTTCGCGAGAAAAATTAGCGTTTTAAAGCGAAACAGTAAGAAAAACCTAACAAGTCTTCCATTCACCCAAGCTTTGACTATCATTTAAATATACAAGCCCAAAAACACAATAAAAATGCAAAAATTCAGCCAAAAAGTCCTCAAATCAGCCAAAAATAAGACCTACGAAAATAGTAATTTTTTTTTCAAAAATTGCTCTAATTCTTGCTTTTGTGTGTTCTTCCAAGTGCTATAGAAGTGGTTTCAAGCTATTATAAGCTTTAGCCTAGCATTCTTGGTGAGGGAGATCTTCTATGCATTAACCTACCTAAGATTTACTTTGAGTTTTAGATTTATTGTATATTGTTTTGTTTGTACCTATAAATGCTTAAATTATTTCCTATTCTGTAAGTGGAGCATTTTTTTGTAGTTGGATAACAATTTTGTGGCTAAAAATGGTGGATGATGCTTTGAGAAAGATGATGAATAGTAAAATTTGGGATTTTGCAAACCCTTGAGTTCTAGCTTAATTATTTGCTATATAAGTGTGAATTAGGAATTGTTAAACCTAAATTATAGCCTATAATAGTTTGGAATTGCTAGGATTACAAGAACTTTAATTTAAAGTTAGATAATGGATACTATTCACTCAGGATTATCGAATTATGACCCGATACTCGATCTAATATTTTATTTCGACTCTAGGGATGCTAAAACGGTTAAACAATAAAAATTATTGAATTCTGACAATGTTAAATTTTGAGTCCTTAATTGCGTAATAAATAACGGCCTATTGATGTAGTGACCCGGAGTGAGGCTTGAGGTGCTAATTAGTCTTATATATGTAGGATAGAGCCTAGAGCACCTTTATGACATTGAATTAATCAACGATTTTGGTAGTTGTAGTTCAAAGCGACTTAGGGACATTTAGGGCTTTTTGGTTAGACATAGTTAAATGTGTGATTTCAATGTTCTAAATGATGCCATAAAGTGTATTTAGAAGTGTAATATAGTTGGTTTAGGAATTAGGAAACTTATAATTAGTATGTGCATTGAATTGTGTTCTTGAGATAAAGGGAAATGTTATGTAGTTGTGACTATTGTTATAATTGACTTAGAATATTACTTGTCATGCTATATAATTGATAATTGACTTGTTAGCTTATGAACTGTGTAATTAGTAATTTGTATATGCTTCAAGTTGAGATTATTGACAAAAGGGAATAGTGCCAAAACTAGATTAAATGTTGGTAATTGACTTATAATTGATTAGTAAGGTGTTTAATGCATTTGTGTCGTACATGTATCTTGTTAGAAGAGTTCGTGAATTGAACTACATGTTTACTTGTTATAAATTGAGTAAACATGTTTATACCTTGTTATATTGTTTATATTGTTTGTAAATTGTATTGTATGTGTGAAGTTATAATTATGACTTGAATACTTGACTACTTGAATGATTACTTGGATTATGAGTTAAATTAAAGAGTATAAAATGTGACATTTTACTAAGGATGGAATTCTAATAAAGGTTGTACGTTAATTAAGTATACTATAAAGTTAGCTAACCTATTTAGATAATTAATGATCGTTGTAGTTAAAGTGTAATTGAAGTAATGTTTGATCTTGTGTTCAAGGTAATTGGGAATGATGTGAATCCAAGATTGCATCTTGGAGCTTGGTAGAGGTGAGGGTGTTTTTCATCCTTTTAAGCATAATAGCTTATTTTCTTGCTCGTAGATTGTGTGATTTGGTATAATTGTTAAAATAGTGTGTACCTATTGATTTCCATATTGTGTGTGAGGGCAACTACTTTGTTGTCTCTCGATTATGTGTTTATTGGTTCATTTTATCTGTTATCATTTTGAGTGCATTGCATCAAGGTTACACAACCATTTGGGCATGGTAGTGTCGGGGAAGCCGGGCAGCATCGGGCTTACCGATATACCTCGGCTACTATGGTTGCCCAGTCACTCTTTCTCTTGGGCTCTAAGTCCTTAGAGAGTTGGGTCGTAGGATCGGGGTACTCCGGAGTACACCCATTGGAGATATAAGGTGGTATGCCGACTTATCATTATCATTACCGTTATTATATTAGGATTTCTATTTATGGTTTATGGTTCGTGGTTCGTGATTCGTGGTTCGTGGTTCGTGGTTCGTGGTACATGGTTTGTGGTTCATGGTATGAGTTCAAGGTCAACTGGTATTTCTTATTTTGTAACTCTCGCTTGGGCCCTAAGTCCTTGAAGAGTTACCTTATATTTCTTTTTTATGTGTAACTCTCATTTGAGCCTTAAGTCTTTGGAGAGTTACCTTTGATTGTGTTCTTTATGTGTATTTGTCTAGTTTCGTGTATTTGAATATTGCTTGTATTGCCATTGATATTGTCTTCATATGGTTACTTTATATACTTGTCGTATAGTGTTGTTTAGCTTTTTTGATGTGTAATGCTTAGTTTGTTATTTGCATATTAGACTTGTACTGTTAATTTATCTTATTTTTATTTGTTGCATTGCACGAAAACCTTTTCGAAAACTCTCCGATTACATGTTCCCTCCCTCACTGGGCATACGTGTTTTGTATGCTCACTCCCTCTTTCTAACCATTTCAGGTTCGTTGTCTTCGGAGTCTGAGGAAAAGAAAGCTCAAAGTCCCCTTGATTGGATATTCTAGCTTTAGTAGACTGTTCTATGTAAATTTGAGTTAATTATGTTTCTCTTGAAGCCTGTGTGCCTTGTATATGTGGGTTGTTAAAAGGGAATGTAAGGTGAAACCAAGGTCTTGTATGAATTGATAGCTAGTAGTCGGCTTGTAATAACTTTTACTACTTTACTTTACTGCCTCATGGTTTGCATGCTTGTGTGGACTGGGTAAATGTGGTTGGAAGACCTAAAATATAAGAGAGTTAAATAAAGAATATTAGA
This sequence comes from Ehretia macrophylla, assembly GCA_037974665.1. Lineage (NCBI taxonomy): Eukaryota > Viridiplantae > Streptophyta > Magnoliopsida > Boraginales > Ehretiaceae > Ehretia > Ehretia macrophylla. The sequence continues at coordinate 13,563,316 of CM075775.1, forward strand.
GTGGTTTGATAATCGAAAACATGATATTAGAATTTCAATAGCCAATTAAATGCATGCATGTATGTTGTATTTTGTAATAGAAAGGCTCGGATAGCCATAAGGTTTGTAGAATGTTGTGATGTTGAAAGTTGGGGTTGGCTGTGAATGTTGGTTTATAATTTTGTAGCTATTTCTTCTAAGTGCATGTAACCGGTTAGGCCTAGAAACAAGGAAAACTTCGTCCGTTTTCTCTTGTTTTTTGTGACCTCAAGTATTGGATCGGGGCTCCGGTCTCGTGAGGGATCAGGGTATTACAGTTGGTCTCAGAGCTTAGTTAGCTGTCAGCCAGAATAGGGTCCTCAGTCTGTTGGGTAGCAATCCTCGAGTGCGTGCATGTGAAGTGTGTCGTGAATAGGTGCTTGTGCTTGTATATGAGACTTGTACATCTTGATTGTATATATGCCTTATGTGACATGTTTGCGTAATGTATGAAGATTGTGAGATATGTGTATTGTGTTATGTCATTATTCACCTATGTGACCCCTTTGTGCAATAAGTGAAATTTATATGATGTGTGCCTATGTGATTATGTGTATATCAAAGTGATTCTTTAAATAGCTTTTTACTTTAGTTAATTGCAATATTGTGTACTAAATGTCTATTTTATGTCAAACCAATTGCATACATGCATTACCCCGTGAAATGGTAAGTAAACTCTCCCCTATAGAGATAGCTAGAAGCGGGTCTTCTAAAGATGTGGACCAATAGAGCCGATCATAGTTTATATCAATGATCAACAATAAGTACTTCGAGAAACAAGTTTGGGATTCTCATTGGGTATTCTTCTTTACTATTCTTCTCAGTAGTCGGATTTGAGATTCTTATTTGGTATTATCGTTGGTATTTTCATTCGAGATTCTCGACTGGACTTCTTACTCAGTAATCATATTTGGGATTCTTGTGCGGTATTCGTCTTCAAGGGATTCATTTTCGGAATTCTATGTTGGTATTTCAAATGGAGGCTTTATTTGGCAATCTTATCTTGGATTTCCTATATGGTATTTTCATTGGTATTCATACGAAGATTCTTGTGGCTATTCTTATCCGGCATTCATGTTTGATAATTTTCCTTTGGGATTTTTAATTGAAGACTCTTATTGGTATGTTCCTCAGGATTCAACCTTGGTGTTTTCATAAGGTATTCGTATTCGAAGTTCTTATCAATAATATTCAGAATGCTTGTTTGAAGGAGATGAGAGTGTCACGCCCCAATGATGACCATAAGTATAATTATGTATATATTTGAAGTTTACATGTGACTTTCTTGTTTAATTAACTTTTGTGAGTAAAATCATGTGTTTATTTATTTTAGTAAATGAGTTATGTGTATTTAATTGTTTAAAATGTTTCTTTGTCATAATATTTGCAATTTCGTGTTTATTTGCCTTTTACGTGCAATTATGTGTTTAATTAACTTTTGTTAACAAAATTAAAAGTTTAATTAATTTAGTATTTAATATATATGCATTCATATTATTTCATAAAGATTTTTGAGTGAAAAATAGTATTTAAAGGACTTTTAAATTTCATTTATTGACTTTTTCTTCTAATTTGTAAGACTGATTTTCTAAATTATTTAAAATTTAGTCTATCATTATTTATTGATCTATGAATTTGTAAAATTAATTTAGAAACAAACTAGAAAGTTCAAGTCTTCCATTGACCCAAGCTTTGACTTTCACTTAAATATATAAGCCCCAAAACACCATAAAAATGCAAAAAATCAGCCAAAAAGTCCTCAAATCAGTCAAAAATAAGACCTTCGGGACTAGTAACTTTTCTTCAAAAATTGGTCTAGTTCTTGCTTTTGTGTGTTCTTTCAAGTGTTATAGAGGTGGTTTCAAGCTACTACAAGCTTTATCCTAGCATTCTTGGTGAGAGAGTCTTTATCTTCTATGCGTTAATCTACCTAGGGTTTACTTTGAGTTTTAGATTTATTGTGTATTGCTTTGTTTGTGCCAATAAATGCTTACATGACTTCATATTGTGTAAGTAGAGCATTCTTTTGTAGTTGGATAACAATTTTTATGGTTAAAAATGGTGGATGATGCTTTGAGGAAGATGATGAATAGTAAAATTTGGGATTTTGCAAACCTTTCAGTTCTAGCTTAATTATTTGCTATATGAGTGTGAATTAGAAATTGTTAAACCTAAATTAGAGCCTCTAATAGTTTGGAATTTCTAGGATTACAAGAACTTTAATTTAAAGATAGATAACATACACTATTTACTTAGGGCCATTGAATTATGACCCGATGCTCGATCTAATATTATATTTCGACTCTAGGGATACTAAAATGGTTAAACGTTAAAAATTATTAAATTCTAACAACGTTGAATTTTGAGTCCTTAATTATGTAATAAATAATGGCCTATTGATGTAGTGACCTGGAGTGAGACTTGAGGTGCTAATTAGTCTTATATATGTAGGATAGAGCCTAGAACACCTTTATGACATTGAATTAATCAACAATTTTGGTAATTGTAGTTCAAAGCAACTTAGGGGCATTTGGGGCTTTCCAGTTAGACATAGTTAAATGTGTGATTTCATAGTTCTAAATGGTGTCATAAAGTGTATTTAGAAGTGTAGTATAGTTGGTTTAGGAATTAGGAAACTTGTAATTAGTATGTGCATTGAATTGTGTTCTTGAGATAAAGGAAAAAGTCATGTAGTTGTGACTGTTGTTATAATTGACTTAGAATATTACTTTTCGTGCTATATAATTGATAATTGACTTGCTAACTTGTGAACTGTGTAATTAATAATTCGTATATGCTTCAAATTGTGATCATTGACAAAGGGGAATAATGCCAAAGCTAGATTAAATGTTGGTAATTGACTTATAATTGATTAGTAAGGTGTTTAATGCATTTGTGTCATACATGTATCTTGTTAGAGGAGTTCCTGAACTGAACTACATGTTTACTTGTTATAAATTGAGTGAACATGTTTATATCTTGCTATATTGTTTATATTGCTTGTAAATTGTATTGTATGTGTGAAGTTATAATTATGACTTGAATACTTGACTACTTGAATGATTACTTGTATTATGAGTTAAATTAAAGTATATAAAATGTGACATTTTACTAAGGATGAAATTCTAATAAAGGTTGTATGTTAATTAAGTAAACAATAAAGTTAGCTAACCTAGTTAGATAATAAATGATTGTTGTAGTTAAAGAGTAATTGAAGTAACGTTTGATCTTGTGTTCAAGGTGATTGGGAATGATATGAATCCAATCTTGCATATTGGAGCTTGGTAGAGGTGAGAGAGTTTTTGATCCTTTTATGCATGATAGATTATTTTCTTGCTCATAGATTGTGTAATTGGGTATAATTGTTAAAGTAGTGTGTGCCTATTGATTTTCATATTGTGTGTGAAGGCAATCTACATTGTTGTCCCTCGATTATGTGTTTATTGGTTGATCTTATATGTTATCATTTTGAGTGCATTGCATCATGGTTGTACAACCATTCATGGTAGTGTCGGGGAAGCCGAACGACATCGAGCTTGCCGGTATACCTCGGCTATCATAGTTGCCCAGTCACTTTCTCGCTTGGGCCCTAAGTCCTTGGAGAGGTGGGTCGTAGGATCGAGGTACATCCGGAGTACACCCATTGGAGATATAAGGTGGTATGCCGGCTTATCATTATCATTATCGTTATTATATCGGGATTTATGTTCATGGTTCGTGGTACGTGGTTTGTGGTTCGTGGTACGAGTTCAAGGTCAACTGGTATTTCTTGTTGTGTGACTCACACTTGGTCCCTAAGTCCTTGGAGAGTTACCTTATATCCTTTTTATGTATAACTCTCTCTTGGGCCCTAAGTCCTTAGTGAGTTACCTTTTATTGTGTTCCTTGTGTTATTTGTCTAGTTTCATGTATTTGAATATTGCTTGTATTGGCATTGATATTGTCTTCACATGGTTACTTTATATACTTGTCGTATAGTGTTGTTTACCTTCTTTGATGTGTAATGCTTAGTTTGTTATTTGCATATTAGACTTGTACTGTTAATTTATCTTATGGTTGTTTTTTGCATTGCACAAAAATCTTTTCGAAAACTCCCCGATTGCATGTTCCCTCCCTCACTGGGCATACGTGTTTAGTATGTTCACTCCCTTTTTCTAACCATTTCAGGTTCGATGCCTTCGGTGTCAAAGGAAAAGAAAGCTCGAAAGTCTCTTTGATTGGATATTCTAGCCTTAGTTGACTGTTCTATGTAAATTTGTGTTAGTTATGTTTCTTTTGACGCCTGCGTGCCTGGTATATGTTGGTTGTTAAAAGGGAATGTAATGTGAAGTTAAGGTCTTGTATGAATTGATAGTTAGTAATTGGCTTGTAATAACTTTTATTTCTTTACTTTATTGCCTTATGGTTTGCATGCTTGTGTGGACTAGGTAAATGTGGTTGGAAGACCTAAAATATAAGAGAGTTAAATAAAGAATATTAGAGTGGTATGATAATTGAAAACATGATATTAGAATTTCAATAGCCAATGAAATGTGTGCTTGTATGTTGTATTTTGTAATAGAAAGGCTCGAATGGCCTTAAGGTTTGTAGAATGCTGTGATGTTAAAAGTTGGGGTTGGCTGTGAATGTTAGTTTATAATTTTGTAGCTATTTCTTCTAAGTGAATGTAACAGTTTAGGCCTAGAAACAAGGAAAACTCAGTTCGTTTTCTCTCATTTTTTGTGACCTCGGGTATTGGATCGAGGCTCCGGTCTCATGAAGGATCAGGGTGTTACAATTGGTATTAAAGCTTAGTTAGTTCTCAACCAGAATAGGGTCCTCGGTCTGTTAGGTAGCAACCCTCTAGTGCGTGCATGTGAAGTGTATCATGAATTGGTATGTGTGCTTGTATGTGAGACTTGTACATCTTGATTGTATATATGTGCCTTATGTGACATATTTGCGTAATGTTGAAGATTGTGAGATATGTGTATTGTGTTATGTCATTATTCACCTATGTGACCCTTTTGTGCAATAAGTGAACCCTTTGTGCAATAAGTGAAATTTATATGATGTGTGCCTTTGTGATTATGTGTATATCAAAGTGATTCTTTAAATAGCTCTTTACTTTAGTTAATTGCAATATTGTGTACTAAATGTCTATTTTAAGTCAAACCAATTGCATACATGCATTACCCCGTGAAATGGTAAGTAAACTCTCCCCTATAAAGATAGCCAGAAGCGGGTCTTCTGAAGATGTGGACCAGCAGAGCCGACCGTAGTTTATATTAGTGATCAACAAGAAGTACTTCGAGAAACAAGTTTGGGATTCTCATTGGGTATTTTTCTTCACAATTTTTCTCAGTAGTCAGAATTGGGATTCTTATTTGGTATTATCGTTGGTATTTTCATTCGAGATTCTCGACTATACTTCTTACTCAGTAATCATATTTTGGATTCTTGTACGCTATTCGTCTTCAAAGGATTCATTTTCGGAATTCTATGTTGGTATTTCAAATGGAGCCTTTATTTGGCATTCTTATCTTGGGATTTCCTATACGGTATTTTCATTGGTATTCATACGAAGATTCTTGTAGGTATTCTTATCTGGCATTCATATTTGATGATTTTCCTTTGGGACTTTTAAGTGAAGACCCTTATTGGTATGTTCCTCAGTATTCATCCTTGGTGTTTTCATAAGGTATTCGTATTCGAAGTTTTTATCCAGAGTATTCAGAATGCTTATAAAAGTTCTTTTGAAAGAAGAATTGCAGGGACGCTATTGTTTGAAGGAGATGAGAGTGTCGCACCCCAATTATGACCATAAGTGTAATTATGTATATATTTGAAGTATACATGCGACTTTCGTGTTTAATTAACTTTTGTGAGTAAAATGATGTGTTTATTTATTTTAGTAAATGAATTATGTATATTTAATTGTTTAATATGTTTCTTTGTCATAATATTTGCAATTTCGTGTTTATTTGTCTTTTATGTGCAATTATGTGTTTAATTAACTTTTGTTAATAAAATTAAGAGTTTAATTATTTTAGTATTTAATATATGTGCATTCATATTATTTCATAAAGATTTTTGAGTGAAAATAGTATTTAAAGGACTTTTAAATTTCATTTATTGACTTTTTCTTCTAATTTGTAAAACTGATCTTCTAAATATTTTAAAATTTAGTCTATCATTATTTATTGATCCATGACTTTATAAAATTAATTTAGAAACAAAACATAAAGTTTAAGTAGATTTTTGGCGAGAAAAATTAGCGTTTTAAAATGAAATACTAAGAAAAACCAAACAAGTCTTCCGTTGACCCAAGCTTTGACTTTCATTTAAATATATAAGCCCAAAAACACAATAAAAATGCAAAAATTCAGCCAAAAAGTCCTCAAATCAGCGAAACATAAGACCTATAGGAATAGTAACTTTTTTTCAAAAATTGCTCTAGTTCTTGCTTTTGTGTGTTCTTCCAAGTGCTATAGAGGTGGTTTCAAGCTACTACAAGCTTTATCCTATCATTCTTGGTGAGACAGTTTTCATCTTCTATGCGTTAACCTACCTAGGGTTTACTTTGAGTTTTGAATTTATAGTGTATTGTTTTGTTTGTGCCTATAAATGCTTAAATGACTTCTTATTGTGCAAGTAGAGCATTCTTTTGTAGTTGGATAACAATTTTTATGGCAAAAAATGGTGGATGATGCTTTGAGGAAGATGATGAATTGTAGAATTTGGGATTTTGCAAACCTTTCAGTTCTAGCTTAATTATTTGCTATATAAGTGTGAATTAGGAGTTGTTAAACATAAATTATAGCCTCTAATAATTTGGAATTGCTAGGATTACAAGAACTTTAATTTAAAGATAGATAACGAATACTATTCACTCAGGACCATCGAATTATGACCCAATGCTCGATCTAATATTCTATTTCGACTCTAGGGATGCTAAAACGGTTAAACGATAAAAATTATTGAATTCTGACAACGTTGAATTTTGAGTCCTTAATTACGTAATAAATAATGACCTATTGATGTAGTGACGTGGAGTGAGACTTGAGGTGCTAATTAGTCTTTTATATGTAGGATAGAGCCTAGAACACCTTTATGACATTGAATTAATCAACGGTTTTGGTAGTTGTAGTTCAAAGCAACTTAGGGGCATTTGGGGATTTCCGGTTAGACATAGTTAAATGTGTGATTTCAATGTTCTAAATGTTCCCATAAAGTGTATTTAGAAGTGTAGTATAATTGTTTTAGGAATTGGGAAACTTGTAATTAGTATGTGTATTGAATTGTGTTTTTGAGATAAAGGGAAAAGTCATGTAGTTGTGACTATTGTTATAATTGACTTAGAATATTTCTTGTCGTGCTATATAATTGATAATTGACTTGCTAGCTTGTGAACTGTGTAATTAATAATTCGTATATGCTTCAAGTTGTGATCATTGACAAACGGGAATAATGCCAAAGCTAGATTAAAAAGTTGGTAATTGACTTATAATTGCTTAGTATGGTGTTTAATGCATTTGTGTTGTACATGTATCTTGTTAGAGGAGTTCGTGAATTGAACTACATGTTTACTTGTTATCAATTGAGTGAACATGCTTATATCTTGTTATATTGTTTATATTGCTTGTAAATTGTATTGTATGTGTGAAGGTATAATTATGACTTGAATACTTGATTACTTGAATGATTACTTAGATTATGAGTTAAATTAAAGTATATAAAATGTGATATTTTACTAAGGATGGAATACTAATAAAGGTTGAATGTTAATTAAGTAAACTATAAAGTTAGCTAACTTAGTTAGATAATTAATGATCGTTGTAGTTAAAGAGTAATTGAAGTAACGTTTGATCTTGTGTTCAAGGTGATTGGGAATGATGTGAATCCAATCTTGCATCTTGGAGCTTGGTAGAGGTAATAGAGTTTTTCATCCTTTTATGCATAATAGCTTATTTTATTGCTCATAGATTGTGTGATTGGGTATAATTGTTAAAGTAGTGTGTGCCTATTGAGAATGAGGTGTTTGACGGTTTGAGATGCCTTAACAAAGAGATGGCACACTGGAGAATGGGAATAGTGACATCAATATAGGTTCTCTCACGTTGTGAGAGTGCCACGATAGGTGTACCACATGAAGTGTCTGACCCAAGGAGAAGTTTGGGTTGACCAATCATCCGTCTATAGTCAGGGTGAAAAATAATGCAACGAGGATATAGTAAAATTTTGTGTGGTTGAGGGGAGAGCAACATGCAGTAATGTGTATCCTGACTTGGCAATGTACATACCTGTCTTAGAGTTAGGCCAAATTAGCACATCTACCGTTATGATCCACGAAGGCTTAATGCACTAGATCCGATGACCAAGTGCTAGAGGGAGCTGAGATTAGAGTAGATCGTAGTCCCACTATGAAGTGCCTGGAATAAGTAGCTCCTAAACCTTGGAATAGGGACAATTCAATGGGCAGGACGGACATTCACCATTTTTAATCTATCAATCTGACCCGATATCTACTGTCTTACCTATGCCAACTTTCCAGAATGTGTGTCTTGATGAAATAGAGCTCTTTGTACATGCTCTGCCAACTCCAAGAGGCCCTATGCAGAGAGGGTACCCTAACTAAATCAATATCTAGGAAGTATATGTCTTTCAGGACTTGGGTGAGCAATGTCGCCGGGTGAGAGAGCAAACGCCAGACCTGGCCAGTGATGAGGGCCAATATGGCCTAAAAATCATGAAAATCTAGTCCACCTTATACCTTAGGGACCGTGACGATGGAACATTTCAACCACAAGATACCAGCTGACTAACTAGAGCCCTACCAAAATCATGACACCAATAAGGATAATTTTTACAGTACGATTTTGGGAAATAGAATATGGACATGGTATATGCTGGGAGAGCCTATAGGATTGCCTTGATTTAGACCTCCTTACCCGCCTTGGAAAGTAACTTTTACTTCTACGGTAAAAGGAGTTTTATCGTAGTCCTCCGCCATCCTAGGATATTTAATAAGACCCAAATGAATACGATTCTTCTTACCCAAAGGTAGAGAATATGTTTCAAAGTAAGTTTATTAAAATCGCTAGAATGAAACATAGTGATGTGGTTGTCTGCCAAAATCTAACGATCAACATAGCCACAAAGGCTTGAGGCTATTGATTCAATTTGAGGGATAACTAAGTGATGGCGGGTGCAATCTAACTAGATCACCTAATCAATTATAACCACAAAGGTTTGAGATCAAGTGATTTAGGGACTAAAGTAGACCATACCCTATTTAAAGAAATAGACAACAAAGAGTTGTTGACCTTTGGTATTTATGTTCCAATTATAGCCACAAAGGTTTGAGGAATGTGTCTGATCATAGGAACTTGGTCATCCCACTTAGAGTGTCTTCATAGATTCATGTTTTTCTCATTAAGGGAGTATGAGATATAAAACAAATAGTGGGAGTAGCTATTTTATTTTGCAATATTATAGCTTTATATATTCTTGTTAGCCTACAATCTTACTTTCTGTTATATTTACTTTTTCTGCAGTTTAATGGCTTTATTCATAAATCATATTTTGTCCATCCTTAATCATGATTATTTAGTTGGACCAAACTTTGAAAAATGGTACAAAAGTTTAAGGGTAGTCCTCCGATTTGAGAGAATTGAGTATATTCTAGATGTCCGGACATTTGCTCCTGTAGATGAGACTACTTCCGAGACCGACAAGATCACTTACTATAAGTAGGTCTAGGATGACATGCGTGCTAGAGGATACATTCTTTCGTCAATGAGCGATGATCTGCATCAATTTTATGAGGGGCTGCCTCATTCCGTAGATATCATTCGTTGTTTGGAGGAATCCTTTGGCGAGCACAGTCTATCACGCCCCAACTCAACCCCACCTACAATTAGTCAGGATGCAACAGAATTTCGGCAGTATAACGACAGTAATTAGGACACCGAGGCTCTAAACCAACCTCTTCACAACTCATACAACCAACTCCACAAACATTCAACAATAAACAACCCAACCATATTATACAATAATCACTCCTTCAATAATCCATTCATAGTTATACGTCTCCGTTCCAACTTAATACATAGGCTATACATACATTTCAAAATAGGTTATAACCAACTTAGTAATCTAGTCATGATCAAAATAAAGACTACTGAATCAACATACATATGTCTTTATATTAAGATAGGTTATACAATACATTGTTTTACAACAACTAAGACAATCTTATGGCAATGACTCCTGCACATAAGACTCATCCACATATGACACATTTCCCTCTTCAAGAGGCACGTACCCGTAGTCAGGCTCAGTAACACTTGCATGCATGCAATAATTGAGAGTGAACTTATATAAAATAAGCCCAGTGAGGATTCGATAGATCTCTAACAGTATTTACTATACTCCTTGGAAATCATCCTTTGAGCAATAAACACATAGTAAACATTAATAACAATACAAATTCAGCAATAAAAGTAAACAATCAATAAGGATACGATACAGTTGTTCCTTTGAAGCCGTTGGACTCTATCCAATCCTTTCACAAACTTTAACATTCCCACCTTGTTACTCCCACTCAAGAGAATCCGGAAACCCTGATAGTACGACCTAGCACCCATGGATTTCCCCGTCCATACGAGTGAGGGAATTGGCCATGGTGGTCGGGTTATCGCTTGGCAAACCCGAGGCTGCCCAGGGTAACACAACACAACCAAGCTCGATAACAATTGTTGTAAACATTCGCATGCACAACTAATCACTCAATCATGCAATCAAATCGCTCAGAGAGGACAACAAAGTAGGTTGCCCCTCGATTAAATTCAACAATCAATTAATCAGTTAACAATGTAACGCCCCGGATTAACCCCGAGTACGCTACTCACGGTTTTGTATCAATAATCAACAATCAATCAATAACCATCATTTCAACAACATAACAATCACTAGTCAAATAGGCAACAAACAACTAAGTTAGATGACAAAGTAGGCCATCCAACTTAACATGCATTAAACACACAACCAAACCCTAGTCTAACCATCAACAACTCACAATTCAATCACTCAAACACCACCCAAACAACCAAACGCATACCTCAACATTTTAAAAAAAGACAACCCAAACTTCTAAAAGTCATAACTTATATTCTACTACTCCGATAACCTCCAAACCAGTTTCTATCACTCACCCACTCAATCAACTACAGTAGCCCCCTCGGAAACCAACCAAAATATATCCAAATCAAGCCCAACAACCCTAAAATCCTAATGCACCTTGGCTGAAATTTTCGGACTTTCGCACCGACATCGAAATCGAAATTTCGGCATTACAAAAGTACTACCACATATTTAACAAACTTTTACAAATTGACGGCAATCAATTCCAACCACTACAACTCAAAATATTCAACAAATAGCCAACAACTCAACTTTTTAATACCCAAAAATAAAAATTCATGTTACAACGGTTCAAATCTTATATTAACGCATATAAACGATCCTTAGCATGCATTGAGCAATAATATAACATCAATTCAACATTTTAACGGTTCAAAATTCAATTATACGCAAAAACATAAAAGTTGACATTTGAGATCTAGAATTTTTCTCTCACCTTTGATGAAAACTAAGGTTAGAAATAGGTAGAATGGATGCCCAACAAGCAAAATCAAGCTTTGAATGAAGTGATTTGGACTTGAATTGCAAAATCTATGAGAAAAATACTTTGAAAAGCCTTGAAAATGCCTTATTCTTCCTCGTCCTTGAACTTACGGTTTTGTGTGTGTGTTTTGGGGTATTTTTGTCTTGTTTTAATGTGTGTTGATGATATAAACTCAAGGTCAACAAAAATAATAAAAGTCAAAGTTAGTTTATTTAGTCTTTTAATTGCTTTCTAGTCTTTTAATTGTATTTTTAGACTATTTTGATCACAAACATGCATTCAACACTTAGTCTATTTTAAGTAGTATATTTTTAGTTGACAACAAGTTTCATATGCATATATTTACATCCGACTCGGTTAAAAACTCGATTTTTGCAAAAGAAGGTGAAAAGTCATATTATTTGTTTTCAAATGTCTTTTGAATGCACAATTAATCTAAAATCACTTAATACCACATATAAATACATTTATATTAATATATACTAGGTCAACGAAAGTCAATGCAAGAATCGGGTTTAGAATAAATCACTATTTGGCTCAAAAATGCTATTTTTCTCCCGAAAAGTCCATTTAAATTTCTATTTCGTTTCAGAATCAATTTTTATCAAACATGGGTCTATTAATATCCGAGGACTAGGTTTTAAAATGTTTAAAATACCTCTGTAAAAATTTTAGCGGATAGGTGTTCAAAATACTATTCACAAAAATCGTCGATAAAATTTTTGATGCCGATTTTGATGAAAATTTCATGAATGCACACTTAGCATGTAATAGGAATAGAAATCATAGAATTAGCACATTCTACTTCATATAACACATAAACAGGTCAAATCACGCAAATCGAGACAAAGACACGCAATTGAGGTTAAGATGAAAAGTAGGGTTTCACACAGTCAGTCTATGAGATTCCAGTTGACCCGTGAGCTTTTTAATATGAGACTTGAAGAAGGGGGTGACGTAAGCCAGCACTGCCTCAGAATGATTTACTTGGTAACTCAATTGGAGGCATTTGGTTTCGTTATGGATCTTCGACTTCAGGTAGACTTCATCTTGCAGTCTCTTCCAATATCCTACTCTCCCTTGATCTTGGATTTATACGTACATATAATTGAGGTCACCCTGAATGAGTTGTCAGATGTTTTGACTAACTGGCAAAACCTTGGTTTGGGTGCAGCACTCGATCCCTATGTTGAGTCCTCTCCTATTGTGGCTGAGCCCAGCCAAAACAGAAACAGAAGAAGAAGGAAGAAGAGAAGACATAGGAGAAGTTGGGTCGTAGAATTCTTACCAGGAGATTTCTCATCAGGAGGGGATTAAGTAGTAGGCCCCGTTTATGCATGATTTGGTTGTTTTGGATCGGCTTGGTATGCGATCCCAATTTTGAAAAATGTATATAAATGTTCGGATTAGTTTGATTATTTCTTTAAATAGTAGTGACTATTTTCAATCGTTTCTAGAGGATATTTTGGAAATGATCCTTTATGAGAAATTATTGGCATTTTGTATATCTTTCATTAATAGTAATGAAATGGTCGGAATGTGTATCGGGAGAAAGAATGTCTTCAAACTTAAACATTTATATTTCATTGCTTAGCATTTAATGAAATGGCTAAATACCAAATCATACTTATATTGTCTTGAACTTTGAAATAGTCAAGAGTTAAAGACTTGAATTCTTTTATATGCCTATTCAAATGAGTTTGATAGATTAATTATTCTTTTTGATAAAAGAGTTCGTTCAAAATAAATAATTGAATGAAATGGAGCTTATGAGACTTGTCCAGAATATGTTGGGTTATAAAAGAAGATTAGAGAATGCATCTTTTATCACCAAAATCTTTCAAATTGATTTTAAACTTGTACCATGTTTTAATTCTATGGCTATATAGAATTTAAACTCCTTCATGCATAGTTTCTTTAGAGAAAGGTAACTATGATGAAATGGTTAAATGAAAAGATATAGATCGTTTTCATTAATAAATAAAGGTGACATCTAAATTTATAAGAAAAGTTAGTGGGAGTTAATGCCCTTAACAAGTCTTGTGAATTTGTGATACCTTCGTTCGCCAAAGGTCCAACGAATTTTATATCATGTTGTTTTTCTTGGGTAAACCAATCATGTCTTGTAAGTATCATGTCTATGAAGTACAATGATATGATTATTTGTTTTCTCATTGCCTGTACACCAAGTCACGATCTTAAAGTTCTCTTTAAGATGGAGGAATCTAAGAAATTTTGGTCTCTAGTCTTAATGATGGTATCCGTCTTTTCTTGTAGATTTTCTTCCGACTATTAAGGAAAAGTCGCGAATGATTTTTGCACCTAATCCTTTCGCTGTTTAGTACTTGGCACGATATGATGTAATGAGTTACATGATTGATATCGGAGAGAATACATATAAGTTTTAGTGATCTTATTGTTATAATGATCTCTATATGAACTTTAACCCATAATTTTAAGGTTTATGGTTGTAATGAAGTTCTTAGTGAATAATTCACTTAAAAGGATAAAAGTGTATTTAATAGATTTGTGAATTATTGGAAAGAGTTCCTAATAATGATAAATAATAGTTATGTTATTATTTGAGCCAAGATCCTGCTTGACTTTTATGATGTTTGGAAATTATGAGGTTCTGTCTATTGATGGTAACCGATATCATGTGATATGGTAACTATCATAGAGGCTTTTTGCACAAGCTTAAGAGAACCCGATTTCATCAAAAGTCCAAACTTGTAAAGAGTCAATTCAAGAGTTTCTTTCTTGAGAAGAAAATGAATTAACAAATAAAGATCATATAGTTGTTTCTATAGTTGACCCACTGATCCTGTAAAGACAATTATAATTGATCACCATCTTGGAGAAGATGAGTATAGAGATACGAATGTAAAATGCAATAGATCATATGGTTGATAGCATTAGTGCAAGTGGGAGATTGTTGGGGATATGCCTTAATGCTAAAGTTTGAGATGACCTTATTAGGGTTTAATAAGAATATATGAACATGTCCCTAATGCTTATTCGAGAAGAGAAATGTTCTAAAAGGGTTTAGGATATTTCGCATTTTCTCTTCGATATAATAAGCATTAAGAATTGATTCATAGCCCTTTAGATTATTCAACCAGGACTAGAATAATCGAGCACAAATTATCATATGTTATTACCTTTGATTAACATAGTGATGTTAATGATAAAGGATGGCGTGCGAAATGCCAGAACAACATGATGATGTGGACTAATAAACATATGAGTGATCGTCTGTGTACGGATCATTGAATGTGACAATAAATAGTGAACTGCATGATTTCAGGTTAATAGTTTACTATTTAGTTGAGAATTGTGTAAATTAATCCTCAAATTTGAGAAATTATGGTTGCCGATTATATCAGGGGCTAAATACTACGTTTGGACAATACCCGTTTTCCATAAGGTGGGTTACGCCTTTTCACATTTTAGTTTTGTGGTATGGATCGACAAGTAATTGTCAAGATAAGATCTGTTAACCTCCGGCATGAGGTGATGTCCTATGATATCTGAGATCGGTTGGTAAACGAGGAATTCCTTGGCCAAGACGAGTATGAAGTGATGGAAATGGGTTTTTCCATGGTAGCCATCTCTCGTTTCACTGATTCAGATTTATACATGGTATCGGATGTGGGCTTAACCATTTCATGGTCTTTTCCCGATCGGGGCACTTTTAACAAAAGGATCGGACAACACGCTAATTCTCGATGGTTAAATGGATTCATAAAAGACGTTGTCTTCATTATCGTTTACATTCTCATGGTACGTTCGTTGCTAGTGCGTCACTCTTGAGCATGAGGGTATTTCGGTAAATGACGGAGATATTTTCGAAATAGATAAGGACGTTTATCAAGTCCCTCATCTGTACGCGATTATGAATCTAAAAGGTCACACACTAATAAGTATTATGAATAAGTTCACCGGGAGCTTGAATTATGTGGTTGGTAGTTTTAAGGTGTTAAGAGTCATCTATGTTGGTAATTGGGCCAAAAGTGTAATTTCAAAAAGTTTTAAAGTCAAATTGTAATTATCAAAACTTTTGGGGCCAAACTACAAATATTGAAAAGTTGTTTCAAAATATTTATTCTAATAGAGATTAGAATGGGCAAAATAATATATATATAAAGGTGTTTATATATGTATATGTGTAATGATGATGTAATTTGTGAAATGTCACGTCATCGTCTTAATTGTCAACATGTGAATTGAAAATTAATGACTAGATAATTACATATGGCATATGCATATAGAGATTGATGACTAGGATTGTCCATGTCATCAATCCTAGTCATGTGAATTTGAAATGAATGGATATGATTTATTTTTGAATAAAGACAAAAGAATCTTGATCATTGCTTTTGTTGATAAAACCTTTTTGACAAGTGTCAAGAGAGAGAATAAAGTTACCTTTGGATTGTAATAATTGCAATCCTAGGACTTGCATGGCTTTAACTTTAGAAGAAAGCAATTGTGATTGGCTATCTCAATAAAGTAAGATTATATATATATATATATAAAGGTGTTTATATATGTATATGTGTAATGATGATGTAATTTATGAAATGTCACGTCATCGTCTTAATTGTCAACATGTGAATTGAAAATTAATGACTAGATAATTACATATGGCATATGCATGTAGAGATTGATGACTATGATTGTCCATGTCATCAATCCTAGTCATGTGAATTTGAAATGAATGGATATGATTTATTTTTGAATAAAGACAAAAGAATCTTGATCATTGCTTTTGTTGATAAAACCTTTTTGACAAGTGTCAAGAGAGAGAATAAAGTTACCTTTGGATTGTAATAATTGCAATCCTAGGACTTGCATGGCTTTAACTTTAGAAGAAAGCAATTGTGATTGGCTATCTCAATAAAGTAAGATTATATATATATATATATATATGTGTGTGTGTGTGTGTGTGTGTGTGTGTGTGTGTGTGTGTGTGTGTGTGTGTGTGTTATATAATAATAAGATGATAACATTCTCTCTCCTTCCACTCACATTTTCGGCCAAGCCATGGAGGAGAGAAAAAGTTGAAATCTTGCCATCTGTTGCTAATGATTATGATCTATTGACATGCATGGCTTGGTTTATTGAATCAAGAAAGAGATTAATTTTAATTGGCTCTTTCTATATGCATGTAATATATTAAACAATAGCTGACAACCTCTCTCTATGATAGATACACACATTCGGCCAAGGAAATAGAGGAGAGAGAAACTTCATCTTCTACCTTGAGCACTTGTATTTTCGGCCATTGCAAGATATTCAAGAAGCTTTTGCTTTTTGAAGAAATACCACATACACATAGCTTAACACTTAGAAGATATACTAGCACATATTTGTCTTCAAGTGATTGGTGGACTTTGGATGCTTGTGGACCAACTAGACCCTTCAAGTTAGAAGGACTCCATAGCTTCAAATCCAAGCTACATCACCTATCAAGTTGTCTATGAAAGGTATACCTTTGGACCTTGCTATTTTCATTATGTATATTTGATATATGAAGTTAGCTTGCTAGTTTATGGACATATATGAAAGAATGCATGTTGATCTTTGCTAGAAAATTTTGAAATGTGCCTTACCTAGTTTCGGCTATAGCTATATATCCATGCATATCTTTTAGATCTTGAATCCAACATATGTATGTGTAGTGACATGATATGACATGTTGGCCTAGTACTTTCAGTAGCACTGCTACCTCTACATACAGAGCTTTTACGGGAGGCACTGCTGCAAGTAAAGACTAGTAGTGCAGCTTCTGTCAGCGCAATGGTCATACTGTGGATAATTGCTGGAGAATGATGGGTTGGTGCATGGGATGTGGTAGTGATTAGTATCGGGTTAGAGACTGCCCTAAATACAGGAATCGTCAAGGACAGGCTTCAGGTCAGACCGATCAGACTAGAGAAGTAGGTGCAGTGCCGGCTCAGCGAGCTCAGGCTCGAGTGTTTGCTTTAGATGAGGATGAGCTACCTGACACGACTGCAGTAGTAGAAGTTACATTTCTTCTTAATGATCAGTTGGTTAAAGTCTTAATTGATTCTAGGGCTACATATTCATTTATCACACCTGACTGTACACAAAATGCTAATTTGAAATGTGATAAATTGCTGCATAAAATTGTGGTATATACACCTATGGGTCTGAAATTTGTTACGGAGTCTATCTGTAAAACATGTAATATTTTCATTGAGGGTCATACATTTCCTGCTGACTTGATTATTCTACCTTCCCACGACTTTGAAATTATATTGGGGATGGATTGGTTGGGAAAATATTATGCACAGCTTGACTGTAGAAAGAAAATTGTAAAACTAGAAATGTCTGACCAACCTGTAATTGAAATTGTTGGAAGTCGAAAATCAACTGGAACCCCTATAATTTCTTCAATTAAAGCATCTAAAATGTTGGGCAAGGGTTGTGAGGTGTATCTTGCATATTTGATTAATCAACCTGGGGACAAATTAAAACTAAATGAGATGCCTATTGTGAATAAGTTTTTGGGAGTATTTCCTGAGGAGTTAGCAGGTTTGCCATGTGACGCTCGAGAATTTGCATCATAGTCATAAATAACTGTAGCATATATTTTGTGCATTTTAATGTGTTTTATTTCTAGTTTAAATATGTTTATCTAATGGTCACTATTTATAAGAAAATTTACTGTATAAATTGCTTGGTTTAATATTTTTCCTAGATAATATGACATATAAAAGGGATCGGGAACTTGTAATTTTGGGCTTTGGAGGCCGAGAACATGCGATAAGAAAATGATTTGTGCTTCATGTGAATAGTATTACGTAGGTGAAACATTAGATTTAATTACCTAATCTTTAATTGGCATTCTAGCTAAGTTTGACTAAGAAATACTAGTAATTGACCTAATATATCATACCATACATACACTATATATATATATATTATATTACATATACATGCATAATACATTCAAAACAAAACAATATATTCCCAAAATGTCCCCCCTACCCGTCGACCATAAGAAGGAAAAAAGAGGAGAAACTTTGCTCAATCTTTGCATCTTGGTCTCTTAACTTGATTTTGAAGGATCTTTGGAGCACCTAGGAGCAACACCAACTAGCCAAAACCTTGTACAAGTAAGGGAGTTTCACCTTTTACCTATTTAAAGTTTATATCAAGTTTTTATAATTTTTGGATTTGCTATTTTTATGCTATAAATTGCTTGATTCTTCCTAGATATGGTATTATTATATGCTAGAGAACATCTTTATGCATTGGTATAGCTTGGAACTAAGTTTTTTAGCAAGAATATACATGAGGAAGATGATGAATAGTGTCAAACTAGGGTTTCCAAAAAAAGTTACAATTTAATTCAATTCGAGGCTTCTAGTAGATGTTAATTAGGTTCATGAACGTGGAAAAAATGTTAATTTCGCTTGTTAGGCTCGAAATTTGGGTAATTTGATCAAAATAGGCCATTTTAGAAAGGGATTTCGGGGTTAACTCGAATCCGGGCATGTTTCGACGTCATGGCTAGTCTTTATTAAGTATTGAAGCCTTAGAAGTGTCGTCGTTTCGCTTGTTTGGGTTCCTAAATTGGTACTTGTAGTGTAAACCCACAAAGAGGCGTTTTTGGTGTTTTCGGTGTTTTCGGTGTTTTCGTGTACTTGTGCTCTAGGTTATGATTTGGAGGTTCTAAATGCGGTATTTAGGTATCCTTAGATTGGTAGGATGGTTAGCTAGCTTAACTTGATCCTTGAGTTCCGGTAGGAAGCTAAATAGCCTAGTTGAACAAAAGGGAAATGAATGAATTAATTGTTTTAGTACTTGTATTGCATTATAGTTACTTCTAGAGTGTTTAAATGCAGTTTTGAGATATGTATGAACTTGTGGTAAGGTGTTGGGAAATGTATAATATTGACCATTTGTGTTTGCATAGTTAATTTCATGATAATTGATTTATAATTGAGTAATTAAATGTTTATATGCCTTTGTGTAGCGTACGTATCATAGTAGTGAAGTTTTGTGAATTAAGTTATTTGGTTTGTATGACTTTAGTTAGTATGAACTTGAAAGAGGACTAAATGAACTAATTATGAACTATGTTGATAATTGTTGTTAATTGACTCATTAGTTGATTGGATAAGTGTTGTATGTGCCAAAGTAAAGCTTAAAGCTAGCAAGCAAAGCATGAAACCAAGGTAGACTTCAACTAGGTGCTTGTGTGAGTGTATTCTGTTTTGAGTCAGTCCACTACCCCTGTCTTTCGAGGCTTCTTTCACCTAGCAAACGTGCTCGAAAATTAACAAAATTTGTTTAGCAGCTAGATTAGACAGTTTAAAGCAAATGTTGATTTTTAGGACTAAGGCTAATTCTAACGTTTTACCCTCTGATCACATCATTTCCGAAATGTAGCTAAAAAATTGCTGGTTTTGTCCAGCTATGTGTTGTTTCTCAGTAAGGGTCATAACTTTTAGAATTTAACTCATAATTTAGCACCGTTCGAACCTAAAATTAACTACACTCAAAGAGGTTCAACTATACATAAAATCAGATAGTTTGGAGGTTAATAGCCTAGAAGCTTCTGTTAGAGGAATTGGAAAATGTGTTAGTTGAGCTTGCGGTATTAACTTTGCACTTAGAGACATGTATTGAATGTTTGAAGAATTAATTAAAATGTAAGTTAAATATAAAGATGTTAACCAATGCATGTTAGTTCAGTCCACTTGTACAGTTGGCATTTAGGTTATATGTTAAGTACAATTTTGATTAGTTATAGTTAGCTTAACTTTATATATTAGCAAATGCTTTTATGTTGTTACAAAGCTATGGTGTTTAATTAAGTTACAATGAAATAAAGTATGCAATATAAATTCTTGGATGTGAAAGATAGTTGTTAAACTTTCTATAGCCAATAGCTAAAGTGTTATACTTATATGAAAACTAGGGTATTCATATTCAAGCTAACCCAAGGAAAGTTGGAGTAACTAAGTCATTTTTACATCTTGAGGCTTGGTAAAGGTGAGGGAGTCTTCACCTCTTCTGTGTATCTTAACTTGAATTATTGTTTCTAAATTGAATTATTTAGTAATTGATAAAGTTTATATGTATTATTTTACTTTCTATCTTGAGTCTTTTCGTGTTATTTATGATTAACAAGGCAACCTACTTTGTCATCCCTCTTATGTGATATTTGATATTATTGGCTCTCGTGATCTTGACTTGGGATTGCGCAACATTTTTGGACATGGTAGCGTCGAGAAACACGGGCGGCGTTGAGCTTGCCGTACTTCCTCGATTACCAGGGTACCTATTCCCTTTTTCTCGCTGAGTATACTCCACTATCCCAGAGGAGTGGTTCACCTCGTTGGGGTATATGGACTTACCTCAAGAGAAAGGGTCGTAGGATCGGGGTACATCCGGAGTACCCTATTTGGAGGAATAAGGGGGTTGCCGGCACTTGCTTGAAGATCTTGGCTCGTGGCTTGTGATTGAAGAAAAACGTGGAACCGTATCCTTTTTATACATGGTTAAATACTTGTCTAATTAGCTTTGTTATTTTGTGTTGTATATGTTATTCTTCTTGTTGCATCTCATGAAAGCATTCCTCGGTATGCTGCATCACATCCCTCACTGAGTATACATGTTGTATACTCACCATCGTTTCTAACACCTTTCAGGATCAGTGTTATCAAAGGTAGAAAAGAAGGCTCGAGAGTTTCGTGATTGATTATGCTGACTTACGTGGATTGCCATTGAATTCAGTTTTGTACTTGTAAAGTTAAGTTTAGAATGTATTGATAGATGAATGGCTTGTAATGTTGTAATAACTTATAATCTTTACTTTATTGTTTGGTAGATGCATGCTTGCATGTTTTGACTGGTTGACGGACTTAAATTATAAGAAAGAAAACTAAGAAATATTAGAGTGGTATGATAAGTGAAATTATGATTATAGACGTTCAGCAGTTAATGAATGCATGCTTGTGTGTCTTCAATGTGGGATCCAAGGCTCGGATGGCCTTGAGGAGTTTGTTGTATGAGAACGTTTTGGTGGAGGGGATGAATGAATGGAGTTAGATCATAGTTTTGGGGTTATAAATATTGTTTATAAGTTTTGGATTGTCCTATAAATAGGGGAGACTCCGTCTGTTTTTTCTCGTGCCTAGGGAATAGAATTGGGAACTCCGATCTCGTGAGGGATCGTGGCGTTATATGCCACCCGATAGAGAGATAGAATTTGTGATAGATTTGTTGCTAGGGACTTCCCCTATCTCCAGAACTCCATATAAAATGGCTCATCCTAAATTGCAAGAATTGAAAATACAGTTACAAGGTTTGTTTGAAAAGGGGTTTATTCAGCCTAGTTCTTCACCCTGGAGTGCATCGTTATTGTTTGTTAAGAAGAAAGATGGCTACCTCTACTTGTGTATTGATTATAGGGGTCTCAATTAGGTAACAATAAAGAATAAATATCATTTTCCTCTGATTGAAGAACTGTTTGATCAACTTCAAGGTGCCAAAGTATATTCTAAATTTTATCTAAGGCAGGGCTACTACCAGTTAAGGATTAGAAAAGAAGATGTGCCTAAAACAGCCTTTAGAACAAGGTATGGTCATTATGAGTTTATTGTGTTACCATTTGGGTTAACTAATGCTCTCACCGCTTTCATAGATTTGATGCAAAGAGTGTTTAGACCATATCTAGACCAGGTTGTTGTAATTTTCATTGATGATATACTAGTATATTCGAAATTTGAGGCTGAGCATGATCAGTATTTGAGAATTGTATTGCAGACCTTGTAGGAGCATAAATTATTTGTTAAATTCAATAAATACGAGTTCTGGCTAAACCAAGTTGCTTTCTTGGGTCATATAATCTCTCAGGATGGAATTTTTGTTGATCCAGCAAAGATAGAAGTAGTGTTATCATGGAAACGGTCTGAAACTGTTACAGAGATCCGCAGTTTTCTGGGGTTAGCTGGTTATTACCGAAGATTTGTCAAAGATTTCTCTAAGATTGCAAGGCCATTAACTCAATTAACTCAAAAGAAAACTGTGTTTAATTGGGATGATAAATGTGAAGCTAGTTTTCAAGAATTGAAGAAAATATTATCTACTGCTCCAATTCTTGCATTACCTAAGGGGACTGACAACTTTGTGATCTACAATGACACGTCCAAAGAGAGGTTAAGCTATGTATTAATGCAAAATGGAAAGGTGATTGCATATGCATCAAGAAAACTGAAACCTTATGAACTTAACTACCCTACACATGATCTTGAATTAGCAGTTATTGTCTTTGCTTTAAAGAAATGGCGTCACTACCTATGGGGTAATAAGTTTGAGATTTTCACAGATCACAAGAGTCTAAAATACCTGTTTTCATAGAAAGACTTGAATATGAGACAGAGGCGCTGGTTAGAACTGCTTGATGACTAAAATTGCACCATTAGCTATCTATTAGGAAAAGCCAACATTGTTGTTGATACATTAAACCGAAAGGCTACAGTTGATAGTTTGGTTATAAAGAACTGAGAGTCTATAGAGGAGTTATGCTTGTGGAAACCAGAGACTTCTGAATCAGGTATTCAGTTGGCAAGTTTGCAGATTCAGTCTTTATTGTTGCCAAGAATCAGAGAAGCACAACAGACTGATCCTCAGTTGTTGAAAATGCAAGAAAAGTCAAAAGGGTGAGAGTTGAACTTTAAGCTACATGATGATGACATTTTTAGGTATAAGAATAGAATATGTATTCTTGGTGATTTAGTATTAAAGAATGAAATCCTTGCATAGGCACACAGTTCTAAGTATACTATCCACCTAAGTAGTACTAAGATGTACAGGGATCTTAAGCAAAATTTCTGGTAGAATAACATGAAAAGAGAAATTGCTGACTATGTAGCTAAATGTTTGACCTGTCAGAAAGTTAAAGCTGAACATCAGAGACCTGCAGGGTTGTTACAACCTTTGGCTACTCCTGAGTGGAAATGGGATCATACTATGGACTTCATGACTAATTTGCCAAGAACTCCAAGAGGTAATGATTCCGTCTGGGTTGTTGTAGATAGGTTGACAAAAACATCTCATTTCATTGTTGTGAAGAAATCAGACAGCCTTGACAAGTTAGCTGAGTTGTACATTGAGAATATTTTGAGACTTCATGGGACTCCAACTAGTATTGTGTCAAACAGAGATTCCAGGTTTACATCTCAATTCTGGCAAAAGTTACAGAAAGCATTGGGCACAAAGTTGAGTTTCAGCACCACATATCACCCGCAGACTGATGGACAATCTGAAAGAACTATCAGAATATTAGAGGATATGTTGCGAGCTTGCATTCTAGACTTTAACAAGAGTTGGGACAGATATTTGCCACTTGCAGAATTTGCCTATAACAATAGTTATCAAGCTACTATTGGCATGGCACCTTATGAGGCACTTAATGGGCGTAAATATAGATCTTCTCTGTATTGGGATGAGGTTGGAGAGATGAAAATAGTAGATCCTACTATGATGCCAGAAATGGTTAAATCATTGATAATGTGCAGCTTATCAGAAAAAGAATGTTTACAACTCAGAGCTGGCAAAAGAGTTATGTTGATAGACGTCGACGTGATCTAGAATTTGTTGTGGGTGATCAGGTGTTTCTTAAAATCTCTCATCGTAAAGTTCTGATTCGGCAAGGAAAATGGGGTAAGCTCAGTCCGAGATTTATGTGGCCGTTTGAGATTACAAAGAGAGTTGGTACTTTAGCATACATATTAGCTTTACCTCCGAGCTTGGCTAGACTTCCTGATGTCTTCCATGTTTTGATGTTTCAAAAATATCAACCAGATCCTTCCCATATTCTTGAGCCAGAGCCTTTGGAGATCAATGAGACCTTGTCGTATATTGAGAAACCTATTCGGGTTGTGGACAGAAAAGTTCAAGAGCTCCGAACTAAAAGCATCCGATGGTGAAGATTATGTGGGATCATCATGAGTTAGAGGATGATACTTAGCAGAGAGAGGATCAGATGAGGGGCAGATATCCAAAGTTGTTTGTCGAATCATGTAAGAATTGTGAGGACGCAATTAGTTTAAGGGGGAGAGGGTGTAACACCCAAGCCCAGGATTAAATTTTTATTATTTTATTTTCGTGATTTTACATTTTTCCTACGTGCATTAACATATATTTATGATTCGTTCATCGTTACTTTGTGCATTGCATGTTGAAAGAGCGCGTTAGGAAAATATTTTCGGACTGAGTGAATAGTAAAAACAAAGAACAACATTGTTTTGGGCTAGTAGGCTTTTATATAGCCATTTGGGCCTTATTTTAAGCTTGTATTGCATGTTTTAGCCCAAACTAATTGATTACGTATAATATATATCATTTATACATACACATACATATCATAAGCTAGCAAACAAATTGCAAAATACCCCCTTGTCCCTTTTGCTACCCGACGGCATTCACTAAGGAAAAGAAAGAAATTCAACTTCAATCCTTGCTATTATGAGCTCTTGAAAGCTATCTAGGAGTGATTTCAAGCCTTCTCTAGCCTACTACTAGCACTTACAAGCACTTTGGTAAGAGATTTTAGCATAATATTACATCTTTAATATTATGTCAAGTTTTGCAAATTCTTAGATTTGTTGTTATTTGCTTAAATGATGCTTGAATATAGTATTATATGATGTCTACAAGCTATGGGACTTAATTTATGTGGTTTATTGGTTTAGTTATTGAATTCTTGCAATGGTTTAATTCTTGAAGATAATGAATAGTAATTTTTTTAGGGTTTTGTTAAGATTTAATTGTGAGCTTGCTTCTATATAATTAAATGTTGCCATAGGTTCTAGGGAACATAGATAAGTGATTAGAATGAATAAAATTTGAATGAACTTGGATAATCTTGTTAAAATTAGCTTAGAATCAAATGGGCTTTGGGTAAAATGTTAATCCAGGTGGAATTGAATGTTATGGTTAGTGTTTTTTAGGTGAGGTAGGGCTTAAAATGCTTTTATGGCACCAAATTGAGGGTTGGTTAGGGTACTTGCAGTTCAAACGGACCTCGGGGCCTTCGGAGCTTTTGTGCTAAAAGTTAAAAACAGATTTTCTTAGCTTCAAATGGTGGCATAATGTGTCGTTGGAAATGTAGTATGGTTAGATTGTGGATTGGGTAATGTATGTTTCGTGTATGCTCATAATTGAATTGGTAGACAAAGGGGAAAAGTGCTGAAGTTAGTCTAATGATGGTAATTGCTTGGGAATTTGTCTTATATGCGTTTTTAATGACTTTTGTGCTATTTGTGTATTGAAATTCTCGTACAAGGGCAACATACTTTGTTGTCCCTCGATTATGTGGTTATTGGCTTATATTGTTATATTGTTTTATCATTGCTATTTGTGTTATCGAATCGATGGTTATGTAACCTTATCGTCGCACGGATGTGATGAACCTTTCTGGGCGGCATCGAGCTTGCCAGAGTTGATTGCTCTAGCTCCATAGCTATTCCCATATTTGCCTGGTCCAGAGATTGCCAGAGGGTGCTAGGTCGTAGGTTAGGTACATCCGGAGTACCCATTGGTGTTTGGAATGCCGGCATATCAAGATTGAGTTCGTGGTTCATGGTCCGAGAATTGGAGTGATAAGGGTTATCGATCGTATCTTTTTTATTGTATGATATTTAAATTGTATAACTGTTTCTATATTGTTTACTTATTTATTCTTGTACTTAATTGTTGCACTGCACGAAAAGAATTTCAAAAATGCCCTGGTTAGTTGTATCTCATCCCTCACTGAGTAGCAACTGTATTTACTCATTCCTTTTTTTTTTCTTAACATGTTGCCGGAGGAGCTGAAGTTGACCCCCAGTTGTTAGCAGTAGAGGAGTTAAAGGAGGTTCAGACTGAGCCATTGCCTTGAGTTGCTGTGTTTCCTGTTTGCTTGTGAGGTTGGCTTGCTTGGATGACTTATGTGAAAAAAGTATTGTTGCTGTGTTTATATTCTATTTTGAGACCTATGGGTCTTGTATATATTTGTGTTGCTTTGGAGGAATGTAATCTAAAGTTAAAAGTCTTGTATGATTTAGTAGTTTAAATGGCATGTAATAACTTAAAAGCTTTACTTTATTGCTTGTCTAGTAGTTGCTTGCTTGTGAGGTTTAATGGAGGTTGATTGATTGGTTGACTCAATCTATAAGAAAGTTAAATTGATAAAACTAGAGTGGTAAAATAAGTGGTTTTAAAACATAGAATTTCTATAGTTAATGTCGATGCATGCTTGTATGTTTAATTGTCATGGTTATAAGGCTCGAATGGCCTTAAAGATTTGAGGAAATTATGTTTTGAAGGATGGGGGTTATTGTGAATGTTGGGTTATTGTCTTTGTGGCTATTTCTTCTGTGTGCAGGTAACCGGTTAGTTCACGGTACGAAGGAGATTATGTCCATTTGTCGGGTCCGAACTTAACCTTTAGCGTGGGGTTGGGTCGGGACGTGACAGGGCATGCTAATGAATCTGCCGTGATGACTGAGAGGAAGTGTGTGTCTTTTTCAACTGATATGGAGATACTTGGCACTTCTCGCCAAGGGAGGAATTTGTTGGGTTGTGGCTCAAGTGCAAAGCCCAAGCCCAGTTTGAAGACAAACAAAAGTCCTAGTCCAATTGGAATAGAGCTAGAAAACAATCATAGTCCAGTAGGGATAGGATTGGTGTCCTATAAATAGGGGTTTCTAGCTTGTGTGTAGGTGTCTCAGAATCACTTTTTGCACTCTGATTGAGAGAGAATATAATTGAGTCAAAGAATGTTTGTGAGCACGAGTGAGAGAGGATTCTATTGAGAAGTTGTAAACTTTGATTTGCGTGATACTAAATTTTGTGAACGTAGACAGAGGCCGAACCACCAATTGTATGTGTTAATCATCTCGTTTATGTACGTGTGCATGTTTTCGTCCTAACACGATGAAGTATGAATTTAATGGTTGTATAGTGTTATTGTTGTGAGCCATTTGGGAGATGCTTCTATCTATTATCCATAAATTCGAGAAAGCTTTGTGAAGTGCTCCCAAAGGCTTAGTTGAGTTGGTGGGGCTGCCTCTATAGGACTTTTATGAAGTGGAAATCCGGGTTAAACTTCACTTCTCAACAAGTTCTTGGTCTGGAGCCCATGCTCAAGTCCCTGCGTTTGTGCGCATGGTTGAGTCCAACATGAGCCTATCATTGGGTTATCCCGAAAGAAGAAACCTTTTCACAACCATATATGACTATTTTAGATGTCCTGAATAGCTTGATGAACAGTCTCATTTTAAATGTCTTCGGGGTTCTCACAACAAATCCGTGCAGGAATGAACTACTCTCAATTTCCATCATGCAATATCAAGTAGAACAATGCCTATTTTTATCGACTACTGAGTACTGTTATTGTGTGATTTAGAATTTCCACCCTTCAGTCAAAATGTTCTTTCTCATTCTGCTTCTTGTTAAATTTATTGTCTTGTCAGTCATTTAATAATCTCATTCATTATCATCCATTAAACATGCTTCACAATTGGATGATCTCTGCTTGATATTGTGTTATTAGTATTTTACTCATGTTATGAATTGTCGTCCATTACATGTGATGTACAGTTCGATGATCTCTGCTTAATGTCATTAATTGGAAGTGGATCAAAACATTGTTGATCTGCGAGTCAAGTGTAGGAACTGTGCCCTTTTTGGTTTTTTTCAGTAAGGAATGGTGCGTATTTTTTTTTTTACGAAAATTCAAATTATATGCCATATCATATTAAAGAAAGCCTTGCTCGTTATCGTGATGTAGCTCTTGCTGCCCGAAGTCTGTCTATTCCTATTCATGGGTGTAGCTGTTTATTCACTCCGAGTTTACTTTTACAGCTTGTTTCGATTGAGCGATTTGAGATTTTCCCTTGGTGATACCCCTTTGCATCTCCTGACAGTTGTTTTTGTTCTTCCTCTTTTCCAAATGAATTGTCTTTCTTACCTTTTTCTGGAGGCTTTTCAATAATATCCACTTCTAGAAAATGAAATACTTATTCATTTTATTATATTTTTCTGAATATTGTATATAGTAAAGAGTGCATTTACTTTAATTACTCTTATCAAACAAAACCAAAACAAACTAAATCAAATTAAGTCTTATCTCACTAGGTTGGGTCAGCTATATGGATCATGCAACGTCATACGTTCCTTTCGAAAGTCATTTCCTCTATAAGCTTCATACATGAAAGGTCTCGTCTAATTGTCTCCGTCCAAGTCACCTTACGTCTACCTCTACCCTTCTTCTGATGTATTATTTCTAAATTTTCGCACCTTCTAACAGGTGTCTCGACAGGTCGTCTCCTGACATGGTCAAACCATCTTAAATGATTTTCTCTCATCTTATCATCAATCGGGGCCACTCCTACTTTTTCACGTATCACTTCTACTCTTATAGTAATAAAATTAATATTGTTCCTTCTATGATGGTTGTGAAGAATTAACTAATTAAAAGTTATTAGACATGCAATGCATTCCTTTTAGCTTAATGTTCATCATTTTTATACTCTTCCATGTTGTAGATTTTTTCAACATAATGATGCAAATTGAGCTTTAATGAGTTCTAAGCTGTTACCTAAATAACTCAACCTCCTATAACAGACTCTGTTGCTGAGCTATACAAGACTTGTATATATTAATCTTATCGAATATGTTGGACAGTAAATTCTTCACAAAACAAGACAGATGGATATCACCTACAGTTACACTACTCTTGAACTTTGTTGAACAATGTGATGAGAATAATCATAAGAGTATTTAAGATTTATAAATACATATGCACTAATGATTTATGCTTCCTTTCCTTTGTGAGGAGGACAAAATATAATGTGCTGAGAATGAGAACATGGTATGTTGTTTGTTCATTATACTTGATGATCATCATACAATGTTGTGTACATTGTTCAAGGTCTTAATATGTAACACACTTGTGGAAACTCGAGCCTAAATCATTTATTAGTCTTCTATTTCCTCGGGTTTAAGGTCAACTGCTAAATCAATATAAATTTCTTTTAATTGATTTGGATTCTTCCTCTTTCACTTGAAATGGTATCACAAAATTTTCTTCTTTAATTATGACCAGGTGCCGTTATTTCGATGCTTGATGCTGTTTCAGAAATTGTCCCTAAAGAGAAGCTTGCGGTGCATTTTCATGACACACATATGAGCAAGCTCTTTCAAACATTCTTGTATCCCTTCAAGTAAAGTCCTCTTCTGCTTAGGGTACTTCCGCATATTAATGATAGTTCTTCTCTTTTTCGTTTTTGTTGATTCTGACATATCGTCAGTATTATTTAAGCTGCATAACTCTATTAGCCTACCTGATTGCTTATTACTGTGCTTTAGTTGTATTTCTGGTAAGGCAGGTCAAATCTTACTAATAATTTTTATTCCTTTTCGAGTTGGGATTGGATCTAGTTATTTAAACAGTTGATGAATTATTTTGGGCAATGTCTCTCTTTTATTCCTTTTGGCTTTTCCCGCAGCTTCTGTGTGTGGGTGAGTTTTGTATTTTTTATAATTGTTTTCCGTTTTGGGGGGTTGGGGAACACAGCTTGTTTGAATTCAAAACTTGGTAAGCTGAATGACTTTGGTTCAAAGGAAATTGAAATATATTTCATATTCGGATATAAAGATATATGGTTATCCTGAGTACTAACAAATTGTATTTTCTCTAGTTTTTCTAGCACCAGTTGTTTAAAGTTCATTCATAATTGGTCAACAACACTCTTTATCCCTTTTCCTCAAAGTAGCATTGGATAGTGTTATTGAGTAGGTAAAATTTATGCAGTAAGGAAATGAGCGACTATAATTACTCTGTCATCGTAACATGATGGTGAATCTTGGCATGGTCCAAAACTAGGGTGCCTTTCTGATTACTTCTATACTCCCCACTACCTCTGGCTGAAGGTGAGTAAGGATTTTCATTCGTGCCATGAAATGATTTTCTCCAGATAGTCTTAGCTTCACTAATTTGCTAAAAAGTACCCAAAAATTAGATTTTACAGATATAATGTTTGACTAAATTTTAAAGTGAGATTTGATGCAAATACAGCATATCTTATCTCAGCTTCTCATCCTATAGTAGACTGATAGTGCTCTTCCTTCAATTTTTGTAGTCTGAACACAACAGGGCAAGTCTAAGATTAACATCGAAGGACTGCATAGTTGGAGAATTTGTATGAGTCAGATGCATTTGAGACTTGAATATATTTGTTAATGACGGGAGATCAAATAGCAGTTAAGGAAGATTCTTCAAATTGGAAAGCATAACTGGACTTTCTTTTTCCTTTTTGTTGTTGTTGTTGTTGTTGTTGTTGTTGTTGTTGTTGCGAAAGCTGCGGGTATTCGAGTTTTACCCAGTTAATCCTATGGGACACTGAAGTTAACGACCAGGTAAACCTCTAGTTGGCTTGAGAAGACTTGAACTAGAGACCTTTAAGAAGCACACCTAAGGTCTGGCCAACTGAGCTACCCCTGAGGATTATAACTGGACTTTCTTTTAAGTGGATTAGGTGTGAAAACAGATGTCAAAGATGATGAGAAAGTAAGATCAAACAAATAAATATAACTGAACCAAAGAAGATGCGGATCATAGGCAAATGTAATCAACGGCATGCTCCTGGAACAGCAAACATGTAAAAGGAGTGCAAGTAGCATCATCTTCATTTAAGTTTGCATTTTGATGCTCAGTTTCTTAGAATGCTAGTCTAGATTTATGATTCTACAAGACACTTATGGCCTTATTATAAGCTCAGTAACACAAAGTTGAAGTGAAGGGAGAAAGGTCATGCTGAATTTCAGCAATACTACCTTTAGTTGAGATTAATAGAGATGACAAAATCAGGGACATAACTCTGGCATGAGAATTTCCTTAGGCTTCCTTTTCTGAAGCACTCTATGGGGGGCTTGTGCAGACTCTGGGGACCTGGCATAGTCAAGTTTCCATAAGCCTCTTAAATGTTTACTGGCCTTTCTCAGTGATAAGTATGTCCCCTTAATTGTGAAGGTTTATATGGAGACACCGAGATAATCCACATGTTGTTTCTCAAACTTTGTAGACACTGGATGTACGTGTGTGAGAGAAGAATGTCGGTGTAGCTGGTCTCTAAAAATTTGGATGTAAACCCACACTTTTAAGCTTAATTTCCTAGTTTTCTAAATCCTGAAAATAACTAGTTAGAATCAATAATGAACATTTTACTTATGGCACTGCTGCTTTTGCTGGATTGTGCCTCTTTTTTTGGGTAAGACAAAATACAATTTAGCTTATTTACTTGTTCAAAATTTTAAGTTAATCTGGAGAAAACTGTATGATAGTTATTTAATTTTTGTTTTGTACTTCAGAGATGGGGATCAGCACGGTAGATTCCTCTGTATCAGGTCTTGGGGGCTGTCCATATGCCAAAGGTGCTACTAGAAATGTTGCAACTGAGGATGTTGTTTATCTGCTCAATGGCCTGGGAGTGAGGACAAATGTTGATCTTGGAAAGCTCATTTCGGCTGGGGATTTCATCCGCATTCATTTAAGTAGGCCTTCTGGTTCTAAGGCTTCAATTGCTTTAAGCAGACGACTTGCTAATGCCTCCAAGCTTTGAGGCTGTTGGGTGTATTATTGATATATTATTTCAGCATATTTTTACTTAACTTTTGTTAAATATTGAGTAATTTATGAGTAATTTGATTTGTTTTACGTTTGATTTGAGTTGTTGGTAATTTTCAAGAGACAAGCTAAGTTTTGAGGCAAAGATTGAAGATAAATAGCAAAGAATTGGCTTCATGCAACTTGTGGAGAAATTGAAGACAAATCAAAAGTAGCGCAATCATAGCGCAGTTGCGCAGCATCGCAAGAAATTTAAGGGCAATTTGTAAAATAGCGCGAAAAAAAGCAAACCCTAGGATAAAATAGAAGAAAACACACGGTTGATGGAGCTTTTTGGTGGCAGCCATCATTGGGGGAAAAAAAGCAACGTTCCAAAGGGAGAAAAATAGGGGATTTGTGAGTTGAAGACGGAGGAACGATCCGGAGACGGACTTCTATCCCAATTCTTTTTCAAATCCTAGTTTTCTCTATCTCTCTTATCATGAATTATATTATGTTTTGGATTTTATTTACATTTATTATGATGTTCTCGATTATTTTTCTAGGGCTACGATGTAGTCAGATTATGAATATTTGATACTTTTGGTTTTGATTGATTGATAAACTATTCCATGTATGCATTGAGTATTTCATGCTAAGTTTAATGCTTGTGATTGCTTGATCAACAATTGTATGATTCGTGGTTTGGTTTGAGACTGAGAAGTGATAACTAAATTAGACCACGTGTGAAATACCATTAAATCGTCATAAGCTAGATATAGTTATGAGATATAGTGCAGCGCTTGAATTTCTAAGGCTTAATGCATTTCATAAGTTCACAGTTATCACAGAGATGTAGTTAGCTTGCTTATAGGGATAGGTTATTGATTCTTGAGAAAGATTAATATCTACCTTAGCAAAATTACTGGCAACGTAGGGAATAGATGTCAATTGATTTAAATCACTAGTTTCAAGTAGGATTAATCTTGGTGAAATCGGAATTCCTAGAGCCTTTTAATTATTGAATTACTATCTTTTGTTAATTTTGTAATTATTTTAGTTGCTATTTTTATAAGTTCTATAATTTTTTTAGTCGTTAGTTGCAAACTCTCAATTCATGATTGTCCAAATAAAGTTAAAGCTAAACCAATTTTGGTAATTAATAATCACAGTCCTTATGGGAACGATCTTTATTCATTACTTTATTACTTGTTGCGATACGTGCATTTACGTTAGAAATCACACAACAAGTTTTTGGCGTCGTTGCCGGGGACTGTGTCAATTATTAATATCAATACCAAATAGCTTTGATTTTACTTTAGATTTTATTTAATTTTGTTTTTGTTTTCTTATTTTCATTACGTGTGTTTCAGGAACATATTCCTTTACGTGCATGCGAAAGTTATGAGGTAACAATTTGTTGCCTTTCGATCTTGAGATAGAACAGACTTGTAGGAAGAACAAAAAAGAGAAAAGAGCTACTACTCATCATTTGCAAGAGACAATGACTGAAATCGTGGTAGGACATGAAGGAAATAATCAAGCAGTTAATCAGGAAAATCCACCTAGAACACTTCGAGACTATGCTTTGCTACCCACTGGAATTCAACCTGTGATTAGAAGGCCCACGATTCAGGCGAATAATTTTGAGTTAAAAATAGTAACGCTGCAGTTGATTCAAAATATCTCATTCCATGGACTGCCTTCTGAAGATCCTAATCAACACATTATGAATTTTTTAGAAGTCTGTGGAACTGTTAAGTATAATGGAGTCACTGAGGAAGCTCTGCACTTTCGCTTGTTTCCTTTCTCCTTGAGGGATTAAGCTAAGGAATTGTTAAACTCGCTGCCTTCAGATTCAATCACTACTTGGGAGGATTTGGTGTACAAGTTTTTGTCAAGATTTTTTTCACCTGGAAAGATAGCGAAGCTACACATAGAAATCAATAATTTCGCAGAACATGAAGGAGAAACTCTA
Source organism: Ehretia macrophylla (assembly GCA_037974665.1). Classification (NCBI taxonomy): domain Eukaryota; kingdom Viridiplantae; phylum Streptophyta; class Magnoliopsida; order Boraginales; family Ehretiaceae; genus Ehretia; species Ehretia macrophylla. The sequence goes on from CM075775.1 coordinate 13,597,612, forward strand.
TATGAAGCGTGGGAAAGGTATAAGGCGTTGCTGAGAAAGTGTCCTAATCATAGAGTACCCAGGTGGATACAAGTTCACAACTTTTACAATAGGCTGATTAGCACCACAAGAACTTTGATTGATGCATCAGCAGGAGGAGCTTTAATGAACAAGACAGCAGATGAAGCTTATGCGTTGCTTGAGGATATTGTCTTGAACAACCTGCAGTGGTTGAACGAGAGTGTCACACCAAAGAAGACAGCTGGGATCCATGAGATTGATGCTATAACTGCTTTGGCGGCAAAAATTGACAACCTGGCTAGACAGATGCAGAATAATCAGGTAACTGCTAATGCTGTTTAGGTGGCAGTAATGTGCGAGTTTTGTTGTGGTCCGCATTATAGTGTAGAATGTCAAGTTGGCAATCCATTTGCGCAAGGCACAGTAGAACAAACACATTATGTGGGAAATTTTAATGGGCAGAGCACAATCAGTACTTTAACAGATATAATCCACATGTTGTAATCATCCGAATTTATCCTGGAGAAATAATCAAAATGTGTTGTAGGCTGAGCAGAATAACCCACCACTAGAGAAGAAGGTAAACTTGGAGGATGCATTGGCTCAGTTGGCGACTTCGCAAACTCAATTCATGAATGAAACTAGGACAAATCTCCAAAACCAATTTGCGCAAATCAAAAATTTAGAGACACAGTTTAGCCAAATGGCTACGATATTATCAGAAAGACAGCAATAAAATTTACCTAGTACTTCGGAGGTGAATCCCAGAAGAGATAACATGGAGCATTGTAAAGCTATCACTTTGAGAAGCGGTAAAGAATTGGAGGAGCCAGGGAAAGCCAAGAAGGGTGAGAAAGGTGAAGCGAAGAATGAGGCAAAAGATGAAGATAAAGCGGAAGCTCAGCCACAACCTACACATGAGCCACCTGTTGTTGTGCCATTCCCTCAACGACTGCAAAAGAATAAGCTTGATAGGCAATTTGCTAAATTTCTTGAAGTCTTCAAGAAACTTCACTTCAATATACCGTTCGCGGATGCTCTTGAACAAATGCCAAGTTATGTGAAGTTTATGAAGGACATCCTTTCGAATAAGAGGAAGCTTGGAGATTATGAGATAGTTGTACTTACTAAGGAGTGTAGCGCCATCTTACAAAAGAAGCTACCACAAAAGCTTAAGGATCCAGGGAGTTTTACTATTCCATATGAAATTGGCAATGTTATTTTTGAGCGAGCGTTATATGATTTAGGTGCTAGTATTAATTTGATGCCTTTGTCTATTTTTAGGAAACTTGGCTTGGGAGAGGCAAGACCCACTACTGTAACACTACAGTTAGCTGATCGTTCGCTCAAGCAACCTAAAGGAGTAATTGAAGATGTGCTCGTTAAGGTTGATAAATTCATCTTTCCTGCAGATTTCATAGTGCTAGATATGGAGGAAGACAAGAAAATTCTTATTATTCTTGGAAGACCTTTCCTTGCAATTGGGGAAGCACTTATTGATGTTTGAAAGGGTGATCTTAGGTTGCGAGTACAAGAGGAAGAGGTAATCTTTAATGTTTTCAAAGCTATCAAGTACCCAGAAGCCAGCGATAATTGTTGTTGTATGGATTCCATAAAAGCTATAGTGTCTAACCATGGGGGCCAATCGAATCTCTTGGAGGCTAGCTTGCCGCAAGGTGATTCTATTATTCCAGTGGGATTGGAGCACAAGGAATATTGGTCTACTAAACAACTAAAAATGGGTGTGTGAGCAATGGGTGAGAAAGAATTCTTGCAATTGAATAAGCTAGAAGGATCCCATGATAAAGACAATGAGAATGCAAGAAGTTACAAGGAGATGACAAAAAAGTGGCATGACAAACCCGTTTTGGGAAAAGATTTCTCTCCTAGGCAACGAGTACTTCTTTATAACCCATGGACTCCTAGAAACCACAAGACAAGATGGTCAGGGCCTTTTGTTGTAACTAAGGTGTTTCCTTATGGTGCTGTAGAGGTCACCCATCTAGAGAATGGGACATTCAAGGTTAACGGACAGCGGTTGAAGACTTATTGGGATGATGAGTTCGATAAGCACAAGGCTATTGTCCACCTTAACTCGTCATGAAAAATTGCTCCATCAGGTTGTCGACATTAAAACAAGCATTTTTCGGGAGGCAACCCGAGTTTTCTTACTTTTCTTGATTTAATAGTTATGTTTGTTTTTAGTTTATTTTCCAATTATAGTTGTCATAGCTAATTCTTAAATTTTTATTGTCATGATAGGTTCAAGAATAAGTTTGGGGGAAGCCGAGCCCAAGAGAAATGGTACCAAGTCAATTAAGGAAGAAAATATAGAGAAGATGGTGTTCGGATTGAAAGGTGTGCATGCATTGAAGAAAAACTCAAGAAAAAATAAGAGTTGTGAAAGTAGCGCTGTTGCGCTATGATATAGCACAGCTGCGCTTACGGTGTTTAAAAGTTACATTCACAAGGGGCTGTTAGAAGAGAAAGAGCGCAGGCGTAGTGTAGCTGCGCTTACGTCCTTCAATTTGACGTTCGAGAAAAAAAAAAACAGCGTAGGCGTAGTGCAGTAGCACTTACGTCCTTTCTTTTGACATTTGTGTAAAAGAAAAAAAAATTGAAAATCTAAGGCTCCGTTTGTTTGCTGTAAAATATTTTACCGAAAAACATTTTTCGGATTTTACGGTGTTTGGTAACACTGAAAAATTGGTCAACCGTAAAATATTTTCCAGTAAAAAATTGCGGCTGCTTTTTCTTAATTTTACGGTGTTTGGTAACACCGAAAAATTGGTCAACCGTAAAATATTTTCCTGTCAATAATTGCGGCTAGTACAAAATTATGTAAAATGTTTTCATGTCCTTTGGGATAAGAAAACATTTTACCGAACTTACCGTACATCCAAACACCAGAAAATATTTTTCAGTATTCTATTTTCCAGTAAAATATTTTCCCTCAATAAGTTATTTTACGGCAAACAAACGGAGCCATGTAAAATATTTTATTTTCCAGGAAAACACTTTTCACGGAAAACATTTTACACAAGCAAATTATTTTACGGCAAACAAACGGAGCCTAAATTCTTTCTTCTCCTTTCCGCCATCAACACTTAGATACACAAACACAAACCAACAAACAAGTATCAGCCTAAAGAACACAAACCCCACACAAATCCAACTATCTCTTTCACGATTCTCCCCCTCACGTTTCTCTCTCACGATACACATACTCTCTCAAACCCACCAAACGCATAAACAAACCTCATATCAGCCTAAAGAACCAAACCCACCCATCATCACCCACACCAACGACGATGCTTGGATGAGTTGGTGGTGGCATTACATGCATCCGTCGGTGGAATCGTGCTTCAAGGAGGCAGTAGCACCTCTCTCACACTCGCGCAAGTCATTCCTTTTTTAGCATTGTTGGTTGGAATCAAGAAAAAAAAAAAGAAGAAAAATTGATCCAAGTTGGAGTTGTGATTAAAGGCTGAAATTTTTGCAAACCCATGTTGTGTTGGGTGATTTGTGGTTACGTTGTAAAACTTGCATGTGAGTGGTATTAAAAAAAAGGTAGTTGAGTGCCTGCAAGATGTTTGTTTTAATGTTTCAACGAAAACGCCACAAGACTAATGTGTGTTTGTGATCTGTAATGGGTTTCTTGGTGTTTATGTGTTTACTCCGTGTTCACATTTAAGTTAGACCAATAGAATTGCATTGCAGTGGTGAATGTGTACTGGGGTTTGGTTGTGTTGTATATTGTACCTATCTTGAGTTGAGACAGACTTGTTGAGTGGTGAAAGTCAGTGATGTTTGTGTGTTCTACGGCTGTGTGGTGTTTTAATATTGTCTTGTGGTCAGCATGATAAATTGGTGGTGGATGTGTTGCTTGTTGATTGCCTGAAGTTGTGCCCCTTGTTAGGGTGAAAGTGATTGCAGTTAAAGTTGTGTTTGTTGGGTGGTGTCAACTGGAATAAGTTGTTTAGCATATCAACATACCAATGATATCTACTGGATCAAGTATGCTTCGTATAATAGAAGCTAAAATATTTGAGGAGCCTTCGGACAATGAATGACATAGGCATTTAGGGAAGTCTTCTGTTTACTTTTCTTTACTTTTGACATTGAGGACAATGCCTAGTTTAAAGTTTGAGGGTGGTTATTATGTGTTTTCCTATGTGAACTTTCTATTTTAGTATTCGTATTATGTGTTTTTCTTTTTATGTGTTTTGTTATTTTCATTATGTTTAGAAAAATTGAAAAAAAGAATTGAAAGTGATGCTGAAAAGATAAGAAATTAGGCCGATGATGAGTACCATAAGGAATACATGATAGTAATGAGGATAATTGACTGAAACATAGCTTCGTTTTACGGAAAATTCCCACCTACTGCGCACTTAGTCTCGCCTAGTTATCTTGTTGCTTAGAGAAGGTTTATGTGAGTTTAAGTGAACAGAAAACGTGATCATAGGACTTTCAAACTTGCTTGATTGTTACTCGAGGCGAAATCCTAGGTTATGTAGCATTAGAGAAATGATTTAGGCCATTTTTGGACAGTTTGAGCCTTTCGAGCCAACCAGTTAATCATTGAATATCCCTAGTCCACCCCTTTGAGCCTAAATTAGCCTTTTCTTTCTTGTGCAACCTGTAATAGTTTCCTTAACTTGCCAAGTTTGATTTTCTCCAAATAATGACCTTTCTACTTATAACATGTGATTATTATAGGATGATTATATGGAGGTATGTTTTGTATTTAAATATGGGAGGTGTTATGACTGAGTGATATGGTGTCTTGTTTTTGAGAAAAATAAAACATGAAAAGAAAAAAAAAAGAATAAAAGAATGAAAAGAAAATAGAAGAGCCACACTCCTTGTAGTTAATATCAAAATGCAAGTTTGGGGGAGTGTGGATTCTTTATGTGTTTATAAATATTGTGGATGAATGTTGAGGAAGTGAAATGAAAGAAGAAAGAAAAGAGATATGTTGAATAATTGTGGTGGTAAGAAGTAAAGTTAGCATGTGCTCCATTGAACATCCTCGAATAATTGTGTGCTTACGGGTAGTTTAGCTTTATGTTATATCTATTATCCTACATTGACCCTAGCCACACGTTACAACCAAATGTAAAGTCCTACTGATCTTTAATGCTAAGATTAACCTACATTAGTGGAGAGTGACATGAAAAGTAAGCTTATGAAGTCCTAAGTGATTGAAAATAACAGATTCACATTGAAAATTCGCTTAACTTGCATAAACTCATCCGAGTACAATTGATTGGGATAGAGGCTATACACACTCACTTGGGGGATTTGAAGTAAAATAAAATTTATGTGAAGTTGAGATTTCTCATGCTTATGATTGAAAATTACCTTTTAAGGTTGAGTTGTGAAAGGTTGCTACTGAAGCCGTGAAAAATTTACTATCCCACAGCATTGCTTTCGTGAGTTGTCTTGTGTTGAGTCTTTAGTTTTTAGGTTGTTTTTTTTCTTTAGTTGTGTCTTTTGCTTGAGGACAAGCAAAACTTAAGTTTAGGGGTGTTTATTGGGTGTATTATTAATATATTATTTCAGCACATCTTCACTTAAATTTTGTTAGTTCTTGAGTAATTTATGAGGAATTTGATTGGTTTTGTGTTTGATTTGAGTTGTGGGTAATTTCTAAGAGACAAGCTAAGTTTTGAAGCAAAGATTGAAGAGAAATAGCAAAGGATTGGCTTTCATGCAACTTGTGGAGAAATTGAAGAAAAATCAGAAGTAGTGCAATCATAGCACAGTTGCGCAACATCACAGGAAATTTAAGGGCAATTTTGTAAAATAGCGCAAAAAGAAACAAACCCTAGGATAAAAGAGAAGAAAACACATGTTTGATGGAGCTTTTTGGTGGCAACCATCATTGGGGGAGAAAAAGCAACGTTCCAAAGGGAGAAAAAAGGGGATTCACGAGTTGAAGACGAAGGAACGATCCGGAGACAGACTTCTGTCCCAATTCTTCTCCAAATCCTAATTTTTGTCTATCTCTCTTATCATAAATTTGACTATGTTTTGGATTTTATTTACATTTATTATGATTTTCTCGATTATTTTTCTAGGGCTACGATGTAGCCAGATTATGAATATTTGATAATTTTGGTTTTGATTGATTGATGAACTATTCATGTATGCGTTGAGTATTTCATGCTAAGTTTAATGCTTGCGATTGCCTGATCAACAATTGCATGATTCGTGATTTGTTTTGAGACTGAGAAGTGATAACTAAATTAGATCACGTGTGAAATACCATTAAATCGTTATAAGCTAAAGATAGTTATGAGATCTAGTGCAGTGCTTGAATTTCTAAGGCTTAATGCGTTCCATAAGTTCACAGTTATCACAGAGATGTAGTTAGCTTGCTTATAGGGATAGGTTATTGATGCTTGAGAAAGATTAATATCTACCTTAGCAAAATTGTTGGCAATGTAGGGAATAGACGTCAATTGATTTAAATCACTAGTTTTAAGTAGGGTTAATCTAGGTGAAATCGGAATCCCTAGAGCCTTTTAATTATTGAATTACTATCTTTTGTTAATTTTGTAATTGTTTTAATTGCTATTTTTATAAGTTTTATAATTTCTTTAGTCGTTAGTTACAAACTCTCAATTCGTGATTGTCCAAATAAAGTTAAAGCTAAACTAATTTTGGTACTTAATAATCACAGTACTCGTTGGAACGATCTTTACTCATTACTTTATTACTTGTTGCGATACGTACACTTACGTTAGAAATCACACAACAGAGGCACTCATCAACATCTTCATTTAAAATTGTTATTCTCATATGTTAAATTCTTGCCAATGGTCAGAATGCAAGAATTGCATTGCTTGGGGGTTGACTGACTATGCATTGATCGGAAAACTCTCAGTATATCTATTGAAAGGAAGCAATATACTGATAGGATACTAAAAATGACTCTTCTTTTGTTCTTTTTAGCAATAAGCTCAACAATTGATGTTTTATACGATTATATACCTCTTTGGACGTGTAAGTTACTTTGATGCCCTTCGACCTTTAATTAATCACAAGATAAATGCATACTTAGGTAATTGATCAATGTGATAGTAGGATAAGGGTGGACTCAACATATGCATCTGGTATCAGTCAGTGGCATGCTGTCATAGTTCTAAATAGATGATCAATAAGTGGCTTCAGGAGATGCTTGAACATTTTCTGTAAAGGATGTGCCTCCAGGTTTTGAAGTTTCATTTGTGTGTAATCTAGTGATGTTTAAGTTCCTTCCCAAATGGTCTCTCACCAATTTTAGTTGTTCCCTTCAGCCACTGATGATGTTGATATCTTCTGTCTCATCGACTAATCATTGCTGTCATCTCTGGAGGCAAGAAGTAGGCTATCTTCAAAGTCATATTTAGATTTATGCCGAGGGGCGTAGAACTTGCCAAAGTTCTTTAATGTAGAAGCCACCATTAACATGGTCTAATCAATCTAACATTACCTACTTACTTTTACATTTATGCAAACCAAAATGCACCATTCTCAAAATTATAGGAGATCGTAAACTACATGTGTGACATTCACTTTCGATTAACTTTTAACTTTTTTTCTTTACTGAAGGGATATCATACACCATTTTGATTGATCACAGGAGGGGTTCCATGGTGATTTTGGAACCGCAGGGTGTTCCATGCATTTTTAATAAACCACAAAGGGTAATATGCCATTTACCCCTTTTTATTTTTATTATTTGATGACAAGAAATTCAATTTAAACAAAATTATGTTAGGTTTATCCTAAGATTACAAAGCCTGAGATATAATTATACACTCCAATTATTTGGTTGTTCCAAACAAGCAATCCATTTCAAAGGATGTGTTCGAGCTCTATCTTTTATTGTGGAAGGGAAATTCGACTAAAATGATGCTTAGTTGGGCAAAGAGATTCAAAGGTTAAGAGATGGACTAGTTAACAAAATGCCGATTTATGCGCTATGAGATGTTGAGGACTTCTCCGGCTTCTTTGTGTTTAGGGGAGAAAGATAGTAGGCAATTTTTTGCGATTATATCTATGTTCTTAGTTCTTCTCGACAAAGAGGGAGATGAGATGACTGGACTAGAAGACTCATCTCAACTTTTATGTCTGCAAGGGGCAAACGTTATGCAGTAGGATAGTTTAAGAAAAAGTTCGAACTTAAAACTTTTAGTTTATGATCCAACACCTTTAATTACCGTTTGTTTTTACCTTTGAGGGCACAAACTTACAAAACTTTCTAACTGAAATTGACGAAGTGGCATTCGTACAATGTCAGAGTAGCTTTGTCATATTATTTCATTGACAAGAACTTCAAAAGTTATTCCACTTGAAAAGATGATCTCACAAACTTACAAAACTTTCTAACTGAAATTGGCGAAGTGGCATTCGTACAATGTCAGAGTAGCTTTGTCATATTATTTCATTGACAAGAACATTCAAAAGTTATTCCACTTGAAAAGATGATCTTACTTAGATATGATACTGAAAGTTTGAACTAAACACAAAACATCCCATAAGCGTATTGGTAGGACCAACGAGAAAACCAACGCCACAGCTAGTTTTGATGAATGAAAGACAAGCTACCAGCAAATAGTTAATCTTCACATGGGGCAACCACTACTGAAACTTGATATAGTATCTCAATACTTTAGTGACGTACAAAGAGAGATTTGTCTGAACTAATACAAGATTCTTGAAGTTTTATAATCATAGTGGAAACTCACTCAATGGTAGCTTACATATAGTTTATGTGAGAGATCGTATACTCTCCCTCTTGTGTCTCATCCTACGTAACAAGGAATAATATTCAAAGCAGTTTAACGGCAATTGTTTTTACGTTGTCAAGTAGTACTGGTTTTCAATCTTGATGATTTTATAAGAGCAGGTCAGCGAGAATTAATTATTAGAAATAGACAGATAAGTAAAACAAACGTAGCCACAAATACGATTCTTATGTTGTTACTGTTATCTATCATTAATTTTTTAATTGTTGTTGTTTTAAAAATATGTCGACCTTATATAATTTAGACGGATAGTTCATGACAGAACACGAATGAACCCAATAATCAATTAGCTAGAAAATTCAGTTTTATAGAATAAGCTGCATTCGTGAACATACGGTATTTTCATAGTTAGCATCAAACTCATCATAAGGTAGAATTTGGAATAGAGTAGCCGACACTAAACAGGCAAAGATGGGAAAACCTGGCTTAATTGCTAGCTTAATTAAGATGCCAAACGGTGAATTTCATCTTTTGTTTCCACTCATCATGTGCCTCAGATTCAGATTCAGGAAGTTAATGTACACTTTTGGCTTCCATCGAGGGTGGAGAATATCAAAATGAATGTTATCCAATTTTAAATCAAATTAAACCAAATCAAATCAAATCTTATCTTAGTTACATGTAGTTGATGACACCACTCATAACTGTCAAGAATCGTTTCCTCTATTAGCTCTATACTCAGAGAATTTTAAGTGATTATCTCCATCCAACTCCTCCTTGATTGACTAAATACCATTAGTCCAGGCTAGCAGATGCTTGCTTATTGTTGCAGCATTTAATTCCATCAGCTATAAAAATAAAATAAAAAATAACCCTTTGTTTTATTATCTTCTTGAATATAAATACTTACTCACAAATTGCGATATATTGATCTCTTTTTTTTTTTTTTTTGGGTCATAACAAAAGCATTTGAATTAAAGAAGAAGTTACATCAAGGTAAGGTTAGCCTATTCCTTCAGGATCCAGGTCCGCTTTAAGAAGGTTACAAAGGTCAATAGGTGGGTTTGAGACCCAATCACAATTAATCTTACCACCTAGATTACATTTTGCTACCCAATCAACTGGTTTATTACCCAGCCTTCTTACTAAAGCAAACTGCACTGAAGGAAGATCAGCAATCAAGAAATTGATGTCTTTCACTACTGGTTGGACTTTAAAGTCTATAGAGCCACCAACAGAGACGGCCATGAAGATGGCATGAGCATCATTTTCCAGAATGATGTTAGAAGAGCTATACTGCCTAGCCAAGAGACAAGCATTTCAGACAGCAATAGCCTCAGCCATAGATGCTAAGCTAGAAAGAAAACTCCAAGCATTCCCATCTAGTAGATTACCCAAGTGGTCTCTACAAATGACAACTGGTGAAGCCCTTCTTTCAGGAGTAAAAGCAGCATCACAATTAATTTTGATCCAATTAGGCGGAGGAGAAGTCCAGGTTGATGAAACTGTCGCCACAACTGGTTCAGACCCGAAGGAGATAGAGTTAGGAGATTGATTAGCATTCTTGAATTTAGTCCATAAGCAGTTAGCCATGAAAACTGTCTTAATAGGGTCAACTATCATACAATAAAAAGCAAATGCATTTCTATCCTTCCATATTTGCCAACAAAAACTTGCCAATATAGCTTCAGCTTCCCTTTCAAGTATCCCCTAGCAGCACAACACTTATTAAGATAAAGGAACCAAGATTAAAATCTTGTGAGAGTAATAGAGTTAATAAAGAACTGGATAGGATAATCTAGCCATACTGCTTGAACCCAAGGGCAAGTAAGCACCATGTGTTCAACAGTTTCAATGTGGGAATTACAAATTTTGCACAGTGGATTAGCAGCGGAATCCTCTTAAATTTGTTCTTTTTCGTTGGCAGTCCCCCTTTGCAGGCTTTCCATAAGAAGTTTCTGATTTTTGGTTGAACTTTGAGGCTCCAAATACACTTCCACAACTCTTTTGGATTGTTTAATAAAATCTTCTTTTTCTTTCAAACAATGGTATCCAAATTTGACAGAGAAGATACCTGATCTAGCATGAGGCTACCAAATGTATCTTCATTATCTTCAATAGGAACATAAAGTGCCTTGATCTTGAGAACAACATCCTCACTAAACAAAGACTCCAACAAAGTCTCATTCCAAATTTTTGTGCCAGGCCTAAAAAGCTCATGAAGTTTTCTAATAGATGCATTCAGAGGTTCTGTTAATTGATAAATTCCAGGCAGCCACTTATCTATCCACACTTCAATCCTTCTGCCATTTCCAATGGACCAACAAATCTCTTCTTTGAGAAGGTCTCTACCTACCAAAAGACTCCTCCAACACCAAGAAGGTCTACTTCCCAATTTAGCTTCTAGGAAAGAGGAATCCAAAAAGTAGAGCCCTTTAAGAATTTTTGAAACAATAGACGAGGGGTTTGTCAGAATTCTCCAAGCCTTCTTAGCAATAAGAGCTTTTTTCATGCAGTGAAAATCTCTAAACCCAATACCACCACAACTTTTCCTTTTTGTCATTTCATTCCACCTAATCCAATGAATCTTTTTTCGGCCATAAGATCCCCACTAGAATTTGGCAATCTTTCCACTCAACTGTTTACAAACAGACTTCAGGAAGAGCAAAATTGACATAGGATAGGCAGGAATTGATTGCAAGACTGCTTTCACCAAGACTTCCTTACCTCCCTCAAAGATAAGAGAACTTTTCTAGCTTTTAATCTTTGATAGAATTCTCTCTTGGACCTAATCAAGAGCTTTAACTTTTGAGTGTCCCCAGTTAGCTGGCACACCGAGATATTTGCCCAGGTTATCTAACTATTCCATTCTTAATTGATCTACAATTTCACATTTAAGATGCACAGGACAATTAACAGTAAAAACCAAACCTGATTTGTTTAGGTTAATAGTCAAACCTGTAGCAAATCTATATTGATATAAGACATCTTGAAAAGCAATGACTTCATTAAATAAGGCCTTAAGGAAGAAAAGACTATCATCTGCAAAAAGAAATTGTGTGATTGTGGGACAATTTTTGGACATTTTCACTCCTTCAATCCATCATTTCTCAACCTTGTCTGCAATAAGAGAAGATAAAACTTGAGTAACAATAGCAAAAACAAAAGGGGACAAAGGGTCACCCTGTCTAATTCCCCTGCTAGGTTTGAAAGGACATAAAAGAGATCCATTAAGCATACATTGCCTTGTGCATCGGTAATTATAGGATGCACCCAACTTGTTAGAACTGCTTTCTAAGCTTTCTCATCAATGGACTTGATAAATGGCCTCATGCGTGCCTTCTAGTATGAGTAGTTTGAGCCATTCAATAGTGGCGGTTTGGTAATTGAACCTCCATCCCATATAGTGTCTATCTCTGTAAAAATAACTAGAAAAAAAAACTATTCTAGAGATCTAATTGAGTCAGTTCAGTAACCTGCTCCTAATGCCACTTGATAGTTTCTGGTTATTATCTTGTTGTAACGTAAGTTAAACAAAATAAATAAACATATGCAGAAAGTAAGGACACCGAGATTTAACGTGATTCAACCGTACGGTCTACATCCACGGGACCTCCCTTGTTCCAACAAACCTGTTCATTAATAAATAACAAGTTACAACATCAATGGACTTACACAAGTAAATATTCCATCTTGACCTTTGACGCCTAGATGAAGAACTCTTTAATGAACCTCAGTTTGGCGAGCTCCCCTCGACTTGCAATGTTCTCTCCCGAGAACAACATCTTCTTCTCCCAAAGAATGAACAAAATAATAAACAACTAAAAACTCTTCCTATCAAAGATGAGGACAATAAGCATAGCGGAAGCATAAACAAACTGTCTGTTTCACAATCTGCTGCAGTAGCTCATGCTTTATCAGATTTCCTATGTTACTGAATTTTGTTGTAACACACCATCAATCTGCTACAGCAAAACCTGACAGTTTGAAATACTTAAACAAATCTTATTTTTCAGCTCTCTTTTGCACACTCCTTCAGTCATGTGAGGCTCTGTATATATGCTGAATTAATTACCTAAATCTCCACAAGGTAATCCGTGCTTGGGCCTTGAGTTTTATGGAATGACTTTGTCTCCAAGCAATTCTTGAATCAGGCAACCTTCCTTTTTGAATAAGGAGATTTCAAATCTTCAATTAAATAAAGAAATGTCAATTTGCCTTTTCGACTTTCTTGTAAATATAGTAAACCTGTCAATCAAAGTTTTCCAAATAGATATGAATATACCATAATTAAATTCAGTCAAGGCATAATTTTGACAAAACACAACCAATCAATATCTCAGCTCTTGTTGCAGCAAGGGGCGTAACAGTGTTCATAATAGCTACTATTGCATTACATTCAGGATTGTGTCGTTTAAGATTACTTGATGCATTTCAATTCTCCTATGAGCTTATATGTCATCATTAATTGACAATGTGTGCATACTGGAGGCAACCTACTTCGTTGCTCTCCACATGTATTTTACACACACACACACACACACACACACACACACACACACACATATATATATATATATATATATATATATATATATATATATATATATATATATATATATATATCAAGGTTGCAACCTTCTATTTGGCATGGTAGCATTCGACGGCCACCAGGTAACATCGGGCTTGCCGGTCCTTGCCTCAACTATCTATTCCTTTTCTTTGAAGTAATATCCGGAGCCCCGATTATTGGCGGAGTTGGCGTGTTTTGAGGATTTGATCCTCGGTTGTTGGAGTGTATGGGGATATTGATACATGTTACAAGGCAGATGTCATCATCATCAACAATCACAGATATTCAAGTATCATTTTTCTTATGAGTATATCTAGTTCTTGTTTCCTATTGAATATTCAAGGTCATGTATGGTATTTTCTATTCATATATGTTGTTTATTCATATATGCATTTATATGTGCATGGTATGTTCTATCAAAATGTTTGCGAAAGGTAAAAATGTTTGAGAAAACCCTTCCCATTTTCTTCCTCGCTAAGCTAAGTATAGCTCACCCCTTTTTCCTTACCATTTCAAGAGAGGTTGAGTCAGAGCCGGCCCCTCGAGATGATGGAGAACTTCCTTAGTATGATGTAGATGATTTTTTCCTTATATAATCCCTGCTTGTTGATGTATTTGATGAACTACTTGATGTAATGAACTTATTCTTTTGGACAATTGTGATGTAATTAAGTACTACTATTCTTTTAGGACCTAGGAATTTGAATGTTGGTTAGGGCTATGTACGAACAGGTGACTCGAGGTCTTGTGAATATTTAACAGGTTGTTGTAATATTTTAAGGCCGATGACTTTGGCAGTTTCTTGGAATTTTTATGGAATATAAAATGGACGTGCAAGTTGTTAAGTTGTTAATCACAGGTTTTTAAGCATTACGAATGTCACATCCGGCCTTAGCCTTTGTAAGTATCCGTGTCAGGGGCGTGACAGTCGTGGTATGCATATTACAGTTTAGGGGTTGTGTGTTGCGTTTTAGTTTGAATGTGTGGGCCGTGTTATTGATTGAGTACAAAGTTGTCGTGGTTGAGACTTTGTTTGTTGGTGTTGTCGACTGAAGAAATTACTTAGCATATCAAAGTCTAATGACATCCAAACGAAAAAAGGGGTGTGTCTTCGGGTGCTTCATCTTCGAAGTCTAAAATTTTGAATATGTACACTAGCTGAAACATCCCCGGAGCCTTTGGTAGATGATTGACATGGATATTCAGGGAAGTCCTCTACTTTTTTTTCTTTAATTTTTGCCATTGAGGACAATGTCGATTCTTAAAGTTTGGTGGTGTTTTTTTCACTGTTTACTTGTTCTGCCTAGTACTAATCTGATTAGTTTTTATTTTCTATGTGTTTTGTTATTTCCATTATATTGAAAAAAAATCAAATAAAAAATTCAGAAAAAACAATAGAAAGTGATGCTGAAGGATGAGAAATTAGGCCGATGATGAGTAGAATTGAATGACGTTTTAGTGATGGGGATGTTTGACTAGAAAATAGTTTTGTTTTACTAAAATCACCACATTTTGCGCACTTAGCATCGCCTAGTCAATTTGTTTCTTAGAGAAGGTTTATGTGAGTTTAAGTGAACAGAAATATGATCATAGGGCTTTAGAACTTGCTTAATTGTCACTCGAGGCGAAATCCTAGGTTACATAGCATTAGGGATATGATTTAGGCCATCTTTGGATCGTTTGAATCTTTCAAGCCAACCCGTTTAATAAATGATTATCTTTAGTCCACCCTTTTGAGCCTAATTAAGCATTTCTTTCTTTGTGTAGCCAGTAATATCTTCCTTAGCTTTGTGAATGTATTTTCCCAGATAATGACCTTCTTATTTGTAGCATGTGATTATTCTAGAAGGATCATTTGGAGCTATGCATGTGTTGAAGGATGAGAAGTATTATGATAGGGTGAAATGGCTTGTTGTTTATACGAAAAACAAAAACATGGAAAAAAAAGTTGAAAAAAAATCTAAAAAGAAAATGAAAAGAAAGGAAAAAGAGTCACACCCTTCGTAGTTAATGTAAAAATACAAGTTTGGGGTAGTGTGGGCTCTATGTGTGTCACGCCTCGAGCCTATAACCCCAGACTTATAGGCAAGACTGGTGTTGTAGGCATAAAAAATAACTACTTAGGCCCTAATTTCTACTAGCCCAAAATGGTTAACCCAAGTTGTTCCTTATACCCACAACACCCACTTACAAACTACACAATCACACTATATTTTACCGATTTGGGATATTATACACACCTTCTATTAAGGACCTAACGTCCTCGTCAAGGGTACACATACGCAGGACCAACCAGGCGGTGTAGGATTCTAGAAGTGTCTCCCACCAGCCTTCAAGGTGTAGCACTTTACCCCGCATAGCACGTAGTTCCTACACCGGCTAGTGATCTTCTCTGAATACCATTATGTCACGCCCCAAGCCCAAAACCCTGGACCTGAAGGCGAGACTAGTGTTGTAGGCATAAGAAATAACT
Organism: Ehretia macrophylla; assembly: GCA_037974665.1. Taxonomy (NCBI): domain Eukaryota; kingdom Viridiplantae; phylum Streptophyta; class Magnoliopsida; order Boraginales; family Ehretiaceae; genus Ehretia; species Ehretia macrophylla. Next base: position 13,613,399 of record CM075775.1, read on the forward strand.
ACTTATGCCTTTATTTCTATTGGCCCAAAATGGTTAATCCAAGGTGTTCCTTATACCCATAACGCCCACTTATAAACCACACAATCACACTATATTCTACCGATATGGGATATTACAATGTATAATTGTAAATGTTGTGGATGAAAGTTGAGGAAGTGACAAGGAAAAAAAAAAAGAGATATGTTGAGCAACTTTTTTTTTTGGGTGTGAGAAGTAGAGTTAGCATGTGTTCCATTGAAAATCCTAGAATCATTGTGTGCCTACGGGTAGGTTAGCCATACATTTATATCTGTTATCCTACCTTGACCTTAGCCATACATTATAACCAAATATAAAGTCCTATTGATCTTTGATGCTATGACTAACCTACATTAGTGGAGAGTGACATGAAAAATGAGCTTATGAAGTCTTAAATGAATTAATAGTAGAAGATCAACATTGATAATTCACTTGTTTGCATAAACTCATCCTGGTACAATTGATTAGAGTAGAGGCTATACACACACTCACTAGTGGGATTTGAAGTAAGATAAAATTTATTTTGAAGTTGAGATTCCTTATGCTCATGATTGCTGGAAGCCTGAGTTTGAATTTTGAAAACTACTACTGAGGCCTTGGAAAATTAACTATCCTACAACATTGCTTTTATGAGTTATTTTGTTGAGTCTTTAATCTTCAAGGTTGTTTTGCTTTAGTTGTGTCTTTTGCTTGAGGACAAGCAAAATGTTAAGTTTAGGGGTATTTGTTGAGTGGATTTTATATACATTATTTCGATGCTTGCTTCTTAATATTTGCTGGTACTCAAGAGTTTTTATGATTAATTTTATGAGTTTTATGTTCATATTATTTCATAGGTATTTTTGGTAAGCATGACTGACTTTTGAGCAAAATGGAAGAATATTAAGGGTAGAACGTGTATTGAAGCTTGGAGAATGTTGAGCGTTAAAGAAGCTGTTCTAATTGACGTTGGACCAGTTGCAGCACCCTTGTGCCAGCTATAGTGCCGTTGCGTTGCGTCGAAGAACTTGCTGCAGAATATTTTCCTTTTGTGCAAAGAGGTCCATTTCGGGTAGGAGTTTAAAGAAAGGGAAAACCTAACATATAAAAAATGAAAATTCCAGCGCAACACAAGGGAACCGACTTTGGAAGCAAGAAACGTTCCAGAGAGATAGAAACTTTAGGATTCACGAGTTGAAGACGGAGAAACAATCCGAAGACGAACTTCTACCACGATTTTTCTCCAAATCCTAGTTTTTTTCTTTTTCTTTTATCATGATTTATAATATGTTTTGGATTATTTTTAATTCTACGATGATGTTCTAAGTTATTTTTCTAGGGCTACGATATAGCCAGATTAAGAACACTTGAATGCTTTTGTTTTGATTGATTGATGTACTATTCCAATATATGTTGAGTATTTCATTCTGAACTTAATGCTTGTGATTGTCTGGCCAACAGTTGCATGATTTGGGGTTTGGTTTAAGACTGAGTATTGATAATCGAATTAGACCACATTTGAAATACCACTAGATCATCATAAGATAGAGATATTTATGAGATCTTGTGCAGTACTATGAATTTCTAGGGCTTAATGAGTTTCATAAGTTCACAGTTATCACAGAGATATAATTAGTTTGCTTATTGGAATATGTTATTGATACTTGAGAAATATTAATAACCACCTTAGCGAAACTACTGGCAACATAGGGAATAGACATTAGTTAATCTTGGTGAAGTCAAAAACCCTAAAGCTTTTAAATCATTGATTTATCAATTTTATTGGGTTTAAATTTGATTAGTATTAATTTCAAAAGCACTTTAGTTCTTAGTTGTTATCTGCAAACTCTCAAATTTTGGTTGTCCTTATAAAGTTAGAGCTAGATTAATTTTGGTAGTTAGTAATCATAGTTTTCGTGGGAACGATCTCTATTAACTACTTTATTACTTGTTGCGATACGTACACTTGCGTTAGATTTTGCATAACATGTATTCTAGGAACGAGTTAGGTGATTGATAGTGGATTATCATTCCGTTGTACCTCAAGGACTGATTTTTTCTTATCTTATATACCTAGTGACTTTAGTATTGTGAAGATGGGCAATAAGGGTTCATCAAGAATTGTCAGTATTGCTAATATCTGCTTGGAGACCAATAATGGCAGGTGTTTGATCCTTAGAGAAATAATTCATGTGGATGATGTTCAGCTTAACTCGATGTCCTCTGGAAAGATAGATGATAAAGGGTTTGCTATCACATTTGCAAGTGGTCAATGGAAGCTTACAAAGGAATCTATGGTTCTAGCATTTTGAAATAAGTGTTTTACACTTTATTTGAGGTAGGCTAAGATTAGCAACAACTTAGTGAATATAGTTGCTAATGAAGATACAATTAGATTGTGGCATAAGAGGCTCGGTCACATAAGCCAAAAGCGTCTTGATTGTTTATCCAAAAAGAATATTCTCCACATGATAAAAGGTATAGCTTTAATAAGTTGTGCATATCGCTTGATAGGTAAACAAAATCAAGTTTCATTTAAAAGCTATATTTCTTTCTAAAAAACTGAATATTGTGGATTTGGTACATGTAGATGTATGTGTTCTGTTTAGTACTCAATCTCTTGGTGATAATTGTCATTTCATCACCTTTATTGATGATCACTCCAAGAAAATTTGGGCTTATAATCTAAAGTCTAAAGATCAAGTTTTAGATGTGTTTAAGTTGTATCAGGCAAGTGTTGAGTGGGAAAATAGAAATAAGATCAAGTGTATACTCTCAAATAATAGAGGTGATTATAGGGGCGTTTGATAAATATTGTAGAAGTCAAGGTATTCAGCATCAAACATGTCCTCTAAATATACCTCAGCTTAATAGTCTGGTAGAAAGAATGAATAAAACTCTTGCTGAGTGAGTTAGATGCATGCTATCTCATGTGAAATTGCCAAAGACATTTTGGGGTAAGGTTTTGAGTACTGTTGTTCACATTCTTAATGTTACACCTTGTATTTCATTGCAGCTAGACGTGCCACAGAATTTGGAGTAGCAAAGACATGTCATATGAATATTTAAAGATGTTTGGATGTAAAGTGTTTATTCATGTTCCCAATGATGACAGGTCAATGTTTGATGCTAAGACAAAGGAGTATGTCTTTCTGGGATATAGTATTGATGACTTTGAATACATGTTATATGATCCAACTATGAAGAAAATTGTTAGAAGTCAAGATGTTATTTTCTTGAAGGATTAGACCATTGAAGACATTGGAAAAGCCATTGAAAAGCTTAAGTTTCATGATAATGACTTGGGTGACCTTGATTTGATTCCTCCACTAGTTGTTAATGGTTTTATAGGTAATTTAGATGTTGATCTGGTGATACGAGTAATGGAGATACTTCTACGGGTAATATAGATGTTCTTTTAGATAATATTGAAGATGTTTCAGAGAATATTCCTTTGAAGAGAATAAGGAGACAACATGAACCTTCTACTAGATATCCTTCTATTAAGTATGTCTTGTTGACTGAATAGGGAAAGCCTAAATGTTATTAAGCGGCTATTGCAAATGAGTACAGAGTAAAGTAGTTGGAAACTATATAGGATGAGATGAAGTCCTTGCAGGAGAATGACACTTATGAGTTGGTGAAATTTCCAAAAGAGAAGAAAGCCTCAAAGAACAAGTAGTTTTTAAGGTGAAAATACAAGAGAATACTTCACGACTGAAATACAAAGCAAGACTCGTTGTGAAAGGCTTTGGTAATAAAAAAGGAAGTTGATTTCAAGAAAATATTTTCTCCAGTTGTAATGATATCATCCATTAGAGTTGTCTTGAGTTTGGAAACTGTTTTAGATCTTGAGATTGAGTAGATGGATGTGAAAATAGATTCTTTACATGGTGACTTGTTGGAAACAATTTACATGGAATATCTTGAAGGCTTTTAGGTCAAGGGATAAAGTTTATATGGTTTTAAGCAAGCACCGAGACAATGGTACAAGAAGTTTGGATCCTTTATGGGGGAGCATGGCTATGAAAAAACTTTTTTACACCATTGTGTATTTGTGAAGAGATTTTTAGGTGATTTTCCTATTCTTTTGTTATATGTTGATAATATGCTAGTTGTTCGCAGTGATAAGTCAAAGATTAGCAAATTAAAGAATACTATGAGCAAATATTTTACTATTAAATATTTGGGGCCAAAATATAAATTCTTAGAATGAGAATCACACGTGATAGGAATTCCAAGAAGCTGTGGTTGTCTCAACAAAAGTATGTGGAAAAAGGTTCTTGAAATATTCAACATGAAAGATGCGAAAGTAGCTAGTTGTCCCTTAGCTAACCATTTTAAGTTAAGCTCGGCATAGTATCCGTCGGAGAAAGAAAACGATAAAATGAAGATATTCTATATGCTTCTGCTGTTAGAATTTTGATATATGCCATGGTGTGTACGAGACTATAGATAACTCATATAGTTGGAGTTGTTAATTAGCAGATTCTTTTCTAATCTAGGTTGAGAGGATTGGAATGTAGTTAAATGGATTCTGCGATGTCTACGAAGTACTTCTAAGTTATCCCTTTGTTTTGGAAGTAGGAAGTGAGAGTTCGTGGGTTTCACAAATGCAGATTGGGCCACAGATGGTCACTCGAGGAAGTTTGCTTCAGGAAATTTGATCAACTTTGCAAGGGGAATTGTACTATGGAAGTCAAAGTTGAAGAAATGCGTGGCTCTTTCTACAACTGAGGTAGGGTTTATTATAGTTACTGAAGCGTTCAAGAAGATGTTATGGATGAAAAAGTTGTTGCTATAGCTTAGGTTGAAGCAGCCGAGTTATCAGTTGTATTGTGATGGTCAGAGTTCATAGAAACTTAAGTAAAAATTCCACTTTCCTCTACAAGTCAAAGCACATTGATGCCAGGTATCATTGTATACGAGATGTACTTGAGACGAAATTGTTAGAACTTGTGAAAGTTCACACTGATGATAATGGAGCTGACATGATGACATATACTTTCTAGAGGAAAACTTGACACTTGTTGTCGAGTTGGAAGTGTTGTGGATCCTTCCGCATAATCCGAAAAAGGGTGATTTGTTGGGTTTGTCCCTCATATGTGGAGGGCTAAGGCTTTATTTGGCCTAGTTGTGAAATTTTAGCTTTTGAGCTCTAGAACTTTCAACAGTAAAGTTTTGGTTAAACGTGTTGTTGAATAAAAGTTGTTGACTGTTTAGCCTATGTTAGACAATGTTGAGCTTTTAGAAATTTTGAGGGCAATGTTAAACATTCAAAAATATGGGGGTATATTTAAGAATGAAAAAGAAAAATATTTTCCTGCATTATGTAATAATAGTTTTGCAAAAGTCTTTTTTAAGAAGCTCTAATTTGGAGATTTTTATTTTTTAGCTTTTTTCTACTTCAACTTTGACCTAAAAGCTCTTTTAAAAATTGGCCAAATAGGTTTAGCTTCAACTTCTAAACTCACAAGAAGTGATTTTAAAGGTCTAAAAGCTATGCCAAACAGATCCTAAATAGTTTTTTTTAACTATTTATCTAAGAAAGCCCAATATGTTTAAAATTAAATAATTGGTTAATAGGCCTTTTATGAACCAGTTTGGAGAAACCTAGAGTTGGTTATAAATACTTCTTTCAAGTTGTCTTAAAAAGAATATAGTGCAAAAAAATAGAGAGAATATAGAGAAAAGAAAAGAGAGTTTGTTGGTTAATGACTACATTGTGTGAGTCTGTTCCAAGTGAAATTAGACGATGGTGTCTTTTCAGATTGAGCTAAATTTTAACAGTCTATTTCTGATGTCTGGTTCTTCAAATTCAATGGTGAGATGTAGTATCAAGATTTATTGTTCTTGATTTTCAAACCTTTGTAATCCTTATTTTTTGTATAGTGTGTCATACCTCGAGCCCCGACCCCTAAGCCCTTAAACGAGACTGGGCTTGAAGGTATAAGAAATAATTACTTGGACCTTTTTTCTACTGGCCTAAAATGGTTAACCCAAGTTATTCCTTATACCCACAATACCTACTTATAAACCATTCACAAACATTATATTCTACTGATGTGGGATATTACACAACCTCCTATTAAGGACTTGACGTCCTCGTCGGGGGTACACGTACTCAGGATCAACTTGGTAGTGAAGGATTTTAGAAGTGGCTCCTATGGGTTCAAGAGGTGACTCCTACCGTCTTCTTGGTATACCACTTTGTCCCGCATAGTACCTAGCTCTCACACCGGCTAGTGACTTTGTCACGCCCCAACTCGACCCTACTTATTATCAGTCAGGACGCAACGGAATTTCGGCAATATAACGTCTGTAACATGGACAACAAGACTTTAAACCAATCCTTTATAACATCACACAACCAACTACAACTTCAGTAACCATTTCATCAGCATACAACACATCCTACACCACTCATTAAACAACCATACAACATCCCAACAAGAAGTCATATGCCTCCGTCTCAACAACATACAACAAGCTATACTATACATATGCATAAAAGATATAATCTCAGTCTAGCAACCTAATCATATTTCAAAAGAAGACAACTAAACAAGCATTATATCATCCACTATCTTTAAGTTGAATTATACAATAAAACTCCAAAGTAAATACAATACATCTTGTTCTATATTTCAAGACAACAAAAAGAGCACTCCAGCAAAGAAATCATGGATAAGACTCTTGCACATTAGACTCATCCACATATTGCTCATTCTCAGCCTTTTGAGGAACATACCTTAAGTTCGGCTTAGTAACACTTGAAAGTCAGCAAAGAGGGTGAGCTTATACAATACAAAGCTCAGCAAGGGCTTAGTAGGATATTTTGGAAACACTTTCTTTACCACTTGGGAAATCATCCTAGGTACAATAGCAATCAATAAACTTCATCAGCAACAACAATTCAGTTTAAGCAACATAAATAACCATTCAATTGAGAATGATACACTAGTTGATGTAGCTCCATACGCCATCACAAACTCAACCAACCCTTTACTCCCTTTGATACATTCCAACAGTACCCCATTCTAGACCTACACTCCATGGTATCTCCGACCACATGATATAGGGGATAACACATGATACTCATGCCGTTTTCAACCCGACAGCCCGATACTACCCGAGAGGTGGCACACACTATCATGACTCGCAACAATAACATTGAACATTTAATATTCTGAGAAGACAACAAAGTAGGTTGTCTTCCAGTACAACAACATTCATCAATCAATTTAAAACACTTCAATCAACATAACATTAATTAAACAACTAAGACACCCAAGTTAGATGACAAAGTAGGCCACCCAACTTAACATATATTTCAACATACATTCAAACTTGAGCCTACTCAATATTAACCCAAGTATCAACTACACAAACACTACCAAACAACTAAAGATAATACTTAAGCATTTCAAAGAGAGACTACACAACTTTTAAACTTCATAACTTACAATCTATCAATCAAACAACCCCCCAACCTTTTCCTATCACTCAACTACCCAAGCAACTATATTAACCCCCTCCGATACCAACCAAAAGCCACACAAAACAAGCCCAACAAGCTAAAAATGGAAATGCATACATGGCTGATTTTTTCAACTTTTGCTATGACATTCAAATTGAAAATTTGGCATTACAACATTACTACACAATAATTAACAAGCCTATAGAAGCAACTACAACTCAATTCCAACTACTACAACTACAATTATTCAAATATAAGACAAAATATCAATTTAAATATCCGAAAAATAAAAATACATGCTACTACCGTTTAAAATGACTACGAATAGACAAATTTGGTCCTTGTCATCTACTTAGCAATAATCCAACATCAATTTAGCAAAATAACAACTACAAATGTATCAACCAAAATTCAACTCAAACTTTGAAATAATCAACTAATTTTTCCCTCACCTTTGATCCTAAGCAAGGTTAGAAATGAGTAGAATAGGTGCCCAACAAGCAATTTCAAGCTTTGAATGAAGGTGTTTGGCCTTGAAATGCAAATTCTATGAAAAATTTAGTTGAAAACCTAAGCAAAATAATTTTTCTTCTTCCCTTGGAGACTCACGGCTATATGTGTGAGAATTGGAGGGGTTTTGAGCTATTTTTGTGAGTTATGTATGTATAATGCATATATAATAGGCATAGTCAACATTTTTGCAAAAGTCAAAGTTGTCAACTTTGTGTTTTTTAGTTGTTTTTGGCTTATAACACTTATATACATATAAACTAACATATATACTATATTTAGTAGACTATAAATATTTGACAACATTTTATATATGCATACATATACATACAACTAGGGTATAAAACTCAATTTTGTAAAAGAAGGTGAAAAGTCACATTATTTGTTTTGCAAATGTGTTTTAAATGCACAAGCAATATATAATCACTTAATATCACACATAAATTCATATCTATCAATTATAATAGCATTTTAATGGTGAGATCTACTGAGATACCGTTCTGAGTAATCACATGGCCCAGAAAAGATATATGCTGCAGTCAGAATTCACATTTACTGAACTTTGCAAACATATGATGCTCCTGAAGTTTTTGTAGGACAAGTCGTAGATGTTGCTCGTGCTCCGATTCAGTCTTAGAATATACTAAGATATCATTAATGAAGATTACCACGAACTGGTCCAAGTACGGCTGAAAGACTCGATGCATAAGATCCATGAATGCTGCCGGTGTATTCGTTAGTCTAAAGGGCATAACTACAAATTCGTAATGCCCATACCGAATCCTAAAAGCAGACTTTGGAACATCCTCCGTACGGATCCGAAGTTGATAATACCCCTACCTCAAGTCAAATTTAGAGTAGACTTTGGCTTCCTGAAGTTGATCAAACAACTCGTCAATCAGTGACAAATGATACTTGTTCTTGATAGTCATCTGATTCAAACCACGATAATCAATAAATAATCTTAAGGTACCATCCTTATTCTTCACAAATAAAACAGGTGCTCCCCACGGTGAAGAACTTTGCTGAATAAAACCCTTCTCTAATAACTCATCCAATTGAGTTTTCAGCTTTTTAAGCTCACCTGGTGCCATCTAGTACGCTGATTTAGAAATTAGTTGAGTATCGGGAAGTAAATTAATCACAAACTCAATATCTCTCTTTGGCGGCAGTCCTGCCAACTAGTCGAGAAATACATTAGGATATTCCCGAATTATCGGAACTTCCTCCAGCTTTAGCTTATTAGATGACTTGTTGATCAAATAAGCTAGATAACCCGAACAACCCTTACTCACTAGTTTTATAGCTTTAACTGATGAGATGATGAAACTCTTCGTAGCCTCTCGGTTCCCCGCTACCTCAACCACTGGCTGTCCTGACAACCGAAACTGCACCACATTTGTTTTATAGTTTAACTGAGCATCATACTTGACAAGCCAATCCATACCCAAGATAACATCATATTCTCGGATAGGAAATAAGATAAGGTCAGAAAGAAAATCTTGACCCCTAGCACGTAACACACCAAGCTAGTCACATATTTATCGGTCAAATGTGTACTAATCTCAACCACATAAGGTAATCTTTCAGGTTGCACATTAACACGTTACACATAGGTAGGTGTAATGAAAGAATGTGTAGCACCAAAATCAATCAATACTTTAACAAGTTGATTGAGCATAAGAAAGTTACCTTCCACCACTGTTGCTGCCTTATGCAACTCCTCCAAGTCAACTGCGTATGTCACGCCCCAACTCAACCCCACTTACAATCAGTCAGGATGCAACAGAATTTCGGTAATATAATGTCTATAATATGGACAACAGGATTTTAAACCAATCCTTTAAAATATCACACAACCAACTACAACTTCAACAACCATTTCATCAATATTCAACACATCAAAAACCATACACTAATCAACCATACAACATCCCAACCACAAGTTATATGCCTTCATTTCAATAACATACTACAAGCTATACCATACAGATATAAAACTAGTCTAGCAACCTGTTCATGTTCCAAAAGTAAGACAACTAAACTAGCATTATAATTTTCACTATTTTTATAACGTCTTATACAATACAAACCTTAAAGTAAATACTATATAACTTAATTCTATAAATACAAGACAACAAAAGAGCATTCCAGCAAAACATCAAGGACAAGAATCCTGCACATTAGACTCGTCCACATATTGCTCGTACTCAGTCTCCTAAGGAATGTAACCTAAATCCGGCTCGGTAACACCTGAAATTCAGCAAAGAGGGTGAGCTTATACAATACAAAGCTCAGCGAGTGTTCAAAAGATGTTTTGGAAACATTTTTCTTTACCACTTGGGAAAATACCCTAGGAACAATAACATTCAATAAACATCATCATTATTAACAATTCAACTTAAACAGCTATTTTAACCATTCACTTTAAAAAGGATACACTAGTTGGTGTAGCTCCATATGCCATCACGATCTCAACCAACTTCTTATAAAGCCCACTGATACATTCCAGAAGTACCTCAACTAGCTCCACACTCCATGGCACTCTCCGACCACACAAGATATGGGTAACATATGATAGTTGTGCCGGCAAGCCGGCAAGCCCGATGTCGCCCGAGGTGACACAACACTATCACGGCTTTCATTAGACAACACTTAACATTTAATATTCCGAGAGAACAACAAAGTAGGTTGTCTGACTCCCGGCATTTCAACAACCATCAATCAATTTAAAACACTTCAACCAACACAACATTAAATAAACAACTAAGACAACCAAGTTAGATGACAAAGTAGGTCAACCAACTTTTCACACATTCCAACATGCATTCAATCCCGAGCCTACTCAACAACAATCCAAGTAACAACTACATAAACACTACTAGGCAATTAAAGACAACACTAAAGCATTTTAAAGAAAGACTATTCAAACTTCTAAACTTCATAACTTACAATCCATCAATCAAACAACCCTCGAACCTTTTCCTATCACTCCACCATACAAGCATCTACATTAACCCTCTTAGAAACCAACCAAAAGCCACCCAAAACAAGCCCAACAAGCCTAATTTTGACAATGCACCTAGGCTTAATTTTTTGACTTTTGCTATGGCATTCAAATTGAAAATTTGGAATTATGACATCACTACACAATAATTGACAAACCTATTGAAGCAACTACAACTCAATTTCAACTTCTACAACAACAATTATTCAAATATAAGCCAAATAATCAATTTAAATGGCTGGAAAATAAAAATACAAGCTACTACTATTTAAAATGGCTACAAATGCATATAATTGGTCCTTATCATCTACTAAGCAATAATCTAATATCAATTTAACAAAATAGCAACTACAAATGCATCAACCAAAAATTCAACTCAACTTTAAAATAATGAACTATATTTTTTTCTCACCTTTGATGCCAAGCAATGTTAGAAATGTGTAGAATGGATGCCCAACAAGCAATTTCAAGCTTTGAATGAAGTTGTTTGGCCTTGAAATGCAAATTCTATGAAAAATTTAAGTTGAAAACCTAGCAAAAATGCCTTCTCTTTTCCCCTTGGAGTTTCAGCCTTGTGTGTGTGTGTTTATGGTATTTTGTGTTTTGTCTAAATGTATTATGTATGCATAATGTGTATATAATGTATATATATGCATAGTCAACAAAATAAAACTAAGTCAAAGTTGTCAACTTTTGCTATTTTAGTTGTTTCAAGCCTTTGTGCATATATATATATATATAAACTAACTTTAATGCTATTTTTAGTAGACTATTTTTTTAGGACAACATTATATGTAGGCACATGTAAGCATATATATACATACAATAAAAAAATGCTTATTTTTGTAAAAGAAGATGAAAAATCAATTTAAATTCCTAATTCATTTTAGAATCAGTTTTTATCAAACACGGGTCTACTAATAACAGAGGACTAGGTTTTAAGATGTTTAAAAGACCAGTTTCAAAATTCTAGCACACGTGTCTTCAAACACTATTCACAAAACTCAACGATAAAATTTTCAATACAGATTTTTATGAAAATTTCATGAATGCTCACATATCATGTAATAGAAGTAATAATCACATAATTAAAATATTTTAATTCAAATAACATATAAACAAGTCAAAACACGTAATTTTACATAAAGAGAATTTTGGGGTTTCACAGCGTAGGGTATGATACCCCGAACTCGGCATATAGAGAATAATACATGTTTGCATTTAATTAAGTTTTATTTTGAATGCTAGCATAGAATTATGTGTTTACCTTAATGAATTCATTCATTTTTAGCACTATTTCATAATTTTTCAAAATATTCAAATAATAGTTAAAGTAATTATTTAAAATGAATATTAGCAAACTTATTAATTATAATACTCGGTTTCATTTTCTTGACTTTATTTACTTTGTTTTCAACTAAATGAAAAAAATAGCTCTGAGCCTGGAACATGAAAATTTTATGGTTCTTTTTCTGAATTTTATATTTTTTCCCTTAATACTTGCTATTATAGATGCATATGTCCATTAAGTTTGCGTGTATATCATATCGGGAGCAACGGAAAAAAATTCGTAAGTAAGCGTAATAAATAGTAAATTTTTTCAGCAATTTTTCAATTTTTTCCACCAAAATTACTTGACCTATTTTGCATAAAAAAACTTGATCCATTTGCACCAAAACTTGACCCAAATGACCTTTGACCCTTTGAACTTGCTTGTCATCTTTTAAAACATAATATAAAGCACAAAAAAAAACTCAAGAAGCCGTGAGCTTCATTTTGCCTTTCAAAAATTTTTGCCTTCAATTTCTTGCTCCAAATCTTCTAGGATTGGTCAAGGAACTTCTCTAGGACCCTATTTAGCTTTCTTCCTCTTGCATTAAGGTGAGGAAATGCATCCATAATTATATATTTTCAAATTTTAGTTCAAACTTTATTTTTATGATCTAGTAATATATTGGTTATCTATGCTTGTTTATGCTTCAAATACCTTCTATTGTGATCATAGAACATTAATTTGTAGTTAGATTGCAAATTTTATGGCTAGAAATTGAAAATGTAAGTGGAGAAAGATGATGAATAGTGCTTGTAAATAGTAACCTACGAATTTTGGGGTTTTTACATTTCTAATTGTTCTAATGCTTCTATTAGTTGTCATAACCTTCTAGAATGCTATAAGTAACATAAAAATGGTTATAGCTTGGCTAGAATTGAAAATATAACTTGAATTACAAAGAGGACTTTGAATCTAAATATTGAATTTGGCTTGTTTGAATATGTAGATAATCTTAGATATGTTAGGAAGCACTTAAAATGTATTTATGGAGTGGTTAGGATAATCAAATTAGGTAGCTATAGTACAAATCACTAAAGGAGCTTTTTAGTATTTTTGAGTTAACATGCTAGGAAATACGATTTCGTGGCATTTAGTTGCATCATAATATGGTTATATGAGATTAGTGAAGTTAGTTTTGAAGTTCGTTATCTTGTGTGAAAGTTAGAACATAATTTGTAAGTATTTAAAAAGAGATAAGTTGGGTTTCTTATGAATTGCTTGAATTTGTTGCATGACTAGCTAGTAATTGACCTTTATGTGGCTGAGTAAGTGCTAAAAGACGTCTAATTATATTGTTCATTCATTTGGTGAAGTTCCATGAATTGGCTTGAATGTTTACATTGTTGTAAATTGGGTGCATAAGCATGAAAATGATTCTTAGGCCATGTTTTATAGTTGAATTATGTTTAAGTGTTTAAGTGTGGTCACCTTGATTGAATACTTAATTTGATATTCTTTTATGATATAAAAGAAGTTGTATTAGTTAGGTAGTTTAACTTACTAGATGTTAATGTAGTTAATATCCTTGGCAAGATTAAAGAAGTGTTTTAGAGTTATTTGTATGATTATATGAACTACGTAATAATGTGGAATCAACAAATGATTGTATAACTTCTGTTTTTGTGTGTTGAGATTGCATAATAGTTAAGTTAGAATTGTTATAATCAATTGTTAAAAGTGTTACACTTATATGAATAACTAGGGATTGCATATTTGAGTGGATTCAAAGAGGTTGAAGTAAACCTACGTTATATCTTACAGGGTTGGTAAAGGTGAGGGAGTTTTCATCCTTATATGCATAATAGTTTATTTCCTTGTTCATAGATTATATGATTTAGTCTAACTGTTAAAGCAATGTGTGCTTATTGGTTATATATTGTGTATGAGGGCAACCTACTTTGTTGTCCCTCGATTATGTGATTATTTGGTTAATTTATTTGTTATCATCTTGAGTGCATTGCATTGTGATTGCGCAACCATTTGGACATGGTAGTGTCGGGGACGCCGGGAAGTATCGGGCTTGCCGGTATACCTCGGCTACCATAGTTCCCAGTCCCACTCTTGCTTGGGATGCCGCCCAGGGAGAGTTGGGTCGTAGGATTTCGGGGTACATTTGGAGTACACCCAACCTCGAGTTATAAGGGGATGCCGGCCTATCGTTACTAGTGACATTATTCTTTGGGATTTATGTTCGTGGTTTGTGGTACGAGTTCAAGATCTTCTGGTATTCTTTATTGTGTAACTCTCGCTTGGGCCTTTGTTCCTTGGGGAGTTACCGTTGATTGTGTTTCCGTGGTTGTTTAACTTTCCTTGATGTGTATTGATTAAGTTGTCTTTAGTTGTTTGCTTGAAATGACAGTTAATTGTTTAGTTGTTTATTCTTAGGTTTAAATTGCTGCATTGCACGGAAACTCTTTGCGAAAGCTCCCCGATTACTTGTTCCCTCCCTCACTGAGTATACATGTATTGTATGCTCACCCCTCTTTCTAACATTTTTCAGGTTTGGTACGAAGTAATTAAAGTGCCTACAAGCGGTCAAGACTTTTGTGCCTTGAAGCGTTGCTTACTCGTGATAGTGTATTTGTAAAGTAAAAGTCTTGTGTGTAGCTGATTCATGTTATGAAGGATTGTAATAGATAGTTTAATATTTGTGTGATGTGGTAATTGTAATGGTATGTAATAACTAGTAATCTCTACTTTATTGTCTATTAATTGTATGCTTGCATCATTTGTATGGTTGGCGGACTTAATTCTTAAGAAAGATAGATAGAGAATATTAGAGTGGTAAGATAAGCGGATTTAGAACATAGAATTTGTGACGACCGAGAACCTCCTCATATTCATTTTAAATTGTTGAATGTCTTATTTGAGCATTAAATGTGCATTTGTTTAATTTTTAGAATAAGGCACTATTCATAAGAAAAATTTACTGTTTAATTTTTCTGAAACTATATTTTTCTCTTGTCACATATCATGTAGGAGAAATGTGAAAAATATTATTTTGTGTATTTAATGTTGGGAGTATGCATTTAGAAAATAATTTTCGTCTTGAATGAATAGTGTTACGAAAGAATAGTAACTTTTTGTAGAATTTTTATTTGGGCTTCTAGTGAATTAGCTAGACTTTGGAATTTTATTAGACCCTTAAATATGTTTAATTTGACCCAATTTACTAACTCAAACCCATTATTTCCTTAGTCTATTATTTATATAATATAATAAGAGCCAAAACAAAACAAAAAAGAGGAGAAAAGCCGGAATTACTGTAGCAAATCCGAAAATGGCATAGGAGGAGAATTTCTTCATCAAACCTTGGAGTTGAGCTCTTGGCTTGCTTAGGGAGGATTCTAGAGTACCTAGGAGCTTCACTACCTTGCCTACATCTTCATACAAGTGAGGGAGTTGCATTTTTATAATTATCAAAGTTTATGTTCATATATTAAAAATTTTGATTTGTTGATTATTTCTATAATACTTGTTATAAATGCTTAATATGTGTTTATTAGAGCCTATAGAGTAGACTTTTAAAGCTTGTTAACAAATTTTATGGTAGAATGCATAGATTGATTGAAAGAGATGATGAATAGTACAGTGAATAGTGAAATCCGAAAATTTAGGGTTTTTTTTATATATAATTTGTTAATTAGATTGAATTGAGACTTCCTTTAGGTGCTTTAGACATTAGTGAAACTAGACAAAGACTCATGTGAGGTTGAATTACCCGAAAATGAGTTAAAATGCAAAATTTGTTAACTTTAAAAAGGGGACTTTTCTTGTTGTGCAATCCGGGTGTGTTTGGGCTATGATTTGGGTATCCTTGGGGTAAGGAAGCACTTTTGGTGCTTTCGTTACGTAAAAAATGGGGTTCGGTTAGTATAGTTGTAGTTCAAACTCGCTCAGGGCCTTCCCGAGCTTTAACTTCTAAAATGGATTTTTATGATCTTAATAGGTGTCTTTGGGCTTAATTAAGAATATAGTATGATTAGGATGTGGTTTGGAAACTTTGAAACGTGCATAGGAGAAAGAAATCTTGGTTAAAGAAAGAGGAAAAGTAGTTTTTAGCCATTCTTGTTGCATTGAGAACTTGTTGTTGAGTTGATTTGTATTGTATTGACTATCCAAAGTATAATGAAGTTAATTGAGTTGATTGTGAGGAAAGATTTGGTTGATTGCTACTTTTAATTCTCTAAAGCCATTTCGTGCTATTGTGAACTTATATTGTGCATATATATGAGGGCGGCCTACTTTGTCGACCATCTTATGTGTTATTTGATATCTTGAATGCTTGTGACTTGTCTCGGGATTGCGCAACCTTATCGGACATGGTAGTGTTGAGAAACACGGGCGGCATCGGGCTTGTCGTGCTCCCTCGACTACCATGGTGTCTATTCCCTTCTCGCTGAGGCATACTCCACTACCCCAGAGGCGTGGTTCACCTGCTGGGCATGGACCTACCTCAGGAGAAAGGGTCGTAGGATCGGGATACATCCGGAGTATCCCAACTTGTTGGTGTATAGGTTTGTCGGCACTTGTGTAAAGTTCATGGCTCGTGGTTCGAGATCAAAAACTTGAAGTGGAACCGTATCATTTTTAATGTGGTTAATTACTTGACTATTGATCTTGTTGTTTTATGTTATATATGACTTCCTGTGATTGCATGTCATATTGTACGCCCCGGTATGCTGCATCACCTCCCTCACTGAGTAACTTAGGTTACTTATTCCTCATTTTAATATGTTACAGGGGCAGTTAGAATAACTACCTTGAGTGCCGTGTTGCGGGTTGCCTATCGCGCTGAGGTTGGATGCCTACATGTGAATTGTGTGAAGTTGCTGTTATATGATCTACTTTGAAGCTTGGCCTTGTATGTATTTGTTATGCTTGAAGGAGTTTGTGTTGTAATTTAAAGTTTAAGCTCGTGTTATTGGTAGTTGGGATGTAATATTTGAAGTTAGGCTTTACCGCTTTGAATGCATGCTTGTGTGGACGATGAAAACTAATTAGTTGGTTGGACACAAATTATAAGAAAGCTTGTTTGTTAATATAGAGTGGTATGATAAGTGGATTAAAAAGATAGAATTTCAATGGGTTTAATTTTGTATTCATGTGCGATATGTTGTTGGGTTCCAAGGCTTGGATGGTCATGAAGAGCTAGTTGGCTTTAAGAATCTTGTAAACTAGGTTGTATGCATGGTTGATTGTAGTCCAAGACTTGTATGTGATTGTTGGTAGGTTTCTAGATAGTCCTATATATAGGGAAAACTCCGTCCGTTTTCCCTAAAATTTCATGCCCAGGGTTTGGAATTGGGTGAGAATAGTATGATAAATAGAAGTCTCGGTCTCGTGAGGGATCGGGGCGTTACAGAATTTCTAGAGTTGTCAAAATGCATGCTTGTTTGTTTTTAATGTTGTCGACTTTTTTTGAGTTCCAACGCTCGGATGGCCTTGAGGAGTTTGTTGTATGTGACGATATTGGAGGTTGAGAATTATGGGGGAGATTAGATTAAGGTTTTATTTGGGAGTTGGTGTTTGCTTTTGGAGCTCGGTTATTGGCAAATCTCTAAGGTCCTCCTCTGTGCTTAACAGTTGTGAAAGAGTAGCTTTCTTTTGGGGTTCTATTTGGTTGTTCTCTAGAGCATTCTTTGGTTTTCTTTTGGGTATTCTTTGGAAACTTCTGTTGGCACTTCTTGGTAGACTTGGCTATTGGGTTTTCAATCGGACTTACTGCATGGTATTATCTATGGTATATGTGTCTCGGTCTTTATTGGTGTGTTACTGGCATCCCTGATTGGAAATTCTTCAATGGCATTTTCTAGAATTCTTAGTGGCCATTTATCTAGTACTTACTTTGGGCAATCCTTGCTACTTTCTTACTGGAGCATTGTTTCGGATATTTTCTTTAGTGTTGCTTAGTAGGTTTGGTATTTGGAATTCCTATCAGACTTATTGTATAGTACTACTTGCGGTATTCTTTGGAATTTTTAGTGGGCATTCTACTAGTATTTTCCTTGATGGCACTTATTGGAAGTTTTACATTTGGAATCTTGTTCAGACTTATTGTCTCATATTTCTTAAGGTATGCTGTGGAGTACTTTGGGCTTTCCTGGTGGTAAATTGTATAAAGTTTGCACTCGGCAAATGGTGATGAGGTCTTGGAGTTTGGTCTTATATATACTGCATCTACTTTGGCTATCCTTTGACTTTCTTATTTGGTACTTGTTGAACTTCTATTAGAGATTCGTATGTAGGGTATTTCTTCGGCATCCTTCTTGTCATTAATATGTGATGTTAATTTTATCTACAGTATCTCTGCTTCAGTCTTTAGTTGGTATTTTCTCGACATTCTTGGTTGGGATTTCTATTCGGGTTTTCCTACGACCATCCTTATTCACTATCTTGCTCAGCAACCGATGAAGATTAGTCAGAGTTGGATTTCAGATGATGCTGAGTCCTATTGGAAGAAGAATTGCGAGGACACAATTGTTTTAAGGGGGGAAGGATATGATACCCCGAACCCGAGCATGCATTTAATAGCATTTGACTGCATTTAATTAAGTGTTTAATTAGTTAAATCATCCATTACGCACTATTTTCATGTTTCTTTTAAAAAGTATTCAACTAATACTTGGATTAATTATTTTAAATAAGTATTAACTATGTTATTATATTTAATACTCGGTTTCATTTCCTTGTATTTAACTAATTGATTATTTTACTTAATCTATTTATTTAAAGTATTATTTTGATATTTCTTTTAAAAATATTCAAATAATTTTTATATGGATTAATTAAAAGATTATTACCTATTTTTATTATTTATAGTAATTGAATTTATTTTCTTGCATTTAATTAAGTGTCATCTTAAATGTTAGCATTGAATTTCGTGTTTATTTTTAGTTAAACATTCATTTCTAGCATTATTTTCATATTTCTTTTAGAAGTAATTAAATAATACTTGAGTTAATTATGTTAACGGAGTATCAACTACTTTTCATATTTATGTTACTTGGTTTTATTTTCTTGCACCTTAATGCTCGGTTTTCAATTAAATGGAAAAGTAGCTCCGAGCCCGGAGTGAATTTTGAACTATGTTACTTTTCAAAAATTATATTTTTCTTATATTCCATAATATTTAGGTGTTATTCGTTCTTCGTCGTTTTGTGCATAGCATATTGAGAGTGGTAGCTAGAGAATGTTTTCTAGTCCTCAGCAAATAGTGAAAACTAGTATTTAGTGTTTTAGTTTTAGTATTTTAGTTGTTGTTGACTAGAATTATATTTGTGTTAGTTGATTTAAGTTTAAAATGCATAAAATGAATTAGTTTGACCAAGTTTAGTTAGCTTTGACCAAAGCCTTGACCTTTGACCTTTTGTTGTCACCTTATATATGCATATTTTAAGCAAAACAAAAGCTCAAAAGCTGAAAAAAAAGGCCAAGGGCCGAAAATACAAGGGAAAAAAGAAAAAAAAAGATTTTCAACTTCAAATCTCCAAATCTTCGCGAGGGCTTGCACGGGGTTATTTCCGAGGCTTTCAACGCGGTTTTCCTAGCATCTAGTAGCGTCTAAGGTGAGGGTTTCATCGTTATTTATGCATTTGAAATTATTATGTCTAAACTTTAATTTTTGGGAATTATGCGTAGATCGTTATTTTATCCGTTTTGATGCTTGAAGAATGTTCCTTGACAATTGTAGAACATGTATTTGTGATTTTTTAGCATTTTCTACGATTAAATATAGCAATTGCAATTTAAAATGCGAATGAAATAGTAAAATATGAATAGTAAATCCCTGTTTCGTAAAAGTTGCTCCGTTTTACGTTCTGTTGATGTGAAAAGATGCTAGATATGTTAGAATGCTTAAATGTATGATTTGTTTGGATTGTGTAATGAAAAAACGGAGAAAAATGGCTTGGTACATGTTGGGGTTGTTCCGGTCGAGTTTGGCAATTCCTCGTTTTGCGTGAAGGCATTGTCAAGGTATGTCATGGAAGCACTTTTGGGGCAGTTGTGACATTGGTTAGGTGATCGGTTAAGGTAGCTGTAGTTCAAATGAGTAAAGGGGGAAATCGGGGCTTTGCAGGAATTCTAGGGTAAAGTAGGATTTCGTGGTCTTTAGACATGCCTTATGGTGTCTTAGGAGGAGTGGTGAAGTCGGTTTTCAAAACTTGTAGCTCGTTTGGAAGTAGTAGCATTGAGAAAGTTGGGGTCATTTAGTGTTTTAGTTGATTTTTATAATGCTTGCTTATATAATGCTTATTGTGGATTATTATGCTCGTTATACTTGATTATGATTGAATTGTATATCAATTGTTGATAATGCTTGTTAGTGTTGTTCTTGTTATTTTATTGATTGTAAATGCTTGTGAAACCCCAGTTTTCGTCTTTACTTCGATTTGCGTGTCTTTGCCTCGATTTGCGTTATTTGACCTGTTTATGTGTTATATAAGTTAGAATGTGGTAAATATGTGATTTATATTCCTAATACATGCTATGTGTGCATTCATGAAATTTTCATCAAAATCGGCATCAGAAATTTTATCGACGATTTTTATGAATAGTATTTTAAACACATGCCCGCTAAAATTTTTACAAGGGTGTTTTAAACGTCTTAAAACCTAGTCCTCTATTATTAATAGACCCATGTTTGATAAAAATTAATTCTGAAACGGAATAGTAATTTAAATAGACTTTTCGGGCGAAAAGTAGGGTTTTTGAGCCAAATAGTAACTTCTTCTAAACCCGATTCTTGTATTGACTTTTATTGACCTAGCATATATTAATATAAATGCATTTATATGTGGTATTAAATGATTTTATATTAATTGTGCATTCAAAACATATTTGAAAATAAATAATATGACTTTTTACCTTCTTTTATAGAAAATCGAGTTTTAAGCCGACTCGGGTAAAATTGTTTGAATGTAAAACTTCTTGTCACTTAAAAATAAACTACTTGAGATAGTTTAGGTGTTACATAATTAATTTGAGCAAGAGTAGTCAAGAAAATGAATTAAAAGACAAGAAAACACTAAAAATAATTAGTTTCCACCTTTGACTTTCTTTTATTTGTTGACATTTGCTTAATATATCACCAACACACATTAAAACAACACAAAACATACTCATTTTACACACACATTACCGAAATTCCATGAGGAAGAAGAAAGAAGACATTTTTCAAAGGTTTTCAAGCATTTTTCACACATATTTTGCAATTCAAGTTCAAATCACTTCATTCAAAGCTTGATTTCACTTGTTGGGCATCCATTCTACATGTTTCTTGCATCAAAACACATCAAAGGTGAGAGAAAAATTCTAGATCTCAAAACTCATTTTTATGTTTTTGGTCATAACTGCATTTTGAACCGTTAGAATGTTAATTTGAAGTTATATTATTGATCAGTGCGTGCTAGGGATCGTTTATGTGTATTACTACGAGATTTGAGCCATTGTAGCGAAATTATTTATTTTCGGGTATTTAAAGTTGATAGAATGGCTATTTGAATATTATCTTGAGTTGTTGTTGTTGGAATCAATTGCCGTCGATTTCTAAAAGTTTGTTAATTACGTGGTAACGCCTTTATAATGTCGAATTTTCGATTGCGATGTTTGGGTGAAAATCCAAAAATTTCAGCCTAGGTGCATTGAGGTTTTAGGGTTGTTGGGCTTGATTTTGATGTGTCTTGGTTGGTTTTCGAGAGGGCTAATGTAGTTGATTGAATGAGTGAGTGTTTGAAACTGATTTGGAGTTGTTTGGATTAGTAGAATATAAGATATGATTATTTGAAGTTTAGGTTATCTTTCTTTAAATTGTTGAATTGAGCCTTAGTTGACTGGGTGGTATTTGAGTTATTGAATTGTGAGTTGTTAATGGTTAGACTAGGGTTAAATTACGTGTTTCATGCATGATAAGTTGGATGGCCTATTTTGTCATCTAACTTAGTTGTTTGCTGTTTAATTAATTACTTGATGTTATATTAAAGTTATATTGATGTTACATTGATGAAAATTGATGATTATTGATTGATGAACCGGGAGATAGGCAATTCTGCTAGATTGTCCTCCTGTGAATGATGTTTGATTATTGATTGATGATTGATGCTGGGAGATAAGCAGTTCTACTAGACTGTCCTCCTGTGAATGATGTTTATTATTATTGCTGAGTCTTTGGTATGTGTGTGCCACCTCTCGGGCAGCATCGGGCTGTCGGGATGATAACGGCATGACTACCAGAGACTACCTCCAGCTTGCATGACGGAGGTGTCATGGAGGGAGAGGTTATTGAGGTACCTCAGGTGCGTGAGTTTATGGGAGTCACAAGAAGGCTGTTATGATCGTGATGGCGTTTGGAGCTACACCAAATTGAGTATCCTTTATTGATTGGTCATTATAGTTATGTGTTTATATTGTTATTGATGTTTATTTGTGTGTTTACTTGCTCAAAGGATCATTTCCAAGGAGTATAGTAAATACTGTTAGAGATCTATCGGATCCTCGATGAGCTTGTTTAATATAAGCTCACTCTCTATTATTGCATGCATATAGGTATTATCGATCAAGATTACGGATACGTGCCTCAAGAAGCTGAGAATGTGCTTTATGTGGACAAGTCTTGTGTGCCGGAGTCATTGCCATGAATTTGTCTTAGTTGTTGTAATATGTTATATTGTATAGCTTACTCAATTATACGACTTATGTATGATGGTTTAGTAGTCTTTCTTTTGATCATGTTTAGATTACTAAGTTGGTTTATAATCTATTTTGAAATGTATGTACAGTTTATATATGAAGTTGGAACGGAGGCGTATAACTATGAACGGATTGTTGAAGGAATGATGATTGTATAATATGGTTATGTTGTATGTTGTTAATTTAATTGAGGAGCTGATTGTTGAATGGTTTGTGGAGTTGGTTGTATGATATTCTGAAGAGGTTGGTTTAGAGCCTCGGTGTCTTAATTGCTGTCGTTATACTGCCGAAATTCCGTTGCGTCCTGACTGATTGTAGGTGGGGTCGAGTTGGGGCGTGACAATACTTATTGTATCGCATGTTAATACTAATCTTCACTTCAGTGCCTTGCTCGATTATCGTTATATCCCTCGTATTGCATTGCATTGTGTCAGGCGTGTGAGTGACGGGCCTCTCTGGGTAGTCTCAGGCTACCAGGGTTGGTTGCTCTAGCTCTATGTCCTATTCCCGTTCTCGCTTGGGTTGCCGCCCAGGGAGTTTTGGGTCGTAGAATTGACAGAGTATGTCCGGAGTACTCTAACGGAAGTTATAAGGTGGGTGAGCCAGCGCGTCATCATTAAAGTCATCGAAATTATGATTGGTACATTACTCGTTCGAGTGATCCGTAGCCTTCAAAGTGTGGTATAACTTTGATTGGTTGTGTTAATGCTTTCTTTAATTGTTATTGTATTCTTGATTATATTGATTGATGTTCTTATTGGATATATTGCTTAACTGTTTATTTGCATTGCATGACTTTCTTTCTCTCCACCTCGATATCTGTTCCGCCCTCACTGAGTATACGTGTTGTGTATACTCACTCCTCACCACCACATTTTAGGAAATTGCTATGTTAGCTAGAAAGTTCGTGGTTATATTATAGATCGTGCTTGAAGAGTTGCCTTGCGTGCTATGTGGCTTGAGTTGTCAAAGATGTAAAGATTTTACTTTCATGAGTTGTATGTAATCAATGAGTAAAGAAAAGTCATTTATGTTTTATGTATAGATTAATAAGTTCTAGATTCAATGCATGTTTGTATTGTCTAAAGGAAAAGAGTTAGAATAGTCTGGGTACTTGAAAATATATATATTTATTGTGTTTAATTGTTGAGAACCGAGGCTCGGGTGGCCTTGAGGAGTTGTGAATGGTTGGACACGGTACTGGTCCACTTATATGCTATTGTAGGTTTTGCATTTTGCCTAGAAACAGGGGAGACCCCGTCCGTTTTCCCTAAATATTATGCCTGGGTTTGGAATTGGATTGCGATTAGATTGATTAATAGAACTTCCGATCTCGAGAGGGATTGGGGTGTTACACCAGAAGGCTGCCAAAAAATGCTATGCTACAATGCTGAAAATCAGAAGCCCTGGTCCTTAGGAAGAGGTAAAAGATAAGGGCAAGAAAGAGAAGAATGACAAAGAAAAGAAAGCTATTCCAGTGGAGAAACTAGACTTGGTGGAGATCGAGCAAGGAAAGACAGTTCTGGTTGGTAGCGAGCTGGCCTTGCCGATGAAAGAAGGTATAATTAATTTTTTCTCTGAAAATAAAAATGTATTTGTATGGTCTTCTTCTGACATGACAGGGGTTAACCCAAATGTAATCGCACACCACTTGAATGTGGACCCAAATCATAGGCCGGTGCAGCAGAAGAAAAGAAATTTCTACCCAGATAAAAATAAAACTATCCAAGAATATATGGAAAAACTTCTAAAAAAGAGCCATATTCGGGACGTTCAGTGCCCGACCTAGTTGGCTAACGTGGTCCTGGTGAAAAAGAGCTCGGGGCAGTATGAATGTGTGTGGATTATACCGACCTCAACAAAGCATTCCCAAAGGACTGCTACCTACTACCTCAAATCGATTAGTTGGTAGATACAATCTCTAGAAGCGAGATGCTGTAATTCATGGACGTTTTCAAGGGGTAAAACCATATCAAAATGGCCCTTGAAGATGAATAAAAGACCGCATTCATAGCTGATAGAGGTACATACTATTACACAATTATGCCCTTTAGCCTAAAAAATGCAGGTGCAACATACCAACAAATGATGAACAAAGTCTTTGAACTCCAAATCGGGAAAAACATGGAGATATATGTGGATGACATGGTGGTCAAAAGTCACAGAGTAGATAACCACCTGGTTGACTTGGCTGAAGCATTCGAGACCATGTCAAAATTCGGCATCAAGTTGAACCCAGAAAAATATGCATTTTCTGTGAAGGTCAGAAAGTTTCTGGGTACATGATTACCCACAAAGGCATTGAGGCTAATCCTGACAAAATCCAAGCCATCCTTGAGATAAGCCCTCCAGGGAATGTGAATGAGGTATAGTCTTTGGTCGAAAAGGTAGCTTCCCTTAGCCGATTCATGTCAAAATCAGCAGACAAATGTGTTTCATTCTTCAAAACTCTGAGAATCCCAAAAAACTTCCAGTGGAATGAGAACCACTCTATGTTTACTTGTCTGCAACATAAACGATAGTTGTTGCAGCTCTGGTTCGAGAGAATAGGAGGACCCAGAGGCCAATATACTATGTCAGTAAGGTGCTCCAAGGAGGAGAGACAAGGTACCCGCCGATCAAAAATATTGCCCTAGACCTGATAACAACTTCAAGAAAATTGAGGTATTACTTCGATGTACACACGATCCATGCGATGACAAACCTACCCTTGAGACAAGTCTTGCATCGTCCAGAAATATCGGGAAAGTTGCTGAAATGGGTGGTGAGGTTGAGCCAGTTTGACATCGAATACCATCCAAGGATGGAGATCAAGGCACAAGCACTCGTAGTCTTCATAGTCGAGTACACTGGAGAAGTTCATGAAAAGAGAGACCCAACCTGGCAAATACAGGTCGATGTATCATTCAACAGACAAGAGAGTGGAACCGGAGTTGTGCTCATAAATCCAGAAGGGGAGGAGATATTATGTTCTCTTAAATTTAGTTTCCACGCCTCAAATAATGAAGCAGAATATGAGGCGTTGGTACTTGGACTAAAAATTGCGACGTCACTAGAAGCTCGAGATGTAGAAGTGAAAATAGTTTGCAATAGGTTGCACTCCAAGTCCTCGGGGAGTACGAGGCAAAGGAGCCCACCATGCGGCATACCTATCTTAAGTCAAGGACCTCATTTCAAGATTCAACCGCTTTAGCATATCCTATGTCTCACACGGAGAGAATGAGAAAGCGGATGTGCTTTCCAGACTTGTACTGAACTCTGCCAAATGAGCAATAGTTTAGCTCGAGTATAGTATCCCAATCAAAGGCAAGCAAATAGTAGTGTTCAGCAGAGAGAACTTCTGGACCCAAGGACAAAAAAGAAGCCAGAAAGATTGAATATCAAGCTTCTTGATTCACACTTTTCGGAGATCAACTATACAAAAGATCATTTACTTGGCCACTACTCAAATGTATGGATAAGGAAGAAGGCAAATATGTACTTTGGGAAGTTCATGAAGGCATATGTGGAAATCACCTCAGGCATAGAGCTTTAGCTCGGTGGATATTGAGGCAAAGGTAATACTAGCCCACTATCCATGAGGACTCATGAGACTTTGTGCGGCAATGTGACATATGCCAAAGGTTTTAAAAAATCCCAAGACTACTAGTAATTGGCCTAACTTATATTATAAGTCCATGGTCATTTGCTCAATGAGGGCTCGACATCATAGGCAAACTCCCAGTCACGTCGGTTAGAAAAAATACATCTTCTTGGCAGTCGACTACTTCACCAAATGGGTAGAAGTTAAGCCAACCTCGACCATAACAGATAAGGCGGCTTGAAAATTCTTGTGGAAATCAGTCGTTTGTAGGTTCGGGATCCCATGAGCTGTGATCACCGACCACGATACTCAATTCGACTGTGCTTACTTTAAAAAATATTCCTAAGATTTAGGCATATCATTAAGATTTGCATCAGTAGATCAACCCCAGACAAATGTCCAAGTAAAAGTTATTAACCGAGCTATTTTGTAGGGATTGAGAAAGAAATTGGTGGACGCTAAGGGCCTTAGGGCCTAGTGTTCCCGGAGGTACTGTGGTCGATGACCTTGAGCTCCGCAACAAAAGAGACTACTTTCTACCTCACATTCAAAACAGAGGCGGTGCTGCCAGTGGAAGTAGGCTCATTGGCCCCTAAAACTCTTAGCTTTGATTAGCAGATAAATAATCAGGTCCTAAGGGAAGATCTCGACCTGGCAAAAGAATTCCAACAAAAGGCTCAGATCAGGATGATAGAGAGCAAAAGGGCCATGGAACAAAACAACATTAAGCTCATCCACCCTTGACTTCTACAAAAAGAAGACTTAGTCTTGAGAAAGGCAAGCTTCCTACCTGACCCTACCCACGGAAAACTTAGGCCACGTTGGGAAGACCCATACAGAATTGAGGAAGAGTTGATGCCAGGAACCTACAAATTAGCAGAGATCAAGAGGATAGTGCTTAAGAATGCTTGGCATATCGAGCATCTTAAGAAATATTTTGTATAAACTTGATTCAAATCATCAATGAAATATAATGCTATTTTCCAAGTCTGTTTAAAGTTTTCATTTCGATAAACGCACCTCTAGATCAATATGAACTAAGAAAGAAGCAGGTCATAAGTCACTTAGACAAAACCTGAGGTCAAAAGCCTTAAAAGCTCGACCTCCCTAAATAGCTAAAGAGCTTCTAAGTTAAGTAAGCCAATAAGTGGTAAAGAATAGGAAAATCCTAAAGCAATCTGTAGTTGTGCAAAAGTGATCACAAAAACAAAGGCCAATAAGTTGCCTCAATAATCATGCATGAAAAATAAAATATACGTACAAGAAAGGCCTCAAGAAGGCATGAGAAATCATAAGTCTTGTTAAGGACAAGATTTCCATATAGAAAGACCTCAAGGTAAGAAATTGCAAGTTCTGATAGACCAAAGATTTCTTAGAAATTAAAAAGTTGACTTTCATAAAATGGAAGATTGGCGATTACAAAATAGGGCCATAAAACACCCCAAAAAATTACATCAAAAACAAAAAGAGGGCCACATGCTATCCTAACTAGCATCTACAAACCTCTCATCATTATCTTGTGACTCAGATTCAGATTCATAAGCAAGCAAGGAGAAGTCAATGCTGACACCTTGAGACCTGGCAAACTTCTCATTTTGAGCTCGAGCTTTTTCTCTAGCCTCACTTGTGAGACCTCGTATCAAGGCTGTATAGGGCTCGTGTGCATTTTATAGCATTTCATATAGTTTGCATCATTTAATATGCATTTAAGTTAATTAATGTGCATTTACATTGTTTTACGAGCGCATACCTCGTTTAAAGTACATTTAAATTCAATTATGTGTCTCAAGATAATTTAGGTAACGTAGATAATAATTAAATCATTTTACATGTTTTAAATTGATTTATATGCATTTATCTCAATTTACGTGCATTTTATCATTTAACGTGCATGTGAGTAAATTATATCGTTTAGCTAGTAATTGAACCAACTAAGTTCAATAACCAACTAGAGTAACTAAACTAAAACCAAGATAGTTAGAATTAACACTAGAATGACAAACTAGAAGTACATAGGTTAGTTGAGGAGGCAAAGTGGTCTTTTGGGCCTTTAGATATTTCCTCTACTAACTAAAACACACAACACACCATACACCACACACACACACAAAAATACTGTAGAACACATACACACACACACACACTCTGATTTTTGACCAAGAGATAAGAGAAAGAAGAAGAGAAAAAGTGAGGAAGGAAGAATGAGGAGAGGAAGAAGAAGGATTTCAACCATTTTCAAGCATTTCTTTTGCATTTTCTAGCCTCTTCAAGTGTGTAGCTTGTATCTCTACCTTCTAAACTCAAGATCAAAGGTGAGGAATTTTTCATAAATGGTTTTAAAGGATTTATTCAAGTTTATTAATACACATTTGGTGTTAACATTGATATTGCTTGCATATCTAAGCTTGGATGAGGAGATTGAGTATTTGTGTGTTGTAGATCTAAGAATTGTAATATCATGTTGGGTGATTGTTGATTGTTGATGTGGGGTGATTTTGGTTGAGTTTGAACTCTTGTATGATGCCTAATATCCACCTTGAACTTGATTGATTGTTGGTAGGAGGATGGGATATTGTTTGGATGATTTTTGTAGAAAATGTGCCTTTCCCGTCCAGCTATCTGGGCATTACAGCCTCTATCCGGTCGCCCGGATATAAGCCCCAATGCCTGGCAGAATACTCCCATCCTGACGTTACCTGCTTCATCCGGTTGACTGAATGAAGGCTATAACGCTCGGATGTTTGACAGCTTTGCGTAGTGATTTTTCGGAGGCCATATCTCATTCGTTTCAACTCTGAATTGCATTCCGTTTGATTCTAGTTATCTACATTCGATAAGCTTCAATTCTACACCCAAAATCAGATTAATTTCAGTTTGGGAAAGTTGGAAAATTTACCTCCTAAGTTAGGCTAATGTAGGAACAATGGATTTGCTTGGTGTATCTAGTGTATGCTATTGGTAGGTGTTGATGTTAAGTAGTAGTTTTGCAAGTTCTTGTTATTTATTGTTATTTCTTGTTATTATATGTTAGTACTAAGGGAGCTTGCATGTCCATACGAGTATATGATAAATGCTAGACATGTTTACATGATGCGAAGTATAGAATGAACTCGAATATGCTATATGATTGACTAAATTTTCTTGCTATGTCATTGATAATTGCGAATACATCTGAATTTTTAAAACATATCGGTTGCAACCATTAATGAATGCGACAGCAACGAGACCTTCGGGCAGTAACAGGCTCGCCGGTATATCTCGCCTACCGAGGTAGTAACAAGACGTCCAGTCAGAGGTAGGGCTTGTTGGTATATCTCGCCTACCAAAATGTTTATCCCTTCTCTTTCAAGACTCATTGATCCTCCTATGGGTCGGGATCCAATGATATCTTGGAAGAGTTAGGTTTTTTACTTGTTTCGAATGCTCTTACCAAGACCTATTGATCCTCCTACGGGTCAGGACCCAATGATATCTTAGAAGAGATAGATTATTTTAGCTGTTATTGAATCTTGATTGTATATGTTATATTCTCGTTTGTTAACTCTTGTATGCATGATATGTTTTATCAAATTGATTATGAAAAGATAAAACCTTTTCGAAAACCCTTCCTTGTTTATCTTATCACTGAGCTATATGTGAGGATCTGGCTCACTTATCTTTTCTACCATTACAGGTTGTCCGGAGCTAGAGCTTAGCTTAAGAATAGTTGCTTGTTTTGGTTAACCTTTTGTTGTAATAGAATGAGCTAAGCATGTGATTTATTTGATGTAATGTATTAATCTTGTGGATACTTAACTACCTAACTAATTTGATACATTACTCTTTTGAGGCCTAGTTGTAGTAGTTGGACCTGTGTGAAGTAACGTAGTTAATCCAGGTCTTGTAATTTGAACTTGGTGGTTGTAATATTATTTATTAGTGATGAAGTTTGTATAATGGGTGTTACTAGAATTAGTGTTATATATGGTTTGATGTTTTATTTTATGGTTAATAGTGCTTGGGCAATTATATTGTGCCTTAACGGACTTAGGAAGAGTGATCTTCTTAAGCCCGTGGCAGCACGATCCCAGAACGCTTGAGGATTCGTAAGCTTAAATTTTAATTCCCTGTCATTATTGTGGTATCAGAGACTATTTCAACAATTAAGAAAATGGGGTCGTGACAAAGTGGTATCAGAGCTTAGCTAGGTAGCTAGGCGTAAGCTTGGTGTAGAACCCCTAGTCTGCGGGTAGAAGATCTAGGATAGGAACATGCTTGGGAGTCTATGTATGCTTACGTGGACTTATGTGTTTGATATGCTTACATAAACTTAAGTGTCGTACGTGCTTGTGTGAATCTTATGTGACTTCCATGACATAACTGCTTCTTGCTTATATGAAATCTATATGTTGGGTATGATTATAATATTTGCATGTGTGAGTTGACCGTACTAATCTCTTAAGGTCATAAATGGCTAGAATAATAGGCAATGACATTATATAGATTGTAAACCCCGATCTGAGAATACTTATAATGACTAATGATTATTGATACACATTTGGAGCTATTTCATATTTAAACGTCGTTTATGGATCTACCCATGGATTATAAGGTTTAGATTAGACTAAGTTATTTTAAACATAGTGGACCCTTGAGAAACTAATAAAATGTTGATAAGATTAATCTTAACCCTTGATATTAATATTAGTTTTGAACAGGTGGATTACCTTATAGTTATATAGCAATATGATTGGAGGTTTAATTCCGTAATGGTTTGTATGTAGATGATTGTGAAGGTGATCTAGGGCTCTAATGGACGTAAGACCATGGAAAGTTGGGACTTAGATAGCTCGTAGACAAAGATAGAGACCTCGGATGGTCGGGTTATAATTCTGATGTGTATTTGTCTTGAGGGGTATGTGCACATGTATTATGTGCTACGTAAATCAAATGTGAACCATGGGTACTATGTGAATAACGTGTCTATGTGATTTATGTATATTGTATGCTTTAGATACTTGTTATATTATAACTGTTTCATGTATGTTAGGATGTACATTAGTGATAATGTTGCATCATATAATAGTTATGCATTAAATTATAGTTATTATATGTAGTACGATCATATAAGTACATACTTGTTCTTCATGTAACATAATTGCATATGTACATATCATATTGGGGTGCCTCTTTTTAGTAAAGTAAGAATGGTTGAAGAACCCTCGGAATCAAGGGAAAACTTTGGAGGAATGAGTTCATGACTTTCAAACAAGGGGATCTAACTGTTGTGCAGTATGAAGGCCGGTTCAATCAATTGTCACATTATACTCCGGGAACGGTACAGACTACAGAAAAAGGGAATCTGAAGGTTTATTCAAGGGTTGAGGCCAGAGATTCGAGACAACTTGGTTCTTCTACAGTTTTCCACCTACGGTGAGGCCTTTTTTTGCTGCAACAATAGCAGAGAAAGGAAAGAAAGAGGAAATGGCAGGGTCGGGTCAATCGAGTAGGGGTCAGAAGAAAGACTGCTTGAAACGGAGGAAAACACAAGGGCCGACTATCGATAAAGGCACTCAGAGTCATGGACAGAGTCAAGAATGACCAGTTGATGCTAGGCTACAACAAGAAACCTCAGCCACCCAGTCAGCCCGTGGTACATCAACAAGTGTGACTACCTCTCAGATCGTCATGTGTACTCATTACAACCGAAAAAGGCACACTGAAGCCCAATGTTGGAAAAAGTCTGGCAGGTGCCTTGGATGTGGGAGTGACCAACACTGAGCCAAGGAATGTCTTAGATGGCAGAGGAATCATGTTCGGACTACAAGCAGTAGCCATGGTTGAAGGTAAACCATATTTATAAACCTATGAGCTAAAATATTGATTAACCTCAAAGTTGCCCGTACATTTCTTATATTACCTTGAGTGCAACGTGTTAATATGCAAGTAGGGAGTTGTTTTACCTAATTGAAGTCTGTATATGCATGATGTTAAGTTGGTGATCGAATAGTATGTGAAGTTATAACATGGGGAATTCCGGTTGGAAGTTAAGAGTTGTTGTTGCCCTTATTCTACTTCTGTTAAAAATGGTGCAATTATAGGGGAATGGATTGACTTGTGAAGTATCTTATGGTATTCATGTTGATCGGGTTTTAGAATTGCCACCCTACCACTAAGTTGTTGACTATTAAGATTCTTATTTGGTACTCTTATTTGGAGATTATTGTTTGGAATTCTTATCCAGCAACTGATATCAAATATTTGAGATTCTACGCGACCTTCTTATTTGATATCTATCTTCAGCAATCATAATTGGTGTTCTATTTTGGAATTCTTGATTTAGTTTTCTTATTGAGTATTTCATTGGCGTTCTTATTCAGAGCCTTTTGGCCTCTTTCCTCGGAATTCTTATTGGGCCTTCTTATGAGAACTCTTGTTTGATAATCGGACTTCGGTATTCGACACTCATATCTAGAATTCTTAATTGATATATTTATATGGTATTCGTGCTCGGGATTCGTATATGATGTTGTCTAGAGTTCGTATGTGGGGTTGTTGATTGGTGTTCTCACTTAGCAGTCATTTGAATTCTTACAAGCGGTGCTGCAATTGTAGTTGGCCGACTATTTTCACGGAACCAGATTCTTATTTGTTGGTTGGGATTCCTGGATTGCTTTCAGCATTCGAATTGATCCGAGAAAGAAGAAGGAATTGCGATGTGTAATTCTGTTAAGGAGGAGAGGTTGTGAGACCCCGTACCAAGGCCGTATAGGGCTCGTGTGCATTTTACAGCATTTCATATAGTTTGCATCATTTAATATGCATTTATGTTAATTAATGTGCATTTACATCGTTTTATGAGCACATGCCTCGTTTAACGTACATTTAAATTTAATTACGTGTCTCATGATAATTTAGGTAACGTAGATAATAATTAAATCATTTTACATATTTTAAATTGATTTATGTGCATTTATCTCAATTTACGTGCATTTCATCGTTTACGTGCATGTGAGTAAATTATATGGTGTAACTAGTAATTGAACCAACTAAGTTCAATAACTAACAAGAGTGACTAAACTAAAACCAAGATAGTTAGAATTAATACTAGAATGGCAAACTAGCAGTACATAGGTTAGTTGAGGGGCAAGGTGGTCTTTTGGGCCTTTAGATATTTCCCCTACCAACTAAAACACACAACACACCATACACACACACAAAAATACTGCAGCACATACACACACACACACTCTCTCTCTGATTTTCAACCAAAAGAAAAGAGAAAGAAGAAGAGGAAGGAAGAATGAGGAGAAGAAGAAGAAGGATTTCAACCATTTTCAAGCATTTCTCTTGCATTTTCTAGTCTCTTCAAGTGTGTAGCTTGTATCTCTACCTTCTAAACTCAAGATCAAAGGTGAGGGCTTTTTCATAAATGGTTTTAAAGGATTCATTCAAGTTTATTAATGCACATTTGGTGTTAACATTGCTATAGCTTGCATATCTAAGCTTGGATGAGGAGATTGAGTATTTGTGTGTTGTAGATCTAAGAATTGTAATATCATGTTGGGTGATTGTTGATTGTTGATGTGGGGTGATTTTGGTTGAGTTTGAACTCTTGTATGATGCCTAATAGCCACCTTGAACTTGCTTGATTGTTGGTAGAAGGATGAGATATTGTTTGGATGATTTTTGTAGAAAATGTGCCTTTCCCATCCAGCTATCCGGGCGTTATAGCCTCCATCAGGTCGCCCGGATATAAGCCCCAACGTCCAGCAGAAAACTCCCATTCGGGCGTTACCTGCTTCATCCGGTCGACTGGATGTTTGACAACTCTGCGCAGTGATTTTTCGGAGGCCATATCTCATTTGTTTCAACTCTGAATTGCATTCTGTTTGATTCTAGAGTTATCTACATTCCATAAGCTTCAATTCTATACCCAAAATCAGATTAATTTTAGTTTGGGAAAGTAGGCAAATTTACCTCCTAAGTTAGGCTAATATAGGAACATTGGATTTGCTTGGTGTATCTAGTGTATGCTATTGGTAGGTGTTGATGTTAAGTAGTAGTTTTGCAAGTTCTTGTTATTTATTGTTATTTCTTGTTATTATATGTTAGTACTAAGGGAGCTTGCATGTCCATATGAGTATATGATAAATGTTAGACACGTTTACATGATGCAAAGTATAGAATGAACTCGAATATGCTATATGATTGACTAAATTTTCTTGTTATGGCATTGATAATTGCGAATACATCTGAATTGTTAAAGCGTGTCGGTTGCAACCATTAATGAATGTGGTAGCAACGAGACCTCCTGGCAGTAACGGGCTCGCCGGTATATCTCGCCTACTGAGGTAGTAACGAGACCTCAGTCAGAGGTAGGGCTTGCTGGTATATCTCGCCTACCAAAGTGTTTATCCCTTCTCTTTCAAGACTCATTGATCCTCCTACGGGTCGGGACCCAATGATATTTTGGAAGAGTTAGGTTTTTAATTGTTTTGAATGCTCTTACCAAGACCCATTGATCCTCCTACGGGTTAGGACCCAATGATATCTTGGGAGAGATAGATTATTTTAACTGTTATTGAATCTTGATTGTATATGTTGTATTCTCGTTTGTTAACTCTTATATGCATGACATGTTTTATCAAACTGATTACGCAAAGATAAAACCTTTGCGAAAACCCTTCCTTGTTTACCTACTCACTGAGCTATATGCGAGGATCTAGCTCACCCCTCTTTTCCACCATTACAGGTTGTCCGGAGCTAGAGCTTAGTTTAAGAATAGTTGCTTGTTTTGGTTAACCTTTTGTTGTAATAGAATGAGCTAGGTATGTGATTTATTTGATGTAATGTATTAATATCGTGGACACTTAACTATGTAACTAATTTGATACATTAATCTTTTGAGGCCTAATTGTAGTAGTTGGACCTGTGTGAACTAACGTAGTTAATCCAGGTCTTGTAATTTGAACTTGGTGGTTGTAATATTATTTATTAGTGATGAAGTTTGTATAATAGGTGTTACTAGAATCGGTGCAATATATGGTTTGATGTTTTATTTTATGGTTAATAGTGCTCGGGCAATTATATTATGCCTTAACGGACTTAGGTGGAATGATCTTCTTAAGCCCGTGGCATCACGATCCCAGAACACTTGTGGATTCGTAAGCTTAAATTTTAATTCCCTATCATTATTGTGGTATCAGAGAATATTTCAACAATTAAGAAAATGGGGTCGTGACATCAACCGCATGTCGAGCTCTTTCCTTTGCGTAGCCATCCTTAAAGCGTTGGCGAAACTCAGGGCCCTTCTTGTATTCTCTAACAGCCTCTTGAGCTCGGGCAGATGCATTTGTTGTTGGGAATGGTATGCCCAAAAGACCACTAGCACTTAGTCATAATTACATCTGGATGGTTTGCTGTAAGATAATTAATGTCATCATATTTATATGAGCATATTTATCTTATTGTGTGGATGGTATATATGTGAATACAAGGTCCTTGCTTTAGGTGTTGACTTAGGTACGTGGTGGTTATGTACAGAAATTTTAAGTCATGGTTACTTGTAAGCAGAATTATTTAGTCCATAACTTAGTAGTAAAGTTGGGCGCTTTACTATGGTAGAAGTTATAGTAGAATAAGTTTCCCTTGCGGTGGGGTGGTTTGCCTTGATCATAGATTTGTTCTAGACTTATTACGCTTATGCATGAGTATGCATTGGACGTGTAAGGCTCGGCACGAAACCCTATATGCATTTGTACCATTTAATGCGTATTTACATCGTTTTATGTGTATTTATCTCGTTTAACATGCATTTGTGTGCAGTGATGTGAGTTTGGGTGTTTTAGGTATCGTACAAAATAATTAAACAATATTGATTAACAATAGAGTAACTAGATAGTTGGATTTTAACATGGCACACTAGTAAATAGCTATTAGTTAGAATGGCAAGTTGGTCATTTGGCTTTAAACAAATATCCTACCTACTATTATCATGTAAAATACACTCACACACACTTCACCTAGCCAGCCAAGAGGAAGAAGAAAGAGAAGAAGAAAAAAGAAAGAAAACGAAGAAAACCAAGGAAAAACAAAGGATTTCAAGCTATTTTCAAGCCCTTTCTTGTATCTACAAGCTCTTTCAAGCACTTATTGACACGACCCCATTTTCGTTCACTAATATAATCTCTGATACCATAGTAAAATCACAAGCATTCTTGAAATCGTGATGCCACGGGCTTAAGAAGATCACTCCTCCTAAGTTCGCTAAGACACAATTACAAAAGCCCGAGCACTATCATCCACAAAAATCGGGCATCCAGTCAAAGCGTAATGGGAAAACGGACAGAGTCTCCCCTAAAAGTCAGATAATACAGTTCTTCAACCAGCACAGTAAAAGACCACAAACCATTTCTAATCCAACATAACTACAATCCTCTAACAACCGGTATCCAACAATTCAAGCCAACAACATAATTCCCAACATCTCAATCTACAACTAGAATCATAAACTACTTAACAACCAGCATATACAGAATTTAAACTTAATTACATATTATACAAACTTCATCACTGGTGACTAATATTACAAACATATTCCTCGCATACAACCAATAAATGCGCAATCTTCTATCAAATGTCAAATTTTAAACTTTTACCTCAAGCAACCTACAAGGGTGGAAAAAAAATAGGGTGAGCTTATAACACCTTAAGCTCAGCAAGAGGGGAAACTGGGAAGGGTTTTCGTAATCAGTTTCTCTTTTAAAACCCGTTTGAAAACCTGTGAATGCCATGCAACTCAGTTATAAGCAAGTCACATAATTATGCATATCATTGAACATTTAACATACGGATCAGTAACAAGTAAACGGTGACAAGTAACAGTAACAAGTAAATAGTACCGAGTAAACAGTAACAAATAAACATTAACAACAAATAGTAACCATCATGGAAATAATAACAGATCATTAGACCTACTCTCCAAGGAACTAATGCCCAAGCGAGAGAGTGGTAATTCACATATGAACATTACACGACATGGATTAAACATGATAGCAAGTAATCAACTCTACTCTCCGAGGACCTCTAGGGACTAATCGAGAGTAGGAAAAAGGATACAGTTGCACGAACATTTCTTGGAGATGGCCAGTCTTATATCATATGCTAATATCTTTTCCCCAATATGCCAAACATGGAGGGTGTACTCCGGATGTACCCCAAATTCTATGACCCGCCTCTTCAAGGAACTGGCGCCCAAGCGAGAGGGAGAATGTGGCCCATGGTGGTCGAGTGGGCCAGGCAAGCCTGATGTCCCCGGGCATCCCGACACTGCCATGCCAAGTAACGATCGCAACCTTCTGAGTTCTCAATAGTTTAACCAGTGAATCGTGTTTCAAATATTATGTCACAAATCATGGCAAGTATCATTACCACATAATCTTACAACTCATATCAATATAAATGTCAATCCAAGGCTATACATGATTCATGACAAGTATCACAAGTAATTAAGAGCTCGTAGTTCATGTTTTGGCAATAGAGGTTAACATTAGCACAAACAACAAGTTCAATATTTCTTAAAACTTCAGTAGAAGCTAAACTTTGGAAGCTTAACTACCCAGGTAAATGACCTCCAATTAAACTTATTTTTACATGTACGCGAAGATCATCTAGTGTAGATAATTCTAGAATCAAACGGAACTCAATTCCGAGCTAAATTTATCAACCTTCGATTTTTAATTTTTAGAGGTAATAAATGGTGGAACTAGCCTTAACATCTAAAACAAAACTTGCTACAAACTGACCAAGATATGGCCTATAAAATTTTCAGAAATTTTCAAGTAGGTTTACTAGGTTAAAAGTACCACAAAATTCGAACAAGCAAAACTGTCTAGTTCCAGCTCAACTACAGTACCTCTCGGACTCTAGAAATTTCAGGCAAGTAAAAGATTTTTCCTCAAAAACCCTTCAACATAAGAGTTGTTCCTCTATGAGTTTCAATTAACATAGAATTTATTCATATTTTTCCACCAAATTTTACTTACTCGAACAGTTCATGTAAAGTCACTACGTAAATTAGTCTTACAGAATCATAATCATGTATATATACTAGCACAAATCAAACAAT
Source organism: Ehretia macrophylla (assembly GCA_037974665.1). Classification (NCBI taxonomy): domain Eukaryota; kingdom Viridiplantae; phylum Streptophyta; class Magnoliopsida; order Boraginales; family Ehretiaceae; genus Ehretia; species Ehretia macrophylla. The sequence continues at coordinate 13,652,107 of CM075775.1, forward strand.
AGCTCACCCAATAACACATATACATGCTCTATGGAATTTTTAAAACTTATTTAGAAAGAACCCCTCACCTCAAATCCTCAAAGAAGAGACGCAACTAGAACGTATGAAAGGCTAACGTAGAATTTTCCCATGCAAAACCCAGCAAGCTTCTTCTTCTTCTCCTATTTCTTCTTGTTTTATCAAGACTTCTTCTCTTCTTTCTCCTTTTGTGGCGCCAGATTTTGGGGTTTAAGGTAGGTAGAGTTTATCATTTATTTTAGTTTTGTCTTGGAAGATAAGCCATTAGTTTGGCTAATTATGCTTTTGCCCTAAATTTTATATAAATGGCATTCATTTCCCTCTATTTGCTCTTGCTTGGCCGATGGGGCCAATGTGTAATTAGGCAAAGTTACTATAATCTTAGGTAAGTCAATTGGTGCCCAATTAGTATTTTCAATAATTGCAATTTGACCCGAAAAGTTTCCCAGCTTTACTATTTGACCTCAAATGTTTTTTTATCTTTGAAAAATCTTTTTTTTTTATTTTCTTCTTAAGTAGTGGGTCCCAAATGCAATTAGGAAAAATTAAAGTCTAGTTCTAATAGGTTTCTTGATGTCCAAAGAAGCATTTTAGATAGTTACACTTTAGGCCTAAAAGTTTCTTAATGTTTACTAAGTCACCTGAAAGTTATTTTACTTAATTCTTATGATTTTAACTTAACTTTTATCTTATTTCTTTTGCACTTAACACCCAATTAAGATTTAATGACGTGAGTTTGGGACCAGGCCTCACATCCTTCCCCCCTTAACAAAATTGTGTCCTCGTAATTCCTTTATTCAATGTCTCTTCTATCATTCAAGAAACCAAGCCAACCTCAACCTTCATTTACCAACTCCTAAGGGATTACATGAAATCCATTTTGTTCTATCTTCCAAATTATTGGTACCTGTCCACATAACCTGTTACATTCCCTAAATCTCAAAATAAATGACACAAGGACAAGCATAATGTCATGGATCAAATATAAGAACGATGAATGTAAAGTCCATAAATCCATGTAACAGGATTTCAAAGAAGATCAATCAACGAATTCAATGCATTAGTAGAGTTAGAATATAAAGAATGTTATGTTAAGGAAGTCATGGCAAAGTCTCATGCCTCAAACTTAAGCTTTAGAACACATTACATACCTCAAACATAATAACCCTTATTATAGTATGGATGAAATCAGCTATTTGAGTAGCCTTAAAGGTAGATTATTCAATTTCTAAGACATTTACTTCAACTCCAAGACAACTTTTTAATTCTGAATCATCTCCAAATAATAATGGTAAACATATAGTAGGAAGCCATTCAATACTTAAAGCACCTTAGTTCTTCCTCAATCATTATTTAGTCATTAGCTAGTCACACATCCCATTTTACATCTAGAACAAGACATTTAATTTTTCTAGGGACACTTAACTCTTGGTAGCACAATATAACATCAAGTTCGAATCCATCAAGTGGTGATTTATATTTTTAGTTTTAGTCCCAAGGTGGTTTGATCAAAATCTTACTCATGTGTATCCACTACAAAAAAAGGTGTTTTGTAACGCCAGTTTTTCGTCAAAGTTTCGTCACAAATAAGCATTTGTGATGAAATTACGACGAAATCCAAGTAGTCTCCTAACACTGTGTGGCTAAATCGTCAATTGTCGCATTTTTGTCACTTTGTGAAGAATCTGCGACGATATATCAAGCTGGAACATTTTGTCACAAATGAACATTTCATGGTTAAATCGTCGCAAATTGTTTTGTCATATAATCGTGGCAAAACTTTTGTCACTTTCTCGTGGCCTCGTTTCGTCAATGTTTTGTGGCTGAATATTATCACAAATGCGTGGCTACATGTTTCGTCACATTTTTGTCACAACATGTTCATCGCAGAATCGTGACAAAATATTGTCAAAAATTGGTGGCTACATCACATTTTCGTCACAACATGTTAATTGCAGAATCATGGCAAAATATTGTCACAAATTGGTGGCTACATGTTTCATCACAGATTCGTCACATCGTGTTTTTATCACAGAATAAATTTGTGACAATTTTTAAATCCACTCTTCTCATGTTGTTTATACCATCATCTTCTTTGTCCTGCTAAATTACAAAAGAACATCCATAATTGAATCTGAGTAATTAAACACCTATACATCCATTCAAAAGAACACAATTCTACATCAGATCAAACAAGTATTACATAATAGCTACCATTCAATAATTCTACACCAAAATAGCCACCATTCAGCATATTTCTACACCAAAATAGCCATTATTCAACAATTCTAAACCAAATTAACTAAGTATACATAATAGTGATATCTTCAAACAGACATTCAAAAAGGAATAGCAAATGTACATGTATATCATAACATCATTTAGTTTGTTTTCCTGCTATGATAAGGGACCAAAGAGAATTATAGGCAAAAAGTTAACATCCTCCTCCATTGTGGCACAACATCCTTGCATAGAAGACAATCTATATCTAGCTTACTATTCTCACCATCTTCAGGCAATCCATGTCTTATATCTACAAATAGAAAATTAAACAAACCTAAAGCCTTTACACAACAAAAACAACTAAGTACATAAAAATGAGAATGAAAGTGGACAAAATAACTAAGTATCATGGTGTATATATAAGGACAAAATACACAAGTCTATATTATATCTTATTAACCCTTGTGAAGACTAGAATAAGAACAATGAATAGTATACATGACATATATTCATAATTACTTGAACCGACTTACTTCTTAAGGTTCCAAATATAAGATAAAGTCATACCATGACATATATTCATAATTTCTTGGCAATCACCTACCTGTACTTGCCCAAACCAAGAAGAAATAAACTGTAGAACAAAACTAAGAAATAAAATGTTAAAGTAGTCAGCCTAGCACATAAAAATTCAAGTAAATTAAAAAGACAACCTAGCATATAGAGACCCAACTTACAAATAATATGACTTGATACATCTATAACCTTCTTTTTCTTCTTCAACTAATTACAAACTAAAAGTCATAGGCAAACTTTAAAACTTCCAAAGTCTAGAATTTTTCACTCACTCAATTACTTTAAAGACCACAACAGAGATTGAACTTATAAAATTGTTAAAAGAAGTTCATATTTTAGTCTTAAAAAATCGAGTTTACTTTTCAGATTGTTTGCCAAAGCACTAAATCTACCTTACTTCATGTCTTTTGACTTACACACATAGGTGGAAATAATCTTTAATTTGGATTTCTAAGTCTACATCAACTAGATTTCCTAGATTATCAAAATAAAAGATTTAGTGTTCAAGGTTTGCCTTCCTATTTGGTTCGGATAATCTTCTTATATAATCGAAATCCATTCTATTGTAAAATCTAAATACTAAAATCTACATTCTTGATAAAGTTAATTTAATTTCCTTATAAGTGTATAAAAACTTGATATCATGAACCTTAACAATTGTAGTTTCTTAGATAAAACCCAAGCTCTATAAGTGAAGTCAAATTCTTCACCCTGCAAATATATAACAAGTTAGAAAAAAGGTGTTCAGAGGTTCAAGATGTATGGAATATAAGTAGAAGAATAACACAAGAAGCTTTTGGCTCGCTACTTACCTTACAGTACTGAAGATTGATGCCTAATTATATCCATGAAATGCTCACAATCATATACACTTCTGTAATTTAAACTACAAACTCTCATTATATTTTGTAATCAATACAGTCCTATCAAATTCTATAAAATCATCATGATGATATAACAAATAAATCATGAGATTCATAAAAATATCTAACCTATGAATATAAATTGCAAAAGAAACAAAATAACAGATCAATCATATATCAATTACATCTAACAAATTATAATTGCAAAGAAACATTAATGCTTGTGTCAACATAGTATTATATTATCAACTCAAATTTTCAAAATAAGAATTAGTTATGCACACTCGCGAAAAATCAAACAAAATTATATAAAATTTAGCAGATCAATGACAAACCAAAATTAATACAAAAAAAATGTAAACAAAAAAAAGACTAAACAAAGACTAGTTGTAGAAACTAGTGACTCAATGGCTACTTTGAAAAACAAGTAGACTTCTATCCTTCAAACAAAGGAGAAAAAAAATACATATATATATTAAATTGTACCTTAATAATGCTTGCAGAGTTAAATAAACACAAAACCAACCAATTAAAATAATATGTCTTTTCATTCTTCTTATGCATTCATTGTCTTAGCAATCTAGTTGAACATGAAAGACTTCTATTTAGTATTAATTATGCTCCATCTAACTATTCTTGTTCCGACATATCAAAAACTAACCTTTTCAACGGAACTCCCAAGCATATAACAAACACAAAGAGATCCAAAAGAGACAAGTAACCAGGAGGAACCATTTTTAATATATTTTATGTTTAAAATAATAGATAAAAATTACTTTTAGAAGTAGTAAAAGAAAATTATTACTAACAAATAAATTAAAAATAGAAACTCTTACAGATCTGTTTGGTTTGGTGTTGTTTCAGATTTTGTGTAGTGAAATTTGGGGGTAGAGAGAGAGTGATAAAAGTTGAAGAATTTGTGTAAGGATGAATAGATGGGATCTGTGCTATTTATATAATAATTTATGTACACCAAATATCAGACTTGTGCTCACATCTTTCTGTTCTTATTATGGATGAGATCACTGAGGGCACTCTAGTGCATATTATTCATGGCTTATGCTATTAATCAGTGATATGAGTCTAGAGGTCTGTAGGTTAAATTAATATTTTGCGTACTCCATTGCTTAATGTTCCATTTTGTTTGGATTACATTAATTAATTACAATAAAATTCGAAGTGAAAATCGCAATACATAGAGATACACAATCTATCTTGGAAAACTTTGCTAATTCTCTCACTATGAAACAACATTATTCAACTAATCAAAAGTCAATTTTAATTTTGACATGTTTTAGAAAGTAGAAATTATGTAATCTAATGTTATTTGACTTTCATCCAACAAGTAGTAAATTAAGTAGCAAGAGCACTTGATGCATTTGTCTACACAAGTAAGCAAAAACATAGTAGTAAACTATAGGTGTTAACATATGCATATAATCTGATCATTTTTCTTTCGGTGCAATAAAGATTTCAAAATCAATCACCAACAAATGATAAACTTTCAAATATTCAACTTCAAAACCCAAAGCAACATTCTAAAAAAGCCAAAAAAATTAAATAGTTAAATCAAGAAAATGACCAGATACCAATAAAGTTATAACATTTACACACAGAAACACATATATTAGTATATCAGGTTTTTACCAGAAATCAAGTGTATAAAGCAAAACATAGCAAAATTGAGATTTCTTCTCCACATAGCTCGAGACCAAAGCAAATCCAACTTAAAATCAATAAAAAAAGAAAAAAAATAAAGTAAAAATGGGAAAAGATTAAAAATATTAGATGGGTCAAAGTTTCTTCACACATACATCCTTCCAGCACCACCAACCATACATACACACACAGCAGAGCTTGAGACCAAAGCAAATCAAACTTAAAATCAATTAGAAAAAGAACAGAAAAAATAAAGTAAAAATGAGAAATAATTAAAAATATTAGATGGGTCAAAGTTTCTTCACACACACATCCCTCTAGCACCACCACCTACACATACACACACAGGACACACACACTCTCTTTGCTAACACACACCACCACGGCATACACCCATACAGAATGCACACACAGGCAACGCACAACACATCCACAAAGCTACTCTGATGAGACAAAAAGAAAAAAAAGAAAAGAAAGAGAAGTATTCACTGACCTGATGAAGGTAGAGAGAAAAATATAGAGAAAGAAAGCTTGGTCTCTATGTCTGTAAAAGAGAGAAACTGTGTGCCCAAGAACAATCTAGAAAAGTTCTCTTTGTTTAATGATCTGATGAGTAGCCCTAGATATTTCCTACCTAACGTCAGAATCACTAAAGGCCATTATGGTCATAAAATTAAAAGCATAACATGTTTAACACATGGTACAAGCTCATTACAGCAGCAGACAACCTACAAATGTCACTGTGCGGACGATTTTCACCTTGCATATTCTTTTATGTTATAATAGAGATACATCATATACATATATTACTATATATATGTAATCATTTTTTTTTAATTTTTTTTTTTTAAATTATACATTAATAATGTTATAATAAATTCTAAATTAATTTATTTTATTTTAAATATAGAACTTTTGTCACATTTGAAAGCTAAAATTTGTTTTATATATTTTTTACTAATATATTTTACATTATTAATAATTTTGTTCTAATCTATAATCTCTTTATTGTTATTACACATACATTTGTAAAAGCTAAAATTTGTTTTATATTATTAATTTTTTTATTCTAAATTAATTAATTTATTTATTGGTAGTTTAAATATAGAACATTAATTATTCATTACTAATGTTATAAAAAAAACTAGCACAAAACGTCACAATACGACATTTCGTCATATTTTCGTCACACGGTAGGCATCAAACTTGTGACTACAAGAATCAAAAAGATGTGATTTATCCATATTGTCACATTTCTTACACAAATATTGCGTCAAATTTGCGATAAACCTCTATTTATCTAGTTTCGTCATAAAATTGTAACAAATGGTCACGAAATTGCGACAACCCTCTAGAACTATTTCCTGTCGTGGCAAAATTGTCGCATATTGTGACGAATTAGAGTCAATGTATGTTTCCCATGCTAGAACTATTGCATATTGTGGCAAAATTGTCATTGTTTGTGACGAATTTGCATCGATTCTTGATAGTCATCACAGATTTGTCACAAGTTCCACATATTTTGAGCGCAGAAAAATTTTGTGGCATTTTCGTCCCAATTTTGCGACAAATTTAGTTTCATCACAAATTGTCGTCACAAAACAACTATTTTTTTGTAGTGATCATTACTTCGGTACTCTCATAACTTAAGTACCCATAGAATCTTGCAAGCCACAGTCAATGAATTAAATTAACCCATACAAATATTAAGAATCTAGTCTACCAAACCATCATTTCTCCTCGAATTCTTTCCTCCATATCTTAATCAATTATCCCTAAGGTTAGTTCATCTTAATGTCTGTCAAGTTGAGATTGAATGACCAATGACTCTTCTACTGAGAGGTATCCCAAGCAAGAATATCATATAACTAGTAAACATAAGATAAGACAATTGACTCACAACTCCAAAATCTTCGAAGTATAACTCTTATAGTTAATCACCTATATATCATTGTCCCACTTCTATAATCCATCCATTACTAGAAGAATCGATTCCCACACTAACATTTCCTCCCACACATAGATAGACAAGCGTAAGGTTTATAATGTGAGTTTGTCAACAACCTAGCTATACAAACTTCTACACTTAACATCTCTACACCTCAATAAGGTAACAACGATCGAGATAAACCAAATTCAAACCTCAAGATGTATAACTTATCCTTAAACATGTTCATAATTAGGGTTGCATATGTACACTAACCATATAACAGTAACTTAATTCTTATATACTTAGCATCATTTGATTACCTCCTAAGACTCAATACCTAATTATAAGATTGAAACTCTAACATCAACCTAATATTATTAAACCCCGATATCATGCACCGTATCAGTATATTCAAAACCTAACTTCAACAATCAAGTGATAAGGGATACAATCTAGGGGACCAGCCCAATATCTACAATGGAATGCTGAAGAAGTGGTTATTATAACTAAGTGGATAAAGAATAAAAATTACAAGAGTAATACATGGCATGAGGGGATAGTTATTATTTATAGTTAAAGGTAATATACGAAGAAAAACATTATTTAGAAACCAACAATTTCATAAATCAATGGATAAGAGATATTTAATATCTAATACACAAAACAAGAGGAGTATTAGAGAATCATAACAGGGTCAACAAATATCTAGCACATCAACAAATAAGAATTCAAATTTCTAAATAATGGTATGTTAAGGGAAGTTCAAACTTACCTCATTGAGCTCTACACCCCATGAGTTTAAATCCATCAGAGCCGTGGATCACTTTTACTTCCTGCAACACACCATCATTGCAAAATTAAACCTTCAATTCACAATACTATATAACCATAAAATTACCAACTCGTTTACAATTGATACTAACCTCATAATTCATAGATAAATCCTTCAGTGACCGTTAAAGATAGATTAACTCCAAAGATATATCAAACATTAAGTTCACACCCAACAGTCACGAAAACTTCATCTAATCTAACCTTATAATCCATAATTATTTCCATCTATGACCATCATAGATAAAATAACTCCAAATGTACATCAAACATTAGTAGTCATTATAAGTACTCTAAGATCGTGACTTACAATCTACATAGTATCAAATTCACCTTATCAAAGTATCCACTTTGTATGTCACATGAACATCTTAAGCATCATGTTCACCTAGTCCTATTAATCATTAAGCTTATTGTTCTAGCCGCCTATGATCTTAGAAGGTTACTTAAGGGTCAATCCATGCAAATCATGTCACATAAAATAAGGCACAAACACCAATGCACATTGGTTACATATAGTTCACATATAACGCATAAAACATATTAACCAAGTTTGCATGCAGTATGTAAACACATTGAACATATACAATGATCCTATCACTTATAATCACTTCTTTACAGGCTGAGGATCCTATCCCAACTTACGCCTAGCTAAGCTCTGATACCACTCTGACACGACCCTATTTCCGTTCACTAATATAATCTCTGATATCATAGTAAAACCACAAGAATTCTTGGGATCGTGATGCCACGGGGTTAAGAAGATCACTCCTCCTAAGTCCGCTAAGGCACAATTACAAAAGTCCGAGCATTATTATCCACAAAAATCGAGCATTAAGTCAAAGCGTAACGGAAAAACGGACAGAGTCTCCCCTAAAATTCGAACAATACAGTTCTTCAACCTGCACAGTAAAAGACCACAAACCATTTCCAATCCAACGCAACTACAATCCTCCAACAACCAGTATCCAACAATTCAAGCTAACAACATAATTCCCAACATCTCAATCTATAACTAGAATCACAAACTACTTAACAACCAGCATATACAGAATTTAAACTTAATTACATATTATACAAACTTCATCACTGGTGACTAATATTACAAACATATTCCTTGCACACAACTAATAAATGCGTAATCTTCTAGCAAATGTCAACTTTTAAACTTTTACCTCGAGCAACTTATAAGGGTGGAAAAAAATGGGGTGAGCTTATAACAACTTAAGCTCAGCGATGGGGAAAACTAGAAAGGGTTTTCATAATCAGTTTCTATTTTGAAACCCGTTTGAAAACCTGTGAATGCCATGCAGCTCAGTTATAAGCAAGTCACATAATTATGCATATTAATGAACATTTAACTTACGGATTAGTAACAAATAAGCAGTTCTACTAGTAACAAGTAAATAGTACTGAGTAAACAGTGACAGGTAAACAATAACAAATAAATAGTAACAGCAGATAATAACCATCATGGAAATAATAACAGATCATGAGACCTACTCTCCAAGGAACTACTGCCCAAGCGAGAAAGTGGTAATTCACATACAAACATTACATGACATCGATTAAACATGATAGCAAGTAATCAACTCTACTCTCCGAGGACCTCTAGCGACCAAGCGAAAGTAGGAAAAAGGATACAGCTGCACAAACATTTCTTGGAAATAGCCAGTCTCATATCATCTGTCAATATCTCTTCCCCAACATACCAAACATGAAAGGCGTACTCCGGATGTACCCTAAATCCTATGACCCACATTTCTAAGGAACTGACGCCCAAGCGAGAAGGAGAATATAGCCTATAGTGGTTGAGTGAACTCAGCAAGCCCGATGCTGCCTGGGCGTCCTGACACTACCATGCCAACGAATGATTGTAACCTTCTGAGTTCTCAATAGTTTAACCAGTGAATCATGTTCCAAATATTATATCACAAATCGCAGCAAGTATCATAACCACATAATCTTACAACTCATATCAATATAAATGTCAATCCAAGGCTATACATGATTCATGGAAAGTATTATAAGTAATTAAGAGCTCATAGTTCATGTTTTGGTAACAGAGGTTAACATTAGGAAAAACAACAAGTTCAACATTTCTTAAAACTTCAGCATAAGCTAAATTTTGGCAGCTTAATTACCTAGGTAAATAACCTTCAATTAAACTTATTTTTACATTTATGCGAAGATCTTCAAGTGTAGATAACTCTAGAATCAAACAGAACTCAATTATGAGCTAAATTCATCAAGTTATGACTGAAATAGCACAACTTTATCAAGAATTTTCCCGTGCAAAACCTAGCAAGCTTCTTCTTCTCCTCCTATTTCTTCTTGTTTTGCCAAGACTTCTCCTCTTCTTTCTCCCTTGGTGGCACCAGATTTTGGGGTTTAAGGTAGGTAGAGTTTATCATTTGTTTTAGTTTTTTCTTGGAATATAAGCCATTAGTTTGGCTAATTATGCTTTTGCCCTAAATTTTATGCAAATGGCATTCATTTCCCTCTCTTTTCTCTTGCTTGGTTGATGGGACCAATGTGTGATTAGGCAAAGTTACTCTAATCTTAGGTAATTCAATTGGTGCCCAAGTAGTATTTTCAATAATTATAATTTGACCCCAAAAGTTTCCTAGCTTTACTATTTGACCTCAAATGTTTTTTATCTTTGAAAATCTCTTTTTTTTTTCTTTTCTTCTTAAGTAGTGGGTCCCAAATGCAATTAGGAAAAATTAAAGTCTAGTTATAATAGGTTTCTTGATGTCCAAGAAGCATTTTATATAGTTACACTTTAGGCCCAAAAGTTTCTTAATGTTTACTAAGTCACCTGAAAGTTATTTTACTTAATTCTTATGATTCTAACTTAACTTCTATCTTATTTCTTTTGCACTTAACACCCAATTAAGATACGTGAAACTTTAAAATATATGCAATTACACATAATGTAATATTATTGTACGTGAGTTTGGGACCGAGTCTTACACTTATTATTGCATTAAAGGTGAGGGGTATTTTCTTCCATGAAATCTAAAGCTTATAAAAGTCATATAATGTATTTTTATAAGTTTTATGTACTTATTAACCATGATCTAGGTGTATATATATGCTTATTATATGATTTTGAGCTTTGAATAATGATCAAGGGTTTCAAGAGTATGTTATAGTGTTATACTTGATTCAAGTTTAGAATTGCACCTAGATGATACTTTAAGCATGCTAAGATGGTTCTCTTGGAATTGTAGTTGAAGGGAAGTTTATATATGTGTAGATGAGTTACAAGAGGGAAGAAAAATGAAGTTAGAACATGAAATTTCATAGTTGGTCTTGCTTGGTTAGGGCTGCCGGTTGAGGGAGTCAGTTGAGTGGCTTAATCGACTCACTTCTTTTGACTCCCTTGCCCGACTCCCCTATCTCCCTTCATAAATTTTGCCCCTTTGTGTTGGTTTAAGGTAAGGTTTTGATGTCTAATTACTAGCATTTTCAATGAGTATTGTGTGGGTTATTTGTGGTATTATAAGCGTGGTTGTAAATGTTATCCTTGCATTATACATGGAGTCATGTTTGAAAAAGGATTATTCGATGAGTCTTGAACCTTCTATGTGCTTACATGTCATCACTACATGTTTAAATGCTTATATGATGAAGGCAACCTACTTTGTTGCCCTCCATATGTGTTCTAAATGTTCTTGTACCCAAAATGCAAATGTATACACGATAAGGTTGTAACCTTTTGACATGGTAGCGTCATTTTCTCTAGGCGGCATAGGGCTTGCCAATTACGGTCTTGACTATCGTGGTCCAATTCTCTCTCTTGCTAGGGCCTCTGGTACCCTAGGAGAATTCCCTCACTAGGCCTTTGCCACCCTAAGAGAGTGGGTCATAGGATCGAGGTACATCCAGAGTACGCCCACTCGGAGTTATAAAGGGAAGATGTTGACAAATGATTCGAGACTGGCTATTTCCAACAAATGCAAATGTGAACGTATCCTTTTCTATGTGGTTGGTTAATTTCCGTTTCTTATTAAATGTTCAAGATTATAAGATACCTAGTCGTAAGTTGTATTCATATGTGCATAGCATGGTTTTCTCCAAATGTTTTCAAAATGGCAAAATGTTTACAAAAATCCCTTCCCGTTTACCCCTCACTGAGCTAGGTGTAGCTCACCCATTTTCTTGACTATTACAGGTGAGGTTGAGCCCGAGCCAACTCTACAAGTTGATGGAGAAGTTCCCTTATGTGATGAGTCTGATTTTTGCCTTATGTGATTCATGCCTATTTGTTGAAGATGTAACCATAGTCGTAGAAGAGTGTGTGTTATATATTTCAACAACTTGATGTATGGTATTAATCTTTTAGACAATTGGATATGTAACTAATTTAATCTATTATTCTTTTGAGGCCTAAGGGTTTAATATTGGACATGTGTATGCATGAACAGGAGGACCTAGATCTTGTGAATATGTAGCAGGTTGATGTAACCTTGAAATACCAATGACTTGGGAAAACTTTTGGAACTTCTTGTGGAATATTAACTGGATGTTTAGGTTGTTAAATTGTTAATCTTACAGGTGTTAAGCGATATAACCGTCACGTCCGGCCTTAGCCTAGGTAGGGGTTAGGGTCAGGGCGTAACACCTTTAGGTGAAATCAGAGCTTTATTAGCATAGGCCGGGTTATGAACCATGGTTCGTGGGTACGTGTCTTAACATGAAGATGTCTTAAGTGATTGTATGCGCCTATGAGACGTATATGCCCTATTTATGAACCATATATACATAACATGTTATAATTACTTCTCGCTTATGTGAAACTTACATGTTTGGTATGATCATGCTATATGTGTGTTAAGGGTATTGATGGTGCACGTATTCATGTCTCATATAATGCATATATGTTATATAACCGTGAGTGGTATCTATACCCATAGATGGTAAGACCTAGCACTTGCAGGAACACTGGGGCTCAAGGAACTAAGGATGTCAATCAAGCCAACCCTGGGATAGCGATGTTTAATATGATGGCAACTGTCATGGTTCGAATAAGCCAGATTCTAGAGCACTAACCAGCTGGAAGAGTGGGAAATAATAATAATGGTGTTGGCAACAACACTAGTAGTAATGGAGAAAATTGGGATGGCACGTTAAGAAATTTCTTAAGCTATGGGCCTCCCAGAGTCCTAGGTAAGCTTGACGATGAGAAGGCGGAAGCCTAGCTTGTGAAGGTTGAAAAGATAGATGCTGCTCTTGATTATACTGATCAAATGAATGTGGTTTTCACGGCATTCTTGTTGGAAAGGGATGCGGAGCGATGGTGGAGAACAAATAAGCTTCGTTGGGAGCAACATCGTACACCTATCACTTGGGCTAACTTTGTGAAATCCTTCAAGGGAAACTATATTCTGAAAATAGCCTGAGAGAGGAAAGAATAGGAGTTTCTAACATCGAGACAAGGTAGAATGTCTATGGTACAGTATGAAGCTCTCTCATTACCTCCCCGAATTGGTCCAAACAAAAGACAGAAGAATTAAGCAATTTGTTCGAGGACTAAGGCCCGAGATCCAAGAATTCTTGGCTACACATCGTTTTACCTCATACGACGATGTGATAGATGCAGCGGCTCGCGTAGAGAAAAGGAAGTTTGATTCCCAGGATGGGCCGAGTAAAGCCAACAAAAGGCCATTCTTGCCTCAAACACCATAGAGATCCTACCCGACCCAAAGTCAAGTGAGACCAGCTGCTACTAGATCACAGTCTAATGCCTTAGCCACCCATTTAATTTGTGATCCATCAGGGAATGCAGCTACCTCTCAGAATGTCACATGTAATCATTCCAACCGAAATGGGCAAACCGAAGCCTAGTGTTGGAAGAAGCCTGGAAAGTGCATGGGGTGTAGAAGTGACCAATACCGAGTTAAGGAATGCCCAAAGTGGCAAGGTAAATGTGCACAAAACTAGCTCGCACGAAATGCTCGAGTGCAGAAAGTTCAGGCCCGAGTTTATGTCGTTGATCAAGAGAAACTTCTAGAGGCTATAGCTATTGTTGAAGGTACCTTCTTGATCTTAAATCAGCTGGTTAAGGTGCTTATTGATTCTAGAGCTACGCATTCATTCATTACCCCTCAATGTATGCATCACATTAAGCTGTCAATTGAACCTTTGTCTTGTCATGTAGAAGTTAGTACTCCTATGGGTACCAAGTATATTTCTAAATTTGGCTGTAAAGCTTGTAAGATTCAAATAAGAGATCAAGAATTTTTGGTTGACTTTGTAGTACTTTCGTTCCAAAATTATGATGTTATTTTGGGAATGAATTGGTTAGCTAGGAGCTATGCACAATTGGATTTCTAAACAAAGGTTGTGAAGTTCTAGGTATCGGGACAACCTATAGTCGAGATGAATGGTAAAGGTAACTTTTTGGGAAATCCCATGATATCCTCAGTCAAGGCTGTGAAGTTCATAAGGAAAGGCTGTAGCAAGTATTTAGCTTATCTAATTAACAAGCCAATAGATCAAAAAAAGTTGGTGGAGGTACCAGTGGTTAAGGAGTATGTTGATATATTTCCAGAAGAATTTACAGGTTTGCCACCCGAAAGGGAAATTGAGTTCGTGATTGAAATACTACCGGGTACTCAGCCAATCTCTAAAGCTCCATACCGCATGGCTCCAATCGAATTGCATGAGTTAAAGGTTCAGTTATAAGGTTTGCTGGAGAAAGGATTCGTACAAGCTAGTTCATCTCTATGGGGTGCACCGATTTTATTTATGAAGAAGAAGGACGGGACCTTGAGATTGTGCATCGATTACAGGGGGTTGAATAAGGTGACCATCAAGAATAAGTACCCATTTCCATTGATCGACGAATAGTTCAATCAACTTTAGGGAACCAAAGTCCATTCAAATTTTGACTTGAGATAGGGTTATTACCAGTTTCGTATCAGAAAGGAAAATGTGCCTAAATTAGCCTTCAGGATGAGGTACAGGTATTATGAATTTGTTTTGATATCGTTTGGACTAACAAATGCTCCCACCACTTTTATGGACTTGATGCATAGGGTGTTCCAGTCTTATTTGGACCATTTCATGGTGATCTTTATAGATGATATCCTAGTGTATTCAAAAACCAAGGCTGAGCATAAGCGGCATTTACATTTGGTATTGCAAAAATTGTAGGAGCATCAGTTATATGCCAAGTTTAGTAAATGTGAATTATGGCTTAATCAGGTGGCATTCTTGGGACATATAATTTCTCAAGAGGGGATTGCAGTGGATTTATCGAAGATTGAAGTTGTGCTATCGTGGAAAAAGCCAGAGAATGTTACTGAGGTGCGCAGTTTTCTCAGGTTGACAGGATATTACCAAAGGTTTGTGAAAGATTTCTCTAAAATTGCAAGGCCACTCACACAACTTACACAAAAGAAGACCAACTTTGTGTGGGATGATAAATGTGAGAATAGTTTTCAGGAGTTTAAGAAAATATTGACAACTGCTCTTGTGCTAATATTACCCGAGGGAAATCAAGATTATGTTATTTACATTGATGCCTCGAAGAAAGGGCTAGGATGCATAATGATGCAGAATAATCGAGTCATCGCCTATGCATCCCGAAAATTGAAACCTTATGAGATGAATTATCCTACACATGACTTGGAACTTGTAGCAATTGTGCTTGCATTGAAAAAGTGGCGGCATTATCTGTGGGAAAGTAAGTTTGAGATATTTACTGATCATAAGAGCTTGAAGTATTTGTTTTCCCATAAAGAACTGAATATGAGACAGAGGAGATGGATGGAACTCCTAGATGATTATAAATGCAAAATTAATTACGTGCCCGGGAAAGCAGACATCATGGCAGACACTTTGAGTTGGAAGACAAGTTTGGGAGATTAGAGATTAAAGAATGGGAAATGCTCAAAGAAAGCAAGTCAATGGAGACCTAAGTTAACAGGTAACAATATGTTTTTTGCAGCTTACATGTTAGTACAACCCACATGGTTATTTCAAATCCGAGAAGCTCAGCAACAAGACCGTCAATTCCAGAAGATAAAAGATGATAATCCGGATTTCAACTTGCATGAAGATGGACTATTGAGATTTAGAAAATGGATTTGTATGCCAAATAATCCAGAGTTGAAAAGAAAGATACTGGAAGAAGCCCACAACTCTAAATATACTATTCAACTAGGAGGTACAAAAATGTATCGAGATCTGAAGCAATATTACTGGTGGAACAACATGAAACAAGAGATTGCAAAGTTTGTATTTCTGTGTTTGACATGTCAATGGTGAAGGAAGAACATCAAAGTCCAGCAGGCCTTCTACAACCTTTAGAGATTTCGCAATGGAAATGGGAGCATATAACTATGGATTTTGTTATGGAATTACCGAGGTCACCTCGGGGATGTGATGCATTATGGGTTGATATGGTTCATTTGACAAAGACAGCTCACTTTATTATGATGAATAAGAAGGATAGCCTCGAGAAGTTAGCTGATTTGTACGCGGCTAGTGTTCTAAGACTGCATGGTGTACCAACTAGCATCATATCAGATAGAGATCCCTGGTTTACCTCTCAGTTCTGGAAAAAATTGTAAGTAGCCTTGGGAATGAAATTGAGCCTCAGCACAGCATATCACCCTCAAATAGACGGACAATCAGAAAGAACTATACAGATATTAGAGGACATGTTGAGGGTATGTGTGTTAGAATTTGGGAGTAGTTAGGAGAAACATTTTCCTTTGGTGGAGTTTTCCTATAACTACAACTATCAGGCAACTATTGGTATGGCACCCTACGAGGATTTATATGGTCGAAAGTGTAGATCACCTCTGTATTGGGATGAGGTCGATGAGATGAAAGCAGTGGATCCCATACTGTTACCGGAGTTGATGGAGAAAATCGAAACTGTACACTTGATTCAGAAAAAGATGCTCACGGCCCAAAGCAGACAAAAAAGTTATACAGATAAGCGGAGGCAAGACTTAGATTTTGAAGTTGGTGACCGAGTGTTCTTAAAGTTGTCACCTTGAAAAGGATTGATTAGATATGACAAGGGTAAAAAGTTAAGCCCAAGGTATGTGGGGCCATTTGAAATTATGGGAAGAGTCGGAAAGTTAGCATACCGATTGGATCTACCCCCAAATCTCTCCAACGTTTATAACGTGTTCCATGTTTCAATGCTAAGGAAATATTATCCCGATCCATCTCACATTCTAGGGTCGGAATCGCTACACGTTCAGGATAACTTGTCATATTAAGAAAGACTTGTATAGATCTTAGATGAGCAAGAGCGGAGATTACGCAACAAGAGCATTCCGATGGTGAAAGTACTTTGGAATCATCATGGAATTGAAGAGGTGACATGGGAGATACGGGACCAAATGGAGCAACAATACCCGGAGCTGTTTGAAAGGTAAGAGGAAAATTTTGAGGACGAAATTCTTTTAAGGGGGAAAATATGTAAAGCCTAGCACAAAACCCCATATGCATTTGTACCATTTAATATGTATTTATATTGTTTAATGTACAATTACATCATTTTATGAGCATTTGTCTCATTTAACGTGCATTTGCATTCAGTCATGAGAGTTTAAGTGTTTTAGGTATCGTACAAAATAATTAAATATTACCAATTAACAATAGAGTAACTAGATAGTTGGATTTTAATAACATGGCAAACTAGTAAATAGGCTATTAGTTAGAAGGGCAAATTGGTCATTTGGCTTTAAACAAATATCCTACCTACAATTATCATCTAAAAACAAAAACAAATTACACATGAAATCTAAAGCTTATAAAAGTCATATAATGCATGTTTATGAGTTTTATGTACTTATTAAGCATGATCTAGGTGTATATATATGCTTATTATGTGATTTTGAGCTTTGACTAATGATCAAGAGTTTCAAGAGTATGTTGTAGTGCTATACTTGATTCAAGGTTAGAATTGCACCTAGATGATACTTTAAGCATGCTAAGATGGTTGTCTTGGACTTGTAGTTGAAAGGAAGTTTGTATATGTGTAGATTAGCTGCATGAGGGAAGAAAAATGGTGTTAGAACATGAAATTTTGCAGTTGGTATTGTTTGGTTGGGGCTGTCAGTTGAGGGAGTCGGTTAAGGGGCTCAACTAACTCACCTCTTCCGACTCCCACTGACCAAGTCAGATGAAGGAGCCGGGTGAGTCCCTTGCCCGACTCCCCTCTTTCCATTCATGAATTTGGCTCTTTTGTGTTAGTTTAAAGTGACGTTTTGATGTCTAATTACTAACATGTTCAATGGGTATTGTGTGGGTTATTTGTGGCATTATAAGTGTGGTTATAAATGTTATCCTTGCATTATACATGGAGTCATATATGAATAAGGATCATTCGATGAGTCTTGAACCTTCTATGTGCTTACATGTCATCACTACATGTTTAAATGCTTATATGACGGATGCAACCTACTTTGTTGCCCTCCATATATGTTCTAAATGTTCTTGTACCCAAAATCCAAATGTATACAAGACAAAGTTGTAACCTTTTGGCATGGTAGCGTCGTTTCCTCTGGGCGGCATCGGGCTTGTCAGGTACGATCTCGGCTACCATTGTCCAATTCCCTCTCTCGCTAAGGCCCCTGCCACCCTGGGAGAATTCCCTCGCTGGGGCCTTTGCCACCCTGGGATAGTGGGTTGTAGGATCGGGGTACAACCAGAGTACCCCTGCTCGGAGCAAAAAGGGGAGGATGTTGACGAATGATTCAAGACTGGCCATATCTCGTAAATGTAATTGTAAACATATCCTTTTTTATGCAGTTGGTTAATTTTCGTTTCTTATTCAATGTTCAAGATTATATGATCCCTACTCGTAAGTTGTATTCATATATGCATAGCATGGTTTTCTCCGAATGTTTTCAAAATGACAAAATGTTTACGAAAATCCTTTCTCGTTTTCCCCCTCACTGAGCTAGGTGTAGCTCACCCTTTTTCTTGGCTATTACAAGTGAGGTTTAGCCTGAGCCGACTATACAAGTTGATGGAAAAGTTCCTTTATATGATGAGTTTAATTTCTGTCTTATGTGATCCATGCCTGTTTGTTGAAGATGTAACCCTAGTTATAGAAGGGTGTGTGTTGTATATTTGAACAACTTGATGTATGGTATTAATCTTTTGGACAATTGGATATGTAACTAATTTAGTCTATTATTCTTTTGGTGCCTAGGGGTTTAATATTGGACATGTGTATGCATGAAAAAGAGGACCTAGATCTTGTGAATATGTAGCATGTTGAAGTAACCTTGAAATGCCAATGACTTGGGAAAACTTTTACAACATCTTGTGGAATATTAGCTGGATGTTTAGGTTGTTAAATTATTAATCTTACTGGTATTTAACGATATGATCGTCACGTCCGGCTTTAGCCTAAGCAGGGATTGAGGTCGGGATGTGATAGGACGAACCCCATAGGTGTGAACTCTAAATACGTTCTATCAAAGAAAGAGTCCACTTACACCTACAAGGTTTTAAGTGGGCCATTGCTCTTAATTTTGAGCATGTGTGGATGAACCGACGAAGTCAAGCGCTTGCACTTTGAGCCATTATGGGTGTGATCTAAATGTTTAGGTTACTTACTCTATGGTTTGGGTGTATAAGACTTGATTAGAAGGGATATGCATATGCAATAAGGAGTCTATTCATTAATCACTCCCTTAAAATAATCCAAGCTAGATCATCCTAAATCTGTGCGCATAATAACACTAGATGTGTTGGATGTTACACTTGTGGGTCGCTCCTGTGATCAAGTGGATAACTTTCGAAAGATGGTTGGATTGTGGATTAGAGGTTCTAAGGAGACAAAATGTAGTCAAAGAGGTGATAGTACACTTCGGGAACCTACCTTTGACTATGAGTGAGTATAGAGGGGCAGAATGGTCAAGACAACACTGAGTTGGTCAAAAGACAAAGCGTCATGTATAGATTGACTAACTCCTGTTTAATCAGTACTTATCCTGGAGTACAACCATAGTCTTTTAATGGAATAGACTTGTTTAAAATGATAAAATATTGCTAGAGGACTAGCGAGAATATTTGATTCATTTTCAGAGGAGTGATAATTATGTCTTTGGTCCCCCTTCTAGCCATTTACCTTGTATGTGTCTAAACTAAATAAGGATGTACTATTATGATAGAGGATATAATTCATTGACAATTAAAAATCAAAGTAGACTTTCTATTTTGGGAAAGAGTTTCTATTTTGATTATTGACAGAAATTGGATTATATGGTTTATTGAATTAATTAATTGATGAATTGAAGTCTAAAGACTATTAGAATATTTAAGATAATTTTTCCACTATTGAAAAAATAGTTTATTCTTAAATAGTAGTTTACATTTGGACTTTGGGAATTAGTCAAAGGATATTTAATTCATTGGCAAATAGATATTAAAAATAGACTTTCTATTTTATAGAAAAGGAATTTCTATTTTTAATTATTGGATGGAATTGAATTAAATAAATAGCAAATTAATTAATTAGACCACACTGGCTGAGCCAGGACCCGAGCTCGCGAGCCTAGGAGGTCGCGTTGGTCCAGGGACAAACATGGCATGGGAATTTTAGCCATGTAGAGAGAAAATAGAAGGAAGGAGAAAAAATTGGAAAAGGAATTTTATTCCTATCCCATATTGGTTTTCCAAGATCTTTTTGTTAGAGATATACCCTAATGCTATATAGTTAGATTACCTATATAGGGCATTTTGATGTAAATCTAAATGGCATATTTATTGGATGTTCACATTCTCCGTCCAATTATATGAATATGTCCTCAATGTTTTTCTGAGAAGAAGTATATTCTTAATGTGTTGAGAATTCGACTGCATATTTCTTCGACATGATAAACATTCAAAAGCATTCATAGTCTTTAGATTATTCGACCAGGACTAGAATAATCAAGTACGGGCTATCATATGTAGTTACCTTTGATTAATATAGATATGTTAATGATAAAGGGCAGCGAGCGTTGAGCTACAACAGCATAGGGATGCGATTAACTCACATATGAATGATCGTTGGTTGAACGGATCATTGAATGTGACCGAAATGACGAACCTACATGACTTTGGATTAATAGTTTGTCATTCATTGCAAATTGTGCAAATTAATCCTTTGACTTGAGAAATTACGACTGCCGGCTATACCAGGGGCTAAATCTTGCGTTTGGACAATGCTCGCCTTCTTTGAGGGTGAGATATGGCCTCTTGCAGTTTAGTCTTGTGATCTGAGACTGACAGGTAATTGTCAAGATATGATCTGTTAACCTCCAACAGTGAGCCGATGTCCTATGCGATCTAGTGTCGGTCGTCTGAAATGAGAAATCCTTTGTCAGGGTAGTTGAATGATGGAAATGTATTTTTCCGTAGATATCATCTCTCATCCCACCGAATTAGATCTATGCATAGAATCGTAAGCGGACTTAATCATTTCATGGTCCCCACAACGATCGGGATATTTTAATAGAAGGATCAGACTGCACGCTAATTTGCAACTATAAATAGGTTCGTTGGAATTGGACTTCATTACTGTACATATTGTCATGATACATTCGTTGCTAGCGCGTCACTCATGAACATGAAGGTATTTTCGGAATCGATCCTTTATCGTTATACGGTCATGAACCTAGAAAGTCACACACTTAGGGTATCATGAATAAAGCATTTTTGAGCTTGGTATTGAGTTGGAAATCCGTTAAAGTGTTAACGGTGTGATTTTGGACATTACCGGTTAAATGGGCCAAAATCGTAATTTTTGAAAATTTTGGGGCCAAAGTGTAAATACTAAAAAGTATTGGGACTTTAGTACAAATATATTGAGGGGTCAATCTGTAATTAATTATTCTAAAAGGGTTTAGAATTAATTAATGTTTGTCTTCACTAAAAGACAAACAACAACTTGCACAAAAAGACAAAACACAAAAGGACAAACACTAAAGGACAAAAAGACAACTTACACAAAAAGACAAACAATAAGTTGCATGCAAAATTGTCCTTTTTGCCCTCCTATGGCCGGCCATGCAAGGGCATTTTTCCCACTTGGCTTCTTCAATTGTTTAGATCATGACACTTGGCATTTGATGAGCAAGTTTGTGCATCTATAAATAGAGGTCATGTCTTCATTCATTTGTGCTTGCTCTTGGGTGAAAATTACATAGTTTTTTAAGCAAAATTCTCTTTTTATCCTCTTGGTATAATCGGCCAAGCTAGTAAAGATAGGAAAGTTTTTGCTTCTAGTTTTTAACTCACATATACCTAAGCTTGTGGACTTAACAAAGCTAGCACTATAATTAGTTAGTTTTTCTTTGCTTTTGGATACCCGTGGACCGACTAGGACCATTGCACGTGCGAATGAGCTTTACCCGAGTCATGATCTTCTTCAAGTGTCTACATCCGAGTTCTCCACACGAGGTATTCTAATATTTCATTTTAAATACATTTGTATATAGTTGTATATACTTTCATGTATTTTTCCTTTTTTGTACAAATTACGGATTTACTCTTGAGATTTTTATAAATACAACTTGTCTACATGCAAAGTTTTTATTGTTATTCTTTCCGCTGCGCTTGCATGTTATTGTTATTTACATATCTCAAGACGATCCCGTTGTGCTCCCGCTTTTGAAGCTCATGCCTTTTCGCTTTCATTATGAAGCTGACGCCTTTTGCGCCTTCATTATGAAACTGACGCCCTTTAGTGCCTTCAAGTGGTATCAGAGCCACGGTTTTGAAAGTCTGTAATATGTACATTAGATCTAATCTTTTAATGTTTATTAACACGTTTATGCGAAAGATATGAGTTGATTCTATCCCGTATGGAAAGATCGACTTTGATTGTAGCGAGCCAAAAGTTTTTTATAATCAGGCCTGATGATCCCTTTATATGGAGATCTCGATTTACGTGTCATATCAAGACTATATGGCTTGTTAACTCAGTTGGTCTTGGAATTCTTGGTTGATGTTAGAGTCAATTCTCTTTCATGCATGTTGTCAAAACATTAATAGAAGATTAGATGGACTTTGTTTATCTTTTGTATATGATGCGTTAAGATGTTTATTGGTTGTTTTTCATTTAGCTTTGATTATCTATGTGATAAGTTTAATCTAGCTACATGATGCATAAATGGTGAACTTGTTCATGGACTTAGTGGATACCCGGTTTGTAATTGAGACATAACTCTCATTTTATTTTTTCTTACTTTTGAGAGAACTTTGTAGTAAGGACTATATGTAAAATCTCAAGAAGACATACAAGGAAGCAACCGGATGAATCCAAAGGAGTTGGAGATCTTGAAGACATAGTGATGTGTTTTAAGATAGTTTTTCCTTTTTATTCCAAAGTCCATGATCCACCATTTATACCTGTTGCATGCATTATATAATATATGTTTGTTAATGTATGCATGATGAGATCTATTACAAAACTCCCAAATGTGCAAATTAATATTAGATCTGTTGTCCTCCACCATCCTATGACTTAATGAACCCAAAGCGATCATATCTGGTCTTGCCCAAAGGTAGAGGGACATGATTCGTACTAAGTTTAATTAAGTTTCTAGTAGAACATAGTGATGTAGTTGTCTTCCAAAATCTAACGGCCAATATAGCCACAAAAACTTGAGGCTATTGATTCAATTTGCGGGATAACTGTGAGATGGCGGGTCGGGTCTAACTGAATTACTTAATCAACATAGCCACAAAGGTTTGAGACCAAAGTAATTTAGGGACTGAATATGACCATAACCTATTTTGTGAAATAGACAACAAAGCATTGTTGACTCTTAATGTTTATATTCCAACATAGCCACAAAGGTTTGAGGGATACAAATTATTAAGAGAATTTGGTCACCCACTACCGGATTCTAACGAATTCGCGTTTCTTATTTTGGGAGTATGAGATTCGATAAAGATAGTGGGAGTTACTATTTTTGTAAAGACCATACTTAAATAATTATGCATTTTTACATCAACTAGCAGTTTTACTTTTTGTACTACTTATTTCTGCAGTACTTTTATAATGGCTTCTATTTCAAATCCCATTGCCCGTATCCTTGATAAAAATGCTTTAACTGGACCAAACTTTCCTGATTGGTTTCGCAATCTTAAAACTGTTTTGGGATTGGAAAAGATTGAATATGTTCTGGATAAGGCCCCTCATGCTACCCTTCCTTAAACGGCAACTGAAGAAGAGCAAGAAACACATTAGCTCTGGATAGAATATGACTTGAGGGCAAAGGCTTATATCCTTGTTTCAATGTCAAATGAACTGCAAAAGCAGCATGAGAATATGTCTGATACTGCTAGCATGATTCTGAACTTGAAAGAGCTGTATGGTGAATAAAGTGATGTTGCCAGATATGAACTGTCAAAGGAGTTGTTCAAAGCTAGATTGGAAGAAGGTGGTGATGTCAGCAAGCATGTTCTCAGGATGATTAATCTGATTACTCAACTTGAGATACATGAGTTTGACATGGACTGTAAGCTGCACACAGACCTTATTCTGCAGTCCCTCCCACCTACCTTCAATCAGCTCATTGTGAACTTTCAAATGAACAAACTCTCTGCTTCTTTGCCAGAACTGGCCAATATGTTGACCACTGCGCAGTCACAGTTCAAGGGAAAGGGAAAAGAGACTGTCCTCATTGCTGCCTTTTCGTCTGGGTTTAGACCCAAGAATAGAAGAAGGAAGAAGAACAACAAGAAGAAGAAAGACACTGCTCCTAAGCCCACATGGGGTGTTAAGAAGAAGAAAGTCGTCCCTAAAGGGTAATGATATCACTGCAAGGTTGATGGTCATTGGAGAAGAAATTGTCCCCTGTACCTTCAAGAGTTGAAAGAGAAACAAGTTGCCGCCACTACGCGCAGTACAACTTCTTTTAAATCAGTGAATGAAACTAATTTTTCAATTAGTCCGGCTTCTATGTCTTGGATTTTAGATTCTGGTGCTACAACACATGTATGTATGTCCTTACAGAGTCTAAATGACAGGATAACGCTTCGGAAGCGTGAGATTGTCCTAAAGGTTGGTAATGGAGCAAGTGTTGCAGCCCTTGCCAAAGGGAATGTTGAAGTTTGTCTGCGTGCTGGTCATGTTATGTGTCTTTCAAATGTTTTGTTTGTTCCAAATGCTGTTAGGAATATTGTTTCTATTCCTAAACTTGTTTGTGAGAATTATGAATTTTTTCTTTTCAAACAAGAGTTGTAATATTTATTATAGTAATGAATATATCGGCTCAGCTACTTTGTTGAACAGACTTTATCATTTGAATTTGGATGAATGCATGCATGTAACTTCAACTTCCACTTCAAAAGAGAGACAACCAAAAGATATTCAAATTAATGTGAAACAATTATGGCACTTGAGACTTGGACATATTAATGAGAAAAGATTAACATGGATGGCTCAAAATGAACTTATCAATTCATTGGGATGTGAACCCGGCCTACATATGAGTCTTGTATTCTCGGGAAAATTACCAAGTCATCATTTGTTGGAAAGGAAACAAAGGCCACTGAATTGTTAACATTAATAAATAGTGTTGTATATAGACCCTTTAGAGAAATGGCTTGCGGTGGTTATATTTATTTCATAACCTTCACCGATGATTATTCTCGGTATGGTTATGTGTACTTAATGAAGTATAAATCTGAGGCTTTTGATAAATTCAAGGAATTTAAGGCTAAAGTAGAAAACCAAACGGGAAAAAGTATTAAAACCTTGCGATCCGATCGTAGAGGTGAATACTTAAGTACCGAATTTCTTGAATATCTTAAACAAGCTGGAATAACTTCACAGACTACTCCACCTACTACACCACAATTAAATGGAGTATATGAACGTAGGAATCGTACATTAATGGATATGGTACAATCTATGACCAATTATACCGATCTTCCAATTTTATTGTAGAGGTATGCACTTCTTACGGCTATTTATTTGTTGAATAGGGCTTCAACTAAAGTTGTTCCTACTACACCGTATGAGATGTGGTTTGGTAAAAAACCAAGTCTTAATCACATTAGGATTCGGGACTGTCCCGCTTATGTTAAGAAACTTAAGATGGACAAGTTGGAAACAAGATCTGACAAAGGAAGATTTGTAGGATATCCTAAGGAGACTAAAGGATATTATTTTTATTTTTTCGATGATCAAAGAATATCGATCAGTCGAGATGCCGTCTTTCCTAAAAAGGAGTTTGTTCAAAAAGGAGGCAGAGGGAATAAAATAATAATAGAAGAAGAGTCTTCTGAACCACAAATTGACCCAAGTCTTGATCCTGAACCAATTCAACAAGATCCAGAACCAATTATCACACAAGGACGTCGAAGATCTAGTAGAGTATCCCGTCATCCTGAGAGATATGGTTATCTGCTTGAGGAAACACAATAATTGTTTGTGGTAGGGAATAAAGATCATTTGAATGATCCTACTGATTATGAGGAAGCAATACAAGATATTAATTCCGAGAAATGGAGGTAGCCTATGCAAACAGAGATAGATTCTATGTATTCAAATGATGTTTGGACCTTAGTTGACCGACCTGAAGGTATTGTACCTATAAGTTGTAAATGGGTCTTCAAAAGGAAACTTGGAATAGATGGAAATGTGGAAACTTATAAAGCAAGGCTGGTTGCGAAAGGTTTTCGTCAGAAACAAGGTGTTGATTATGACAAAACTTTTTCACCAGTTGGCATGCTTAAGTCCATCTGCATCATGCTTGTTATTTTCGCACACTATGATTATGAGATTTGGCAAATGGATGTTAAAACTGTGTTCCTGAATGGCTATCTTGAGGAAGATATCTATATAGAATAGCCTAAAAGTTTTAAATCCAACAAAGATCTAGTGTGTAAGCTCAAAAGATCAATTTATGGTCTAAAGCAAGCCTCTCGTTCTTGGAACATCAGATTTAAAAATGAGATCAAAGAGATTGGTTTCATTAGAAATGATGATGAACCTTGTGTATACAAGAAGATTAGTGGGAATATGACCACTTTTCTGATTCTGTATGTTGATGACATATTAATCATGGGAAATGATGTTGGACAGATGATGTCCACTAAAATTTGGTTAAACAGCAAGTTCTCCATGAAAGATCTAGGAGAAGCCTCTTATATCTTAGGGATTCATGTCTATAGAGATAGAACGAAAAGATTGATTGGCTTGTCTCAAAGTATGTACATAGAGCGAGTATTGAAGAAATTCAATATGGAGAGTTCTAAGAAAGGTCTTTTGTCGATCCGGCATGGAATACATCTTTCCAAGAACATATCTCCCAAGTCCGAGGATGAAAGGCAACGTATGGAGCTTATGTCGTATGCTTCGGTTATTGGCAGTCTCATGTATGCCATGCTATGTACAAGGCCTAATATTGCATATGTTGTAAGCCTTGTGAGCAAATATTAGTCCGATCCAGAAGAAGAACATTGGATGGTAGTGAAGCATATCCTTAAGTACTTGCGAAGGCCTAAAGACCTTGCACTGATTTATGGAGGATGAGAACTCCGAATAGATGGGTACACAGATTCAGATTTTTAATCTGTTACGGATGATAGAAAGTCTACATTCAGTTTTGTGTTTGTTTGTAATGGAGGAGCAGTAAGTTGGAAGAGTTCCAAGCAACCTGTTACTGCTGACTCCACTACAGAAGCCGAGTACATTGTTGCATCTGATGCAGCAAAGGAAGCTGTTTGGATGAGGAAGTTCTTATTAGAGCAAGAAGTGGTTCCTTCCATCAAGTTACCGATTCCGCTATATTGCGACAAAAATGGAGCTATTGCACAAGCTAAGGAACCTAGATCTCATCAAAAGTCCAAACACATAGAAAGACGTTTCCATTTCATTCGAGAGATAGCTGCTCGAAAAGATATAAGTCTGCAGAAAGTTCTTACATTAAAGAATGTAGCTGACCCACTTACTAAGCCCATGAGTCAATCGTAGTTAGAACGTCATCTTGAAAAGATGGGGATGCGATACCATGTAGATATGCGCTGAAGGCTATATTCTATAGCATTAGTGCAAGTGGGAGATTGTTAGAGATATGCCCTAATGCTATATAGTTAGATGACCTATATAGGGCATTTTGATGTAAATCTGAATGGCATATTTATTGGATGTTCATATTCTTCGTTCAATTACATGAATATGTCCTTAAAGATTTTCTAAGAATAAATATATTCTTAATGTGTTGAGAATTCAACTGCTTATTTCTTCGACATGATAAACATTCAAAAGCATTCATAGTCCTTAGATTATTCGACCACGACTAGAACAATCAAGTACGGACTATCATATGTAGTTACCTTTGATTAACATAGAGATATTAATGATAAAGGGCAGCAAGCGTTGAGCTACAACGGCATAGGGATGCGATTGTGAATTATCGTTTCTTGAACGGATCATTGAATGTGACCGGAATGACGAAACTACATGACTTTGGATTAATAGTTTGTCATTCGTTGCAAATTGTGCAAATTAATCCTTTGACTTGAGAAATTATAGCTGTCGGCTATATCAGGGGTTAAATCTTGCGTTTGGACAATGCTTGCCTTCTTTGAGAGTGAGATACGGCATCTTGCAGTTTAGTCTTGTGATATGAGACCGACAGGTAATTGTTAAGATAGGATCTGTTAACCTCCGACAATGAGGCGATGTTCTATGCGATCTAATGTCGATCGTCTGAAATGAGAAATCTTCGGCCGGGGTAGTTGAACAATGAAAATGTGTTTTTCTATAGATGTCATCTCTCATTCTACCAAATTAGATCTATGCATAGAATCGTATAGCGGACTTAATCATTTCATGGTCCCCGTAACGATCGGGATATTTTAACAGAAGGATTGGACTGCACGCTAATTTGCAACTATAAATAGGTTCGTTGGAATTAGATTTCATTACTGTACATATTGTCATGATACATTCGTTCTAGCGCGTCACTCATGAATATGAAGGTATTTCAGAAAATGACGAAGACATCTTCGGAATCGATCCTTTATCGTTGTACGGTCACACACTTAGGGTATCATGAATAAAGCATTTTTTAGCTTGTTATTGAGTTAGAAATGCGTTAAAGTGTTAACGGTGTGATTTTGGACATTACCGGTTAGGTGGGTCAAAATCATAATTTTTAAAAGTTTTGGGGCCAAAGTGTAAATACTGAAAAGTATTAGGGCTTTAGCGCAAATAGATTAAGGGGTCAATCTGTAATTAATTATTCTAAAAGAGTTTAGAATTAATTAATGTTTGTCTTCACTAAAAGACAAACAACAACTTGCACAAAAAGACAAAACACAAAAGGACAAATACTAAATGACAAAAAGACAACTTGCATAAAAAGACAAACAACAAGTTGCATGCAAAATTGTCCTTTTTGCCCTCCTATGGCCGGCCATGCAAGGGCATTTTTGTCACTTGGCTTCTTCAATTGTTTAGATCATGACACTTGGCATTTGATGAGCAAGTTTGTGCATCTATAAATAGAGGTCATGTCTTCCTTCATTTATGCTTGCTCTTGGGTGAAAATTACATAGTTTTTGAAGCAAAATTCTCTCTTTCTCCTCTTGGTATAATCGGCCAAAGCTAGTAGAGATAGGAAAGTTTTTGCTTCTAGTTCTTAACTCACGTATACCTAAGCTCGTAGACTTAACTAAGCTAGCACTATAATTAGTTAGTTGTCCTTTGCTTTTGGATACCCGTAGACCGACTAGGACCTTTGCACGTGAGAATGAGCTTTACCCGAGTCAAGATCTTTTTCAAGTGTCTACATCCGAGTTCTCCACACGAGGTATTCTAATATTTCATTTTAAATACATTTGTATATAGTTGTATATACTTTCATGTATTTTCCTTTTTTGTACAAATTACGGATTTACTCTTGAGATTTTTGTAAATACAACTTGTCTACATGCAAAGTTTTTATTGCTATTCTTTCCGCTGCACTTGCATGTTTTTGTTATTTATATATCTCGAGACGATCCCGTTGTGCTCCCGCTTTTGAGGCTCACGCCTTTTGTGCCTTCATTATGAAGCTAACGCCTTTTGCGCCTTCATTATGAAGCTGACGCCCTTTAGCGCCTTCACTTTTCTCAGGATTCTTTTCCTATAAATAGGCCTCTACCCAAAGATCTTCAATTGCACCATATCTTCTTGAGATTTCTCTCTTCTCTCTCTTTGAGTAAGCTTAATCTTTTGAAGAAACTCATAATAGTTTTCTTTTGATTTTAGTTTAGAAAAATCTAGTCTTACAACTAGATTACACTTAGACTAAGGATTTGGTCATAGAAGGGCAAATCAAAGTAGAGGAGTAGAAGCTCTTTGTTCCAGGCGTGTGATTCAACTAGATCAAAGGTGAAGTTTTTTCTTGTTTCATTCTTCGCAAGAAATATGTCTAGATCTTTATTTTAATTTAGAATTAAACTATAAAATGTTTATGTTTTACTATTTCATGTTTAATCGCAATAAGATCCTATATGATTGTTTCCGCCATGTTCATAGTTTTTTTTTTTAATATGAATCATGCTAGCCTATATTGTTTTCCTTCTGTGGTATCAGAGCCACTGCGAATTAAACATGAAATAGTTAGAATAGTTTAATTCTAAATAGGTAGAAATTAAGAAATACAAGATGAACAGTAGAAAATTTACAATTTTGTTTTATGTTTTGATGCAAAAAAAATTATGTTCTTATTAGTTTATGCGTTTATAAGAATTAATTGTTTATAATATATTCTTGTGTGGTTTTAAATTAGAATTGTTTTTTTTTGATTAAATTACATGTTTGTAGTAATTTAAGAAGGATACAATTGATAGGATTTGAAACCATTATTAAACTCCCTATAAAATAGGAATTTTATGAAAACAAGTTTTCCTGAAGTTTTGTGTTAAAATTCCTACATCATATTAAATGTGAATTAGGTTATGCAATTGGATTGAATGACTTACCATAATTAAATCCAATTTAACCGACTATAACAACACAAAAAAGGATGGGTCGCAAGAGCATGAAGACACGCGCCGACCCGTGCGTTCACATGCGGCCAAGCGCATAGGGCCCTAGCTTTTTTTATTTTATTTTATCTTATATTATTATTTTTGCCTTTTGTGTTGTTTAATTCACATGGATTAATGTGAAATTATTTTATGGATACTTTTGTTTCATCAAAGTGTAAAATATGAGTGGGAGTTTATTTTATTTAATTGTTTATTAAATGCTTGAAATACAATTTTGCTAAATTATGTGGATTTACATAATTGTTTTGTTTTGCTTGGTTATGTAAAATTGTATAGCATTTATATTCATAAGTCCAAGACAGTCAAGTCAATAATTAATCTAGATATTAGATGAAGTCTAAAGATTAATTTGGAGATTGAAATTGGTTAAGAAAAATATTAATAAGGCTAGTTTTCCTTAGAAATCTAGACTTGACTTAGACTTATAAATAGCCATCTCTAGGGTAAAGATGACAACCCAAATTAGGATCTTATGATTTAAATTATACGTAGAGGTTTTCAAACAAAATTGGTTATGAACTTTAATCTAAAAATTTAAAAAAACCAGAAATTAAGTATTAATGAAAATCACATAATTAGAAACCCTTAGTTCAAATAATCGAGTGGGAGAGGGAACTAGAAAATCCCATGGTTTTTCAAATCTAGATTATGCTAAAGGATAATGTCATTTACCTCCCTTCGGAGGGTGACATTATTCTATACTTAGCAGAATAATCTTAAATTGGGAATTCACATAAAAGATGTTAGTTGAACGACCACCTTTCAGTGGAGTTCTGAACTATAGAACATCCTATAGATAATTAGGATTAGGGTAACCTCCCTTCGGAGGCTCTAGTCTGAGTTATCTAGGAAATCCCATAAGGAATGGTACTTGCACTCGACTCAAGATAGGTAGTAACCTACCTTCAAAGTAAGTACTATCAGGTCTTGAGAAGCCAAACTAATTAGTGGTAGAATAATCACTAAGGGCATTAGTCATAGTTGAAAGGGTTATCTATGTTTGTGCATATGCATTCATGAGTTCCTAAAGTTATATTCTCATGCATGCTATTCACATATACTTGTCATACATAAATTGTTCATCCCTAATTATATTGTATATCCAGATAAAGATGATTGGCTCTTTCAATCCATTATCAGCCATTATGTCAAATGACAAGCTTACTGGTCCGAATTTCTATGATTGGAAGATAAAGTTAGACATAGTACTCACGGCTAATGGGTACATATATGTCCTAACTGAGTTATGTCCTAATTTAAAAGGATGATTCTTCTAATGTTGAGAAAAAGGCCACTGCAAAGGACATCATGACCTTATTATCAGAGTTGTTCTCAGATGATAATAGGCCTGCTAAACAAGTCGCGATGAGGGAGATCATAATAGCCAAGATGGCAGAAGGTTCGTCCGTCAGAGATCATGTTCTCAAAATGATGGACAATTTTAACCTTGTAGAAGTCTTGGGGGCCCAGATTGATAATGTCAGTAAGGTAAACATGATTCTCGAGATAGTACCTGAATCTTTCGAATATGTGGCTCACTAAGCTCATGAAGGAGTTTCAGGTAGCTGAGGCAATCATGTGGCCCAAAGGTCAAGCCCATATGGCCCATGCATTATCTTCTGGACTAAACCCGAAAGGAAAAAGTTCTGGAAAAAGGGGAAATAGCGAAATAGTAAAGGGTATGGCCAAGCTAGAAATAGGCAAAAGCTGCAATAGAAGAATAAGAAGGCTGCAGGTAGAAAGCCCAAAGGGAAGTGCTTTGAGTATAGCCTAACAGGCCATTGGAAGTAAGACTCCAATTATAGTTTTAAGTTTTATGTTTACTTTAAGTATTGTTTTGTTAACTTTCACACTGGTTTATTCATTAAATAGAAAGTTTTTTTTAAAGTCTGGAAGTATGCATGATATATATGTTTGTCTTATCTCTATTTTCCAACATACAAAAATGATTCTGAAAAACTCAAGTTTCATTTAGATAGATTTCGTTTACCAATAACATATACTTGTGGAACCTATGGTTCAAGTTGTGTAAACCTAGATGGATTCAAAGTTTGGATTGAGGATGAGCTCTTAGGCTCATCGGAACTCAAATTGAAGGCTCGAGATAAATCTAGCTTGAGAGGAAAAATGTCTGAAAGGCCATATTCATTCAAGAGGCATAGGACAAGGGAAAGTTGGGTTGGTGCACATTGATATATGTGGTGGATCCATGAGCATACCAGAACTAGAAGGGATTGCCTCTCTTGGGTAAGTTCGAAGGGTAATCATACATAACAGGAAATTGTGTCTTAGTTAAATGCGCCTAATATTCCTTAGTGGAATGATGTATCTAAGAAATGAAATCAGACCCACAAGATAAGGGAATATCCATGATTGAGTCATGAGACTCTACCCGTATTGGCAATTGGGTATAAACTTTTGAAATAGTTACACAGATCCTAAATTAAGTGTCTTCAATGTCAGTACTTAAGACACCTTGAGATATGTGGATGGGCTACAAAGCCCGATATTAGGCACATCTACATATGGGGCGTCTAGCTTAAGTACTGAGCTACTTAGCATCCTGGCTAATGTTGTAAATTCAAGATGTATTTTTCAATAGATAATTCTAAAAGAACTGGAAATAGAATTACTATCATTCTAAGGAATGAATGATACTAATAAGTATCATGCTAGATACTTGAGAAGTTATGATAGTAAAATCCATCAAGGAGTTAAGTTCAGAAACTGAATAGTGGGAGAGACTTCTACTATACATGCACCCTTAGACAAAACATTAAATTCCTTGAAGTACTATGGAGCCTTGTTGTAGTGGGAGAATAAGAAAACAACCAGATTGATATAGAAAGTCTTTTGAGACAGTTTCCATTCAGGATTGACTTACCCATTAGAAATAATAACGGTTTCGTTATTGACACTAAATGGTGGATTTATAGTTGAATTTCAACTTAGTCTGGAATCTTGTAATTATACCAGGATAAAGGTAGAACCCTTAGTGTATGACAAAACACAGGAATTAGAGATCAGGTTACAGTACAGTTAGGCTAGTGACGAAAAAGATACACTCTTGAAGAGAGTATCAGTCACGTGGAGACTTTCACACAGGTAGCAATACTGTAGTCCATAGCAATTCTCATTCCCATCATTATTTCAGGAAGTGACAAGTAGACATCAAGGTTGTTTTCCTTTACAGGAAGCTTGACAAATGCATCAATAAGATGCAATAACACAAATCCGTTATGAGGTGTTCAAACGTAGCAGTCAAACTTTTAGGTTTGAGATAAGACGTTGATGGACCTTTTGTGTACTAGGAAAAAGAATAGCTAAGCTGTTTGAATAAATATTCGTGGAAATTTGACTATCTTCTTAAGAGATTTTATATAGTGGACAGATGAGATGTTACCTATGTTCTAGAGGATAATCTCATATGAGATTATTAGAACAAGGCACTAGCATTGTCCCAGGTTGCATAAATTAAGAAGGTGTTGGATAAGTTTGGCATGCTTAGAAAGTAAGCATATGGTAAACTCCAATCAAATTTAGGACAAGCTCACTAGGTAGTAGCAAGACAAATATTCTAATATTTTCGAAGAACGAAAGATTATATGCTTATCTACCTAGATAGTATAACAAAGCACTTAAGTAGAGAATCGTGGAAAATGCAGGATTCACTGAGAGAAGTTTCACTAATCCATGGATTCTTTTATAGAAGGGATCTAGTGATGGAATTGTCTTTGCGATATCTCTTAGCTAATCCTCTTGCAAGGACTCTTTCGAAGAAAGGTATTTTCTGTAGAAATTGAGTTAGTGAGGGTCAGGCTAGTGCTCTTTCGTGCAAGTGGGAGTCTATTGGGAATGGTATGCCCAAAAGACCACTACCACTTACTCATAATTATATCTGGATGGTTTGCAATAAGATAATTAGTGTCATCATATTTATATGAGCATATTTCTCTCATTGTGTGGATTGACATAGGTATATATGTGAATACAAGGTCCTTGCTTTAAGTGTTGACTTAGGTACGTGGTGGTTACATACAGAAGGTCTAAGTCATGGTTACTTGTAAGCAGAATTATTTAGTCCATAACTTAGTAGTAAAGTTGGGCACTTTACTATGGTAGAAGTTATAGTGGAATAAGTTCCTCTTGCGATAGGGTGATTTGCCTTGATCATAGATTTGTTCCAGACTTATTACGCTTATGCATGAGTAAGCATTGGATGGATCCCGTAGGTATGAACTCTAAATACATACTATTAAAGGAAGAGTCTACTTACACCTACAAGTATCTAAGTGGGCCATTGCTCTTAATCTTGAGCATGTATGGATGAACCGACAAAGTCGAGCGCTTATACTTTGAGCCATTATGGGTGTAGTCTAAATGTTTAGGTCACTTATTATGTAGTTTGGGTGTATAGGACTTGATTAGAAGGCTCATGCATATGCAATAAGGAGTTTATACATTAATCACTCCCTTAGAATGATCCAAGCTAGATCATCCTAAATATGTGTGCATAGTAACACTAGATGTATTAGATGTTACACTTGTGGGTCGTTCCCGTGATCGAGTGGATAACTTCCGAAGGATGGTTTGATTGTGGATTAGAGGTTCTAAGGAGAGAAGATGTAGTCACATAGGTGATAGTATACTTTGAGAACCTGCCTTTGACTATGAGTGAGTATAAAGGGGTAGAGTGGTCAAGACAGCACTTAATTGGTCAAAAGACAAAGCGTCATATATAGATTTACTAACTTCTGTTTAATCAGTAATTATCCTAGAGTGCAACCACATTTTTTTAGTGGAATAGACTTGGTTAAAATTATAAAGTATTGCTAGAGGACTAGTGAGAATATTTTATTCATTTTCAGGGGAAGGATAATTATGTCTTTGGTCCCCCTTCTAGCCATTTACCATGTAAGTGTCTAAACTAAATAAGGATGTACTATTATGAGAGAGGATATAATTCATTGACAATTAAAAATCAAAGTAGACTTTCTATTTTGGGAAAGAGTTTCTATTTTGATTATAGACAGGTTTATTGAATTAATTAATTGATTAATTGAAGTCTAAAGTCTACTAGAATATTTAAGATAATTTTTCACTATTAGAAAAATAGTTTATTCTTAAATAGTAGTTTAAATTTGGACTTTGGGAATTAGTCAAAGGTTATTTAATTCATTGGCAATTAGATATTAAAAATAGACTTTCTATTTTTAATTATTGGTTGGAATTGAATTAAATAAATAGCAAACAAATAAATTAGAGCACACTGGCTGAGCCAGTACCCTAACTCGCGAGCCTAAGAGGTCGTACGGGTCCAAGGGTAAACAATGCATGGGAATTTCGACCATGTAGAGAGAAAATAGGAAAAGGGAGAAAAAATGGGAAAATGAATTTTATTCCTATCCCACATTAGTTTTCCAAGATTTTTTCTTATAATTATTTTCCTATGAATAGGCCTCTACCCTAAGCTCTTCAATTGCACTATCTCATCTTGAGATTTTACTCTTCTCTCTCTCTTTGAGTAAGCTTCATCTTTTGAAGAAACTCATAATAGTTTTCTTTTGATTTTAGTTTTAAAAAATCTAGTCCCACAACTAGATTACACAAAGACTAAGGATTTGGTCATAGAAGGGAAGATCAAACTAGAGTGGAAGCTCTTTGTCCCAGGCGTGTGATTCAACTAGATCAAATATGGACTTTTTTCTTGTTTCGTTCTTCGCAAAAGGTATGTCTAGATCTTCATTTTAATTTGGAATTAAACTATAAACTATTTATGTTTTACTATTTCATGTTTAATCACATTAAGATCTTGAATGATTGTTTTCTCCTTGTTCATAGTTTTTTTTTTTTGAATATGAATCATGTTAGTCTATATCATTTTTCTTCATTCGCCAATGTCGTGTTCCGTACTATGGTCATCACGTCCATAGACTGCATAGTAGCAGCCTACCTAGCCTCAGACTTCTTTATGATCGTGTCCAACTTCTCCAGCTTAGCCATGATGGTTGCGATCTCCTATGCCTTCAGGCCCTTGATCTACTTTTCTTTGGCTTCCTTGTACTCGACAAAGCTCCAAAGGTAAGCCTTCTTCTCGTGGTATCGCTTAAAAGGTCATCAAAGATCTCCGAGGCCTTAACAACATAACGAATAGCGTCATAAAGTGCCTGAGTTTCCTGTCAAGGGGAAAAGGAAAGAGATCAGGAAAGCAACAAGGTAGAAGCCGAAGGATCAAAAATGAAAAGTAAATACTTACCTGTCGAAAGCAATATGTAACAGCATGCCTCAGGGTAGAAGAATTGACCAACTTGGTGGACTCCTTCAGGATCCGCTCAAATTTAGGATCTCTCTCAAAGGTAGGATCCGCGCCCACCTCAACTCGAATCCCAGGATTAGGCTGTGAAGAGGAAAGACCTTCCTTGTCAGCTAGGGGAACGCCCTGCTGCCCTTCAGGAACAGTAGCCTCTTTTGGAACCTCCAAGGGTATGAGCCCCCTTGTTTTGTTGACGACATAATGAGGAGGTATGGTATCTTGATCTGTAACCAGGGGCACGTCCCTGACCTCATATTCTTCAACATCAGGCTCAATCCTCTGCCTCTTTGAAGGCTCAACATGCATCTTGCCTTTGTGCTTTGCCTTAGCTTTCCTACGAGGTTGCCTCTCAGCAAGGATGTCAACCTCGACTTCATTGGCTAGGTCCATTCTTGAGAAGAAAAACATAAGTTAGTCCAAAACATTGCTGAAATAATAAAAAGCAAAGAAAAAGCTCCAAGGTACTCAACCTTACCATCATTAGTATTAATAGCTGGCAGAGGGTCCGAAGTACCTGTTCCACCTTGTGAAACAGGTCGGGAAAAGTTCGAACCACTTACCTCAGATTGAAGAACATCAGCTCGAGGCGCTTGAAAACATTCACCATAAAGACCCGAGCTGATGACACTATCAAGCTTAAGGTAAACCTTGTTGTCAATGGGTTTACAACCCTCAAAGGAGCTAATTGTTCTCTCTACCTCTGAAGTCAATACCCCACTCGTAAGGTAAGAGGATTTGAGAAAACGCCACACCGACCTCACGCCCTACTCCCCACTCGATTTAATGAAGAAATATTTGGTGTGCCATCCTTTATTAGATGGAGGTCATTTCTTTAAGAGGTGTCTATTAGGTTGGGCACATAAATAGAGTTTAGGATTGTGCTCAAAACCTAGCTTCATGAGGTGCATGTAAAATACAACCATCATATGCCAGCTATTTGGAATCAATTGACCTGGACTTAGGTCGACCATGTTTAGAATGGCTCTAATGAAAGGAGGTATGGGAAGAGAAAGGAACTTAAAGATGTCAACGTAAAAAGTCACTTCTCCCTGACCTGGTTTACAAGCCCTTTCCTCAGCATCGGGGACGCAAATAGTAAACTTATGAGGAAAGACCCAATCGTCACTCAGTTTCAACCTGTGATCATAGGTGGCATCGTAGTCTCGCTGAAATACAGCGAAACAGATCTCACCAGGCATAGCAAGTGCAGACCCATCGAACCCCCTGGTAGGAATATGGTCTGGCGATGTAGCAACGGGGGCACCTAAGGTCCCCGCCGTTTCTACAGGTGGGTTAGAATCACCTACAAGAAAGAGTTCGAAAGGCGCTACCCTAGAAGAAGAGTGGTCAGGGACATCACTAATTGGGGGCACGACCCTAAGCAGAGTAGCCACCACTGGCCTAAGCATAGGAGAAACTTTCGTGGGATTTCTCACAACGGGTCTCACTGGACTTCACTCAATGGGCATCTCAAAGCTAGAAGAAGACCCGTCACTCTCACCGTTCCTCTCACCATAAGAATGAGTAGACTGATTCTAAGAATCAGGGCCACTACTACTCATT
The DNA here is from genome assembly GCA_037974665.1 of Ehretia macrophylla. Lineage (NCBI taxonomy): Eukaryota > Viridiplantae > Streptophyta > Magnoliopsida > Boraginales > Ehretiaceae > Ehretia > Ehretia macrophylla. Next base: position 13,691,111 of record CM075775.1, read on the forward strand.
TTGAAGGAAAAAAAATGGAGAAGGAAAGAAAAGTGGGAGTGGAGGAGACGTAGCTAGAAGGTAAGAGACCCAAGGAAAAAATGAGGACTAGAGACTCCAACAGTTGCCTAAAGAGCAGCAAAGAAGAAACTTGTGAAGAAAGAGTAGGGAGCCTTCCAAAGAGATGAAGAAGAGAGAAAATATTCTTGGTTGAAAGTGATTTGAAAATGAACATAAAGTGCTCTATTTATAGCCAAAAAGGCAGGAAAATGAAGAGTTACCTCGGTCACGAACAGTCACCATGCTTCTTAAAAGTCGCGTAACGGACACATTAATCATAGAGCGACACGTGGAAAAGGCTTTAATGATCTATCAAGAGGCGAGGTCGGGCATCGAGGTCGGGTCAATTTTACAAATAATGATTCCTCGACTAGTCTTCACCTGATCAAGAAATCGTGGGGCAGTTGATAAAGAAAGAAATACTGACCTCGAGCTCAAAGACCAATATGCCCCACAAACACGTGCCAAGTTAAGTGGGCATGTCAGGCTACCCACAAGGAGCTTGACCTCCAAACCTCAACCCAATGTTTTCCCAAATGACATACTCGACCAGACAACGTCCCACTAAGGTCGAGATATTGTAACAGAATAATAGAATGCCAGCTCATCCTGAAAATCCCGGATGTGCTAGATTCCCTCTTATCCAAAGGTATAAAATAACTAACACATTCTTCAGAGAAGGTAACTAATTAATTCTAGTGAAATTACATAGGCTTCTCCTTCTTCATAAAGAACCTTACTAACCTAGGTATCGAAGTGCTTACGCAGGGCACTACCCCTACAGTTTTTTCCTATTTTGCAGGTTTCAGAAGCCTTTTCCAGGCCATTTTCTAAACCCAATTTCATACCTTAACAATTTCATTTCCAATTATCATTTAGTTGGTTTGCATTTAGTTGGCTTGATAAATGTTAATAATGCATTACCTTAGCTAGATTTGCAAAAGAAAGTTAATATTTACACACACATACACACAGACATATATATATATATATATACACATGTATATAATATACATATGTATGTGTATGCGTATAAATTCATATTTAATTAAAACCAACACTTAATTTTTAACCTTAAATGATGAAGAATTGTTGTTTTATTTTAGCATTACTAATCTTAAAATTTGGAAAAAAAATGGTTCAAAATGTGAGTTGTGTTTTGCATAAATGATATAGGTCTTGGTGGTAGTAGTGGTGGGCTATTCCAAGAAGGAGATGGCTAATAAAGGTGATGACTGGTTGTATGTTTGAGTTTATTCACGTGAAATCCATCATTATAATAGTCTATGCTTTTTTCTAGTAAAATAAATGAAGTGCTGAGCTCAATGGTAATTCTATCAACTTAATAGCAACGTTGTGCGAGTTTGAATCCTTGGAGTTGGATTATTCTTCATATTTTTAATCAAGGACATACCAGCACCACGTGTCGTCGCCCAATTGGAGGAGGAGAAGCTACGTGTTAGCACACCATTGGACAAAAAGGATTGCCACATGTCACCACACCATTGTAAAATTCAATCTAGTCCTTAAAGTTAACAAATAAATTCAATTTAGTCCCCAAAATTTTAAAAAAATTAACTTAGTCCCTAAACTTACAAAATAATTCAATTTCGTCCGTAATTCATTTTCATCTTTTTCCTCCTTTTTTACCTCCATTAATATACACCTACCAATCCCACCCCTGACACCCTCTACATAGATATACATATATATACAACACGCATACAAATACACATACACACACATATGTATATACACACAACTTCTTGACTAAGAAAAAGAAAAAATTACATGCATGCACACATACACATCAATCTTATGCATATGCATACACACACATAGATATACACTGCGCAAGGTGGGGGATTATGGAGTTAGTAGCATAAGGGGTGCAAACGGTGTAGGGATGAGGGGTTATTGATTGGAGAAGGGTAAAGATACAACCGTAGGATGAGGTGGAGGTGCAATCATAAGGATAGGCTTATGGGGTATTAGTGGTAACAACGCGGAGAGGCTATGGGGATAAGGGTGTGAAAGGTGGCGGTAGTGGGTATATATTGATGGAGGTGAATAAGGAGGAAGAAAATGAAATTGAATTAGGGACGAAATTAAAATATTTTGTAACTTTGCAGACTAAGTAAATTTTTTTTTTTTTTACAAGTTTAGGGACTAAATTGAATTTTTTTTTGTAAACTTTAGGGATTAAATTAAATTTTTATCAAAATATTATAATAACTTTTCCATCTTACCCTTGTGTTACTGTTCATTTATCTCAAATTTAATACTACTTTTAACATCAAGAATCAAATTGACTACTTTTTAAAAATAATGAGGACTTGAACTGTTTGAAACAATAAGGACTAACTTACAAAAATTACAAATAGTGAAAACCATTTGCATAACTCTCCCATAAAATAATATGGAAATGGCCTTTCTTCTGGGGTAATGATAATAGGAAACGATCTTATGTCATGGACCCTACGGTTTTTTACCTTAAAATAAAGTGTCACCAACCTAGTTATCCCTACATGATTAGCTAATCTAATACGGTGGAGGTCTAACTTCTAAAAATTTTTGTTTTTATTTAGGGAAGTTCTAAGACTGTACAAAATAACCAGAGAAACACACACTCGCAACTTCTTGCATACAACGAGTAACCTTACTACTAGACCAATGCCCTAGTGGCTAACTTCCAAACTTTTGTTGAATAAACGCAAGGGTTCTTCTTGACCAAAAAAATAAAATAAAATAAAACATGGGCTCTTCTTTTCAAGAGCTTCAATATTACTAGAAATCTATGTTTCTAGCAATGTTTTCTGGAAACCGACTCTCATTGGTCAACTTTTAAAAAATAACTCTTATGAGAAAAATAGTCAAAAGATAAAATTCTTCCATTTCATAGGGATAAACAATACCATCTATTTTAAATTTTAATTTTTGAAAAGACAGTTAACATAAATTTAAAATAAGTAATTGAGATTTTAAAAAGTCAAATTTGATTTGATTACGAAAATTAACTATAACCAACAAACTAATTTGACCTTTTTTCTAATGACGAGAAACTCACCTAGATAGAATTATATTGGATCTACCCCAAGGTTACAAACCCCATGATATAGCAGAGCACCCTTACTTGTATTTTAAATCAGTTAAGAATCAAACAATATTTGTGATAAGAATACTTAAATTTAAACTCGAAACCCTTGTCACAATGGATAACTATTCGATTACTCTACTTAACTTTTGAGGACAAATACGTTAAACTTTGATTACAATTAAAAGTTAGGATATGCTCATTTGGGATAAAAACCAAGAAAAACGGGTTTGGATATCTTCTGATACGCGTAATTAGGTCTTCTATTGGGTAATGCTAACCAACAACCATGAGACAAATCCAGTTGTCATGCACAAGGATCTCATACACGGGTGGAGCCCACATTGACTCTCTTATACCTTCCTTGATCGTTTCAAAATGATTGCACTTTTTAAAACAATTTTTGTCATCTATCACATACTTTGGATATATGAAATAATCAAGATGAATATGAAGACAGACCAAAAAAAGGAGCTAGGGCCACTTCTTACCGCTACTAGGGGAGGTGCAAGAATCACCTGCCCTTGCCCTGAGTTTACCTCCTCCTCAAATCGATAAGGGAATGAAGGAACCCTAGGTCTTAAGAAAGAAGAATTTCAATTAAAGCATTGTCAACTCTTTTAGAATAGGAATGACAATGGTATCAGCTATTTATAGAAGGCTTGGCTCCGGAAGATGAGCTGACATATTCACCTTTTGGTTGTTGACTTACCAAATGAACAAGTTGAAGGAAACCCAATCTAAAGTTATGGATTCAAGTCACATAAATCATTGCCACGTTATATTTTATCGATTAAAGCTATCGAAAACAAAATTATTGCGTCAATTTTAATTGAAAAAATTATATGTGGCAGCCTAGTGTATATTCTAAAAGCTAAAGGGGCATGTTATTTTGTGTCATCTTCACTAAGCTAGTACAGTGAACCAAAAATATGAACTTTGACTTCAAAAAGACACATTAGGTGCACGCTTTTTTTTTTTTATCAAGGAAATGAGAGGTTGTATGAATAAAAAATTAACTAATACCTGCAACTACAAAAATCACCTACAAGTATAGCTTGTACATAATTTAGAATACAAAAAATCTAATCAGTTAGTGATGAATGAGATCTACTAAGTTAGCAATTAAGTCAGCTACTCAATTGGCTGATTGTCTAACTAAAGTATATCAAATGCTCGTTTAACATGAAATCGTAAATGAAAGAAACTAAAACAAAAACACTAAAAAAATTTAACACAAAGTGTGGATTCTTTCATAAAATCATAAATTAATAAACTAACCTCGTAGTATATGCAGAATAATTTGCCCAAGAACTTGGCCAGTTTGTTATACAATTTAGTAGCTAAGAATCAGAGTCCAAAATACGATATCAATTTTGGACTATGTTTTCACAACTTAAAAGCCCCTTTGGTTTTAATGTTTTACACAGTAAAACAGGGAAAGAGATTGAGAGAGAGATGATGAGAAAAAAAAGTACAGAAGACTATTCTTCTATTTTTACTGTAAATAATTGATACCTACAATTCTTTTTTCATTCTTTTATTTTGGAGATAGTAGGAAGTTATTTACATAACTTTTCACAACTTTCTATTGACCCATACAAAATGGGTTAGGTTGGGTGAACCCATATTAGGCGATCCAACCTCAAAATCTAACATCTTCTACTCGTATAAGATGGATAGACCCTTATCTACCACTATCATGCTTTACAACCTTGTCAGGAACCATTACCAAATTCATACGGGCAAATAAGTCGTGCAATCTGCGATCACACAATAAGTGGAAGCTCAAACCATATACCTGTAAGGGATAACATATGAGCTACGACCTTCAACGAAAGAAAATATCTCATTGTACCTTAGACCAGTTTAAGTTCACATCAATCAATGCACACTTTATCTCTCGTAGGCTATGTTTGACCTTTATATTTCAAACACGTATCCATAGTTATATTCAATTACAAAGATTACATAATTGATTGACCAATGAACACATGTAGCACTAGACGTAAACACTCTTCCTTTCGCTCTAATATCATTCTAACTCAAGTTAACTATTTTCCTGGTTGTATCCCATATGACCAAATCTAACATGATCTTTAGGTGACACACCAAAGTAGCTAACATTGAACTTGATCTTTTAGAATACAAGAATAGGTCACTAAGGGTATCCCAAAGAAGCATCAATTGCTTCAAGGACTCACATAATGGTGAAGCAGGGATCCATTTACCCATTTCCTTATATGGTTGTAAAGCACATATGGTATGAAACATGTGTTACGGTGTTACTTCCTTTAAAAAAAGGCATATGTCTTTATTCAAATCTAACATCGTACAAACCTTGGTCTAGTTATCACCCAATAACTAACATGAATCCCCGAACTTAATACACGCAGTAATCGAGATTTCACGTCTAGCAATAAATAGGTTATATTGACTGTGAGAGTTCATATTAACCCTATATCAGTCTTTAGTTGTAACATATACAATTAAAAGGTCTCATCTTAACTTTGTCATAGGAACTAATGTCAGACTAATTCTTAAGGCGATGTCTCTTATATGAGTATATTATTTCCCAACAAATACTAACCAAATCATATCATTTCGTCTATGCACCCTCCCACTGTGCCAGCAGTGATTGCTCATGTGAGAGAGCCAATCTCATCAACATGTCGACATACCTTTCAATGCCAAATATTTTTTCATAAGTGACCTATCTTTGCGATAAGCATAAAATAGATCAAGTATAAATATATGTCATAGTATACACCAGGCTCCCTATAGTGCTTGAATAAGGAATACTCTTATCTTATCTATCTTTTATGGAATTTAGGGACATATCTCTTGTAACGCCCTGAACCTAACCCCACGTATAGGTCAAGTCCGGACCTGGTACACAGACAATCTCTTCTATACCGTGGACCATCTGATAACCTGTAAACAGCAATGCAACCACAAAACTACAATCCAATCCTTCAATGTCAACATAACCAACAAACTCCTCAAGACCATCCGAGCCTTGGAACTCAACAAGAGTATATCATACAAGCATGCAAGTTATATTCATAGAAATTCTAAGTCATAACTTGCTTATCATACCACTCTAATCATATTCACAAGCTTTACTTATATATATTAATTCCTCCATTTAACATGCCTTAACACACAAGCATGCAAACAAAAGCAGTAAAGTCTATCATTAACTATTACATGCCACTACTATACTACCGAGCCATACAAGATTACAACTTTGTTACAACTACCAAATCTACCACCAGTATATACAAGACCACAAGGGTCTCAAAATGAACAACAAACAACATCTTCACATAGTCTGCACATAACACCCAACCTCAGCACACAAGTAATCAAGGAAACTGATCTACTTGAACTTCTTCTTCTTCTCTACAGCTACAAGCTGGGGATTTACATCAGCTTCTCCTGAAACATGTTAAAAGAGGAGTGAGCAACAAAGTTGCCCAGCGAGAGAGGGGATACAGTAAATCGAGGTATTTTCGCAAATGGTTTCGTGCAATGCAACAAGGATAATAACACAAGTAACATTTTATAGCAAGCTAATTGAACAATTATTAAAACACATTTAAAAAGGATACGGTTCATCTTCTTGTCTTCGATCTCGAACCACGAACCATGATCTTCAAGAAAGTACCGGCAAACCCCTTATTCTTCCAATAAGGTACTTCAGATGTACCCCAATCCTACGACCCATTTCTCTCGAGGTAGGTCCGTATGTCCCAACGAGGTGAACCACGCCTCTGGGGTAGGGGAGTATGCTTCAGCGAGAAAGGGAATAGGCACCATGGTAGCCGAGCTAGACCGACAGCTCGATGTCGCCCGGAGTTTCTTGACACTACCATGTCCGAGAAGGTTGCACAACCCCGAATCAAGATCATGAGAACTAGGAATATCAATAATCATATATGAAGGACAACAAAATAGGCCGCCCTCGCAGTTAGTCACAATATAAGCCTTAACACATGAAATAATCGTATAAACACAAAGGAACAAATATCATAATTTTCCACAAAACTCTACCAGTAGCTTGAATATACTTTAGACATGCATTGAGACACATAATAGGCAACTACAAGTTCATACAAGCACTAAAGCATCCAATTCTCACATTTTCCCCTTTGACAACTTGACAATTCTACTTCTATACAAAATTCAAGGTTCCAATTCTATAAACCAACCATACTACATTCCTAAGGATACTAATAGGCACTTATCCAAGTCTTAAAAACCCGCTTTGGAGACAAAAGTTCGGGAAGGCCCCGAGTCGATTTTAACTATAACTAATCTAACCGCCCCTCAAATTAATGCAACGAAAGCACTAAAAGTGCTTTCATGCCTAGTAGGTACTTAATCTAAGGTTCAATTGTGCCCGGATTACATTTTACGAAAAACCCCCTTTTAAATTTTGACTAATTTCGCATTTTAGTCCAATTCCGAGCAAACTAACTACACACAAGCATTTATCTATGTTCAATAACATCTAAAGCACCTATAGAAAGCACAAGATTGATCTAATTCACCATTTATAGCAAAACCCTAGAATTGAGCAATATTCATCATCTCTTTCATGTGATCTAAGCTTTCAACCATGGAATAAGTCATTAAGCTAAGCAAGCAAGGTCTATATAGCATGTAGAGCATGTATATCACAATATTCAAGCAATACAATAGCAATACAATAGCTATAATCAACAAATCTCAAAAGTTGACATAAACTTTAAAATGATACAAATGCAAACTCCCACACTTGTACAAGGTTTAGGCAAGTTATTGATGCTCCTAGATGCTTCAAACAACCTTCAAAGCCAAGCCAAGTGACCAATTGCAAAGATTGGAGTTGAAGTTTTTCTTTTCTTTTCTTCTATGGTCGTCGGGTAGGGGGACTTTTTGGGCATTTTCTCAATTATTTTGCGTGTAATTGCTATGTATGTATATTTTAGTATATGTATATTGTATGTATATAGTTTAATTTGAGGTCAAAGACTTGCACAACTTAGTCAAATGTAGGCCAAAATTCCAATTAAAAGACTAACTAGTTAACTATGTTATATTTCTAATGTTTCACTATTCCTACAAACCAAGTTTCATTTTTCCAATGCGTGTTCCCGACCTCCAAAGCTCAAAATCTCAAGTTTCTGATTCCTTTTACAAGTTATACTATCTAGAAAAAAATATTAATTCAGGCAAACAAGACAGTCCATTTCTTTATGAATAGTACCCGTCAAGTAATGCATATTTAAACTAAAATTAAAGCACATTAAAATGCATAAAGAAACATGCAACGATTATTTATGAATATGATGAAAATTCTCGGACGTCACATCCCTTGGCTTAGAATTTCGCCCTTAGTCACATGAGCACTTACACGTTTGTAGACTTACATGTGGAATTGTTCAAGAACGTTTCTTGACATACGATTCTTGCAACAAAGAAAGAAATAATTAGATCTATCCCTTTGGGTCTTGGCTCCAAACACATAAGCTACTTCACCCATATCATTTATCCCCCAAAGTGAAGGATAGACACTTCCTAATAGTGATCACATACTCCTTGTCATTTCTGACCAACACTATGTCATCCACTAGAGAGATAGAATCACATACTATTCTCGAGCAGATTAACATGTACATGATCGTGTTTTGAACCATTTAAAATGATACAAAATGAATCCTACATATTCTCCACTAAGAAATGTTGTCTTTACATCTACCTAATGTAATTTGGGATCCAAGTGAGTAACAACGACCATAATTAGGTACATTGAGGCAAACCTAACCACCGAAAAAAAGGTTTCCTCATAAGCTATACCCTCCACCTGGGTACAACCTTAGCCACCAAGCGAGCTTTATATCTTACAATGGATCCACTTGTCTTGTGTTTGATTTTGAGAACCTATTTGTTCTCAAACACTTTTCTATTTGGCGGAAGATCAACCAATTTTCACTCTTAGTTTTTTTCATGGAATTCAGTGATCTTCCATTGTTTTCATCCAATTTCCCTTATGAAAGATGAGAGAGCTTCAACCGTTATCTTAAGCTCATTATCATATCGATTAATAGCCATAAGAAAATTTTATTTTCATGATTACTTTCAAATGTAGGGTTTTGCAAGTGAATATGATCCACAAACCAGTCATGAAACGAACTCATATTGATTGCGAAATGGATTCATATTGATCAACCAATGTTTATCTCCCACTTGGATCAATGAGTGGAGGCAATCTTTCTTTCAACTAAAATTTAGGAAGAATAGGACCATTAGGATTGTTTAATTCATATAATCGAACATTATTATCTATATTATCCCCATAAGTAAAAGCTATTCTCAAGAATGTTGAGTTTAGGCATATTCTTATCTGCTTGTTCAACAATAAGCATCGTTTTGAGTGTTTAATGTACGAAATAGAAATATACTTATTTTCTTTCAGTTCCAGTCTCTCATATGTGTGAGAAATATCATGAACAAAAGCAGTTGACCGCAAAGGTCGTAAGTTATTTAGGTCAGATCTCCTACCTGTCCATAACTCATAGGGGGTTAAAAATACTAATTTCTAGGGCACTCGGTTAGGTATATATGTAGCAGTCAACAATGCATATTCTTAATTCAAAATTGAAAGATTGATATAAGAAATCATAGACCTAACCATGTCCAATAAGGTTTTATTCCTTCTTTCTACAACACCATTTATTGTGAAGTTACAGGAATGGTTAGCTCTTTAGCTTTACCTTTTTTATCACAAATCTCTTTGAACTAATCAAACAGTTATTACCGAACATGATCAGTTGTCAAAGATTTCGGTCTATTCAATTCTCAACAAGGTTAAAATTACGTCCAAAGCAATCAAAAGCTTTGGACTTGTGAGAAAACAAATAGGCAAGGCTAAATCTTGTGAAATCTTGGATAAAGGTGATGAAATATGAGGCCTCATGCCTTGCCCTAACATTCATTAGACTATAGATTTCATAATGAACTAATATTAATGAAAAACTAGCTTGCAAGCCTTTTTCAAATATTTTTATGTTAAGCCATTGGTTAGGCAACTTTCACACAGGGGTAAATAGAATTGTGCAAATAATAGACTCAAAATACCTTCTAAGGAGTTTATTCATTCTTTTGTCATATATGTCTTTGCCTTCTGTGCCATACATTTACATTTGCATTTGTCACTAGAAGATGCATCGTTGATAACACATATTCATATAGCATTGGTTTTGATGTTCAATACTTAGAAGAAGGAAAACCATCCAAAGTATAGCCAGATCCATAATGAGTTGTTCCTAACAAGTTAACTGAGTATAGCGTATACAAAATTTAAATGAATATCGCAAGAGGATTAATGTGAAAACCAAGTCCTTAAATAGAAATTCAGAGCATACAGGATATCATGGAGAAATAGAGTTGACTACCAAGTTGTGGTATTTAATAAGTGTCAATGCCCTTGACTTCAAATTCACAAATTATTTGTACAAATATCCACCGTGATTCAGCTATAATCTAATGGTATTCCATAAATGCTCCTTTATTTCTAGCTATGAGTTTAGATGCTTGGTCTTTGGTTCAGAGTGATCCCTAGTTTAGTGACCTTTCTTGTGACAATTGTAGCACATAGGTATCATAAATGTTGTATTGCACTTGTCACCCACACATCTTTCCTTCATGGCCTTCTTAGTCAGCTTACCCTTCTTTTTGTCATTAGAGTTATTGCCCCTTTGTTCTTGTTGGTATATGTCAATTCCCACCTCATAATAAGTATCGTTAATTATATGGTAGCATAAATTAACGATTCTGACTTAAACATCTATGAGGTCAAAAGAGACTGCAATGGCTACAAGAAAAAAGTTTAGGAATTTGGAGTTACCTAAGATGACGTTAGGATGATGCAATGCTAAAGTCAGCAAATTTGACCAAATGAAGCTTCCTAGAAGTTGACTTGGATGCTAGCCATCCATGTGGTCAATTGAAGCCACCCATGTGATAAATATGGGTGGTCAATACTTTGAACATGGTTGGTAAAGCCAACCAAGATAGAAATGTTTGGTAGAAAAGTCTCTTATGGCAGGCTAGCTGAATTCTATAAATAGCCATGCATTAGTTCATCAAATTCATTCACAACACACCTCCAAACACAAATCCTAAATTAGTCTTTCTTTCTTGTATTCTTCTTGTAAGTCCAAAAGCCATTGAAGCTTTAATCTTGAGAGTGCACGGTGGGACAGTTATCTTGTAAGTGTTATATTGAATTGTTATAATGAGTAGTGTTGTCTTTTTACTTGATTGTTGTTAAGACGTTTCTGGAAAATTGGTTATATTTTTACATGGTATCAAGAGCTTAAGGGGCTCTTAACAACAATCTTGTCTAGTAAAGCTCAACAACTATGACTACTCAAGGTGCTAGTTCTTCTTCTATCAATTCTAGTTCCGGTTTAATACCGAAAATTCTTATCCTTCCCCCTACCTTCACAAAATAAAAGCTTGATGGCATGTGGAAGTTCAAAATCACTATAGTTCTAGACTCCTACGAACTCCTTGATACAGTGTTAGGCACAAATATAGAACCAGTTGCAGTCCGTGCTGAAGATGACAAAAAAAAGGTCACATATCCAGATCCTCAGCTTGTCAAAGAATGGAGGAGACAAAATACTGATGCACTTTGTGCAATTGTAACAAGTGTTCAGAATTCCGTCCTTACTCTAATTCAACACACAACCAAGGCAAATGAAGCTTGGAACATACTGAGAAATCAGTATGAAACAAGGAATCAGACTCGTATTCAGAACTTGGAGAATCAGTTAGTTGTTGAGAGATTAAGTAAAGATGAAGCAGTTTAGTCATTTATTAGTAGGATGAAAGACCTACGTGATCAAATGAATGCAGTTGGTATTGCCAAATTAACCGAGGAACTAGCTCGAAGGTGCATTAGAGTCTTGCCTCCAAAATTTGACGGCCTTGTGACAGCACTCAATACACAAGTTGGTATTCCTCCTTTGACGTTTGAAGAATTCACTGCCATGTTGATAGAGGAAGAGATGAGGCTAAAAAGCAGAGAAAATCAACTTGACTTTGCCTTTGTAACCAAAGCGAGGAGTAGCCAAGAAGAAAAGAAGAAAGGAAAGAATAAGACATTCTCTAGATTGCGTACTACTACTGCAATAATAAAGGCCATGTTGTCAAAGATTGCAGGAAACGAATCCATGATGAGAAGAACGGAACTATAAAGCCAAATTGGAGAAATAAAGAATCTGCCAATACAGCTGAAACAGAAGTACATCTGTTTACTGTAGCAGATGTATAAGAGGAAATGTGTACTAGCGTACATGTACATCAAACAAGTGCATAGGTGTTAGATAGTGGAGCTTCCCGACACATGACCAACAAGAAGGAGTTATATGACTCCATAAAACCTCTACAAGAACCAATGAATATTGTCGTCGGGAATAATGTTAGGTGTTCTGTTGAGGGCACTGGAACCATCTCACTCGTGTCTAAAGATGGAGGAAGCAAGAAGCTGTCCAACGTACTTTTCGTACCCCAGATTACCAGAAATTTTTTGTCTGTAGCTGCTATTATAGATAATGATCTAGAAGTGTGGTTCAAGAAGATGGAAGCTTTGATTCTTGACAAGGATCAAAATATAGTAAGTAAAGGTATTCGCAAAAATAATCTTTACGAAATCAACTCTCTTTCTGCCGTCGTGGATGCCAAAACAAGTCAAATTTGGCATGAAAGGTTCAGGCACATTTCCTATCCCGTGTTAAAGGAAATGAAAAAGAAGAAGATGGTGGCCGACTTGCCTTCAATTGAATAAGTTGAAGGACTATGTGAAGCTTGTATATTGGACAAGCAACATAGACATTTATTTCTCAAAGAGAGTCATAACCGATCAAAGGCTCCTCTAGAGTTGGTACATGCTGACCTCTGCGGAAAAATAACTACCACGGTATTGGGATAATCTTCCTACTTTATGCTATTAGTCGACGATTATAGTAGGAAGATGTGGGTGTACTTCCTTCGGGACAAGGCTGATGCTCTTGAAAAGTTTAAAGTGTGGCACAAACTTGTAACAAATGAGAACATAACTCAGTTGAAGAAACTTCGTATCGATCGTCAAGGGGAATTCTATTCTATAAATTTTACCAACTACTGCAACAAGCTTGGGATTAAGCGCCAATTGACTCTCCATACACACCACAACAAAATGGAGTTGTGGAACGAAGAAATCAAACAATTGTAAAAATGGCTCAATGCATGTTGAAAAGTGTTGGCCTACCTGACACATTCTGGACTGAAGCAGTCAACACAGCAGTATACATTCTCAATCGGCGCTCAACCAGGGCACTCAACGATAAGACTCCTAATGAGGCTTATTATCGTACGAAACCTTCTATGTCTTATTTAAGAAAATTTGGGTGTGAGTGTTTTGTACACGTCCCAAATGAAAATAGAAAGAAATTGGATGACAAGAGCAAGAAGGGCATTTTCTTAAGATATAGTGAAGAGTCTAAAGCATACAGACTCTATGATGTAGAGGCCAAGAATGTGATCATAAGCCGAAATGTGGTGTTTAATGAGCGACCACACTCAATGGAGGATAGCGGTCTTGCCATTTCGTCATCAACCGATAAAGTAATCCACCAAGTGCCTGAACAATGACAGTTGAACAATGAATAAGTCTCTAATAATGAGGAGACTGAAGACCAACCTTTGTACCTATAAGGAAGCCACAACTGAAGTAGTTCTAACAGATCTTTGATGGAAGAAATCTAAGAGTTACTGATGATAGTCCACATCCTGATGGACTAAGATGATCAAAGAGAATAGAGGGGCAGAACAGATCAGGACAACAACTAGTAAACATGGCTTTGATGACCCAAATCATCAAGACGGTAAAAGAGTCGGTAACTGTGGAGGAAGCCATGTCAGATCCAAATTGGAGAGCAGCTATGCAAGCCGAGTATGATAGTATCATGAAAAATGATACTTGGGAAATCGTTGAAAAGCCACCAAACAGAAAAATCATCGGCACCAAATGGATATGGAAAGTGAAGTACAAGGCAGATGTAAGTCTTGAAAAATACAAGGCACGCCTTGTAGTACAAGGATTTTCGCAAGTCGAAGGTTTTGATATATATAAAACCTTTGCTCTAACAGCAAAAATGTCAACAATCAGGCTAGTTGTTGCAGCTGTCGCGCATTATGGATGGATACACATCAAATGGATATCAAGTCAGCTTTCCTTAATGGGTAACTTGAAGAATAAGTTTACGTTGCACAACCCCTTGGCTTCCAAATACCAGGCAAAGAAGAAAAAGTCTGCAAATTGAAGAAAGCTTTATATAGGTTAAAACAAGCACCACGAGCTTGGTACAAACGTATAGACTCTTTCTTCTTGCAGCATGGTTTATGTGAAAGCAAATCAGAGGCCAACTTGTATGTTCTAAATGAACAAGGAAAGAAGGTAATTGTAGTCCTATATGTGGATGATCTTGTAATCACTGGTGACCATAAAGATAATATTCGAAAGACGCAATAATGGTTGAGCCAAGAATTTGAAATGACAAATCTTGGTCTTCTTCATTATTGCTTGGGAATCAAGATATGGCAAAAATCTCATACTATCTTCATCTCGCAGCAACAATATGTTCGTGAGCTCTTGATTGCATTTAGTATGTCCGAGTATAAGCCAGTTGTCACCCTGATGGAAGTGAATACAAAGCTATCAGTTGATGGTCCTTCAGAACAAGTTGATAACAAGCTTTACAGAAGGTTGGTGGGAAGTTTAATCTTCCTTTGTAACACAAGACTTGATATTAGTTATGTTACTGGAGTTCTTAGTCGTTTTTCAAATAAACCGAGACAAAGTCACTGGCAAGCAAGGATGCGGATCCTCAAATATCTTAAAGGCACGTTAGAGTATAGCATATCATACAAGTGTGGAGATACTTTATCTGGGTATTGTGACTCATACTGGGCTGGTGATATTGACTAAAGAAATTTTGTTATAGGTTACGTATTCATATTCAGTGGTGGAATCATCTCATGGGCTAGTAAGAAGCAACCCACCGTTGCACTTTCATCAACGGAGGCGAAATACAAGACTGCTTATATAGCATCTTGTGAAGCTATTTGGCTACGACGCATCATGACTGATATAGGCATTCCAATAGAGGAAGCAACAATGATGAAATGTGACAGTCAGAGTTGTATAGCCATGTCAAAGAATCCAGTATTTCATGCTAGAACAAAACACATAGAGATTCAGTATCACTATGTGAGGAAACTGATCGAGAAAGGTGAAATCTACATGGAGTACTGCCCTACAGAAGATAATTGTGCAGATATCTTCACTAAAGTGTTAGGGAGCATCCAGTTGAGCAAACATCTTCAAACATTGGGTGTTGGCCCCGTAGCATAGTCAACATAAGGTGAACATTGAGGGGGGGTGTTGGTATATGTCAGTTCCCACCTCATAATAAGTATCGTTAATTATATGGTAGCATAAATTAATGATTCCGACTTAAACGTCGATGAGGTCAAAAGAGACTGTAATGGCCACAAGAAAGAAGTTCGGGAATTTAGAGTTACCTAAGAAGACGTCGGGATGATGCAATGCTAAAGTCAGCAAATTTGACCAAATGAAGCTTTCTAGAAGTTGACTTGGATGCTAGCCACCCATGTGGTCAATTGAAGCCACCCATGTGATAAATATGGGTGGTTAATACTTTGAACACAGTTGGTAAAGCCAACCAAGATGGAAATGTTTGATAAGAAAGTCTCTTATGCCGGGCTAGTTGAATTCTATAAATAGTCATGTATTAGTTCATCAAATTCATTCACAACACACCTCCAAACACAAATCATAAGTTAGTATTTCTTTCTTGTATTCTTCTTGTAAGTCCAGAAGCCATTGAAGCTCTAATCTTGAGAGCGCACGGTGAGACAATTATCTTGTAAGTGTTATATTGAATTGTTATAACGAGTAGTGTTGTCTTTCTACTTGATTGTTGTTAAGACAATTCTGGGAAATTGGTTAAATTCTTACAGTTCTTGGATCCACATGGCTCTTGCTTATTGGATTCAATTACATAAGCTTGATCAGTGGCCTAGATGGCCAAGAAGCATTATTCACAAACTCCAGATGATGCTCAATGTTTGGAAATGTCTTGACATTCTCATTGTGCATCATGTTGACAATCGGGTGCTCTTATTTGATAAAGAACATCTAGTGATAGCTTGCACTTCTTGTTATCAGTGAGAACGTGGCCAACGGCCTTCAATTCTCAAATTATGTTTGACATCTTGCAAATGCTACCTCTCAGTAGCATTGGGATGTTTCTAGCATGTGTCAAACTAGATTATAAGTTGACTTAGCTGATAAGTGAAATTTCCACTGAACTTATCCTTCAAGCCTTTTCATATTCCTCACTAGTAGGATAAATTTCATATTCAACAAATGAGGCCATCATTCATAATGCTCAGCAATATATTGCAAGCAATAGCATTTTTTTAGCTTGATAGGCCTTTACCTCTTATGCTAAGTGGTATTACCACCCTCAAGTTTCACCACAATATAACTCAGTATTTCAAGCACCTATTACTCCTCAAATGATATACTAAATTTTACGATGTCATACAACGCAATCGTCACCGTTCAGTTTTTCATTTTTATTGAGTTCAATTATGATATTTTGGTTATTCTTAATAATTACACATAGATATTTGTGATATTTACTTTGGTTAATTTTCTTGAACATTGATTAAATTGTAATAAAGCGACATAAATTATAGTACCAATAGATTGTAGTACAACTTGCCAAATCCTATTAGTCAAATGTCACAATTATCACAATTTAATCCTATTCGAACAAAAAATACTAGTTCCAAACATTTAGGAAACTAAGGTTCTAGATTAGAATCACACAGACTGTCAATCATAAAACTCTTATATTCAAATAAAGGATAAAAACTAAACAAATATTAATAAACTTATTATTAATTTTTACAATAAAAGGGCAACTAATGCCTATGTCAAGAACATGATAAAATAAAAGCAGATATTAACATAGTTCTGATATAAATTATTAAAATGTTTAACACATAAACAACTAAACGTTAGACTGACAACTAATTATTCCTTAACATTCTCTTTTCCCTTATAACTGATCTGGTCCACTAAAATTGACACATTCAAATCATTTAACACGTGGACCTGACAATTAAGCATGTAGAGACAGTCTCGAACTTTTTGAGACCCAAAAGACACATTTTTTGCTCTACACATGTTAGGAGAAAAAGACAAGATGATTGAACATATAAACCCATTAAACACGCGGTGTTTCTCAAAAAGTTAAGCTCATACACAACTTTATCTTTTGGAGTTGATCAATATCATGAGGAATACGTCTAAATTTATACATGAAACCACACATGACTATCATATGCTCATTTAAGAATATCCCATTAAATATTTAATATGACATATAATCATGAAAAGAATCAGACGAACTATGTAATAATCAATTTGGGCCAATAATTGAATGTGTTCTTATGGTTTGGTAGAAACCACTCTCGCAGTTAGTTTAAGTCGCACCATCCCCAAATGACTAGACTAGTCTTGAGGAAAATCAACAAACTTTAATACACAATTATCTATAGATTAATTTCAAAAATAGAGAATGCACATAGCATGTATTATGTTGTACACAACAACTACAATAAAATTACATAAATTTCGTGCTTTGAAGTGAAATTATAAAAATTTTATGCCCCTAATTGTAAAAATTACAATGAAATTACACAAATTTTAGACATTTAAATGAAATTATATAAAATTCTATCCTAGATTGTAATATTTACAATAATATTACAAAACTTTGAGGCCATACAATGAAATTACTCATAATTTCATGCCATAATTGAAAATAACCTAAGTGTTGTGTTAGTTTTAGAAGAAATAAGGGCTAAAACACAATTATCACAAAGATAATGGCCTAATTGAGAACATGAGGTCATAAATGAAATTATCACAAAAATAAAAGCTCATTTAGTCTACACGGGTTTAAATTCATAAATATCACATAGATATGGGCACATGAGGTCAAAATTATAAATATCACATAGATATTGGTCCATAATTAAATTAATACAACTAATATATTATTTAATTAAAAAATATTATTATTATTATTTTTATTTTTATCTCGGCCGACTGGATGCCGAACCACCGCCGGTCGGCTGTCATGTGATGTTGTGGCCTACCACGTGGCCTGGCTCTATTGGGGCACGTGGCAGGGGTAGTGGGGTTGGAAAAATTAATTAAAAACTAATTTTAATTAATTAATTAATCTTTTAAGTGAAATGGACATAGCCACATGGTGCTATGCCATTGAGCCATGTGGCCCCATGTTCAGACCCATGACGGATGTCCAATCGTTTTGTCATGAACATACAATGCACCAAGAACACACATTAATGCTAAAAAAAATTAGATTTACAAAAAGATCTTTAAAAATTTATAACTTTTGCATTTCTTGACCAAATTTGACGAATTATATGTCTATGGAAAGTTCTCGACGATTCTGTTCTAACAGTACCACAATCACTTAGATTTGAACACATTCAAGACACGAACAATGGCCTAAATAGAACACAAAAATTGAATAAAAATTGCACAAAATAATTAATTAATGTGTTCAACAATTAAAATCACATAGATTATTCATTAGTCATGAAGAAAATATATCTACTGATTTTATTAGGTTCAAGAATTATTATGCTAAAATTTCACCACAAAATTCGCATAAGAAACATAAATTCACGGAGAATAAACGTAGTGGCTCTGATACCAATGAAGAAATTTAACAAAAATTATTGATTCTTTCATAAAACCGTAAATCAATATACTAACCTCGTAGTATATACAGAATAATCTGTCCAAGAAATTCCCAATTTGTTCTATCGTTTAATAGCTGTAAATCAGAGTCCAAAATACTATATCGATTTTGGACTATGTTTTCACAACTTAAAAGTACCTTTGATTTTGATGTTTTACACAGTAAAATAAGGAGAAAGATTGAGGGAGAGAGGATGAGAAAAAATTACAGAAGACTATTTTTTTGTTCTCACTGCTAAGAACCGATACGTATGGTTCTTTTCTTTCATTTTCTTATTTTGGATATAGTAGGAAATTATTTATATAATTTCTCACAACTTCCTATTGACACATACAAAATGGATTGGGACGGGCCGAGACAACCCATATTGAGCGACCTAACCCAAAAACCTAACAAAGACATTCACTACAAGAAAAAACGGTTTCGGTGACGGAGCGTCGCTGTGCCGTTGCTTTTCGGCAAGGGCTCAGTGAGGGAGACCGTCCCTCGCCGAATCGGCGAGGGACAAGGCCTCCCCTCGCAGATTCGGCGAGGGACGACACTCTTCCTCACCGAATCGGCGAGGGATGGCCATATCCTTCGCCGATTCGGCGAGGGACAGCGAGTTCCCTCGCCGATTCAGCGAGGGACAGAGAGTTCCCTCGCCGAATCAGCGAGGGAAGGCCTTGTCCCTCGCCGATTCGGCGAGGGAACTCGCTGTCCCTCGCCGATTCGGCAAGGGAAGGCCATGTATCGGCGAGGGATCTCGCTGTCGCTCGCTGACTTGGCGAGGAAATTAGATGTTCCTTGCCAATTCACTTTTATGTTTAGATTGAACAAATAAAATTTGAAAATTTAATAAAGGTCAATTCGAACAATTAGGCAACTGACAATCATTCCCCTCGCCGATTCGACCCCAACATTTGTGACGCTACATACAAATAGTCGTAATTTATAATTACTACAAACAAATAGTTCTAAGTTTACATTTAACAATTATGATTATTTCATATAATAATTTATGAGTGTTTTAAAAGCATTGAATTTAAATTTAATAATATGTAGTAAATTTATTTTAAATAATTATACATGCAACTAGTGAATAATTTTTTTCCTTTTTAAAATGTCCTAGATTGGCGTATACATAACTATATACAAAATTTATATTTAACGTCATGCAAAATAGAAATATATAATTATTTCTATCAAATTGACATCACGAAATTATAATTAAAGCATTTTCTTATAAGAGTTCATGCATTACAAGCATTAACTTAATTTTACATTTTTTGGAATTACTAAATGATTACATGGCGTGCATTTTTTAGAATGCAACACAACGACTTAATACCTAACCCCCTATAAAGATTACACATTATTTTCGAGGGCTTACATAAACACACCTACTTAATACCTAACATAGTACTGCAATATCACTAATACATAACAAGTGCACACTACACATCAGGCAGAAGAACGTAGTAACATTGTTATAGTTAGTAACAATTTCTACTATTGCTGATGCTTCTAAGATAATAAAAAGATATAGATATTAGGGAAAAAAGTTTGGTAAATAGATCCGCAGCATGTCGGCTTGAACTTTTTGGCCTACTTGGGCATTAGAAATGAATCCGTCGTACTTTGGCGGAGCATTTAGATCAAGTTGGGGTTTAACGTATTCGCTGTAAATTGGATACTTTTGCATTGTATCCATCTCTTCATCTTTAGTCACTGGATGATTAGCTGAGTGGTGTTGTTGATCCTTATTCATCCTTCAAACAATTTAGATGAAATCTTTACAATTACTACTTTGAGATACTATGAGAAAACGCAATGCCAAGTGTTATTTATAGAAACTAGGTCATTAGATGAGAAGATTGATAGCTTGGTGAGCGTATGGAGACAACTCTTCATTTTTTACAAGGGTCAATATATCAACGAATGGTTCGTTGACACGTGTTTGTGCACCATTGGACTTTGATGGGTCAAATAATTGAGGACATAGAGTTTTTTATTGTTTGGAGATTTAGAAGTTGTTGTGTCCATATCTTTTGCACAACGGGGCCCTATCAGTTCTTACCACATTCTGCCCCGTGGTAGCCTATAAGATGTTCTCATAGTACTCATGACAAGATTAATCAATGGTCCATATGACAGCCCGTGATGGAGTTGATGTTATTGACGGGACTTCACGACATTTATGAAAGTTAAAAAAATGGTTATAAGAAACACATTAATTATTAGAAAGAATAATAAAAATTTGTTTTCCTTGGAGACGTAAATGTACATATGTCAATATGTGAAATCATTGTCCACATGCATTGTGCATGCTAACACAATGCATGCAAAACAGGTGTTTCTCCATTCCTATGCCAAAAGAAGCCCCTGTCATTTCATTATATTATGCCCTGTAATTCGTGGGCACGTGGACACTACCCATTGGTCTTCTATCTGTGAAATAATTGGTGACAGGGTGTGCTTGGTATTTTGGAGATGGTGAAGTTCCTAAAGCCAACTCCCTTGGAAGACGTGTCCTTGCAAGTTTGGACTATTTTATGGAGTGATTGTCGCGTATAACATATTCTCATCGTACATTTCATTTATCGTGAACAAAAAAGTCATGGTGATGGGACTTGGCAGCATTGATATTTACAATTTGAACATATTATATTTATGTACAATTACATTATTTAATTATTTGTTTAATTGAATACTTTTAATACTTTAAAAACTATTTAAATTATTATGTTTATATAATTAATTACATAATATTTATGGATTATTAAAATTATCCTAGCTTGTATATCTTTCACATTATATATATATCTCATCTTACATGAGAACTAATTCATAAAAATAATTTGTTTATTAATATTTAATAATTTAAGAAGTAATAAAAAAAACTCTTTTTGTAGACAGCCTATGGTGTGTCAGGTTTTTGGAGACGAAATTGGTCATCTAAAAAATAAAAGTAAAGTTAACCTTCGCTTTAAAAAAATAATTAGTATGGAAAAAAAATGCCAAAAAAAAATTTATCAAAACAAAAAGAAAAAGTTTAAAAAAACAAACTACTAGCTAATTAATATAATTATTTTGATGATATTATGAAAAAAATTCAAAAAAAAAAAGAGGAAATGGACCTGTTGGTCCGTCTCTTATATATAATCCAATGGGCAAGGCCCATTGGATGCACAAATAGGCCTCCTGTGAGAAGAAGAGAAATTAGCTAATCCACAAAAAAATATATATATATGTCACCTAATCTTCGTTATAAATAAATACATTATATGAAAAAAAGTGGCAAAAAATTACAAATTAAAGAAAAAGAAAAAAGTGGAAAAAAACAAAGTAATAGCTAATTAATATAATTTTTTTGAAGAAAATATGAAAATACATATTAATTAAAAGAATTCAAAATTTTAAGATAATAACCACAAAAAAGTTTAAAAATCTAAAATATTTATATGCATTATTAATAAAATTATTTCCAATAAAATATTAAAATCAAAAATAAATAAACAAGAAAAAATTTTATAGCTAATAAACAAAAAAAGGTTAAAAAAAATAATATCTAATAAATTTTTTGATGAATTTATTAATATATTCATTAATAAAAGAATTATTGAAGTTGCATAGAAAACAAAAAAATACAATAAAAAAACAAAGTAATAACATATTAAACATACAAATTATGTTGCAAAAATTAAAAAATAAATTAATATAAAAAAATAAAAGGTAAGATAATAAACAAAAAAATTTAGCATTATAAAAACAAAACAAATTTATATTTAATTAATACAAAAATTATGATGCAAAAAAATTAAAACAAATGAATCATGAAAATTAAACAAAAAGACAAAAACAAAAACAAAAACAAAAAAAAAATAAAGAAAAAAAAAAAAAAAAAGATACCCAAAATAAATCCAATGGGCGAGGCCCATTGGTAACGACTATGGGCCTTCCTATTGGTTACTGGGCAGCGGCCCAGTATTACGCTGGGCCGCTACCCATAGGTAAAAAATAAAAAAAATAAAAAAAAAGGAAATTAAACCAATGGGCCTCCCCATTGGTTACTTGGCAGCGGCCCAGTATTAGGCTGGGCCGCTGCCCATAGGTAAAAAAAAAAAACAAACAAACAAACAAACAGGAAATTAAACCAATGGGCCTCCCCATTGGTTACTGGGCAGCAGCCCAGTATCATGCTGGGCCGCTGCCCATAGGGAAAAAAAAAATGAAATTAAACCAATGGGCCTCCCCATTGGTTACTAGGCAGCAGCCCAGTATTAGGCTGGGCCGCTGCCCATAGGTAAAAAAAAAAAAAAAAAAAAAAAGGAAATTAAACCAATGGGCCTCCCCATTGGTTACTGGGCAGCGGCCCAGTATTAGGTTGGGCCACTACCCATAGGTAAAATAAATAATAATAATAATAATAATAATACTTATTTCGACGAGGGCCCACCGCCGCTGGGCCCTCGCCGAAATTGGGTTCAAATCGAGGGCAGCAACTGCTGCCCTCGATTTGAAACCAAAACCCAAAAAAAAAATAACCCCCCTGCCCCCTTCAGCGACAGCACCCCCCCCCCCCCTCCTCCCCTCCCCTACCCTACCCCCTAACCCCTACCCCGTAACCACCCCCACCCCCCTCCCCCGCGCACGCGCATTACAGGTAATAGTGCTATTTTTTTTTTTTTAAGATATTTACATATATCTATCCTATATGTATATGTATGTATATATATCTATTAATGTATATATATTATGTACTTTTACATTTTATACATGTTTTAATGTATATATATATGCATTTAGTTATTTATTTATTTTTCGTAATATGTAGTGTTTAATTATTTTGTATTTATGTTATAGATTTGAGTATTTTTTTTCAATTTTTTTTTTATTTTCAGATTTTTAAAATGATGAATTTATAAATAAAATTCATATATAATAATTTATTGTCAATTTTCGGAATTAAAAAATGGCATATATTTAAAAATTCAAAAATTTATTTTGGGTTTTTCATATTTAGGTTATTAAATTAATTTATTTTAATATTCATTTTTTAAAGAATTATTAGTTTAATTTGGTGTGTTTATTTTGATGATCGTTAGGTTTGGGGCATCCATACAAGCTTGCAACGCTTAAACTTTCCATAGGCTCAGGTTAGTGTTTTTATTGATATAGTAATATGTTGAACAACATAGTATTTTGGCCTTATAATTTTGTTTCATAAAATGTATGATATTGTGGTGTTTTTTTGTTATATTCATGTTTAATAAATTGTGTAAATTGAACATTTAAATTCTTACCGATTGGTTGCTTAACTTGATGGGCCATCAATCTGGACCGTCGACTGATTACTCATTTTGTTATACCTTCTTTAATTTAGAAGGGTGAAATGTCAACAATTTATTTATGACTTCAGATATGGTCCATATCATGCTACTAGTTGATAATGTGCCACTACCTTTTGGATGATTTGAGAAAATTGCATCAAGAATTTTCTTGGGCAAAGTCCACCTTATTTTATTTGAATCCCATGGCATGAACGGATCCAATATGAAAATGGTTATACAATTATTATTTTAGGGGATATTTCACTCTTTTTATTTTTTTTTTTATTTTATGAGTCGAGTCAATTGACTAGATTGATTGATAATTTTAAAAACTCAAAGGATACTTAATAAAGCCCGAAATTAGTTAACTAGTTGGCACATTAATTTTCCTCTATATATACATAATTGAATCTGTATATTTATTATGTCTAGTCAACAGGCATTTGAGACTATATGTTTTTCACATAGACTCAACTTTTTACATTCATAATTGGATGGTGAGGAAATTAGGTAATTTACAAGAGGAGAGGTTGGGGGGGACATAGGGACATCACGTGGAGCGTGACCTACCGGTCCGCTAAAAGTTGGGGCATCTGACGTGGCCATCGCGTCCTTGATCTTTTGTTCAAGTGAAATGAATTTGAGATTTTCCCATTCCTTACTTTCTTTACACGCTCATACTTTCACAAATTTCTAATAAAAATTGACAGATTCACGTGAGCCAACGACCCAATCTAATGACCAAAAAAAAGGACCCAATCTTGTGTTATAGTATCATAAAAGTTAGCATGTTGACAAGAAGCAAGTTAAGTTAATAAAGTATTTTAAGTAAGCTAATAGTTTTGTAATGCAAAAAGTTTAGTGACAAGTACGTAAAGTTGACTAAAATAATAATTTGCCAAAGTTAAGAAGCAAATTAACATGACTGTGTATTAACATGAGAGTATGATAAGTTAAAGTATTGTAGAAGTAAGTAAAGCTAACTAAGTTGGGCAAAATTCTAGTTTTACAATATTGTTTCTAATATTAAATTACTATTTGTGCTGCAATGTGTCAGTCAGAATGGCATCATCACGTGAATGGATGTATAATCGATGGATTGATGGATACATCAATGAGGGCTTTGTTGAAGGTGTGCATGAATTTATAACATTCGCAAGTAGTCAACCATATTACATGGACGGTGTAAAAATAAGATGTCCATGCATCAAATGCGAAAACTTGCGATATCTTACCACTGACATTGTGATAAAACATCTTTATAGTAAGGGTTTCATGCCTAATTACTATGTATGGGTTGCACATGGGGAATATGTGTCGAACAACATAAGGGTCACTGAACAACACGTTGGTAATAACATGCTACACGACTTAGATTATGGAAATAACTATCAGACAATGGTCTTTGATGCTGCTGGAGTAGATATGTTAAGGGATTAGAACGTGAGTGAAGAAGTACCAAACATGGAAGCACAAGATTTTTTTAATTTGTTGAATGCCTCTGAAAAACCATTGTTTGCGGGTTGTAGAAATCTTACCTAGTTGTCTGCTGTGGCTCGTTATCTAAATATGAAATCAGAACATAATATGAACAACGGCCTATTTGATCGTGTGGTCTCAGAGTTTATGGAGTTGATGCCTTTAGAAAATAACCTACCTGAGAACTTATACAGGTTTAAGAAAATGCTGAAGCCATTGGGGTTAGGTTATCAGAAGATAGATGTATGTGTAAATGGATGTATTTTATTTTATAAGGACAGAAGTTCACTTGAAAATTGTCCCCATTGTGGCCACCGACGTTTCAAGACAACAACAGGTGTTACAAGAGGGCGTAAGCTTATACTTTACCAACAATTAAGATATTTCCCTTTAACACCGAGGTTAAAAAGATTGTACATGTCGAGGGCTACAGCTGAACACATGCAGTGGCACAAGAAACACCAAACAGATGATGGTTATATTGGTCACCCTTCGGATGCTGAAGCATGGAAACACTTTGACAGGTTACATCCAGATTTTGCTAATCAGGCTAGAAATGTTCGACTTGGTTTGTGTTCAGATGGGTTTACACCTTACAGTTCAAATGCAAAACCTTATTCATGTTGGCCAGTGATATTAACACCTTACAATCTGCCACCATGGATGTGCATGAAAGAGCCTGTCATGTTCTTGACATTGCTTATCCCCGGTCCGAAAAATCCTAGTAAGACAATAGATGTGTATTTAGAGCCTCTCATTGTTGAATTACTAGAATTATGGTTGGAGGGTACACCGTGCTATGATGTTTCAACAAAGACTAATTTCCAATTGAGGGCAACATTGATGTGGACCATAAATGACTTCCCAGCTTATGGTATGTTATCTGGCTGGAGCCCACATGGAAAACTGTCGTGTCCATATTGCATGAATAACTCTGATGCTTTTCGGTTACAAGAAGGAAGGAAGAATTTATTCTTTGATTGTCATCGTAAATTCTTACCGAGTAATAGTTCTATGCGACGGGACACAAAAAAATTTTTAAGGGGTAAAAGAGAGACTTGTGGGCCTCCGCCCATATTAGATGGTGATCAAATATGGGAGAATGTGATGAATTTGCCAAAAATCCAAGAAATGATGAATGACAGGAAAAAAATGAAATTGAATGGGTTTGGGGAGTGGCACAACTGGACAAAGAGAAGTATTTTTTGGGACTTACCTTACTGGAAGACGCATCTTGTACGCCACAATTTGGATGTCATGCATATAGAAAAAAATGTATTTGACAATGTTTTCAACACTGTTATAGGTGTCAAAGGAAAGAGCAAAGACAATGTAAGAGCGAAAAAAGACATGGAGGTCTATTGTGATCGTCCCGAATTATGTAGAGAGTACGTTAATGTGATTGGTGTGTATACTCTCCCCGTGGCAAAGAGAAAACTACTTCTTGAATGGGTTCAAGAATTAAAATTTCCCGATGGCTATGCATCAAATTTAGCGAGATGTGTTGACATGCAACAATTAAAGATGTCACACATGAAGAGCCACGACTGTCATGTCTTCATGGAGAGATTGCTTGTGATTGCATTACGCGAGCTGATGCCTAAACAAGTTTGGGAGGCTTTTGCACAACTAAGTTTGTTCTTTACTAACATATGTTGCACAAGTTTGCAAAGTATGGATTTGGAAAGGCTGCAAGAAGACATTGTCGTGACTCTTTGCAACTTGGAGAAGCTGTTACCTCTGGCATTCTTTGATTCAATGGAGCACTTGCCTGTTCATTTGGTCCATGAAGCGATTTGTGTGGCCCTGTACAATATCGGTGGATGTATCCCTTTGAGAGGTTTTTGCAGGGGTTAAAGAGGAAAGTAAAGAATAAGGCACATGTGGAAGGATCCATTTGTGAAGCCTACCACATACTGGAAACGTCAACTTTTTGTTCTTATTATTTTGAAGAGCACGTGGCCACTAAGAGTAGAAGGCTTGGTCGGAATGACCAATATGACAATGTAGAACACCCCGATGGATGTTTGGCTCTATTTACTCATCCGGGCCGCTCAATCGGGAAATGGAAAAAGATGACAATAGCGGAAGAAGATTTCTATTTGGCACACCGCTATGTATTGATGAATTGCACAGAGGTACTACCTTATGTCAGGTAAGGCTATGGTAATTTAATAATATGTTAACGTGTTGGGCTTTAAATATACAACATAAATTGACTAATATTTGACTATTTGCCAGCATGTTCGAGGATTACATTCGCAACCAATATGACCCATTGAATCCGAGAAAACTCCAACTGCATGTTGACAACTTATTCCCGAAATGGTTATATGAATATGTATGTACATGTCTCATAACAGAAATTTATTTTATCCCTTACGGTATGCATACCTTAAAAGAAGAGTGATATATATTTGTAGGTTAAGCACATGAATGATGTAGATCATCGTGTACATTGTCTTTCAATGTGGCCTTATAGATTGGTTAGGACCTTGTCAAGATACATGGTGAATGGATACAGATTTGCAACACACGAATATGCTACATCGATGAAAACAAATAACAGTAGAGTATATGTGAAAGGGATAAGCGATGGCAGGGCGGGGGATATTGGCTACTATGGTGTGTTGCACAACATTATTCAACTTGAATATAATAATCCAACTTTACAACATACAAGGGTAGTTCTCTTTAAGTGCGATTGGTACGATACCACAAATGATAGAGGTGTGAAATACTATCGCAAGTCTAGTTTGGTTGAAGTGAATGTGAAGAGAAAGTATCCCAAATATGAACCATTTGTATTGGCTGCCTAAGCTCAGCAAGTGTATTATTGTAGATATCCAGGGGCGAAGGGGAACCGTAAAAATTGGCAAGCAGTAGTTAAAGTACGCCCTAGAAATATCTATGCCATGCCTGAAAAGGAAAGAGTAGTGGAACAAAGAATAAGTTTCCAGTCCGATGAGATGCATGTGCCCGTAAGAGAACATAATGAAAGTAATTTGCCAACAATCCGTCGCGATTCGGGTGAGAACAACGAAATATTGGAAGATGATCCAAATGACATCCATGGTCAGCTTATCAGTGAACAAAATGAGGAGGAAGAACATGAAGAAGACGATGAGGAATATGAAGATGAGACTGAAGATGAAGAGGAGTATGAAGATGCTACTGAAGATGACGACGATGATGATAATGGTGATGATGATGATGAAAATAGTGATTAAGATGCTTAATATTAGTCTTTAGTAAAGATAGATAGTAGTTGGAATAACTTATGATATTTTGTGTTATCGCAACTGATGTAACATTAGATTTTTAATAGACATTCCTTTTGCTTGTAAGATATGAACTTAACTAATATATTAAGTGAACTATAACTAAGTTGTGTTAAATTTTAGATGGGAGATGGTAACGATAATGACCCCAAGGGCAAAAAAATTAAATTGACGGATTTCTTAGGAAGGCGCAAAGAACGTGGGCAAAGGACAAACACATCGACAGGTTAGTAATGTATACAATATTATTAATTTTACTCAATTAAAATTAATACTTCCGATTTCTATGTTCTGTATCATAGTTGACAACTTTGTATGGTTTACAGGTACATGGCAGCCATCATATGGTCGCCGACAAACACATGGTCAAAGTCCGAGTGTTTGCCATTCCATAGGTGAACATGGTGTAACATTGCATAACTCCAGTTCAGCCTCTATTGGTACGGAGCAGCGGGTGGCAGACACTCCACTTCCACAGCAGGTAATGCCTCGTGAACGTTCACGTTCATCCGGAGCTCCCGTTGACCATATAACTGGTCATACTAGTCCAAACATTCCACATCACCCTCACGTAATGGATACCCAAACTACTACCTCATCCGGATTGTGACAAGGTTTTGATGATCTACATGTTGAGAGGGATGGCACTCCTGTACATGGTGACACACAATGTCACCCGATGGCTGAGTCATCGAGAGCTGCAGAAGATCGAGCTGATGGCATTCCAGACTGGATAACATATGGATTCTCATCTATGGAAGAATTTGCAACATGGGCCACTGATTCACGCAAGCATCTTAAAGTTAAAGGTGCTGGGTAAGTAGAATTATTCATTAACAATATATCTATATAGTGAAAGTTAAGTTTCATACCATATAACACAACAGTTTCTTTTATAATTTGTAGATGGGATCCATATAACGCGACCAGAGATATTAGGAAATCACTACATGCAGCTTATTTAGAGCCTTGGACAACTTGGGGAGAGATTCCACCCGATGTGAAGGATAAATTTTTTGATTACTTTAAGGTTTGAAAAACGCATTCAATTTATATATTATATAAACATATTATGTACTTGAGATATATATCATATGTACATCATATATTTTTATTATATGATTCACAGAGGATATACAAGTGGTATCCCTGCGATGAAGCAACCGTTGCCGAGAGGTTTAACTTTTTCGGGCAAACACGCGTAACTGATAACTTAAGCAAAGCGCGTAGACAAAATAAGAAGCCATCGTGGCTCTCGCAGGATGTATGGGATAGAATGAAAGTGGTGTGGAGTAGCCAAGCATGGCAGAACAAATCCAAAAGAAACTCTGATAATAGAAAGAAAAATCCATCTATGCATCATTTGGGATGTATCCCCGGACACGAATGGGCAAGGAGGATGGTAAGAATAAAGCTGACTGTATTGCTATAAGTGACGAATAATGAACAATATTATCTTGTTCATTACATGTCGAGCTATCTGTTTTGGTGAATTTTTTATGTAGGCCGAAGAACGCGGGGATGAAGTGACATTTGTTGATGTTTTCAACAAAGCTCATCGGAAGGGTGGTGATGGACCATACACAGACGCACGGGCTGAACAGACAGTGGTAAGCTAGTTTATTTAATCTTTAGAACGTTGATGATTGATATACATAGAGTTTATACAAATGTTTTATCCACACAAATTATGAAGAACTCGTATTCGCTCACAAATTTGTTAAATTGTTGATTACACCCATAATTATGTGAAATATGATGATGCCAAGTACATGATTGAACTTAGGTTAGTGTGTTGAATGGAAAACACTTCTATAATCTGGCATGATTGTTTGAAACTAAGTTAAAGTTGGTTGAACGATTTAATATCTGAGAAAGTTTAGTAAAGTATATTAGAATTGTATGATAATCAGAATTATAGACATAGCATTTCAATAGCAAATGAAAGGGCATGCATGAATATACAATTTTGTTTAGTAGAAACAGTTTGATTGCCTTAGAAACTTCTTTAATATTCATTGTATTTGACTGTCAATGCTTGTATCTTGGGTTGTGGCTATATCTTCAGATAATACAAGTAACTAGTTACTTCATAGTACAGAGGAGATTCTATCCGTTTGTGGGGTCCGAAAATTTTAAGGAAATTTGTTAATTGTTGATTACAAGCTTAATTATATGAAATGTAATGATGGCAATGGGGCAATTGAACTTAGGTTCAAGTGTTGAATGGTTAAAACTTGAGTAATCATACATTCTTGTTTGCTACTAAGTTAAAGCTAAATCCGATATGTTAGATTGATATGATAATCGGAATTATAGCGGTAGTATTGAAATAGATAATGGAAATGCATACATGAATTTTGTTTAATATTTTATTGTGTTTGAGTGTGAATGCAATGTATATTGCGTTGTGGCTATTTCTTCTGAGTGCAGGTAATTAGTTAGTCCACGGTACATAGTAGATTCTGTCCGTTATTCAGGTCCAAACTTACCCTTTTAGCATGGGGTCTTGTCGGACCACGACATTTTATGAAATTAAATGTATGTTTTCCCTACTGCTTGTTTTGTTTGTTTCTCTGATGGTTTGGCCATTATATTTTTGGTATGAATCCGAAATTTTCAATATTATATTATTCATGTCTCTACGTGTTGATATTTGTGCGTTACAGGCTCGATACACAGAACTGCTTCAACAAGCATCACAACAAACCGAGGCATCTGAATCCGGTTCAGCTCCAACTCTTGTTGATCGTAATGCATTATTTTTAGAGGTAGTTGGTAGACCACGCAAGGGTCATTTATACGGGGTGGGATCACAGGTCTCTGTGGCATCTACATCAAATAGTTACCCTACTACCGGAAGCCACATCACGCAAAGAGATCTCCAGGAGGCAGTTGCTCGAGCCACAGCATCTTTGGAAAGCAAGCTGGAACAAAGCAACGAGGCGTACTGCAAGCTGCAAGACAAGATGGACAAGAATAACGAGGCGTACCACAATCTGGAAGAGAAGCTGGATAAGCAGACTGAGGCATACTACAAACTCCAACAAGAACATTCATCACAGCTCCGTGCTGTCCAAGCACAACTAGCACTACTTGCTTCACGGTTACCTGACCCTGCACAACAACAGCATTTGTCGTCTTCGTCTTCATCTGCGAATGATGGGCAAAATGAGTTGAATTTATAACTTTTTTACTATTATGACATTATAAAACTCTATTACAATCGGACTGTAATAACTATTAAGTATACTTTGAACAATATTATTAGATATTTATTAGCTAATTCGATAAATATGTGCATTAGACATTATTTTTTTAGTATTAAATATTTAATTGACAGGTCAAACAACTTATTATTACAATGGATATTGTTACAAATATAAATTTATATTTGTGCGAGAATCGAGAGTCCGGCGAGGGACGAAAAAGGCGAGGGCTAATTGTCCTCGCATAGTCGTCACGGAAATGGTCACTCACCGAGTCGTCGCCGAATAGCGTGGGCTTGGCAAGGGACTACAATTCACCGACGAAGGTTTCAGCGAGGGAAGATTCCCCTCGCCGAAACTGATTTTTCTTGTAGTGATTGTGAGACTCGTGTTTAAATAATCTATCAAATATTCTAAAATCACAAAAATGACCAAGATATTTAAACTTCTACCGGTGTTTGTGTATATTAAATTGATTAATCATACAAGCAAGTTAAGGATCAACTGAATCCTTAAGGTTGCTAGAGAAACTAGTTAGAGCTAAAAAAAAGAAAGGAAAAATGGCTCAATTAGACCTAAATGTTTGTATGTTTTAATATTTTGGTCTCAAACATTTTAAATCGGACATTTTAATTCTAAACGTTTTAGATAAAGGACACCGTTAGTCTATTAGCTCATTTATATTAAATTTGTTCCGTTAATATCGCATGATTTAGCTCATTTAGCTTACAACTAATTCTCACAAAATATCACTCGATCCCTAATTCTTCCCAATTTAATCTCATATGCATTTTTTTTAAGCACAGCGTGCGAATCACGTGACCTTAACGGAACAAATTTAATAGAAATGAGCTAATAGACTAACAGTATCCATTATGTAAAATATTTAGGACTAAAGTATCTGATTTAAAATATTTAGAATTAAAATATCAAAACAAACAAATGTTTGAGACTAATTAAATATTTTTTTCGAAAAAAAATCAACGTTTTACATTCAATGAAAAACTCAAACCATTGGGAGACAAATCACAACGTGGTAAAAGGTTTCCTATGTGCGAACATCTCAATATGAAACCAGATTTTTGTAAGACTTCTGAACTTATACTCATTCGTGGCCGTCACTTTCGAATTTGTTGTGTTGATATACCAAGGGTCGACAGGGTGAAACGTGTGATATAGCTTGGTGGAACCTTGTTTTGACCTCATATTTTCCACGAGGAAAGTTGTACCAGATTTAACACGCAACTAAAAATTGTCTTTGTTTTTTGAAGAAAAAATGGATTATCATACCCATACTAAATTCACATTGGACCTCTGCATTTTTCTCTCGAAAGATGGAGAGAATCACTTTCTAAAAGCAAGCAAGAATAGAGTACCTTTCAGTTAGCCAAAAATATTGAATAAAAATTGTAGTGGGTGTATTTGCAGTGAGAAAATGTGAGTTCGGAGTTGAGAAACATATTCTCACATCTTTATTATCTAAAAGTGATAGTTTCAATTCGTCTTCACTTTTATCTCCTTTTCCTTCGCACCATTCATGCTTCATCTCTAAATTTTTGAGTGACCTAGACTACTCATAGAGTTTTTATTTTTTGAACCTTGCAAGTTTAAGACAATTTACAAAGTATAATTTTAAGACGTAAACCAAAATTATAATAAATAAATGAAATAAATATAGATGCTAAAAATATGTAAAATGTAAATTACAAGCAGAGCTTCATGTCCTTAGGAAGCAAAAACCTCCAATACCAAGTTTTATGCATCTAATATAAGCTTCAATTAGGACCATTAAGTCAATTTTTTAAAAAATTACCAATTAGCATAAGATTCATTTATGAAAAATTAAAAAATTTATATGATTATCTACATCAAATCATGAAACGGTTCTAATTAGTTGCATGACAAAAAATGCCTATCCCCAGCCCTTGTCCTGCCCCTTGATAATGAGTAAAAACCAATCTCCATCCTCACTCTTTTTTCTAATTCTTTTGTAAAGTTACACAATACTCCTATGGTTTTAAAAGAGTACTGTTCTCTCCTATAGTTTTTAAAACTAAGTACAATAACCCCTGTAGTTTTAAAAGTGCACGGTACCCCCTTGTGATTTCTGAAACTAAGTACAATAGTCCCCCTCTATCAAAAAATCCATTTATTTTAATGAAATCAAATGCGATTATTCAATGTTTTTTTTTGGCTTAAATTATTAATTATTTAGACAAAAAATATCTTTATATGACATATATTTTTTTCTTGAGGGTTGGAAAAAATGGGTATTTTTATCCAAACAACTAATAATTTAAGCAAAAAAAGTACATTTGACGTGCGTGCATTATACTTTCTGTTAAAATAGACGAATTTTTTGACAAAGGGAGCTTTTGTGTTTAGTTTCAGAAACCACAGAGGGATACCGTATACTTTTAAAACCTAAAAGGGTTATTGTGCTTAGTTTCAAAAACTACGAGAGTACCGTGTACTTTTAAAACTAAATGAAGATATTGTACAACTTTATAAAAGTATAGAGAATCATGTGCACTTCACCCAAAAAAGAAAGAAACATATTATAATGACTGATGCAACCGAACAAATTCAAGAAGTAGTGACCACCCAGCAGTGAAGGCGTGAAGCCAGCGTTCTGATGTGGGTGGCTGATTGCATACTATCAACAACAAATAAAATTTTATCAAAGCAAAAGCATAAACTCAAAGATACAATCCAAATGGTTAAAAATTCTAAATAAAGGATATATAAGAATAATAGCGTCTAACGAATAAAATTGCTTAATTTATTTGTCACATCTCAAGCTTAAAATTCAACTCTATAAGACACAAATATAATATCCAATCATATTTGTTTTTTACCAATGTAAGACATTACAATCACTCACTTTTAAGACTTGCCATCTTCAAGGGCACAAACATAGTCCACAGGCCATGATCAATTAAGCAGTTTGAGATTCTTAGCTCATACAAGTTCAAAAGGAGATTCCCACTATTGTCATGTAATGTAGAACTTTGTTTTGCATCACACTTGCATGGTTCCACACTTCTTGATGGTTATCGTTTTGTCATGCTTTAAGATCCAAATCTCGACCCATAAATAAAATTAGTGTCTTAGGTTTAAAAACGATTGTTTTTGGCCAAATACTTTTGGAATATAAAATATCCAACTCAAATTATTACTTAAAACCTACAATATTAACTTATGAAACTTCTCCAACAAAAAAAAAAAACTTATGAACTACAATCTTAAAATATATCCCATAACATGAGACGCCAGAATTTGAAATTGAAAACCAGGAAAACTAATTCAATAAATCCGAATCGACATCAACTTTCTCATATATTGATAGAATTCATACATACCATATGAGCAACTGATAAGTTTAAACTAAACCAAGAATTTTCCTGAGAATTAATGTATTATAAGAACTCTGTTAGTTGTTAAAAGTCAGAAAGGACAATGGCAGACCAGGTTATAAATCTTCTTATCCTTTATTCTATAAAACTACACTAACCTAGAAAGTAGTCTTAATATAATATATTTCGTATAAGAAATTATTACCTCCAGAAAAAAAAAAAAAAAAAAAAGTCAACCTATTAGGCATGCTTAAGTCAATAAGAACTGCAGTTTTCTGAGAAAGAATACAATATTTCTCCTCGCTTGAGGCAAAGAATTAAAAAAGATAAAGATAAAACACTTTTTTTTTCTTTTTTTTTTCCTTTTGTCAAGAAAGATAAAACACTCTCCTTTTTGCCAGCTGTGTAGAAACTTATGCCCAAACAAAGATTATAGAGTAAGAATCTTTTTATAACATGAAAAATTAATGGTTATTAACTGTTTACATAATTTTATTATGATTATATTAACAATTTATAACCGTTAGATCACATTACAAGAAAATTTATTTCCAAAACACAATTTTTGATCATATTATTAACAGATCCATTTCCAAGATTATACTTACACAATGATGGTAAAAGGCTGATCTAACATGAGCTTGTTATTTCATTTTTTTGTGTCTCTACCAATGTCAAGTGTTCTGTTTTATTTTGAGGGGCAAAGAATTATTTGGGGAAGTGTTTGTTGTACTTTTGTGTAGAAAAACAATTAGGGGGGCCATATGATTCTTTTTTTAACAAAAATATTACATCAGTTAAATAAAAAAATTTGGAGGCTTGGGAGAGCTCGGATTTCTCTAGTCACCTTACCTTCGCCCCTGCCATCAAATCAATTTCCATATTTTGAGTCATGTAAAGAGTCTCTAGCAAATTATAAAATTTAAATTGCATTTAATAAACTTCAAAGTAATAGATTACGCTATAGAATAATAGTCAGATGTGTCTAGCTTTTATTATACGTGAGCTCCACACATAAGTAGAGTTCATATTCACTCCCTCACAAAATAATAAATTGTTCCAAACGGTTGATTTAAAGTTTTTTTATTTCAAAGTATCTATAAATTATATCTGAAATTTAAACATAATGGAAGCGATCAAACAGTTCTTTTAGCACTTGGGTGACTGGGGAAGCCCATTTCTTTGTCATTGGAAATTAAGGGAAGTCATTAAGAATTTGCTGGAGGCTGTAATTGACTTCCATAAATAGGGAAAAAAAAACAAAAAAAAAAAAGAAGGAGAATATCATTAGCATTTAAACCCCTAAATTATTGATAAGATTCTTCACAGATTTGCCATTGTCACTTGTCCCCCATAAAACATTTAGGAGGACAAAAATACCCCTACGAAGTTAGTGTTACTCAAACAATTAAGGGGTAATCATCATTTTGGAATGGGATGAACCTTAGCATTTTCAAATCAAATCAGCATTCCTATCATTGAAACATGACAAAAAATGATTAAGTAAACTGGTGCCCCCCACCCCCGCTATCCATCATCCAATCACAGCCGCAAGATCATCAAAATCATATCCAAGATGTAAATTTGAAATTTGACATTTGACAGAAACATTATTACAACATGGAAAAGTACATTCACATGCCAAAAGAATAGGGCCCAAGTCAGCTCCAATTGCTCTCGGTACATGAATGGTCCTCTTATTAATTGAAATTGTAATTATAATAAAATAATATCAATAGTTATTTTTAAAAATTGCATGAAATAGTCAAAAAATAATTTATTATGATTAATATTTTTTTTGTGTTTTATTTAAAGGAGATTTATAATTTATTATTATATCACTTAAGATGTTGACTTTGAAAATTTATTTCAAAATCTCTTACATTTAATCATAAATATTGTCTATTTTTTAATTATCGTAGACCATAGATTAAAGTAAACTGTTGCACAACTGTGTTTATAATCTTAAAATTTTAATATCATACTGGTTAAAGTGAACTTTTTATCATTTAAATAAGTAATCAATATACAACTATTGAATTTTATTTTTAACTAATAATAGCATACCAGAGATTCCCCAACTTTCACTGAAAAATGCTGCTGATGCAATTAACTCTTGGTGGACATGAGAGACAGCCTATACAACCCCTAAAGACTCCATAATTTTCATGCTTCTGGCTTCATATGACACTATAAACAAAAAAGCTGTATTATTCACAGACCATTATATACATAAAGTCCATTCACATCTGTAGCTGACAACAATATAATATTTTTCATTTCTGCAAGTACAAGAAAAGTAAAAAAGAAGACGACAAACTTAGAGAAGAGAGAAAAGAAAACAAGAAGGGGGTGTTTGATGACTAAAAAAGTTGTATGATTTGTTGTATTGTTGAGTTGAATCCTTTCACTCTATTCTGGCCATCACCATCATTGTCCACAGACTACAGATTTACTACTTACTACTCCAAATAGCCTTTTTCACTTGTCCTTTTACACATTTTTACACTTTACATCTTCAACTCTTTTGATCTCTATCTTTCAATTGTTTCGTGTTTTTCAATAAATTTTCCATCTGGGTATTTCCTAAACAAGTCCAAGATTGAAGCTTTTTGGTGCTAAAGATTGAAAATTTGGCTCTGTGATCTCTGGTTTTTTTATTTGTTCAAATCTGGGTTTTTGAAATGGTGGTTTTAAAGGGTCAAAATGGTAGTCATGATGATTTTCCAGTGGGTATGCGTGTTCTTGCAGTTGATGATGACCCAATTTGCTTGAAGCTGTTGGATGGTCTGCTTAGAAAATGCCAGTATCAGGGTATGTTTTTCCTTTTTTCTTTGTTTTCGAGTCGTAGCAAAAGTAAATGCAAGACAATACTGCGGACAACGGAAGTGGATCCAACCCTTCCCTGAAGCTGGCACATATCTTAGAGCTTGCACCGGGCTGCCCTTTTCTGTTCTCTTATTTTCTTCTTGATGTATGTGAATAATGATCTTGATTTATCTAATTGGGTTCTTGTATTGTGGGTTATTATTGCTTTTTCTTGCATCAAATTTGCTTCTTAAAGTTTAAATGCAATTCTGTTATTTGGTTGTTTAGAAGGGTGCTCTGTTCCATCAGCTTTTTCTTTTTTGTTTTTGACATTATACTTACAATTTTCATGTCATGAATTTTTATCCAATCTCTAACTTGTTCTGTTTCTGTGATGTCCCACATTGACATGATACATAAAGTGAGAGCGATTTATAAGTTAGAATCATGGACTTAAAGTATAACTCTGCTTAATAATTTTGGAATAACAGATTTGAAGCCCAAAGCTGTCATTTTAAAACCTATTAAAGCAGTTATTTTAAAACCTATGACACTAGTCTTGCTTGCGGGTTGGGTTTCCAGCCTTGGAGTGTGACAGTTTTTGAATCTCAGTCCGTTGGCTACTCTGAATGTCCATACTTTTAAGACGGGTGGTGGATTCTCTTAGTGTTTCTGGAATTTAATATTTTCAATCGTCCAGCATGGTTCTGGATTTGTGTTGATCTGATGTTTCCAGCCAATTTGTTATTTGCAGAAAGCTTCAGAGGTTTTGACCTGTCCTATGTTGCATTTATTGTGGATTGCTTCCAATTCCAATTGTTAAGTTCTTTTTTTTTTTGGCGTGTGCATAAATTTGATAATAACTTGTCCAAAGCTTAAATCTCTTTTCCTTAAAGGACCTAGGAAGTTGTAAATGAGGGATCTTCCTGTTCTCTTTCGTTGCTTTTGGCTGGTTGGCATCGCCATTTCTGCAGTTGATGATAATGTAATTCTTGTACACTTGATTATTGAATAATTTTTTAATAAATTGGTGAATGTGTATGTGTTGTACATTTCATGAAGACACTTGGCTTTGAATCCTGGCATTGGCCCTTCTAAAGGTCTCTACTTGCTGTTATATCCCAATCGTTAATGTTTGTTTTACCTGATTCGGGTCTCCTTTTCTTCTGTTATTCCACTGCCTCTTAATCCACTGTTTTTATTTTTTATAGGAGTAAATCCCATTTCGCTTCTTACTTTTCCTATTGCTCTTCTCAGTCTGTGCAGTTTACTAGCTGTCATCACTACTTTATGTCAACAGGATCATATTTTCATTTAGGGACACAGTTGAACGAAGTTTCATCAAGCAGTATTGTACTTCTGTTATCAGATTTTTTGTTTGATTCACTAATCCTCTGAAAGTTATTGGTGATATTACAGTAACGCTAACAAGCCGGGCAACAGAAGCATTGAAGATGTTGAGGGAAAACAAGGACAGATTTGACCTGGTTATCAGTGATGTCCATATGCCAGACATGGATGGGTTTAAGCTCCTGGAGCTTGTTGGTCTTGAAATGGACTTACCTGTCATCAGTAAGCATGCAAACCTTCTTTGGTCTCAAATCTATCTTTCACATGCTCATTACTCCTTTCTTGGTATCAGTATTTCTTGTAGAAAAATTGGAACATTTTTAGCTTCAATGATTTTTCCTATTCCCTATTCATCAAATAATGTGCATGATTGAGCAATATGTATCAAATCATTATGTTTTGGCGTGACTCTGTTGTGAAGTTTTTTTGTTCTTTGTCCCAGTGTTATCAGCAAATAGTGATCCCAAACTTGTACTGAAGGGGGTTACGCATGGTGCTTGTGATTATCTGGTGAAACCTGTACGAATTGAGGAACTGAGGAATATATGGCAACATGTGATCAGGAGAAAGAAGTTTGACGCCAAGCATCAAAATATGTCTTCTGATCAAGACAAACCTCTGCAGGAAAATATAGAAGGGGGTCAAGGGCCCTCTTTGACTGGTAGTGCTGATCAGAGTGGAAAGCTTAATAAGAAAAGGAAGGATGAGAAAGATGATGAAGTTGAAGAGAACGAACACGAGAATGAAGATCCAGCCACACAGAAGAAGCCTCGGGTTGTTTGGTCCATAGAACTTCATAGGAAGTTTGTGGCAGCTGTTAATCAACTGGGCATTGAAAGTAAGTAACTTAGTAAAAGAACTCTGATGTCTCTTTGCATTCCATCTAGATCTTCTCATACTAACGGTCATTCCTTTCTCTTTATATTTAATGCAGAAGCTGTTCCTAAAAGGATTCTTGACCTGATGAATGTTGAAGGGCTTACTCGTGAAAATGTGGCAAGCCATCTCCAGGTATTGATTGGTTCTTTTCCCTGCTCTTTTCAATTCAAATGCTGTATCAATAATTTCCTTACTTTACTGTGAAAATAGCTCCAATCACATATTACGTTCCCTCATTCTTATTTGGAATAAAATGGAAAGAGATAAATATAGGATCATTAACAGTCCAGCAAACCATTCTAAGAATGGATGGATATTTGTGGTTTAACCATTATTATTGTGCAATAAAAAGGGGGATGTTCTGAATTGTGTTTCTTGGAGTATATCATCACAGCACCAAACCACCATTTGTAAGGTTGGACTAGGGAGAGAGGTGTTCAGGAGGTGGCTTTCAACTGAAGCTGAACATTCAGCTGAACTCATGCACAGGGTTGGGATTTTTTTTTTTTTTGGGGGGGGGGGGGGGGGGGGGGGGGGGGGGGGGGGGGGGCGGTGTGATGGAGAGGGGATACGCTCGATGGAGTCATCTGGCACAATCTTGCAGTGCAAGAGAAGTAAATAAGTGTGGTTTGGTGTCTGATCTAGCTGACTTAACAGCCACAAGATTTCCTATTAAAACAGATGAAAAAGTCAACTATTACTGTTTGAATTGTGTTATAATACTAACCTTTTTGGTGTATCACAGAAGTATAGGCTTTATCTGAAAAGAATAAGTTCAGTTGCAACCCAGCAAGCCAATAGAATTGCTGCATTGGGGAGTAAGGATGCAACTTTCATGCGAATGGCTTCACTAGATGGTCTTGGAGATTTTCAAACACTGGCTGGTTCTGGAAGGCTGGCAAATACTGTCCCATCACCATATGCTCCAAGTGCCATGCTCGTTAGACTGAATAGTCCTGCCGGTGTAAACCTCCGCAATTATACTTCATCTGCGTTAATCCAACCAAGTCACGGCCAAAACTTTAGCAACCCCATCAATTCTCTTGAGAAGTTGCCTCCAGTAATTTCACCAGCAAGCCACAAAGAACATCTCATTCCAGGAATTCCGTCTTTGGAGCTTGATCAATTGCATCAGAACAATTGCCTCATGCGCCTTGGAGATTTCAATCGTACAGATGACTCGGGAATCTTTACAACTGCTAGTACATTCACAGATACCAGAGCAAACTCTGTAAGCTCTGTCCCGAATGGTTCTGTGATGCTACAGGAGAGCTTCCCTACACTGAATGGAAGAGGAGTTGGAAACCAATCTTCTCTTAATATGGTTTCTTTTAACTCAGACTCTTTTAGCACTGGTGTGAGTGGTTCTTCCGATTTTCTAGATCCTGGTAAATGCAATGAAAACTGGCAGTGTGCCAGTCAGTTATCAAATATTGAGTCTAACTCTTCACCTTTGACTGGGACTTTAAATAATGGTCACTTGCCTCTCAGTAATGTGAGAGAAAATCATTCCTCAGCAGAAGGCTTTTTCGGTGATGTTGTCTCCAACTTGAACCAATTACAAAACCAAAGGTGGGGAGGCCACAAGCAGAACTACTCTCACAATTCAGATAATGTCTTCAGTACTCTAAACTCTCAGCTTTCCGCAAATAATGTGAACTTTGACAGAAAAAGGGACATGTCTTTAGTTGGTAGATCAAATGGAGTTGCTTCAATATTATTGCAGCCAGCTGAGATTGAGAAATCAACTACAGACCTTAGAACGAGATCCAATGAAGACTACCTTTTGGGGCAAATGAAGCCACAGGGTGCTTTTGCTCCTCAAAGCTATGATTGCTCGGATGATTTATTCAATGCAGTAATCAAGCGGGTATGTTTCTTTTCTAGCCTTTTCTGTCACGCCATACCCTTTCTTTTCTTTGGGTGTCACAAGTTGAAAGCGATAAGGCATTTCAGATCCATAGATCATGATAATTAAGGTCTACACTAATGTTTAATTTTACTGTCGTCTAAAAAAAATGTTTAATTTTACTGCAGTTGCATCTTTATGTGCTTTCTCATTTGTTATCATTACTGCAAACAGAGAAAAATAATGCTTTAACAGCTTAAAAGAAACTTATTAAATCAATTACACACATTTGATAACTTAGCTAAGCTTGGTTGTCATTATATGTCCTCCTTTTCTTGAACAGTTAGCGAGGTAAGGATTTGAAGCGTATGACAAATGTTGGGGTGCATTATTTTGGTTGTTGAATTAAATTCCACGGTCATATGAAAGTTCCGCTCCTTAAATATCCCATGCAAGATGTTTGTATACACTCCAGTTATGAGTTACCTATTCACTACATGCACAAAAATTATTCAATTAAAAGCTTCTGAAAGCTTTCTTAATTTTCTAATCATAATGTGTTAGTGTATGTATCATGTCGTTAATCTCTATTAATGTTATAAAATCAAAATTTGATGTTGGCACACTGAAGATGTTTTATGGCCATGTTGCTGCTGGAAGATGTTCATGATTGCCATGGAGCAAGGTAATGTTGGCATGTATCCTTATTTAGTTCTAGGCATTTCACCCAAATAAGTGGTTTTATATGAGCAGCCATGACCCCAATCAAATTAAAAAATAAATAAATAAAAATTGAAAGAAGAAGAAGATCGTGAGAAAGGGGAAGAAGAAATCATGGTCGCATCAACTTCGGTCAATTTTGGGCTTTTGTTATTCTACACTCTTGCGGGGCCATGCATCTCTTTGTTTAATTCATTTAAATGATTATAATTTAGGTGAATGGTGAAAGCTTATGTGACTCGAAGCGATTAAACTGGGTACTGCTTATAATTAATGGCATGTTCTTTTCTTGTCATTGCCAGTTAGATGGTAGCAATTATATCATTAGTGGTTTCATCACTTGAATTTTGCTTTTTCATTTTGGTATTAGAAATTAGATTTTCACCCACTGGCTTGTTTTGTTTTATCTCTAGAATCACTACTGTTTTCTCTGCCCTCACTCAAACTTGAAATGTTCTGAATTACTTCCTTTAGGTTTTTCATTCTTTTTGTCTGTGTATATCACACTGATATCCAAAAAATACTTGACTACCCTTTTTGGGATAAGAGTTTATATTACCTGAGGTAGGCGCTTTTGTACCCCTTATTTTAATCATCATTTTAGTATATTTTAGGGCATGCCTTTGTCTCTTCTTGACTCTAACGACCAACAATTATGAAACAAGAAATCTGTTTGCTCGTGTATTCCTAGTTGATCTCATACAGGTCTCTCGTATGTATTTAGTTTAACACAAAATTGAAATGGAAGGTTATAAGAGAAGGGTCACTAACACATTGATGAAAAGCAGATTGATGTGAGGTGCAGTTCTACTGTGAATTCACAATAAAGCTTTGGACAGCGTGAAGGAATTTGAACTTAATAATGCTTCATAACTGTCAAAGAAAATCCTGTTCTTTTGATTGATCAAGTATAATGAAACAGACTCTCGAGGAATGATCAAGAAAAGAAGATTCCAACAGCTTCTTAATCGGGTTTTCATATCTAGATTCAAACTTTAAAAATGAATGCTGGCATATTGCATATACTGACTTATAGAAGCTCAAGATTCTTTCATCTGTTTGGAACATATTTCCCTGCGAAACTCATAAGCTTCCGATATGATTTAGTTCTTTCAAAATAAACTATAGCATCTATTGAAGATTGTGCAGTTTTGTTGCTTTTGCTTTACAAATACTAGTATCAAGTAACCTCAATCTTCTTGCAACTGCATAAACCTTCTCTATTTGTCGTTTGTCCATTAATGTGGCTGTAATTGACTTCATGGTTCACTTTATTAATACTCCTACATTTCATTTTCACATATTTATTGATCTCTGTGATGCAGGAACAAGATCGAGCCATGTTAGGTGGAGAATTCGCGTTCGGTCCTTACCCTTTTGGATCATGAATGTGAGATTCTAGTAGCAACTGCAGGGCGCAGCAAGAACACTATTCCTGGGCATATTACTTTGATTTTAGTGCAATTGCTAGCAGTAGTATTAGCTTCTCCTAGATCTCTCTCTTTCTCAGAACAACATTGTTTAGTCTATCTTCTCAAATGTTGAAATTAATAAGCATCAAATTGTTACTTGTCTTGTTTCTTTCATATCCATATC
Source organism: Ehretia macrophylla (assembly GCA_037974665.1). Lineage (NCBI taxonomy): Eukaryota > Viridiplantae > Streptophyta > Magnoliopsida > Boraginales > Ehretiaceae > Ehretia > Ehretia macrophylla. Next base: position 13,736,009 of record CM075775.1, read on the forward strand.
TTGTGAAAGCTGCCATAAAGTTGCAAAAGAAAAAACAAAAGCCATAACTTTATATCTTGATTCTGACAACATATTTTCTGGAAGCTCTTAAACGTGGCCGACGGATGACTTCGATCTCTTTTGCTTTAACTGCAGTACCTTCTTATTTTGGAAGTTGGTTTGATAAGGAAAATTGTTTTGCAAGAGTAGGAATACTGAGAACGTTTTCAGATAGTATTTTTTTTTTTTTTTTCCTAAAATCAGTGAATAGTGATTTAAAAAAAATGTAATCAAAATTCTCTAGATATAACTTATTAGCGTGTGATTATAGCTTCTCAAGATAATTTTGCCCCGTAACTCTTCTTAGCCAGGTCAGGGTATCTCAAATGGTAAGTTTAAAATACAAAATTTATTATTTTTGATTATTTTTAGAGACTCGGGTCTTTAAAAATTATTATTAATGATTTAAATATATATGAGATTTATTATTTTTGTCAATTTTTAAGTTAAAATAGAGACCTAATTTACATTTTTTAGAGCCACAAATAATGATTGGGTCTCTATTTTAACTTAAAAGTCTACAAAAATGGTGGGCCTCATATATATTTAAATTATTAATAATGCAAAAGTGGTGAGTCGCTAAAAATAGCCAAAAATGATAAGTTTTGTATTTTAAACTTATCATTGGAGATACCCTTAGGGCATTTTCAATGGAGTCTCTATAATGCAAAATTTTTTAAATTTGAGTGCTTTTAAAGCCCCATGACCCAAAAAGTAACACTATTCATAATAAAAGTACGTGGGGTTTACCACTTTTGACTTAAAAGATATCAAAATAGAGATTCAGTCTTCATTTTCTTCTACAAATTTGTTGATGAAAATAGAGACTGAATCTCTATTTTAACTTAAAAAATGACAAAAGTGATAGATCCCATGTATATTTGGATCATTAGTGTTGCTTTTTAGAGATTGAGGTCTCTAAAAATACCTCAATTTAAAAATTTTGTACTTTAGAGACTCCATTGAAAATAACCCTGTGAGGGTTCAAAAAACGGAATCCTATTTGAAGTGAACAGAGAAGTGGAACACGAGGGTTCTTTTGCCCCGAAGGATTTTGGCAATTTTCTTCCCTTCGACAATGTTGAAAGGAAAAGAAATGACAAAACATAGAGAGAAAATATACGTATATTGAAAGACAATCGTAGCTTTAGAAAGGAGGAAAAGATAATGACTACATAATGAAATTTTGGTGTTATGAAATATATTAAGAGAGTGTCTATTTATACGTCTCATAACTTTGTAATTAAGAATAGACAACTAGACTAATTAGGAATATAATCTAATAAAAAAACTTGAAACTAGTATAATAAGGAAACTATGTAATTACTTAAAGTAATGCCATAACATAAAGGAATAGAATTGAAATCCTAAATATACTTCAACCGTCAAACTTAACGTTAAGACCCCAACTTTTTAAAAAGCGATGCTATTTTATCATCAATCCAATCCCCGTAAGGCTGAGTCATCGGAATACAGCAAACCCTGAAACCATGGTTCTTCAAATTCTCTAAATAATGGTAGAGAATTATCTTTTATATATGTTCTAATAAAATTCAATTTTTGAGATAGATTCTCCAGAGAATTTATTATCTTTTCATCCTACTGAACAGTTCTATACACTTATTCTTTAGAGAAATTTTAGGAAAACTACGAAAATTCTCCACAACTGAACAGGCCTTTAGATTTCGTACAAGTAAATTTTTAAGCTTATTTCAGTGTCAATGGGCACATTGGAACGATTCTTAAACAATGAAACTTGGACATTCCCGAAATCTATGAATTTAGAATCCCTCCTCGAAATATATGAATTTCAATTTTTTATAAAATTATAACATTATAAATAAAAAAAAAATCAATTATATTGAAGTGATTGATACATTTATGATGAATCCGATTCCGAAATCTATACTGAACTATATGTAAAGATTTGGCACATATTATGGCAAACAAAAAAGGACCTGTAAAATCTTGTAACCTATAATATACTTCATCTGATAGATGAGAGAATAAATAAAAATGAGGATCTAAACCCGTCCTTGTTCTTTTGCTAACAACATTAACTCGTCAAGCTTTGAGCCACTTCTTGGCACGTTTCACCGTTAATTCTAATTTCTATTTTCTTCTCCCAAAGGCACATTTTATTCTCATTAATACGACCAGAAAGTAGTGCCATAAAGTAACAGAGTATAATGTTCAATTTGTTCATCTACCTACATCTAAATTGCCAAAATAAGACTCAAAAGAGAAAGTAACAGAAGAATCATGTCAAGGCAATTAACGTGAAGAAACATTTACCAGTGAAAGCATGCTGAACCGTAAAGACTGTAGAATCGAATCTAGAATATCTTATCAATAGAAACTAAATGGAAGCTATGCGGTTTAGGTAACAAAAGAAATATGAGTATAGCAAGCTGAAAATGCAGTTGATCATTTGATCAACCTTGGAATTAAAATTACGATCAGAATAATTATGGTTTTGTTAAAAAGCAGGATACTACTTTTGGGGGTTGAAGTCGCCATCTGAGATTACAAAGAAGGAATACAAACAACCGCGACAAAGGGAGATAGAAAGATCCTTAGCAAAAGTGCGTCCCTGCTAATATCAGATTCTTGAGGCAAAAAAGTCACAGAGCAGAGGTGAAGAGGACACAATATGTCTGTCTATTTATACAACTTATAATACCTATTCCCCTTCCCAACCCAGTTGGCGGGCTCTTTTCTCCCACAAGAGAGTCATCTTCTTTTCCCTAGTCATCAAGGCCTGGGCTCGTTCCCTGGCTCCCTCACAAGTTTCTGTGGCAGCATTGCATTTCTCAGCCTCCCTCTGGTATTGAGATGCCAGCCTCCTTGCTTCCCCAAAAGTGATGTTCATGTGATGGAGGTACTCTTCGCCCACTGTCTCTTGCAGCTTCAGTTCTTCTGACAGTAAGTCCACCAACTGCTTCTCCATCTCTTCTTTGAGATCAGGGTCATCTTTACCACAATCTGAGTTGTTGCAACAAAAGTGTTAGTACATATGATTATGTTAATTAAAATTAAGCAAACTAGTATGGAAGTCCTGATCAGAAGGGCACAATATGAAAAGAAGTGATCATACAACTTGCTCAAGGGAGTCCTGCTAAATGGTGGCTGATGGTTTCTTCCAGAGTCTCAAGTATTTAGCAACTAATTTTCGAGAACACATACTGTGTGTTGATAACAAGAACATTAAAAACTGCCAATTATCAGCTTGGTAAACAGGTATCACATTAATGAGGCACTACGGGGTTATGATCTTAGACAACTACTACCATGGAATATTTGCCCTCAGCAAAAAGGACTTCCCATGTATATCAGAAATTATTGATAGAAATGCTTTTCTAACTCATTGTTTCTTATCAGTACAAAAGCAAACATGAACAAGATTTCTGGTAAATATTATCTTTGAAACATCTGTTATAAATACTTTCACAAAGCAATGATACCATCAAGAAACTATTCATAAAATCTTTAAGGAAACACCAATTATCAGTAAATTATGCTAGTCATTGTTCTCGTGGATCAACTGTCTTCCACATTATCTCACCTTAATTGTTTCAGCAGAATCATGGTTCAAAGATAATTGTCGAGACCAGGCAAGACTGCGCCTAATTAATATGGTAGAAACCGCAGTAAGATTTATAAACCCTAGTACCAAGAGAGGGATGATGCAGCAAAACTATGGCTGCTCTTACCGTTAGGAAGTGTTTTCTCAATGCATTGAAGTTAATAGTTTTAACAGTTCGTAATAAAAGCCAGAGACCTTTCCACGATCAATCAGGAAAGCACAAGTTGAAGCTTCCATTAATTCAATTGAAACAATGAAATTGATGCCACCAAGTTTTAATGTACCGAATAATTAAAGAACTTTACCAGGAAGTGCATGAGGTGATAAACTAAGCTACTAGAACTGAATACAAACAACTACACTGAGAAAGACAGCAGCAAGGGCAACTTTGCAGTGTCTGATTGAAAAACTTTGCCTTCTGTAAAATGTTATCCCCTTCACAGAACAGCCGTTAGATTCTCCTCAATTCCAGAGTTTCCAGTAGAGAGCATTCGTGATCAAATCTCCTCCAAACCCAGGGAAGACTGGGACATCCTTGAAGATGTTGCATTTCAATAAGGTCATATCAGGTAATCCTGCCCACTTAGAACAGATGTCTAGATCCTATGTATCTACCACATATCTACCTAAAACCTTTTCTTTTCCCTGTTTTTCGGTGGAAAAGAGAGATTTAAAAACTCAATTATATCGCTGGTTACCCAACCCCAGAATGCTGTAGCAAAATTTTCCAACATATATTTTTATACAAGAAAGCGTGAATCTTTAGCAGTCAACCAGAATAGCTGAGGGGGGATGGATGTTTAATGTATATGTAAGCAAAGGAGCCTTTTGGTTAAGGATGGGGGACAGAAAAGGAGATAGGAATAGTGGGGTGGAAACATCAAGTGCAGTCAATTGAAACCTGTTGAGTTAGGTGACGGACCAGATTTCAAGTTCAGAATTCCTCCACCCCATATTTAGATTTTTTTGAAGTCCATACATCATTTTTTGCAATTTCAAGCATCAGATAGAACTACCATATCTATTAAGAGTCTATTACACATCACTTGCAATTTTAACCGCTCAACGAACTAGTGTGTCTGCATGTTCTTTAATTTAGCCCAAACAACGTTTGTGTCTCCAAAATCCATTCAGTGACCTCATCGAGAGACATGATCTTGTACTTGTGCAATTATAGTTCTTGGACCAATGATTAGATCACTTAGTAGAGTTTTCGTTTTGGTTCCAAGAGAATTCTGCCATCTGAGTGTAGACAATAAAATATTTCATTCACTATCAAATTTATGGACATAAAGTTGGAGGGCAAAGACATTATTTCTCTAGGCAGAATGACAAGACCACTTCATTCTCATCAACTTGGAATGCATTTTGTAAATTAACGGAGGGAGGAGCAGGGAAGAGGTCAGGGTAGAGTAGTTACCTGTTATAGTAAGATTGGTCAACCCTGAAACAGAAAGCAACAAATATTGCAAAATTAGTACATATAAACTTTTTAGTACACTGAAAAACTAAACCATATAATTGCACTTTGTAGTAGGAAAATATACATAAGCACCATAAAGTAGATTATGGTGCAGATATTTCAAGCATATGCCAAACCGGCTTCCAGCAGATGGAATGAAGTACCGCACATGTTAGCACGAATGTATAAACTTAAATCCAATGTTGACCGTAGTTCATTTAGAAATCTGCAAAAATCTGTTGGATTTTGTGTGCATTCAATTCTAAGGCATTGCCCTCACCTGAATTTATAACACTGCTTCCCCGTATATCCTACTGAAATTGGAGATGTGGTGCCACACAAGGCATAGAGTGATTTGTTTAACTTGGAAACTACACATCTATCCTACGTTAATGATTCCAGAACAAGTAAAGGTGATCTCAAGTAAGTAGAGGCAGCTATCTTCAGACCCAGCAGATACTTTTCAAAAATGACATATTCATACTCAAATTTGGTTGGCATAATGCTTGAATGCATTTACAGGTGAGGCAAGGACAGTTAGTCGAACTCACCCGTGAAGGATTCCTCCAGAAGGGGAAAAAGAGGAATAGGACGAGGGAAATGAATTTAACGGCTGGATCACAGGTGAACAACTTGAAAAGAAATTTCAAATTTACATAGTACAACATGATAAAAGCTTGTTTTCTAACGGTGACATGACAAGGCTATTATTCTTATCATATCTTTGACTTCTCTATCTCAATGGCATTGCTCCATCAGGTTTTCAATGGGAAGACTCTTCAATGGAGTAGCTGGATGTGCAGTTAAATGTTCTCTTGTGACAAGATTGTGTGCCTTAGTACATAAATTTAGAAAGGAGCTACAGCATTCCTGCATCTTGCTCCGGGTTCACATTTCATGAATTTCAAAGATGCAGTATGGTTCTCAAGATGGATAAAAAAGCAAAAAATAGTTATTTTTTAATAACAAGACTAAATTAAACATTGATGATTGTGCCAATGACTTTTATTACTAGAGATCAAAACATAAATAAAATGTCAGGGAATATTCCTTCCGCTCAAAGTTGCTTCTAACACTCTTTGCTGCTTCTCTTTCTTCCTTTTCTATTTTCCTATGTTTAATTTTATGTGTTCAAGAAGCACCAGTAACAGAATCAGTTGAACTGACCCTCATATTCCATCAAAGGCAAGCATCTCTTAGCATTTCACCTTAGAACAATATGTGAATCAATTCCCAATGCCATGAATAAGAGGCTTCACAATATTATGATGTACTAATAAAGTAAGTGAAGTTCTAAATAGTTGTCATACCATAGTTGTAAGAACAATTGAGTTAGAATGCGTAACCACAGAGACACCATGCAGTAACAAGAAAAAAAAGTTAGAAACATAGACAAGTCTTGATTGCCCTCCTCTTATGCCTCGAGGGAAAATGTAAAGTTCTTCATTAACAATACCGGAAAATTTTGTATTAATAAAGTTTCTGGTACCCGGTAAATACTACAGAAAAATAAGGCAATGAATTTACATAACGATGAAGGTGACACACGTCAACTAGTTACTTCTGTGTTTCAACATATTCATGTATGAGACGTTTCAAGTAGAAAGATATGGAATATAAACATCGTGTTGGCTAATATAATAGTATAAGACATCTTTACGTTTCTTCTTCTTCTTCTAATGTATTGCGTCATAAGATCGGGATCCTTTCCAGTGCACTGAATGTTTCCACAAAAAGCAAGGCCAAACCTGTTGGAGGCCACCAGTGAATCCTCACTTTTTAAGGGCACCCCTGTAATTGTACATCTGGTGCATTGGGAAGGATCTCTATCTATTGTATATAAGCCTCAAGAATTATGTCAATAATCATAAGAGTGTGGATGTTCAAGTGTCAGACATCTAAACCTTGATTTGGTCAATGTGATTGCATGACACATTGGTTTTCTTTCGGTTTAAAGTTCTACTGCCTCATAAAACTGTGATCACCCACAACACTGACAGTTTCCAGCAAAGTATGACGCCAAAATTAAAATAGGCCACTAGTGAAGCATCACTTATCAAGGACACGTCTGGAATCAAACATCCAGTTAACTGGAGAGGGTTAGGAATTATCTCAATAATCAACCCACGAGTCTCAACAAAAGTTCCATGCTTATTCTTCTCACTCTCCTTCATCGTAACAGAGCAGATCAATCAAAAATTGACCCTTAAAGTCTCTTCCACACATGCCATAAACAATTGTTTGAAAATAGTAACCAAAGATGTTAAGTTTATCAAATGGGTGGACTCGAATGTCACAGTAGAAAAACAACATACAATCAAAATTGCACTTACATAGCTAAATTAATAAAAACCCAGAAACTAACAAGAATCAAATCAACTAGACATTCATAAAGATTAAAACTTTGGATAAAGAAAAGGTGTGGAGTTTACCAGGAAGCGAAAGAGGAGGAGCACACTTGCATATACAAGGACTGCAAGAAGCTGAAATGGTCTTTAGTCTTAGACCCTTGTTGAATTTCCAGTACAAAGCAGGACCAGATACACATAATGCAGAGACTACAGCAAATATCACTAAACAACATCTCAAACAGGTCCCAGATCTCCTGGACATTTCTGAATATCTTTCTCTCTCTTTTTCCACTTGTTTTTATCTCTTTCTCTCTCTAGATATCTGGAAGAGGTACAAGATCTGACTGTAGATTGACTATGAGTATTCGGATCTGTTAGTAGTACAAAAGCTAAAACTACCAGTAATAATACTAGCTGGCTTTGTGGTCAAGAGTTTTCAGTGGGTTCACATTAATGAGTTGTAGGAGTAATGGAAATTTGGCTGGTTTTATTATTTTAAGGCTCTGTTTTACTATTTCAGATGCTCCATGTACCGGATGTTAAGATTAGTCAAAGTGTATGTTTATTTATCAATAAAATTTTTCAAAAGAAGTTATCATAACTCATCCGGTTAATTAAATAAAAAAAGATATTATTAAGTTACATATTGAAATATATATTTTTTCCATATTAAAAAATTATTAACTCTAAATCGACCATATAAGATCTTGGATCACTTCATTTGATATCAATTGATTTTAAAATGGAAACTCATGATTCTTAACATAGTATTAGAGTTGAGCCATTGGTTCAATCATATCTCACCATGTGTGACCCATCTTTCTATTTCGTTTCGTTCTTGCTGACTCAGTTCTCTTTAATGCCAGCTCTCCTTTCCAAGTTCGTTTCTTTTCAATGTCAGCTCTCATTTCCAAGTTCATTTCTCTTCAATGTCAACTCTCATTTTCAAGTTCTCTCCGGATCACACGTGAGGGGGTGTAGGAATATACATTCCTCCCACATCAGAAAATCACCAACTTCAAATCCACCATATAAGATCTTTGGTCATTCTACTTGCCACTTGATAAGATCTTGTAGCTTTCAGCACCTTACTATTCTTTCAGGGAAACTCTTGAAATTACGTCTTCCAGTATTAGAACTCAAGTCAAGTAGTTGAGATAAGTTATTTGCTCTTTGTCAGGTGCACTTAGTTAAGTTCATTTTGTCCTATAGGTTTGTTTTCAAGGTCAGTGGTTCAAGTCAATAATCAAGGAGTCCCTTCTCACTGAAACTCAAGCATTTACTTTTCTAATTAGAGACCAACGTCTTGGGACTAACGTGGGATCCGCTCAAGGTCCTTCTGGTTTAGGTAAATATCTTATGCCTTCCCCGACTGGAGAGGTCATTTTTGGAAGAGAAAGTATGTGTAACGCCCCGATCCCTCACGAGACCGGGACTCTTATTTATCATGCTATTCTCACCTAATTCTAAACCCTGGGCACAAAATTTTAGGAAAAAACGGACGGAGTCTCCCCTGTTTATAGGACTAAACTGGTACCTGCACAAAGACACCCATGATGCTAGATCCACAAACAGCAACTCTTATAACCAATCCTCCAAGATTTTTATGGGCCACCCGCGATCACAAGGCCATCTGAGCCTTGGAACAACAATTACATATAACACACAAGCAAGCAAAGCATTTCTAATTTTAACTATAGGTAGTTAGATACAACAATAGCCAAGTTCTACTTCCAAGTTTGTTAATCACACAAGCATGCAAAAGAATAAGTTTACTATGGATTATTACATGTCATTCCACTTTATATCCAACATACAAGATTACAAATTATTACATTCACCATTTATACTCAAGACCCCAAGGTCACAAAAAGGCAATCAACAACAACTCCATGCAAGCTTCTCATTTTAGACAACCTTATCACACAAGAAGTCACCGAAATTGCTTAACTAGCACTTCTTCCTCTTCTTCTATCCGCTGAGGATTCACCTCAGCGTCACCTGAAACATATTAAATGAGGAATGAGCAACAATGTTGCCCAGCGAGGGAGGTGATGCAACATGCCAACGTGCAATATGATATGCAAACACAAGAAAACATATATAATCCATATAAACCAACAAGACAATAAACCAAGCAATTAACCACTTTTAAAAAGGATACGGTTCCACCTCCGAGTCTTCAATCACGAGCTACGAACCACGAGCATCACGAACATGCCGGCAAACACCAAACACCAACAATTGGGATACTCCGGATGTATCCCGATCCTACGACCATTTATCCCGAGGTAGGTCAATGCCCAGCAGGTGAACCACGCCTCTGGGGTAGTGGAGTATGCCTCAGCGAGAAAGGGAATAGGCACCATGGTAGTCGAGGGAGCACGGCAAGCCCGACGCCGCCCGTGTTTCTCGACACTATCATGTCCGAAAAGGTTGCGCAACCCGATATTTGATCACAATAATTCAAGCAATGACAATATAATTCAAAAATCACATAAATGAGGGACAACAAAGTAGGTTGCCCTCGCACGTAGATTACAATAAATAAGCCATATAACAATATAAATAAAAGTCAAGTGTATATTTAGTCTATTCATATCAAAGTACACGTAATTATAAGCAATCATATTAAACTATACAATTTATGAGCAGTAAAACAAATTAAGATGCACAAAAGAATGTAACTTCCTCACCTTTTTTAAAAACAAGCCTGCGAGAATTTAGCCAATCTCTCCAATACTCTCCGAAAGCACCAATCTCTTTAATAACCACTCAAAACCACTACCTAACACAACAATACTATTCAACTTAAAGACAACTCATTCACATTAAAATAGTTAATTTGTGTGCAATAGTCACATTTTATATAATCATCAAACTATAGCTCGATTAGTATGATCTAAGAACACTAAACATGCATATTTCATGCTAAGGCTAAATGATGTGCTTACTTTAATCAAAAGTTAATTAACAAGCTTGAAGGCAACATTAACTTTCATAATTCCATTAACCATGCACTAGACTACTTTGAACTCCTAAACACGTTATTAGGACACTCCAAACCTCTTTGAATCCACTCAAATGTGCAACCCCTAGTTATTCATATAAGTATAACATTTTCATTATCCATTGCAATTCTATTATCATGATTAACTCTAATATACATATAGCCTAAATATACAACTTAACTCATAAGATAGCATGAATCACACAGCCTTCAAGTTAAACACTTAATACACGCTATTACGCTTAAATACTAAGCATTATTCAATTACTAAACATGTTAAAAGAACTCTAATATGCATTATCCAAAGTGAAATCATGTACAAGATTATCTATATTTTTTTAAGATCATTAAACATACACTAACTACTTTAGATTACAAGACATGTTAAAATGACACTCTTATTAACACTAAAACACCATAAGCAACAAATTCACATTCTTTAATCAAGTTACTATTTATTTTCTTCCTCAATTCACTTGTACACAAACTCATTTTTCACATGTAATTAGGCTAGAAAGTTCACTCTACCACCTCATTAGTTAGCATAGAAGGCATTAGAAGTATCAAAATATCATTAAGTTAAGATTATAAGTTATAAATTTCAATTACTTTACTACAACAATCAATAATCATCTAACTAGATGAGCTAACTTTATAGTTTACTTGATTAACAATCAAATGTAGCAACTATAGCAATTCAAATAACTAATTATGCAATAAGACTAACTATTTGACAAGAAGTCCAACATATCTCTTTCTAAATGCTCACAAAACAAGCTCTAAACTTCACACAAGATAATGAACCTCAAATCTAACTATACTACATCTCTATTGATACTTTATGGCACCATTTAAGCCCTTGAAATCTCTCTTTAAAGTACAATTACCCCAAAAGTCCGAATTTATCTCTTTATGCATTACACTACAAGTACTCTCATCGGAGCTCAACTAAGTGAAGCGAATACATTTCTAGCACCTCCTCACTTACTAGACACTAGCCCTGATACTCAAACGCACCCGGATTCACTTTCAACCCGAAACCCCTTTGTCAATCTTTGCTATTAAGCTCCAAACCGAAAGACAAGGTTCAAGATTCCCAAACGAGTTATCCTATCCTTCAAACCACACCTTATGGCACCCCAAGGACCCTCGATTTCACCCGTTAAACCTCGTTTACCATTAAATCCTCGATTTTCTCTTTGTGCGTTTACACTACAAGTACCAATTTCAGAACCCAAACAAGCAAAACGAAGGTATTTCTAAGGCTTCAATACTTAATAAATACTAGCCATAATCTCAAAACGTGTCCGGATTCGAGTTAATCTCGAAATCCCCAATTAAAGTAGCCTATTTTGATCAAAATTCTCAAAATTTTCACATGACAAGTATAACGAATATTTTTCCCATACTCAAGGACCTAATTAGCAACTACTAGAAGCCTTGAATCAAATTAAATTTCTCAAATTTTCGAAACCCTAGAAATTACACTATTCATCATCTTCCTCAAGTAGCACTTTGTTAAAAACTCAACACCAAGCTATAATATTGCATATAGATGTTCTCTAACATGTATACATACTATATAAAGCAAGAAACAAGTATGTTATACCTCCATAATAGCAAAATCCGAAAATTAAAAAAAAACTTGGCATAAACTTTAAACTATGAAAATGATGCAACTCTCTCACCAAAAACGTGCAAGGAAGCTAGGATAGGGCTTGGAGAAGCTTGGAACCACTTGGAGAAGACTTGACAAAGCTTGGAAGATCAAATTGAACAAAATTGGCAAGAAAATCACTATTCCCGTAATGTCTTTTTTGGCTGATTTTTGGCCTTTTTTTAGTTTATTTTAGTTTTTTTTTTTGTGTGTTTTGTTTGGTATATATATATATATATATATAGGATAATTATATGGGTTGATGGGTTAGATATTGGGTTTGGGTTGTGGGTTAAAATGGATTTGAGTTTAGGTGTATTATAATAAATGCAAGAAAACTTCTTTAAACCCCAAAATAATACATAGTTTTACTATTTATATAATATCAAGATATTTTTGCAAATCACTCGTCATATATGCAATGAATATAATTTTTGTGAACATAGGCTAATTATAAGTTAAGTAATAATAGAAAAATATGAAATCCGGGAAATAAGATAATAAAAATTTTAGTTATGGCTCTTACTATATTATATAGGTAATATACTAAGGAAATAATGAGTTAGGTTAGTAAATAGGGTCTAATTAAACATATTTAAGGGTCTAATAAAAGTCCAAAATCTAGCTAATTCACTAGAAGCCCAAATAAAAATCCTACAAAAAGTTAGTATTCTTTTGTAACACTATTCATTCAAAATGAAAACTATTTTCTAAATGCATACTCCCAACATTAAATATAGAAAATAATATTTTTCACATTCCTCCTACATGATATGTGACAGGAGAAAAATACAATTTCAGAAAAATTAAACAGTAAATTTTGTTTATGAATAGTGTCTTATACTAAAAATTGAATAAATTTACATTTAATACTCAAATAAGACATTCAGCAATTTAAAATGAATATAAAGAGGTTTTTGGTCGTCACAGTATGTGCTTTTCAAAAAAGGTTGGAAGAAATGCACCGGGTTTTAATATTAATATTAATATATATATATATATATATATATATATATATATATATATATATATATATATATATATGTAGATTTATATATATAACCGGCTGACTGCTTTTAATAAATAAATAAAAAGACAAAACGGGATTGGATTTTACTCATAAGGAAGGAAGGTTAGATATCTTTGATAGGCTTGTATTTTTGGTTGAAATGGTGAAGCGGCCCGATCCTTCATGGAATCGGGTCCTCGATCCCAAAACCCCAAGGAACGAAAAACGAGAAAAAACGGACAGAGTTTCTCCTGTACCTAGACCTATCCCAAAACCTGCAAACAGAAGATTTCACAACATACAAACCCAATATTCATAGTTCTGAATCACAGACTCAATATGATCACTTCTTTTTACATTTTACAATTCACTCTCAACAATGATACAAATCTATCAACTAAACAAGTATTACATATTTCAATTTTACACATTATACAACTTTATCACTATAAATAGATGCACGATCACTCTTGCCCAACCATCACATATAGATCCACAAGCTCATAGATCCTCATTTTCCTGAAAGGTGTTAGAAAGAAGGTGAGCAAAACATTATACTCAGTGAGGGAGGAAAACAATAATCCGGGGAGTTTTCGAAAAGGCTTTTGTGCAATGCGTATAGAAACAAGTCAAACAATACTAACTATAAAGACAATCAATCAATACAATAGGACAACAACCTAGAGACAAGTCAAGTAAGATAGCTAAAGACAAATCGAGCAATATACAAGTAAAGGCAAACCAAGTGAATGATAGCAATGCAAGGCAATCAGTTAAAACAATAAACTAGCCAATTCAATGAAAGGATACGATTCGATAACCCTTATCACTCCAACTCATGATCTCGATCCATGAACCACAACCTTGATACGATAAGTCAGCATCCCAAATGCCAACGAGTGCTCCGAATTGTACTCAATATCTACGACCCAACACCCCATGTCGATCTCTAGACAAGTAGGTGAGGGAATAGGATACGGAGCTAGAGTAACACAGCTCCGGCAAGCCCGATGCTGCCTGGAGAGGCTCGTCACATTCGTCCCGAGTTTATGGTTGCAACCATTGATGCGATGTAATACATGATAAATCAATAACAAGTATAAACACACAATTGAAGAACAACAAAGTAGGTTGTTCTCGCACGTAAGATACATTTAAGAAGCAATACAATCAATATAACTAGAATTCACCTATAATCATTCAATACAAGCAAAGTAGGCATGCATTTTAACTCATGAAAATCGTTCGATTAGTGCCATAATCTAATCAAACTCAGCTAGACACTTAACTAGTCAAGTTCCAATTTCTAACAAACAATCTAACTTTCTTACAAGAAGGCCTTTATAAATTCTAACTAATTAACTAGTTATCAAGCAACGAGGGGACACTAAGAGCTTACTAGGCATTCAACAATCACTAACTAATCATAACTAAGCCCTATAAACACACACAACACACACACGGCCCAAAATGCACAAAAGGCCCCTTTATGTTCAATCAATTCTATCCAAGTTCCAACCACATTTTTATGAGTTTAAGCACTAATCTAAGCTATTGGACACTTATGGCACCTAATAGAAGCATTAAAACATACATTGCAATCAAATCTCAAAATTTGATGAAAACTACTATTCATCATCTTCCTCAACTCGCTATTATGTATTTCCATGGCTAAACAAGCGTACAAAGCAATAAAGAATGTTCTACTAACTATATAAACACCATTAGAAGCAATATAAACCATTAAACCAAACATTTATAACAAATCTAACAACTTTCAAAAACTAGGTATAAGCTTTAATATGCACAAATACATGAAATCTGTGACAACCAGACCAAGCATATAGGCATTATAATAATTTGCATATAACTGTTTGCATTCATTTTAATTTCAATTTATTTGACTTTCCCATAATCATTATTTTATTCTTTTATTTACTAGAGTTTACCATATCAATATTACCCTTTTAATTGATTTAATTTTATTATTTGAATGCGATGCCGAAATCGGGAACATTATTTTATTTTATCATTGTTTATATTTATTTAAATTGTATTTAATTGTTTAAATGTAGTAATTGATCACTATTATTCACTATTTGCATTTAATTAATTTAAATTTAAATGACTTTTAAGGACAATCACCTTATTTTTATATTTATTTAGAATCATTTTATGTACCCTTAAATTAGTTGTCTTACGGTTTGTGAAACCCGGACCCCAAAATAATTACTTTATTATTATCGTCCCTTAGATTTATTTAAATTGTAATTAATTAATTAACTTACGAGATATAATTAATTATTATTTTTATTAATTATTTTTATTTAATTATTTTTATTATTAGCTGGACTTACTATGTACATTTACTTTGTTATTTTATTTATTTAAATTTATTTCATATACCTTTTAACTAATTCACTTTATCGTTCGAGTAGGGAGCCCAGACCCATAACTGAACGAACCCTATGGTTATCTTTAATAATTATATTTATTTAATTTATGTCCTAATGATTTACATGAAATAGATATCTTATTATTTTAATTAATTGTAATTAATCCATTTACATTTAAATGATTTTTTTTCTAATTGTATCGTTTATTTCTATTACTTTAGTTTTAGTGTGTAGTCTTCGCCACCTAGTGAGCTAGAGATATGACACTAGGCTTTATAGCTAGCCACACCATTAGTTATTTGTTATATTAAGTTTTAACCACACATTTGAAGCAAAACAAAAAGAAAAAAAAAAGACAAATATCACCACCTAACACCACACGGTTTTACATTTACACAAATAAAATAAACACTACACTCACACACACCACGATTGGACCAACAAGAGAAGAAGAAGGAAAAAAAAAAGAACAGAGTGCTCAACCGTTGGGAAAAGAAGGGAATCAAGTTAAATTTATGAAGTTCCTTGCATATTTAGCATGTTTAAAGGTGAGGAATCTTTCTTGCTTGTATTATTATTGATTAATTTACTATATATGAGCTGCCATATTGTAGTGAGATGTTTAAATGACATACATGCTAGAGAGAATATTATAGTAGCTCAACTGCAAGAATTGCTTTAAGGTGTTGACATTTAAGTGTTTGTGTGTGAGCTTTAAAGTTGCCAGCGCCAGTAGCTATTCTTCCGACGCCAGAACTGTTTCAGGCTGGCAGTAGGTGCCTTGTCAGCTAGTTGCCAGCATGCTTTTCCTGGCGTAATTGAGTTACTAAGCCTAGTCTTACTAAACTTCCAATTGAATATGATAGTCGGTTATGGAATAATGGTACTGCTAAATTATTTGACCTCGAATATTGGCAAATGTGAGTTCAAAGCTAAAGTATAATTAGTATTTGACCTTAATTTGTAAAAGATTTTAAAGTGCTTGTGAGTAGTTAGCTATAGTTGAATTAAATAGGTATTATTATTGGTTAACTTGATTAAAATTATATTATCTAGTTAATTAAATGAAAGGTTGTTAAATTAATGTTTAATACTAACCTAAGCTATTGAAATAAGAAAATGTAAAGACTAAGAACAAAAGATAATCATAAGGAGTTAGAAGATGTATGAGTATATTTTATTAATTGTTGAAATTGCCTAGTCCTTTTGATTGAAAAAAAGGTTGATGGCTGACTAGCTAAAGTTAACTTTATGTTATTAACTACTAAGAATTTTATACTATTCAGATGTACTTGTTTAGAGAGGTAAAGAAAAAGGTTCAAAGCATGATCACTTATGTGAAGCCCCACACAAGACCTCATATGCATATCATATCATTTAATATGTGTTTATATTGATTTATGTGCATTTGAATGATTTTACATGCATTTGCCTCATTTTATGTGCACTCGCATCGTTTAACGTGCATTTACATTCAATTATATGTCTTTGTATGTTTTAAATATCATAGGCATTAATTAATTGCTACACAATTACAATAGCTAACTAAATAAGTTGAAATAGAACTAAAGGGCAAACTAGAAGAAAGCATTAAGTTAGGAGGGCAATTTGGTCTTTGGCCTAAAACTAAAATATCCTACCTACCTTACAATAATTAAAACAAACCAAAAATACATAAAACACACACACACACACATCTGATCACACACACACACACATTTGAACACACACACACACACACGATTGAGAGGAAAGAAATGAAGAAGAAGAAGGAGAATAGAAGAAAGAAGAAAAAGAGAGGAAGCGGAAGGAAGA
Organism: Ehretia macrophylla; assembly: GCA_037974665.1. Classification (NCBI taxonomy): domain Eukaryota; kingdom Viridiplantae; phylum Streptophyta; class Magnoliopsida; order Boraginales; family Ehretiaceae; genus Ehretia; species Ehretia macrophylla. Next base: position 13,753,334 of record CM075775.1, read on the forward strand.
AGAAGGGAGATTAAGCTAACCTCTTGTATCTCTTAGCTCTAGCTTGCATCTTCAACATCAACTCTAGCATTTTATCACTCAATCAAGGTGAGAGAAGTTTTCTAAATGTTTTACAAAGACATATAGAGCATGTTTGATGAGTTATATATGCGTCTTGAGCATGATGAGAGTGTATGTAAGCTTATTTTGTGAATTTGAATTTAGGTATGTTCAATCTAGGGTTTTGAATTTTGTGTTGATGTTATCTTTAGCTTAGACTTGTCTTCTATAGCTTGTGATAATCTTGAAGAGTATTATATGAGTTGTATGAAGTATTACATGTGTGGAATATGTTCAATTGGTTACAACGAGAAAAAATGAAAAGTTGAGTCTTGAACATTTGTGCTAGGTTGAATATTGGTAAAAGATGGTATTGTACTTGAGTTGTGTGAGATTAGGAGTTGTAAAACTTGTGGATTAACGTTGTTTAAGCTTGAGTTAAGATGACTATATGATATGAACTTCAAAGAATAAGTTTGGAGCAAGGAAAACAAGTCAAAAAGGTGTGTTTAGGACGAATTCAGTCGACCGGATCTGACTCTAGTCAACCGGATGGTTTTCAGCTTTGCACAATATTTTTTCTGAAGCCATATCTTACTCAATTCAACTCCAAATTGAGTTACATTCGATAAGCTTCAATTCTATACCAAAATTAGGTTATTTAGAGCTCGGAAAAATAGGGAAATTAACTGTTTAAGTTAGCCTAGTGCGGGAGCATTGAATTTGTTTGGTAGTATCCAATGGTTGTTAATGGGAGAAGTTATTGTTTAAATGGCCAACTTGCAAGTTCTTGTTATTATGTGCTAATACTAAAGGAGCTTACATGAAAGATATTATAATTGTTTACATGTTTATACATTGGAATATGTTCAAGGTTATGTACATGCACTTGGATGCACGATGTTCTATATGATCAAATGTTTGAATACTTGTATATGTTATATGAACAGAAGCAACCTACTTTGTTGCCCTCCAAATATGTTCCTATTGTTATCAATGACGGGAGTGATGATACCAAACTTTATGGGCATGGTAGAATTCGTTATCTCTGGGCAGTATCGGGCTGCCAGTTGGTATCGACTATCGTGGACCCCGGTGTATATCTGGATAGTACCTAGTGTTGGCAAAATGGGAAGATATTGATTGAAGACTTGAGACTGGTCATCTCCAACAATACTTACTGAACTATATCTTTTTTTAATATTATGTGTTACCACTCCCAATAAGAGCCTTTGCCCTTAGAGAGTTGGGTTATATGTTCAATATTATGTATCACCTATAATGTGTATAGTTCCCTTGATGGTTTACTATCATGTTGATATCCGCTACTTGTTATTGCACGTTACCACATGATACCATTCTTGCTTGGGCCTTAGCCTTGGAGAGTTTGGGTTGCATGCTTATCTTCGTGTGTGATATTGCATTCCATATAATTAGTTTCCACATGTTATTCAAATGCTTGTTATTACATGAAGCTCTTGCTTGCTATAAACTTGTGTGCACGACATGGTTTTCCAATGATTTCGAAATGGTAAATTGCTTGCGAAAATTCCTGTTCCCATTATCTTTCGCTGAGATAGTTGTAGCTCACCCTTTTTCTTAACATCTCAGGTACAGTCGAGCCTGCTTGTTGATGGAAGCCCTGTTAACGTGATGATTTAGATTTTTTACCTTCGTGCTCTACTTGCTCGCTCAGGGAGAATATTTTTGTATAATTGACTATAATGCTATCTTGTAACTCCTTTTGGATTGTTAGTTGTGTAATTAATTAGACTATGACTCGTGAGAGACTTGGTTATATTAGATGGATTTCTAAGATTGTACCTTGATGGATACGGGTTTGTAAATATGTATGCGGATTATGACTTTAACTTTTAGTGATGAAGTTTGTATAACAAGTATTATTGAACTTATGTAACTTTTATAACTTGAATTTTAGTATTGGGTTCTTTACATAAGGTTGAATAGTTTTATGGCTAATAGTGCCCGGGCTACTGTCTTGTGCCTTAGCGGTCTTAGGCGGAGTGATCTTCCTAAACCCATGACATCACGATCCCAAGATGCTGGGTAAATGCAAGTTTGAACTTTATTCCACTTTCGTGGTATCAGAGTACATACATTAGCGTTTGAAAATTGGGGTTGTGACAACTTAACTATGAATTGAATGGAAATACGCATAACGGTTTTTTTACTCTCTATTGTCCATGGTAAATTAGTAGTAAGATTGATGTTATGCTAGTTTAAATAACTAAGTGTACACTCATATGAATAGGGTAAGGTTGCACATTTGAGCTAATCCAATGAGGATTGGAATGAATCTAAGCTATTCTCTTTCATAGCTAGCCTAATCCAAGATGAGGGATTGCATTTTAATTGTTTTTTACTTGTGTTTCATATGTGCATTGAATCAGACTGATGTATTAAGGGGGAAAATTCACAAAGTAGACTAATGTTAGCAATAGCTTGGAGTTTTACTTTATATGTGGTATTAATGACTTATGTTTGTTTGTTTTTTTTTTATGTATTGAAACTCTCGTATGAAGACAACCTACTTTGTTGCCCTCGATTATATGTTTATTGGATTATATTATTACATTACTATTATTGTTGTTATTTGTGTTATTGTACCGATGGTTGTGCAACCTCATCATTCGGGACAGATGCAATGGGCTTTTCTGGGCGACATCGGGCTTGCCAGTGTTGGTTGCTCTAGCTTCGTACCCTAGTCCCTCACTCGCCTGGTATAGAGTATGCCAGGGGTGTGGGTCATAGGATCGGAATATCCGGAGTACCCATTGGTGTAGAGGATGCTGGCATATTGAGATCGAGATCGAGGTTCGTGGTTCGGGAAATGAAGAGTTGAAAGGATAAGGGTTATTGACCATATCCTTTTAGTGTGTGATATTTATTCGTTTAATGGTTTCTTTATTTGTATAGTTGCTATTCTAGTATTAACTGTTGCATTGCATGAAAGATTTTCGAAAACCCCCGGCTAAATGTTCTCTCCCTTACTGAGTATTTATGTATTGTATGCTCACCCCTCCTTTCTAACATTTTACAGGTAAAGAAGCAACTGGATCCCTAGAGGGAGTTCGGAGGCTTCATTGCATGCTTGTAGCTGTGGATGAGTGTTTTGTGTGTTGATGATGTGATTAAGATCTATTTTAAGACCTATGGGTCTTGTGTATATTTGAGTTGCTTTGGATGAATGTAAATTGAAGTTAAAAGTATTGTATGATGTTAATAGCTAGTTGGGTTGTAATAATTGATGCTTTACGAAGTGGTCGTATGAAAAACGTACAAAATAGACCAAGTTTAAATACCCGCAAGTGCACGGATCTTTACAGTGTAGTGTGCTATGAGTACAGAATCGTACCACATGGAAGTTCGTTAGTTAATTAGTGAAGTAGTATGTGAAAGTGTTAAAGCGGTAAGTGATAGTTTGTACAGGGCGTTTGGTTTTAACCTATGCAACAACTAAGTTAAACTAAGTATTAGTGGAATACGAGGGTAAAGAATCTAGAGGGATGTATATGTAAAGAGGTAGTCAATATAGGCTCGACATTCAAGTTCTCTAATCCTATGCAAGAGGTTAAGCTACAAGCATTAACCTAGTTAATTACTTAGCCTATTAAAATCCCGATTACTAACTCTGATGTAGGTGTTGTGCCATCTACGAGCATTGGAGCCATAGTATGGAATTGTCCTTGCAACCTGGTGTAAATGGTTTGTTTCTACTAAGTTATTAGTTTCTTCTTACTTGGCCTAGAACTACGGTACAACCTATAGTTCATGGAATCTAAGTTTGTCAAGCTATTGATTCCCTATTAAAGCATGGATATATGGCACTAAAGTAAAGCTATCATAACGTCTACTGAAAAGTATTGTGTATGAAAAACAGTACTGAATTTAAAGCAATCATAACATCTATTGAAAAGTATTGTGTATGAAAGACAGTACTAAATTTAAAGCAAGTCATATATTGCAATCGAATTAAATAAACTAAATCCGAGACCATATATTAAAAGACTGTCATTTACAATATCCTCCCCTAGATAAATAACTCTACTCAAACATAATAATAAATACAAGTAGTACAAATAAGAGAATCAAGAAAGGCTCCCCCGATATGACGACTTTGTATTTCTGCCTTCTGAAATTTGAGCCATGGTACGATGCCAAATAGCTATTCGGGCAGAACTAATTTCCCTCGAATAAGAGCTATTAAGGATGAATTTCTCCGAATAATAGCTTTCCTATTAAAAGCTATTCGGACAGAACTTCCCCCGGATAATAACTATTTGGGTCGAATTTCTCCCTAAAAGTGGATATTTGGGCAAAATTTCCCCGAATAAGAACCACTTAGGTGGGACTTTTCCTGTACCCTACTAATTAATTAACTACAACTACAACTCAAACTAACTAGAATTAACTCGAAATTATACCAAAAAGCTTGGCACTATTCCAAAATTAATTATTATTTTCAGAGATAAGGGGGGCTATTTATAGACAAAAATTTAGAGGCGCGCTCGAGTGCACTTCTGCTGCAACCGTTGAATGCTTGACACGTGGCAACTTCCGAAAGGTTCCTGTGGCGCGCTCGAGCGCCATTTGCTACTCCGCTAGATTTTTGCCACGTCTTTTCTTCTGGAATGTTGTGGAATTTTCTGCATAGGGCGCTCGAGTGTCAAAAGGGCGTGCTCAAGCACCTTTTTGTTGACTTTTTGGGCTGGAGTTTTGACTTTTGACCGGGCTTTGATCGAGCGTTAACCGAGGCATTTCTGGGATACTTTCAGCGTTCCGAGTCTGATCACGCGCTAGTTTCGGCCAAATTTTGACTCTAAGGACTCAATTCTTCCACCGTTCTCGTGTTTTCTCCATTCTTCACTTCTTGACTTGCATTTTGGATCACTTTGGGTCTGAACTTTCACTTTCCGGTATCATCCTACATTGCATCGAAAGTATCAAAGTACTGCAATAATTCCCAAGTTAAGATGCAAATGTAGTATAAATACCAAGATTTGAGTGCTACAAATACAGTCACATCAACATCCCCAAACCTATACCTTGTTTGCCCTCAAGCAAGACTGTCTTAAAAACAGATGTGAAAGTGAAATTTGCAGAAATTTTTACAAGTCAAAACATATGAAATAATCTATCCTATCTTTTTGTCAAACATTTTCCAAGTATGAATCATGAGAAATGCAATCTACTATCTTAAACCTATTCAGCAGTTGATAACAAACATGATAAGAGAACCTTGTACATAGTTTTCACAAAAATGTACTCTTATTGGAAATCGATTATTGATTACTTTGGAGTACATATTTAGAAGTAAAGTAAGCAAATTAAGTTTATGCAATTTCTCAATTTTCAAGTTATGCAAACAGATTGGACTTTGATATTCTTGCCTACATTTGGAATCAAACTCTTGATCATGCCTTAACCCTTTAACATTTGCCGAAAAATAAAAGTACAACTTACAATATCTCTATATAGTGTTCAGTTTCCTTTGCTTTCTAGATATCCCATGTAGTAGGCTTTAAGGCTAACAATCCCCCACCATTATGACTGAGGTTGCCAGGTTTCAAAGGGACCTCTACGTGCCTTAATCACTCGAGATATCCAGGCTCGAAACCTTACACTATAGCACATATCCCAAATTACAAAGTCTAGGATAGTGGTGCTTAGAGATTTGCAACATATTTGCACCAAAAATTTATTCAACATTAAAGGTATATACAACTCTTTTTTTTCCATTTTTTTCATTGTTTTCATTTTTTTTTCAGAGTGTACATACAAATAGAGTAACATAACATACTGCACAGACATGGCATAAGGGTTCAGGTTTCAATTACAAGGAGTTCTCATAACAAACGGTAATCCTATCTCAGTCATTTCATAATCACATAGCTATCAATTGAAGAAAGAGAAGAACAGCTAGGCTTACTAATGAATACAGTACCCCAAAGTTTCTCTTACAGAGTTTTCTCAGAGTTTTTAACAATACATAGCTAACAAAACAGGTTCTCAAATCATCTAAATAGTTTTCTTTTAAACAAGTAAGGTAGCAAACTGCTCTTCTCATGAACAAAAATGGTGTATTTATTACATATTTTAAAAAAGTTTTTCATGAAATACATGCACCCCCACACCGAAACTTTGGTTGTTCTCAAGCAAATAGCAATGGAAGACAGTGAGAGTATAATATATAAGTAATAACATAATGACAAATGCTACATCCCCAAACCTATAGTTTGCTTACTTTATAGTGCATGTTGATCAGGTAAAAAGGGAAATATAGTAAGGAAAGATATCACCTAATGTGAAGTATTTTTATGTTGATGTCAAAGCTTTTCTACTGACTTTTGCCAAAAGATGTATCATTCTGCAATTCAAGATTAGTAGACAAAGCATTTTAAAGATTATCATCAACACAGCAAAAAAAAATATTTAATTATATCTATACAAAATAGTATAAGGGGGGGAGGGGTCAAGAACAAATATATAGGGGAGAAACCAAAAAGAAATATGGTCATGGAAAATAACTAATATATTAAGCAAATAATTTAACTATCCAGAACATTTATACTATTTTTTAGGGTTCAAGAGTTAACCTAAAACATTAAAGCATTTAAAAAAGAACACTAGGCTGCCTCCTAGTAGCGCTAAGTTTATTGTCTTCAGCCAGACTGCAAAAATCACACAGACAGAAAATAAACACACATTAAAAGCATTTAAAAATCTAGGTTGCCTCCTAGCAGCGCTGAGTTTTACGCCCTCAGCCAGGTGCCAGTGTTAGAGCCATTTATGTTTGAAGCTCTTCGGCACATATTGCCTAATAATCGTTTCAGCACAGTTCTTGAAAGAAAAAAGAATCATGCAACAGATGATGGTTCATTGTTCCTATAGAACATGCCTTTTCCAAGTCACCATGAAAAGGTAACAATTCTCATCCCAATGTGATGTGTGTGAGAATGTTCATGGTTATGTAAACAGGGGCAATTTTGTGTTGTAAATCAGTGTGTCCCAAATTGAGTTCCACAAAAGGGGAAAACTCATTCAATGAAGAAGTAAGATGACTTTCAATAGGAAAGAGAATGGGTGTTGAAGCTTCTTTTTCAAAGTTAAAGCCAGTTGGAAAGGACATAGAAGCATCATACTCATTCTGTTGGTCAATTTGATATAAAAGTTGGTCAATCTCATTAACATCTTCTTCAGGTGTCAAGAAGATGGAGGAATGAAAGTAGACTCAATAGACTCGTCCTAAAAGAGTGAAAACTCTAAGGAAGTGTGTACACTCATCTTCCTTGAAATGGAATCAAAGTCGGGTTGAGTCATGACATTACTAAGGCCATCCTGCCCTTCTAAACGAGTCATTTCTTTATTTTCCTCAAACTTATTTTCCCTATCAGATGTCTCCCAAATAATCTTGCTCATATCATTAGTCTATTCACATGTTATTTCATTAAAGGTGCTCATAACAGACTGAATGTGTTGATCTAAAGATTGAAGCCTGTGAGCATTAAATTGGACAAGTTGAGAAAATTGGTCAAACTTGTCACTGGATTTGGGAGGTTCAGAGTCAATCCAATCATCTTGTTGATCATTTTGTTTGAAAAGATTAAGGATAGGATCAACAGAAGATTCAGGTTGAAAAGGTGCAGGGACTTGGCTTTCAAAGTTATGAGAAAATTTTTCTTGACTCCAAAGTGATGGCTAGTTTTGTCATTTTAGAGTGTATGCCTCAAACATGTTATCTACCTCGTTCCTAGTATTGCATTCTCTACCCACATTATCTTCACTAAACACTTATATTTTCTCAACAACCCGGTTTTGGATAGTTGTGTGATGAACGAAACTAGATTGGTCTTGTGGACTCACAACAGGTTGAATAGGGTGCTCAACTTTTTCCTACCTATTTATGCTCTCGGCTGGTTGACCGATTTGGTCTTGTAGCCTTTCTATGGATTGGTGGTTGGATTCGGCGAGTTGGACAAGTTGGCCTAACTTGTCATCGAGGTTTGGTTCAAGAGAAAAAAATTCAGCCGAGTTAAGATAACAAAAGTTTTGATTGAAAGAATCACTTTGAAAGCTTTCGCAAAACTCGAAAGAACTGGGGTTTTGAGATGCATTACCTCTAAAATTTTGAGGCAGAAAAGATGCAGCATTTTTATCCCAAAATGAATTTTGATAATTCTGCCACTCCGGGTTATATGCATTAGAGTACAAATTTTGGTTCGAAAAATAACCCTGAGCCGTAGAATCATGACTATGAAAGAATTTGGGATTTTTGGGATAATTTTCAAAAGTATGCCCAAATCGAAAACAAACTTCACACGTATTTGGAATGAGGGTTTGGGTTGTGTCATTAAAAGTCCATTGATCGAATGAAACATTAAAATGAGTCATATTTTCGATCATCTAAATTTTCCAAACATTTTATGCTACTAAAATACTATACAAGCAATAATTTATACAGTTTAAAATAAGTATAGATAATATAAACAATAATTACAACACATAAACAAGTATAGACAATTTAAACAATAATTACAATACCTAAAATAAGTTCACAAATAATTTTATCAATAACTAAACTAGATGTAGCTTCTCCGACAACAGCGTCCAAAAACTTGATGCTTTACGAGGTGGTCGTGTGAAAAATGTACAAAATAGACCAAGTTTAAATACCCGCAAGTGCACAAATCTTTGCAGTGTAGTGTGCTATATGTGCGGAATCGTACCACAGGGAAGCTCGTTAGTTAGTTAGTGAAATTGTGATACTCCGAACCTGGCATGTATTCAATAGCATTTAAAGTTCATTTAAATTGCATTTTATTGACCTGTCACCTTCTTTGAGCAAACTAGTTGAATTTTCATCTACATTGACCAACTAGGACAAGGTGAGAATTTTTGAAATGTTTAATAAAGGGCAAACTTGGGATTAGAAATAAAAAAATACAATGTTAAGTTAGTCAAATTTTGGGTCAACTTTGGAATTAAATCTGAGCCAATTGGGGAAGAGTTAGGTAGCAAATTATATATGGTTGGAAAGCTCTATGAGTCTAGTTTCTGAGGCTTCAAACCGTTCGTGAATTGGAGTTTTCTAGAAGAAGTTATGGCCGTTTTCGTAAGGTCGCGCATAGCTGTTTTGGTTTAGCGGGTTGACCGAAGCTTTGACCATTTGTCATCTTTTATTTAAGTTTAAATACGAAACAAAAGACCAAAAACCAGAAAAATAAGAGCCATGGCTGAAACCATGGAGGAAAAAAAATATATTTCAACTTCAAATCTTCATTTCGTCGCGTGAGCTTGTGCGGGGTGGTTTCCGAGGCATCCATCGTGGTTTCCCTAGCGTCTAGGAGCGTCTAAGGTGAGGGTTTCATCGTTATTTGCGCATTTGAAAAATGTATATCTGAACTTTAATTTTTAGAACTTATGCGTAGATTGTTGTTTTAATCGTTTTGTTGCTTAAAGAATGTTCCTTGTTGATTGTAGAACATGTATTTATAGCTTTTTAGCATTTTCTGCGGTTGAAAATCGAAATTGCAATTTAAATTGACTAATGAATAGTAATTAGTGAATAGTAAACCCTTGAAATGATAAAGTTGCGCTGTTATGTTGTCCGTTGATGTAGAAATGTGCTAGATATGCTAGAATGCCTAAATGTGTGGTTTAATTGGAATGTGTAATAGAAAAACGGAAGAAAACGGCTTGGTGAAAGTCGGGGTCGTTTAGGTCGAGTTTAGCGTTTTCTCGTATTGCGTGTTGGCATTGTTTCGGGAGGCCATGGAAGCACTTTTGGTGCGATTATGGCGTTGGTTGGGTGTTTGGTTGATATAGTTGTAGTTCAAACGAGCAAATGGAAAATCGGGACTTTGCGTGAATTCTAGGGTAAAGTAGGGTTTCGGGGTCTTTAGACGTGCCTTATGGTGACCTAGGAGGACTGGTGAAGTCGGTTTCTAAAGCTCGTGGCTCGTTTGAAAGTAGTAGTGTTTTGAAGTTGGGGTCAGTTTTGTGATTTTGTGTGTTTTCATAGAATATTGCTTATAGTTTGTTTATATTGATTATAGAATGCTTATGTTGCCTATAGAATGCTTATAATGCCTATAGAATACTTGCTAATGCTTAATAATGTTAGTTGGTGTTGTTTTTGTTACTTGTTTGGTTGTAAATGGTTGGTAATGCTTATTACGCTTGTTAGAGGTGATTATTGATTGAAATGTTTATCAATTGTTGAGAATGCTTGATATCGCTCGCTCATCGCCTTGTATCGAGTCTTGCATTGCATAGTGTCTCGCGCGTGAGTGATGGGCCTCTCTGGATAGCCTCGGGTTGCCAGTGTTGGTTGCTCTAGCTCCGCTGCTATTCCCTTTCTCGCTTGGGTGGCCTCCCAGGTAGATTTGGGTCGTAGAATTGATGGTTACTCCCGGGGTATTCCAAACTGGTGTTATAAGGTGGTTTGGACCGGCGCGTCATCGTTAATGTCATCGGAATCGTGATCGGTACATTACTCGCTCGAGTGATCCATAGCCTTCAAAGTGTGGTATAACTTTGATTGATTGTGATAATGATTTTCTTAATTGTTTATTGTATTGTTATATATATTGAATGCCTTTTATTGATTGTATTGCTTAACTGTACCTATTTGCATTGCACGATCTTCTTTCTCTCCATCTCGATATCTGTCTCACCCTCACTGAGTATACGTGTTGTGTATACTCACTCCTCACCACCACATTTCAGGAAATGCCATGTTGTCGTGAAAGTCCGTGCTTGAAGGGTTGTCCTGCGTGCCTATGTGACTTGAGTTGTCAAAGTTGTAAAGTTGTATGCTTTTATGTATTATATGTATTTAATGTTAAAGGGGATGTAATTTAAGTTCATTAAATTATGTATTTAGTTTATATAGCTTAACTTCAATATATATTTGTAATGACAAAAAGGGAAAAAGATAGAAAGTCATGATAGTCTACTTTATGCAATAGGTTGGTGTAGTTTAAATGCTAAGCTTGAATTTATATTTACTTGTGAATTTCTTGTTGTGAACCGAGGCACGGATGGCCTTGAGGTGGTTGAATGGTTGGACACGGTGTTGGTCCATTTATATGCTATTACAGGTTTCGCAATTTGCCTAGAAACAGGGGACTCTGTCCGTCTTTCCCTAAAATCTTGCCCGGGTTTGGATTTGGGTTGTGAATAGATTGATTGTTAGAACTCCCGATCTCGAGAGGGATCGGGGTGTCACAGGTGGTATCAGAGCTTGTCTAGCTCATAAGCCGGGACAGGGTCCTCGGCCTGGTGGGTAGTGGTCCTTGAATGTGTGCTTGATAAGTGTGTCTTGAAAGTGTATGCTTGTATGTGAGATTGTGTGTCTTGACTTGAATGTAAGCACTTATGTGATATAGTTATGTGTTATGTGTTAAATGTTTCTCAAGAAAGGTGAAGTGTCTATTTCTCTATCGAATTGACTTATTGAATTGACCTCGTGAATCGAATCGACCTCGTGAATTGTTAGTTGCTTGAAGTATTACTTGTAATGTGTGTATAGAATGTCTTGAATTAGCTATGTCGTGGTTTGAATTGATTATGTTGTGCTTGACTTGATTGCCGTGCTTGAGTGACTTTGTTGAATACACTGTTTTACAACCTTGCTTGCATAATAGTTTAAGGAATGTGTATAACTGTGATATCTTGGCATTCATCCATGTCCTATGGAAATGGTAAGTAAGTCCTCTTCTTCCTCTGAAGAAAGTGGTTCACCGCTGGCTTTTCAAGGTGTATGGATTGGCAGGAAATTAATGGCATTTGACTAGCCTTTATTTGGGAATTGGTGTTTGCTTTTGGAGCTCGGTTATTGGCAAATCTCTATGGTCCTCCTCTGTGCTTAACAATTGTGAAAGGGTAGCTTTCTCTTGGGGTTTTATTTGGTTATTCTTGGGAGCATTCTTTGGTTTTCTTTATGGGTATTATTTGGTGACTTTTTTTGGCATTTCTCGGTGGATTTGGCTATTAGGATTTTAATCGGCCTTACTGCACAGTAATATCTATGGTATATGTGTCTCGGTCTTTATTGGTGTGATACTGGCATCCCTGATTGGAAATTCTTCAATGGTATTTTCTGGAATTCTCAGTGGCCAATTATTTAATATTTACTTATTAGGCAAACTTGGCTACTTTCTTATTGGAGCATTGTTTCGGATATCTTCTTCAGTGTTCCTCAATAGGTTTGGTATTTGGAGTTCCTATCAGACTTATTGTATAATACTACTTAGGGTATTCTTTGAAATTCTTATTGGGCGTTCTATTGGTATTTTCCTTATTGGCAAGGTTGCATGAAGTTTTCACTTGGCAAATAGTGAAGAGGCCTCAGAGTTTGGCTTTGGTGGGAAACTATGTTTGTTATTCAACTTGGTTGTTTTATTGGGCACATTATATTTTCTCTGCTATTTCCTTTGACATTCCTCTCAGCATTTGATAGCAAAACTCGGAATCTAATTGGGTGTCCCATGGGGTTATTATTTGGAAGGCTTCTTTAGAACTTTGAAATATCTTTGATTGGGTTCTTAGTATTTTCTTCAGCACTCTTAACTGGGTATTCTTCTATGAAATTTATGACCAGTAGGGTACTTGTTTGGACCTCTGGATGGAACCTTTGTTTGAGCCTTTATTTGGCTTCTTGTTTGGGAATTGTCGGGCAATAATAGTTGAACTTCTACTTGAGATTCGTGTATGGGGTATTCATTCGGTATTCTTCTTATCATTAATATGTGATGTGATTTTATCTACAGTATCTTTGCTTAGGCCTTTATTGGTATTATCTATGCGCTTTTGGTTGGAATTTTATTCTTCTTCGGTATTCGTGTCAACGAGATTCTTCAACCGATGAAGATTAGTCAGAATTGGATTTCAGATGATGCTGAGTTCTATTTGAAGAAGAATTGCGAGGACATAATTGTTTTAAGGGGGAAGGATGTGATACCCCGAACTTGGCATGTATTCAATAGAATTTAAAGTTCATTTAAATTACATTTTATTGACCTTTCACCTTCTTTGACCAAACTAGTTGACTTTTCATCTACATTGACCAACTAGGACAAGGTGAGAATTTTTGAAATGTTTAATTAAGGGCAAACTTGGGATTAGAAATAAAAAATGCAATGTTAAGTTAGTCAAATTTTGGGTCAACTTTGGAATTAAATCTGAACCAATTGGGGAAGAGTTATGTAGCAAATTATATATGGTTGGAAAGCTCTATGAGTCTAGTTTCTGAGGCTTCAAACCGTTCGTGAATTGGAGTTTTCTAGAAGAAGTTATGGCCGTTTTCGTAAGGTCGCGCATAGTTGTTTTGGTTTAGCGGGTTGACCGAAGCTTTGACCATTTGTCATCTTTTATTTAAGTTTAAATACGAAACAAAAGAGCAAAACCCAGAAAAATAAGAGCCATGGCTGAAACCATGAAGGAAAAAAAAAAAAAAAAACATTTCAACTTCAAATCTTCATTTCGTCGCGTGAGCTTGTGCGGGGTGGTTTCTGAGGCATCCATCGTGGTTTCCCTAGCGTCTAGGAGCGTCCAAGGTGAGGGTTTCATCGTTATTTGCGCATTTGAAAAATGTATATCTAAACTTTAATTTTTAGAACTTATGCGTAGATTGTTGTTTTAATCGTTTTGTTGCTTAAAGAATGTTCCTTGTTGATTGTAGAACATGTATTTATAGTTTTTTAGCATTTTCTGCGGTTGAAAATGGAAATTGCAATTTAAATTGACTAATGAATAGTAATTAGTGAATAGTAAACCCCTGAAATGATAAAGTTGCGCTGTTTTGCTGTCCGTTGATGTAGAAATGTGCTAGATATGCTAGAATGCCTAAATGTGTGGTTTAATTGGAATGTGTAATAGAAAAATGAAGAAAAATGGCTTGGTGAAAGTCGGGGTCGTTTAGGTCGAGTTTAGCGTTTTCTCGTATTGCGTGTTGGCATTGTTTCGGGAGGCCATGGAAGCACTTTTGGTGCGATTATGGCGTTGGTTGGGTGTTTGGTTGATATAGTTGTAGTTCAAACGAGCAAATGGGGAAATCGGAACTTTGCGTGAATTCTAAGGTAAAGTAGGGTTTCGGGGTCTTTAGACGTGCCTTATGGTGACCTAGGAGGACTAGTGAAGTCGGTTTCCAAAGCTCATGGCTCGTTTGAAAGTAGTAGTGTTTTGAAGTTGGGGTCATTTTTGTGATTTTGTGTGTTTTCATAGAATATTGCTTATAGTATGTTTATATTGATTATAGAATGCTTATGTTGCCTATAGAATGCTTATAATGCCTATAGAATACTTGCTAATGCTTGATAATGTTAGTTGGTGTTGTTTTTGTCACTTGTTTGATTGTAAATGCTTGTTAATGCTTATTACGCTTGTTAGAGTTGATTATTGATTGAAATGTTTATCAATTGTTGAGAATGCTTGATATCGCTCGCTCATCGCCTTGTATCGAGTCTTGCATTGCATAGTGTCTTGCGCGTGAGTGATGGGCCTCTCTGGGTAGCCTCGGGTTGCTAGTGTTGGTTGCTCTAGCTCCGCTGCTATTCCCTTTCTCGCTTGGGTTGCCTCCCAGGGAGATTTGGGTCGTAGAATTGATGGTTACTCCCGGGGTATTCCAAACTGGTGTTATAAGGTGGTTTGAGCCGGCGCATCATCGTTAATGTCATCGGAATCGTGATCAGTACATTACTCGCTCGAGTGATCCATAGCCTTCAAAGTGTTGTATAGCTTTGATTGGTTGTGTTAATGATTTTCTTAATTGTTTATTGTATTGTTATATATATTGAATGCCTTTTATTGATTGTATTGCTTAACTGTACCTATTTGCATTGCACGATCTTCTTTCTCTCCATCTCGATATCTGTCTCGCCCTCACTGAGTATACGTGTTGTGTATACTCACTCCTCACCACCACATTTCAGGAAATGCCATGTTGGCTGGAAAGTTCGTGATTTCGTGAAAGTCCGTGCTTGAAGGGTTGTCCTGCGTGCCTATGTGACTTGAGTTGTCAAAGTTGTAAAGTTGTATGCTTTTATGTATTATATGTATTTAATGTTAAAGGGGATGTAATTTAAGTTCATTAGATTATGTATTTAGTTAATATAGCTTAACTTCAATATATATTTGTAATGACAAAAAGGGAAAAAGATAGAAAGTCATGATAGTCTACTTTATGCAATAGGTTGGTGTAGTTTAATTGCTAAGCTTGAATTTATATTTACTTGTGAATTGCTTGTTGTGAACCGAGGCTCGGATGGCCTTGAGGTGGTTGAATGGTTGGACACAGTGTTGGTCCATTTATATGCTATTACAGGTTTTGTAATTTGCCTAGAAACAGGGGAGACTCTGTCCGTCCTTCCCTAAAATCTTGCCCGGGTTTGGATTTGGGTTGTGAATAGATTGATTGTTAGAACTCCCGGTCTCGAGAGGGATCGGGGTGTCACAGAAATAGTGTGTGAAAGTGTTAAAGCGGTAAGTGATAGTTTGTACAGGGCGTTTGGTTTTAACCTATGCTACAACTAAGTTAAACTAACTAAGTATTAATGGAATACGAGGGTAAGGAATCTAGGGGGATGGATATGTAAAGAGGTAGTCAATAGGCTCGGCATTCAAGTTCTCTAATCCTATGCAATAAGTTAAGCTACAAGCATTGTCACGCCCCAACTCGACCCCACCTACAATCAGTCAGGACGCAACAGAATTTTGGCAGTATAACGACAGTAATTAAGACACCGAGACTTTAAACCAACCTCTTCAGAGTACCATACAACCAAACTCCACAAGCATACAACAATCAACCCCTCAAATAAGTTAACAACATACAACATAACCATATTATACAATTACCATTCCTTCAATAATCCGTTCATAGTTATACGCCTCCGTTCCAACTTTATACATAGACTATACTTACATTTCAAAATAGATTATAAACCAACTTAGTAATCTAAACATGATCAAAAGAAAGACTACTAAACCATCACACATAAGTCTTTAAGTTAAAGTAGGTTTATAATACATCATAATACATCAACTACAAACAATTTCATAGCAATGACTCCTGCATATAAGACTCATCCACGAAAGACACATTTTCCTCTTCAAGAGGCACGTACCCGTAGTCTTTCTCAACAACACCTGTAAGCATGCA
Organism: Ehretia macrophylla; assembly: GCA_037974665.1. Classification (NCBI taxonomy): domain Eukaryota; kingdom Viridiplantae; phylum Streptophyta; class Magnoliopsida; order Boraginales; family Ehretiaceae; genus Ehretia; species Ehretia macrophylla. Next base: position 13,769,556 of record CM075775.1, read on the forward strand.
ATAATTGAGAGTGAGCTTATATAAGACAAGCCCAGTGAGGATCCGATAGATCTCTAACAGTATTTACTATACTCCTTGGAAATGATCCTTTGAGCAGTAAACACACAATAAACATCAATTACAATATAAACACATAACTATAATGACCAATCAATAAAGGATACTCTAGTTGGTGTAACTCCAAACTCCATTACGATCTCAACCAACTTCTTATCACCCCCATGACACACACACCCGAGGTACCTCACTAGCCCTGCCCTCCATGGCATCTCCGCCCATACGAGATGAGGGTAGCCTCTGGTAGTTATGCCGTTATCAATCCGGCAGCATCGTGGCACACACATACCAAGACTCAGCAATAAAATAAACATTCACATCACAGGAGGACAACCTTTCACGTTGACTATTTCCCGGTTCATCAATAATCATTCAGTAATCATCTTTTCATCAATATAACATCAAATAATCAATTAAACAATAAATAACTAAGTTAGATGACAAAGTAGGCCATCCAACTTAACGTGCATTAAACATACAATCAAACCCTAGTCTAACCATTAACAACTCACAATTCAAGCACTCAAACACCGCCCAATCAACTAAAGGCATAATTCAATACTTTAAAGAAAGACAACCTAAACCTCAAATAATCATATCTTACATTCTACTAATCCAAACAACTCCAAATCAGTTTCAATCACTCACCCTTTCAATCAACTACATTAGCCCTCTCGGAAACCAACCAAAACAAATCCAAATCAAGCCCCACAACCCTAAAACCCTAATGCGTCAAGGCTGAAATTTTCGGACTTTCACACCAATATCGCAATCGAAAGTTCGACATTACAACAACGTTACCACGTAATTAACAAACTTTTACAAATTGACGACAATCGATTCCAAACACTACAACTCAAAATAATCAACAAATAGCCAAACTATCAACTTTAAATATCCAAAAATAAAAATTTATGCTACAACGGTTCAAATCTTATAAGAATACATATAATTGATCCTTAGCATGCACTGAGCAATAATATAACTTCAAATTAACATTCTGACAGTTCAATATTCAATTATACGCAAAAATACAAAAGATGACTTTTGAGATATAGAATTTTTTTCTCACCTTTGATCCGAAACAAGCCTAGATATGCGTGCTATGCATGCCCAACAAGCGGAATCCAACTCGGTACGAAAAACTACGGACAAAAACTAGATTTTTCTATGAAATTTTGCTTTGAAAACTAAGTAGAAAATCTTCTTTTTCTCCCTTGAAGCTCTCGGCTATGTAGGTGTAAAATGAGTGTGTTTTGTGCTTTGCAACTATGTGTTGATGTTATATTATGCAAAGGTCAACAATTTAAATCAAAGTCAAAGGTGGAAACTAGTTATTTTAGTCTTTTCTTGTCTTCTAATTCTATTTTATCTATTTCTTTGCTCAAAACATTTATGTAACACCTAAACTATCTCAAGTAGTTTATTTTTAGGTGACAAGAAGTTTTATATTAAAACAGTTTCACCCGAGTCGGCTTAAAACTCGCTTTCTTGCAAAAAAAAGTATAAAAACCTTTAAAATTTCAAAACCGATTCCAAATCCATTTTGATCAAACAAGGGTCTATTAATACCCGAGGACTAGGTTTCAAAACGTTTAAAACACCCTTGTAAAAATTTTAGCGGACAGGTGCTCAAAATACTATTCACTAAAACCGGCGATAAAATTTCTGATTTCGTTTTTTATGAAAATTTCATGAATGCACACTTAGCATGTATTAGGAGTATTAATCACAGAATTAACACATTCGAAGTCATATAGCACATAAATAGATCAATTCATGCAAAACGAGGTAAAACATGCAAATCGAGATAAGATAGAAAAGTGGGGTTTCACATTCTCCTCTCCTTAAAGAAATTTCGTCCTTGAAATTCTTACTTTATGTACGGAATAGGTCTGGATACTGCTGCTGCATCTGATCTCGCCTATCCCAAGTAGCCTCCTCAATACTATGATGCTTCCACAACACCTTAACCATCGGATCTTCTTCAACCTCAACTCTCGTTCCATCTGATCAAGAATACGAATCGGCCGCTCATCATAAGTCAGATTCTCAGGAAGCTGTAACGGTTCTGGCTCTAAGATATGAGAAGGATCCGTATTATATTTCCGTAAATTAGACACGTGAAATACATCATGGACATTAGAGAAATTCTCCGGTAAAGCCAACCGATATGCTAACTTGCCAACTCTGCCAGTAATCTCAAACGGCCCTACAAACCTCGAACTCAGCTTCCCACCTTTACCATAACAAGCAAACCCCTTACGAAGAGACAATCTCAAGAAAACCCGATCCCCGACTGCAAACTCCAAGTCCCGACGACGCTTATCAGCATAACTTTTGAATCTACTCTGCGCCGTAAGCATTCTCTGCCTGATCAACTGAACATTCTCAATCTTCTCTAGAAAATATGGCATGATAGTCAGATCAATAGTCTTCATCTCCCCTACTTCATCCTAATACAAAGATGAACGACACTTACAACCGTAAAAAGTTGCAAAAGGTGTCATCCCAATAGTAGCTTGATAACTATTATTATAGGCAAACTCGGCAAGTGGTAGATGTTTCTCCCAGTTCTTTCCGAAGTCCAGAATACAAGCCCTGAGCATATCTTCTAGAATCTGAATAGTCCTCTCAGACTGACCGTCAGTCTGTGGATGATATGCGGTACTGAAATTCAGCTGAGTACCCAAAGTCTCCTGAAGTTTCTCCTACAAGCGAGAAGTAAATCGAGGATCTCGATCTGAGACAATACTAGATGGAATTCCGTGAAGTCTGACAATCTGATCCAAATAGAGATCCGTCAACTTTGCAACTTCTTCTCCCATCTGCATCGAAATAAAGTGAGCTGTCTTCGTCAAACGATCCACGACAACCCAAACTGCATCATTACCTCTCAGTGTTCTAGGCAAACCAGTGACGAAGTCCATCATAATATGCTCCCATTTCCACTCTGGTATAGCCAACGGCTGAAGCAAACTTGCAGGTCGTTGATGCTCGGCTTTCACTCGTTGACAAGTCAAACATCTAGATACGAACTGAGCAACTTCCCTCTTCATATTATTCCACCAATAATGTTGCTTCAAGTCCCGATACATCTTGTTTCCACCAGGATGAATAGTATACTTAGAATTATGTGCCTCTTCCAAAATACCTCGCCATAAACCCGGTTCATCGAGAACACAAACCCTGTTCCGAAACCGAAGAATACCATCCTCGTGTACTTTGAAGTCAAACTGATCATCCGTGATCTGATCCTTGATCTTCTAAAGTTTAACATCAAGTTACTGAGCTTCTCTGATCTGAGACAGCAATAAAGATTGAATACGGAGATGTGAACACATCACCCCAACCTGAGTCAACTCTAGTCTCCAATAAGTGAATTCCTCAAGAACCTCCCACTTCTTGACAGCCAAACAAGAAACACTCGCCTTACAGCTAAGAGCGTCTGCCACAACATTTGCCTTCCTAGGCAGATAACTGATAGAACAATTATAATCTCTGAGAAGTTCCATCTACCTCCGTTGACGCATATTCAACTCCTTCTGTGAGAACAAATACTTAAGACTCTTATGATTAGTGAAAATCTCGAACTTACTACCCCACAGATAATGACGCCACTTTTTCAGTGAGAAAACAACAGCTGCCAACTCAAGATCATAAGTCGGATAATTCACCTCATATGGTTTCAACGTCCTAGAAGCATAAGCAATAACCCAACCATTCTGCATAAGTACACATCCCAAGCCCTCCTTGGATGCATCACTGTAGATAACCATATTATCGGTCCCCTCTGGTAGAGCAAGTACTGGAGCGGTAGTCAATCTCTTTTTCAACTCCTAAAACCCACTCTCACATTTCTCATCCCAAACAAAGCTAGTCTATTTCTGAGTTAACTTAGAAAGTGTCCCGGCAATCTTAGAAAAGTCATTGACAAACCTACGATAATAACCCGCCAAGCCAAGAAAGCTACGAACTTCCGAAATATTCTCTGGCCGTTTCCAAGACATCACCACTTCAATCTTAGTGGGATCTACAAAAATACCGCTCTGTGTGATAACATGGCAAAGAAAAGATATGCGTTGTAGCCAAAATTCACATTTGCTGAACTTCGCAAACAACTGATGCTCCTGCAGCTTCTGTAAGACAAGCCGTAGATGTTGCTTGTGCTCCGATTCAGACTTAGAATAAACCAAGATATCATCAATAAAAATTACCACGAACTAGTCCAAGTACGGCTGAAAGACCCGATGCATAAGATCCATGAATGCTGCCGGCGCATTAGTTAATCCAAAGGGCATAACAACAAACTCATAATGCCCGTACCGAGTCCTAAAGGCAGACTTCGGAACATCCTCCGTACGAATCCAAAGCTGATAATACCCCTGCCTCAAGTCAAATTTAGAATAGACTTTGGCTCCCTGAAGTTGATCAAACAACTCGTCAATCAGTGGTAAAGGGTACTTGTTCTTGATGGTCACTTGATTCAAATCACGATAATCAATACACAATCTCAAGGTACCATCCTTCTTCTTCACAAATAAAAAAGGAGCTCCCCAAGGTGAAGAACTCTGCTGAATGAAACCCTTCTCCAATAACTCCTGCAACTGAGTTTTCAACTCCTTCAACTCAGCTGGTGCCATCCGGTACGCTAATTTAGAAATAGGTTAAGTACCGGGAATAAGATTGATTACAAACTCCATATCTCTCTCTAGTGGTAATCCTGGCAACTCCTCGGGAAATACATTGGGATATTCCCGAATAATAGGTACTTCCTCCAACTGTAGCTTATCAGATGGCTTGTTGATCAAATAAGCTAGATAACCCGAACACCCCTTACTCACCAACTTAACGGCTTTAGTTGCTGAGATAACAAAACTCGTCTTAGCACCCTGGTTCCCTACTACCTCAATTACTAGTTGATCTAGCAACCGAAACCGTACTACATTCGTTCTACAGTTTAACTGGGCATCATACTTAGAAAGTCAATCCATACCCAAGATAACATCGTACACCCGGATAAGAAATAAGATAAGGTCCGAAGAAAAATTATATCCCTTAACATGTATTTTACAATTCTTACATACTAAGCCAGTCACATACTTATTAGTCAAAGAGGTACTAATCTCAACCACATAAGGCAGTCTTGCAGGTTGCATATTAACACGTTGCACACAAGCATGAGTAATGAAAGAATGCATAGCACCAGAATCAATCAACACTTTAACAAGTTGATCAAGTATAAGGAAGTTACCTTCCACAACTGCAGTCTCCTCAGGCATTTCCTCCAAGTCAACTGCGTAAGCCCGAGACTGAACCCGCTGCTGCTGAGGTGCACTGCCCACAGGTCTACCCTGATAACTCTGAGTCGCTGCCTGACCCTCAGTCCTCAGATATCTAGGGCAATCCTTCGCCCTATGCTGATTGCTGCCGTAACCCAAACAAGTCCCTGCCTTTGCCCTGCAGTCGGCCTCCATATGGCCCTGACGCTTGCAGAAAGTACACTGCGATGAGGAAGCACTGATGATTCCCCTAGAAGAACCAGAAGCCGAGAAAGTAGCTGTACCAGCTTGCTGCTAAGGTCTAACAACACTAGGCCTATATTGACCCTGAGACTGGGCTGGCCTATACTGAGACTGAGCCTGATAAGACTCCTGCTGAAATCGTGGCGGGTAATAACTCTGCTGACTCTGTGGTCTGAAAGAACCCTGCTGTGCTGGCGGCCTGTACACAACCTGCTGTACCAAAGACCTATACATACCCTGCTAACCCTGGGCTGAAAGGGCCTCTTGCTAGGCTGACTAGGTCCGATCTATTCCTCCTTTCTCTTCTCTAACCTAGAAGCTGCATCAAAGGCCTCAGTAAGTATATCATACTGATTCAGGGCCATCGCATCCTGAATCTCGGGCCTCAACCCCAACATGAACCTACGAGTCTTACGCTCCTCGTCAGCCACAAACTCCGGTGCATACCGGGACAACCTAGTAAAAGTAGCCTCATACTGTGCCACTAAAGCATCTCCCTGAACTAAGGACAGAAACTCGGCCTCTCTCCTCTCCCGTGCAATCCTCGGGACATACTTCGCCCGGAAAGCTCTCAGAAAGGTATCCCAGACATACGGAATACCCTGGGTCTCCCAACTAGATTTCACCGTGCGCCACCACTCCTCTGCCTCATCATCAAACAAATAAACGGCAAAGGTGACCTTTCTTTCATCAGTATAATCCATAGGGTCAAATATTTTCTCCATTTTACTAATCCATGCCTCGGCTTTCCAATCATTTGGTTTCCCCTGAAATCTCGGTGGATAGTACCCTAAGAACTCCTTCAGTGTACCACGCCCATGGTATCCACCCTGTACGTTCAGTAACTATGCCTGCAAAGTCTGAGCTTGGGCAGCCTGCCCTGCTAGCAACTGGGCCTGACCGGCCATAACCTCTGCGATCCTATCCATGGCTGATTTAAAACGATCATTACCCCTTTCTAGGCCCAGTGCCATATTTCCCGGAACCTCATCAACTGCCTTGGGCCTACCTCTCGTCCTCGGTCTACCAGCCATTCTACTAATCAAAGAGTTAGCACAGGTTATAGCACGTAAACAGGCTATAGAAAATTATTAGCAAATAAACAATAACCGACATAAAACACATAAATCACTTAAGTATCAATCACATAAACAAATTGATCATATAATCACATTAGTACTAAATCACATAATCACTTAATCATTTAATCATATTAACACATAGTTCACTTTTCTTTCACTTCATACATACTTTCATGCTAAGACCATTACCCACATTTCGAGAATACCCCGGCTGACAGCTAACATGTGCTCTGATACAACTTAATGTCATGCCCCAACTCGACCCCACCTACAATCAGTCAGGATGCAACGGAATTTCGGCAGTATAACGACAGTAATTAAGACACCAGGGCTCTAAACCAACCTCTTTAGAGTACCATACAACCAAACTCCACAAGCATGCAACAATCAACCCTTCAAATAAGTTAACAATATACAACATAACCATATTATACAATTATCATTCCTTCAACAATCCGTTCATAGTTATACGCCTTCGTTCCAACTTCATATATAGACTATACATACATTTCAAAATAGATAATAAACCACCTTAGTAATCTAAACATGATCAAAAGAAAGACTACTAAACTATGATACATAAGTCTTTAAGTTAAAGTAGGTTTATAATACATCATAATACATCAACTACAAACAATCTCATGGCAATGACTCCTGCACATAAGACTCATCCACGAAAGGCACATTTTCCTCTTCAAGAGGCACGTACCCGTAGTCTTGTTCAACAACACCTGTAAGCATGCAATAATTGAGAGTGAGCTTATATAAAATAATCCCAGTAAGGATCCGATAGATCTCTAACAGTATTTACTATACTCCTTAGAAATGATCCTTTGAGCAGTAAACACACAATAAACATCAATAACAATATAAACACATAACTATAATGACCAATCAATAAAGGATACTCTAGTTGGTGTAACTCCAAACTCCATCACGATCTCAACCAACTTCTTATCACTCCCATGACATACACACCCGAGGTACCTCACTAGCCGTGCCCTCCATGGCATCTCCGCCCATGCGAGATGAGGTGGCACATACATACCAAGACTCAACCCGGCAGCCCGATGCTGCCCGAGAGGTGGCATACACATACCAAGACTCAGCAATAAAATAAACATTCACATCACAAGAGGACAACCTTTCACGTTGACTATCTCCCGGTTCATCAATAATCATTCAATAATCATCTTTTCATCAATATAACATCAAATAATCAATTAAACAATAAACAACTAAGTTAGATGACAAAGTAGGCAATCCAACTTAACGTGCATTAAACACACAATCAAACCATAGTCTAACCATTAACAACTCACAATTCAAGCACTCAAACACCACCCAATCAACTAAAGGCATAATTCAATACTTTAAAGAAAGACAACCTAAACCTCAAATAATCATATCTTACATTCTACTAATCCAAACAACTCCAAATCAGTTTCAATCACTCACCCATTCAATCAACTACATTAGCCCTTTTGGAAACCAACCAAAACACATTCAAATCAAGCCCAACAACCCTAAAACCCTAATGCGTCAAGGCTGAAATTTCTGGACTTTCACAACAACATCGCAATCGAAAATTCGGCATTACAATAGCGCTACCACGTAATTAACAAACTTTTACAAATCGACGGAAATTGATTCCAACCACTACAACTCAAAATAATCAACAAATAGCCAAACTATCAACTTTAAATACCCGAAAATAAAAATTTATGCTACAACGGTTCAAATCTTATAAGAATACATATAATCGATCATTACCATGCACTGAGCAATAATATAACTTCAAATTAACATTTTAACAGTTCAATATTCAATTATACGCAAAAATACAAAAGATGACTTTTGAGATCTAGAATTTTTCTCTCACCTTTGATCTGAAACAAGCCTAGATATGCATGCTATGCGTGCCCAACAAGCGGAATCCAACTCGGTACAAAAAAACTATGGACAAAACTAGGTTTTTCTATAAAATTTTGCTTTGAAAACTAAGTAGAAAACCTTCTTGTTCTCCCTTGAAGCTCTCGGCCATGTAGGTGTAAAATGAGTATGTTTTGTGCTTTGAAATTGTGTGTTGATGTTATATTATGCAAAGGTCAACAATTTAAATCAAAGTCAAAGGTAGAAACTAGTTATTTTTAGTCTTTTCTTGTCTTTTAATTCTATTTTAGCTATTTCTTTGCTCAAAACATTTATGTAACACCTAAACTATCTCAAGTAGTTTATTTTTAGGTGACAAGAAGTTTTACATTAAAACAGTTTCACCCGAGTCGGCTTAAAACTCGCTTTCTTGCAAAAGAAAGTGTAAAAACCTTTAAAATTCCAAAACCGATTCCAAATTCGTTTTAATCAAACACGGGTCTATTAATACCAGAGGACTAGGTTTTAAAATATTTAAAACACCCTTGTAAAAATTTTAGTGGACAAGTATTCAAAATACTATTCACTAAAACCGGTAATAAAATTTCTGATTTCGTTTTTTATGAAAATTTCATGAATGCACACTTAGCATGTATTAGGAGTATTAGTCACAGAATTAACACATTCTAAGTCATATAGCACATAAACAGGTTAATTCATGCAAAATAAGGTAAAACACGCAAATCGAGATAAGATAAAAAAGTGGAGTTTCACAAGCATTAACTTAGTTAATTACTTAGCCTATTAAAATCCTGATTACTAACTCTGATGTAGGTGTTGTGCCATCTACGAGCATTGGAGCCATAGTATGGAACTGTCCTTGCAACCTGGTGTAAATGGTCTGTTTCTACTAAGTTATTAGTTTTTTCTTACTTGGCTTAGAACTACGGTACAACTTATAGTTCATGGAATCTAAGTTTGTCAAGCTATTGATTTACTATTAAAGCATGGATATATGGCACTAAAGTAAATCTATCATAACGTCTACTGAAAAACATTACGTATGAAAGACAATAAGTAAAGAAATCATAACATCTACTGAAAAGCATTATGTATGAAAGACAGTACTGAATTTAAAGCAAGTCATATATTGCAATTGAATTAAATAAACTGAATCCGAGACTGTATATTAAAAGACCGTCATTTATAATATCCTCCCCTAGATAAATAACTCTACTCAAACATAATAATAAATACAAGTAGTACAAATAAGAGAGTCAAGAAAGGCTCCCCCGATATGACGACTTTGTATTTCTGTCTTTTGAAATTTGAGCAGAGGTCTGACGCCAAATAGCTATCTAGGCGGAACTAATTTCCCCCGAATAAGAGCTATTAAGGATGAATTTTCCCAGAATAAGAGCTTTCCTATTAAAAGTTATTCGGGCAGAACTTCCCTCGGATGATAACTACTTGGGTCGGATTTTTCCCTAAAAGTGGTTATTCGAGCAAAATTTTCCTGAATAAGAACCACTTAGGTAGGACTTCCCTCGTATCCTACTAATTAATTAACTATAACTACGACTAAAACTAATTAAAATTAACTCAAAATTATACCAAAAAACTTGGCACTATTCTAAAATTAATTACTATTTTCAGAGGGAGGGGGGCTATTTATAGACAAAAATTCAGAGGCGCGCTTGAGCGCCAGTTTGGGGCGCTCGAGCGCGCTTCTACTGCAACCGTTGAATGCTTGACACGTGGTGGCTTCCGAAAGGTTCCTGTGGTGCGCTCGAGAGCCAGTGAGGTGCGCTCGAGCTCCATTCTGCTGCTCCGCTGGATTTTTGTCACGTGTTTTCTTTTAGAATGTTGTGGAATTTTCTGCATAGAGCGCTCGAGTGCCAGGAGGGCGAGCTCAAGCTCCTTTTTGTTGACTTTTTGGGCTAGACTTTTGACTTTTGACAAGGTTTTGATCGAGCGTTGACCGAGGCATTTTCAGGCTACTTTCAGCGTTTGAGTTTGATTACGCGCTAGTTTCGGCCAAATTCGTACTCTAAGGACTCCATTCTTCCACTGTTCTCGTGTTTTTCCCATTCTTCACTTATTGACTTGCATTTTGGATCGTTTTAGGTTTGAACTTTCACCTTTCGGTACCATCCTACATTGCATCGAAAGTGTCAAAATACTGCAATAATTCCCAAGTTAATATGAAAATGTAGTATAAATACCAAGGTTTGAATGCTGCAAATACAGTCACATCAATAACTTTATGTTTTGCTTTAATATTTAGGATTGCATGCTTGTGTAGTTAGTGGAAGTTAGTTGGTTGTTTGACTAAACTTATAAGAGAGAAAAGTAAATATGATTAGAGTGGTAAGATAAGCGACTTTAAGACATAAAATTTCAATGGATTTGATTTTGCATGCATGTATGTTATATTGTCATGGTCTAAGGCTCGGATGGCCTTAGTGTTGGGAAAGTTGCATGGTTGAAGTTTAGAGTTATTGAGAATATTATAGTATGTGGTTTGTGGTTTTATCTTTTGTTTATAGGTAATCAATTAGGCCTAGAAACAGGAAAAACTCCACTCATTTTTTCTCATTTTTCGTGCCTTGGAGTATTGGATCGGGGCTCTAGTCTCGTGAGGGATTGGGGTGTTACAAAATCCCTCACTAACACAAGGTAGACAAGCTTGGAAATGAGTTTTGGATGGCTCAAAACACTTGAAAGAAGCTTGGAATTGATCAAAATGCAAAGCCCTAGAAAATTTCTCTTCTTTTTTCTCCTCCTTGAAGCTCACGGATTTGTGGGGGGGGGGGTTCTTTTGCTTTTTTGTTTTGTTTTGCATATTATTTGTATATATGTGTGATATAAGACAAGTCAAATAGGTCTTGGGTCTTTGGGTCATGGGTTTGGGTCAAGGATAAATGCTAGGTGGGTTAGTTTAGTCAAATACAAAGCTAGACATTTTAAAACCCTAAAATGTAATCCTGAAAATACTATTCATACGATACACTAACTATTTTATATCTCTCGATCCCGATATGCGAAGCACATAATTTCGATGAACGAACTCTTAAAATATGTCAAGTATCAAGGAAAAAATGTAAAATTAGAAAGATAAAATAGTTGAAAATTCACTTCGGGCTCGGAGCTACTTATTCATTTAGTTGAAAATAAAGCAAATAAATGTAAGAAGATAAATTCAAATAATACAAATAATAAAATAGTTAATATTTATTTCATATAATTTATTTAAATATTATTTGAATATTTTTGAAGAATATGAAAATTAAAGTTATTAAATAAATGCCTAAATTAAAGTAAACACATAAATTCACACAATCACTTAAATTATACACATAGGCATGTACAAATGGGTACTATTCACTACATGCTAGGTTTGAGATCTCACAAATGGGATGGTGTTCAAACTTCCGAAATGCAGTTTAGACAACGGGCATTCCCCTTTCTAACTGGATTGACTCGGGGAAGGGTCAATCTCCTCCGGAGCATGTTTCACAACCACTCATTCGTCCTGACCAAATAGTAGAATCTATCTCTCAGCAATAGTTTTTTCTGCTAATCACCCTTTCCCAACCAGCCTGCCCATTTGGTCTTGTAAGATTGACTAATGAAAGGGGGTTAATCTAGTCCGAAGTTGTCGGAACGAATCGTTTGCTTTATCAAAAAAAGATTTATTAGGGGGTGAAGGTTGGGCCCCTATTTCCAACCATTACAATTGGCGTTGACTAGCTTTGCAATACGGACGGACACGAAGAAGAACATAGGCAGCGGAAATGCAAAAGAGAAGAGCAAAGATTCCCGACCCAGAGCATGTTATTGACTCAACCACAAATCTGTTGAATGAAGGTAACTTGCTTACTCTCAGCCACTAGTTAGACGGAAATCCCTTAACTTCGCTTATGCCCTTATGCAGTGCCCTAGATTTAGCTGTGGTCAGAATTAAAAGCTCACACCGGGAAATTTCTTTCTTAATAGAACCAGGTGAAAGACAATCAGCCAGCGATGAATTAGCCATAGAGGAGGGAAAGCTCCCAACCCAAGTGCAAGTGTCATCCTCAAATTTAGTTGTAGGAAGGATATCATCTGCTATTGACGAAGCTGTTATTGGATTCGCTTGGCTCAGCTGGTCTCACTAGAACTCAGGGTTAAAGGAAGAAATGCTACTATAGACTAGAAGAGAGGCCTTCTCATACCCAGTTAACTAATTGAGGAGTCTTCCTAGAGAAAAGACACCGATCTGTCTTATTTAGAAAGCTAGAACGGAGAGGGAACACTCGCTTAAATAGAATAGGGTTGGCTGGTATAGAATCCGTTGCTCTTGTACTTGGCAAGTAAGCCCAGAAGGAAAAAGTCATAGCTACTACTGCTACATGGGCTTCTTCTTAGTTTGCTCAAAGGGAAGGTTAGTAAGAGTAGATAGAATAGAGTATGACATAACCAGAAAGTCTGTGGTATCATTAGCCAATGTCTGTGATTCTAGAATAAAAGAATTAAACTAAAGTGGATGATAGGATGTAGCAGAGGTTGTACTTTCTCTTCCCAGGTATGGGCGGGGGGAAAACCTATTCTAGCATCAACATGGATTGACCAGAGACTGGGAATAGTTGTCATCTTTGTCCATAGTAGTCATCCAGCCAGCAAGGGAAAGACCACTTAGTGTAGTGGAATAGGAAAGAGAGCGTTGAGTACAGCTTTCGTGTCACCAGCAAATCCTTTTTCGTTTATTGGGAAACTGAGAAAGGATTTGTCAAGTAGGCATGATTGTCACGTTGATCGACAGTTGAGAAATCCTATCTCTGGGGCCCTCACTTTAGGGCGTACATTTTATTCCTATCGTTTTGTTTCTCATCTTATTTTACTCTAAATTTATAAACGAATTGTTTTATTTAAGTTTTGATAAATATTTTTCAAAAATGTTATGCATTCTCTAGTGTGGGATGGTTAAACATTAGAAATTCTGACCCTAGTTGACAGGAGTAATAATTGATACATTGTTATCATTATTATTATTGATTGTTTTGTTGCGATACACCTTTTCTGTTTGGGATATCTCATTGCTTTGTAGGGGCTTTGCACTCACCATTGATTGACTATGTGATTGGCGTTGCACGGGTAAATATAGCCATAACACGAATGAAAATGAACGTTATTGATCGTTGGCATATTTTTACAAGAGAACATATGATACGTGCTTAGATTGTTATGAAAGGATTTCTTTTTCGAAATCGAAAGAGAGCATATGATATATGTTTATAAATTCGAGAAATGATATATCTTTGAAATTTATGGATATTAAATTAAAGAAAGCATATGATACATGTTTTGTTAAATTGTACCTTTTCCTTTGAAATTTGTAATAATTGAAAGAGAGAATATGAAAGTGTTTCTTTTTATCGTTACAAAATGATAGTTTTTGAAAAGTTTTTTGAGAAATTGATCACCATTGATTCGTTATTGGTCCATATTTTCTTCTTTCAATTTATCAAAAGTTCTATTCAACTTCAACCATGGTTTCGTAGTTCTACATTGTATCTTGTTACGGTTATTAAAATCTTATGATTGAACCCTCAGATCTTTACTGTTCGCTTTGTATTCATTTATTCAAGTCTTGATCTTATTGCTTCGGATTATTGTTCCTTGTTATTATTTTGTAAATCTCGTTCTACCATGTTTAAAGTTCATCAAATTATTGTTTCGCATTGTTTCGTTTAACCCATCGGGGTATATCTTGCTTACTGGCCTTCTGCTCATCCTTCAGTTTCAAATCTCTTCTTGCAGATTAAAAGGAGAAAGCTCGAATTGATTACTCAAAATTTGAAATAAGAGCATTAGTTATTGGTATTTTGTGACATATTATTTTTTTTGGAGATGTTTTAATGTAAATTGGTCAAAGTTTTGTTATTGTGGATTAGTATTGAGAATATTATTATGAGGTTATTTTAATCTTTGTTATGGAATGAGCTAGCCTTGCAGGCTTAGGAATTTAATTTCTTAGGCTTGTAACAGCCATGTTCTTAATTTTTCGTAATAGATTTTGGGGCGTGACAAACACCTTTCCTCTTCCTTCTCTCACCAACAAAAATACATATACATATGGTTGTGTGTTTGTAATTGTATTTTCGTTTTTGTGTGTATGGGTGTATGATTGTGTGAGTACTATGTACATATCGTGTGTGTCAGATTGTTTGGTGGTGGTTGCTTGAGAGAATGATGGAGATAAAGGAGGGGGAGGAGGAGGAAGAAGAAGAAAACTATTAAATGTTTAAGATTAAATAAATAATTTAACGGTTAAGAAGGTTATGCTTAGAATTTCGCTTAATTAGTGATGTGTTTGTGTTTGGGGATTTATTACATGAATTTTTGAGGTCTTTGTTCTTAATTAATTACATTTATGAGTCATTTTTAGTGTTTGTTGATAAATTAACTTTATTATCTTTAATGCTAAAATGATTGATTAATGCCATTTTTTGTGATATAGGTGATGATCATAAGGGAAATGGTGGTGTTCGTGATGAAGAGTGAAACCTAAAATGAAGAAAAGATGAAGAAGTTTAGAAGGAATAAAGCAAAAGTAAGAAAAAAAAAAAGCTATATCATTGTTTTATCATGGCCCAATCATTAGGCCACAATGACAGAACCAGACACCTACATTCAGAGTGTGTATTCGTACAGTGAGAAAGTTTAGAATATGTACAAAGTGTCTAATATAATAATTTCTCTAGAAAAAAAATCAAAAAACAAAGAGCACCCATCCTCACCTACATATAGGTTCGCCACTATTAGGCCATAATGACCCAATGATTGGGCCATTGCATTTTAATTTCACAACATGGCCTGCGAAAGTCAGTAACTAAAGTGAAAATAAAAAATGGGCTGCTGCGTTTTCATTTCGTTTTGCACCATTAACTTCACACCAACATCGTCACGGAATCAATACAATTGCACGACAGACTTCAATTTTTTTTTAACGCCACAAGGCCCACAACACAAGCAGGGACCACTCAACTGCACACACTAAATCATAATCCAATTTTCTACTAATTTTTAGGGTGATTAAACGGACGGAGTTGTACCTAAAATTCAGTGAGGTTAATTAATTAGTTAGATGACTACATCTAGTCGGACTTGTAGTTAGGTTGACTGTAAGTTGACTTTCCAAATTTAAGATTTACATATAATCTATAGGTTTTTCACATAGATCTAAACTTAACTTGACTCTTAGCTCATCCAATATTTGGTTTGATACCCACACACTCATTTAGATTAGATTAACTAATTAGTTTTTCTATTTTCATTTATTTTGATTTTAATTTGGATTAATGCCTCTTTCAATTCACCTACTGAATCATTTATTTTATTTTTCATTTCATGATTTTAGACTACTTTTCATGAGCACACATTAGATAGTACTTCGGAGCCCCCTGTGAATATTTGACCCCGTACTCTAGCATATTGTATTGTATAGATCTGTGCACTTGCGGGTTGAACTTGGTAGTTTTGCACTATAATTTCTCATACACCAAGGAAATGATCAATTAGTTAAGGGTAGAATGACCATTTTGCATTAATAGTATCGACTTTTGTTCATTTTTAATGTCAATTAACAATAGGGTTTAATTGCGCCACTTTTTTATAAGTTGGGGACCAAGCGTGTAACTTTTGTAACATTGAAGACTAAATTGCAAGGAATTAATAAAAATTAAGAAGTATTTGAAAATTTTGTTGTTGATTGTAATAAGTATGATTTCTACAACTACGACTCTGTTTGGTTTAGTTGTGAAAAATTTATTTTAAGCTATACAGTTTTTGGCAGTAGAACTTTGGTTAGAAGTGTTGTTGAATAAAAGTCATTATCTGTTTGGCCTATATTGTTAAGATTTTAAAAATTTTAAGGGTAATATTAGACTTTAAAAAATATAGAAGGTATATTTAAAAAAAAAAAAAAAAACGGCTTCACAAATTCTTTTCTTGAAAAACTCTAATTTGAAGTTTCTTTTTTTTTTTTTTAACTTTTTCATCTTTAACTTTTACTTAAAATCACTTTAAAAAATGGACTAAACAAGTTAGTTCAACTTTTAAACTAATAGAAAACATTTTTAAACTTTTAGAAGTTAGGCCAAACAAAGTTTACATCTTGTTACTTGATTGTTAGATCACATATGGATATGACGAATTAGTGCCTACTCACTCTATGGGTTAAGGGTGCTTTTTTCTCCTATCTAAACAAAGTACCAGTCATAAAAATAAAAATAAAAACAAATAAGTACCAGTTTTGAATCTCTCTTAACTCACAATTCTTTAAGACCCTTTGTTGAGAATTGTAAACAGATCTTTACTCAACATGAGAAGTACAAAATGATGCATGTTTATCAAAAAGCGAATACATGTGCTGATTGGGCTAGTCAATTATAGGCTTCAACAACTTCTTGGCTCTCACAAGATTGATAATCTCCTACAATAACTCAAAATACTCATAGAAAAAGATAGAAAGGGTGTTTCCTCACCCAAACTTATTCCAACTTAACTGATTTTAGCCTCCATTATATCCAAAAAAAAAAAAAAAAACACTTTTTTCCCTTTCATTTCTTCTCCAATCCATTTTTATATCCTATTCTTTTCTTTTAGTTCTTTCCTCGACCTCTTTTTTCTTTCTCTTATATCATGGTGAATCTTTCGACAAAAAATAAAAAATAATAATGAATTCAAACATAACCTAAGCAAAAGATTTGGATGTACATATATAAACACAATCCATATATTGCAGTCACCAACATAAGGGGTACCAGATTCCAACTTAGAATTATTCTTAAATTCTTGTTCTTTTCACGGTAATATACTCTCATCAACCTCGAGGTAAGAAAAAAAACAAGAGAAAAGAAGAAATTCGAGTCTAAACCATCCTAATTGAAACATGCTGAGCTGGCAAAACAATAACAGCTTGTTTGGATTGATGACAATATTAAAGGAAATGAAAGGTTAGGGAGGAATTTTTTAATCATTTTTTTTATTTAGATTGTAATTTTAGAGGAATGAAAGGTTATGAATATTTAAAACCCCTTCATTTTCATTAATAAGAATGATTTTACAATCTTTTCAATTTAAAATTTTTTTGGAAGGAAAATAAAGTAAAATTATAAAAAATATATTTTGTCTTTATATATCTCATTATTAAAAAATAAAAAAGGTACTTAAGTAATTTTTTATTTAAAATTAACTTTTCCTTTCCTTCTCCAATCTAAATAAAAAATTATAAAATTATTTTTCTTCTTCTCCATTATTATTTTTTACAATCCAAACAAATAATTTATTTCCTTTATTTTTCTTCAGTTTACTTTCCTTTCCTTTCCCTCTTGCAATCCAAACAGTGGCTAAAAGTCAATTGCATCACTGCACTAACAACTCCCATCTCACGTCCACACCTGAACACAACTCCAGAAAGCAACGATCCAATCTTTCCCGTCTCTCAACTCCAAAAGAAAAAAAAAGAAAAAGAAATTCAAATAATTAATTAATTAATTAATTAATTAAAATCATCATTATCATCATCATTATCGGAGATGAAGATCACGGCGTTGTTGGTACTGAAGTGTGACGAGTCGGATCCGGTGATATTAGCGAACGCGTCTGACGTCAGCCATTTCGGATACTTCCAGAGATCTAGCGTCAAGCAGTTCATTGTCTTCGTCGGCCGCACCGTCGCCAAGCGCACACCTCCTTCCCAACGCCAATCCGTCAAGCACGAAGGTAATTATTCTACGAGTATTAATATATATCACACTTTATCCTTCCCGAGATTTAGCATGTATCATATAAAAGGATAAATGGGTTATGTGCATTGGGGTTTATGGATGATCATTATCTGAATGACATAAAACGTTGTTTTTATCTTGATTTAAGCTTCGGGTTTGGCACGTTTCTCATCTTTTATTGGGTGAATTCCCCGCTATTTTGAGTCCCAAACCATCCAATATATATATATATATATATATGTTTTCATGTGAAATGAACTTTACGACTTTATTTCCCAATTTTCTTAATGTTTTCTAATTTATTTATAATTTATGATGTTGTTATTGTTTTTAATTATTAGAGTACAAGGTGCACGCTTATAATCGAAATGGGTTATGTGCATTGGGGTTTATGGATGATCATTACCCGGTTCGAAGTGCATTTTCATTGCTCAACCAGGTATATTATTAATTCCATGTTTCCATGAATTATTTATTCAATTATTGGATGAATATTTCCATTTTTTTTGAAAACTAAAAATATGTGGAAATGCATGATATTTGTCAGGTGTTGGATGAGTATCAAAAGAATTTTGGTGATTCATGGAGAAATGTGCAGTCGGATAACACTCAACCGTGGCCCTATTTAAATGAAGCTCTAGCCAAATTCCAGGTATTATAACTTCGGTTTGCTTTCTAATATGTTGTGGATAAGTATTTACCTGTATCTTAGTTATTTCCGGGAGTTTTGTGCACCATGTACAGCTTTTTGTTGGAAGCGAAGTGGTGCGTGATTCGCCTTTTAATGCTTCGCTTCTCATTTCTGTATTTATTACCTTTCAGGATCCTGCTGAGGCTGACAAGCTGTTGAAGATACAGAGGGAGTTGGATGAAACTAAAATTATTCTTGTAAGTATCACGGCTTGACAGAAGACTGTTTTTGTTTTAAAAATATTTCCATACTTGTTGTACGCGAGATTCTTGTGCTTTCAAACTTCTAAATGTTTTGAACTTCTGTTCTAAGTAAGGTTACTTTTCGGTTCTTTATGATTATTGATATAGAATGCTCTTTGGTGATTTCTTTCTCAGTCGTATCTTAAATGCTCGAGGTTTTTACAGTGTTAATTTAAAATTGGATTGATTGATTTCAGATGAAAATAGTATTCTTGGGCTAGTTTGTATTTCCTTCCTGCTAGGACCTTATGATGATGTCATACTTAAATTTTTCTTATCTCGAGTGCTATAGAAGTTGCTAAAGTTATATGTTTGGTTAATGGGATGATGTTTTCTGTCAGTTTGTTTATGTTGTACACAAACATACTTTAGAATCTGCAAGTAAGCACTTATAGTGCTTTGCGGGGTATTCTTTCCTGGAAAACGGTGAAGACTTTCATTTCCAGCTCTTTGGTGATTGGACTCGCTTTGTAATGAGAAGATGTAAATACTTGGAGCATATAAGAAAATAGTAATATATTAGTTCAAGAAGGGCTCCAAAAGATGTTGATCGTAAATGAGAAGACTGGTTGTGTGGAAAGATGAAAATGGATTATCTATTCTGTGATTGAGGAATTACATTATTAGAACCATGGAGTGTTTTAGAAGTTATCAAGTTCTTGATGATCAGAGGGAGAATAAATAGTTCTTTTCCATATCTGTTCATGAAAGGGAAAAGAGAGTCATGGGAGGAGATATAAGATGGAAGAAATTGTGATAATTAATGTATAGTTGATGAAGAATATTAATGGTTCAATGGTTTTTTGGTTTTACGTAACATGTTTTAACAGTAAAAGCTGGCTCTCTGGTCCCTCTTTCGCAAGTTGTCTTGTTGTAATGGTGATGAAATTCTTCATCTCTGTATTATGTTGCATTGTGAAGGATGTTCCGGATTGTCACTTGATTCAAGTTTTTAGTGTAGTAGAATAATACTCTGTGGATAGTCTCTAAGAAGAGATCTTTGCTTCCCTTAAATCATATTCTTACATAGATGGTGTAGGAGATTTCTTGTCTTTGGCACACATTAAGGTATACGTTTAAGATGGTCTGATTTGAAAAGGATTATCTTTGGATTGTTCAGTTTCGTGTGGACATATGTATAACTTACCTTGTGCCAAATATTTCTAGTTATTGCCTATTTAATCTAACCACTGCGTTAATACCTATCTTGTTTCATTGAATTCTGGTCTGTTTTTTTTTGACTTTATACTCATCCTGTAGTCTGTGTTGTCTGATGCCCCCCTTCCAACAAGGAAATTGTATTAAGCTCTCCAAAAAGGTTATAATTAATTGTTCTGAGTTTGATTTGAGCAAATTGCAAGTCATCCTTGACATGTTGGCTCTTAACAATTATTTACCAACCTATAAAAGAAAATTCTTTTACCATGTTAATGCATCAAAACTCTTTACTCCTTTATACTTTATATGCTTTTATTTTGATGTCTGCTTTCCACTTTGACACAGCACAAGACTATTGACAGTGTATTAGCACGAGGTGAGAAGCTAGACAGTTTGGTTGAGAAGAGTTCAGATCTTAGTGCAGCTTCACAGGTACATATAATCTAATAGGCTTAGTAAACCGTCTTGTATTTGTTAATATAAGTTAACATTTTCCTAGTAAGCATAGAATTTTCAACTATTTAGTCTTCATTGATTTATTAGTGATACATGAACTCATTTGTTTTCATTTATACAGATGTTTTACAAGCAAGCGAAGAAGACCAATCAATGCTGTACGATACTGTAAATCCTTCTGAAGAAAGAAAGCTGTTCAACCATATATTCACATGTTATAATGTTAAATGTGAAGTCTCTCGGGGTTGTTGTTTATATTATTTACAGATTGCTGCAATGTTAAATTATTTTTGGTTATTCCCTATTGTATAATTTATGGATCATTGAGTGTGGAGATTAACTATCTGCATTACCACTTTATCGTCGTTGATCTCCCTTGTAACATTGTTCCAACTTCTATGATACTGGCTTGGGCCTAAATTCTTTGAATGGCAGATATAGCAACAGTTTCAACAATGCTAAACAAAAGATGTGTTCGTGTCTTTACTAGGCCCCATAATTCAATTTCCAGTGTATTCTTGTTTTGTTAAGAGGTACGCAGGAAGGAAAGAAATGCCCCAGAGAACAAAGGTAAAGAAAAGAAATCGGGTTAGCATTTGGTGCAAAGGATAACCATTTGGTGCCGTTTGCGAGATTATGGGTTAGCATACCATCATTATAGTTGGGTTAATATATCATTATCAGTCGGGTTAACACATAATACTCAATAAAGCGGCTGCCGTTTTGTTGAAAAACTCTTTGAATAAATGCATCTGTGCATATATGCCACACACAGAAATTTATTTTCAATTGATTCAGTGTTTTAGTTCAAAAGTTACCTGAGTACATGGACTTACTAATTAATTTCTGTTCACTAAATCAGAGTGATTGTTTAGTCACTTTTAACTAGTGGTTAGCACTTTGGAGCACTCCTCTATCATTAAAAGGCCGTGGTTTTTATGCTATCATCTCAGCTATGAATTTGTTAGTTTGAAACTTGTCAGTGTGTTTCAAGCGCATGAGATTTTATTTTTCTTCCTCTTTTTGCTAGGATGAGCTTAATAGATTCTGGTTTTTATCGGAAGAAGCACTTACGTCTAGTGAACACGCGGCTCATCTTGCGTATGCGCATACCTCACTAGTTATGTGTGAGCCGTTTGTGTCTGACAAATTTTCTCTTACATTGGTAACAAGTAAACTTTTTAGAGTAATGTTTATTTTACCTCTTCACTTCTATTTTATATGATAAGAATTCATATATTAAATATCCAATCTTTCGTATATGTGATAAGAATTAGATTATATAAGAAAGAGTGGCAAAGAAGTGAAAGAATAATATATAGCAATAGTCAACTTGTTAAAATCAACTTTGTCCCGATTGTAGTTGGGAATGAGCATTGCATCTTTCATGATGTAGTTATATTATTGGTTGTTGCATATAATTTGGGTAAATAGCACCATAGTCCCCTATGGTTAGTCGAAAGTACACAGAATGTGATTTGAAAAACGTAGCACCACAACTCTCTCCGTAAAAAAAATATTACTTTTAACAGAGAGTGCGTTATATGCGCCTTAAGTGAGAATATTTATGTTTTTTGGCTTAAATTATTACTGGGTTGGACAAAACTACCCTTATATTATATATTTGTTTGTTTTCTTTTCATTTATTTTTCTCTCCATCCAATCTTTTCACAAAAAAAGAAGAAGAAATTAAAGAAAATTAAAAACAAAAAAACTATCATCTTGCTCACCCCTCCCCCCTATCTCCCACCCCCACCCTCACCCCATCAGCCCCCTACCCCCGTCAGCCCCCGTACCCTTCCCCTTCCCCACCCCTGCCCCCACCCCTGCAGTCCTAGTTTTTGTTTTTGTATATAAATATGTATAAATTATAAAATATACATGCATATATATATATACACATATGCGTATGTGTGCGTGTGTGTATATATATATATATATATATATATATATATATATATATATATATATATATATATTGGTCTAAATATGTATAAACAAAAAAAAGGAGAAAGAGAGAAAAAAAAAAGAATTGAGGGGGTCTTTAAGTCATTTTACACAATTAAGTTAAATTTGTTGACAGAAAGCTAGGAAGGGGGTGCGTGCGCTTGTTTTCAAAATCACAGGGGGTTTCGGTGCACTTTTGAAAACACAGGGGGTTCGTACACTTTCGGCTAACCATAGAGGGTTATGGTGCTATTTATCCCATATAATTTTGGTCTGTCCTCAAAATAGTTTAGTCTTTTTAAAAGGCCAACTCCTAAACTTTTACGAAATTATAAAAGCACCATATTCATAATTCACCCATTTTTGGGGATGACAATGGATTGAATATCCGCGAACAATAAGGTATCCAAAACCGAATTCAATTAACAAACCTCTTACCCAAATCGCATCGGATATCCAACGGATTTTAAAATTGCTTACCAAAACCAAATTCGTTAAATATTCGGATATTCGTCGGATATCTAAATTCAAAAATTAAATAGTAAAACAAACTAAAAAATGTAAAAAATTGTATGTTTAGTCCTAAAACCTGTTAAAAATTTTGTATTTAGTCCCAAAATCGTATGCAGTCACTAAAATATGAGATTAATCGAATACACATAATATTTTTTTGCATTTTCACACAAATAGACACATACACACTCTTATGAAAAATTAACAATAGAATTTAATTTTCCACATTACCTATAATTCGCTGGCAGTTGATGGAAAACTCAATTGCCCTTGAGTATGTATGAGAGTAAGAAGAAGTGTGAGTGTGTATGATCTGTGTGTGAAGAGGAATGAGTAAAGTGTGTATTTGCAGGACATCAACCATATTACAATATTTTTTAACTTTTATTTGGTAAGTGTGTGTACCATGAGTTGTTTGAGAATATAATCTGTAAGAATGGTGTAAGTTTTTTGCTAAGGTGCACATCTTCGCCGTGCGCCCTACACATAGGCACTAGGACCCCCTAGCGCCTCAGTGCGCCTTACCCTTTTTTATACATTGATGTTAATTCTTTTTTTCTTAATTTCATTGGTCCGACACATTCTTAGTTTTTTTTTTCTTGTTTTATTGTTTTACTACATAATGGCTACAGACACATACGAGTCCGTAGCTCTTCCGTGAGTAATGGTGACCGCATGGCTATGGAGCACTATTATCCGTAGCCTTTCCATGGCCAATGGAGACGGAATGACTATAAACAATTAATTGTATCTATCTTTTACTTATTATAATAAATAGGGAAAACATATAAAAATATGTTAATATCTTGATATTTTGCTTATTTATGAAGTTCAAACTAAATGTGAGAGTCACTAGATTGGCCGTTAATTAAAATTAACGCAATGTTAAATGAAACATGTTAAGTTTGAGTGAAATATTTGTTGAATGCTTATGAGATTTTTCTATTAAAATATACATGGTAGTGAAATACGTACCAAGTTTGTTATTATTTGGAAACTTTGCAAATCACGACATTGTCCTCTACTTTAGTTCAAACCACACTTTTATAATTGAAATTAAAATCGATCTACTTTATTTTTATTTAAAGGTCCGCAGCCATTCCGTGGCCAATGGCTACGGATTGACTACGGACACAGAAAAGACCGTTGCTATTCCATGGTCGATGGCCACCACATGGCTACAAACTAATATTATCCATAACCTTTCCATTGCCATTGGAGACGGAATGGCTACAGACAATTAATTGTATCTATCTTTTACTTATTAATATATAGAAAAAGCGTACAAAAACCATGTTAATATCTTGATATTTTGCTAATTTATAAAGTTCAAACTAAATGTGAGAGTTTCTAAATTACTAGATTGACCGTTAATTAATATTAACGCAATGTTGAATGAAACAATTGTTGAATATCTATGAGATTTTTCGATTAAAATACACATGTAATGAAATACAAACTAAGTTTGTTGTTATTTGGAAACCTTGCAAGTCATATGATAGTGTCTTCTATTGTAAGTTGAATCACACTTCTATAATTCAAATTAAAAGCAATCTACTTTATTTTTATTTAAAAGTCCATAGCTATTCGTGGCCAATAACTACGGATTGGCTATGGACACACAAAAGGTCGTAGCTATTCTGTGGGTAATGGTCATTGAATAGCTACGAATATGTTAAAGAGATATTATTATTTTGATAATATTTTATATTGGTATATTCTTATTGGTATTAAAATATATATATATATATATATATATATATATATATATATATATATATATATATATATATATATATATATATATTTTATTATTCTGAAAAAGTAGCCACGAAATGGCAACGAATATTTTATTAAATTGATAAAAAATAATAGGTGGATAGTTTGTAGCTATGTCGTCGCTATTGGGTGACAGTGAGGCTACAAAAATTTATTATTTATTTTTAATATTTTATTTTATTACCTATCAATTATAAAATAAAATATTAATAAAAGACATATTCTGTAGCTATTTTGTAGCTAATTGGCGACGACATGGCCATGGACTATCACATTTTATTTTTTTGATTTAATAAAAAAATTTGTGACCATTCCGAGCAAATGAGCCTCGGCATGGCTATAGAATTTTATATTTTAAATTTTTTAAAAATAATAAAAATATTTTGTTGCTAATCCGTGGCTATTTGCCACCGTATGGATACATAATATTATTTTCCATTTATTTTTTGTAATTAAAATTCTAGTCCGTCGATAATTCGTAGCTAAGTTTTGGCGCGACTTGACCGCGCCCAATTTGGCCACAAAGAGGCAATGAACTACACTTCTTTGTAGTTATTCCATCACCAATTGGCTACAGAAAAAATTTTGCCGCCTAAATCCGTCGCCCCAGAGCTGTTTTCTTATAGTGTATATGATATCTCATGTGAGATTTTGAACATTCGGCATTTAGGCCCAAGGGTAATTGTCCTTTAATTGATGAAATCTAACATATTGAAAGTTTACATTCTATTATCTCTTCATCTATTTCTCCTCTTGCAGAATTGCTGGTGTATCATAGCATACCATCAACCTTATAAAATAACCTATTGAGGTGAAAGATACTAATGTGATGTTCATTACAATCCTCACAAGAAATGAACCTCTTTCATCTATCTGACGAACCCATCTGGTTCTAATATAGAGTAAGCTCCATACACAAGACTCACATTTACTTATAGACAAATGGTTCATCAAATCTACCACTATAAGAATAATGACGCGGGCGACAGACAAAAACTCCGGCACTAAATGGTGATGGATGGGTGACTGAAATGCGATGACAAGGCCAATTCATTACTCGTCTGTCACTAATATACATGCCAGAAATTGGCACCAAAGATTGGCGATGCACTTGCGACAAAGAGAAAAATAAAAAAATAAATTTATAATAGGAAAACTTTTGTCGCCTCGTTCGTTGCGATTCAGTGACGGCTAGGTGACAGAAGGTTTACTATTATAAAAATAAGAATGAAGAATAGGCATCTACCACTTTGTCCATCGCTCAATTGCGACGGTCAAGTGATGAATCATGAATCCGTTTAATAAAATTCAATTACTGTCACTCGTCCGTCGTTGGTTAGCGACAGGGTGTAGAAATTAAATTAAAAAATTAATTAACGACGATGAAAATATGTCGCCACTTTTTAGGGTTTTCGGAAACAGATATTTCATTGCCCATTCGTCGCCTGAGTGATACTATCTTTGAGAGCAGCGTTAATCTCTTCTTTCTCTCTCACACACATACACATACTCTCTCTTTCTCTTTCCTACGCTGATCTCCCATCCCCTCACCATCTCTCCGTGCCATCAACATCTCGCTACCACTTCCCAATGGTACTACCATGGGGAAGAGCCATGATTTAAAGTTGTCAAATACGAAGATGCATGATTGTCATGTATTTATGGAGAGATTTCTTCCAATAGTCTTACGGGAGTTACTACCACAATATGTTTGGGAAACTTTCACTGAACTAAGCTTGTTTTTTAGAGACATTTATTGCATAATTGTTCAAAGACACAAGCTCAAAAGTATGCAATAAAATATTATCAATAGCCTCTGTAACTTGGAAAAGAGTTTACCTCTGTCCTATTTTAACTCAATGGAGCATTTTCCAATTCACTTGGTGTACGAAGCAATATGCAGTGGTCTAGTACAATATCGGTAGATGTACCCTTATTATTATTAATGTTAATCTCCATATTATTATTATTATTATTATTATTAAGAGGAGGATATATTATTATTGTAGTATTTATGAACCTTTAGAGAGAGATGATCTTAGCTAGCCTTTGAGACGACATCCCCCATCTCAGCGGCCTGACCAATCGAGAAATCTTCCACTACAATATTAGATTTTATATTTTTATTGTAAAAATATGTAAATCTTTTTTAATAATATTTATTAATTTTGATTTTATTTTATTTATTTAAAATTTATTAATAGGGGTGATGGATTGGAGATGGCCAAAACAAAAAATAAAAAAGACAAAAAAAATAATTTGGAGATAAAATGGAGGCGAACACAATAAAAATATTTAAAAAATAATAATAAATTCGGCACGTCTTGGCAACGGGCACAATAAAAATATTAAAAATAATTTAAAAAAATGTGGCAATAGATTGGCAACGAAATGTCATTTTGTGACCACAATTTTCTTGACCCTTGGTTTTTCATTGCCAGTTCTTTTTGGTGATGGTTTGTTGCCATCGCCTGAAATGAGAACTCCAACAATTTCTTTGTTTTCAACGCCTCCTAATTTCCAGGAATTAGAGAGGGATTCGAACCCCGGTAAACAAAAGCCTACATAACAGTTCCAATATTTTTCCTTGTATTGTATGAAAGAGTTTTCACACAATAAGATTTTTGAATTATCACAAGACACCATCAAATGAAAAGCTCTGTGTTGACATTGAAGATCACACAAGTAATGTCTACACATGTATACGTCCAACAATGTGCATATAGATACTCTTTACATTATTTGGAATGAATATGCTCATATTGATTGCTCATCAAACAATGTACGTTTAATCAATAGGCAACAAAACAAGTAAAGATAATGTCCGAAGTGGACCATTTGTGTGATGCCCAAGCCCGGAGTGAAAAATTTGCTATTTTATTTTTCAAAATTTATATTTTCCCATGATACTTGCCATATTTATAGTATTCATTCATTGAAATTGTATCGTATGAACAGTACTAGTGTAGAGATTTTAATTGGACTTTAGAGGTTACAATTGTTTTTTGGGCCTTTGTAGTAACTTTTAATTAATTTCTCTTAAGCTCAACCAGAGCCAAATAGAGCCCAAGCCATCATATACATTATATATCATTAACTTAGCTAAAAAATGAACCAAAAAATAGAAAAAAATGGAAAAGCCGTCGGGTCCAGGGAGGAAAAAAAAGGAGAAAACAAAGCTAGGGTTTGTACAACTGATCCATTCCAAGCTTTTTTAAGGTGATCTAGGGCCATCCAAGACCATTTCCTTGCTTGTTCAAGCTTGTTGTGGTGAGGGATTCATCCATAAGTGCATTTTTAGTTGTTTATTTTGCTAGCAAGAAAATGGTATTGATATACATGCTTGATTTATGTGTTGATATTGCTTGTAATGATGGTTATAGACATTATAGAGTAAACTTTTAGCTTACTAGTACTTGTATATTTAGAGCTTGAGTGTGTGGAATTGTTGGAGAAAAAGATGAATAGTAACTTTGTATAAAGTTTATGTTAAAGCTTAATTGGTTGTGTTAATGCTCAAATGAGATGCTAGTAGTGCTTAAATAGCTAAAATTAATGCCTAATCTATCTAGAGTGTGATGGGAACTTGGTTGTGTGTATGTATGAATGGGCCGAGTGTGTGTTCGACCCAATAGGCCTAGCAACCACAATTGTCCATTGTCGTGGGCTTCTTTTCCCTTCCCCTTGTTCCGAGCATGCTATAGAGTGGTTACTTTTAGTGCTAAGTGATATTGAATGTTTTGTTAAAAGGTTGCCATGTTTAAACTTGAGTTATTTTGAGTGGGGAAAAGGACAAAGAAAAGAGCGATGCCTACATTAGCTAAGTTTAAATGTGATATAAGCTAGTCTAGTATTAGAATTGAATGAGTGAATGTTAAAGGATTTGAATGTTACTTATATGAGAGTAATAAGAGGTGTAGAGAATAATTGTATACATGAGTACATAGCCATGAATTGAATGTGAATGTAACTGTCGCGTATATTGTTTGATTGCTTGAGTTTATATTGATCTAGAACATGTTTTATTGTTATTTAGAATGCTAAACCTTATATACGAGGATAACTTCTTTCGTTGTCCTCAATTGTGTGTTATCGAAATATGTGGTTTCTAAATGTTAAATGTTATAACTTGTGATCTTATCAATGGTTGCACAACCTTATTGTTCGGGACGGATGTGATGAGCCTCTCTGGGCGGCATTGGGCTTGCCAGGATTAGTCGCTCTAGCTCCGCGCCCTATTCCCTCACTCTCCTGGTCTGGAGATCGCCATGGGGTGTTGGGTCATAGGTATTGGGTACATCCGGAGTACCCATTGGAGTTTGGGATGCTAGCATATCGTTATTAGATCGTGCTCGTGATTGAGATCGTGATCGTGATTGCCAGTGATATGGAGTGATAAGGGTTATTGAATCGTATCATTTTAAATGTGTGTTATAGTCTATTGTTAATTGATTGTCTTATTTTGTTATCAGTTATATGTCTTGTCTCATTGCATTGCACGAAAATTGATTTCGAACGACCCTGGTTAACTATCCCCTCTATTGCTGAGCATAGTTGTTTTGCTCACCCTTTTTATCTAACAATGTTTCAAGAGAGGCGGAGATAGAGCCTCAGTTGGTTGTAGATGAGGAAAAAGTACAAGTGGAAATCTTTCCCTGATTGTGATTGTTTGAGGTTGGAGTGCTTATGTGACTTGTGTGATCGGCCTATGTGTTGCTTGTAATGAATATTAATGTTGAATGCTTATATCTATCTTGAGACTTGTTTAGAAGGGTTATAAAGTGAAGTTAAAGTTAAAGTATGGACTATATAGTAGTGACTTGTATTATGTCTTTAATTGTCTTAGTCCATTGATGTCTAGCTTTGAATGCATGGTTATATTGGCTAAGTAAAGTCTAAAGCTCCTTAATGAACTGGAAATGGAAGTCAAATGAATGTAGAATGATTGTATATTATTGTATATTGTTGTATTGTGTGAATTCTTTTGAGTGCAGGTATTTGGTTAGTCCATGATACAGGGGAGACTTTGTTCGTTTGTCGGGTCTGACTTGACCTATAGTGTGGGGTCGGGGCGGGGCGTGACATTTAGGTGGTATCAGAGGCTATAGAATGCATGAGCCGGGATATGTTTCTCAGTCTGTGGGGGTAGTGGTCTATATGTGAAAGTGTTATTGCATGATTGTTTAAAGTGTGAAAATCTAATTGCTTGAATGTGTGAATATGAAAGAGTTATCATATAGAGGTGTTCATATGAAAGTATAGAGTTCATTGAGTGTTAAATGCTTCGTATATGATTAATGTGAACAAGGTGCCTTGAATGAAATTGTTCTTATGTGTTATATCTATGAATTGTTTGTTTACCTGTTGTAACACTTATACCTTCTAGTACGAAGATGGCTAGAGGGAGACCGAGAAAATAGACTGGGGAAGTTGTAGGACAGAATGTCAGGGTTGTAGAAAATGCAGAGCCAGGGCAAGAACCTACGAATGCACATGTGATGGCTTCAATGGCCACAACTATTAACATGATTACATAGTATATGGGCGAGCAGAGGCAGGGTGGTAATAATAACCCTGGGGGTAATCTAGGGCACCGAGCTGAGGGTAGCGGTGGTAATGGTAACCAGCTTGAGAAGTTCATGAAATATGCTCCGCTTAGATTTGCAGGGGAACCAGATGATGAGAAAGTTGAGTTGTGGTTGACCTACATAGATAAAATTTATGCAGCTTTGGAGTACAATGACGAGAGGGAAGTTGCCTTTGCTATGACGGAGATGCCGAGCAGTGGTAGAGGACAGTGAAATTGAGGTGGGACACCGAGAACACCCTTCACCTTTGGGCAAACTTTGTGAGAGAATTCCGGGAGAATTATATTCCCGAGATGGCCAGAGAGAGAAAATAGGAAGAGTTCGTGACTTTGAGGCAGGGTAACATGACTGTTTCTCAGTATGAGGCTACATTTAACAGGTTATCTCAATATGTGGCAAAGCTTGTGCAGCCAGTGAGGCAGAGGATTTAGAGGTTTGTTAGAGGTTTGAGATCTGACATACAACTTCATTTGTCTACACACTATTTTGCCACTTATCTTGAGGCCATTCAGGTAGCTTCGAGATTTGAGAAACTCAAAGCAGCGTTGTTGGCCGAGTCTAGCCAGCCCAGCAAGAGGCCCTATCAGTCACAAAGTCAGGGGCTACCTAGGCAATTTCAGTCTTCCAGCCAAAGTCAGCAGCAGCAGTTTCAGTCGTATAGCTATGTCAGGACTTATCAGATTCAGACTCAGCCTAGGCCAGTACAGAGTTAGACTCAGGGGCAGGGTTGACTAGCAGTACAGAGATCACAATAGGGTAGGACTGCTACATCTACATTCAGAGCCCCTACGTGTAGCACTGCTGCAAGACAAAACCAACAGTGCGGTTACTGTTATCGTAAAGGCCATTCTGAGGATAATTGTTGGAAGAAGAAAGGCCGATACACTGGGTGCAGTAGTGACCAGCATAGGGTCAAGGACTGTTCTAAATTCAAGAATACTCCAGGACAGGCTTTAGGTTAGGGTGTTCAGACCAGGGGTGCAGATGCTATGCCAATTCACCGAGTTCAGGCCCGAGTTTTTGCCTTGAATCAGGAGGAGCTGCCAGAGACTACTGCTGTTGTGGAAGGTACTTTTCTCCTAAATAACCAGTTAGTTAAGGTTTTAATAGATATCGGGGCTACACTGTCACCTCCCCGACCCCGACCCATCGCTAGATAAAGGCCGAAACGCGACGGCATGTAATATTACCTGTAAGATCATCAATCAATAACCTAACATATATATGTTAACCACAAGTAACTTCTAAAAGGGTGCCTAAGCATTTGGCACGATAAGATTACTACCATCTATTTATATGTACAAGATCTGGGTTCCCAACTAATTCAAGTTACAACCTAACAACGTCTCCTAGATCTCAAAAGAATAAGCACTAAATTAGATTACAACTAATGATCCACAAATCTTATATTACAGTACAAGTCCAAAAGAATGTTACATAAAGTTGTTCAACACAAATAAAGTCTTAACATCAAGGAACATAACACCATCATCATTATCATATTCAGCAAGTAGGGTCACAGCAAACAGAAATCCAACTCGTCACATAAATAAGCCTCGCCTTCAGCTTGAGTTGCTGGCTCAGGCTCGGCCTTACTTGAAATTGTCATAAAGAGGGGTGAGCTAAACAACTTATAGCTCAACGAGGGCTATAAGGAAAGGGAATTTTCACAAAGTTTTAGCATTTGAAACCCGTTTATGAAAGCAATGCCATGCACATAATCATAATAAATATCAAAGAGTAATGACAAAATAACTAGCACATAACTCTACTCTCCGAGAACCTTAAGGGACCAAGCAAGAGTAGGATAACATATATCAAAGGATACAAGAGCTCGAACTGTTGTTGGAGATAGCCAGTCTTGAATCAGCTTCCAATATAAACCCAACACACCAATAGACAAAGGTACTTCAGAGGCAACCCAAACCACAGTAGCCGAGTCCGTCCTGGCAAGCCCCAACTACAATATAAACTTGAGCTTATTGTAAGATTTATGTTCTAAAGTTACCACTTCAATAATCCTAGCCCCAAACCAAGTATATTACTCAAACTCTAGCTTCATAGGTGTTCAAACTAACATAAGTAAACAAGAATAGCAAGATCCAAGGCTAGGTGACAACAAACAATCCATACAAGCTCAAAACCTCCACTAAGCACAAATGTAGGTTATAGGCTTATATTCTCACCAAGTCAAGCTCAACAACCACATATATAACCACCAATCATACTTAATATGGCATTGAAAACATTTAAGAAAACAACCCTCACTTCAAATGTTGTAAAATTGCAAGTTCAAGGTGGGAGGATGCAAGGAAAAGCTCAAAAAATGGCTAGAAATAGCTCAACAAGGCTTCTTCTCCTTTTTCTTCTTCTTCGTTCCCTCTCTTCTCCCTCTTTGATTGTGTATGTGGTGTGTGTTTGAGTATGTATTGTGTGTTTTGAGTGGGAAAAAATAGTAAAATGGTAGGTAGACAAATATCAAAAGGGGCAAATGACGAGAGTGTCCTCCAACTAGATGATATATTGCTAGTTTGCCCTTTTAGTTGAATTGTAACTAAATAGTTCATAATCTTGACTTATTAGAGCATAATAAATGCCTACAACACGTAAAATACCCTAATGCATGTAATTGAACACATTTGCACGTAAAATGAGAAAAATGTATGTTAAATGATTTTAATGCTAATTAATTGATACTAATGCATATAAAATGATATGAATGTATTATGAATAATATAATTATGCGTAAACTCTCGTGCTGGGCTTTACATATACACTCATTTATTACTCCTGATTGTGCATAACATGTTAATCTGAAAGCTGATAAATTGCCATACAATATTGAGGTAAGTACACCTGTGGGCACAAAAGTTATCACTGAGTCTATTTGTAAATCATGTGATATTTGTATTAAGGGTTGTACTTTTCCTACTGATTTGATTATATTGCCTTTTCGAGATTTCGAAATCATATTGGAGTTGAATTGGTTGGGGAAGTATTATACTCAGCTTGACTGTAGAACTAAAATTTTAAGACTTCAGATCACAAGAGTCTAAACTACTTATTTTCACATAAAGTTCTTAATATGAAGAAGAGACGTTGGCTTAAGCTGCTAAATGACTACAATTGTTCTATTAACTATCTGCCAGGTAAAGCCAATGTTGTTATAGATACTTTGAGCCGGAAGGCTACCGTTGCCAATCTAGTGATCAAAATTTGGGAATATATTGAAGAAATATGCTTGTGGAGGCTTGAAATTACTGAAACTGGTATTCGATTTGCAGGGATACAAGTTCAATCTCTATTATTATCCCAGATCTGTGAAGCTCAACAGATTGATCCTCAGATTCTTAAAATCCAAGATAAGTCTAAAGGAAGAGAGTCGGACTTCAAAATGCATGATGATGGTATCTTCCATTACAAGAACAAAATTTATGTTCCTAGTGATCCTACCTTGAAGAATGAAATTCTTTCTGAGGCTCATCCATAAGTGCATTTTTAGTTGTTTATTTTGCTAGCAAGAAAATAGTATTGATATACATGCTTGATTTAAGAGTTGATATTGCTTGTAATGATGGTTATAGACATTGTAGAGTAACCTTTTAGCTTGTTAGTACTTGTATATTTAGAGCTTGAGTGTGTGGAATTGTTGGAGAAGAAGATGAATAGGAACTTTGTATAAAGTTTATGTTGAAGCTTAATTGGTTGTGTTCATGCTTAAATGAGATGGTAGTATTGCTTAAATAGCTAAAATTAATGCCTAATCTAGCTAGAAAGTGATGGGAACTTGGTTGTGTGTGTGTGTGAATGGGCCAAGTATGTGTGTTCGGCTCAATGGGCCTAGCAGCCACGACAGTCCACTGCCGTGGGCTTCTTTTCCCTTCCCCTTGTCCCGAGCATGCTATAGAGTGGTTACTTTTAGTGCTAAGTGATATTGAATGTTTTGTTAAAAGGTTGCCATGTCTAAACTTGAGTTATTTTGAGTTTATCTAAGTTTAAATGTGAAATAAGCTAGTGTAGTATTGGAATTGAATGAGTGAATGTTGAAGGATTTGAATGTTACTTATATGAGAGTAATCGGAGGTGTAAAGAATAATTGTATACATGAGTACATAGCCATGAATTGAATGTGAATGTAACTATCGCGTATACTATTTGATTGCTTGAGTTTATATTGATCTAGAACATGTTTTATTGTTATTTAGAATCCTAAAACTTATATACAAGGATAACCTCTTTCGTTGTCCTCAATTGTGTGTTATCGAAATGTGTGATTTCTAAATGTTAAATGTTATAACTTGTGATCTTATCAACGGTTGCACAACCTTATCGTTCGAGATGGATGTGATGAGCCTCTCTGGGCGGCATCGGGCTTGCCAAGGTTGGTCACTCTAGCTCCGCGCCCTATTCCCTTACTCGCCTGGTCTGGAGATCGCCAGGGGGTGTTGGGTCGTAGGTATTGGGTACATCCGGAGTACCCATTGGAGTTTCGGATGCCGACATATCGTTATTGGATCGTGCTTGTGATTGAGATCGTGATCGTGATCGCCAGTGATATAGAGTGATAAGGGTTATTGAATCGTATCATTTTAAATGTGTGTTATAGTCTATTGTTAATTGATTGTCTTATTTTGTTATCGGTTATATGTCTTGTTTCCTTGCATAGCATGAAAATTGATTTCAAACAACCCCGCTTAACTATCCCCTCCCTTGTTGAGCATAGTGGTTTTGCTCACCCTTTTAATCTAACAATGTTTCAGGAGAGGTGGAGATAGAGCCTCAGTTGGTTGTAGATGAGGAAAAAGTGCAAGTGGAAGTCTTTCCCTGATTATGATTACTTGAGGTTGGAGTGCTTATGTGGCTTGTGTGATCAGCCTATGTGTTGCTTGTAATGAATATTAATGTTGAATGCTTGTATCTATCTTGAGGCTTGTTTAGCCTTGTATGTATTTCTTTATGTAAGGGTTATAAAGTGAAGTTAAAGTTAAAGTATGGACTAGATAGTAATGGCTTGTATTATGCCTTTAATTGTCTTAGTCCATGGATGTCTAGCTTTGAATGCATGGTTATATTGGCTAAGTAAAGTCTAGAACTCCTTAATGAACTGGAAATGGAAGGTCAAATGAATGTAGAATGATTGTTTATTTTTCTATATTGTTGTATTGTGTGAATTCTTCTAAGTGTAGGTATTTGGTTAGACTACGGAACAGGGGAGACTCTATCCGTTTGTTGAGTTCAACTTGACCTATAGTGTGGAGTTAGGTCAGGGCGTGACAATTTGTGACCCTTAACCCTAAGTTACAAACATTGATGTAAAAGGCGCAAAGGGAGGCATTTGAAAAACTTCACACTAAAGGAAGTTTCATCTTCACCAAAAGGCAAAAGAAAACAATAAGGTCTTTAAAACATGAACTTTATGTCTATGCCAAAGAAAATATTTTTCTTTATTTTTTAGAGACAAAACTATTTTCAGAAGGGCTCTGATGCCTCTTCTCTAAACCCAAGGCAATATGGACTACGTAATTAATTTTTTTCGATGACATTAGTATATACATGATTTTCTTATCATTTGATAATGATAAAAATTCAAAATTTTTATGTGCAAGAGAGGTACAATGAACTGCTGCAAGAATGCGAGCCCAGAATCCAGGAAAATCTTTCTACACTGCCTCTTGATCACGATGCATTATTTTACGAGGTCGTTAGTGGGTCAAGCAAAGGACACGTCTATTGACACAAATCATAAAAGGTTAGGATAAGTGAATTTACTTACCATTTGCCTTAACTCAGCCTCGGATCAAGAAGCAAGATGTGGTGACGAAATAATTAAGGCGTGAGATGAGCAACAACGACAAGAGATGCAACAGTTGGTGAACCAGACATAGCAGCAACATGCAAAGTAGATACAACTCATGGAATAGTAGATTACTAAATATCCCAACTGTTTCTCTAGCCTCATTCTAGCTAGCACAGTAGGAATGTGATCCCAGGGTGACACAAAGGATGAATCTCATAACCATTTGTTACTTTTTTCTTTAATTATTCAGAGAAAAATTTTCCTACATTTTAATAAATATCTTCTATTTAAATACAATATTTTTTAATTTTAATTTCATAATATTTGTTATTTTTAATAACTTAATAAATAACTAATGAAACAAATAATTAATACGTAAATTTCTATAATAAAAAAAAATAAATTTAAAAGATGGCCGATGGATTCACGACGGAAATTGACAGCAAAATGGTTATAAGTATTTGATATTTTATTTTAGTTTACCACCCATGTGCATAAAACATTGTCGATAACACATATTTGTTATTAGAGCTTTAACATTTTATATGTCACTGTTAGTGACAAAAAGGCAACGAATCGTAATTTGCAATTAATTTTTTGTTTTTAAAGCTTTGTGACACCAATGGAGTCAATGTTGCGATGGTCACTTTTTTGTCACAATTTGATTGTTTGGCGATGAAAAAGCTTTTAATGATGTCGCTTTTTGCGGCGATATGATTTTCATAGTTGTTTAATCCCTTTTTAGTTTTACTGACTGAATAAAGGTGATATTTTACCATTGCTCGTCCCCTTTTTTTGTAGTGATTCCTGAAAATGCTTAGACTAAGATCTAGTACTTACGGCGTTTGAGACTTTTTGTTTGCATCTGTATAAATTCACCAGCCCAAGAAAACATTTAAGTGACATAATGAGGCATTAATTTATCTTCATTAATAACTCAACTAGAGATACAAAGAGAATTCTCTATTTTAAAGAATCCACCAAAAAGATATAAAAATTGTTGTGATATTATTTTAATACTAAATGAATTTACCCTTTATATTCCATGGATATTCATGTATATGTTATGTATTATCTTTAGATCATGAACCTATTAATTAGATACATTTATCTAGTTCATGTACTTTCATATTCTTGTATTTTCACATTTATTTATAAGCTTATTCATGCATCTATTAAGTTTTATGTCTACAATTAATAAGGGAGGTCTTTAGGAGCCTAAATATAGGTCGTTCACTTTGTCATTGAGGCATACTTTTGATGTACAACTAAAATATTGTGAGAATAAGAATTTCCAACCAAAAGAGAAATGTGTTTCTTGTGAGAAGTTTGTGCTCAACCTTTTTGTGCAGAGTTGGTTCGAGCAATACAATAATAAATCACGCCATTGTATCCTGAAAGAGACAAGTCATATTAAGAATGATGTATTGTTACTTTCTACCGTAGAGGCTTGAATCTCCATAAAGAAAGTGAAATTCCTACACCTTAATCCGATTGAGTTGTCTCAAACAAAAACAATTATACTTTGATATTTGTATTCTTAAATTATTATTGTACAATTTCACCAACAAAAAATTTAAAGTGGTAGACATTCTTAATTATGGAACTATATTAACCAATAACATGTTTATTCCAAAAGTACGAACAATGGAGACTTATATAGTGCTAGCTTCTCCAAACATGGGTGATTTCTAGAAATCTTCTATATATTTAGTCTAGTTCGGATTTTTAAGTTTCTTAGATTATTCTTCTAAAGACATTAATGGAAAAAAAGAAAAAACTAAGACACATTAAAGGAGTCAAAGAAATATTAAAGAAAGGGTTAGTCTTACAAACGACTACGATTTGCTGCCATTTGCATGATTATGAGTTCGCATACCATTATCATTGGTTGGATTAATATATCATCATGAAATTGGTAAACACATAATACCTAATTAAAACAGTTGTCCTTTCCTAAAAAATACGTTGAATAATTGCATCCGCGCATGAATCCGATAGTCCAATATCACTAGACTGAAATAGTTATAACTATTTAACTCTAGAAAAACTCCATTTCATGTATCATTTTCAGTTGTCGAACATAGTGATGGCAGCATATCAAATATCTATGAAAAATAAGGTATCTAAAACCAAATTCGATTAACAAATCACTTACCGAAATCACATTGGATATCCAATAGATTTCAAAATTGCTTACCAAAACCAAATTCAATAAATATTAGGATATCTGTCGGATATCCAAATCCAAAAATTAAATAGTAAAATAACCTAAAAAATGTCAATAATTGTGTGTTTAGTCCCAAAACCAGCTAAATAATTGTGTATTTAGTCCCAAAATTGTATGCAATCACTAAAATATGAGATTAATTGAATACACATAATATTGTTTGCATTTTCACACAAATAGACACATACATACTCATATGAAAAATTAACAATACAATTTAATTTTCCATATTTCCTCTAATTTGTTGGCAATTGATGGAAAACTCAATTGCCCTTGAGTATGTGTGCTAGTGTGAAGACGTGTGAGTGTGTATGATCTGAGTATGAAGATGAACGAGTAAAATGTGTATTTGCAGGACATCAACCATATTACAATATTTTTTTAACTTTTATTTGGTAAGTATGTGTACCGTGAGTTGTTTGAGAATAGAATGGTGTAAGTTTTTTGCTAAGTAAGAATGGTGTTTTAGTATTTGAAAGACTTGACAAAAAAAATGTTGTCAAGTTTGTGTGAAAAAAGAAAAAGAAAAGTAGGAAGAATGGGATAGGAAAGTAGTAGAAATCAGGAGTGAAAGAATCTCTTAGGGTTATGTACAAAATCTAGTTCATAATTTAAGCAGAAACAAGACTAAAAATTCAAAATTTCTTAACATTAAAGCCTATGTACATTAAAACCCTAACTTTGATGCTATGCAATTAACATAATAAGCACAATATATTGCAAGAATATATAATCAAGAGCTAGATAAAGAATATACCTCTTGAAGATAAGCCATAAAAACCAAGCTTTACTCACTTGATGCAAGACAATACCTCTCACAAGTGCAAAAGCTCTAGTTGTTCCACACAAGCATAAGAATGGTTTCCTTGATCTTCTAGGATGTTAGTGCTAGCATAATCCTTGGAATATTTGAGCTTGAGCATGAAGAAAAACAAAACAATTTTCATTCTCTTCATTTTCCTATTGGTCGTGAATTTCAAGGAGAAAGAGGATCAATACCTTTTTGTTTTTCTCTTGTTTTTGTTATATGTGTAAAACTTACTTGATAAGCTAAGTATAGATATTTCTATCTATCACATAGACATACATATCATACATATATTTTTCCTATACAATATATGTATATAATATGTCTTGTGTATCATTGGCCATATGTTCAAATCTTAACGATTAAGATAATGATATGGCTTAATGTCATCCAAGCATTAGGAATTTTTTTAATTGAAAGACTAAATATATATGTATACACTTATACATATATAGTTAGTTAATCTTTCTAATTGTGCAAATACATAATTAAGCTAATCACCATTACTTTAAATTATGTAAATAACTTTTTTTCATATTGCATTAGCCCCTACAATTAACAATAATTATATATTGGTTGCATTAACTCTTAATGGTCAATTACACTATTGTTAACACCTTAACAATCCAAGAGAAACAAAAAGCAGGCTCAATAGAAAACCATTCACCATGTTTTATTGTGTATGACTTTCTAGATTTACAGCCGTATAGCAATTAGGAAATGTTGAACACTTTCAATGTTAATCGAACTTTTCAATTTGTTCAGAGAATGTCTCCTGTCATTCTCAAAACCCCTTCAAAGTTCTCGAGTGACGTCTAGCAACATATCAAGACAATTTATAAGGCGTTGAAGTCCAATTCAAGCGAACTTATTTATAGTTGCCGTTTATCGCACAATTCAATCATTCCATTAATTCGTCTTGACCGACTAAGAACCATGATACGATTAAGTTCACAAACTCGATACTATACATAGATCTAAATGGTGTACATAGATCTAAATGGTGTAATGAGAGATGACACATGAAAAACTCATTTTTCACCATTCATACCTCGATCAAGGATTTACTCATTAGACAACCACAATAAAATTGCATAGGACATCGCCT
Source organism: Ehretia macrophylla (assembly GCA_037974665.1). NCBI lineage: Eukaryota > Viridiplantae > Streptophyta > Magnoliopsida > Boraginales > Ehretiaceae > Ehretia > Ehretia macrophylla. Next base: position 13,810,182 of record CM075775.1, read on the forward strand.
TATACCGGAGGTTAATAGATCTTATCTTGACAACCACATGTCACTCACTATATTAAACGAATGAAATTGCGGGAGAACGCATCTCGCCCGTTTGTCGAGTCAAGCATTGTCCAAAAGCAACTATCAAACTCCAATATATATGACAACCAAGATATCACAAGTCAAAGGATCACTTGCACAACAACAACAAATAACAAATCATTAATCATAAGCTATGTGATTTGTTATTCAAGTCACATTTAGTGATCTTTTCAACTAATAACGACTCACATATTTTTTAATCCCAACTCATGTTGTTATGTGATGTGTTGGTATTTTTATGTGTATTTGAATTTGTTTGAGGTGTAGAAAGAGCTTAAATTGGCACATTTATCTTCTATTTAAAGTATATTTTTATTGATTGATCATTGTGCGTAAAATGTAATAAATGGTTGATTCGTGCTATATTTTGTGGTTTAGAAAATGTTTGTAGTGGTGCGGAGCAAACCAAATAAGAGATTGATGGTTAGAAGAAGAGATAAAGAAGAAAATGGAGCACAACGGAGCAAGGAATGAAGAAAAACAAAGAAAAAAAGAGAATTGTGCAAGCCGATGACATAAGTGATAGAACAATGGGTCCCATAGGTACATTAATGGTTAATTTATCCAAATAAATCCCACCATGATGTTTCGTGGCTTGATACGGTTCCAATGCCTCTGACCATGCCTCAATCCGACGTCCATAGCTCCCGAAATAGCCAAAACAAATTTGTTGCGCAAAACTGGATGGACTGGCTAGACGAACCGGATGGCCGGTTCGGGAGAATGTGCTCAACCGGCCTGCTACATTTTAAACACGATTTTCGCCATTTTTTCATAACTTTCCCCCCCTCCCCCCCCCCCCACACACACACTCTACACCACATGTGATATCCCGAACCCAGCATATAATTAATAACACCTGTTTGTATTTAATTAGGTTTTATTATGAATGCTAACATAAAATTAAGTGTTTACTTTAAGTAATATATTCATTAATAGTATTATTTTCATAATTTTTGATATCCCGAACCCAGCATATAATTAATAACACCTGTTTGTATTTAATTAGGTTTTATTATGAATGCTAACATAAAATTAAGTGTTTACTTTAAGTAATATATTCATTAATAGTATTATTTTCATAATTTTTCCAACATATTCCAAAAATAGTTGAATTAATTATTTGAAATGAATATTAACTATTTTTATTATTTCGGATTTATTTCCTTGCATTTTTACTTTGTTTTTAATTAAATGAGAAAAGTAGCTCCGAGCCCGGAGTAAATTTTAAACTATTCTACTTTTCGAAAAATATATTTTTCTATTATTACTTATCATTTTTATAGCAATTGTTCATCGCTCGTTCGTGTGTAGCGCATCGGAAACAAGAGTTAGGAAATTGTTTATAGTCTTTTGTGAATAGTATTTTCAGCACTATTTTTAGTGTTTAGTGTTGTTTTAATTGCTAGCTACCTAAATTGATGCATTTGCCAATTAAAAGTCCATTTTAATTGAACACTGACCAAGCCTTTGACTTTGACCCTTTGACCCCCTTTTGTTGTCATCTTTTTTTAAGCCATTACAAGTATAAAAAAAAAAAAAAAAAGAACAAGAAAGCTCCCATGGCCGAGAGAAAGAAAAAGAAAAGAAAAGAATTTTATTTTGCATTTTAGCTTTCAATCTTGCTTGGAATTGATCAAGGATCGTTGCTAGAGCCTCAACAACCTTTCTCCTACTAGCCTTGTGAGGGATTTCATGTTTTTTGTGCATTTTTCAATAAGTTGATATTATATTTCAAATTTTCAGATTTGTTATATATTGCATTTAAATGCTCAAAATTGCTTGAATTAGCTTCTATAATGATCGTAGAGTATTGTTTGATAGTTATTTAGAGATTTTTACGGTTAGAATTGCGTAATTGAATCGGGGAAGATAATGAATAGTGTTTTATGAATAGTAAAAACCTAGTTTTTGGGATTTTCGATCTGAATTGTGATTTTTTGATTTGGTTAGGTGCCATTAGTGTTAGAAAGATTAAATGTGTAATCAAAATGGATTACCCTTTGTTAAAATGGAGAATTAGGCAATGAAATGTAAATAGGTCGTTTGACCGAGTGTTGACTGTGCTCGAATTGAGTTGGGGGTTTGGCTTGTGTGCATGGAAGCACTTTTGGCACTGTTGTGGCATTGATTGGATGTCCGGTTAACATAGTTGTAGTTTAAACGCAGTAGGTGGACTTTCAGGCTTCGGTTGGAAAAGTTAGGTTTCGTGCCGTAGAAACGTGCCTTGTAGTGCCTAAGTGAGGGTAGTGAAGACGGTTTTTCAATCACGTAGCTCGTTTGCTTGTAATTGCCTTTGGAAGTTAGAGATTGAATAGTGATATTTGTCGTTTTCGTGTTTGAACTGCTATTTCTTGTTTAACTGATGTTCTTATTGCTATTAGTGATAATCATACTTGAAATGTCAATTGATTGCTACTATTGATTGTAAGTGCTTGATATATTGAATATTGATACTAATCTGCACTTTGGTGCCCTCGCTCGTTTATCATTGTGTTTATTGTATTGCATTGCATAGTGTCAGGCGCGTGAGTGATGGGCCTCTTTGGGTAGTATTGGGCTGCCAGGGTTGGGTTGCTTTAGCTCCGTATCCTATTCCCATTCTCGCTAGGGATGCCACCCAGGAAAATTTGGGTCGTAGATGTGTCGGGGTACATTCGGAGTATACCCAGTGGAAGTTATAAGGTGGTTGCGCGCTTACTATCATCGTTGTCAACATCAAGCTCGAGATTGATGTATTGCACGTGAATTGGTACATTGCTCGTATGAGTGAACCGTAGCCTTCAAAGTGTGGTATAGTTTTGATTGGTTGTGTTAATGCTTTCTTTAATTGTTTATTATATTGTTGTTTATATTGATTGCTTTTCTTATTGGTTATATTGTTTAACTGTTTATTTGCATTGCACGACTTTCTTTCTCTCCATCTCAATATCTGTTCCGCCTTCACTGAGTATACGTGTTGTGTATACTCACTCCTCACCACCATATTTCAGGAATTGCCGTGTTAGCTGGAAAGCTCGTGCTTGAAGAGTTGACTTGCGTGTTATGTGGCTGAGTTGTAGAAAGATGCAAATATGTATGTTTTCATGTAATGTATGTATTTAGTGTTAAAAGATATGTAGTTTAAGTTTAACTAGGTTATTGGAGTGGTATGATAAGCTAGTTTGTGTAATAGGATAGTACAGTTTAAATGTAATGCATGTTTGTATTGTCTAAAGGAAAAGAGTTAGGATAGTCTTGGTACATGGAAATGTTTATTTGTTGTGTATACCTGTTGAAAACCGAGGCTCGAATAGCCTTGAGGAGCTGTGAATGGTTGGACACGGTATAGGTCCATTTATAATTTGTTTGCAGGTTTTTATTTGCCCTAGAAATAGGGGAGACTCTGTCCATTTTCCCTAAAAAATTATGCCTGGGTTTGGATTCGGGTTGTGAATAAATTGATTAATAGAATTCCCGGTCTCGCGAGGGACCGGGGTGTTACACCACCCAAACACACGCATACCCTCTCTAAACCATTTACCCATTACAATCCACCCCAAAATCCATCAAATCCACCTAAATCTATCATTAAATCCAAGTTTTGTGTGAGATTGGAGGTAGGATTAAAAAGGGTTTTCAAGCAATTTCAAAGCTATAAAACATGGGAAAGTTTTTCTTAAATCTTTTCCATTTTTGCTACTTAGATTAAATTATGTTCTAGAGTCTTAGGGGTTAAGGAAAGATTTATAATGGTATGTCTATGAATTATGTATAACTTTAAGATTTGGATATTTTGTTGATTTATTCGTTTTGTATGGTTTGGATCTTGTTGGGTTTTAATATTAATGCTTATGAATCATATGTTTATATTTTAAATATGCTTGTAGCTAGTATTTATATGTGATTCTATCTTGTTAGCTTGTAAATCAAATCGGGTCTTGTTGATTATTGATTATTGCTTCAATTTTTGGTCTTAATCATGCTTGTAGCGGGCTTAAAGTTGATGCATGCTAAATTATCCATGTGAATCGAACTTAACTCCAAACAAATCATAGGTTGTACTATGATTTAAACACTAGCTTACTCAATTAACCCTTAGACCGTTTGGATAAATCCGCATCTCGGCCTTTAGGGTGACTAGATAGACATAGTTGTACCTAGATCTAGGATTGCTGACTTAGACTAATTAGGTGAAATTTACAAAATGGGCTTGTAGCTTGGTCAACCTAGTTTGACTATCCAAGTCTAAGGTTCAAACGCGATTCCATAGGCATAATACGAAGATCTTGACCTAATCTATCTCCAATCTTGACCAATTCTTGGTTTGATACTTTCACACACCCAGTTAGATTAGGTTAATTATATTTTTAGTTTACTTAGGGTTAGATTAGAGATATTTCAACCAACTATCAATTCACTTTATTTTCTTTTCTCTTTCACGATTTTAGACCTTTTTCACACAAGCATACCTTAGGTAGCACTTAGGAGCCTCCCTGTGAAGATTCGATCCCGTACTCTTGCACACTATATTACATTGATCCGTGCACTTACAGGTTTAACTTGGTAGTTTTGCACTCTAATTTTCCATACACCAAGAAAACAATCAAGTTTATGGCGTCGTTGTCGGGAAGGCACGGTGAATCTTTGTGTGTTTTTGTGGTTAGTAGTTTATTTTCGTGATTTTTAGCTTTTGATAATGGGTTAAATTTGTTTTTTTTAATTCTTAGTTTTAGGATTGTGGTAGGTAGATGGATGCTTTTTTTCATTATTTTTGAGTTTTTTTGTTATATGATTAGGTGTTAGGCCTTTCATCGGGGATTTCATTTCTTGATTGGGTTGTAGCATTATTTGTTGTTAATTCTTCCTATGTGAGCCATGTATCGACCCAATCATTGGGTTTATAGATTTCATTCCCCTATTTCGAGCACTTATGAGAGGTATACTTTGTGTGATTGGTGTGACCACACCACCATCGATTGTCTTTTCGCACCTCAATTTTTGAACTTTATACGTGACCAAGTGTGGAAAACCCATCCTAATCCATCTGGAGGTCAAGGGACCTCTTCCTTTCCAATTCTTCAATGTTTTGAAAGTTCATCTCTACTTCCTTCTCTTCTGTTCCCTAATTATAATCCCCATAAGTGTTATGGTGCCTTTGCATTTAATACTTTCAATCATGATGACCACCATAGTATTTGGGATGAACCTCTTACTTCAACTAACATGAATGCCCTACTACATGTATGTAGCACAACCCTATGTCAACAAAGTGAAGCAATAGCTCAGAGGATTGAAGCTAACCAACAATTGTTGGATAGACTAACCAACAATTGTAGGATAGGCTAGCCAACCATAGTGATCAACTAGATGAGTTTATGATGAATGATAATGAGTTTCCCATCCAACCCATAGATGACCACTCGGACCAATATAGTTTTGTCCATGATGAGGCTACCTTTGACCATGGTGTTGGCTTAGAAGAAACTAGTGACAATAGGGAGAGTGTTGGAGATCAAGAGAGTAAGATTGAGGTTGAGAGAGAGAGTGAGGAAGTCGAGGTCATTCCTTGTTTTGAGGGAGATGGTAAATTTTGTGATACAATGCCTTATATTGCCCTTGCTTCTATATTAAAGAGATTGGTCGTTTCTATCTCTCGTGCTCTTGATGATGATATCGTTAGGTCTTGTGAGTCTTCTATATCTTCTCCTTCTGCCCATAGGTCTCGACCATGTTTAGAAGATGTGCTTGATGTTATTATAGCCCAATGTGAATCATTCTCTCCCTCAAACGAGTTGGATGCCCATACTTTCCTTGAGGAAAAGGATGAAGAGACTAGTAGTAATAAAGAGAGTAGTAGAGTGAGAAAATGTGAGACTGTAGATGAGAGAAAGACTAGGGTGATTCCGTTCTTAGAGGGAGGAGATGAGCTTCATGATACCATGACTCAAGTAGAATTTATGCCTACTTTGGAGGATAAACCTTTACCTCCCTCTTCTAGTCTTGATTACATAGAGTCTTCTAAGTCTACTTTACATTCTCCTTCGCTCCTTGAGCCCCACTCACATTTAGAGGATGAACTTGACACTATTATAACTCAATTTACTCATGATTCATTTTTTAAGAAGCTGGTGCACACATTTCCACAAAGCCTTATTGTCATGATGATGAGTTTATTGAGTTAACTTTACCCCATTCTATTGTGAAAACACCCAATGAGGAGCTTGATAAGCTTGAACAATTATTGTATCTAGATGATACTGATTCATATGAGAGAGAGTTGAACACTTCTACGTCCCTCTTGGCAACCCATGACCCAATTGAGGTTATTCAGACTAACTTTCCATCTCATATTGATAGCCATCTTTCTTCCCCTATGGATAATGTTCCCCTTGTTTTGGAACTCATTCCATGGTCTTCCCACACTGAGCATGCATATTTAGGGCCTCACCACACTTCTCTAATCATTAAAACCTATTATCTTTCACTAACAATAGGGGACATTGTTGGTGGCCTTTGATCATCAAAAGAGGGCCATCAGATTGTTAGTCTCTGTCCAGGAAGAGTTAGGGATCAACCCAAGTTTAAGTTAAATGGTTAATGGAGCAGTTGTTGGATTGCCTAACTTTAGTAGTTTAAACCTTCCTCTTCATACTTCTTGGATTACCCTAGTGCAAGTAGGGATAGATTTTAGGAAATTTCGGGTGGTCATTAACACATTAAAACACACACAAATACATTTGATACCGGGATGTGAGCTCTCACCTTTTAAAGGTGAGACTAAGATGGATCGCTTCATGTCCCGTATGAAGCATAATTTCTGGAAGGATCCTCTCATACTCTATTATGAAATCACCATTTGAATTGTTTGTGTCGAGAAACTTTAAAGCTACTTTGCTATAACATTAGCGTCGGGCTGAGGGCGTAAAACTCAGTGCAACTAGGAGGCACCCTAGAGTTGTATAAATACGGTTTATTTGCTTTCTTTACATTCATATCATTTCATTTTCTAATGCTAGTTTTTTTTTAAGTAGTTCTTTTTCTTCGAGCTTTCCCCATCTTGATCATTCATTTATTTGTTCATATCTCTTGTATTGCTATTGCACTTTATTGTTACATCTACTCACTTCTTCTATGCCTTTTTAGAATCTTTTGCAGTTCATTGAGAAGAGGTTTGAGGATGTCTATGATAGAATCATTTATGTCATAGCCACTAAAAATTAGGTGATATTGGTCCTTAATTTTTCCCTCCATGGTGCCCCTATAATGTAGCTATTGGTACTTTTGATTGATTTTCTCCTCCACAGTGCCCCTTTACATTTTTATTGGATATTTGCTTGTTGTATTTGGTGCTATTTGCTTGAGGACAAACAAACTTTAGGTTTGGGGATGTGGGTGCTTATTGTGCTTATTATTATTTTGAAAAAATTGTGGCTATTTGTTTAAAAAGTGCGTTAATTTTTTCGATATTTGTGAATATATTATGGTTTTCTGATAGATTTTCTTGGGATTGAAGAGTTGTGATGATGTATTGATTGGTTTTTATGAGATGATTAAAGGAGAATGAGAAGTTTTGATTTTATAACGTAGTCATGAATTGAACTGGTAGGGTTAATTTTGATAAAGCTAATGTGTGGGGACTTTGAGATTGTGCTTAGTTGTTACTACATGGCTAGGTGGTGAGACGATAAGACACGATGTGGTTGTGATATGAGCACCCTCGCTTGAGTAGTCTTCTTGATATGCCTTAGCCCTTATAGTAGTTGTTAGAATTCAAAAAAAAAAAAAAAAGAAACAAAACAAAAAGACAAAAACAAAAAAAAAGTTTAGCACCATTGTTCTTGTACTTACTTTCTATCTTTAAGGATATGTGCTTAAGATGTACAGTGTTCCAATGTTTAGCACTTCGAGCAAGTAGTACACACGGGGTCTTTCAAAGCCTATCAACCTAAGCCTTGAATGACTGGGATTGATGAGCTCGAGAGCTCGCTACACGGGGTATTGAGCTGACCAATTGAGACCAAGCATCGAATAAAGAGAGAAAGTGTGTTTTATTTTTGTGCTTTAGGTTGAATAAAAGGTGCGAAAGGCATGTTTAGAGGATTACGAGGGCAATGAGGGTGCGAGTATTATGACCTATTTGTGTTGAAATGTCTTCCTACTTGGTAGTGTGGTGATTTAATAGTGCTTAGCATACACTTGAGGTAAACACACTTTGTCTTTAAAGAGAGAAATCCAAATGAGTTCTTTTCATTATTACACCATGAGATCAATCTTTTATAATCCTTTGTCATTTTATGAGAGTTGATTGAGCCATTTGAACAACCTTTGAGAACTTGGAGATTTATTTTGTTTCTAGCCTTACTTGGGGACAAGAACGTTGTAGGTTTAGGGATGTTGATCTGTTGGTATTTTTATGTGTTTTGAGGTGTAGAAAGAGCTTAAATTGGTACATTTATCTTTCATTTAAAGTATATTTTGATTGATTGATCATTGTGCGCAAAATGGAGTAAATGGCTGATTTATGCTATTTTTTGTTATTTAACAAATATTTGTAATGGTGTGGAGCAAAGTAAATAAGAGATTGATGGTTAGAAGAAGAGATAAAGAAGAAAAGGGAGCACAACGGAGCAAAAAATGAAGAAAAACAAAGAGGAAAATAGAATTGTGCAAGCCTACGACATAGGTGATGAAAAAATGGGCCCCATAGGTATATTAATGCTTAATTTGTGAAAATAAATCATACCATGATGTTCTTTAGCTCGATACGGTTCCAAAGCCTCTGACCGCGCCTCAATTTAACGTCCGTAGCTCCTGAAATCGCCAAAACCAATTTGTTGTGCAAAGCTAGACAAACTGGCCGGACGAACTGGACGGCCTGTTCAGGATAACGTGCTGAACCGACCTGCTACATTTTAAACCCAATTTTAGCCATTTTTTCATAACTTTTCACCTCCACACATACTCTACACCATCGAAATAGACATATACCCTCTCTAAACCATTTACCCACTATAATCCACCCCAAAATCCATCAAATTCACCTAAATCTATCATCAAATTCAAGTTTTGTGTGAGATTGAAGCTAAGATTAAAAAGGATTTTCAAGCAATTTCAAAGCTATCAAACATGATGAAGCTTTTCTTAAATCTTTTTCATTTTTTTTCACTTATATTACATTATGCACTAGATTCTTAGGGATTAGGAAAAGATTTATAATGTTATGTCTATAAATTATGTATAACTTTAAGATTTTGATATTTTGTTGATTTATTCATTTTTTATGATTTGGGTTTTGTTGGGTTTTAATATTAATGCTTATGAATCATATGTTTATATTTTAAATATGCTTGTAACTAGTATTTACATGTGATTCTACCTTGTTAGCTTGTAAATCCAACCGGGTCTTGTTGATTATTGATTATTGCTTCAATAATTGGTCTTAATCATGCTTGTAGCGGGCTTAAAGTTGATGCATGCTAAATGATCCATGTGAATCAAACTTAACTCCAAACAAATCATATGTTGTACTATGATTTAAACACTAGCTTACTCAATTAACCTTAGGATCGTTTGGACAAACCCGCACATCGGCCTTTAGGGTGACTAGATGGGCGGAGTTGCATCTAGATCTAGGATTGTTGACTTGGGCTAATTAGGTGAAATTAACAAAACGGGCTTGTAACTTGGTCAACCTAATTTGACTATCCAAATCTAAGGTTCAAACGTGATTCCATGGGCATAGTATGAATATCTTGACCTAACCCATCTCCAATCTTGATCAATTCTTTGTTTGATACTTTCACACGCCCAGTTAGATTAGGTCAATTAGATTTTTAGTTTACTTAGGTTTAGATTACATATATTTCAACCAACTATCAATTCACTTTATTTTTTTTTCTTTTTCACGATTTTAGACGACTTTCACACAAGCACACCTTAGATAGTACTTAGGAGCCTCCCTGTGGAGGTTCAACCTCGTACTATTGCACACTATATTACATTGATCCGTGCACTTACGAGTTTAACTTGGTAGTTTTGCATTCTAATTTTTCATATACCAAGGAAATGATCATTATGGCACGTGGCTCACCATCCTTTATCATTAATATCTTTATATTAATCAAAGATAACAACACATGCATGTGATAGTCCGTAATAGATTATTAAAGCCCCGATCCAAAATCTTAGGACTATGAATAACTTTAAGTATTTATTATGCTAAAGAAATATGTGTCAACATAGTATAAACCCTTTTAGAATACATCTCTTCTAATGATACACATTAGGGACTCATTCATATCGAGAAAGAATGAGAATATGAATGTCACTAACAAGTCAATATGTAAACAAATATATAGACAACATTGTCATAATATACAAGTTAATATCAAAATACCCAAAATATGTCATCTAACTATATAACATTAGGGCATATCTCTAATAGGGAGAAGATAAAGGTGGAAAATTTTGACAAAGAAATAGGGTGTAAAGAGAATCCAAACCTCTTGAATTATTCGTCGATTACTCATTCTAAAAACCAAATCCTCTTGAGTACACCATCTCCCTAGTTGAAAAACAAAACTCCTGTCTATTCCCTATTTATGTGCCATACACTGACTTTATTTCAACTGATTCAGGTTTTAGGCTCTGTTTGGTCTAACTTTTAGATACTCAAAAGCACTTCATATGAGTTTAAAATCTGAACTAACTTGTTTGATATATTTTTAAAAGTGTTTTTTAGGTAAAAGTTAAAATTGAAAAAAATTAAAAAATTAGAAGCTCTAAATTGGAGCTTTCAAAAAGATTTTTGTGAAACTATTTTACATAATGCGGAAAGTTATTTTTTTTTTTCAAATATACCCGTCTATATATTTTAAAATCCGATATTACCCTTAATATTTTTAAAAATTTAATATTGTCTAACACATATCAAATAATTAACAATTTTTATTTAACAGTATTTTTAACAAAAACTCTATACTAAAAAATTTATAATTTAAAAGTTAAAATTTCACAAATAAACAAATAGAGTCTTGGTTCAAAAGTTAGGTCAACTACCTGGACTTTTTGAATTAATTCCAAGGGAAATGACTCTTTTCTGCAGGACACGCAAAATGGTAATCTTTCCGCAATGCACTGGTAACAAGTAAACTTTTGGGCGTCAGCTTTGTCTGGTCGCATCTTGATGTAGTTAGAAAATTGGCTTGTAGTGCGATAGCCACGTCGTATAACATTGTGATGTTATACAATTTGATCATTCTTTAAAAAAATCAGCCTTTTCAAACGGCGAACGCATGAACTTTTACAAAATCATGGAAGTATCTAATCGATAACTCACTTGATTTTCTAAACAGCTAAATTTACCCTTTCAAAACAACTTTTTTTTTTAAAGGGCCAACTTTTAAACTTTTACAAAAAGGTAAATAGCGTTTTATCTTCCTGTGTTTTAAAAATTAGTTAATTATTTTTTTGTGTTTTGTTAAAAGTGCACAATACTCCCCTGTATTTTAAAAATTAACTGATTATCCTATTGGATTTTGCTAAAAGTAGCTGATTATCCCTTTGTGTTTTATAAAAGTAGCTGATTACCCCTTATATTTTTTAACAAAAGTGCTAATTTTTTAAAAATACAGGAGGGTAATTAGCTACTTTTATAAAACACAGGGGGTAATCAGCTAATTTTTAAAATACAAGGAGATATTGTGTACTTTTAGCAAAACACATGAAGATAATCAACTAATTTTTAAAACACAGATAAGTATTGTACATTTTTAACAAAACACAAAGAGATAATATGTTATTTGCCATTTACAAAATTCGAGAAGTATCTAGTCCGTTACTCATTGTGTTATCGAAACAACTAAATTTAGGCTCCGTTTGTTTGCCGTAAAATGTTTTCCCGGAAAATATTTTTCGAATTTTATGGTGTTTAGTAACACCGAAAAATTGGTCAATTGTAAAATGTTTTACTGTCAAAAATTGCGGCTGCTTTTTCTAAATTGTACGGTGTTTGGTAACACTGTAAAATTAGTCAACCGTAAAATATTTTCTGATCAATAATTGTAGCTAGTACAAAATTTTGTAAAATGTTTTACCGGCCTTTGAGAGAAGAAAATATTTTACAGAATTCACGATACATTCAAACATAAGAAAATATTTTTCAGTAATTTATTTTCTGGAAAAATATTTTATCCCAATAAGTTATTTTACGACAAATAAACAGAGTCCTATAAAATATATATATATTTTTTTAAATAAAAAATATTTTATACAAACAAATTATTTTACGGCAAACAAACGGAGCGTTACCCAAATCTGATTTTCTCATCTTGCAGCGTTGCTGGTATATCATAACATATCATCTGCCTTTGCAAAATATCCTATTAGTTGCGGTGAAAGACACTGATGTGATATTCATTGCAATCCTTGCACAACAAGATTGCGGCATTATCAGAAGACACCATCATATGACAAGCTTTGAACCAACATTAAACGTGTGTACATAGATGACCGTTACATCATGTAGAATGATTAATTACACAATCAGACAATACGCGTTTAACCAATAGGCAACAAACCAAGAAAAGATGATGTCCAAGGTGGGCCATTTATGACCCTTAACCACTAAGTTTCAAATATTGATGTGAAAGGCATAAATGGAGGCATTCGAGAAACTTCATGCCAAAGAAACTTCATGAACACCCAAGAGTAAAGTTGGTAAAATAGTTAGATAGCGATTTTTTATAATTAATTTAAATTTTAAATTTTAATTTTAACTCTTGATGTACTTAAAAAAAAAAAAAAAAAAGAAGGAAAGAAAAGAAGAAGGAAGAAGCTTCATCTGCACTAACAGTGTGTTTAAATTAAAGGGAATGGAGGGAAGGGAGTGTTTAGTAAAAGAGAAATTTAGTCTTTTCTCGTGTTTAGTTTGGGAGTGAATGAGGGGTTGAGACTATCTTTAATGAAGGGTTTTAAAATGTAAAATTCTTTATTTTTTGATATTTTTATATTTTTTTAGAGCCTCATATCTTAAAAAGTAACATTATTTATGAAAAAAGTACGTGGGGTCCACCATTTTTGGGTTAAAAGATGCCAAAATAGAGCCCTAGGCTCCAAAATGTTCAGCAAATTTTGTATATGGGGCTCTAAAAAAGTACAAAAATACCCAAAAATAGAAAGTTTTACATTTTAGAGCCCCCCATTGAGCTTGCCCTAAAGGAGATAAGTCTAACCCCTCCATACCCCTCAAATGTGATCACTCCAATTTAGAGTAAAATGAGAGGAGGAAAAATGCTGTTTACTGTAATGACAATTTTGACCTTCATTTTTAAAGTAATATAAAAGGTTAATGACCTATTAGGTCCCTAATCTTTTTCGCTATTGTTTAGTTAGTCCTTCATTTTTCAAACGACCATATGTTAGTCCTTCATCTTTCAAACTTGTGTCACCGTTAGTCCTTCTGTCAAAAATCTAACGGTTTAGTCACATGCACGGCACATGACAATTTTTAGCAAGGGCATTAACGTCTTTTGAGGACAAAATCTTCTTTTTGCAAGAAATTGACTACACAATACTAAAATCCCCAAATATATTATCAAACCCAATAACCCTAACATGTTAATGGTGAAAATTTCTTCTTACTGCAACTCTACACGCAGGCAAAATCGTCTTCTCGTTGCAAAATCACGATGGTAACAAGTGGCTGACCATATAGTTGAAGTCTATAATTTGTAAAAGTGAGGTTTTAAACGTCAAAATATTTTATAACTGTTAAGGTAGAAAAATGACGTGCCGCAAGTGGTCTTCACGCTCCGCCTCTATGCCTGCAAAAACAAGCACTCCGATACTTAAGTTAGCTTCCTGCTTCTGCAGAGAAGGAAATGTATATATGTGTATAAGTGTAAGTATCAGATGTACCTCCCCCTTCCTTACTCAATCTTCTGCCTTTTATAGGCACCTTGGCTTCTGGTTTTAAAAGACAAGTCACATGGTTGCTGAGTCACAAAGGAGATGTTATCATTGCAGCTGAGTCAAAAGATTAAAGGTGCAGTAGTGGATCATCATTACAAACATGTGTGGATTATTAAAAGGCCAGTGGATAATTATTTAGATGGCTTAGTGAGAGATTAGCTGAGGATTCTCTGAGTTTATAGAACAAAGCATTCCAGTGCAAAAAAGGTAACTCAGACAGTCCTACCTCACTTGGCTCCAGAAAGAGTCCCTTTGCGCACAACGATCAAAGTCCGAAAACTTAAACTTGCCTCTAAGAACCTGTCCGAAGTCAACAGGACCTCGGAAAATAAACGTCCGAGGTCCGTAGACCTCGGAATACTGTGTCCGAGGTCCTGGACCTCGGACTCTTCTTGTCCGAGGTCCTTGGACCTCGGACTGTAGACGTCCGAGGTCCTTGGACCTAGGACTGAGCTGTCCGAGGTCCTTGGCCCTCGAACTCTTCTTGTCCGAGGTCCTTGGACCTCAGACTGAGCTGTCCGAGGTCCTTCTACCTTGGACTGTAGACGTGCGAGGTCCTTGGACCTCGGACAGCTTGTGTCCGAGGTCCTGGACCTCGGACTGTAGATGTCCGAGGTCCTTGGACCTCGGACTCCTCTTGTCCGAGGTCCCGGACCTCGGACGTTGCCACGTCCCTCTGTCCGAGGTCTCGCGGACCTCGAACGAAGACACTTCTTTCTGACTGAGGGGTTGATTTGCAATTTTGTAAAAATTTAGGGATTTTATACATATCATGATGCCCCCTCAGTTCTTGGAGCTATTAAATAGGTTCGAGAACTGATTGTGATGCCATGGCAACGTCGAACCTAGTCGACAAATCATTCTAAAATCACCTTGTCATCTGTGCAATTTGCCACCTACTACCATTAATGTTGTCTTGCCACTTGTCAGGATCTGGTGCAATGACTTTTAAATTAATGGTAAGGATTTGAAACTCTTGGTTTTCCCTCCCATTTTCAGATTTGAAACTCTTGGTTTCCCTCCCACTCACTCCTATAAATACCTCTTTCCAACATTCAAACACTTCACCTTATTTTCAAACACTCCTCTCTCTCATTCTCTCCAACCACCTTAAGCTAGTTTTATTATTCTCGGTACAACACCTCGACGCCAACACCTCATCAACACCAACCACCTCGGCGCCGCCGCCAACACGTCGTCAACACCAACCACCTCGGCGCCGCCGCCAACACCTCGGCACCGCCACCTCGTCGACGTGAACCATCCCGGCGCCGCCGCCAACACCTCGGCGCCACCTCCCAGTCGACGCCAACCACCTCGACGCTGCCAACTCGTCGACGCCCACCACCTCGGCGCCGCCGCCAACACCTCGGCGCCACCTCCCAATCGACGTCAACCACCTCGACGCCGCCACCTCGTCGACGCCAACCACCTCGTCGACGCCAACCATCTCGGCGCCGCCGCCAACACCTCGGCACCACCACCTTCGTCGACGCCAACCACCTCGAACTTCCCGGTACCCTATCCTCTACCATTTGACCTTTTTTTACATTCATCATTCATATATATATAATTTTATGGCGTCTTTCTCTTCCATTTCTTCTTCGAAAATTATGGGGGGTACGGGTGCTCTTTCCGCTGCCACTCAAGGCCTTGGTCTTCAGGGGGTTACTCACACTGACCCTTTAGTCTCAGCTATTCCCCCATCTTTTTCACCTCCACCCCTTGGGGTTCCTGTTCCCGCTCGACCACTTAGGTCTGTTAGGACTGATAGGGTCGGGCCTTCGGAGTCTAGTCCTTCTAATCCTACTGAGTCCAAAACTTCTCAAACTATCCCTCAATGTGATCCGAATCCTTTTCTTCCTCACATTACTCTAGAGATGATTCCTGAGATACCCGAGCCGTCTCCTCCTCCTTCTAGGGCCGTAACACCTGATCTTGACCCTGACGCCCAAACTGATTTTTCTGCCTTGCATTACAACTGTACCTTTGGCGAAGCCGAATTGCGCGAGCTTTGCAACGAAGGTGTCTTTCCTCATGATCACGAAATTAGAATTCCTCGCCATAAGGATGTGGCATGTCGACCCGGAGTAGGGGAAGTGGCCTTACCCTATCTCGCTCTTCAGTTTCTTCATCTTCCTCTCCCGGCCTTTATTGTTCGCATATTTAATTTCTTTGACATTGCTCCTTGTCAACTTGCTCCTAACGATTGGAGGGAGGTAGTAGGTTATTATGTTTGGGTCAAGTCGCTTGGTCTTACTCCGAGCCTTAACCTCTTCCGACAATTTCATCAATTGATTCATGACTCCAAGAATTTTGGTGTATACTCTTTCTCCGCTAGGCCCAGTCATCGTTTATTTTTAAATTGGCCTTCTAGCAACCGAGGATGGCACAACAAGTTTGTATTCGTCACTCATCCTTTCAAATGCCCAGTCAGAAGACTTTTCAGGCATTTACCACGCACTGAGCTTGATGCTTATCGTGAGCCTCCTCTCCTGACCCCAGCCGAGAGGCTTATGACCTCTTTCATTCTTCGTCGAGCTCGGCCTGTGTGCGGCATCCCCTATTTAACACGTGAAGCTATTCTAGCTTCTGGCATTTATGGTCAGTTGAGGTATGTTAATGCTGAGGTGGGACCTTCGGCTGCTGCTCACTCTCTATTACATGGATGCCCTGTTGCTGTGGTTTCATCTTCTCCAATTACTGGGTTCCAGGCTGATGTTCTGATCCATGAAGGTAATTAAAATTCTCGTACATGTATTTTTAAGCTTCTCTTTTTGCATAGCTGACTCTTTATTTTGCCGTTGCAGGTACCGCTATCCCAGAGGCTCAGCAGCAAATACCTCTTGGCGCTTCCGGGGCTCGATCCACCAGGGCTGGTAGACTCGATCCGGTTAAAGCGGTTGCTCTGGAATCCCGAGCTGAGGCACAAAGAGCCCGTGCTGCTAAACGAGCTGAAAAGAAGAAGGTTAAAGGTGGTCCCAGCAAAAAACTAAAGAAGGTTGCTCGGCCACGAAGAAAAGTAATTCAGTCAGATAGTTCATCCGAGTATACTCCGATTGAGCCCTTTGTCCTGCAGGATTTCTCTTTGCCTACTCCTGAAAGCAATGCTCAAAGATTTGAAACCTTTAAAGAGGTTGCCGACGTTCGTAAAAATCCCTCTTATGGAGAGGTGCTTGGTGTCATGCCCGAGGGCAGTGGTTTGGTTAAGGACGCACCTCTTTCTATTGCCAGATCTTCTGACCCGCTTCGTTCGAAATCTCGACCTGCTTCTGAGGGCTCGACCCAGCCTCGTCCAAGGTTTCCCCTTGTTCCTGAGGATCCTGATACTGTGGTGAGTTCCCTGGATGATCTTCCGAGGGATCAGTTACACTTCATTGCTCAAGAGGCTTTCGAAAAGGCCCGCCACAAGGTACCCTTTTTTTTTTTTTTTTTTATAATCTGAGTTGCCATTTTCCGACCTTGCTTTGATTGTCACAGATGTCCGTGGGTCTCAGCGTGGCCTACCGCTTTGTGGAACAATATGAACAACGACTTGCTGGGGCTGAGGCTGCTTTTAAGGAATTTGAGGAGCGTTCCAGGAGCTCGGAGGCTGCAATCCAGGCCGAGCTTATTGCTACTCGCGAGACAACTAGAATAGCTCGAGAAGAGGCTGCTTCAGCAACTTCTAAGTATCGCCAACTTCGGACTGACTGGATGGGCTCCCTGAGGGCTCAAGAGGAGGCCAAGGCTGAGTGTGAGAGGCTTCAGTCTGAGTATAAGAGACTTCAGTCTGAGTTAGAGGTATCAGAGACAGCTCGCGGTTCCGTGGAAATTCAATTCAAAGATCTGCAAGCTTCTCTAGAGGATATAAAGGAACAGGCAGTAGAGGATTTCCGTTATGGGCAGGGATACAAGGATGATTTGAAGAGTCTTTATGCTCAATCTGTTGCTGATACCACGGATGACGTCACTGCTGCGCTTCAGAAGAAGCTTGATCGTTATGCCAAAAGGCATAGTTTAATTTTTAGGGAGAATGTACTTTTTGATGACTCTTCGAGCTCTGAGGATGAGTGATAGGCATTGTATTTAAAGCATTATATTTTTTTTTTTGCCTTTTGTAATGAAGACTTTCGTCTTTAATGAAAAGAGTTTTTCTTTTTGTTGATTTATTGTTTCCTTTTTTCGTACTTGGTTTTGTTAGGTCATGCCTTTTCAAAACTTTTTATCAGATTGAAGGATAATTTGATGGCTTTGGGAGGGGTCGTGCCCCCAGCCTTGGACCTCGGGGATCGTGCTCCTTGGTCTAGATCTTGGGAGTCATGTCCCATTGCCTTGACCCTCGGTTTCCCTCTATTGGGACTTGATTTTCCTCTTCTACAATCACTAACGGAAACTTTGGACGAAAAGAAAAAATAATCATAAATAGTACCCAAGTATTCAAGGAAAATAATTACATGCAATATTTTCTTAGATGCTCCACATGCCACGCATTTCTTAGCTCCTTGCCATCGAGGTCTTTGAGCCTGTAAGTTCCGGGTTTGACCTCTTTAGTTATCGTGTATGGGCCTTCCCAGTTTGGTCCGAGTTTTCCCTGATTTGAATCAGGTTTGAAGATTGCTCTTCTGAGGACTAGATCCCCCTCTTTAAGTTCTCTGTTCCTTACTTTCTTTTTGAAATTCCTAGCCATAGCCCTCTTGCCTTCGAGCATCTTTATTCTAGCTTTCTCTCTGAATTCTTCCACCAAATCCAGGTCTTCTCGTAGGGCCTGGTTATTAACTTCTTCTTCATACTCAGCGACTCTTTGGCTTGTCGAGCCAATTTCTACAGGTAGGACAGTATCTACGCCGAATGTTAGGCTGAAAGGGGTTTCGCCCGTCGACTCGTTTGGCGTTGTTCTGTGTCCCCATAGCACTTCTGGCAAAACTTCGGCCCAGAGGCCTTTGGCAGCTGCCAGCTTCTTTTTCAGACCCTGCAAAATAGATCTGTTAGCATTCTCTACTTGGCCATTAGTTTGCGGATGTGCTACAGAAGCAAATCTAAGGGAAACACCTAACTCCGAGCATTGTTTCCTAAAATAGTGGCAATCGAACTGGGTCCCGTGATCTGTAACTATCACTCTTGGAATTCCAAATCTGCATACAACATGTTTCCACACAAAATTCCAAGCATTCCTATCTGTAGTCTTGGCGACGGGCTCGGCTTCCACCCATTTGGTAAAGTAATCCACCATCACAAAACATTTGACCCTCTGACCTGTGCTCATTGGGAAAGGTCCTAATATATCCAGACCCCACTGAGCGAATGGGCAGGGGCTTACCATCACAGTCAACTCCACTGCAGGTTGTCGTGGAATTCTTGAGAATCTCTGGCATGTATTGCATTTTTGCACCAGGCGCCGAGTGTCCTCATTCAGGGTTGGCCAGAAATACCCATATCTCAATATCTTTTGAGCCAAAGCTCTGTGGCCTATGTGATTACCGCAAATCCCCTCGTGCATTTCCCTGAGTATATAATCGCCCTTACCTTTGTCTACACACTTCAGCATGGGCCAAGTAAATGCTTTTCGATACAGTTGCTTTCCGAGCATTACATATTTTGGAGCTCGGTTTTTCACCTTTCTTGCCTCTTTACTATTTTCCGGTAAGATCCCCTTTTCAAGAAAATTGACCATAGGCAGCATCCATGACTCACTGTGTTCCACCTGGGCTACCTCCTTGCGTTCCCGGATTATGCTTGGCTCAAAAACCTCCTCCACCTCTATCGTTATTGGCCCCGTTACTCCTACTGCAAGCTTCGAGAGAATATCTGCTTTCTCGTTCTCCGTCCGGAGTATATGGCTGATTGTGAATCGATTCAATCCTGCCACTATACTTTTTACTTTGTCTAAGTAGGCCACCATAGTTTCATCTTTGGCTTCGTACTCTCATTCTATTTGGCTTGCCACCAATTGTGAGTCTGTGTGAGCTTCTATTGCATCAGCCCCCATCGCCTGAGCTGTTTTAATACCTGCAATAAGGGCTTCATATTCAGCCTCATTATTTGAGGCTGAGAAGCGGAACTTCAAAGCAAACTGTAACTTGCCGCCATCTGGATCTCGAAGTATGACTCCAGCTCCGCTGTCGCTTTTTCCTGAGGCTCCATCTACCCAAATTTTCCACGGCCTTGGATTAGCCGTAGATGGCTCTCCTGTGAATTCCACAATGAAATCTGCCACAGCTTGAGCTTTTATCGCAGTCCTTGGTCTGAATGTGATGTCAAATTGGCTCAACTCCACAGACCACTTTAGGAGCCTTCCTGATGCTTCTGGTTTTTGCAGCATCTGTTTAAATGGCATGTCTGTCATAACACATATGGGGTGTGCCTCAAAGTAATGTCTAAGCTTTCTTGAGGCTACCAGTAGAGCTAATGTCATTCGCTCTACAGGAGGATACCTCAGCTCAGCTCCTTTAAGTATTTGGCTGATATAGTAAACTGGCCTCTGCTGTTTTCCATCCTGTCGTACTAGTGCTGCCGCCACAGCTACTGGGGATACTGCCAAATATACGTACAAAGTCTCACTGGGCTCTGGTCTGGACATCAAAGGTGCCGAGCTTAGGTACTCCTTCAATTTTTCAAAAGCTTCTTGACATTCTACCGTCCACTGAAAATTCTTTGGTTTACGCAGGATTTTGAACAGAGGAGCACACCTGTCTGCTGACCTAGCCATGAATCTGCTTAAGGCTGCTATCTTTCCCGTCAATTTCTGAACATCCTTAACACTTCTGGGTGGCTCAAGGTCCAAAATGGCTTGCACCTTTTCTGGATTAGCTTCGATGCCTCTTCGAGTAACCATGAAACCCAAAAATTTCCCTGCCTGAACCCCAAAAGCACATTTCTCAGGATTTAGTTTGATGCCGACTTTCCTCATTACCGAGAATGCCTCGGACAGATCCTCGATGTGAGTCTCTGCCTTCTTACTTTTCACCAACATGTCATCAACATATACCTCCATATTTCGCCCCAACTGCTCCTTGAAAACCTTGTCCATCATGCGCTGGTAACAAGCTCCTGCGTTCTTCAAACCGAATGGCATTACCATATAGCAAAACACCCCTCGGTCTGTTATGAACGCGGTCTTCTCCTCATCTCCTGGTGCCATCCTAATCTGGTTGTACCCTTTGAAGGCATCCATGAATGACAGCATCTCGAAACCTGAGGTAGCATCCACCATTTGATCTATCCTAGGCAATGGGTAGCAGTCTTTCGGGCAGCTCCTGTTCAAATCTGTAAAGTCTATACACATCCTCCAAGCCCCAGATGCCTTTGGAACCATCACCACGTTTGCCAACCAGGTAGGGTACTCCACTTCTCGTATATGCCCAGCCCTCAACAATTTACTTACTTCTTCTCTGACTGCTTGATTTTTTTCTGCATGGAAGACCCGCATTTTCTGCTTTACCGGCCTGAATGCTGGGTCTACGTTTAGCCGATGCACGGCTATTTGTGGGTCTATTCCTGTCATATCATGTACAGACCAAGCAAATACATCTTTATTACAAGATAGGAAATGAGTTATACCTTCCGCCAGGTTTTGAGGAAGCTCTGCTCTGAGCTGAACCTCCTTTCCAGTGGTTAGTTCTACTTTCTGCAATTCTTCCGCGGGTTCTCCTTTCTTCAATTCGTGTCCCATTTTATCCTTCCTCTCCGGGATTTCAATTAATTCCCCCTCCTCTTTTTGCAGCCTCAGACAAGCCGCGTAGCATTCCTGGGCTCTTCTCTGGTCACCTTTAACCGTCACTATTCCAGCCTCAGACGGGAACTTCATGGCCAGGTGATAGGTGGACACCACTGCTCTGAATTTTCCCAATGCTACTCTCCCCAATATCCCATTGTATGGTGATTCACAATCTATCACAATGAAATCGAGCATCTCACTACGGCTCTGTTCATTTCGCCCGAGGATCATCTTTAGTGTTATCATACCCTCGGGCCTTACCTCTCTGTCATTGAAACCTGATAAGGTCCCCTTCATCATCCTCAAGTGTTCTCTTTTCAAACCCATCTTCTCAAATGTGCTTAGGAAAAGAACCGCCGCCGAGCTTCCTGTATCAATCATGATCTTGCGCACCACGATCCCAGCGATGTCTGTTGCAATCACCAGAGGGTCATCATGGGGCAATACTAGACCATTCAAATCTTCATCTCCAAAGGTGATATCTTCTTCCACCCTTGGTCTCTTCATCGGGGGATCTCCACGACCTGCTCTACGGTAACCCTTTCTGGCCTGAAGGTTTTCCCCTCTTGAGGCCATACCTCCTGTTATTATATCAACCTCCACCTGAGCACGTGCTGCTTGAGCGTGTCTCGGGCTTCTCTCCCTCTGTCTCCCCTCCTGGTTGTCCCTCCTGACGTAGGCTTGCAGGTGTCCACGCCTGATTAGGGCTTCAATCTCATCTTTCAAATTTCTGCAGGCCTCGGTATCGTGCCCAAAATCTTTGTGATACCTGCAATATTGCCCTTTGCCCTTACGGCGCTCCTTTTCCGTTTTCATCTTTGGCGGATCTGGAAGGTTCATCCGCGTTCGGATTTCAGCCAATATCTGAGATCTGTGATTCCTCAAAGGAGTATAGTTGTTGAATCCCCGCCATCTAGGTGACTCCCTTCTTTCCCTTCCTCTCTGCTCTTGTCGGCCCTCCTCAACCTTTCTTTCCTTCTGGGTTATATGAGCTTGACTGCTCTGCCCTTTTCTCCTAGGGTCTTCCTCATTCTCTGCCATCGCCACCTCTTCTACTTTGATATACTTCTCTGCCCTAGTCATTAATTCTGTCATATTTTGTGGAGTCTTTTTAGCTAGAGAAGCTTGGAGCAACTCATTTGTTACCCCTTTCGTGAATGCCTGTATCGCAAATTTCTAATCAAATTGCGTACATTGCAGGGTAGCCTCATTAAAACGGGTTGCATACTGCCGAAGGGTTTCTCCCTTTCTTTGCTTTAGACCGAGCAACGAGGTGGTATGACGTGTCGGCTTGATAGCCGAAGAAAATCTTCCTACAAACAATTCTGTCAGTTGTGAGTAAGAATCGATCGATCCTTCTTTCAACTCGTCGTACCACACTCTAGCCGCCTCCACCAACGTTCCTGCAAAAGCCTTACACACCCAGGCCTCCGGCAACTCCGTGAACTCCATCTTGTGTTTGAAATTTGCCAAGTGATCTTTGGGGTCCCCATGCCCATCATAGGTGGGCAAATATGGCAATTTGTATCGCGCGGGCTTTGAAACTTCGTTGATAGTACGATTGAATGGGTTTGGGCCCCTGAAAGCTCCTGCTACCGAGACAGTACAAGTAGTACCTTCTCTTTGGCCACTTCGAGAAGGGCCTCATTTTGCTGTATCTGAGCCCTATGAAGATCCGGTAGAGTTTATCGCCTCTTTGTGTTGCCCCCCAATATGAATCTGCTGCACAGATTCTCTTGGGTTGGCTGCGTTTTTGGTTAGCTGGGTTTTTTGGTGTGTGGGACTTTGCTGCGATGTTTGACGCGGTTGGTTTTCTGAGAAGTGCTGTGCTAGCTGAGGTGTCAGGTTATTTATAGCTTTTTTCAACTCCTCCAGAGTTTGTAGGATATATCCAAGATCTACTGGCTGGTTAGTTTGTGGAGCTTGCGTTGTGGCAGTGGGATACTGCCACCCTGGGTACCAAGTAGGTCCTTATGAATAGTTTTGTGGGTATGAAGGCAGGTAGCTTGGGTATGGATTTGTGTATGGATTGGTGTACGATGGATGGTTTCCTGTAGGTATTTCCACCCTTGGAGGCGGTAGATCAGTCTGTCCGAGGTTGGAGGGCTCTCCGGGACAGAACTACACATTTGGCTGTTCTACAGCCTCTTCTTCATGTATGCTTGCAACATTCTGACTCCGAGTAGTTACCATGGTGTGATCTTGTGAAATCTCAGTGGGGGATTTAGAATCGGCCCCACGGTGGGCGCCAACCTGTTAAGGTAGAAAAATGACGTGCCGCAAGTGGTCTTCACGTTCCGCCTCTATGCCTGCAAAAACAAAGAGAGCTTGACGGGTCTAGCCCGTATTAGCACTCCGATACTTAAGTTAGCTTCCTGCTTCTGCAGAGAAGGAAATGTATATATGTGTATAAGTGTAAGTATCAGATGTACCTCCCCCTTCCTTACTCAATCTTCTGCCTTTTATAGGCACCTTGGCTTCTGGTTTTAAAAGACAAGTCACATGGTTGCTGAGTCACAAAGGAGATGTTATTATTGCAACTGAGTCAAAAGATTAAAGGTGCAGTAGTGGATCATCATTACAAACATGTGTGGATTATTAAAAGGCCAGTGGATAATTATTTAGATGGCTTAGTGAGAGATTAGCTGAGGATTCTCTGAGTTTATAGAACAAAGCATTCCAGTGCAAAAAAGGTAACTCAGACAGTCCTACCTCACTTGGCTCCAGAAAGAGTCCCTTTACGCACGACGATCAAAGTCCGAAAACTTAAACTTGCCTCTGAGAACCTGTCCGAGATCAACAGGACCTCGGAAAATAAACGTCCGAGGTCCGTAGACCTCGGAATACTGTGTCCGAGGTCCTGGACCTCGGACATTACTTGTCCGAGGTCCTTGGACCTCGGACTGTAGACGTTCGTGGGCCTTGGGCCTCGGACAGCTTGTGTCCGAGGTCCTGGCCCTCGGACTGTAGATGTCCGAGGTCCTTGGACCTCGAACTCCTCTTGTCCGAGGTCCCGGACCTCGGACGTTGCCACGTCCCTCTGTCCGAGGTCTCGCGGACCTCGAACGAAGACACTTCTTTCTGACTGAGGGGTTGATTTGCAATTTTGTAAAAATTTAGGGATTTTATACATATCAATAACTAATTCCAAAATCAAGATACAAATTACTTAATTTTGACGTTTTCTTTGTGGGACTATGGATATTGGATTCTAACAATATGTGTGCATGCATGCTCTGTTTTGTGATTCTTCACAAATAATGGCAAAAGAAAGGGAAATACGTGATTCAATCTTTATAGGCATAGTGCATATATAACATGTATATATATATGTAAGAAAGGACGATGCATCTGATCATCAGCACTGCAAGCACCCAATATGAATTTGGTCTATTTTCATCGGCAAAGTGCATATCTGAACAAATCAGGTTAATTAAAATCAAAATAACTTAGTGTGGTAAAAATTATGCTTGTGTAGAACACTCCAAAAATGGTGCGGCTGACAAGCTTAGTGTGGTCAAAATTATGCTTGTGCAGAACACTCCGAAAATGGTGCGGCTAAACAACAAAACTCCAAAAATGGTGCGACTGACAAGCTTCTAATCCGAAAATGGTGCTTTCTTCACAACTCAAGTTAAAAATCCGAAATGTTGTGAAAATGGTGCTTTCTTCACGGCTACTGTGACGATGTTGGGGGATTGTGACGACAACGTTGGGGGACTAAAGTGACATTGGGGTATAGACGGGGACTGAAAATGGTGCTATAGTGGGATGGCGATGACCAACGTTGGTGGATTTTAGGGATTTTCTAATGGGTTAAGGATTGGGGGCTTTGGTGATGGGTTAGGGATTTGGGTTTGGGAATCGGGTATGGGTTTAAATAAAAGAAATAAATTGTGTTTTTGTTACTTTGACTATTTTGCCCTTGCTAAAATACATCACATGCATTGCACATGCTATTTCCGTTAAAAATGTGACGGAAGGACCGACGGTGGCACAACTTTGAAAGATGAGGGACTGACATATGGTCATTTTGAAAATGAGGGAGCAACTAGACAATAGCGAAAAAGATAAGAGACCTAATAAGTTATTAACCCTAATATAAAATTTTTAAAAAAGACATAAAAATTATTTTACACATAAAATTTATCATCTCCTTCCATTTTCTCTCTAATCCAAACAAATGACGCTCATCATCCTTTATGATAATCTCATTTCTTCAAATTACTCAATCTAAACATGATTTAATCTCTCTCCCCAACTCTCCTTTATTTGATTCTCTCTCTTCCTCTCCTTTACTAAATATCCCCCCTCAATCCAAACACACCTTACTTTCTGTTTGGATTGAAGGAAATGGGATAAAAGGGATGGATGGTGAAGGACCTCTCAATGCTTGTGTAGAACACTCCAAAAATGGTACGGCTGACAAGCTTAGTGTGGTCAAAATTATGCTTGTACAGAACACTCCGAAAATGGTGCGGCTAAACAACAAAACTCCAAAAATGGTGCGGCTGACAAGCTTGAAATCCGAAAATGGTGCTTTCTTCACGACCCAGGTCAAAAATCCGAAAGGTTGCGAAAATTGTGCTTTCTTCACGGCTATTGTGATGATGTTGGGGGATAGTGACGACAACGTTGGGGGACTAAAGTGACATTGGGGTATAGACGGGGACTGAAAATGGTGCTATAGTGGGATGACGATAACGGCAACGTTGGGGGATTTTTGGGATTTTCTGATGGGTTAGGAATTGGGGCTTTAATGATAGGTTAGGGATTTAGGTTTGGGAATCGAGTATGAGGTTATATAAAAGAAGTAAAGTGTGTTTTTGTTGCTTTGACTATTTTGCCCTCAAAAAAATACATCACATGCTTTGCACATGCTATTTCTATTAGAAATGTGATGGAAGGACCGACGGGGCACAACTTTGAAAGATGAGGGACTGACATATGGTCATTTTGAAAATGAGGGAGCAACTAGACAATAGCGAAAAAGATAAGGGACCTAATAAGTTATTAACCCTAATATAAAATTTTAAAAAAAGACATAAAAGTTATTTTACACATAAAATTTATCATCTCCTTCCATTTTCTCTTTAATTTAAACAAATGACACTCATCATCCTTTATGATACTCTCATTTTTTCAAATTACTCAATCTAAACATGATTTAATCTCTCTCCCTTACTCTCCTTTATTTGATTCTCTCCCTTCCTCTCCTTTACTAAACCTCCCCCCTCAATCCAAACACACCCTACTTTTTGTTTGGATTGAAGGAAATGGGATAAAAGGGATGGATGGTAAAGGACCTCCCAATCTCTCCCCTTGTTTGTTTTCAAAAGTCCCCTCCTAAGCCCCACATTTCATTCCTCCCCCCTCCCCCGCCCGCCCGCCCCCCCACCCAACCAACCAAGGGATAAAAAGGATGGATGGTAAAGGACCTCCCAATCTCTCCCCTTGTTTGTTTTCAAAAGTCCCCTCCTAAGCCCCAAATTTCATTCCCCCCCCCGCCCGCCTGCCCGCCCACCCAACCAACCAACCAACCAACCAACCAACCAACCAACCAACCAACCAAATTGGGGTAAAATGGAGGGATGAAAAATTTACTATTTACAATACCTATTTTATCTCCTATTTTTTACAGAAATTTCAACCTTATCGTCACCATTCAACAATAATAAACACCATCATTTGTTTCTTCTTCATCTTTTTGCTTTATCTTCTTCAATATTTTTGTGTATCTATGTGTGTGATGCGGGTGTGTGTTTGTGGTGGTGGAATTGGATGAAATGGTACAAAGAAGAGAAGTTGGTGGTGAGCCTGATGGTGCTTGTGTTTGAATGTTTGTTGTGAAATGTTTTTTTTTTTTTTTTGGTGGGATGGGTTTGTGAGTTGCAGGAGAAAATGAAGAAGATGATAACAAGTGAAGAAGATAATGTAAATGATGACAAGTGAAGAAGATAATGTAAAGATAATAAAAGAATAAAAAAATATAAAGGATATAGACAAAAACAAAAAAAAATATAAAAGTAATTTTATATATTTAATTTATTATTCTCTTTTATTTTCTTTCTAATCCAAACAAAAAAAAAAACTAATCAACCTTTAAAAATTCCTCACTTATAAAATTTTCTAATTCAAACATAATTTTATCATCTCTTCTACTCTTTTTTATAATACTCTCATTTTCTCTCCTTTATTAAATTTTTTCCCCTCAATCCAAACATACTGCAAAAAAGGAAAAAGAGAGCAAATTTGTCTTTTTGAACACGAAATTTCATATCCACACCATAGAATTTCTTCTAATGAAAAGACGAGCCGTTTACGTAATTACTATTTATAGAATACCAAAAAAAACTTAAACATCCAAAATCCACACTTGATTCTACAAAGGAAAGCACATACAACATTCATACTTTACAAGGCCTCCGAAGTTTTGTACACATATGGATCCAGAATTTGACATAGGCCCTTTATTTGTACACTCCATAAAATTTAGTCTATGATTATCAGCTCTCACTTCCCAAAGATGGATTTTATCCACCAAATGCCTTTAGTATCCTTAGGAGCATCTTCAGTCTCTGGTGGAGGATCAGCCTGAGGAGTCTTGTGAAGCTTGCTCACATCATACCCTTCATCCTTAGCCTTTTCTACTAGCTGGTTGTAAATCTCTTCATCAAGATGGGGCGTCCTGCTCAATATCTAGAAAAACACATTTCCAAATCTAAAGAATCAACATATACAAGATAATTCACTAATCAATATATACTAGAAGCTAATCAGCTAAGCATATCTAAGATACTATACTGCAAAAAAATTATTCATAAACAATAACACAACCAAAATCATCATGAAACAATATAATACAAAAACTATTAAGTTACAACATTATGTATAACTTAAGTTGTCAGTGAGTATTATATTTATTTATTATTTTTAATACGCTTTGTATGTGCAGACGGAATTCATTTTAGAGTTGTACACTAGAACCATTTAATATTTTTAAATTAGTGACAATAAAAAACTAAAATCTGGTATCAATATTAAATTATCTGTCTTATTTAACAATTTAAACTATAAAAAAAATTTATTATATTTATTTATTGTCAGTAATAAAAATTTTTTTTTAAAAAAACCCATATATTATGGAATTAAAGATACAACTATAGAAAATCAAAGGGATCAGAGAAACACACCCAAAGGTAGTTCCTGCTAGGCTGACCAATCAAAGCATACTGATAAGCATCATCAATATGCAGAACCCAATAGTCTCCAGTGACAGGAAAGATAGGAAAGAATGGAGGAACATAGAATCTGACTTTGAGCTTGGCCTCATCACTTTTCGGATCAGCCTTGTATGCAGTACCTTCTATAGAGCCTCTCTTGCCACCAGAAAATGTCTCATTCAGCACATGCACAGTGCCGTCGGGGTTCAAAGTGTAAGTAGCCCTTGTGTTAACACCATCTTTTGGTTGATTTCTTGATGGGAATGAAGCTATCTCGTACCACCTTCCCATGTACCTTTCTACATCAAGATTTTTCACTACTTCCATCTCTTTCTTGGACATTTTTTTTGTTTTGTTTTTTCAAATGAGAATATTCGATAACTCTCTAGTTTAGGGGGTTTGCAGATTGCAATTTTTGTGGGTTTTTCAAAACGGATTTGGTAATGGGTCGATCTTGATAAGGTGCAATATATAAAGATGTGTGGTGTAACGTGATTCTGGAGTTTGACGTGGACAGACGACGGCCTTACATGTGTTACTGTGTGAATTTTGGAAATTGCATTGCAAGATCACTATAGAGCGGTACGATGGGCCCAGACAATAGTATACGACTAATGTGAAATTTTTTTTTTCTATAATTATCATTTTATTTTGTTAAATTTTTTAAGAAAAAAAGTATTTTAAGATTTGAATTTACAGTAGAATCTCTTTAAATTAATATTTGATAAATTAATAATTTCTTTTAATTAATAAAAATATCCGGTCCCAACTTGGGATCAGTGTAAAAAGTTGATAAAATTATAAAATAAT
This sequence comes from Ehretia macrophylla, assembly GCA_037974665.1. Classification (NCBI taxonomy): domain Eukaryota; kingdom Viridiplantae; phylum Streptophyta; class Magnoliopsida; order Boraginales; family Ehretiaceae; genus Ehretia; species Ehretia macrophylla. The sequence continues at coordinate 13,839,945 of CM075775.1, forward strand.
ACATTTAAAAAATTTTCTTTGTATTTTATTGACTCAAACATTTCATAAATTAATAATTAACTAAAAAGTACATAATAAATTGACTATAAGGTTTTCTTAAAATATGAATCAAGAGTAGCTTGTCTTTTATTGAATTTTAAATCTAGTTGAATCTCATATTTAATTATTTAAAGAGAAAAAAATGAGATAATCTTACAAAAATTAGGATACAAGATTAGAGAAATTACTTTTTATCCTAATCCTACAAGCACTTGGATACGATATTAGAAAAATTTTATTCTAATCCTACTAAATTAAATTTTATTTTCTATTCTCATTACTTACCTTTTCAAATTGGACCGAAAAAATACAAGTCACTTTTCAAAAAAAGACATCATAATCATAATATGTTTACTATAAAGCCAAAAAAATTAAAAACATCTCTATTAATTAATAGTTATTAATTAATCTATAAATTAATATCTAGCTAAATTAATAAAATTTGGTGGTCCCAACGCTATTAATTTAAAGAGGTTTTACTGTAGTTTAATATAAGATTAAGAGTTTGAACTTTAACATCTTTTGCAGAAGGGCTCGAATTTTTAAAAGAGAGTTGTTTTACACACTGTTAATTAAAGGTGTTAATATTTTGCTTATGTGATATTTTTCTTTACTTTCAAATTTTGTGGAGTATTTTTTTTTTAACTCCTTCGTTGGGATTATTTTATACACTTTTGAATTAATAGACCTTAATTCATAATTATTTTAGAGCGTCATAAAATATTTTGCATGCGTATAGGACGTTGTCAAGCAATTTGCATGCAAGATAGAAGAAAAGGTTCAAATCGTTGTACAGATTTGACGCACTTAAAAGAGAATTACCACAAAAGGAAAAGCTTCTTTATGCATAAAAAAAGTTTTTTTTTTTTTTGCTATTAAGATGTTTTGTTTTGGAGTCTAAATAATAAGAGGGGTTTTAGTTATCGATACATATCCTCATCCAATTTAAGTTCAGGTATTATAATTTTGAAAAGTGAGACAGAGGCCTCATACTTTTTGAAATATGAAATTTTTTATTTTTTAGTAGCGTTAAGGGTATGGTTGTCATTTTACAACCGAAGAAAGAAAAAATAGAATTTGACACGTGTCCATATGAAAAGACCAAACCATTAGCTACTCCCATAGAATTCTCTTAAACCTATCCGCTCAATCTCGGTTTTCACCTTTTCCATTTTTTTCTTTTTTTCATTTTGACTAGCGTTTTGTGGGGTTTTTTTTTTTTCTTTTTGGTCAAGCGTTTAATGTTTTGTGGGTTTAAGGCCCAACATTTCTCCAAAAAAGCTGTTAGTTTGGGTAGATCAAAACTTCTAGTTTAATGATATTCAACAGCGTTAGCTGAATGTTGCCGTTGAATGATCGATTTGGTGAGATATCGACGAAAGAGAAATATAATGTGAGAATTATAGCAGCATCTCAGTCTTCCAACGACAATTTAAATGTGGGCTCCTTTTCTGTTTTTCTTTTTACCTCCTCTCACTCTTCGCTTTTACTTCTCTTGGTAATTCCCACTACAACAAATATTGATATGGGCGACGGTAAAAATATAAAGCATTGATATATTTTATTTTAATTTTTATACTCAAATATCACTTTTTACGTGAATACTTAGTTGGCATGCTAAAATAACTAACTTTTTAATTTATCTATCTTTTTTTAATATGCTAACTCAGCATACACATGGGAAGTGGTATTTGAGTGTAAAAATTAAAGTGGTATATAGTATTTCTCAAAAATATATCGTTCTTTTGTCGTTTAAAAAAACTAGAAATCACAAATTGGGAAACCAACTAGTATTAGACTCAAAAGGAATGTCAATGAGTGTACAAATTTTATGAAGTTGGCAAGTGAATGCCATACACTCTTGATGAGTTTTTTTATCAATCTTTTTCTTTGCTTGACTAGTACGATCAGGGATAGAAAGCCTTTGTAAAAGGATAACAGGATTCTATTATATACTTTAACTTTTGTCACAAAATATTAGTAAAGATAAAAGCACTTTCTCTCCTCTTCACCCTTTATCCGTCGAGAAGTATCGGCAATCACTCTTTTAACTAGTTACTTGGGTTATTTTACTCTGTAATTAGTCTTTACCAGCTTCACTTCATTCTTAAAAGGAATGCATGAACAAAATTGTCCTTCCATATAAATCATCGCGACATGAACTTAGAATTTATTCGCTTCAATTCCGTTCCATTTAAAGCTAGCTTCTACTCTTTCTTCTCATCCTTTATCGTCCTTGGTCCTTTTTTCATCCGCTCAAGAGACTGGCTATCTTTCTCTCCAAATTATTCAGATATAAGTTTCGGGTTCGGAATAGGGATGAGATACTAGGCATAGCGCAGAAGATCAATCATTGCATTGAGCCTTAGGCCACTATCGAGGAGTAATGGAGGATTAGGGCGACGAAAACTTGCACGTCGTATTATAATTGGTGGCAAAACTAGAAATTCGTCGTTTATCTATCGCCCAACTAAAAAATAAACAAATCCAAACCAAACTGAGCCTTGTCCCACTAGGTGGGGTCAGTTATATAGATTAAATGACGTCATTTATTTATGTTGAGAGCTAACTCTTCTGTAATTTCTATATATACAAAGTCTCATCTGAGTGTCTTCGTCCAAATCAATTTAGGTCTTCCTCTACCCCTCTTTTGATGTGCTATCTCTAAACCTTGGCACCGTCTAACAGACACCTCTACAAGTCGTCTTCTAACATGCCCAAACCATCTCAAACGATTCTCCCTATCTTATCCTCAATCGGGGTCACCCTTACTATTTCACGGATTACCCCGTTCATAATCTTGTCCTTCCTAGATTTTCCACACATTCATCTCAACATTCTCATCTTGGCCACTGATATTTTATAAACTTGTTGATATTCACCGTGTAACACTCAGAACTATATAATATAGCTAGTGTAATGGCAATCTTATAAAACTTCTCATTTAGTTTAAGTGGTATTTTTCGGTCACACAAGATTCTTGCCGCATTCATCTACGTTCATCTTGCTTTGATTCTATGGTCAACGTCCACATTAATCTCACCATCATATTGAACCACAGAACCTAGGTATCTAAAACTCTTTTTTTCTTGTATTCTTTCTGAATCTAATCTTACTTATATCTCACTTCTCGACCTAGTTTTTCTAAACCTGCATTCCATATACTTTGTTTTTGATTTGCTAAGTTTAAAGCCCTTAAATTCTGAAGTCGATCTCCACAATTCTAGCTTAGCATTTACACCTTCTTTAAACTTATCTACCAAAATAATATCATCTGAAAATAGCATGCAACACAGCACATCATCTTGGATTTGGCTAGTGAGTTCATCTATGACTAGCGCAAAAAAGTATGGGCACAAAGCAGATCCTTGATATAGACTTACTGTAATTGGAAAAGGACTAGACTCTTCTCTCCTCGTCCTTATACTAGTCATCACTCCATCATACATATCTTTTACTACCTCAATGTATGCCACACAAATACTTTTTTTCTCCAATACTCTTCATAGAACTTTCCTAGGGACTTAGTCATACGTTTTCTCCAAATCGATGAATATCATATGCAGGTCTTTCTGGTTCTCTCGATAATTTTCTATTAACCGCCTTAGTAAAAAGATAGCTTCTATTGTTGATCTCCTAGGCATAAAACCAAATTAATTTTCGGACACCCTTGTAGTCTTTTTTATCCTCATCTCGATCACTATTTTCCAAAGTTTCATAGTGTGACTCATTAATTTAATTCCTCTATAATTGGCATAGTTTTGGATATCTCCTTTTATTTTTGTATACTGGTACTAAGGTACTCTTTCGCCAAACATCATGCATCTTCTTACTCCTCAAAATTACGTTAAAAAGCCTTGTTAACCAAGATATGCCCTCCTCACCAATGCACCTCTATACTTCAATTAGGATGCCATCTGGGCCAACAGTCTTTCCAAGTTTCATCTTTTTGAGTGCTTCCTTAACCCCTTCTCTTTTTATTAGCCGATAGAATGTTCGATTTAATTCCTCCTCTGATCTATTTAGTTGTCCCATATTTATGTTACTAGAATGATTCTTATTAAAGAGTGTAAAATAGTTCTTCCATTTTTTGCTTTATCTCTTCTTCTTTGGCGAGTACCTTACCATTTTTGTCCTTAAAACATTTCACCTAGTTTAGGTCCTTAGTTTTCCTTTCCCTGACTTTTGCAAGCTTAAACACCTTATTTTCTCCTTTTGTGTCAAGCCGCCTATAAAGCTCCTTGTATGCTTTTGCTTTAGGTTCACTAACTGCTTTCTTTGCGTCCTTTTTAGCTATTTTGTATCTCTCTAAATTTTTTGTCATTACAATCTTTTTAACAAGCTTTGTAACACTATCTCTTGAACTTCGTTACTCCACTACCAAGCCTTCTTTTGTGCTGGTGTAACATAGTTGGATTCTCCTAAAATATTTTTTCCTACTATTTTTATGCATTCTGACATTTGTTCACATATATTATTATTTTTAATTAATTTAATTGTCCTGTCACCAGCTTAATTTATTTTTTTATTATTTTAATACATCCATCGCCAATACATCGCCTACTTAATTTTTAATTATTTTTTTCTGATCCATCACAAATCCGATGCCAAGAGACCTTCGCATGCCCGTTGCCCCATGAACCCTTCGTCAATCCGTTACTTTTCAATCACCAAGCTTTATTTACTTTTTTACAAAAATATAAAATTTTCAAATTTAAAATGAACATATAAATATACAAATATTAATATTTATAAAAAATTTAAAATACTGTAGAAAATCCATTTTTGGAATTTTAAAAAAAGAACTCAATATCTCTCTACGGATTGTCTGGATGCTTTAGATGACAAGGTAGGGGTTGTCTCACTACTCGAAGATCTCCTTACTCATCTTATGCATGTATTGTTCATATTGTTAGTGCATGAGGGTCATCTGCTCCTGCATATGATGCTGCATTTGGGACTAGAGCTCGCCTTGATGCTCGACCATCATATGTTGTTGTTCCTCTAACACCCATCGTTGTTGTTGCTCTTCCCACACCTATTGTTGCTGCTCGAGCTACTTCTGGACAACACCTTATTGCTCTCCTCAAGCCCTCACCTTATGGTCTCTGTTACTTGAGGGACAGTAGCATCAGTGTCTCGTTGTGTAAGTTCGGGGGCAATAATGGGGACATCGTGTAAGGCCTTACAAAATGGATCCCTTGCAAGTCGCGTCCATAGATGAGCCCCTTCTTCAACCTATCAACTACCTTAAAGAAGACCTCATCAGGGTTAACGAGGGGCATCGTAGGATTAGGGTGGCTTTCAATTTCATGCTGCTAGAGTATCTCATTTTGTCTATCATGTAAAGACCAAAATTTAAAATAATTAGTATTCTTATTACATTAAACATCTCATTATATATGTACTTTACAAATTCTTACATAGTCTTAGCAACCGTAAGGTCAAAGAATTGGACATTTTTACCCTCGCCTTTAGTGTGGGCTGCCCTAAAAACCTCAGCATGGGTCACCCGACAGCCTTTCTCTACTCCTACATTATTAACATATAAATAATTAGTAATTGTATATATAAGACATAAAATAAGCTAATTCATGTATTGGATTGAGTTAATTATTTTCGTTACATAGCAAACATTCTCAACATTTCAAACAAAGAGTAATAAACATCTAAGTAATAAGCATCTAAACGAAAAGAATAGTAAACATTGTCAACATTTCAAAAAAAAGAGTCACAAACATTGTCAACACTGTCAACATCATCAAGAATCAAAATTAAGCCTCTCAATGATTTCCTCGACCACGACCATGACCACGACCACCAAAGGGAATGTATGGTTGACGTTCTCATGCATCAACTTCCAACATTTGAGCCCGGAGCACTCTTGTATCATCATCAATGTCAATGTATATGCTCAACGAGATACTCAATATCATGATCATACTGCACATATCTTGCAAGGTCCGCTTCTCTGTTAGCATGCAAAGAGGCCACAGATGCTTGCAATGTATCTATTTTTGAATCTATCCCCTTCATCCAATCTCCCAGGATGTTGAGTTTGGCCAATAGCTGGTCAAGAGTAGAATCAAATATTGTTTATTTAAAACCCCATAGTCATGCCTTGGCTACGAACACGTACAAGTCTATAGCCATTCCTTGGCTAATGGTGATCGCAAAGCTATGGCCAATTACAGTATTATCCGTAGCCTTTCTGTGGCCAATAACTACGACATGACTACGTACATTTAATAGTATCTATCTTTAACTTGTTAATAAATAGGAAAAACACATAAAAACATGTTAATATCTTCATATTTTACTTATTTATGAAGTTCAAACCAAATGTGAGAGTTTTTAAACTATAGATTAAACGTTAATTCACATTAACGCAATATTTTAATGAAAACATGTTAAGTTTAATTGAAATGGTTATTGAATACCTATGATATTTTTCTATAAAAATATGCATTGTAGTGGAACACGAACCAAGTTTTTTATTATTTGGAAACCTTGCAAGTCTCATGACATTTCCTCTATTGTAGGTCATATAACAATTGTATAATTCAAATTAAAGTGATATACTTTGTGCTTAATTACAAATCCATAGCCATGTCTTGGCCAATGGCCACCACATGGCTACAGATATGTTAAATAGGTGTTATTTTGTCAATATTTTATATTGGTATATTCATATTAGAATTAAAATATTTTATTTTTTTATTACTATTCAAAAATAGCCACCAAAAGGCGACATATATCTAATAAATCAACAAAAAAATAATCCGTGATAGTTTGTAGCCATGTCGCCGCTAATGGGCAATAGTGTGGCTACATAAATTCATTATTTATTTATTTATTAATGTTAATATTTTATTACTTATCAATAGAAAAATATAAATATAAATAAAAATTATATTTCTTAGCTAATCCGTAACTAATTGCGATGACATGGCCAAGGATTTTGATATTTTATTTTATTTTTATTTAATTAAAAATCCGTCACCATTTCGTAACAAATTTACCATGACAAGACTACTGAAATTTATATTTTAATTTTTTTGAATAATAAATATAGTTCATCGCTAATCCGTGGCTATTTGGCCACTGAATCGCTACAAAATATTATTTTTACTTATTTTTAATATTTAAAATTATTTTCCGTCACCAAGTTTTGATGCTACTTCAGCGCGCCTAATTTGGTCACAGAAAGGCTATGGACTATATTCTTTCACCGTCATTCCGTCGTCAATTGGCTATGGAAAAAATTCTATCACCTGAGCCTTGTTTTCTTGTGGTGAATATGAGAGTGCCTATTTGTTAGGCCAAATTATCTTAAGAGTAGGTGAATTAGGATATAAGGGCAATTATACAACTTTTTCGGATATGCAATCAACTAGTTAATTCTTTGAAACAATTTAACAAACACTATGCATGCAGAAATATAAAGAGGTAAGAAGAAAAAGATAGAAAGAAATGAAGTCGTTGATTTTAGGGTAGTTCGTTAATCTACTCCACCACCTAAGGTCTTTTCCCCTTAGGATTTCTACTAGCTCCACTAGTAGTACTTCTTCACAAGTTGGTGAAGCACAAACTAACTCTTACAAACCACTCTTGAATCCACAAGAGCAACCAAGCTTTTTCAAGTGTAGGTGAAGCTCAAACCTACTACACTAATGTCTTGAATCTACAAGAGATCAACCAAGATCTCTTCAAATATAGGTAAGATCTCAAACCTACTACCTCTCCTCCTTTGAATCAACAAAAGATTTTACAATTCTCTATTCTCTTCTATGATTCTCACAATCTAAGATCTATAAAGTAAATACAACCAAGAATGTGTGTATATGAAAGACATAAAGCTTTAACTCCTCTATGAGTCGGATAATACAAATGAACCTCTTTGAATGCTCAATGATTTGCAAGATAAAGCTCAATAAATGCTCAAGAAATATGTTTTGAATGATATGAAAGCTTTAGAACAATTGATTGTAGTTAGAAGAGGTTCGAAGTGCAATAGGAGAGTTTAGAAATATATAGAGCCTCTTTTTACCGGCTAGTTAATGGCTCTATTTTTGAATGTCAGACGAGCAGTCGGACGAGTCCATTTTTCTGACTTGATTCATTTGACTTGTCCTTTGCACTCTCTAGAGAAGTCGGTTGAGTAAAGTTGGATGAGTCATTCATCCGACTTGATTCATCCGACTTGTCCTGATTGTAATAGGACAAGAAGAAAACAAATCTTAAGTCATTTTTCAAAGGAAAAACAATGTAGATTCATTTGCAAGCCGTTTTAACCCAAATCGATCTTTTATAAAATCTTTTAACAACAAATTTCTCAAAAACTCTTTCACTTATGTAAAAGCATTTTCCAAAAAGAAATTTAAAAAGACATTTTGAATATCTCAAAGACATTGTACATTTAAATGACCGGTACCCCTTATGACTCCACGTCTCCATCCTTGTGACTCTCTCTTCTCTTCATTCTTTCTTGGTGAGATCTTTAACGATACTAGCTCTTCAAGGCTTCAATAGATCTTCACCAATCATAGCACTTCAAACTTGATTTGCATTAATAAGCATGTGCTAGCCATTTCTCCATCCATGATCATTATTTGAGCATCTCTCAATCTATGACTAATCTCAAACATACATAACTTATACAAGCATGATTAGTCAATAGATAAGAATATAATTGAGATTTAGTTATCATCAAAATATACAATTAAGGCCTTTAGGATAACAATCTCCCCTTTTTTGATAATGACAAAATCTTATACAATTAAGCACAGTAAGAGTTTGATATCAAGGCATAAGTAGGCTACCATGTAGACAAAGAAAGCTCCCCCTTACTATATGTATGATTGTATCCCGTATGTTCTCCCTTATAATTCTTTCCCCCTTTGGCATCATCAAAATGAGTTAAACATAGGAGGGGCAAGATATTATCACAACGGGATCTTGCATGAAATAGTATTACAATGGGATTTTTACCTAAAGTAATATCACAATGGTATTTTTCACAAGTCTCCCCCTTACTAAGTGCATATCTGAATCATAAGCATTGCAACTTTGAGCATTTAATTCAAGCACAAACCATAGCATGCACAATAATTTACATATGACCATAGTCTCTCCCGTAAATATCACGGTGTTCCATCTCCATTTGATATCATTTCTTTTCCCATATGAGATACCACTATTATTTTTCTCTCTTTGTTGTTCAACCAAAGCATATAAAATCATGTAAGCTCAAGCAATCATATAATTCTCAACATTTTGTCTTTTCTATGTATTCATCTCATGCATTCATTTAGTTCATTATACATTTTCAAAACACATATATGACATCACATATTTTAATTGAGAAGCACATTATAACAATAAAAAATTTGTTCCAGTACTTCCCTTTTCTAGGATTGGTTGTATTCCTCGATTGGATAAATCCTTTGAAGTACTAGGAGACCATCTTTTCAAGATTTGGACGTGGTAGGTTCACTTTGAGTTTCATCTTCTTAAGTACCTACATTATCATCATGCTTTCTTGGCCCAAGGGATTAGTATCATCTAAGTTCTTTTGCATTTCAAACATGATCAAGAGCACAATCAATCAATAAACTTTGGATAATATGATGGAAAAATATTTCAACATTCTTTTCACAATGCTCTAATGAAAAGTTTTGAAGCAATTTTGCAATCAAGCAAGCAAGAGTATTGTTATCATCATATTTAGAGGTAATTGAATGCAATAAATTATTGAGCATACCTCTATACTTCTTTTGTCAACTAATAAATTCATTCCATAAGAAGCATGTAATGAAAACATATCAAATGTTACCCATGCTTCTTTATTTCAATGATCTTGCCTTTCAAATGAATTGCATCACCATCTTCTTCGGTGTTGCTTTGACATTCCTATAACAAAGTATAGCAAGATCTAGGTCCCCACTTTAATTGGGTCCTTGAGTGTTAGTAACAAGTCCTAACACATCTAACAACCCACTTGGGCTTAAGCCAAGTAGGAATTCTAACATCTCTACCTACTATGTTTCTATATCTATAATGAGATGTAATATGTCCATGTTTTTTACAATATGTGCATATCTTTTGAAATCCTTTTGATGATGAAGCTTCATTGAAGGATGTTGATGCTTTAACAAAGTAGCTTTTGAAAAAAAATTGTTTGGTAGAAGGATCATAGCCAATGCCACTTTTGACATATGCCAATTTTTTAGATCCAAATATTTTATCTAAAGTTTCTTTACCTTTTGTAAATTTTGCTAAACTCATATTCAAGCTTTGAATATTCTTTTCTAAAATCTCAACTTTTTCTTCAAGCTTTTCTTTTAAATCATAAAATTGAAGTGTTTTCTTATGAGATGTACTAAGATCTTCGTCAGGTCTCTCATTTTCAATTTTCAAATCATCTTTCTCTTTTTGAATTCTTTCATTTGATTTTGAAGATCTTTGTTCTTTGAAAGAGCAAGAGAAAAATTGTCATGCATTTTTTAAAATTCATTTTGTAATTTTTCAAATAAACATTCATCATCATGTAATGATATGGAGCTAGAATTTGAACTAGACGAAGAAGAGCATACTTCATCATCTTCTTTTGTCATAAGACATATAATGTTGGCTACTTCTTCTTCTTTTTGACTTTATCCATCGGTTGAGTTGGTTTTACTACAAGACGTTCTCATGACCTTTCCTCCTTTTGTCTTAATTGATTGTCTTTGGGCAATTTGCTTTTATATGCCCCGGTTTGTTGCAATTGAAGAATCTTGATTCTTCTTTTGGTTTGTCTTTGCCTTTCTTCCTTGACTTTTTGCTTGATGAAGTTTCTTTTCTCATCTTCTTGAATTTCAAGAATTTCCTAAAATTCTTTTCAAGTAAGTCCATTTCTTCATCATCATCATCTCCTTCATCTTTATCACTTGATTGAGATTTAGATGCAATGAGAACAAGTGACTTCTTTGCCTTCTTATCTTTCTCATGTCTTAGATTTTCTTGGTTGAGAACTAGTTCTTCGGTTTCAAGATTGCAAATGAGCTCATGAACCTTTAATTTTGAGAGATTTGTTGACTCTCTAATTGATGTCACTTTTGGCTTATATTCCTTTGGTAGAGCAAGGAGAATCTTTCGGTTGAGTTCTTCATTGGGGTAGGACTTCCAAAGAACACTAAATTTGTTGATGATTTTTGCAAACCTTTGGTGCATCTCATTTAATGTTTTTCCGGACTTTATTCGAAATAGTTCATACTCATGAATGTACAAACCAATCTTTGTATCTTTGACTTGAGTTGTTCCTTGGTAAGATAGCTCAAGAAGCTCTCATATTTCATGAGCCGATGCAAATTGACTTACTTGACTATACTCCGTTTCATTGAGAGCACAATATAGAATGTTCTTTGCTCTTGAGTTCTTTGTCATCATAGCAATATCATCATCATTGAACTCATATTTGGTTTTTGGAATCTTCATCTTCTTTTTGTTGTCAATTTCATTAACAACTTCCTTCATAGGAATATAAAGACCTTCTTCAACTAACCTCCAAAGGGAGTAGTCTACGGATTGAATGTATGTCTCCATTTTGTTCTTCCAATAAACAAATTTTGTACCTGTTAAAAAAGGTGGTCTATTAGTTGAATATCCTTCCATGTAAGGAGATGTAGTAATATTTTCCATGATCTTGACTTTACTAGTTGTTAAGCTATATGTAAAGCCCTACCTCTAGATACCACTTGTTAAGCCAAATTATCTTAAGAGGGGAGAGGAGGGGAGGGAGGGGTGAATTAGGATATAGGGGCAATTATACTACTTTTTTGGATATGCAATCAACTAGTTAATTCTTTAAATAATTTAACAAACACAATGTATGCAAAAATATAAAGAGGTAAGGAGAGAAGAGAGAAAAAGATAATGCCGCTGATTTTAGGGTGGTTCGCTAATCTAATCCACTACCTAAGGTTTTCCTCCCCTTAGGATTTTTACTAGCTCCACTAGTTGCTTCTTCACAAGTTGGTAAAGCACAAACCAACTCTTACAAACCACTCTTGAATCCACAAGAGTAAACCCACTCTTGAATCAACAAGAGCAACCAAGCTTCTTCAAATATAGGTGAAGCTCAAACCTACTACATCAATCTCTTGAATCTACAAGAGATCAACCAAGATCGCTTCAAATGTAGGTGAGATATCAAACCTACTACCTCTCTTCCTTTGAATCCACAAAGGATTTTACAACACTCTCTTCTCTTCTTTGATTCTCACAATCTAAGATCTAGAGAGTAAATACAACCAAGAATGTGTGTATATGAAAGATACAAAGCTTTAACTCCTCTATGATTTGGATAATACAAATGAAGCTCTTTGAATGCTCAATGATTTGCAAGATATTGCTCAATAAATGCTCAAACAATGTGTTTTGAATGATATGAAACCTTTAGAACAATTGTTTGTAGTTGGAAGAGGTTCAAAGTGCAATGTGAGAGTTTAGAAATATATAGAGCCTTTTTTTACTGGCTAGTTAACGGCTCTAATTTTTAATGTCGAACAAGCAGTCGGACGAGTCCATTCATCCGACTTGATTCATTCGACTTGTCCTTTGCACTCTCTAGAAAAGTCGGTTGAGTAAAGTCGGACGAGTCATTCATCTCACTTGATTCGTCTGACTTGTCCAGTTTGCAATAGGATTAGAGGAAAACACATCTTAGGTCATTTTTTCAAAGGAAAAATAATGTAGATTCATTTGCAAGACGGTTTAACCTAAACCGATCTTTTAGAAAATCTTTTAACAACAAATTTCTCAAAGTCTCTTTCACTTATGTAAAAGCTAGCTTTTGCAAAAAGAAATTTAAAGAGACATTTTGAGCTTTATCGAGCATCTCAAAGACATTGTACATTTAAATGGCCGGTACCTCATATGACTCCACATCTCCATCCTTTTGACTCCCTCTTCTCTTCATTCTTTCTGGGTGAGATCTTCAAGGATACTGGCTCTTCAAGGCTTCAATAGATCATTATTTAAGCATCTCCCAATCGATGACTAATCTCAAACATACATAACTTATACAAGCATAATTAGTCAATAGATAAGCATATAATTAAGATTTAGTTATCATCAAAATATACAATTAAGGCCTTTAGGCTAACACTATTTATAGGTCTTATGACTTGATGACCAAGAATAGAGAACTAGACTAATCAGGAACCTAATCTAATAAGGAAACCTAAAGTTTAATAAGAAAACCAATATGAATAATGTCTGTCTAAACTGTTCCGTAAACTAATGTCATAAGATGTGAAATAATATTAAAACTGTAAGTTTTTTTTTTCTTTTAGTAAAAAGATTTTTAATTTGTTACTAACCTAGTTAGGAAATGATTCCATAACTTTTTATAAGTTGAATTAAAATTATACTGAATCCATGATAACACTTTTTTACTTTTCCTCACTTTATAATAACTTCATTATTCTTGATATAGCGTAGATTAAGTATCTCATAAGACAGAGATGAAAATTTTGACTGTTGATATGCCCTCGGTTGAGTTTAAATTTTGGCTAAGCCAACTTTTGGATGTTGACCCAAAAAAAAAACCTTTTGGATGAAACACTGAAACTGTTTTTTACGATACGTTATGACTTTGACTTTTTTTGTATAACAAAAAAAAAAGAAAAAAAAGAATATCACCTAGTACCTCCCGCCAGTTACGATTATGACCACAGTGAGCCGCAATAAATACATATGTGAGCAGGAACAAGACCAAAATAAGTTGAAGCTGGTCAATTCTTTTTAACAACTAATTAGTGCATTATGGACCATCTGCCAATACGAAATATGTGCTTGGAGCTATATATATATATATATATAAGGCATACCCTTTTATCTCTCACTTCTTGACCTCCATCAAACATTTCCTTCCTATCACAATTTTTTTGGGGTCTCCCCAGGAAGGAAATGGTTATTTTTCGTTAAGAATCTCCTGTCTTTCTTTTTCCCTCAGAATTTTTCTTTTGAGGCATCCACCTATGTATAGGTAAACATTTAGTCTCTTATATCTGTTTGTTCTATATGAATCTTGTATGTATTATCATTTCTTATGTATCAATGGCAGTTGGTCAATATTGTTTGTAAAATCAAAAAACTTTAACGTAATAAATATACGTTTTCCATCATCGAAATGTCATTAATATGGGTACTTATGTAAGGAAGCAGTTTATATGCAAAAAGAAAAGAAAGTATAACGTTGTTTTGCATGAAATTATAAACAATGTCAACAAATTTACACAAGTAATAAATGGTGGTGTAACCTCTTATTGATTTCGAGGTGAAGAACCGTCTAAAGGACTCCAGTTTAATTCTCTCTTCGAACCATGTTGGTATTTGTCCAATTATATACAAGTGTTCTTCTCATTATACGTGCGTTGTTGTTGTTATTGTAAATGATCGCCACTCGAAAAAAAAAAAAATAAAGGTTATGTCTCTTAGGTATACAGTGATTGTTGATGGTTATTGTGATCCTATTCGATCTGTTAATTAATTCTGGCACAACATCAATATGCTCTTTCAATACCCAGATAGTTGATCATCCAAGGGCATGATATAGACATGAATATGCAAATGAATGCAAAAAAATAAGCTGCACATCAACATTTTGTAGATGTGATATCTAATATTATTATCTTGTTATAATCTTTTGAAGACAGGAAATTCTTATGAAGAAAATGATAGGTCATCTTCTTTGTATTTTCTTGTTAATCCATAACACTCAAGCAGGGAAGGGCGCAGAGAAGGGCCATGAGAAGGGCACGGAGAAGGGCCATAAGAAGGGCCTGGAGGCGCTTCCTAGTGCCCACATGAAATGGCTGACTCTGAAAGGTACCTTAACTATTTTTGGTTTAATCTCAATTTATATCGAAAACGTTTACATTCGGTGACAGCAGTTTAGATCGTAATTAGTTGATTTTCAGGTGATGAGCCTGTAGTGGCAGCACGCGGTGGATTATCTGGGGTGTTTCCTGAAGGGACCGATTTTAGCTTCAATGTAGCTGCGGCTGTGAGCTTGCCTGGTACACTTATGTACTGTGACGTGCAATTTTCGAGCGATTCGAAAGGTTTTTGCCTGTCAAGTCCAAACCTGCAAAATTTGACAACTATATCAGATGCGTTTCCGAATGGACAAAAGACATATAACATCAGTGGAGAAGAGATTCAAGGATGGTTTGCATTGGACTACACCTACAAAACTCTAATTGACAAAGTGGCATGTATGTTCACTTCTACAACAATCATTCTCATTCCATTTTGTATATTTTCTTCATACACTAGAAACAATGGTACACAAAAATATAATCCAAAAGATCGTTGTCGCGTAACTAAATGACAGAGAACTGCAATTGACAGAGAGAATGACTCATAGAACGTTGCTGTGGTTATCATCTGCAGAAGATAACTTGAAATATTTTTAGCTTGACGAGATTCTTTCATGGTTTAAACTTGATAACTTGAGTTTTTTTGTGTTCTCTCGTAGTGGTACAGAACATACACAGTAGGCTATCACTTATGGATGGAGTATCAAATATCCAAAATCCTATGGCCCTATCAGAGGCCCAGAATCCGTTCAGTATGTGGATAAATTTGGAGGTCTCTCTCTCTCTCTCTCTCTCTCTCTCTCTCTCTGTCTCGCTCTCTGTTTGAGCAGTGATTTTCATATTTGTCAAAGCATCGCATTTCTTTTTCTTTGCAGAATGTAATGTTCTACAAACAACACAAAGTTGATCCATCATCATATATTGAAGAGCTCATGAAAAAGAAGCCTCCAGCATATATTTCATCTACTGAAATTGGTTTCTTGAAGGACATAGGAAAAAAGAAGAGAAAGGCCAGTGCGAAACTCATTTTCAAATTCCAGCAAATGGATGCTGTTGAACCCACAACTAACGAAAAATATGGTTCCCTGTTGAAAAAACTCTCCAACATCAAATCATTTGCATCAGGGATTCTTGTACCAAAGGAGTTCATATGGCCTGTTGATAAGGCTCGCTATTTGGAGCCCCATACTAGTCTCGTATCAGATGCTCATAAAGAAGGCCTTGAAGTTCATGCTTACGGCTTTGCAAATGACGTTCCTTTGAGTTTCAACTATAGTTATGATCCAGTGAAGGAGTACCTCCAATTCATTGACAATTCTGAGTTTGCTGTTGATGGTGTGCTCACTGATTTCTCCATCACTGCTTCAGAATCTGTTGGTGAGGCTGTCTTGTACTTTCACCTTTTCTGCTCTTCTTCTTGCTTTGTCTTTGCTCTTAGAAGCTTCTACATAATGTGTCATCTGCCAAACGAAACAAACTTTTTACCGCACATCTGAAGTTTATTTACGGAAGTACATTGTTCCTATATATTATCCATCTTAATTTAAAGTGTGATCTCCAAAAATTATTCTTTCTTATTGCAGCATGCTTAGCAGGCCCGAGCAAAAATGCTTCCAGACAGACGAAAAGTAAGACAGAGATGGATACCAATTTTTTCAATTGCCAAAAATAATCTTTTTCGTATATGATAATCATACAAAGAACACATCTAGATAGCTAATTCTTAGATACAATATCTGCATTTTGTTGTCATCCCAGTTTTAATCATAACTAACAATGGAGCAAGTGGAGATTATCCTGGATCGACTGACCTCGCCTATCAGAAAGCCATAGATGATGGTGCTGATGTAATTGATTGTTCTGTCCAACTGTCAAAAGATGGGGTTGCCTTCTGTATGAATTCGCCCGATCTCACAGGACCAACCACTGCAGTCTCTATATTCCCAGATAAACAAACACATATCCCTGAAATTCAAGAAACGAGCGGAATTTACTCTTTTGATCTCACATGGAGTGAAATTCAAACCTTAAAGCGTAAGCTTCCAAATGAAGTGAAAGTTTCACCTAATATTAGCACATTCATTGCTTCACTAAATATGTATCATGTGGTTGAAATATTCTTTTACCATTTTTCAGCTAGACTTCGAAGTCCTCTTGATAAAGATTTAAACAGAAATCCTAAAAACAAGGAAAAAGGGAAGTTTGTAACTCTCGCCGAGTTCTTGGAACTTGCCAGGAAAACCACAAGTGTTGGAGTTTTGATAAACGTTGAAGTATGTTCAATCTCTATACTTTTGAGTTAATTTGCTAATTATAATAATCAGAATTTCTTAACAGCTAATCTTTTTCTTCCTTTTTTGTTCCCTTTCAAGTATGCATCCTATCTAGCAGAAAGGAAGGGTCTCGACCTAATCAAAATTGTTTCTACTGCCTTAAGTGACGCAAAATTTGATAAGGAATCGTCGTCTACAAGGAAAGTCATGATCCAATCAGATGACACTGCAGTACTTGAAGAGTTCAAGCAATACTATAGAGTACTTAACTTTAAAGAGAAGATAAGAGGAGGAGCTCCAAAAGTACCATTGGAGGACAAGAAACATGCAGATGCAGTTACTCTGCTAAAACATTCCGTCATTCGTGCGTATCCTGATCCTGTATTCTTGTCCAAGAATTTCAGCAACGTAATCCCTGCAATGCATGCAGCAAATCTCTCGGTTTTTGCCGGAATCCTCCGAAATGAATTTCAAACTTTTTTGTTTGATTTCTATGCTGACCCATACGCAGAGCTTGCTACACTCAATCTGGCAGGAGCAGATGGAGTCGTAACTGAATTCCCAGCTACTGCAGCTGCATATATGAGTAAGTAACACTAATTCTCTACTTTTCCGTAAAAGTCAGACCCCAACATTCATTTCTTTTTTGTTTTTTTTTTTGTTTTTTTTGTTTTTTGGTTTATATAAAGTTACTAAAACATCTAGATTAAAATGGAACTATGATTTAATTAAAGACATATATACCATAAGATGTTTCTTTGTTGCTTTTGCATGTTCAAGAAGCTTAATGTTCAGAGTAGGAGATGATAAAACCAATGACAAATTCCTAGTGATCAAAATATTAGAAAGAAGATCTTGTATGTTATGGTAGCCTTCTTCTCCAGTCCTCTTACTAAAATTTCGTTATTCAAAGTAGATAATGATAATCGATTTAAACAAATTTCTAGCTATCATAAAGATCTTTGTAACCGAATGTTCAAATTAGGGCAAATCTCACAAATAGTCCCCAACGTTCATACATTTTTTTCAATTTTGTCGTCATTATTTTAAAAGTATCATGTTTAGTCACTAAAGATTGCAAAAAGATTCAACTTAGCCCCAAATGTTTACACTTTTTTACAATTTCATTCCCAATGTTTCAAAAATGACGCGCCTAGTGTCTTAAGTTTGTAAAAAGTTACAGTTTAATCTCTGTCGTAATATCAATTGTGATCGAAATTTTAAAAACTAATGTGGAAAAAAAGTAAAGATATTAGGGACAAAGTTGAAATATTTTATAAATTCTAGGGATTAAGTGTATCACTTTAAAATAATAAGAACGAAATTAAAAAAGATTAAAAGTGTTACCCTTAAAACAATAGAAATAAAATTGGAAAAAAGTGCAAATATTGGATCTATGGTGAGATTTACCCTTAAGATTATACAAACAAAAACAAAAACCTAAATTCGAAATGATGATGGTGCTACTTTTATGGAATGCAGACTCGCCATGTTCTGATCTAAAGCATAATCTCTCCTACTCAATACTTCCCGTAAAGCCCGGTGACCTGTACGATCACATATTCGAGTCGGGGAACCCTGATTTTGCAATGGCACCGACGTCTGATCCCTATATCAACGCCACAGATGTTGTTGATCCACCACTGCCTCCTGTAGCTAAGGTTGACAATCCTGACTCTCAGCCTGGATCCAACACTACTGCATCTTCGGCTCCTGCTCCCGCATCATCAGGTGCTGCCACTCATTCTGTGGCTGCCAATAAGGCTGCTGTGTTGATTTCAGCAATAGTGGGGATACTTTGTCTGCTAAATGTAGAGAAAAAGTTTATTAAATAGTTTGAGGTTGTATCTTAAAATTAATTGGTATTAAATAGAGCAGTCACCATCTTATATACGGGTTTTAGAAGTCCTAATTTATTTATGTAAAATAATTGGATTCTCTAACAAAAATGCCCGATCATTTGTCTTCTTATAAGAGCTTAAGTATTATCCATGCTTCACTTACGGAATGGAGATATGAATAGATATATTAATTCTGGGACATTGTTTGGTAGTCATTTATGGGTTGATATTCTCATTTGATTTCATTGTCTTAGATTATACCAGGATAATATTTGAAATAGTTTATATAAAATTACAGGATTACCTTTTTATTATGATTATTATCATCACATATGTAATGTATATATTTTTATATATAAATATATATCAAATAATAGTGATAAATATAATCATAAATAATAGTAAATTTAATACTATTACACATCTATTAGCAACTTCTTGAAATTTAAACTTGTGCTTGTGTGGCTGCTTCAAAATTCTTTTCTTGGTTGGATTAGTATGATGCTTTGAAGTTTTAGATCGCGGTATCCACTTTGAAGTAGTTATTAAACAAGGGAAAATCTATGCTGTTGATGTTCCAATTAATTTTGAATTGTGATTAGAAATAGATTCTCATGTAGTTGTGCAGCTTGTAAGATAACTAATTCCCAAAACAATCCTCAGTTGCCATGGGTGGAGTGTTGAGGGTAATCAGGCAAACTTTCACGTCAAACGTGTTTATTGTGAGACAAATAAATGTACAGACATAACTTGCCAACTATGACCTAGGAAAACCATTAGGAGAGTGTTACTTTGATCAATCACCTATGAGTTTCACTACTCCTTTGGAGAATGATAAAATGAATTAGACATCTCCTTGGTGGTTTAGGGGATAGTAGCTCTAGGCTACCTGACCATCTGCTAATATAATATTACATCAGCTGCCTCCCTTCAAACCCAAAAATAAAATTAACTCTGATTGTAAAACGAAATGAAACCCTATATTTTGTTGGAAATTGGATCGTGTACACAATTGTAATAAACACAATTTTTAACGTGGTTCGGACTTCACCTACATCCACAGAGTAATTCTCTATTACTCACAGAAATTATTATTGTTACGCCCCAACACGACCCCACTTATGATCAAGTCAGGACACAGCGGAATTTCGGCATTATAACATCTGTAATATGGACAATAAAATCATAAACCGATTCAACTTCAAACAACCCACAACCAACAACAACTTCACAAAGGCACAAGGTAACCAACATATTTCATATTTCAACCAATCAACATTAAAACAAAGTACAATGCCTCCGTCTCAATTATTCAAGACAAACCATAATATACATATTCAAAATAGATACCAAGCTAGCTTATCAACATATACATATCCAAAAGAAAGACTATATAAGCTTAGCATTATACAAACCACTAATTTAAAGTAAGTTAAACTTTACAAACTTCAAGTCTTTCATACATTCAACATAAAAATAAATACAACATATGAGCTTCCCCAAACAAGCACTCAAGGGTGGGGCTCTGGCACATAAGACTCGTCCACATAAGGCTCAACCTCAACTTCCTGAGACACAAACACTCGATCATGCTCAGGCTCACCTAAAAGGTTAGCAAAGATGGTGAGCTTACACCAACTCAGTGAGGGTTCAATAGGAGGTTTTGAAAATATTTTCATGAAAACCCTTTCGAAAACACCCTTGGAAACAATGATTGCACAACAAACATCAACAACTCAAATATAGCAATATAAGTAACCAATCAATAAGGATATGTTAACACTTGTTGATGTAGCTCTTTATACCGCCATCACGAACTCAACCGACTTCTTATCTCTCCCACTGATACTATCCAGATGTACTCAAGCTAAACCTACACCTCATGAACATTATCCGATCATGGGGGATAAGGGATAGAACATGATAGTCGTGCCAATGCAACCCTCCAAGCCTAATACCGCCCAAGGTGACACAACCCTATAATGTCTCACAACATTTAATACTTAACACTTACATCCCGAGAGAACAACAAAGTAGGTTGTCTCCCGGCACTACAATATTTAACAACCAACAATTCAACACTTCAACAATTAGTAACTCAATGCTTATAAACACTTAAGGACACTTAGTTAGATGACAAATTAGGTCATCCATGTTAGGATTGGTATGCCCAAAAGACCACTAGTACTCAGTCATTAGAACATCTGGATGGTTTGTAGTAAGATAATTAGTGTCATCATATTCATATGGGCGTATATATATATATATATATATATATATATATATATATATATATATATATGTGTGTGTGTGTGTGTGTGTGTGTGTGTGTGTGTGTGTATGTGTGTATGTGTGTATGTGTGTGTGTGTGTGTGTATATGAATATAAGGTCCGTGCTTCAAGGAGTGACTTAGGTGCTGGGTGGTTACTCATAGAAGGTCTAAGTCATGATCATTTGAATAAGCAAAGTAACTTTGTCCATGACTAAGTAGTAAAGTTGGGCGCCTTACTATGGTAGAACTCATAGTGGGATAAGTTCTCTTTGAAGAAGGGTGATCTGCATTGATCATGGATTTGTTCTATACTTATTACACTTATGCATATGTATGCATTGGACGGACCCCGTAGGTGTGAGCTCTAAATACGTACTATCAAAGAAAGAGTTCACCTAAACCTACAAGATTCTAAGTGGACCATAGCTCTCAATCTTGAGCATATGTGGATGAACCAACGAAGTTGAGTACTTGCACTTTGATCCATTATGGGTGTGGTCTTAATAGTTAGATCATCTACTATGTGGTTTGGGTATATAGGACTTGATTAGAAAGGACGTGCATATGCAATAAGGAGTCTATACATTAATCACTCCCTTAGAATGATCCAAGCTAGATCATCCTGAATCTGTGGTCGCAGTAACACTTGAGGTATTGAATGTTATACTTAAGGGTAGTTCATTTAGATAAGGGGATAACTTCAGGAGGATGGTTAGATTGTAGATTCGAGGTTCTAAGGAGACAAGATGTAGTAAAAGAGGTGATAGTATACTTCGAGAACCTGTTTTTGGCTATGAGTGAGTATAAAAGGGCATTATGTTCAATATAATACTTAGTTGGTCAAAAGACAAAGCGTTATGTATAGATTGACTGACTCATGTACTTACAGTAATTATCCTTGAGTGCAGCCAAAGTCTTTTAGTGGAGTAGACTTGGTTGAAATGGTAAAATATTGCTAGGGGACTAGCGAGAATATTTTATTTATTTCCAGAATAAAGGTTAATTGTGTCTTTGGTCCCTCTTCTAGCCATTTACCTTGTTAAGTATCTAAACGTAGTTAAGATATATTATTTTGAGAAAGGATGTAATCATTTGACGGTTAGAATCAAAGTAGTCTTTTCATTTTGGGAATGAGTTTCTATTTTGAGAATTGTCAAGATATTGGATTATGTAATTAATTAATTAATTAAAGTCTAGAAGACTGCTGAGATATTGAAGATAATTTTTCCACTATTGAAAAAATAGATTATTCTTAAATAGTAGTTTGGATTTAGACTTTTAGAATTAATCAAGGAGCATTTAATTTATTGACAGTTAGATATTTAAAAATAGACTTTCTATTTTATAGAAAGAGATTTCTATTTTTTAATTATTGTCAAGATTAAATTAAATTGGAGCAAGTTGGTTGAACCAAGACCATGGCTCACAAGCCAAGGCTGGACGCAAGAGGTGGGACCCACCTACCTTAGGAAAATTGGCTATGGGGAGGAAAAAAAGGGAGAAGGAGAAAAAATAAGAAATTACTTGTAGAAAAGATTTGGATTTTTCTCTGACCAAATCCCATATCGGAATTTCATAAATTTTTCTCTAGATCTTCTACCTATAAATAGACCTATTCTCTAACTCTGAAAAATGTTCCATATACCATCTCTTCTGAGATTTATCATCTCTCTCTTGAGTAAGCTTTGCCTTTGTGAAGAAACTCAATTTTAGTTTATATCTTTTAGTTTAGCAAAATCTAGTCCCATAACTAGATTATACTTTAGAAAGGTGTTGGTCATAGAGGAGAAGATCAAAGTAGAGGAGTTGAAGCAATATCTCCCAGGCTTGTAAATCAAGGTATTTTTTGTTCTTGCATCGTTCTTCGCAAGAGGTATGCTTAGATCCTTATTTCAATTGGGAATTAAATTGTAAACTATTTTTTTTGTTTTGTTTTACTATTACATGTTTAATCGCAGTAAGATCCTACATGATTGTTTCTGCCATGTTCATAGAAATTTTTTTGAATATAAATCATGTAACCTAACCTCGTTTTCCATCAGTAGTGTCAGAGCCACTGCGAATTAAACATGCGAATAGTTAAGAACATTTAAGAACAATTTGATTCTTGGATGATAGAAACTTAGAAATTACATGAACACTAGAAAAATTCAGATTTGTGTTTGATCTTAAATGTAAGAATTTTTGTGTTGTAATTTGTTTCTACATAATTTAGAATTATTTTATAATTAATTCTATATGAGATTTTATGGTAGTAATTGTATTTAAGGTAAATTACTTGTTTGGTAAAGTAATTTAAATAGGAATACAATTAATAGAAGATCACATTTAAATAAGGAATTTTATTAAAACAGGTTTACCTGAAGTTTTATGGTAAGATTCCTAAAATTTAGATTCATATTTATTGTAAATTTGGTTTTGGAAGAGGACTGAAAACTTATCCAAAATAAGTTAATCCTCATTAAACCAAACAACACAAAAAAAAATAATAAAAATAATAATAGGGAGGGGGTCCGCTTGCATGGGCCACGCGCGGCTATGCTCGTGGTGTAGTCCTTTTTTTTCAGTTTTTAATTATTTGTGTTGTTTTGCATAGTTTAGATATGGAAAGTCTTATCTTTTTTATAAATGCTATAAATACAATAATGTGAGATTATTTTTTCTTGCATAATTTATTATTGTATAAGCATTATTTTGTTTTAATGCCAGAAATACAAATTTGTGAAATTATGTGGTTTAACATAATTTATTTGTTCTAATTGTATGGCATTATATATTTGAAATAGAAGTTTGTGAAATTATGTGGTATAGCATAATTTTTTTGTTTTATTTCAATATATATATATATATATATATATATATATATATATATATATATTAGTTGTCTAAAATACTAGAGAAATAATTTGTAGTAAGTTATGTTTTGTACATAATTATAAATTGTATTGGCATTAAATAATATATATGTGAATGAATTACAAGCATTTCCATTGTTGTAATTGTTAGAGCTTTTGGTCAAGGTAATTATTAATCTTAGAAATTAGACTAGTAATATTATAGTCTAAAGATTAATTAGAAATTGGTTAAAGAAAAACTACATGTCTATTATTTTTCCTTAGAAACCTACACTTGACTAAAAGAGCCATGAAAGCCAAACTTAGGGTAAAGATGACAACACTGATTAGGACTATGTGATTTGAAGTATACTTAGAGGTTTTTCCAGACAAAATTGGTTATGGCCTTTAATCTAGAAATTTTGGAAAAACCAGAAATTAAATATTAAGCAAAAATCACATAATTAGAAACCATTGTTTCAAATAATCGAGTGGGAGAGCGAATTAAGAAATCCCACGAATTTTCGTATCCGGATTAAGCTAAAGGATAGTGTCATTAACCTCCCTTTGGAGGGTGGCATTGTTTGGATTTAGCAATATAATCTCAAATTGGAAATTCACATTAAAGATGTTAGTTGATCGGCCATCCTTCGATGAAGTTCTGAGCTATAGGACATCTTAAAGATAATAAGGATTGGGGTAACCTGTGAGACCCCGAATATTGGTCATATTTGCAATTACATGTTTTAACCTGTTTATATGTGTATATGAATTAAAATGTGCTAATTAAGTTATTAATACTTCTAATACATGATATATGAGCATTCATGAATTTTTCATAAAAATCTGCATCAAAAATTTTATCGTTGCTATTTGTGAATAGTATTTGAAGCACATGTTGCTAAAATTTTGACACAGGAGTTCTAAACGTCTTAAAACCTAGTCCTCCATTATTAATAGACCCGTATTTTAATACAAATTATTTCTGAAACTGATTAGTAATTTAAATAGATTCTATGGGCGAAAATATACGTTTTTAAGCTAAAATATTGATTTATGCTCAAAACGATTCTTGCGTTGACTATCATTGACCTAGTATATATTAAATACAAATTATATTTTATTTTAAATATTTCTAAAATGGCACAATTGAAAAATGCATTGAAAATGAGGTTTAACTTAGTCTTTTGCATTATAAACTTGATTTTTGTCAAGTTTGACCATTTAGTCTTACTTTGACTTTTCATTTAACTTATATATTAACAATTTCAGCCAAAAAAAACAAAACAACCACAAAACCGTGAGCCCTTGAGGGAGAAGAAAGAGGCATTTTCAAGGTTTTTCAAAGTATTTTTCTCATACATTTTGCATTTCAAAGCCGAATTGAGTCATTCAAAGCTTGATTTTGCTTGTTGGGCATCCATTCTACCTATTTCTAGCCTTATTTTGCATCCAAGGTGAGAGAAAAATTCTAGATCTTAAAATGCTATTTTATGTCATTTTCATATAATTGAATTTTTATCCGATGAAATGTTAATTTGTCTTTAGATTATTGCTCATTAGATTCCAAGGATTATTTATGTGCGTTTATATAAGTTTTGAAAGGTAGTAGCATGTATTTCTATTTTTCGGGTATTAAAATTGGGTTTTAGGTTCATTG
Source organism: Ehretia macrophylla (assembly GCA_037974665.1). Taxonomy (NCBI): domain Eukaryota; kingdom Viridiplantae; phylum Streptophyta; class Magnoliopsida; order Boraginales; family Ehretiaceae; genus Ehretia; species Ehretia macrophylla. Next base: position 13,865,732 of record CM075775.1, read on the forward strand.
TTGAATAATTGTTGTTGTAGTGGTTGGAATTGATTGGTTGTTGCTTTTAAAATTTTGTTAATTATGGGGTAGTAATGTTGTAATGCCGAATTTTTGATTTGAATGTCGGAACAAAAGTCCAAAAAATTCAGCCTTGTAGCATTGCCAAAATAGGGTTGTTGGGCTTGATTTGGATGGGATTTGGTTGGTTTCTAGTGGGGTTATTGTAGTTGCATGTGTGGTTGAGTGATAGAAAGTGGTTTGAAGGTTATTGGATTTCTAGATTGTAAGTTATGACTTTTAGAAGTTTGTGTAGTCTTTCTTTAATATGTTGAAAGGTTGTCTTTGGTTGTTTGGGTAGTATTTGAGTAGTTGATTCTTGGATTGTTATTGATAGGGATCGGGGTTGAATGTTTGTTTAAATGCATGTTGAGTTGGATGACCTACTTTGTCATCTAGCTTAATTGATTTAGAATTGTATAGTTGTTGATTGTTTAAATGTTGTTTAATTGATTGTTGATACAAAACCGTGAGGAGCACGCTCGGGTTAATCCGAGGCATTACATTGTTAACTGATTGTTGATTGTTGAACTGTCGGGAGTCGGGAAACCCACGTTGTTGACTTCTCAAATTGAAATTGTTATTGTTGTTATGAGTCGGGAGTCGGGCAACCCTCATTGTTGACTTCTCGAATTGAGTCATGAGTCATTATTGGAAGCTGTGATAATGTTGTGTCACCTCGGGAGACATCCTGGGATGCGGGCACAATTATCATGGCTAATCCCTATCTCGCATGGGCGGAGAGGCCATAGGGTGTAGGTCTAGAATAAGGTACCTCAGGATTATGTCATTAGGTTTGGAGGAGTTGGTGAGCATTGAAATGGTGTATGGAGCTTCATCAACAAGTGTATCGTATCATTATTGTGTGTTTATTGTTATTACTATATTCGTATTGTTATCAGTGTTAATTGCGTGTTATTGCTCATGGGATGATTTCAAAAGTGGTAAAGTAAATATTTTCAAAGATCTATCGAATTCCTCATTGGGCTTTGTTTTATATAAGCTCACTCTCATTCGTTTGCTGCAATCAGGTGTTACTGAACCAGATTACGGGTACGTGCCTCAGGAAGCTGAGAATGTGCCTTACGTGGACTAGTCTTATGTGCCGGAGTCATATCCATGAGTTTGTCTTAGCTTTTGTAGTATGATGTATTGTGTAACTTACTTAAAGATAAAGACTTATATAATGTTAGTTTAATAGTCTTTCTTTTGAATATGATTAGATTGCTAGACTGGTTTATAATCTATTTTGCAAATGTATGTTATAGCCTATGGATTGATATTGGAACGAAGGCGTATAACTTATGAATAAACTATTGAATGGTTGTTTAATATATGGAAATGGTTGTGTTTATGTTGTTGAAATGATTGTGGAGTTGTTGTTGGTCTTTGAAGTTGGTTGTATGAGTTACTAAGGGGTTGGTTTAGAGCCCCGGTATCCGTGATACTGTCGTTATACCGTCGAAATTCTGTTGCGTCCTGACTGAACATAGGTGGGGTCGAGTTGGGACGTGACATTAAGTAGTATTAGAGTTTCCCGTTTGTTGTGCCAGCGAGGACGCTGGGCTCCCAATGGGGGGTGGATGAAATATCCCACATCGGACGCAGAGGGTTCTAGGCTATTGAATATATAGAGTAACATCGTATATTCGTACAGACGCCTTTTCTAGTGTGGGGTTCCACCTGGGAAAGGACAAAATCGTGAGGAGCACGCTTGGGTTAATCCGGGGTGTAGCCAAAGCGGACAATACTTGCATAGTAATGCGCACGGGTTAATCCGTGGCGATACAAAGTGGTATCAGAGCTTGATTAGCTTTTAGGCCACGGTATCCTCGGAATGTGGGTAGAGGTCTTAACATGAATGTATGTACTAAGTGTAAAGTGAATTACCTATTAATAAGTTTATGTGATTAACTTGTTTATGTGACTAACTTTCTATGTAATCAATATGCCTTATGTGTTAAGTGAACCAAACGTGACCAATGTGTTTGTGTGATCAGTATGCCTTATGTGTTAAGTGAATTAAATGTGGTCAATGTGTTTTATGTGAATAACGTGCCTTACGTGTTCAATGTGTTTTATGTGACCACTGTGAGGTACGTGCTCAATTTGCCTTATATGAAAATTGTGTACTAAATGTATTTATGTGACTATATGTGCATCTAATTGATTTCATGGGTACGTGCTTTAGGTATTAGTAACATTACATTTTAAATTGTGCTAGATATCTTGCAAATCTGATTAGGTATTACTGAACTCTAGCATAGTTACTAGCTTCATATAATGAGCAAATTGAACTAAAAGTGTTATATGTGTGTTGTCAGTAGTTTACTTTATATGTTAGTAACTGTGTACATGCATTACCTGTAAAATGGTAAGCAATCTCTTCCCCTGAAAGAGTTGGCTAGTAGCGGATCTCCCTAAAAGTGGATTAACAGAAGAAGGAACAGTAGATCAATGGTTATGGTGGTCAGTAGTGGTACTCAATGCTCGGAGTTTGGTATTTAATGATCGGCCTTTGTTTTTTTTTCTTCGGTATCTTCATTCAGAATTCTTGCTTGGTGTTCTTGTTCTGCATATGACTTTTGGTATTCGGTATCCTCTTTGGAATTCTTGTTTGGACTCTTTTGGTAAATGGTGATTTTATTCGGCATTCTTCCTCGAGATTTCTATATGAAGATTCTTATTCAGCATATTTCTTGGACTTCTTCTTTTGTATTTTCTATGCGGTGTTCTTATGTGGAATTCTTATACGGTGTTATTTGGAGTTTTTATTTCGGGATTATTATTCGGTGTTCTCGCTCAGTGATCTTGTTTGAAGTTCTTACTTGGTATTCGTGATCGGTGTTCGTATTCACCATTCTTATTCACACTTCTTATTCTGGGATTCTTATTTGATGATCTTGCTCGGTGTTCTTATTTGGCGTTCTTAGTGGGTATTTGAAATTTGTTATTCAGTCTTGTATTTCATATGTTTGAGCCAGCAGCACTTGAGTTATTCCTAGGATCAAGGAAGAATTGCGCGGACGCAATTATTTTAAGGGAGGGGAGAATGTGAGACCCCGAATATTAGCCATATTTGCAATTACGTGTTTTAACTTGGTTATATGTGTTATATGAATTAAAATGTGCTAATTAAGTGATTAATACTTCTAATACATGATATGTGAGCATTCATGAAATTTTCATAAAAATCTGCATCGAAAATTTTATCGTTGCTATTTATGAATAGTGTTTGAAGCATACGTCCACTAAAATTTTGACACATGAGTTCTAAACATCTTAAAACCTAGTCCTCCATTATTAATAGACCCGTATTTTAATATAAATTATTTCTAAAACTGATTAGTAATTTAAATAGATTCTACGGGCGAAAATGCACGTTTTAAGCTAAAATAGTAATTTCTACTCAAAACAATTCTTGCGTTGACTATCATTGACCTAGTATATATTAAATACAAATTATATTTTATTTTAAATATTTCTAAAATGGCGCAATTGAAAAATGCATTGAAAATGAGGGTTAACTTAGTCTTTTGCATTATAAACTTGGTTTTTGTCAAGTTTGACCATTTAGTTTTGCTTTGACTTTTCATTTAACTTATATATTAACAATTTCAGCCAAAAATACCACAAAAATAACCACAAAACCGTGAGCCCTTGAGGGAGAAGAAAGAAGGCATTTTCAAGATTTTTCAAAGCATTGTTCTCATAGATTTTGTATTTCAAAGCCGAATTGAGTCATTCAAAGCTTGATTTTTCTTGTTAGGCATCCATTCTACCTATTTCTAGCCTTAGTTTGCATCTAATGTGAGAAAAAAAATTTAGATCATGGCTAATCCCTATCTCGCATGGGTGGAGAGGCCATGGGGTGTGGGTCTAGAATAAGGTACCTCAGGATTATGTCATTAGGTTTGGAGGAGTTGGTGAGCATTGAAATGGTGTATGGAGCTTCATCAACAAGTGTATCATATCCTTATTGTGTGTTTATTGTTGTTACTATATTCGTATTGTTATCAATGTTAATTACGTGTTATTGCTCATGGGATGATTTCCAAAGTGGTAAAGTAAATGTTTTCAAAGATCTATCGAATTCCTCATTGGGCTTTGTTTTATATAAGCTCACTCTCATTCGTTTGCTGCAATCAGGTGTTACTGAACCAGATTACGGGTACGTGCCTCAGGAAGTTAAGAATGTGCCTTATGTGGACTAGTCTTATGTACCGGAGTCATATCCATGAGTTTGTCTTAGCTTTTGTAGTATGATGTATTGTGTAACTTACTTAAAGATAAAGACTTATATAATGCTAGTTTAATAGTCATTCTTTTGAACATGATTAGATTGCTAGACTGGTTTATAATCTATTTTGCAAATGTATGTTATAGCCTATGGATTGATGTTGGAACGAAGGCGTATAACTTATGAATGAACTGTTGAATGGTTGTGTTTATGTTGTTGAAATGGTTGTGGAATTGTTGTTGATCTTTGAAGTTGGTTGTATGAGTTACAAAGGGGTTGGTTTAGAGCCCCGGTATCTGTGTTTCTGTCATTATACTGTCAAAATTCCGTTACGTCCTGACTGATCGTAGGTGGGGTCGAGTTGGGACGTGACATAACCTCCATTCGGAGGCTCTAGTTTAAGTTATCTAAAAAAGTCCCATATGGAATGGTACTTATACTCGACTCAAGATAGGTAGTAACCTCCTTTCAGAGTAAGTGCTATAAGGTCTTGAGAAGCCAAATTGATTAGTGGTGGAGTAATCACTAAGGGCACTAGTTATAGTTTAAAGGGTCATCTATGTTTGTGCATATGCATTCATGAATTCCTAACTAATGTCATATTTTTATGCATGCTGTTCACATTTGCTTGTCATACATAAATTGTTCATTCCTAATTATATTGCATATCCAGATTAAGATTATTGGTTCTTTCAATCCCTTGTCGACTATTATGTATAATGACAAGTTGACTGATCCGAATTTTAATGATTGGAAGAGGAAGTTGGACATAGTACTCATAGTTAATGGGTACAAGTATGTTTTGACTGAGCCATGTCCTACACTAAAGGATGACTCTACTGATGCTGAGAAAGAGGCTCATGATAAGTGGTAGAGGGCAGATGGCATGACCAAGTGCTATATGCTAGCCTCTATGTTTGATGTGCTGCTTGTGCAACACGAGAAGAAAGACACTGCTAAAGACATCATGACCTCATCATCTGAGATGTTCTTAGATAAGAATAGGCCTGTTAAACAAGCTGTTATGAGGGAAATCATGATGGCCAAGATGGCAGAAGGTGCGTCCATCAGAGAACATGTTCTCAAGATGATGGACAATTTTAACCTTGCAGAAGTCTTGGGGGCTCAGATTGATAATGATAGCAAGGTCGATATGATTCTCGAGATATTACCTGAATTCTTTGCCTAGTTCAAGCTCAATTACAATATGAACAAGATGGACATAGGGCTCACAGAGCTTATGAAAGAACTTCAAGCAGTCGAGGCAATCATGAAGCCCAAAAGTCAAGCCCATATGGCCCAAGCATCCACTTTTGGATGAAACCCGAAAGGGAAGAAGTCCTGGAATAAGGGGACGCAGGGAAATAAGAAAGGGAATGGCTCGGTTGATAATAGGCCAAAGCATCAGTAGAAACACAAGAAAGGTGCAGGGAAGCCCAATGGGAAGTGCTTTAAATGTGGTCAGAAAGGCCATTGGAAGCAAGACTGCCCTAAGTACCTAGCCAAGAAAAATAAAGGTACAGACTTTACTTACATCGTTGAAACTAGTGTAGTGGTTGATTCTACAGAATCATGGATAGTAGAATCAAGAGCCATTAACAGTGACTGCATTGTTGTGGAGGAGTTTTGGGTACCGAGAAGACTAAGTAAAGAAGGAATTACACTGGAAGTTGGCTTAAGAGTGATGGCTTAGGCAAGTGTTGTTGGCAAACAATTTTATTGTTTAGAGATTTGTTATGAAGACAATTTTATCATGTTCCAGACTATTTACAATTTTTAATTTTTTGACAATTGTTTTAAAGTACTGTTTTGATAACTTTCAAGTGCTTTATTCATTTAATGGAAGTTTTATTCAAAGTCTGGAAGTGTGCATGATTTTTGTCTTATCTCTATTTCCAACATGCAATTATTCTAAAATTCTTTAATCTCTTTTAGATAGATTTTGTTCACCATAAACTAGTACTTGTGAGACCTATGATTAAGGTTATATGAACCTAGATGAGTTTAGAGTCTGGATTGAGGATGAGCCATTGGGCTCATTAGATCTCAAACCACAGGCTCAATATGAATCTAGTTTGAAAGGAAGGTTATCTGAAAAGTCATATTCTTTCATAAGGAATAGGATAAGGAAGGTTTGGATTGTGCACATTGGTGTATGTGATGGATCCATGAGCACACCAGAACAAGAAGAAATAGTTGTCATGGGTGAGTTCGGTTGGTAGGTAATCATGTACAACAGAGAATGTGTCTTAGTAGGTTGCACCTGCCATTCCTCAAAGGAATAGTGTATCTAAGAAACAAAATCACACTCATTAGATATGAGTAAATCCATGTTGAGTTGCAAAACTCCACTCATATCGGGATTGAGTATTATTGAAACAGCCACACGGATCTTGACAGCAAGTGCCTTCAAGATCAGTACTTAAGATTCCTTAAGACATGTGATTAGGTTAGAAAGACCAGTATAAGGCACATTCACATGTAGGACGTCTGGCTTGAGTGTTGAACTGCTTAGTTTCTTGGCTGAGGTTGTAAGTTCAAGATGTGTAGTTTCAATGAATAATTCCAGAAGAACAAAAGTAGAATTTCTATCATTCTAAGAAGCAAAGGGTACTAATAAGTATTTTGCTCAGAAACTTGGAGAATGATGGTATGATCCATTTATGAGGGATTATGTTCAAAAGTTATAAAAGCAAAAGTTTTCAGAACTTTCACCTTACCTGCATCTGTGTATAAAACATAAATTTCCTTAAAGTACCATGGAGCCTCATCATAGTGGGAGACTAAGGAAACAATCAGACTAACTTGAAAAGTCTTTTAGGACAATTTCCATGCAAGTTTGCCTTATCCACTAAGAACGATGAAATAATGACTCAGTTATTATTATTGGATTCCTTTTGTCTGGAATTTTGTATCTTTACTTAGACAAGGGGAGAACCTTTAGTGTGTAACAAGAATACAAAAAAAAAAGATTAATGGACAAGGACAGTAAGACTAGTGATGAAAATTGTACACTCTTATGAGAGTATCAGTCATGTGGAGACTTTTACACTAGTAGCCCTATTGTAGTTCATAAGAAGATCTCTTAGCCATTGCTAAATGCAGAAACTTGGCTCATAGATGTCAAGGACACATTCCTTAACCGGAATCTTGACAACATTACAAACTAGACAAAATCTATTACAAAAGGCAGAACATCTTCAAATGAGCAATCAAAGTCGTTGACTTTGAGCAAGGCTTTGGTAGATGTTATACTTTGGAAAATGAAATAGCTAAACTGTTTAGATATACATCCTTAGAAGTTTGACTGACTTCTTAAAGATTTTATGTAATTGACCTACTATATGTTAGCTATGTTCTAGGGGTTATCTTCTTTGATATTACTAGAATGAGATACTAGCATAGGCCCAAGGTACATATTTTAAGAAGGAACATGTGGCTAATTTTTAGTCAAATTTAGGACAAGCTCACTTGGTAGTGGGAAAACATACATTCTAGTATCTTCCGAGAACGAAAGCTTATATGTTATTCTATGAAGACAAATAATACAATAAAGCACTTAGAGATCGTGGAAAGTCAGGGTTCACTGAGCGAAATTTCACTATTCGATGAATTCTTTTATAGAAGGGTTTTAGTGATAGAATTGCCTTTGCGACATCTCTTAGCTAATCCTCTTACATGGACTTTTTCAAGGAAATGTATTTTCTGTAGACATTGAGTCAGTGAGGGTCAAGCTAGTGCTCTTTCGTGCAAGTAGGAGTCTGTTGGGATTGGTATGCCCAAAAGACCACTAACACTTAGTCATTAGAACATCTGGATGGTTTGCAATAAGATAATTAGTGTCATCATATTCATATGGGCGTATTTCTCTTATTATGTGGATTGTGAAGCCCTGCACGCGTTCATACATTCATTTATATGAATTCATAAGCATTTAACGTGCACTCGTATTGTCTTATTTGCATTCACAAACTTCCAAGTCCATTTATATGGTTTTACGTGCATTTGAATGGTTTTACGTGCAATTGTCTCGTTTAACGTGCTTTTAAATTCAATTACGTGCATTAAAGTGTTTTAGATAACGTAGACTTTAATTAGTATTTTATTAAGTTACAATAGCTAACTAAGCAATTAGAACCAAACCATAATGACAAACTAGTAAGAAACAATTAGTTAAAGGGGCAAATGGGTCATTAAGCTTCTCTTAAAATATCCTACTTAACTAAAAACACACTCACACCACACAACATACACATATACATGGTTTATACACACACACACAAAATACCATACGATCAGGAGAAGAGAGAAAAGAAGAGAAGAAGAAAGAAGAAAAGAAGGAAGGAAGAAGAGATTTAAGCCATTAGCAAGCATTTTCCAATCTTCTTCTTGCACCTACAAGCTCTTCTTTGAATTTATTGCTACATTTGATGTGATGGATGTTTTCAAAAGCTTTTCTAAAGCCATATGATTCATGATTATGTGTTTATCTTGTTGTTGAGAATGATTAAGATGTACATGGTTTTATATTGTGCATTTGAGCTTTACTTGATGAGTGGGGATTTCATGACTTGGTATTGTGTGGTTATGGCTTATATGTGTTCTTGAATGCTAGATCAATGTTTAGGTATGAGTGTTACTCTTGAAATAAAGTTGGATAAGTGAGGAGATCATTTAGAAGGCAAGTCTTGAGCATTGATTGTGATTGATGTTTTGTAGTTGCTAGTTTTGTGCCCTAATGTGTTTTGGGTGGAATTGAACCTATATGAAGGTTATATCATGCTTGTACGAAGTTGGAAATGTGGTAAATAGATTAGGATTAGCATGTGTACAAAAGAGTTGCAAGGTTGGTGACAAAACGAAGTTGGATTTGAAGTTAAAGCAAGATTTGGTGAGAAAATTGTGCCTGTCTAGGGGTGATACCCGGTCGTGTTATCATGACTGGATAAGTGGGCAGTGGACATCCGGTCGTGATACCCAGTCGTGATCAACATGACTGGACTACCCGTTTTTCAAATTGACAGCTTTGTGCAACATTTTTTAAGGGCCATATCTCGGTCAATTCAACTCCGAATTGAGTTCCGCTTGATTCTAGAACTATCTACTTTCGATAAGCTTTAATCTTATATCAAAATCAGATTATTTGGAGTTCAGGTGAGTCAGGAAATTAACTGTTTAAGTTGGACTAATGCAGAAGCGTTGAAGTCGCTACATGGTTAAACACTTGTATGATGAAGCAACTTTCCTTGTTGTCCTCCACATTGTGTCTTATGAATTCTAAATGCAAGATATTATAATTGTTTACATGTTTATACATTGGATTATGTTCAAGGTTATGTACATGCATGTGAATGCACGATGTTCTATATGATCAAATGTTTGAAATGCTTGTATATGTTTATATGAACGGAGGCAACCTACTTTGTTGCCCTCCAAATATGTTCCTATTGTTATCAATGACGGACGCGATGGTACCAAACTTTATGGGCATGGTAGAGTTCGTTATCTCTGGGCAGCATCTGGCTGCCAACCAGTATCGACTACCATAGACCTCGGTGTATATCCGGATAACACCTAGTGCTGGTGAAAGGGGAAGATATTGATTGAAGACTCGAGATTGACCATCTCCAACAAGTTCGAGATATTGTATCATTTTATTATGTGATTCCTACTCTCGCTTGGTCCCTTGAGGTTCTCAGAGAGTAAAAATGCTTGATTAGTACGTTGTTTAATTCGTTCTTGTATACTTGTCATCCATGTTAATCTTGTTATTCTTGATGTGTGATATTGCATTCCGTATGGTTAGCTTCCACATGTTATTCAAATGCTTGTTACTACATGAAGCTCTTGTTTGCTATAAACTTGTATGTACGACATGGTTTTCCAAATGATTTCGAAATGGTAAACGGTTTGCGAAAATTCCCGTTTCTCTTATCTCTCGCTGAGTTAGTTGTAGCTCACCCTTTTTCTTAACATCTCAGGTACAGTTGAGCCTGCTTGTTGATGGAAGCCCCATTAACATGATGATTTGGATTTTCTACCTTCGTGCTTTACTTGCTCGTTCATGGATAATATTTTGTATATTTGACTATCTTTTTATCTTGTTTTTCCTTTTGGATTAAAATTCGTGTAGTTAAACGATTTATGGACTTAGTTGTACTAAAGGGATTACAAGTTGTAATTTGATGGATACGGGTTTGTAATTATGTATTTGGAGTATGATTTTAACTTTAGTGATGAAGTTTGTATAACAAGTATTGCTCAATTTATGTAACTTTTATAACTTAAATTTTAGTATTGGGTTCTTTTGTATAAGGTTGAATTGTTTTATGGCTATTAGTGCCCGGGCTACTATCTTGTGCCTTAGCGGACTTAGACGGGGTGATCTTCCTAAGCCCGTGGCATCACGATCCCAAAATGTTGAGGTATATACAAGCTTGAACTTATTCCGCTTTTGTGGTATCATAGTACATACATTAGCGTTTGAAAATTGGGGTGGTGACATGAATTGCCTGTAACACCCCGACCCCTCACGATACCAGAAGTTCTATTAAACAATCTATACTCATCCCAATACCAAATCCGGTTACAAAATTTAGGAAAAACAGACGAAGTTTCTCCTGTTTATAGGATGAACAGTTTACCTGTACACAACATATAAATGGACCAGTACCGTGTCTAACATACAACAACTCCTCAAGGCCATCCGAGCCTTGGTTCACCACAAAAATTCACAATCAAATGTGCATTTCCGAATACAAAGACTACCCTACTCTTTCTTAAAATAACTATATACATGCATTGAACTCAAACCTCATTAACTTATTACATAAACTAGGTTATCAAAACACTCTAATGACTTAGTTAAGCTTAATTACATTTCTTTCATACATTAAGCAATAAACTGAGATTTCTATTTTTTAATTATTTTAAGGATTAAATAAAATTGGAGCAAGCTGGCTGAACCAGGACCATGGCTCACAAGTCAAGGCTGGACGCAGGAGGTGGGACCCATCCACATTAGGAAAATTAGCTATGGGAAGGAAAAAAAGGAGAAGGGAAAAAAAATAAAAAATTACTTGTAGAAGAGATTTGGACTTTTCTCTGACCAAATCCCACATCAAAATTTCAAAAAAACTTCTCTAGATCTTCTGCCTATAAATAGACCTCTTCTTTAACTTTGAAAAATGCTCCACACACCATCTCTTCTAATATTTCTCTTCTCTCTCTTGAGTAAGCTTCGCTTTTGTGAAGAAACTCAATTCTATTTTATATCTTTTAATTTAGCAAAATGTAGTCCCAAAACTATATTATACTTTAGAAATGTGTTGGTCAAAGAGAAGAAGATCAAAGTAGAGGAGTTGAAGCAATATCTCCCAGGCTTGTACATCAAGGTATTTTTTGTTCTTGTATCGTTCTTCGCAAGAGGTATGCCTAGATTCTTGTATCAATTGGGAATTAAATTGTAAACTGTTTTTTTTTTGTTTTATTATTACATGTTTAATCGCAGTAAGATCCTACATGATTGTTTCCACTATGTTCATATAAATTTTTTTGAATATGAATCATGTAACCTAACCTCGTTTTCCATCAATTCAAACTTAATACACACTTCAACATTTAACCAACCCCGAGCCTACTTAACACCAACTAAAGTTCCAACCACACAATCAATGCAAAAAGACCTAAAACAATACTCAACTAATTTAAAGTAACATAACCCCAACTTTCAAACAACAAAACTCAAAATTTAAGAACCAAACAACCCCTGAACCTTCTCCTATCACTTAACCACTAAAGTAAGCACCTAAACTACCCCAAGGGCAACAGCCTTGTCTCTTTTCCCTTATCCCCTTTTATGCTATAATGATGCTCTATATGCTAGACTAAGTCATAATTGAATTTAGCTTGCATTTTCCTATAGCATACTAGTTGAAATATTCTTTGCTTGAGTCGTTAATTGGTTAAATGTTAGAAATGTTGATTGTGCTAAGTTCATGTGCAAGCTATTGACTAACGTAAAGTGAGGAAATGCATGAGTTAAATTTTTTATTGGTTGTAGCATGTGAATGAATTATACTAGTATTCATGAAAATGATATGAAATGCTATTACTTGCTTAATTGCTTGAGGGGCAACCTACTTTGTTGTCCCCTCATTTTACGTGCTTATTTAATGTGTATCTAAGTAATTATTGAGCGTTAGTGAATTTTGCAACCTTAAGTGAGGCATAGTGTGTTGTGCCTTCACTGGTCGACATCGGGCTTTCTAGTGATCGGTTGCACAACCTCCGCGTCCTATTCTCTCATTCACTTGGTCATTGAAGGCCTCGGGGTATTAGGTCGTAGGCTATCGGGGTACATCCAGAGTACACCTACCCGCGATATAAGGGGATTGAAAAGATCATGAATACAATGGAGTAAAGGACGTGGAAATGACGTATCCTTTTCAAAGTGGTTATATAGTTTCATGAGCTAGATTGAATGATCGATGCTTTGTATTATCGTGTGTTGTTTACTCTAAGTTGCCTATTGTTATCTCATGTTAATTGGCATATGTGCATTCTTGAAAAGGGTTTTAAACATTCCCCACATTTCTCCCGCCCTCACTGAGCATGTGTTTGCTCAACAATTTCAGGTGAGGGCAAAGTGGCCCCTCAAGACGAAGATTGAAGTTTTTTTTCTTGCTTGCTTGAAAGGTTGGATGGTGTTGTGTTTTTACTATGATCTAAAGATGTGGATGCAAGTTGTACAGCTTACTTTGTACCGGAGCACCATTTTGCACATGATAGATCATAGTTTTGCCTTGTTGTAGTCAAGAGAATGCTTTAAGTTTCATGTCATGTTGAAATGTAAATTTAATCTATTTTAAGCTTTGCAAGCTTGTTTATGGTTGTATCATTTGTAGAATTTGTAACTAAAGCTAAAAGTAACTCGTGTCTTGGTACTTAGAAGTTCTATTGGTCATATTTTTCATTACCTAGACTTATTTTGCTAAGGTTTAAGTTAAAGAATGCTATGTCTAGTATGATATGCTTGGTACAGACTTTGAAAATGTGTTGTTGTACAGTTGTTGTTGGCATTGTGTCTTTTTGTACATGTGTTGGAAAGGTCATAGTACAATGGAGACTCTATCCATTTTTTCGCGTACGTTGTATCCGGTCTTGACTTCTAGCTTAGAGTTAGGGTCGGGGCGTGACACCTTTAGGTAGTATCAGAGCATAGAACATAGATTGTATGAGTCGGGATAGAATTCTCGGTCTGTGGGGTAGAGGTCTAAATATGAAAGTGTTATTACATGAATGTTCGCACATATAAAGTGTAGTATGCATCAAGTGCTAAATGTATCATATTTGACTAACGTGGTCAACGTGCATTGAGTGAAATTGTTCCCTATGTGATATACCTGTGATCTATTTTGCCTACCAGTTATAACATATGTACGTTCTAGTGACTAAAGATGAAGGAAAGAGTTCTTAGGCCCAGAGGTAGACCCAGGAGGCATGATGGTGTACAGGGATCTGGGGAACTGAGTCAGCCAGCCTCTAATGAGTAGGTCTTAAATAGAATAGATGCGATAATAGATCGTATGGTGCGGGTATTGGAGCGCTAAGAGCAGCGAAGGACTACTAATCCTGGCAGTGGTCATAATGGTAACAATAATGGTAACAGTGGCAGAGGCAGTAGAAATAGTACAGGCAGTGATAATTAGCTGGAAAGATTCTTGAGATACGGGCAGCCTAGATTCTAGGGAGAGCCTGATGACGAGAAAACTGAGGCTTGGTTAGGCCAGATCGAGAAAATTTATGCTGCTCTTGAGTATTGTAATGAAAGAAAAGTTGTATTTGCTGTGTTTCTGTTCGACGGGGATGCCGAGCAATGGTGGATAACGGTCAAGTTGAGGTGGGAGCATAACAATACACCCCATTTGTGGGTCAATTTCGTGAGATAATATCTTTGAAATAGGGTAACATGAAAGTTGCGCAGTACAAGGCTACATTTAACAAACTATCCCATTATGCCCTTGAGTTAGTGCAGCCTACAAGGAGAAGAATTCAGAGATTTATCCGGGGGTTGAGGCTAGATATTCAGCTTAGTTTGGCTCCACTTCAATTTTTTACCTACAATGATGCTCTCAATGCTGTGGCAAAGTTCGAGAAAAGGAAATTTGAATTGAGAGCAGAGACTAGTCACTCTAACAAGAGGCTTTTCAATCTCAGAGTCATAATCAACAGAGATCTTTTCAATCTCAGGGACAACAGAGGCCTAGTCAGAGCCAAGGCCAGAGTCAATATAAACCGTCAATGATGCAATCCCAACAGGGCAGTACTACTACTTCTACATTCAGAGCCTCTTTTGAGGGTACTGTTGCAAGACAAGACCAACATTGTACCCATTGCAACCGTAGAGGCCACATTGAAGCTAATTGTTGGAGAAAGACTGGTAAGTATATTGGGTGTGGCAGTGACCAACACCGGGCTAAAGATTGTCCTAAATTCAAGAAGACTTAAGGACAGAGTTTGAGTCAAGGCACTTAGAGCAAATCTGTGGGTAATGCTTCAACACAACGTGTTCAGGCCAAGGTGTATGCTATTGATCAAGAAGAATTGCCTGAGACGGCTATTGTGGTCGAAGGTACATTTCTAATTCATAATTAGTTGGTTAAAATATTAATTGATTCTGGTGCTATGCATTCATTTATCACCCCTCAATGTGCACAACATGTTGATTTAAAAGTTGAAAATTTTTCATATAAAATTGAAGTAAGTACACCTATGGGTACAAAATTTATTACTGAATATGTGTGTAAAGCATATGAAATACATATAAAGGGCCAAAACTTTCATGTCGATCTTATATTATTTCCATTTCAAGACTATGAAGTTATATTGGGTATGGATTGGCTAGCTGAATATTATGCACAACTTGACTGTAGAACCAAAGTAGTAAGGTAACAGATGCCTGGTCAACCAATAATAGAGGTAGCAGGGAATTGTAAATTTTCTAGAATTCTTCTTATTTCTTCAACTAAGGCTACAAAACTTCTGTGTAAGGGTTGTGATTCTTATCTTGCTTATTTTATTAATCAATCGTCTGATAAACTAAAGTTAAGTAAAGTGCCAGTTGTTAAAGAGTATCCAGGTGTGTTTCCTGAGGAGTTACCAGGGTTGCCACTAGAGCAGGAAATAGAACTTGTAATTGATTTGATTCTAGGGACTTTGCCTATATCTAGAACACCATACAGAATGGCACATACTGAACTCCAGGAGTTAAAAGTTCAATTGTAGGGATTGCTAGAGAAGGGGTTCATACAACCGAGTTCTTCACCATGGGGTACACCTATGCTATTTGTGAAAAAGAAAGATGGCACGCTGCGGTTGTGTATTGATTATTGAGGTTTAAATCAAGTAACAATTAAAAACAAATATCTTTTACCTTTGATTGAGGAATTATTTGATCAGCTATATGGGGCGATGATATATTCCAAATTCGATTTGAGACAAGGATATTATCAACTCTGAATTCGAAAAAAGGATGTGCCGAAAACTACTTTTCGGACCAGGTATGGGCATTATGAGTTTATTGTGTTGCCAGGGTTGACTAATACTCAAGCTGCTTTCATGGATCTTATGCATCCGGAATTCCGACCATATCTAGATTAGTTTGTGGTGGTATTTATTGATGATGTACTTGTGTATTCTAAAACTGAATCTAAACATGAACATCTGCATTGTATGAAAAGATTGACCATGGCTCCCATTCTTGCATTGTTTGAGGAAATGAAAACTTTGTAATCTACAATGATGCTTTGAAAGAGGGTTTGGGTTGTGTACTGATACAAAATGGTAAGGTAATCGCCTATGCTTCCCGAAATTTGAAACCATATGAAGGCAATTATCCTACTCATGATCTAGAACTAGCTGCTATTATATTTGTACTAAAGAAATGGCGCCATTATCTATGCGGCAGCAGATTTGAAATATATACTGATCACAAAAGTTTGAAATATCTGTTTTCACATAAAGAATTGAATATGAGGCAGAGGCACTGGATGAAACTATTGGATGATTAGAATTGTGCTATCAATTATCTATCGGACAAGGCTAATGTTATGGCTAACGCACTTAGTCGTAAATCAAGCATTGCAAGTATGATAATCAAGAGTTGGGAGTTAGTTGACGAGATCAGTATGTGGAAGAAAAAAACTATTCAGGTTGGGGTTCAGTGTGCAAATCTGCAAGTTCAGCCTTTGTTAGTGTCTCGGATCCGTGAAGCTCGGCTGAATGATCCATAACTTTAGAAAATTTAGGAACAAATCCAAGGGGGAGAGTCAGAATTCAAAGTGCATAATGATGGTATGCTTTAGAAACAAAATTTGTGTCCCTAATGATCCAAACTTGAAGAAAGAGATTCTTAATGAGGCTCACAATTCTAAATATACTATTCATCCTGGTGGCACTAAAATGTACCGAGATTTGAAGTAATAGTATTGGTGGAACAATATGAAAAGGGAGATTGCTGAATTTGTATCTCGATGCTTGACTTGTCAGCGAGTTAAAGTAGAGCACCAACGACCAACAGGTTTGTTACAACCTTTGGCTATTCCGATATGGAAATGGGAACATGTTACTATAGATTTTGTTACAGATCTGCCAAGAACACCAAGGGGTTTTGATGTTATATGGGTTGTGGTAGATAGACTAACGAAGACTACTCATTTTATTCTAATGAACAAACATGACAATCTTGAGAAATTGGCAGATTTGTATGTTGCAAATATTGTAAAACTCCATGGGGTGCTAGCGAGTATTGTATCGGATAGGGATCTTCGATTCACATCTCGGTTCTGGTAGCGGTTGCAAGTGTCATTGGGCACTAAACTGAGTTTTAGTACAACTTATCATCCTTAAACCGATGGGCAGTCAGAGAGAACTATTCTGATACTAGAAGATATGCTGAGGGCTTGTGTTCTGGATTTCGGGAAAAGTTGGGAGAAATATTTACCTCATAGGGAGCCATGCCAATAGTAGTTTGATAACTATTGTTATATGCAAACTCTGCTAGGTTGGTGAAATGAAAATAGTTGATCTGACTGTGTTGCCTAAAATGTTGAAAATGATTGATAATGTGCATATCATTAGTAAAAGAATGTTCACAACTCAAAGCAGACAAAAGAGTTGCCAACAGACGTAGACAGGACTTGGAGTTTGAAGCTTGTGATCAAGTTATCCTAAAAATATCTCCCCAAAAGGGTTTGGTTTGGCATGGTAAAGGCAAGAAACTGAGTCCGAGATATGTTGGACCCTTTGAAATCATTGAGAAGGTTGGTAAATTAGTGTATCGCTTGGCTTTGCCTCTTAATCTTTCAAAGTTTCACGACATATTTTGTGTCCATGCTTTGGAAATATCATCTTGATCTGTCACATGTGCTTGAGCCGGAGCCATTACAGCTCAATGAGAACTTGTCGTATGAAGAGAAACTTGTTCGTATTCTAGATCAGAAAGTTCAGGAGCTACGCACCAAGAAGATTCTGATGGTTAAAGGATGTGAGACCCGGACCCGAGAATAATAATTATTTTATTGTTTGCAATTAATTGACGTGATTTTGCTAATTGAATCATAAGTGCATCTTTTGTGTTATCGTAAGTAGATGAATAATTGCATTATAGTAATTATTTAGCGAGCTAATTACATCTAACGAATTAGCATTTGGACATGTGGCACTTTAGAACCATCTACAAGCTTTGACTAATCTTGACTTAGTTATAACCACACAAAATAGACTAAAACATAAAAACAAAACAAAGATAAGAGAGTGAGAGAGTGAGATCGGGTGAGCAAAGAAGAAAAAAAAAAGAACAGAGAGGGCTAGGGCTCAGACCTGAGCGAGAAGAGGAAGAGAGAAAGAGGAAGAAAAAGAAGGAAAAGAGGATAAAAATAGGTGGTTTAGCTCAAGCCAAAGCTCTACTTTGCAATTTTAGTCAAGAATAGGTGAGGGGATTCATGCAATGTGCATATTTCTTGTATTTTTGGTAGTGGTAAGTTTATATACATGTTGAAACGGGTTGATTTATGCCACGTGTTAGCTAGCTACTTGATTATAATGAAGAATATGTGAAGCTTAAGTGTTGTATGCTTTCTAAACTTGGAGATTTTAGTATGTTAGTTGTTGTTGTTGTTGTTGATGTTGAAGATGAATATGTAATTAGTGTTTGTAGAAATGCTTCAAAGAGTATTGTGTAACTCATTTAACTAACCTACTACATGTATATTTGATAATGCAAGCAATAAGCTAAGAGAACTATGTGAAATGCATGTGTGTGTTGGTTGTAGGGCTAATTGCCTAACACCGGGTTGCCTACCGGCACTGGACAGTCGTCGGCATGAGGCTGTTGCTGACTGCAGCCTTGGCAGTAGCCTTGTCCCCTTTCCCTTATCCCCTTTTATGCTATAATGATGCTCTATATGCTAGACTAAGTCATAATTGAATTTAGCTTGCACTTATCTATAGCATACTAGTTGAAATATTCTTTCCTTGAGTCGTTAGTTGGTTAAATGTTAGAAATGTTGATTGAGCTAAGTTCATGTGCAAGCTATTGACTAATATAAAGTGAGAAAATGCATGAGTTAAATGTTCTATTGGTTGTAGCATATGAATGAAGCATACTAGTGTTCATGAAAATGATATGAAATGCTATTACTTGCTTAATTGTTTGAAGGGCAACCTACTTTGTTGTCCCCTCATTTTATGTGCTTATTGAATGTGTATCTAAGTGATTATTGAGCATTAGTGAAGGTTGCAACCTTAAGCGAGACACGGTGTGTTGTGCCTTCACTGGGCGGTATCGGGCTTGCTAGTGATCAGTTGCACAACCTCCGCGTCCTATTCCCTCACTCGCTTGGTCATTGAAGGCCTCAGGATGTTGGGTCGTAGGCTATCGGGGTACATCGTGAATGTAATGGAGCAAAGGACGTGGAAATGAAAACGTATCATTTTCAAAGTAGTTATATAGTTTCATGAGGTAGATTGAATGATCGATGTTTTGTATTATCGTGTGTTGTTTACTCTAAGTTGCCTATTGTTGTCTCATGTTAATTGGTATATGTGCATTCACAAAAAGGGTTTCAAAACCTCCCCGCATTTCTCCCCCTCCCCCCCCTCCCCTCCCCCCTTACTAAGCATGTGTTTGCTCACCCCGTTTGCTCAACAATTTCAGGTGAGGCTGAGGTAGCCCCTCAAGACGAAGATTGAAGTTTCTTTCCTTGCTTGCTTGAAAGGTTGGATGGTGTTGTGTTTTTGCTATGATCTAAAGATGTGGATTATGTGTGCCTTGCATGTTGTACAACCTACTTTGCACTGGAGCACTATTTTGCACGTGATAGATCATAGTTTTACCTTGTTGTAGTCATGAGAATGCTTTAAGTTTCATGTCATGTTGAAATGTAAACTTAATCTATTTTGAGCTTTGCAAGCTTTATGGTTGTATCATTTGGAAAATTTGTAACTAAAGCTAAAACTAGCCCGAGTCTTGGTACTTAGAAGTTTATAGGTCATACTTTTCATTACTTAGACTTATTTTGCTAAGGTTTAAGTTAAAGAATGTTATGTCTAGTATGATATGCTTGGTCTAGACTTTGAAAATGTGTTGTTGTACAGTTGTTGTTGGCATTGTGTCTTCTTGTACAGGTGTTGGAATGGTCATAGTACAGGGGAGACTCCGTCCGTTTTCTCTCATACGTCGCGTCCAGTCTTGACTTCTAGCTTGGGGTTGGGGTTGGGGCGTGACAATAATAATATTAATAAACTATATATGTAAAACAAAAGATGATCTGGTTATATTATATAAGTCATTTCTAATACTATTCTGGCACATTAACTACCTAATATGAGTTAGAAAGCAATATATTCATTCCTATATTTATTTTTAGAGTATACCAAGAATGACATACTCTTTGAAAAGTTCATTTTATTTCAAACTCTAACTCATTCAATTCATGTCAAAAATCATTTCAAAATACTAATCATCACCTAATGAACTTAGCCTTGAAATTCATTGGGTCATACAAGTCAGAAAAGACGACTTCTTTTTCGGTTGAAAAGAAAAGTCATTGGTGATGTAAAAGGTATTATGTCATTATTTTTGGATGATAAGGGAAACTCAACTGGCGGAATCCGACCACCAACTGATAAAACTTTGGGTACAAAACCTCACCCCAAGAATGCACCAGGTGAGTCAGGAACAGAACCTCGATGGCAGGGTGGAGATTCAAACCCATAATCAACTATAGGCTTTTCCCACACCTTAACCACCCGATCCATGCCCTGGGGGCGGATTATGTCATTTTGAATGAAAATGTTGTTATTTGTTAATAAACATATATAAATGTTGCAAAAATCATTTGTTAAATGACAAAAATATCCTTTCAAAACTTAACATATTGTAAAACTAGCCGTTTATATACATGTTATTGTCTTAAGAATTAAAGTAAATATAAAATAATAATAATAATAATAATAATAATAATAATAGTACTAATAATAATCATAAATAAATTTAATTTTAATAAAAATAAAAATATTATATACATGTTACAAAGCTCATTTGTCAAATGACAAAAATATCCTTTCAAAACTTAACATATTACAAACCTAGCCCTTTACATACTCGTTATTGTCTTCAGAATAAAAATAAAAATGATAATAATATTTATAATCATATAATAATTATATTAATTATACATAATAAAGAATAATAATATTAATAAACTATATATGTAATAACAAAAGATAATCTAGTTATATTATATAAGTCGTTCCTAATACTATTCTGGCACAGTAACTACCAAATATGGGTTGAGAATCAATATATTCATTCATATATTCATTTTTTAAGTATACCAAACATGACATACTGTTTGAAAAGTTCATTTTATTCCAAACTCTAACTCATTTCATTCATATTCAAAATCATTTTAGGATACTAATCATCACCTAATGAACTTAGCCTTGAAAATTCATTGGGTCATACAAGTTAGAAAAAGATGACTTTTTTTTTTCGGTTTAAAAGAAAAGTCATTGGTGATGTAAAAGGTATTATGTCATTTTTTTTGGATGACAAGAGAGACTCAGTTGACGGAGGCCGACCACCAATTGTTAAAACTCTGGGTACAAAACCTCACTCCAATAATGCACTAGGTGAGTCAATAATAAAACCTCGAGGACAGGGCGGGAATTCGAACCCATAATCAACTACAGACCTTCCCCACACCCTAACCACTCAAGCCATGCCCCCAGGCGGATTATGTCATTTTGAAGGACAATGTTGTCGTTGCTTGCGCAAAATGTGGAATGCAGCGTAGTTATAACATTGTGGAGCGCCAAAATCAACTCTCTTACAAGGAAAATACTTTTTCATTTAAACTTGACTTTTTAAAAAGAAGAATGATCCTTTTTAAGCATAGTATTAGCTTGAAGTAAAAATAAATGATGATCTAGAGATTTCTAAATTTGAGATATCATTCATGGAGTAATATTTATTTGAACCTACCAAGATTTAAATTTTTACACGCTTTGGATGACTATTGTGTGCTTGATTAATTAATTTCATGCGCTTCAATATATATAGGTAGCTAAGTTGTCTACTTAAATGGTTTAAAATGTAAATCAAGTACATGAAATTAAAACTCTAGACCCTATAATAGTGCCTAAAATATAAAAAAGTGTAGCAATAAAGGAAACCTCATTTTCCAAGTAAATTATAGCAATAGAGGAAATTCATTTCCAAAATTTAGCCAAAAACCATTTTAAAAAGTATGGTATGAGTTGTCTCATCCCGCCAATTATGTACATGACTTAAACCAGTCACCTTCCTGTGGAAGATACAAATGAGTGAAGATCGAAATGAATCGTAACCAAGGGCCTGCTATAAATTCGAGAAACGTGTGGAAGCTATCAATAAAGCATTTACACTCGTTCAAAAAATTCACTTCCTCTCTTCCCCACTTAGATCTGCATCATCACTGAAATTCCCTTTTGGAGTTTTCAACTTCTTTTTCTTTGTGAGACACTAAAGGCCTCAGCATTCAAGTAAGCGTTAAGAGATTTTCTCCCCCTTTTTTTTCCTCCTTTTCTTTTCTTTTCTTTTCTTTTCTCCTCCTTTAGTTCTTGCATGAGTTTTTCTCTCTCTTTTTTTCCCTTTTTCTTCTTCTTTTCTTTTCTTTTCTTTCTTTTCCTTTCTCCTCCTTTTGTTCTTGCATGCATTTGTTATTAGCTATCATTTGTCAATGTGAGTATGAACCCATTGTTGGCAGAAGCTAGTATGCACTTACACACTAACTTATAACACATTCAAATTCAATCGCCTAATGGTGCTAATACTAAATCAAGACACCTGTTACATAATGCCATTGGAAATTGTTTATCATATGATCATCTATTTCTTATGACAGCGTGCGATTAATTTACTAACAAGCATTTTTGGTGTTAAAAATCATTCGGTGCTATCATAAAACTAATTGGTAATAAGAGAAAGAGTTTAGGATATCTCGGAGTTTATGATTTTTCAGTGTGGAACAATTGCATATTCGATCGAATACACAGGTTTAGTAATAGGAGTATGATATGGTGGCAAAATAAACTCATGAAAATTGTGCAGGTGATGGTAGATATTAGCTGCTAGATGCTTAATTGAATTCCTGTTTTACTAATTTTTTCTTAATTCACATAATGTTTATCTTTTTAATTTTAAAATCTTGATTTATTTATAACATTGCTCTAAACATGACGAGGATGATTCAGTTTGAGGTTCTTCCTCCAATCTGTGTTCTTGCAACCCTATTCATTCCGGAAGCCTCAAAACAAAACGCCTATAATTAGGAAACTGAGATACCAATGAAGCAGAACTAAAACTGTAGGCATTGATTCAATGTAGCCTTAAGATGCATTCTCAAGTTTGAGCTGGATCATGTCATACGTTAAAGACCATGGAGATGTATATGATCAATAGGTGGAAATGTTTGCTGAATTTCTCATGCTATATTGTTCCTTTGAACTGATTTGCTTAGGCGATTTTTGGTTCCTGGTGCATATGTTTTTGCTGAATCCATAAAGACAGGACAGGATGAAAATGGTATGGCTGCTACTATTCGTTTTCTTGTTGTTTTATACGACTCTGGCGCGCAAGGCCGCAGAGAAGCCTCCTCACAGAAAGACATGGCTCACTCTAAGGGGTACAGCCTGTTTCCTTTTCATATATAAAAGCCTCTTGTATCAGTCTGTAATTTGTGCATGTGGGAGAATATCCCCTGCCCGTCCCCTTCTAGCCATACATTTCCCCGCAGGTTGTAAGTGGAAAATTTACTAATTGATGTTGAAGAGATATAGTAGACTCAAGTTTTTAACATTTATCTTTGCCTTGTTGATTGATTTGCAGGAACTGAGCCGTTGGTAGTAGCACGTGGTGGATTCTCTGGACTATTCCCCGAGTCCAGCCGAGACGCGTATGCTTTTGCTCAGCAAGTTAGTTTGCCAGATTCGATCATGTATTGCGATTTACAACTTACTAAAGATGGAGAGGGTTTCTGCCAGTCACGGATTAACCTCCAAAATTCCACAAACATTTCAGAAATTTTTCCAAAAGGACAAAAGGACTACAATATAAATGGAAAAGACATTCGTGGGTGGTTCGGATTAGATTTTGGGGCTCTTGATTTACTTGGCAATGTAACATGTAAGTCCCAGAACCATGAAACTCCTTTCACCATATATGAAATTCTGATTTATCTTCTTTCCTTCTGAAACACAATATGTTGATGTTGAGCAGTATAGCTCATTACACTGTTTATGGTTAAAGGTAATAAGTCCCTTCTCATTAAAAAAGAAAGGTTCAGGTTGTTTGTGTTGAATTTACTAACTGAAATTTGAATAGGGAGAGATGTAAAACTAAAATTAACTGCCATATTCACCTATAGATTGACATTGACTTGTTTTATGTGCTTTTCTACCTCCTGCAGTGCATCAAAACATATTCTCTAGGACTTCTGCATTTGATGGCGCAAGTATAACTACGCCTTTGGATATAGTGAGCTCTGATAAACCCCCAAGAATTTGGATAAATGTTGAGGTCTCTCTCTATTCCTTAATGTTTATCGTTCTTTTTATTCTAAGTTTGATGTCAACTTTAGAATGACTTTTACGCATATGACCGTTTATGATCTTACTTCATTTGCAAATTTGTGTATAACTTTTATTTGGAATTTGAAATGTCTATTGCAGTATAACATGTTCTACAACCAACACAATCTTCAACCAGCAAAATTCATAGAGAGTGGTATGGAAAAGTTTCCTCCACATTATATATCATCTCCAGAAATTGGTTTCGTGAAGTCTATAGGAGCAAGGATTCACAAGGACAGGACAAAGCTTATTTTCAAATTCTTAGAAGCCGATGAGGTTGAACCCACAACAAAGCAAAAATATGGTTCACTGCTGAAGAATCTCTCTACTATCAAATTGTTTGCATCTGGGATTCTGGTGCCAAGGGAATACATATGGCCTGTTGACAAGGATCGGTATTTGCAGCCTGCCACCACTCTTGTAACCAATGCTCACAAAGAAGGTCTTGAAGTTTATGCTTGTGGGTTGGCAAATGATAACTTGTTAAGTTATAATTACAGCTATGATCCAACAAGGGAATACCTGCAGTTCATAGGCAATTCTCAATTTTCTGTTGATGGGGTTCTTACCGATTTTCCTTCTACAGCATCAGAATCAATAGGTGACTTTGAAATTTCTGCTTTATGTACTACTACATTGGAATGCAAATAGAAAACACCTATCTCGATATATGTTTTTTTTATAGCCATGCCTATTTTTCTAGTCTTAGCCTAAGTACCCTTCTTTATAATTGCAGCATGCCTTGTGCAGAACAAGAACTCTTCCAGGATTCTCAAAAGTAAGAGATTAGACTTGATATTTTTGTTTCCCTGAGAACTTAATTGACATCCTGAATGACAACCCTTAGTTACACATTATAATTCTATGCCATTACATAGCTTTGATCATATCAAATGATGGAGCAAGTGGTGATTACCCCGGATCAACTGATCTTGCCTATCAAAAAGCCATAGATGATGGGGTCGACATGATTGATTGTTCAGTCCAAATGTCAAAAGATGGAGTTTCTTTCTGCTTAGACTCAGCAGATCTTACAGGGACAACCACCGCAGCCACTACTTTCATGGAACGCTCTACAATGATCCCTGAAATACAGAATACAGACGGAATATTCTCATTTGATCTCACATGGAGTGAAATCCAATCTCTAAGGCGAAAGCTTGTAAATGAGCAAAGAACTATGAAGTTCAACAGTTTTATCCTCTTACCAATTTGTTTCTTTTGATATGATTTTATTCTCCTGTTGCAGCTCAGATTTCAAGTCCTGTTGATAAAGATATGGCTAGAAATCCTGCAAACAAGAACAAGGGAAAATTTGTGACTGTATCTGAATTCTTTGAGTTGGCTAAGTCTAAGGCAGTACCTGGAGTTCTGATCAACATAGATGTAAGTTACAATTTGTTTCTGAACTTTTAAGTGTGTTAAGTGAGACACAACTAGTCTCGTAGGTTCACCGCATGGAACTTTTTGTTTAATCCTATATAACACATCAAGTACACATTTTCTATTTAACACACGAGTTGTAACCCCTTAACTTCTCCGCGTAGAATGCTGCCTATCTAGCTTCAAAGAAGGGCCTTGACATAGTTGGTGCTGTGAGCACTGCCTTGAGAAATGCTACACTTGATAAGCAATCCACACAGAAAGTTCTAATTCAGTCTGACGACAGTTCGGTGCTCTTAAAGTTCAAGAATGTCCCCTCTTACCAAAGAGTATTGAACGTCAAGCGGAATGTTGGTGGTGTATCTGAGCAAATAGCACAGGAAGTCAAGAAATATGCTGATGCAATCAGTGTACACCGAAGTAGTGTTGTCCAAAGCTATCCTCAACTATATTTGACCTCTAATTTGACCAACATTATTCCCTCCATGCATGCTGCAAATGTCTCGGTATATGTTGGAGTTCTCAGAAATGAATTCTCAAATTTCCTTTTTGATTTCTTTTCCGATCCTTATGTGGAGCTCGCTACCTATGTTGCGGCTGGAGCAGATGGTGTTATAACTGATTTCCCTGCCACTGCAAATGCGTATATGAGTAAGTCTTGCAACCTTATGAACTTGTTTATGAAATATTATCAAGACCAAATACGACCTTATGAACTTGTTCATGAAATATTATCAAGGCCAATGTATTGATCACGTATCCCATTTTGTTTTCACAAAGAGAAGCATATGTTCTCCTTTTCCTACTGCAACAGAAGGAAAATACTCAGGAGGAGAGCAACTATACCAGATAGGATTGAGAAAATCTTTTTAAAAAAATTTGATCTTGATTATGACAGACAATATTCAAGTCATTTTAAGAAAGAATAGTGTCAGAAAACAAATATCTGCACGAATGAACTACTAATTTACAACTACTCCATCAAAAGGCACCAGTACTAGGAAAGGATAATACTGCTTCTTTGGTTCTGCAGGATCACCATGTGCAAATCTAGATGCCAATCTTACATACTCGATTCTCCCAGTAAAAGCAGGTGATCTGTATAGTTTAGTGGCTCATCAAGCAATAGCACCTGCAGCAGCACCCGTCCCAACCGATATGGGTACTAGTGACGTGGTTGATCCGCCTCTGCCACCCGTATCCAATCCCATGACCGGGTCCAACTCCGGGTCAGCATCAACTCCTCCTGCTGCTCCACCAAAAGCCTCAAGTAGTGCAAGAACTGCCAGTAGGGTAGGTCTCTTCCTTGCAGCTATGGTTGGCTACTTAGCTTAGTGTAGAATGAAGGAAGCCTATCATTTTCCCCTGGTGTAAGATTAGGATTTTCCTGAGGCTGTTTTGCAATGATTAGGTGATGTTCAACATATCACTCAATCTGCAAATATCTCATAGCTGCAGATACTATGACAACATAAAGTAAACGTTTTTGCGTAGAAATTAGTTGTATAAATTATTTTTAAGATTGCAAGAATCAAGACGATTCTTCAGTTTTTTACGTCTCTTGTCCTTTACTTTGTTCAATTTTATTGAGTATTCTTAGTCCTTGTTATCCTCATCACTTAATTTAATGGAGCTACATGGATGCAACACAAAAACGGGTAAATACTGGAATTACAAGAAATAATTTGTACGATTGTGCAGCATATTTTAGCCTGGAATCGATAGCTGAATGTTATGGAAACTGGAAAATTCTTTGCTACCTCGCGTCAAACGTCCATTCGAATGCTATTGGGTAAAACAGTGCGGTGCACGTGCACTAAGGTTGTTAAAGAAAAACAAAATTCCACAGAAACCCATCATATCTCAGAATTATTTTGGTGCTTTCAACTTAATTTGATTTTTTTACCCTTAATTGACACTATTCATGACCATTAGAACTTATCAGTTCTTTCCATCAAATTGGTTGGTTAATGTACGCACATAATATTACTGAACCTTTATGTGCTCGTTCTATTAGCTAAATATAAAAATAAGGAGGCTCAGATTCGCCTTTTCTCAGACAAAAAGCTAAGCCACCATGGCTGCAAGCTACAGTTGCCTTGTGAAATGGAGCAGAACAAAAAGAACCCATCTCACAGACCCTCTGAGCTGCCCTACCAAGCCTAGGGTTCAGCTCAAGTCTGACCATTTTTGAAAAGAAAAATATCACCACAACCTCATTGATAGATAGATAGATAGATAGATACAAACAACATACAAGAAAGAGATCGATGGTAAATGGTTGTTTGTTATTGAAGGAAACAATGTAATCATATATATACTTAGCTCCTTCATGGTTAAACAATAAAATATCAGTAATATACATGTTACTTAGCGGAAGCAAGGATTAGTAGCACGTTCGTTCCACTGTATGTGCAAGAATTGTAGTGTGTAATACTAGACTACACACGTATTTCCACAACTTAAATGCCAAAAGTAGAGAAAGTATCATTTGTTCTGAGTGAGAGAGTTTTCTGTATCCCTTGAATATATATACAGAAAATTAATCACATATATTGAACGTGCATTTAGTACATGGATAGTGGGTAATTCTATTACTGTCCACTACTTGGACCATATGGATTGTAGTGGGTAGTTCTATAACTGTCCACTACTTGGATCATATAGATTGGGCTACCCCATATTGGACGGCCCAAATTGGCGGCCCAAAGTCCAAGTCCAACATCTCCCACTCGCACATGATGGGAAGCAAATCCACCAACAACTCTTCGAAAACTAATTCCAAGGCTTACTCTAATCATACAGGCAAATAAGTAGTGTGATTTGCGAGCACACACCAAGTGGAGGCTCTAAAACCATGCACATGTTAGGGAAAACATGGGAACCACTTCCTACAAAAAGATCATAGAGTCTCGCTGTAACGCCCCGATCCCTCACGAGACCGAAGACTCTAATAACCATGCTATTCTCAATCCATTACCAAACCCGGTCACAAAATTTAGAAAAAACAGACATAATCTCCCCTATACCGTGGACATTCTGAAAACCTGTAAACACTCAATAGAGCCACAACATAACAAGACATTCATTTATAACTAAAGATCTTAGCTTTAAGGTCATCCGAGCCTTAAGACATACAAATAGTTTAGATACACACAAGCTTGCATTCATAACTTAACTTCTTTACAAAACCGCTTATCATGCCACTCCATGATAGCATTGAACATTCTTAGAAATTAAAGCCAACCATACACCCGTTCATTCACACCCAAGCATGCAACGTAGCTAGAAGCAGAAGCAAAGGTTATTACATGCCACAATTCCATAACACTTACTACATCCACTTAGCTTTCAAACTTGCAACTACTCAAATATATATACATAAGCCCTTAGGCTCTAAAATAGAATAGAAAGTAGAACAATTAAGGTCTTCCACAGTTTAGCAGGCAATCATTCAAACCTCAAGTAATAGCACACAACAATCAGGTCAACTCCTCTAACTGCACCACCTGAAACATGTTTAGCGAGATATGAGCAATCACAATTGCCCAGTGAGGGATAAGGTCTACCGGGGACGTGCAATACAGCAGTTAGTACAAATAAAACATTTTACAAACAAAGAACAATTGAAACAACAAGTTACCACACATTAAAAAAGATACGATTAACTTGTTCTTCAATTACGAACCACAAGCCACGAACTGAAATCTCGATATAATAATGACACTGTTATTGATAAGCCGGCATCCCCTTATAACTCCAAAATAGGTATACTCCGGATGTACCCTGAAATCCTACGACCCAACTCTCCTTGGGCAACATCCCAAGCGAGAGAGGGACTGGATAACCATGGTAGCCGAGGTATACCGGCAAGCTCGATGCCGCCCGGTTTCCAGAACACTACTATGCCCAAATAATTGCGCAACCACTATGCAATGCACTCAAATTGATAACATTAGAATACATCAATAAATACATGATTGAGGAACAACAAAGTAGGTTGCCCTCACACACAATATATAGACAATAAGTGCACATAATCTAAGTACAAGTAAATAAACTATTATGCACATAAGAATGAAGTCTCCCTCACCTCTATCAAGCTCCACAATGCAAGATTGGCTTCAAATCACTCTCAATCACCTTGAACATAAAGTTAAACATTGTTTCAATTACTCTTTAACTACAACATTCATTAACTATCCAACTAGGTTAGCTAGCTCATAGTTTACTTAATTAACATACAACCAAGTAATCATTCAAGTAATCTAACATACCAACAATATAACTAACAACAATAAAATCGTGATATAAACATGTTCTACAATCATTTTAAAGAGCATTTTAAACATAGATAACTATATTTAATTTCATAATAGTACTATCAATTTATAAAGTCATTAATCCATACTTATTCTCTTTACAATTAACTCAAAGAAAACACTTAGAATTATGGCAATACAATTACTATAAACAAGAATTCACTTAGAATATTCAATTCAATAAAAACAATTAGGCAATTTAGTTCATGAAACATTATCTGGATAACGCCATATCTTAGATAATTACCCATAACCACCTAACCCATCAAGTCCAATCAAAACTTAGCAAATAACCTAACTTTATTCCGAAAGCCCCTTTCGTAAACCCAACTAAAAATCTATCTTCTAAGCAACAAGAGGACACTACGAGCATTCCAAGCATTCAACGGTCACTAACCAACCACAAGGAAGTTCTACAAACACCTAAAACACTAGAACAAACCAATTGCCCTAAATATCCATCTTTATGTTCTAGTCATTCTAACCAACTTCTAACCATCTTTTAATGGGTTTAAGCAAACATTTAAGCCATCTAGCATTAATGGCACCTAATAGAAACACTAAAACCATCAATTGAGCAAAAGTCACAAAAACTCAATAGAATACTATTCTTTTCTCTAACTTTCTCAAGCTATCACATCCCAACGAGCTATGATAATAGAAATCCGTTTTCACCACACAAACATATCCATATTATGATCCATTTAAATGCAAAGAAAACCCGTTTAAACTATAACAATCACAAAACTTCATTCGTCCCCTTAGTTGATTTATACTACAACTAAGTTAACCAATCACTCAACTAATGCCCTAACCATACCAAAAGTGCTTCCATGACCTCCCAAGACAATGCCAACACTCAAACCGAGCAAATTTCACACTTGGTCAAAACATCCCCTTTGCAATTCAAGGCTAATTAGCTTCCAAACGTAATACGAAGTTCAAGGTACACAATCAAGCTATACTACCTTTCTAATGACACTTAATGACACCACTTAGGACCTCAAAGTCACGCAATTACCCGCATCTAGCCCGAAAGCCCCAAATTTTCTCTTTTGACTTTGTACTACTCGTACTTCAACCGGAACTCAAATGAGAGCTAGCAAAGCTTAGTTAGGTCTTAAATAGCCTAGGATTACTAAATGTGGAGGTCAATTTAACTCGGATTCGCGATAACCCTGAAACCCCTTTCTAAAAGTCGGCTATTTCATTCTTTTGCTAGGTTATGAGCAATTAAATGTTATGGGGCCCTTACACTACTTTCGTTAACATCTAAAGCACCTATTAAGATCATTGATTCAATCTATAAAGTCCAATTTTACAAAACCCTAACATTCCCATCATTATTCATGTCAAATATTCAACGAGCAATTTCAACCGATTAAACTACGAAACAATAGCATAAATTAGGTCTCTACTACTTATATATAACATACATAAGCATATTTGAGCATTGCATTAGCATTTAAGAGTAAAACAAGAAATTCAAGAAAGTTGTCACATTTTTAAAATGCAAAAATAGGTATGAAATCTCTCACCTATTGCGCGTAGGAGCTCCTAAGAGGCTAGTAAACACCCTAAACCACTTGCACCTAGCTTGGCTTGGCTTGGAATAAGGATTTGTTGAGCAAAAATCCCTATTTCTCCTCCTATGCTATTTTTGGATTTGCTACAGTGTTTTCAGCTTCTCTTTTTTATTTTTTTTATTTTATGAGCTTAATATGTGTGTGTGAGTATATATGCTAAGTGGTGTTGAGTTGGGTGAGTGTTAAGTCTATAAAAATGAGTCTAATTAGCTTAAAAACAAGTCTCAATGCGCGTTAATATGTTAGCTAACTAAAACATAAAGTTTAACTATGTAACACTATTCACTAGTTCAATAAAACATTTCCTAAACGAATGCTCTCAACACTAAATGCTCAAATGCACAATTTTCTCATTCCTAACATAATTAATGTGATTTAAGAAAAATGCTAATTCGAAGAAAATAGATAGTTGAAAAACGTAATGAATAGTAACCAAGGAAAGCAACAAGTAAATGGATAGTGAAAATGCACAAACAGTAGATGAAATAGTTAATGAATCATGGCAATGTTCTCGGGCGTCACATCATCTCCCCCTTAAACAAATTGCATCCACGCAATTCTTCTTCACAAGAGAACTCTGCATCAACTGAAAACTAACTCTGATTACTCTTGAACAGTTATTGAGAAAGACACGGTCTCCTCAAATGAACATCATATGAAAATGCCAAGTAGAAGTCCCGATCGGAATGTCAAGAAAGATACCAAATAAGCAGTTCGAAAAAGAATTATGAATGAGAACCCAGATAAGAATTCCATTAGTACCGCCTAAGAATTCCCAAGTAAGAAGGCCAAATAAAGGCTCAAATGAAGATACTATCTCGAAATCCGAATAAGAATCTCGTTGGCCATGCATACTTAGAAGAATAGAATCCCAACTAAGAGCGCCAAGAAAATACCAATAAGAATTTAGAGTACAAATACCGAAGATAATTCCAAATATTGAGGTTGATTAGAATCTCAAACTAAGTCTTCCGAGCAATTCCAGCAAGAAAATACTAGAAGAATACTCAATAAGAAAACCCAGAGAACAGTCATATAGAAATCCCAAAGGAAGCCATTCATTTCTGACTGCTAAGTGGAGAAGAATGCCTTGGAAGAAATCCCAATAACTGAGCTCCGCTTACAACACCAATTCCCAAATAAAGGGCTAATTAATTGTCTCTCATTCCCACTAATCCACATAACTTGGAGGGCCTGTTGCTAATCACTTCTCCTTAGGGGGAGGAAGAAGTATTTCTTACCATTTTAACGGGACATGTATGAATGCCAAGATATCATATTTACACATATATGTTTTAAACTATTATACAAACATGTTTATATAAGAGTTTATGAAGTAGTGTAATCATCAAAGTCATTCAAGCACGACAATCAAGTCAATCATAACACAACTCAATCAAAGACATTCAAATACACACATTACAAGCAACAGTTCAAACAATTAACAATTCACGAGGTCAATTTGACGCACAACTAGCCACTTTACTTCACTTAGCATACATTTAGCACATAACACATAATTATATCACATAGGTGCACACACTCAATACAAGACACACAATCACACATGCAGACACACACTTAATAAGCACACACGCAAGGGTTACTATCGACAGGCCAAGGACCCTGTCCCGGCTTAGAGCTAGCTAAGCTCTGATACCACCTGTAACGCCCCGATCCCTCATGAGACCGGAGGCTCTAATAACCATGCTATTCTCAACCCATTACCAAACCCGGTCACAAAATTTAGGAAAAAAGGACAGAATCTCCCCTATACCGTGAACATTCTGAAAACCTGTAAACACTCAATAAAGCCACAACATAACAAGACATTCATTTATAACTAAAGATCTTAACTTTAAGGCCATCCGAGCCTTAAGACAAACAAACAGTTTAGATACACACAAGCATGCATTCATAACTTAACTTCTTTACAAAACCGCTTATCATGCCACTCCATGATAGCATTGAACATTCTTAGAAATTAAAGCCAACCATACACCCGTTCATTCACACCCAAGTAAGCAAAGTAGCTAGAAGCAAAAGTTATTACATGCCACAATTCCATAACACTTACTACATCCACTTAGCTTTCAAACTTGTAACTACTCAAATATATATACATAAGCCCTTAGGCTCCAAAATAGAATAGAAAGTAGAACAATTAAGGTCTTCCACAGTTTAGCAGGCAATCACTCAAACCTCAAGTAATAGCACACAGCAATCAGGTCAACTCCTCCAACTGCACCACCTAAAACATGTTTAGCGAGGTATGAGCAATCACAATTGCCCAGTGAGGGATAAGGTCTACCGGGGACGTGCAATACAGCAGTTAGTACAAATAAAGCATTTTACAAACAAGGAACAATTGAAACAACAAGTTACCATACATTAAAAAAGATACGATTCACTTGTTCTTCAATCACGAACCACGAGCCACGAACTGAAATCCCGATATAATAATAACACTGTTATCGATAAGCCAACATCCCCTTATAACTCCAAAATGGGTGTACTCCGGATGTACCTCGAAATCCTACGACCCAACTCTCCCTGGGTGGCATCTTAAGCGAGAGAGTGACTGGGTAACCATGGTAGCCGAGGTATACCGGCAAGCCCGATACCGCCTGGTTTCCACGACACTACCATGCCCAAATAATTGCGCAACCACTATGCAATGCACTCAAATTGATAACATTAGAATACATCAATAAATACATGATTGAGGGACAACAAAGTAGGTTGCCCTCACACACAATATATAGACAATAAGTGCACATAATCTAAGTACAAGTAAATAAACTATTATGCACATAAGAATGAAGTCTCCCTCACCTCTATCAAGCTCCACAATGCAAGATTGGCTTCAAATCACTCTCAATCATCTTGAACATAAAGTTAAACATTGTTTCAATTACTCTTTAACTACAACATTCATTAATTATCCAACTAGGTTAGCTAACTCATAGTTTACTTAATTAACATACAACCAAGTAATCATTCAAGTAATCTAATATACCCACAATATAACTAACAACAATAAAATCATGATATAAACATGTTCTACAATCATTTTAAAGAGCATTTTAAGCATAGATAACCATATTTAATTCCATAATAATACTATCAATTTATAAAGCCATTAATCCATACTTATTCTCTTTACAATTAACTCAATATAAAACTCAAGGAAAACACTTAGAACTATGGTAATACAATTACTATAAACAAGAATTCACTTAGAATCTTCAATTCAATAAAAACAATTAGGCAATTTAGTTCATGAAACATTCTCTGGATAACGCCATATCTTAGATAATTACCCATAACCACCTAACCCATCAAGTCTAATCAAAACTTAGCAAATAACTTAACTTTATTCCGAAAGCCCTTTTCATAAACCCAACTAAAAATCTATCTTCTAAGCAACAGGAGGACACTACGAGCATTCCAAGCATTCAACGGTCACTAACCAACCACAAGGAAGTTCTACAAACAGCTAAAATACTAGAACAAACCAATTGCCCTAAATATCCCTCTTTATGTTCTAGTCATTCTAACCAACTTCTAGCCATCTTTTAATGGGTTTAAGCAAACATTTAAGTCATCTAGCATTAATGGCACCTAATGGAAACATTAAAACCATCAATTGAGCAAAAGTCACAAAAACTCAATAGAATGCTATTCTTTTCTCTAACTTTCTCAAGCTATCACATCCCAACGAGCTATGATAATAGAAATCCGTTTTCACCGCGCAGACATATCCATATTATGATCCATTTAAATGCAAAGAAAACCCGTTTAAACTATAACAATCACAAAACTTCATTCTCCCCTTAGTTGATTTAAACTACAACTAAGTTAACCAATCACTCAACTAATGCCATAACCATACCAAAAAGTGCTTCCATGACCTCCCAAGACAATGCCAACACTCAAACCGAGCAAATTTCACACTTGGTCAAAACATCCCCTTTGCAATTCAAGGCTAATTAGCTTTCAAACGTAATACGAAGTTCAAGGTACGCGACCAAGCTATACTAACTTCCTAATGATACTTAATGACACCACTTAGGACCTCAAAGTCACGCAATTACCCGCATCTAGCCCGAAAGTCCCAAATTTTCTCTTTTGACTTTGTATTACACGTACCTCAACCAGGACTCAAATGGGAGCTAGCAAAGCTTAGTTAGGTCTTAAATAGCCTAGGATTACTAAATGTGGAGGTCAATTCAACTCGGATTCGCGATAACCCCGAAACCCCTTTCTAAAAGTCGGCTATTTCATTCTTTTGCTAGGTTATGAGCAATTAAATGTTATGGGGCATTTACACTACTTTCGTTAACATCTAAAGCACCTATTAGGATCATTGATTCAAGCTATAAAGTCCAATTTTACAAAACCCTAACATTTCCATCACTATTCATGCCAAATATTCAACGAGCAATTTCAACCGATTAAACTACGAAATAATAGCATAAATTAGGTCTCTACTACTTATATATAACATACATAAGCATATTTGAGCATTGCATTAGCATTTAAGAGTAAAACAAGAAATTCAAGAAAGTTGTCACATTATTGAAATGCAAAAATAGGTATGAAATCCCTCATCTATTGCGCGTAGGAGCTCCTAGAAGGCTAGTAAACACTCTAAACTACTTGTACCTAGCTTGACTTGGCTTGGTATGAGGATTTGTTGAGAAAAAATCTATATTTTTCCTCCTATGCTATTTTCGGATTTGCTACAGTGTTTTCAGCTTTTCTTTTTTTTTTTGTTTTTTTTGTTTTATGAGCTTAATATGTGTGTGTGAGTATATATTCTGAGTGGTGTTGAGTTGGGTGAGTGTTAAGTCTATAAAAATGAGTCTAATTAGCTTAAAAACGAGTCTCAATGCGCGTTAATATGTTAGTTAACTAAAACATAAAGTTTAACTACATAACACTATTCACTAATAAAATATTTCCTAAACGAATGCTCTCAACACTAAATGGTCAAATGCACTATTTTCTCATTCCTAACATAATTAATGTGATTTAAGAAAAATGTTAATTCGAAGAAAATAGATAGTTGAAAAACGTAATAAATAGTAACCAAAGAAAGCAACAAGTAAATGGATAGTGAAAATGCACAAACAGTAGATGAAACAGTTAATGAATCATGGCAATGTTCTCGGGCGTCACACTCGCTGCATCCTAGACCAATTAAGTTCACATCAGTCAAACATTCCAAATCCCTCTTAGGTCATGTCTGACCTTTCTAATCTCAAACATGTATTCATATTTATATCCAATCACAAAGATTGCTCAATCACTTAGATTGTATAAATGGTCGACCAATGAACACATGCAACGCTAGATGTGAACAGTTTTCTCTTCATTCATATATCTCTAAGTCAAGTTAATTGCTTTTCTAGACATGTCCCATATGATCGAATTTATCATGATCTTTAGGCAGCACACCAAAGTAGCAATCATTAATCTTGAAATATCAAAATATGAATATAGGTCACTAAGGGTACTCTAAAGAAGCTTTTAATGCTTCAAGGGCTCACACAGTGATAAAGCAGGGATATATTCATCATCTTTCTTATATAGTCGCGAAAGCACACACGGTATGATACGTGTGCTACGGTGTGATTTCCTTTAGAACAGGGCGTACATCATGACTTTATTCAAACACCGTACAGATCTTGGTCTGGATATCACTTAGTAACCAACCTGAATCCTCGAATCTAATACACTCAGTAACCGAGATTTCATATCTGGCTATTGACAGGTTACTTATGGATCGTGGGTATCCATATCGATCACACATCTGTCTTAAATTGCAACATATATAATAAGAGATCTCATCTTAGTGATTGTCGTCAGAACTAATCCTCGACAATATTTAAGGTGACACTTGAACGAGTATAATATTACCGATGAATACTAATCAACTCATTCTGTCTCATCTCTGCACGCTTCCTCTGAGCTAGAGGTGATTGCTTGTGTGAGAGAGCTAATCTCTTTAACCTGTCGACGTACATTATAATGCCAATAGTATGTGCTATCGTACTCACAAATAGTCTTATTCACATTTATCACAAAGACAAAAACACTGCATAAGTATAATATATGTCATTTATTTATATGACATTTGAAATATATAAATGTATGAGTACAAAAGTGAACATTTCTCAAGAGAACATGTATATCAAATCCTACGCAGTCCTAGGGACTTTACGTGGCACACATAAACATCCTTAGGAATTGGCTTAGTGAGAGAGTCAGCCACCATCTCGTGCGTAGATATATGTTCTATGATCACATCTTTCTTTGCCACTAAATCTCTTACAAAATTGAACTTGATGTTTATATGCTTTGTCTTGCTATGATACTTTGGGTCTCTGGTGTAGGCAATGGCTGCTTGACTATCACAAAAGATTGTCAAGGATTTTTTAGCATTTGTGATCACACCTAAATTTGATATAAACCTCTTAAGCCACACAGCTTCTTATACAGTCACTGAGTAAGCCACAAACTCAGCCTCCATGGTAGATAGCGCTATACATGTCTATTTCTTGTTGCACCAAGAGATAGCCCCGCTATTCAGCAAGAAGGTGTATTTAGAGGTCGATTTATGCTCATCCGGGTCACCACCCCAGTCAACGTCCGTAAAACCCTTGAGATTTAGGTCACCTCCTTGATAGCATAGGCAATAATCTATGGTGCCTTTCAAATATCTAATGATCCTTTTGACTGCACTCTAATGAAATCGTCTAGGATTGGATTAGTAATCGTCCAAGATTGGATTGGTAAAAACTTACCAATCCTACGGCAAAACATATGTCCGGCCTTGTACATAACATGGCGTACATCAAACTGCCCACAACAGCATCATAAGGAACATTTTTCATCTCATCTATTTTTCTTGGGGTTTTGGGACACATCCCATGGCTTAGGCTCTCACCTTTGGCTACAGGAGTATCTATAGGTTTCTTGCATTCTAAATCATTCAAGTACTTTCTTGATGTATGATTCCTGCGATAGGGCAATAAGCCTTTTGCTCTGATCCCTTTGGATTTTGACTCCCATATCTTTCATCTCGAAAGATGACGATAACCACTTCTTAACAGTGATTAAGTACTCCTTGTTGTTTCCAGCCAACAAAATGTCGTCAACATACAAAGATAGAATCACATATCTAGTTTGTGACCTTTTGACATATACACAGTGGTCTTCTTGAACCATTTCAAAACCATACGAAATGATTTCTTTATGGAAACTTAGATACCACTATCTGGATGATTGCTTCAACCCATAGATAGATCGTTGAAGTTTGTACACTTTGCTCTCCTAATATTTTTCTACAAATTCTATAGGTTGTTGCATGTAGATCTCCTCATCCAGTTCTCCATTGAGAAATGTCATTTTTACATCCATCTGATGTAATTCAAGATCTAGATAAGCGACAATAGCTAGAATCAACCGGATCGAGGCAAACCTAACATCGGAGATAAGGTTTCCTCATAATCTATACCCTCCAACTGGGTATATCCCTTAGCCACAAGGCGAACTTTATATCTCTCAATGGATCCATTTGCCTTTCGCTTGATTTTGAGAACCCATTTATTCCCAAGAGCTCTCCTATTAGGCGGAAGATCAACCAAAGACCACACTTGGTTTTTCTTCATGGAATCCATTTATTCTTCCATTGCTTTAATCCAACTTTCCCGCGCAGATGATGAGAGTGCTTCAGACACGTTCTTAGGCTCCTTATCATCTTGTGCTATAACTATAAGAGATTCCCCTTCAATCTCAAAACGTCGACGAGGAACACTTTTACGGCTGCTTTTCCTAGTAGGGGTTTGTAGTGAACTTGATCCATCAACCGGTTCTGAAACTAATTTAGACTCAAATTGAGTAACCGGTGTATTCCTCCCACTTGAATCAGGGAACGGAAGTAACACTTCTATTCTACATGAAGG
This sequence comes from Ehretia macrophylla, assembly GCA_037974665.1. Lineage (NCBI taxonomy): Eukaryota > Viridiplantae > Streptophyta > Magnoliopsida > Boraginales > Ehretiaceae > Ehretia > Ehretia macrophylla. The sequence continues at coordinate 13,905,450 of CM075775.1, forward strand.
TGTAGAAGTACTAGGAATGTCAGGATTGTCCAACTCGACCAGTCGTACATCCCGATTAACGTTACCCTTATGAGGGAATTCTGTCTCCAAAAATGCTGCGTCTTGTGATTCAATCTCAGATATACTCTCATCTGCTTGTTCTCCAATGAAAATGTATCCCTTGGAGTGTTCAGAATACCGAATAAAAATATACTTCTTTCCTCTCAGTCCCAATTTTCCATGCATATGGGAACTATCATGAACATAAGCAACTGCCCCCCAGGGCCGCAAATTACTTAGGTCAGGTCACCTATCTATCCATAATTCGTAGGGAGTTGAATTTACAGACTTTGTGGGCACACGATTAAGCACATACGTGGCTGTTAATAAAGCATCGCCCCAATACGAAATTAAGAGATTAGCTTGGGGCATCATAGACTTAACCATGTCAAGTAAGGTTCTATTCCTTCTTTCTGCAACACTATTTTGTTGTGGAATTTTAGGAATAATAAGTTGTCTAGTTATACCTTTTTCATCACAAATATTTCCGAACTGATTAGAAAGGTATTCCCGATCATGGTCGGTACAAAATGATTTCACTTTTGTGTCTAGTTGATTTTCTACCAAAGCCACATACCTTTTAAAACAGTCTAACACATCAGACTTGTGGGACATAAGATATACGTGCCCATATCGTGTAAAATCATCTATGAAAGTGATGAATAGGAGGCCCCATGCCTCGCCCAAACATTCATTGGGCCACAGACATCGAAATGAACTAATTGCAATGGAAATTCAGCTCTCAAGCCTTTGCCAAATAGTTTTCTAATGGATTTTCCGGAAAAGCAATTTTCACAAATAGGCAAATTGACTTTCGTTATTAGCCCCAAAAGGCCTTCCCTGGTAAGTTTGTTTATACGATCTTGGCCAATATGCCCTAACTTACTATGCCATACATTTACATTCACATCCATAGTGCTAGAAGATGTATGGAACGACAAACATTCATTATTTGAAACATAATTGATATGTTCAACATCCAACACTAAAAATCCGTCTGAAAGAAAATCAAAACCAAAAGAAATAGAGTTTAACATAAGTTCAACAGTAACACCAGGCATATATATGGAAAAACCCAAATGCAAAAGAACCAATGCGGAGACCAAATTCTGTCTAAAATTCGGGGCATGAAGTATATTGTGGAGATAGAGGGTCTTGCCACCACGCAGCAGAAGTTTGCAAGTGCCAATGCCCTTGACTTCAATTCTAGTATTATTGCCAACGTATATCCACCGAGATCCAGCCGGGATACGTCGGTACTCCACATATGTTCCTCTGTCTCTAGCTATGTGGTCTGTGGCTGCTAAGTCAATAGTCCACACAGGAAAAGATTCAGTCAGTAATGCACAACTAGAAATATACCCTTCAGAAGAAGATTTGGTAAAACATATTACTTGGGACTTAGGCTCTGGACAATCCCGAGCATAGTGACATTTCTTCTGACAGTTGTAGCATTTAACTTTAGCAATGTTCCTCTTGCCATTGCGCCTGCCCCTCTTTTTCTATTGCTTGCCTTTGTTGTCTGATTTGCCATCTTTCTTACCATTTTTCTTTCCCTTTTTCCGCCAGATTGTCTGCCTCTTTTACGTTTTGAGCCATATGCTCCATGTCTGCTGGATTCAGCCACATAGGCTTGTCTAGTGGTCTTAATCGCCAAGAGGCGCTCCTCTTCGAGCTCCAAATGACGCGCAATGTCCTTGAGTATTTTCACACTCTCGTTGTGTGTCATATTGACAATCATATGTTCCCAACTGGCTGGAAGGGATCAGATAACAGCCTGCACTTGCTGTTCATCCGTAAGTGTATGGCCTGTTACCTTCAACTCTCTGATCATGTTTGACATCTCTTTGATGTGGTGACTTAAGTTGACATCATGTTTTTTCTTATACATGTCAAATTTAATGGTAAGCCGATGCAACCTTGAGACTGAAGTCCCACCGAACTTCTTTTTCAGGGCAACCCACATTTTCGTAGTGGTCGGGTAAACTTCAAATTGAGCGATCAGGTCATCTTACATAGTGCTCAACAATGTGATGCGAACAATTGCATTTTTTTCATTTCTAAACCTAATAAGCTTTAGCATCCCTACGATGCTGAGCTCCATTACCCGCCTCAGGTTATTCCATTACATGATTAAATGTTTCATGAACCTCTTGTTCCACAAGAATGTATTGAACTTTACGATGCCACACATCGTAATTGTCTCCGTTAAGTTTGTCACCCTTGTTAAGATCAGCTATAATTGTTTTTGATGCCATTATGAGACTCTACATAGACATACGTAAGAGACTTTTAGCACATACTAAGACTTCTATAATTTTGCAGAGTTAAGTCTTAGAATGTAACTAACAAATACAACATACAAAGTTAGAAGATTGTTTCACAATCCATCATCATTCATAAATCAGGTATCTGAGAGGTATAACTAAACTTATGTCAGCAAAATCATATGTCCAAAAATGAATCACTTAAATTCATAAGAAAATAGTTCTACGTGATAACCATACAGGTTCGGATTAACGGAACTCCCACTCAGATAAAGCATTCTATAATAGCAATATATTATTAATCCGAAAAATAAACAACAAATGTTCATGTAACATTAAAGAACTTGAATCTAAAAGTTCATGTATGGAATGCCTAAATGAAAAAGTAGATATGAACAACAAGAGATACAAGCAGTTCTACGCAACTTTCGGTGTTGTTCTTACTATCTGTTTCCACAAGAATTCAGAATCGGACCGCTTATAATTTAAAGTATCAGAGTCAACCGGTATCTCCAAAACTTTGATTTTATCCTTTGCAACTCGATTATATATGAAGGCTATTTCATGCAATCCTCTAGCTTTAGTCATGTTAGGAGAAAAAGACAACAATGCAGTGCGCCTAAACCCTTGAAGCATGCATTGCTTCTCAAATAGCTCTAATTCGCACACAATTTCATGGAAGAACAAATCATCCTTTTGAGCTATTTTGTACTTTATAGGATCATACATGCTAGGGAGGAAATGAAGTAGCCCTTCAATTTCTTCTTGGTCCGTAGGCTTTACAAACATGAGCTCATCTTGCATATGTAAAACAAAGTCCTTCACAGTATTAAGGTTTTCACGAAAAGACATTTTATCATTCCAACAGAGGTTCATATACTATTTTAGTCAACGTCTTCTAGGTGTAGTGCTTGGACCAGTTCTTATTGCTAAAGCTCTTTTTCCAGGGCGTCTCATCCTTACTCGTCGACTACTCAAGCCCTGGGTTAAAAAAAACACAAAACTTTTTCAATTGAATCAAAGAGATCAAATGCACATAGCATTTTAATATGTTGTACAAAACAACAAATAAAATTACACAAATTTTATTTATCTAAGCTTTTCTATGCTTTGAGAGAAATTTCACAAAACTTCATCCCTAGAAAAGTAATTTTACAACATAAATCTCATAGATTTATGCAATTACTTGAAAATAACATAATTTTCAAGTCTCAATTTGATTTAATTGGAGTTTTGTAGTCCAATTATGAAAGTAGATGACAAAATTAAGCTTATCACAAAAACATAGGGCTTAATTAAAAAACATGGGGGCTAAAAAATAATAAACACAAAGTTTTGAAGACATGGGGCCAATTATGAAAATATCACACAAATATGGGGCCTAAAAAAAACTCTTTTTTTTTTGGGGTTGGCCGGCCGGCTATGTCCGTCGTTCGACTGTCTGATGGACGGTGCCGTCGGCCAGTGACCGGCCGTCTGCCACGTGGCACTTATCTGCTGCCCACGTGGTAGTCATCGGTCCACGTGGCATCGACGTGGTGGCCACGTGGCAACCCATATGCCATGTGGCCATGGTGGTGACATGGCATGGTTTATTAAATAAAAAAAATTTTAAACCAATTTAAAATTCAAAAAATAATTGAAGATAATCTTGAAATATTTTAAAACTAATTTAAAATTCAAGATTAATTAACGATAATGAATTGATCATCATCATCAACCAACCACGTACATGTGTCACCACCTGATTGGCCCCCATGTGCCCATGTCACCTTACTTTCTGACGCACCCACAACACCAAGAACACATACTTATGAACGTACAAACACAGTACAAACAGAAAACTTCAAAAATTCATAACTTATTCATATGTAATCCAGAAATTATGAATTTTATATCAATAGAATCCTTAAGACAAGTAGTTTCAAGCAATACCAATTTTACACACAAATTTGATACTAAACAGTAACGCGCATTTAAAAAAGCCAGAATGATATTCAATCTTAGGAAATTCATAATTTATTCAGTACACACCCAAAAATTATGATTTTAATTGCGTTAGATTCCTTGGAAAACATACTTTCCAGCAATATAAAAAACAAGCATGTTTAAGACAAGTCACAAAAACGTTTTCTATGATTTATCGTGAGAAGTACATATTTAACGCAGAAATACTAATACTCTCATGCACATCATGATACAAATACAGAGAACGAACTTAAATGGCTCTGATACCAATGAAGGAAACAATGTAATCATATATGTATTTAGCTCCTTCATGGATAAACAATAAAATATTAGTAACATACATGTTACATAGCGGAAACAAGGATTGGTAGCACGTTCGTTCCACTATATGTGCAAGAATTGTAGTGTGTAATACTAGACTACACACGTATTTCCACAACTTAAATGTCAAAAGCAGAGAGAGTATATTTTGTTCTGAGTGAAAGAGTTTTTTGTATCTCTTGAATATATGTACAGAAAACTGATCACATATATTGAACGTGCGTTCACTACATGGGTAATGGGCAGTTTTATAACTGCCCACTACGTGGACCATATGGATTGTAGTGGGTAGTTCTATAACTGCCCACTACTTGGATCATATGGATTAGGCTACCCCATCTTGGGCAGCCCAAAGTCCAAGTCCAACAGTTATGAAAGAATGGTCATGTGTGGTTTTGTTGAGATCAAAGAGTTGAACAATAGTTTTGTCATGTTGTCAAAGATGAATTCTTCCATCTTTTCTTGATTTCATCATAGGCTGAGTAACAAAGCAGAGTGGGACAACAACCCTTTGTGAACACCCAACCTTTCTATTTGTTAAGACAACACCCTCATTCTTGACCTATTTATGGTTCTCGGGTCTAATGTGGTGCAAGTTTTTTTATAATGCCTTTTCAGTTGTATTCTTTACCATTATTTATTTGGAAAAAATTATTCTAAGAGTCAGTAAATTATTTTACTAATCCTATTTTAATTATTAAATTATTTTTTAGCCTTAAATGACATTTAATTTTTCTAAAATGATTTTATTCAAATCAGATGTAAAATTTAACATCAAGGGATATCAAATTTTGTTGTCCAGCATCTTGGACTCGTCATCCCTTACAGAAATATAATTAATTACAATTAGGGGATTTAAATAAATTTACTTTTATTCTTAATTTTAGTTTTAAATAGGGTAAGTTGCACCAATGGTCTTATATGTTTTACCAAAAATTCAATTTAGCCTTATATGTTTGAAAAATTTTAGTTTAGTTCTATATGTTTGTCTAAAAGTGTAACGACCCGATATCTCACGGAATCAAGTTCGATAGTAACAACCCGAGCCAAACCTCAAGGCACGAAAAATGAAAAAAAAAAACCGGATATAATTTCCCCTGTACTATGGACTAACCAAAACACGTACAATCAAACAATCTCACAACAACAAGAATTCAATATCTCTTAAACCTTCAACTTTTATACCCAAACTTATTAATATTACAAGTCCCAAACTAAACTAAGCATACGTTTATTACAACTTTACAATGAGAAATGAACTCTTGACATTCTAATGTCATTGACAAGGCGAGAATTATAAGCTAACATGAGCAAAACGACACTCCATGCAAAGTAGGGCCAAACGACTTGCAAAGTACTCCAAATTCACCTTGTTACACTTGAAATTTTTAGAGAAAGAAGGGTGAGCAACCATATGCTCAGTGAGGGGGGGAAAAAGAACGGGGAGGTTTTGAAAACCTTTTCGTGAATGTACATGAGCCAAGTATTATGTATTGTAGGAGAGATAAACAATAAGTAAACATTAGAAGGGCACGTAAGCATTGAAACAAGGATACACCTTCAATATTAGAAATCAATAAACATTCAAACAGGCTCATGAAGTTATATAACCACTTTGAAAATGATGTATTTTTCGCTTGCAGAAGTTGCTCTTTATTCCGCTTACACGAACACTTGAACGCTAAAACGCTAGCGACATCCCCTTATAACTCCTTTGGGTGTACTCTAGATGTACCTCAATAATCTACAACCCAACACCTCAAGGCCTTCAATGACCAAGCGAGTGAAGGAATAACGGAGGTTGAGCGACCAACCACTGGCAAGTCCGTTGCCACCCAGGGAGGCCCAACACATTTATGCCTCGCTAAAGGTTGTAACCTTGAAAACGCTCTTTAGAACACTTAAGAAGCATTTAAGTAAGCACGTAAATTCAGGGGACAACAAAGTAGGTTACCCTTCGAGCATTTAAGCAAATAAGCATATAAGACACTTTATAGCATGTTTATTAATCATTAGCACATTCAATACAACCATTAAAACAATGGAAATCGCTAGTTCACTTAACTCTTCTATTATTTACTAGTTAATAACTCAAGTAAGAACATTTCAACTAGCAATCTCTAGCTAAGTGCAAGCTAAATTCAATTATAGTTTAACTAACACATGAACTACAATAGCAAAGTAGACTACTACTTATAGCATTCATACACATTAGCCACTTTCCAGTAGAAATTAGCTTTTGCACGGAAGCCTTGTTTACTTAGTAATCACTTTGACATTCTAACTAACTAATAGTACAAGCATATCATATTTTTCACTTGATAGTCAAAAGATTTGGAAGTTAACTAAGCAAGAACTAGCACTATATAACACATTCATTAATAATGGTACATTCTAATCACATGCTACAACTAATAGAACTTCTAACTCATGCATTTCGTCACTTTCAATTGCTTGTAGCTTGCACTTGGAAATAGCTCAACAATAACTTATCATTTACCTAGTTAACAACACAAATATAAGGCATTTCAACTAGGATACTATAGCTAAATACAAGCTACAAAATGACCATAACTTAGACTAGCATATGGCTTACCTTCATTGCACAAAAGGGGAAAGAGGAAATGGGGACTTGGCTGCTGCCCTGGTTGTAGCCAACAATAGCCTCATCGCCGGTGGTTGCCCAGCACCGACTGCCGGCGCTGGGCAGTCAGGCCCTACACACACACACACATGTATTACACTTGGTTTCTTTAGCTCATTGCTTGCATTATCAAGTATATATGTTGAAAGCTAGCTAATTTGAGTTAGAACAACACTCTTACAAACATTTCTACAAACACTAAAGCTTCACTATGCATCATCTTTAACCTCAACAACAACAACAACTAACATTCCAAAATTTCCAAGTTTAGCAAGCATACAACACTTAAACTTCATGTATTCCTCATGATAAGCAAGGTAGCTAGCTAAAACAAGGCATAGATGAACTTATTTCAACATTTATATAAACTTACCACAACAAAAAACACAAGAAAAATGCACATTAAATGAAACCCTTCACCTAATATTGGCCAAAATTGTAAAATAGAGCTTGAAGTTGAGCTAGCAAGGCCAAATTCCCCTCATTTCTTCTTCTTTCATTTTTCTTCTTCCTCTTTTCTTCCATTGCCTTCTTCTCGGGTCAGCCCTCTTTCTCTCTCTTTCTTTTTTCTCTGGTCCGATCCCTCTTTCTCACTTTCTTATGTTTTGCTTTGTTATTTGTTTAGTTAAGATAGTCTACTTTGTGCGGTTATAAGGCTAAGTCAACCAAGGTCAAAGCTTGTGTTTCTAGAATGCCACATGTTCATTTCCTAGCTTAGAATATGAAGTTATTCACTAAGTAGCTACTATAACGCATTTAATCAACTACTTACGTTAACAATTAAATACACTTAATGATTCAATTAGAATAATCACGTCAATTAATTGCAAACAAATAGATGCAAATAATAAAATAATAAAATAATAAAATAATTTTATTTTCTGGTTCCAAGGCTTTACAAGAAGTCTCAAATTAGTCCCATAGTTAATTTAGGGGTTAGTTTTAACAGAAAAATCCCTAAATGACTTTTTTGCCCTCTACTATTTTCTAAAATGACTACCTTACCCCTCTTGACATTAATCTGACCAGATCTACACCCCAACCTCTAATCCAATTTCATTTTAAATCCCTAATTTTACCAACCTATACTCAATCCCAAATCTAAACCTCATTATAACCCAAATCAACGCCATTTTCTGACACAATGACTTATATTTGAAGGCGAAGTAACGCTGATGTACCAATATATGGTATATAATTTTTTTTAGCCCAATAATTGTTTACGGTTCTAAAAATGTAACCCCAAATTGGGTTTACGTTTATGGGATTACAATTCATTTTGAACCATAATCCCAATTTAGGATTATGGTTCTGAACCCATTTGGGATTGTGGTCAGAACCATAATCCCAAAAGTTTGGGATTATGGACGTTTATGGGATTACAATTTGTTCTTAACCATAATCCCAATTTTGGATTATGATTCTGAACCCATTTGGGATTGCGGTTTTGACCATAATCCCAAAAATTTGGGATTATGGGTTTAGAACCATAAATTTTTTGGGATTATATTTCTAATTAATACATTAAGGACTAATTTGAACTTTTAGCAAACATTAAGGACCAATTTGAACAGTTTCATAAATATTTAGGACTAATTTGAAACTTTTGGCAAACATTCAGCACCTAATAGAACTTTTTTCTTTCACACGTCATTTTTCAATTTTGCCCCTCATACAATGGTCATGTACAAATCACATGACTAATTTTTCGTTAAAATTAACCCAAAATTTAACATAAATGACTAATATGATACTTCTAGAAAACATATAGGACTAATTTGAGACTTTTAGGCAAACATATAGGACTAATTTGAGTCTTTTAGGCAAACAGATATGACTAAACTAAATTTTTTTTAAACATATAGGACTAAACTGAATTTTGGGTGAAACATATAGAACCATTGGTGCAATTCTTACTTTCATTCTCCTTTTTCGTTTGGAAAAAGAAAATTGTGATTTTAGGGCTTGAACTTTTTTTTTGGGGTTAAGATAGGGCTTGAACTTATATCAATAGAGATTAGGGCCTAAATTTTTAAACTGTGTAATGGAAGGACTCAAACTTTTGAACAAACATATATTACACACCTATTAACCTCAAAATGTTTGACTAATATTATTATTATTATTTTTGATTCAAAGAGAGGTCTAAGGCCATACATATATTACATATGTAGATAGTGAGATTCGAGCTCGCAACCTCTCACAAACACTACGAGTCTCATATCGCTACGAGTGGACTAATATTACTTTATCCCCTTAAATCTCAGGTAAAGCAGGTGAGAAGCACTAAAACAAATAAGTTATACTTGAGACCTTTAAGCATGATAGGATAAATTTATCCCTACTTGATTTCATCAAACAAATGCCCAACTAAGTTAAGTTCTTGAAAGATCTATGCACTCAAAAACATAGAATTATATACATTTTGTGAGCAACTCGACTTACGAGTATTGAAATGTACTCTAGTTGTCAATACGACAAATTCTTGGCTGGTCTAAGATCGTATATGAGGATATAGTCTTGGTCAATAAATTTTTTTCACATTATCACAATATCAGTGACTTCACTTTTTATTACCCAAAAGCTTAATAAGATATTATAATTGATAAAATATTATAACTAACCATATCATTAATTCTAACCAATAGAAAGAAAGAAACTTTGCATAAAACTTCTTGTTAGTTCATCTTCCCTCTTAGCTGTAATTCCATCGTGTTCTAATCCCTTATCTACTATCATCTTATTGAACAATTCAATGGCCATTGCTGATTGCCCATTTTGTGCATAACAAACAATCATCGCGTTCTATGAAACAATATCCTTTTCAGGCATCCGATCAAAGAGCTCTTTGACTGCTTCTATGCATATCACCAGCCTTTGCATAAGGAGATATCATAGCGTTCCATGAAACAGAGTTCTCATACCTTCCCAACTCGTCAAACATCTTCCTAGTCATCACGAGGTTCCCACACTTTGCATACATGTCAAGAAGTACAGTCTTGACAAAACAATTCAAACGAATACCATTCTTATTAATCATCTTGACAAGTGACTTAGCGAGCTGAGAATTACCACGCGATGAACACAAAGTATTGACATTAACCCACGCGGTCTCATTTAGCCTAACCCTGGCATTCATCATCTCATTGAACCAACAATAAGTTTCATGCAAAGCTTCTTTTTTTCCATTGGTTAAAATTAGTGATGTGTGTTAGTTAGAATATTATTAATTATATCTAACTATAGTTATCTCATTAAGCTTTTGGGTAATAAGAAATAAAGTCATTGATATTGTGAGAATGTAACAAAAATTTATCGTTCATGACTATGTCCTCAAATATGATTTTTGACAAGCCAATAATTACTCTTCAACTTATATAGATATCTTTTAAGGTACCTAGAAGGATAGTGGAGGATTTCTTGATTGAAATTGATAAATTGAATTATTCCCATGACCTTCATACACCTGCCATCCTAAGATATCCATTCTTAACTAAGAAATCCATTCTTGACTATGTAACACACACAACAAGGTAATAAAATCCAATATAAAGTATATAATTGTGATCCTTGTCCATAAACATATGTTTTATTCCAATATATTAAAGGGTAAAAAAATTAATCAATGTTAAACCAATCTAATAGAAATCACTTGAAAAAGAAAGAACATAAAGTACGTGTAAAATTGCAAATCATCATTCTATTTAGAATTTTAAATATTATCAAGTTTCAACTATGTCAAAATTTATACTATATCGTGTGTGTTAATATATATATATATATACACACACGTATACATATTTCTTTTAATAAATTAGTAATTTAGTTTTGGAGTTTAGGTTTTTTCCAAATCTTATTATTAAGCTTTCTCGAAAACCGTCAGTAACCTCTTATAAAAATAAAATCCTAACGGATACCTTATCGGTTTTGTAATTAAATTATGTCAGATATCTTTCAATTTCAGATTTAAATCCTACCAACTGTATCCTTAGGGTCAGGATGGCTTTTTAGGTTATAGAAAAAAGCGTGAGGATAGGTCTCTCTATCCCAAACCTGCTCAATTACTATTCCTAGAAGTATCTGATATAAATTAACTAGCCAAGTGAACAACATAAGAAATGTTAGGTTGAGTGACCATGAGATAGATAAGATTGCCAACTATTGGATTGAGATGATGATTGGGATTAACAGAAATAGAAGTAATCTCAACTTTAATTGGATCAAGATAAGAAAGAAAATTGGTATAATGATTAGCTTGAGAAAGATATTCTCCACCAGAATTGAAGATAACTTCAATGCCTAGGAAATAATTGACACAATAAGATTCTTCCACTTAAAGTACTAACCAAGAAACTCCTTAAGATGAAAAAAAAAAAAAAAAAATCAGCTAAGACATCTCCAGTAGTAATCATATCTTTCATAAAAAGAAGTAATATTTGTTGGCTAGACAAAGATTTGATTATAACTTGTATAAAGATGTTGCAAACAATGAAACAAAAATCAACTGAACATGAGCAAATAAAATAAAATAACGTGGAACTAATCTAAACTGAAGTAATAAATCATATTACAAATTACAACAGATAGAAAAGAAATTGACAGTTCTAAAAGAAATTGAAAAGAAATACAATAGAATAATTCAAAATGCAAATAAAATTATTAAATCTAATCGAGGCTCAAGCTTGGCTCGATGTTCTTAAGGTATTACCGTAACGCAATGGTACTAATGTCCTCTTTGTGGATACCTCCCAGGATACAAGGGTTGAACCTTCATAAAAGCAACACTACAATTTACGAAGCTTGCGAATTCGACAATGAAGAACTCTCTCAATGCAAGACTAGACTATACTGCTATGTATGTATATGATGCTCTTCAATCTTCAATCTTCTACGAATGCAAATGAAGACTCTGGCTATTTATAGACAAAACTTTGAAGACAAATCCGCTAGCAACTTTCCCACATCCTCCAAACTAAATTGTGCACAAACGTGGGTCTAACTTCCCTAGTCCACTTAGTCCAATCTGTACATGCATGCAAAAGAGTGGTAGGTGGGCAAAGGCTACTCAATCCATGTATTATCAACTGCACGTGGACAAAGCCCACTCACCTTGTGCAACTCAAGCAAAACGTGGGCGACGAGATGGAGTTGGAAGTTAACTCAATTTCTCATTCACTTTTACTCTTTCTTCCAACAATCCCCCACATGAATGGAAATTGACTAGCCATGTATGAATGCAGACCCTAGAGAGAGTTGGGTAGAAGGATACTGCATCAGGATAGGTAGCTTTTGGCTTTGAACCTTCCTTAGTGAAAACTATCGGGTTTACTTGCTAACCAGTGAATGCGATGTCTTGAACTGTTCATCTTTCCTATAAACCAAGACAATAGAGTTCACACAGTACCCCTTAGTACATTGTCGAGTTCTCATGGTTGTGTTCATTTTGGCCCTGAACAACTCCCGGTATTCATGAGTACTCTAAAGAATTCAGCCTTCAAAATTCTCGCAAGACCGGCCCAGTCCCTACTCATATAGGTGATCACTTATTAAGAGTATCCCTACAATACCCCACTTGGATTACCAAGATATAAGTATCATTAAAAGTATAGCTTAGCCTAAACCACATGTAGGCAGCACTATCTGCTCGTCATAGGAATAGGTGGGAGTGTTACCCTCACAGTGCTCCCGGTGAATCATTCATAGCTTAGTTTTTCCCTTTGAACCTACATCTAGGGATCTCTTGTCACGTAAGTAGGGTTTTCCACTATGATGACTCTTTAGACATAGGCTTAAGACCCATTCCCTTCGACGACTTGTACACTTGCTCTCTATTTAAGCCTTTTGTAAGCGGATCCACTAAGTTATCATTTGACTTTATAAAGTCAATTGAGATAACCCCATTATAGAACAATTTTTTGACGGTATTATGTCTACGACGTATATGTCTAGACTTATCTGATAAAGATACAATCCACAGTCTTCAGACCTATCTTGACCATTTTTGGGAGCTAGAACTCCAACTTTGGCTAGCCCTCCCCCTCCTCCCCCACACACACTTTAAAGTACTTGTAGGAAGATGGTCGACCTTTCTACAATCCATAAGGTATCTTCTCGAGTTTCTTGTGGGGTACCTTATTTAAAATGTGGTTTGCAGTTAAGACTACCTTCCCTCACAAGTTCTGAGGTAGTCCAGAATGAATCAACATGGCATTCATCATCTCTTTTCAGGTTCGATTCTTGCGCTCAGCAATACCGTTTTGTTGAGGAGTATAAGGAGTTGTCGTTTGATAAACAATTTCATGTTCCGCACAATATCCCTCAAATAGATACACGTATTCTCCCCCTCTGTCACTTCTCAACATCTTGATCTTCTTACTAAGTTGATTTTCTACCTCATTTTTATATAGTTTAAATACTTCTAAAGCTTCATCCTTGCTTCGAAGTAGATAAACATAATAAAAGTAATAAATGACCTTTTTTTCCACCTCTAGTCTGCACAAATTTTAAGTCACAAATGTCACTGTGAATTAATTCTAGAGGTTCGGTACTTCTTTCAACCGATTTAAAAGAAGTTGTCGTTAATTTTGATTCTATGCAAATTTCATATTTTTGTTTGAATTAAATTCAACTTTAGGTTGCGACCCCAAATTCACCAATCTTTGCAAAGAACCAAAATTCACATGTCCTAATCTATCATGCCATAAATTAGGAGAATCAAAGACATAAGCAACAAAGTTATTCTTATTAATAATAGCGTTAGAAGGCTCGTCAGCCGAAACATTTGGAGGGGCAACAGTCATTACACTTAGTTTGAATAACCACTCATATAGATAACCCTTGCCCACAAAAACAGCATTTTTAGTTATTACAACAATTTTTCGGATTCAAACATAATCTTGAATCCATGGTTGACCAGCAATGATCCGGAGATCAGATTCTTCCGAATATTTGGGACAAGCAACACTTTGTTGAGAGTCAACTTCTTGCCAGAAGTCATTTTCAGGAACATTGTCCCTATCCATGCTACCTTCGAGGTAGAAGAATTCCCCATGTAGAGGGTTTCATTGGCGGCCTGGTATGATATGAACATCTTTCTGTCAGAGCAAACATGCCTCGTGGCTCTAGTATCCACGAACCACTGTTTTGAATTCCCGACCAGGTTCACTTATGATACAACAGCTGACAGATTCATATCTGACATATTATCTCCCAAGTCATCAACAGTATTAGCTTGAGCTTTCCTCTTCTTCGGATTGCTCTGGTCCTTGCAAAATTTGCATTCAACCACTTTGTGCCTCAGCTTGTCACAAACATAGCAATTCCCTGTGAACTTCTTCTTCTTGTCAACTCCCTTTTGCCCTTGATCAATGACTTTCAGTTTTTTGCTACTTTGGCCATGCTCGATTACATTTGTCTTTGCCTCCAAAGGCAGAAAACCAACCCTTCTCTCAACATTGCGATTGTCTTCTTCTATCTTCAACCTCACGATTAGGTTTTCAAGAGTCATCTTCTTTCTCTTGTGCTTCAGGTAGTTCTTGAAGTCCCTCTAGCTTGGTGGTAACTTCTCAATCAAGAAAGAAACTTGAAGTGGCTCATTCATGACCATGCCTTCGGCAAGAACCTCATGAAGAATAAGTTGATACTCTTGAACCTAGCTCTCTACTGGTTTGGAATCCACTATCTTGAAGTCTAAAAGCTTACCAGCGATGAATTTCTTTGCCCCTGCATCTTTGTCTTGTACTTCTTTGCCAAGGATTCCCATAGAGCTTTTGCTGAAGCAACTGGACTGTAAACGTTATACAGTGTATTATCCAGCCCGTTGAGGATGTAGTTCTTGCATAGGAAATCCCCTTGCTTTCAAGCATCAATTGCAGCTACAGTCTGCATGTCTGGATCATCACCTGCCTTAGGTGTGTCCTCATTTAGAAATCGAGCAAGGCTCAGTGTGGAACAATTTTTGTTGCCACATCTTAAAGTCCCTCCTATTGAATTTTTTCTGGCCTCTCAACATGGCCAGCAGGAGCTGATGCAACAAACGACAAAGCTGTAGCAATAGTTACAGTTGGTCTTACTAGAACATTCTCGTTCCCGGATCCACCGCTAGACCCACTTCCAATCAAAATATTTTGATTGTCAAGTCCTTGTTCCACGTTCATGTCTCCAGAAGCCATAGGTAATAGTTTTTCTAAATTTTAAATTAAGTCCAAAAGGTTAATTGTTGCACTAAAAAACCAAAATTAGTCCTTTGGCAGTTAAGCAAATAATTCTATATTCCGAGAAAGTGACTCAAACAGAATTGCAATCCTTGAAAATAAATACAACCAGAAGAACTAGTGAAAGGCAGATAAATAAATACACGAATTAACCTAGCGATTAAGCTGATATATCTTCTCGAATTTATATCTCAATGGCATGCAGAGATCATCTGATTCGGCATATATATACATATGAGAACCAAATGCATATTATATTATAATTCAACCAAGTATAGTGAACTACTGCAAGTTCAAAAACTATTATAAAACATATGCCTCATGCAACATGCAGTAGAGAATCGATTTTATAGCAATGTTGCATGTAAAAGACAAACATAAAATTGATTCTAATTGAAATGAAATCAGAACCAGTAGTTAGCGCAAAAAATATTTTGCACAAGCTATGCGGCAGTGAAATGATTATAAAGGATGCAGACAGGAGCAGAAAAAACACAAAAGGTATTTTAAACGTAGACGCCTTTCAAAACCAGATAACAGGTTCAACTTAGTGGCAGTGCAGTTTCAAATCAGTTGAGAGGATGAAGGATCAAGTCTAGGCAGAGTAATAAAGTTGCTAAAGCTTTTTATCCTTTTTCCTTCTTATTTTCCAATCCTATTCACAGAAGCATTGAGCAATTAACCAGGCAGATTATTTTCTTATCTAGTCCTATTCGCAACAGTTTATAAAGCAGCAGTCAAACTTTCACTTGTTAACCAGTGCTGATCAAAGTTAAAGGCTAAATCATATATAATAAAATAACGTGACCAAAAGCAGAGAACTAATACAAGTTTTATACAAGTTGGCTTTTATAATAATATATGCTTTATGTGGATGACAAAACACATGCAAATTCATAACCAGTAATCATGACAAATTCTCATGCATTTACAAAGATAGATAGCAACGTTGCACGTATAGGCAGAAGACAAATTAACTAAAATAAACCAGATGCAAAGGTTAAATCACAACTATTTTACACAAGTTATATGCGATAATACCTTAAGAATGTTGGCTAGACAAAGATTTGATTATAACTTGTGTAAAGATGTTGCAAACAGTGAAACAAAAATCAACTGAACATAAGCAAATAAAATAAAATAACGTGGAACTAATCTAAACTAAAGTAATAAATCATATTACAAATTACAACAGATAGAAAAGAAATTGACAGTTCAAAAAGAAATTTAAAAGAAATAAAACAGAATAATTCAAAATGCAAATAAAATTATTAAATCTAATCGAGGCTCAAGCTTGGCTCGATGTTCTTAAGGTATTACCGTAACGCAATGGTACTAATGTCCTCTTTGTGGATACCTTCCCAAATACAAGGATTGAACCTTTGTAAAAGGAGCTCTACAATTTACGAAGCCTGCTGCGAACTCGACAATGGAGAACTCTCTCAACGCTAGACTAGACTATACTGCTATGTATGTATATGATGCTCTTAAATCTCCTACGAATGCAAATGAGGACTCTGGCTATTTCCCATTCAAATCGTATAAGCCATCCCAAATTTCCCACATCCTCCAAACTGAATTGTGCACAAACGTGGGTCTAACTTCCCTAGTCCACTTAGTCCAATCTGTACATGCATGCAAAGGAGTGGTACGTGGGCAAAGGCCTCTCAATCCATCCATTATCAACTGTACGTGGACAAAGCCCACTCACCTTGTGCATCTCAAGCAAAACGTGGGTGACGAGATGGAGTTGGAAGTTAACTCAATTTCTCATTCACTTTTACTCTTCTTCCACCAATATTATCATACTAGAAGTAAAACGATGGATAAAGAGAGTAGAGTCATGCTCACTAGGAGTGAAAACAATAGAGTTTAATTAAAAAAATCATGCCCAAGGGCCTATCTGAAGACCATCGAGAGCACGTCAAATTTTCACACAATATGAAGAGTTGATTATGTTAACGTATATATATATATCGCATTCACATTTTTTAGTTACTTTACCATAGTCTCTTACCATAGTTAGCATAGCTTGGAGCCCAAGTAGTCTTACATCTATATAAGGTCCTATGTGCATTGTAATTCAAACAACACTTTTCTCTGTAATAAAATCTTTCAATCTTTCTCTCATTCATTGAATCTTTATTCTATTTTGACATGGTATCAAAGCTACCATCCTGGTAGCTTGTGCCACTGTCATCGCTTTATCTCTATCTTTATATCGCAATAAAACATCAAAAACTGGTCTATTATGGGATTTTTTTATTTTTTTTATTTTATCTCCTTGAGCCACGCATCACACCTTCTCATAGTACTCGTCGAGACGATTCCGACGACACCAAGATCGTCAACAAACTCCTCCGGACGCACCTGTAATCACACGTCAAAGTTTCAGCACTGTTTGACCTCTTCAACAATTTTCAATCAGCCAAACAGGGCCTTGCTGACATCATCCAGCAACAGCTCTGACATCAGCCCTAGCCATCTCAACATCCAGCCATTGCCACATCAGCATCCAATCAGCGCCATATCACCATACACGTCAGTATCCAGTGAGCACCACATCAGCGTTCTTGCCACGTCATCACAGCCGAAAAAGAAAAAAAAAACGGGCAGACCCTTCCCAAGGTTTTTTGACGTCCTAAGTCCATTTTTGGCATCCGTTTCTTTAAATTATCACTCTAAATATCATTTTTAACTCTACAATAAAGCGTGTTGATGTCTTAATGAACAATCCAACATCTCACTTATCCTCTCAACAAGAGTGTAAGTACTGTCATCTTTTTGGTTACTTCCTCTTGCACTGTCCTACTCGAACGTGTTCCGTTTCCGAGAAAATTCATCCCAATCATTACCTACATGAGTGCTTTCGGAATTCCAACAGAAATTCTCAAGGACATCGACCAAATGATGGTTCCTTCAAGGCTCAGAGTACGTCAGGCACCTCCCTTGATTCTTATTCCTCATCTTTATTAGTTGCAAGCCTCCGACACCTTCTTAAATAGGTTTTATCCCAGTCTAGTCATTCTTCTTCTACTGCTCTCTCCACCATACTCGGTAAGTCTTCCTGGTTCTTCGATACTGCTTGCTCTAACCATATGACTTCTGATTATTCTTGTTTAACCAATAAAGTCATCAATTCTTCTGCACCTTCTATCTATACTGCTGACGGTACATCCATGCCCGTAAGTCATATCGGTTCTGTGTCTACATCTCATGCTTCATTTCCAGATACTTATCTTGTTCCTAAACTTACCCTTAACCCTTATCTCTGTCGGTCAATTATGTGAACTTGGTCTCACAGTCACTTTCTTTGCTTCTGGTTGTCATGTGCAGGACCCTCAGACAGGACAAACTCTTGGGATAGGCTGCAAGGTTGGACGACTCTTTGAGCTTGTTAGCCTGCACCTTCCTGCTCACCTAAGTACTGCTGCATCAGTCACCACCTCATCAAATTCTCCCTCTCTTCACTTATGGCATTCTAGATTAGGTCATGCCTCTTTAGGAAAATTGTAATCCTTATTATCTAGTGGTGCATTAGGCAAACATTCTATGTACCCTTTTGATTGCCTATCATGTCATCTTGGGAAACAACCTGCTATACCTTTCAATCAAAGTGACTCTTCATCTACTGCATGTTTTGACTTGGTCCACTTTGATATCTGGGAGTCCTTCTCCTACATCTACCATGAGAGGTTCTCGATACTTTGTAATATTTGTTGATGACTTTTCAAGATATACTTGGATATACCTTATGCATAGTAGGCTTGAATTGTCTCGCATCTATTCTGAATTTACTGTCATGCTTTTCACTCATTTCAAACAACGAATTAAGATCCTCCGTACAGATAATGCCATGGAGTATAAAGAGTCAACCTTTCCCTTATTCGTCAACATGGAACTATTTCACACCGCTCTTGCCCTCACACATCTCAACAAAACGGGAGTGCAGAACGAAAACATCGCTATAATCTTGACATCACTCGCACCTTTCTTATCTCTGCATCATGCCCTGAGTGCTTTTGGGGAGAGGCTGCGCTTACTGCTGTTTACATTATAAATCATTTGCCTTCTCCAATTCTCAATAATTGTACTCCTCATGAACGTCTTTACGGTCATCTACCCGACTATGGTCATCTTCGTGTCTTCAGTTGTGCACGTTTTGTCTCACTTCTTCCCCAGGAACGCACGAAACTAGAACCTCGAGCCTTTTTTTATGCTGTTTCTTATGGTATAGTATTGAACACAAAGGGTATCGGTGTTGGGATCCATTATCAAAACGTCTTCGGGTTTCTTGTCATGTGATTTTTTAGGAGAATAAGTTGTTTTCCTCTCTCTCACCATTCTCTCTTCCACATGTTGTCTCTACCCTATATTTCACAAATCCTTCCATTTCCTTATTTCCTGATGATGACAGTGACACATGTACATCTATAGGTCTTAACTCTATGCCTGCCACGGCCTTTCCTGAGGAGACTGTCCCACCTGATGAGTCAGTGCTCGATGACGAGACTTCTTCTACTGCTTCACCCTCTATCTCTACTGAGTCATCTCTCCGTCGATCCACTAGAGTAAGATCAATTCCTTCTCATCTTCTTGATTATCACTGCTTTTCCACTATTCTTTCACTCCATGAGCCTCAATCTTATCGTCAGGGGAAATTCTAACCCTCTATGGCAGCAAGTTATGACAGATGAATTACAGGCCTTGGAAACCAAACATACCTAGGATTTGGTCGATCTTCCTCCAGGGAAGAATGCTATGGGATGCAAATAGGTATACAAGATTAAGACTCGATCTGATGGTTCTATAGAGCGATACAAGGTTTAGTTGGTGGCGAAAGGTTTTACTCAAGAGTATGGCATTGACTATGAGGAGACCTTTGCCCCTGTTGCTCGTCTCACTTCTGTTTGCACACTTATTGCAGTTGCTGTAGTCAGACAGTGGAAGTTATTTCAGATGGACGTTAAAAATGCATTCCTTAATGGTGATCTTATAGAGGAAGTATTTATAAAGCCTCATTCAGGCTACCATCATCCGCCTCACAAGGTGTATCGATTACGTCGTGCTCTTTATGGGGATGACTTGGCGAGTATTTCTGATCTCAAGCAGTTTCTCAGCCACCACTTTGAGATGAAAGATCTTGGTCCTCTGAGTTACTTTCTAGGCATTGAAGTCTCCTCTGATTCGACTGGCTACTATCTTTCTCAGGCCAAGTATTCTTCTGATCTTCTGGCTCGTGTTGGCCATACTGACAGCAAGACTGCATCCACCCCTCTTGATGCTAATGTCCGCTTTACCCCATTGGATGGGACACCATTTTCAGATGCATCTTTGTATCGCCAACTGGTTGGCAGTCTTACCTATCTCACTATGACTCGTCCTGACATTGCCTATGTTGTTCACCTAGTCAGCCAATTCATGTATGTTCCTCGTACCACACACTATGCTGCAGTTCTCTAGATACTTCATTATATTAAGGGCACCTTATTTCGTGGACTCTTCTTTTCTACCAGCTCATCATTAACTTTGCATGGTTACTCAGATGTAGATTGGGCTGGTGATCCTACTGATCAGCGTTATGTGACTGGATACTATTTTCTCCTTGGTAATTCTCATCTTTGTTGGCGCAGCAAGAAACAGACCATTGTTGCTTGCTCGAGTATTGAAGCTGAGTATTGTGCACTTGCTGATGCTACTCAAGAGGTTATCTAGCTTCGTTGGCTCCTCGCTGACATGGGTGTCTCTCCACCTCCTAGCACCACTCTATATTGCGATAATCAGAGTGCCATTCAAATTGCTCACAATGATGTCTTTCATGAGCGCACTCGTCATATTGAGTATGACTGCCACTTCATTCGCCAACATGTGGTTAATGGTACTACAAAACTTCAGTTCACTCATTCCGCTAATCAGCTTGCGGATCTCTTTACCAAGGCTCACCCACCAGGGCATCTCCAAGAATTAATTTTTAAACTCAAGCTCGTGTCATTCGCACCACCTTGAGTTTGAGGGGGGGTGTTAATGTATGTATATATCGCATTCACATTCTCTAGTTGCTTTACTATAGTTAGTCTCTTACCATAGTTAGCATAGCTTGGAGCCCAAGTAGCCTTACATCTATATAAGGTCATATGTACATTGTAATTCATACAATACTTTCTCTGTAATAAAATCTTTCAGTCTTTCTCTCATTCATGAAATCTCTATTCTATTTCAATAGATTATAACCTAGAAGAAGCATTATAAAAACTTCTATTATTAGATTACCACTAAGGAAGGTATCTGAATTTAATTTGCTATCACCCTACTACAATAGTAGTGAGGCCTAAAATAGATATAAGATGGGCTTGCAAAGGTTTCCTTATAGCCTATCTTATATTCTTGAGTAAAGCCTTTTGCCACCAGACAAGACTTACAACATCTATGGAGCCATCAAATTGGGTATTGATTTTATCAACCTATTTTCCACTATAATATTTTTTCATGGAGGAAGGTCAACCAAATCCTAAATATGCTTTCCTTCTAAGGTCTACAATTCATCTACGATAACTTAAATCCATAAAAGGTTAGAACTAAATTCTTTTAAGTTTGAGGTTCATGAAGTAAGAAAATAGTAGAAAAATAATAATAGTCAAGAAGATGAGTGGGAACTTCTCTTACTCATGTAGATCAGAATAGGGGTAGCTTAGTGGAGATAGAAAGCAATAGGTCGGAAGCAGGCTTAGAGTCAGCTACAATGTAACAACTAAACTTATGAAATTGTCATCATCAAGAAATAAGAATCCAGAAAAATCACGGATAGCAAATGAATCATAAGAAAGAGAAAATGATGAAATGGAGAAATATCTCTTATGTACCTTAAAAGCAACTTGATGAGAAATATGAAGGCATTTGGAGATGAGATCCTAACATTTATAACCTTTGTGTTGAATACCACAGCATAAGAGGTAACATAACCACCCAAGGTTCAAGTCATGAGAAGAAAGTAAGACAAAGCATGCTCAATTGAAAACTTGAAGACGATCATAAATGTGTGCAAAACAATAAAGATGCTCATAGAGGGCAAGGTTGGCAATATTAAGATAGGTTGGTGATTCATAACAACAAGACTAAACATAACTTCATTTTAAAAGTTCTCAAGAAATAAGGTACAAAAGAAAAAAACTGCAAGTAATATATAGGACGTGATTATGCTTTTGTTCAACACGTTTGTTTTGGATTAGATGCCTTAAAAGCCAGTTTAATATAATTTTAGCATACAACAAATTGTTTTATTTATTCATTTATGGGATTTTCTTTATTTTTATTTATTTATAATTAATAGGTTAATTATATCTAAATAAGTTCTTAGAATTTTTTTTGTTAGATTCTATTCTTAACGAGTTAAGAATATGAATGACAAACATCTATGATGATGGATAGATTCTAGTATTAGTTACTGATCACAAGATGAATTCATTAGACATCAATTCAGTTAGATAGATTAACATATTATTTGCTACATTGATTAATATGCGATAAAAATGATAAGGGCAATGAGTCACGTTTGCAATAGCAAATATATGGGTTCTTTTTGGGTAACAAGTTACTGGACATGAATGACAATATAACAAATCAAATGGAGATTAACTCTAAGTTAATAAGTTGTTATATATTATAATTAAGCAATTAATCCTACAATATGTTCTAATTCTATCCATGGATTAGATCATGCAACTAGGTGGTTATGTGTCATCATTCTTACACAAAGATATATGTGTTTAATATAGAATATGTAAACTAAAGTCTATCTGATCTAATAATTAGGTAACCAGAAATCTTTGATTGAGGTAAATTGAATAATGAAAAGAGTTCCATATCCAATATCGCATACTAATTAATTAAATTTGATCATACGATTAAGGTACTAAATTTAACAAACCTATTAATAGCTCTCACTTAATCAGGACAAATAAGACAGAATGATTCAATTACATGGTAGTTATATTTAATGGTGTCTCTGATTCCACATCAATACTATTTGGGTAGTCATAATATATTATTAGGTGTTACTCATGACTTGTGAAAATTTGTGAATTAGAAGAGTTCTTATTAATATTATTCAATTACTGAATTGTTATAAACCTAAGAGGTCACACTCAATAGAGGTCCGGTAGGTTAAATCGAAAAGAGTGACCTAATTAATAAATTCATTGACAGTCTTGATATTAATTAACTAAAGGACTGGATGGAATTGGATTGGACTAAAGTCCAAATAGTCTAAAGTCCCAAATGTAATAGAATTGGGCTAGTCCATAATGGACCCTATGTCTATTATGGTCCTATAAATAGGTAGAAAAATAGCTAATACTTTTGTTTTCTATAAGTAAAATGTGGATTTGACACTGGATTTAGTGGGAGTTTATTATTTAATTACCTCGGATCGGATCTTATATGGATACTCTTAGAGATTTCATGCTTGAGAATATTGGATATCATCAATTTCTAATACCAATTTATGTGCTACAAGAGGACTTCCTATAAACCATATTAAATACATGTATTTAATTAGATTAATATGTGTATTAGTTTTAATCTGCATAATCATCCATGAACAAGTACAAGTTTTATTCCATTGCGCCATGCAATTAATTTTAAATGCAATGTATTTTTCCTTGAGCTTCTTCTTTTGGGAAAAACGACGGAAACTGATGCCATGTTCATGAAGAAGGGAAAGACTACTAGACTCATTATATTTCATACAATATTGAGTAAAATAAGAGAATAAATGCAAGATAAATTAGATCAATTATGCATAACATATAGCGGGAGTAATCATCAATGAAGACCACAAAATATCAAGGTGCCCCTATATAGGTATGCGAGATGGTCCTGAAATATCATAATGAACTAGGTGAAACCTGCAAAAAAAACAAACAAACAAAAACAAAAACACTTTTATTTAGAGTAAATGCACAACACCCCATGTGTTTTACCAAAGTTGCACATAAAATCCTATGTTTTAAAAAGTCACATAAAATCCCCTGTTATATTTCAAATATTGCAAACCACCCCCAATGTTCATTTTGCTGTTAGATTTAACTAAAAAGTGTGACTCATGCGCGTATAATGAAATTGTGTGTCGTATTATGCCTTGAAAACACTAAAATACCCTCTTTACATCATATAACCATCATAATAAGGTGTGAAAATTAGCGACTGCGATACAAAAAATAAGCATATTGGCCTATCTGATTTAAAAAATGATGAAAATTGCCCCCAAGCACAATTTCAAGAAGAAAATTGGTATTACATGAAAACTATATGTAGAAAAACTAAAAACAAACATAGTCAAATGCAAAGAAAACCCATATACAACCAGACTTGAACAATTTTCATAAATCTCATATGCAAACAAAACCAACAATAAAATTATTGAAGGTTGTAAAATTTTCACATGTGAAAAAACAATTGAAGAAACACAACCAAGAAAAATCCAAAACAATTGTACAAAAAAACCCAAGAAATAAGTTTTTTCCCCGTAAATGTTGTAATATACAAACACAATAAAGATAATAATCAAGGTGAAATTTGTGTTTTTTGGAGATTATGTACTTTCTCTTTCTAAAGGAAGATAATAAAAAAAACATACTTTTTCTCTCTAAAGGAAGCAAAAAATATTTTGAAAAAAATTGGGGATTTTACTTATTTTAAATAAAGTTAATTTCGTCTTTTGCTAATTTAAGTTAACTGAGATTAACAAAAGTTAAAATAGGGGCAAGTGTGCAACATTCAAACTATACACGAATTTTTAAAATATATAATTTTATGTACAACTTCAATAAAACACAAGGGGATGTGCATTTTATTCCTTTCATTTAATGATCAATCGAGTTGTTTACCAAGTTGAGAAGATAAATAATAGAAATTGTTTGTATATAAAAAGTCTAATTATTCTATAGTAACTAAAACTACATTTGAATTAGGAAAAATATGAGAGATGGAATAACGAGGGAAAGATAAAAGAATCCATATTTTTGTCTAATTTGAGGAACTAATAAAGGAAATGTATAGGAAGAATTGGCCTAATCTCTTGTATACCCAAATTGTCATTCTATCCAATTTGAAGCCAAAAGGTGTAGAAAAAATTTAACATTTTATGTAATGCCTTATCCTCATGTCTTTTGTGTAACACCTAAATTCTATAATCATTTGATTAAGGGTAAATATGTCGAATTCCGTATATAATTTATCAATCCCTTTCATTTTTTCTCCAATCCAAACAAAGAAAATGCATGATCTTTTATGATCATTTATTTATCCGATCCTAATGAAATTTAATCATTCCACTTCTTTTCTTTTAAAAAAAATCCAATCTCCCTGAATCCAAATGATTTCTAAAAGTTATAATGTGCTCAAGGAAGTATGTTCCAATCTAGAGTACCAAATCTTGACAAAGAAAAAAAGATAAAAGAACAAGAGTGCCAAAAATAAAGGGAAAGTCTGGCTGATGAAGAGGTGAATGAAATAACAGTTTGAAGATTATATGAGAAATAGAGATTGACAAGCTAAAAGAATTGCCCAACTTTATGGCCTATCTCAAGGTCCTATTCTATTAGAGGTCCTATATATGAGAACAATATTTAATTAATCAAAATTGATCATTAGACCAAAGTCATACAATTGACATTAGAGATAAAATTGAATGAATGTTTAAGAACAAGATAATTATCTGAAGTAGAAAGCAGAGGAAGAGCTAATATGGCAAACATATATTGAGAGTTAGAATCACATATCTACTCTTAGACCAATTGATATATACACAGATGTCTTCTTAAACCATTTGAAGATCATACAAAATGACTTTTTCATACATTTTCTCACTAACAAACGTCGTCTTGACATCCACCTGATGTAATTCGAGGTTCAATTGAGTAACATGGTAAAAAATAGGTGAATTGAGACAAATCTAACAACAAAAGAAGGTTTTCTCACAAGTTATACCCTCTATTTGGGTACAATTACTTTTAGCCATTGGTGAGCTATATATCTCATATTGGATTCAATTGTTTTCCCATTGCTTTCATCCGATTTTCCCTTACAAAAAAATGAGAGAGCTTCAACCACTATCTTAAGCTCATCATCATCTAAACTAGTAATCATAAGAAAAACTTATTTTCATAATTACTATTGCAAGTGAACATGATCCACAAACCGGTTAAGTAAACGAACTCACTTTGATCGTGAAACGGATTCAAGTTGACCAAAACCAAACCAGTGTTTATCTCCCACTTGGATTAATGAACGGAAGCAAGCCATCCTTTTAATTGAAAAAATGTGAGGGATAAGACCATTAGGAGCATGCAATTCAAATAACTGAATCTCCTACTAGGAAATTCTAAATCCAAGAATATTGAGTTCAGACACACTCTTTCTATTTGTTCATCAATGAACATTCCCTATGGAGCATCAATGTACCAAATGAAAATATACCTATTTCCTTTCGGTTTCAATTTCTCAAGCTCATGAGAAATATCATGAACAACATAGCTAACTCACAGGGTCATAAGTCATCGCGGACTGGTTCACTACTTGTCCATGACTCATATGGAGTTGAAGTGACTGAATTCAAGGGCACTCGGTTAAGTATATTGATGGCAATTTAATATTCCCAACACATAATTGAGAAACTTATATGAGCATCATATATTTAACCATGTCCAATAAGGTTTTACTCATTCTTTCTACAATATCTCATAGTTGCGAAACTTCAGCAATGATTAGCTTTCTTGTTATACCTTTTTCATCACAAATCTTTTTAAACGAATCAAATAGATATTACCAAAGATGATCGGTTCTTAAAGATTTTACTTTATATCTGTTCGATTCTCAACATGATTAAAATAACGTCCAAAGCATTTAAACTTCGAACATGTGAGAAATCAAAAGATCAAGACCCAATCTTGTGAAAACTTTGAGAAAAGTAACGAAATATGAGGTCGTACGCCTTGCCCTTAAATCTTTGGAATATAGATATAAGGATGAATTTATGGCAATAGAAAAATAGCTCGTAAGCCTTTGCTAAACATTTTATTGTGGAGTTATTGGCTAGGCAACTTACATACAAAGGTAAATAGAATTGTGCTAGCCACAACCGCAAAAGATCTCCTCTTGTAAGTCTTTTCATTCTATCTTGCCTTTTATATTCCTAGCTTGCTATTCTACAAATCTCGAAGATGCAGCCTTAATAACATATATTTATATAGCAATGGTTTTGAGGTTCAGCGCATAAAACAAGAACATATAGCTAGATTTATGATGAGTTGTTCCTAACAGTTTAATTGAGTACCAAATATATAAAGTTTAGAACCTAATTGTAAAGGGATTTAATGCACAGACCAAGATTTTTTAAAATCCAAAGAATATAGGACATCATGGAAAAATGGAGTTTGATCATCACTAAGCGGTAGTTAACAAGTGCTAATGCCTTTGACTTCAACTCTCAAGTTAATTTCCACATATATCCACCATGATTCAGCTAAAATCTAATGGTATTCCACTTACACTCCTTTGATTTTAGCTCCCAGGTCAAATGCTTAGTCTTCAGCTCCAGGCAATCCCGAGCTTAGTGACCTCTCTTGTGATGATTGTAGCACATAGACATCATAATTTTGAATTGTACTTGTCACACATATGTCTAACCTTCTTGGCCTTCTCGGTCAGCTTATCCTTCTTATTTGTCATTGGAGTTATTTGCCCTTTTGTGCTTGGATCCACATGACCCTTTCTTACTGGACTTAAGTACATAAGCTTGACCAGTGGACTAGATAGGTAATAAGTGTTATGTTCAAACTCCAGGTGACGATCAACATATAGAATGTCTTAACATTCTCATTGTACGTCATGTTGACAATCATGCGCACCCAGCTTAGATCAAAATGATATAATGACAACTTGCACTTGTTGTTCATCAGTGAGAATGTGGCCAACTGCCTTTAATTCTCAAATTATGTTTGACATCTCGGAAATACTACCTCTCAATAGCACTGGGATGCTTTTAGCATGTGTTGAACTAGATTATAAGTTGACTCATCTTAGAAAAGGAAATTCCACTGAACTTCTTTTTCAAAGCTTTGAAAATCCCCACATCAATAAGTTATACTTTGTAATAAGCAATGAGGTATTATGCACAGTGCTCAACACGTTATGTGTGTAATGCCCCGAAACCAACCCTACCCTACAGGTCAAGTCCAGACCCGTCACACGGACAAAGTCTTCTCTGTACTGTGGACAAACTGGTTACCTGCACATAGTCACATACAAGTTCCGAGCCACTAGCCAACATCACATACAACTCAAACTTCCATATTAACCATAGTCAACCAACTTCTCAAGACTAACTGAGCCTTGACACCACAAATCTATATATAACATACAAGCATGCAACACAATTCTAACTTTAACCATAAGTAGCAAGATACAATGATAAGCCATGTTCAACCCTCTAACTATCAAACGCACAAGCATGCAATAAGAGAAAGTAAAACTAGAATCAATTATTACATGCCATCTACTTTGTTATCCAACATACAAGATTACAAGTTATTACAACCACCAAAAATACACAAGACCACATGGTCTCAAAAAGAGCATCAACTCAACTACCGCTACTAGCTGGGGATCTACCTTAGCTTATCCTGAAACATGTTAAATAAGGAGTGAGCAACCATGTTGCCTAGCGAGGGAAGTGATGCAGCATACCGGGAGTGCAACATGATATGCAATAAAGGTAGTCATATATACAACACAAGGTATCAAAACCAGATAGACAAGTATTAAATCATATATGAAAAGGATACGGTTGCACTTCTTGTCTTCAATCTCGAACTACGAGCCACGATCTTCAAGCAAGTATCGACAAAACCCTTGTTCCTCCAAATGGGATACTCCGGATGTACCCCAATCCTACGACCCTTTCTCCTGAGGTAGGACCATATGCCCTAACGAGGTGAACCCCGCCTCTGAGGTAGTGGAGTATACTCAGCGAGAGAAAGAGAATAGACACCATGGTAGTCGAGGGAGCATGGCAAGCCCGATGCTGCCCATGTTTCTTGGCGCTACCATGTTTGAAAAGGTTACGCAACCCCGAAACAAGTCCACGAGAATCAAGATCATCAAACAACACATAAAAGGGACGACAAAGTATGCCGCCCTCGCGATTAACCACAATATAAGCCAAATATACACGAAACAACTATATGGTCACAAAAGAGATAGATATCATGCTTTCCCACAACACTTTATAAATAGCTTAAACATATCTTTTCCATGCATATAAACACTCAACAAGCATCTACAAGTTCTTACAAACACCAAAGTATCTATTTTCACATTTTCCCATTTGTTCACAATGCAATTTCTTCTCCTGCGCAAGATTCAAGATACCAAATTCACAAGCTAAACATTCTACATTCCTAAGAAGGCCAAAAGACACCTACTTAGGCCCTGAAACCCCACTTTGGAGACAAAAGTTTGGGAAGGCCCCGAGTGGGTTTTAACTACACCTACCCTATCTGGACCCCAATTTCACACAACAAAAGCACCAAAAGTGCTTCTATGCCCCAAGGATACCTAAACTAAAGTCCAAACGTGCCTAGATTTCGTTATGCGAAAAACCCCCTTTTTAAAGTTGACTAAGTTTGCATTTTAATTCAAATTCAAGCAATTCAATCTCACGTGAGCTTACAACTAGTTTCATTAATGTCTAAAGCACCTAAATGAAGTATCAATTCACTCTAAATAGCAAGACAGGTCAAAACCCTAATTTTCGTCACTATTTATCATCTCTTTCATGCCAAACAAGCTTTCAACCATGAAGTTTATTATCAAGCTACAAAAGTTAGTTTCATAGGCTCTACAGAACACATATCAAGCATCTATAACAAGTAATATAGCTATAACTAACAATACAAGAATTTCAAAACAATTGAAACAAACTTTAAACTCAAAATAATGTAATCCCCTCACAATATTGTAGGTGCAAGCAAGTTGTAGAAGTCTTAGATGCTCCAAAACCTATTCAAGATCAAGCCTAGAAGCCAAACTTGCAAGAATTGATGAAGAATTTTTTCTCCTTTTCCTCCTAGGGTGCCATCGGGTTTAGGGGGGGCATTTTGGGAAATTTTACTTTTGTTTTGGTAAGTATATTACATATATGATGTTATATTGATTATATGTATGTGTATGTGCAATTAATTAAAGTCAAATGCCACTAATCTTAGTCAAATGAACTTAAAACTTCTATTAAGTGCTAATTTGATCACAATTAATGTTTATGTTTACGTAACACTATTCAAATGAAGCAAAAATTATTTTTCAAATGCAAATTTCTGGCCCCAAAAGCTCAAAACTACAAGTTTTTTATTCCTTTTATAAGTCATGTTGTCTAGGAAAAATATTAAATCGAGCATTTAATACAATTAATTTTCTTATAAATAGTGTCTCTAAATAAAACAATTAAGCAAGAAAAAGAAATGCACATAAAAATGCTCAAAAAGATATGCAACAATTATTTAAAAATATGAAGAAATTTCAGGCGTCACAATGTGTGTGATAGCATGTTTCCAACCTGATAGGCCTCTACTTCCTATATTGAGTGGTGTTACCACCCTGAGGGTTCACCACATCAAAACTCAGTGTTTCAAGCACCTATTGCCTCCTCAAATATATTCTGAACTTTATGATACCACATTTTGCAATCATTACTGTTCATTTTTCCTTTTGTTGAGGTCAACAATAATATTTTGCGGTTATTATTAATAACTACATATAGACATTTATTATGTTCGGTACTAGCACATTTACAATAGTTAATTCTACTTGAACAAGTATTTAATTGTAATAAAGTGACATAAAATATAGTACCAATAGATTGTAGCACAACCTGTCAAATTCTATTGGTCAAATGTCACAATTATCACAATTTAATCCTATTCGAGCAGAAACATTAGTTTCGAATATAAATTGCTTAAATTCACATGTTTTGGAACTAATAGTTCTAGATTATAATTACACAAATTACCAATCATAGAACTCCCACTCAGATATAACGTGTTAATAAATAACAATAAACAAATTATCATTATTTAATTATGGATGCAACTAATGCTTAGTTCTGACATAAATTAGAAAAGTATTTAAGATATAATCACTAATAATGTTAGACAAAAATTAATTACTTCTCAACGTTCTCTTTTCTCTTTATAATTCGGTCTGGTCCACTAGAGTTGACACATTCAATTCTTTTAACACATGTGGACCTTGACGATTAGTCATGTAAAAGCCGTCTCAAGCTTATCGAGACCCAAAACACGCATTTTTTGTTTACGTATGATAGGAGAAATAGACAAGACACTTGAACGTATGAATCACAAATCACACGTTGCTTCTCGAAGAGTTCAAGCTCACATATAGCTTGATCTATCAGAGAAGGTATATAGTCAATATCATGAGGAGTACGTCTAATGTTATCACATGCTCATCAAAGATTTTCCATAAAACATTTAATATGACATACAATAATTAGTAAAAGCAAGACGATTTATGGGATAATCAGTTTGGGTCCATCACAGTACATGTTTGTATGGCCAGTAATGATGAAAATCTTTCTCGTGATTTGTTTAACTTGTACTTTCCTTGAACGACTACTAAAATCCTCGAGCAAATAAACAAACTTTAATACATAACTATCTAATAAATTAATCCCAACAATTAATAATGCATGTGCATGTATTAATGTTGTACACAACATATATAATGAAATTACATAAATTTCATACTTTGAAATGAAATTACATAAATTTCATACTTTGAAATGAAATTACATAATTTTACGTCACTAATTGTAAAATTACAATAAAATTACACAAATTTAGGAATTTAAATAAAATTATAAAAATTTCATGCCCCTAATTGTAAATATTACAATTAGATTACACAAATTTTAGACATTTAAAAAACTTATAAAAATTTCATGCTTAAATTGTAATAATTACAATTAAATTACAAAAAAATGGGCAATTTAATGAAATTACTCATAGTTTCATGCCATAATTGAAATTAATTTAAGTTATGTACTAGTTTTATAAGAAATAAGGGCCCTAATTGAGAACATAGGGTCAAACAAACTACTTGAACTTACTTGTTCATGACTTGTTGTTAGTATTTGCATTATTAGGAATCTCGTTGTATAGTTTTCTTAGGTAGTTTTCTTTAAATGTTGCATACGAAAATAAATATCAAAACCTCTCACATTTAAAGCAAGAATCATACCACTAGATCAAATAACTCATTTCAATGCTTAGTACCCATACATATATGTTACATAGATTATTTGCAGTGTTAATGACTTTATGTTCAACAAAGACTTCATTATAAAGATGTTTTATACGATATTAAGTGCTTAACTACTAAACGTTTATATTACGTGATCAAGAACAAGAAGGTCTTGAGAAGTGTTGTTAGACTAGCTCATATTTTGGTTTCTCAAAGAGTAATACTATATATCACTCCTCTTCCCATCACCCTTTTATCACCTCATATGTAGATTCCTATGTGGCATGCCACTTCACAATAATTTTTTTTTTCTTTCTTTTTTTTTAAAATTTTATATCTCTTTTTAATTTCTTCTTCTCTCTTAATTAATATTTGCTGAACTCTTTCCTAACTTTCTTTAACCTTATTAGACTCAAAAAAGAAAAAAAAATCTTAACCATATTAGACTAAAAAATATATATATATTTCACCAAAAAAATAAAAAAAAAAGGACTCTATCAGTTCCTATCCCGCTGCTAGCCTCGCAATCTTCTTAAATTGTTCATGTTCTTCTTCTTCAGTCCTTGTTTGCAAAATCAAGTGAAAGATCAAGCAACGTCGCACCCGTATCATGGGAATAAAAAACTGTTCGTCTTTGGATCGATCGTCTTCTTCATCCATACCCACTTCAATACAGGTATTTCCTTGGGTGAACACCATATCTCCAATATATATATATATATATATATATATATATATATATATATATATATATATATATATATATATATATATATATATATATTATATATATGTGTGTGTGTGTGTGTGTGCGTGTCTAGGCATGTATATATAATATAGATAATTAATTCCTAAATTTTAATAAAACTATTGTTGACCTCGACATTATGTCTATTGCGAAGTATAGTAGCAAGATTTTGATACTATGCACAGTTTGATGCTTTTGATTTAGGCCAAGATGTTAGAATTCCAGCAACGATGCTTATAAAGTTTTACGAATTTAGATCCAAAGAATGGTTGCAGTGTAGATGTTCAAACTCTTTAAAATAAATAAATAAATAAATAAATAAATATATATATATATATATATATATATATAAATTCAGTAGAAATTAAACAGTAGAGTTCATATTCCATAAATAAGATTTTACATATATATATATATAATCTAATGTATGGCATATGAAATCAACTGTTGAATTTCTACTGAATTTTTGTCTTGTTGGAATTTTTAAGACAGTAGTTAATCTTATTTTGATTCATCTTATTTGAACTACAAAGAACAAAGAAATATTATATTAATTATTTTTACTTATGCTCAAATAAGATGAATCTCAGGTTATTGTCGATTTTAATTAATTGTAGAACTTCAACATCTTTCTTGAAAAGTTGATTTAATTTGATAGGGATGGCAAAATATCTATTAAGGAATTCAATAGTCAGAATGGAGATAAAACTTTGAATAGAGATGATTTGGAAGTTCCTAAAGTAGGAATGCTATTTGAGTCGTGTGAATCTGTTTGCAACTTTTATAATGACTATGTAAAAAGTATCGGATTTGGAACGATAAAGAAGAGGTCAAATCCTGGAGATGATGGAAAAACTAAATCATTCACCCTCGCATGCTCCAAATCAGGTAAGCCTAAGCACACTGCCCAAAATGATTTTCGAAAAAAAACATCAATTAAAATTGATTGTATGGCTAGGATAAGAGCAAAATTGACGAATGATGGTGTGTATTGTTTAACGGTGGCTTAATTGGATCACAACCACAATGTAACTCCAATTGATGCATACATGCATCAAAGTAATAAAAAGCTTGATACACCTACTAAAAGGCTCCTTGATTTGAATGATAAAGTAGGTATTAAAATTAGTAAAAGCTATAGCTCTTTCGCCATCGATGCAGGGGGATTTGAAAATATGCGTTTTAGAAAAAAAGATTGTAGAAATTACATTACTAAACAAAGGCGACTAAGGCCTGGTGAAGGTGATGCCGAGGCTCTACTTAGTTACTTTAGAAGAATGCAAAAAAAAAAAATGGATTTTTTTCATGTCATGGAAGTAGGTGAAAAGAATAGGATGAGGAATATCTTTTGGGCTGATGCAAGATATAAAGCAGCATATAAATCATTCAGTGATGTAGTTACATTTGATACAACTTATTTGACGAATAAATATGATATGTCGTTTGCTCCATTTATTGGGGTAAACCATCATGGTCAATCGGTATTATTAGGTTGTGGATTACTTTCCAATGAAACTATTGAGACATATGTTTGGTTATTCAATGTATGGTTAGAATGCATATCAGGAGTTGCACCAAAAGCAATCATTACCGACCAATGCAAGGCAATTCAAAATGATGTTGCAAAAGTATTTCCAAATTCTCATTATCGATTGTGCTTATGGCATATAATGAAAAAAATTCCAGAAAAGTTAGGAAGATATGCAGGCTATCAAGAAATTAGGAGCATTTTTCATATGGTTGTGTATGATTGTTTAAAAGTTGAAGATTTTGAATTGAAGTGGAAAAAAATGATCGAGGAATATGATTTGGAGGATAATGAATGGTTAAAAAATTTGTATGAAGATCGACGTCGTTGGGTTCCAGTTTACGTAAAGGATACTTTTTGGGTGGGAATGTCTAGCAGCCAAAGGAGTGAGAGTATGAATTCTTTCTCTGATGATTATGTGCATAGTATAACCAATCTTAAGCAATTTGTTGAGCAATATGACATGCCTATATTAAGAAAGATCAAGAACGAAAGGGATGAAGATTTTCGATCATGTAATGCAAGCGTTCCTCATATTACAGATCTTTTGATTGAAAAATAAGTTGGAAAGTTTATACAAATCGAATATATAAAATGTTCCAGGATGAGATTAAGAACCTTATATTTTGTAGTAGTGTTGCACTTATTAAAAGAAATGAGTTTGTGTTGACATTTGAAGTTAAAGATAATTCAAAGAGGTTTGGTGAATGTGGAAAATTCAATGATCAGATTGTATATGAAGTCACTTTTGTTATTCAAAACTTAGATGTGAAATGCATTTGTCGACTATTTGAGTTTCGAGGGATTCTTTGCTGTAATGACCCCAACCCGGCCCTTCTTAAGACTAGGTCAAAGTCTATGTTCACTGTTGCTGTGGTCTCATGTAAATAATTAACGGTAACCTTAGGAGAAAGAAAATACAGAAAACTATTCAATAATAAGCTTTTACACAATAAATTAAGTACAAAAGGTGTTACATCATCACCCGAGATACGGAAATTACCCCGCTGCTATACAATTAAGGTTTCAGCACAGCTACCCTTCTACCCAAGAATAGTACAATCAAACTCTAACTTTTACAACTTGGTTCGAAATATAACAGGCAAGGAGCTTCGAGCACATAATCATCTACTCTAGCACATAACGTTAATCTCCATTACAAGCTAAGCTGCACCTACAAGGGGAGAGAAAAGAGGATGAGCTCTGGGGAAGCTCAGTGACGATGGAATAGATGAGTTTTAAAAACACTTTTGGTCGGTCTCTTTTGAAAATCATGATGCAACACATGTTCAATATTACTCACATATGGTAAACGATAAGATACAATAATATATGATAACCAATAGAGATTACTAACACATTGGAATTACGTATCAATAACAGTAACGACATATAGATAAATAATCAAAATTTTTCCCCGAGGGTGGAGATCGCCAAGAGGGAGGACTTACCCATATTCTGATGTCACTTTCAGAGGTGGCCAGCCCCGAATCAAGATCACAACTTCTTATCTCTCCTAAGAGGGTACTCCGGATTGTACCCGAAATCTATGACCCAGTTCCTCAAGGATGGAGATCGCCAAGCGGGAGAGGGAATAGGACCACGATAATCACGGGAGCACCGGCAAGCCCTATGCCACCCGGCGTTCATGACAGATATCGTGTCTGAGGTTGCAACTCCCAATAACACACAAACATGCACAAGTATTCACGTAACACACAATCGATAATTATTTGTACAATATAAGATCACGCACTTTGATAAACACGTAGGTGGAGAACAATAAAAGAGGTTGTCTCCGACCAAGTACCTTTATCAATTAGAAATATTAATACAAATAGACAATAAAATGTAATCAATAATAACTCATTGTTGTTACTTAACCTTTAATAAATTTCATATTTATTGCTCATGTTGTAGTTGAGGCAGTATCTGCAATATATGATATAAATAATGACAAGGTCTTAAAACATGAGTTAAGATAAGTTCCTCACATGTTATTCAAGCTATTAACTTTAATCAATAAGCAAACTTAAAAGGGATATGAAGATTCTTTGTTTATTAATTACAAGTAAATAACCCCTTAACTCATATATATATATATATATATAGGAAAAATTCAGGTGGATTCTAATATCTACTGATTCCACTGTTGCATGAGTATTTCACACAATAATTCAATTTCTTTAATTACTTAGCATAACCATCAAATACTATCTTTAACCCTAAGCCAACTCCATTTAAGCATTTTTTTAACGATTATCCACCTAACTCGTAGCCAGGGATTATCTGCTCAAGTATTTAGCCTTTATTTCCAATCACGTTTAGCTAATCTTATTTGCTAGCTACTTTTAAGTAGTTTACGTGACTAACTAAAACAGTTACTAATTCACATGTATTAATATATTATATAATCAAGGCTATCAACTAACAATTATATACTAATAAATAAATATGAGTTTATATAAATCCTTCACATGCACGAACTTTTATTTATACAATATATATATCTCAATAGACATGAATTTCATAAAAATTCCTCACCTTAACTTAATCGTGTCTTGATCTGCTACTAATTCAAGTGTTTGTATGTTGGTGTGTGGTCAAAGTCGAAGACTCAACAAGCTTTTATATTGTGTTTGCTTCTAGCTAGTTCTTAAGACATTATGTAGGTGTAGTGAATTGATAACAATGCTTTTGCCTAGCCAAACTAAAGTACAACCAAAACTAAAGTTCCAGTTGGGACTATAACTTAACCTCCACTACAATCTCTAATTCTTTATTTCTTACATCACCTCCTGCGTGACCGCTACTGGTCGATTGATGACTTTATATAGGAACTTTAGTTAGGCTTCACTGATGCTCGAGATCCTGTAATGCTCTTACGTGGTGCCTGGTGCAAGGTGGCAGCGAGAAGCAGCCTTAGAGCTGACTAATACAAGCTAACTATAGGATATTTAACGGACTGATGCAGGTGGTGTGATATTAAGCTTACACGGCTGCAGCTTGAGGTGGCGGTGTGGTAACCCCATCCCACATTGGAAGGTTACAAGTTTGGATCACTGAATATATAGAGTTCGCTCGTATATTCGTACAGATACATTTTCTAGTATGAGGTTCCACTTGAGAAGGGACAAAATTGTGAGAGGTATGGGCCTCAAAGCGGACAATACCTGCATAGTGCATTTTCGGACCCACTCGCCATGACCTCGGTATTCGCTTGGACCGTTAAAGCCAGGGAGTATCCTGCAGGCGTGGAAGTGTTGGTTTCGGGGCGTGACAGGCGGCTTCTTGAAGGTTTAGGTAGATGATGAAGCAATAGCTAAGCATTCTAGGTAATAATGACTAGATGGCAAGGTGGTGCAAGGTGTCGTGCAAATAACATGGCCTAGTGCTTAGTCGCTGATTGTTTCATGAAGGTGGGCGGTGAAGCAGCTAGCTCATTTATTTCCTTTGGTTTGGTGTTCGCAAGAGGTGAAGCGGTGCCTAGCTGAATCACCAAAGCTAATATAATATTTTGCTAAGCTTAGTAGACTATGGTGGCGATGAAGCAGGCGGTGGCAGTTTAGATGAAGGCTTGGTGAAGTTTTGATGATGATGATGAAACTTCTCAAGTTTTGATGAAGTTGACTCACTAAAGCTAGTGGTAAGATTATTCATAAGCTAAACTCAAGTTTTTTTTTTTTATGATGTTTGCGCAAGGTGGAACTGGCAAATCATGTGGCCTAAACGCTAAATGATGATGTTCATATTATTATACTATCTTAGTTAACATTATTATTTTTTTTTAAAGTTAGGAGTACCATATTAGTTTATTAGTGTAGTATTAATAAAAATTAACTCTTCTGATGAACCTATGTTTCTTTAAGTATTAACATTCTTATTAGATTAAATTCCCTAGCTAATCTGTTCATGAGCCTTCCTAATATACTTAACTGACAAGTTGAGGTCTCTATTAATTTTTATTGATTTCCCTAACCTTTCATTCTAATAAAGAGTAGTATAAATCTATGTATTCTTAAATTATCTATCTTATTCTATGGGGTTAAATTTAAGTATCTCCACATTTTATATTAAACTTTTATACAAGCTAAGATTATTCTATCTGTTGGTTTATAATACAAGTCCAATATGTGTATTCTAGTTCTGCCATTTATAATTTTATATCTTAATGAATTATTTTATTCTACCGATTGAGCATCCCTAATTTATTTGAAATCTTTTAATTATACCTTATAAGCTAGTTAGGATTTTCTAGTATCTAACCCTAAATATTCATATACCTATTAGTTCAATAATTTACTAATTTTTTATCTTATAAATTAACATTACTATAGTAGTTTAATGAAAAGTGGCAAAATACTATCCTAATTAGTTGACTTTGTATTGTATCCCATTGTCTTCAAATACTCTATCATATTCTATAGAGCCGTTCAGCTAGTATCCTAACTCTCCTTCTTTTATCTCACAAGCCAAATTTGCCACTCGAGTCTTTAAATCAAATCAGCTAATATCTCTAACTAATGAATCCTATCCACAAAATGAATTATTTTCGAAATGCTATCTTAATCTTTTATTTTAATGGAGAACTTTATTAAGGGTTAATATTTTTAATCAACTCATTGGTAAACACTTAGTAAGGTAATAACCCTAAGTATAATAGTATACCTAATACCATTAGGCTAAACCACTTTTATTTCAAGATGATATCAGACTTTTATAGACTATATCTTTTTTTTCCAGCAAATTAGCATTCCTAAATAGTTCATTTAAATCTTCCAGTAAGAATCCAACTAAATTACCTAGCTAAACATGTTTTACTATTATTTAAGGTCCCTAATCCAAAAGTAAAGTTCCAAATTTAATATTCCCAAGTTAACCATACCTGCTAATTGAAACGAATGCTTAGTTTGATATGCTATATATCTCCTAAGTTTCACTTATTTCAAGTTCTGAGAACTTTAAGAACACCTAGTAGGTTTATTGAAACAACTAATTATAACTTAAATACAAGCAAATAGTCACAAAGGCACATTTTTCAAGAATAATGAAAGAAATAAATATTTGTAAATGCATGGTCGGGCTCAGGTATTACATTTGCAGACAAGCATTGTGTGTACTCATGGATCAGAAAGTGGATATCAAACCGAATAAATACATTTTATTACGTTGGCAAAAAGATATAAAGCGACCTCATACAGATATAAAAATCTTTTATGATGAATTTGAATCTAATGAAGAGATTATCCGATATAATAAGTTGTACTCACGCCTAATTAGAATTGCACGAATTGGAGCAAAATCTGAAAGGCAGTGTAATAGTACAATGACATACTTGGATGAGTTGGAAGAAAAACTTGTCAACAATGACACAGTAGATGATCAGTGCACAGATCTACACGTTCAGGGAAACAGACTTGAACAACTTGATAATGCTGGAAATCTTCAAGATTCTCATTCAGGTCCTAAAGTTCTAAGCCCTTTACAAATATCAAGAAAAGGACGCCCTTGCTTCAAAAGAAAAGAGTCAAATCTAGAAAAATTATCGAAGGCAGCCAAGAAAAGGGTATATATAATCTTTTATACATGTTTTCTCTTTTCTATTCCCTGTAGTCAAAGATGCTTGTTCGTCGTGCTTCATTGATTTGGTCTTACAAATATATGGTATTAGAATTTGAATATAATGTCTAGATAAGCTATCCCAAATTTGCTTTTTATATTTTTTTATCGTTATATTTATTGTGGATTGGTTTGACTTGTGTATTCTATGGAATTCTCAAAGAAGTATAGAAAAAGAATCCCCAATTTTTATTTTTTTTTTGGTCGAAACATGCCATTTTCAAATTAAACATATAAACAAGTTTCAGTCCAAAATAGACCGATCAAACAGAGAGGGCCATGGCCCAGAACAAGAAAAAGTACAACAAGAACAAACACAAACAAAAGGGTCGGAACAGGGAAGTCTGATCCAAAGCTAAAAAGTCCCACAAGGGGCTTGAGCCATCTCGTCATAAACCAAAATGACCACCACATCACCGTCAACTCTGAAGAAATACCATATGCTTCCAAAGCTGGCCCAGTTAAATGCTCATCAAATCCCGTTGAAAAGACTGTTAAAGCAACAGTCCGAAATAAACAAACACTAGTAACAAAGATGAGTTCGGCGGGACCCATCAACCCGGATAGAGGATGGGCCAGGAATTTCCAACACCCAAATGGTCTAGACATTCCGAGAACCGAAACGGACCCTCTGAGCCCCAGGCTTGAACAAGTGACAGCAAAGATCACCCTATCTCCTCTACAACAAACAGGAACACATGCAGGAACAAGAGCACCATGAAAACAAGGCTGCCGGCAACACAAGAATAGATCCTCATCATGACTGAGGATGACAATGGACATGAAATTTTTTTGCTCATACTCAAGCAACAGGACGAAATCCCACCTGCACCAAAACACCAAAAAAAAGAAAACACATGCCTAAAACTCCCAGATCTGCCACAAGAAAGCAAAATAAGGCTCTTAAACCTCACAAGGTCAAGATCCTCTCGAAGAGGTGAACAGATCTCAAAAACATTAGAAAACTCATGATGCTTAAGGGGGAGTAAAAATAAATTTATTGCTTGGTCCAAGCCATCCTCTGAACTTGGGGATGGTTGAAATAGGAAAAAGAAGAAAGAAGTCTTCATGGTCAGAGCCATGGATAGATCTGTTGAGTGAAGTTAAGGTAGTAAAGGGTTTGCAGCCACATAAAGCTGGAGAGCTCTTTCAAAGTGGGCGCCGCTGAGACGCTTCAAGTTTACTTGGTTGCTGAAACAACAACGTTTTCAAATTGTGTAAGACCTATCTTGCTCCATTTTTGGTGAGAGAGAGGAAGTACACTTGCTTCTATCCCAAGTGGGAGCGTCGCTGAGACGCTAAAAGAGATAACGAACTGAAACAGCTGGCCTGTTGCAGCGAGCAGAGAAAAAAAAAATGTTATCTTTCTCTGCTTTGGTTAGTGCTTGACGTACGCTGCTATAAAGGAACAAGTTGATTCAGATCTAACTTGAACTTTGGTTAACCTCAGTTGCATAAAGGGAAAAGAGATGAAAATCTATTGCTTCATAATCTGAAGAGCTGATATCGGGAAAGAAGCATCCAAAAACGGAATGATGAAAATCTATTGGTTCAAAGAAAAGTTGGCAAATGCTTGCCAGACAACTTGGAAGCTTGATTCATGGTTACCTCTGTTGGTTCATCTCCTGAGAAATAGCAAGGTGAGGTGGGAGGTGGGAGGTAGAGGTGGAGGTGGAGGTAGAGGTAGAGGTGGAGGTGGGGGTGGGGGAGGGTGGGAGGGGTGGGGGGCGGCGGCTAGGTTTGGGAGGGGTAATCAATTCCACTAAGTTGGGGTTACTTCTTGACATATGGTTTTGGGAAGTCACTAAAAGAATCTCGATTTGATATGCCTAAGCAAAGGAGACAAAGGGTGAGGCGAAAGTCCATTCTTTTTAATTTCTAATTTGGATGAAAACCTTATTATTCTCTGTATTTATTATTATAGGTGATAAGAAATGTCCCAGATATCCAAAATCAGGAAACTCTGACTTCAAATACTGAATATATTCTTTCGAATGACCCTATTGGAACACAAGAAAGTACAAATTCAATTTATTCACGGATGAATATTCAAGTAAGCGCTATAGTTATATTAATCATTCATATTATTTAATTTTAACTGCTTATTATTGATTAGCTAATTATATATATATTTTTATGATCAGCAATTTACAAATGATTTTAGAATGCGTCATAGTTGTATGCAACTCTTACAGGTTAGCTCTTATGTCTTACTTTACTTCACTTTTGTTTGTCTCAGACTAACATTTGTTCCTTTTTGTTCCCTAATCTTTACATGTTAGCAATGCGGAGGATTTGTGACAGGCAATCCAAATGATGGAGAAAATGCGAAAAATGATGATCATTAATCACTTTTGTAAAAATCCTAGTGCTTCAGCTGACCTATATGTATATGTCAACATTCTAGAACTAGGTATTACTTTTGAAAGTAAATTTCTATGTTTTTTGGATTTATGTTAACGATCCAAATTTTGGATGAATGTTAAAATCTATGCCATTGGCTTATTCTCGACATGCTAGATTGAATTAATTTAGTTACGCCAATATCTTTTGGCTTCTGTTTCATATTTGAAATGGTGTATTAAAGATAAGAATCTTGTTGCCACTTGTTCTACAAATCTAGTTTTAATTGTTAGTTTGTTGTACTACTACGGGTTTAAAGGTGTGAAATATTTTTCCAATTCACGCAGCTGCAAATGCTATTAACATTATGTTGTGCACGGACTAAAACAGTTTTTTCGTTCAAAGCAAAATAATTAATTAAAATCAGCTTAAATGTGACACATAAAGGAATTAATAGTTCAAACAAATTGCATTTGGACAAAGAATAGTTGGTTTGGTTGAAACAAATCTGGCACAAGAACATTATACAAATGTCAGAAATGTTTATGGTGGACAGTTCTTTCTCTTTTAGGTCATAAGAGTGAAAAACGGTTGATCCAGAGATGAACAAAATCTTGTCACTATATTTTAATGGTTTCATTAAAATTTAGGAATTAATTATCTATATTATAAATACACACCTAGACATACCCGTATTGAAGTGGGTGTGGATAGGAAAGACGATTGATCCAGAGCTTGATTTTGCAGACAAGGACTGAAGAAGAAGAACGTAAACAATTGAAGAAGATTGCGAGGCTAGCAGCGAGATAGGAACTGATCGAGTCTTTTTTTTGTTTTTTTGGTGAAATATATATATTTTTTTTAGTCTGATATGGTTAAGATTTTTTTTCTTTTTTGAGTCTAACATGGTTAAAGAAAGTTGGGAAAGATTTCAACAAATATTAATTAAGAGAGAAGAAGAAATTAAGAAGAGAGAAAATTTTTAAAAAAAAGAAAGAAAAAAAATTATTGTGAGGTGACATGACAAATAAGAATCCACATAAGAAGTAATAAAAGAGTGATGGAAAGAAAAATGATATAGAGTATTACTCTTTCTCAAATAGTAGTAAACATTGCAGTTTTGTTAATAGGGATTCATATGCTTGTGTGCAAGACCAGAACCACAAAGGGTTCTGCGCTACAATTCTGGCCTTTCCTTTTTCTTGTTCTTCTCTTTTCCTTTTTTTTTTTGGCTGGGTCCGGTTTCTGCTGGGGTCAAAGCATGTTTGTGTACCACCACGTTTTTTTCTTTGCTTTTTGTTAGAAAATCAATTTCCGTTAAACTAACCCCAAAGTAATTTT
Source organism: Ehretia macrophylla (assembly GCA_037974665.1). Lineage (NCBI taxonomy): Eukaryota > Viridiplantae > Streptophyta > Magnoliopsida > Boraginales > Ehretiaceae > Ehretia > Ehretia macrophylla. Next base: position 13,949,797 of record CM075775.1, read on the forward strand.
CATATGGCAAATTCTAACAAGCCTAGTCTAACTTTGATCATGCCTCTTTAAGATGGGATTATGTATCCCAAAGTTTGATACCTCAATTATGAACTTGAAAGGCTTTGCAATTAGAGTTTCTCATCATAAACATAAAATTTAAAACAAGGAAAATTGCAAAGAAACTAAGACGATATTGCATCAAAGTCCAGTCCCAAACAAACACAAAATGGGCCATGCCCAAAGTATTACTCAAAAAAGAGTCGAATGCAGCAGGCAAGTATCATAGCTACCACCATCATTACGCTAGCAATACCTCTTGTTGCGACAAATCGAGTTTCAAAAGCCCATTTATCAATCACATTCTCAGGCATACCAGTCAAAGAGCAATCGAACCTGTAAAAGTCACATCTTTGACTAATATACACGAGAGGATTCTTTAATCAACCAAAACCTGCAATAGAGTCCAACATTTTGAATTGGCTACTAAACACCTAATTGCAGAGAGGCCCAAACTAAGGCATCTAGCAAGCAAGCCAGTACAGGTTGGAGACATGAACTTATTATTCCTTTCCATTTCAACATATGACATTAGTAGGAGACAAAAAACAAAGAAATTGTAACCAACGACGCACAGGGCCAATATTTGTCTACAAACTAGTTTTACAAAATCTTTTCTCCCACCAAACTATATGATATCTTCAAAAAGTATCATGCATTCAATGAAAAATATAATGATCACATGACGGTGTAAAAATTCCTCCAAACTGATTTTATAGCCAAATATACGTGCTTGACGTTAGCGACTCCCTTTTCTTTCAACCGCACAAGCATCATGGCTACTCCCTAAACAATATCCTGAATCCAGAATTGAACCAACTAGTTACTAGTGTTCCCATATCTCTTTATATACTAAAGCTTCAATAAAAACTTGAAGATTTACCTGTTATCTTCAATAACTGGAGGAAACCATTAGATCCTCTTAACAAATCTAGGAAGAAGAAACCATTAGTGCAGACGTTTGTTTAAAAGCCCAAAAATTTTCTTATTATCATCAGACACAACTGCGAATGAATAAACCAAAATGAACTGTGAGAATTTCCAAGCAAAAGAAACAAGATCAAACTATCTGAAGATTAACCGCAGAAGATTGGAAAGAACACTTGAATAATGGAGAAAACTGTCGGAACAGCGAAGTAATGCAAAGAAAGCTCTTCACCATTTTTACCTACCAATTTTGGCCCTTGATCTACTTATCATGGAATCTGTGGGTCTCACAAAATCAAATTATGGCATTGTTCCAAAAGATAAAAGGGTACCATCAAGAGTATCAATGAAATTGGAATCAAATTTACATTACATAAACTTCCCCGTGGCTGCAAAACAAACCGATTGCATGTGATATGACTGAAGAGGGTAGCACCACCATCATATACCATCCGGTTGCCCCGCCAAAACATCAGCTCTCATGGCCTTTTAACAGAGAGGGCAAACACCCGTAGCAGGGTATAACCAGTGAAGTTCTAGACTGAACACTGGTTTGCAGCGTAAATACATCTATAGGTGGTCCAGGTATTTAAATCACAACTGGTAACTCAATTGTTAAAAGATGAACGCATCCACGGATTTAATGCTGAAACAGTACCCTCCAAATCCATTACATCCGACAATTATTAGCCAGATAATTTGCATTTTCACCCAAGTGCAAAATATTAACATAATTGCAAACAAATCAAACACAAATGACAATGCAGGAAGATGAGGCTCAGATCTATTGTTTTACCATCAAACTAGAGTCTGAATGCCATGGCTGCAACACCTTTTGTTATGAGAGTTGAGAACTCCATCAGCTATCCAGCATGCCCTGCCAAGATACGGGTCAGATCTCAATGCATGACTCCACATGCACAGTAGTATTTTCATAGCCTCTACTCTTTTTCGCTTTCTTTTATTTTTCCTTTTTGGTATTACAACAGAAATGGCATTAACAAATATAGCAAGATTATCCTCGCGATCACCAACAAGATCAGCAACAGAAAGATATATATGGATGCTCAGATTTTTATATGCAGACAAGAAAGCCCCCAACCACACCATGGCAGCAATCCCAGTTGCCCCGCCATGGTACGGGTAAGATCTTCTCAATGCCCAGTAGCTCAAGAAGATGAGACAAGGACAATCATGACAGTGACAATTTTATCAATCAGACTTCATGTAACTAATTGGGAATCACCTAAAAACTCAGGGGTTCAATGTCTTTCACCCAAATGTCAACCAAGAAGGTTGATGCTCAGTACTAAAGGAGCCAAGAGTCTAAGACCCACCATGGCTGCAAAACAGCAACCAGGAGATACAGGTCAGATCTCATTGCCCAATTCAATTTGCTAGCAGAATTAATTTCATGAAGCAGAAAATAAAAAAATGAAATATTAACAGGGGAGATGCGATAAACAAACATTGAGTATCAATAGGTGAAAAAGAATTGGAACCATACAGAGATGCAATTGATAAAGCCTCAGATATGTTAACAAATCAGGCACGAGAATGTGATCACAATGGCTGCACCAATTGCATGCAGAAGAGAAAAACAAGATAGGAATTTCTCCCACCATCATCCAGGTAGCCCCAACCAAGATATATTTCAAACTAGCCTCAATGCCCAGTTCACTTGCTCAGGGAAAAACATCATTATTTTTTCTTTTTCTTAATTGGTAGCCCGTGGAGAGGTCAAGCTTCCACAAAAGAGCAACATCAATAATAAACAAAGAAATGTCTAATTCTAAGTTACATTTCTCAGGGAGCTAAGAGCAACTTAACAGGTGCCAAATTCTAATTATCAAAAACTAAAACTCAAAAAAAGCTCGCAAAGTTCAACTTCTCAAAAATTAAGGGCTGTTTTTGTAAATCGAGATAAATCACAGGATTAGCATATTGGGGCAACCACACTTCAGAGAATATCCCATCTCTGTGCTGCTTCATTCTTCTCTCTGAGCTAGTGACTCATGTCCATATTCCATATTGCATATCAAACAGACAAACACAGAAAAATGGAATAGAAAATTAAGCTCAGATTGACTATCCAAATAGAAAAGATTAAGCCCAGATCAATGTTTCTATCAGGCAAGATTCTGACATGCCATGGTTCAGAACACATGGTGCACATCACGGTTTCCTGCCAAGATACAGATTATTCTCACAACCCGATTCCATTTCCACGCAGAAATATTTTCATTGGCTTTTTTTCTTTTTATCTTTCTCTGCATCTTCTCAAGTATTGCAACAGCAGCATTATCGACACAAACAGGTATTGCAGGAGTAGCAGCAATCTCAACACCGATAACAAGCCAACAGCAACAACAAGAGCAACAGCAGCAGGACACACATAAATTTAAGAATATAGGTTTAAGGTTTGGGACATGCATACATAGTGAGCGAGTGCGATAGGGAATGGCCGTTGGTTAACATGGAATATGATGAAATCATAAGGAATGCACAGACAAATGACCAACCTTTCTCAAAAATCCCATCATTCTGCTGCCTCATTCTGGAGTGAAATCATACTAACACATTTTTTATATCAATTTCATCTAGTAACAAATTTCAGTAGCCAGATGGGAACCAACCCAACCAAAAATTCAAGGCCTAACCCAAATGTAAATATTGAAGGTTGAGGCTCAGATCTATGTAATTATTAGGTAATAGTCCATGAACCGCCATGGCTGCAAACCAACAACAGGTGTTGCACTGCCAAGATACCGGTTGGACCTCATTACCCAATTCGATTCGCTCCTGAAATGTCATCACAGCCTCTGCATTATTTCTTTGTTTTCCTTGTCCTTTTCTGCTTTTTTAGGGTTTGGGTTTAGGATTATGGTAGCAATAACATCAGCAACACCAAAGAATACACGCATATACATGCACAGTAAGTGCGTGATTCTGAGTGTGGATATATGCGCTTAGAAGGGGTGTTGGTTGACATAGAAGAAATCATAGGCATTGCAGAGAGGGGCAACCACCCTTCACAGAAATCCCATCTCTCTCTGCTTGCCTCATTCTGGAGCGCATTTTTGTCAAGCTAATAAGGGCCTGTTGGATTCACGAGGGAAAGAAAATGAAAGCAAAGTAAATATTTTACGGCAAACAAATGGAGCCATAGAATCCAATAACGATAAAATTGGAACCATAGAAAAGAGAAGCCAGTAATAAGGCTCAGATCTCTTTATAGAACAGACAAGAGAATGTGATACCGCCATGGCTGCAAAAGCACCAGTTGCATGTTGGATAAACAGGCCGACCCACTAACCATCTGGGTTGCCCCGCCAAGATACGGATCACTTTAGCCTCTATGCTCGAATGATCTGCTCAAAGAAAAGCGTCATCACAGCCTTTCGAACTCCGTCGGAAAATCTGGTGGTACGCTACTAGCTGAATTCTCACCTCATCCAAAAAAATGAGGCTCAGATCTGTTTATAAAATGAGACAGAGAGAATGTGAGCACCGCCATGGCTGCAAAACTCACCAGTTGCATGTGGGTGAAACAAACCCATATGGAGTCCGACCCACGTACCATCTGAGTGCCCCGCCAAGATACGGGTCACTTTTTTCTCAATGCCCGTTTCATTTGCTCGGAGACCAAAAAAATGGATAAAGAAGAATCATCACAGCCTCATAGAAGTAAACTCTGTGTGTTTGGAATCGGTGAAATGGGTGGAAAGAAAAATGAAGAACAACACAGGGGGGTGTAGTGCAATTTACACAAAGATCTAGAGGTCCCAAGTTCTAATTTCCTGAGAAAGAAGGGGCTGTTGTTGATATTCTTTGGAAATCATAGGCATAGCAAAGAAGGGCAACCACCCCTTGAGAAATTCCCAAACTCTCTGCTGCCTCATTCTTTTCTCTCTGAGCCATTATTCTCCTCTTCGTTCCTGTGCTGGGAGTTATATATAGGATGTTTCCTGAATTGTCTTTTCTACCCCTCGTGTCACACACTTTTTTACAGCTTTATAGCGGTAGTTCATTTCTGTAATTGGAATAGCAAGTGCTCAATCATCTGTTAAACTTTATAAAATCAACTCGAATTTATTTAAATTATATTTTATTAAAATTTGTGACGAAAATTCATTGAATTTAAATTTTACTTATCAAACCTGAACCTATTAAATATTTAAAAACCTGCAAATATCTTACCCAACCTGTTAATGAATGGAAAAAAAAAATTTCTTTTAAAGAAAAACTGAAAACGTTTTAAAAAAATAAAAAAAAAGTACTAAAATAATGATAAATCACAATGGATTAGAAAACGTAAATTAAATTTATTGTCTTTTATCAAACTTAAATTTAATAGAAATATTCAACAAAATCTTTATGTTGAGAAGTTATCATCATTCCATAATAATATGAAATAACATAAAGTACTTATCACAATTGTAAATTATCATTCTCATTTGAATTATTCAGTAATTGAGTTGTTGTATTAGTTGAATTAGATAAAAAGAATATGTAAATATAAATAATAAGAGTTCGGCTATAACCCACAACTATTAATCTTAGATCAGTATTAAAAATTTATTTTTTCTTAAGTAATATATTATTTGTATATGTATGTAAATATATAAACACTTTTATTAATTTATTTTTATTAAATTACTCCATCAGTTTTGTAAACGAATTTATAATCAGATCAAATACCCATTAAATTCAGTTTTAAACTCTACTCGTTATCATCCCTATTCTGTATACATTATTGTCTCAAAGGCTTAGGACCATTAAGACTATGATAAAGAAAAAAACTAAGAAAGCTATTAGAAATAAAAATAAATTTTTGTTAGTTTAGTAATGTTGTTCAACGATGAGATGTTCAGCAAAACTTTACGAAAATAACTAATACCTCTCAAAATATTGCAAGTTTTTGTCAAAAATTGCTATATCAACCCACCTGCTAAGTACATCGTGGCGTAGTTTATCGAAAATGCAAGATGAATGATTTAATCAAATTATGCGACAACACTTTTACTTTTTTCTTTTGGTTAAGTTGCAACCACTGGCGGAGGTACATTGGAGTAGACCCCACTGACTCATAAAAATCGTTAAAATTTTTATGTATTTTTTTTAAAAAAAATTAGATATTTATGTATTTTTAGTTAAAAAAATTAATTAGCCCCCACTGAAAAATAAAAGTACTAGTATAGTTGAAAAATTATAAATTTTAGCCCCCACTAACCCATAAAAATATTAAAATTTTTATGTATTTTTAGTTAAAAAAATTAATTAGCCCCCAATAAAAAATAAAAGTACTCGTATAGTTCAAAAATTATGGATTTTAGCTCCTACTGACCCATAAAAACATTAAAATTCTATGTATTTTTTTTTAAAATACTCATATAGTTTAAAAATTATAAATTTTAGCCCCCACTGACAAAAATTCCTGGCTCCGCCCCTGGTTGCAACAACATAATACAATCGATGAACTAGCTATAGCAAATTCCACTATTCAGCAACTGAGGAATACAAGTACTCTTCGACATATTGTAAGGTTTTATTTTTAATGCGTATTAGAGATCAAATTCAATTTAGTAAAATTTTCTACTCATATAGAAATAGACCCTACATAAATGCGGAATTCATTCCCACTAATGGATTGACGCCTGTCTAGATTGAAGATATAATTTTCAAACATTTTGTGAATATGATGTTTGTACGCAACTAAAGATCAAATCACTGAGCTTACTACTAGTTTTACTAATCAAACACTTCATATTCATCCCAGTTGAACTTCAGCCTAGTGACCCACACGACACCAGTTGATGTCATGACCATGGGTCGAAATATCTTCCTCCTCTTTTACTCTATTGTTGATAGTGTCAAAGTGTAGGCACAAAGGCCATGGACTATTCGGGGGAGGCATATGCTTGTTCAGCCCTAGTTAGTAGATTATACATTGGATTGTTGGAAGAGATAAACTTGAATTATATTCATTTCTGGATTTAAAGCCATGGACTGCCTTTCATTTATATATCAGTATGCAAAATGCTACGGTTATTGCTAACGCTAACGATTAGGAGAATTAGAAGAGGTGAATATTCACTCGTATTCATAAAGATTACTTATCCTCTCATTCTAGAGTTACTGTTTAAGCGACATCAAATATCTATATAGTTAAGTTTTAAATATAAGAAATTAGGCTATATTTGTTAGTTATGTGGCTTGTTATCATGATCTTAATTTTTGTTGTTTGTTGCCTGCAATTGACAATTCTCAGAGGCATAGCTCCTATTTGTTCCAACCATTACTCTTTTCCTTGATAGGGTGGTAATTTAGTATATAACCTGGATAAGGTTTCATGTTCATGTTCTAATTAAGCTTAATTGCTCATGATAATTATCAAGAGGTGTAAGAATATATATAACCCTCGTGTGTTGATTGGTAGAGATACTGTTAGTGATATGCCCTAATGCTATGTAGTTTGATGACCTATCTTGGGCATTTAAATGTAAACTTGTTTTATCAATCAATGGCATTTTAATGATATTTATATTCTCCGCTTTCAATTATATGAATGTGTCCCCTGATATCTTCATAAAGGAAATATATTATAAAAGTTGTTTAGAATATCTTGGCGTATTTCATTTGTATATGAAGAATATCTAAAGTTGTTCATAGTCCTTAAATTATTTGACTGTGACTAAAATAATCTATTATAGACTATCACATGAATTATTACCTTTGATTGATATTTGATATTAATGATAAAGAATGGTGAGCCATCAACTATAACTGCATATGATGCGATTAGCAATCATATGAATGATTATTGGTAGAATAGATCATTGAATGTGACGTGAATAACAAGCTACATGATTTCAGATTAATAGTTCGTTATTCATTGTGAATGTACACGTTATCTTTAGACTTGAGAAATTACAGCTGTAACATATATCAGGAATTTAATACTAGTACTTGGACAATGCTCGTCTTTGATTTTTCAAGATGAGTTACGACATCTTGCATATTATATTTCTAGTATAGTAGTTGACAGGTAATTGTCGAGAAATGATCTGTTAACCTCCGGTGTGAGGCGAAGTCCTATGAAATCTAATTTCGGTTGTAGAATGAGGAAGTCCCTGGCCAGGGCATGAAAGATGGAAAAGCGTTTTCATGGATGTCATATCTCATTCCAACTATTAGATGTTTGCATCGTTATCGAGTTTATAGACTTAATCGTTTCATGGTCTTTGCTCGATCGGGATATATTAATAGAAGGATTAAACTGTTCGTTAATTCGCGACTATAAATAGATTCACCTGTTTGACTTCATTGCCATATAAATTGTCTTGATACATTGCTAGACATCACTCTAGAACGTGAGAGTATTTTGAGAATAATGTAGATATTCCCAAAATATATTAAAGTTGTTTAATGTTCCCTCATTGCTATTTGGCAGTGGATCTAGAGAGTCACATACAATAAAGCATTAATGAATGAGTTCCGGATAAGCTTATATTTGGTTGAGGTATGTTAAAGTGTTAACGTTGTTTAATGTCGACCGTTAATTAGTAATGAGCCAAATGTGTACTTACTTAAAGTATTGGGGCAAAAGTGTAATTATAAAAAGTTATTTCATTTATTTTAACTAATGGTGATTAGATTACATTAATTGTCCATATTCAAGAGTAATTAAGTATCTATACGTATTTGATATGTATACATACACATTAGTCTTGAAAAGAGAAGATGTCAAATGTTTGGCTAGGAGAGCTCCACATCACTTGCTTAGTCATAGATATTATTTGAATGGCTAGGATTATGCAAGACAAGATGTGTGGACAATTTTGAATTGGTTGTTGAGTTTGTGGGATTGTGTCATAATCCACTAAGCTTTGTCTAGCATATACATTACATACATTACACATATAGCAAGATATTATTCAAGATACAACTCTTTATCTTCTCTCCTTGAGAATCTCGACCAAACAAAAGGAGGAGGAGAAAATTGTTTTTGATCATCTTCTTCTTCTTGCTTGTTCTACATCACCAAGAAGGCTATCACATCATCTTGGGTGGTTAAAGGAGCTCATTCAAGCTTGTGTGGACAACCTAGGACTCTTGCACTTGTGGGAGGATTTGTCAAAGCTTGAGCTTGGTTCTTCATCATTTTTGCTAAGATCTACAAGAGGTATATCTTATATATCTCTTATATATATATATATAGTCGTATATATATATATGCTTTTACTATGTTAATCATATGAAATCAAGACTAGGGTTTTTGGATGTACATAAATTTGTAATAGAAAATTTTGAAATTCTAGTCATGGATTATTCTTGGTTTTAAGCGATGTTTTCTCCATTAGCCTTGTGAAGGTCCTTTCAAATGGAATCAGTGCCTATGCTTGATTTTCATATGTTTACATGGTTATTTGCTTGTTCTATGCTTTGAATACTAAGAGGTTTTAATATATCAATGATGTATGTTTGCTATGTTACATTTGATGTATATAGTTTGTGTTTGATTCATGTTATATGAGATATAATGTTGTGTTTATATGAGATATAGCACCCCTTGGACCATTGGAAATAATGTCAGACTAGTTTCAAAATGGCCAAAGAACTCAAACACATAAAATAGCTCAGAAGTGCAAAAATCGGATTTTGTTGGAAACTCACTACCCAGACCGGTTAGCAAAGTCGGTCGAGTAACTCGACCAGCTACTCAACCGACTTGGACAGTTTGGTTTTTTGATTGAGCTAAAGTTGTATTAAGCCTTGATCTATTTCCTATCACATATATGGTTGATATATTATGCAATGATCATAGCTTTAATGCATGTTAGAAATCCTTTTAGTAGCTAAACATGAGATGTTTAAAGTTCAAAGTATAAAATTTGAAGTAAATGAATTCTTACATGAGAATGTGCTATGTGTTGATTTAGCTTTCTTGAATGTATGTATTTGATGCATGATCAATGCTTTATGAACTTGTATTGAATGATTGTATGTGATGCATATTCAATATTTGATGAATGGTGATTGATGGGTTGATCATAGACTTAGCTTATTGGATGATGAATAATTGTATTTCATTGGATGGCTTTGTAATAATTATTATTTCATTCATTGACTTGTAAATGAGGCATAAGTCTCATTTCATTCTTGTTGCAAGAGAGCAATTTGTTGTAATATACAAAGAGGTTTTGCAAAGGAGTTGAAGTTTTCCAAGGAATTAAGGGCCTTTGAAGTGTTGGAGAAATCAAGAAGTCAAGACCATTGAAGGTATTCTTAATGTGCTTGTTTTGGTTATTCTAGGCTTGGTTTCCTAGCATTAAGTCCATGATCCTCCATGCTTTATATTGATGCATATATGCTTGTTTAATTGCTTATAAGTGATGTTGGCTTTTAAATGGACTTGTATGTATAACCGATATCTTTCAAACTAAAAAGCTTCCTATGTGCAAACTACTATTAGATTGTAAAGCGGTAAAAAGAGTGTTATCATAGCCCTCAACCATTCTAGGACTATATTGGCTTAAAATGATTATGTCTTGTCTAACCCAAAGGTAGAAAGATGTAGTTTATAATAAGTCTTATGTATGCCTAGTTAACATAGAGATGTTTTTGATGCTCTAATACCGTGTGGCCAATAATGTACTAAAGTTGTGGTCATAGGATTCAAATTGTCGCATTCATTAAGATGGTGGGCTTAATCTAACTAGATCACTAGATCAATATTGCACGAAAGCTGAGATTAAAGTGATTTAGGGGCTCAATTGGCCAAATCCTATATAGTAATATAGATAACAATGGTTGTTAACTCTTAAAGTAATATTTTTATATTGCATGAAAGGTGAGAGATATTTTCCTTAAGAGAATATTGGTCATCCTACAAAGGAGTCTTTAATTAGATTCACGTTTCTCATTTAGGGAGTGTGAGATTCGATAAAATTAGTGGGAGGTACTATTTAATTCAAGTCCATGATTAAATAGTTTATTACTTGTTTACATTACTTGCAATCTTATTTTTTACATTATTTATTTTCTTGCAGCTCATATAAAATGGCTTATGTTGCAAACCTGTTAGCCCGTATTTTAGACAGTAACCGTTTAATCGGACCCAACTTCGTTCATTGGTTTCGTAATTTAAAAATTGTTCTGAGTATGGAAAAGCTAGAATATGTTCTAGAAACAGCCCATCCTCATGCCCTCCCTGGGGATGCTACTGAAGCTGAGCGTGTGACATTTGATCTATGGCATGAAGATGACATGCTTGCGAAGACATATATCATTGCCTCCATGAGCAATGAATTGCAAAGACAGCATGAGAAGATGTCTCATGCTAAGAGTATGATTCTCAATTTGCAAGAATTGTATGGAGAATAGGGTCATACTATTAGGTACGAGATATCGAAGGAATTGTTCTGTGCACGTATGGAAGAAGGTATTGATGTTAATAAACATACCCTCAGGATGATTACTTTGATCACTGAACTTGAGGCATTTGACTTTACGATGGATTTTCAATTACAGACGGATTTGATCCTTCAGTTTCTGCCACCATCATTCAGTCAGTTTATCATCAACATGAACAAGCTTGAATGTTCTTTGTCTGAGTTATTAAACATGTTAAAAACTACTCAGTCTCAGTTAAAGGGTGGCAAAGGGAAAGAGTTTGTCTTGACAGTTGCTTCATATTCTGGCTCCAAGCCGAAAAATAAGAAGAAGAAAAACTCTGGCCCTAAAGAGGTGTTGGGAAGAAAAAGGGAAAGAAAATGGGACCTAAAGGTAGTTGTTTCCATTGCAAGCAAGATGGTCACAAGAAGAGAAATTGTCCTTTGTATCTTCAACAGTTGCAGGAGCAACGAGCTAGTGTAGCTGCTGATAAAGGTATAATTTCTTTTATGTTTGTGATTGAGACTAATCTTTCTATTAGTCACAATTATACTTCTTGGATTTTGGATTCTGGTGCTACAACTCATGTTTGTGTTTCTGTACAGAATCTAAATGACAGGGTTGTGCTTAGGAAGCGTTGAATGATTTTGAAGGTTGACAACGGAGCAAATGTTGCTACCTTGGCTAAGGGTAGTATGGATGTATATATGCTTACCGGGTGAGTCTTGCATCTTGATGATGTTTTGTATGTACCAAAAATTGTTAGGAATACAATGTCTATTCTTAAACTTGATAGCGAAAATTATGAATTTTTTTTTAGTATCAACTCTTGTAATATTTGTTATTGTAATGAATATGTTATCAAGGCTACTTTGGTAAATGTATTGTATCATCTTGATGTCAATGAATGTATACATGTTACATCTATTTCAACTACTACTTCAAAAGGAAAGCGTCCTTCAGATAACCAAACTAATCCAAAACAATTGTGACACTTAAGACTTAGTCATATCAATGATAAAAGATTGGCATGGATGTCTCAAAATGAACTTATTGGTTCATTGGGATTTGAACCCAACCCAACTTGCGAATCTTGTATTCTTGATAAGATGACCAACCTTTTATTGGACAAGGTGTAAGAGCTACAGAATTGTTAGGATTAATACATACTAATGTATGTGGACCGTTTAGAGAAATGACCCGAGGTGGTTACAACTATTTCATAACTTTTACTGATGATTATTCACGGTATGGTTATATATACTTGATGAAGTATAAGTTTGAAGCTTTTGAAAAGTTCAGAGAGTTTAAGGCCGAAGTAAAAAACCAATTAGGAAAAAGGATTAAAACTCTACGATCAGATCGTAGAGGTGAATACTTGAGTACCGAATTTCTTAATTATCTCAAAGAGGTTGGTATAACATTACAAACGACACCACTGACTACACCACAATTAAATGGGGTATTTGAACGTAGGAATCGTACATTGATGGATATAATACGATCTATGATCAGTTACACCGATCTCCCCATTTTATTGTGGGGTTATACCCTACTTACAACCATATATCTATTGAACAGAGTTCCGTCTAAAGCTATTCCTACTACGTATGAGTTATGGGTTGGTAGAAAACCAAGTCTTAATCATATTAAGATTTGGGGTTGTTCTTCTTTTGTTAAGAAACTCAAGACGGACAAGTTGGAAGCAAGATCTGATAAAGGTCGTTTTGTGAGATATCCTAAGGAAACTAAAGGATATTATTTTTATTTTCCTAGTAATCAAAGGATTTTGATCAGCTGCAATACTATCTTTCTTGAAAAAAAGTTTATTCAAGAATGTGGCATTGGGAGGAAAGTAGAAATAGAGGAATTGTCCTCTGAACCACAAAGTGACCCAAATCAAGATTCTGAAACTGTTCAACAAAGTCCAAAACAGATTACAACACAGGTTCCTCGTAGGTCTAGTAAGGAATCCCATCATCCTGAAAGATATGGTTATCTTCTTGAGGAAGGGCAAAAATTATTTATTGTGGGGATAATGATCATATTGATGATCCTACTACCTATGATTATGCGATACATGATATCGATTTCGAGAAATGGAGATAAGCGATGCAAGTAGAAATGGATTCCATGTACTCCAATGACGTTTGGATCTTGGTAGACCCTTCTTAAGGTATTGTACCTATAAGATGCAAATGAGTGTTCAAGAGAAAACTAGGAGCTGATGGAAAAGTAGAGACTTTTAAAGCTAAACTGGTTGCTAAAGGTTATCGTCAAAAATAATTAATTATGATGAGACTTTTTCACCAGTTGTTATACTTAAGTCCATTCACAAAATGCTAGCAATTGCTGCATACTATGATTATGATATTTGGTAGATAGATGTCAAAACTACGTTCCTTAATGGATATGTTGATGAAGATATTTATATGGAGCAGCTCTAAAGATTTTGAATCTAAAGGTCATAAAGTATGCAAGCTTAAGAGATCGATTTATGGTCTCAAACAAGCTTCTCGATCTTGGAACATCAGATTTAATAATGAGGTCAAAGAGTTTGGTTTCATTAGAAATGATAATGAACCCTGTGTATACAAGAATATTAGTGGGAGAGCAGTCACTTTCTTTATCTTGTATGTAGACGATATATTGATCATAGGTAATGACACAAGTCATATGATGTCTGCAAAGGTTTGGTTAAGCAATAAATTTTCCATGAAAGATTTGGGAGAAGCCACTTATATCTTGAGAATATGTGTCTATAGGGATAGAATGAAGAGATTAATTGGTTTATCCCAAAGCATGTATATAGACAAAATCTTGAAGAAATTCAAGATGAAGAGTTCTAAGAAAGGTCTTGTTAGGGATATACCCTAATGTTGTAGATGAGATAACCTAGTTAGGGTTTAATAAGAATATATGTGAGTTTCGTACATAATGATGTTTTGGATGTTTATATTCTCTGCTCTATATAAACATGTCCCTAATGTTTATCCGAGAAGAAAAATACGTTCTAAAGGAGTTTAGAATACTTCATTGTTTTTCTTCGATATGATAAACATTAAGAATCGATTCATAACCCTTCAGATTGTTGAACCGAGACTAGAATAATCGAGTACGGGTTATCGTATGTTATTACCTTTGATTAACATAGTGATGTTAATGATAAAGGGTCGTATGCGAAGTACCATAACAACGTGGTAATGTGAACTAATATACATATGAGTGATCGTCAGTTTACGGATCATTGAATATGACAATAAATAGTGAACTACATGGTTTTAGGTTAATCGTTTACTAATTAGTTAGGAATTGTGCAAATTAATCCTCAGACTTGAGAAATTACGGTTGCCGATTATATCAGGGGGTAAATATTGCGTTTGGACAATACCTTTCTTTTATAAGGTAGGTTATGGAATTTCGCATTTTAGTTTTGTGGTATAGACTGACAGGTAATTATCAAGACAGGATCTGTTAACCTCCGGCATGAGGCAATGTCCTATGATATCTAAGATCGGTTGTTAAACGATGAAGTCCTTGGCCAAGGCGAGTATGAAATGATAGAAAGTAGTTTTTCCATGGAAATCATCTCTCGTTTTATCACTTTAGATTATTCATAGAATCGGAAGTGAACTTAACCATTTCATGGTCCTTTCTCGATCGGGACATTTTTAATAGAATGATCGGACTGCACGCTAATTCTCGACGGTAAATAGATTCATGAAAGACAGTGTCTTTATTATCGTATACATTTTCATGGTACGTTTGTTGCTAGTGCGTCACTCATGAACATGAGAGTATTTCGGGAAATGGCGAAGACATTTTCGAAATAGATAAAGAGGTTTATCGGTCCCTCATCGGTACGCGGTTATCAATCTATAAGGTCACATACTTATAAGCATCAAGAATAAGTTTGCCAGAAGCTCGTATAATATGGTTGGTGACTTTAAGATGTTAAGAGTCATCTATGTTGGCTTTTAGGCCAAAAGTATAATTTTACAAAGTTTTGGGGTCAAATTGTAATTACCAAAACTTTTGGGGCCAAACTGCAAATATTGAAAAGTTGTTTCAATGACATTATTCTAATAGAGATTAGAATATATATATATATATATATATATATATATATATTAAGATGATGTGTAGTGCCACGTTATCGATCCTAGTCATCAAATGAAAAAAGGCAAATTAGTGACTGGGCATGCACATGTCGCATGTGAAATAAGGGTGGGTGGATTGTCCATATCATCAATCCTAGTCTTCTAATTTGAATTGGATGGTTAAGATTGAATCTTGAATAAAGACAAAATAATCTTAGCCATTAGCTTTGATGATAAGTGATTTTTGTCAAGTGTCAAAAGAGAGAAAAAGCAATCTCTTAGATTGTAATGATTACAATCCAAGGCTTTGCATGTCTTTGTTTATTCTTGTAAAGAAGATAACAATTTTGATTGGTTATCCAGTAATGCAAGATTAACATATAATATAGATTATATATAATAAACAAAGATGAAAAAAAAAAGTTTCTCTCTCTCCCCTCTAATTTTCGGCCAACCAAGGAAGAAATAGAAGATGGAAAGTTTTGCCACTAGATTGTAATGATTACAATCCAAGGCTTTGTATGGCTTTGTGTTGTTTTTGCAAGCAAGATACTAATTTTGATTGGCTATCTAATTATGCAAGATAATAGAATATAATAGAGATTATATATTAATCAAAGCATGACAACTTCTCTCTCCTCTAACCATCATACATGGCCATAGCAAGAAAAACAAGGAAAAATTCTTCATCTTCTTCATGCTTGGTTTCGGCCATTGTAGCATAAGAAAGAAGGTTTGTGTTCTTGTTTAATCAACTCATATATTAGCTAGATCTCTTGAAGTATACTAGCACATTTTGTCTTCAAGTTGTGGTTGAGCTTTGAATGCTTGGTGGACCAACTAGAACCTTCAAGTTAGATGGATTCAAAAGCTAGTCTTCAAGCTTCATCTACCTTTGTGACTACACAAGGTATAGCTTCAAACCTTTCTTTTACATTATGTATTGTTGATATATACTCTGTGTGTATATATATATATATATATATATATATATATAATTAGTTTATGGACATAGTTGGAAGTATGCATGTTGATTCTTGCTTGAATGCTTGGAGATTTTTTGAAATATGCCTTGCATGGTTCGGCCATAGCTTGATGTCCATGTGTTCCTTCCTCGATCTTGAATCCAACTATGATATATGTGTTGACATGATATGCTAATATGTTGGACTTGGACCTTATATCTTAGGGTTGGTCCATGACACTTTCAAGTGGTATCAGAACCAGGTTATGACGTCCATGAAGCTAGCTAATATATGGCCGTGTGTTAGCTCTCAAAAATGTGCAAGTTTGAATCTTATCTTAAGTCTACATGTATGTATGTTATGGATCTAGTTTGAATCTTATCTTGTAGATGTGGATCTTGAGGAAATAGGTGTTGATTTCAACTTGCATGTTTATATCCATGCTTGATGATGGCCGATTTTCACATGCATGATTAGAATAATTGTTCTTCTTGTTAAATATGCTTATATGTGAAGAAAAATGGTAGATTTGATCTTTGCATGTTGACATATGAGTTTGGAATAAGAAGAATATTCTAAAAGTAGAAAAGATAAAAAGGTGTTTCTTGAAAAGTTCTCTTTTTGCATGTTGTGAAGTCAAAATTGAAGAAAAATAAGTCTAGCATTATTTTATAGATATGGCCGAATTGTAATTGTTGTGTGGGTTGATGATTTTGCTTTTTGTTGGACATGTAAAGGTGTTAAAAGTTGCCTAGTAGTCCACAAAGGTATATATTTAATATGTGCATGTGTTTAAAAGAAAGTTTAAAAGTTAGTTTTGAACTTATTTGATGATTGACATGCATTTGATTAAATAAAGGACTACTTGATAATTAAAAATGTTTAATAGTAAAAAATGCAACTTGTTTATATGTCTTGAGATAACAAAATTGATTTCACATAAATTGGAGGTCATTATGTTCTTATCTTGAAATTAGAAATCATCTAATGTGTTGCATTTAGATATTTCTAAGTTTGAGAAAGTTAAAAGTTGATTATATAGTGATATAGTACTTTTAAAAGGACTATAGGGCTAAAATTAATGTGCATGGGCCAAAAAGACATAGTGATTTGGGCTTGGGCCTTATATGCATGTATTAGTGTTAAATTTTAGCCTATTGGGCCACTTTATATGTCTTGGGCCATATATTTGTGATTTCTTTGAATTTAGGACTTGCATGTGAAGTTATAACGAATCATAAATTAATGGGCCAACATGACTTGCATTAGTAAAAGGTGTTTTATGATTATGCAATTAGTACGGATGAAGTTTGACTCTTTATATTGATGAGTTAATTAAACTTGAATGCTAGCCATTGATATGATGATTATTATATGTTTGATATGAATGATCATACATATTCATATATCTTGGAAATGGTGAATTTGATTATAGATTTGGGCTTTAAGGGTCAATTTATTAGGTTGTAATCTGAGACATAAGTCTTATTTATATTATTGTCTTTTGAGAGAATAATGTAGTGAGGATACTTATGTAATTCTTCAAAGAGAAGCTTGCAAGAAAGCCTAATGTACAATCTAAGGAGTTGGAGGCCCAATGAAGATTTCAATGAATTGAAGATCTTTATATAGGATAGTTTTATTTCCATTAGGCCCAAAACCCAAGCCCATGATCCACCATTCATTGCATTCATATTCTATAATTTGCTATAATTGTGATTATTAGCTTATAGTGTATTGAATGCATGATTATATGATGAGATTGTATTGACTCCCTATGTGTAAACTAATATTAGATTGATAAAAACGGTAAAAGGAGTTTTATCGTAGTCCTCTGCCATCCTAGGATTTAATGAAACTTAAATGAATACGGTCCTACTTACCTAAAGGTGGAGGATTTGTTTCATGACAAGTTTATTAAAATCGCTAGTATGAAACATAGAGATGTGGTTATCTTCCAAAATCTAACAACCAATTATAACCACAAAGGTTTGAGGTTATTGATTCAATTTGTCGGATAACTGAGTGATGGCGGGTCCAATCTAACTAGACCACTTAATCAATTATAACCACAAAGGTTTGAGACCAAGTGATTTAGGGACTAAAGTTGACCATACCTTATTTAGAGAAATAGACAACAAAGTGTTGTTGACCTTTGGTACTTGTATTTCAATTATAGCCACAAAGGTTTGAGGAATACATGAGATCAAGGGAACTTGGTGATCCTACTTAGAGTCTTTTTATAGATTCATGTTTTCTCATTAAGGGAGTATGAGATTTAAGACAAATAGTGGGACCAACTCTCTTTTTATATATTCTTGTTAGCCTACAATCTTACTTTCTATTATATTTACCTTTTTTCTGCAGTTTGTGTGCCATGGCTTCATTCGTAAATCCTATTCTCTCCATCCTTAATCATGATTATTTAACTGGACCGAACTTTAAAAAATTGTATAAAAGTTTAAGAGTTGTCCTTCGGTTTGAGAGAATTGAGTATACTCTGGATGTCTCGATCCTAGCTCATATTGATGAACTTCATCTGAGACCGATAAGATCATTTACTATAAATGGGTCTAAGATGACTCACACTCTAGAGGATATATCATTTCATCAATGAGTGATGATCTGCGACGATACTATGAGGGCCTTCCTCATTCCGTAGATATCATTCGATCTTTGGAGGAATCTTTTGGTAAGCATAGTTATTGTATGAGATTCCAGTTGACCCGTGAGCTATTTAGTATGACACTTGAAGAGGGAGGTGACGTTAACCAGCATTGCCTTAGGATGATTTACTTGGTAACTTCGCTGGAGGCATACGGTTTCGTCATGGATCCCCGGCTTCAGATAGACTTGATCTTACAGTCTCTCCCACCATCTTACTCTCCTCTGATCTTGGACTTCCACGTACACAGAATTGAGATCACAATAAATGAGTTGCCAGATGTTCTGACTAGTTGGCAGAATATTGGTTTGGGTACAACACCCAATCCTTATGTTGACTCTTCTCCTTCTGTGGCTGGTCCGAGCCAAAATAGAAACATTAGAAGGAAGAGAAGGAGGAGACATAGGAAAAACTAGGCTATAGCATTCTTGCCGGGAGATCTCTCATCAGGAGGGGATTGAGTAGCGGACCCTTTTTATGAATGATTTGGTTGTTTTGGATCTGCTTGGTATGCGATCCTGTTTTTGAAAAATGATTGTAAATGTTGGTTAGTTTGAATTTTCTTTATTTGATGAAAAATAGTAGTGACTATTTTAATCATTTCTTGCTAAAGATAATTTTTGAATTGATCCTATGTAAGAAAAGATTGGCATTTTATAAAATTTCGTTATAATAATGAAATATTCGGAATGCATATCAAAGGAAAGAATGTCTTCAAACTGAAACTGCATAAACATTCATATTTCATTGCTTAACATTTAAGGAAATGGCTAATTACTAAATCATACTTATTAAGGTTGTTATAAAAGTCTAAAACTTTGAATTGTTCAAAAAGTTAACAACTTGAATTCTTTTATATCTATTCAAAAGAGTTTGATAGATTGACTTTTCTTTTGGTAAAAGAGTTTGTCCAAAAGGGAAATATAAAAGGGAAATGGAGTTTATGAGACTTACCCATAATATGTTTGGTTATAAAAGAAGATTTAGGAAATGCCTATTTTATCACCAAAAACTTTTCAGACTGTTTTAAGCTTATCTTTGTACCATAATTTTAATTATATAGCTAGATAGAATTTAAACTCTTTTCATGCATAGATTCTTTAGTCAAAGTAACTATAATGAAAGGTTAATGAGTTTTTCAATATGAAATGATAGAGATCGATTTCATAAAAAATGAATATGATGTCTAAGTTTATAAGAAAAGTTAGTGGGAGCCTATACCCTTAACAAATCTTGTAAATTTATGATGTCTTCATTATTAGAGTTCACCAAGGTCCAATTAATTGAATATATCATGCTGCATATCTAGGGTAAACCAATCATGTCTTGTAGGATCATGTCTATGAAATACAATGATATGATTATTTGTTTTCCTCATAGCCTGTACACAAGGTCACGATCTCAAAGTTTTCGTCAAGATAGAGGATTCTAAGAAATGCATGGTCTTTAGCCTTTATGGCAGGGTATCCGTCTTTTCTTGTAGATTTCCTTATGACTATATAAGGAGAGGTTGAAAAAGGATTTTGTACCTAATCCTTTAGCCGTTTGTAGTCTCTTTTAATGCGATGACAAGTACAAGGCCCGATGTGATGTAATGAGTTACATGATATATATCGGATATGATACATATAGGTTCTATTGATCTCATTATGGTAATAATGATCTCTATATGAACTGCAACCGGAGATTTTCAAGGTTTATGGAGACAGTGAAGTTATTTGAGAAGAATTCACTAAATGGTGGAAACATATTTAATATTGGATTTACGAATTTTGGAAAGAGTTCCGAATAATAATAAGTAATCGTTATCTTGTTGTTTAAGCCAACATACTACTTGACTTTTAATGGTGTTTGGATATTATAAGGTTCTATCTATTAGTGGTTACCGATATCTTGTAATATGGTGACTATAATAGAGGCCTTTTGCACAGGCTTAAAGAACCCTATCTTATCAAGAATCCAAACATATAAGAGTTAATTCAAGAAATGTTTTCTTGACATAAAATGGTTTAACAGAAAAGGATCCTATAGATGCCTCTTTTGTTGACCCACTGATCCTGTAAAGGTAGTTACAATTGATCACCATCTTAGAAAAGATGAATATATTGATATGAATGTACAATGCGCTAATCCTATGGTTGATAGCATTAGTGCAAGTGGGAGGTTGTTAAGGATATGCCCTAATGCTATAGATGAGATAACCTAGTTAGGGTTTAATAAGAATATATGTGTGTTTCGTACACAATAATGTTTTGGATGTTTATATTCTCCACTCTGTATAAACATGTCCCTAATGCTTATCCGAGAAAAAAATACGTTCTAAAGGAGTTTAGAATACTTTGCTGTTTTTCTTCGATATGATAAACATTAAGAATCGATTCATAGCCCTTCAGATTATTCGATCAGGACTAGAATAATCGAGTACGAGTTATCGTATGTTATTACCTTTGATTAACATAGTGATGTTAATGATAAAGAGTGGTATATGAAGTACCATAACAACATGGTGATTTGGACTAATATACGTATGAGTGATCATCAGTGTACAGATCATTGAATATCACAATAAATAGTGAACTATATGATTTTAGGTTAATAGTTTACTATTTAGTTAGGAATTGTGCAAATTAATCCTCAAACTTGAGAAATTACGGCTGCTGGTTATATCAGGGGCTAAATATTGCATTTGGACAATACCTGTCTTCTATAAGGTAGGTTATGGCCTTTCACATTTTAGTTTTGTGGTATAGACTGACAAATAATTGTCAAGACAGGATTTGTTAACCTCCGGTGTGAGACGATGTCCTTGATATCTAAGATCGGTTGTTAAACGAGAAAGTCCTTGGCCAAGACGAGTATGAAATGAGGGAAAGTATTTTTTCCATAGCAGTCATCTCTCGTTTCACCGCTTTAGATCTATTCATAGAATCAGAGGTGAACTTAACCATTTCATGGTCCTTTCTCGATCGGGATATTTTTAATAGAAGAATCAGACTGCACGCTAATTCTTGACGGTAAATAGATTCATGAAAGACAGTGTCTTCATTATCATATACATTTTCATAGTACGTTTGTTACTAATGCGTCACTCATGAACATGAGGATATGTTGGGAAATGGCGAAGACATTTCTGAAATAGATAAAAAGGTTTATTGGTCCCTCATCGGTATGCGGTTATCAATCTAGAAGGTCACACTTATAAGCATCAAGAATAAGTTTGCCGAAAGCTCGTATAATGTGGTTGATTACTTTAAGGTGTTAAGAGTCATCTATGTTGGCATTTGGGCCAAAAGTGTAGTTTTATAAAGTTTTAGGGTCAAATTATAATTATCAAAACTTTTGAGACCAAACTGTAAATATTGAAAAGTTGTTTCAATGACATTATTCTAATAGAGATTAGAATATGCAAAAGTATTTAATTATATATATATATATATATATATTAAGTTGATGTGTAGTGCCACGTCATCAATCCTAGTTATCAAATGAAAAAAGGCAAATTAGTGACTGGGCATGCACATGTGGTGTGTGAAATAAGGATGAGTGGATTGTCCATGTCATCAATCCTAGTTTTCTAATTTGAATTGGATGGTTAAGATTGAATCTTGAATAAAGATAAAATAATCTTAGCCATTAACTTTGATGATAAGTGCTTTTTGCCAAGTGTCAAGAGAGAGAAAAAGCAATCCTTTAGATTGTAATGATTTCAATCCAAGGCTTTGCATGTCTTTGTTTATTCTTGCAAGGAAGATAACAATTTTGATTGGTTATCCAATAATGCAAGATTAACATATAATATAGATTATATATAATAAACAAAGACAAAAAAATAAAAAAAAATAAAAACTTACTCTTTCTCCCCTCTAATTTTCGGCCAACCAAGGAAGGAAGAGAAGATTAAATGCTTTGCCACTAGATTGTAATGATTACAATCCAAGACTTTGCATGGCTTTGTGTTGTCCTTGAAAGCAAGATACTAATTTTGATTAGCTATCTAATTATGCAAGATAATAGAATATAATAGAGATTATATATTAATCAAAGCAAGACAACTTTTCTCTCCTTTAACCATCATACACGGCCATAGCAAGAAAAAAAAGGAAAAATTCTTCATCTTCTTCTTGCTTGGTTTCGACCATTGTAGCATAAGAAAGAAGGTTTGTGTTCTTGTTTAATCAACACATATATTAGCTAGATCTCTTGAAGATATACTAGCACATTTTGTCTTCAAGTTGTGATTGAGCTTTGGATGCTTGGTGGACGAACTAGAACCTTCAAGTTAGAAGGATTCAAGAGCTAGTCTTCAAGCTTCATCTACCTTTGTGACTATAAGAGGTATACCTTCAAACCTCTCTTTTACATTATGTATTGTTGATATATAATGTGTATATATATATAGTTAGTTAGTTTATGGACATAATTGGAAGTATGCATGTTGATTTTTGCTTGAATGCTTGGAAAAGTTTTGAAATATACCTTGCATGGTTAAGCCATAGCTTGATGTCCATGTGTTCCTTCCTCGATCTTGAAGCTAACTATGATATTTGTGTTGACATGATATGCTAATGGGTTGGACTTGGACCTTACATCCTAGGGTTGGTCCATGACACTTTCAGGTCTCTTGCCTATGAGGCACGGTGTGCATCTTTCTAAAGAAATGTCTCCAAAAACCGATGTTGAACGGCAACGCATGGAAAGAATACTGTATGCTTCTGCCATAGGTAGTCTTATGTATGTCATGCTATGTACACGGCCTGATCTTGCTTATGCTATAAGTGTTACAAGCAGATATCAGTCCGATCCAGTTGAAGGTCATTGGATAGCACTAAAACACATCCTTAAGTACTTGAGAAGGACTAAGGATTTGGTTTTAATCTATAGAGATGGTGAACTCCGTGTGGACGGATTCACTGATTCAGATTTTCAATCTGATAGAGATGATAGAAAGTCTACATTTGGGTTTGTATTTATTTGTAATGGAGGAGCAGTCAGTTGGAAAAGTTCCAAACAGCCTGTGACTCCTGATTCCACTATAGAAGCCGAATACATTGCTGCATATGATGCTGCAAAGGAAGTGGTTTGGATCAATAAGTTCTTAAAAGAGCTTGAAGTGGTTCCATCCATTGAATTTCCAATACTTTTGTATTGTGAGATAACAATGGGGCTATAGCACAAGCCAAGGAACCAAGATCTCACTAGAAATCCAAACATATTGAAAGGAGGTTTCATATCATCCGAGAAATTGTTGCTTGTAAGGATATAAGCTTGCAGAAAGTACCTACTTTGGATAATGTAGCGGACCCACTCACCAAAGCTTAGAGTCAGTCTCAGCTAGATCATCATCTTGAGAAGATGAGGATGCAATACCATAGTATGATGCATTAGCACTGTATATTATGGCATTAGTACAAGTGGAAGATTGTTAGTGATATGCCCTAATGCTATGTAGTTTGATGACCTATCTTGGGCATTTTAATGTAAACTTGTTTTTATCAATCAATGGCATTTTAATGATATTCATATTCTCCGCTTTCAATTATATGAATGTATTCCCTGATATCTTCATAAATGAGATAAATTCTAAAAGTTGTTTAGAATATCTTGATGTATTTTATTTGTATATGAACAATATCTAAAGTTGTTCATAGTCCTTAGATTATTTGACCGAAACTAAAATAATCTATTATGGACTATCACATGAATTGTTACATTTGATTGATATTTGATATTAATGATAAAGGATGGTGAGCCATCAACTATAACTGCATAGATGCGATTAGCAATCATGTGAATGATTATTGGTAGAATAGATCATTAAATGTGACGTGAATAACAAGATACATGATTTCGAATTAATAGTTCGTTATTTGTTGCGAATGTACACGTTATCCTTAGACTTGAAAAATTACGGCTGTAACATATATCGAGAATTTAATACTAGTACTTGGACAATACTCGTCTTTGATTTTTCAAGATGAGTTACTGCCTCTTGCATATTATATTTCTGGTATAGTAGTTGATAGGTAATTGTCAAGAAAGGATCTGTTAACCTCCGGTGTGAGGTAATGTCCTATGCAATCTAATTTCGGTTATAGAATGAAGAAGTCCCTGGCCAGGGCATGAAAGATGGAAAAGTGTTTCCATGGATGTCATATCTCATTTCAACTATTAGATGTTTGCATCGTTATTGAGTTTATAGACTAAATCGTTTCATGGTCTTTGCTCGATCGTGATATGTTAATAGAAGGATTAAATTGTACGTTAATTCGTGACTATAAATAGATTCACCTGTTTGACTTCATTGCCATATAAATTATTTTGATACATTGCTAGACGTCACTCTAGAATGTGAGGGTATTTTGGGAATAGCGGAGATATTCTCGAAATATATCAAAGTCGTTTAATTTTCTCTCATTGCTATTTGGCGGTGGATCTAGAGAGTCACACACAATAAAACGTTAATGAATGAGTTTCGGATAAGCTTATATTTGGTTGATGTACGTTAAAGTGTTAACGTTGTTTAATATCGATCGTTAATTAGTAATGAGCCAAATGTGTAATTACTTAAAGTATTAGGGTAAAAGTACAATTACGAAAAGTTGTTTCCTTAATTTAAACTAATGGTGATTAGATTAAATTAATTATACATATTCAAGAGTAACTAAGTATCTATACGTATTTGATATGTATACATGCACATTAGTTTTGAAAAGAGAAGATGCCAAATGCTTGGCTAGGAGAGCTCCACATCACTTGTTTAGTCATAGATATTATTTGAATGGCTAGGATTATGCAAGACAAGATGTGTGGCCAATTTTGAATTGGTTGTTGCGTTAGTGGGATTGTGTCATAATCCACTAAGCTTTGTCTAGCATATACATTACATACATTACACATATAGCAAGATATTATTCAAGATACAACTCTCTCTCTTCTCTCCTTGAGAATCTCGACCAAACAAAAGGAGGAGGAGGAGAAAATTGTTTTTGCTCATCTTCTTCTTCTAGCTTGTTCTACATCACTAAGAAGGCTATCACATCATCTTGGGTGGTTAAGGAGCTCATTCAAGCTTGTGTGGACAACCTAGGACTCTTGCACTTGTGGGAGGATTTGTCAAAGGTTGAGCTTGGTTATTCATCATCTTTGCTAAGATCTACAAGAGGTATATCTTATATATCTCTCTTATATATATATATATAGTTATATATATATATATATATGCTTTTACTATGTTAATCATATGAAATCAAGAGTAGGGTTTTTGGATGTACATAGCTTTGTTATAGAAATTTTCAAAATTCTAGTCATGGATCATTCTTGGTTATAAGCTATGTTTTCTCCATTAGCCTTGTGAAGGTCCTTTCAGATACTTGCAACCATTCCCCTAATCATAATGTACATCTTGCTGATCAACTGCGTAGCTTTAGCACGCTTACAACCAGGGACGGAGCCAGCATTTTAAGATTAAGGGGGCTAAGATTCAAATAAAAACATTCATGACAAGGGAAAAAAATAGGGGGGCTCTTAACTTATTTTTAACGATACCACATAGATTTTTTTAACTTCATTAATTTTTTTTTAACGATACTACATAAAATTTTTTTTTTAAAAAAAATCTTGGGGAGATCGGAGTCGGCTGCGCCTGTGCTTACAACTAATAAACGCCATGGACAACCCCTACACACTTCAAAACAAACCCAAACCCAAACTCAGCTCACCCCCTAAAAAAAATCTTAGGGAGATCGGAGTCGGCTGCGCCTGTGCTTACAACTAATAAACGCCATGGACAACCCCTACACACTTCAAAACAAACCCAAACCCAAACTCAGCTCACCCCCTCAAAACCCTCTCTCTGTAGTCTTTACTTAATATGCCTGATGCAAACGTTTTTGACATATCTCTTAAAATCCAGCTTCAACCTCTTCTCAATACAACTACAACCACCCACTCCAACTGGGACAGAAACTCCTTTGACCTAGACAACCTCTTCTCACTACAGCTTTTTCTTGAATTTCTCATTCTTCACATATTTGGATTTGACTCCTAAATATGCTATGCTCGTCTACTTGTAAAGAGGAGCACGTATATACGAGATCCGTCTCACTTAAATGCATATGACAAACTCAACAAAAATTCTAACAATAGATACTTGGGAATAAAGACACTCTGAAATTCTAAAAGTTATTTCTTGATCATTGAGAGCATCCAAATCCTTAAGGCTCGTGACAAACTCAACTCATTTATGATTAACAATTTTTATAAGGAAGACAATCAAGAGTATATCTTCACACAAAACAAATTCTTAAAGATCAAGAGATCAACAATCATGTACGTGTGTACTCATATATAAACTCATTATGGGTCCGTTATAAAATCTTAATCAACGTTTAAGAATGTCCTTTTATTTTTTCTTAAGGACACTCACTAGTGGCACTTAAGAATGACAATAGATATCTGCTCTATTTGAAATTAATGGATAACCATCCGATAAAATCCAATAACAAAAGTCGATAGAAAATCAGTTAGGGTTTGGATTTTATAAGAGGAAACCGATAGGTTTTAATTTTTGACATTAAAATAAATCGAAACACGAAACTCAAAATCCAATTATTAATTTATTATAAAATATATATATATATATATATACCAACCAGGACGGAGCAGATAATCAAAGCCATAACAGAAAGCGGAATAAACAAGGATAATAGACAGATAAATAATTGAAAATACGAACAAGATAAAGATGAAGGAGATAAAATCTCTTACTTGTTATTAACTGTAAATGGAAGTAATGCTACACTGTTGGTTGTACAGGAGTACAATGTTCAAAAGTGATACCGAATTAAAATAAAATTATTGGGGGGAGAAGAAATTCGGATCCTAAGTAAATGAGACAGACTCTGTCTTATATAGGATATCGAATCTCTGAAAAGGAAATGTAAAATGTAAAAAAGAAAAGTCAAAAGTAACTTTCCTAAATTGAACAGTAAAAAGTGATTTTTACTATTCATGAATAGTGATTGGCTTTTACTGTGGCCGAATCTTGTTTTGTCATGACTTGATGATCATGTCTGCCTTTTACTGTGGCCGAAAGATCTCTTGTCGTGACGTGATGATTCTGTCTTTTGACTGGATTACTTTCACTGTGACCGAAAGTAATTTCGTCGTCTTGTGATAATGATGTCTGATGGTGGAATCTTGACTGTAGATTCATCTTCTCCATCATCTCTGAATCTGACTGGTTCTGTACTGAAGATTTGATCGAACTTCTTCAGTCTGAATCATACTGACAAATGATGAAATACATACAAGTACAATGATCGAAGTGTATTTCCCACTAATACAAAGAAAATCAATAAACTAGTCTATTTTCCCTATAATCTACCCTGCATCGTACTTAGTCTTACTATCTTCGAAGCCTAACTATCTTCGAAGCCTAACTATCTCTCACCAAATCGCCACCTGGCAACAACGGAGTCTTACGCCTTCTGCTCCTCAACGCCGTGACCTTACATGGTTTTTGAAATAGGTTTGCTAAAGGTAAGTTGACTAAGCAAAATACAACATAAAATACAGGCTAGAAGACAAACTAATTACTAAATTTCCTTTGGCTTTTTGGGAAAACCACACCCATCAACGGACTTGAGATGTCTTTACCGGTTGCCGTTTGACTCAGACTAGCTGAAGTTTCATGGAATTCTTCAGAAACCATATGACTTCAGAGAGGGGAAGTCTTACCGTTTCATCCTAGTTTTTGAAGGGAACTTAGAAAAATAAAACCCTATCTGTCCAATGTTTTTAGAGAACATTAGAAAACTCATATGTCCTGTGTTTTTGAAGAGAACACCGGAAAACTCATCTTGCCCAGTTTATACTCATAGAGGAGTATTACATCCAGTTTATACTCATAGAGGAGTATTACATCCAGTTTATACTCATAGAGGAGTATTACATCCAGTTTATACTCATAGAGGAGTATAAATGCCATAACAGTCATCTTCGTTGTCATCGGCATGATCTGTTGAAACTGATGCCTGATCTCAAATTTTATCAAGCTCTTCTAACTGTAACATGATGGCCTTGACTTCGTCATAATTGGTGGCCGCTGCTAACTGTGTAGTGAGGAAGTTCTTGAATGAAAGAAATTCCTGCTGTTCTGGTTGGATTTCTTGTTTCTGTTTCTGATTGGTCTCGAGCCATGCTTGGACCTTTGGTGTTGAACACGAACTATTGTTCATCTTCTTCCACCACAT
Organism: Ehretia macrophylla; assembly: GCA_037974665.1. Classification (NCBI taxonomy): domain Eukaryota; kingdom Viridiplantae; phylum Streptophyta; class Magnoliopsida; order Boraginales; family Ehretiaceae; genus Ehretia; species Ehretia macrophylla. The sequence continues at coordinate 13,979,141 of CM075775.1, forward strand.
AACTGAATGAGCTCTTCCGAAAGCCAAGATGTCTTGGTTGTTTCCGAAAGAAACATGTTTGTACGCGAATTCTGATCTGAAAATCCACGTGACAAAGAAGATTCTGTAAAACACAAAGAATGGAGGAAGATACGCTAACTGAGCTGGTGTCTTCCAATGTTTTGTGAAATACTGGAATCCCTCTAGTACTGGTTCTGGTAAAATGTCTGTAATTGGACCAAAAGATGCCCACCACTGGATGAACCAATTTGGAACTTCTAATGGAAATGTTTTGGTGAAAAGGAAGAACCATGACATATCATGCTTGTCATTCTGGCGATTGAATGCTCTGAACCACGCCTGAATGTAGTCATAATAGTTGTAGTCCTTGAGGGGAACTTCATCTGGAATCTGTTTGGTTTTCTGTGGGGGTTGTCCCCATTGATCAAGAGTGATCACTTTCTGGAGTTTAGCCTTGACATGGCTATACTGGCCTGGAGGTTTGTTTTTGTCATCTACAACAAACTCAATGGACTCTGTTGCTATGAGGATGGACTCATAGTAACTCTGTGTTTTATATGTATTGTCTGGGATGTAGTTTGAATGGGGATGAAGGAATGCCCTAGCAAACTCATCGGGGGTCATATTGGGGTTCTGTTTGAAATGGAAAGGTTCTGTTACAAGAATCTGATCAAACACATTCTTGTATATGTATGTGGGAGGTGGTAATGGTGGTTGTATCTGTTTGGGTTCTGGGGTTATTGTCTTTTTCTTAGTAACAAGTGGCTGAAACCTGTTACTGATTGTCGTCTGGGAAGACGATGTACCTGCAGTACCTGCACGAACATCTATTAGCTGTTTTTGTGGGGTAACTATCCCTAATATTGTGAGGTTTCTACCTAGGGGTGACTGGGTAGAATATGGTGTATATGTTATCTGTTTATCTTCAATCTTTACTGGAGTTGAAGATTGAACTGGAGATGCTGCTGGTGAACTAGCTTTCTGAGCATAGGATGCAATATCTAATGCTTTAGCTTTTCCTTTCTCTTTCTTGGGTGCCATTGCTACTAAGTCAGGAGTTGATGATCCTGCAGAATGGTTAGTAACAATATATAGAAAGAATTACGGAAGTGAAACAATTATCAATTACGCTTCTGGATCTGAATCTATGTTTCAATCTACTTAATTGTGGTGGACTTGAAACAATCCATCTAAACCCACTAACTGGATTTTTGGTGTCCACTTCTGTGATCTGTAAAACAAAATGAAAAGGTATTCCCGAAGGAATCCTATGTGATAGGCACGTGGCCTGTTAGAAATTCTCTGGTTAGGAAATCAGGGATGGAGTTATCCTCTCCCTTGATGTACTGGATATCGAAATCAAAAATTGACAGGATTGCCTGCCATCTGGCAAATATCTGTTTTGATGCAATGTTTTTAACATCCTTAGTAAGCACATCTTTTGCTGACTTGCAGTCAACACGAACTAAGAATTTCTGGTTCAACAAGTCATCTTGGAATTTTGATATGCATTTAACAATGGACAAAATTTCCTTTTTAACTGTTGAATAGTTCTGTTGGGCTTTATCCCAAGTTCCTGAATGGAAACGAACAATGTGTTCTTTTCCTTCTAAAATCTGGATAAGTATACCACCAAATCCTAATTCAGAAGCATCTGTCTGAACTATTTTTGGAGTATCTGGTTGACATAAAGTCAAAACTGGTAAAACTCTAACCTGACGCTTAATTTCCTTGACAGCGTTGGTATGGACATCAGTCCATGCTGGAGGGTTCTTTTTAAGACGTTCAAAAAGAGGTTTACAAAGATGGCGAATGCCAGGATAAAAATCTGCAACATAGTTTAAAGATCCTAAAAATCTTTGCAACTGTGTTTTCTCACGCAGAATGTCTGGAAATTTTTCTGCAAAATCAAGTGTCCTTTGGATTGGGGTGATTTTCCCGAAAGAAATCATATTTCCAAGAAACCTAATTTTGGTCTGAAAAAGTCTAATCTTGGGTGCAGAAACCACAAGACCGTTTTCTTTAATAATTATAAAGAAAATATGCAAATATTTCCAATGTTGATGAATGTCGTTACTGAAGACTAAAACATCATCAATGTAAACAATTGTAAAATCTGTATACTGATTAAAAATCTGATTCATTATGTTTTGGAATTCTGAAGGTGCATTCTTGAGCCCAAAAGGCATAACATTCCACTCATATTGTCCAAATGGAACGGTGAATGCTGTCTTATACCTTTCTGATTCAATGACTTGGATTTGCCAAAATCCTGATTTCATGTCAAATTTACTGAAGACATGGGCCTGGTTTAATCTCTTAAGGAGATCATTCTTGTTGGGCAATGGATATCTGATCCATTGTAAGACCTTGTTTAAGGGCTTATAATTGATAACTAAACGAGGTACGCCTCGTTCCTGTTCTGCATGTTTATTAACATAAAAGGCTGCACACGACCATGGGCTTTTGCTGGGTCGGATTAACTTCTTATCTAATAAACTCTGGATCTCTTTTTTACAAAGAGATAGATATTCCTGGTTCATTTGAATGGGCCGAGCCTTGGTAGGAATATTCTGTTCTGAAAAGTCCTTCTCATATGGGAGAGAGACAGAATGTTTCTTACGAACCCAAAAGGCCGTAGGAAGTTCTGAACAAACTTCTTTTTCAAGTTTGGTCTGGAATTCATTGATGGACTTCTGCTGTTTAGCAATTTGTTCATCAATTCTGAGGGTCTTGATATCTTGCTTAAGAAAACTGATCTGGTTTTCTTTCTGTTGGATTGAGTTAATATTTCTTCGCTGTGAAGGGAAATAAAACTCAAAAAGGATAGGTTTACCTAACACCTTGGTAGATATACCTTGTTCTGTAACAGTCATGGGAAATAACTGTTGAAGGAATGGATTCCCGAGAATGACTTGGGAATTTAACTGTTTTATTAGCACAAAGCTGGTAGGAAAACAAATACCTTGATTGCAAACATGTGCATTGGGTAATTTGTACTGGATATGAAGTCTGGTAGAGTCAGCTGTAGAAAGCTTCTCTTTGGTTTTCTCAAAGTATCTGGAAGGAATTAGTCCTTCTTGGATGCAGTTCATATCTGCACCTGAGTCTAATAAGGCAATGGTTTCAAATTTGAAATCATCAACTTTGATGGTTAACTGGACATACCATTTCTGATAAGTGATTCTGTTTAGAAGATTGAGATAATCCTCTGTTGGTTTGGAGGTACTAGCTCCTTCTGTTAATTTGCCTAAAGCAATCTGAGTCTGCTTATCAAGTTCATCGTTCTGGGAAAGATGTTCTTGACGTTCTAGAGATTCTATTTGTAAGAGTTGGACATCTTGTTGGAGATGTTCATGATCTAATCTGAGATCACAAATCTCTTGCCTATACTCTTGTCTAAGTTGCTGAATTTCTGTTTTTAACAGTTTAATCTCATGCTGGAGATCAGAGATCCCTACTGATTGGGTTTTTCTCTTCTGAAAATAACTGAGAACATCAGAATAATTGGTATTCTTGACGTTATTTTGAATAGGAATGGATCGAGGTTTTTCTTCCTCTTTTTGGTCCATAATATCCTTGAGTCTGAGAAGATAAGCTTGCTTTTCTTCTGGGTCATTGATCTTACAGATCATATCGATCATAAGACCATGAGAATCTGTAAGGACATTTAATCCTTTCTGGCAAAAACATGCTCCTTTGCTGGGGCACGCACATTCCTGGATGGAGTTGGAAGAACTACTGGAATAGTAGTTATCTGTTCCTATCTGATTAATATTTTCTTCATCAGAGTAATCTGAAGAAGAGCTGGATGATGAATCAAGGTCATCTATGGATTGGATTATTTTGCTATTTGTAGCTTCATCTAATTCCAATGATTGAATTAGTGATGTGATCCTAGAAGCTTTTGCAAAATATCGTGAGTTACCACATTTGAAACATCCTGTGGATTTCTGTTCTTTTTTACTATCTTTTTGATATTTTCAATTTCTTCGTGGAAACCTCTGGTAATGTTTCTTTTTATGAGTGTATGGTTTGTTGCCATACTTCTGGTTATACTTATGTCCAATAGTCTTGAAGTGACTCTTATACTTTCTGGCGGAAATTCTGGACTTATGTGTTTTCTGAGTATGGGGTGGTTTAATTTTTTTCATACCATACTGTTCACACCAATTTCCTAATTCTTTTCTGTTAGAATGTTTCTTTAACTGTGTTTTAAAACGAAGATCAGTGCAAATCTTCAAAGCGGTCTTATTAATATGGGAAATGATGTCACCATATGTCATAAGATCATAGTCTAAACTGGGATATTCTGTTGAGAGAGAATCTCTCACTTGCTGAGCAAACAATTTTGGAAGTCCACAAAGGAATCTTTCTTTCCAATAACTGGCATTGTTGTCAGATCTTTGGTATAGTTTACTGAGGAAAACATCCTTATACCATCGGAAGTCTTGGAGTGTTCTACATCTGAGGTTCTGAAGGATTTCAGATGTTCTTTCTTGATAAACTGTGGGATCACCTATGAAATGGTAGGTGATATCGAAGACTAAGGCTGATAGAGCACAAGACTCTGTCTGGCCATTCTGGTTAAGAATAGGTTCTCCATTCTCATTGGTTTTCACCATGTTAAGAATGCTTTCTTTGGTAGCCTCACTGAGATGGTCATCCCACCATCCTTTAAGCTGACCATTGAAACCAAGAATGATGTTTCTGGTTGCTACTCTCTCAGTAACAGCTTGTTTGTAAATGTTGCCGATTATGATCATCTGTTTGGTAACATTGAGAATCTGATATTCTGACATCCCATCTATGTTCCATTCATAGATCTGAGATCCTGAGAAAGATCTTTGGGTATGTGATTCTTCAAATTGAAGATCTGGATGTGAAGGTCTATGATAGAAATTCTTTGTGTCTGGAAAAGAAATTCTATTTAGATGGATAACTTTATCCCTCCCGGAATTCTGTGAAGATGAGGAATCGCAATCAGAATTACTGTCTGACTGTTTTAATGTTTGAAGAGCCAATTGGCTAGATGAAGGTTCTGACTTCTTGGATCTGGAAATCAGTTCCTGGAGAAGCTTGGTATTCTTCTCTTCTGTAGATTCCAAATTTGGAATATATTTTGATATTTTAAAATGTAAAACCTTGATTGGAGATTCTGGTTTAACCTTAGAACTGGTTAACTTAAGTGAATCAAATGATTTTGTCAATGCAACAGTGGTCTGTCCGATCGACTTCTGTTTTGATTCATCAGTCTTAACTGGAGTTATTGGGATTGTATTCTGTTTTTCAAGAATATCTTCAATATTCTGAATCTGTTTTTGTAAGGTGACAACTGAAAGATTAGTCCAATTATTTTGTTGGGCTATGTCTTTTAGTTCTGGTTGTTCTGAAACAATAACTTGTTTAAGATCTACAGTTCCTTCTGAAACAGGAAGCTGTGTGTGTTGAAACGGAGGGTGCTCCGATTCAATGACTTTTGTGGAATTAGGCAAATTCCATTTTCTTGTTCTTGCAGTAAGAACATTAATGTGCATTGGCTTATTCCTATGTTTAAACCACATAAAAAATGGCACATTTAACCTAACAAGTTGCAGATACTGGAGCCATTGACTTTTTAATTCTGCTAATTGTTCATTGTTATGGTTCTCAAAATACCATTCTCTAATCTGTTTATTTTCTTCTGACATGAATTCATCTTTTAGTCCCTGAACATCTCGTTCAAAGACTTCAGATAAAACATTGACGCCGAAGTCTGAAGCTGAAGGGTTGAAATCAACAGATGATGTATCTGTTGGTTCAAATTCTGGATAGACTAGACGAGTAGTCTGTTCTTCAATTCTGATTCCTATGGGAACAGATTGAGTCTGAGTTCTTCTTGTTGAAGAAAGATCAACAAGTCCTGGGGTAGGGTCTGAAATACTGATCCTGGAGACACTAGAGGTTGAACGGGATAAAACTGATCCTCTATTTCCTCTATCTATCTTAATGGAAACAGTACCATCATCATACTGGATGATTTGTTCTATTCTGGAGTTCTGGACGTTCTGGTCCTGAACAATTGGTTTAGTGGCATTTTCAATATCCCACCTTTCTGGAAGGGAAATTTCATTCCACATGATTGTTCTGGGTATGTTAACTATTGATCTATTTCTATCCATGTTCCAAAGGATAGTTTCACCTTTAGGACGATGTCTAGTTATGGATCTAGGATTTAATCCTGTAGTCATTAATTTATAATTAAGACGATAAATAACTTCATATGCATGTGTACCACAATCAACATAATAGTTATGCGTCTTAATATCTAATTGTAAAGCTTTCATGATATTAGGACATGTAAGCGATATGGTATGATCTGGAAAACAATAAAAGAAAATAGGTCCATTACAAAGACTCGTTTCTACTAATCCTAGTAGTGAATCATTGTATCTAAGTAATCTACAATCTCTAAGAGCTAGATATACACTGGTATCTAGTCCTTCCCTGATTAATGGCTTAAGTGCAACTTGCACATAGCCAATTTGTAGAAACCTATAGCCGTTTCTAATAGCTTTGTCTATACTCTTCTGAGAGAAAAGTCTGATACTCTGTTGGTCACTGGTCAGTGGCACTACTACTTCCTTACATTTAATAGTAAGCAGAGATCTAAAGTCAAAACGACTTTTTCTGTAAATCTCTTCTATATTCATCTTAGGAGGTTTCCAATTGCTCAACTCTCCTACTGTCCATGTCTGTTCTGTTTTTGCTATAGTATTGTTATCTGATCCTACTGACGCATTACTGCTACTAGAAGCCATTACAACTGTGTTACTAGACTTGCCCTTACTATCTGCGAACCGACTTACTATCTTCGAGCCAACGACGTCTACAAGGGAAACCTGGAGCCCACTGCCCTTCCTCGGGTCTTACTTACTCCCTAACCCTATCACGACCTATCGCGGCAAAGGTAAGTTGTCGATACAGGTAAGTTGGACAAAACTAACAACCTAGTTGCTCTGGCTCTGATACCAGATACGAACCAGGATGGAGCAGATCGTCAAAGCCATAACAGAAAGCGGAATAAACATGAATAATAGACAGATAAATAATTGAAAATACGAACAAGATGAAGATGAAGGAGATAAAATCTCTTACTTGTATATATATATATATATATATATATATATATATATATATATATATATATATATATATACATACACACACATATACACACATATATGAACTACATTTTAATAAAAATTTTGGGCTTCATTTTAGTTTAATACTTGGGCTAAGCCGAAAAGATACCAATTTAAAATGTGAAAACTAAAAAAATATAAAATTAATAATGACTCTTATATCTTTAACCGTAAAGTAATTATTTGTTTTTTCGTTTTCCTTCCACCTCCTTCTTCTCTATCTCTACTCTCTTATTACACAAAGACACCATTTATATTGATTTAAAAAAAAATGCCATTGTATCTCTCATCAAATCTTCAACTTATGTGCATCTAAGGTATATGCTAATATCTTTTACTTATTTTTTCCAAGTACTTTTGCCTTTCTTTTTTTTTTTTGGTGGATCGCTTCATTTTGATTTATTTTATATTTTCATCTCATCCTTCATATCTGACAAATGTAAAAACTTTGGAGAATGACATGTGTTTAAAAAGTTGTTTTGTTACATTTTATGTATGTTGTTATTACATTTTGATACTCATATATATGTATATATTTTTTATGTTCAGATTCTTTTTTTTTTTTTTTTTTACATTTAAATTATTATTTTTTACATTTTTAAAGATTTTTTTATTTAAATTAATTTTTTTTAGTTAAACGATTACAGTTACGGCTAACTACGATTTTTTGAATCCTTAACATCAGATTTGCTTATCGTGTTGTAAGAAAAAAAACAAATCGAAAAAAACACGAAATCTTTTTTTTATTGAACGTGTTTATTCATTTTGAATATTTTAGCATATTTTCTCATAGTAATTTTTATTCTATCCTCCCGGAGTTTGTTATGGTTATGGTTAGTGGTTTTGAGAACCGTTAGGTTTTGGTTACAGTTATGGTAGTTGGTTGTTTGCTAAATGATTTTGATTACGATTTTGTTATTTTACGTTGTTATTTGAACCGTTGTACACTTACACCCGACTCAAAACATATACATTTGGCTCAACTCTTCCCAGCAATGTACGTCCCACTTGATTAATTACTTTTCTCTTATTTCCTTTTTACATAAATCAAAAATAAATTCCATAGTCACGTAATTTTCAATACCTTCAATTAATGGTGTTGCAAAACATTAATATAAGTACTGCCTGATTGGAAAATCTTAAGGAGTTTTCTTGAATAAGATTGGGGTTTCAAAAAAGTGAAATTTGCGCAGATGGTTCCTATTGTTTCCCTAAAATTTTAAATCCATTTTTATTGTTTAAAATTAGTCAATTTAGTTCCTATTGCTCTAAAAAATTTCAAATTCATATCTATTATTCAAAATTAGCTAATATAATCCCTATTATTTTTCAAAAATTTTAATTTTGTCCCTGCCTAAATTAGCTAAATTAAATTATTTTGAAGAAAAATAGAGACTAAATTAGTTAATTTTGTAACAATTTGGACAAATCTGAAATTATAAAAAAATAAGAGAGATTAAATTGACTAATTTTGAATAATAAGAACAAATTTAAAATTTTAAAAAAATAATAATATCTATTTGTGAAATTTTTCCTTCAAAAGAAAAAGTGAAATGCAACAGCTCCCAGAAACAAAACAGTATACAATTATAAATGGTTAAGATAATCCTCTTTTTCTTTTCCTTATCTTTAGACTTACTGACGAGTACTAGAAAATGCATTGCTACTTCGTATAATCAAACCGAAGTCAATCTAAGTTGTTAGAATATGTGTTTGTCGTACATCGAAAAATCACTAACTTCAAACCTCTCATATACAACAAAGCCCGATACTGCTGAGCCCAAGAGTGTCAATCCAAAAACTAGAAGGGGGCAACCGCGTCAGAGCCCAACCCAATTACTTGAAGCATTACGTGTCAAAGTAGTTACAACAGATTGGTAGCCTAGCAATAAGAATGTGACGTAATGAATACATGGCAGAAGTGTAGATATCAACTTTTCTGCCCATTTATTTCTTCTTCTTCTTTTTTACTTATCTTCTAAATTAGCTCTATTAACTATTACAGCTCGAGAAATTGCAACATAATCACTGACAAATTCAACGTAATTCTCTTTTAATTGCATCCAAAAAATCCAAATCTATTACATTATTTGGATTACTTCTCCCGGCATCAATTAATTTTAAGATAAAATCACAAAATTCTTGAGATAAGTATTTCAGTTCTTTTAACTTTGAGCAATTTTTTCTTCTTAACCTTTGTCACATTATTCCTCCAGGGCATCGCAAGCCTTTCACTAGCTTTTTTTTTTTCTTTCCTATTTAAGGGAGGTATAGTCGCAATGTCTCGTACTTATAACGAAGAGTATAGCATTAGATCAAATGCCAAGTGGTTTTCACTATAGCTAATTAAGGCATGCAAAAGAAAGCTTAGACAATTCTAGGCGCAATTTATTAATCTCTGAAACTGCAGAAAACAACAAAACATGCGGTACAACAAGCGAAACAGACTCGAATGACTAATAAGATGCATGGCAACAGCCATCATTTCTCTCAAAAGTGCTAGTACAGGTTTATTCATGACCACTCCTACTTAGTGCAACTAGACGTTAAATAGATCTGGTAGAAGCTAAAGCGTTCGTCTGAGGTAAGCCTGCAAGCTAGCATAGCCTCGTGCAGAAGCAACGTCGACGGAGGCCTCGGCAGTTTCCACCTGAGAAGCCTTCATTGCGGCATACCAGAGCGCAGTTGTGATCATAAACGCATGCGCCCTTGTACCTATGGCTCTGTGACTCACAAACTCTTCCTTCCACTTGCGGCATTGCTACTTCAGAATTAAAAAAACATTAACAACAAATACTTTGTTAATGTTGCTTAGCCAAAACAAAAAAATACTTTGTTAATGCATGAACAAGGGAAATTAAAAAGCCAAACACTTAATTACTATAAGCTGCAAGCTTATCGAATTTGCATGTCATTAAATGCATTGACAACCTTGCCAACAATATAGAGATGCAAGAAAGACGAAAGAGGGAAACTTACGCGAAGCCAAGACGACAAGCAGAAGAAAAAAGAGACCGAACGCCTTCCTCATGATGTCTGTCTTGCAATTCGAGCTTAGAAAATGCAGGCCTCAAACCAACGTGTGGGTGTGTACAGTGGGGAGGGGAAGCTCGGTATAAATACAGCAATCGATATGGCTCAGCGCACGATACATAAGAGAATGAAATCCACTTCCTTTCTTTAAATTTCTTTTTTGTTTCTCTTTAGCCGGGGCTAGATTTAGTATTTTTACGGAGTTAAAAACGTAAAATTGAATATTTATATATAGGCAACTTTTTTTTTAATAAGAGTTAAATTAATTTTTTTCACTTAAAAATATTTTAAAAATATACATATATTTTTAAAAATAAAAGTTCAATTCACTCGTTAATAGCTCGTTTTTGGAGTCACGTTCACGCTGCAGCCCCATATAGATCAGCCCATGTCTTTAGCTATAAATTCAAAAAAGTGCACGCAATCTTCCATTATCCATGCCATCCAGTATCACGAGAAGCGAATGCCAGAGCTGCATGGGCGGCCATATATGTTTGCATATAGGGAATCTATTCACGTGCCATGGCAGGTTTGTGCATACTTTTGCTGGATACTTTAATTATTTACTTATATTTTCCTTTGGTTCACAGAAATCGTTGTCATGGATGATTGTCGTTCTCTAGTCCTTGAAAGATTCTCATCAGATGCAAGAAGTGCAGGTAGAAATCGTTGGATTCTATCAATCGTAGTTGGACCTAAACACTCATTTGGTTCCGCATCAAATATCGGCCACAATCACATTTTCATACAGTTCAATTGCAACACTGATAAATCGTTTAGGCAAGCTCAATGGGGGCTCTAAAATATAAAGCTTTTTATTTTTGAGCATTTTTGTACTTTTTTAGAACCTCATACCCTAAAAACTACCATTATTCATGGAAAAAGGACGTGGAGTCCACCACTTTTGGATTAAAAGATGCCCAAATAGTGCTCCGGGCTCCAAAAAATTCAGCAAATTTGGTTTTACAAAACCACTAAAAACTGTTGTAATATACTTTATGTAATGGTTTTTCTAATCGTTGAATCTATCTTCGTTGCAAAATTTCTACTATTGCGATTTTTTAGAAATTAATAGTAACAATAAAAAAGAGTAAAAAACCTTTAGGTCCCTTAGATTTTGTAAAAGTAACATTTTGGTCCCTCAACTTTTAAAAAGTGACAATTTGATCCATTTTTACGAAAAATTAACGGAAAATGTTAACTTTTTTGTGATTTTTCTATTTTACCCTTGGACTCATTTTCTCTCTCATGCATGGTATTATGCACCATTTTGGCCGTCATGGGATACCACAAAAAATTAGAAAAAAAATCACAAAAAATCACCAAAGAATTTACAAAATATATATGTCCAAACCAAAACAAAAAAAATACAATTTCTACAAAATAACTTCAACATCATCATCCATCACAGTTAGAGAAGAAGTAAACAGAACAATTATCAAGTTAAAAAATAGAAGATATTATTTTGGATCAAAAGCAACTGCTCGCATATCTGAATAGGAAATATGAGAGTCCGTCGTTAAATCCATCGTTAATTAGTGAAGGAATTAGCGAATGAAATAAGTATTTATCTCAAAAAATAAATGTTACAAATCATAATTTCTTATAAAATGCATTTTATACTCCGTTGACAATGTGAACAAGTATTTTTCAACTTAATTTGATGTCCAAGCCATTTTCAGAATGAAAATCGACAAAATCGGGTTTATTTTATTACTTATCTTTAATTTTTTTCTAAATTCCATTGCTAATTTTATCGCTATTTAGTGACGGATTTAGTAAAAGAATTACGACATGTCGTCACTATTCCGTCGCAAATCTATTAGCCATCACTAATTCGTCGCGATGTTACGAGAGATTAGTGACAAAATTTAGTTATAAATTTTTCCGTTGCAAAGTCGTCACTAATCTGTTACTAATTAGTGACTGAATGTTTTCCTCGCTAAATCTATTGCCACTTAGTAACGAAAAAAAAATCGTCGTCCGTTTCAATTTTTCTTGTAGTGGACCACTTCATTTTTTTGTTTTGGTTTTAAAAGAGAAAAATCAAAATATTTCATATTTTTTAACTTGATAATTGTTCTGTTTATTTCTTCTCTAACTGTGGTGTATGATGATATTGAAGTCATTTTGTAGAAATTGTATTTTTTTTTTTTTTGGTTTGGACAGGTATATTTTGTGATTTTGTTGGTGATTTTTGGTGATTTTTTTTCTCTGATTTTTGGTAATATCCCATGGCTGTCAAAATGGTGCGTAATGTCATGCATGAGAGAGAAAATGGGTCCAAGGATAAAATAGAAAAATCATAAAAAAATTAACATTTTCCGTTAAATTTTTGTCAAAAATGGACTAAATAGTCACTTTTCAAAAGTTGAGGGACCAAAAGGTTACTTTTACAAAATTTAAGAGACCTAAAGGTTTTTTGCTCCAATAAAAAACTATCGCAATTGATGCTGTTTGCAACGTTTTTTTGAAAGAAAAAAAAAACTACATGATAAGCATTTTTTTACTTGCAAAGGTATCAAAGTGTAATAGCAATGATTTAAATACATTTTGTTAGTTATTACGATGGTTTTGAAGAGTAGTTAAACAACTTTCTTAAACTTAAGAATCATATAACTATGCCAAAAATTTGATCAAAGCAGTGCTTGTAGTAGCGCTTCAACAAAATCAAACATAGATAGTTGAGCGAGAAATGACATCACAACAATACCAAAGTTGGACTTCAACTTCTCATTCCTCTTCCAGATCTTCATGAGATGTATTACTATCTAAATTTGAAGTATGTTCCTGCATAAATAAACAATAAAAATTTATAATATAGTCAACAACCAATAAAACTATCAAGGAGTCAAACTCACCTAGTTCTCTTAGTAATATCTCTCACGATATCTAGGCATGTTATCTATACAGTTGTTGCAGATCCTCAAGGGATCAATGTTGTATCTTTCTTACTTATCGTTGTTATATCATTGATGTACCAGTGTATATTTATACACCTGCTTGTGAATGAATAGAATATGCTTCTGTTCCACTTTATTATCATTGCTCTTATATGGTATCAAGAGCATTAGTTGCTCAAACAAGATAACAGTCGATCCTATTATTATTATTATTTTTCTCTTCCGCTGCAATCTAGTTACTTATGGCAACTGAATCTTTAGCAACTGCATCGTCCTCCCCTCAAATTCCTACTGATAATCTTGTCTCTTCGACCACTCAATCTCTCATTGCTATTAATGCTGCACAACAGTTGCCCCTCAAATTGACTTCCACGAACTATTACTCTTGGAAGAGCCAATTTGATGCCCTCCGTTACAGCTACGATCTTGTTGGCTACATTGACGGCTCTACCAAATGTCCTGCTGCCACCACGACAGTCAACAATCAGTCCGTTCCCAATCAAGCATACCACTTCTGGATGCGCCAAGATAAGCTCTTACTCTTGGCTATTATTGGTTCTCTGAGCCCGCATGTCGTTCCCCTCATACGGTCATGCGCCACTTCTGTTGAAGCTTGGACCAAGCTTGCCAAGAACTAAGCTAATCCGTCTTCATCTTGAATCATGGGTCTCACAGAGCAACTTAGTCTGCTCTCTCGAGGCAATCGGTCCATGTCAGAATATTTGGCCCAAGTTCGGGACATTGCTGATGAACTCGCTCTTGTTGGGTTGTCGGTTCCCCTCAATATTTAATTACTTACACCCTCGACGGTGTGGGTCCAGAATTCAAAAAACTTGCTGCAGCAATTAGTGCACGAGACACAGTTATTGGATTCGATGAGTTACATGACAAGCTCATCGAGTATGAAGCTTTCTTGAAACGAGAGAAGCTTCGCGCCTCTGGAGTCCTTGGGTGTGTTACTGCTCATGCCACTCATTTTCAATCCTCTACTGCTTCAAGTGTACCAAAGAAAAATAATAATTCCAACAAGTTCAATTCTAATGTCAAGTAATTCAATGGTCGCCGCAACAATTCTCCAGACAATTCTGGCTTTCAGAATGCATCAAATAAGCAGTCCATTTACTGCAATTCTGTGACAAAAAAGGGCACACAGGCTACACCGTAAAATGTCTTTTCTTTCCCTCATCAAACCCCACAGCTCATACTGCCTGTTTTTGTCTGAGTTTGACATTTATGTACAATTATGTGTTTATTTGATTTTTATGTGCAAATAACGTGTCTATTTGATTTTTATGTGCAAAAATTATGTGTTTATTTAATTTAGTATCTAATATGTTCAATTATATGATTAATATAGGTTTACTAGTTCAAATGTGCATTTGAAATCCAATTAAATTGCGAATTGTTGTCTTTTCGTCTTCTTTAACCACATAGGATTAAAATTGCATATGCTAGTTAAAAATAATATCTAATTTCATCTTTTATCACCTTAGACATTTATTAGAATGTTAAAATTGAAATTAGAAACAAAATAGGAGGTTAATTTAGTCATTTGACCATTTTAATTGCATTTGACCTTGTTGACCTTGCATTTGATCATTACTTAAAACAAACTAACACCACAAAAGCACAAAAAATCAGCTTCTTTCTTCTCCAATCAGCCGCCCAATCCTAGCTTAAATGAATAGTATTTTTAAAGCAATTTTAGCAAAAAGAAGGTGTTAGGAGTTGAACCAAGGGCTAAACCAAACATTTTTGAACTCGTTTTGACGTGCTCTATCTTTCTACCGATTCCTTTTTCCTTTATTTTGCAAAAAAGGTGAAGGGAGTTTTCTAACCAAGCTTTTAAAGTTGGATTATTTCAATTGTTTATGCTATTAGTGTTCTTAAATATTGTTATTTAGGCCATTGAGAACATTTTGCTAGCTTGTGTAGAACATCTTTTGATATAGTTGGATTGTTTGAGCTATTTGTTGATTTATATGGCTTTATTTGGATGTAAACTTCATTCCTAGCATTAATATGATGTTCATATACGTTTACATACTTATCTAGCATAGCATACTTGCTCGGGAATGCAAAATGGTGCAAAATTAGGGGGTGTTTGGGGGCTGAATTTTCCAGTGTTGGACAGTGGGTTGTCCAACGCTGGGCATCCTGTTTGGTGGCCTTCTGGGGCTGCCTTCGTGATGCAATAAGTGTTCATTAAGTTGGTTTTATGTTAGGTGATGTTTGGTGTAAAATGTGGTTGCGTTATTGCGCTAATTGTTGTAGAATTGGCTTGTATGTTGCTAGGAATTACTTAGGTAGTCGATTTAGCTTCTCTAGTTGTTGAATGTGTTGTCAAGACTTGTTTTATTCCTAATGTAGTTGAATTGGATGAAGGGGCAATGCATGTGCTAAGGGTGGTTTACGTACTTGCATGCTTGGATATAGCTTGTAAATGTTTATGATATGAGAATGTAATCGGGAATCAACCTACTTTATTGATTTCTCTTATTTGTCATGATTGCATGAGTGTGTATGCATGAATGTTAATGCATGTCGTGAGCGTAAGGTTGTAACCTTTAAACTAGATGTGGTAGTTGGGTCACACTGGGCGGCATAGGGCTTGTCAGGCGATGACATGACTACCGATGTTTAATCCCTATCCTGTATGGATGGAGTGTTCCATTGGGGTTGGGTCGTAGGTTGGTGTACCTCTGGAGTACATCTGGTGAATGGAAAAGTGTCCGTGTTAGTGGTAGATGAACGACATCAACAGAACGAGCATATCCTTACTACGTGGTTATTTACATACTCACACAATGATACTTGTTACATGATCCTGTTCATGTTATGTTTTCAAAATGAGTTTGTGAAATCTAAAATGCTTTTCAAAACCCTTCCTTATTCCCCCCTCATCGAGTTCGTGGAAACTTACCCCGTTTACTAACATTTCAGGTGAGCATGATGTAGTATACGTGGAATATGTGCCTCTAGATCATGTGGACAAGCCCGAGGCTAGATTTAGTTGGTGACGTGGATTATGCGCTACTTTGGAATTATGGAACTTATGTTGTGATTAAGACTTTGGTTATGTAAAGTATAAGTGTTTACTTTAAAGTTTTGAGGATTTTGTTGTAAATTCATAAGTCTCCTTTTATTATGTATATATTGCGAGACTTATGTAGTTTACTTTGAAATCATGTATCTTTATTATGATGTTGAATTCGTTGTGACAGACGACATATACCTTGGATTGTATGTGGAGGCCCACGAATGTACATTTGGCTTATTTGTGGTTGGATGTTTGGGTTGTTTGTTGCTACATAAACTATTTGTGTAGGTTAAATTTATGTTTTGGGCCATATTATAGCCGTTACCATGTCGAAATTATGTCGCGTCCTGACTTGATTTTAGAAGGGGTCGAGTTGGGAGCGTGACACTGTTAATGCCCAAACCTAACCTTGGATCCTTGACTCCGAGGCATCTTACCATGTGACAAGCGACCTTGGCAATTTGTCTATTCGTCAACCATATGAAGGCCTAGAGGATGTCGTCATTGGCAACGACACAAGTTTAACTATTTTTCATATTGGTCACACAACTGTTTCCTTTCCCTCTCACAAATTTAATTTATCTAATGTTTTATGTGTACCAACTATACAAAAAAAATCTTATTTTCGTTAACTAGTTTTGTTGCTCAAATAATGTTGCCATTGAATTTAATCCCATCTCTTTTCATGTGAATGATCTTTCAACGGGGGCACGACTCACAGTGGGCCAAAGCAGGTATAATCTTTATGAGTGGACTGACGGTGGTAGTGCTTTATCTGAATCCTCTAAGCACGCAAATGTCATCACCAAATGCTCCCAATCCGTCTGGCATGACAGGCTGGGGCACCCTTCATCCAAAATAATCTCCCAACTAGCAGCCAATCGTAACATTTCCTTAGTTTCATCTTCAAGTAATGGTTTTTGTAACTCTTGCAATTGTAATAAAAGCCACAAGTTGCCCTTTGGCAAATCTTCTTTGACTAGTAGCCGTCCATTAGAAGTAGTTTTTACTGATGTCTGGGGCCTTTCCGCAATTCGATTGATAGATGGTTTTTCATACTATATCATTTTTGTTGATCATTACACTAAATTTACTTGGTTTTTTCCTATGGCTTTTAAATATGATATTTTTGAACTTTTTACAAACTTCAAAGTAATGGTCGAAAAACAATTTAACACCTCCATTGCTACCATATACTCGGATGGGGGCACTGAATATCAAGGGCTCAAAACCATATTTGCTTGTACTGGTATTCAGCATCTTGTGTCGCCTCCATACACACTCGAACATGTTGCCCCAGCAGAACATCGCCATAGACATGTAGTTGAAACTGGTATTACTCTTCTTCGTCGTGCGTCACTTCCATTATCTCTTTGGTCTTTCGCCTTTAAGGCTACAGTTTATTTAATAAACAGGCTCCCCACAACAGTGCTCAATGGCCTTTCACCTTTTGAAGTTCTTTTTAAAACAAAGCCATACTATTTAAAGTTACGTACTTTTAGATGTCTCTGCTACCTGTGGTTACGTCCATACACAAATCATAAATTAGAACCTCGCTCCAAACAATGCCTCTTTCTCGGCTACTAGACCACTCACGATGCATATATATGCTTTGAGTCACTCTCTCATAAGTTTTATATTTCTCGCCATGTTCTTTTCGTGGAGAACAAGTTTCCTTCTTTTCAATTATCTGGGTCTAATGTGCATACTCATGATTATTCTATTTCTAAATGGTGCCCTCCATCATTCACTGCTTCTGATCAATCTCACCATGAGCCCTCTTCTCATATTCATGCACCTTTAATAGAAACTATTCCTTATGCACCATGTCCACCTCCTCCACTTCACATTTCTGCTAGCTCTCAATCACATGATAGTAGCCAAGTGTCATCTTTTGAACACTCTTCTTCAACGCATGCCGAGTCTCATGATAATGCTCTACTGCCTCAGTCACCTGCTACCAGGCCTGCTCACGACGTGCCTTAAATTCTAACATCTACACCCTAATCTGCGACATGTAATCAGTCTATACACCTAATGCGCACTCGATCAAAAAATAATATCTTTTGTCCTAATCGTAAGTTTACTTTAACTGTCTCTCGCGACTCCCTTCCCCCTCCTCTTGAGCCCTACACTGTAAAACAAGCCCTTAAGCACAAAGAGTGGCATGATGCTATGGTTGTCGAGTTGGATGCTCTGAATCGCAATAACAAGTGGGCTTTGGTGCCACGGGATCCCTCTCAAAATGTTGTCGGGTGCAAATGGGTGTTCCGGGTTAGACGTCACCCCGATGAGTCAATTGATTGTTACAAAGCCAGATTGGTTGCACAGGGGTTTCACTAGCGGCCCGACCTGGATTTTACTGAAACATTTAGTCCGGTGGTAAAAACTTCTACCATTTGAACTGTACTATCTATTGTTATGTCGCAAAGGTGGGTAATTAATCAGCTTGACGTCAATAATTCTTTTCTTCACAATCATCTCCGTGTAGTTGTGTTCACGTCGCAACCTCCGGGGTTTATTGATGCCTTTCACCCCGATTATGCTTGTCGATTGTTCAAATCTCTATATGGTCTGAAACAAGCCCCTTGGGCATAGTTTAATGAGCTCAAGCAGTTTATTCTCATACTTGGTTTTGAAAGCAATCGCTCGGATTTCTTTCTTTTTGTTTACTCTCATAAATCTCAATTGACTTATATCTTGGTTTATGTTGATGATTTATTGGTTACAGGAGCTTCTTCAGTTTTTGTTCGCGCCACAATTGATGCATTATCTACAAAATTCTCAATTAAGGACTTGCGCAGTATCACAATTTTCCTTGGCATAGAAGTGATTCCTAATTCATTGGGTCTATTTCTGACGCAACAAAAATACGTAAGGGATCCCTTGGCCAAATTCAAAATGGATGGTGCAAAACCAGTGATTACACCTCTAAGTTCAACAGTGCGACTAATTGCTAGTAATGCTGAACCATTAGAGGATACAACATCTTATCATAGTTTAACTGGTAGTTTGCAGTACCTTGCATTCACGAGGCCTGATCTCGCCTATGCCATTAATCGTTTGGCTTAGTATATGCATTCTCCTACATTGTAACATTGGACTGCTGCCAAAAGGTTGCTCCAGTACCTAAAACATACTGTTCATTTTGGGTTGCAAAGTAAGAAGATGTCAAGCTTCAATTTGTTGGCTTAATCCGATGCCAATTGGGCCGACAATAAAGATGATTATACTTCCATCTCAGCTTATGTTTTTTTTCTCGAATGTAATCCAATCTCTTGGTGCTCTAAGAAGTAACGGACTGTTGCGCGCTCTTCTACTGAAGTAGAATGTAGACCTGTTGCTTCAACTGCAGCTGAATTGAGTTGGCTTACTAATCTATTAAATTAACTAAAAATTTAGCAATCTCATGCGCCACGTCTTCTTTGTGACAACATTGATGCCACACACTTGTGTGCCAACCCTATCTTCCACTCGCAAATGAAGCACCTTGGCTTTAGACTATCACTTTGTCTGCGATAAAGTTGCTATTGGCTCTCTGCAAGTAGTGCATATCAGTACCACAAATCAAGTCGCCAATGCGTCGACAAAATCTCTGCCAGAACGAGAGCTAAGAATTTTTATTGATATTATTGTGAAGAATTACAAAGCATAAAGCCAATTTTTAAGAGAAAATTGGACAAACCCCAGAGGAGAGAAAGAAGAACAAAGAAGTGAACAATCGACTAATTTCCCATAATGCTCTTATCTGCTGCAAGGCTTCTTTTTTACAAGCTAATTCTTTACGTAATGCTTACTTCATAGCAAAATCCTCTAACTGCCTTGGGAATCTTTTACTACGTTTGCCCCTACCCAACAGGTTCGAGTCATGCCGTTTATCCCAGTGTATTGTTTTCCTTTAGAGGCAATTGTTCCAGCTCAGCTTGGTATGATTGTTTATGTGCTTCATTCGTTACATTGTTCTTCGATGGACTTTTCAATCTTCGGCTTCTTTTCGCGATATATACAATAAACTAACAAAGAATCTTACAAACCACGCGATTCACAGTTAAAATTGTAAATTAAACGTGTTTTTTGGAGTTTATCACTCTAGAAGATAATAGTTTCTCTCTGTAGGGTTTGTGGAATCATTATAATGTGATTAGAATTTAATAAAGATACGGGTGACTGATTTTTTTATATAAGGATATTATGGTCTTTCTACAAAATCTGTTAGTCAAAGCTGACGAAAATTAACGTTGGATGAGTATGCAGCATTTTGTATTAACACAAAGGGTTAAATGCTACTTTCCATAACACATGGTTTATGATGCAACTTTCGTAAAATATGGGGGTAAACTGTATTTCACTCTTTGCTCAATAACAACACTTTTTCTCATTTTATGTTCATGAACTGTTACCTATTTTCCCTTTTTCACTCAAAATATTTGAAAGATTTATCTAATCAAATAATAATATATAGAGCATTGAACATCATCCATAATAAGTCAGTAGAGTTCTTTTGTTTAGGCATTTTAAAGTGCACTCCAACAACTCTACTATTTTTTTCTCCTACATTATTTGGATCATTTAATTCCCTATATATATATATATATATATAAAGATTTTCTATTTCAATTTTACTCTAGTCAATCCCTTATTTTAGAAAAAAATCATATTTCAATTTTACTATAATAATTTCCCTATCTGAAAGACTCCCTAATAAATATATAGTCTTTTAATATATATTTTTTATTTATATATGATCATTGTTCATGATGGTATTTTAATTTTAATTACCAATATTATTTTTTGTTAATTTTAATTTTATTTTATTTTTTAAGTTAACACTTATCCAATAGCTTTATACTTTTTGTTTATATTTGTTCATTCTTATAATGATGATATTATATTTTTATTTAAGTTAATATTATTTTTTGAGGCCATTTATGAAAACAAACATTAAAAATTAGTATAATATGCTTAACAAATAAATAATTTAATAATAATTTGTAATTAAAACTATAACTAAAATATAAGGGATGAGTTAGCGGATGGATAGGGAGTTCATTACGCTAACTTCGAGGGAGTTGAATATCATTTTAATGATCCACTTAAAAAAGAGGGGATCTAATAAAGGAGCTTTTTTGTGATGCCCAAGAATTTCGTCACATCATTTAAATAACTGTTGCATAAACTACTTGAGCATTTTATGTGCATTACTTTTCTTATTTAATTGATTTACTATTGAGCACTATTCATAAGGAAATTTGAACGTTTTAAATGCTCGATTTAATATTTTTGCTAGACCACATAACATATAAAAGGAATCGGGATATGGTAGTTTTGAGCTTTAGGGGTCGGGAATGTGCGTTTAAAAAATGATTTTTGCTTCGGTTGAATAGTGTTACGTAAGTGTAAACTATGATTTTGCATTAGATATCAATTAAGTAGAGTGTTAAGCTTGTTTGACCATGAATTTGCTAACATTTGACCTAATATATTATAAGCTACTCATACATATATACAATACACTACTCATATAAGCAAAATACTCATAAAACTAAAACAAAAATTTCCCAAATACCCTCCCCTTAAAACTGACAGCCTTACGTAAGCAAAAGAGGGATTTCTTCATCTTCAAATCTTGATCTTGGATGTCAACTAAGCTTCTACAAGGGATTTCAACCTAGTTCAAGCTTGTTCCTTGCATCTACAACTACTTGTGAGGGAGTTTTTGCATTTTCTTGATGTTTTAAGCTATGTTAAAGTTTCAACTTTTCTTGAATTGTTGCTTTTGGCTTGTATTATTAAATATTGTTGAATACATCTTCTACAAGTCTTATATACATTGATTGTGTTGTGTAAAAGCTATTTCTATGGTTAAAATCTTGGTTGCATTGAAAGAGATGATGAATAGTGTCTACACTTAGGGTTTTGATAAAATTTGCTAAATAGATTGAATTGAGACTTCCTTTAAGTGCTCTAGACTCTAATGAAGTTAGTTGGGAGGCCATGTGAAGTTGAATCATCCGAAACTAAGCTAAATTGCAAAATTAGTTAACTTTAAAAAGGGGATTTTTCACGTTATGCAATCCGGGCACGTTTGGGCTTAGGAATAGGTATCCTTGGGGCATGGAAGCACTTTTGGTGCTTTCGTTGAGTAAAATTGGGGTTCGGATAAGGTAATTGTAGTTAAAACCCTCTCGGGGCCTTCCCGAGCTTTTGCCTCTAAAACGAGTTTTCATGGCATTGATAGGTGTATTTTGGCTTAATTAGGAATGTAGTATGATTATATTGTGATTTTGTAACTTCTAAATGCATATAGGAGAAGAAAAACTTGGCTAAAGAAAGGGGAAAAGTTGTCTTTGACTACTTTGATGAGTATAAGTGCTTGTAAGGGTGTTATTAGGTACTTATATGATTATCTAAAGTGTAATTGAGCTATTTGAGAAGGTTATGGGAAAAGATATATTGTTTGCCTCTGTTGAGATCATATAGCTATTTCGCGTATGTTAGCTTATATTGTGATTAAATGCGAGGGCGGCCTACTTTGTCGACCCTCTTACGTATTAATTGATGTTCTTGAGTCTCGTGGATTTGTTCTGAGGTTGCAAAACCTTTTCGGACATGGTAGCGTCGAGAAACACGGGCAGCATCGGGCTTTCCGTGCTCCCTCGACTACCATGGTACCTATTCTCTTTCTCTCGCTGAGTATACTCCACTACCCTAGAGGCGTGGTTCACCTGCTGGGCATATGGACCTACCTCATGAGAAAGGGTCGTAGGATCAGGATACATCCGGAGTACCCCACTTTAGAAGAATAAGGGTTTGTCAGCACTTACTTGAAGATCGTGGCTCGTGGTTCGAGATTGAAGACAAGAAGTGAACCATATCCTTTTATATGTGGTTAATTACTTGCTTGACTATTTGTGTTATTTGATGTTGAATATGTTGCTACCTTGCTATATATATATATATATATATATATATCCTGTTGCATATCATCATTGCACACCTCAGTATGCTGCATCACCTCCCTCGCTGGGCAACATTGTTGCTCACTCCTCATTTAACATATTTCAGGAGAGGCTGAGGTGGATCCCTAGCCAGTAGCAGTAGTAGAAGGGCAAGTTGATCAATTTTCGTGACTTCTTGTGTGTGAAGGTTGGCTGACATCTGCTGCTTATATGAAATAGTTGGTTGTTGTGCTTTTGAGATCATATGGTCTTATATATATTTGGTGAATGTAATAACTTGTAATCTTGTATGATGGATAGCAAAATTAGATGGCATGTAATAATGGATTCTAGTTTACTTCTCTTATTGCATGCTTGTGTGTTTAATAGCTTGGTGGTAGAACTTGACTATTGTTGTGTCCAACTACTTATAGTAAAGTTAGAATTGCCTTGCATGCTTGTATGTTATATGTAGATTTTGTTGTTCCAAGTCTCAGATGGCCTTGTGATCTTGGGTTGACTATGATAATGTTGATACTTAGGTTATGTGAGATGTTGTTGTGATTCAGGCATTGCATGTGACTATTTGCAAGTATCCGTTTAGTCCACGGTACAGAGGAGACTCTGTCCGAATGACGGGCCCGGACTTGACCTATAGCGTGGGGTTAGGTTCGAGGCGTTACATTTAGGTGGTATCAGAGCTATTTGAATGCATGAAGCCGAGTTAATTTCCTTGGCAAGTGGGTAAAAGTCCATATGTGAAAATTAAACTATGTGACTATGTGATTGTGTAATTGCCTAAGTGCTTGAGTAAATGACATGCTAGCATGTAAGAGGAATGTTAAAAACAAGATGTGGTATGAATATGAAAAGTTTAGTGTATAATGCTTGTTAAGTGTTTTATATGTTGTCTTATGTGAATAAGGTGTTTTGAAAACAATGTGCATGCTATCTTTGTGTTATCTTTTTGCCTATTATAACACTGCATTCTTCTAGCATTGAGATGAGGAGAAGGGGAAGATCGAGAAGGGAATTGGAGGAGGCTCCTAGGCAGGATATACCTGGGTAGGTAGCAGGAGTAGCGGGGAATGTACCTTAGGGGCAAGAACCGACTGGTGCACAGATTATGGCCACAATAGCCACCGCCATGAATACTATTGCTTAGTTTGTGACACAACAGGGTTAGCCAAGAACCGGTAGAGGTAATCAGGCTGCTAGAGCAGAGGGTAGTGGTACTGCTGGGGGTAATTTGTATGACAAGTTCTTACATCACGGGGCATACAGTTTTTATGGGGAACCGGATGATATGAAGGCAGAAATGTGGTTGAGTAAGTTTGAGAAAGTTTCTGCAATACTTGAGTGTAATGATGAGAGAAAGATTACTTATGCTGCATTCTTATTAGAGGGTGACGCTGAAGAGTGGTGGCGTACTGTTAGAGAGAAATGGGATGCTGATAGGGTACAACATTGGTGAGCTAACTTTGTTCGAGAGTTCAGGGACAAGTATGTTTCGGTAGTAGCCTGTAAGAGACATCAAGAGGAGTTTATAGCTCTGAGGCAGGGAAACATGACTGTGGATCAGTACGAGGGTACTTTCACTAGACTTTCTCGATACGTGCCAACTTTAGTATAGCCAGAGGACATGAAGATTCAGAGATTTATCAAAGGGTTGAGGAGTGATATTATGCTTAATTTGTCTTCGCATGATTATCCGAATTATGCTGCAGTAGTCAGGGCCACGTCGAGGTACGAGAAATGTAAGGCAAATGTGTTGGCCGAGTCTAGTTAGTCAAGTAAATGACAGTATCAGTCTCAGAGTCAGGGTTATCAGAGACAGTATTAGCAGTTTGTTCAGATTCAGCAGCCGAGACAGACCCAGAGCTACCCAGGACCAGTTCAGGCACAGTCTCAGCTGAGGCTAGCTTAGAGCCAGCCATAGGGACAGTCACAAACCCAACCGGTGACCACTAGATCTCAACAGTGTAGTTCTACTATATCCACTTATAGGGCTCCTATGGGAGGTGCTGCTATCAAGAAAAACCTACATGCAGTCACTACAATAGCAAGAGCCATATAGAGGTAGAGTATTGGAAGAAATTGGACCGATGCATTGGTTGCGGTAGTGACTAGCATAGAGCTAGAGATTGTCCCATGTTTAAACAGGGATAGGGACAGACTTCCGGCCAGGGTACTCAAACTAGAGCTTCAGGAGCAGCTACTATTCCTCGAGGCCAGGCACAGGTATTTGCACTCGATCAAGAGGAGCTTCCAAACACGACAGTGGTGGTGAAAGGTACTTTTTTTATTAATAGTCAGCCGGTAATAGTTTTGATTGACATCGGGGCTACATATTCATTTATCACTCTTATGTGTGCACAATCTACTGCTTTAAAAGTTGATAAACTGTCGTATGTGATTGAAATAGGTAATCTTATGGGTACCAAATTTGTTACGGAGTCTGTGTATAAAGATTGTAGTATTTGCATTGAGGGACATATGTATCCTATTGATTTGATAATCATGCCATTTCAGGACTTTGAAGTTATCTTTGGGATGGATTGGTTGGGGTGATATTATGCATGTTTGGATTGTAGAAGGAAAATTTTAACTTTAGAAGTACATGAACAACCTGTTATTAAAATTGCTGGGAGTCGAAAATCTAGTGAGACACATATCATTTCTTCTATTAAAGCCACTAAGATGTTGAGTAAAGGTTGTGATGCATATTTAGCTTATTTAATTAATTAGCCTGGGGATAAATTAAAACTGAATGAGTTACCTGTTGTAAAAGATTTTCCGGGGGTATTTCCTGATGAGTTGCCGGGGTTACCACCTAACCGAGAAATAGAGTTTGTGATTGACTTGTTGTCAGGAACTAATCATATTTCTAGAACCCCGTATAGAATGGCTCCCCCTGAGTTGCAGGAGTTGAAAATTCAGCTACAGGGTTTACTTGAAAAGGGTTTTATTCAGCCTAGCTCATTGCCTTGGGGTGCTCCTGTGTTATTTGTAAAGGAGAAATACAGTACTTTGCGGTTGTGCATTGATTATCGGGGACTTAATCAGGTGATTGTGAAAAATAAATATCATTTATCCTTGATTGAAGAATTGTTTGATCAGCCGCAGGGTGCTGTTGTATATTCTAAATTTGATTTGAGACAGGGTTATTATCAGCTGAGAATCCGGAATGAAGATGTGTCCAAGACTGTTTTTAGAAACAGGTATGGCCACTATGAATTTGTTGTACTGCCATTTGGACAGCCGCCTTTATGGATTTGATGCAGAGGGTGTTTAGACCTTATCTTGATCAGTTTGTTGTAATTTTCATTGATGACATATTCGTGTATTCTAAATCTGAGGCAGAACATGAAGAACACTTGAAGATTGTACTGCGAACATTACAAGAACATAAATTGTTTGCCAAATTTAGCAAATGCGAATTCTGGATGAAGCAGGTAGCCTTTTTAGGCCATATCATTTCACAAGAGGGAATATATGTAGATCCTGCGAAAATTGAGGTGGTTATGTCCTGGAAAAGACCCGAGATTGTCACAGAGGTTCGTAGTTTCTTGAGATTGGCTGGTTAGTATAGGCTATTTGTTAAGGACTTTTCTAAAATTGTAGGACCATTAACTTCTTTAACTCAAAAGAAAACTGTGTTTAACTAGGATGATAAATGCGAAGCCAGTTTTCAGGAATTGAAAAGGAGACTTACCACTGCACCTATCCTTGCATTACCTGAAGGAACAAATAATTTGGTGATTTACAGTGATGCTTTGAATGAAGGTTTGGGTTGTGTTCTTATACAGAATGGTAAGGTGATAGCTTATGCCCCAAGGAAATTGAAGCCATATGAACTTAATTATCCTACCCACGATCTTGAGCTTCCTGTTGTTGTCTTTGCTTTGAAGAAATGACATAATTATTTGTGGGGTAATAAATTTGAGATATTTACTGATCATAAAAGTCTAAAATATCTGTTTTCTCAAAAGGATTTGAATATGAGGCAAAGGCGTTGGTTAGAATTGTTGAATGATTATAACTGTACCATTAGCTACTTGCCATGAAAAGCTAACACTATTGCAGATGCATTGAGTCGAAAAGCTGCTGTGGCCAGTTTGATAATAAAGGATTGGGAAACTGTGGAGGAATTGTGTTTGTGGTAACCGAAGGCTTCTAGAACAGGTATCCAATTTGCTCGCTTACAAATTCAGTCTCTATTACTATCTAGAATCAAAGAAGGCCAACAGTCAGATCCTCAGTTGTTGAAGATTTTAGAGAAGTCCAAATGGGGAGAGTCCGACTTCAAGTTGCATGATGATGGATTACTCAGGTACAAGAATAGAATTTGCATTCCTAGTAATTCGACTATGAAAGATAAAATTCTTACTGAGGCTCATGGTTCTAAATACAAGATTCATCCCTGTAGCACTAAGATGTACAGGGATTTAAAGCAAAGCTTCTGGTGGAACAACATGAAAAGGGAGATTCTGAATATGTGGCTAAATGTTTGACTTGTCAGAAAGTTAAGGCTAAACATCAAAGACCAGCAGGATTGTTACAACTATTGGAGATTCCAGTATAGAAGTGAGACCAGGTTACTATGGACCTTGTATTTGATTTGCCGAGATCACCGTGAGATAATGATTCTGTATGGGTTGTGGTTGATAGGTTGACGAAGAGTTCTCATTTTATTGTTACAAAGAAAACTGATTCTCTTGATAAGTTAGTTGAGCTTTATATTGAAAACATTATGAGATTGCATGGAGTTCCATCTAAAATAGTGTCGGACAGAGATCCCAGGTTTACATCACAATTCTAGAATACAAAAGGTTTTGGGGACTAATTTGAGTTTCAATACTGCATATCACCCGCAGACATATAGCCAGTCTGAGAGGACTATCAGAATTTTAGAAGACATGTTGCGAGCTTGCATTCTAGACTTCGGGAAGAGTTAGGAAAGGTATTTGCCTTTATTAGAATTTGTTTACAATAACAGTTATCAGGCTACCATTGGCATGGCACCCTATGAGGCACTTTACGGACAGAAATGTAGATCTCTATTGTATTAGGATGAGGTAGGTGAAATGAAAACTTTTGGCCCAGTTATATTACCTAAGGTGATCAAGATGGTGGATAATGTGAAACTTATAAAGAAGAGAATGCTTACAGCACAGAGTCGACAGAAGAATTATGCTGATAGACACTGACAAGACTTGGTATTTTTAGTGGGTGATCATGTGTTTCTGAAAGTCTCTCCGCATAGAGGTTTAATTCGACATGGAAAGGGAGGTAAACTCAGTCCTTGATATGTGGGACCGTTTGAGGTTATTGAGAAAATTGGTGATTTGGCTTATAGGTTGGCGTTACCTCCGAGTTTGGATAGGATTCATGATGTATTCTATGTGTCATTGTTGAGAAAGTATAATCCTGATCCTTCGTATATTATAGAGCCGAAACTTTTAAAGATCGATGACTCGTTGTCATATGTCGAGAAACCTCTTCAAGTGGTTGACAAAAAGATTCAGGAACTTCGAACCAAGAGTATACCTATGGTGAAAGTTCTTTGGGATCATTACGGAATTAAGGATGCCACGTGGGAGTAGAAATATCAAATAAGATAGAAGAATCCGGAGTTGTTTACCGAATCATATAAGAATTGCGAGGACGCAATTAGTTTAAGGGAGAGAGGGTGTGACGCCCAGGAATTTCATCACATTATTTAAATAACTGTTGCATAAACTACTTGAGCATTTTATGTGCATTACTTTTCTTATTTAATTGATTTACTATTGAGCACTATTCATAAGGAAATTTGAATGTTTTAAGTGCTCGATTTAATATTTTTGCTAGACCACATAACATATAGAAGGAATCGAGATATGGTAGTTTTGAGCTTTAAGGGTCAGGAGTGTGCGTTTAAAAAATGATTTTTGCTTCGGTTGAATAGTGTTACGTAAGTGTAAACTATGATTTTGCATTAGATATCAATTAATTAGAGTCTTACGCTTGTTTGACCATGAATTTGCTAACATTTGACCTAATATATTATAACCTACTCACACATATATATAATACACTACTCATATAAGCAAAATACTCATAAAACTAAAAAAAAAATTTCTCAAATATTCTCCCCTTAAAACCGACAGCCCTATGTAAGCAAAAGAGGGATTTCTTCATCTTCAAATCTTGATCTTGGATGTCAACTAAGCTTCTACAAGGGATTTCAACCTAGTTCAAGCTTGTTCCTTGCATCTACAACTACTTGTGAGGGAGTTTTTGCATTTTCATGATGTTTTAAGCTATGTTAAAGTTTCAACTTTTCTGAATTGTTGCTTTTGGCTTATATTATTCTTAAATATTGTTGAATAAATCTTCTACAAGTCTTATATACCTTGATTATGTTGTGTAAAAGCTATTTTCATAGTTGAAAGCTTGGTTGCATTGAAAGAGATGATGAATAGTGTCTACACTTAGGGTTTTGCTAAAATTTGCTAAATAGATTGAATTGAGACTTCCTTTAAGTGCTCTAGACTCTAATGAAGTTAGTTGGGAGGCCATGTGAAGTTGAATCATCCGAAACTAAGCTAAATTGCAAAATTAGTTAACTTTAAAAAGGGAATTTTTCACGTTATGCAATCCGGGCACGTTTGGGCTTAGGAATAGGTATCCTTGGGGCATGGAAGCACTTTTGGTACTTTCGTTGAGTGAAATTGGGGTTCGGATAAAGTAATTGTAGTTAAAACTCTCTCGGGGCCTTCCCGAGCTTTTGCCTCCAAAACGGGTTTTCATGACATTGATAGGTGTCTTTTGTCTTAATTAGGAATGTAGTATGATTAGATTGTGGTTTTGTAACTTCTGAATGCACATAGGAGAAGAAAAACTTGGGTAAAGAAAGGAGAAAAGTCGTATTTGACTGCTTTGATGAGTATAAGTGCTTGTAAGGGTGTTATTAGTTACTTATATGATTTTCTAAAGTGTAATTGAGCTATTTGAGAAAGTTGTGGGAAAAGATATGTTGTTTGCCTCTTTTGAGATCATATAGCTATTTCGCGTATGTTGACTTATATTGTGATTAAATGCGAGGGCGGCCTACTTTGTCGACCATCTTATGTGTTAATTGATGTTCTTGAGTCTCATGGATTTGTTCTGAGGTTGCGCAACCTTTTCGGATATGGTAGCGTCGAGAAACACGGGCGGCATCGGGCTTGCCGTGCTCCCTCGACTACCATGGTACTTATTCTCTTTCTCTCGCTGAGTATACTCCACTACCCCAGAGGCGTGGTTTACTTGCTAGGCATATGGATCTACCTCAGGAGAAAGGATCATAGGATCGGGGTACATCCGGAGTACCCCACTTTGGAGGAATAAGGGTTTGCCGGCACTTGCTTGAAGATCGTGGCTCGTGGTTCGAGATTAAAAACAAGAAGTGAATCGTATCCTTTTATATGTGGTTAATTACTTGTTTGACTAGTTGTGTTATTTGATGTTGAATATGTTGTTACCTTGCTATATATATATATATATCATGTTGCATATCATGTTGCACGCCTCGGTATGCTGCATCACCTCCCTCGCTGGGCAACATTGTTGCTCACTCCTCATTTAACATGTTTCAGGAGAGGCTGAGATGGATCCCCAGCCAGGAGCGGTAGTAGGAGGAGTAGAAGTGCAAGTTGATCAATTTTCGTGACTTCTTGTGTGTGAAGGTTGGCTGACATGTGCTGCTTATATGAAATAGTTGGTTGTTGTTCTTTTGAGACCATGTGATCTTATGTATATTTGGTGAATGTAATAACATGTAATCTTGTATGATGGATAGCAAAATTAGATAGCATGTAATAATGGATTCTAGTTTACTTCTCTTATTGCATGCTTGTGTGTTTAATAGCTTGACGGTATAACTTGGCTATTGTTGTATCCAACTACTTATAGTAAAGTTAGAATTGCCTTGCATGCTTGTATGTTATATGTAGATTTTGTTGTTCCAAGGCTCAGATAGCCTTGTGATCTTGGGTTGACTATGATAATCTTGGAACCTAGGTTATGTGAGATGTTGTTGTGATTCAGGCATTGTATGTGACTATTTGCAGGTATCAGTTTAATCCACAGTACAGAGGAGACTATGTCTGAGTGACGGGTCCGGACTTGACCTATAGCGTGGGGTTGGGTTCAGGGCGTTACATATTTAACTCTAATAGTTCCCTTAAATATTGGAAATTTTGGGATACAATAGAGTTATTGGAGAGAATCCAAAGTTCCAAAAAAAAAGTAGAATGGAAAACTTTCTTTGTAGGCCCCAATAAGAGAAAATCATCCTTTGATAATATGCCTTGTAGTAATGCTATATATCACTCATTTTCTTATCACCTCTTATGTGGCGTCGTACATGGCATGCCAACTAGACAATTTTTATTCTCTTTCTTTTTTTTTTTTTCTCTCCCTTCTTAATTTATTTTTCTCTCTCTTAATTAATATTTGCTCAAATATTTTCCTTCTTTCTTTAACCATATCAAACTTCATATTAATCAAATGCATATGTGATCAATTTTGCATGCTACAATAATGTTATAGTAGATATAATGGGGACATCATTCACTATCAAATAAATATATCAAATTCTACTGGCATAATCAAATGGAAGCGCTGGGTAGAGTTATGAACAAATATAGGGTAAATACCCAGTTTGGTCCCTTATCTTTAAGGTTTGTTTTATTTTAGTCCTTGTCATTCAAAATGTACAATTTTAGTCTTGTATCTTTATCATTTATTCCAACTTAGTCCTTATCTTTTAAAATATATTCTTTTACTCTCGTATCTTTACCATTTGTCCTAACTTAATCCATATCTTTGTCATTCTGGTCCATGTTTGTCCTCTTCCATTTTAAAATATAAGGACTAAATTGGGATAAATAGTAAAAATACAAGACTAAAAGGGTGAATATTTTGAAAGATAAGGACTAAGTTGGGACAAATGATAAAGATATAGGACTAAAATAGTACATTTTGAAAGATAAGGACTAAAACGACACAAATCCTAAAGATAAGGGACTGAATTGAGTATTTACCCACAAATATAGTTTGAAGCACTGTAACTATTTACTCATGCGTCTACTTAATTTAAAAATTATTTTTGAATACTTTTCACACACTATGCAACATAAAACTAACAAGTGGCAACGAGAATAAAACTATGTTATTGCCATAGCTAAATCTCAAAGTCTTTTGCCTTTAGGCTTCCATTTACACCGTAACATTTGGTTTTGTTTTGTATTTTCTTGTTTACTTTTGTTGGCATAATGTAGACGAGCTCTCTAGTATAAGGAAATGTTTCACACTTCTAAGTCTTTTGTAGTACAATAAATTGACATTTCAAACTAACAAGTGGCACCAAGATTTCCATCTTCGATACACAATTTCAAAAATTACACATAAGCCAAAAGTTATTGGTGTAACTGAATTAATTCAATCTAGAATATATTTTTCATGTCGACAATAAGCCAAAAGCATACATGTTCATGTTTGTCCAAAATTTGGACCTTTGACACAAATCCAAAATATATTTGAAGTTACACTTATACTTTTAGAATATTAACACCTATGTCTAGAACAACTGAATCACTTGAGACTTACAAAATTGATCACTAGTCATTATCTTTTGCATTTTCTCCATAATTTGCATTACTAGTCACAAATCCTCCATATTGCTAACTTGTACAATTAGGGGGGGGAGGGGGGGAAATAAGGAAAATATGTTAGTCATAGAGAAACAAAAGTGAACATAAGTGAGAAAAAAGAGAAAATTTGTAAGAGCTGCATATAACTATGACACATTCCAAAACCATTTGTAAGTTGGTAGTTATAAACAAAATTATAATTAGCTTATCAACGATATGTAGTTAAAATTAAATAAGATGAATGATTAATATAACTATAATGCTTACTTGAATATCATCAGTGAAGAAAATTGAATTTGTACTTGTGTTTCAATATTTGTAACTTAATTTGCTCCAGTAGGGTAATTTAGAAGAATATGTTCAGCATTTAGAGGCAGAGTTTCTTGATGTTGGATATTTGATAAATTTCTTATCACCTATAATAATAAATACAGACAACAATAAGGTTTTCATTCAAATTAAAAGTTAAAATTATTTGACTTTCACCTCACCTTTTGCCTCATTTGGGTAGGCATAACAAATTGGGACTCTTTTTGCATACGACTTCTTTGAGAATTCTATAAAATACACAATTCAAACCAATTCACAATAAATATAATGATAAAAAAGTATAAAAAACAAAATTAGCTACCTTCAAGAAAACATATAAAGACAATTATACATACATTTTTCTTGGCTGCCTTCGAGAATTTTTATACTTGAACTCTTTTCTTATGAAGCAAGAACGTCATTTTCTTGATACTTGTAAAGGGCTTAAAACTTTAGAACCTGAATGAAAATCTTGAAGATGTCTAACATTATTAAGTTGTTAAAGTCTGTTACCTTGAACTTGTATATTTGTGCACTAACCATCTACCGTGTCATTGTTGAGAAGTTTTTCTTCCAACTCATCCAAGTATGTCATTGCACTATTACATTAACTTTCAAATTTTGCTCCAATTTGTGCACTGAAATCATTTCGGGCAGTGTGCTTAGGCTTACCTGATTTGGAGCATGCAAGGATGAATGATTTTGTTGTCCATCATCTCCAGGATTTGACCTCCTTTTTATCGTTCCAAATCCAATACTCTTTGCATAGTTATTTTTAAAGTTACAAACAACTTCATACGACTCAAATAACATTCCTACTTTAGAAACTTCCACATCACCTCAATTCAAAGTTTTATCTCCATTTTGCCAATTAGATTCTTTAACAAATATTTCATCGTCCGTATCAAAATCTACCTCTTCAAGAAGACATATGAGTTCTGCAATTTGTATAATGTAAACATTAGTAAACTATCTAAGACCAAAAAATTTATATTCAAGTAAAAATGATGAATTAAACATTGCAGCAATCTAATCCTAAAAATCATCGTGAAGAAAAACTTTCCTACCTCAAGCATTTGTGAACTTGGTGTCATTGCCATTACCATAATACTTTTTGCTTGACAAGTTAAAGCTACATGTGAAAAACACAAATAAACAAATAAGTGACATCTCCAAAACTTTAATGTATCAATTGAGTCCTACATTGTTTTTCAATGTGCCACGTAGGACGCCAAAAAAACTAATTAACTATCAAATTGCTTAGGAGTCAATGACTTCAAACTATTCACCAACAGTATTATTACACTACAAAAAACTAAAAACTTTGGTCTAGTAGAACAGTAGAGAACCCAATTTGTAACAGGATTATTAGCTTCTCTATTATCTACGATAGCTTCACATCGAAATATTAGTTTCTTTGAAGAGTCAGTCTGTATAATAGAACCATCATAGTGGGGCCTATTACCGGAGTCGATCTACATACATATGCTTATTATTCAAATATTAGAGAGATATTATAGCCATATATACCACGAAATGGAAAGTAGGATGTAGAACAAGACAATATTGAACTTTTCATAGATTACAATCAATATACTTGAGCATATTAAATTCCTGCCATACATGTATTTTCAATTCACAACTATGTGTCCCATACACGTATTTTTAGTTCGCAACTATGTTCAGATTCTGGTACACAGTCACTCAAGAGAGATGTGTAGTACCCATTTTTTCTATATTTTACAGATTCTGGTACACAGTCACTCAAGAGAGATGTGCAGTACCCCTTTTTTCCATATTTTATCCTGAAAATCTTTGTTTTAAGCCTATATATCACTTGAACAACACTACAAGAAAAATAGGTTGGGGCAACGGCCAAAATCTGTAACTTGGCCATCGCCAAATTGGGACGAGCGACGGAGTTCCGTAGCTATTTCGTCCGTAGTCTCATCTCTCATAGCTAAATTGAAAATTTGTAGCCATTCTGTGGTCAAAACCGAAAATTAATTTGTATTTATTTATTTTTAATTCTGTCGCCACATGTCTGTAGCCATTCCATCACCAATTATATTTTTTCACATTTTTATTAATTGGTAACTTCCGTAGCAAAGTCGTAGCCATTTTCGTCGTAAATGTTCTGTCGCCACGGATCCGTAGCCAATCCGTATCCTTTCGTTCGCCAACATTTCGTAGCCTATCTATAGTCTTTTGGTGGCCACATATCCTTAGCAAATTCAAGGTTCATAGCCAATTCGTAGCCTTTTAGTCACCACATATCTGTAGCCAATTAATTATTTAATTTAAAAAATAAAAATTATGAAATTAAAATATAAAAGATAAAAAAATTAAATGAAATATACAAATTAAAATTTATAAAAATTTTAATATTTACAATAACGTTAAACTATTTACAAATCAACATTAATTCTTTATAAACATAATATTTTAAATTTATAAAAAAACCTAAACTGATCTACTATTGTCTTCTAATCATCTTGTTCACGTGATTTCAATGTCTACAAAGCTTTCATTTTCTCTTTCAATACTTTTTTGTACTCTTCCAAAGTCATCTCCTATTACACTAATAAACAAATATGCAATAAATAACAGTATTGTGGCATATAAAAACTTGAGAAACAAAACTAAAACTCATTACATTAATTTGTCTAGTAAAAAGAGCAAATTCAATCATTAACTTACAGTCTAACTGTCATTAAAATTGTAACTTATCAATATCTAATCAATCTGCAACATCAAAGTAACCAACCATTTGATCAATACATCAAGTATAGACATATAGAAATACACAAAGTAAACATAAAAATAGAAATTAATAAAACTCTTGTAATTACCCTAGCATTAAAACTTCTCAATTAACATATATTTCACTTCCAATCTTGCAAGTTGCATTTTTTTTTTCTTTCACAACATGTCAAAGTCGTGGTTAGAACTTAAAACTTTTAATTATTGTCCGACCATTCCACCAACTTTTCAATGTGCAAGATGTATTTTTACTTTGCATGTTTCTGCTATTTGATCTTTCACATGATTAATGTTCACTATTGAAGAAAAATAAAGAGAAAATACAATAACCAATGATTATATTGTTATCAGACATAAATTTTAACATGATCCTTAACTATGATCTTGGTAAAAAAAACTTCCCTATCTAGTAGAAAGAAACAAAAAATACAACAAATCCATGTAAGAGATCTACGTATATTGACAAAAAAAAAAAAAGAGAAAGAGAATATAACAAGACAGGAAGACCACATCAAAGTTACAACACCTAAAATCAAGAACAAAACACAAACGTTTATGGTAGTACATATACATTTACAAGAACCTTAAACAAAGATGATGATTATAGTATCATAAATGAACAAGAACACAACATATGTATATGATGTATGTAAGTAAAATATACATGCATGTTTAATATAGTAAGGAGCAAAACTTTATGCAAAAACTGCATGATCAATACATAGAGACTAGTGTAATCAAATACCTCATGTCTAGTAGATCCAATCATCTCAAATGTCTCCAAATCCCAAAACTTTACATTTCGAACTGCTAAACCTGGAGAAGAGGGTTAAAGTGAAAGTGTGACCTATCATGTTGCTTCAATTAAAAAATTTATATTTCTGAATTGAGTTAAATGATTTTTTTTTTTTTTTTGATATTATAAGATTTACCAATCAATTGTTCAACCTTCAAACATAAGATAACTATTGAAA
This sequence comes from Ehretia macrophylla, assembly GCA_037974665.1. Classification (NCBI taxonomy): domain Eukaryota; kingdom Viridiplantae; phylum Streptophyta; class Magnoliopsida; order Boraginales; family Ehretiaceae; genus Ehretia; species Ehretia macrophylla. The sequence goes on from CM075775.1 coordinate 14,015,965, forward strand.
CCCAAATTCCAGTGGAAAGTTTTTAAAATAATAGAATAACTCGGTTAGTAATAGCCTATAATCACGAAATGTTCCAACCAAACACACCTTGGTCTAGGATGATAGAAACAATGTTAGCACAACTGCTTTTCTTTTTAGGTTCAGCCACTTCTTTCGCAAGGCTTTAAAGCTATAACAATCACCACAATTACGAACAAGAAAAGAACATGAGAGCTTAAGGTGATAGTAACAGTCAAGGCAACTTAAATACTCCTAAGATAGGCTCAATTAAACTAAATTAATGGCTCATAAGTGTAATCTATTGTAAATTAATCGCTCCAAGTCAAATAAAGTAATATATCACTCCATAAAATACACAATGTATATATTCCAAAACCAAACACTAGTTACAACTAAATAATATATAAGTACAACAAACCCGAACTAAATAATACAATATAAAATTCAATACATATACATATTCATCCAAAAATAAAGTATGTGACAAATAAACATTAAATAAATAAATAAATAAATCCAATAAATTACAAACACAATATAGATCGTATAGATACACACACACACAAATATACACTAGTATATTGCACTACCAAATAATATTTCCAAATAAACTAGTATCATTCCCAACTATTAACACTATAGGCCTAAAATATTTACTAGTATATTGCACTACAAAATAACATTACATATTGCACTACTAAATATCACTATAATACAATATTTTTAATTTACACAATATTTATGCCAAATATACTACCAAATATTTATGTCAAATATCACTAAACAAAATTAAAAATAAACATAAAATTAAATACAAAAACTATAGATTGAACAAATAAAAAATCTAAAATTCACACACACACACACACACACACATATATATACACACACACACATATATATACATGTGTATACTAGACAAAAAATAGAGGGAAAATGTAAACCCTAAACTATTTACCTATAGAAAAGAGAGAAGAAGATAGTGGTGGTGTCCTTGGTGGTGGTGATGGTGCCCTTGGTAGTTGTTGTTTGTGGTGGTGATGCCCTTGTTAGTAGTGATAGTGTCCTTGGTGGTGATGGTGCATTTGGTAATAGTAATGGTGGCCTTGGTAGTGGTAGTGGTACCCTTGGTGGTGGTGGTGGTGTCCCTGATAGTAGTGGTGTCCTAGGTATTGGTAATGGTGGTCTTGGTAGTGGGTAGTGGTGCCTTAGAGAAATGGGGGTTAGATAAAATATTTTTGTAGAGAGAGAGAGAAAGAGTAAAGAGAGTGGGAGGGAAAAAAAAAATTGTATTTGGGCTGATTTGAGTGAAAAATCAGACTAGCCATTTCGTAGCCCGTGTCTGTGTCGGAGGGTGATGTCGGTCGACCGGCCGGCCCCCCATTCGGCGCAGACATGGGCTGGGTATCACGATTTCTTCGCTTCCATGCAAATCTTCCTATGAACTTCTGGGGAGAATGCCTCCTCACAGCGGCATATCTTATTAATCACATGCCAAAGACGGTTCCCGATAATAAAACGCCGCATGAAGTTTTGTTTGGTAAGCTACCCAATTATGATAATTTAAAAGTATTTGGGTGTTTTTGTTACAACCATATTCTTCCTAAATCTTATGACAAGTTTGCAGCCTAAGTGCGACGTGGTATATTTCTTGGCTATCCCACAAGGTAGAAAGGGTATAAAATCTATGATCTTGCAAGTCATCACGTCTACACTTCCCGTGATGTCACATTTTATGAACACAATTTTCCTTATCATGATCAACTCACAGGACTTCCTTTCGTGCCAACTTGTTCACCTGATATTCATCATAATGTTTTGTCGCTCTCGACAGTTGGTTCTCTCACTGATATTGATTCTTTATTACCTTCTCATATGCAATCTCGACAATCAGATCATGAAGCCATTTCACAGTCATTTGAGCATACACCTATTAACTCTATGCTATCCCCTTGTGACATATCTGATATGCAAAATAAAAATTCAATGTCTCCTATTGCTATTGATCAAAATTCCTCATCTAGTCATAATCAATCATCTACTACTATTGATCAGCTCACATCTCTAGTAGCTAAGCGTATGTTCACACAACTCTCCTCAAAACTGAATGATTACGAGTTCGTGCCACCCCCTGGCTCAAGCCATCTCGCTCAACCAATCCTTCGACAAACTCCATGATATACCCTTTAGACCATTTTTTGTCATATAATCGATTTTCTAATACCCATACTGCGTTCTTAACGGCCATCACCACTGTTGATGAGCCCAAATGTTTTTCCCAGGCCATTCAATATTCTCACTGGCGTGAGGCCATAGCCCGAGAGATGGCCGTCCTTGAGGCAAGTGCACATGGACTCTTGAAGAACTTCATCCTGAAAAAAAGGCAATAGCTTCTAAATGGGTCTACAAAGTCAAATTTAAGCCAAATGGTACAGTCGAGCGATACAAGGCTCACCTCATAACCAAAGGTTTCACCCAAGTTGAAGGCGTCGATTTTAATAAAACTTTTGTACCAGTCACAAAATTGGTTGTCGTTCGATGCTTATTTGGTGTTGTAGTGATTCATGAATGAGATTTACATCAATTGGATGTCACCAACGCTTTCCTTCATGGTGACCTTAAGGAAAAGGTGTACATGCAAATACCGCAAAGATTTTCCAAACAGGGGAAGAGATGTGTTTGTCGTCTTCGAAAATCCCTGCGCCAAGCATCACGCCAATGGTATCACAAATTTACAACATCTCTCATAGCCATTGGTTTCTGACAATCTTCCAGTGACCACTCTTTATTTCTTCACTATCGTGGCTCCTTGTTCGTTGCCATTCTTATCTATGTTGAAGATGTAATTGTGATGGGCAACGATACTGCGAAGATTGCTCAACTCAAGTGCCATCTAGACTCTCAATTTCGGATTAAAGATCTAGGCCCTTTAAAATATTTTTTGGGCATCGAGCTTGCACGATCTCCTAATGGCCTCTTCCTCAGTCAACACAAATACACTCTCAATTTCTTAAGTGAGTGTGGTTTTCTAAGAGCATATCCAAGTTCCACTCCTATGGTCCAGCAACACAATCTCTCTGCTACTGATGGCGAATTGTGTACTGATCTAGGCTAATATCGTAGGCTAGTGGGACGATTATTATACCTCACAATTATGTGGACTGACATTTGCTATGTCGTTCATATCTTAAGCCAATTTATGCATACCACACACGCGAGCCACATCTTGATGCCGTATTTCGTCCACTTCGATACCTGAAAGGAAGTCCAGGCCAAGGCATTTTGTCTACTTATTGTGATGAGAATTAGGCTGGCTGCCCTACCACACGACGGTCGACAACAGGATATTTAATTTTCCTTGGATCCTTTCCTATTTCTTGGCACTCCAAGAAGCAAACGGTTGTCTCACATTCTTCCGCTGAGGCCCGCTGAGGCAAAGTATCGCAACAGCTGTCTACAACTAGTGAATTAACATGGTTGCGTTGTCTTCTTTTTGAGCTTGGTGTCTCATATTCTAGTCCTATTCCGTTGTTTTAGGTTTAGCGTGATGGAGGATATTATCTTTTGATAATATTTTTTGATACCATGTAAAAGAATATGGTACTAAAAGCACACTTTCATTGATAGAGCATGTCAAAATATATACTATACAGAAGTCTAGATTTACACCTAAGAGATTACAACAAACTGATAACCAACATACACACATCCTAACAGAACATTATCATCTAGTCAAGTATACAAACGATAAGGGAAACAAGTGATAGAGGCTCATTAGATGATGGCTCGGTATAACCGAATGTTCACATGTAGTAGCACTAATAATCTTCATTGACTAGAAAGTGATTTGAACTGTCTTACCACCAGACTTCACGTGTGTTAAGGCATTCCTTGCTTTAACTTTTGGAAAGCATTGGAGCATAGAAATTGTAACGCCCTGATCCAACCCCACGCTAAAGGTTAAGTCTGGACCCGACAAACGGACAGAGTCTCCCCTGTACCGTGAACATTCTAAAAACCTGTAAACGCTCAATAAAGCCACAATATAACAAGACAAGCTTTTATAACTAAAGTTCAAAGATTCAAGGTCATCCGAGCCTTGAGACATACAGTAGTTCAGCTTCACACAAGTATGCATCCAACTTAACTTCTTTTACAAAACCGCTTATCATGCCACCCCATGATAGCATTAAAAACATTCTTAGAAGTTGGAACAACATGCATCAGAATATTCACACCCAAGCATACAAAGCAACTAGAAGTAAAAAACATAAGTTATTACAAGCCATAGAATTACTACTCCTACTACAGTCATTTGGCTTCCAATTTACATATTACACAAATACATACATGAGTCTTTAGGCCCCAAAATAGATCACAACATAGAATAACGCATTCTCCACATAAAAACTAGAAAACACATCCACCTCAGACAATAATCACACAGCTACTAGGGCAAAGGCTCTGTCTGTACTTCTTCATCTTCCACTATCACCTCAATTAGCTGGGGATCACCCTCAGCACTTCTTGAAACATGTTAGCGAGGTATGAGCAACCACTATTGCCCAGTGAGGGATAAAGGCCAAACGGGTCGTGCAATGCAACAAATATAACAGTTAACAAGAAAAACAATTAAAGAACATTTGAAATAGTAATTAACTACGCATATCAAAGGATACGATACACTTAACCCCAAACTCCATGATTCTCTTATCTTTGGCCACGAACCACGATCCAGGAACCACAATCAATGTGCCGGCAAATTCCCAATCACCTCAATGGGTGTACTCCGGATGTACCCCGATAATCCTACGACCCAACATCCCCTGGCAATCTCCAGACCAGGCGAATGAGGGAATAGGGTACGGAGTTTGAATATCCATTGGCAAGCCCTCTGCCGCCCAGCCGATAGTCAACACATCCGCCCCTGACACTATGGTTGCGCAACCACTATGCAATGCACGTTAACACTTGACAATAAGATAATCAATAAAGAACAGTAACAGGAGGGTCAACAAAAGAGGCTGCCTTCGAGACAGTTCATATGATAAACAATAGTACAAAACTAATTAAGAGAGTATAAAGGAAAAAGTTGCACATTTTTCCAAAAAACCAATACCAAAAGCTCATAAACATCTTATAATTGTAATTAAACACTTAATACACACTTACAAGGTTATAGAAGCAAAAAATCATTCATTTCTCAATTATCCCCATTTTTATCCTAAGCTATTTTCCTTCCAAATCAAAGTTAATGTTTCGAATTCATGGGGAAAGCTATACCATTCTCCTAATTAACTTTTAAGGCACCCTTAAAACCCTCAAACACATTCAAATACTCACAATTACCCCCAAAAGCCCCAATTTCCCTCTTATGGCTTTGAACTACACATACTTAAACCGGGATCCAAACGAGGGTTAGTAAAGCTTCTATAGCACCTAGGTAGCCTAAGAATACTAAATGTGAAGTTCAATTCCACCTGGATTAGCATTAACCCCGAAATCCCTTTTAAAAAGTCGGCTATTTCACGTTTTATGCAAGTTTAGAGAAATTCGAGGGCACGGGGCTATTGGACTACCTTCATTAGCATCTAAGGCATCTATTAGAAGCAATGAATCAAGCTAATACGCACAATTACACAAAACCCTAAAATCCCTTCACTATTCACCTCATAAAATCAAAGTAATGATTCCAACCGTTTAAAATGCGAACTAATGGCTTAAATGTGTTCTCTAGCACTTATATACAATGTATAATAGCATAGATAAGCTTTGCAATAGTATTTGATAGCATTTCTAACAATTCAAGAAATATGTAACATTTTAAATATGCAAAAAGAGTCATGAAATCCTTCACCTAAAGCGTGTAGGAACACTTAGAAGGTTTGCACACACCCTAAACTACTTGCTCTAGGCTTGGAGAGGCTTGGATTGAAGAGTTGAATATCAAAATTTCCTCCTTATGGCTGCAAGAGGCTCTCGGCCCTGCTACAGGAACTTTTCAGCTTTTATTTTTTTTTTCTTTGCTAGTTATGAGTTTAAGTGTGTGTTGTGAGAGTTATATTAAGGGGGGGTCATGTTAGGTGCTTAAGTGAGTTATTAAAATGAGTATAGATAGCTTAAAAACGGGCATAAGGTGCAATTAGGTGCTAACTAAATAAAACACTAAGTTAAGTTACGTAATACTATTCACTTATATTAAGGGGGGGGGGGGTCATGTTAGGTGCTTAAGTGAGTTATTAAAATGAGTATAGATAGCTTAAAAACGGGCCTAAGGTGCAATTAGGTGCTAACTAAATAAAACACTAAGTTAAGTTACGTAATACTATTCACCAGTTTACTAAACCATTTTCTAAACGAAGGCTCCTATCGATCCTAGCTCAAATGCACATTTTTCTCATTCCTACTATAATTAATATGATTTAATAAAAATGCTAATTCATTAATATTAGGCAGTTGAAAACGAAAGGAGTAGTAACTTAAAGAAGATAGTAAATAAAACACAAAAGAAATGCGCAACTAATGGATGCAACAGTAAGTGAATGTATGACAAAAATCTCGGGTGTTACAGAAATGCTTCCTAAATTATGATCTATTAACTATGTATTTCATTCTTGACCAAAAAAATATATATATGTATTTCATTGACCTTTTTCCCTTAGGGGGCGTTTGGTTCGCAGATTCATACAACATTTCTGGGAATGTAAAGTTTGGAATATTATATTTTTATGTTTGGTTCGCAGAATAAAAAAACATTCATAGGCATATCACATTTCTGGGAATACATTATTCTCATGATTTAAGAAAATTTTATTCCCATGTAAGGGAGTGGAAATAAGACATTCCTGAATTGTGGGAATATTTTAGAGAGTATAAAAAGACAAAAATACCCTAGCTAAAATAATATTTCTCCTATTTTCTCAATGAACTTCTTTCTTCTTCTCAACACAACATTGCTTGAGTAGGTTTAATATATACAATCGTCAAATTACAAATCCACACTTTAATCTAAAAACAAATAAAAAATCAACGTTTTAATCTCTGTTCTTCATTGTCCGGGTCTTCGCCTCTCACATTCACACTCGTCAACATCCGATTCCAATTCAATTTTGCCACTATCATTCACCGTTCCTATGATCTTTATGGTCATTTAATACTTCATTGCTTTTCAACTTTTTTGATCAACTTCTATTTGTTGTTACTGATTCAACTGGTGACCTGTTTTTTTCTTCTTTTATATATATATATATATATATATATATATATATATATATATATATATATATATTTAAGAAACGTAAAAAAGTTGAGAATCACGAAGCCCGAAGCCCTTTTTTTTTTCTAGTCGGAATATATATATATATATGTGTGTGTGTGTGTGTGTGAGAGAGAGTTTTGCTTCCTCAGAACATTAATTAAGAAACAAAAAAAAGTTTAGAATCACGATGCTGTTTTTTTAAAAAAAAAATTTTTGTCGGAATATGCATTTGACTTAAATTTATATAATTTGTTATTGATTATTTACAAAATGGATGAGTGGACACAAAGGAAAAATGCAATGTTTTGAATGTGATATTTTGAACTTTTTTCAGTTATGGGTATTCTTGAAAAATTATTATAGATTCTCAAGAATGTTAAGTATAAACCAAACATAATAATATAATATTTCCAAGAATTTGAGAAAATATTCTCAAAAATATTTTTGACGAGCCAATCAGTTTTTATTACATTCCTAAGAATGTAATTCCCAAAAATATGATTCTTAAGAATAAAAAATCAATCCGTAAACCAAACGCCCCCTTAATTTTTCGTATGGCATCAAGAATCAATTTCCACGTGATCATTTGAAGAGAGACATCGGAACCAATAACTAAGAAAATTGATCGAAGTAGTTAGTAATTTTCACATTTGTCTTTATATTAACATGAAAATTTGAAACCTTCTGCTTGCTAACCCTCCTTTTTCTAATAATGAAACTTTATCCTCATTGATTTAGCACAAATAAAAAAAAAGAAACTTAAAAAATTAGCCGTTATCCTCGGTAACGTGAGGAAAAAAATATTTATTCTTAACAATTCTAGGGAAGGATCATAAGTGGAGTCTCTAAAAGCCCAGCATGGTCAAACACAATTGTTAATGAAGGAAAAACGACCTGTACAAATTTTCCCAGCAAAAGATGATATGCAACTTCTAACTATTCTCTTTGTCCGTTTTGCTTTCTTGTTCAGAACACCAACGAGCAAAAAAACAGCAACACAACCCTCAGAATCCATGAGCACAAGACACAATCCAAGAAATTTCTTGAATCAACACAAGCTTTTAGAATACTTTTTTTTTTTCCCTTTTTGGTCCCTCGGTTCATTGTACATTTTTTAACACTAACTAAATTTAATATTTGTTTATAAAATGTTTAATAGAAAAAACGACTCTCAACAGAAATTAATGAGATCATCATTAAATCTATATAGACAACTCCATCTAATGAGAAAACACTTGATTTAACATATACAATGTATGGACATGACATTTGCGTTACTTTGAAGTCTAGAAAATCATTACTTCGTAAAAATTTTCCACTTTGTACAGAGATTTCTACTAGGGAAATTATTCTAGTGCAATGAGGATGGAATTTTGGTTACTTTTATCTCCATAGTATGTAAGCTTTGTCCATGACACATATGGAATTGGAAAAGAAAAACACTTTAACATTTTAGTATGACTATGATGAACAGGACAGATCTTTCCCATCCTATAAGTAGCACCTTTTAGATCACTATATACCACCACCACACATTTTCTTTTACCAATATGGCTGATGCATATTTTGTGATCTCATAACTGTTAATCTCTACTGAAATTACAATGTCATAAGACCTTTCATCACTACTTGGTAATACTCTAAAATATTATATTCTAATTGAGAGATGATAACAGGCAAAATTTATTTCATACAAATTGAAAAGTATCACCTATAATAATTATTTGGAGATGAGAATACACCTAGTTATTATACATGCCAAGAGGGGAAGAAAATATCTCTTGTTAGTTACTAGATTTTAGTAAGATATAAACTAAATTTCATATCAAAGTGCTGAGCAAAATAAATAAATAAATACAATAAACAGCTTAAACTTGGTGACCACTAAATATGGTTTCAAAGTCTAGATATCAAAAAGAACACGAGTTCAAAACTCACTGCAAATACAACAAAGGGTAAGAGGTTTGAACCTCATCATTTTACTTGAAAAAGACACAATAAACACCAGTTGCATTCAAGGATAAGGAAAAGCGGCAAATAATAGCTGCCTCATTCTATGACCTTTGCCAATTCTTCCTCCCAAAGCAAGTTTCACCCTCAGTATAACAAGTGAAGTTCTATACTGCAAATCCAGTGAAAGGTATTTAAACAACTTCTAATTGGTAGGTCAATTCTTAAAAGATACACAAACTTCACCCAGATGCAAATTATAGACATAATTCATGCACATCAAACACGAGGTAAAACGAGAAGATGAGGCTCAGATGTATTTTTTAACTATCAAGCTAGAGTCTGAACACCATGGCTGCAACACCTGTCGCCAGTGAGAGTTTAAAACTCCATCACAGTCATCAGGTACGCCCTGCCAAGATACGGGTCAAATCTCAATGCATGATTCTGTACCCACAGAAATATCTTCATAGCCTCTACTCTTTATTCCTTTCTCTTCCTTTTCCTTTTTGGTAATTATAGCAGCAATTAGCAAGTAGCATTTTAATCATCATGATCCCTATACAACATATAATGGATGCTCAGATTACTGTACTCAGACAAGTATCCCGGTTGTCCTGCTAAGATGTGGGTCAGATGTCTTCTCAATGCTTAGCTCAGGAGGATTAAACAATCATAATAGCCACAGCTCTATCAATCAAACTTCAAGTAGCTAACTGGGGGAATTACATAAAAACTCAAAAGGGCTTAATGTCTTTTTACCCAGAAGTAAACCAAGAAGGTTGACATAAAACAGAACAATTATTCAGCTAGAGTCCATGAGCAGCCATGGATGCAAAATACCAATCAAGAGATAAGCGTTAGATCTCATTTCCCAATTCAATTTACCTTGAAAAAATAATTCAATGAACTCAGAAAATCAAACAATGAAATAGTAAAAAGTGAGATGAGATAAACCTGGCCCAAGTATCAAGAGGTGAAAAAGAATTGGAACCATACAGAGGATACAATTGATGAAGGCTCAGATAAGTTTACAGATCAGGCAAGAGAATGTGAACATTACCATGGCTGCAAAGTCACCGGTTGCATGTGAAGCAGAAAAATATATGAATTTCTCCCACATACCATCCTGGTTGCCTGGCCAATATATGTTTCACTTAAGCGGTAAGCCTCGATGTCAAAGTGTCACTTGCTCAGAGAAAACATCATTATGTTTTCTTTTTCTTATTTGGTGGCCAGTTGAGATGTCAAGCGGCCACAAAAGAGCAGCATCAATAATAAACAAATGCCAAATCCTAAGTAGCACACCCATGAGGCTAAGAGCAATTCAACAAGTGCCAAATCCTGAATATTAAAAAGCTAAAACTGAAAGGTCGCAGGTTCGATTCCCAGAAAAACAAGGGCTGTTGGTTTTCTTGCGCAAGTCTAGAGAAATCATAGGACTAGCATAGAGGGGCAACCACCCTTTAGAGAAAATCCCATCTCAATGCTGCCTCATTCTTCTCTCTGAGCTATATAGACCCATATCCATATTCCATATTGCATATCAAACACATAAATGAAATAGAAGATTAGGCTCAAATCAATAATTCCATCAGGCATGAATCTTACATGCCAGCCGGAAACGCCTGTTGCAAATCACAATTGCACTGCAAAGATACAGATCAGATCTCACTACCCGATCCCATTTGCATGCAGAAACATATTAATTGGCTTTTATGTTTTTATTTTTCTCTGTTTCCTCTCAAGTATTGCAGCAGCAGCATTATCAAAACCAATAACAAGAACAACAACAACAGCAGCAGCAGATACATACATTAGAGAATTCAGGTTTAAGGTTTGGCTCATGTATACACACTCACACCGTCTCTGCATGTATGAGAGAGAAGGGCCATCGTTAACACAGAATGTGATGAAACCATAGGCAATGCGGAGACAGGATACCACCCTTTCTCAAATCTCCCATCTCTGCTACCTCATTCTCGAATCAAAATTATATTAAAACATTTTTCATATCAAACTTCAGTTAGTTACATAGGAACTAACCCACCCAAATACTCAAAAGGGCTTTAGTGTCTGTAACCCAAATGTAAATATAGAAGGTTGAGGCTCAGATCTATGTATTATTAGGTAAGCATCCATGAACCGCCATGGCTGCAAACAACCACCAGGAGTTGCCCTGCCAAGATACGGGTTGGATCTGAATAAACGATTCAAGTTGCTCGCGGAAGTATCATCACAGCCTCTACAGTATTGATTTCATTTCCCTTTTCCTTTTCTGCTTTTTTGGGAATTGGGTTGAGGATTTCAGGAGCAATAACATCAGCAACACAGCAACTGGGCATTTGGTCTAATGATATGAACTGAGTGCATACCAAAGTGCGAGAGGTCCCAAGATTGATTATTAGAACGTGCAACATCCTTTGGAAGTGAGATAAAAATTGGCTTAGGCCTCCCTTTGAATCATAATTAGAAATGAAAACAACATCGGCAACACCAAAGAATACATGCATATCAATGCATGTATATGCACACACAGTAAGAGCATGTTTCTGAGTGCGCATGTCTGTGTTTAGAAGGGTGGTTGGTTGATATAGAAGGAATCATAGGCATTGAAGAGAAGGGTATCCACCCTTCCTAGAAATCCCATCTCTCTGCATACCTCATTCAATGAAAACAAATTCAAGTTCAACAACTCGATATCGTGTGTAACAATAATAATAATAATAATAACAATAATAAAAGACATCTTTGCATCTCAACTTATATAGAATAAGATTAAGTTCAATAAATGGTTTAGCATGTTCAGTGAAGTATGTGCTGGAGATAATAAGAAATATAATAAACACCGGTTAGATGAGGTGGTCACTTAACAATAGGCAACTTTGGTCAGGCCCGGGTGTGTTCGAGTCCTCTCAAAGACATTACCCTCTCAAAGCCATTAGTCATTAGAGGTTTATCTGACCGTTAAATTCAGGACCATTTTGGAAATCAATCAATCTATCCATCTATCTCCCGCTATACCATCAATGAGGCTCAGATCTGTTTACAAACCAGGCCAGAGAATGTGACACCGCCATGGCTGCAAAAAGCACCGGTTGCATGTGGGAGAAACAGGTCCGACCCACTAACCCTCCGGCATGCCTTGCCAAGATACGGGTCACTTTAGCCTCTGTGCCCAATTCATTTGCTCAAAGAAAAAGAATCATCACAGCCTTCCCACAAACAAAAACACATACGCATACACATACGTACAGAGAAGATTAGCATGGTCCCTCCAACATTTACACCATGTTTGGATTGCACAAGGTAAAGGAAAGGAACACAAGTTAAGAGGGCAAAAATGGCATTTACACAAAGTGGAAGGGGTCGTAGTAAAAGATTCAGAGTCAACAGAACCAGAAGGGCTGTTTTAAGTTGATTGAAAATAAATGAGAAACACGACCATACTTGAACATATCTGTTCTATAGCTCGTACCTCTGTATTCTTGAGTTCTAAAATAAATGAGAAATGAAATCATAGGCCAAAATCAGAGAGGGGCAACCACCCTTTGAGAAATCCAACCTCTCTGATGCCTCATTCGTTTCTGAGCTGATTATATTTATGGAACTTTTGCTTATAAGATCTTCACCAAATTGAGGCTCAGATCTCTTATAATAAAAACAAGGCAAAAAACCACCACTGGCCATTTGGTCTGAGTGGGTATGATTCTCGCTTTAGGTGCGATTGGTGTCAAGATCGATTTCTTTCGAATAAAAATAAATAAATAAATAAGGGAAAGAGAATGTGAGCGAACCGCCATGGCTGCCATAATCACCAGTTGCATGTGGGAGAAACAAACCAGGACTTGGATTGAGTCGACCCACTTACCATCCGGGCTGCCCCGCCAAGATACGACTCACTTTTTTCACACTCCCGCTTCATTTACTCGGAGACAACAGAGAAACAAAAAGAACAAGAAGACTCATCACAGCCTCTTCATTTTTCTTTTTCTTTTTCCTTTTTTTTTTTTTTTTGGTCTTTAGGTAAGGCCATCTTCAAGAAGACACCGTAGAAACAAGGGCTGTTGTTGTACTTAAGACAGAAATCATAGGCATAGCAGAGAGGGGCAACCACCCTTGAGAAATTCCCAAACTCTCTGCTGCCTCATTCTTCTCTTTGAGAAGTTACCTTCTTCGTTGCTGTGCTTGGAGTTTTATATTAGGGATGTTCATGAATTGTCTGTTGTACCCCTCGTGTCACACCTTTTTACAGCTTATTTTAAACGTAACGTATATGGTTCTCAATGTTATACTTTTTTTTCTCTAATTTCATTCATATTATTATAAAAGTGACATGTTTAATCTTAAAATTTATAAAAAATTTCAATTTAATACTTAATATTTTAACTTTTTATCAATTTAGTTCAAAAAATTTCATGTACAAATCACACTAAAGGGACTAAACTAAAATTTTTGTAAATTTTAAAAATTAAGTGTGTCACTTTTGAAACAAGATTGACAAAATTGAGTAAATATTGAGTACTAAATTGAATTTTTTTGTAATTTTTAGAACTAAACATATCACTTTTGAAACAATAAAAACGAAATTAAAAAATGATGCAAACAATAGAAATTATTTGTGAAATTTACCTATTTAATGTGTGCCATTTTTTCAAACTAAATTAAAAGGGTAAAAAGCTATTTGAACTAAAAATGATTTTTCGTTACTTTAGTAATGTTGTTAAACGATGAGATGTTCAGCAAAACTTTAGAAAAATAACTAATACCTCTCAAATTATTGCAAGTTTTTGTCAGATGATAATCAGCATAAGCTATATCAATCCACCTGCTAAGTACATATGGTCTATTGCCAAAATATATATATATATATATATATATATATATATATATATATATATATATATATATATATATCAATCCACCTGCTAAGTCATAGCCACTACTGGCCCTTGACGGTATTTTCCACGAGCTGGTTTGTGATGACGGTTGCTAGAACTAGAGAGTTTGTACGCCATGCATTGCTGGCCCTAGATCACAAACATGGGGCAAAATCTTGAATTTTGTTTCTATGTATGCTACAACACAAATATTTTCTGAGTTGAGATTAATTTAATTTTTTATATTGAATTTGAAAACATACTCTTTTTTTTTTTTGTAAAAAGAAAATGCATTGATCAACAAAAAATACGGTTAACTAACCCTTTGAGAATGAAAGTTAGAGTACAAAAATTTTTGAAAAGGAAGGAGATATTACCAGTTCAATCAATACTCAAATTTAAAAACGTACTTCACTAATTCAAAATGATCGAGAACAGTTATCATATGTTTTTATTTGAAAAAAATAAATTAAATTGGAGCTAGCCTTTGGGACAATATTTTTTTTTTTTTTTTTTCGGTTGTCCCAGACAAATTGAGACTCTGAAATTGTAGTGTCTTCCTTCATGCCAATAAGATAACAATTTTCCGACAAATAAAAAATAAAAAAAATTAACAATTTTTGTCAAATTCTCCATAGTGTTTTTGCTTTTTTTTTAATTTTTGGTCAGTCCCAATAATCTTTTCCTTCGTTCTTTCTAATCACCACCCAGCACTAACGCAAGCTGTGGTCAATTTCAATCCCCCAAGTCCCTCAAGAGACGAGCACTCCCCAGTATTCAAGTATTGTGCTCAATTACCAGAAGACAGTCATGTCTTTTCCTTCCTTGTTTTGCATACTTTAATTAAACAAACACCAAATTTCATACTTAGTTCACACATACCAATGCATTCTCCATTACAAGCTGCACAAGTCGCTTTATTGAAGATAATAAACCAATTATTAAAACAGCATACTGTAACCTTTCTACTCAGCTTTAGCAACAGCTTATTATTCGGTATTATTGCCACACAACCTCATTTTTTATTTTTATAATAGAGATCGTGATACAAATTTCAAAATTTTTTATTACAAAAAATCACTCCGTTATCATTTTATTCAACATTCAATCTCATCTTTTTAACACTCGGAACTCATCCGAATTAACAGGATAAAAATGAAAAATCATTAGACTGTCAAATTCTACATTACAACCATAAGTTGAATCTTTGCATAGTAGCACACATATCAGTCGACATTTTTTTTTTTTTTTTTGGCTAAATCAGCGAAAAAAAAGTTTCAATAATTAAAATAATAATACAATAAGTGAGTCAAATACCAAAATACAACAAAAAAATAAAGTCAAAAATCAACTAAAAATTCTAACTCGTAAAACAAAAAATAGCATTTATTTCCAACACAAAATGAACCCACTAGCAAAATTTGGTGAAATGTTTGGAAATAACGATGATGTATAACACAAAGACTAGAAAAGAACATTATCCCAAATTCCTGTTCTGAATTGATTACTCACTTAGCAAACACAGTACCAAGTAACACATAATCACAACTAAATAATTAATGCACGCAAAATTATATAGCTACAAGCATAATTATACACAAGTGAGGCTCAGATCTGTGTTGTAGATCAGGCACAGAGAATGTGACTTCGCCATGGCTGCAAAAACACCGGTTGCATGTGGGTGTAGGTGAGCTCCGACCCACTTACCATCCGGGTTGCCCCGCCAAGATACGGGTCACTTTAGCCTCTATGCCCGATTCATTTTGCTCAAAAGTTAAGAAGAAATATCATCACAGCCTCTGAATAAATACACGAGAGCAACCACAGGGCATTTGGTCTAGTTGAATGATTCTTGCTTTAGGTGCAAAACCTCAGAGACTAAATGAAATTAACC
The DNA here is from genome assembly GCA_037974665.1 of Ehretia macrophylla. NCBI lineage: Eukaryota > Viridiplantae > Streptophyta > Magnoliopsida > Boraginales > Ehretiaceae > Ehretia > Ehretia macrophylla. The sequence goes on from CM075775.1 coordinate 14,031,947, forward strand.
AAAAGTGGAAGGGGTCTGAGTCAAAATTACCATCAAAGAATGTTGGTGTTGAATGCAGTAAACAGAAAAGATCAGAAGCAGAAAGAAGGGCTGTTGGTTTAGTTGTAAATTAATGGAAATCACAGGCTAAAAACCAGAGAGGGGCAACCACCCTTGGAGAAATCCCTTCTCTCTGATGCCTCATTCTTTTGAGCTATCTTTATGGATCAAAGCACCCATAATCACAACCTTTGTTTTGTCATGAAAGGAACTAACTTATTCGAGCCTTTTTGCCCTCGACTTTACATTTACCCCTGCTTTAGTCACTTATTTACATTCCTTAACAAGAGTGGTGGGATGACATTGGAGGACAATTCGGTCCTTATGTAGGCACATCTTCCTAGAATGAGTACAATAAGGGCCTTCTGTTTGGAAGGATTTTTTTTCTTTTTCTTTTTTGGTTATTCAAAGTTAGAAGAGTAATTCTTTTCTTGCTTCTTTTCCTGGTCATGAATGTTGGAAGACTAGTTGACTGAAAATATGCTACCAACGAAGATTATGTTAACAATCATGACAAACTTCACAAATAATCTCTAATTTTTATTTAATTTTTTAATTTTGTCTCCACTTAGCTCTTAATATTTACAAATAAAAAAAAAGTATACAATTAATCTCTGTTGTTAAAATTCCATTAAAAATAGATGAAAATTGGTCATGTGTCATACAAATGACAAGTTTTTGAAGAGCAAAATAGTCAATTGTTCATATATATATATTTTTTTTTACTTGCTTTTCTACCATTTTACAGCCTATTTTCTCTTTACCTTTTCTATTTACTTTTCTTTCTTCCATCCACTTCCCTTACCCCTCTTGCAGCCCAATCCCATCATCTCCCCTCATTTGCAACCTTACACTCACCTTATCTGTAACACCCCGATCCCTCACGAGATCGGAGCCCCAATCCAATACCCCATGATACCAAAAATGAAAAAAAACGAACGGAGTCTTCTCTATTTATAAGACTAAACATTAACCTGTAAACTAAAGATAAAACCACAACCCACATACTACAACATTCTCAACAACTCCAAACTCCAACCACGTAACTTTCCCAACACTAAGGCCATCTGAGCCTTAACTAAGACAAGATAAACACACAAGCATGCATGACTTAAGCTATTGGAAAACTATGTTTACAATTTCACTTATCATACCACTCTAACATTATCTATTAAATTTTCTTATATTTTAAACTAACATTCCATTCTCCATTCAACCATGCAAGCATACAATCCATTAGGCAACATAATAAACTTCTAAGTTATTACAAGCCACCTAAACTACCAAATCCCACAAGACTTTCAACTTAGATTACATTCCTCCAAAGTATACAAATATACACAAGACTCAAAGGTCTCAAAAGTAGAACATGTACATAGCAATGTTGCATCTGACACACAAGCATTCAATAATGCATCTGAACTTCTTCTTCTTGGTACCTAAGCACTGTCTTTCCTATAGAATGTTAAAAGAGGGGTAAGCATACAATACACGCATACTCAGTGAGGGAGGGAACAGTTATTTAGAGTATTTTTGAAAAGGTTTTTGTGCAATGCGAATAAATCTTACAATTAGGTATCATAATAAATGCTCACTCAAACACAAGCAATCAAGGACAAGTAAGACAATCTTATGGGTATCACACACTCACAAGAAAACCAATCAATTTCACGAATTTAATAACACATAACTAAGAGTATACTAGTATATAACTCTCCAAGGACTTAGGGCCTAAGCGAGATATACATATAAAAGAATATAAAGTAACTCCCCAAGGACTTAAGGCCCAAGCGAGAGTTACACAATAGGGAATACCAAAAAACCTTGAACTCATACCACGAACCACGAACAGAGATCTCAATGTGATAATGTCAATGATAACGATAAGCTGGCATGCTACCTTATAACTCCAAAATGGGTATACTCCAAATGTACCCTGATCCTACAACCCAACTCTCCAAGGACTTAGGGCCCAAGTAAGAGAGGGACTAGGCAACAATGGTAGCCGAGGTATACCGGCAAGCCCGATGCCGCCTGGCTTTTCCGACACTACCAAGCCCAAATGGTTGCTCAACCACGATGCAATGCACTCAAAATGATAACAGATAAGATAACCAATAAACACATAATCGAGAGACAACAAAGTAGGTTGTCATCGCTCACAGTATGGCAATCAATAAACACACTCTACTTTAATAGTTATACTAATTCACATAATCTACGGGCAAGAAAATAAACTAATATGCACAAAAGGATGAAGAACTCCCTCACCTTGGATTAGGCTACATATGCAAGAGAAAAGGTAGATTCACTCCAACCTTCCTGGAATTAGCTCGGAAGTATAAACCCTAGTTTGTTCATATAAGTATAACACTTTAGCAAATAACTCACAGTACCAAGCCACTAGCTTCACAAGGACACTTCTTGACAACATTTATACTCAAAGCATTTGTAACTAAAACTGTAACATAACACTAGCATACCATTAACTCTAAGACTCTACTAGACCTACAGATAATATTAACTATACAAGACTTCAATAACTTAAGCCTTGAAATAACTCAACTTCATTATAAACATGGTTTAAAGTTCATTAACACGCATTACATTTAATCACCATGACTAACAACCTCTTAAATTCTTGATCAACCATATGCATATAACTTTAATACTCTTTAACTATGACGTTTATTAACAATCCACCCATCTAAGTTAACTTTGCATTTCACATAATCATGCTATCACTTACTAAGACTCAATCTTAAATTGAATGCTATCTAGATCAATTACCAAGCCATGTTAAACCATATAAAGTTCAAGGAAATAAAAACTAAAAGGCTAGCACCAAAATGCCTATATGGCCGAAACTACACACACATACAAAACTTTAGTTCTAAGCATGTTCTAGTCATTTTATACGCTTATATAGCTATGTAGACACTTCTCTAACTTTATTTAAACATTAGATCAAACACATTGCATTCTAACATAGTTCTTTAAGCAAAGGTACTATTCTTAACAAGGTAACCATGCAAACCAATCCCTGAAACTTCACTAAATATATAAACATGCAATACAAGATATAAAGCAATTAAACGAGTGATAAATAAAACATTTGATATATCAAGCATTCATAGCCAATAACACAACAAGAACTATAGCTAAGTAAGCAATAAGAGTTTAAAACACGAAATCTACAAAATACTATTCATAATCCCAACTTCTACAAGCTACTACGTTCAATCGATCTACAAGTTTGGGAAACCGGCTTCACTACCCTCTCTTAGGCACATTATGACATGATTCTACGCTACAAAACCTCAATTTCTCAATAGAGTCCCGAAAGTCCACCTAGCACGTTTGAACTACAGCTATACTAACCAAACACCCAACCAACGCCACAACTGCCCTAAAAGTGCTTCCATGCATATACAAGACTAACCCCAAACTCAAAGAGAGCACAATCAACACTTGGTCAAACGGCCCCTTTTGCAATTACAACTAAATAGCTATCTTCCGAGCAAAGGAAGGACACTACGAGCATTCTAGGCATTCATTAATCACTAACCAACCACAATGAAGCTTTACGAGTACCTACAACACTCAAATCAACCAAATGGCCCAAAACGCACAAATGACCCATTTATGTTCTAATTCAAATTTACCAATTCTAGTTATGTAAAAACCATTTAAACCTCACATTTAGACTCCCAAATGTTTATGGAACCTAACTGAAACAATAAAACGCAATTTAGATCAAAAAACCCCAATTTTTAGATTTTACTATTCATAGCACTATTCTTCATATTCCCCAACTTAAAACTTGCATTTTCATGGTCAAACAAGCAATACAAGCATATTAGAATGTTCTATTAACCTAATAAATATCATTAGAGGCAATATAAACCATTAAATCAAGCAATATAATAAATCTAAAAAATTTCAAGAAACTAAATACAAGCTTTAAATGCCTCAAAAAGATGCAATCACTTACCCAAGCTTGTTGTAGAAGGGTTGAAGATGATCTAATAAGGCTCTAGCACACTTCAAAGCAAACTGTAAGGATCAATTTTAGAAAAAACCCATTTTTTTCTCTATTTTCCTCACTTGGCCGATTTTGGCTTCTTTGGCTATTTTTTTGTTTTGATTTGTATATGTGCATGTATATGGGTTATAAAAGGTGCAAAATGGGTCTTGGTTCAATGGGTTTGGGTTTGGATAATAATCTAGGTGGTCAATTAAAGTCAAATGCAAAGCTAAATCAATTAAAAGCTAAAACTAAATTTTACTATTCATATTCATACGATGCAAGAAACATTTTTCTAACTCGTGCTTTCGACATCCAACACACAAAATCTCTTTTTGCTCATTCATTTTATAAGTCATGTGACCTAGGAAAAATACAAAATCGAACAATTTAAGTAGTCAAAAATGCATTATGAATAGTAACCATGCTCAAAGCAAGAAAATGTTCATGAAAATGCACATAAAGGTATGCAACAGTTAATATCATATGTTGAAAGTCTCAGGCGTCACACTATCCCCACAACCTATAGCCCTCTCCCCCTTAAAACCCAATCTCTAACCTCTTTCCCACAAAAAATACCCTACCCTACCTTTAAATACATCCAACCCATCACGCCAGACTTCTCACCCTTGCGAGCCCCATAACCCCGTGACCCACTATATATATGTGTGATATGTATGTTCATGTGTATCTAGATGATATGTGTATTGTATATATGTACATGATATGTGTATTACGTGTTGTATGTATAAGTGATGTGTATTGTATAGGTGATGAATTGATGATAGTGGTGAAGGAGAAACAAAAGGAACAAAAAATAAAAAAAAGATTGTAAACTATTAATATTAAGTTTGTCATTTTGTAAGTAAGAAGGGGCATTTTTAGAATTTTGTTAATTAGTTAAGAGTATGATGATCTTTCATTCAATTCAAGTAGTATCATTTTCCATCCAATCTTAACGTTTGTTGAAGAGTGACTCATTGTATCATTTTTTAGTAATATTAGGAATTAATTGTGCTACTTTTGTAATATTGGGGACTAAATTGAAAAAAAAAGTAAATATTGATGATTATTAGTGAAATTTTCCATAACAAACCCAACAAAGTATAGAGCTTCCAATAGTTCTATAAAACCCAATGCAAGAAATAAGAGGGAGATCAACTATGTTGAATCATATAGTGCGACAATTTTAATCTACAAACAAACTATATAGAAGTCAACCATGTTTTCTATGCTTATATAGTTACGAGTATTGCCAATTTCTACACTTGGAAACCTTATATACAATGATGAAAAATTTAGGTAAACAACTATAATCATAACTGATAAGGGATAAAATTCCGACCCTAGTCACAATTATCAAAATACTTATGTGAGGCCTACCAAGTAAAGCTGAGGTATAAACCCGACCTGAGGCCTTTCAGAGCCCGAGGTTGAGGCAGTCGCTATCTGCTCGTGTACAAATCCGATGTAGGACTCTTGGAATGTGCCATAGATCTCGGGAAACGATAATAACAGAATGTGCCCTAGAGGCTTGTGGAGCACTCTAGTAGTGGACAAGTGGAAATCTCTAATAACTTGGAGATTAGTATAAATATAAGAGTCTTATTCCAAGAAAGGTAATTGATATTGGGCACACATGCCCTACACATTTTTCTCTCTTTTTTATCTACCTCTCTCTCTCTTGCCTAAATGCAATTTGGGCTCCGTAACTGACTTAAGTATTGGAATGGGCCCCCGAGGACAACCTCGGGGTCCTCTATTTTAAGGGTTATTTGCTGTCGGAACAAAAGATAAAGTTGATCAAGTAGAGTCTCTAGCTGGACAAGCTCATATGCGGAATCACTAGCTCATTCGGCCCTTCATCATATTTTTACCTTAATATGAGTACTTACAAGGTCACGGCCCATAGTACTTCCTTTTACAGGTTCAGCCTAGGATAGCGCTCTGAAAATTTTGACATTAAAAGGTTGGTGCTGTTTGTGGGAATCGAGGGATTATCCCACTGAGATACCACCATCAAACACAAGATAAGTAATGATAATACTCGAATCGTGATAGTTATATACTGCTTGCATGTTAACATTTTCGTTGGAGGTGCTTACCGAGCAGGGCAACTTTAGCTCGTGATACTTAAATGAGCTCAATTCATATTAGATATAGGTAGGGCTTTAACCCCGGAACAAGTCGGCCCACGCAGTAGATCGCAACCCTGTTGGCGTTCTACCCCGGATCTTATGAGGACCGTAGGGTAGACAAATGCGTGCAATGCATTATCTGGATAAGGATAAGCACGACGCAAAAAGCCCGAGTAAAGATGGACTCCTTGGAACTATATCTCCTAAGAGTTCACCTTGGTAATCCTCAAATATAAATATGAGAGGGATTCTATGGTGAAGGGTACACAATTCACACCACAACTATTATATTCCTACTGTCATGATCCCATTTCCTCTATTGCTAAAACGGTCTTTGATACCATAATAATGACAAGGAATTAAAATTTAAGTTTACGAATCCTCAAGTGTTATAGGATCGTGATGCCACGGGCTTAAGAAGATCACTCCTCCTAAGTTCACTAAGGCACGAAACAATAGCCCGAACACTATTACAATAATTAAAAACATCAAACTATGTGTTACACCAATTCTAGTAACATACAGTATACAAATTTCATCACTAATAGATAATATTACAACCACCAAGTACAAATTTACAAGACTTGGATTCACTAAGTTACTTCACACAGGTCCAACTACTACAACTAGGCCTCGAAGGAGTAATGTATCAAGTTAGTTACATAGTTAAGTATCCACAGGATTAATACATTATATCAAATAAATCACATGCCTAGCTCATTCTATTACAACAAAAAGTTAACCAACACGAGCAACTACTCTCAAGCTCCAACCCCGAATAACCTGTAATGGTGAGAAAAAGGTGAGCTCCAACTAGCTCAATGAGGGATAAGGGGAAAAGAGCTTTCGAAATCGTTTTATCATTTCATAAATGGTTTGACAAAACATGCTATGCACATATAAATGCACATAGGATAAACAACCTGTAAACTTGAATATAGAATAAGAATCAAGAACATGAACATGGTATACTCATTGTAAAAGGATATTGTAGTATTTTTGATTGCTGATGAAGACGACTTCTGCCTCGAATCAAGTAATGATAACTCAACACCATAACTGAGGATCAAGTCTTCAAAGAAAACTTGACTCCAACTCCATCAATAACCGAAGGTTCCGGATAATTCCCCTCAAAGGTAAATAATAGGTCCATGGTGGTCATGGGTATAAGGTTTAGGGTATATGGCAAGTAAGCATGTAAGGATATTTTGTCCACTTGCTAGTTTAATCATTGCATCTCATCACCACTTGCATTTAACCCTTACACAACCTCACATGACAATTAAAACAACTGAAAAGTGGTTTGAATTGGCCATGTTGGCTGGCTGCACAAGAGGAAAAAAGATAGGCATGATGGTTGCTTGAATTGTGAAATGTGCTTTGTCATGTAGTCATCATTACCTTGACCATCAAAGGCCACAATTACCCCATTTGTTTCAGCCTTTACTGCCACCATCTAATATACTGAAAACTCTTCATATCAGATTCAAAGAGAGAGAGAGGGGGCCGACCATAAGCAAGCAAACAAAGAAGAGAATCAAATGCATTTGAGTGTGGAACTGGTTTGTCATAAGAAATGAGTACATGTCATGATTACTTCCACTTGGCCTCAGCCTTTAATACCACTACCTAGCACACCTAAAACACACTAAAATCTGATGTCTTGGTCGTTCATATCATGAGATGGAGGGAAATTATGAGCATGCTAGTCAAAGAGGGCAGAAAAAGCCTTAGAATGTGAAGCTTTTGCATAGGCTTTATGCCAAGTGTCACACACATGCATATACTCTTTCCTTGCCTTATTTTTAATACTCACAACTTACACAATAGTCTGAAAGTGAGAAAGAAGGTGAAGAACTCGTCCAAGAGAGGGAGAGGGAGAGAAAAACAAGAAGGAAATAGAGGAAGTGAAGAAGAGAAGGAAATCTGAAAAAAAAAGCTCATTCTTTGGCCACTTTCCCACCATTTCTTGTGCCATTTCTTGCATTGCAGAGCCAAGGTGAGGGACTAAAACTATTTCTAAAGGATTCATGAGCTTTACTATGTGTTCTCTTGCCATGCATGTAGCTAGAACTGAAGATAATGCAAGATAACTTAAGCATAAGTAGTTGTTCGTGGCAATCCAAGCACCACGTGGGCTTGGGTGGTTCTTGGGGGACGGTGGGGGCAAGCGTGATGTGCGAATCGCCTAGCACACGTGGCATTGGCTTTCGTTAATCAACGACGCGAGCGTTGTAATGAGACAATTGCTGATGCTTCAATGTCGTGGCAATCCAAGCACCATGCGGCCTTGAAGCCGTCCCCCAATGGGTTCCGACGTGCCTGTGCGATGCACAAATAGCCTAGCAGACGACGCTATGGTCCTCGCTGAGTCGTAATGCGACAGATGTGGTCTAATGTCGTGGCGATCCAAGCACCGCGTGGGCAGGAAGGTTGTTTGCTTGTCCCGTTCCGTGCATACGGGTGCATACAAGGGGACGGTGGAGGGCATACGTGATGCGCGAATTGCCTAGCACACGACGTATCGGCTTTCGTTAAGCAACGATGCGAGTGTTGCGATGAGACGTTTGCTGATGCTTCAATGTCGTGGCGATCCAAGCACCATGCGGCCTTGAAGCCGTCCCCTGGTTGGTTCCGACGGGCCTGTGCGATGCGCAAATCGTACTCATCGCTGCAAACATAAGACATTTGACTTGAGTCGTATTATTTTGATATTTCTCGTACATCTTCCTATCTTCAGTTGATGATTCCTCCATGGAAGGTAGAGGTACAAATAATGTGTTGTCTAGTATGTATGCCAACTTCTCTGTTGACAAGACTAGCATGAGTTTCCAACGCCAATCTTCGTAGTTGGCTCTTTTAGTCAACTTGTCAGTATCCAAGATACTTCGCAGTGACAAAGTGTTTGCCATTTGATATAGTAATCTGAAATGTACAAGATAAACAAAGTAAATTCAGTGTCTTGTTAATTTTAAACTCCAAAAGGTCTGGACTTCGACCCATTGGTCTTCCATTGTTTTTCGGCACTCACACCACCCTTATGGTGTGTCTGTGAACCTCTCTAAGTCTCAAGGTGGAGTTAGGACCCATTCTCGCTTATACATACCCCTTAGGAGCCAGACATGCATACCAGAATGGTAGGTCATCTTAGCCAGTTACATCTCTATACAACTCCTAACTTGTTTAGCCCCTTAACCCGTGTAGACCCCTAGGAGGTACGGATCATCTACTGTTTGAGTATAAGTCAACCATCAATAGTGCATATAATTGGTGAGCGTGTATTACATGCCACCCCCTGGAAGGTAGGGTCAAGAGACATGGATCCATACCTCTTCACATATACCACCTTGAGTAAGAATCACCAAGTAACTGTTAGGGATATGCCCTAATGCTATGGTTTGAGATGACCTTATTAGGGTTTAATAAGGATATGCTTACGTGTTTGTAGGATATTCATATTCTCTGCTTCGATATGAATATGTCCCTAATGCTTATCCAAGAAGAAAAATGTTCTAAAAGGGTTTAGGATATTTCGCATTTTTTCTTCTATATGATAAACATTAAGAATTGATTCATAGCCCTTCAGATCATTCAACTGGGACTAGAATATTCGAGTACGGGTTATCATATGTTATTACCTTTGATTAACATAATGATGTTAATGATAAATGATAGCGTGTGAAATGCCAAAACAACATGATGATATGGACTAATAAACATATGAGTGATCGTCTGTGTACGGATCATTGAATATGACAATAAATAGTAAACTGCATGATATCAAGTTAATAGTTTACTGTTTAGTTGGGAATTGTGCAAATTAATCCTCAGACTTGAGAAATTACGGTTGCCGATTATATTAGGGGCTAAATACTGCATTTGGACAATACCCGTCTTCCATAAGGTGGGTTACGGCCTTTCACGTTTTAGTTTTGTGGTATAAATCGACAGGTAATTGTCGAGATAGGATCGTTAACCTCCGGCGTGAGGCGATGTCCTATGATATCTGAGATCGGTCGTTAAACGAGGAAATCCTTGGCCAAGGCGAGTATGAAATGATGGAAATGAGTTTTTCCATGGTAGTCATCTCTCGTTTCACCGATTCAGATTTATACATAGTATCGGAGGTGGACTTAACCATTTCATGGTCCTTTCCCGATTGGGACATTCTTAATAGAAGGATCGGACTGTACGCTAATTCTCAACGGCTAAATAGATTCATAAAAGATGTCGTCTTCATTATCGTTTACATTCTCATGATACGTTCGTTGCTAGTGCGTCACTCATGAGCATGAGAGTATTTCAGTACATGACGAAGACATTTTCTGAAATAGATAAGGAGGTTTATCGGTCCTTCATCGGTACACGATTGTGAATCTAAAATGTCACACACTAATAAGTATCATGAATAAGTTCACCGGTAGCTGGTATTATGTGGTTGATGGCTTTAAAGTGTTAAGAGTCATCTATGTTGGTAATTGAGCCAAAAGTGTAATTTTAAAAAGTTTTGGGGTCAAATTGCAATTACCAAAACTTTTGGGGCCAAACTGTAAATATTGAAAAGTTGTTTCAATATATTTATTCTAATAGAGATTAGAATAGGCAAAAATAATATATATATATATATATATATATATATATAAATAAAGGTGTTTATATATGTATATGTGTAATGATGATGTAATTTGTGAAATGCCACGTCATCATCCTAGTCATCAAATGAAAAAGGAAAATTAATGATTGGGCATTGACATGTGGCATGTATGATGTAGGATTGTCCATGTCATCAATCCTAGTCATTTGAATTTGAATTGGATGGATGAGATTGACTTTTAAATAAAGACAAAAGAATATCATCCATTGTTTTTTATGATAGAACCTTTTTGCCAAGTGTCATGAGAGTGAAAAAGGTGTCCCTTGGATAGTAATGATTACAACATATGTATGTGTTCTTAAAATGTGCCTTGCCTAGTTTCGGCCATAGCTATGTATCCATGCATATCTTTTAGATCTTGAATCTAACATATGTATGTGTAATGACATGATATAGTATGTTGGCTTGCACCCTTCAAGTGGCATCAGAACCTTAGGTTTTTTATGTCCATAGAACTAGCTTTTTGGTCTTATGTAGACTTCATGGTTGGGCCGTGTATGTGCATGTCACCTAGGCCGAAAGTTGGCTCTCAAAATATGCAAGTATTGAAGTTGATGATAAGCCTACATGATTGTATGTTTAGATTTAGTCTTGATCCATGCTTGTATATGTAGATCTTATGAATATATGAGCTTTTATATGTAGACTTGAGCTTGCATATTAGATCTATACTTATTAATGGCTTTTTGTCACATGCATGTTAAGAATAGTTGATCTTCTTGTTGGATATGCTAAAGTATAAAGATAATTGTTGAATTTGATCTTTGCATGTTGGCATATGTCCTTGAATCAAAGAGATCATACTAAAAGCTAAAAGGTATTTCTTGAAATGATCTTTTATGCATGTTTGTAAAGTCAAAACTTGATGAAAACAAGTGTAGTGTTGTTATCTTGAGATAGCCAAAATTCCCTTGGTGTGTGAGCTTGGTATGTTGTTTTTGTTGGACATGATAATGTGTTTGTGGTTGCCTTGAAGTCTTCAAAAGTTAAAGTAGATTATAAGCATGTGTTAAAGTGAAAGTTTGAAAATTTGTTTTAAGCTTATTTTAACTAGTTCATGCATATAATTATGTTGAGGACTATTTGATGATTAAAGGAGTTTAATAGTCAAATAGGCAACTAGTTACATGTCTTGATAATTGCAAAAATAATTTCACATAATAGAAGGCCATTATATTCTAATCTTGAATTTGGAAATAGTCTAATGTGTTTTATTTAGATATTTCTAAGTTTAAGAAATGTTAAAAGTTATTATATGTTGATATAATGTCTTTTAATAGATTAATGGGCTAAAATGAATGTACGTAGACCAATGAGACACATTGATTTGGGCTTAGGCCTTGTGTGCATGTTTTAGATTAAATTTTAGCCTAATTAGGCCACTTTATGTGATTGGGCCATGGACCTGTGTTTTCTTTAAAGTTTTGGGCTTGCATGTGATTATTATTAATTATAAAGGGTTATGAATTAATGGGTCATTATGATTTGCATTAATGAAAGGTGTTTTTCAAGAAAATGAAATAAGTATAGATAAGGTTTAATTTTTCATGATGATGAGTTAATTAGACTTATATGCTAACTTATTATATGTGGATTATTATATACTTGATATGAGTAATCATGCATATATCTTTATCTTGGAAATGGTGAATTTGATCATGAATTTGGGCTTTAGGGTCAATTGTTATTGGGTTGTAATATGAGACATAAGTCTCAATTTATTTCTTGTCATTTGAGAGAATTATGTAGTGAGGACTTTTATGTCATTCTTCAAGAGAAACTTGAAAGAAGCCCAATGGACTTTTCCAAGGAGTTGGAGGCCCAATGGAGAATTCAATGAGTTGAAGATCTTATTAGAGAAAATAGTTTTATTTCTTTAAGCCCAAAAACGAAGCACATGATCCACCATTCATGTATCTTTGCATTCGTACTATTTAAATTGCTATAATTGTGATTATTAGCTTATAGTATGTAGAATGCTTAATGATTTGATGAGATTATATTAACTCCCTACGTGTAAACAAATTCAAAAACGGTAAAAGGAGTTTTATCGTAGTCCACCGTCATCCTAGGATATTTAATAAGACCCAAATGAATACGATCCTTCTTACCCAAAGGTAGAGGATATGTTTCAAAGTAAGTTTATTAAAATTGCTAGAATGAAATATAGAGATGTAGTTATCTTCCAAAATCTAACGGCCAATTATAGCCACAAAGGCTTGAGGTTATTGATTCAATTTGTCGGATAACTAAGTGATGGCGGGTACAATCTAACTAGATCACCTAATCAATTATAGCCATAAAGGTTTGAGATCAAGTGATTTAGGGACTAAAGTAGACCATACCCTATTTAGAGAAATAGACAACAAAGCGTTGTTGACCTTTGGTACTTGTATTTCAATTATAGCCACAAAGGTTTGAGAAATACATGAGATCATAGGAACTTGGTCATCCCAATTAGAGTCTTCTCATAAATTCATGTTTTCTCATTAAGGGAGTATGAGATTTAAAACAAATAGTGGGAGTAGCTATTTTATTTTGCAATTTAATAGCTTTATATATATTCTTGTTAGCCTGCAATCTTACTTTTTGTTATATTTACTTTTTCTGCAGTTTATTTATGGCTTCATTCATAAATTCTATGTTGCCCATCCTTAATCATGATTGTTTAATTGGACCAAACTTCGAGAAATGGTACAAAAGTTTAAAGGTAGTCCTCCGATTTGAGATAATTTAGTATATTCTGGATGTCCCGACATTTGTTCCTATAGATGAGATTGCTCCGAGACCGACAAGATCACGTACTATAAGTGGGTCCAGGATGACATACGATCTAGGGGATACATTCTTTCATCAATGAGTGATGATCTGCGTCAATTCTATGAGGGGCTTCCTCATTCCGTAGATATCATTCGTTCATTGGAAGAATCCTTTGGTGAGCACAATCAATGTATGAGATTCCAGTTGACCCGTGAGCTTTTTAGTATGAGACTTGAAGAGGGTGATGACGTGAGCCAACACTTCCTCAGAATGATTTACTTGGTAACTCAACTTGAGGCATTTGGTTTCATCATGGACCCCTGGCTTCAGGTGGACTTGATCTTGTAGTCTCTTCCATCATCCTACTCTCCCTTGATCTTGGACTTACACGTGCATAGAATTGAGGTCACACTAAATAAGTTGCTAAATGTTCTGACTAGTTGGCAGAATCTTGATTTGGGTACAACACCCGATCCTCATGTTGAGTCCTCTCCTTCTGTGGCTGAGCCCAACCGAAACAGAAACATTAGAAGACGGAGGATGAGAAGACATATGAGGAACTGGGTTGTGGCATTCTTACCAAGAGATCTTTCATCAGGAGAAGAAAGAGTAGTAGACTCTGTTTTTGCATGATTTGGCTATTTTGAATCAGCTTAATATGCGATCCCAATTTTGAAAATTTTTTATAAATGTTTGGATTAGTTTGAGTATTTCTTTAGAAATAGTAGTGACTATTATCAATCTTTTCTTACTATGGGTAATTTTGGAATTGATCCTTTGTAAGAATTGGTTGGCATTTTGTATATCTTTCATTATAGTAATGAAATGGTCGGAATGCGTATCGGAAGAAAGAATGTCTTCAAACTCGAACATTTATATTTTAATTATAATTTAATGTCTAAATACCAAATCATACTTATAATGACTTGGACATTGAAATGGTCAAGAGTTAAAGACTTGAATTCTTTTATATGTCTATTCAAATGAGTTGGATAGATTAATTATTCCTTTTTGACAAAAGAGTTTGTTCAAAATAAATAATTAAAAGAAATGGAGCTTATGAGACTTGTCCAAAATATGTTGGGTTATAAAAGAAGATTAGAGAATACATCTTTTATCACCAAAATCTTTTAAATTGATTTTAAACTTATACCATGTTTTAATTCTATGGCTGAATAGAATTTAAACTCATTTATTCATAGTTTCTTCAGAGAAAGGTAACTATGATGAAATGGTTAAAATAAAAAGATAGAGATCGTTTTTCATTAATAAATGAATGTAATATCTAAATTTATAAGAAAGGTTAGTGGGAGTTCATGCCCTTAACAAGTCTTGTGAATTTATGATACCTTCGTTCGCCAAGGTCCAATCGAATTTTATATCATGTTATATTTCTTGGGTAAACTGATAATGTCTTGTAAGTATCATGAGTATGAAGTACAATGATATGATTGATTGTTTTCTCATTGCCTGTACACCTAGTCACGATCTTAAAGTTTTCTTTAAAATGGAGGAATCTAAGAAATTTTGGTCTCTAGTCTTAATGACAGGGTATCCGTCTTTTCTTGTAGATTTCCTTCTGACTATTAAGGAAAGGTTGCGAATGATTTTTGCACCTAAATCCTTTCGCTGTTTGCATTCTCGTTTAATGCAATGGCAAGTACTTGACACGATATGATGTAATGAGTTACATGATTGATATCGGAGAGAATACATATAAGTTCTATTGATCTTATTGTTATAATGATCTTTATATGAACTTTAACCCTGAATTTTAAGGTTTGTGGATATAGTGAAGTTCTTTGTGAATGAAATTAAATATAATAGATTTATGAGTTATTGGAAGGAGTTCCGAATAATAATAAGTAATCGTTATCTTATTATTTTAGCCAAGATACTGCTTGACTTTGAATGATGGTTGGATGTTGTGTGGTACTGTCAATTGATAGTAGCTGATATCATGTGATATGGTAACTATTATAGAGACTTTTTGCACAAGTTTAAAAGAACCCAATCTCATCAAGAGTCCAAACATAAAAAGAGTCAATTCAAGAATTTCTTTCTTGATAGAAAATAATATAACGGAATAGGTTCCTATACATGTCTCTATAGGTGACCCACTAATTCTATAAAGATAGTTGTAGTTGATTATCGCCTTGGAGAAGATGAGTATGTTGATACGAATGTACTATGCACTAGATCCTATGGTTGATATCATTAGTGCAAGTGGGAGATTGTCGGGGATATGCCCTAATGCTATAGTTTGAGATGACCTTATTAGAGTTTAATAAGGATATACTTACGTGTTTGTAGGATATTCATATTCTCCGCTTCGATATGAATATGTCCCTAATGCTTATTCGAGAAGAAAAATATTCTAAAAGGGTTTAGGATATTTCGCACTTTTTCTTCGATATGATAAACATTAAAAATCGATTCATAGCCCTTCAGATTATTCAACCGGGACTAGAATAATCGAGTACAGGTTATCATATGTTATTACCTTTGATTAACATAGTGATGTTAATGATAAAGGATGGTGTCTGAAGTACCAGGACAACATGATGATGTGGACTAATAAACATATGAGTGATCGTCTGTGTATAGATCATTGAATGTGACAATAAATAGAAAACTGCATGATATCAGGTTAATAGTTTATTGTTTAGTTGGGAATTGTGCAAATTAATCCTCAGACTTGAAAAATTACGGCTGCCGATTATATCAGGGGCTAAATACTGCGTTTGGACAATACCCGTCTTCCATAAGATGGCTTACGGCCTTTCGCGTTTTAGTTTTGTGGTATGAATCGACAGGTAATTGTCGAGATAGGATCTGTTAACTTCCGCCGTGAGGCGATATCCTATGATATCTAAGATCGGTCGTTAAACGAGAAAGTCCTTGGCCAAGGCAAGTATGAAGTGATGGAAATGAGTTTTTTCATGGTAGTCATCTCTCGTTTCACTTATTCAGATTTATACATAGTATCAGAGGTAGACTTAACAATTTCATGGTCCTTTCCCGATCAGGGCATTCTTAATAGAAGGATCGGACTACACACTAATTCTCGACGGGTAAATAGATTCATAAAAGACGTCATCTTCATTATCATTTACATTCTCATGATACGTTCGTTGCTAGTGCGTCACTCATGAGCATAAAGGTATTTCGGTAAATGACAGAGACATTTTCTGAAATAGATAAGGAGGTTTATCGGTCCCTCATCAGTACGCGATTGTGAATTTAGAAGGTCACACACTAATAAGTATCATGAATAAGTTCAACGGTAGCTTGTATTATATGGTTGATGGCTATAAAGTGTTAAGAGTCATCTATGTTGGTAATTGGGCCAAAAGTATAATTTTGGAAAATTTTAGGGTCAAATTGTAATTACTAAAATTTTTGAAGCCAAACTGCAAATATTGAAAAGTTGTTTCAATATATTTATTCTAATAGAGATTAGAATGGGAAAAAATAATATATATATATATATATATATATATATATATATATATATATATATATATATATATATATATAAAGTTGTTTATATATGTATATGTGTAATGATGATGTAATTTGTGAAATGTCACGTCATCATCCTAGTCATCAAATGAAAAAGGCAAATTAATTATTGGGCATTGACATGTGGCATGTGAGATGTAGGATTGTCCATGTCATGAATTCTAGTCATTTGAATTTGAATTGGATGGATGAGATTGACCTGTGAATAAAGACAAAAGAATCTCATCCATTGCTTTTGATGATATAACATTTTTGCCAAGTGTCATGAGAGAGAAAAAGGTGGATTATAGTGATTACAATCCAAGGCCATACATGACTTGGTTGATTCAAGCAAGAAAAAGAATAATGGTGATTGGTTCTTTATGCATGCAAGACAATAAAATATTATGTTGATTAAATAATATATAAAAGATGACAACCTTCCCTCACCATCCACCTGCATTTTCGGCCAAGCCATGGAGGAGAGAGAAGACATTCATCTTGCCATCTAATTGCAATGATTGTGATCCTATGATGTGCATGCATTATCAAGAAAAGTTAGCAATTGTGATTGGCTATACGTTTTGATATAGTTTATATATTATTTGATTAAAAAGATGACAACTCCTCTCACACAAATATACACACAATTTCGGCCAAGGCAATCGAGGAGAGAGAAAGTTCATCTTCTTCCTATTGCTTGGTGATTTTCGGCCATTGCAACTTCATCAAGAAGGTTTTTCTTTTTGATGAAACACCACATATACATAGCTTTATACTTTGAAGATATACTAGCACATTTTTGTCTTCAAGTAGTAAGGTTGAGCTTTGGATGCTTGTGGACCAACTAAACCCTTCAAGTTAGAAAGACTCCATAGCTTCAACTTCAAGCTTCAACACCAACCAAGTCGTCTACGAAAGGTATACCTATGGACCTTGCTATTTTCATTGTGCATCGTTGATATATGATGTTAGCTTGCTAGTTTATGGACATATATGAAAGAATGCATGTTGATCTTTGCTAGAAATTCTTAAAATGTGCCTTGCCTAGTTTTGGCCATAGCTATGTATCCATGCATATCTTTTAGATCTTGAATCCAACATATGTATGCATAATGACATGATATAGTATGTTGGCTTGCACCCTTCAGTAACCATGAAGTTAGAACCCCCTGGGAGGCAGGTTCAAGTCGTTCATCTCACAGTTAAATGATCATCCACCTACTCTGATGGAAGGGCTATGATTACACACCTAGTGTTGATTAATCACTTATTGACATAATATTGACTAGAGGAAATTATTAATGTTATTTAGTTTTGTCTCATCGTTTTAAAATGCATGCATCATACATGGATAGTGCATAGGACATACCTATAGATTATCATGCTTTCAATGCAATAATATATCTCTATATATTATATTTAATTTATATTACAGTATCGGATGGGTTATGGAGCTTTTATCTCTCCTAAATTTCACCAAGCCACTTACTGAAATTTAGAGAAGATCTCTAGAATGAATGTAAATGACAATTAAGGAAATAGTACAATTATCCATAATTGAAAACTCCTTCCTAATATGGAAACTGTTATTCTTCCATGTTGGCCCACCATCTTCCATCTTCATCTTGATCTCTATCTATCTTTACTCCTATACTAATCCTATCATACTACATTACATTATTTTCCAAAAATATAAACCCCTATTTAGGGGGGAGTTACATAAGAAGGAGAGAGAAGAAATTACAACCAGAAATAAAGAGAAGGTGAGACACGCAGGCCCCATTTCAAAAAATATATTCATACATTCATTTACGTGAAAGATACAAACCATATATTCATGCATGACTCTAAGCTCCACAACTATCCCATGCATAGACATTTATGAAATACAATATTAAAATTGACAATTCATAAAACATAGCCTCTTTTCATTTTCTCGCATCTCCCTTGGATTATATTGGCATACATATACCTGCTTGTTGCCATAACCTTCATAACAATCTAAGGAATTAATTGGGCCTAACTTACATCCCTATTATGACTTGTTGTGTAAGACCCAATACTTATCCTAAGCCCACTTCGTAGTCCAACTAGAGCTCCTAGGCTTAATTTAATTCTCTCCAAGAAAACCCATATAACATTAAGCCTATGGGTTATTAGGCCCAATTGGGCTTTACCAAAACCCAATTAGTCAGACATGCAATTTTAATTATTCTCGCCTATCACGCAGGCGACTCGAGTTTGATCCCTAACAACGGCGCCAAAAACTTGATCGCTACTCGGTCGGCATATAAAATGTGTGCAAAATTAACCAAGTTGTAAATCCGCAATTGCACGGATCAATGTAGTGTAGTGTGCTTTGAGAACGGGGTCGAATCCACAAGGAGGCTCCTAAGTTAGTTTGTGAAGAAGTGTGTATGAATAGTGTTTAAGTGAGTGTTAGAAAGTAAAAGATAGATTGGATGGTTGATAAAATAAAAGAAAGAAATGTAACTAGTTAAAGTTGGTATTACAAATATGGGAAGGTAGTCTAAGGCTCGGATTAGTATCAAAGCAACTAATCTAGGCTCAAAAATAAGATTCTTTGATTCGATACTGGGATTAGGCTACAAGCTCTTAATCCGATTAATTACCTAAGTCAAGTTAATTAGCGGTTTAACTTCGATTATAGGTACAATTCTATCCCCGTATCCTTTATATAGTCGGAGTATAGATTTGTCCGCACAATCACTAGTGACCAGGTTAACAACTTGAAATGGCAATTAATAAACTCGAAAGTAGAAATCATGGTACAAACTATAATTCCATGGAAGGTACGGTACAACCAGTACTTTCACTATTAAATCATGGATATATGACACGTAGGATACCTATCAGCACATTAACTACAAGTATAATGAAATGATAGGTAATCTAAAATAACATCGTGCCATATATAACATCGAATTAAATCAGTTCAAATCTAAGACCAATAAATCAAAAGACCATTAATGCATAATCATAAACATGAATTACATGAGCATAATAATAGTAATTACGACTTTCAAATATAAAAGTGATTAAAGAGGTGCTCACCCAAAAATGAAAGTCGATGTCAAATCCGAGGTCGGGTTCACAAGCACAGCTACGAGATTCATTCATTTTCTCCGCTCGGCAATTCGGGCATTACTTTCTGTCTTCTTCCCAACTACTAAACTATTTAAGAAAACATAATTTTAAACTAATCTAACTATATAGAAAAATGGAAAGTAGAGAAAATTTGGTCCAAAAATCGTTATGGATCTTGAATTCAATATAAAAAATGAGCTAGGAAGGGGGTGTTTATAGGCTAGAAGCATCTGTTATAGTTTCGGATTGTCCAATCACGTGCCGCGATTTAGGCGGTCCAATCAGAAGCTTTGGGCGGTGCTTGTGGGGGCGCTCAAGTGCGGTGGGTGGCGCGCTCGAGCGCCTTTCCGCTGTCAATTTTGACTCCTTAATTTTGACTTTGATCAAAATGTTGACAAAGGCTTTTTCTATGTTTTTTCCAACGTTCTGAGTCCATTTTTGTGCTTGGTTGAGCCAAATTATTTCTCTACAAACTCTATTTAACCACCGATTTCTCAAATCTTCAACGTTGCACAACTCTGACTTGCACTTTGATTCGTTTTGAGTCTAGTTTCTTCACTTTCGAAGATCATCATACATTGTAGCAAAAGTGTATTAAGTGTTTTATTTATTTCTCAAGTTAAGATACAAATGTAGTAAAAATACAATAGTTTGAGTGCTGCATTTATAGCTATATCAACATCCCCACAACTAAACCTTGTTTGTCCTTAAGCAAGATTGTTTCAAAAGACATTAACTTTAAAAGTGAAACCTCAAAAATTACAAGTTCAATTTGAAAACAGATGAATGCTACTCATTCCACCCCTTGTCAAAATTTTAAAAAATGATTTCTAAGAAATGTAATCTAACATTCTTAACAAGTTTAGCAGTTAATGACAACAACAACAAGAGAACCTTTTAAATAGTTTTTAACAATAGCTACTCTTTTAGAAATGATTTATTGATTGATTCGAAGTATGTATTCAGAAAGAAACTAAGCAAATTAAGTTTAAACAAATTCTCAACTTTCAGGATCTGTAAACAGATTAGACTTTGATATTCTTGCCTATTTGTAATCAAACTCTTGATCATGCATTCACCCTTTTTACATTTGTCATAAAATAAAAGTACAACTCAAACTATCTCTTTTTAGTGGTTAGTTTCTTTTTGTTTTCTGAATATCCCATGTAGCAGGATTTGAGGCCAACAACCCCCAGCCAGATAGCTGAGGTTGCCAGGTTTTAAAGGGACCCCAACATGCCTTAATCACCTGAGATATCCCAGCTCAAAACCTTATACTATAGTACATATCCCGAATGATGATGAAGTGCTAAGATAATGGTGCTTAGAGATTTATAACATAAATGCGTAAAAGTAAAGATATATACATCTATTCTTCTTCTTTGTGTTTTTTAAAAGAATAACATAACATTATATACAGACATGACAGAGTAACATAACATTATATACAAACATAGTAGTTAGGTTCAGGTTTCAATCACAAGAAGCTTTAATAACAAATAGTAATCCTATCTCAATCTTTTCAAATTCACATACCCATCAATTGAAGAAAAGAAGAACAACTAAGTTCACTTATGAATATAATAACCCAAAGTTTTTCTTTAGACATTCCTTAGAGTTTTTTACATTACTTAGCTAAAAACTCAGGTTCTGAAATTATCCAACTCATCTTCCTATAAACAAGTAAGGTAACAAGTAATTTTTTTGAAAAATTTTATCATGAAATTCAAGATGCACCCCCACACCAAAAGTTTGCTTGTGCTCAAGTAAATGACAATAGAATACATAGGAAAGTGCAATATGCAAGAAACAACACAAAGACAAATTCTACATCCCCAAACTTATGGTTTGCTTACTTTTTAGCACATGTTGTTCAGGTACAAAGGGAAATGTAGTAATAAGGAAGGAGATCACCTGATGTGTAGAAATTTTATTCAATGTTTATTCAAAAGAATATGTCTATTGTCTTTGCCTTGGAATGTCTCGATCTATAAAACTCATAAAAGATCAATAGACATAGCAGGTAAGAGTATCATTAGTTTTAACAATTATGAACATGCTGCTAAAAGCACGCATTTGGATTTCAAAAAGACTCCTATAAATACACAAGCAAAATAAATACGGAGGACTAGGGAAATCACAAAAATCACACAAACAAAAGAAAACAGACACAAAAAGAAAGAAACATTAAAAATCTAGGTTGCCTTCTAATAGCGCTGAGTTTTACGCCCTCAACCAGGCGCCAATGTTAGAGCCAACTATGTTTAAAAGTCTTCAGCACATATTGCCTGATAATCATTTCAGCACTTTGAATGGAAAAGGATCATGCAATAGATAATGGTTCATTTGTCCTACAGAACATGTCTTTTCCAACTCACCTTGAAAAGCTGACAATTTCTATCCCGACTTGTTATGTGTGGGTATGTTCTCGACTATGTCACCAGGGGTCATAGTATGTTGTGAAACAATGAGTCCCAATTTCAATCGGTCAACCCATAAGTTAAAGAGGTATGGTACAACATATTGTTAAGAAATGGATCAAATCCAAATTGTGCATTCATCGAAGAAATAATTTTTTTTTCAACATCTAACCATCCTAAGATTTTCTTTTGATCATCAAGGACCATGAACATGTTATCCTCAGTTAAGGGATTAGTAACTTTAAATTTGGGAGAAGTGTGAATTGGCCCTAAATGAGTGTGGTTAATGTGAGAAGGCAATATTGTGAGCTTCACAATAAGGGAAGATGCATCCAATGAAGAATTGAGATAACTTTCAACAGGAGAGATGATGGATGTCGAAGCTTCTTTGTCAGTGTTATAGCCATGTGAAAGGTACATAGAAGCATTGGACTTATTCTCTTGGTCAAATTGATACAAAAGTCATTCAATCTCGTTAATTTCTTCTTCAGGTGTCAAGAAGGATGGAGAAATTAAAGTAGACTCAATAGACTCATTCTAACAAGGTATAGATTCTATGGAAGTGTGTGCACCCATCTTCCTTGAAGAGGAATCAGAGTCGGGTTGAGTCATGATAGCACTAAGGTTATCACGTTCTTCTAAGTGAGACATTTTATTATCTTATTCCTCAAATTCATTTTCCCTATCAGATTTCTCTCTATTAATCTTGTTCATTTTATTATTTTGGTCACATGTTATTTCATCAAAGAGGTTCACAACAGACTAAATGTATTGTTTATAATCAGTCCAACTAAGTGCATTCTCGACTAGTTGATCTAAAGAT
This sequence comes from Ehretia macrophylla, assembly GCA_037974665.1. Taxonomy (NCBI): domain Eukaryota; kingdom Viridiplantae; phylum Streptophyta; class Magnoliopsida; order Boraginales; family Ehretiaceae; genus Ehretia; species Ehretia macrophylla. The sequence continues at coordinate 14,055,423 of CM075775.1, forward strand.
TGAAACATGTGAGCATTGGATTTGAAAAGTTGAGAAAGTTGGTCAAACTTTTCACTGAACATGGATTCGAGATGAGCAAAGTCATCTCAATCATCATGGTGATCATTTTGTTTGAAAAGATTAAATATAGGGTCACCAGAAGATTCAGATTGAAAAGGTATAGGGACTTGACTTTCAAAGCTTTGAGAAAACTTTTCTTGACCCCAAAGTTGTTGATGGTTTTGCCATCCTGGGATGTGTGCTTTAGACATGTTGTCTACCTCAATCCTAGTATCATATTTTTTACCCCTATTATCTCTGTTAAATACTTCTATCTTATCAAATTGGTTTTGGGTAGTTTAGTACATCACGAAACTATATTGGTGTTACGAACTCATGATAGGTTGAATAAAGTGCTCATTTTTCTCCCAACCATTTGTGATCTTGGCTAGTTGACAAATTTAGTTTTGTAGCCTATCTATGGATTGGTGGTTGGATTCGACTAGTTGAACAAGTTGGCCGATCTTGTCGTCATAGTTTGGTTCAGGAGAAGTAAGTTCAACCGAGCTAAGTTGACAAAAGTTTTGATTGAAAGAATTACTTTCGAAGCTTTCATAAAACTCAGAAGAACTAAGGTTTTGAGATGCGTTATCTTCAAAATTTTGAGGTAGAAAAGATGAATTATTTTTATCCCAAAATGAATTTTGATGATTTTGCCACAAATCATTGTTCAAAACATAATACTAAGTAGTAAAATCATGACTATGTAAGAAGTAGGGATATTAAGGATAATTTACAATGGTATGCCTAAATTGCGAACAAATTTCACATTTATTTGGGATAGGGAGTGGGGTTATGTCATTAAAATCTCGTTGATCGAATGCACGCTCGAGCGCGCCTCTGCTATAGTTCCGGATTGTCCAATCGCGTGCTACAGTTTGGGCGGTCCAATCAGAAGCTTTGGGTGGTTCAGGTGGTCCAATTAGAAGCTTTAGGTAGTACTCGTGGGTGCGCTCGAGCGCCGTGGGTGGCGCGCTCGAGTGCCCTTTTGCTATCAATTTTGACTTTGACCGAAATTTTGACCAAGGCTTTTTCCATGTTTTCCAACGTTCTGAGTCAGTTTTTGTGCTTGGTTGGGCCAAATTCTTTATCTATGGGCTCTATTTAACCACCGATTTCCTAAATCTTCACCGTTGCACAACTCTGACTTGCACTTTGATTCGTTTTGAGTCTGATTTCTTCATTTTCCAAGATCATCCTACATTGGAGCAAACGTGCATTAAGTGTTGTATTTATTCCTCAAGTTAAGATGCAAATATAGTAAAAATAAAGTGGTTTGAGTGCTGCATTTATAACTATATCACCCACTATCAAAATTAACTCTAGATTCTCAATCATATTAATTTTGACTAAATCAACAAATTAAATTGTCAAGTCAAATATTGGTCAACTCACATAAAACGTGAATTAATTGACCTACCTAATTAATTAATCTGGTTAGGATCTGAATCTTTAAGAAAATTAGATTACAAAATCGACTTCTTAATTTTGACTTTCCAAAATCGTACTAAGACCAAATCCACTATCAAATATGACAACTAGGACTAGGGTTTGACTAACCTATTGACCTTGACACTGAAAAAGTCATCCTAGGATCATAAAAAAAAATGTGCCACCACTTTGGAGTAGTGAAACAACCCTCACAAGTGCCAAAAATGAATTTTCCCAGAATGTGCCATAACAGACATGTTGCATTGACCTGATAATAATTGACTCTTTTAACATATCTACACAATTCAAAAAATTCTGAAATTCCATATACAAATATCCCTTTAAGTGTATATGATTCTAGAATCAAACAGAACTCGATTTGGATTTGTTTCGACATAGTTATGCCTCTTGAAATAGACACTGTGCAGTTTGTCAAGAAAGCTGTCTCTACAAAACACGTATTGTTCAAACAATTTTTCACCTACTAAATCACGAATTAACGAAGTGGGTATAAGGCTAATTTTTTCTACTACAAGTTTAGAATAACATACTCAAAAATTAGCCACAAACATATAGTTTTAATATGACAAGCAAATAATATAATCTCAGTGCCCAGAAAATGAATTCATGTTTTGAATGCATGTTTGGGTGGCTCTGATAACAATTAAAGGTTCTCTTGCATGTAAAACACATATAGTGCAAAGGTAACATAAATAATAATGCTATAAAAACTCAAAGAACCATGAATCGGATCATCCAAACGTGCACATAACTCAAAAACATGATAACCAAGCTAACAACGAATCTGAAATTTGTTTACCTCTTGAAGAAGAAGTCGGATTCGATTGCTTGGATTGGAGACCACAACGCAACAATCCTCTACCATCTCACACATACCACGTCGAGGCTACAACGAGGTGAAGCGAGCTCTTGCATGAGCTTCAATGGAAACACGAATCCCAAGGAAGAGATAGGGAAAGGTGGCCGAATTCTAGAGAGACAGAAAAACTGATTTTTTTCTATTTTTCTAGGTTTTCTCTTTAATCAGTATTTATAAGGTACTATGACTTTTCAATATTTGTATCTTGACCCCAGATCTTATGCGGTTCTCTAAATTCAACTTATAACATTTTCTAATCAACTATAAGTTAATTTGATATTAGCCCAATATTAATAGACACTCAATTAATTATCAATTCAACTTATACAAAAGCCAATTTTCCAAAATGCCCTTGACTCTAAGTCAAACGTTTAACTATCAAACATTCTCTCTCACTTGCATACTCGAATGGTTTCCCTAAACCCATTCTAACCATATGCAATCCATTATGTAATCGCTTCTAGTTAGAATACGAGAAGGTTCTCATACTAGCGTGACTTCTCCATTCTATCTTTCATAGTTCTAGCCCTTCAGCTTATGTCCGATCCTGTAAGTTCGAGTGCCAAGCTGATAATAGCTGGGACAAGTACCAATTAACCCATCTCCACTAGAACTCCTTCTAGTTACTACTAATCGATATTGGCGTCTAACAACACTCCCCGACGACCAGATGGCTCGAATGCTTAATCCAAGCTTTCTTATTCAAGAACCTTTTGGCGACTAGTTAACGCACAGTCCATTCCTTCCACTAGATGCCCCGAGTTTGCCTTAGGGTATGGTTAATGTCATGTTAGTCAAACCCTAATAGGCTCACTTTTATGTTCTGTTGACTTTCCATGTATGATCCAATCATACCACCATGGCCATGGATTTTTGTCAACATCTCTATGAGATGACATAGAGCACACTCTTATTCATCCAGAGTAGTGGATCCTCGCAACAACACTAACTAGCTTTGCAAGTACTTGACTATACCCGAATCCCTATTCAAGCAGGTCTTATATTTCTCCCTTTTTTGTCCAGGTCCAAACTACAGTGAGTTGCTTGCAAGCTACTATGATGCCTTCGAGTCATATGAGTACTTTGCACAACTATCACCTGAGAACCTTCTCATTGACTTAGGCGGATGAAGCCCCCATTAAGTGTTCTCGACATATCATGTCTGGTGTACATATCTCTATATGCACCTATGCATTAACCTTGACATCTCATGCCACTTGGTCCACGAGATCAACCTTGATGGAGATAACTCCATGTCAGTCTTGTCGGGTTCATCAATGCCCAGTCTTGATGAATCCTATGACCTAGGGCAAGTTTTAGGTATGTCTTAGGTGTCGATTCTCATCAATTATAAGCTCTCATGGTTCGACCCTATACCGAAATATCTAAGGGCTTTATTAATTATACATATTATGCAGCTAAACGACATTTGAATGTATAATAGATAAAGGCAAAAGGCCATATGGTACTTTTATTTGATTAAAACTTCATAACAAAGATTGTTTCGTTACACAAATATCCCTATCCTCCTACACCGAATGATTGGCTTTAAGGGCATATTCCCAATAGATTTCTCAAGTCAAACTTTTATTGTAAGACGTTTAGACTATGTTTGACTTTTAGATATTTATCTATCTCTCCAAATTGCCGAATAAAACCTAGGTACTCAGTAATTTGCAAGAATACTCAAGTGTCTAATAAGAGATTTAGCCATCATATCTTCCAATCAAGAATTTCTTGTGTGCAATGTCGTAGGCTTAACAACCAAGCTGGTAGTAGCTAAAAATTAGCACCAAAAAACTCATCACTACTAAAACTCCTTCTGGTTGTTATTAATCGAAGTTGATGTCTAAAATTATTCGTTGATGACCAAATGGCATGAATATTTTGGGAAAGCATATAGCTAGAAGAACCTTTAGATGACTAATTATCGGGTAATTTATTCCTTTCACTAAATGTCCTGAACTAATTCTAGCACATAAAGTCAAAGTCAAACCCAAATATGTTGACCCTCTAATCTCATAGCCTATATACTGGATCTTTTAAGATCTCATCATATTGTCGTTGTTATAGACTTGCATTGTCGACATATGTATAAGGCAACATGGGAAATTCTCATTTTCTGACCAAGGTATTGGATTCAAGTCTAGACATTCATAACATTCGCAAAACTCTACTACATAGAATCTTTTTCTAAGCAATACTTATCTTCATCCTTTTTATCAAGAGTCAAAGTATAATGAGTAACTAACTACTATATGTAGTGACCTTAAGTTTTAGAAGTACTTTGCATAACTATTACCTGATAACCTACGTCATTGATGTTGGATGATAGAACCTCAATTAGGTATTCATGGTAGATTGATTTAGTGAACACATTTCTGTGTGCACTTATACATTAGTCTTAGTCTTATACACTAGTGATTGATAGGATTAATCACACTTCAAGAACCCTTTCATGAAAATAGGTATAACTTCATATAAGTCTTAATGAATTCATTTATGCCTTATCTTGAATGAATTCTATAACCTAGAATATATTTAGGAATATCTTAGGTATTAATTCTGATTAACTAGAAGGTTAAAGCACAAAAGATAAAAAACATAGTTCTTCTATTAGATAGGGAGGAAAATGAGCGAAATTGTCTAAAAGACAAGTTATTGGGTACTCTAAAGATAAAACTATTAATGGAAGATAATTACAATGTTGAAAGGAAACCAGTATTGTTTTATTGAAAATAAAATTATCATTTTATTCGGCTTTCATTGGTCCTCATATAATCAAAGAAAGTAACTAGCATATACTTGGAAAATTTGCTTTTATAATTTTTATTTTTAAAAAAATTATTTAATTAATGAAAATTTTATTCAACCATAAACATTTCAAACAATAACTAATTATTATTTAAAATTTTTTTAAATTTCCTGATGTTATAATTAATTTCTACATTGTATAGACATTGCTTTTTGGATCAATCACTTATCTTTTCTAATGAACTTTTCAATTGGACTTTTTTAGAGTGCATTGCAAACTGTGTAAGATCATTTTATTTATTACAATTCCACAAACATTTAAGAAACAATTCATACATAAATAGAAAAAGTACACAAACAAAGAGTGGATGATTATAACTTTGTGTTTCAATGTTAGGCATCAATATAATTGTTAGTAGGCCAAACCTTTCATCAATAATTTAAAGATAAACCAATTCTTTTCTTTTTCCTTTATTAGCTAGAAGAGGAACCGCTTAAAAGAAAATAAAGATTATTAGATATAAATCAATAATTGTAGAGATTATTGTTACCTTATCTCTTATTAAACATCTTGAGTTTAGAAAGTAATTGAAGATTACCCAAATTTATACTTTTTCTAGTATGACATCATTGTATAATTAGTATATGCCAACTGTATCCAATAACTTTGCTTGCAAATAACTTTTAAAGACGCCTAACGTGTACAACTTTTTCACTAAAAGATCGTTCATCGTACAAGTGTAGCATATGATTTTGCATGGTGTCAATCCTTGCACCAAACATCTCTTTATATTGCTTCGTTGTGATCGATGCAACACCACTATTTTAGTTCATATGTGAGCAAAGCTCTGAGAAAAATCCTTGTTCTCTTCTTTGAAGGTTCTCAAAATTCTATCTCCCTTGTTAGAGAAAAGCCAATCCTTTTGCACGACTAGTCATGTATGTTGCCATTCTTTTTTATGTGAGTTTAGCATTTCTTTCTTATTTTGATTCCAAAATCTTTTCCATTGAAATTTTTTGATCAATTTTAGAATTTGTTAAAAGAATAGAAAATTATCTTGTAAGTTCTTTTCTTTGACCTTTACTTTAAGTGTCAAATGTTAATTTGGTATACATGCATTTATCTTTGTCTCAAATAAGTAAAATTTCACTATTGAGAATCTTTGTTTCATTCTTCAATTTCTATTTTGAGGTATTCCACATTTTCCATTTTATTAATAGGTATAGATTTCCCCTTTGGAATATCTTTCTTGACCCAAATTAAAGAATGATGTTTGAGATTTTTTCTTTCTTTCACTTTCTTTAATAACTGCAATTAATGAGATTTTTTAGAATTAAAAAGAATATAAGGATTCATAAGCAAATACTTTTCCTGCTCCAAAATTATATGTCCAACAAGGTTGGTCGGAAATTTGTAGATTGAGAGAAAAAAAAAAAAAAACTATTAATACTGAATAGGTGTCCATGATATTATAAACTTACATTGTTTGTTGAATTTTTTAATTTAATTCAAGTAAGGGTAGATTCAGTAATTTTTCGTCTAAGAAGGCAAGAGAAAACTACCATTAGTACAAAAAGGAATATCTTTATAATTTTGGGGGCACAAATTGAATTTTATGATCTATGAAAAGTACACTTAAACTTTTGAAATTTCTATGATTGCCTTGCTTGTGATCCTCAATACTAGCACTAATTATGAATTATATCTAAAAAGAACCTGATTTTGCTTGCTAAATGAGAGCTACAAATGCGTTGTTATCACATTCGTCTGTCCAATTAGAGAAAACGATTGGATGCGTAATGGTAATTTTTTGTTTTTTAATTTTATAATAGATCAAATTCCACTTTCCTCCATGACTGTAGTCCAATTTGATCCAAAAAGATCCAGCTCAATGATTATATCCCATAGGAAAGTAAATAATATCCCATAAGTTAGCTACTAAATTGAAATAATTTTGTGGGCCCCGTCTTCATTATTCTTTTTTCTTCTCTTTCATTTCTCATTCTTTGTGTAATTCAATATGTTGTTTGCTTTTTGCATAAAGGGTCCCCAATGTCTGTATTTTTTTTTATTTTGTCATTTTTGTTTTAAAAGTGTTGTTGGTCCTCAAAGTTTACAGTTTTTTTTTTCAATTTTAATTTTATTATTTCAAAAATGACGCACTTAATTCCAACATTTGTAAAAAGTTTTAACTTAGTCCCTAATATTTTTATTTTTTATTAATTCAGTCTTCAAAGTTTCAGGTGAAAGTTACAATTTGAAATTTCACAAAAGGGACTAAATTGAATCTTTTTGCAAACTCTAAGGACTAAATGCATCACTTTCAAAATAACGAGGCCGAAATTAAAAAAAGTGTAAACATTAGGTACTAAATTAATCTTTTTATAATCTTTAAAGGCTAAGTGTGTCATTTTGAAACAAGAAGTTCAAGGGCCAACAGAGATGGCAAGGTAGGGCAGGACATTGTACAAGTTTATACCATCTCGCATCCTGCGATATAACTTAGTATCTGATAAGTAAGCTTAAAGGCATCAGTTTTGTAAGCAGTACCAATTCCATCTGCAATGCATATATATATACTCGTGTATCCTTTACTGAGAATGGAAAAAGATAAGGAAAATCTACATAATGGGCATCAAGTAACATTAATTTTGAGTCTTCTGAAGGCAATCAAGTTATTTCTTGTTCTGTTGGCTAGTTGATAATTACTGACCGTTAAGAATGATGTCATTTCTTGTAGAGTTTATTAAGAGTGTGACATGGAGAACGTACGCATTGGGGCAATTCAGTACTGTGAAGGCATTGAGAATGATAAAAATGATATTAAAAATAATAATAATAATAATAATAATAATGTTCCAACATCATCATCAGCTGGTGGTGTGCACGAGCAGGACTCACGTGAAACAAGGGAGCCTATTGTATATTTTCGTCGTCGGAAGGGCCCCAAGAGGAAAAGGCTTCACCAAGTGATTGTTAATTCAGTTGCTGCCACACTCAAACAGGTCTTCTCTGTCACACTAAGTCAAATTTGCTTTCTTATTACTAATATTGATGCTAAATAGGAGTAATTTATATCATTGTGTGCTCAAACTGTCTTAAGACTTAAGCACATGCATGCAGGATAAGGAACTTTCGCCAATTGGAAACAGTGAGAAATCTCCGGACAATAATGCAATTGATATTGATACAGCGACTCCGCAAAGAAAAGGTGAGACTGTTATTTGACCAAGGTTTAGAAACTGAACAAAAATCCTAGATCGGTTCTTCTTTACAAGTTCTCATTATTGATCATCGTATTTTCAAGATTATATTAATTCTTAATTCTTGTTTGGATAAAATCCAGATAAAGCTTTAGCACGAAGGCAGCCCCCACCACCTTTGCCAAAGAAAGAAATCTTGCAGTATATAATTGATAAATTGCAGGAGTAAGTTTTCTGTCCCTATTGACAATATCACCTTAAAAATTACTTGGGAATGATAATCATTCTCAAATGAGCAACCCACGCACCAGAGATACACTTAATCGTTTTGTAACCTTTCCCTATCGCCTTCCAATGACATTGGTAATAGAAAAAGTACAAAGAAAGAAAGGATTAATTCCGGGGTGGTCATTATACTAGATACTATTATCCTACATTTCACTCTATTTTTCAGGAGGGACACTGGAAATTTATTTGCTCATCCAATCGACAGCAATGAGGTTTGGTTTAGCTTTTCTGGTACTTGCTAATTCAATTGACCTTTCCTTTCTTGTTCAATGTGGTAATACTTTCTTTTTATTTTTCTTTTGTAAGGTCGAGGGCTACTACCATATTATAAAAAATCCTATGGACTTCGGCACATTGAGGAAAAATTTATTTGATGGACTTTACGGATCACTTGATCAATTTGAGGTTTGCTCTCCTATGAATATATATATATGTGTGTGTGTGATTGTCTCAACGTAATAATTGAATCAATAGCCATCACTGGTAGGCTTAATATGACATACAAAAAGACACACACACACACACACATATATATATATATATGTGTGTGTGTGTTTTCGTGTGTGTGTGTCTTTTATATATATATATGTGTGTGTGTGTGTGTGTGTGTGTCTTTTTGTATGTCATATTAAGCCTACCAGTGATGGCTATTGATTCAATTATTACGTTGAGACAATTTGTCAATAAATTGGATAATAAGCAATCCTAGACACATCATACATATAGAAAGGGTTTTATATCATCTAATTGATTATTGATAAATATCTAACTTTATGCCTTAGTGAGTCAAAGGTGATGATGGAATGTGTGGTCTAAAATGTTTTTTATTTATTTTTTTTTTTTTCTCAATCAACAAGTAATCGTTATATTTCACAAATCAAAAACCTTGGTAAAGCCATATACAAGTGTGTCAACTTTACAAAAGACAAAAGAAACCTTGAAACTCAACGGATAAGCTCATTAAAGTTTCACAAATTACAAAGTTTCCTATTGTGTCTATTGTTCCTAAGCCTCTTGATGGTTAAAATCTTAAAACGGACTCCATGTTCAATTTTCTGAATGACTTACTCTTTATTAGCATACACATTGTTAAAAATTTTGGCATTTCGCTCGTTCTACAGAAAATAAATGACAATTGTGTAATACAATTTCATCAGTATAGCTTGCATAGTCTTCCTTTTTTCCAATTGGCAACAACCAATAAGGACTCTATTCCACTGAATTCTCATAAATTTGATCTTGATCTTCTTCATAATTTCTCTCGAGACCTTCTACTAAAAGAACATTCGAAAAACAAATGTTCTCGAGTTTCCAACATCATATGGCAAAGGCTCCATTAGCTATTAACTTGGGGATCCAACTAAGTATACAATCCTTAGTTGTTAATCTATTTTTTATTGCAAGCCAAGCACATAAACTGTGCTTAGGGGTATAGTTGCCTCTCCAAAGTAACTGCCACCAGTCCACCTTATCATGTTTTTCCCTAAAACTGTTTAATGAACCTAGTTCTAATATTTTTGTTCTTCTTAAAAATGGCAAATTATCTTTGGGTGAAGTGCACAGAATCTTTTGTGCTTTTATAAAGTTGCACAACACTCTTCTATGGTTTTAAAGTATACGGTATCCCCTGTGGTTTCTGAAACTAAGCACAATAGTCCCCCATGATTTTAAAATTACACTATACCCCCCTATAGTTTCTGAAACTAAGCACAGTAACCCACATCTATCAAAAAATCCGTTTATTTTAACGAAAAATGTGATGCATGCGCGTACCATATACTTTTAAAATCACGGGAATACCGTGCACTTTTAAAATTATAAAGGGGTATTGTGCAATTTTACAAAAGCACATGGGAGTCCTGTACACTTCACCCTTATTTTTGGTAATAGAGAGTGATTTGTTATTGTATCGTTATAGTGGTGACTAATTTTGTATCCTTTTCCTACATCTCTTAATTATCATTATGTAGCACGACGTGCTTGCAATATTCAAAAATGCCATGGAATACAATTCGAAGTGCTTCGTGTATTTCCGACAGGTAGATTTCGGCTATTATATCATCTTCTTTCATAATGTTATAATTATTATAATTATAAGATTCCAAGAATACATTCTATTTTTCACCATATTAATAGAATGAATTGTTTGTGTTTTACAGGCACGTCATATACACGAACTAGCAAAAAGTTACTTCCGTAAGCTTAGAACTGATTCAAGTAAGGTTACAGAAGAATTTCAACAGAAAGCTAATAAGACTAGTACGCGATCAAGACGTACTCGAGCTGAGAGTCGATTCAGCAGCGGAAGTCAATACCATAGCGAAATAGGTACGTAAAATAATTTATAAAAGAGTTTTTCAAAAGTCTAAATGCTGCATATTGAATCCTAAATGTGTATATTGTTAATCAAAATACAAGTTTCACGATTATTATTTATGTGTTTCCATAAATTTTCAGAATATATTTTATTTTATCTCCCTATAACATAAACCTTTTTCTTCACCCTACAATCTTTATCATTCACTAGTTAATAAGTGAAGTTATGCTAGGGTAACTCTACACTTGTAGTACGAGATACAATTGCGCTATTCCTACGCAATACTATTGCAACTTTTTTATGTCAATAGTGCATAATTCACTTTTACAATATTTTCCCTAAAAATTTTGTTTGAACTTGGGGCTTTTAATGGATTATATCAAATTGAAACCATCACATCCTCAGTTAAAATGTCTTGCCAGCATCTGTACTGTTATATATAGATTACACATATTGATAAAATTACTCTCATAATATTACAACATAGAATTAACATATTGTAAGCAAAAGTTGTTTTAGGTAGATACTGTCATTTCCTGTAAAGCTTGCACTGAGATATGCTAAACAATATTGTAGACGTCAAAATTCACAATCACGAATTTTCTGGTACTAGCAATCTACAAGGTCAAAAGTCAAAAGAATGAAGTGAGTTCTTGACACCAGTGTAGTGCTGACTAAAGATCCTCTGACGTTTAAGTTAGCCATTTATTAGTAAATTACGATTGTGAGGGAAAATATAGTGAGGGTTGAGGGGACTACCATAGTAATGATGTCTATGTGTAGGATAGACCGTCAGAATGAAGGGGGAAAGGGAGAGGAATAATAGATGCGATGAGTACTCAATACCCCTTTCCTTGAATAGGCGTGACCTACTTATAGTTGTTAGTAGGCCAAGAGTCGTAGACTCTTGGGACTTGTATATATCCAAACAGACTATTGAAAGTTCATAGTCACTTATCCTTTAAGATAGAGTCGATCGTTATCTCAAGTTCATCGACAGTCGTACACTTCTAGTAGATTGGTCAATTGAGATGTCCTCTTGATCGTTTATTCATAGACATCCGATAGGGTTTGAATCCTATCCGGGATTCGTCGTTAGTTATTCACACACGATAGTGTCGACATTTAGGATTAGCCAAGGACTTTGGTCATTTAATGGACCTACTATAGTAGTAGCCCACACTTAGTGTATCGTATATGAGCCTTGGCCCAATCATTGTGAGTTGATTGAAGTCAAGTGACCCATCGCAATTGGACTATGGGTCCAAGCCCAATTTTGACAATAATAAATGTCATTTCCAGTGAGCCTTTGGTTGTCTCATCTGCTTTTTTTCTTTAGAAATCTAAAACTCCCACAAAAGAGAATATGGAACCATGACTTTTTTCCTACTTTCACAGTGCAAAATTATATGATGGTAATAAGATGCTTTTTCCTCTTTTCTAATTGTAGTCATTAAAAGACAATATATTAGGTACAAGTGATCAAATTATCATATTCCTTAATGCCTTTTCTTCGGATGTGTTATTTAAGGTCTTATAATATTGTTATGCATGGAATTTCTATTTATATTCTTTCATCTCTATAGTATATTTACAACGTTGTCCTTGTCGTGAAAACTAGAATTGCCAGATAGTGCCTATGAAAGGCGTCAAACTTGGGAACCATTGATATGTGAGCGTGATGAATGTGCATCAATATTCTCAAGAAATGGGGCAGAAGAAAGACAATTAATACCAGTAAGTACTACAAATTTGTGTATATGTATTTGTATTTGTGTTGTATATATATGTATATGTGTGCAGGGGTGTGAGGGGTGGGGGTGTGTATATTGATGGAGGTGAAGAAGAATAAAGAAGATGAAAACAGGAACGAAATTGAAATGTTCTGTAAGTTTGGGGGAATAAGTTGAATTTTTTTTACAAGTTTAGGAATTAAATTGAATTTATTTGTAAACTTTAGGAACTAAACTGATTTTTTATGAAAATATTATAATACATTTTATCTCTATATTAATGTTCATTTTCATTAAATTTTATATCATTTTTAACTTCAAGAACCAAATTGACCACTTTTTAAAAATGATGGGAATTGATTTGAATCATTTGAAATAATAGAAACTAATTTGAAAAAATAGTAAACAATAGGGACCATTTGCATAATTCTCTATATAATAACCAATTTTTTACATATGTAAAAGGTATGTTAGAGTCTAATCTATTAAGCTTCCCCAAAGAAGAAAAAAAAAAGCATCATGATCTTCCAGTGTAAATATATTTTTAGATGTCAAGCCTATTCTATCTCTAGCTTCATATAATTTTTTCTTTAAATTCAGAACTATTTTTTTTTATTTTTATCCTTAACATGTAATTCGGTAAATTGAATTAGCTTTATTTACTATAAATATCCCAAGTGACAATCACACGACTTCTTTCTGCAATAAAGAGAACTTCAAAATTTTCAACTAAGCTTATTGTAACTAGATAAACTACTTACATTATTCTTCCGGAAAAATCTCTTATTGAAATTGTCATCTTAAAAATTCAATTGTGATAGAAAGGAGTACTCTAAAGAAATCTTCGCTACTAGACAACTTGATCCGCAAAAATGTTCATAAAACAAAACCATACGGAAACAAAACTTGAATTCCATTTGTCACCATGCTCATATTTTCTCTGTCAAGTTCAATTATTTAAATATTCTAAAGTCTTACTAATTGAAAAACCTATCTATTTGCTATAGCTAATAAGACTTAGAAGCGAAATTTCAGTGTCTGTTCTTTCTTGAATCACATTGAACTTTAAGCTTTAGAGCCATGACTTGGCAGTAGCAAGTCGAATCAAAACTTGATTTCAACATAACAACACGATAATGGCCAAACAAAGAAAGAAAGATTACATGCTATTATTCTTTTGGGGAAAATTGAGTCATTGGTCTCTATTGTTTTTATTTTTTTAAAATTAGTCTTCATTTCTAAGTTAGCCAAACAAGTCTCCAATATTTACAAATTATTGTCAATTTAGTCGCTACTATTAAATATCTAATGAAAAATGTATACAATAACTAAAATATCCTTAAAATTAATAACAATTACTAACTTACCTATCCCTCTCTACCCCACCCCGCACCTATCCCCTACTAACCCCTCCCTATCCTCAGTTGCATACCCCCCATGTATCCCTACCCAAATGTAACCCCAAAAGGACCCCTTACCCCCCTACGCCCCTACCCAGCTATGCCTACCCCTAACCCCCTATTGCACCCCAATGAACCCCACCCATTATACCCTCATGCCTTGCACCCTACCCCTACCTCCCACCCCACCCCACCCCTCTCCCAATGGTCCCACCCCCTGCAATCCCCCATACTTACCCTACCTTACCCTTTGCACCCCACCACATCATCACCATAAATACCCCACCTTCTACCCCGATGACTATACCCTCATCCTCATTCCCATCCCTACGATTGCACTTTCATCCCACACCCCTTATATCCCCTCCTATCACAAACCCCTATCCCCTACAACCCCTACCTCGCGGTTGCACCCCACGCCCACACCCTTTATACCTCTCTTATTACTAACCCCCACAATTGTCCGCCCTTGTGTGGTATGTGCATGAGCTTGGGGTGTGTGAGTGTGGTATGTGAAAATGTGTGTTTGTTTTGTGTGTGTCAGAGTACGTGTGTATGTGTAAGCTTGGGATGTCTCTGTGGTGTGAATATGTGTGATTTTTTGTGTGTGTATATGTGTATGCAAGCGTGCATGTGGGAGCTTGGTGTGTGTATAAATATGTTTGTTGTGAGTATGGTTTGTATGTGAGTGTGGTGATGGTATATAAGTGTATAATGATGGAGGTAAAGGAGGAAGAAGATGAAAATAAATTCGGGACGAAATTGAAATGTTTTGCAAGTTTGGGGACTAAGTTAAATTTTTTTTACAAGCTCAATGACTAAACTGGAATTATTTGTAAAATTTAGGTACTAAATTTAATTTTTATGAAGATATTATAATACTAATTTTCTCGTTTTATCCATGTGTTACGTACTGTGATCTTTTCCGTTAAACTTAACATCATTTTTAACTTCAAGGACCAAATTGACTAGTTTTTTAAAACAATAGGGACTGATTGAAATTGTTTTAAATATTGGGGACTAACTTAAAAGAATTGGAAATAATGAGAACAGTTCGCATAACACTCATTCTTTTACGCAATAACATTCATTCTACAAATGTTTCTTTTGTATTCTTTTCTTTACCTCTTTTCGATATTGTTAAGATGTTGAATAGGATGCGTTGTTAGCTTAGTTATTCTATCACATCCTTATAAAATAAAATTTAATGTCCCATTGATCAATGATGGAGCTTGAGATTTATCTCTACGACCCAAATTAAGAAATGACTTTGAAACAAAGTTATCATTGGTGGTGGTGGTGGTGGTGGTGGTGGTGTTGTTGAAATTCTAATTTTTAGCACTATGTTAGCTTAAGTTATTGAAGTTCTTATTTAAATTCTCCTGTAATTTTTTTAATTGTTCGAATTTAAATTTTCAAGTGATTAATTTCTTACGAGAATTAGGTGTGAAATTATATGTGTTAGTGTGATTTAATATTTTTCAATGGGAAATACTTTATTTTGGGAGTTTATTGTACACACAAATATAGAAGGGAGACTTAATTTCTTTCTGCTTTATGGTTGTTCAAAAAGTTGATAACTCATTATTAGTAAAAGCTCACTTTGAGAGGAGCATTAACAAGAAAATACATATCAAGATAACTTTCAGTGATTGCGGGGAGGAGAAGCATGATTTGCTTGTCCTCACTAAGTTTCACCATTACTTAAATTCGATCGCAACTTCGAATATGAAATTCAAATGGATCAAAGGAAAGGATATTCTGAATCATAGAACTATATATAATAACATTTATAATTGAAAAGTACATTTATATGCTTTGTTTGTATCTAACTTTACTCATATTTTTATAGGGAAACACTGTAATTTCATATAAGCGAAGTCTCAAGTCGTTTACCAAAGACTTAGGACCAACAGCAAAAAGGGTTGCCCACAACAAATTATCTATCTTGAGTAGTACCCAGAAGTTCCCTCATTTGGCAGCCGCACATAACGAGCGTACCAATAGAAGGATTCTCAATTCAGTGGCACAAAGAAGAAGTGTAGATTACTCAAATCCTTCTAACATTAATGCCAAAGGAGGACTCATGACAAATCTTGCTCCACAACCTACTATGAGTGCCAATCTTCAAATCCAAAATAATGAGATTCAATCAGGTATACACAAAACATTTTCCCTATGTTGGATATCAAGGCTTCAATAGCTCGATAATAGGTAAAGTAATTAATTCTTACATGAAGTAAAAAAAAAAATTTGTGATATTCCGCAAGGGCCTTTTAAGGATAGCATAGTTTCTAAATTATGTGTTTAATTGAATCAAACAAATTCATGATTAATTCTCCACATGTCTGGATCAATTTTGTGAATATAGATGCTTGTGGCAAGCAAATCGTTTACAAACAATATGGTAAACCTCAAACAACTTCTTTCTCTTCAGATGCTCGGCCGAGTTTGTTTAAGTTTTGGTCCAGAAATAGCAGACAAGGAAAGGCATTTGTACACCCGTCCAAGGTGATTAAGCCATCAAGGCTGGGAAATTGTAATACCTTTCAACTTGGCTCAAGCTCAAGTTTTCAATTATCTGTTGAGGAGGAGCCTGCAGTAAACAATAGGTTTGATATGGAAAATCAAAGTGGATCTGTATCACCTATAAACCACAATGAGACTCCATTTTCATATGTGGAGTTCTTGATGAATGAAGATGATACGAGGGGAGATGAAATAGCTTTGAGACAAGTCATGCGGTATTATTCTTTTTCACCTATGATGGAGCCACAACGTAAAAATTTTGATGTGTCATGTCAAACTCTGGTTGCATCGCCGCCTATGAGCCAAAATACTTCATTTTCGTACATGCAATTGCTGATGGGCGAAGGTGACATCTCAAGGCATGAAGCAGCTCTAATAAAAGAAATGAGTCATTTGTCTACTACACTTGGGCATGAGAAATCAACTACTTCAAATACGCTGCAGTGACAAAACGAACAAGTCCCCACTAGTCCCTGAGTTGTTTTTAGCATTCCTCAACCATTCTCCATAGGATTTGGATCTTCATTAGAAGATTTCAAATTTACGCCGCTAAAAGTATAGAGAAATAGAGAAAAAAGATAGACAAAAGAAACTAAATTATATTTATAGTTTTCGCTACTTACTTAAACCTAGATAAGACTTACAAAAAAGTTTTCTATAGTTGTAAATTTCTTTTATATTGTAGATAATTGAAGAAGACTTATAAAAAAGTTTTCTACAGTTGTAAATTTCTTTTATATTTTAGATTATTGAAAGAAAACTTATTACTATATATTGTCTGCCAAATCAAATATTCAGTTCTCAAACAATGCATTCAGAAGAGTCTTCTAAGAAAATCACTATCGATTATGACACTTGTCGAGAATGTTTTATAGAAGAAGAAACAGTTGAACACGGTCTTGGAAGTAGAAACCATTAATCATGCCAAAACCTACATTGATTTTAGGGTTACTATATGCGATAACATTTATTACTCTTTATTTTTGAAAAATTCACCTACTAATCCTTCCGTCAACTTACCATTAAAAAATTAATAGAATATATTACTATTAATATTTTTGGAAAAAAATACGCCTGCCTACCATCCGATGATCCGAACACCCACAAACCACGAAATACATACCTTCTTCATTATCAATCACATACCTTCTTCATACACATAGTGACACCAAACACTGCAAAACTCTTCTAGAAGCTCTTAAGCAGCCTTGGAATACTTAGAGGTTCTCAATACATTGACCTTTCCTAATGATGAACCAAAACCAACTCCACCTTGCAATTGTAATAGCTGATGATAGTAGCCATGGCTGTCCAAATTCTTGAATATGTAGAACTAGACCCTATTGGTTGATTGAAAAACAACATGCCACTACCATCTCCCATGCTCAACTCCTTAGCCTTTGCGGTTTCTAAGTGCTGTAATGAAGACGATAACGATAACGATAGGGCCTTGACCTTCAACGACAACTCTACTTTCATTAAGGTTGTTGAGATGTTCAGCGGTGGTTCCACACCATTATGTCCGCTGTCTTGGATCCATGAGAATTGGGATGGTCCAAATGGCCCACCAACAGTAGATGCATCATGGTGGGGATTAGAGGGGTTAGGGGTTAGGGTTTAGCCATGAGGGTGGTGTTGTATCATTTAGGAATGCCAGCGGTTCCGTTAACTGCGGTTTTTTTTCAAAATCGAAACTGAAACCGTTTAGCAAATTGAAAACCGAAACCAAAATTGAAAACCAACAGGTTTAAAAATAATTATCCAAAATTGAAATCGACGGATTAAAAAAAATTGTGGATAACCGAAACTGTTAACTTAAAAAAAATTAATTTAAATAGGAAAATAACATTCAAAATTCATACAAAATTTATAATCTGATTTTTTATTAAGAAAAAAGAAAACATACAGTATTCTTATTGCCCGATTGGATCGCAGCTTTAGCCATTTTCACAAATTTTAAAACCTCATCTTTGTACCCATCCATCGAAATTATACGCAATTAAAACAATTAATATATACCCTAATGAGACGTATGGATGTATGGATTTATCAGTATATGAAGATGAATCTTGAAAATGTAAAAAAGGATAACGATAATGAGACGTATGGATGTATGCATATATATATATGATGTAGTTTGTCAATACATGTGCAGAGATAACTTAAAAGATGCTATCTATTATAGCATCAAATTTCTTACATTTCTACTATGGTGAAAATTTGTGTAAATTAACCCCACCCGGCTCTGAAAATCTGAGAAGAAGAAGATAGCAAACACTGAGATGCATATTAGGAAAATTCAAATATATATATGGAAGCAAGAATAAGCTTTTTTGACGGATCCAAGAATTGGAGTTTTCTTTGTTTGGTCTGTTTTTATGGAAGCAAGG
Source organism: Ehretia macrophylla (assembly GCA_037974665.1). NCBI lineage: Eukaryota > Viridiplantae > Streptophyta > Magnoliopsida > Boraginales > Ehretiaceae > Ehretia > Ehretia macrophylla. The sequence continues at coordinate 14,074,388 of CM075775.1, forward strand.
ATAGGTTTTTTTTTTTTTTTTTTTTTTTTTGTTATGGTTGTGGAAGCATGGAAACTAATAAAGAGAGAAAGGAGGCGGAAGATGGTCAAATGAGATTAGGGTTAGTATAACCCACAAACTTTTGTTAAATTCAAAGTCTTCTCTTAAAATATTTTAATTTTAATAGAACCTGTATTTTTTATATTCTATTACTATTGAGTAAATTTATTATTTATATTTTTAAATAATAAATTAATAATTGAGTTTTGGGTTTCAATTTTTTTTAACATCTAAAACCAAAACCTATCGGTTTATTCGTCGGTTATCACTTACAAAATCCAAAACTTAACGGATTCTCCATCGATTTTTGTTATTGATTCGATACCCATCGATTTCAGATAGAACAAATACCCGTTGCCATCCCTAGTATCATTGTGAGGTTCAATGAGGGTCGTGAGAGTTTTTTTTCTTTATTGCTCAAGATGGCCGTGAAATACAGGGGTTAGGGGTTAGGGGTTAGGGGTTCAATAGTGAGATTTGGGGGTTGTAGGTGGGTAATTTAATAATTGTGCTTTTTTTTTTATTAACAAATGTTAAAAGTTAAACAAAATCAAAAGTTAATAAGTGAATTTTTTAAAGATGAAGGATAATAAGTGTCATTGCATATAAAGATCAGGGGTACAAAGTGGATTTAACTCTTGATTTTAAAAACCACAATCTAAGTTTAACTAATCATAAGTTTTTTTAAGAATCATCGAATACTTTGCTATTGAAAATAGAAATAATTAATCACGCCCAAACACATTGATTTTAAGAAACATAATCTAAGTTTGGCTAATCATAGATTTTCTTAATCATTATAAAATACTAAGTTACTAGATTATGACAAATGACTGAATATGTTTATTACCGAACATATCTAACAGTTTAGAGATTATGGTTCAAATCTCTTGAAAAAAAAGAGACAGGTAAGAGTGGAGGGGTAAAAATAAAAAATAAAAAAAACACACATCTAGCATACCTAGAAAATGGTGGTGACTTGATGTGAACTTCTAGCCACTAGAAATTGGACTTGAGCTTGCTTTGCAGATATCAAACGAACAACGTTTGGATGAAATTAACCCCCTAAAACCCAAATGCAATGCTTTTGATCAATCTCGCTTGTTGCCAACCTTAATCAAACCCCCATCGCACTTGTTCCGAAGGTTGATTCTAAACCTCTAATAAATGTAATCGATGTGAAAGATTTTTTTCTCCTATGACCATAGTTATAATTTATACTGTTGTAATAAAATAAATGTATAAATATTTCAATAAAACTACTATTATAATTAAAAGAATACATCAACCAAATTCAATTGAAGAAAAGTGAAGCCCCTCTTCTTGAAAATAAATTAAGACTTAAAAGTTGAATCAACTTGAAACTTTGAATAATTGAGAGTTAAGAGTTTTGAAATTAAATTTAAACACTTTCTAGTTATTACAACTTACATTGCATAATGCATAATATTTTTATTTTTTTGTAATAAATGGACTAGAATTGCACTTAATTTGTGTTGCGCTCGAGATGGGACTGAGCTAGACTCAAATTTAGCCCTAAGTTGCGCTAGACTAGGCTAAGCTCATGTCAAAATGGGCCCGAACTCAAATGGGCTAGTTTAAAAATTACATGACCCAACTCAGCCCACCTATATATGATGGACTAAGTCGAGTCGAACCCACTTTCAAGCAAGTTGAGTTAAATCCAAATTTTTGTGTTTTAGGCTAGGCTGGGCCAACATACCACCTCTAATACAAAGAAAGGCATCCACCCTTAGATTGTTTCCAATAGCCTCCCTATTATCTTCCTATAATAGAGTTAAAATGTGTTTTCCCTATTTTAAAGCTCCATATTTTTCGTATCATTTCAACCACACTTTCTATTCAAGCTAATACATTAATATTTTTATTCCTAATTTTTTTATAATTTTTTAACTTTTTAGTTTGATGTTTCAACATTTAGATTTAAATATTCATTATCTTGTCAAAAGTCATTATTTCTAATAACTATCTAAAAATAATTAACAAAACAATATAAAAAAAACTAAAATAATTAGAATATAAATCTAACTAAACTCATAATTAAAATTGTTGCTTAATATAATTTAAAAATTACACAAGTAATTGAATATAAGAAAAGACATAGGCACTATTGAAGTTAAAACATTAATAGAAAGTTTAAAATATTAAAAAGTTTATGATCATAAGAGCAATTTCAAATAATTATATTGGTATAAACCCTCTACTTTCACTAACCCTAATTTCCTTCTAAGTCATCCATCCACCCTACTTCCCCTTCCTCCCCTTCCACTATCTTAACCCCTTTTTGCTCGTATTTTTTCCTATTTCCGCATCAATCTCCTCTATCTTTATTCCACATCAACAACACGAAAGTGAAAAAGAAGATTTGGCAGGTAAAAAAGTAGAAATAATGAGCTCCCTTTAAGATAAATCCAACAACATTCCTATTTTTTTTCTGAAAAGATACCAAAATTAGTAACTCTTTTTATAAATTATATTTCAATTTTACTCTAACAACACTCTTTATTTCAAACTTCCTATCTCTTTCTTTCCACTTTTCCTTTCCAACTTCTCCTTTCCTTTTCAGTCTTCATCTTTGACTTTTGGTGGTGCTTTATTTTATAACTATTATTTTTTTGTCTATTGTTGTTGCTTTGTTGATAGCTCGACCAAAAACGAAAAAAAAAAAAAAAAAAAAGTAGCCAACATGATTTCACTCGCTGATTGTAGCAAGCAAATGGAACCAACTGGCGAGTTCTCCAATTTGGCGAGATCAAATGGCTAGCCTGTTAGAGTATATTTTTTTGAGTTGACTCTCTACTTTGGCTAAAAAGCCAAAGTAACAGGCTTGCTATTCTGGCTCCTTAGCCAAAGTAGCAAAACAAAATCAATTTTTTTCCAACAACAAACTCGCCACTTGCCTTGCCAATGTTTGCTTGCTTATCATCCAGCTCCAGTGCCTCACCAAGTTTGGAGAAATGCTCATGCTCGCCATTTCACTCTCAACTGCACCAAAAGTCAAAGATGTAGATTGAAAAGAAAATGAGAAGTGGCAAAGAAAAAGTGAAAAGAAAGAGATTATTAGAGGAAAATTAAATAGAGTCTAAAATAGAGAATATTGTTGAAATAAAACTGAACTAGAGAGTTTATAAAAATAAAGAATCACTAATTTCATAGAAAAAATAAGGAGTTTGGACTTGCCCTTAAATGGCAAGGCCACTACGAGTAAGTTTTAGCCTAAGCCTTGCCGCAAAGTGGCTCTTTCACCATTATGGTATTCAAAGTTTTAAAAATAAAAATTAACAAGAAATATTTGCACGCTAGTTAAATTCGAGACAACTTTAGAAACATCCCATCACTCCATAACCTCACTCTTACATTCTAGGCTACAATTTTTCCTATTGGGGGTCAAAGTACCGTTTTCATAGGTTGTTCATTAACCACATTTTTACAGCTTTAGTAAGAAGGGTTCTTTCCAACTTTTCATTCGGACATATGAACACTAGTATTGGAGACAAAATAAAGAAGTCAATAAAGGACAACAATATAACTCAAACTTTACAAGGGAGATTCAATACTAATGAACTGTCGAGATCATTTCATTATAATTACTTCACTAGTTCACTACCACTAAATCTTGACATAATGTTATCATGTTATGAGGAAAACCCATGACGCATTAAAGTACTTTGCGTGTTTTCAAAATTCTACTATCTTCCTCTGATACTCTGAGATAATATTTGGTAACAAAGGAGTTTTGAAATCTTCAAAAAGTGGCATGCATTCCCTGAGCATGTACAAGTCACTTAATGACAGTCCAATATGCGAGACACATTTGAAGAGAGCCATTAGAACCAATTTAACTAGAAAATTGATCTGAGTAGCAAGTAGTCTTCATATCAATAAGTGCAGTCTTTAGAAGGCCAGCAATTCTCACCGTTATGATCATATACAAATTGTAAATAAAAGAATAACAACCTGTAAAAATTGCCAAGCAAAAGCAAGGATTATAGTACGCAACTTCGAACTCTGGACTGAGTTTGCTTGCACCTGTGAAGGTCGAACATAACCACGATCCAAGTGTCTGAAGCTCAACTGCAAAAGAAAGATGGAAAAGACGAAGTCGCTGAAACAAATGCTCGAAGACGACAAAGTAATCCAAAAAAAAAAGGCTCATTCACCATTTACCTCCAATTTCGTTCCTTAATCTGCCAGAAGTTTACATCACATTAAACTTCCCTACAAACTTCTTTTGCTTTAATCTTCACAACTCCAACAAGCAAGAAAGCATGAAGACCAGATCAATGGATCAATGGTGGACGCAGTGAAAATTAAACAAAACAAGATATCATGATTAGATTCAAGTGTAGAAGATATCAACTAGCGATTTCACCAGAATGCAGTGATACACAGACATATATAACCAGATGCACAGCTTTTCCTGCTAATATAACCATGCAGATAAAAGACAACAGAAGATAGGAATCCATAAACATCCTCTTCTTGACTTTTTCAAGATTAGATCCGAGTGTAGGAATCACTCACACTTTGCCCCCTTTTCATTTCCTTGAGGTATAACTGCAATAACAGCAGAACATCATTCATCATCATCAACTGGAAGAGTTAAATACATCATTACACACACACACACACACACAGAGACAACCAATGGTGTGAGAAAGATAGAGAAAGGCTGCCTCTCTGCTGCCCCATTCTTGAGCTAAAAATACAAGCAATTTACACCATTACTTATAGAAGGCAAAGTATTAAGGACTTGAATTTATAGAATCAAAATCTAAACAGATGTGATCGGTGAGCCAGTTGTTAAAAGATGAACACACACACACTTAGTGTCTAAGCAGTACCCTGCAAATCCATTACAATCCAAAATGATTTGCATTTTTTCACCCAAATGAAAATTATCAAATTTTCACATATATCAAAGACAAATTGGTAAAGCGAGAAGAAGAGGCTCAGATCTATTGTTTCACTACCAAGCTAGAGTGACCGCCATGGCTGCAACACCTTTTGCTAGTGAGGGTTTAAAACTCCATCATAGTCATCAGGCATGCCATGCCAAGGTACGGGTCAGATATCAATGCATGCAATTTCTCTTCTATTCCTTTTTGGTATTTGCAGGCTCACAGCAACAATTGCATTGCCAAGTTGCAACATTTTCATCATGATACCATACAGGAAGATCAACAGAAAATTATAGAATGGATGCTCAGGTTTTGTCTGTATTCAAACAAGAGAGTTGCACTACGACATGGCTGCAATCCCAGTTGCCCTGCCAAGATATGAGTCAGATCTTCTCAATGCCCAGGGGCTCAGGAAGATTTGACAAGAAAAACATCATAGCCACAGCTTTATCAATTGAATTTCAAGTAGCTTACCCAAACACTTAAGGGGCTTAATGTCTTTTACCCAGAGTCAAACCCGAGAAGGTTGAGTCTCAGTACTAACAATAGTTCAGCTAAGTGTCTATGACCCGTCATGGCCCAAATCAATTAGCTCACAGAAATAATTTCATGAACTGAGAAAAATCAAACTATGAAATATTAACAGGTAAGACGCATTATACCTAGGTTGAGTATCAATAGGTTAAAAAAGATTGGAGCCATACAGTGGAAACAATTGATAAAGGATAAGATATGTTTACAAATCAGGCAAGAGAATGTGAACATCACCACCATGGCAGCAAAATCATTGGGTTGCATGTGGAAGAAAAAAGATGTGAATTTTCCCTGCTTACCATCCAGGTTGCCCCGCCAAGACACGTTTCACTTAGCCTTGATGCCCAGTCTCACTTGCTCAAAGAAAAACATTAAAAATTTTTCTTTTTCTTATTGCGTGGTCACTGGAGACGTCAAGCTGCCACAACAGAGCAACATCAATAATAACAAAGAAATGTGAAATCCTATGTAACATATCCCAGGAGGCTCAAAGCAATGTTCACAAGTGCCAAAATCCTAAATATCAAAAGCTAAATTGAAAAGGTCGCAGGTTCAACTCCCGAAAAAACAAGGGCTGTTGGTTCTCTTGTGCAAATCAAGAGAAATCATAGGATTAGCATAGAGGGGCAACCACACTTCAGAGAAACCTCCCATCTCAATGCTGCCTCATTCTTCTCTCTGAGCTAGTGACCAATGTCCATATTTCATATTGCATATCAAACACAGATAAACAAGATAGAAGATTAGGCTCAGAGCAATATTTTAATCAGGCAAGAGTCTGACAAGCCATGGCTGGAAAAACATGTTGCACACCAGGGTTGCCCCGCCAAGATACGAAACAGATCTCACTACCCAATTCCATTCACTCACAGACATATATTCGTAGCCTTTTTTTCTTTTTATCTTTCTCTCTTTCCTTTCAAGTATTACAGAAGAAGCATTATCAACATCAAAAACACAACAACATCAACAAAAATACATTTGAGGAATTTAGGTTTACGGTTTGGAGCATGTACACACATACAGTGACATAGGCAATGCAGAGGCAGGCAACCACCCTATCTCAAAAATCCCATCACTCTGCTGCCTAATTCTCATGTAACATTATACTAAAACATACCCACCCAAAAACACATGGGGCTTTAATGTCTTTAATGAGAATGAATGTGAATAGAAGGTTCAGGTAATCGTTCATAACCTGCCATGGCTGCACCCCAACAACCACGTTACCCAGCCAAGATACAGGTTGGATCTCATTACCCGATTCCATTTACTTGAAGAAATATCATCACAGCCTCTACATTATTCTTTCCACTTTCCTTTTCCTTCTGTTTTTTTGGGGTTTGGGTTTAGGATTGTTAGAGCTTATATCAGCAACACCAAAGAATACACACATATAAATGCATGTATATAAACGAAAGTGCGTGTTCCTGAGTGTGCATGTGTGTGTTTAGAATGCTTGTTGGTTGACATAGAAGGAATCATAGCCATTGCAGAGAGTTGTAACCACCCTTCACAGAAATCTCATCTCTCTGCTTACCTCATTCTAAAAATCATTCTTTTGGCATGCATTCTAGTTTGGATTCGCGAGGGCAAGGAAATAAAAATCATGAAACGAAATGAGAGGAAACTGGTTTCAGCATAGAATCCAATCTTTTGGCGAAAATTAAGAGCAAGAGAAGAGGAAATGCATACATTTAACAATAAAATAGCAGACATAGAAAAGGGCTGCCAGCAAATGAATCTCCTGCCACGGAGTTCATGGGATCCGTACAAAATATTGGACCCATCAATAAGGCTCACATCTGTTTATATACATAAGAGAATATTATACACCCATGGCTGCAAAACCACCGGCTGCTGCATGTGGGCGAAACAGGTTCAACCCACCAACTGTCCAGGTTGCCCCACCAAGATATGGGTCACTTTAGCCTCTATGCCCAATTCATTTTCTCAAAGAAAAAGCATTGTCACAGCCTTCCCACAAACAAATGCACACACACATACATATACATATACACTATGTTTGGGTTGAAGAGGGAAAGGAAAGGAACGGAAATTAGAGGGGCAACCACCCTTTTGAGAAATTTTAAACTCTCTGATGCTTTATTCCGTTTTGAGTTGGTGAGCAACTTCTTTTGATTCTAAGGGAGGCCTAGGCCAATTTTACATCACAAAGATGCTGTACCAACTAAGAATTGATCTCGGGACCTCTAGCACCTAAAGCGAGAATCATTCCACTAGAGCAAATGGCCAGTGCTAATGAGCAACTTTTGCGTATAAAGTCAAGCGGTTGTACAGCAATAAGCTACTTTGTTTTTTCTTTTTGTATGCCCAAGGCACCCAAAAACTCACTCCATGACTCCAAACCAACAACCACGTTGCCCCGCCAAGATTCAGGTCAGATCTCATAACCTGATTCCATTCACGGAAATATCATCAGGGCTCCTCCATTCTTGCTTTCATTTTTCTTTTCCTTTTCTTTTGTAGGGTTTGGGTTTAGGGTTCTAGGAGCAACAACATTAGGAACACTAAACAATACATGCACATAAATGCTTGTACAAACACGCACAATAAGTCCATACTTCTGAGCGTGCATTTGTGTGTTTTAGAAGGATTGTTTGTTCAGATAGAAGAAGAAATCATAGGCATTGCAGAAAGGGGCAACCACCCTTCACAGAAATCCCATCTCTCTGCTTGCCTCATTCTAAAGCACATTTGTTTCAAGCTAAGGGCTATTTTGGATTTACGAGGGAGGCGAAATCAAAGGAAAGTAATGGAAAATCATCGAATTAAATGAAAGGAAGGTAGTCCCAACATAGAATCCAATACTTTGGCATACATTAACAATACCAAGAGAAAAAGGAAAGACATACATTAACGATAAATTGGAGCAATAAAAAAGAGCAAGCACTGCAGGAATCTCATGGAGTCAGTGGGGCCTCAAGAACTGTCAGACCCACCAATAAGGCCTCAGATCAGGCAAGAAAATGTGTACAGCATGGCTGCCAAAGCACCAGTAGCATGTGGGAGAAACAAGTCCAACCCACCAACTACCCCGTTGCTCAGCCAAGGTACGGGTCACTTTAGCCTCTGTGCCCGATTGATTTGCCGAAAGAATAGCATCATCACATTCTTCCCACAAAAAAAAAACACACATACATACACATACATTTACGGTATGTTTGGATTCAAGAGGGAAAGGAAAGGAACGGAAATTAGAGGGGCAAAATTAATGAAATATGGAAATCATAGGCAAAAATCAGAGAGGCAACCACCATTTGAGAAATCCAAACCTCTCCAAAAAGCCTCATTCTTTTTTGAGCTGATGAGCACTTTTGCTTATAAAGGTAAGCGGCTGTCAAGCATATAGCTTCGTTTCTTCAATATGCTGAGAAACTCAGCAGTGAAGGGCCGCATTTGAAGGCAAGGTTCTGGTCAGTCAAGGGCAGGTAACATTTGTGATAGGGGGCATAGGTTCGAAGTTGGACCTTTGGTCACTCCACCCAACGCGGGGCAGCTATAAGCTTATTTTTCAGCAAAAGAGAGACTATAACCTCTTAACAAAATGAGGCTCAGATCTGTTTATAATAAAACAAGGCAAAGAGAATGTGAGCACCGCCATGGCCGCAAACCAACAACTGTAAATGAGGCTCAGATCTATGTAATTATTAGGTAAGAGTCCATGAACCGCCATGGCTGCAAACCAACAACAGGGCTTGCCCTGCCAAGATACGGGTCTGATCTCATTGCCCAATTCGATTTGCTCGCCAAAATATCATCACAGCCTCTAAATAATTTCTTTCATATTCCTTTTCCTTTTCTGCTTTTTGGGGTTTGTGTTTAGGTTTAAGATTATGGCAGCAATAACATCAGCAACACCAAAGAATACACGCATATACATGCACAGTAAGTGCGTGATTCTGAGGGTGGATGTTTATGTTTAGAAGGGCTGTTGGTTGACATAGAAGAAATCATAAGCATTGCAGAGAGGGGCAACCACCCTTCACAGAAATCCCATCTCTCTCTGCTTGCCTCATTCTCGAGCTCATTTCTTTCAAGCTAATAAGGGCTTGTTTGGATTCACGAGGGAAAGAAACTGAAAGAAAGGTAAATATTTTACGGCAAACAAATAGAGCCATAGAATCCAATAACCATTAAAAAGTGAAGCCAGTAATAAGGCTCAGATCTCTTAGCCCGAGGGGCATGATCGGGGTAGTGGTGTGAAATCGCTCATGAGAAGGGCGCACTGCCACACCCAGGTTTACCAGTTGGTGATCAAATCGTAGCTAGCTGGGATCCCAAGTTATCCAAAAGAAAAAAAATGAGGCTCAGATCTGTTTATACAATAAGGCAAAGAGAATGTGGAGCACCGCCATGGCTGCTAAACTCACCAGTTGCATGTGGGTGAAACAAACCCATATGCAGCCCGACCCACTTACCATCTGGGCTGCCCCGCCAAGATGCGGGTCACTTTGTTCTCAATGCCCGTTTCATTTGCTCAGAGACCAAAACAATATGAAGAATCATCACAGCCTCATCATTTTAATCTCTCTTTTCTTTTTCTTTCTTTTTTTTTTTTGCCAAGGCCAACTCCAACTCCAACAGCACTTCGTATGTTGTAACAAAACAAAGATCAAAAGGTCATGGATGTAATTTCATGAAAAACAAGGGCTGTTGTTGTAATTAAGACAGAAATCATAGGCATGGCAGGGAGGGGCAACCACCCCTTAAGAAATTCCCAAACTCTCTGCTGCCTCATTCTTCTCTCTCTGAGCCATTATCTTCTTCATTGCTGTGACTCGGCTACTTTTGTTTTTGTAGCCCTCTTTTCACAGTTTTTTACAACTTAGGCTCCGTTTGTTTGTCATATATATCTTGCTGGAAAATACTCTCCTACTTTTCTGGTGTTTGGTAATACCGTAATCTTTTTGATCACGAGAATTGATCTCGCAATCGCAAGAGGAGCATACCATACCACTAGACCAAAGACCCAGGTGGTGTATAAATAATACAGAGGTGAGGCTCAGATCTGTGTAATAGATGAGGCACAGAGAATGTGACATCGCCATGGCTGCAAAAACACCGGGGTTGCATGAGGGAGTAGCTGAGCTCAAACCCACTTACCATCCGGGTTGCCCCGCCAAGATACGGGTCACTTTAGCCTCTATGCCCAATTCATTTTGCTCAAAAGAAAAGAAAAGATCATCACAGCCTTCCCATAAAGACAGCGCGAACAAACACACACAGAGGAAATCTTAGATTTCCCTGCTTTAGGTTACTCCTGAGGGACCAAATGAGATTAACCAAAAGTGCAAGGGGGTCTTTTGTCAAAAGTACTATCAAAGAATGGAACCAGAAAAGCAGAAGCAGAAAGAAGGGTTGTTGGTTTAGTTGTAAATTAATGGAAATCACAGGCTAAAAAAATAACAGAGAGGGGCAACCACCCTTGGAGAAATCCCTTCTCTCTGATGCCTCATTCTTTTGAGCTTTTGTTTATGTGTAGAAAGCACAACCTTTGTTTGGTCATGAGCACAACGATTTATTTCAGTGTTTTTGCCCTCGACTTCCCATCTAGTCCTAATTTACTCATTTATTTACATTGTGTTAACAAGAGTTGTTTCGACCAAAAAAAAAATGGTGGGATGCCATAGGAGGGCAACTTGGTTATTATGAGACACATCTTCCCATAATGAGTCAATAGTGTGGCCTTGTTTTGGATTGTTGGTCTATAGGCTGAGGATTTGACAACGAGACAAAAGAAAAAGGTCCGGATTTGGAAGAGTAGGTTTCATGAACAAAAAGGGCAAAAAAGCCAAATACCCACAGTATTTGTAAAAAATTGTAAAATTTGAATTTTATTAATTAGTGTAAGTTTAATTTTTTTTTTACATCAAAATAAATAAATAAGAGAAAGAAAAAGAGTAGGTTTTTATTTTTTTATAAAAAGAAAATATGCTAACCACTTACTTGAACCAGCAGGTCAAGGTTGCCCGATCAAAAAAGGTCCTTTTCATTTGATATAAAGGTAAATGGTTATTCAAGAATTTATTTTCTTTTAAAAAATTTATCCATGCCTTATTCAATAAATAACAAACTAGAAATTCAAGAATTGATTTTTTTTTTTTTAAATTTATCCATGCCTTATTCAATAAATAACAAACTAGAAATTCAATTCAAGTTGATATTAGAAAATTTAAAAGCATAACATGTATAAATTAAAATAATAATCTCTAAATAAAAATAACAAGAAAATAGGTTATCGTATGCACAGTAAAAAAGGCCTTAGAAAACTCTAAAATCGATCTTGACCTTTCAAATTATAAAAATTTGAGTATTAAGATCCCCCCAAGATTAAAATCTTTCTTTGAAAAGCATGCATTAATGCACTTCCGACCTTGGAAAACCTTTTCAAAAGAAAGTGCAAAGAGTCTCCAATGTGCACCATTTGCAACATAAATGTGGAAACTATTGAACATCTCTTCCTCATTTGTCCATGGACAAGAAGATTCTGGTGTGCCTCAATCCTCCAATGTGCTATCAACCCAAACCTCATCACTAGATTCGGAGACTGGCTCATATCCATGACTGACCGATGTGCGAATGCGGGCTATGGTAAGAAAGAAGCCTTTGATCTTATTGCAATTTGTTGTTGGCAGGTCTGGAAGGAAAGAAGCTCAGCGAGTATGGAGAATAGACCTATCGACTTGGAGAGGGCCATCACCAAAACTCGATTTTGCATTTTGGATGTCGACAAATCCCTTTATCAATCCAGAAGCTCCGGTTCTAGTCAGATTCAAAGCGATACCGCCACCCCAATGACTCCACCCCCAACAAACTTCTTCAAGATAAATGTCGATGCATCATTCCTCCCAAATTCTAACAAAGCAAGTTGTGCTTTCACCTATCAGGACTGGCATGAAAATTTAATCCACGGTCAAGCTATCTCCTTATGGTGTGAGTCTGCATTCGAAGCAGAAGCTGTCGCCTGCCGCAACGCCTGCCTCTTCGTCTCTCAGTCTCCACTTCACTATTGAAAGTGATGCTGAAGCGGTTCTCAAAACAATCGATTCTCCGAAACTTGTTCCTTGGAAGGCAAGACCAGTATTGGAGGACATCCGAAAGATTGTTGCTGATAGCCCAGCCATTAGGTTATCGTGCATTAGGAGATCTGCTAACAAGGTGACCGATTGGGTCGCAAAATGTTGTATTCGAGACAGTTTGCCTTTGGATTGATTTACATGTGTCCCCAACCAACTTTCCAACTTGTTGTACTCAGACATCCACCTAACCGGTGTTGGGTAAAACTTTTGTAATTCTTGTTTTGCAATATAATTTGTTTTTTCAACCAAAAAAAAAAGAATATGCTTTTCAAATTTCAGCTCAATTGGATAAAAATCACCATCCAATCGAATTTTTTATGAACATTGTTCAATTTTTTCCTATATTTTGCTCTCCTTTCTCTCTCTATTTTCTCACACTCTCTTCACACAACAGTATTATATCACGTAAAAAGTTTACAACTTTCAAGATCAGTATAAAATTTTTTTGAAAGAATATTAATTACAGACCAAAAATTGTTTCTAAATTAGAATGAAATCTTATATTTCTTATTTGGGCCATGTCTAATCATATATATCTATGTTTAACCCATTTTTATGAATTAATTCTGAATTCATGAATTCGTTCCTTGTATGAAAATGAATTGTGTTTAGAAGGAAACTTCGTATCAATATAAGAAAGATTATTGCTGGCCAGCGTCCTAGTTTTTAAATATTTAGACATTGCATGTCATTATGTTTTATATAAAAAGGTGAGAAATTGATATACAAGAAATGGAAATCATATAGAACAACTAGGATTCAACCGCGTTTTTTAAAACTGAAAAAATAAAATATTGTACGAGAGGCGGAGGCAGGAATTCTTGTTAGTAACAACTAAAATTTATAATTTTTGAACTATACGAGTACTTTTTTTTTAATAAAGACTAATTAATTTTTTTAACTAAAAATATATATATTTAATTTTTTAAAAAAATAAATAAAAATTTTAACCTTTTTATGGACTAATGGGAGCTAAAATTCATAATTTTTTAATTATACGAGTATTTTTATTTTTCAGTGAAAGTTAATTAATTTTTTTAAATAAAAATACATAAATTTTTATTTTATTTTTAAAAAAAATACATAAAACGTCCCTTAGCCAGTGATGACCATCCTTCGAGATTAATAAGATATGTAAAAGTGTCCCGAGTGTCTCATAAGAGAAAAAAATGATAGATAAGATAAAAATATTTTGTTATAATAAAAGTATTTTTATTCTTTTATAAATTATCACTTTTTTATTTCCCTCCAATTGTTTTTTTGGTCAGGTACATTTCCTAATTGAAGAAAACTAAAATAACTTCATTGTAAGAGGAAATGAGGAATTTCATTTTTTCATCACCGAAAAATTAATCCAGACAAGAAGAGAATTCCCTTAGCCGGGACGTTTGTTTTCTTTTCACTTATTCTATCTGAACCAAATACAAATTAAATAGAGAAGATCTCCCGAAAAGTAATTAGTGTAATTAAGAGAAAGCCCAAAATTACAGAAACAAATCAAAAAAAAACAGGAGGATTGGGTCAGGTTGCTCTACCGGGGTTTTAGTTCACATTTGGGCCAACGGAAGGACGTCGGCGTATCTCATTTGATGATAGTGGGTAATAATTAATCCGATTTATATCTCGTAAGATCATGAGTTGGTTAAATAGTGATGTTTTCCAGGTTAGCAAAAAAAATTTTTAAAAAAAAGAAGTTAAAAACTCAAGCAAAGTATATGCAAGAACAAGGAAAAGAAAAAAAAAATGGAAAACAAAACCCAGAATAGCTAAAGGTTGAAAATCATGAGTAGGCTCAGATCTGCAGAAACGATCAGGCAAGAGAGAGAGAGAGAGAGAGAGAGACCGCCATGGCTGCAAACCTCGGTTGCCTAGTAAGCCATCCGGGTTTGCCCCGCCAAGATACGACTCGCTTTAGCTCCATGCCCGATTAGTAACTCTAGAACAAATACATCATCACAGCCCAGAAAAATAAGTATCAGCAGCCACAGCAGCAGTAGTAGTAGTACTAGTAGTGATTGTAGATTTTATGGTCTACAATAATTAAAGAGGAAGGGTGGTGGATGGAGGTGGTGATTACATAGAAGATGGAGGTGGCGATTAAAGGGCTGTTGAAGAATAGACTAAAGTAGTTTAATGGTGGAAATCATAGGCATACAGAGAGGGGCAACCACCCTTAGAAACATCCCAGCTCTCTACAGCCTCATTACTAGAGTTACTATTTTTGATTCTCTGCCCTAGGCATCATATTCATGGTGGTCTCAAAAAGACACTTGGCCCATGATCCAAATAAGTACTCTAGCGTGTTGTTTGAAAAACCAATTAGAAATACTCTACTAGGTGTTGTTTGAAAAACCAATTAATTTTGGTTTTTAAATATTTAGTTCTAATAAGCACACCAATTTTGATTTGTCTCATTAAGTCTAGCAAGTTATAGATCTTTGGTATATCATGCTTAATAATTTTCATTCAATAATTTTCTTTAAAAAGTGTAAGAATCTGGTGAATGAAAATTATTATATTACAAATGTTGGTTGTAATCCTTTTTGTGGTGTCATGCTTGCTATGTATTTAAGTAATTAAGGAATTAATCGATGCTTTGATGATGATTTGATTATATCCAAAATTATGTAGTTTAATATGATTTGACATTTCACAAAGCAACAGACTATACAATCTATTTATCCTAAGACGGGTATAATATTATATGTTTAATTTGACAATATTACAGTTCGATCACTGATAACCATATTAGCAATACAAATTATGATATCCTTTGTACGTAACTCTTTCTACTATTAATTTTTTGTTATTTTAGTGGTGGCGATTAACAGGTTCTACATATATAACTACATTTTCTATTGTGTAATATAGCCTTGCATGCCCTGGGGTTAGTCCTTTGGTGTGCGACGATCATGCCTTACAAGTTTAGTTAAGATGGATTTCGAGGTGTGACATTATGTCTCTTTACTACCAATAAAGAAAAAACTTCTTCAGATTGTTTACATTTGCTTTTGTCAACTAAAATTTGGGCAGAAAACATTTTTATATGGAGGGAAAACATTCCAAATGCATTAGATTCTAAAGGTCCATCTACATATTGCTTCAATCCTAATCAAGCAACACTTGCTTTGACCAAGAAATTATAATAATAAGAATGCTTGCGGAATCCATGAGGCTAATACCATAGAATCACTTTAGACTAACAGTTGATAAATTAATAATCTCTTTTAAATAATAAAATTGTCAGACTCCGACTTGGAATCAGTATAAAATTTTAATAATATCTATAAAATTATAAAATAATACATTAAAAATATTTCTTTTGTATTTTATAGGCCCAAATATTTTATAAATTAATAAGTAACTAAAATGCAATGGTGGAGCTAAAGAGGCGAGGCATTTTAGAATATTAATGTATGTTTATTAAATTTAAAAAAATAGATGCACCCTTTTTTTTTGGTTAAAATTGATTATTTTTAGAACTGCAGGTATATAATCAATTACTTCTATAAATTTAAGATTTATATTATACTTGTTATTTTTTTATTCAAGTTTATTATGTAAATATGCAAGAACTCGTGATTTGAATTATTTAGCATGGTAACTTTATATTAATTATTATATCTATCACTTTATTGATTCGGCTTGATTCGTAACCGGTTCTTGCACCTATGTTGTAATTATTCAATTGATATCACAAACTTTGTGACTAGTGGCCTATATAAAAGATGTGATTTGCTTGTTGTAAAATTTCTCTTCTCTTAATAAAATTGTAAACAAATTTGGATGGTTTGTTGTGCGTTTCATATACTGAAAGAAGATTAATCATATTACATGAAGAAGGAATTTTTATTTGATGAATTTATTCTTTAATTTTGTTGATTCTTAGAGGTGTAATTACATATATAATTTCTCTGTGTGTTTTATGGTGAGCTTGCTTTTGTTTGTTTTCATATGTCTATTTTAATTGATGTAAGGTAGTTTTTGTATTACTATAGTCATTTATTCTTCTCTATTTTATTTGTTATGTCATTATTATACGATGACAGTTATGTCTTGAAAACTTTGTATATACTTTAGTGTTTAATTTTATAATTGTTATAATGTACGTAAATTAAGTATTAGTTCATGTATAAATGAGTGTCCCCGAACTATTTGTTACAAACTGTATCACTATCAAAGCCAAAGCCAGGCACCGGGTGCCTACACTGACCATCGGTGCCTAGCTCCGCCCTTGCTAAAAAGTACATAATAAATTAATTATAATATTTTCTTAAAGTATAAATTAGTAGTAGCTTGTCTTTTATTGACTATCAAATCTAGTTGAATGTCATCTTTAGTTATTTGTCATGCGCCTAAAAGTCTTGAGATTGCTTTCTTCTGTTGCAATAAGAAGTTTTAGAGTGTCATTAATGCTTTGAGTATTTTCTTGCATGACACTGGTTCTGAAAGCTATGTATTATCATCACTTTAACTTTAACTTCATATTGATCAGAACACCATATCACGTTATCAAAGATCTTATCTGTAACGACCTACCATAAGAAAAAGGGCCTTTAAGACTATTTTTATGGGCCACATTTATTATTTAAGTTTTGGTGTCTAAGATATGGGAGATATTTTTGGGATCAAAATAACAGTTGCAAATTAAGTGGTCAGTTACTTAAGGAAGACAAACACTTTTTTGTCTCCAAATTCTAAGTGATGAAACTAACGTGAATAAGTTACTGTGGAATCATATTGGAATTTTAATGCTAGGAAACAAGAAATGTTACTTTCCTAGTATAAGAACTGAAATATGAACTTAAAGGTTTTGTGCATTAAAAGATTGTGAATCATTCATTTAAAAATAATTTTACATTTGATTGCACGAGTTAGGATAAATTAAATTCTTTTGACTCATGTGTCATACACTTTGAGGCCGTGACTTCGTTTGATCCTTGGTGGTGGGGTTCGTACACCACTCTTTGGGTAGTGCACTACTGCTTCGTTGGAACTCCCGCTTACTTTTGGTGGTGTGTGCGACAACAAACCACTATTCGCCTTCAACCTGTGCTACCAGGACTGTAGCCTCAGCTACTCACCTCTTTGAATTTTGATTATGTGTTGTTATGGCATATCTTGGGTCATTCTATTCTTCGTATACTTTGATAAGAAATTATATGTATTTTGCGTATTCAATAAGTATTCACATTCTATTTTCGATAAGTGATGATTCGTTTGCATATTTTCGATAAATAATTCCTTTTGCACTTTGTTATGTTTTAGGAAAGTCCTCCGAGACCAAATTTATGCTTCGTAATACACGTCATTGCGTTTCATTTATTAGCATTATGTGTTGCGCAAATAATAACTATTTGGATAAAAGTATATTCTCATATTATTTTTGGGGGTCACACTATTTATTGAGATTTTAATCTCACTCTGTCGTTTCTTTTTTTTTGAAAATTATGTTTTCGCAGATGTAAGAAGTAGATACACGTTGCTTGGGACTTTGGGGCTAGAGACCTTTTATGGTGTTGAATTTCTTTTGTACCTTTGAATTATTTAAATACCCATTAGAATTAAGATTTACTTCATTTTAATTCCATTCAGAATCGCTTGGAATTCCCTACTGAGTTATGTATCATAGAAGTTATCTTTCAATTGTCTTTGGAGATTCTGAACCATTGAATTTTGGTCTTTTGGATTAGATACTCTGAGGCTTTGCACCTCTCTTATGGTCTTAGATTATTTAATGTGATTTTCATTGTTTTTTGAGTCTTGTGGGTTTAGAAAGATTTATCTTTCTGGATTCACAGCGGTCTCGTCCCCGAATTTGCTTGGCGAAATTAAGAAAAGGACTAATGATGATACTTGATGCATTGAAAGAAAAGAAAAAATATCGAGTTAATCTAAGAGCAGATACAAAAAAAAAAAAAAAAAAAAAGGTTCAACTTGTAAGTCACTTTTTGAAGAATGAGAATTTTATGCATTCAAAATTTTATCCTATGTATCTCTTTTGAAGTTGGCTTCCGTAGTCATTTTGACAAGATCGAAACACAAGAATATAGCATAGCCAAAGACAAGTAGCCATTGCAAGAGTATTTGTTTTACTGATGACGGAATAGGTTCGTGCCATGAGCAAAAAGGAGAATTATGGACTTTGTCGAATGATGGAATAGGGATCAAGTTGTGCTGCCATGCCAATTATACAGTATCTGCCCCTCCAAGAGTTTTTTTTTTTGGGTATGTAATTTAATTTTCATTTATTTTTCTTAGATTCCCACTACAATACTGAGTTTGGAGAGAAGGGCCAGCTTTCAAAAGGTTTATTATCATTTCACTCTTCTACATAATTGGAGCTCGCCATAAGTTCTATCAATCGGTTACTCAGTTCTTTCGATACTTCTCATTATAATAATCTGGTATGTTTGTGGTCGAGTTTTGCCAACCTTTAGGCACACTTGTGAATCAATTATAATCTTTAGTTTACCTCCTATTAGAGAATTGGTTTCAAAAAAAAATCCTATTAGTGAATTTGTTTTGGTTATATCAAGATTGGTTCTTATCTTGATAAGGAGTACACTGAGAAATTAAGAGAGGGTAGTAAGTGAAGTTTCGAGGGCGAAACTTTTTTTTAAGAAGGAAAGAATGTAACAACCCACCATAAGAAAAAAGGCCTTTAAGGCTATTTTTATGAGCCACATTTATTATTTAAGATTTAGTGTCTAAGATATGGGAGATATTTTTGGGATCAAAATAACAATTGCACATTAAGTGGTCAGTTACTTAAGGAAGACAAACACTTCCTTGTTTCCTAGCATTAAAATTCCAATAGGATTCCACAGTAACTTCTTCACGTTAGTTTCATCGCTTAGAATTTGGAGACAAAAAAAAAAGGACTCTTTGTCAGAGAACTAATGTACTATCAATTCTAAAGAGAACCTTTGCTTGTGTAGAGGGTTGTTGATCTCGTAGTAAGGGTCTCAAAAAATGAGGATCGTTAAAGTCTTGAATATTTACGTTAGAATTAAGGTAAGTAGGAAAATCTTATTTTTTTTTCGAATACCCCTTTGATTTTTGCAAAAAATAAGTGCACATTTATTTTATTTTTTTAGTATTAGTTTATATTGCATATCATGAAAGGATTGATAAAGTTAAGCATGAACCAAAGAGCATATCTTTTACTTTGGTTTCTCTGTTCATTAGTTTTGCTATTTCTCTTAAGATATATTTGTCTTATCAATTTCTTTTATTTTTGGATTGAGCGATTAATTTATGTGCCAAATTATAAAGCATCTAGTTCATCATACTTTGAGTAGTCTATATATTTAATATGTATATTTTTGTTTAAGAACTATGAAGCTTATTTGTAAACCTAAAATTTTCACGATTATTAGTAATTATTTTCTTTACTAGTTGTTGTTTTATCAAGCGTTTTAACCATGAGTATTTAACATGTATTTTGGCATTTTACTAAAATCCGCGAAATGGTTTAACTATCTTCTTGAGTTATTAATTTATCTATTCTTAATTGTATCAGAAAGAGTACAAACATTTGATGTTATTTTCCTAGTATAAGAACTGAAATATGAACTTAAAGGTTCTGTGCATTAAAAGATTGTGAATCATTCATTTAAAAATATTTTTACATTTGATTGCATGAGTTGGGATAAATTAAATTCTTTCGACTCATATGCCATACACTTTGAGGCCGTAATTTCGTTTGACCCTTGGTGGTGAGGTTCGTACATCACTCTTTGGGTAGTGCACTACTACTTTGTTGGGACTCCCGCTTGCTTTTGGTGGTGTGTGCGACAACAAACCACTCTTCGTTTTTGACCTGTGCTACCAGGACTGTAGCCTCGGCTACTCACCTCTTCGAATTTTGATTATGTGTTGTTATGGCATATCTTGGGTCATTCTATTCTTCGTATACTTTTATAAGAAATTATATGTATTTTGCGTATTCAATAAGTATTCACATTCTATTTTCGATAAGTGATGATTTGTTTGCATATTTTTGATAAATAATTCCTTTTGCACTTTGTTATGTTTTAGGAAAGTCATCTGAGACCAAATTTATGCTTCGTAATACACATCATTGCGTTTCATTTATTAGCATTTTGTGTTGCGCAAATAATAACTATTTGGATAAAAGTATATTCTCATATTATTTTTGGAGGTCACACTATTTACTGAGATTTTAATCTCACTCTGTCGTTTCTTTTTTTTTGAAAATTATGTTTTCATATATGTAAGAAGTAGATACACGTTGCTTGGGACTTTGGGGCTAGAGACCTTTTATGGTGTTGAATTTCTTTTGTACCTTTGAATTATTTAAATACTCATTAGAATTAAGATTTACTTCATTTAAATTCCATTCAGAATCGCTTGGAATTCCCTACTGAGTTATGTACCATAGAAGTTATCTTTCAATTGTATTTGGAGATTCTGAACCATTGAATTTTGGTCTTTTGGATTAGATGCTCTGAGGCTTTGCACCTCTCTTATGGTCTTAGATTATTTAACGTGATTTTCGTTGGTTTTTTAGCCTTGCGGGTTTAAGAAGATTTATCTTTTTTGATTCACGGTGGTCTTGTCCCCGGATTTGCTCGGCAAAATTAGGGGCGTGATACTATCTATGCTCAAAGTCTTTGTATTAGTATCTTTTTCCTCAAAACAATTAAAGAGATGGTTGACATCTATTTTTTTTATAGTACCCCAACTCATCGATTATGACCCCAATTCATTAATGACGTCTCTATCTAATGGTTTGTCAAACCAAACCAAACTAAGCCTTGTCCCACTAGGTGAGGTCGACTATATGAATTATGTAACGTCATTCCTTCTTGTCGAGAGTCATCTCCTCTACAAGCTCCATACACATAATGTCTCTTCTAATTGTTTCCGTCCAAGTAATCTTAGGTCTACCTCTACCTTTCTTTTGGTGTATTATTTCTAAACATTCGCATCTTCTAACAGGTACCTCAACAAATCGTCTCCTGACATGGGCAAACCATCTCATCTAACGATTTATCAATGTTGGCAAAATTTAATAGATATAATCTTGCGTGTTGAGTAAATTCCATAATTTGAAAGTAAATATTGCAATAATAAAATTAGAAGACTTGTTTACACAAAAATTATGCAAATTGTAATTAATGAATGCATTAAATTGAAGTCTGAATTTAATTCAGTCTCTTTAAAACTTGTGGCAAATTACACCTTTTGTGTTTTTGTTGACAAACAAATATATATTCTTATGTACTACAATGCGTAGAACATAGATAAATGAATTACAGTACATATAGCATCATGAATTTTTCATTCGTATTGCACAAAAATATGAATAAAATTCACTTCTGTAATATCAGATGTCATATAATTAATCTTTTTTTTTTCTTTTGGGACAAAATCACATAATTAATCTCCAAAAAACCAATCTGGCTTTGCTGTGATGCGATAAAAATATATATATATATATATATATATATTTGCTCATCCAGAAGAATCTAACTTTTTTTTTTCTTCTGTTGTCGTTCAGAAGATTCCAACTTACAATGTCCTTTCGGACCAAAAAAAAAACACTTGCGATGTACTTTGATTTCCACCAGTTGCATTCACTTCCCTTATCCCCATTTACCAAGGAGATAAAGTCCATTATGGTTCCAATTTCATTTTACCAAGGAGCTAAGGTCCATTACAATTCTTGCTTTAAAATCTTGACGACGCTTTTGCCCCTCTCAGGCAGACCCCTAGCCTAGGTCTTCTGAATTGGCAGTCCATTCCAATTCCCCAAGTCACTTATTGGACGTTGACTCAAAAAAAAAAAAAAAAAGTCACTTATTGGACATCATTTCAAGATTCCAAGTTTTTTTTTTTTTTTTTTAAATATACCATTTCATTTTAAACTGAAGATACAAAGTTTATCTGACTCTTATAAGGTGGATATCATGATTTAATAATAGATACAACTGAAAAGAAATGTTAAACACCCAGTCTAAAGATAAATTTTTTTAAAATTTTTTTCTAATTATCCAATCACTAAATTTATTTACAGTTCTCTTAATAAAACAAAAATTAATGAAATAGTCTTGTCTTTTCCTCCAAGTTGTGCGTGCAATTTCCTCCACAGTCTTGTCTTTCCTTCTTATATGTGGTGCATACTTTATGAAACAGGGATCAAATCGCAAGCTTAAAAGAGCCTACTGTGTTTTTCCTACGCAGATTTAAAATATAAGGGACAACTCGACTGCTTTTTTTCCTTCTTTTAATATAAAATTTAAATCGTATAATATATATTGATATAAGAATACAAACACATATTCCTGATATTTTTCTAATTTTTCGAACACGAAACAAACCCCCTTCAAGACTTTGATGATAATTATTATGAAATAACTACGATGTGTATAGCATAAATAACAACTAAATAACTCAGTGTCTGAAAAAGCAAAAAGAAAAACTAAACAACTCGTGCACACAATATTTAGGTAGACATATTTAGCAAAAAAAATATTTAGGTAGACACTGCATAAGAAAAAGACCCAAGCCAAATATATGCATGTCTATACAGGTATAAATAATGACCCAAATTAAAAAAAAATTCCAGGTAGAAACAAAATTGTACAAAGGTGAGGCTCAGATCTGTGTGATAGATCAGGCATAGAGAATGTGACATCGCCATGGCTGCAAAAACACCGGTTGCACGTGGGTATAGGTGAGCTACAACCCATTTACCATCCGGGTTGCCCCGCCAAGATACGGGTCACTTTAGCCTCTATGCCCGATTCATTTTGCTCAAAGAGAAAAAGGATCATCACAGCCTTCCCATAAAGACACAGGGAATCTTTAGATTTCCCTGCTTAGGCTACATGTAAGGGACCAAAATTACTGTAGAAACAATGGAACTGAATGCAGACAACAGAAACAGATAGATATTTGATTTAGTAGTATAATTCTCGTTTTCTGTGCAAGAGATTCCGGAATCGATTCTCGCAACCGAAAAAAAAAAGAAAAAGAAACAGAAAGAAGGGCTGTTGGTTTAGCTATACAGTAATGGAAATCACAGGCTAAAAACCAGAGAGAGGCAACCACCCTTGGAGAAATCCCTTCTCTCTGATGCCTCATTCTCTTGAGCTTTCTTTATGGAACCACAACCTTGGTTTTGGTCATGAACGAAACTACTTATTGGAGTGTGTTTGCCCTCGCCTTTACTTCTACTCCTGCTTTACTCTCTTATTTACAATGCGATAACAAATATGGTGGGATGCCACACAAGGACAACTTGGTCATTTTATAGACACATATACCCACAATGAGTAGCAGTGGCCTATTGTCTTTCTTGAGAAGGGTATTAAAAAGAAAATTTGAGTAGGTTTTTTCTTTTTCATTTTTTTCTTGGGTAAAGGTTGGAAGAGCAATTATTATTATTATTATTATTATTATTATTATTATTGTTATTTTTTGGGCCTTTTGAAAATACATATGCCACCAACGAAGTGGATGTTAATAAACACAACAAAAATTAAGAGCTTCCAACTGTTTCTCAAAACCCAAATTGAAATAAATAAATAAAACAAAAGACGGAGAGAGTTAAATAGGAAAATAATTGAAAAGTCTAATAAGTGCTAAAAAATATAATTGTCCGACTTGATGAATCAGTATATATGATTTTAGATTAATCAGCCTACTATCAATTAATTTTACAATAAAATCCATATTTCTTATCATCATATTAAAAGTGTGTAAATAATCCAATTTTATCCACCTATATCTAGTTCATTTTTATTTCAGGTGTTGACTCTAATATACATCACCAAGAACAAATAAATCAAAATTCCTCAAGTTAATTAATTCCTCATTTGAAAAGCAACTGAATTGGTATGCAAGAACTGGAAATCACAGAGACCCATATATTAAAAACTATTGTCAATTTGGCTGACCACTTTAGGTGTTAGTTTTTGGACTAGGAGAAGTATGGTTGTAGAAAGTTGAGTAAACAGTAGACTAAAACAAATTCCATATTTACTTATTTTGGCTGTGATTGATACAAGGTTAACAATACCAGTTTATGTTATTTGTTTTATTTCTACTATTTTCTATTTCCATATTTAAGTACATATTGGCAAATATAATTTCATTAATCAGGTTCCCTCTGGTAAAAAATTACTTTCTTGAACTTTAACATTAAAAACAATTACATGTCATTTTGCGAAATAGTCGTCACTATGTGGGGTCAGACTTGTGTTCGGCCAAAGTCCAACTCGCACATGGAGTAAACCCCTCATGCATATAATGCAGTTGTTCCCTAGGGAAGCATTTTCTTTCTAATTACTGTTTGACACTTGATTTGGCAAAACTATGTTCTACTCAAAATTGCAAGATGCAGAAAACCCGTTTCTCTTTGTCATTGGTTGTCATGGCTATCATCACAGTTTGTAGAATAACATTGAAAAGTTGAAATAGAACAAGGAGAAACAAGTGGTATGAGGTAGAAAGCAAATTAGTAACATAAACAACCTTCAGCTGCATATTTCACCTGCTCATTTTCATCTCCCCTTAAAAAAACGTCTCATCCAATTCTTGTTCATATCTGCGGAGAAGAAAAATGCAAAGAAATAGCACCAACATCCCAGCAACTTAATGGAAATTTTAACCTTTCCATTTCATGAACAATTAGTATAGACTAGGAGAAAGAAATTGTGACTGAGAGTCACATCTAATATTTTACTAAGGGATACAAAAGCAACATAAGTGAGACAGTAGATTGTGACAACGCCATGCCTGCAATTCGAGTTGCCTCTAGATAACAAACCTCAAATATCACACCCATCTGAGTTCCCCTGCCAATACGTCGATTGCATTTTCCCTAAGCCTCATTCACAGTGCAACAACAAGTAATACTTGCAGCAATAGCATTAGCATGTAAATGACATCGTTATAAAGAGAGAGAGAGATTTTCCAAGAGTAAGGCTCAGATTCATATGTGATCAGGCAAAGAATAATATTGACACTGACATGGTTGCAAACCCATAATGCATTTGAGATACCAAGCAATCTATATCTCTAAAACCATCCGGATTGCCCAGCCAAGATACAGGTCCAATAATTTAAATGCTGAATTGAGACAGAATGATATCATCACAGCCAAGCCAAACCGAACCAAACCCAACTAGGCTTTTTTGAACTCAGGTATATAATCACAGCCCATCCATTATGTGCAAAGATTCTCGGTAAGAACAAAGATGGAGACAAAACAAAGATAGCGGTAACAATAAGTAAGGAATTTTTTATTAGTTATGTTAGTCAGCAATATTCAGAGGGCTTCAACCGCCTTAGAAACATCACATTCTTCCACAGCGTCAATCAATACAGTAATTTAAAGGGAAAATCATAAGAAAGCAAGGGTACAAGGAGCAGTGAAAATGAGCCAAAAAAGAATATGCAATCTACAGTCTATGATTCATTTCTTTCGATTGGAAAAAACTTGACTTTTATTGGTTCCGATGTTTTCACAAGTGCAGCTATAGTCTTCTACCATATTCTATCATCACATACAGCACCATATAGAATTCAGAAACTATTCCTTCAGGAGAAGGAATGGTGGAATGTAGTATAAAATTAACTAATATAATCATCCCCAAAACGATAACTCTTTTGAGATGGACTGACATTAACAAACTTACAATATTCCTACACAAACAAAAAAAATCTGTTTATTAATAGAACTTTTTACTCGAGTTTGCCAAAGCCTCATTGATGGAGCTACACAAATATAGTTCCAGCAGCAGCAACAACAATAATAGCACTATATGTATATACAGAGGAAGATAGACAGATAGATTGGTTGATAAATTCAAAGCCAAATGTTTCCTGGAAAGGCTAAGAGATGATCCTCAGAAGAGTGAAAGGCTCAAATTATGTCATGAGCTCAGTTCATTCTACGATCTTGATTATAAAAATCAATGACAGCTCAAGGGCGAGAGCGTGATCGCAAGGACACTGATTAATCAAGTGTAAGACTAAGCTTGTTGACAAGTAATTCTGAAAAAGTATAGCCTAGCAAAAAAGAAAAAAGAAAAAACTGAAAAGGAGCTACCTTTGGCAAAATAAAGACAGATTTTAACTAGTGAATCTGGTGCCCATTTTAATTTCAGCTTTCTTCAAATTATTGAAAGCTATGAGCAGTTAAATATGGTTTTGCAACTGAAACAAAATTATGCCTTAAAAATATAACAAAAGAAAGAGTATAGAAGTTTAAGCAACAGAAAATGAGTCAACACATAAAAAAATAAAAATAAAAATAAAAAATAAAAAACCATAACATACTCAAAGCGAAGGTAATATGAAACAAGTTGCAAAAATTCAGTCAATAATCAAATTCAGACATAATTTTGCATCTATCAAAGGTTAGAACACAAACTAGATCAAGATTTCAACACCCAAAAAATAATTATAAAAAAAGGCAAAAGAAAGGAAGGAAAAACCACGCAATATTTGAAAAGGATGTTGCTAGAAGTGATGAGGCTCAGATGTATCTCTCAAAAATCAAGCAAGAGAAGTTGAGCACCGACATGGCTGCAAAATACACCGGTTGCATGTGGGGTAAACAAAGACCCACTTACCATCCGGGTCGCCCCGCCAAGATACGGGTCACTTTAGTCTCTTTATAAATACTTGATCCACTTGCTCCAAGATCCATACACATATTTATCATCATAGCCACACATTCTTATAGCTCAGCTCAAGAGCGTGATGTTTCGATAGAAAGGAAGAAATCATTGGCATCGCAAAGAGGAACCAGCCATCATTGACTTGAAGAATTCCCACTCTCTCTTTCATGCCTCATTCTTTGGAGCAATTGTCTGAGGAGCAGCCAAGCATTCTTGATGCCCCAATGGAAAGGGGAAAAACCATTTTGTTCCCTGAGGTTTGGGCAAAGCATCTTAGGATTTTTTCTTTTTAATAACAGCTTGTTTAGATAAGGAAAGGAAAGGAAAGAAAAGAATGGCGAGGGAATAAGTTTAATCCCCCCCTTGTTTGGATTGAAAGTTTAATTTGTTTCTTTACGGGAAAATAGCACATTATTATTTTTAAAAAAATTTAGTTTCGTCCTAGTTTTTAAAATTGTTCAATTTTGTCTTTACTTTTTTGCAAAAAATTTTAATTTTTGTTTTTATTGTTTAAAAATTTTTAATTTCATCTTTATTAATTTTCTAAAAGTTTTAATTTCTTTCCTATTATTTAAAAAAAAATTAATTTATACCTTATTATTTTTCTAAAATTTTATAAAGACTAAATTGATTAATTTTGAATAATAGAGACAAATTTGAATTTTTTAGAAAATAATATTAACTAATTTTGAACAATATGAACAAATTTAAAACTTTAGAAAAATAATAAAGACGAAATTAAAACTTTAGAAAAATAATAGAGACTAAATGTGACATTTTTCCTTTCTTTATTAAGGTAAGGTCCGGGAGTAACATGGTTATTTTGTCTAACCGAATCTTTAGGAAAGGATGGTAGTACAAATTTGAATCCTACATTCTCCTTTTTGAAGTCCTAAACCAGTCCTTGAAGTTTAAAAATTACCCAAACCAATCCCTCCATCCAACTGTAGTTAGCCACAATTTCACAATCAATGCTTTGACCGAGCAAAAAGACCATATTATCCTTATAGTCATTGAAGATGAGGTAAAGAGAAGTGGAAAAGCCGTTGGGTTTTAGCCATTAGAAATCCAACGGCCATTTGGCATGCTAGAGACTAGCCATGCATAGCTGTAAAATGGTGAGCCAAGAGCCCTTTTTTTCACTTGTTTCCATTCAAGTCTTGGTGCCAAAATCTACACAAAAGATATTCCAAAATATTAGCTCAAAAATATAGCAAAAAAATGTCTACAATATCATCATCATCAACCGTTCGGAAGATGTCAACGAAAGTTTGATTAAGTTCAAAAATCGAAAATACTACTGTGGATACAAAGTATGCGTTCGAATAATAGAATAAAAAAAAAAATCCATTCAAACTATTTTTCTTTTGCTTAATATCAAAATGTTTATTTTACACATTTTGGAAACCTGATGATGAAGAGCTAGCATTTGAAATTTTTTCACAATTCACAAGAGACATCTAGGAGAACAACACATCACAATCGAGGGACAAATTAACAAATATAAATTATAAAATGCTCAAGTTCTACATCATACTATTTGTAATAGCATTACTTAGGATGTTAATTGCTTATGATGATACGAATGCACATGAACATGTAATGCAACTTCATAATGTATTTAATTTCATAAATAGTATTTTTCATTTACAAAATGTGCATCTACTGCAACTTACAAGCCTACTACTATAATTGGCTATATGCAAAATGCAAAAAGATAAAATGTCATTTCGCCCGAAAAACATGGCATAACTCCCAACAAGCATTATAATGCTTTGCAAAATAGATAAATTAATGCAAAAAAATAGTCTAGTATAGCATGAAATAAAGAGACAAAGTGTCAAACATAGCATGGTAACACCAAGAGCTATCAAGATCGATGCAAGGAAGCACAAAATGGACCCTGTGAGGAACAAACTGGCACCCACAATTGTTTTAGACCCAAATGGACATATGTATCAGTCACATAAGAAGATATTAATAAAATGCATAACGATATTACTCATGCATATTATACCAATGCACAAGAGGGTCTTCAAAAATCCTTGAAGAAGTTGTTTGGCTCGTGTGATAGAGTAGTGTACTATTGATTTCAGAGCTATCACCGAAGCCTGTGTATGCAGTTCTCTGAGAGGCATAAAATAATGGCCTAGCACCCTTTTAAGTGCTGCATAGTATGGATTGAGAATTTTGAACAGTGAAAACATTTCGGGCGACCTAGTGATACATATAAAATACAAATATTACTTCATTTTAATATAATATTAGTAATTGGATAAGATACAATAATATTTATGAAGTCTAAAGTAAGACGATAAGGTCAAATTAAATAAAATGCAATAACCTCTTCATGTAGTTCTTGGTTTGAGCTCCTTCTCTTTTTTGAGCTAGATATCTCGCCTCTTCTAAGCGCGCAAGTTGATTTATTGTGTCCCAGTGAGCGACATAAAGAACAACTGATATGTTCTGACCTTGGCTCCCTAAATGATGTAGTTTTCCCATCTTCTCTTGTCTTTCTAAACTTTGGTCTTCCCCTTTTTCTAAGCTTATGCCATGGAGCAAAATCAACATGTGGCCACATTGATAAATTAGGGATCGGGTGAATCATGTCTTCATATTACCTTTTGTAAGCATCGATTGTCAAATATGGATGTACATATTATTGAGGTTCATATCTCATGCATGTTATGCAAATCATATCATGTTTGCAAGGAATGCCACTTATTTGCCATTCCCTGCATTAACAAGTCTTCTCTATCAAGTCAATCACATAAGTTCTATCATCAATTGCTTGAAATATTGTTTCTGATGCAGGTATTGGGCACAAGTGTCTACCATTTCAAAAATTCTAATTCGTTCTTGCCATAATCCTTGATAGAAGAGGTGTATCTCATCTCAGTGGTTTTTGATATCTTGTGTGAAATCTTTTCATGATCTTGTTTCTAATCCACTATAGCATGATAAGAATAGGCATGGCTCTTCTAGGATCAAGTAGACTGTTAAATGATTCAGACATATTATTTATAACATGATCATTTTTAGTCACTTCATCAAACCCTTGCCTTGCCCACCTTTCCACATCCTCTTGGTAATCCACCATCAACCATTTATGAGCATCTGGGTCGAAATATGGGTATAAAAACATAATAAGCATAATGTGTATAGAATTAGAACTGAGAAACTATGGGTATAATAACACAATCAAAATATGGGTTAAGGTTGGATTTACAACTTTCATTAAGCATATATCATCAATTATGAAGTAAATGGACATTATTACCAATTTTCATGTTTATACAATTTTGACATGAAAATTAAATGTGAGAAATGTAGTAAGAAAAAAGTATGCATATAAGTTGCAGATAATGATCAACATTTAAGCAAACTCCTCACGTCAAAGAAGCCAAATATCTTTTTGATAAGATAAGTTACTTGTTGACAAAAAAAAATAAAAAATGAAAAAAATAAGATGCTTGTTTTTGCATGGTAAGCTATTACGTGACTCTTGAGAAATCATAGCATACCACCTATAACTCCAAAGTAACAATGACGAATAAATTATGAAGCCACTAGAGACTACAAGCAAGACAAAATTAAATTGGGATTGCGTTAAAATTAAACCCATATAAAAAAACCTAAATCGATTTAGGATTCTAACTAAAACCGAAATGGAAGCCCTAAATTGATTAGGCTTTCCACTAGGGTGAGACCTAATTTGAAATAAATTGGGATTTCGTTAAAATAATTTGAATATATTAACACATACCATAGTTAGGTGGATCATTTTCATTGAGCCTAAGAACATAATCCATCGTGCGATAAAGTATCAGAAACTGTTGCAATTGTTGGTACAAGCGTCGGGAAACAGAGTTGATGAATGTGTATGAGTGAATGAGATTGGATGGGGGGTTTGGGGATTAGATGCAATTTATATTTTTTGGTGATTGATTAGGGTTTGCAATTGGGGATGAAATATGACTAAAATGAGATTGGGAAAAGAAGGGGCGAATACAGCAAAAAAAAAAAAAGGACAAAGTTTATCTGAGCAGGGTACGATGGTAATTTAATAAAATGTGCGAGGATCATTGATAAATCCATATTTTTAGTAACTTTAACCCATCAAATCGTGTATATTGCATTATTATTTCAAGTTTAATTGTATATTTTACACAATTTTAGTGCAATATAGGTTTTGAAGAAGAAATAGCGAAAATGGTCACAAAAACCAATATTTGAACAAAAAATTCAGCACAACACTGGTGAAGAATGGTAGAACAACTTTAAAACGAGCAAATTGAGATTGAATTTGGCCAAACTGAGTCCGGAAACGGATTCAGGACACTGAAAATTTTTGAAATAGACCTGGTCAACTTTTTGGTCAATGGCCAAGTCAACGGTCGATGGTCAAAGTCAACGAGTTAGTCAAAGTCAAAGTTCACCTACTATAGACAGAAGTGCGCTCGAGCGCCCTTTTTCCGCGCTCGAGCGCCGCTTTTTGAAAATGGCAGACAAATGGACGACAAAGTGTGAAAGAAAAAAGATAGAAAAAAACATAAAAAATTCCTAGTGCAGAAGGGCGCTTGAGCGCGCCTGACTGGCGCTAGAGCGCCTGACTGAAAATATGTCTATAAATACCGCGATTTTCATTGCTGAAATCGTACAATTTTCTCTTCTTAGCTTAGTTTCTGCTACTATAGTATATGTGAGTGAGTTTTGAGTGTTTTAGTTATTATTCTTAGTTGTGTGCAAACTTTTAATCCCGAGGGGAGGGTCTTGTGAGCCATCGTCATACTGAAATCATACCGATCAACCGAAATATGTACAACACGATAAGTATTCTTTTATTTCAGTTTACGTTATGGTTTCTTGTACTTTAAAGTTTATCATGGCACACTAGACCCGAGATTTGGGGTGGTACGTGTGTGAGGTTAATCTTGTACACGTGTTTTGATTCAGATTTATCAAAGTCTCGTACTTTTATTTCTATGTATTATTTGATTAATTATACGTATACTTGTAGTTATGATATAGTTAATTGAAAATACATATACGCCCAGTTTTGTAAACTAGTAGCAATACGAGACTACCTTGGATGAATTTTAGTCTGGTTGTACCGATACCTCCAAGTTACATAAGTGAAAAATTAATTGTGAGATTGAATATTGTTAGGTTGTACCAACACATCTAGTCTTGTTAATCAATTAATTTTGTCATTTATGTAACTAAAGACTCATCTCAGTAGTGGGAGCTTGTAGCCCTATTTTTGAAGACCTTATCTTTTAATCTGAATCAATAACTTTGTACTTGAGTATACCGAGCTATAACCACCCTGAATCATTAACCCTTTGGATTTTCATTTTATTGTTAAGTGTTGTAATTTTTTAATTTAGTAACTTTGTTCAATTTACCTTTGGATCTCATTAATTACCGAACCTTTAGACATTTCTTGGACTTTTGGACTTAATTTATCATACTTTTGGACTTTTAAACTTTTAGACTTAATCAAACTTATTCGTGACGGGAGATAGTCAAACAATTCTAAGTTAAAGATTGAACTTAATTTGATAATCCAATCTTCGTGGATCGACCCTCTACTCGCCATAGCTAGAGGTAATTCAAGGTAAGAAATATTTTCAATCATTTAACCACCTTGTTACTATATTTTTGATTGTAAAATGTCGCGATCAAAATTTGGCGCCGTTGTCAGGGATCGGTGTTCATCAAATAAGGTAAGTCTTTGATTTATGTATATAAGTGTTAATATGTATATATTTTAGTTTTTATTTTTATTTTTTTTATTTAAGTCAATTTTGTTATTTTGTATAGACTTTATTTCATTTTTGATTCTTTTTCATGTTTTAATTTTGTATACATAGTCGGAGATCTTTAAAGCTACCCACCTTTGTTTTTGATATAGAAATTGAGAAAATTTTTAAATCTAGAAACAAAACATATAAATTTCTAATCATGGCTGATCAAAATCCGAATTAAAACCAAAATCAATATCAAGTTGAAGGTAGAGAAGTAGGAAATATGAGGAGGAGCATAAAAGATTTGTCCACACCACAAGATTATGTTCCTCCACAAGCTATCGCCTTACTTGAAACTGATGAAGGTTTTAAAATAAAGTCTCACATGATTTCAATGCTTCTCATGTTCAACGGTCTTTCTAATGAAAACCCGTATGATCATATTAATACTTTTGACCATATATGCAGATCAATCAATACTAGAACTGCCTCGGAAGAGGTTGTTAAATTGAGATTGTTTCATTACTCTTTAATAGGTCAAGCACAAATTTGGCTTTACAAATTACGTTTTGGTTTATTACTTCTTGGGATCAACTACAAAGAGAATTTCTTGAAATATTTTACTCTTTTACAAAAACCAAGGAATGCAGAAATTAATTAAATAATTTTTCTCATTTATCTGGATAGGCACTTCATGAGAGTTGAGACAGATTTGAAACCTTATTTCATGAATGTCCATACCATAGTATTCCAGATTGGCAATTAGCTCAGAATTTCTATCAAGGGTTAAATGAGCATAATCAAAATTTGCTCGATTTAGCTTGTAATGGTTCACTTCTTGAGAAATCTCCAGAAGAAACCACATAATTGTTTATAAAATTGAGTAACAATTCACGAAAGCGTGCATCTTCATCTAGAGAAAGGAAGGAAAGTGTAGGTATAAATTATTACAATTCTTTGACGTCAAAGATTGAAAATCTAACTCTTGCCTTGGAAAAAATGGTATAAAGAAAAGAATCATTGCATGTAGTTGATTCAGGTGAAGGTGTTCTTGCATCAAATCCCAATTCAATTTCAGAACAAGCTTGTGATGCTTATAGATATCCCCGTAATTATGATCCATTCTCTAACACTTATAATCCAGGTACACGAGATCATCCAAATTTACGGTAGGATCAGAATTGGGAAGATGTTCAACAACAAAGACCAAGAGACTATCCACCAGGATTTCATTTAGTACCACAAGGACAGGTACCTTCAAGCTCTAATTCAGGTTCCAATTCTTACGGAACTACTTTTGAAGAACAGGTTTTGAAAAAAGGTTCATAATATGGAACCAATTTTGCAACTAGTAAGTACACATACAAATGCAATTGCCAACTTGGAAAGACAAGTAGGACAATTAGCTTACACCATGCAGAAAAGAGAAGAAGGAACACACCCTGCCCAACCAGATAGAAATCCAAAAGGTAAGGCCCATGTAGTAGCTACAAATCAAAAAGTGGAGGATCTTCAAGCTATCACTACATTGAGAAGTGGTAAGAAAGTTGATAACAAGGTAAGCATTGAAGCTTACGAAAGTGCAAGGCAAGCAAAGCAAAAAACTAAATCTCAAGTTACTGTTGATTCATCAAAAGAAGCTGAAATGAACCTAAAACTGTAATCTCACATGAGAAAATTCCTTTAACAGTGAGTCCTAAGGCACCCTTTCTACAGGCATTAGGAAATCAACCTAATAAAAAATTAAAAAGGAAAGAAATGCTTGAAACTTTTAAGCAAGTGAAAATCAATTTACCTCTGTTAGAAATCATCAGGCAAATTCCTACTTATGCAAAATTTCTTAAGGATTTTTGCACTCAGAAAAGGAGGAACTCAGCTTTGATATCAAACAAAGTAAGGTTGACTGAAAATGTAAGTTGCATTCTTACTTCTCATGTCCCACCGAAATTGAAAGATCCTGGTGCATTTACTATTCCTTGTTATATTGGTAATCACTGCATAGATCGTGCCCTTCTTGATTTAGGAGCTAGTGTAAATCTTCTCCCCTTTTAATCTGTTTGAACAGTTAGATATAGGAGAATTGAAACCTACTCTTGTTACCCTTCAATTGGCTGATAGATCACTAAGAATTCCTAAAGGAATGATTGAAGATGTTCTGATAAAGGTTGATGAATTTTATTTTCCTATAAATTTTGTTGTGCTAGATATGGAACCAACAGAAACTCAAAAGTTCTGAACTCCAGTCATATTAGGAAAACCATTCTTAGCAACAACTAATGCAAAAATTCACTATGCAACTAGAGAATTGGAGTTTATATTTGGAGATATTAAGGTAAAACTGAATGTTGCTAATGCTGCTAGGTTTGCAGATGGAGATGACGGTCTTGAATGTTTTATTCTTGACAAGATTGATCCATTAATTGAAGAGTCTTTCCTTAGTCTTATGCAACAAGATTTTTTGGAGAATACTTTGAATCATGATGAAATAGTGTTGAATAGGTTTGAGGAGGAATCCGATGATTCTTTAGAGATAAATTTAAGATTTGATAAAAAACTATAGGTATGTGCAATAGAACCATCCTTGACTCTTTCTAAAGAACCCATGCTTCTTTCTATCCAATCTCCTCTTGTGTTGGAACTTAAGCAACTTTCTAGTCACCTCAAGTATGTTTTTCTAGGGTCAGATCAAACACTTCCAGCCATTATTGCTTCTAACCTTTCTTTGGAGCAGGAAGCTAAACTTGTAGATATTTTGTCTAAGAATAAAGAAGCGTTAGGCTGGACTGTTGCGGACCTTAAAGGAATAGATCCTTCCTTTTGCATGCATAAGATTAATTTGGAAGAAGGAGCCAAGACATCTAGAGAGATACAACGTAAGCTAAACCCGAACATGAAGGAAGTTGTAAAGAATGAAATAGTAAAGTTGTTAGATGCAGGTATCATTTATCTTATTTCTGATAGTAAATGGGTTAGTCCGATACAGGTTGTGCCTAAGAAATCAGGAATCACTGTGATAACAAATGATAAAGGTGAATTGGTACCTACCCACACCACAACTGGATGACGCGTGTGTATTGACTATAGGAAACTCAATACTGTAACAAGAAATGATCACTTCCCTTTACCATTCATTGATCAAATTTTAGACAGGTTGACAGGGCAAGGTTATTACTGTTTTCTTGATGGGTACTCGAGATACAACCAGATCCCTATGGACCCCGAAGATCAGGAAAAGACAACTTTCACATGTCCTTTTGGCACGTTTGTTTACAGAAGAATGCCTTTTGGCCTTTGTAATGCACCAGCCACTTTCCAACGCTGCATGATGTCTATTTTCACTGATATGATGGATAAATTTGTGGAAGTCTTCATGGATGACTTTTTTATCTTTGGTTCTTCATTTGAAATCTGTTTGAATAATTTGTTTTTGGTGTTGAAAAGATGTCAGCAATCTAATCTTGTCCTTAGCTGGGAGAAAAGTCATTTCATGGTGCAAGAAAGAATTGTTCTCGGACACATTATATCCAAGGAAGGAGTTTGGGTTGATAAAGCTAAGGTTGATATTATCTCAAATCTTCCCCCTCATGCAAATGTCAAATAGGTGAGATCGTTCCTTGGACATGCTGGTTTCTATCGACGATTTATAAAGGATTTTAGTAAAATTGCTAGACCTTTATCGAATTTGTTGGGACAGGATACTCCATTCCAATTTGATGAAAAATGTGTTACTGCTTTTGAAATACTAAAAAATTCCCTTTTCACTGCTCCGGTAATTCAGTCATCGGATTACTCTATTTCTTTTGAAATTATGTGTGATGCATCTGATTATACCATAGGAGCTGTATTAGGTCAACGCAAGGATCGCATTCCTTGTGTGATCTATTATGCCAGCCGAACTTTGGATAATGCCCAGAAAAACTACACCACCACAGATAAAGAATTACTTGCTATAGTTTTTGCATTAGAAAAGTTTCGGTCTTATGTGTTGGGGTAAAAAATCATCATTTATTCTGACCATTCGGCTTTAAGATACCTGTTGGAAAAAAAAGATGTTAAACCTAGGCTTATTCGATGGTTGTTATTAATTCAAGAATTTGATTTAACAATCAAAGATAAGAAAGGTCGAGAAAATGTAGTTGCTGATCACTTGTCAAGGATTGTAACTCAAGAAACAGAAAATGAATTACCCTTGAAAGATATATTTCTTGACGAAAAATTATTGCTAATTTCTACTCCTAAACTTCCTTGGTATGCTCATATTGTGAATTATCTTGCAGTAGGTAAAATACCCAAGGAGTGGAACAAGGTTGAGAGAGATCGATTTTTCTTAAAAGCAAATCATTATTTCTGGGAGGATCCTCATTTGTTTCGTATTTGTTCTGATCAAATTATTTGCAGATGCATACCAGCACCTGAACAATTAAGCATCATGTCATTTTGTCATTCGCAAGAATGTGGAGGACACTTTGGAGGACGATAGACAGTTAGCAAAATTCTGCAAAATGGATTTTATTGGCCAACATTATTCAAGGATGCTCATGAATTCTGCAAGGCATGTGAAAGATGCCAAAAGACATGTAACATAGCCTACATTATTCAAGGATGCTCATGAACTTTTTGATGTTTGGGGTATTGACTTTGTGGGTCCTTTCCCCATCTCCTTTGATTTTCAATACATTTTGGTTGGTGTTGATTATGTGTCTAAGTGGATTGAAGCAATTGCAACAATGACTAATGATCATGATGTTGTGATGAAATTCATAAAAGAAAACATTTTCTGTTAGTTTGGAATTCCTAGAGCCATCATTAGTGATGGTGGAAGTCGTTTTATTCACCAAACTTTTGAAAAATTGTTAAAGAAATACTCAATCATTCATAAGGTTGCAACTCCATATCACCCACAAACTAGTGGACATGTTGAGGTTTCTAATAGGGAAATTAAATCAATCCTTGAAAAGATAGTTAATGTGATACCCCGAACCCGGCACGCATTTAATAGCATTTA
Organism: Ehretia macrophylla; assembly: GCA_037974665.1. Classification (NCBI taxonomy): domain Eukaryota; kingdom Viridiplantae; phylum Streptophyta; class Magnoliopsida; order Boraginales; family Ehretiaceae; genus Ehretia; species Ehretia macrophylla. The sequence goes on from CM075775.1 coordinate 14,112,401, forward strand.
ATTAATTGTCATCTTAAAAGATAGCATTGAATTTCATGTTTATTTTTAGTTAAACATTTATTTCTAGTAATAATTTCATATTTCTTCAAAACTATTCAAATGATATTTGAATTGATTATTTTAAATGAATATTAACTATTTTAATTATTTTAATACCCGGTTTTATTTTCTTGTACTTATTTATTTTATTTTCAAATAACTAGAAAAGTAACTCCGAGCCAGAGTAAGTTTTAAACTATTCCACTTTTCAAAAATTATATTTTTATATTATTGCTTATTAATCTATCAGTGATCGTTTATTGACCGTTTGATCATAGCGCATCGAAAACGAGAGTTAGAGAAATATTTCTCGGATTTAGTGAATAGTGTTTCTAGCTTAATTAGTTAGTTTTTAGTTGGTTTTCATTAAATTGCATTGTTTTAACTAGAGTTAGAGTAAATGCCATCAAAATAAGCTTGTTTGACCATTTTTAACTAGAATTTGACTTTGTCAAAAGACCAAAATGCCCTTGTCACCTTTTAAATACAAAATAAGGCAAAAATATCATCAAAGCAAAACCCAAAATGCCCATTTTCCCCCCCATGGCCGAGAGTTTCAAGGAAGAAAAAAATATTTGTTTTCCATTTTTAAGTTATAATCTTGCGTGGAATTATGCGAGGATCGAGGCTAGGGTTCAATCAAACCTTCATCTACAATATATGTGAGGGTTTTCATGCTTTTTGTGCATTTTTCAATAAGTTGATATTATGTTTCAAATTTTTAGATTTGTTATATATTGCGTTTAAATGCTCAAAATTGCTTGAATTAGCTTCTATAATGATCGTAGAGCATTGATTGATAGTTATTTAGAGATTTTTACGGTTAGAAACCCTAAATTAAATCGGGGAAGAACAATGAATAGTGTTTTATAAATAGTAAAATCTAGTTTTTTGGATTTTTGATCCGAATTGCGATTTATTAATTTGGTTAGGTGTCATTAGTGTTAGAAAGATTAAATGTACAATAAAAATGGATTGGCTTTTGTTAAAATTGTGAATTAGACAATGAAACATAAATGGGTTGTTTGACCAAGTGTTGATTGTACTCGAATTGAGTTGGGGGTTTGGCTCGTGAGTACATGGAAGCACTTTTGGCGCTGTTGTGGCGTTGATTGAGTGCCCAGTTAGTATAGTTGTAGTTCAAACGTAGTAGGTGGACTTTCGGGCTTCGGTTGGGAAAGTGAGATTTTATGCCATAGAAACGTGCCTTGTAATGCCTAAGTGAGAGTAATGAAGACGGTTACCCAATCCTGTAGCTCGTTTGCTCGCAATTGTCTTTGGAAGTTAGGGCTTGAATAGTATATCATGTAGTTTTTGTGTGATGGACTAGTATTGCTTGTCTATCTAATGTTCTTGTTATTGCGATTGATTATGAATGCTTGATATCTCGTATATTGCCACTAATCCGCACTTTCGTGCTATCGTTTGTTTATTGCTTGTATCTCGTATTGCATTGCATAGTATCAGGCGCGTGAGTGATGGGCCTCTCTGGGCAGTCTCGGGTTGCCAGGGTTGGGTTGCTCTAGTTCTGTGTCCTATTCCCATTCTCGCTAGGAATGCCGCCTTGGGTGATTTGAGTCATAGATGTATCGGGGTACATTCGGAGTACACCCAATTGAAGTTATAATGTGGTTGCGCGCTTATTGTCATCGTTGTTAACATGAAGCTTGAGATTGATGTATCGCTTGCGGAATCGAATCGCTTGGTACATTGCTCGTAGGAGTAAACCGTAGCCTTCAAAGTGTGATATAGCTTTGATTGGTTATGTTATGCTTTCCTTGATTGATTATTGTTTTACTGTTTATATTGAATGCTTTCTTATTGATTATATTGCTTAACTGTACCTATTTGCATTGCACGACCTTCTTCTATCTCTCTCGATATCTGTTTCGCCCTCACTGAGTATATGTGTTTTGTATACTCACTCCTCACCACCATATTTCAGGAAATACCATGTTAGTTGGAAAGTTCGTGCTTGAAGAGTTGTCTTGCGTGTTATGTGGCTGAGTTCTAGTAAGATGCAAAGATGTATGTTTTTATGTATTGTATGTATTTAGTGTTAAAAAAGAATGTAACTTAAGTTTCATTAGATAATTGGAGTGGTATAATAACCTATTTTATATAATAGGTTAGTACCGTTTAAATGTAAAGCATGGATGTGTTGTCTAGAGAACTAAAGCTAGGTTAGCTTGGTGTTTGGTTTAGAATTGTACATTTGTTGTGTTTAATTGCTAAGAACCGAGGCTCGGATGGCCTTGAGGAGTTGTGTATGTTTGGACACAGTACTGGTCCATTTATATTCTGGTTGCAGGTTTTGGTTTTTGCATAGAAACAAGGGAGACTCCATCCGTTTTACCTAAATTTTATGCCCGGGTTTGGTATTGGGTTACGTATAGATTGGTTAATAGAACTTCCGGTCTCGCGAGGGATCGGGGTGTTACAAGTAGTATCAGAGCTGGATGAGACAACTCTCAGTCGGGATAGGGTCCTCGGTCTGTCGGGTAGTAACCCTTGAATGTGTGCTTGTCAAGTGTGCCTTGAAAGTTTGTGCTTGTATGTGGGATTGTGTGTCTTGAATTGAATGTTTGCACTTAAGTTATGTGTTATGTTATAAATGTGTGTTAAGTGAAGTGAAGTGAAGTTGCACTAACTTGACCTCGTGAATCGAATCAACCTCGTGAATTGTTATTTTTTTTGAAATATTGCTTGTAATGTGTGTATTAGAATGTCTTGAATTGGTTGTGTCATTATTTGAATTGGTTTTGTTGTGATCTGAAGTGATTGTGTTTTGATTGAATTGATTGTCATGGTTGAATGACTTTGATTATTAAACTGTTTTATAAACTCTTTTATAAACTTGCTTACACAATAGTTTAAGGCATGTATGTATAAATGTGATATCTTGGCATTCATACATGTCCCGTTGAAATGGTAAGAAAGACTTCTTCCTCCCTAAAGAGAAGTGGGTAGTAGCAGGCCCTCCAAGTTATGTGGAATGGCGGAAATGAGCAGTATTTGGTTAGGCCTTTATCTGGGAGATGGTGCTTGTCTTTGAAGCACTGTTATTAGCATTCTTCTAAGGCTCTCATTTGTGGTTGGCAATCATGAAAGGATAACTTTCTTTTGGGGTTCTATTTGGTTGTTCTCTGGAGCATTCTATGGTTTTCTTATTAGGTATTCTTTGGAAATTTCTGTTGACACTTTTCGGTGGAACTGATATTTGGAACATTTATTGAGTTTGTTATATGATATTATGCTCGGGAATTTGCGTGGATTTCTTCTACGGCATTCTCCTTAGCATTCCTCTTGAGATTCTTATCGGACTTCTATACTGTATCGTCTATTGTATTCAAGCTCAGTCTCTTATTGGTAATCCCTACAGTACCTATGCTTTAGTCTTTATTGGTATTATCTCGCCGCTTTTATTTGGGATTTTATTCTTCTTCGGTATTCGTGCCAGCGGAATTCTTATTCGGATTTTTGAACGGTATCTTCATCTGAGCCTTTTTTGGCCTTATTACTTGGAATTTCTTATTAAGCTTTCCTATTGGCCTTCTTGTCTTGTATACTTGCTTAGCAACCGATAAAGAGTGGTCAGAGTTGGATTTCAGATGATGCTGAGTTCTATTGGAAGAAGAATTGCGAGGACGCAATTGTTTTAAGGAAGGGAATATGTGATACCCCGAACCCGACACGCATTTAATAGCATTTAAGTGCATTTAGTTAATTGTCATCTTAAAAGATAGCATTGAATTTCATGTTTATTTTTAGTTAAAACATTTATTTCTAGTAATAATTTCATATTTCTTCAAAACTATTCAAATGATATTTGAATTATTTATTTTAAATGAATATTAACTATTTTGATTATTTTAATACCCGATTTTATTTTCTTGCACTTATTTATTTTATTTTCAAATAAATGGAAAAGTAACTCCGAGCCGGAGTAAGTTTTAAACTATTCCACTTTTTAAAAATTATATTTTTATATTATTGCTTATTAATCTATTAGTGATCGTTTATTGACCATTTGATCATAGGGCATCGAAAACGAGTGTTAGAGAAATATTTCTCGAATTTAGTGAATAGTATTTCTAGCTTAATTTAGTTAGTTTTTAGTTGGTTTCCATTAAATTGCATTGTTTTAACTAGAGTTAGAGTAAATGCCATCAAAATAAGCTTGTTTGACCATTGTTAACTAGAATTTGATTTTGTCAAAAGACCAAAATGCCCTTGTCACCTTTAAAATACAAAATAAGGCAAAAATATCATCAAAGCAAAACCCAAAATACCCATTTTGTCCCCCCCATGGCCGAGAGTTTCAAGGAAGAAAAAAAATATTTGTTTTGTATTTTAAGATATAATCTTGCGTGGAATTGTATGAGGATCGAGGCTAGGGTTCAATCAAACCTTCCTCTACAATCTATGTAAATGTTTTCATGCTTTTTGTGCATTTTTCAATAAGTTGATATTATGTTTCAAATTTTTAGATTTGTTATATATTGCGTTTAAATGCTCAAAATTGCTTGAATTAGCTTCTATAATGATCGTAGAGCATTGATTGATAGTTATTTAAAGATTTTTACGGTTAAAAACGCTAAATTGAATCGGGGAAGAACAATGAATAGTGTTTTATAAATAGTAAAATCTAGTTTTTTGGATTTTCGATCCGAATTGCGATTTATTAATTTGGTTAGGTGCCATTAGTGTTAGAAAGATTAAATGTGCAATAAAAATGGATTGACTTTTGTTAAAATTGAGAATTAGACAATGAAACGTAAATGAGCTGTTTGACCAAGTGTTGATTGTGCTCGAATTGAGTTGGGGGTTTGGCTCGTGAGTGCATGGAAGCACTTTTGGCGCTGTTGTGGCTTTGACTAGGTGCCCGGTTAGCATAGTTGTAGTTCAAACGTAGTAGGTGGACTTTCGGACTTCGGTTGGGAAAGTGAGATTTTGTGCCATAGAAACGTGCCTTGTAATGCCTAAGTAAGAGTAGTGAAGACGGTTACCCAATCCTGTAGCTCGTTTGCTCGCAATTGTCTTTGGAAGTTAGGGCTTGAATAGTATATCTTGTAGTTTTTGTGTGATGGACTAGTATTGCTTGTCTATCTAATGTTCTTGTTGTTGCGATTGATTATGAATGCTTGATATCTCGTATATTGCCACTAATCCGCACTTTCGTGCTATCGTTTGTTTATTGCTTGTATCTCGTATTGCATTGCATAGTATCAGGCGCGTGAGTGATGGGCCTCTCTGGGCAGTCTCGGGCTGCTAGGGTTGGGTTGCTCTAGCTTCGTGTTCTATTCCCATTCTAGAGATGTCGCCCTGGGTGATTTGGGTCGTAGATGTATCGATGTACATCCGGAGTACACCCAATTGAAGTTATAAGGTGGCTGCGCGCTTATTGTCATCGTTGTTAATATCAAGCTCGAGATTGATGTATCGCTTGCGGAATCAAATCGCTTGGTACATTGCTTGTAGGAGTGAACTGTAGCCTTCAAAGTATGGTATAGCTTTGATTGGTTATGTTATGCTTTCCTTGATTGATTATTGCGTTACTATTTATATTGAATGTTTTTTTATTGATTATATTGCTTAACTGTACCTATTTGCATTGCACGACCTTCTTCTATCTCTCACGATATATGTTTCACCCTCACTAAGTATACGTGTTTTGTATACTTATTCCTCACCACCATATTTCAGGAAATGCCATGTTCGTTGGAAAGTTCGTGCTTGAAGAGTTGTTTTGCGTGTTATGTGGCTGAGTTGTAGAAAGATGCAAAGATGTATATTTTCATGTATTTTATGTATTTAGTGTTAAAAATGAATGTAACTTAAGTTTCATTAGATAATTGGAATGGTATTATAACCTATTTTATGTAATAGGTTAGTACCGTTTAAATGTAAAGCATGAATGTGTTGTCTAGAGAACTAAAGCTAGGTTAGCTTGGTGTTTGGTTTAGAATTGTACATTTGTTGTGTTTAATTGCTGAGAACCGAGGCTCGGATGGCCTTGAGTGTGGTCCATTTATATTCTGGTTGTGGGTTTTGGTTTTTGCATAGAAACAAGGGAGACTCTGTCCGTGTTTCCTAAATTTTGTGCCCGGGTTTGGTATTGGGTTGCGTATAGATTGGTTAATAGAACTTTCAGTCTCGCGAGAGATCGGGGTGTTACAAGTGGTATCAGAGCTGGATGAGACAGCTCTCAGCCGGGATAGGATCCTCAGTATGTCGGGTAGTAACCCTTGTGTGCTTTTCAAGTGTGCCTTGAAAGTTTGTGCTTGTATGTGGGATTGTGTGTCTTGAATTGAATGTTTGCACCTATGTGATATAGTTATGTGTTATGTTCTAAATGTGTGTTAAGTGAAGTGAAGTTGCATTGACTTGGCCTCGTGAATCGAATTGACCTCATGAATTATTATTTGTATGAATTATTTCTTGTAATGTGTGTATTGGAATGTCTTGAATTGGTTGTGCCGTGATTTGAATTGGTTTTGTTGTGATCTGAAGTGATTGTGTTTTGATTGAATTGATTGTCATGCTTGAATGACTTTGATGATTAAACTATTTTATAAACTCTTTTATAAACTTGCTTGCACAATAGTTTAAGGCATGTATGTATAAATGTGATATCTTGGCATTCGTTCATGTCCCGTTGAAATGGTAAGAAAGACTTCTTCCTCCCCTAAAGAGAAGTGGTTAGTAGCAGGCCCTCAAAGTTCTGTGGATTGGCGGAAATGAGCAGTATTTGGTTAGGCCTTTATCTAGGAGATGGTGGTTGTCTTTGAAGCACTGTTATTAGCATTCTTCTAAGGCTCTCCTTTGTGGTTGGCAATCATGAAAGGATAACTTTCTTTTGGGGTTCTATTTGGTTGTTCTCTGGAGGATTCTCTGGTTTTCTTATTAGGTATTCTTTGGAAATTTATGTTGGCACTTCTCGGTGGAACTGGTATTTGGAACACTTATTGAGTTTGTTATATGATATTATGCTCGGGAATTTGCGTGGATTTCTTCTACGGCATTCTCCTTAGCATTCCTCTTGGGATTCTTATCGGACTTCTATACGGTATCGTCTATTGTATTCAAGCTCAGTCTCTTATTGGTAATCTCTACAGCACCTATGTTTTAGTCTTTATTGGTATTATCTCGCCGCTCTTCGTTGGAATTTTGTTCTTCTTCGATATTCGTGCTAGCGGAATTCTTATTCGGATTTCTGAACGGTATCTTCATTTGAGCCTTTATTTGGCCTTATTACTTGGAATTTCTTCTTAAGCTTCCCTATTGGCCTTCTTGTTCAGTATACTTTCTCAGCAACCGATAAAGAGTGGTCAGAGTTGGATTTCAGATGATGCTGAGTTCTATTGGAAGAAGAATTGCGATGACACAATTGTTTTAAGGGGGGGAGGATGTGATACCCCGAACCCGGCACGCATTTAATAGCATTTAGTTAATTGTCATCTTAAAAGATAGCATTGAATTTCATGTGTTTTTTTTGTTAAAACAACTATTTCTAGTAATAATTTCATATTTCTTAAAAACTATTCAATTGATATTTGAATTGATTATTTTAAATGAATATTAACTATTTTGATTATTTTAATACCCGATTTTATTTTCTTGTACCTATTTATTTTATTTCAAATAAATGGAAAAGTAACTTCGAGCCAGAGTAAGTTTTAAACTATTCCACTTTTCAAAAATTATATTTTTATATTATTGCTTATTAATCTATTAGTGATCGTTTATTGACCGTTTGATCATAGCGTATCGAAAACGAGAGTTAGAGAAATATTTCTCGGATTTAGTAAATAGTATTTCTAGCTTAATTTAGTTAGTTTTTAGTTGGTTTTCATTAAATTGCATTGTTTTAACTAGAGTTAGAGTAAATGCCATCAAAATAAGCTTGTTTGACCATTTTTAACTAGAATTTGATTTTGTCAAAAGACCAAAATGCCCTTGTCACCTTTTAAATACAAAATAAGGCTAAAATATCATCAAAACAAAACCCAAAATACCCATTTTGTCCTCCCTATGGCCGAGAGTTTCAAAGAAGAAGAAAAAAATATTTGTTTTGCATTTTTAAGCTATAATCTTGCATGGAATTGTGCGAGGATCGAGGCTAGGGTTCAATCAAACCTTCCCCGACAATCTATGTGAATGTTTTCATGCTTTTTGTGCATTTTTCAATAAGTTGATATTTATGTTTCAAATTTTTAGATTTGTTATATATTGCGTTTAAATGCTCAAAATTGCTTGAATTAGCTTCTATAATGATTGTAGAGCATTGATTGATAGTTATTTAGAGATTTTTACGGTTAAAAACGCTAAATTGAATCGGGGAAGAATAATGAATAGTGTTTTATGAATAGTAAAACCTAGTTTTTCGGATTTTCGATCTGAATTGCGATTTCTTGATTTGGTTACGTGCCATTAGTGTTAGAAAGATTAAATGTGCAATAAAAATGGATTGACTTTTGTTAAAATTGAGAATTAGACAATGAAACGTAAAGGGGCCGCTTGACCAAGTGTTGATTGTGCTCGAATTGAGTTGGGGGTTTGGCTTGTGAGTGCATAGAAGTACTTTTGGGGCTGTTGTGGCGTTGATTGGGTGCTCGGTTAGCGTAGTTGTAGTTCAAACGTAGTAGGTGGACTTTCGGGCTTCGGTTGAGAAAGTGAGATTTTGTGCCATAGAAACATGCCTTGTAATGCCTAAATGAGAGTAGTGAAGACGGTTTCCCAATCCTGTAGCTTGTTTGCTAGCAATTGTCTTTGGAAGTTAGGGCTTGAATAGTATATCTTGTAGTTTTTATGTGATGGACTAGTATTGCTTGTCTAGTTAATGTTCTTGTTGTTGCGATTGATTATGAATGCTTGATATCTCGTATATTGCTACTAATCTGTACTTTTGTGCTATCGCTTGTTTATTGCTTGTATCTTGTATTGCATTGCATAGTGTCAGGTGCGTGAGTGATGGGCTTCTCTGGGCAGTCTTAGGCTGCCAGGGTTGGGTTGCTCTAGCTCCTTGTCCTATTCCCATTCTCGCTAGGGATGCCACCCTGGGTGATTTGGGTCGTAGATGTATCGGTGTACATCCGGAGTACACCCAATTGAAGTTATAAGGTGGTTGCGCGCTTATTGTCATCGTTGTTAACATCAAGCTCGAGATTGATGTATCGTTTGTGGAATCGAATCGCTTGGTACATTGCTCGTAGTAGTAAACCGTAGCCTTCAAAGTGTGGTATAACTTTGATTGGTTATGTTATGCTTTCCTTGATAGATTATTGTGTTACTGTTTATATTGAATGTTTTCTTATTGATTATATTGCTTAACTGTACCTATTTGCATTGCACGACCTTCTTCTATCTCTCTCAATATATGTTTCTCCTTCACTAAGTATACATGTTTTGTATACTCACTTCTCACTACCATATTTCAGGAAATGCCATGTTAGTTGGAAAGTTTGTGCTTAAAGTGTTGTCTTAGATGCAAAGATGTATGTTTTCATGTATTGTATGTATTTAGTGTTAAAAAGGAATGTAACTTAAGTTTCATTAGATAATTGGAGTTGTATGATAACCTATTTTATGTAATAGGTTAGTACCGTTTAAATGCAAAGCATGAATGTGTTGTCTAGAGAACTAAAGCTAGGTTAGCTTGGTGTTTGGTTTAGAATTGTACATTTTTTGTGTTTAATTGCTGAGAACCGAGGCTCGGATGGCCTTGAGGAGTTGTGTATATTTGGACACGGTACTCGTCCATTTATATTCTGGTTGTAGGTTTTGTTTTTTGCTTAGAAACAGAGGAGACTCCGTCCGTGTTTCCTAAATTTTGTGCCCGGGTTTGGTATTGGGTTGCATATAGATTGATTAATAGAACTTCCTGTCTCGCGAGGGATTGGGGTGTTACAGTTAGACCTGATAAGAAGGTTTGGTCCACTCGATTGAATGATACACTTTGGGCATGTAGAACTGCATATAAGACTCCCATAGGAATGCTACCTTTTCGTTTAGTTTTTGGAAAAACATGTTATTTACCTGTTGAGTTAGAACATAAGGCTTATTGGGCAATTAGGACTATGAATTTTGACTTGCAGAAAGCTGGTAAAAATAGGTTACTCCATCTAAATGAACTTGAAGAGATGCGTTTAGAAGCATACGAGAATGCCAAGATTTACAGTGAGAGAATGAAGAGAACGCTTGATAAAATGATTATTCGAAAGTCATTTATTCCTGGAGAAGATGTGTGGTTATTTAATTCTAAGTTACGATTATTTCTAGGAAAATTGAGATCTAGATAGGATAGACCATTTAAGGTTGAACAAAATTTTTCGTCTGGGGTTGTCAAGATAAAAGATAAAACAAATGGGAAAACTATGTTTGTAAATGGACAAAGGCTAAAACCAGCAATCCGGTTAAAAAATTGGGGTGAAGAGTCGATTGAACTTAAGAACCCAATCTTTGCAGAGTAACAATTTCAATGTGACTCTGTCTGGCTGAAGACGTTAAACTTAGCGCTCCTAGGAGGCAACCTAGGGATTCTTGCGGTGTTAGGGTTCGATTTTTATTTTCTATCATTTATTTTTCGTACCATGTGAGTCCTTCTACAGCTTAATGTAGTTTGGGTTTTAACCCTGAGAAGCACTCATAAATGTATAATTGTCATGATACTAGTGGTCACTGTACGTTTCTGTGTGCGGTTGTCTTACCAGTGCAACTCTGTCTAACAGTACTTGCCACTCCACTAGCTTAATGTAGTTTGGGTCTGTTGGGCTTTCCTTGATAAGGTAGTTAGGAGTAAGAGCATTCACCAGATGGTATTATCTGTAACGTAAAACCCCATTCTATTGCTCTTGACCCTGTGGAACTAGTTGTGGCCCCATTTAAGTGCCAAAGGAAAGTACTGGATGGCGTGAACACAGAAACCTCTAGAAGAGCTAGTTCGTTAATTTTAAATTCAGAAAAAACAAAAAAACAAAAAACATTTGAAAAAAATTCCCGGGGTGAAATTATTTTTACCCTAACTCTATCATCTTCCTATTTAATCTCTCTTATCTTCTTCTTTTCTCACCGCCACACCATATTCTTCCTTTAAAAAAAATTTACATTTTCATTTCAAAAAAAAAATGGGAGCCGCCTCACAAGTGGATGCTGATTTTGCTCATGCTGTGATAATGGTTGAATGTGCATGCATCATTCTTCTCTTTGTGGTTATATCCTAATCAAGATTGGAAATTCACTTGAATGAGTTAGAAGTTTGATTTTTGTTTTATCATGTAATTTTTAGAGTGTTTTGCAATTTTAAAAGCATGATGTAATTAGGAAGATATTTTGCAAGTGTGTGTATTTAATTTTTATTATGAATTAGTATTTTTGTGTGTTTATTTTTCTCTTGTACCAATTTTATTTTTATGTAAATAAAAAAGTGTGGTGTTGTAGAAAATAGGTTTGAGGAAGATTATATCTTCCTATTTTGTGATTTTGCAAAAAATATTTTTAAAAAAGGGAGTTGGTAAGACCACGATCGAGCGCGCCTAATCCCCCGCTCGAGCATCGTTAACCCTAGCAGAAGGGTTTTAAAACCCTACTATCTTCATTATTCCCTTCATTTTTCTTCACCGCCACATTCACTCTCCCTTCTAGCAAATTTTTCTTCTTTCATTTCTCTACTCTGCTGCATTCAACATGATGATGTTTGGGACTCTCACGGAAGATCAATTTGCCATGGTTGTGTACTCATTTGCAAGTGCATTCATCTTTTATCTTTTTCTTATTTATCTCTTTATCAAGTGGGATCATAGGCGTGTTGGGTAGAAAGAAAATGTTATTGAATTCCCACGATTAGGAGATAATTTTATATTGTTGTAATTTTCATTTTCTTGTGTACTATTTTAATGTTTAATAAAATATTGTGTGGTTGATTTTCCAATTTATGTATTTATAATATTTATATATATATATATATATATGAATATGATAGGATTTTCATTTATTCTATTTTTGTTAATAATGTATATATTATATATTAAAAAAAAAGAGGAAAATTACAGCAGGGCGCTTGAGCGCCCCGACTGCATAATTTAAGCCTTGACGGCAACAACACAAAAACAAAACAAACCACCTCCCACCCCACGGAAATTACCCCCAAAAATCCCCAAACCTCTTCACCACCCCAAATCAACTACAGATTTGCAATCCAAGGTGAGTTTTCATGCTTTTCATCTTATTTTCGCATTTTTTCAGCTTTATTTCGAGTTTTATATGTATGTCTATGTTTATATATGTATGTCTTTACGCATTTTCGAAGATTTTAGGATGATTTTTACTGCTTGATGATTTTCAATCTGTATTGCATACTGTTTAGATTAGGAATTTAAAAAAAAAAGAAAAAAAATCCAAAAATTAAAAAAATAATAATTAAATTTTAGATTAATGTGCCTATATTTATGTCTGTTTATATATCTTATTTCTTGTTGCCTTAATTCTAGGATTTATATATTGTGTAAATGTTAGAGTTTTTGAGCAGATGGGTAGTCGATATTGTGCGTTGTCGAGGGTGATTTTGTGGATATTAATGGGTGTTGTTTGTATAAAAAAAAATTGAAAAATAAAAAAAATGTTGTGTTTTTCTTTATTTATTTATTTTTGATTTAGTTTTTATCTTATTTAGACTATGGCTCCAAATAACAGAAGCTGTCATTGGCTGCACGACTTGAAAATGCTCAAATTGAGACTAAAACTGATTGCTCGGAAGTTTTGAGGGCTCTCAAAGGTGGGGCACGTGCTTTTGATTATTTTGAGGGATATTATCTTGACTACATCTTGCATCCACCTTTTGATGATGTTATTGTTTTTCCTCGTCTCATTTGACGGTTCTATGAACATCTTTCTTATAATGATGGTACATTTCATACGACAATTGATGCCTTTGAGATTACATTTACTACTGCTGATATTATGTTTATATTGTGTGGGCATGATATGTTTTATGCGGAAAATGAGGACTTTACTGCTAGAACTACAGATTTAGAGATTGTTACTCAGTTGTGTAGGGGTCCGGTTCTTGAACATGGTATAGGTATAAGGAGATCTTCTATCCCGAGAGATATGTGGTTAGCTGATATAATTGTTAAGAAGAATCTTTGCCCACGTGGTCATGATCAAGAGAGGACGGGAGTTTTCTTGCAAGTGTTATATTGGATTTATCAAGGTAAACTTTCGATGTTGGAGCTGTCATTAGGGAAAATATGATGAGTCTTATAGACCACATACGACGATTTGATACTACATATACACTTCGTTTTCCTCGATTGATAGTTTTTTACTTCAGAGGTTTAATTTTTCTTTTTCACCTGATGAGCCAACCATGGTCCTCCCTATTGTTCTGTATGGTGAACCAGATTTCACCAAGAATCTTAAATATTTGGAACAAGCTATTAAAAAAATGTCATTAGCATTAAATGCCCCACGGACCTCCACTCAACCTGTTGAGGGAGCCACTTCTTCATAGCAACAAAGTACTCAGCCTGAAGAGTCTTTGATGGAAAAAATATACAGAGAAATGCAGGCAATGAATACTAACATCAATGCAAGATTGAATGGACTCAAAGATGATGTTACTGCTTTACGAGCAGAAGTTGCTTTGTTGAGAGGTTCAGGAGCAGGTCCTCAACAGCCACCACCACAATAACTTGGATGGCGTGCTTTATTTTATTTTATTCCGTTTATGCTTTTTATTTCATCTTTCTTTAGAAATATTTTAGTTTTTATTTTACATACACAACTAATGTTGATTTTTGAGATTTTGTTTGACAATTCTTCTTTCAAAAGTTTTTGAGGAACATTGTTTGGATTGTTTATTAGGTTGTATCTTTCTTTGTACTTTGCATTACATAGTTTTTATTTCATTGAGGACAATGTAAGACTCAGGTTTGAGGAGGAGAAAAAGTAGATACCACCTGCAAAAAAACAAAAAAATTTAAAAAAAATTATTTTACTTCATAATAATTAAATTTGAGTGGTTGATTGTTGAAATATGGTTAGATTTTGATAAAATATTTGAATTAACTGTGAATTTGGAATGCAAAAATGATTAGCCACTAGAGTTGAGTTTGTATCTAGAATTTTTGAAACCTTGTTAACTATTATTACATCCCAACAACGTCACATGATTCAATTAGAGGTTTTTGATTAATTATCAAAAAAGGAATAGATTGAGGTATTTTCAATGTGAGATGTTATGTTTTATTAAAATTTGGCTTATTTTTCTAGATCGGTATACTCTTTTAATATATATATATATATATTCAAAAAAATATGTGTAGATTGACTCATTCAATGTCACTCAAATATCAAAAGTGTTGATTCAGCAAACAGAGGCATAAAAGAAATTCATAACAAATGCTTTCTTCTAACCATTTTTTAGCATGTTTTTATGAAAAAGCTATTAATACAAATCCTGCCAGACAAGCCTTCTTTCACCATACACAATTCAACCAAATAAAGGCAATACTTCAATGAAGTCATTGAATCAACCAACACCAATCATTCAAGTCATCTATTCATTAAAAAAAAAAAAATAGAGACAAAATTTTAAGGGAGTATTACATGATTTGGAAGGTAGTTGAGTTTTAACATTTCATGACTATCCATAGAAAATATTTTCGATTTTACAAATTTTGCGTGATTAATTTATTTACCTCTTAATTGAGTTACAAGTGCTTAAAAAGGCTCGAATGATTTTTTGTAATTAAGTTGGTTTCTATTATTTTAGATACAAAACGATTTCTTGGGGTGGAATTATTTGGAAGACAAACTCACTGTTAATCTTGTATTTTATAAAATTTAACTGTATGAATATATTGACTGCTTAGATTTAATATTTTAAAATTTATGAAGTAATTGATGCCTTTAATTAAGGACAAGCAAAGAATGGGTTTGATAAGGTTGATAAATCGATATTTTTAGTAACTTTAACCTATAAAATTATGTATATTGTATTATTATTTCAAGTTTAATTGTATATTTTACACAATTTTAGTGCAATATAGGTTTTGAAGAAGAAATAGCAAAAATGTCCACAAAAATCAACATTTGAACAAGAAATTCAACACAGCACTGGTGAAGAATGGCAGAAGAACTTTAAATTGAGCAAATCAATATTGAATTTGGCCAAATTGAGTGCGGAAACGGATTCAGGATGCTAAAAAACCTTGAAATAAACATGGTCAATTTTTTAGTCAACGGCCAAGTCAACGGTCAATGGTCAAAGTCAACGAACCGGTCAAAGTCAAAGTTCGGAGTCAAAGTTCACCTACTACAGCCAGAAGTGCGCTCAAGCACTCTTTTTTCTCGCTCGAGCGCCGTTTTTTGAAAATGGTGGACAAATGGACGACAAAGTGTGAAAGGAAAAAGACAAAAAAAATATATAAAAAATTCCTAGTGCAAAAGGGCGCTTGAGCGTGCCTGACTGGCGCTCGAGCGCCCTCCTGAAAATCTGTCTATAAATACCGCAATTTTCATTGCTGAAACCGTACAATTTTCTCTTCTTAGCTTAGTTTCTGCTACTCTAGTATATATGAAATGAGTTTTGAGTGTTTTAGTTATTATTCTTAGTTGTATGCAAACTTTTAATCACGAGGGGAGGGTCTTGTGAACCATCGTCATACCGAAATCATACTGATCAACCGAAATCTGTACAACACGATAAATATTCTTTTATTTCGGTTTACGTTTTGGTTTCTTGTACTTTAAAGTTTATCATAGCATACTAGACTCGAGATTCAGGGTGGTACGTGTGTGAGGTTAATCTTGTACACGTGTTTTGATTCAAATTTATCAAAGTCTCGTATTTTTATTTCTAAGTATTCTTTGATTAATTATACGTATACTTGTAGTTATGATATAGTTAATTGAAAATACATATACGCCCAGTTTTGTAAACTAGTGACAAGACGAGACTATCTCGGATGGATTTTAGTCTGATTGTACCGACACCTCCAGGTTACATAAGTGAAAGATTAATTGTGAGATTGGATATCGTTAGGTTGTACCAACACATCTAGTCTTGTTAATCAATTAATTTTGTCATTTATGTAACTAAAGGCTCATCTCAGTAGTGGGAGCTTGTAGTCCTATTTTTGAATAGCTTATCTTTTAATATGAATCAATAACTTTGTACTTGAGTATACCGAGCTATAATTACACTAAATCATTAATCCTTTGGATTTTCGTTTTATTGTTGAGTATTGTAATTCTTTAATTTAGTACCTTTGTTCAATTTACCTTTGGATCTCATTAATTACCGAACCTTTGGACATTTCTTGGACTTTTGGACTTAATTTACTGTACCTTTGGATTTTTGAACTTTTGGACTTAATCAAATTTATCCCTGACGAGAGATAATCAAACAATTCTAAGTTAAAGATTGAACTTAATTTGATAACTCAATCTCTGTGGATCGACCCTCTACTCGCCACAGCTAGAGGTAATTCCAGGTAAGCAATATTTCTAATCATTTAACCACATTCCTACTATATTTTTTATCGTAAAACGACGTGATCAGTCATTTGGTCTTTTTATATATTTTCCGTCAAAACTAACGGGTTTTTAACTAGAAGGACTATTTTGGAATCATTCTTTAAAATATTAGGGACTATTTTGAGTCACGTTAAACAATGGGGACTAACTTGGGAAAAATGGAAACAAGGGAGACTACTCCTATTTATATCATGTTATGAGAGAATTCTCACCCCCTCCTTTGACCTCTTTCGCATATTCAATATGATGCAAGGGTAGTTTGGACATAATGTGTTGAAGTCTCAAAAGATAGGTTGGAAAATAGCAATGCACGGTTTTTTTTTTGTCAGGTTGATAGAACAAAACATAATTACAATGAGTTCAGCCGATCCCCGAGAGGTTGGCATCACACTGTACAGGCAAAAATAATTCTAGTAGTAAGTTACAAAGCCAGTCGAATGTAAGGGATCTTATTTTAATTGCTCAAGCAATCTAATCCGTCACTCAGTTGGCCGTACTAACCACGTGCTTAAATGAGAGACCAGAAGATGAAGATAGGAGAAGGAAGGAGTTGCGAAAAATAAAAAAGATCCTCCAAGTGTAAGTATTAACACCCTTAAAAGTAGATATAATTGAGGCTGCATGTGACTCAATAATACACTTAAAGAGTTAAGAGCCATAGGCCGCAACCATAGTGCACGCTACCTGACAAGCTAAAGCCTCAGCCTGAAGACTGGAGTCTCATCGCGCTGTCATCAAGAAGTTCGCCAAAAGCATTACGTACTACAACAACAATAACAGCTAGTTGACCATTTTCAACAAAAAAATGCATCACAATTTAATTCAAGGGAACCTAGTAGGGGTGGACATTACACCTTAAAGTGATTGTCCAGTAATATTGATTTTGCTTCCATGCAATAAATAAATATAAAAAAGAAAAACAGAACAAAAGATATAACAAGGCATAGAAACTCTGAAATGCGGAGCTAAATTGCATAGTATTTGACTTTCTAAATCTTTTTACGTTTTGTTGTAGACAGTAATTAAAATTAACGACTTTTTGTATTGTCAACTAAAATTAATTACTTTGAATCTTTCTCCGGTACGATCATTAGAAAAACCAACACTTAGACCCGGTGGCTCAAACTATATGTGTTTATATATTTTGATAAGTAGCTAAAATTTATTAGGAAAGACAAGGACAAAAAACTCTAGTTTATCAAATTTGCATGTTAAATAAAGGCAGTTGTTGGATTGTAGACTGATGGGTCCGTTTCTGATACCCAACAAATTTTTTCCGTTAAATTTTGTAGTGTCAAAATAATTTAATGACTTCTTTAATTTAAACCTCTCACTTTTGCCACATACAAAGTGAAAATAAGTTACATTTTTCATAAATTATTGAAAATTATGAAATAATTATTGTACCATAAAACTTAAGTTATAATTTAATGACAACACAGGGAAGTTTCTATGCACTTTGCCCTATTATGAAAAATGAACCTAACTCACGATGACAACAATAAAAAGGAAGTTAAAAAGCAAAAATTTGCAAGGTTGACTCCAACGGGTGCCCTAAAAGGACAAAATCTCTATATATAAAGAAGTTATTAGAGATTTTAGTCTTTAACAGCTTCCCTACAAATTCTCTACTTTGTAGGGAATGCTGAAACAATTTCCTACCCATCTCCTAAACTCATCTGACACAAAAATAGAGATTAATTAAATATAGAGAACCTGTTGGTATAAAATTAAAATAGAAATTTCTTAAAATAAGAAATTGATTAAATGTAAAAAAACTGTTAGAATAAAACTCAAATAAAGAATCTCCAAATGTAAAAAATTTGTCCAAAGCATGTAAAAAAAAAATAAAGAAATTGTTAGAGTTAACCTAAGTTGACTTGTTTTGCAGAATTCTTCTTTCTCCATTACTTTGTAATAAAAGATAGAGATGTTCATGGATAGAGGAACTTCCTAGTAAAACACTCACTGCCAATTACTTTAGGCAATGAGAATTCCTTCGTAAGACATTCTTAAACTCATGAAAACAAGAAAGAAAAGAATGGCAAGCAATGCGGGCAACAACATTTGTCACCCCACTTTACCACAAGATCCACTATACTCTAACAATGTAAATACTACCCAAAATTCACTGTCTAGATGAGTACTTGAAAGTTGACACTAACCAAACCAAACCAAACCAAACTAAACCTAGTCCTACTAGGTGAGATCGACTATATGAATCATACGACGCCATGCGTTCCTGTCGAGAGTTATCTTCTCTATAAGCTGAAAGTTGACACTAATATTGCAACTTTGCTTGAAGCTGCTTCTCCTTCTGACATGAGATAGGTTAGATCTTGCAGAACATCAGCAGCATTTGACAAATTTATGCCGCTTCAAACCATCACCTTCAATCACTCATACTATCACATCACATATAATCAGGCGAGCAACATAACCTCAATCTCCTAAATACATCATCTGGTAATGCTACACTATGAACTAACGGTATACAAAACTACAAGTCCTTTTCATCTTCACCAGCGGCTGATATTATGTTACATTCACTGATATCAGGTTATGTACATATTCTTCCACATGAAAATAACATAAATGGTCCCAGACTGGTTACAAGTTTGTAAACACGGTGTGGACCTACAAAACCCCCCCAAATTCTGAGCAATGCACGCCAACCCAAACAATTGAGGAAGGCATGCCGTTGCGGGTGCCAGACAAGTCGGCATTTGCTCACAGATACATAATCGTCACATTAATGAATTTACAGTCTGGTGCAACATCAATTGCTTGTCCACCTCCTCTTCCGAGCTGGACGCTCGGGCTTAATCTCAGTATCTGGATGGATTTCATTTTGGGCCGAAGGAGGTTCATTTTCTATCTTCTTAGTCGCCGTGACTTCTTTCTCACTAGGCAATGGAAGCTTGAAACGCTCACTTCGCTTCTTCAGCTTCTCAACAGTATCCAGGTGTTTGTTATCCACCAATTTCATGTCTATATTATTAATCTCCGGAGCATCTTTATCTTTTGCTGCAGGGCGTTGTCTGTCTTCCACTGGTTTCAAAGGCTCATCAGAAAGCTTGCTACTCAGGGAAGGCTCAATACTATTGTTTTCTTCGACTTCTTTAATCTGCAAGGATGATGATGATTTAGTAGTGCCCAAACCAAAATCCCTCTCCTTATGGCTTGTCCAGCGTTCCAATTTGGAACGTCCTCTCCGGGAGAGTGAATGCTCATCATCTGACAAAACCTCTTCATTGTGTTTCCTAGAAAGCTTATGATTCTTATGGACCTCATTCTCACCGCTCCTTTGCTCGATTTTTCCTTTTAAGCTCGCCTAGAAAAGGATAGAAAATAATCACATGGAGCTAGAAAATTTACATGCCATATATGAAGATAGCTTATAGCAAAAAAAAGAAAAAAGATTTAGAAAGTGTTGAACGTTGTAATAGACAATTAACACTTGTCTCAAAAAGGCTTCAGTTAATCACAGATATCACTAACCCTAGCATGTTAGTTTTTGGAGCAGAAAATATTGATTGGATAAATATAGGATCAAGAATTGGTTAACTGTGACATTAGGAAGATCTCGAGTTTAGAGATGT
Organism: Ehretia macrophylla; assembly: GCA_037974665.1. Classification (NCBI taxonomy): domain Eukaryota; kingdom Viridiplantae; phylum Streptophyta; class Magnoliopsida; order Boraginales; family Ehretiaceae; genus Ehretia; species Ehretia macrophylla. Next base: position 14,132,581 of record CM075775.1, read on the forward strand.
GTAAATAAATCACCGTTTGTGTGAATCCCGATAAATTTATAAAACAGACACATTAAGTACCAATAACAACACCTGGTCAAATGTGAGAGAATTTCAAAGCTACAAGGACATCCACATAATTAAAGACCCAAATAGCTGAAAATAGTTACATGATTACTAAAAGCTCAGGATAAAATTGAAAACTTGCCGACTTTAAGCAAATATAGGCATAAATGTGGACATTGTTATAATATTGGAGAATACGTTGTAACGCTGAACAAGTCTTCACAAACTCACCTAAAGATACTTCGGTCATGATTCAGAAAAAGGCAAGCAATAAAAGCATTATCCGTCACAGGCTCAGATGCAGGAACATTTTCACAAACGAGAAGCTTACTTCTGACTATTAATTTAAATTACATACAGGAATCTGATACTCTGACAACCAACACTAGATCAACAAATTCATAGAATCTCTACTTAAATGACCCTGTAAATTTGTGATTGCTTGTATCGCATACCATAAATGGTCCGAGAGGTTTGATTACCTTGAAATCACAATCTAGCTGAATGATATTTAACTTCATCCCATTCATAAGGAACATAATATATTTTTCATGCAATTTAACTCCATAACCCATTACAGAACCCAAATATCTAGGGCTTTTTCTGATCCAACAATACCAGCAATAACGGTACTACTTTAATCTGTGCATACATAAAGTAATGCAAAATATGGGAATAACTCCAGAAAAACATTGAAGATACACTTTTCTGACTCCAAGACACAATTTGCCTTTCATCTACTTCAGTCAATTTAAAAGCTGTAATGCTTTTAGACTTGTGGCTTCTTCCTTTCTTTCCTAATTTTCTTTTGACAGAAACACTTGAAACATTTTTTTCCCTCTGACTGAATTTTGTTAGACACAGATGGTTTTGGCCTCTGAAGACCAAGAGGAGCAAACCACCAATCAGATTATAATACCAAGTATAGGCCAATCAGGTCACCTAGTCGGACTTCTTTAAAGGCTAAGATATTAAGAAAAAAAGGAATCAGTTAAAAATGTTACTAATTTTCTAACCATTTACCTTTTCTTCCATTAATTGTCTGATTCCAAGTCGAGTTGTATGAACACTAGTACTACCTTAATGAGGCACATTAGCAACTCTCTTCATCAGGATGGAAATAAAATGGAGAAAAGAGTCGGCCCAATCCCAACCAAATCAAGTTTCATATTAGCTATTTTGTCCTTTTGCAGATTGAAAGATCTTATTTTTCTTAGCTAAAATTTGCTGATTAAAACTGTGGATAAGAGATTAAGTCAATCTTCCCTGATGCCATACCCGTGTGTAAGAAAGATACAATACCATATGAGCTTACTTGTAGACCTAATATGGTATAACAGTTAACTAGAATTATATCTGATCCAACAAAAAAACCAGAAATACTTATACCTTCATGCCACTGCAGATGGGAAAATATCTGATGCAGGACAAGTATCCAACAATTGGAAGATTCCTAATTTTAAGATGTTTTCAGTCACATTTAGCTGCTGAATTGGTAAGGACTTTGTACATTTTACATATCAAGAGTAATCCAGTCATTGTGTTATTTGTATTTGGAATTCATCCCTTCTTTTTCAATTGATCATTTTTAGTTCTTTTTTTTCAGCAGTGACAATATTTTATTAATACTGGGAAAACCTCTACACACGCACAATGCCTCCACTCACTGTTAATTCTAGTTGCTTATTGTTATCCAAAATTATTTAGAGGCCTAGATACTATAGAAGAGTCCTAGAATTCATGTATTTTGCTTCTTGTAAACCATGATAGAATCTAGGAACCCACCAGCCTACTGATGTAATCCTTAGAGATTAATAATGAACTCGAATTGTGAAAAACCAATATTCTCTGTATACTTTTGGGAACCTTTACAACATCAAAATATTCTCTCCCCCTACTACACTTTCTCTATTCTTTTAGAAATTTTGCACCTCGATGAGAGCCGAGAATCTTCACTCACTGTATGACCACTCCCTCTAGGCCATCCATTCTTACTTTGACTTGTTCAACCATATTAGCCAAAATTTTCCTAAGGTATATGGTTCAGCAAGTGTTATTGACAGAAGAATATTCAGAGATCCACAAATTATTGAACTTTTATCTTCATATAGCTGTGTCTATCACTGAAATCCTTTCAAGCTATTTTTCAAGTTAATTCCACCCTCCAAAGAAGTCCTAAGCAACTCTTATTACAATCTCGTTCCTCCTTGCCTATTAAAGAGGATATGAAAAGAATAAAGACAGAACTTCTACCCTTTTGCCCGTGCTCCGGAAAATGGTAAGCTAAAAGAGCAGCCCAGCTCAAACATATATAAATAAATGAATGAAGAATGGAACCATCACAAATCACTCCATACCATACAACTTTATATACATAGCATCTCACCTACTTTTAATTCATACACATGGAAGGATTATTTTATCACAGGGCTGCCTAGAAAGTTCACAAACATGGTCTGAAACACGATTTAGTACTGGCTGCATAAGCTTTCAAGAGCTTTTTCAACTCAACAGCCGCCTAAAATATATGTGAAGAGGTAGCTCGTCTCAGATCCTCCAGCATACAAGTCAAACCTTACCTTGAGAAATTATCAAAGAAAGAACTTAAACGTAGGTGGTGTAACAGATCATAGCTTAACTTATATATGGATAAATTTTTCACTGCACCTTTTTTTTTATTAATAAATTAGAACTTTTCAACCAACTTTCATCACTTTGAAAACTTATTAAGACTTGTGACCCATTGATTGTCCAAATCAAGAAAACACAATGAGTGGGGTGGGAAAATTGACACTCATCGTGTTACCCGTGTGCCCCTACGCAATACCATAATCCCAGAGTTATTATAGAATTAGATACACCATATTTTGAAGTGCCAAGGCAATCTGAAAGGGGACAAGGAATATGTATAAAACTAGACAAACTCTCTGTTTCTGACTTCATTCAATATGTTAACACTCGAGCAGCTAATAGATTACCAAAGGCCTCATGTGCTATAACCTGTATTTTCCGGGACACCCTTGATCAAACCAAACTGTAGAAATACTCGAGACACTTGATTAGCACTGCCCATATCCAATGCCATGATCCGGGACATCCTTGATCAAACCAAACTGTAGAAACACTTGAGACACTTGATTAGCACTGCCCATATCCAATTCCGTGAGAAAAAGCCTGTCTCTAAACCAGTAGCAGAGGGGTAGCAGAACTGAAAGGGAGAGAAAGAGAGGGGGGAAAGAGAAGATATCTATAAGCTCTGAAAAAGTTCAAGTGGCCCTTGAATGTTCCCCATGCCGCCTTAAATATGGACACTCAGCGGGGCTACTGTTACAGATCAAGTGACAACCTTTGATCTTGTTAACGTCTCCAGAGATTAACAAAGTTTGAGCTAAATTGCAAATGTACTCATTTTAAAAGAACTAAATTAGTAGTTCCTATTTCTACGGTTAAGTACATCTTTTGAAATATAATCTTTATGATCCTACTGTCAAACAATTTCAATATGCAGGGTTATTTAGTATAAACATCCACCAAAACTTTCAGATATTGCAGATATATGCTCCTTCCTCTCCCTCTCCCCACGTGCAAAATGGAACTCTAACTTACACTTCAGGAATAGAAATAAAAATCTGAAGCAAGGTCTCTTGTTATCTCATAGCCAACAATGACAATATATTTGGAAAACCATAAAAAAGTAAAAAAACAAAGAGCACAGTATCATATGTATTCAAGAGCAGGTTCACTTTGTGATCACAATTCTTTTGTCGAGATTCTATCCTCCATGACATGTTATGCAAGTTGAGAAAACAAACATACCGTCTCACTTGTCTGTCCACTGTGCTCATCTTGATTCCTCCTAAAAAGGGCCAGGGAACTGCGATCACCAGCCTCAGGTTCTTTACCCTTCCTTGGATATTCTTTGTGCTTCTTTTCCTGCACCTTATGGTTATCAGAGTCATTGGCAGCACGATCATCACGAGTGCTTTCCCTTTCATGTCTTGCTCTTCTCTCATCACTACTGTGCTGATTAATCCGCACATAGACATCTTCACGGCCCTTCTGCTGCATAAGGATTTCATTTTCAAGTCGATCCCTCCTCTTAGGTTGCTCACTCTGCCGCCCTGCATCCTTTGAATGATACTCCCTATCATAACCTTTGTACTCCTCTTTCCCTCTAGAATGACTTGACCACACTTTCTCTTCCGCAGCTCGTACACTTTTTAACCCAGACCGCCCTTCTTCTCTATCTCTCTTTGATAAAATTTCTTCACGGGAATGTTTGGACCTATGCCACTCATCATGGTCTCTCTGCCTCTCACCTCTTTCCCTCTGAAACAGGGCCTCTTCTTTATGCCTTACATTGTATACATCATCATCTCTTAATCTTGCTTGGTCATCTCTCTTCCACAGATCTGAAACATCATCTCTCTCTTTCTTACGAGAACTGCTACTTTCTCTATGGCCATGCAAGATTTCTTCCTTTTCGGCTTGTTCCCTCCTAAAAAATGCATCCTCTTTCCTTCGTTTGTTATGAAGATAATCCATATTTTCATATCGTCTCTTTAAGCTATCATCTCTCTCTCTGTATTTTGAACCCATATCTTTGTCATGATTACCCCTTCTACTGCCATCATCCAAATGCTCCCTTAATTGATGGCGTTCATCTTTTTGACTCCTTTCACTTTCTCGAACCTTGTTTCGATGTCTAGACCCTATTTCATCAGCATGGGCCCTTTTTCTTGTGTCTTCAACTCTAGCTCTCCTCCCATGTAAATCTTCATCACTCCTTTGCAAAGCTCTCTCAGTATTACCCTCCCTTCGCCGGTCAGTGCTATCAGTTTTCACACGCAAACTATTGGTTGGGTTAAGTTCCCAGCCTTTACGTGGATAAGATTCTTCCATCACTTTTGCTGATGTACGGTGTCTTTCTGTTTCTTGCCTCCCATCATAACCTTTTCTTCGGATGACATTTTCATCTCTACCAATTGATCTTTTATTGTTACCCATGTGTGCAGTGTGTCCGCCTTGAACAACTTCCTCCTCAACACCATCACGTGACTTCCTGTAGTCTTTACTGCTTGCGGATCTTGCTTTGCTGTTTTCACTACTTCTTGCAGCTTTCGAGTCTTCGCCATCGTCAATTTCCAGAGAAGGTTGATCAACTCGTGAACTTGATTTTTGGTTTTCCGAAGAATAAATTAGCTTCTCATCTTCGAGCATTTCATCCTGGGTGGTGATGTCCAATTCCATACCCTCTCTATCCTTCTCAGAGCTTGTATCTGCTGCTACAGACTCATCAGGAATAGAAACATTTTTCCCAAGATCCTGGTCCCCAGCAGCATCAACAGCAATAGCAGATGATGAAAGAGGACTGTGTTTACCATCAACACTCTCGCATGATTCTTCTTCCTTTTCGTTTTCAATTAATCGTTTATCTCGTGTACTTTCAGTAGTGGCCTTTCGCGGAGATCTGTCACGTGTTCTTCCCTTTATCCTCCTGGAGTTGGAAAAAGAGAGATTCAGATGTGTTTGTAAACAAATATGCCATGTCATGAAGAAATTGATTCTTGTCTGTTAGTCGAAATTGAATCGGGGAAACAAATTTAGCCCTATTTACGTAGTGTAACAAATTGCAAAATCGAAAGTAATGTAACCTTATCACAGACGAGCATATCATGAATCCATACTGAAATATTCAGGGACCATAGATGTTTTAATGTGACTGAAACCCTATGAGATTTTGCTATCATCTGAATACCCTTATATACCTACTTATAAGGCTCTATCAGATGTTTCAGAAGGGTAATATTTTCCTTGATATTTAAAACCATCAGTATTTCTCAATATTCCAACTAAAAGCATTCCAAGATATCATCCATGAAAAGAAATTCATAAGTATTAACTACCACAAATCCTTTCAAGATAACTTCCCAATTTTACATTTTGAGATTTTAATTCAGAACTTTCTCTTTTTAAGAAGTATAACTCAATACTTCCACATTGTCAATTGATACAATTTTCACCTTATGTCATAATGTACTCCTTATTCTTGTATCCTGGGTCTACTCCTCAATTCTCACCTACCACTGACAATTCACCAATCCTTATTAATCCTGGTATTATATTTATTAACAGTATGTTGAATGTGTTTAAGTCAAAGACTTGTGTCATTAGCAGATGATAATCGATGCAACGAGAGCAGAATGGATGTAATTAAGCTCACTTTTGCCAACCTTTTACCTTTCTACTTGTCCTTTTATCTATTCTGTTTATCTCCTTCTGGAGATAAGTGTAGAATGTCTATCGGTCCAGAAGACCTCAATTTTCTTTTCTTTGTATGTATATTCTGAGTGCTAAATCATTTCACTAGTTACTTGTTGGCTTTCCTGGGCTTATCCTTCCTAGTGCCATAGCCCACAATTAATACATGTTTGATTCTCATAAGGTGGCATGGTGCGATGGTGAAGAGAAAGGAAGTAACAAAATCCAAGAAACTACACTCTTACCCAGCCGACCTCAAGATTACTTTAAACAGAGTATGGTCAGAAAAAATAGAAAATGCATAGATTACAAGCCATATGTCATATACCTTTCCACATGAGCTGCACCAGAATTCCTGCCGGAATAAATAGGGGTCTGCTCCCTTGAATTGGGATGGCAGTGCATAGATGATTCTGAAGACAAGGGCAAAGCTTCATCGCCATCTGTCATTTTATCATGAATAGGATTGACAGAATGTCCTCTTCTCCCCACAAACTCTTTCTTCCGACTATTATGAGCATGTGAGAGATCATCAAATTGCTCACCATTTTCTTGGGAGAGGTCATCAATCTCATCAGCCCCTCTGAGAGCTTCCCTTGATATCTCACCATCTTGTTGCTCTACCATGTCATTTTCAGGGGAACCTTCATCAGCAGAGTCCTGACAAACAATCTTTTTGCCCCAGAAAGAACAAGAAACATTACTTTTTTGACACAAACTCACCGGTAAGCATGAATATACGAAAATTAGGAATTAATGCATTGCAGAGTAAAGGACCCACATCCTACCTCAATAATTGCATCTGAATCACGAATTCTTGGTTGTCGTGTGTCAATGGATGGGAGGCGATCCGTGTAATTTGTTTCAACTTGTATAGGTCTCCCAGTTGGCTAGTCACAGAACATATACATCAGTTAAATTGACAAATAATACATACATGAGCACTACAATTAAGAGAGAGAAGCTAAACAGAGGACGAGGTTAGAATTTAATATATTTCATCCAGATAATCAAGTGAGAAAATGACACCCGATCGGGATAAAACAACAAATTACATACTAGGGGAGGACGTAAACGTGCAGATCCTCTAGACAAGTCATTTTGACCAGCATCTGTCTTCACTAGGTTTGCATTTTCTGAAGAAATGTCTTGAACACCAGATGCTGCTGCAAGTTCTGGGGGAAGATCTGGATCATACTCCTAATATAAGGGCAAAAGCAGAATGGAACTAAATCAGAAAGTGTATACATGATTCCCTATGTTCACAAAAGATAAGGATTTCAAAAAAATTTATGCACGCATGCATGAACCGAGCAAGATGCGAAAGCATTTCACTACCTGTTCAGTCCTCCCACTTTCATAAACCCGAATTCGGCTTTGCATAGTTGCTTCAAGACGTTGTTGTTCCTGGAGATTTAGAAATTTTAGTCCCTTACGCTTCCAAATTCATAAAAATGTCCACACATGCATAAATTACAGTCTTTAAAAGATACAAGACAATAGCATAGGCTATAAACCTACCAGCTGTTTGCAATAATTTTTCCAGCTTTCCTCATTCAAACCAAAGTTGAAAAAATCTGATATATCAATACCCGGGAGCTTCCATGGCTTTTCCTCGAAGCTATCAATATCAACTTCAAATATAGTCCTGATAATAACACCGAATGTAAACATGCCTAAGATAAGCATGGTACTGTACTCAACAATTATAATAATTGCTCAGCAAAGAAATATAATTGGAGAAAGTCCATGTCTCATATTTAAGGATACTCCTCTGCCAGGAAAGTTGGATGCACAAAAGAGAAGGGCCGAAACACAACAACATTTTAATCTGATAGTGGTGCATTTAATCCAGAAGATTGATTATCAGCAATCAAGACTACTTCGCCAAAACAGAAACCTCAATGCAATGTGCTCGCATCGATAATGATACTTACCCTACTGGTTATTGAGAGAATAGAGGTGCTGCAAGTTTTACAGCTTCAGATTGAAAAATGACACTAGGCTCACAGATATATCCACTAAGGCATTTAAGTTCCACTTGAAAACAAATTGTAGCAACTTCATGAGAACCCAGAAACATGAAGTGCAAGAGTAACAGAATTAGCAAAGAAATGAGAACTCATGTAATTACCTACACATAGACATAAATATATCTATAATAATAAATGCTAAGGGCCTCAAACAGACTAGCAAATACACCTAAAAGACCCTACTTGTGTGAGGGGAGAGTAAATTCTAGTCCACGTCCTGAAGCGTTGCTTCCCCAAACAGGCATCCCATGGAAACCTTTCTGCATGAGAGGGCCACCTTTTATTCCTGCTGGTCGCCAATCACCTCTACCACGTCCGCCAAAAGGGCCCACATTGACTGGTGGACGCACTTGACCTGGTGTTCCTCCAGGGCCTGCAGGAGCTGCTCCTGGCATTGGTGCTGCGCCGGGTCTCACATACTACATGGTTTCCCAAGGAAGAAGAAATGGAAATTAAGGACCTCATAAGGTTAATGGTAAAATAATAGCTCAAAGTATATAAATTAAGCCTGAGAAGCAGAGCAGCTATTACACAATACCAATCAAATGTGTTCACATGTACAGAATTCCAGTAATGGGTACTACAGTTAAAATAACCCCAACATGCAAAGTGACTGTCAGACAATGCAAAAATATTATTTACACATTCTGATTTTCATAATGTCATACTACATTATCTTTCACTTAGAGACCATTACACATTTTCAGAAGAAATGATTATCCAATTAGTCATGAAAAGTTCATAACAGAAAGGAGAGAATCTTAGAAAATCTTTCTCTGACATGAAAAGATAAGCATGCTAGACAAGTATCACTTGACACCAGTTAAGGTAAGTCTCCATCAAAGGAAAAAGTGAAAAGTGGCATTGGCAGTCCAACTACACACCTACAGCTTAAGATGAGTTACAGGTCTCGTTGTAAGTTCAGCTATTTATGCAATGTGTACAAGAAGGCGAAAGAACTGAACAAGCGAACGTAAAATAGCAACGGTTCCCAAACTTCATATCATAATAAAAAGGAGCAAGTCCAGGCCTTTGCAAAGCATGCGAGTGAGATAGGAAAAACCAATAACGAATGTCACTGCATTTTGTCTTATCAAAATAATTTTATAAAACAGAAAAGACATCTCACCACCATATGAATGCATCTTAATGATCCATCAGAAAACCCTTTTACAGCTCACAGTTGCCAAAGTTTTGAGGCAATAATTGGAATGGAAAATACATCTCACCACTATATGAATGCATCTTAATGATCCATCAGAAAACCCTTTTACAGCTTACAGTTGCCAAAGTTTTGAGGCAATAATTGGAATGCCAGGATTCAAGCAGAACACTAACATTAATACAAGGGAATACTACTCGTTGGCAATTTTAAGTGCGACTGATAAGCTGTTCTATCTTGCTGGCTTGAGTTTCACAAAGTAGCACAAATGAAAATGCTTTGCATTCCACACTAATGGTTTGCTCTCAATTGATGTGTTATAGCTTTCTTTCTGGGTCAATGGCAGGCACAACTTTAGCTTTGTCATGTTCCTTAGAGATAGTTTTGTTATCAGGTAGCATTTCAAAGAATGCCTCAGGTGTTAGAGATTAATGGATCGAAAATATCACTCAAATACTTGCAGAAACTACAAATTAATATTCTGTCACAATACCTAGCCCAGATTGCATATCACACAATTAGCTATTTTATGAGCAACTGATTAGATGTTTTACCATCACAAAACTCATTTGCCTGGCTTTTGTGATTAAACAAAGGATACACGCTAAGATGGCTTGAGTTTCACAAAGGAAATGCTTCACATTTAAGTATTCTTTTCCTCTCAAAATTGATATGTCATAGCTTTCTTTCTGGGTCAGTGGCAGGCAACAACTTTGGCTCAGTCACGTTCCTTTTAGTAAGTTTTCCCACAAATTGATCATTCCAAAGGAACGACAGAGGTGTTAGAAATTGAAGGATTTGAAATTTCACTCGAAATACTTGCAGAGACCACAAATTTATACTTTCACAAGTTGCAGCCAAGATTGCATGTAAGACTGATGCAACCACTAAACTTAAAGAGTACTTCCATGTCGAATCATTAACACTGGATGAATTTGGCAATGCAGATTATTTGACTTGATATTGATAGCATAATCATCAAGGTGAACACACTGAAGCATCATTGAACGTACTGTATTGGAAAAATAAAATTCAAATCCATAAAACTTGCATTTAAATTTATTGATGAAACATTCCTATCAGTACAACAATCAATCCAACCGACATATATGATATTATAGATCAACTTTTTGATTGCCACTTTCCACAACACTGTACAATAGCTACAATGCAATTTACAATTCAAATTCTCATCAAACAAGAGGCAGGAAACACGATACCCCAGGTGTGCAACATCACTGACCTTGAACTGCGAATGGAATGGATGATTATAAGTGTGATTTCCATAAGGAACCTTTGGTGGCACTGCAACACCACCATTCAATTTCGCTGCATCTCCCAACTCCTTCCTCTCCCCATCTGCACCGGCACCTGCTTCCTCTCCCCATTCCTGAATGTCCATCATCGGTTGGTGGCCCATATTATCATTATCTGCTACAATAACCAAAGGGTCACCATCTTCATCATCATCCTCTTCACCTCCTATTCCTCCCATCCTGTCTATCCCCATCAGCCCAAGCTCATCATCATTATTCAACACAATTTGCAAGTCATCTTCACTATCACTATCATCTTCCTCATCAAAATTCGCATCCCCAACGTCTCCCACTCCACCAGAAATCCCTGGAATTGATGACACACCCGGGATCATAGGCACACCCTCTTCATCTCCAAGATTTGTAAGATTCTCATTCGCACCCACCAAATTCTCAATATTTTCATTTTTATCCACAAAATTCTCATCTTTCTCCACCAAGTCGTCATCTTTATCGTCTCTCTCTTCCACCACAACATCGATATCGCCCTCATCCACCAAACTCAACTCCCCGAGAGCGCGTTCTTTTGATATCCCATCCTCAATCTTGTCCAAAACCCTAGCTTCAAAATCAAATTCCCCACCTTTCTCACCTCCTCCAACGAACCTATCGATGCTCTTTTCCACTTCACTACTCGAAACCCGATCGGAACCCTTGCCCTTCGGCCCAGGTCGCTTCTCCAATTCAGGTTCCAAAGCTAGGGTTTTTTGCTGCATAGAGGAATCAACAGTGTTATTATCATTTTTAATATTAGAATTTGAATTGGAAGCTCCGAAAAGGATCTCTTCGTCGTCGCTATCGATGTTGTTGAGATCGATTTCACGACGGTCCTGAAGCGACGTCGTCTTGGCGCCAGCTGCTGCTGACGTGGCAGGGGCTTTTACTTCTTGTGTTTGGGATCGAGACGGCTCCGTGAAGGGGCGTAGAACGTCGGTGTAGAGATCTCCGAACTCATCGTCGTCTTCCATGTCGTTTTAGTGTGTGTGTGATAGAGAGAGAGAGTGCCTCTGTGTGTGTGGGTGCGCGCGTGCGCTGTAAGAGAGAAGAACAATGAAGAGAGGGTTTTGAGGCTTGAGAGCGGAATAAATATTGAGCAAATATATTTATATATATGTTGGCGTTACAAAATAATTATCAAATACAATAATAAAGAAGAAATATAGAGAGAATTGAATTTTATTGAATTTTTCTTAGTACATATTTTTTTTCTAAATAATTTTATTTATAGAATTTCTAAACTTGTTAATGACATATACAATTACATCATCCTCTATTTTGAGAAATCATTATATAGATGTATTATAATGTCTTACACTTCATCAATGGGATCTTTATCATAACACTTTCCCTTGAATATTCATCTTTCAAGAACATGCCTCGTTAAAATATTTGTCAAGTAAAATTTAATGGGATAAAAACTTAACAAAAGAAAAAAAGTACAATATTCTTTATATACATCTTTTATACTGTCTCATTAAAAATCTTGTCAGGAAAATTCTGTAGAACAAAACCTGTGTGAAGGAAAAAATAGTACAATTCTTATAAGGCTCTCCTTTATGTGGACAATCAATAATGATCACAAAGTCAATACATGTCAATCTTGGTAGCTAGATCATCATTGGCAATATTTTTATGGATCTTGTAATGTTTTGCTTGACTTTGAATTTGATGAGCATTTATCTCACATCCCTCTTAAGTTTCATGCTCAAATATAGTTTTAGTGAGACATGCTTGTATTTGGTCTGTCTCGTTAAAACCTTATCAAGAAAAATCCAGTGAAGAAAAAACATTGGTAAAGGAAAAAGAGTACAGAGCACAAATACATTATCCCCTCATTTCGATCTTGTCATAGTAATAGATCTTTTGGGCATCGAATTTCACATTTCCAACCATGTAATCATATTTGATCTAAGTAATGCATGTCATATTATCTATCTTTATATAATGTGGTTGGATCGTCTTTGTTAGGGGATAACACATAGGATTGTTGAACATGTTGAATGACGAATCTCAACTATACACATTTTCAACACAATTAAAGATATAACCTATCTGTTTTGAGGGAGTCAAATAGATAGCTTAATCAACTAATGTTGATTTTGATCTTTTGTGAGTAAAATGAACCTATATATGATATTTCATAGAGATTTTCCCTATGTGTTTAATTTCATTTTAATGCTTGCAAATCAAAGCTGCAATTTAAATAAACCAAGAAAATATATGGCCTTATATCATTAGGAATATACGTTAGTGCACCAATATTTTCTATGTAAAGAATAAACTCTACAATATATAATTTATGTCACAAGATATATGAAAGAAACATCAAATTCTTTCATAATGTTTCCATTGATACAAAGATCTTTGTAATCAAATACATTTCTCGAGTTTTTTATTCATATGCTTTAGGCATATATAGTCCTTTTAGGACTTCAATATAAATATTATTGTCACGTGAATATATACTTCATGCATATTGAGTCTTTCCAAGACTTTGATATAAATATAATTATCACATGAATATATGCTTCAAGCATATAGAGTCTTCCAAAATTCTAATATTTATCATGTGATCTATATGGGTAAAATATTACCATCTTCATAAGACGCATATAAAGTCCTTTTCCAAAATTATCAGGCTAATATCAATGTAATTTTTCCAGAGAATATAGACCAAGGTCTAATCACACAACATATTAACCCATTTCTTGTTTGCCTTCAAATAATTTAAGAAAAAACCAACTGTTATGATTAATTCCTTGTAATTTCATTTCTCATGGGATTGTCTTCATAATACAATCTCTCCCTCAATCCCATCAACACATCTCATGCGCAGTTATTTTCTACCTTGGATTGTGTCTCCTCTATTATTTTGGCCAATTATTTATCTGTCGACATTCTTGGGTGGACTTCAATACAAGATCCTCGATTTGTATCATGAAATCAGTAGCTACTGCATTTTCCAAATTTTGATCATGATCAATTTCTCTTAATTTTTGGTTTTATTCTCTTTCAGGAGTAATTTAACTGAGTAAGATCTCTTTATTCTTAATACACATCATATTTAGGTACCTGAAACTCTCTTGGAGTAATATTTCTCAATTTGAATTTTGACTCCTTATCCTGACATCTTCAAGATATCAAACAATTCAAAAATGCCAACTCTTGCTTCTTTATCTTTAGAACCGATATGTCTACCATGCTTCAGGTGTGCAGTAGACTATATTTATTTATGTGTTTCTCAATTAAAACATCAATTCTAATAAGAGCATTAAAAGCTGGTACATGTGACTTAGTCACTATATTTGCATTCGATAATGCATTTGGTAATCGATTTGCAACCTTTTGCAAATGAATAATTAATTTATACGAGGATCAATATGATAGTGTTTTCCATAAATTTCTCATTTTTGTCTAGCTTTCATTTTTCTCTCCCTGATACTGGGAATATCATTTCGTTATATAGCAAAACATGCTATGAAAACATATTCCGTCAGTGGTCCATATATATATATATATATATATATATAATATTTGACGGAATTTCAAATAATAAATTCTCAGTTTTCATTATAGACCTATCTTTATCTCTTAAGGGGAGCAATTGAAACATATATAGTGCAAAACATCCTTAGATGGTCTTTGAATAATTGGGAGTATATAATTCAATTGGTTGGCTTTGTTTGCATAAACATTGCATCATATAATATCAGATGTCCCCAAACAGGACTAGACAACTTAGTTCTCAATAATATTGGTTTAGCAATTAGCTGCAAGTATTTAATGAAGGAATCTGCTAAACCATTTTGTGTATATGTGTGAGTCACATAATGCTCAACACCAATCTCAATTGACATACAATAATCATTAAATGATTGAGATGTAAATACTCCTTCATTATCAAGACAAATTCTCTTGATTGTATAATTCAAAAATATTGCCTATAATCGAATTATGTATACAAAAACTCTTGCAAATGCTATATATCAGGTGGATAGTAACATACATGTGGCCATCGTATTGAGACATCTATTAATACCACAAAATATTAAAATGATCCACATGATGGAAGAATAGGCCCACATATATCCCCTTGAATCTTTTCCAAAAAATGTAGGATTTTTTATACCAAGTTTAGTAGGGGATGACATTTTGATCAATTTTCGTCTGGTACAAGCAGTACATGAAAATTCATTTGACAATAGAATCATTTGATTCTTTAGTGAACTCATTTGAATTTTCAATAATTCTTTTCTTCATCACTGCGCTTGGATATTTAAGGCAATCATGCCAAATAATAAAACTCTTCATGCCAAAGCATAAAACTCTTTGGATTAAATATATTTTGGTTCATCAATGGGTGTTCATAGGAATTTTTCAATGATTCTTTTTTTATTGTCATTACACCCATATAAGTGATCACTTAAATACAAGAAAATACTTGGATCACTATATCTTTATTCAATTACTCATATATTTGTATGATAAAACCCAGAAGTTCAAGCAGTGACATAATAATAGCTCTTCTAGAGCATTTAATAAGACTGATAGTAGCAGAAAATGTCATAAACAAAATATGACAAGAAAACTGTTAAATCATAATATTAAAATATAGATCATCATCCAATATATAATAATCAATATGATCCATCTTAACTTTTATAATTTTTCATTCACTGATATTCAAGAAAATTAAATGAAATATATTGGCGTATTATATGTACTCATCAAATACCCAATTTAATCATATTTGTATTGAATATCACTATTACTTTGAGATCTTATTTCTATTGATTTCTCCTTAATACTTTTTCTCATTATTCTCCTTTGGGGATAAAGTTTATTTTTCTCATCCAATAAATAAGAAATCATCAAATTGACAATTAATACTTTCATAAACAGTATATTCATTTCATAAGATATGTGCATCTAGTTATTTATTCTCCATATGAGAACATAAAATTTATATTCTTATGAATGATATCATCCGAAATCATAAATCACAAGTTGTCCAAAATAACTCATCTTAAATAAGTGATTTCTTTTCCCCGGTAACAAATAAGTTTGTTAATGAAAATATTAAAAATATTACAAAGAAATACAATAGGAATACAATAACTCTAATAAAAAAAATTCAGATCTATGATGTAGATCCTTATTGCAACAATTGTAACTAAATCTCACATCTATATTCTGCATATAACCTTGAAGAAAATGAAGAGACAAATAAGGATCATAAGTAATATACATACAAAAATTAGAACTACATCCATGCACTCATCCATTGCTAACCTCTGATTTTTTTTTTCATTGTTGAAGAAGAAGATGAAGTAAAATAGAAAGAAAGATGATAGAGAAATGGAGAGAGAGAGAGCACGGTGGAAGGAGAATAAAAATGGTATTAAGTCAAAACCCTAATTTCTTGGTCAAATCTCCTTTTTTTTTATATAATAAAACACGATCAAGCAAGATATATCTCTTTCAATTTATCAGCCACTAATTAGTCTTTCTTATTTATTCAGATACTGTAGTGATAAATGAACTAACAATAATTCTAGGAAATGATGTTTACCCAAGTTACAAAATATGCTCACTTTGATAGGATTTAAGTCAAGCCGACCTCGAGTAGCTAATGAGCTGTCTTTGTCTCTTGCAAAATAATTCAAGTAGAAAAGTTTTGGACCAATATAATATGATAAAAATCATACCAATACTTGTTTAGCCTATGTGCTAAAAGCTATAAATAAGAAATGATAAAATATATTGTTTCTTAAAAGCTAGATCTGGTGATATATTTTGAGATGCAGATCGTGAGAGGAATACTAATGTCGATGATGCTTTGGTAATACATCATTTGTTTAGCTTATGACAACACATACCACACTTTTCTAACAATGGCACGTTATGCTCAAGACGTGAAACTTATTACTGTCTGTGAAGTAGACGGGGAATGATAGAGTTGATCAAAAGCACACACATCTTTCATAAAGTCAAAAGCATCTGCTTTTTTATAACCAAATGACATTTGCCCCCCCCCCCCCTCCCCCCCCCTTTTTATACTTTTACTATAACTCTTTTGACCAAAATATTGTTTGCCATAATCAACCTTTTACCACTCCTCTTTTGCATAGCAGCTTTAGCAACCAACTTCTTCTAATTCACCCAATAAAATTGACAAGAAAAAATGTCTAATTTATTTTGCCCGGCAAAAGGGATTTTTCTACACTTCAACTTTGTTTCTTTTGAAGTCAATCTTCCCTGGCCTTCTAATTTTGGTCAGTTATAAATTTTTTTTCCAGAGACAATAAAATGGGGGTAGTGGTGGTGTGAATTTCAAGCTTATAGTAACTATTTATGTATATAATGCTATGTATTGCTCATTTCATTTGTGTGTAATTTTATGTGTTTGATAAAATGCTAGAAAGGGATGTAATTTCTTGGACTTCATTGATGATTGTAATTAATCCCTATAACTCAAGCAAACCTTTAGATTGGATACAGACTATTATAAATACATGTTAGTATTTAATTCTTAAACTAGAGGCCATGATACAATAGTGAGAGTTGATGCTAAGGGTCTTCAATATAGAATAAAATAGTTCTAATTTAGAAGCATTTAGATGATATCTACTGCAAGATCATACATGATTCTTGGTAGCAATTGATAGGTAATTAACAAGGCTATAACTTGTCCAGACACGAAAGAAAATGAAGAACCACAAATCAAGTAATAAATAGCTCTGAGACTTGTTTAGTCTTGTCTTATTACTATGGTTGTAGTTAGGCAACTAGTATACTTTTTTTTTTTCAAAATGATAAGCTTAAAGAAATGAAACAACAAATTTCCAATCCCTAGTATTGTCACTCAATGGTAAGTAGCTATTAACTAAAATGACGGTGATGGGGCACCATCTTTGTTATTCACTAAAAACAGAAACATGACATTGTAAACAACATTCCAAAAGATAAAAACCCTTAAAGCAAATTGAGCCATGTCATAAATAAAGCATAAAACTAAACTAAACAGAAGTTTAGTTTAATCATACAAAATTTGATTAGAATCATACCTTAGTCAGTGCCTATTACAGGCTGTGAAAAAGGCCACAAAACTTGTAGGAATACTATTACAGGCTGTGAAAAAGGCCACAAAACTTGTAGGAATACTTTACTTTGAAAATCCAGGCAATTTGAAAAACAAGATGATCAAACTATTTTGTGCTTTTCTATTGTGGTAGAGACTCATACTGATAACGTGTTATAAAATAATTATCAAATACAATAATAAAGAAGAAATATAGAGAGAATAAAATTTTATTGAATTCTTCTTAGTGCATATTTCTCTTCCAAACAATCCTATTTATAGAATTTCTAAGCTTGTTGATGACATATGCAATTATATCATCCTCCATTTTGAGACATCATCATGTGGAGGTATTATAATGTCTTCCACTTCATCAATGAAATATCCATCCAAACAATGTTTCATAACAGTTGGTTATTTATTAGCAGATTTTAAGAAATAAAGCTATTTGGAGTTGGCGGATTTTACCATGAGAAGTGTTATTTTTTTTTTTTGCTAAAAGCAAGCGTGATTATATTCCCCAAAAATATTTACATAGTATTATACCCCGAAGGGTTTACTTCAGTGTACTATCTAACTTCCAAACAATACAAATTGCATGGTTCACTAAACTATGTTTGTACTTCCTAAACATATACAATTTTGCTGTAACATCAAAAACAATATTCTCAAAAATTTGTTCCTCACTAAGATATGAATTATTGAAAATCCTATTATTCCTTTCTTTCCAAATGTGAAAGATGAAAGCGCCAAGGAATAATCGGATGCAAAAAGACTGGAAAGTTGATTTGGCGGCTAAATGAACAATCCATCTTTCACTTTGTTTCAAATTAAGACCTCTAGGTCCTTTAGAGTTGTGCCAACCTCTATCCCAGATACGCTTGGTGAATGAGCAGAGATGGAACAAGTGGTCTTCGTCCTCAGTGACAGCTTGACAGAAGCAACATAACGAATCAAGATCAATACCCCATGAGAAAAGCTTTCTCTTAGTTGGTAATCTATCGAGCCAGTAAAGCCAAGTGCAAAAGGAATGTACTACCCATTGCTTATAACATTCATCATAAAGTTCTTAGCAACAAGTATGAGTTGAAGGATTTTCTGCCATGCCCACGATGGGTTGACGACATAGGAAGACTCCAAAAATCATAAATCTTCAAGTAGTTGTCTCGAATCCATCTCTCCCAAACAGACTTCTGTCTAGTATTAATAATCCAAAGGTATTTCAAAATAGAAGCTCTGTTTGTATCAGTCAAGTGCCTAACCCCGAGACCACCCTCCTTGATAGGTCTTGCAACAAGGTCCCATGCCACTTTAGCCTTATTGTCGTTACAAAAGCCCCATAAGAAAGCAACCATATTCTTTTCAATGTCAAAAATAACTCCTTTGGAATAACAAACATCCTAATCCAATAAGATTGAATGTTACTCAAAGTAACTTTGATGAGTTTCAATCTCCCAGGTTGCGACAAATAAATATTCCTCCAGTTAGCAATCTTTTTTGTGATACGATCTACAAGAGATTTACAATGAGATTTAAGGAATTTACTAGGAATAAGAGGAACCCCAAGATACTTCATAGGAAGAGAGCCCATATTGTACCCCAAGATGTCGGCAATAACATATTTCAGAAGGTCGTTGTGCCCACTCACAAAGACATCACTTTTATTCGGATTCACATGCAGCCCCGATATGGAATGGAAAAAATCAAGACCATATTTAATAAGTGAAACTGAAGTAGAATCACCTTGGCAAAACACGAGAAGATTATCAACAAAGAGTAAGTGATTTAGTTTACTCTTTTTACACTTCGGGTGGTGCTTGAACTCTCTCCATTTTGAAATTTTATGAAAGATACCCGTAAGAACTTCCATTACAAGCACAAAGAGAAGTGGATATATAAGATCACCTTGTCTGAGACCACGACCCCCTTTAAAGTAACCTGATAAGCCCCCATTAATAGAGATAGAAGACCGAGTCAAGGAGATACAATTCCGAATCCAATTAATGAAAATACCAGGAAAATTGAAAGCTTCCATGGTTTGTAGGACAAATAGCTATTCAATAGAGTCGTAGGCCTTTCTTAAGTCAGCCTTGATCATACATTTAGGACCTGACTCCTTGTTGTCATACCCCTTAACAAGCTCTTGACTGAGTAAGGTATTGTCTGATATGTTCCTGCCTTTCAGAAATGCACTTTGGACATCCGAGATAAGATAGTGTAATTGAGAGCTCATTCTGGATGCAATGATTTTGGAAATGCATTTGTAAATTGTGTTACGACATGCGATAGGCCTGGCATCTCCTATAGTAGAAGGAGATGGCACCTTCGAAATGAGAACCAATGTAGTAGAATTGATTTCAACAAGAATTTTCCTAGACTGAAAGAAGTTCTGGACAACTTTAGTGATGTCGTCCCCAACAATATCCCACACCGCTTTGAAGAAGTGAGCATTAAAACCATTGGGGCCAGGACTCTTGTTATTGTCAATAGAGAACATTGCATTCTTAACTTCTTCTCTAAAAACCTGTTTAATGAGCTCATTAGCTTGCATCGGGTCCAAAGTACATTTAAGAAGGGATCTCAAATCATCCATAGACATCTTGCAAGTTGAATCAGAATTAAAATCAATAAGGTTCTTAAAGTAAGCAACAGCCTCCTTGTTGATATCATCATATGTTATAAGAACATTGCCATCACCATCAATAATAGAGGAAATAGCATTCTTAGCAACTTTCCCCTTAGCATATTTGAAGAAGAAAGATGAATTGGCATCTCATTCCTTGAGCCATTGTACGCTCGATTTTTGCTTTCAAATACTCTTCTCAACTTCTAACAGATGCTTGAGATTAGAATAAAGGGATTGTTCAACCTTAAAATCGGCACTCTCACCATTACCACAAAGGATCTTGTTCTGAACCTGACCCAATTTTTCATGGCAAAGCTCAATATCATGAGAAATGTTCCTGAAATAGTTGTTGTTAAGAGCTTTCAATCCCTTTTTCACCAACTTGAGTTTAATAACAACTCTATACATAGGACAACTAACCACATGAGTATCCCATGCCTCATTCACCACCTCACTAAATTTTTCATGGGACGACCATGTATTAAAATATTTGAAGGGAACACATTTACTTTTCACTCGAGTGAAAGGGTTAAGGACCTACTGACAGTGGTCCGAGATATCCATAGCATGATGCACCAGTGAGGTATCGGGAAAAGTCACATTCCATTTTCCATTTGCAAAAACCCTGTCCAACCTACTCCCTTTAAAATGTAGACCATATGACTTTTTTGGTCCACGAGAACAGAGGCCCTAAGCTGCGTATCTCAAAGATGCCAGCTTTGTCAATACACTCAACAAACTCCCATGCACTTGACATGAGTGAGTCACAACCAGTGCGATCTTCAATACTAGTAATCTCATTGACTACCATTTAGTTGTGATGCTTTTGGTGTTATGACTATATTGGAGCTACTGCACTAGCTTATGGAATCAGGGTCTCACAAACATGTCCAAAAACATGGAAAGTTATTTTTGTCTTCATACTTTGTGTTTGTAGCCTATATGCATATTGTGATATGTATTTGCAGAAAATAGCCATATTTCTTTGTGTTGCTAACCCACTTACCATAGCTATGAATTGACCAAAGCTAGGTCATCATCTTGTGAAGATTGATATGAGATATCATTGTATGTTGAGCTAATACTATGGTACGTAACATTAGTGCAAGTGGGAGATTGTTAGAGATATGCTCTAATGCTACATATTTGGAGGACATATTTAAGGGCATTTTAACATTAACTTGTACTTTTTGGCATAACTGTCTATATGTTTGTTTACATATTGATTTGCAATTGATATTCATATTCTCCGTTTTATCGTATGAATGAGTCCCTACTGTTTATCATAAAAAGAGATGTATTCTAAAAAGGTGTTTAGAATATGTTGGCATATTCATTTATTATGATAAGTACTTAAAATGTTCATAGTCCTCAGATTATTTGATTGGGACTTCAATAATCTATTATGGACTATCACATACATTGTTATCTTTGATTAACATAAGAATGTTAATGATAAAGGATGGTGAGCCATGTACCATAATAGCATAGGATGTGTGAGTGATTATTAGTGGAATAGAGGATTAATAATTTGTTATTCGTTGAGTTTGTGCATGTAATCCTTTGACTTGAGACGTTACGGCTATCATATGTATCGCGACTTGATATTAGCTTCAGGATAACACTTGTCTTCGTTAATCAAGATGGGTTATGGCCTCTTGTGGTATCATTCGTCCGGTATAGTGAGTGACAAGTAATTGTCAAGAAGGAATCCATTAACCTCCGGAGTGAGGCGATCTCCTATGCTATCTTGTTATGGTACTTTAATGAAAAAATCCTCGGTTGGGGTGTGAATGATGGAAAAGTGTTTTTCCATGTGTTATTTCTCATTATACCATTTAGATCTTTGCATAGTATCGAGTTTATGAACTTAATCGTATCATGGTTCTTACTTTACGAGACGTTTAATAGAAGGATTGGATTGCACGATAATCGGCGACAATAAATAGATTCACTTGAGTCGAACTTCATTGCCTCATATATTGTTTAAGCTTGTGGCTAGATGTTAACCTAGAACATAGGATATTTCGAGAATGGATGGGACATTCTTAAAATGAATTAAACCTTTAATATTCCTTCATTGCTATTGTCGGGATTTAATGCCCTAAAGACCATTAACACTAAGATATCTCAATATGTTGGATATTAGTCAGTTAATAATTTAGTGCATTCATTATAAGCATGATATATTCTCTCTATTATTTGATATATAATTGTATGCAAAAGGTCCTTGATACAAGTGAATAGCATAGGTGCGTGGTGATCCGCACAGAAGGTCTATGCTATGAGGCTTGCATCAAAATTATAAGTTCATAACCGAATAGTAAAGTTGGGCACTTGCTATGGTAAGGTTATAATGAGAGAGTCTCCTATTTGGTAGGGTGACTTACCTTTGGTCATTGGAAGGGCTTTTCGGACTACTCTTATTAATGCATGTGAATGCATTGAACGGGACTACAATAGATCAAATCTCAGTGACATTACTATCATTGTCAAAGAACTAAAAACATATTAAGCTACTAAGTGACCAATGCTTAATATCATGGGCATATATAAATGTATCAATGGATCCTAGGACATATGTTTTGATTCACTATGGGTGAGTCTTATAATAGGGTCAACAGTTCGCTGTTTTGGACATATGGAGTAGATCTATTAGGTGGCATGCATATGAGTCATGATTCTATGCTATCTTAAGTGATAGTAAACTACTCGCTTGGAGTTATCTATGTGATCATCCAAAAACTAAGCGCTTAGTAATATAGCTCGGGCTATATTGGATACTAGACTTGTGGGTTGCTTCCGAGAACAAGGGTATAGTATCTGGGTAGTAATTATATGAAAGATAAAGGTCCAAGGTATAGATGTAATCAAGGTAGGATGATAGTATGAACGCAGGACCTGCTTTTGATTGCAGTTGAAAACATAGAGGGGCATTTCAGTCATTTTTCTTAGTAGGTCAAAAACTATTAACCTCCCTCAGAAGTTTATTAGTTACGATGGAGTGCAATGTTAACTCTTTAGTAGAATGAGTTAAGGTTAAAATGGTCAAAATACTGCTAGTGTCTAGTAGGGGAATTTTGGTCATTTTATAGCCACAACAACTATGTCTTCGGGTCTCTCTCCCAACCATTTTCCTTTATGGTAATCTGCAGCTTTCTTAACTTGGCGTTTGTGTGCTAATTGAGTGTGGTTTCCTATTTGGGAACAAACAACTCAATTAGGAAGTTTAAGATATCAGGACAAGATACTCTTAAGACAAAAATGTTTGTCCTATCTAATGATGTCTTAACAGCGTGTGCTAGACACACTCCTATGTGTGGTTGACATGTGTAGGTGTGTGGATAGTGTCTGTTAGTAGAGATAATTATCTTGATTTATTAATTATGAGATAATATAAATTATCTCTAAGATAATTGATAAAGAAATCAAGAGGTAGTTATCTACTCTAACTAGCATACTCTATTATGATCACGTGTGGATAGAGTTTGTTAGGATAAAGATAATTATCTTGATTTATTTAGAGATAATCATATTATCTAAGATAATTAATCAAGAGATAATTATATGCTCTAACTAGAATACTCTATCTCTATCTCCTAACCAGCATCTATAAATAGATGGGCAACCTACACACACCATATATGACACGTGACACACACCTAGCTACACACACATACACGACCAAAAGCCATTAAGAAAGGCAGAGACGAAAATCCCACAATTTTCATTGCTATTCACAAGTGAATTGGAATAGGAGAGAAGATTCAGAGTGCTCGTGCCTTGGAGGTCTTCTCATTGCTTGGAGGATTCTTTCCAGCCATATTTCGGTAGAACTCGTGTGTGTGTTGTGTATACAAGCCAACATAAAAGGTAATAATCACACTCCCACTTTATTAGTACATGATATTGGTTTCTGTTGAATGTTTTATGCATGATTTTATGAGTTCCTAGGTGGATTATGTGGCTGGTATTTATTGTTTATAGATTCCACATGTAAACAAAAATTAAATATCTAGATGCCTAGGAATCTACATCCTTCATGTAGTATCAGAGCAGGTCATGTTAATCATGCATTAAAACTTGAAATCAGTAGAAATCGTGTACTAGAAAGTCCATGGTTGGCGGATTGCCTAGGGCCATTTATGGACTGTCTTAGTGTGATTATTATATGGCTTAAATATGTGTTGTTTGAGGGTACTAACCTTTGTTTTGTAGCATGTTAATATCCACTTTTTGATGGTTTGAATGAATGTATTCGTGTGGATGTTTTTTTTTTCAGCAATGGTGTAATTAATGTTATCATTGTTGGTGGTTTATTCAACGGATGTAATAACTAGGTTAATTGCATAGTTTGCTGAATGTAACTCCTTTTGGGAGATTAGGAATCAATGTAATAGCATAGGTGTGCTAGAAATTGCATTTGATTCACAAAAATTGCCAAAATCATGAAGATGGAAAAAGATTGGAATGACTGTTGGCTTTGATCCTTTTTTCCATATTTTTGGTGTTGTTTAGGGCTGCCTAGGTCATGGTGCATCACCCTTGGAGCTGTGGGTATGATGCTGAGCCATGGTGGTCGAGTCCTAAGCCAAATTGGTAGTTGGTGGTTCAATGGGGGTCAAATTGCAATCAAGACAAAAGTTTTGGGTGCCAATTGCAATTTTGTGGCATTGGTGGGGTACAATTGCAATTTCATGATCCTTGTGGAGGCAATTGACATTTCCATAAACATTTGGGATCAAATGTGAAATTATGGAAAAGTCCCAAACATGAAGTCATCAAAAGTGGAAAGTGGTTATTTTTAGAAGTTACTATATTTGTCATATATGATTATATTATTATTTTATTGAATATATTATATGATAGCATCTCATATAATAACATGGCCAACCATTAGGATTTAAAAATGGCTAAATCTAGATTAATTATACTTAGGAAGGCTAATCAAAATCATAATTTGGAACTAGTTCTATTAAGAACTAGAGATTATGAAATAAACTTAGGATTAATTGCCTACTATGAACCTAAGTGATTTAGTTAGCCTAGTTTATCCTAAATGGCCTCACCTAAACCCGAATCAACTTATAACTATTACAATTAAAGAAGTTTTATAGTAAGGGTCTATGGACTGTGCTTGCTTAGATTAAAACTAAAGTCAAATTGCAAGACTTAGTTATAATTAATAGGTGTATAACTATTGTAATTTAAAAGTGTTTTAATGAGCAAGGGTCTCCGAACCAGGCTTGCTTGGATTAAAACTGAGAAACAAATTACAAAGACATAGTTATAGTTAAAAAAACCCTTACATATCAAAATATCAAGTAGGATAAGGATTTTGGAAAGAATCCTAAGGCTTTACTGTGAGACCCTGAATTTGCCTTTATATGCAATTATGCGTTTTCACTTGTTTATATATTATTTGAATTAATATATATGCATTTATGTGATTACTACTCCTATTACATGATATATGTGCATTCATAAAACTTACATAAAGTTTTTTAGAGAAAATTTCATTTAAAGTTCCTTTAAATAGCATTTGAGGACATTTCTGCTAAAATTTTGAAATTGGTCTTTTAAACGTTTTAAAAACTAGTCCTCCAATATTAATTGACCTGTGATTTAATAAAAATTGATTCTGAAACAGATTAGGAATTTAAAGTAGACATTTCAGACAAAAAAGTAACATTTTTAGCCAAATAGTGATTTCTGCTACAACTGACTCTTGCGCTGACTTTTGTTGACCTAGTATATATTATAAATAAATATTTTATCATCTTAAATAATCCTAGGATGAAATCTTTGAAAAATAGAACAAAAACTAAGGTTAATTTAGTCTTTTGTCTTTAAAATCAATTTTAAACCAACTTTGACCTTTTGTCTTCCTTTGACTTTATCATTTAAGCTTATATATTGTAAAAGCAGCCAAAACACCATAAAAACACTCACAAAACCGTGAGCCTTGGAGGAAGAAAGAAGAATAGTGTTTTTCAAGGGTTTTCAACCATTTTTGGAGAAAATTACTTGATTCAAGGCCAAATCCTTCCGTTCAAAGCTTGATTTTGCTTTTTCAACTTGCGTTCTACCTACTTCTAGCCTTAGTTTGCATCAAAGGTGTAGGAAAAACTAAATCTCAAAATTAAAGTTGATGTCAAAATTTTGATATTGCATATATAGTTGTTGTATAGCTAAATTGGTTTATGATTGTTGTTAGTTAAGTGTTATAGACTAACATAGTTTGATTTTAGCCAATTTAAACGGTAGAATGTTGTAGTTTTATTTTATTTGATTTATATTGATTATTTAGCCAATATTTAGTTTGATCCTTGTTGTGTTAGTTGTTTATAAGTTGTATATACTTGTATGGACTTGTTTAGCATAGACTAGCAATGTTATAATGCAATAATGTTGAATTGATAGTTGGTTTAAAAGACCAAAATTCCAGCCGCCTATGCATTACCTTGTAGGGCTTGTTGGGCTCATTTTAGATGGCTTTTGGGTGGTTCTCGAGGTGGTTTAGGTACTTGCTTAAGTGGTTAAGTGATAGGAGAAGGTTTGGGGGTTGTTTGGTTGTTAGATTTTAAGTTATGTTTGTTGAAAGTTAGGGTTATGTTTCTTTGAATTAGTTAAGTGTTGTCTTTAATTGTTTGGTGTTGCTTGTGTGGTTGGAACTTGGGTTGGTATTAAGTAGGCTCAGGGTTGATTGAGTGTTGAAGTGTGTGTTTAGTCTGGATGACCTACTTTGTCATCTAACTTAAATGTCTTAGATGTTTTGTAAATGTTGAGTTGTTAATTGTTGAAGTGTTGTTTAGTTAGTTGTTGAATGTTGAAGTGCCGGAAGACAATCTATTTTGTTGTTCTTTCGGAATATTAAGTGTCAAGTGATATATGTTGTGAGTCATGATAGGGTTGTGTCACCCCGGGCGGTATTGGGCTTGCCGAGTTGCATTGACACGACTATCATGTGCTATCCCCTATCCCGTGTGATCGGAGAATGATCATGGGGTGGGTCTAGTTTGGGTACTTCCAGAATGTATCAGTGGGTGTTATAAGAAGTCAATTGAGTTCGTGATAACGGTATAAAGAGCTACATAAACAAGTGTTATCATATCTTTTTTTCTTGGTTACTTATATTGCTATATTTGTATAATTGATGGTTGTTGTGCATTCATTGTTTTCAAGGGTGTTTTCCAAAGGGTTTTCATGAAAATGGTTTCAAAACCTCCTATTGAACCCTCGCTGAATTGGTAGAAACTCACCCTCTTTGCTAACCTTTTAGGTGAGCCTCAGCAAGACCCAGGGTATGTGCCTCAAGAAGTTGAGAATGAACCTTATGTGGACGAGTTTTATGTGTCGGAGCCTCATCCTTGAGTGCTTGAGTGGATTGTCTCACATGTTGTCTTGGATTTATGTTTAAATTGTATTGTATTAAGTCTTAAAGTTTGTAATGTATAACTTATCTTCATGTTAGTGGATTGTATAATGCTAAGCCTTG
Source organism: Ehretia macrophylla (assembly GCA_037974665.1). Classification (NCBI taxonomy): domain Eukaryota; kingdom Viridiplantae; phylum Streptophyta; class Magnoliopsida; order Boraginales; family Ehretiaceae; genus Ehretia; species Ehretia macrophylla. The sequence goes on from CM075775.1 coordinate 14,160,603, forward strand.
TAGTCTTTCTTTGGATATGAATATGTTGTTAGGCTAGCTTAATGTCTATTTTGTATATGTATATTGTGGATTTGTCTTGTATGGTTGAGACAGAGGCAATGTATCTTGTTTTTAATGCTGTTTGGTAGGAGTATGAAGTGTTGTTGGTTGAATTGAGGTTTGTTAAAGTTGTTGTTGGTTATGAGTTGTATGAAGTGAACTAGTTTATGGTTTTGTTGTCCATATTATAGATGTTATAATATCGAAATTCCGCCGCGTTCTGACTGATCAAAAGTGGAGTCGTGTTGGGGCGTAACATTCTGTGGTATCAGAGTTTAGAGAGCTTATAAGCTGGGGTATCCTCGGTATGTGGGTAGAGGTCTTAATATGAATCGACTTGAAAAAGTGAATGCATGCGTTAAGTGTAACGCCCCGAAACCAACACTCCCACTCCTGCAAGATACTCCCTGGCCTTAACAGTCCAAGCGAGTACCGAGGCCATGGCGAGTGGGCCCGGAAGCACACTATGCACGTATTGTCCGCTCTGGGACCCATACCCCTCACAGTTTTGTCACCTCCTAGCTACTGCCAGGAAAACGGCCGTGCACGAATATATGAGCGAACTCTATATATTCAGTGGCCCAGACTCGTAACCTTTCGATGTGGGATGGGGTTACCACATCCGCCCCCCTTAACGAGGCCCACATGCGCACATTCAGGGGTTGTTACCCGACAGCCCAAGGACCCTATCCCGGCTGAGAGCTAACTAAAGAAGCTATGATACCAACTGTAATACCCCGACCCCTCACGAGACCGGAGTCCCAACCTGAATCCCGAGGTCACCAAAAATGAGGGAAAATGGGCAGAGTTTTCCCTGTTTTTAAGACATTCCAACACCTGTAAATAAGAGCAATCGGCACATAAAATTTCCACAAGTAAACATAGGCCATTTATATTCCCAAAAGATAACGCTAGTTATCTAGTCTTAGCAAAATAGTTAATAGAGTTCTAGGTTAGGTAGCTAACAGTCATAACGTCGACCAAAAATATTACAGACCGCTAGCCTAGGTGAGCTATAACTTAGTTACATATTTACATTCATCAAATATATACAAGGCACGCAGGCCTCAAAAGAATACACGTTAGTTACCATATATATACAAGAACTTTCATCTATCATAGCACAAGTACTCAAGGAGACTCCCGAGCCTCCTCCTCCTCCAGAAGAACTGAACCTGCCTCGCCTGAAATGGTTAAAAGGGGAATGAGTATACCATATAAGTATACTCAGTGAGGGAGTTTGAAACCACTTATCTTTCGTGCAATGCAATTAGTAGACATAAAAGTATAAAACAACTTGTAGCCGCTAGGTGGATAACTAACAAGCAATACATATAGAGAAGGACACTTGGAAAGTTAAATAACAATATGGAATAGACAAACAATTAACAATTTAATAACACACAATTAAAAGGATACAGTTTCATTAGCCCTTATCACTATAACTTCACAGTTTTTGATCACAAACCGCGAACTACGAACATCTTCAATGTGCCAGCATAAACCCCCAAACACTCCAGTGGGTGTACTCCGGATGTACCCCGAGATCCTACGACCCAACACCACCTGGCAATCTCCGGACCAGGCGAGTGAGGGACTAGGGTACGGAGCTAGAGCTACCAACTCTGGCAAACCCTCTGCTGCCCAGAGAGGCCCATCTCATCTGCCCCTCGAAAAGGTTGCGCAACCTTAGGCTAATCTTTTACCCAGTATCAATTAAGTTGTTCAACCATTAGTAATATTAATCATAAACTATTTATAACTTACTCATTAGAAATAGTACAAGTTATACTATGAAAGCATTCTTATGTAGATAGGCTGTTAATCTTTAATTAGAGTTAATTGTCTTCATTCAAGAGTCCACTTCCTAGTTAATTATTTGATTGAACAAAGTCACAACCTAGTTAAGATCGATCTCTCTTTTCAGTCTAAATATTCACTTACCATTCAAGGTGGTTACCCTAATTGATTTTGAACTTAGCCATGATAGGATGAAGATGACACATAAGTTAGACTACTGTTTTAAATTAATTTCTTCCTAGTGGCAATTAAACTCATTTCACATAGTTCAATTAACAAGTAATAGTTATCGTCTTTACTCTAGTTCCTATGCCAATTAACTCCTCAAGCATCCTTTATAAATTCTAGACATTTTCTACCTTAAATTAGCTATTAGATCATGCATCAAAACATCTAAACTACCAATGAATTGAAAAACTTGTTCAAAACCTGCACATAACTCATACACCTAACCATTCTTAACCATTTAAGTCACATTAATTCAGTTAACTAACTACTAGATTCAACTCCTTTACTTGCCTCATTTTAACTCAGGCTGATAACACACTATACTAACTAAATTAAAATTACAACCATCATTCGCAGAAGTAAAAATATAAAGCACGGCAGCTGCAGCCTTGCAACCCATTCCATTCAGTCGCACAATTATTTACAGCCCTCGCTAGTAACTACTAAATTGTCTTTTAACCACTACTTAGCAAACTATATAACAACAAGGCATCAAGGGAAAAAAGTTGAAGATTCACGGCAGCCTCAAGGGACTGCCTGCAGCAGTGCCGACAGCCTCACAACCACTCATGCCGGCGGCAAACAGCCATACCAGCGCCGGCACTCGGCACCCACACATATATCATAATTAATTAGTACAGTTTGCTCACATAATATGATGTAAAAATCTGGAATTACAAGCTTTAGTTTAACCAACTCTTTTTGACGCATTTGATCAAACATGAGAGCTTCGCTAAATTCCATTTTCCAAATCAACACAAAAAGAACAACATCTATACGATTCTACCCATTTATGCAAGGATACTATACTATCTTCTCATGTTAAGCACGAAATCACACAAGCTAGTTCATAAATTAATTATAGTCAACATTTCAAAGCTTAACAAATCTATAATTTCAAATAAACAAGCAAGATGCAAACTCTCACTTGGGCAATTCCCGCTTCTAATCTGCCTCTTATTCCATTCGTTGGCTTGCTGTCGGTGGTGAGGTGAGGGTTATGTTGTATGTGTGTGCGAGTAAGGTCGACAGGCCGTAGGTGGTGCACGTTGGGAGAGAGGAGAGTATTTTTGTGTTGTGTGTACTCGTGTGTGTATTGGCTTACGGGTGAGGAAGAGATAAATTTGAGTATTTTTTGTTGTGTGGTATATGAGTGAAGCCGTGTGAGTGGTGAGACTTTGAATGGGTAAGATATTTTAAGGGTTTGGTTAATTGGGTGGTCGGGTGTGGTGTGTACAAGAGTAGGTAGGATATAATATTTGTGTGGCTATATGTGTAGCCGTGTGTGTGTGAGAGTCATCTACCCTTTTTTATTTATTATTATATAAGCATAGTTAAATTTAAGTCAACCTAAAGTCAAACACCAAATATTATTTTAGCATTGACACATATTAGCAAATTTAGCCTTATATAGTTCGCAATTTAACTAAGAAACACAAACCAACTAAATGTAATTAAGATAATCACACATAATAAAAGTCATAGATTAATTATTTCATATAAGCATTTAGATATAGTTTAGATCAATAAATTATAATAAATTCGTTTAGGACAATTCATTTAGTTTTCGGGCCCAGTCTCATATTCAATAGTAAAGCAAACTAATTTGAAGATATATATGGAATAAATTTAAATAATAGAACAATAATGTTAATGCCACAGGAAAATCATTTAAACACAATTTAAATAATTATAACAATGAAATAATAGTTAATTGTTTCTCATTAGTTAGTTAAATTCAATTAAAACAAATATTCATGATAATAGCAATAGATTGTTTATTTCTCGTAGATCATCTAAATATGGTTTAAACAAATTATTTGTTCATTCAGTTTCTGGCCCCGATTTCGCATTCAGCCCAAAATATAACCAATTAAAAAACACCTAAGATAAATTTAAACAATAATATAACATTTTAAGGTAATTATCCTGAAGTCAATTAATCTTTAAATCAATTAAACATAATTAATGAAGATAATAATCTATTAATTATTCTTTGTAAATCAATTAATTGTAACTCAGATATATCTAAAGGGTAAAATAATAACAATATAATCATTCTCAAATTCGGAACTTCACATTCAAAAGTAATTCAAATTAATTGAAATGTTAATAAAGTAAATTTTAGTAAATAAGATATTAAAATAATAAAGTAGTTATTTTGAGCAAGTCGATTAAACATAATTAAAATAATTACAACAATGAAATAGTAACTAATTATTTCTCATAAAGTAATTAGATTCAATTTTAATAAATACACATGATGATGATAATAATGTAATCATTTCATGTAATTCCATTACTTAATTTAATATTCGTAGATAATATTGATAAGTAAGGTTCCGGAACAGAGTTTCACATCAAAAATAAATTAGATTCAATTGACTAAAATATAAATAAAGTAAAGTCTAATAAATAAAGTAATAAAATATAATTTGAGTGTTTTTTGTTGTGTGGTATATGAGTGAAGCCGTGTAAGTGGTGAGGCTTTGAGTGGGTGAGATATTTTAAGGGTTTGGTTAATTAGGTGGTCGGGTGTGGTGTGTACAAGAGTAGGTAGGATATAATATTTGTGTGGTTATATGTGTAGCCGTGTGTGTGTGAGAGTCATCTACCCTTTTTTATTATTATTATTATATAAGCATAGTTAAATTTAAGTCAACCTAAAGTCAAACACCAAATATTATTTTAGCATTGACACATATTAGCAAATTTAGCCTTATATAGTTCGCAATTTAACTAATAAACACAAACCAACTAAATGTAATTAAGATAATCACACATAATAAAAGTCATAGATTAATTATTTCATATAAGCATTTAGATATAGTTTAGATCAATAAATTATAATAAATTCGTTTAGGACAATTCATTTAGTTTTCGGGCCCAGTCTCATATTCAATAGTAAAGCAAACTAATTTGAAGATATATATGGAATAAATTTAAATAATAGAACAATAACGTTAATGCCATAGGAAAATCATTTAAACACAATTTAAATAATTATAACAATAAAATAATAGTTAATTGTTTCTCATTAGTTAGTTAAATTCAATTAAAACAAATATTCATGATAATAGTAATAGATTGTTTATTTCTCGTAGATCATCTAAATATGGTTTAAACAAATTATTTGTTCATTCAGTTTCTGGCCCCGATTTCACATTCAGCCCAAAAGATAACCAATTAAAAAGCACCTAAGATAAATTTAAACAATAATATAACATTTTAAGGTAATTATCCTGAAGTCAATTAATCTTTAAATCAATTAAACATAATTAATGAAGATAATAATCTATTAATTATTCTTTGTAAATCAATTAATTGTAACTCAGATATATCTAAAGGGTAAAATAATAACAATATAATCATTCTCAAATTCAGAACTTCACATTCAAATAGTAATTCAAATTAATTGAAATGTTAATAAAGTAAATTTTTGTAAATAAGATATTAAAATAATAAAGTAGTTATTTTGAGCAAGTCGATTAAACATAATTAAAATAATTACAACAATGAAATAATAACTAATTATTTCTCATAAAGTAATTAGATTCAATTTTAATAAATACACATGATGATGATAATAATGTAATCATTTCATGTAATTCCATTACTTAATTTAACATTCGTAGATAATATTAATAAGTAAGGTTCCGGAGCAGAGTTTCACATCAAAAATAAATTAGATTCAATTAACTAAAATATAAATAAAGTAAAGTCTAATAAATAAAGTAATAAAATAATCATTCTAAACAAATCAAATAAGTAAAATTGAATGAATATGAAAAAATTTCATGACACGTTTTCCCAAGAATATGCAATTCTAATTTAAAGTTTATATGCCAAGTTTGGGTGTTACATTAAGTGTTAAGTGGACTACAAGTGGTCAATATGTATATGATATCTACTTGCAAATGTGACTAACGTGCTTATGTGATCAATGTGCCTTATGTGACAAATGATCATTATGTGATATTGCTTCTTGTGCGTTAATTGTGCATTATGTGATACTGTTGCATTGTATGATAATTGTGCATTACGTTGTACTTGTCTTTCATGTGATATAGTTGCATACGTGTTACAACTCGTGAGTGGCCTTTTAATGTCAAAGGATGACTGCAAGAGCTCTAAAAAACAGAGGTAGGCTGTGATTTTGAATTATTATTATTCTAGTAGTTTATCAGTGAGATTTTGATTATTATGTTTATTGATTTTATTCTCAGCTTAATGGATTGATCTTGATGTTCCTTTAGCGAGAATGAAGTTGTTCGAGGAAATTACAATGTATTTTGATGATTAGAATTACTTTTCTTGCCATGTGTAACTTGTTTTTACTTGGAAATGAGTTATAAGTCGAGGTTCCTTTGAAGTTGTGATCATGCACTTTTGGAGTCTTCATTAGCGAATCTTGTTTGGTAATCAGTGATTTATCTTGTCTAGTGACTGGTTTCTTGAAGTATATAAATTTTGGAATAATTGTTTGACTGATCAGATTTCCTAGATCTCCTTAGTGTCTTGTTTTTGTGAGAGAGACAGATTGTAGGATTTGATTTAATGGTGTTTAAGTGTTTAAGTGGGACACCTTTTTGTGCTTCGTATTTCCAGTGGTCTTATTATTCTTTTCTACTCTATTCTCACTTATTTGAGAGAGAGTTACACTTTTCTAGCCTATCAATTGTTTTCTTTAAAGTTTTGTTTATTGGATTAATGGATCCTATACTCATTTATCATTGTTTCTATTCTTAACATTCATATTTGCTTCTTATAGCAATTTCGTTTATTGAAGTTAAGGTTTGAGACTTCTATATTTGTTCTACACCTCAAGCCATTGGTTTCCTTATTCCCTTTCATCTTATTACTATTCATTTGAGCGTAAGTTCTTCTTTTGGTATACTATTTTGCGTATTCGAATTTCACTTGCTTGATGTACTCCATACTTAATTGCACCATTGTCATTCTTGTTAATCCTTGTTAATAGTATTATTTTATTGATAAACGCTGAGCTATTACTTTGCTTATAATTGCTCGTTCAAGGTACTCAGTACTGTCCTATTGTATCATTTCTTATTCATACTTCTTTGGTATTACGTGCTGAGATACTCGTTATATTTTCACTCATGTCTCTTATTGAAGTAATAATCTCTTAGCTTCAATTTGATTTAGCCTTAAGTACAACTTACTTGTTGGTTCCTTGAGCAATCATCTAGAATTGAAATGTTTACTTGCTTCGGAATGTTTGATCAACATACTCAGCACTACTTTGTGTCGTCATCATTCCTTGTTCGTACTTGTTTAACTGATAGGTGCTGAAACAGTTATTATATTGGTTGTTATGCTTCCCTATTGAACTATTAGCATCTTGATTGTCTAACTTGTTTGACCTCTTGTACAATTGATTGATGGCTCGTATATGGTTTTTCATATCCTTATTTCCTTGTAAATTTCATAAGAGCCATATTCTGACCAAGGTCACTTTTGAGATATTTCATTGATCAGTAATTATTCATGTTATAGTGAATGAGTTTTGAAACCCTCGAGGTGTTCATAGAGCCCTTTTGTGTAGTAGTGGATGATTGATAAGTAGTGGTATCATGCTAAGACCTTGGAGTTGTGATTTCTTTTATATGCAATATGATATTAGGTGGGAGTGAATTATGAATTGAGGATTGTCTTGGAATTGTGATCATCAACTTGCAGTCAATGAAGTTTATTTCTTTTGAGGTCTTTGTTCAGGTGCTATCCTAGGAGATAAATAGAAACTAAGAATAGTATCGTTAAAGTGTAACGATTGAAGATTTCGTTGTCTGTGAATTTGAGAATTTTGAGGATGAAATTGTTTCAAGGGGGGAGGATGTGAGACCCCAAATTTGCCCTTATATGCAATTACGTGTTTTCACTTGTTTATATGTTATTTGAATTAATATATATGCATTTATATGATTACTACTACGATTACATGATATATGTGCATTCATAAAACTTACATAAAGATTTTTAGAGAAAATTTCATTTAAAGTGCCTTTAAATAGTATTTGAGGATACTTCTGCTAAATTTTTGAAACTGGTCTTTTAAACGTTTTAAAAACTAGTCTTCCATTATTAATTGACCCGTGATTTAATAAAAATTGATTCCGAAACAGATTAGGAATTTAAAGTAAACTTTTCAGACGAAAAAGTAACGTTTTTAAGCCAAACAGTAATTTCTACTAAAACCGACTCCTGTGTTGACTTTTGTTGACCTAGTATATATTATAAATAAATATTTTATCATCTTAAATAATCATAGGATGACATGTTTGAAAAATAGAACAAAAACTAAGGTTAGTTTAGTATTCTGTCTTTGAAATCAATTTTAAACCAATTTTGACTTTATCATTTAAGCTTATATATTGCAAAAATCAGCCAAAACACCATAAAAGCACACACAAAACCATGAACCTTGGAGGAAGAAAGAAGAATAGTATTTTTTAAGGGTTTTCAACCATTTTTGAAGAAAAATACTTTATTCAAGGCCAAATCATTCCATTCAAAGCTTGATTTTGCTTCTTCAACTTGTGTTTTATCTATTTCTAGCCCTAGTTTGCATCAAAGGTGAGGGAAAAACTAAATCTCAAAATTAATGCTTATGTCAAAATTTTGATATTGCATAAATAGTTGTTGTATAGCTAAATTGGTTTATGATTGTTGTTAGTTAAGTGTTATAGACTAACATAGTTTGATTTTAGCCAATTTAAACGGTAGAATGTTGTAGTTTTATTTTATTTGATTTATATTGATTATTTAGCTAATATTTAGTTTGATTCTTGTTGTGTTAGTTGTTTATAAGTTGTATATACTTGTATGAACTTGTTTAGCATAAACTAGCAATGTTATAATGCAAAAATGTTGAATTGATAGTTGGTTTAAAAGCCAAAAATTCTAGCCGCCTATGCATTGCCTTGTAGGGCTTGTTGGGCTCCTTTTAGATGGCTTTTGGGTGGTTCTCGCGGTGGTTTAGGTACTTGCTTAAGTGGTTAAGTGATAGGAGAAGGTTCGGGAGTTGTTTGGTTGTTAGATTTTAAGTTATGTTTGTTGAAAGTTAGGGTTATGTTTCTTTGAATTAGTTAAGTGTTGTCTTTAATTGTTTGGTGTTGTTTGTGTGGTTGGAACTTGAGTTGGTGTTAAGTAGGCTCGGGGTTGATTGAGTGTTGAAATGTGTGTTTAGTCTAGATGGCCTACTTTGTCATCTAACTTAAGTGTCTTAGTTGTTTTGTAAATGTTGAGTTGTTAATTGTTGAAGTGTTGTTTAGTTGGTTATTGAATGTTGAAGTGCCGGGAGACAACCTACTTTGTTGTTCTCTCGAAATATTAAGTGTTAAGTGATATATGTTGTGAGTCACGATAGGGTTGTGTCACCTCGGGCGGTATTGGGCTTGCCGGGATGCATTGGCACGACTATCATGTGATCGGAGAATAATCATGGGGTGTGGGTCTAGTTTGGGTACTGTTGTGTGAAATCTTAACGCAAGTACACGTATCGCAACAAGTAATAAAGTAATAAGTAAATATCATTCCCACGAGGACTGTGATTATTAACTATCGAAATTAATCTGACTCTAACTTTATTCGGACAATCAAAATCTAAGAAATTGTACTGATAAAACTAACAACTAAACAATTACGAATTTTATGGAAAAGTTGATTAAATAATTGAAAAGCTCTAGGGGTTCTGATTTCTCCAAGATTTATCCTACTTGAATTTGTTGTTTAAATCCAATTGATGATTATTCCTTATGTTGTCAGCAATTTCACTAATGTAATTATTAATCTTTCTTAAACATTAATAACATATCCCGATAAGCAAGTTACCTATATCTCTGTGATAATTGTGAACTTATGGGATTCATTAAGCCCTAGAAATTTAAGTGCTGCACTGGATTTCATAATTATCTCTAGCTTATGACGATTTAATAGTATTTTACACATGGTCTAATCTAGTTATCACTTCTCAGTCTTAAACCAAACCATAGAACAAGCAATTGTTGGCCAGGCAATTACAGGCATTAAGCATAGTATGAAATACTCAGTATAAAAACAAAATAATCCATCAATCAATTAGACTAACAAAATATAAGTGATCACAATCTGGCTACATCATAGCCCTAAAAAAAATAGTCCAGAACATCATAATAAATGTAAAAAAAAATCCAAAGTTTAATGTAATTCATGATGAGAAAGATAGAGAAAACTAGGTTTTGGAGAAGAATTGTGGTAGAAATCCGTCTCTGAATTGTTCTCCGTCTTCAACTCGCGAATCCTCGCGTTCTTCCCTCTTTGGAACGTTGCTTTTTGCTCCCAAGAACCAGCCGCCCCAAAAGGCTCTTCTTTTTCACGTGTGATTTCTTCTTTTATCATAGGGTTTGTTTCTTTTCGCGCCATTTTACAAAATTGTCCTTTAATTTCCTGTAATACTGCGCAGCTGCGCTATGACTGCACTGCTTATGATTTTTCCTCAAATTCTTCACAAGTTGCATGCAAGTTCGCCCTTGGCCATTTTTTTTCAATTTTGCCTCGAAATCCATGCTTTCTTAAAGAATTCACCTACATCGCAAATCAAGCACAAAACCCGTCAAATTGCTCCAAAAATTACTCAAGAAATAACAAGAATTAAGTAAAAATGTGTTGAAATAATATATCAATAATACACCTAACAAACACCCCCAAACTTAAGCTTTACTTGTCCTCAAGCAAAAGACGCAACTAAGGAAAGAACAACCTAAAAACTAAAGACTCAACACATTATAACTCAAGAAAACAATGCTGGAGGATAGTAAATTTCCACGCCTCAGTAGTAATATTTCACAACTCAACCTTAAAAGGCAATTCCTAATCATAAGCATGAGAAATCTCAACTTCACATAAATTGCATTTTACTTCAAATCTCCCAAGTGAGTGTGTGTATAGCCTCTATCTTAATCAATCGTACCCGGATGAGTTTATGCAAGCTAAGTGAATTTTCAATGTGGATATTTCATTTTCAATTACTTAGGGCTTCATAAGCTCACTTTTCATGCCACTCTCCACTAATGTAGGTTAATCATAGCATTAAAGATCAATAAGACTTTACATTTGGTTGTAAAATGTGGCTAGGGTCAAGGTAGGATAATGGATATAACATATGGCTAAACTACCCGTAAGCACACAATCATTTGAAGATGTTCAATGGAGCACATGCCAACTCTACTTTTTACCCCCAAAAAGTATTCAACATATCTCTTTTCTTTTTTTGCTTTCTTTTCATTTCCTCAACATTGATCTATAACATTTATAAAACATAAAGAGAATTCACACTCCCCCAAACTTGCATTTTGACATTAACTACAAGGAGTGTAGCTCTTCGCTTTTCTTTTCATTCTTTTTTTTTCAATATTTCATTTTTCTCAAGAACAACACACCGTATCACCCAGTCATAACACCTCCCATCCTTCAATATAGAACATAGCTCCACATAATTATCCTAGAACAATCACATGTTACAAGTAGGAAGGTCATTAATTGGGGAAATCAAACATGACAAGTTAAGGAAGTTATTACAGGTTGCACAAGAAAGAATAGGCTAATTTAGGCTCAAGGGGTGGACTAGGGATAATCAATTATTAACCAGGTCGGCTTGAGAGGTTCAAACGATCTAAAGATGGCCTAAATCATTTCTCTAATGCTATGCAACCTAGGATTTCGTCTCGAGTGACAATCAAGCAAGTTCTAAAGTCCTATGATCATTTTTCTGTTCACTTAAACTCATATAAACCTTCTCTAAGCAACAACATAAGTAGGCGAGGCTAAGTGCGCAATAGGTGGGGATTCTCCGTAAAACAAAACTATGTTTCAGTCAATTATCCTCACTACTATCATGTCATTATTATGCTACTCATTATTGGCCTAATTTCTTATCCTTTCAGTATCAATTTCAATAATTTTTTTTCTTTTTTTTGTTTTAAATTCAATATAAAAGAAAATAACAAAACATCTAGAAAATAATAGTAAATAGATCCTAAACAGAACAAGTTAACTAGGTAGACACCAAATAACCAGCCCCAAACTTTAAATGAGATATTGTCCTTAATGGCAAAAGTAAAGAAAAGAAAGCAGAGGACTTCTCTGAATATCCATGTTGTGCATTGTCTGAAGGCTCCTCAAATGTTTCAACTCCAATTATGTGAAACAACTTGTTCCACTAGATGTCATTGACTTGTTGATATGTTAAACTACTCCTTCCAAATGATACCAACCAACAAACACAAATCCAACCACCATAACTCACAAGCTAGATATAGTCAAAGTCTGGCACACTCACCGCTACAACATACCTCGAAAACACAATACAATCACAAATCACCCAACCACTATGTAGGTTCACAATAGAAGCAGTCTTGAATGTAGCAAGGTTTCGACTATTCTGTCTACCTTTTTGAGAACTTTAATCAAACAGTTAAAATACAATCTAAACCCACAAACTATTCCATCCAACAAACACAACCCACCAATGCACGAACAGAACGAATAACAATAAAAATACCCCGTCGGACCCAACTACCCCCCTTTTTGCATGATGCTTCAAAAGGTTTTTTTTTTTTGGTTACAAACCAACAATGCACAACAAATATGAGCACTCGCCAAGACACGAACACATTCAACCATCGTCGACACCAGCATGATTCACGAGGTGGGGCAGTGGGGTCTTGATGCTGTTGTGAAATTGCCCTTGCCGACGTCATGTAGTGCCAACGTCAACGTCCCTTTCAAGTCCCAAAGCTGCCGCCATCGAAAGTTACTACGTGGCTGGGTTATTTGATATGAAATTGGTTTTTGGGTGCTGATGGGTAGATGGGTAAGATTCTAGGTCTTAGGAAATAGGTTGAAAACGGGTAAGGTGATGATGTTTATGAACTTTCGAGAAAGTTTTGGGTTTTGATATGAAATGGGCTTGTTGGGTTTAGCTAATTTTGGGTATGTGGGATTTTAGTTTGGGTTGTGTGTTAATGGGGCTTAGGGTTCAGAAAGAAAGATGAGAGTTTGTGTTTGGGGGATGATAGTGGCGGCTGAGAGAAGAGAGTGATTTTCTTTGATTTTGATTTTTTTTTAACTTCAATTGAAGGACGCCAGCGCAGCTGCGCTATATTTCAGCACAACTGCGTTACTCACAAACGTAACTTGGCATCACCGTCAGCGCAGTTGTGCCAAATTTCAGCGCAACAACGCTACCTCACAACTCTATTTTTCTCTGCTTTTTTCTTCAACGCATGCATCCCCTTCAATCCAAAGACAATTTTTTTTTTGCATTTTCTCCCTAAATTGACTTGGTGGAACTTCTCTTTAGCTCGTCTTCCCCCCAAACTTGTTCTTGAACCTAAGATGACAAGAAAAATTTTAAAAATTAACTATGACAACTATAACTCGAAAATTAACTAAAAACAAACACAACTATTAAGCAAGAAAAGTAAGAAAATTCGGGTTGTCTCCCGAAAATTGCTTGTTTTAACGTCGACAGCCCGATGGAATAATTTTTCATGACGAATTGAGGGGGACAACGATCTTATGCTTATCAAACTCATCATCCCAATAAGTCTTCAACCGTTGTCCGTTGACCTTGAATATCACTTTCTCTGGATGGGTGACTTTGACAGTACCATAGGGAAATACTTTAATCACAACAAAAGGGCTAGACCATTTTGACTCGTGTTTTCCAGGAATCCGTGAGTTATAAAGAAGTATTTGTTACTCAGGAGATAAATCTTTTCCCGAAATGAGTTTGTCATGCCAATCGTTTGTCCTCTCCTTGTAACTTCTTGTATTCTCATTCGCTCCATCACGTGATCCTTATTGCTTATTCAATTGCAAGAATTCTTTCTCACCCACTGCTTGTACACCCATGTTTAGTTGTTTAATAGACCAATATTCTTTGTTCTCCAATTCCACCATAACAAAAGAATCATCTTGTAACAAGCTAGCCTGTATGGGATCCAATTGACCCCCATGGTTAGACACTATAGCTTTTACGGCATCAATGCGAAAACAACTATCACTTGCTTCTGGGTACTTGTAAGCTTTGAACACATTAAAGGTTACCTATTCGTTTTGTACTCGCAACCGAAGCTCACCCTTTCAAATATCAATAAGTGTTCCCCCAGTTGCAAGGAAAAGTATTCCAAGAATGATAGGAATTTTCTTGTCTTCCTCCATATCAAGAACTATGAAATCTGCAGGAAAAATGAATTTATCAACTTTGACGAGCACATCTTTAATTACTCCTCTAGGGTGCTTTAGCAAACGATCAGCTAACTGTAGTGTTACAGTAGTAGGTCTTGCCTCTTCCAATCGAAGTTTCCTGAAAATAGACAAAGGCATTAAATTGACACTTCCACCCAAATCAAATAAAGCTCACTCAAAAATAACATTCCCAATTGAACATGGAATGCTAAAACTCCCTGGATCCTTGAGTTTTGGCAACAACTTCTTTTGTAGGATAGCACTGCACTCCTCAATAAGTGCAATCATCTCATAATCTCCAAGCTTTCTCTTGTTTGAAAGAATGTCTTTCATGAACTTCACATAACTAGGCATCAGTTCAAGCGCATCTGCGAATGGTATGTTGATGTTAGAATGATAGTACAAATACATGACCTGCTCTTGATTGTGGTTGAAAATATAAATGGGCATTTCGGTCATTTTGCTTAGTAGGTCAAAGACTATAAACCTCTCTCGGAAGTTTATTAATTGCAATGGAGTGCAACCCTAACTCTTTAGTGGAATGAGTTAAGGTTAAAATGGTCAAAATACTTCTAGTGTCTAGTAGGGGCATTTTGGTCATTTATAGCCACATCAACTATGTCTTCAGGTCCTTCTCCCAGCCACTTTCCTTTATGGTAATCTGCAGCTTTTTTAACTTGGCATTTGTGTGCTAATTGAGCGTGGTTTCCTATTTGGGAACAAGCAGCTCAATTAGGAAGTTTAAGACATCAGGACAAAAGACACTCTTAAGACAAGAATGTTTGTCCTATCTAATGATGTCTTAACAGCGTATGCTAGGCATACTCCTGCGTGTGGTTGACATGTGTAGGCGTGTGGATATAGTCTGTTAGTAGAGATAATTATCTTGGTTTATTAATTATTAGATAATATAAATTATCTCTAAGATAATTGATAAAGAAATCAAGAGGTAGTTATCTACTCTAACTAGGATACTCTATCCTTATCACGTGTGGATAGGGTTTGTTAGGATAGAGATAATTATCTTGATTTATTTAGAGATAATGTGAATTATCTCTAAGATAATTAATCAAGAGATAATTATCTACTCTAACTAGAACACTCTATCTCTATTTCATAACCAGCATCTATAAATAGATGGGCAACTTACACACACCATATATGACACGTGACACATACCTAGCTACATACACATACACAGCCAAAAGCCATTAAGAAAGGCAGAGACGAAAATCCTACAATTTTCATTGCCATTCACAAGGGAACTTGAATAGGAAAGAAGATTCGGAGTGCTCGTGCATTGGAGGTCTTCTCATTGCTTGGAGGATTCTTTTTAGCCATATTCCGGTAGAACTCGTGTGTGTGTTTTGTGTATACAAGCCAACACAAAAGGTAATAATCACACTCCCACTTTATTAGTACACAATATTGGTTATTGTTGAATGTTTTATGCTTTATTTCATGAGTTCCTGGGTAAATTATGTGGTTGGTATTTATTGTTTATAGATTCTGCATGTAAACTGAAATTAAATATCTATATGCCTAGGAATCCACATCCTTCAGCTATATGGCGGTGAATCTAGAAAGTCACACACAAAAGAGCAAATGAATGAGTTTTCAATCGAGCTTGTATATAGTGTCTCTTTGATTGTTAAAGTGTTAACAATTATGTTTTGTTTCTTTTATATTATTAAGGAGTTAATAATAGTGTAATTAACCATTAAAGGTTAATGGGGCCAATTTGTAATTAATTGTTAATTATGGGGCCAAAGTATAATTATCAATATTTGGGGCTAATATGCAAATATGGAAAAGTTGTTTTCCATAATTCAAACTAATGGTGATTAACTTGAATTAATTATTTGCATAGTTGGAAGAATAACATAATATGTATATATGATATATGTATGTATGTTATTTCTTGAAAAAGAGAAGATGCCATTTGCTTGGACTACAATTGGTCACATCATCTCTTCTACCAACCAATTTGAATACATGGTTAAGATCAAATACTACATGGTTGATGGATATGTTTGATATTCTAGCATGTTTGATAATTATATGTATGTATATTAGATGATAGATATAGTTATTGGTCAAGGAACATTTTTTTCCAAGCTTGACATAAACATACACAACACACACAAACAAAACAAAAACGTCTTCATTTGCCTCTACCTACCTCACGACCAAAGAAGAAGGAAAAATAAGAAGACTTGTCTTCTTCAAACAACACAATACAAGCTCATTGGTCTTCAAAGTAACCTAGCACAAACACTTAGAAGATGCAATGGAAGCTCATTCATGCATGTATAGACCTACTTAATCTTATGAACTCATGCTTAGGGTTTCATGAACATAATGCCTAATCTTGAGAAATTTTTGAAATTCACCTATGCTTCTGCTATTGATTAGTGCATTGGTGATATTTATAGCCCTAATTGATCCTTCAAAAGCATTACTAGTGGAGCTAGTGGAAATCCTAAGGGGAGGAGACCTTAGGTGGTGGACTAGATTAGCGAACCACCATAAATCGTTGTGTTCGTCTTTTATCTCTTTTACTTCCTTTGCTTTCATTTTGTGTGCTCTCTACATGTTTGATAATTTGTTTGTTTGAATTGCAATAGTTTATATTGAAAATTTTAAATGGTAGTGATTAGCTAAATACTTAATTCACCCCTTTCGTAAATATATTTGCCTTAACAAGTGGTATCAAAGCTAGGACTCTACATATAGTTTAACACCTAATAGAGAATCAATATAGGAAATACATCAATGTCTACCATAGTTGAGGGCCAATCTTCCACCCGACCACCATTGTTTCGTTGAACCAACTACTCTTTTTGGAAAACTAGAATAAGGATTTATATTTTTGCTAATGACATCAGAGTTTGGAAAGTAATAACCGATGGACCAATCACTCCCATGATAACTAAGACGGAAGGAAAAGAAATCACTACTATGCCCAAACCGGAAAAAAAGACAATAATAATTATGATTTTAAGATTGTTGAAAGAAACTATAAATCTATGAACATGTTATATCTTGCTTTAAACTCAGATGAATTCAATAAGATTTATGGGTGTAAGAGTACTAAAGAGATTTTGGATCAATTAGAAGTCACGTATGAAGGAACCAATCAAGTTAAAGAAACTAGTATTAACATGCTTGTTCACAAATATAAATGTTTAAAATGTCACAAGATGAAAGTATTGAACAAATGTTTTCTAGATTTACGGATATTATGAATGCCCTTAAATCTCTTGGGAAATAGTATATAATGTAGAGATGGTAGAAAAGTTGCTTCGAAGTTTGACCGAACCATGGGAAGCAAATGTGACGGCAATTGAGGAAGCAATAAACCTCAAAACTCTTACCATTAGTCAGCTCATGGGATCCCTCAAGAGTCATGATGTAACGCCCCGATCCCTCCTGAGACCGGAGGCTCTAAGAACCATGCTATTCTCAACCCAATCCCAGACCCAGGCACAGATTTTAACTAAAACAGAGTCTCCCCTATATCGTGGACATTCTGGAACCCTGTAAATATAATATAAGCTACAATACAACTAAACTCTAACTCCAACAACTCCAGCTTTTAACTATATCCCAGCTTCAAGGTCGACTGAGCCTTAAGCAAGACATAGAAAACACACCCAAGCATGCATTTAACAATCCTTGAAAGCTTATCTCTTTTAATCCATTTATCATACCACTCTATATTAACCATTAGACTTTCTTATAAACTAAAGCCAAACAACTATTAACTGTCATTAACACACAAGCAAGCAACATAAAAGAAAGTAAAGATAAACTACTACAATCTACTACCATTCAAGCAATACATTAATTTAGCTATTACAATTCTTCAACAACTCCAAATATGTACAAGCTCATAGGCACAAAATAGAAACAAAGTCTTCCACAGTTTAGCAGGCAAACACTCCAATCTCAAGCAATAACACACAGTAATCAAGGCAACTCCTCCAATTGTACCACCTAAAACATGTTTAGCGAGGAATGAGCAATCACAATTGCCTAGTGAGGGATAAAGTCTACTGGGGACGTGCAATACAGCTGATAACTCAATAGGCATTTAAAATAACTAAGGAACAATCGAAATAACAAGTTATCACACATTAAAAAGGATACGATTCACTTTAACCCCAACACTCCAGTCTTCACTTGGTCTTCAATCACGAACCACGAACTTCGATCATTGTGCCGGCATAAACCCCAAACACTCCAATGGGTGTACTCCAGATGTACCCCGAATATTCTATGACCCAATACCCCCTGGCAATCTCTGGACCAGGCGAGTGAGGGATTCGAGCACGGAGATCGAATATCCACTGGCAAGCCCGCTGCTGCTCAGTCGATATCCAATACATCTGCCCTTGACACTATGGTTACGCAACCACTATGCAATGAACTTAAATTCAACGACAATATAACAATAGTATAAAACAATAACACATAGGAGAGACAACAAAGTAGGTTGTCCTCGCACAAAATGTCACAGTCAATAAGCACACATAAATTCAAGCAATTATATTAATTCTCATAATTTAAGAACCATAAAATAACTAAGATGCATATAAGGATGAAATCTTCCTCACCTCGGTTTAGGCTAAGTATGCAAAAGAATAGCTTAGATTTATTCCATCCTCCTCGAATTAGCTCAAAGTACATCCCTAGCTTATTCATATAAGTATAATACTTAAACATCAAAACTAGTATAATACTATGCAAGTAAATTAACATAATACCTTAACAATTGATTATACCAACTCCAACTTAACTATTATGCAAATTCAACACACAACAATAGATGTTCCATAATTACTTATATATTTCATATTATCACATAGCCCAAGTAGTCATACAAGTAACCAAACATTAGTAGGTGAAACAGTGGCACATATAAAATGACTAAAGTTAGCAACTAGCAGCAAAAGTTTAGCTATAACTATTGGCAACTAATTCTCTTCAATGACCAAGCTAGCTTTGCAAATAAACTATAAGCTCACTAAAGCTCAATTATTCATACACTTAATCAACTATTGATAATCTAAATATTAGCACATAGAAATGAGTATAACTAACAGCTCATAATAAGCTGACTACAACTATTTGATAATTAAATTTCCCTTGCATTATTTCACATTAAAGTCGAGACATACTTTCTTTAATTTAATGCTAAGTAACATACCAAGATATTTCTTATGGTTTCCTAGTTTACTACTCTCCATAAGTATGCTAGTCTCAAGCATTAAGTTAGGTTGTCTATTCAGGCTACGATTTAGTTATACTAACCAACATGTACCACATTCTCTAGCCTTGCTTAAACTCCATAGTTAACATTCCTACAATTCAACTTCATTATTAATTCATTTCCAAACAAGAAGTTACCCAA
Source organism: Ehretia macrophylla (assembly GCA_037974665.1). Classification (NCBI taxonomy): domain Eukaryota; kingdom Viridiplantae; phylum Streptophyta; class Magnoliopsida; order Boraginales; family Ehretiaceae; genus Ehretia; species Ehretia macrophylla. The sequence goes on from CM075775.1 coordinate 14,180,335, forward strand.
GGCCTTACTAACATGCCTATCTTTATTCACTATCTAATAACTTTAGCTTAGTCATAATTCAAACTAATTCTAAACTCTCATTACACAAAGACATATAGTAGTACATTTTAGTCTAGTCTAGTCCCATATTATCTAGACTAACTTGCAACCAATACACACGAGGACAAGGGAAAGGAAAAAAAAAAAAGCTGGCAAGAGCTGTCCAGCTCACGCCTATTCACATGCTTCTCGGAAATCATCCAAAAAAGAGGACTTAGAGCTAGAATTTGGCCAAACCTTAGAAATACACTTTCGTTCAACTATGAGTCTACTCCAACATATCCAAAATTTAGATAATTTCGTCAACATTTACTAGGTAAAATTGGTCCTACAACTCAGGCATGCAAATCTGTCCAATTTTTCCAGATTTTTCGTAACTCATGTTTTTGCAATTACTTCACTATAAAACTAATTTTAAAGCTCTACTACACTGGAATCATCATATATACTCATATATAACATTTAAGACAAGGAAAATCTAACATATAACATGTTATGTACACTTCATTAAACACCAACTAAATTCTTATCCATCAATTCTTTTCATAAAAGCAAGACAAGGTAGAAATTTAAGTAGTACCAATAACTATTTCAAGAATCCAAGAAGGATAACTTCAACCTTTACTTAGGCATCACTTTAGCATGTACATGAGTCTAATTACTCTTGATTATCTAAATGGCAAGTCACTATACATAATTCATCACATTAAACATTCACTCAACGCTCAACTTATTTAAACATTCAATGCACATAGTTCACGTTAGTCACATATTAAACATTTAACATTCAATGCAACTAATATTTATTTAACCCTCACGCCACTTAAGCACTCTCTCCAAACATGTAATTGTTACCCTCAAGCCTTCAACTACCTATAATCTACCATTATTCAGCTCAAATTAGCCTTTAGTGCAACATTAATCACTTAGCTATGTAAACTGAAATTTCTGGCTGCATTTGCTTAATTTTATAGGTTCAATTTGCAGCCTTAATGACCTCTAAAACTTCTGAAATTTCACAGACACGTAGTTCGTCAAGTGTAGATGGGTTTAGCCTCAAACGGTTCCCAATTCGGAGTTAAACTCATCAAGTTATGCCCTTTAGAAAATCAGTGCGCAAAACTGCCCCTGCATCAATGGGTGAATCTGACCCTACTGTTTTGGCTCTATAAATGCACCTAAACGACAGAATTTAACATTCCACATAAAAGATAAGTTGTTCCTTAAGGTCTTGGTCATGTTTTGTAAAAAAATCAGCTCATTCCAACATCGTTTGCTACCTCAAATCTGCTCTGAACCTCAGTTGCTCAGATCTGTCCGAAAATCACATTTTGCACTCTTTGTTCTATTTTGATATTTTCATGCACTAAGCTAACTACAAGCAATATATACTAGCATATAAAGCACTTTCATTCCTCACTTAGAACTTATAGCAAATACATGATCTTCATCTAGTTGAGCAAGCTAGCAATGCAATATCTACAACATGATCAACTAGCAAAGCTTGATATTCACACACAAAATCATTTCTAGAACTTGTTTCATGCCATATATCATTTCTATTTGCATTCCTACATCCATGAATCATTCAACTACAACTAGCCAACATTTTATAAACAAGAATTAACACTAGAAATGCATAGGAGAATGAAATCCCTCACCTATTCTTGGCTAGAACAAGCTCAAACTCCTTCTTCTTCTCTTCTTTCTTCTCTTTTTTTCTCTCTTTCTTCTTCTCTTGTGTGTGTGTGTTTCAACCGTGTGTTAGTGTGTGTGCAGAGATCTGATTGTGTGTGTGTGTTTGTGTGTTATTTGTTTTATATTTTGGTAGGTAGGATTTTAAGACAAGTTATTGACCAAAAGGCCCTCCTAGCTAAATGTTATCTACTAGTTTGTCATTCCATTGAAATCTAACTAAGTTAATTGCTCTATTGTTTACCGGTAACGTTTATTTATTTACTACTATTCCTAAATCACAGAAATGCTCGTGAATGCAAATAAATGCACGTAAATCAAAGAATATGATATTTTATGCAAACAAGTATATGTAAATACTTAAAGTAGACATATAAATACATGCCCATTAGTAAAATAATTATATGCTCGGGCCGGGTTGTGACACATGAGTTGAAGAAGAAAGATCGAGAAGAAGAAAAGAAGAACAACAAGAAAACACTTGCACTAGTTGCATCAAAAGTTCATTCAAGTGATGAAGAAGAATGTAATAATGAAGAAGATGATGATGAGATGGCTCTCCTTGCAAAGAACTTGAAACAATTCCTCAAATACAAGAAAATAAGAAGAGGAACTTCATCAAACAATAACTTGAGGAAGAAAAACAAAGACAAACCAAAAGAAGAATCAAGGTGTTTCAATTGCGACAAACTGGGACATATAAAAGCAAATTGCCGAAAGTTAATCAAATCCAAAGGAGAAAAAGCTATGGATGCAAATTGCATTGAAGACAACAACTCAACCGATGGAGAAACTGAAAAGGAAGAAGAAGTACCCAACATTGTATGCCTTATGGCAAAAAAGGATGATGAGATATATTCTTCTTCTAGCTCTTGTTCTAGTTCTAGTTCTTCTTCTAGCTCCACATCATTACATAATGATGAATGTTCATTTGAAGAATTACAAAATGAATTCTCAAAAATTGAAAATGTGAAACTTGAAGAGGAACATGATTGTGTACATAACAAGACTCTTCAATACTTCAATGAGAAAGAAGAATTTCAAGCAAAAGTTGAAAGACTTGAAAAAGAAATTCAAAGTTTAAATGAGAGTTTAGCAAAATTTACAAAAGGAAAAGAAGCTTTGGATAAAATGCTTGCTTCCCAAAAAATGGCATTTAATAAAAGTGGCATTGGTTATTGATGCGTTCAAACGGTGCATTATAATTAGGTGCAAAATGACCAAGTTTTAATAACCCGCAAGTGCACGGATCTTTGCAGTATAGTGTGCTCTGAGTGTGGAATTGTACCACAAGAAAACGCGTTAACAAGTTGGTGAAGTAGTGTGTGAAAGTGTTTAAAGTGGTAAGTGACAGTTTATACAGGGTGTTTGATTATACTACAACTAAATTAAACTAACTAAATATGAATACGAGGGGTAGTGATCTAGGGGTCGAATATGTAAATGAGGCAATTAATCTAGGCTCGGTATTCAAGATTATCTGATTTTATGCAAGGGTTAAGCTACAAGCATTTAACCTAGTCAATTAACTTAGCTTATTAAAATCCCAATTACTAACTCTGATGTAGGTGTTGTGCCATCTACGAGCATTGGAGCCATAGTATGAAACTGTCCTTGTTACCTGGTGTAAAAGGTCTGTTTCGACTAAGCAATCAACTTCTCCTTACTGGTCTAAAAACTAAGGTCTACTTAAAAGCATTACCTATAGTTCATGAAGTCTAAGGTTGTCAAGCTATTTTCGATTCACTATTAAAGCATGGATACATGCCACAAAAGTAAAGCTAACATAACATCTACTTAAAAGCATTACGTTATGAAAGACAATATTTAATAGTAAAGCAATTATACATCTACTGAAAAGCATTACGTATGAAAGACATTACTGAATTAAAACAAGCCATGTATTGCATTTAAAACGTATAATCCGAATCCCAGACCGTATATTAAAAGCCTAACATTTACAATATTCTCCCCTAGATATCAATCTACTCAGACATAATTAAATACGAATTCTGTAAATAAAAAAGAGTCAAGAAAGACTCCCCCGTATTGACGAACACGTATTTCTGATCCCGAAAATTTGAACAAAGGTCCGACGCAAAGTAGCTATTCGGGCGGAGATACTTTCCCCCGAATAAGAACTACTAGGGATAAGTTTCCCGCGAATAAGAGCTTTTCTATTAAAAGCTATTCGAGAAGAATCTCCCCCGGATAATAACTACTTGGGTCGGACTTCCCCCTAATAGTAGCTATTATGGCAAAATTTTCCCGAATAAGAACTACCTAGGTGGGATTTTCCCTGTATCCTACTAATTAACTACGACTAAAAACTAACTAGAATTAACTTAGAAATTGATTAAAAATAACCAAAATCCAAAAATAATTAACAAATTCGGAGTGAGGGGGGCTATTTATAGACAAAATTTCAGAGGGGCGCTCAAGCGCCTAGTAGGCGCACTCGAGAGCCTTTTTTTGCCGTCCGTTGTTTCTTCGACGCGTGGCGGCTTCCGGAAGATTCCTGGGGTGTGCTCGAGCGCCAGTGAGGGGTGCTTGAGCGCCCTTCTGCTGCATCGCTGACTTTTTGCCACGTGTTTTCTTCTAGAAGACGGTGGATTTTTGTAGGGTGCTTGAGCGCCTAGGAGGGCGCGCTCGAGCGCCCTTTTGTTGACTTTTGACCGGGCTTTGACCAAGGCATTTTTGGGTTATTTTCAGTGTTCCGAGTCTGATTACTCGCTAGTTTCAGCCAAATGTCGTCTCTATCGGCTTCATTCTTCTGGATCTTTTTGGGTCTGAACATTCACTTTCCGGTATTCTCCTACATTGCATCAAAAGTATCAAAGTATTGCAATAATTCCCAAGTTAAAATGCAAATGTAGTACAAATACCAAGGTTTGAGTGTTGCAAATACAGTCATATCAACATCCCCAAACCTAAACCTTGCTTGTCCTCAAGCAAGACTATCTTTAAAATAGTTGTGAAAGTGAACTTTGTAGAATTTTTACAAGTAAAAAATAAATGAAATAATTTATCCTATTTTTTTGTTAGACATTTTCCAAATATGAATCATGAGAAATGCAATCTACCATCTTAAATCTATTCAGCAGTTGATGACAAACATGATAAGAGAACCTTGTACATAGTTTTCACAAAAAGGGTACTCTTATTGGAAATCGACTATTGATTGCTTCGGAGTACATATTTAGAAGTAAACTAAGCAGATTAAGTTCATTTAATTCTCAACTTTCAAGTTATGCAAACAGATCGGACTTTGATATTCTTACCTACATTTGTAATCAAACTCTTGATCATGCCTTAACCCTTTAACATTTGCTAGAAATTTAAAAGTACAACTTACAATATCTCTATATAGTGTTCAATTTCCTTTGCTTTGTGGATATCCCATGTAGCGGGCTTTAAGGCCAACAATCCCCCGCCATTATGACTGAGGTTGCCAGGTTTCAAAGGGACCCCTACGTGCCTTAATCACTCGAGATATTCAAGCTCGAAACCTTACAGTATAGCACATATCCTAAATTACAATGTCTAGGATAGTGGTGCTTAGAGATTTATAACATATTTACACCAAAAATTGTATTCAACAGTACAGCTATGTACAACTCCTTTTTCTTTTTCTATTTTTTGATTGTTTTCTTTCTTTTTCTCTTTTTTTTCTTTTTCTTTTTTCAGAGTGTACATACAGACAGAGTAACATAACATACTGTACAGACATGGCAAAAGGGTTCAGGTTTCAATCACAAGAAGTTCTCATAACAAACAGTAATCCTATCTCGGTCATTTCATAATCACATAGCTATTAATTGAAGAAAATAAGAACAACTAGGTTTACTCATGAATACAGTACCCCAAAGTTTTTCTTATAGAGGTTTTTTCACAATATATAGCTAACAACACAGGTTCTCAAATTATCTAAATCATCTCCTTTAACTGGTAAGGTAGCAAACTACTCTTCTCATGAACAAAAATGGTGTATTTCTTGCATATTTTGAAAAAGTTTTCATGAAATGTACGCACCCCCAAATCGAAACTTTGCTTGTCCTCAAGCAAATAGCAATGTAAGACAGTAAGAGTGTAATATGCAAGTAATAACATAATGACAAATGCTACATCCCCAAACCTATGATTTGCTTACTCTACAATGCAGGTTGATCAGGTATAAAAGGGAATGTAGTAAGGATAGATATCACTTGATGTGAAGTATTTCTATGTTGATGTCAAAGCTTTTCTACTAACTTTTGCCAAAAGATGTATCATTCTGCAATTAAAGATTAGTAGACAAAGTATTTTACAGATTATTACCAACACAACAAAAATAATAGTTAATCTATACAAAATAGTATAAGGGAGGGGGGTCAAAAAGAATTACGATCAAGGAAACTAACTAATACATAAAGCAAATAAATAAACTACCCAGACTATTTAGACTCTTTTCTAGGGTTCTAGAGTTGATACTCCTACAAAGACTAGCTCTTCCAGAGGTTTTTGTGCTCACGACATCTAGTGCTTTCCTTCGACACACTTAAGGCCAAAGCCAGTTCCACAGGGTCAAGGTTTATTACAGTGGGGTTTTACGTCACAGACGTTACGTTTGATGTATGCTCATACTTTTAACTACCTTATCAAGTAATATCCAATAGACCCAAACTACATTAAGCTGGTAGAGTAGCTCACACTATAAGATAGAGTTATACGATTAAGCTAATCGCACACATAAACGTGCAGTGACCACTAGTATAACACACTGGTACCTCTATGAATGTTCTTCAGGGCTTAAACCCCAAACTACCTAAAGCTGGAGAAAGATTCAAAGAGTACAAGTAAACGACAAAAATTAAATAAATATTTACACAAAAGAGTACTAGGTTGCCTCCTAGTAGCGCTAAGTTTAACGCTTTCAGCCAAACGGTTGTACTAAGTTTAATGCCATCTGTCACGCCCCAGCCCGACCTAAAGAGGTTAAACTAGGGTTTGACTTATTATACTATTGTTATTCAATGGACCTTAATCAATTTCCTACTATTGATACTTAGTTATTTACTAAAACTCCAAAAGATTTTTCCGGAAAAACGGCAGTATGACGGCTGTAATTAAAGCATTTGGTTTTAACCTAATCTTAAAAAACCACAATTACGAAGTCTCCATTGGTTTACAACTACGACCCTTGTTCTATCTTGATCAATACGCCCGTTCTAGTTAAATCAAGCTTAAGAACTCAATATAGAATTATGAACTTAAACATGACGGTTACGTTTCGTTACAAGTTGCTTATTAATTTTACCTTAGTAGTACTTGTTTATCTATATTGAGACTTACAAGTGAGTGATTCTATGATTATAATGTAACCCGCCTTAGTTCAACCTTAGTTTGACCTTTGGATACTACTAGTAATAGTTAAACCCGAAACAAGGAAGGAAAGCATCAAACAGTCTAAGATAGTCAAATAGTTCCTAATTATTACAAACCAAAACAAGTCCCCGAATTACAAGTGGGCCATTTAAATAGATAGAACTAAAGTCTTCAACAATCAAGCCAAACAACTTCAAACATATAGCCACATTCATGCAACGCAAGCAAAACAACCAAATTACTTCAAGGACTCATCAACACGCACGTTGTCTTCAGGCATATTTTCAACTCCTATTTCACCTGTGACAAAAAAAAGGTGAGTCCTTATGAACTCAGCGAGGGAGGAACAAGTGACAAGGTTTTTGAAATCCTTTTTCCCGGTTAACTTCTGAAAACTCCTTTGAAAACATGTCATGTAACACAAATAAGATCATATATAGCATAAGTATAATGGAACAATAAACATAGTTACCACACCATTTTATTAACATAGGATAATCAGTAAAGATTTTCATCATATTTGATTAACGTATTAATCATAGTAGTAGCATATAAATAAACAGTCTTTCCTCCTCGAGGTCCTCTAGGAACCAAGCGAGAGTACTTAAGCACATAGTAAAAAGGATACGGTGAGCTTTCACTCTCAAGATCAATCGGTGAGCATTTGTTCTCAAGATCATTTCCAATAACCATTGTTATAGCCGGCATCAATCATCCACTTATCACTCCCAATGGGTGTACTCCGGATTGTACACCAAACCTACGACCGAACTCTTCGAGGAAGTTTAGCCCCTAAGCGAGAGAGGGAATTGGACCATGGTAGTCACGTTAGCACCGGCAAGCCTGATGTCACCCGGCGTGCGTGAAACGCTACCATGCCACAATGAAAGGTTGCAACCTTGTATGCAATTCACATTTATGTCATTTAACATTTCACATTAGGAGGTCAACAAAGTAGGTTGCCTCCGAGCAAGTATATGATCACATTTTGACATATTGGTACATAAGGCATTGTAAGAACATATAATCATTTCATATATCAATTTGAAAGCAATTAAACTTTCACGGGCAGCCAAGTAATCATGTTCAAAATAAGCCTTAGAATATCTTTTAACAATTCTCATTAGGAGGTCAACAAAGTAGGTTGCCTCCGGATACACGTATGATCACATATCGACAAGTAAACATACGAGGCATGCTTTGACATGTAATTTCACTTTGTAAACACTTAGAAGCATATGAACATTTAACGGACCGCCAATTAACACCATATAAATAAGTCATATATCTCATTTTAGTTCATATACCAAGTGTTAGGAACATACGAGCATGCTACGACGCTTTACCCAAAACTGGGTGCAATAATAGTTAACTTATCAATATGCAATCATCAAGAATCAAGCTTAGGGCTATCAAGACAATTCCGGGCAGCCCATTAACATTCTCAACATCAATTATAAGTCACACAAGGGTAGTTTATGACTTGGAAGTCTACGTAGCCATTAAGGTTTACAAGGACCGTGCTCGGGTGTAGGTTTAGTTGGCTAAGAACCACAAGAATCACTTAGACCAATTCAAGCACACTTAGACATTATTGGACAGCCTACTAACAACTCAAATGAATTCATTTAATCATATGATAGTCACTTAGCAAGCATGCATAGGCAATAGGGCTTCAATATCGTGCTCACACATACGATCAAGCAAGAATTCATCATGTAATGAACCTAAGCCATGCATCAACTAATTTAAGCAACCTCATCCAACCAAAACAGCCCATGAAACTTCTAATTTCCACAAGTCCGAGCATTCAATACCTCAAAGTACAATTACAACATGATTTAAATTAAGTTTCCAAGCAAAACCTCACTGCAATAGCCAATATTTCCTCATTCTATTAACCAAGAAAATAACCTCCAAATTCCATGAATAAAATTTCAAATTTAATCTTAATGAGTTCTTTAAATCTGGGAACAAACCTCGCTGCATTTCGAGTTCGGAAATAGGAGTTATGACCAAAACCGTGAGACCACGCAAATCTGTCCAGTTTTATACACATTTCGATATTTTCCCTTTTTGGGGGTTCTAAACTCAAAATTAGCCTTAGCCTATTTCTTCAAGATATGTTCAGAACTGAAAAATATAGTGCCTCACCAAAGAGAATGCATTTTTAACATCTTTTTCTAGGCTAAAAATATTTCGTTCTACATGGACAGAGAGCTGCCAGAAAATGTCATTTCATATCTCAAGGTTTCTAGCAATTTCCAAGCCATGCAAGAGTAGATATGCTCATATAAACACATATATATAACTTCAAGAGTAAATACAGTCATACAAGAACATTTATGTGAATTTTGAAAGCATTTGAAAAGATTTAACCCTCACCTCTTTGAAGACTTAGCAAAAATGCACGAAATCCTTGTTTTTGAGCTTTGAAGGTGCCAAATCCTTCCGACTCCTAGCTTGGCCGAATGGTAGCTTGTTTTCCCTTAAATCCTAGCCTAGTTAGCAAGTGTAGAAGGTGTGCATGTGCTCAAAATCAAAAGAGGAAGAAGATGAACCACAAAGCTTACCTTAGGCCGAAAATAGTGAGTTTTTGAGGGAGTTGAGTGCTTCTACCTTGGCTTGCTTGCTATGGCCGAGTACCTAAGTATCCTTGTGAGCAAAGTTGAGCCTTGGAAGCTCAAGAGAGAGCTAGAACCGAAAATGGTGATAGAGGGAGAGAGTTGAGAGGAAAAATGAGAGTTTGAAGTATTTGTTGAGTGTTTGCATGTGTGTGTCGGTTTTGGTGAGTTGAGAGGGTATGTTTGTGTTGTTTTTTGTGTATAATCTGAATTTTAATTGTATGTAGAATAGCTTGGTCGAAAATGGCCTAGTCTTGGTCAAAATGCCTTTGTTTTGTCTATCCTAGGTAGAATTGTGTCTTTTGTTGTCATATGAATGTTTTGGTAATATGAAAAGTGCTTAGGGTTTAGCATGTGTGTAAGAGAATGTTGGGTATTTAGGGATTCTAGGTAGAATAGAATATTGGAATGTTTGAGGATGAGTTTGAATTATGAATAAAATAGTAGATAGTGAAAAATGTAGGAATAATTTAATGTTATTTTATTGTTAGTAGAGTTTGTAGGATTTGAATTAGGAATTTAATATTGGTTAGTGGATTGTGTAGGATTATTTTATTGTCTTGTGCTTTGTGCAGAAATCTTTATTGATTAGCATGCAGGCACGCATTCCAAGGTTTAGGGCACGCACTACGAGGTAAGGAACGTACTTCTAGGTGAATGCATGAATTTTAATACAAATGCACACAACCCTAAATGAATGCACGTAAACCAATGCAGAACACATAATTCAATGCAATACACGTAAATCAAAGTACGACTCTTACACCTAGGTTAAGGCACACAGTTCAAGGTTAATGTATACAAATTGAGGTATCACACGTAAATCGAGGTCGAGGCATACAATTCTAGGTCAAGGCACGTATGACGAGACATGCATAAAAACTAAGACAAGGCACGTAATTCAAGGTCAGTCATAATTTTAGGTCTAAGGCACGCAAATCGAGATAACACACGTTATTCGGGGTTGGGCCTCACACCATCAGCTAGGCAGATTCTATTTTATGAAAGGTATACAGGGTCCAGAAGTTCAACGGATTCAACTTCATGAGGGACCACCTTAGGATCGAAATATGCTTCAGTCTTTGTCCATTGACTGTGAGAAGACGCCCATTTGTGGCATGCTTAATCAAAACAACTCCAAAAGGATATGCTTTAAGCACTTTATAAGGACCATCCCACTTTGTTCTCAATTTGCCTGGGAGGAACCTCAGCCTAGAATTAAACAACCACACTTTATCAGAAGAAGAGAAGGTATTTCTTAGAATAGATCTATCATGAATCCTCTTCATTCTCTCTTTGTAGAGTTTGACATTCTCATAAGCTTCGAAGTGATGCTCTTCCAATTCACTCAACGCCAACTTATTACCTTCACCTGCCTATTGTAAATCAAAGTTCAGGGCCTTAATAGCCCAATAGGCTTTATGCTCTAGTTCAACAGGGAGGTGGCAAGCTTTACTATATACCAATCTATACGGGGACATGTCGATGGGAGTTTTGAAAGTAATATGGTAGGCCCACAATGCGTCGTGCAGACGACTTGACCAATCTTTCCAATCGGGCCTAACCGTTTTTTGAAGAATTGACTTGATTTATCTATTCGACACATCCACTTGACCACTTGTTTGTGGGTGATAAGGCGTTGCTATCTTGTGGTGGACAGAGTATTTTCTTAATAAGGCTTTGAGTGTCCTGTGACGGAAATGCTGTCCTCCGTCACTTATAAGTACATGTGGTACCTCGAATCGAGAAAAGATGTTCTTTTTTAATGAACTTGACCACGACTTTGTGGTCATTGGTTTGGGTTGCTACTGCCTCTACCCACTTGGACACATAGTCCACACCAACAAGAATATAAGTATAACCTAAGGAATGAGGAAAGGGACCCATAAAGTCTATACCCCACACATCGAATATTTCACATATAAGAATGGGTGTGAGGGGCATCATGTCCCTTCTTGAAATGGAGCCAGCTTGTTGACATTGTGGGCAATTTTTACACACTCACTGGGCATCCTTGAAAAGTGTGGGCCAGAAGAACCCACATTGAATGACTTTGGCAGCTGTCATTTTTGCTCTGAAATGTCCACCACATGCTTCAGAGTGGCAGAACTGGAGAATGCTAACAATTTCATCCTTAGGAATACATCTCCTAATGACTTGATCGGCACAAATCTTGAAAAGATAGGGATCTTCCAGATAAAGTACTTGACTTGTGCCATGAATCGTTCATTCTCATGTTTACCCCAGTGAGTTGGAATCTCTTGGACAGCCAGATAGTTTACATAGTGGGCATACCACGGGATCTTATGTGAGACAACAAAAAGTTACTCGTTAGGGAACGTATCTTTGAAGGGCAAAGTATCAAGAAGAGAATCACGTACCAAACGTGATAGATTATCGGCAACAGAGTTCTTGCTTCTTTTCTTGTCCTTGATCTCAAGGTCGAACTCTTGTAAGAGTAATAGCCAACGGATTAAACGGGGCTTTGTATCCTTTTTGGTCAGTAAATACCGCAAAGCCGTGTGGTCCGTGTAGACTATTACTTTGGATCCTAGGATGTAAGATCTGAACTTATCCAGGGAGAAGACTACAGCTAGCAATTCCTTTTCAGTGGTTGTGTAGTTCTTTTGAGCTTCATCTAAAGTTTTGCTAGCATAATAAATCATAGTAGGCAGCTTGTCCTTACACTGGCCTAATACAGCTCCCACTATATAGTCTGATACATCGCACATTATCTCAAAGGGGAGACCATAGTCAGGAGGTTGGATGATTGGAGCAGAGGATATCAAGGATTTGAGCTTCTCAAAAGCTTCCGAGCACTTGTCATCAAAGTTGAATTCAGTATCGTGTGCTAGGAGACTAGAGAGAGGTCGGATTATACGGTTGAAGTCCTTGATGAAACGCCGATAGAAACCAGTGTGACCAAGGAATGATCGGATATCACGCACCATCTTGGGTGCGGGCAGCTTTTCTATTAGCTCAACTTTGGCTGGGTCCACATGGATTCCATCTTGTGTAACAACATGACCTAGGACTATACCTTGTCTAACCATAAAATGGCTATTTTTCCAACTTAGAACCAGGTTCATTTCAACACATCGGTCAAGCACATGTGAAAGATGTGTAAGGCACTCATCGAATGTAGCTCCAAATACTGAGAAGTCATCCATGAAGACTTCTAGGAACTTTTCTGAGAAAAGGGCCATTACACACCTTTGAAACGTCGCAGGGGAGTTGCAAAGACCGAAAGACATACGCCTGAATGCAAAGGTCCCATAAGGACAAGTGAATGTAGTCTTTTCCTGATCTTCGGGAAAGACTGGGATTTGGTTATATCCCGAATACCCGTCCAAAAAGCAGTAGTAGCCTTGTCCAGCTACTCTATCTAGGACTTCGTCAAGGAAGGGTAAATAGAAGTGGTCTTTCCTTGTCTTGGAGTTGAGCTTTCTGTAATCAATGCATACACGCCACCCAATAGTGGTTCGTGTAGAGATCAGCTCACCCTTGTCATCTTGGGACCACTGTAATCCCAGATTTCTTCGGTACCACTTGTATCAGACTTACCCAAGGACTGTCAGAAATTAGGTAGATAATACCCACATCAAGCAACTTAATGATCTCTTTGTGGACGACATCACTTGTAAAATCCCAAATTTTGTCTTTGCCTCGATTTACGTATTTTGACCTGTTTATGTGTTATATGAATTAGAATGTGCTAATTATGTAATTTATATTCCTAATACATGCTAAGTGTGCATTCATTAAATTTTCATCAAAATTGGCATCAGAAATTTTATCGACGATTTTTGTGAATAGTATTTTGAACACCTGTCCGCTAAAATTTTTACAGGGGTATTTTAAGGATTTTAAAACCTAGTCCTCAGATATTAATAGACCCGTGTTCGATTAAAACAAATTTTAAATCGGCTTTGGAATTTTAAAGGTTTTTACACTTTCTTTTACAAAAATCGCGTTTTTAACTGAGTCGGGTGAAAATGTTTGAATGTAAAACTTCTTGTCACCTAAAAATAAGCTACTTAAAATAGTAGTGTTGCATAATTGTTTTGACCAAAAATAGTCTAAGAAATGAATTAAAAGACTAGAAATACAAAAAAATACTAATTTGTTCAACTTTGACTTTGTATTATTTTTTGTTGACTTGCCTTATATATGCATATTAACTAAAATAGCTCACAAAACAAAACTCAAAACACCACAAACACATGGCCGAAACTTAGGAGTCATTTTTGCTTGTATTTTTGATCAAATTTTCTCATAGAAATTGCATTACAAAGCCAAAACACTTGAATCAAAGTTTATTCTTGCTTGTTGGGCACCTATTTCATATCTTTCTTGCATCATAACACATCAAAGGTGAGAGAAAAATTCTAGATCTCAAAATGTCATTTTTATGTTAATTCATATAATCAAATTTTTAGTCATTGAAATGTTAAATTGATGTTATATTATTGCTCAGTGAATGCTAAGGATCGTTTATATGTGTTTATGTAAGTTTTGAACCGTTGTAGCATGAATTTTTATTTTTCGGGTATTAAAATTGAGTTGTTGGCTATTTGTTGAATAATTGGAGTTGTGGTGGTTGAAATCGATTGTTGTTAGCTTGTAAAAATTTGTTAAATACGTGGTAGTAATGTTGTAATGCCGAAATTTTGATTGCGATGTCGTGGTGAAAGTCCAGAAATTTCAGCCATGGTGCATTGAGGTTTTAGGGCTGTTGGGCTTAATTTGGATGGATTGTGGTTGGTTTCTGAGGGGGCTAATGTAGTTGCTTGAGTAGGTGAGTGATAGAAACTGGTTTGGAGGTCATTGGATTAATAGATTGTAAGTTATGACTTTTAAAAGTTTGGGTTGTCTTTCTTTAAATGTTGAAATAATGTCTTTAGTTGCTTGGGTAGTGTTTGAGTGGTTGAATTATGGGTTGTTGTTGGTTGGAGTCGGGTTTGGTTGAATGGATTAATGCATGTTAAGTTGGATGGCCTACTTTGTCATCTAACTTAGTTGTTGAGTTGTTAATTGTTTAATTGATGATATGTTGTTAAAATGTTATTAATTGATGATTGATTATTGATTATTGATGAAGCCGGGAGATAGGAAACCTACTTTGTTGTCCTCCTGAGATATGATTGATTATTGATTATTGATGAAGCCGGGAGATAGACAACCTATTTTGTTGTCCTCCTGAGATATGATTGGTTATTATTATTGTCATGAGTCTTGGTATGTGTATGCCACATCTCGGGCAGCGTCGGGCTATTGGGTTGATAACGTCATGGCTATCATAGGCTAACTCCAGCTCGCATGGCGGAGGTGCCATGGAGGGAAATGCTAATGAGGTACCTCGGGTGCGTGAGTAATAGGGAGTTACAAGAAGAATGGTTGAGATCATGATGGTGTTTGGAGCTATACCAACTAGAGTATCTTTTATTGATTGGTTATTATTATTAATGTGCTTGTATTGTTAATGATGTTTATTATGTGTTTATTACTTAAAGGATGATTTCCAAGGAGTATAGTAAATACTGTTAAGAGATCTGTCAAATCCTCACCGAGCTTGTTTTATATAAGTTCACTCTCAATTATTGCATGCATACAGGTGATATTGAACAAGATTACGGGCACGTGCCTCAGGAAGCTGAGAATGTGCCATATGTGGATGAGTCTTATGTGCCAGAGTCTTGTCCTTGATATCTGAGATGCTGTACTCTTTTGTTATATTGTATATTAAAACTAGTTGTTTTGTATTTACTTAGAAGTTTATGATATATAAGATGTTGTAAAGTTAACGAATTAAATGTTGCTAGCTTAGTAGTCTTGTTTTGGAACATGATTAGGTTGCTAGATTGATTGTAATATATTTTGGAAATGTATGTTATATAGTAAATGTATGATGTTGGAACGGAGGCGTATAACCTATGGATGCAATGGTAAAAGAATGTTTAATGTATATTGTGGTTGTGTTGTTTAATTGTTGAATTGTTTGTGGAGTTGGTTGTATGAGTTGCAAAGAGGTTGGTTTAGAGCCTCGGTGTCCTAATTACTGTCGTTATACTGTCGAAATTCCGTTGCGTCCTGACTGATTGTAGGAGGGGTCGAGTTGGGGCGTGACATCACCAATCTTTGGGTTTAGTCTTCTCTGAACTTCTCGAGATGGACTAACTCCTTCCTCGAGGTGAATTCGGTGCATACACACAGAGGGATCAATTCTTTTCAAGTCTAAAATTGTCCAACCTACTGCCTTTTTGTGAGTACTCAGGACTGTTAAGAGTTTGGCTTCATTCTCGGTAGTCAAATTATAATTGTATATTTTATGTATCATAATTGTCAAGACCATTTTAACTAAAAATGCAAAAAAATATTAACTAATGCACTCAAATAAGCACAAGCATCCCTAAAAAATGCATTCAATTGATTCCAAATACCAAATGCATCGCTTACTCTTGGCTAGGTACTTGGGATATTTATTCTTTTAGTGCACTTTCTAACTGTATTGAAAATACTTTCCCTTGGACTAGTCACCACTATTCCTCCTTGTTAGCCTAAGGATGTTAATCTCATATTTTGATGATAACTAAATCTTAATCCAATGTCTTGTGACTAATCACGCTTGTCAAGTTTTTGTATGGTTAACGATTAGTCATAGAATGGAAGATAATCATGCATGAAGAAAGGGCTTGTTTGTAATACCCAAGCCCGACCATGCATTTACAAATAATCATTTATATTTATTTATACTTATTATTCTTGAAAAAAGTGTCTTTATGATTATTTGCTTGCATTTAATTATAATTAATTGCCTCGTTATTTAGGATCAATTTGTATTTTGATTAATAGTAATCTCTTAGGTGATCTGATAATATGAATTAAAATTTAGCTTAAGAAATAGTATGGTAATGTACTTATAAGGATTATGTGATATAGTTTATAATTCTGAAAATATAAATAAATAAGATGTTAGCTGAACAGTTCAATTTTATAGAATACGATAGGATAATTGGATTTTATTGGTAGGTGAATTGAATTGTAATACTTTACTACTTTAATTAAACTAATATAGTAATCTCGATTTAAAAAGTTTGGTACACTCTTTAGGTAAATGAAACTAACAGATAAGTGAAAACTTAGAAATATTAACTGAAGAATTTAGTCCTGTTAAAAATATTAAGTTAGGTATTTGAAGGTAGTTCATCAAATTACTAATTGTTTAATAGGATATGGCTCATGGAAGTTTTAGATATACTTGGGTGACATGGAATTTTGGATAAAAGAGCTAGGATAGGATATAATTTAAGTTTATCAAATTCCTTGAGATATATGCAATAATTCAAAGTTGTAATTGTAAAGTACCTAGGTGGCAATAATGACTTATGGAACAAAACTTAGAATAACTAAATAACAACAATGGTGTGTTAGTAATTAAAATTGGTATATTAAGTAATATAAGGTCTCACTAGTATAATAGTAAAATAGAAACTAAGGGAATACCTAACTTTGATTTTGGATGCCTACCACTACGTAAAAATATTTAGAAGGGTTCGATATTAATAACATAGTGAATAGGATATAACACGTAAATTGGGATTGCATTTTATTCAATCTGTTTACTCTATAAAACTAGGAACTATTTTAGTAAATACCTAATTAGATATATCTAGATTCCTAAATTAATTATTAGAATGATAAAGTGATCTTAACATGAAAAGAATCAAAGTTAACATATCAGTTAGGAAATTAAACATTTAATCTAAAAATGGTTCATCACCTTTTAGCCTACGGTTGACTAAGTTTGTGAAAATAATCGGGATCCTAATAGAAGAGGATTAGTATACACTAAGAGGTATATCAAAGAAGGTTGTTTAGAAGATCAGGAATCACGTTTGAAATATTAGTTCTCATAACATGAACTAAAATTAAGCTTAAGAAAATATAAAAACCCTAGTATTATAAACTGAGCATTCGTTTCAATTAAAAAGATTAACTAGGTTAGCATTCCCAATAATAATAATAATAATAATAATAATAATAATAATAATAATAATAATTCATCGCTTGTAAATAGGATTCAAATATTAATTGAGTAGTTGACAGTGGACAATTTGAAGATACTTGGATCTATGAGTTAGCAATACTACCTAGAATAATATTACGTATAACATGAAAAGGTTAATGTATCAATTAGGGAATTTAATCTAATATTAATCTTTAGGAAATGTATCTATATCTGTTATTAGGAAATGTATCTATATCTGTTATTAAGTTATCTTAAATAAATTGGATAAGTAGTAAATATAGTGAATAGTTAGGTAATATTAGGATTTATAGGTAAATTAGAAATGTTAAATAAACTACTTAAACAATTAAAAATGTTAATTACTACCCTTAATTGGACAATTGAAATAGACAGATATAACAAATTTAGCCTATCAAATAGAAGAATTAAACTTATATTAGTAGCATGTATTTTTGTTTGTCCTAATAAACTGTCCACTTAAATGTCGCCTGAGTTTAAGTAATAACCTACGAATAGCTTTGGTGAAATAGCTAATAATATCTTTACTATAGCTAATATTAGTCATCACATAAGTTTGCCGCTGCTGCCACCTCCTCTTTAGCAAATGAGTAGCTCACCATTCTATTTTTCTTAGTAATCATTGCAGCTAAGTTTAGCATTGCTTCATCATATGAAAAGCTCACACTCGACGCCACATTGCATAACGAATCAGCACTTAAGCTTGCTTACCACTGCCACGTTGCTCAAACCAGTGAATCAGCAAAACTACAAAGCTACCATCTACCTATCATCATGCCGCCTAAGCTTAGCTATACCAATTCAGCACCATTTAACCATGAGCTGTTATCATTAGCTTCGCCACAGCTTTACTATTCAACACCTCACCATTTCTAGATCATTAGCTTAAGTGATTCAGCCGTGAGGTGGCCTTTCTATCTTCATCGATATCCTCAGCGCAGCAATAACCTTCTAACACTTCATCACTTACCATAATCACCACTCATTCGCTGTCACCATCATGTATAAGTTGTTATTAGTTTATGCCACCTTGCCGCCGAAGCTACAAGATTTCATTATCTATCATCATTCTTTCACCTCCACCAAAACTTATAAATAGCTAACACTATCAGTCATTATGATCATCATCAACTTGCTCGACTTCTTTCTAGTAGTCTAGGATAAGTTTACTTAACCCAATGAAGGTATCACATAAAGTGGACACAAGCTGAGCATTAGCCATTTCGAGCTTCTCCACCAAACAGAATGCAATCCATAAAGGAAAACGCCATATACTAGGGAATGTCCTTAGCATCCTCATACACCACACACAAGTTTAATTAATTTAATTATGCATGCCAGTAGCTGATGTCCAACATTTCGTCGTTCACCACATGCAATAAACTAAGCCAAGCCATTCGATAGCTGTCTTCAGCTTCGGTCATCATCACTAGCTTCCCAAAACATCACCACAAATAGATGGAATAATTCTACTTCTCCAACTAGTTCATCATTATCACTTTAGGAGTCATATAAAGAAATAATGAATGGACCTATCATCATATCTTCTCTCTTCACCGCCACTATCGCAAACCTGTTACCTTCCATGTGATCAACATGGCCATTAATAGGGTGAGGAGATTTATTAAAAGCTGCACGTTTATATATATATATATATATATATATATATTTGTTTAGCAGTAAGTCTATGTGAGGAAATTTTAATAAAATAACATGTAGATACCTTTTATGCCTATCCATTAGCATATAGGTTAATATTAAATAAACTTTGCTATACATTGTGTTCACTATTAATTTTATGTACAACATGTAAATATTGCTATGTATTTATATCTAATTTTATATTAGTATTAAGTTTCAAGTCATTGGATTAGATCTTCATGGCTAGCAGTAGCTTAAGGTAAAATAAATAAAGAGTTAAATTGAAATGTTTGAAAACCTTTGTTATTAATGATTACTGAATTAATAGATAACGCAAATCTTATATGAATTTAGGTTGATTGCAGCATACGGAATTACCATCTTGACATTTAAATTTGTGACAATTAAGCCTATCTTGATTGCTTGCTTGTATGTATATTTCTAACTATTAAAGGTACTTGTTCGGGGACAACATCTTTTGTTGTTCTCTACCTACGTGTTTCTCGAAATGCGTGATCATTAATTGTACAAGTACTTCTCGAATGTGTGATTATGTGAATACTTGTGCATGCTTGGGTGCTACTTGATTAAGGGTTGCAACATCAGGCACGATAGCATTCGGACGTCGGGCGGCGTAGGGCTTGCCGGTGCTCCCGTGACTATCGTGGTCCTATTCCCTCTTCTCGCTTAGGACCCCTACCATCCTTGGAGAGTTTCTCTCGCTTGGGACCAGGTCTGCCCTCGGAGATGCTGGGTCGTAGATTTTGGATACAATCCGTAGTATCCTCTTGGGAGAGATAAGAAGTTGAAATTGTGATCAAGGCTAGCCACCTCCTGAACTAACTAACTTGTTCCTACTCACTTGGTACCACCCTCGGAGAGTAGTGTCCTACTCTCGCTTGGCATTCCACCCTCGAAGAGTAGGCTGATATTTGTGGATATATGCCACTATTGTTTACCTAAATGTCATTTCTGTTATTATATATGACTCAAATGTGATAATAATTTACTACTAGTTATCATATGTTATTATATCTTATATGGACAGTTTGTTATACTACAGTACGTGAATTGCATCATGATTTACAAAAGAGACCGACCAGAAATGTTTTCAAAACTCTTCTATTTCATCCTCACTGAGCTTCCCCAGAGCTCACCGTTTTTTCTCCTCCTAGTGCAGGTGCAGTTTAGCTAGGAATGGAAATTGACTTGGAATGTTTACATGCTCGAAGCCTTTTGTTGTCATAGTTGGATCCAAGTTGTAAAAGTTAGAGTTTGTTTGTACTACTCCCGGGTAGAAGGGTAGCTGTGCTGAAAATCCTAGTTTGTATGATAGCCGGGTAATTATTGGATCTCAAATGTTGTAACACCCTTTTGTACTTAAATTATTATGTAAAGGCTTGTTATTGAATAATTTTTCATTTATTGTTCCTTTTAATAGAAAGCTATGAACTCGCAATGACAGTAAATGCAGACTTTGACCTAATCTTGAGAAGGGTTGGGAAGGGGTCGTTACATTGTTCATATCTATTCAAATGCAAAAAGTCGAAGTCTTGAAGTGCCAAAGTAGTAAGATTTGATCTTTGTCAAGACTCGAAGATTCGAAGATAAAGAGGGAGTTATAAGAGGAGACGTGGCGACATAAGAGGTACCGGCATATGAAATGTCGAATGTCTTTGATATGCTCGATAAAGCTCAAAGAAACTTTGTTTTCAAACTCTTGATTTATAAATTTGGTTTTAAATCTTTACAAAGAGCTTTTGAAAAAATGTTCTTGCTTGAAAATCATCGTCCTTAAAAGACTTTGTGTTTATTGGTTTTTAGAAAAATCGTTTTGAACTTTCAAAGTTTCAGTCCGGTTGTAAAATGAGTCATCCGGTTGAGTATCCGGTCGACCGGACCTTTGATGACTTGCTAGGCAGAGGTATCCGGTCGACCAAATCCCTTAATGACTCGCTCGGCAGTTGGTCTAAGCAAAAAAAGGATTGGTGATCCGGGTGACCATCCGGTTGACCGGATCCCTGATGACTCGCCCGACAATGGCCGTCCGGGCGATTACCCGGTCGATTGGATGGTGCAGGTGTTTGAATTTTATAGCCGTTGCAGATCTGTTGGCATTAGTTTCTATATATGTTCAAACACCCCTTTTGCAAACTTCACCTCTTCCAACAACAAGCAATTGTTCCAAATCTTTTAGATCATCGAAAACATATTGCTTATAAAAATCTTGAGTTTTACCTTACAAATCATTGAGCATTCAAGAAGAGCTTTAAATCGTATTTGTTTACTCTTGAAGAGAGACATTGTACTCAACATTTATTCTATTCTTATCGTGAGATAAACACTCTAGATTTATAGCTTTGAGTGATTCATTGTATAGTGTGAGTGAGAAATCTTCTTTCTGGAATCAAAGGAGTTAAGAGGCTTGTACTACTTTGTGGACTCAAGAGAACTTGTATTGTTGGTTTGTGTTTCATCAACTTGTGAAGAAGCACATCTAGTGGAGCTAGAGAAAAGCCTAAGGAGAGGTAACCTTAGGTGGTGGATATAGATTAGCGAACCATCGTAAAATCATTGTGTTCGTCTTCTATCCTTTTTATTTATGTGCTTTCATTATTGTGCACTCTACATGTTTGATATTTTTGCTTACTCAATATTAATTGTTTAGAGTGAAATTTTAATTGGTAGTCATTACCTTAATACTTAATTCACCTCCCTCTTAAGTATATTTGCCTAACAAGTGGTAACTAGAGCTAGGACTCTACATATAGTCTAACAACTAGTAGAGAATTAATATGGCAAATACATCCATGTCTACCATAGTTGAAGGCCAATCTTCCACACGACCACCATTGTTTAGTGGAACTAACTACTCTTTTAGGAAAACTAGGATAAGGATCTACATTCTTGCTAATGACATTAGAGTTTGGAAAGTTATAACCAATTGACCAACCACTCCTATGATGAATAAGACGGAAGGAGATAAAATCATTACCATTCCTAAACCAGAAGAAGATTATGATGATAATGATTTAAAAACTGTTGAAAGAAACTATAAAGCTATGAACATGTTATATCTTGCTTTAGACTCAAATGAATTCAATAGGATTTTTGGATGTAAAAGTGCTAAAAAAATTTGGGATCAATTAGAAGTCACATATGAAGGAACCGAGCAAGTTAAAGATACTAGGATCAACATGCTCACACAAAAATATGAAATGTTTAAAATGTCATAAGATGATAATATTGAACAAATGTTTTCTAAATTTACCAATATTGTGAATGGCCTTAAATCGCTCGGGAAAGAGTATTCAAATGCAGAAATGGAAGGAAAGTTGCTTCGAAGTATGACCGATCCATAGGAAGCAAAGGTAATGACAATTGAGAAATGAATGAATATCAAAACTCTCACCATTAGTGAGCTTATGGGATCTCTCATGAGTCATGAACTGAAGAAGAAAGATCAAGAAGAGGAAAAGAATAACAATAAGAAAACATTTGCACTACTTGCGTCAAAAACTCATTCAAGTGATAAAAGTGAGTGAAAATGAAGATGATGATCAAATTGCCTTTCTTGCAAAGAACTTCAAGAAATTCAAGAAGATGAGAAAAGGAACTTCATGAAGCAAAAATTCTAGGTGGAAAGGCAAAGAAAAATCAAAAGAAGAATCAAAGTGCTACAATTGTGACAAACCGGGTCATATAAAAGTGAACTGTCCAAAATTGATTAAATCCAGAGGAAAAGCCATGGAAGCTAGTTGCATTGAGGATGATACCTCAACCGCCGGAGAAAGTGACAAAGAAGAAGAAGTAGCTAACATTGTATGTCTCATGGAAAAAGAGGACGATGATGTATGTTCATCTTCTAGCTCTACTTCTCACAGTTCATTTGATGATGATGAATGCTCATTTAAGGAACTACAAAATGAGTTCTCCGAAATGCATGATAATTTATCAATGGCTCCTTTAAAGATCAAAGAGCTTGAAAAAGAAAGAAATTATTTGAAAAGTGAGAATGAAATGCTTGAAAAAGATCTTAATTCATCTCACAAGAAAGTGGTTGAATTTTTCACTTTAAAAGAGAAATTTGAAGAAAAAGTTGTTGTCTTAGAAAAACAAATTCAAGACTTGAACATGAGTTTAGCAAAATTTACAAAAGGAAAAGAAGTATTAGATAAAATGTTTGGTTCTCAAAAAATGGCATTTGATAAAAGTGGAATTGGGTATGAACCATTCACAAAACAAAAATTCTTCAAGAACTACTTTGTTAAAGCATCTAACTCCTCAAATGAAGCTTCAACATCAAAAGTTTCTCAAAAAACATGCACATATTGTGAAAAGAATGGTCATATTGCATCTCATTGTAAGTATAAAAACATGGTTGGTAGAGATTCTAGAATTCCTTCTTGGCTTAAGCCCAAATGGGTTGTTAGATGTATTAGGGATTGACACTAACACACAAGGACCCAATATTGGGGACCTAAAAGGGACAATATGTGTATGCTTTTATTTCTTTCTAGGTTGCTTTAAGGATCAAGTATGAAGGAAGTTGGGTTGTCAATAGCAGATGCTCAAGACACATGACCGGAGATCCATCTCTCTTCTATGTGCTCAACAAGAAAATCAAAGGGAATGTAAGTTATGGAAATGATGAAAAAGGCAAAATTATTGGAAGGGGTAGCATTGGTGATGAACATTATTTATCTATCCATAATGTGCTACTTGTAAAAGGTTTGCAACATAATTTGCTTAGTGTTAGTCAATTATGTGATAATGGATTTAGAATTGAATTTAAAGTCTCATGTTGCATTGTTTATGACAATTTGGATAAAGTATTATTTGTTGCAAATAGATATGAAAATGTCTACACCATAAACTTTGAAAGTCTTTCATATCAAAATGTTGATTCTCTAATGACTATAAATGAGGACTCTTGGTTATGGCATAGAAGACTAGGACATGCAAGCATGAATTTATTTTCTAAACTTTCTAGAAAAGATCATTTATGTAATGCATGTCAATTTGGAAAACAACATAAAACTTCTTTCAAACCCATTAACAAAGTAACCATATCAAAAGCTTTACAAAAACTTCATATGGACATTTTCTGACCAATGGACGTGCCTAGCTTAGGAGGATCAAAATATGTTTATGTTATTATAGATGACTATACTAGGTATACTTGGGTTATGTTCTTGTCCCATAAAAATGAAGCCTTCAATGAATTTGTAAAATTATGCAAAAGAGTGCAAAACGAGAAAGGCTATTATATTACTTGCATTCGTAGTGATCAAGACACAGAATTTATAAATTCATCTTTTGTGGACTTTTGTGAACAACTTGGCATTGAGCATAACTTTTCGGCTCCTAGAACTCCTCAACAAAATGGGATAGTAGAAAGAAAGAATCGAACATTACAAAAAATGGCAAGGACCATGTTGAAAGAAAATAACTTGCCTACATACTTTTAAGGTGAAGCCGTTAATACGGCTTGCTATGTGCTTAATAAAGTCTTAATTAGACATTTTCTAAATAAGACCCCTTATGAGTTATGGAAAGGGTGAATACCAAATGTTGCACACTTTAGAGTATTTGGTTGTAAATGCTTTATCTTAAACACCAAAGATCATCTTGGTAAATTTGATGCTAAATCCGATAAAAGATTATTTCTTGGTTACTCAAAAAGGAGTAAGCCATATAGAGTATATAACAAAAGGACTCTAGTTGTTGAGGAATCAATGCATGTGAATTTCAATGAAGCTAATCCATTTGTGTCTAGAAAAGATGATGATGATGTAGGCATTCAACAAGTTGAATCTCAAAATCAACCTACCACATCAAATCAAGCAAATGAGGAATCTCTAAGTGATCCAAAGAATTCATCGAATGAGGGAGATCAACAAACACCTAATGCAAGGGATTTATCATTACCAAATGAGGAAGATCAAACAAATGATAAATCCACTTCAACCAACCAAGACCTACCAAGGTGTTGGACGTTTGTAAAAGATCACCCAAATGATCAAATCCTTGGTGATCTATCAAACAGGGTAAAAACTCGCTCTAACTTGAATACTTTTTGTGAGCACATTGCTTTTCATTCCCAAGTTGAACCCAAAAATATGAAAGAAGCCTTATTGCATGATGATTGGATAATGGCTATGCAAGAAGAGCTTGATCAATTTGAAAAAAACAAAGTTGGGAAACTTGTTGAAAGACCAAGAGATTATCCCATAATTGGTACTAAATGGGTGTTTAGAAACAAACTAGATGAATTCGGAATAGTAACTAGAAATAAGGCAAGATTAGTAGCTCAAGGCTATAATCAAGAATAAGGAATAGATTATGATAATACATTTGCACCAGTGACTAGATTAGAATCTATTCGCATGCTTCTTGTTTTTGCATGTTTTATGAACTTTAAATTATTTCAAATGGATGCCAAAAGTGCCTTTCTAAATGGATTTCTTCAAGAAGAAGTTTATGTGGAACAACCTCCCGGATTTGAGGACTCAAGTTCACCTGATCATGTCTTTAAACTTGAAAAATCTCTTTATGGATTAAAACAAGCTCCTAGAGCTTAGTATGATCGATTAAGTGGATATCTTCTTGAAAATGGATTCACTAGAGGAAAATTGGATTCAACCTTATTTGTTAAAATGAAAAGAAAATATATTTTACTTGTACAAATATATGTTGATGATATTATCTTTGGTACTACTAATGAATCCCTTTATGAGTATTTTTCAAAATGTATGCACAAAGAATTTGAGATGAGCATGATGGGAGAATTGAATTTCTTCCTTGGACTGCCAATCAAGCAATCAAATAAGGGTATTTTCATTAATCAAGCCAAGTACACAAGAGAACTTATCCAAAAGTTCGGGCTTGAGACCGCTAAAGAAATGAGCACACCAATGGGAACATCAATCAAGCTAGATAAAGATGATACATGTAAATCAGTTGATGAAAAGAAGTATCGAGGTATGGTCGGAAGTCTTTTATATTTAACTGCCTCTAGACCCGATATCATGTTTGATGTATGCCTATATGCTCGTTTTCAATCTAATCCTAAATAATCGTACCTTCATGCAGTAAAAAGAATCATTAGGTATCTTAAAGGCATAATTGATTTAGGTTTTTGGTATCCCAGGGGCACATCTTTTGAATTGATAGGATATTCTGATGCTGACTACGCAAATTGCAAGATTGATAGAAAAAGTACTAGTGGTAGTTGTCAACTCCTTGGTTAATCATTAATCTCATGGTTTAGTAAAAAGCAAAATAGTGTTGCATTATCCACAAATGAGGCCGTGTATATATCCGCTGGAAATTGTGTTGCTCAAATTCTGTGGATGAAACAGAACTTGCTTGATTATGGCCTTGAATATGATCATGTACCCATTAGATGTAATAACACGAGCGCTATTAATCTCACTAAAAATCCAATTCAACATTCTAGGACTAAGAACATAGAGATTCGACATTACTTCATACGCGATCACGTGCCAAAAGGTGATGTTATACTTGAATTTGTTGATACATCACACCAATTAGCTGATATTTTTACTAAACCTCTGCATAAAAATCAATTTTGTATCATTCTTCGCGAAATGGGCATGCAAAAACATGGCTAAATCCTTTTAAAAAGTCTAAAATCTGCAAAAACAGGGGATTTGGGCGAGTGAGTCGCCCGGACCATTAGCTTGGAACCAAGCCACTGCTGAGCGAGTACCCGGATGAGTGGTTACTGATCCGGTCGACTGGATCAGCGTGGCTAGGGTTTTTTAACCCAATTTTTTGTGTTTTTTTAACATGTTTTTCCTTCTTTTCTACAAAACCTACTTTGTTTTTCTTGAAAAAAATTTTAAACTCTCTCAAATCTTCAAAACCCTAACTACATTATTCAAGTGCTTGAATTTTCCATGGCTCCTAGACAAGATAAGAAGAGGAAAACTACCCCCACCTCAAGCTCTTCAAGGCAATGGGCAGCTCTTGATGATTTTCCGAAACAACAAATCATGTGGGGCAAACAAATGGATGGCTCTCTACTTCAAGGTACCAAAATTCTTGAACTAATTGAGTTTCAAGGTTGGACATCGCTATTAAAATTTGAAAATTTGGTTTGCACTAATTGGGTTAGAGAATTCTATGTTAATCTTGAATTGGTTGATGATACTGTGCATAGTAGAGTGAGTGAACAAACTATTACTCTTAAAGAGAGACAAATTGCTGCTTTGTTAGATATTCCAAATAGAGGATTAAAATATTACTCTGGCAAAGGCATTGATTTTCTTGAAATAGTTGAACAAGGAAAGGTTGTCGTATTTTTATGGGAAGGATCCGGGAATTCTCAACTATCTATGCTGCTTAGGAAGCAAATATCTCCGGAAAAACTGTTGTTGTTTTACATTCTTATGGAAGTATTTATGCCTAGGAGAATTAAAGATGGTTCAACCCCTCTCTTCACTGCATATCTCATGTATCTCATGTATAACCACACCAAGATTAACCTTCCTCACATTATAGCTCAACATATGCATCATGCAAAAATGGCTAAACTTACATTCCCTTATGGAATGCTACTATGTCATATGTTTTTGCTATTGGAGGTTCCGTCTCTGGGTCAGTTTGAAACTCTGATTGCTAGGACCTATGTGCTTGATAGTATTTCTCTTAAGCTTATGAAAAATGAGATTATGAATGGTGAGGTCTTTGCTTTGGGTAGTGGTGATAATGAGGATGATTCGGACGAGGATCCATTAAGGATCAAACAACGGACCAAACATAGGGACGATTCTCTTGCTGGATCAAGCGGTGCTGGTACTAGCTCATAGGTGCCTCCGTCTACTGCTCACACTATTACTACTCCTACTGCTCCTATGACTGATACTGATAGACTCATTGAAAAAATGAGTCAAAATCAAACTGAGACAAACATAAGGATAAATACTTGGGGTAGATCTATGAGGAAGCAGTTGAATCTTCAGCATCTAATTGTGCAGCGAGATATGGCGACTGTTCGTACTCAAGTTCATAATCTAAATCAATGGGCTGATAGTGCTACTACATATTTTCAGGAACAAAGAGGGGTACCTCCCATACTTACAGATCCCCGCTATGTTCCACCTCAACCGGACTATCTGAATTATCACGATGAGCTTGATGATGAGGGGAATGAGGAGCATGAGAAGGATGAGGCTGATGAATCTGATTGAAGTTTAACTACCTTAGATCTTCAATTCCTTTGATATAACAGTGGCACTTTCCATTCAAGTTTATTTACCTTTTCTTCTGAATCTTTTTCATCTAGTTGCACTATAATGCTTCTGACATTGTTTTACCTATAGATGATTTGCTATAAGAATTGCTATAATACTTCTTATGATTGTATGTGTTGACAATTCCTTATTTGAGCATCTATTCAGGGGGAGTGTTGCGTGTCCTCCCATTATTCTAAGCATCTCTTGATGATGTCAAAAAGGGGGAGAATATATTTACTTCATATATGTCTATATGACAAGTATTCATATGATTGAATATATATGTTGATGCAATGACTAAGGGGGAGCATTGCATAAAGATTCATGACGATTTTATTTACTTCATATATGTCTATATGACAAGTATTCATATGATTGAATATATGTGTTGATGCAATGACTAAGGGGGGACATTGCATAAAGATTTATGAAGATTTGATATGCACTAAGTAAGGGGAATCCTTTCATCTATGATCATGCTAACACTCATGTCTTGCTTTTCAAATCCTTTATGTGTGATTTGTGTAAGATTTTGTCATCATCAAAAAGGGAGAGATTGTTAGCCTAAGGATGTTAATCTCATATTTTGATGATAACTAAATCTTAATCTAATGTCTTGTGACTAATCATGCTTGTCAAGTTTTTGTATGGTTAACGATTAGTCATAGAATGGAAGATAATCATGCATGAAGAAAGGGCTTGCTCATATCTATTCAAATGCAAGAAGTCGAAGTCTTGAAGTACCAAAGTAGTAAGATTTGATCTTTGTCAAGACTCGAAGATTCGAAGATGAAGAGGGAGTTATAAGAGGAGACGTGGCGACATAAGAGGTGTCGCCATATGAAATGTCGAATGTCTTTGATATGCTCAATAAAGCTCAAAGAAACTTTGTTTTCAAACTCTTGATTTATAAATTTGGTTTTAAATCTTTACAAAGAGCTTTTGAAAAAATGTTCTTGCTTGAAAATCATTGTTCTTAAAAGACTTTGTGTTTATTTGTTTTTAGAAAAATCGTTTTGAACTTTCAAAGTTTCAGTCCGGCTGCAAAATGAGTCATCTGGTCGAGTATCCGGTCGACCAGACCCTTGATGACTTGCCAGGCAGAGGTATTCGATCGCCCGGATCCCTCAATGACTCGCCCGACAGTAGGTCTAAGCAAAAAAGGGATTGGTGATCCGGGCGACCATCTGGTCGACCAGATCCCTGATGACTCGCCCGACAGTGGCTATCTGGGCGACTACCCGGTCGATCAGATGGTACAAGTGTTTGAATTTTATAGCCGTTACAGATCTATTGGCATCAGTTTCTATATATGTTCAATCACCCCTTTTGCAAACTTCACCTCTTCCAACAACAAACATTTGTTCCAAATCTTTTAGATTATCAAAAACACATTGTTTATAAAAATCTTGAGCTTTACCTTGCAAATCATTGAACATTCAAGAAGAGCTTTAAATTGTATTCATTTACTCTTGAAGAGAAACATTGTACTCAACATTTATTCTATTCTTATCGTGAGATAAACACTCTATATCAATAGCTTTGAGTGATTCATTGTATAGTGTGAGTGAGGAATCTTCTTTGTGGAGTCAAAGGAGTAAAGAGGCTTGTACTACTCTTGTGGACTCAAGAGAACTTGTATTGTTGGTTTGTGTTTTACCAACTTGTGAAGAAGCACATCTAGTGGAGCTAGAGAAAAGCCTAAGGGGAGGTAACCTTAGGTGGTGGATGTAGATTAGCGAACCACCGTAAAATCATTGTGTTCGTCTTCTATCTTTTTTATTTCCGTACTTTTATTATTGTGCACTCTACATGTTTGATATTTTTGCTTACTCAATATTAATTGTTTAGAGTGAAATTTTAATTGGTAGTTATTACATTAATACTTAATTCACCCCCCCTCTCTCTTAAGTTTATTTGCCTAACACTCTTCTTCTAGTTTGGAGGTCAAGTTTGCCACTTACCATGCTTCTGTTGCTTTCCTTTCTTCTTGAATCATTTCCCCTTTGGATTGGATCCAAAAGAGGTAGCTTGGGCCATTAAGATATTAACTTTTGGCTTCATGATGGTCTTTACTGCCTAAATCTTTTATGTCAGTTCAGTTAAGGACATTTTCATCTTACCTATATTATAGTTTAGCTTGAACTGACTAAAGGATTTTGGTAGTCTAAAAAATTGTATCAACCTTAACCCCTAGGACCTCAGCCATATTAAAGTAATCAATGATCTTAAGTATATTCTCTATCTCACTAATGACCACTCAACCATCTTAGTGTTCATAATGGCTCCTAAAATAGCTTTACTTGGTCAGCAAACATCTTTGACACTAAACACATGATATTAATGGCTATGCCCATCTTTTCATGTTGTACTTGCAATATGTTGGCCATAGAGGCAAACATATAGTACTTAGCCATATTGTATGCTTTCCTCCATTTTCTTTCAGCCTCCAATTTTTCCTTGGATGAATTGTGTCCAATTTGAGGGTAGGGCTCAAGCAAGACAACTTGTATTCCTTAACTATGAGCACTATGTCCAAATTTTTTTTCCAATACAATTCACTGACGTCTCCAAATAAAACGACAATTTATATTAGACATGGAGCAACATATAAAACATATATGAAATAAACAAGACATACACAAAAGTTCTACATTATAAGCCTCTAGTATATAACCCTTTAGCTACTACATAGTTTTTTAACTCATTAATGAACATCCCTCTGTAAGGTGGTCATGCTCGTAGACTAGTTGTGTTAAGACCCTATAGTCAAATTACCATTCCTTGGATAATCATATCTAGTGATAAAGCAAACACTGATTTGTTTGGCTTCTCAAGAATAATAGCAAGAGCTACATTTGGAGGATACAATCCACTTGAGTCAATTGCATACCATTCCTTATGAGATTCTCTAAAATTCCCTTAATTTGAGTCCCACCATAGGGTAGTTGATCGTGTCATTATAGGATCAATAATAAGATATAATATTAAGCAATGACAATAAAGATAAAACTCCTGTTTAACCACGTGAATGAAATGATCTATTAGGTCTATGAACATCATCTATGCAATAATCATAGCGGAAACAAGCATGAATTTCAAACTTTTTTCAAGATTAAAGCATTATGTTCATATGAAACCCTAAACTTGAATTCATGTAATTAACATAATCAAAGCATATATATAAAAATATATATATAATCAAGAGTTAGTATAACTGTGACACCCCGATCTCTCTCGAGACCGGGAGTTCTAATAATCAATCTATTCACAACCCAAATCCAAACCCGGCAAGATTTTAGGGAAAGACGGACAGAGTCTCCCCTGTTTCTAGGCAAATTGCAAAACCTGTAATAGCATATAAATGGACCAACACCGTGTCCAACCATTCAACCACCTCAAGGCCATCCGAGCCTCGGTTCACAACAAGCAATTCACAAGTAAATATAAATTCAAGCTTAGCAATTAAACTACACCAACCTATTGCATAAAGTAGACTATCATGACTTTCTATCTTTTTCCCTTTTTGTCATTACAAATATATATTGAAGTTAAGCTATATCAACTAAATACATAATCTAATGAACTTAAATTACATCCCCTTTAACATTAAATACATATAATACATAAAAGCATACAACTTTACAACTTTGACAACTCAAGTCACATAGGCACGCAGGACAACCCTTCAAGCACGGACTTTCACGAAATCACGAACTTTCCAGCTAACATGGCATTTCCTGAAATGTGGTGGTGAGGAGTGAGTATACACAACACGTATACTCAGTGAGGGCGAGACAGATATCGAATTGGAGAGAAAGAAAGTCGTGCAATGCAAATAAGACAGTTAAGCAATATAACTGATAAATAAGCAATCAAAACAAATAATCAATACAATAAGCAATTACTAAAAGCATTAACACAACCATTCAAAGCTATACCACACTTTGAAGGCTATGGTTCACTCAAGCGAGTAATGTACCGATCACGATTCCGATGACTTTAACGATGACGCGCCGGCCCAAACCACCTTATAACACCAGTTTGGAATACCCCGGAAGTATCCATCAATCTACGACCCAAATCTCCCTGGGAGGCAACCCAAGCAAGAAGAGGGAATAGCAGCGGAGCTAGAGCAACCAACACTGGCAACCCGAGGCTACCCAGAGAGGCCCATCACTCACGCGCGAGACACTATGCAATGCAAGACTCGATACAAGGCAATAAACGAGCGATATCAAGCATTCTCAACAATAGATAAACATTTCAATCAACAATCAACTCTAACAAGCGTAATAAGCATTAACAAGCATAACAAGCAATAATAAGCATTAACAAGCATTCTATTAGCAATATAAACATGAAACACACAAAATCACCAAAAATGCCCCAACTTTCAAAACGCCACTACTTTCAAACGAGCCACGAGTCTTAGAAACCGACTTCACCAATCCTCCTAGGTCACTATAAGGCATGTCTAGAGACTCCGAAACCCTACTTAACCCTAGAATTCGTGCAAAGCCCGGTTTTCCCCCTTTGCTCGTTTGAACTACAACTATACTAACCAAACACCCAACCAACACCACAACCGCACCAAAAGTGCTTCCATGGGCTCCCGAAACAATGCCATCACGCAAAACGAGAAAACACTAAAGTCGACCTAAATGACCCCGACTTTCACTAAGCCGTTTTTCTTCGTTTTTCCATTACACATTCCAATTAAACCCCACATTTAGGCATTCTAGCATATCTAGCATCTTCCTACATCAACAGAACGCGTAACGGAGCAACTTCATCGAAACGGGGGTTTACTATTCATAATTTACTATTCATCACACAATTTATATTTCAATTCCAATATTTAACCGCAGAAAATGTTAAAAAGCTATAAATACATGTTCTACAATCAACAAGGAACATTCTTTAAGCAACAAAACGATTAAAACAACAATCTACACATAAAATCCAAAAATTAAAGTTTAGTTACAAATATTTCAAATGCGCAAATAACGATGAAACCCTCACCTTAGACGCTCCTAGACGCTAGGAAAACCTCGTAGAGTGCCTCGGAAACCACCCCGTGCAAGCTCACGCAAAGATTTGGTGATTTGTAGTTGAAGTTTTTTTTTTTTTTTTTCTCCTTCTTTTCCTCATGTTTTCAAGAATTTCTTCTCTGTTTTTTCGTGTGCAATTCTGCTTATTTAGGAAAAAAAAATGACAAGTCAAAGGTCAAAGATTCGGTCAACCCGCTAAACCAAAACAGCTATGCGCGACCTTACGAAAATGGCCATAACTTCTTCTAGAAAACTCCAATTCACGAACGGTTTGAAGCCTCAGAAACTAGACTCATAGAGATTTTCAACCATATATAATTTGCTACCTAACTCTTCCCCAATTGGTTCAGATTTAATTCCAAAGTTGACCCAAAATTTGACTAACTTAACATTGCATTTTTTTTATTTCTAATCCCAAGTTTGCCCTTTATTAAACATTTCAAAAATTTTCACATTGTCCTAGTTGGTCAATGTAGATGAAAAGTCAACTAGTTTGGTCAAAGAAGGTGAAAGGTCAATAAAATGCAATTTAAATGAACTTTAAATGCTATTGAATACATGCTAGGTTCGGGGTATCACAATAACAATATAGCTCTTGAAGACAAGCCATAAAGCCCAAAAATTGAACACTTGAAGAAGACATCATCTCTCACAAAGGCAAGAGCTCAAGATTGTCCACACAAGCAAAGAATGGCTTCATTTCTCTTCCAAGGTTGTATGTGCTAGCTAACCTTTGAAGATTATAGAGCTTGTATGTGAAGATTTTGAAGAAGAAAGTTTTCTTCTTCCTTTTTCTTCCAATCCTGTAAGTCCCCTTTGGAAGAGGAAAAAAAGTGCTTTTTTGCTTTCTCTTGTGTGTTATTATATGTTGTTGGTAGGTCAAAGACCCCTTGACTTAGATATCTTGTATCTCGCACATATACATGCATATAATACACATGTCTTAGCATATACTATATGTGCATCATATGTGTAGTATTCAATTCTAGCCATGTATTCAAATATAGTTGGTAGACATAGTGATGTGGCCAATTGTGGTCCAAGTAAATGGTATCTTTACTTTTGAAGACATAGTATACATATATATATATATCTTATATACATATTATGTTATTTTTCCAACCATGCAAATAATTAACTTAAGCTAATCACCATTAGTTTAAATCATGGAAATAACTTTTTTCCTATTTACATATTAGCCCCTACAGTTAGCTGAAATTATACATTGGCCTCATAATTAACAATTAATTATACATTAGCCCCTTTAACTTTTAACATTTAATTACACTATTATTAACTCCTTAACAATACAAGAGAAACAAAACACAATTGGTAACACTTTAACAATTAAAGAGACATAAGATACAAGCTCAATAGAAAAACTATTCACAAGTGCTTTATTGTGTGTGATTTTTTAGATTCACCGTCATATAGCATTAAGAAAACATTGAACCCTTTCAATGTCAATCGAACAATTTGATTTGTTTAAAGAATGTCTCCCATTATTCTCAAAACATCTACAAAGTTCTTGAGTAATGTCTAGCAAAATATCAAGACAATTTATAAGGCAATGAACTCCAACTCAAGTGAATCTATTTATAGTCGGCGATTACCGTGCAATTCGATCCTTCCAATAATATGTCTCGATCAAGTAAGAATCATGGATAGATTAAGTTCATAGACTCGATTCTATGCATAGATCTAAATGGTATAATGAGAGATGACATATGGAAAAACCCCTTTCTATCACTCACACATTGGCCAAGGATTTCCTCATTCAACAACCATAATTAGACGCATAGGACATCGCCTCATGACGAAGGTTAATGGATCATCTCTGGACAACTACTTGTCACTCACTATATTGTAAGTATAAACTGCGAAAGGTCGTATCTCATCTCGTACTCGAAGACAAGCATTGTCCAAATGCTAGATTTATACCTCAATACATAAGACAACCATAATGCCACAAGTCAAATGATTATATGCACAACAGCAACGAATAACAAATCATTAATCCAAAACCATGTGATTTGTTATTCACGTCATATTCAGTGATCTATTCCACTAATAATCACTCACATGTTTGTTGATCGCATCACATGCTATTATGGCACGTGGCTCACTATCATTTATCATTAATATCTTCACGTTAATCAAAGGTAACAACACATATGATAGTCCATAATAGATTATTGAAGTCTCGATCAAATAATCTAAGGACTATGAATACTTTAAGTATTTATCATACTAAAGAAATATGTCAACATATTCAAAACTCTTTTTAGAATACATTTCACTAATAAAAATACTAGGGACTCATTCATATAAAGAAAGAGAGAGAATATGAATGTCACTATCATGTCAATATGTAAACAAACACATAGACTATATTACCACAATGTACAAGTTAATGTCAAAATGCACAAAATATGTCATCCATAGTGAATGGATACTCAAAGGTCATCCTTAGGGAATTAGGATTATCATATGAGAATTCAAAAGAGAACAAATAAATTAAAAAAATTGAATTGGAGTTCTCTATATTTATTACTAAAAAGAAACTAAGAATTAACTAATGACTTGTACTCATGACTAAACACAAATTAAGGTTCTGGGGATCTTATGGGAATAAGGCAATTTGGGATGATAGCTAGCTTTGATTACTCTACTCTATGCTAGCGGATTTGTTGTTAGTGATATGCCCTAATGTTTGTAGTTAGATGACCTATTTTGGGTGTTTTGATGTAAATTAGTAATGACATGTATATGACATTCGTATTCTCCATCTTTTATTATATGAATGTGTCCTTTAATATTTTCAAAAAAATGTATTTTAAAAGTAGTTTAAAATATTCTGGCATGTTTCTTTATTATGATAAATATTATAAAGTCATTCATAGTCCTTAGATCATTGGACCGGGACTTCAATGATCGATTATGGACTATCACATGTTTGTTACCTTTTGATTGATATATGATATTAATGATAAAGGATGGTGAGCCATATGTCATAACTGTATATGATGCGATTAACAATCATGTGGGTGATCATTAGATGAATGGATCACTGAATGAGACATGAATAATAAATTACATGATTTAGGATTAATAATTTGTTATTCGTTGCAGTTGTATATGTAATCCTTTGACTTGAGATATTACGGCTATCATATGTATAGGGGTTTAATACTTACATTTGGTTAATACTTGTCTTTTGTTAATCTAGATGGGTTATGACCCTTTGTGATATCATTCGTCCGGTATAGTGATTGACAGGTAGTTGTCAAGATAGAATTGATTAACCTTCGTCGTGAGCCGATGTCCTATACAATCTAATTTTGTATTTGAATGAGGAAGTCATTGACCAAGGCGTGAATGATGGAAAATGAGATTCTCCACATGTCATCTCTCATTCTACCACTTAGATCTATGCATTATTGTCGAGTGTATGAACTCAATCATTTCTTGGTTCTTGCTCGATCGGGACGATTAATGGAAAGATTTAATTGCATGAAAATTCGCGACTGTAAATAGGTTCCCTTGAATTGAACTTCATTGCCTTATATATTGTCTAAGCATGTGCCTAGACGTTAACCTAGAACTTGAGGGTATTTTGAGAATGAGGGAGACTTTCTCAAAATAGATTAAAATTGTTTAATAGTCCCCCATTGTTATATGGCAGTGAATCTAGAAAGTTTCACACAATAGAGCCTTGTGAACAATTTTTCTTTGAGCTTGAGAATTTTGTTAAAGTGTTAACAAATACTTTAATTAGCCATTAAAAGTTAATTGGGTCAATATATCATTGTTGTTAAATATTGGGGTCAATATGTAAATATGGAAAGGTTTTTTACGCATATGGGATATATATGTATGTATGTATGACAAAAAGTGAAAAGATGATTACATGTATGTACATTTAGTTAGAGTGGAATTATTTAGTTCCACTACAACCTAACTAATAAAGCAAGATAGCAAAAAGCAAGACATCTTCTTCTTTTTCTCTTGGAACTCTCGGCCAAGACCCAAAAAGGAAGTAGATTTTTTTTTTCGTTTGCTCTAGCTTTCATCTCAAGCTTAAACCATCATCAAATAAGCCTAGCACAAACTATTTGGTGATCAAAGGAGGGGTATTCTTGTTTGTGTGGAAGGATTAGAACTTTTACAAGAGTAGAAAAGCTTGTCAACTTTCAAAAAGCCAAACCATATTCATCTCCTTTGATCTTCAAGAGGTATACCTTGTTATACCTTCTATACTACATATATTAGCTAAATATATGTTTAGATTATGTTAGCCATATGAAATCAAGGTTAGGGTTTTGAATCAAAGTTTTCCATAATTATTTTTTTTTGAACTTAGTAGTTTGCTTCCACCTATACTATGGCTAAACTAGATACATAACTCTAAGAGACCCTTTCATTTGGGATTTTCCAATTATGCATGGATTGATTAGGCTACAAGCTCTAATCTTACGGGATTTATTAATTAAGGGTATTAGAGCATAAGCTATCACTAGGGCATAGATTATCATCTACTTATCCTAACCAGTTATCCCAATTAGCTCTTAATCTTTAATTGAGTTCAAAAGGCATAGATCATCTCTAGGCCATAACCTATCTTAATTGTAAATCAATTATTAATTAAGTCCTAAATTTATCCAAATTTGTACCCTCAAGAATCTACAAGATTCATATAATAAAAAGTATGATTCTTGACTGACAAAACTACAACTAAAAAGAATATAGATGATCAACCAAGAAATCAATTGCAAGAAATTCAAACACGAATTTATAAAAGTAATTTCCAAATCAAAATATAGGTTCAAGTAATTTAGCCATATGTCACCCCAAAATTAGGGTTTAGTATGATGAATACATGTTAAAACCAATAAAAGATGATAAACTAAAGAAAAGATAAGAAGAACTCATGAGTTGATTGCGAATTAAGATGATGTTGTTGCTTCTTGATCTTTGTTCTAGCTTGATCTTGCTTCAAAACTATGTTTTGCTCTTCCTTTGGAATTTTCTAGCCTTGGTGTTTAGAGTTAAGAATAGAGCCAAAAATCATTTTCTTAACCACAAAGCAGTCTTAAATAGGTAAAGAAAACTTGGTCAAAGTTGGGTTTGACCCATATAAAAGAAACGCATGTTTGCTAAAAAAATGTCTAACCTGCTCGAGTAGGTAAAGGGCTGATTCATTTTTGGATTTCAGCTACTCAAGCAAGTTAGCAACCTGTTCGAGCGGATTAAGCTACTATTTTGCACGATAAACTTCTGAAAGCTATATTTAGAGCATTTGAATTCGGATTTCTTCATAGTCAGTGGCATTGGAACTTTCTTGAAGAGAAGAATATCCTTAATGTGAAGATTTTTTTCATCAATTGAGAATACATGCACATAGAGATACTGATTTTAAATCACCTTTATGTCATCCACTCACTTGATTCCACTTGTTTTCGTACTTTTTGCATTCAAATTGTTTTTTTCATTGCTGTGAACCTACATTACACCAAAATATTACCAAATCATCATATTCCTACAAATTCAAGTATGTAGTGCATGTAAAAAGAGGAGTTTTATCCCAATTATTAAGGACCTATTAGTAGTCTCTATTATCAACATCCTAAGAATGATCCATAATTAAGAGTCCTATTACACCAATACTCTGTAATGAATCTTCATTTTAAATTCATTATTCACAAGGGGTGGGTCTACTAATAGAATCTTTTACTTTCCACTCCTTTAAAAAAAATCCAATTGTCTCAAGATTACTATTTTGCCACTAAATCTAAATGAGAAACTACCTTCTATAGGGAGCACATTCTATAGTGAGGGGTGGTATAAACAATCGTCTGACTAGACCAAATATCGTTGACTAGCTTGTAACTTGAGAATTGTTCTTAACTCACAGGAAGCTGAATACGTTCTGAATGCCCCTGATGAGTTGCCAAAGGGTGCAATTGAAAAGGAATAAGACACATTTTAGAAAGTGGCAGTATGATGAGCTAAATGCAAGAAACTAACTCTTACTCCTACATAGATAACGTATCTATCATCATGACTCACTTATAAGAGTTGTATAGTGAATAAAGTAGGACTACTAGACATGATATATCTAGAGAGTTGTTCTGAATAAGGATGACTAAGAGAACATATGTGAATGTACATGTTTTCACGATGGTTAGTTTGATAGAGCAACTTGAGTCCTTGAGTTTATTCATGGATAAAAATTTGCAGACAAATATGATCCTCCAAGTCATTTTCTAATGCCTTCTCCCCGTTCATAGTCAATTGTCATATATTGAGTGAAACCTAGCATGACTCTTGAACATGTTGGGCATGTATCAAGGGCAGATCGAGAAAAAGTGAAATGAGCTGGTAAGGGTGTGATAACCCGAACCCAGCATGCATTTATTAGCACTTGACTGCATTTGATTAAATGTTTAATTAGTTAAATCATCTAATTTTCACTGTTTTTCTATTTCTTTTAGAAGAATTCGAAAAGGATTTATATTATTTGATTAAAAGATTATTACCTATTTCTAATCATTGTAGTAATTGAACTTATTCTCTTGTGATTAATTAAGTGTCGTCTTAAATGTTAATATTTAATTGCACTTGATTACATGTTTATATTTATTTGATCATTTGTAACTTAACATTAACTTCATAATTCTTTAAAATATTCTAGGAATAGTTAAATTAATTGATTTTAAATGAATATTGATTACTTTGACTATTTTGATTATTTTAAAAATCGGTTTTAATTTTCTTGCATTAAATTACTCGATTTTCAATTAAATGAGAAAAGTAACTCCGAGCCGGAGTTAATTTTAAACTATTCTACTTTTCAAAGAATTAGAGTTTTATATTATTGTTCATCACTTTATTAGCAATCGATTAGTGACCGTTCGATCGTAGAATTTCAAAACTAAGAGTTAGAGAAATATTTTTCGGATTTAGTGAAAAATGTTTTTAGCTTAATTTAACTAGTTTTAGTTGTTTTTCATTTAATTGCATTGTTTTAACTTGAATTAGATTTAATGGCATCAAAATAAGCTTATTCGATTATTTTTAACCAAAGTTTGATTTTACAAAAGACCAAAATGCCCTTTGTCACCTAATTTATAATAAAACAAGGCTAAAATAAAAACAAACAATTTGCAAAATGCCTCCTATGTCCTAGCCATGGCCGAAAATCACAAGGAAGAAAAAAAATATGATTTTTCTTGCATTTTCTTCTACAATTGCGCGTGGAATTGCTCGGGGGTCGTGGCTCGGGTCCTTGCGGGTCTTGGTCTTCGATCTCTGTGAGGGTTTTCATGCTTTTGTGCATATTAAATGAAATTTAATTTTTGATACAAATTTTTAGATTTGATATTTAATGCGTTATAATGCCTGAAATTGATTGGAAATGCTTCTTTAGGGTTCGTAAAGCATTGCTTGATAGTTATTTAGCAATTTTTACGGTTGAAACTGCGTATTTGAAATTGGGGAAAAATAATGAATAGTGACTTGTGAATAGTAAATCCTAGAATTTCGGATTTCGATCCGAATTGCGATTGCTTGATTTGGATAGGTGCCATTAGTGATAGAAAGCTAAAATGTGAAATAAAAACGGATCGGCCTTTGTTAAAATTGGAAATTAGACAAAGAAACGTAAAGGGGCCGTTTGACCAAAAGTTGACCGTGCTCGAATTGAGTTGGGGGTTTCGTAATTGAGGGCATGGAAGCACTTTTGGCGCTGTTGTGGCGTTGATTGAATGACCGGTTAGCATAGCTGTAGTTCAAACGCGGTAGGTGGACTTTCGGGTCTTGGGTGAGAAAGTGAAGTTTAGTGACATAGAAACGTGCCTTGTAGTACCTGAGTGAATGTAGTGAAATTGGTTTCCTAACTCCGTAGCTCGTTTGCTCGTAATTGTCCTTGGAAGTTGGGGTTGAATAGTGATATTTGTTATTTTCGTGTTTGAACTGTCGTTACTTGTTTAATTGTTGTTATTGTTGCTTAATATTGCTTGTTATGCTTGAAAAGTTAGTTGAATGCTAGTATTGATTGAGATTGCTTGTTATCTCGTTTGTTGTCACTAGTTTGTATTGTTGTGCTATCGCTCGTTTATTGCCTTGTATCGAGTCTTGCATTGCATAGTGTCTCGCGCGTGAGTGATGGGCCTCTCTGGGTAGCCTTGGGTTGCTAGTGTTGGTTGCTCTAGCTCCGCTGCTATTCCCTTTTCTCGCTTGGGTTGCCTCCCAGGGAGATTTGGGTCGTAGAATTGATGGATACTTCCGGGGTATTCCAAACTGGTGTTATAAGGTGGATGCACGCTTATTGTCATCGTTGTCCACATCAAGCTCGAGATTGATGTATCGCTCGTGAAATGGTATATTGCTCGTAAGAGTGAACCATAGCCTTCAGAGTATGGTATAGCTTTGAATGGTTGTGTTAATGCTTTCAGTAATTGCTTATTGTATTGATCGTTTGTCTTGATTGCTTATTTATCAGTTATATTGCTTAACTGTCTTATTTGCATTGCACGACTTTCTTTCTCTCCAATTCGATATCTGTCTCGCCCTCACTGAGTATACGTGTTGTGTATACTCACTCCTCACCACCACATTTCAGGAAATGCCATGTTAGCTGGAAAGTTCGTGATTATGTGTTAGTTCGGGCCTGAAGAGTTGTCTTGCGTGCTTTGTGGCTTGAGCTGTCAAAGATGTAAATATGTATGTTCATATGTTGTATGTATTTATTGTTAAAAGAAATGTAATTTAATCTAGCTAAGTAGTTGAGGTAGATTGATAAGTTAGTTATGTATTCAGTAGTATAGTTAACCTCGATGCATGTTTGTAATTGTCTAAAAGAAAAGAGTGAGAATGGTATGATAGTATATTTTGTGCAGTAGATTAGTATGGATTAAATGTCAAGCTTGAATGTTCTTGTAAAAGATGTAAAGAGATAGGTTAGTTTTAAACTGGAAATGTATATTTATATGCTGTGTTTAGTTGTTGAGAACCAAGGCTCGGATGGCCTTGAGGTGGTTGAATGTTTGGACATGGTATTGGTCCACTTATATGCTGTCGCAGGTTTTTACATTTCGCCTAGAAACAGGGGAGACTCCGTCCGTTTTCCCTGAAAATTTATGCCCGGGTTTGGTTTGGGTTGTGATAAGATTGATTTATAGAACTCCCGGTCTCGAGAGGGATCGGGGTGTTACAGGTGATATTAGAGCTTGTTTAGCTCATAAGCTTGGGACAGGGTCCTCGGTCTGGGGGGTAGTGATCCTTGAATGTGTGCTTGTTAAGTGTGTCTTGAAAGTGTATGCTTGTATGTGAGATTGTGTGTCTTGACTTGAATGTGTGCTCCTATGTGATATAGTTATGTGTTATGTGTTAATTGTGCGCTAAGTAAGGTGAAATGTCTAGTTGTCTATCGAATTGACTTATTGAATTGGCATCGTGAATTGAATTGACCTTGTGAATTGTTATTTGCTTGAAGTATTACTTATAATGTGTGTATAGAATGTCTTGAATTACCTATGCCGTGATTTGAATTGATTATGTTGTGCTTGACTTGATTGCCGTGCTTGAGTGACTTTGTTGAATAAACTATTTTGTAAACTTGCTTGCATAATAGTTTAAGGCATGTGTATAACTGTGATATATTGGCATTCATACATGTCCTATGGAAATGGTAAGAAAGACTTCTTCATCCCCTGAAGAAAGTGGTTCACCGTTGGCTTTTCAAAATGTGTGGGTTGGCAGGAAATGAATGGCATTTGACTAGCCTTTATTTGGGAATTGGTGTTTGCTTTTGGAGCTCGGTTATTGGCAAATCTCTATGGTCCTCTTCTGTGCTTAATAGTTGTGAAAGAGTAGTTTTCTCTTGGGGTTTTATTTGGTTATTCTTTGGAGCATTCTTTGGTTTTCTTA
Source organism: Ehretia macrophylla (assembly GCA_037974665.1). Taxonomy (NCBI): domain Eukaryota; kingdom Viridiplantae; phylum Streptophyta; class Magnoliopsida; order Boraginales; family Ehretiaceae; genus Ehretia; species Ehretia macrophylla. The sequence goes on from CM075775.1 coordinate 14,223,992, forward strand.
ATGGGTAATCTTTGGAGACTTCTGTTGGCATTTCTCGGTAGACTTGGCTGTTGGGGTTCCTCTATGATTATCTCCTATGCTTAGTAAAAATGACTTTCTTTGGAGTTCTTATTGGACTTGTTGCATAATATTGTCTACAATATCTTTGTTCTGATCCTTCTTGATATTTTATTGGCAATCGTGATTAGAAATCTTCAATAGCATATGGTGTACCTGCACGGTATTTCCTCTGGTATTTTACCCAATATTCGATAGCAATATTATTTTGGGAATCTACTTGGTTATTCAGCTTGGTGTTCATTCATGGACTTTTGATAAGTATATATATGTTGGCGTACATTTTGGATTTCCTAATCAGATGCTTCTTGAGCTATATATTGAAAGACTTGAAACTTCTGTAATATGATTGATTGGATTTCTTGTTTGGAGTCTTCCTGAGTGGTACTTGGGATTCTTGGTTAGACTCTGCCTCAGATTGTTTATTGGTATGTTCTTGGTACTTTTAGTTGGGATTCTATTATGGCATTCTCTAGGATCCTTAGTGGCCATTTATTTAGCATTTACTTATTGGGCAAACTTGGCTACATTCTTACCGGAGCATTGTTCGGTGGGCATTCTACTAGTATTTTCCTTATTGGCATTTATTGGAAGATCCTACACTTGGAATTCTGTTTGGACATATTATCTTGTACTGTTTACGGCTTCTCCTTCGGCCTTTCCACTCAGGGGAAATCTATACTTGCTGTTTGACTAAGATGTTGCGATAGGAACACAGTGATTGGAAGATTTCATTTAGAGGTTGGCCTTGGGTATTCTTCTCTATATTCCTTTACAGAACTTTCTGCTGGGTCTATTTATGGTAGTCAGTACTGCATGAGGTGCATCTACTCTGGCTATCTCTTAACTTCTTATTTGGTACTTGTTAGACTTCTATTGAAGATTCTTAAATAGGGTATTCCTTTAGTACTCTTCCTGCCATTAGTATGTGGAATTGATGATATCTACAGTATCTTTGCTTCAGTCTTTAGTTGATATTTCCTCGGCATTCTTGATTGGAATTTCTATTCGGGATTTCCTACGAGCATTCTTATATATTATCCTGCTCAGCAACCGATGAAGATTTATCAGAGTTGGATTTTAGATGATGCAGAGTCCTATTGGAAGAAGAATTGCGAGGACGCAATTGTTTTAAGCGGGGAAGGATGTGATAACCCGAACCCGACATGCATTTATTAGCACTTGACTGCATTTGATTAAATGTTTAATTAGTTAAATCATCTAATTTTCACTGTTTTGCTATTTCTTTTAGAAGAATTCGAAAAGGATTTATATTATTTGATTTAAAGATTATTACCTATTTCTAATCATTGTAGTAATTGAACTTATTATCTTATGATTAATTAAGTGTCGTCTTAAATGTTAATATTTAATTGCACTTGATTACATGTTTATATTTATTTGTTCATTTGTAACTTAACATTAACTTCATAATTCTTTAAAATATTCTAGGAATAGTTAAATTAATTGATTTTAAATGAATATTGATTACTTTGACTATTTTGATTATTTTAAAAATCGGTTTTAATTTTCTTGCATTAAATTACTCGGTTTTCAATTAAATGAGAAAAGTAACTCCGAGCCGGAGTTAATTTTAAACTATTCTACTTTTCAAAGAATTAGAGTTTTATATTATTGTTCATCACTTTATTAGCGATCGATTAGTGACCGTTCGATCGTAGAATTTCAAAAATAAGAGTTAGAGAAATATTTTTCGGATTTAGTGAAAAATGTTTTTAGCTTAATTTAACTAGTTTTAGTTGTTTTTCATTTAATTGCATTGTTTTAACTTGAATTAGATTTAATGGCATCAAAATAAGCTTATTCGATTATTTTTAACTAAAGTTTGATTTTGCAAAAGACCAAAATGCCCTTTGTCACCTAATAAATAATAAAACAAGGCTAAAATAAAATAAAAAAACAATTTGCAAAATGCCTCCTATGTCCTAGCCATGGCCAAAAATCACAAGGAAGAAAAAAAGATGATTTTTTTTGCATTTTCTTCTACAATTGCGCGTGGAATTGCTTGGGGGTCGTGGCTCGGGTCCTTGCGGGTCTTGGTCTTCAATCTCTATGAGGGTTTTCATGCTTTTGTGCATCTTAAATGAAATTTGATTTTTGATACAAATTTTTAGATTTGATATTTAATGCATTACAATGCCTGAAATTGATTGGAAATGCTTCTTTAGGGTTCGTAGAGCATTGCTTGATAGTTATTTAACAATTTTTATGGTTGAAACTGCGTATTTGAAATTGGAAAAAAATAATGAATAGTGACTTGTGAATAGTAAACCCTAGAATTTCGGATTTCGATCCGAATTGCAATTGCTTGATTTGGATAGGTGCCATTAGTGATAGAAAGCTAAAATGTGAAATAAAAACGGATCGGCCTTTGTTAAAATTGGAAATTAGACAAAGAAACGTAAAGGGGCCGTTTGACCAAAAGTTGACCGTGCTCGAATTGAGTTGGGGGTTTCGTAATTGAGGGCATGGAAGCACTTTTGGCGCTGTTGTGGCATTGATTTAATGACCGGTTAGCATAGCTGTAGTTCAAACGCGGTAGGTGGACTTTCGGGTCTTGGGTGAGAAAGTGAAGTTTAGTGACATAGAAACGTGCCTTGTAGTACCTGAGTGAATGTAGTGAAATTGGTTTCCTAATTCCGTAGCTCGTTTGCTCGTAATTGTCCTTGGAAGTTGGGGTTGAATAGTGATATTTGTTGTTTTCGTGTTTGAATTGCCGTTACTTGTTTAATTGTTGTTATTGTTGCTTATTATTGCTTGTTATGCTTGAAAAGTTAGTTGAATGCTAGTATTGATTGAGATTGCTTGTTATCTCGTTTGTTGTCACTAGTTTGTATTGTTGTGCTATCGCTCGTTTATTGCCTTGTATCGAGTCTTGCATTGCATAGTGTCTCGCGCGTGAGTGATGGGCCTCTCTGGGTAGCCTCGGGTTGCCAGTGTTGGTTGCTCTAGCTCCGCTGCTATTCCCTTTTCTCGCTTGGGTTGCCTCCCAGGGAGATTTGGGTCGTAGAATTGATGGATACTTTCGGGATATTCCAAACTAGTGTTATAAGGTGGATGCGCGCTTATTGTCATCGTTGTCCACATCAAGCTCGAGATTGATGTATCGCTCGTGAAATGGTATATTGCTCGTAAGAGTGAACCATAGCCTTCAGAGTGTGGTATAGCTTTGAATGGTTGTGTTAATGCTTTTAGTAATTGCTTATTGTATTGATTGTTTGTCTTGATTGCTTATTTATCAGTTATATTGCTTAACTGTCTTATTTGCATTGCACGACTTTCTTTCTCTCCAATTCGATATCTGTCTCGCCCTCACTGAGTATACGTGTTGTGTATACTCACTCCTCACCACCACATTTCAGGAAATGCCATGTTAGCTGGAAAGTTCGTGATTATGTGTTAGTTCGGGCCTGAAGAGTTGTCTTGCGTGCTTTGTGGCTTGAGCTGTCAAAGATGTAAATATGTATGTTCATATGTTGTATGTATTTATTGTTAAAAGAAATGTAATTTAATCTAGCTAAGTAGTTGAGGTAGATTGATAAGTTAGTTATGTATTCAGTAGTATAGTTAACCTCGATGCATATTTGTAATTGTCTAAAAGAAAAGAGTGAGAATGGTATGATAGTATATTTTGTGCAGTAGATTAGTATGGATTAAATGTCAAGCTTGAATGTTCTTGTAAAAGATGTAAAGAGATAGGTTTGTTTTAAACTGGAAATGTATATTTATATGCTGTGTTTAGTTGTTGAGAACCAAGGCTCGGATGGCCTCGAGGTGGTTGAATGTTTGGACATGGTATTGGTCCACTTATATGCTGTCGCAGGTTTTTACATTTCGCCTAGAAACAGGGGAGACTCCATCCGTTTTCCCTAAAAATTTATGCCCGGGTTTGGTTTGGGTTGTGATTAGATTGATTTATAGAACTCCCGGTCTCGAGAGGGATCGAGGTGTTACAAAGGGAATATGTTTCCACTACGAGAAAGGAAAGTCATTGCAAGAGGAACTGTCTGGAGCACCTCAATTGTTTGAAAGAAAAAGGCAATCCCTTTTAGGGTATATGTCATTTGCTCTCTTTAGTTTGACCATCTAGATATTCATTAATTTGAAACAATTATTCATCTTAAATGTTTCATTTATTTGGGAAATATTATTTTTCTAATTTCTATTTTCAGATAATAAATGTTTCATTTATTTGGGAAATAAATTGTAACGACACTGGTAAATTAATAAATGAACTTTTATATACTTGATATAAAGTATGATGACATAGTTAATAAGCAATGTATGAATGTCAATAAAGTTAGAAGGCCTAGAGATACGATTAACCCTAAATTGTTATGGCGCTCGAGATTAGGTTATATCGGAGAAACTAGAGTCACTTAGTTGGTGAAAGAAATACTGACAAGCCTATGTGGTCCAGAACCATTCCCTACATGTGAATCCCGTATTCTTGACAAGATGACCAAATTGCCTTTTATAGGACAAAGTTAAAGGCCCACAAATTTGAATGATACTTGTCATGGTATGAGTATGTGTATCTTATGAAATAACATCGGGAGGATTCAATTATTTTATCACCTTTAATGATGACTTTTCACAAGAGGGGTATGTGTATCTTATGAAACACAAATCTGAATCATTTGAAATGTTCAAAAAATTCAAAGCTAAAGTAGAGAATCAAACAAGAAAAGGATTATGGCTCTACTATCTGATTATGGGGGTAAATACTTTAGTGCTGAATTACTGAAACTAAAATGATAATTTTAATAATTAATTCTTATAGATGATATTCTTTGATTTTGGGTGTACAACTTAGATCTTCCTTTTTTTTAAAAAAAAAAAGAAAAAAAGAAAGACAATTTTAAAAGATAAATACCAATTTAGCATTTTCACCATAATTAAGGAACTTGTGAAAGAACAATATATTTCCAATTTGTTAGGCACAACAAATGAGGTTGATGATTATTCCATTGGGGACCTTATGGGCATCTTAGACAAATCCATCCCAGTTGAGGACCATGGTTAATTAATTGCCCCAATCTCCAACCAAGAAATCAAAGAAGCATTGTTATCCTTTCATAGCAGTAAAAGCCTCGGCCCAGACATGTTACTCCTTATTTTTATAAAGCTTCTTGGGATATCATTCGAGGAGACTTGTGCCATGCTATCAAAGCTTATTTTTTCTAATTATAAAGTGCTTAGGGAAATCAACACTACAACAATCACTCTTATTCCGAAAATTGAGAATCATTCTTGAGTACAAGACTATTGCCTAATATGTTGTAATGTATTGTATAAATGCATTTTCGAGATCGTGGTTAATTGACTCAGGAACTTGTTAGACTCCATTATTTCTAGGAATCAAACTGCTTTTTTTCCTGGAAGATAGATTCTTGATATTGTCTTAATTGTACAAGAATTGGTAAGAAACTATGGGAGGGAGCATATCAGCCCAATGTGTATTCTCAAAATTGATATCATGAAGCATATGACACTATTGATTGGAAGTTCATTTTGAATTGTCTTAAGGCTTTGGGATTTCCTAAATTATTCATCAAATGGATTCAGATATGTATTACTACTCCTTGTTATTCAAACATGGTCAATGGCCAGCTTGAAGGATTCTTTCTTGGCAAGTAATGAGTTATATCAAGGAGATCCCCTCTCACCATATTTGTTTGTTATTGCTATGGATTTTATCTCTTGCCTTTTGAATCATGGCTGTGAATTGAAGGGATTTACTTTTCATTTAAAATGTTGTAAGGTGAAGCTTAACCACTTAGCATTTGCAAATGATCTCCTTATCTTTGTCAAGCTAACGCTGAAGACAATGGATATTATCAGGAGAGCTATTTGGATCTTTTCTAAATTTTCGGGGGTGAATAACAATTCACTTAAGAGAAATTTTTATTAGGGGCTGTAGTGACAACTAGAAGAACCAAGTTATTAATTTGATGGGTATTGTGGAAGGTAGTCTTCTTGTGAAGTATTTGGGCATTCCACTAATTACTGGTAGATTAAATAGCCAAATTTGTAATACTCTCTGCTAAAAAATCACTGCTCAAATTGAGCATTGGACTTCAAAGTTCTTATCGTTTGTGGGGAAAGTTCAACTTATCAAATCAGTTTTACTTAGTATTATTAATTATTGGTGTAATATCTTCCTCCTTCCAAATGGAGTAATCCATGAAATTGAAAGAAGACTTGCAGTGTTTTTGTGGAAATGAGGTGGTGATAGTATCGCTGGTGCAAAAATAACATGGCCTAAGATTTGTAGACCAAAAGAAGAAGGTGGCTTGGGAATTAGAGGCCTCTTTGATATCAATCTTGTTGCAATTCTTAAGCAATTTTGGTATTCCTATGCGGATAAGAATTCTCTTTGGGGATATTAGATCAAAATAGTTCTATTCGATAATGAAAGCATCGAGAGTATTGAGACCCCATCTAACGCATCGTGGACGTGGCATAAGCTGTTGAGTTGTAGAGATGTGGCCTTCAAATTTGTTCAACACAAAGTGGGAAATGGAAAGAGAACTTTCCTCGTGTGGGACAATTGGCTTTCAGTGGACAAACTTTGGGATTATACTATCTCCATAACATCTCAATCCCAACTGATTTTATGAATTTTAAAGTTGAGCAGTTTATTGTTGACAATAGTTGGGTTTGGCCTTCGAAGCTCAGTTTCATGAGCAATCTGATCAGCTTCAGCCCAATGCAGTCTAAAGAGGATTGCTTGTGTTGGACAACAGGTAAGAATGAAGTCTTTTTGTCCTCAACTACCTGAGAAGCCATTAGAACTATGCATGATGTTAAGAGTTGGGTACATTTGATTTGGAATAAAGTCATTATTCCAAAACATAGCTTTTGCACATGGTTAATGTGCCTTGACAAGAATCTTACTAAACAGAGATTATTCAACTGGGGTAGCATCTCATATGCAAGTTGTGAATTATGTGGTGTGAGTATTGAAAATAGAGACTATGAGATCCCAAGTTTGCCCTATTTGCAATTACATGTTTTGACTTGTTTATATGTTATTTGAATTAAAATATGTTAATTATGTGATTAATACCTCTATTACATGATATGTGAGCATTCATAAAATTTTTATAAAAATCTGCATTGAAAATTTTATCGTTGAGTTTTGCGAATAATGTTTGAGGACACTTCTGCTAAAATTTTGAAAATGGTCTTTTAAACATTTTAAAAACTAGTCATCCGTTATTAATAGACCCGTATTTTAATAAAAATTATTTCTAAAATAAGTTAGAAATTTTAAATAGACTTTTCGGGTAAAAAGTAACGCTTTTTTAAGCAAAAATAGTGATTTATGCTAAATTTAACTATTGCGTTGACTGTTGTTGAACTAGTATATATTAAATCTAAATTATATATCATCTTAAATATTTCTAGAATGGCACAATTGAAAAGTGCATTTAAAAGACATTTGAAAAATAATTAATATGACTTTTCATTTTCTTTTGCAAAAATATGCATTGTAAATTAATTGTATGAATATATATGCTTATATATAAATGTTGTCAACTAAATAATAGTCTACTAAATTTAGTATTTAAGTTAGATAGTAGAAATAATACTATTTTTGGCTAAAAACAACTAAAGTATCAAATGTTGTCAACTTTGACCAAGTTGGCTAGCTTTGACTTTGCCTATAAGATGACTACACACATTAAAACAAAGCAAAACGCCACATTTACACACACATTGCAGCCGTGAGTTTTGGGAGAAAGAAGAAAAATATTTTCTTAGGTTTTCAAGCTTAATTTTCTCATAAAATTTGCAATTCAAAGCCGAACAACTTCATTCAAAGCTTGAAATTGCTTGTTGGACACCTATTCTACACATTTCTAGCTTTTCTTGGGATCAAAGGTGAGGGAAAAACTAGATTTTAATTTTAAAGCTTATGTCAAATTTTTAATATTGAGTATTTAGTTGTTGTTTTGTTAAATTGTCTTTAGATTATTTCTAGATAGGTGTTGTAAACTAACTTTGTAGATTTATAGCCATTTAAAACAGTAGTAGCATGCATTTTTATTTTTCGGGTATTTAAATTAATTATTTGGCTTATATTTGAATAATTGTTGTTGTCATAGTTGAAATTGAGTTGTAGTTGCTTCTATAAGTTTGTTAATTATTGTGTAGTAATGTTGTAATACCAAATTTTTAATTTTAATATCATAGCAAAAGTCCAAAAAATCAGCCGTGCGTGCATTGCCATTTTTAGCTTGTTGGGCTTGTTTTAAGTGGCTTTTGGTTGGTTTTCGAGGGCGTTAATGTAGTTGCATGTGTGGTTGAGTGATAAGAAAAGGTTCGGGGGTTGTTTGATTAGTAGATTGTAAATTATGAATTTTAGCAGTTTATGTAGCCTTTCTTTAAAATGCTTAAATGTTGTCTTTAGTTGTTTGGCAGTGTTGTGTAGTTGTTTCTTGGATTGTTGTTGAGTAGGTTCGGGTTTGAAAGTATGATGAAATGTGTGTTGAGTTGGGTGACCTACTTTGTCATCTAACTTGGTTGTCTTGATTGTTTAATCAATGATATGATGATTGAAGCGTTGTTAACTGACTGATGATTGTTGTTGTACTAGAAGACAACTTACTTTGTTGTCTTCTCAGAACATGAAATGTTTATTATTATTATCATGAGTTATGATAGTATGTGCCACCTCTCGGGCGGTATCAGGCTGTCAGGTTAAAAACGGCATGACTATCATGTGTTACCCCCAGCTTGCATGGGCGGAGATGCCATGGAGGGAGGGGCTAGTTGAGGTACTTCCGGAATGTATCAATGGGTGTTATAAGAAGTTGATTGAGATTGTGATTGGTGCATGGGGAAAACGGCTTCAATAGAACGAGGGTATCGTATCCTTATTGAATGGTTACTTGTGTTGTTTAAATTTAATTGCTATTGTTTATGTTGTTTGTTGAGTATTTATTGTACCTAGAATGATTTCCCAAGTGGTAAAGAAATTATTTCCAAAATATCTTTTGAACCCTCGTTGAGTTTTGTTATATATAAGCTCACCCTCTTTGCTTGCTTTCAGGTGTTCCGGATTTAGGGTACGTGGAATATGTGCCGACGGATAATGTGGTCAAGCCCGAGGCTTGAATTCTTGCTTGGATGTTTCAAGTGTTGTTTTGAATTTGTAGTATGTTGTAATGTTTAAGCTTTGAAGTTTATAATGTAAAAGATGCTATAAGATAGTAAAAAATATAGTGCTACTTTAGTTGTCTTACTTTTGAATATGAATAAGTTGTTAGTCTGGTTTTATGTTTGTTATACATATGTACAATATAACTTGTGGTATGTTGTTGAAACGGAGGCATGTAACCTATGTTTGGGATGATGTATGGTTGTATAATGAATGATTTTGGATGTGTTGTATGTTAATGAATGGTTGTTGGAGTTGTTGTTGAAGTTGGAGTTGGTTGTATGGTGTTATAAATGATTGGTATAGAGTCCTCTTGTCCATATTACAGATGTTATATTGTCGAAATTCTGTTATGTCCTGACTGATCATAAGTGAGGTCGAGTTAGAACGTAACAGAGACCATCTTTATTTTGCTCCAAGAGGCTCAGAGTTTCATGGTGTCAGTTGGATATGAATAATCTGATTGTGAGATTATGTCACGCGACTAGAAACAGGGGCCTCAGGGCTGATCTTACTAAAGCTACTTTTTGTGCAACTATTTATCACCTTTGGCATGAAAGGAACAATAGAATTATTTGACAACGATGCACAGACAGAAGAACAAATTCTCCACAGATTATTGAAGATGTTTGAGGAAAAATTAGTCTTCAAAATAAATATGTTAATAGTCAGGAAAATAGATTCTTTTGCACAGTTTGGCAACTTAGTGACGTAACTATGTAAATAATATAATGTAAGTTTTTTGTGTTTTGAGATAGAATGAAATGATATTACTTATCTTGCAAAAATAAATAAAAAAAAGCCAAGTAAAATATTCAATTGACATCACAGTGTGTTTGAATTGAGGGGGAAAGCATATAATCATAAATGAGAGGACATGATTAAATTATATTTAGATTGAATAATTTAAAAAAATAGAAGGATCATAAAAAATTATTTTATGTGAAAGGAAAACATAATTTTTGTTATGAAATATTGATTGGTGGATATTCACTATGAATATAAGTAGCTTACAAGCAGCAGCGTAAGCAACTTGCAGTCACCAACTACTAAGCAGCTTACAAGTAGCAGCGTAAGCAGGTTGCAGTCACCAGCTACTAAGCAACTTACAAGCAGAAGAGTAAGCAGCTTGCAATCATCAGCAGCTTACAAGCAGCAGTGTAAGCAGCTTGCATCAGCTACTAGTTTTTGAAACTCTATAAATAGAGAAAAATAATTGTAACGTAAATGATTTAGAGATGAATAAGAGTTTCAGTTTTCTCTTGATACTATTTGTTGTCTTTTGCAGTATTTTATAACACGTTATCAGCACGAGTCTCTACCATTGAGTTACTTGGTAGAAAGTTATGGTGGGAATCAAATCTTACTCTTTGAATATGAAAAGGAAAACCTTGTCGTGGTTTTTGAAGCTATTTTAGACGGAGGTATGAATATTATACCCTATGTATGTCATTTATAGAAGAGTATTTTTCTTTTATAATCTTATCCTTGAAAGATTGAAATTCACATTGTTATAGTGAAAATTCTATTAGAATTTATAGAAAGCCAAAATTTTCAGTTGGCTTAATATCATTCCCTGAAGTGAATGAAATTAAAATTCTCTGATGTGAATTGAAATTAGATTCCCCTAAGTGAATCAAAAATTGCATTCCCTGAAGTGAATGAAATTAAAGTGGGTAGAATTACATTCCCTGAAGTGGTTGAAATATAAATTCCCTGAAGGAATATAATTGAAAATTTTCCAAAGTGAGTGGAATTAAATTCTCTGAACCGAATGGATTTGAAATCTCCTGAAGTGGATAATATTTATTTTCTTGAAGAAAATAAAATTACATTCCCTGCAGCGAATGAAACTACATTCCTCGGAGTGAATAGAGTTGTGTTCTCCAAAGTGAATGATATTGCACTTCTTGTACTAACTGTAATATCTACATATTAAATTGGTCATAGTCATGACCGTGGTTGAGATAATATGTCCCACAAACAATGCTAAGATTGATAATCCTCACCACCAGTAGTGGCATAATGAGAAAAAGCATGAGAAGTCAAAACAACTATGAACATTTGTGGTCTGAATGCATATTAAGTGTGTACCTGTCGTACACTTGGCCCAAGGCACATGTACTAGCTATTTGATTTTACTAATCTAACTTGCTCCAACATAGCTAATATAACATAACCTTGTGACCCATAATTTCGAATCGTTGATTCATTATATTTTAGCAAGTCCATAAGATTTTTGTTAAGATTAAAGATATTTGTCGAAATGAATATCTTATTAAGACCACAACTGATGGTGATAAAGAATATCTTTGCATTTTCTTTTGAATCCATGCTAGAAGCATGTATTTCAAAATTCTTGCTCTTTCTTATGGGTTGTATCATACAATCATACGGGCAATTAAATCACCTCTTGTACAAATGCAAATATATCATAATCCAATTGTTCTCATGGTTTGGCATAATCAACTTGGCTACCTAAGGGCGTAATGATATCTTGAACCCCTAGTTGATGATCACGTTAAAGCACGCTTTGGTGCTTGTTGTTCCCTCTATTAAGGGGAAATAAAATCGCTACCTGAAGTTAGCATGAGATATTTTAGAGGAACCTGAAGTTCACTGTGATACATCTTTGATATCTCAATATAATGGATGTTGGAGGACAATATTATTATCTCATTTGAATTTAAGACATTAGCTCAATGAACTTGAAGTTCAAGTGATTCTTCATTTGCAAAGTATTACAAATAATTTACCAGATGCAAATAATATTGTGAAATCACAAATATTTGTTATGAATGTGTCGACATATATTGTTGGCCCAGAAGGACATATAGTGAACGCATAGCATATGCATCTGAGACACATTAGAAGCGTGATGTATTTATCGGTGCAAAGGATATTATACCTAATATTTGAATTATGAATCCTGAAGATGCTATATCTTTAAGAAGCACGATAGAACTAGCAAAACCAACCGATGTTGGTGAATGCACAATCCCTGCCGAGATTGAAGAATAATTGGTCCTTGGGGAAACCAAACGCTTGGAATAAAGCGATTAAGATCTTGAACCACAAAGTGTGGATGAATGTCGACAAAGACCTGATCGGTCAAAGAGAGAGAAGCAATATAGTGGAAACTCAGCTCACATGTCAAATGTGAAATTCTCGTTTGTGGGATTGATGGGGAGCATTGTGAAGCAAACCCTATGTCATTTTCAATCCCATAATGCTTGGATATTTGCAAAACGTACCCATATAGCATACTAACCCATTCCCTGCAAAGCTTTAAGCAGTTTAATGGGTACGTTTTGGCTTATATCCTCAAATGGTAATTTTAATACCATTGTTAATGAGTTCCTATGCTGCTTATAGAAATGACAACAACTTGCCAATATAAATCACGTGATATTGATATTGAAGTTCCTGAAGAACTTATTATGCCTAAAACATATTATATTGAAGTTCTTGAAGAACTTACTATGCCTGAAGCATAAGACTCGAAATCTCGGGAATTGTAATCGATTACATAGATCTTTGTACAAATGAAAACATTCTGGAAGAATGTTGTATAACCTTTTTAATATATGTTGATATTTTGTTGGTCATATATCTTATTAAGAAGTATTATCTCCTTGTAGATCTCTATTTGTTATCAATTGCTTATTGTTTTAAATTTGCCAATTATTGCTGAAATATATGCTGATAATTCTTGAATGTCATAAACGCTCCTGAAGAGCTTATACAAGTGAGAGTTTATCGACCTGAAGATCGAGTACTCACTGATAAAATAATATTCTATGGAAAGCATTAGAATGATATGATTACTGTCCTAATCTTCAAAAGGACGTTTGTGATGATAATGAGATAACTATTGGTCCTGAAGTACTATGTCTCAGTCTTATTGATCCACTAATGTATCTTGCTAATAATAGAAGGCCAGAAAATTGTCTTCCATTAATTTGTTAGCAAAATATAGGGCAGTTCCAACCTGAAGGTATTAGAATGAAAATAAGCACATTTCATGCTATCTATGTGGAATATCAAATATGGACTCATATTATCCAAGAATGTTGATCTTATTATAGTCAGCCCTGCAGATGCTGACCAGTTACCTGACCCCCACAAAGAAAGATCACAGACATTTCATGTATTTACTTGTAATATGCCTCCATGAAACAGAACATGAGTGTTGCTCTTTCAAATCATGATGAGATTGTGAAAATTCATGAGGCTAGTTGAGAATGTATATGATTAAAATTTGTCATACAACATTCAGGAATCATACGGTTTACCTTTTGAAAGAGCTAGTCTCATTAAAGGTGGCTATGGCGACATGATGAAACATATTTCGTCAAAATATTTCTATACACATAAGTTTCAAAAGAATGGTATTGTTGATATTTAACAAGTTCACTCAGGTGAAAATCTAGCAAATTTGTTTACTAAAGCTTTACCAACAAAGATGACAAAGGACATACTCAGAAGTGTAGAATGCATCGCTTAAAAGATCTGTCACCATGACGCATGTTGCAATGAGGGGGAGAAAATATTGATGCATTGTACTCTTTTTCCTTCACCAGGGTTTTTCTCCCATTGGGTTTTTCCTGATAAGATTTTAACGAGGCAGGGCAAATATGTTTGATATGATAGAAATATGTCGAGCTAAAGTTCTTTTTCATGGATGAACTCCAAGTGGAAGTAAAACATATATTCATTGAAGATTGATTTCTGTCAACTCAAATAATACTCTTGTTATGCTCAGATGAGGGGGAGACAAATACGCACTGTACTCTTTTTCCCTTTGCCTAGGTTTTATCCCATTGGGTTTTCCTAGCAAGGTTTTTAATGAAACAGTGGTTGAGTTTATAATAAGATTTTATAGGGATAAAGCTCATCCATTAACAACCCCGATGGTTGTTAGGTCACTTGATGTGACAAAAGATCATTTTTTGCCCTTGAGAATATGGAGAAAAGTTACTTGGTCCTGAAGCACCATATCTGAGTGCCATTGGTGCATTAATGTACCTAGCTAATAATACAAGGCCATATATTGCTTTTTATGTTAACTTATTAGCCAGGTATAGTGCAGCTCCAACTCGCAGACATTGGAACGGAATTAAACACTTATTCCACTATTTGTGTGGAACACTAGATATAGGTTTATTATATTCAAGACAATCAAGATCTTCATTAGTTGGTCATGCTGATGCTGGTTATCTATCAGACCCTTATAAAGCAAGGTCACAAATAGGATACGTCTTTCATTTTGGTGATACTACTATATTATAGCGGTCCATGAAGCAAACAATGACTGTCATTTCCTCTATTCATGCTGAAATTTTGGCTATTCATGAAGCTAGCCGAAAATGTGTTTGGTTGAAATATGTCATCCAACATATTCAAGAATCGTATGGATTACACTCCGACAAAGACCAACCAACCAAACTATATGAAGATAACACAACATGTATCACACAAATCAAGGGTAGTTATATCACCGAAATTCTTCTACACATATGAGCTCCAAACAAACGGAATAGTTGATATTCAGCAAGTACGGTTGAGTGAAAATCCGGCAGATTTATTCACTAAAGCTTTACTACCAATGATCTTCAAATCACATGTACAAAGATATGGAATACACCGCCTGAAAGATTTGTCATCATAAGGGGGAGAGGATATTTATGCATTGTACTTTTTTTCCTTCACTAAGGTTTTTTTCCCAACTGGGTTTTTCCTGGTAAGATTTTAATGAGGCAAACCAAATGCAATAGTATTCCTTATAAAGATAATGTACTCTTTTTCCTTAGTCAAGTTTTTATTCCATTGGATTTTCTTGACGAGGTTTTAATGAGACATATTTTTATAATGAATATCCAAGAGGGAGTGTTATGAAATATTGATTGGTGGATATTCACTATGAATATAAGTAGCTTACAAGCAGCAGTGTAAGCAACTTACAGTCACCAACTACTAAGCAACTTATAAGTAGCAACGTAAGCAGCTTGCAATCACCAGCTACTAAGCAGCTTACAAGTAGCAACGTAAGCAGCTTGCAGTCATCAGTAGCTTACAAGCAGCAGTGTAAGCAGCTTGCATCAGTTACTAGCTTTTGAAACTCTATAAATAGAGAAGAATAATTGTAATATAAATAATTTAGAGATGAATAAGAGTTTCAATTTTCTTTTGATACTATTTATTATCTTTTACAGTATTTTATAACAATTTTTATATATAAAATGAATTTTAAACCCTTCCCATATTTATATAAAACTTTTTTATGATAATCATTCCTCACATATAAACACACAGCTGCACACAACACACACATTTGCACACATAAAACCACACAGACACACACCAAAGCAAGACGCACAAGCTGCACATATATAAACCCACTTGCACATTCTTTTCCTTTCTGTTTCTTTCTTCTCCTTCTTCTTCTTACTGCTTCTATCTTTGTTTCACGGCAAAAAATTGCCAACTACTTTGACATATTCGCTTCACTGCAAAATAATGGCAGGACATGTCATAAATTTTAAGTGTTCAAAATTGCACCCTAATCAACCATCATAGACACGCATACGAAATTGCTGACACACACATACACGTACAACATCACACACACAGAGCTGCAGAAGCACGCATACCTCAACAAGAAATCCGCACAAACGCCTTAATCTCCACCGCTAGATCGAGCCGCTATCACTTCCTATAGTTGTCGCTTGAAGTGTTTGATAACTGTATCTATTTGTTTCTTTTAATGCTTTAATGGATGATTTTATTGTTGAAGTGGCGGGGACAAAATTGGCATAGTAAATGTTGTGGGCCGAATATATTTCACTGCAGGAAAACTTAAAACACTGCCAAGTGCTGGGCAAATCCAAACAGAAAAAGAAAGACGAAATATGATAGGAGGGGTTGGGAAGATGAAGCAGTACACCAACGTACTTGACAGACCCCTCAGCAAGGGCAAACAAGAGGTATACTCTTTTCTTGATTACTCTTCTTTTTTTTCTCTTTACTTTTAACATTTTCTTTCTAGATCTCTAACCTCCCTTTTGTCTTTATCAGTTTCTTTGTAATTATTTTTACTCATTTCTTTAATATGTATTTTGTTTCTGATCCCATTGCAGCCTGTAATGTGAAATTCAATAATTAGTAAGAAAGTCAATGTGTTAATTAATTTCTTGAAAATTGAAGACATGGGTTTTGTTTAGCAGTAATTAAGGCTTAATTACAGATGAGTTTTGCTTAGCAGTGATTAAGTTATCAATTAAAAACTGAAAAAACCCGTGTTCTGTTATGTTTAAGCTGTGATATGCGATACATATATGAGTTAGTGTGATCTGGATTTATGAATTTTGGAAATTATTTTAGAATGAGGACTATTTCCTTAGTGTAATGATGTTAGATGCTGCTTTGTTGCAGGTCAGTTTAAGTGCATTCGCATTCTTATTCTCTGAGCTCGTACAGTACAATCAGACCCAAGTTGACAACATTGCTGAATTGGAACGAAGGTGATTCTTAAGTTGATACTTTTTGTCAATGACAACACTGACTTTTGCCGGTTTCATTATGTGTTTGCGCATGAAAATTGTTGTCTAGTAGCAGGTTATGTTGGTGTAATTGAAATACTTTTCTGATTTACATCAATGAGTACACGGGAATGGCTCCTTTGGAGGACATCAAGTGTGGAGGCACTTGCATCTGAAAATAAAATTTTGAAAATATTAGTGTATTTCCTTGCAATGAGCTGTGCGAAAGTAAAAGCTGCTTTGTTCTTTGCTGATAAGTAGGGATTTTGACAAATTAATCTGAACGATTAATCTAACAGTGCTAGTATGTTGTGAGAAGAGAAAGAGAGATATAATTACTACTATTATCAAAGTTGTAAAGAGAAAGTGGGATGATTGGAAGTTTCAGCTGATGCTTTTGTTGGTTGCCTGGCCTTGGGTGTGCTTCCTTTTTGGCAGGAATCTTGCTATAGAAAATTTCATATGGATTCTCAAAGGTTTACTTCAACTTTAACAGGTTAGAAGATGCAGGTTATGCTGTTGGGGCACGAGTTTTGGAACTTCTTTGCCATAGGGAGAAGGTGTGATACTTTACTGATGACCTACAACAAAATGAATACTTTGGAGCTTTTTATTTTTCTCAGATCTTCTTATCTGCAACATGCACTGTAATCTGAATATCATTCACGTTGTTGTATTGCTAGCACACGGTACCCAAAAAGATGAATACTGATCTCCCTACAATTTTCTTATCTGTATTAACTGTGATGCAGGGTTGGGGGATGGAAATCTTGATGTCATGCATTTGTTTTCTCTCCTTCCCACTATGAAAGTCCATTTAGCATGTTTTTGCCTGTCCTTAGAACAATTCAACTTAGTCAAAACCATAAGCAATTTCTGAACTTGTTCTTTGAAATGCTGTGTGACACTTGGCAAAAGGCTAATTCCCTTTTCAACTTTCGAGAATAAGAAGTATCCCTGTCCGTATTCTTTTCATGCAGTATGTAATCTCTCTCTCTCCTAGGAGTAGTTTGGAGAAAATAGTTCTCCTTTGGGGACATATAAAGAGCTAAGTTGCCTTCTTGGTGGTCATGAAACAGTTTGGATATTGGCAATTTCTTATTTTTGCATTTACCAATAATTTGACTTGTTCAAAATGTTCATGTCATTGGTTTAGGTTTTTCCTGTCCTTGGCAAATATTAGGATGGGACCTTGTGATTTGTGAATAATTTAATTTTTTTTGTTATACTACGTATTAATGTTGTTTCTGCCTGTAAGCTAACTAAAAACATGATGTTTGAAGGATTAACATTGCTCTCCTTTCTAGTTCATTGACATCTATTTTCTGATGCTTTAGGGAAATAGGAGAGAGACAAGACTTCTCGGAATTTTATCCTTTGTGCACAGCACAGTGTGGAAGGTCTTATTCGGAAAGGTTGGTATTAGCCTTTGTTTAGTTGGTGGTCTTTCTCCTAAACTTTTTCATTTACTCTCTTTGGAACTTCGTAAATACCATCGTAGTTACCAGGAAACAGTTTTCAATTCGGTTGACCTTGTATCTTGCTTCAATATCTCTCCCTGTTTTCTTTGGGGAGTTGATATGTGTGTTCAAAAACTGCTTTTTCTTAACTGCAATATCACATGTTTAATTCTCTTAGGCATAACTTATGTAGTTCATTACCAAGTCTAGGAGTTTTCTACTTGGATGTGTCATTGTATATATATGCTTATGGACTTGCTTTCTTGGTGACATTCAGTATCTCCCCCTCCTATAGATACTCTTGGTTCTCCGTTCTTTATCTTTATTTTCAGTCTACTTGAGTAGTTAGCATAACAGATGAGATTCTCTTGTGTGTTCTTTTGCCTTCTTCTCTTTCTTTCTTTCCTCTTGTCTTACTGGGAATGCAGGGATAACATATTGCTAAGCTGCAATTAAACTTTCTGTTAAGCTTGTTGTTTTGCTTTAGAGTTGCTTACTTAGGCATAGTGTATAAAAAGGCGCACCTTAACGCTAAGGCGAGGCGAGGCGCACCCTCAGCGCCTAAAAAGGCTAAGGCGCACGAGGCGATCAAGGTGCACCTTGCTGCACCTTTTGTATATTAATTTTATTTTGTCAAAAACATTTATTTTTTTATTTTTAATTTGTTAGTATGTGTGCAAAGTACTAGATTTCCCTTGACTTCTTGATATTTATAAGTCAAACCCTAAAAAAAAATAAAAAATAAAAAATAAAAGAAGAAAAAGAAAACAAAAGAAGAAAGGATAACTTTAAAGTCTGAACTCACAATCATGACATAGCAAAAAGAAAAGAAGATGATTATACGTGAAATAGTATCCTTTTGTCTTTTAGTACTTAGTATTACATAGCATGTTAGTAGCCAAGTATGATTGACTTATACTTATTTTTATGTGATGGAAGAGAATCATATAGATATCATGCAATTTTTGTGGATTTTATGATGTTTAGATGATGCTGATGATATATAATGTTATGTTTTTTGATGAATATTTATATCTTTTAGATTTTTTTTAGTTAAAGTATTATCTAATTAAAGCTTCTATCTTAGTATTTTACATAATTCTTTGATTTCATAGCTTATTTTTCATGATATTAGAAATGTGCCTCACTTCACTAAGCTTGCGCCCTGCGCCCTGCGCCTAGGCACTACGACCCCCTAGCGCCTTAGTGTGTCTTACGCCTTTTTATACACTGCTTAGGAAACACTGTTTAAGGGATATTTTGGCCAACATTGATACAACTGATCTCTTGATGGGGTTGTTTATAGACCAGGGTAATCATCTTAATATTAAAAACATGTTCAATGGCACATGTTCTCTCTGGGACTTGACAAAAATTTCTAGAATATCAATTGAAGAAATAAATACAGCTAAATCATCATACCAAGCTTAGATTACCATCTGAAGACTACCAACCTATTCAATCTGTTTACAATTGTGCTTGCTATTGTTTAGCACATTAAACTTCTTTATGGTATGAACCAACTTTTAGGTATTTAGTGAAAAATTAGCTTTGTAGGACACGGTAGAAGTAATACAAAACTTCAGTTGTTCTGAATCAGCATATAAGCTCTACTTTGTTGACCATATGGAGGAATCTTGGGAAAAGGGCATATGTGTTTTCTGACACGTAATAGACATGAGGATGCTCCTGGAACTTATGAGTATGCGAACAAGTAGCATGTAGGATTTTAGATTAAAAGATTCAACGAGGGTGAGGTATTTTTCAGTCAGAGCCTCAGACATCATGCAGTTGCAAAGATCTAGTAGACACGACAAGAAAAGCAAGAAGCGGACTTGGTTGACCACTATCAACTTCCAATATCTTGATAACGCTGAAGTTTTTATTGTACTATAAAAGTTGTATAAATATCTCAATGAGATTAAAATGATCTTGACATCTCAAGAGATGCACAAAAAGTCCTCTTTTATATATATCTTGAAATTTCTGTGTTTCAAAAACCTTATGGCCCTATGATAATTATAGAACTACCATGGATATCTAGGATTCATATATTTTAAAAAGTTATGGGTTAAACTGATTTTAATGGAATGAACCCGGGTAACTGGAGTATATCTTCTTGTGGTGATGGTGATGATCCTGTACATTTAATATTGTAACGCGATCTCTGGTCTTGATTTGCTGGAAAAGATTCAATTTATTGTGAAGAATGTTAGAATATAATACTTGTCCCATATCGAAAAATGTTAGAATATACACTTGTCTCACATTGGAAAAAAGAAACTTTAAGATCACCTTATAAGATCCTGGACTACTCCCCTTGACACCAATTGGTTTTAGGATAGAATCTCAGTTATCTTAACATGGTATCAGAGCTGAGCCCTTAGTCCAGTTTTATTCCTCCACATGTGACCCATCTTAAATCAGGTCTACGTGTGTTCAATTTTTTTGCGTGTGTCATGTTCCACGCATCTTTAATCTTTCATGTGTGACTCATCTCAAAATTAGGTTCACATGTGTTCAATCTTCCACATGTGATCCCTCACAAATCAGGTTACACGTGAAGGGGAATCTTAGAATATATACTTGTTCTACATCGGAAAATCAGAAACTCTAAGACCATCTTATAAGATCGTGGGCTACTCCACTTGGCACCAATTGGTTTTAGGATGAAACTCCATAATTCTTAACAGAGAATGGTATCATAAGTTAAACTGATGCCAAAGTTTACGTAGAAGCATAGCTATATAACGTACGAAGCTTGAAACTTGTGCTCATCTATCCCTGCAATTTCACTCTAAGTGGTGTTTGGCTAGTTACATCTTCCATTTGTGGCTACTTGCTAGCAGGTGTCTTGTTTGACAAACTGATGCCAAAGTTTGCTGGATTGATTTTGGAATTAATTGCGAAGGATATTCCATGGATGAAATAGTATAATATCTTTAAGTTCTTCCCTCAATGAGGCTTCAGATTTTGTCTGACCGTGTATTAAGGACATACCTTTTTCAAGGATTAATTGACATGATTCTTGAATCTAAATTTAACCTGTGATGTCTGAAGATTACTTGTCATTTGCTAGATAACTCTGAAAATAACAACCTACGTCGAGGTTTGTCTGACATATGTAATTGTATGAGAAGATTCTTGTTGTAGTGATTAACAGGAGTACAGGACAACAGAGAGGGGCTTAGGAAAAAATCTTTACAGCTCCAACAAACTGTGCAAATTGGGTTTTACATTTTTCTCAACTAGAAAGATATGATGACCATCATGGTTGGAGTGCACATGTCTGATTAGTTCTTCCTCCAACTTGGAAAACCTGATGAGCAACTTGGGTCTCTAAGGATTCAACTTCTGTATTGATGTAGATAACGAGTATATGCATCTGATGTAGTTAGAGACCAGAAAATATTTACAATGAGAATTACAGCCTCTTGAGATGTATTTACATTCTCAGCGTTGAAGCATCCTCCATAGTTCCAAGACTTCCATATCTTTTGAAGTTGAGGCTGATCTAGTTAAGGTCACTTGATTCTTTGGTCATTTAAGAATTTCTGAAAGCTTCTTCTAGAAGGTCCTAGTTGCTGTGGTTGTATACTCTTTATAGTTTGTATATTGTAATGTTGTGTTGCGGTGTATATACATGGAACGGATAAGATATTTGTCCATTTTCTTGCTCAACTGCTTTAATTCTTTTGGTACCTGCTGAAATTTGATAGGTTCCTTAGTCAAGAGGAGCCTATTATTGAGGAAGTGTATGTTGCAAATGCATTCCATCTTTGTGTACAAGCGTTTTTTTATTCTCTTTTTAATATATCATGATGGGTATTATTGAAACTATGATCTTTGGCTACACGAGGAATTTCTTGGGTATTATGACACACTCTTTTATTCAGGATTTTTGCAGTTATTTACCAGCAAAAGAGAGAATTTAGCTGCAATATTTTTGTGTGGATTGGATTTACTATTTCGGTAGAGCATCATTATGGACAGAAACAATTTATACTCCGTCTATCCCATATTTGAGTCCCTTTGTGGAAACCAACTCTTTAGGAAAGCATGTTATTTTATTCTTAAATTGGCGAAATGTAATTGGATTCTCATTTTTGTCCTTTATTACAATTAAAATGTTGGGACTCTTTGTCTGAGATAAGGGTTAACTTTGGAAAGAGGAGAAAATAGTACATCCATAGAAAAGGTACCACTTTTGGGACTGATGGAAAAGGAACAAAGGACTTTAACTTTTGAGACAGAGGGAGTAAATTCATTATTTTGTCTACTCAATTTTATTATTGCCTCCGAGAAAGTAACAATTCAATTCAGGGGCGGATCTAGGATTTATTTTCAGTGGGGGCTAAAATCACATAATTTAACACTCATATATTAATAATCTTATTCAGTGGGGGCTGAATTGATTTTTCAACTTAAAAATATTTTAAAAATACATACATTTTAAAACAATATTTGGGTTGAGTGGGGGCTGCAGCCCCCGCACATTTAAGAGTGGCTCCACCACTGATTCAATTTTGTTGTTGCTTGAATCTCCTAGAACTAGTACTCTAAGCATGAAAGTTAGGTTCTTGTGTTAACCTTTAGGGGTAGCTCAACTGGTCAGGCCTTGGGTGTGCTCCCTAGAGGTTGCTAGTTTGAGTTCCATACCCGGCCGTTAATTCAGGGTCCTGTGAGATTAGTTGGCCAAAGCCTGGATACCCACGGATTTAAAATTTTAGGTTCTTGTGTTGAAGGAGATCACATCAACAGATTTTTGTTGTACAAGAACTCACTTCTTTTTAGTTCACCAGTTTTCACTCTAAAGGATGTATGCTGTTTCATGTCAAGCAGCCTCTTAGTCTTTTTGCTATAGTTCTCTTTCCAATATGCCATTATTTCCTCGATAATGAACTGCATGTTATACTCCAGGTTCCTAAGACAGTACAGAATGAATTTTCTTTAGGAAAATATTATGAACATATTTTTGAATAAAGGTATAGTGAGTTGTGAAGCATGTAGTTATTTCCAAAATTTTCACAGAGCAGTTTGCTTCATATAAATGGAGGTGCATAACTTTTCTGTGTCAATCTTTTCTTAGCTTCTGTTTCCCTGTTTAGAAATTGTTCTGATAAAAAGTTATGACAAAAAACAACACATATGATACAGAATCTTAAGTTTTCTCCCCTGTGAATATCAGGTGGCGGACTCACTTGAGAAAGGTACTGAACATGAGGATGAATACATGATAAGTGAGAAGGAGCTCCTTGTCAACAGGTTATATACTTACCTATTGCATAGGTCTTATGTTATGATTCACTAAAAACTTGTGCAATTTTTCTGTTGGTGTGATTAAAATGCAGTATTTACTTTGTAGATTCATTTCGATTCCTAAAGATATGGGTGCTTTCAATTGTGGAGCTTTTGTTGCAGGAATCGTGAGGGTAATTCCGGTTTGAATTTTCTATAGTTAAGTGATAATTCTGTGGTTGGTAGCCTTCATAGACTGATTACTTAGTTTCTGTCTTTGAAGGGTGTTCTGGATAATGCAGGTTTTCCAGCTGTAGTAACTGCTCATTTTGTACCTGTGGAAGGACAGCAACGACCTCGGACAACTATTTTGATAAAATTTGCTGAAGAGGTAATTGTGAAATTTTGTTTTTGATCATTGTTTCTTGTTAAGGGTCAGCATGAGTGTGCTTGGTGGAGTGGTAAACCATACGCTTATCATATTCCAACTTGAATGGGAGAAAAGCCTGTGCAAAAGTCAAAGGACCTTAGACTGGGACAAACTGATATCTTTAGCATTCTAGTTAATGGCCCCGTTTTATGCTTCTTCTCTGGTGTCCCGTGCTTTCCAACTGTTTCTTGCATTTGGTTTGCAAAAACTTAACATTGAAGTTATTCTCTTCCCAATGGCTGATTACAACGGCCACACTGTAAGGTTCACCTGTTCTGCAACTAAACTGTCCATGAGGGTAACCACAGCCTTAATTTCAGTTTTGTGCATTATAAATTTCTTCCATTCTGTACTATTTTCTCTGAAAATATGCAGATAGATAAATTTTGTATTGACTGACTTGTACCGGATTCAAAATATGAGAATGCGCACGCTCTAGCTGAGAGAGAGGTTCATTGGTCTGGTTTACTGAAATTTTGAAACAAGTATGAGTTTAGCTTAAAAACTTAGTGAGCACGATTATTATGTTAACTTGAATGGATATCACTAGTCATTGTGGACTTCATTAAAAATATCCCGCATCCTCCCCCCTCTAAAAGGGAAGAAAAAAAAGAAAAAAGAGAATGATAAAGTTTCTGATGGATAATCATAATAGTATTGTACCTATTGTAGGGAAAACTTCCATTCAAGAGGGCTTGAATAATGAGCACTCTATATTTTTGCAATTCTTGTTGCTGCATACACACGCGATAAACAATGCTTTATGAAAACTCTCTTTTCATGCACTTTCTTTGCTGGTTTCAGGTGTTACGAAGAGAAGCAAGACTTGGATGACATACTGTGGTAAAACTGATAAGATGCATATGAGTCGACTTAATTGATTGTCATTGCAATTTGGAGTGTTACAAGATCTGTATGCTCTTTGCTGGTCTCTTCTTCATACTGCAAAATTATACTGATCAACAAGTATTATGTAAGTTGAGCGAAGATTGTCGTAATTAGATGTTAAGCGTTGACATGATGAACATTCAAATGCTGTGGAAAGCAAATACATCATGCCATTGAGCATTAATAACTTCGATTGTGACTGTTATTATGGCTTCTTTAGTATTTTGGCTAAATTCGTTAGCTCAGAAAGACTTATTTTCATCTGTTATTCTCAATGCATTGTGCTATTGAGCATGTAAGGTTAGCTATCTAATCGCTGCAAAACATAGAGAATAACATAAATCAGCAAACAGCACCCTATATCAAATACATGTTTGGATGGGGGTAAAATGGTAATGGGAAGAAGGGATTGGTTAAGGAGGGATTCTCGTTTCCCTCGTATGGTTTAAATGAATTATTGAAGTGAAAAGAGGGAAAAGGATTATAGTATTTTGGAATACTCTTGTGTTCATGCCATTTTCTTTTCTTTCTCTCTTTAGGCCTTTCGTTTATTAATTTTGGAATACTAATTGTGTTCATGCCATTTTCTTTTCTTTCTCTCTTTAGGCCTTTCGTTTATTAAGGAAAATATGTCAACTTATATATAATATTTATCCTTCATTTTTATTTCTTTTCTAATCCGAACAAAAGTAAAAATAATACATAATATTTTTATGATACTTTCGATTATAATTGTATCCAAGTTAGCTAAGATTTAAGCCCTCCCTTTCTTTTTCTTTATGATGCTATTCTTTCATTTTCTTTATTATCCTTTCTCTCTGTGAATCCAAAACGGACCCTTACATAGTGTTTGGTTTTAAAGGAAAGGAAAGGAAAGGAAAAGGATGGGTTAAGAAATTTTTTCCCTTCTTTGGATTATCTTTTGGAAGAGATGATAGGTTATGGCGGAATTAAAGGCAAAATAATAATAATAATAATATTTAATGAGAGGATTTTGCAATTCTCTCAGTTTGGGGTGTTATGGAGAGAAAGGAAAGGTTAATGAATAAATTTTTTTAGTTGTCCTTAACACTTTTACATAATTTCAATTGTATACTTAACATAACAATGAACACGAAATAGGTGTTTAAGTAACTTTTAATTTAAATTTATCCTTTCCTTTTTCAAGCCTAATAAAAAATAAAAATATTATTGTCTTTTCTTTTGGTTGTTATTTTATTTTTCTGAATTTATCATTTTTCCTCCATCTTATTTTTTTCCCTTTCCCCTGTGCAATCCAAACATAGTGTTGATGTACATTCAAGCTTATTGTACAATTTCCTCCACTGCTCAATGGTGCAAGTGGAGTACCGATAGGCGGATACATTGCCAAACGCTAGATTCTTGCTGCTCGGAGGAGGAAAATACAAATAAATAGATAAAGGTCAGTTTTATCTCTAAAAAACCTCTACAAATTGGGAAAAAATGACTTAATTGGCACAAAATTATAAAGTTTAGTATCTGTTTTAAAACGAAATATATTGTTAATACATGATAATAAGATATTGAAAATATTCAAAGGTGATAAAGGATAAAGAATATTCTGTTGCAGTTATGCTTTCTATATGTATTTATGAGTAGTCTAAGGAGACTGAAGCTAAACTTGTAACTGAATCAGTTCGTATAACTATAAGAACTGATTGAGGTAGATTAGAAGTTAGTTAGACTTGAGTGCATGACAGCTGTTGTACAACTGTCATTTCAACATGTGCAAAAATGCTCATACTCTACTATAATCATGTATAAATAGCAGAAGTTGTACTTCAGATCATTTCAAGAAATGAAATTCTATTCTCTACTTTCTCTCTCTAAATTCTTCATTGTATCTAGAGCTTAGATCCTCACTTCCGCCATTAAAACATACATTTTTTCTCGAGAGCTTTAACAAAGCTTCGCGACAGAGGAATTTCATCTTCTCACAATTGAAGTGACCTAGGTTACATCTCAAACCCTAGGGTTTTCTCTGTAAGAAATCACAATACTGTTGCTTCTGTTATTTCTATTCTACTCTTCTTCTTCCTCTATTACTGCAATTTGCAACCTTTGCTTCAATCTTCCATGGCTTTAACTTCAGATCAAGCTTTACCTTTTGGTCTCAAAATGCTTCTTCAAAATATGAACTCTCTAGTCAAGATTTAACTTGACAACCTTAACCACCTTGTATGGAGAGCTCAAATGGAGTCAGTTTTCTCAGCCTATGATCTGCTAGAGCACATCACAGGAGAAACAGCTTGTCCTTCCCAACAACTCACTACTGAGTCAAGCACATCAAGCACCACTACTCCTAACTGACAAACACCTAAGAACATGTCTCATTGCTTCCATTTCTCTAACTGTACTCCGTCAACTGTTTCATCTCAAAACATCTACCTCAATCTAGAAAGCTTTAGAGAAGAGGTTCAGTTCCTTGAGCAGATTTCATGTTCATCAACTCAAAAATAGACTTCACCTTTTGACCAAAGGGCAGAGATCTATGCAGAGCTACCTTGATGAAGTCAAGGCTATCACAGACAGCCTTGCCTCTGCAGCATCACCTGTTCCTGGAGAAGATCTGGTCCTATACATTCTCAGAGGTCTTCTTGTAGAATATGAACACTTCAAAGCCAACATCAGGTTGAGGGATAATCCTATTAGCATTCCTGCCTTGAGCAGCCTTCTACTCTCAGAAGAACTGAATCTTTAGTTTCTTCAAGCTACTAAACTCACACCATCACCTCCTACAAACCTGCCTACTGCACTCTACACCAAAACATATTCTCCTAACAATTCCTTAACAAGAGGCAAAGGCAGAAATAGTAAAGGAGGCAGAGGTGGGAGAGGAGGTCATAAAACTAACAACAACACCAACTCTTCCAACTACAAGTCTGCCACTTCCCCTAACACCTCTGAGTCTACAGTTTACTGTCAAATCTGTCACAAATCCAATAACTCTGTAATTGAGTGCTGGTATAGGTTTGATGCAATTAACTATAGCAATCCAAAGGCAAATAAACAGGTCATGGCCACTTAAATTCAGCCTACTGCTCCCCTAGACACTCAATGGTATCTTGACTCGAGAGCCAACACCCATGTAACACATGATCTTGCATAACTGAGTCATCACCAATCATATCCTGGAACAGTCATTGTTGGCAATGGAAACACTATGCATATACAAAACATAGGGAATGGTAAACTTCTATTTCCTTCATTTTCTCTTCATCTCTCCTTTGTTATTTATGTTCCCCAAGTTTCCTCTAAGGGTAAATTACACCGGACCCCCTGTGGTCAGACACAAGTGCACGAGATGCCCCTGTGGTTCAAAAACATCCACCTGACCCCCCTGTGGTAATATAAAAGTGCACACGCACGTAAAATACTTCACACCATCTATTTAATTAACAGAAGCAAGCAAAAAGTCCTTTATGCCTTGTTTTTAACTTAGCAATCTTCACCATTTTTCATTTGCTCTCAGCCTATTCTTTTTTTTTGTAAGAACTGTTACTCTCACTCTCTCTGAAAATATCATGCATCAAGAAGCTTCATCACGCGAAAGATTCAAACTTTGCATATGTGAAAGGATCTGGTGAGTGAAAGCTCACTCACGCAAAAGAAAAAGTTGGATTTTTGTATCACGACCATCGCACTCGAAAGGCTCCAGATCTGGTGCATCTACTGTTTCCAAGTATGTTATGTGAATCTAAGGTTCAATATTTTGACTCTTTAGGTTTCATTTACATGTGGGTTTAACTATTAGTAAATAAATTAGGATTTTAAGATATTTTTTCTTTTTTGAAATTAAGGTTTTTTCTGCTATTATTGTTTAATTACTGCAACTTAGGGTTTAATTATTGCAATGTAGGGTTTTAATTTTGTTAATTAGGCTTTAATTACAACAATTTAGGTGTTCAAATTTTCAAATTAGGGTTTTCAGTCATATGCTTCTTTCCTTATTATTCCCAATTTAGGGTTTCCCTATAATTGTGTTAATTGAACTTTAATTGTAATGCATGACATATGTGACTAATTGTGTAGATGACTGTAATGGTTCAAACATGACATATGCTTTAAATTATACATTATCGGGTTTCAATCCTATATTGGTTTTCATTATACATTACATATGCTTTAAATTATTTATTTTAGAGTGACTGATGCTAATGATAAAGTCAATGAGGACCATAATGAAGTGCATTTTGATCAGTTATGGCTTGATTTTGACTGGAGTCAATTGAACATTGTGACTGATTGTGTAGATGACTGTAATGGTTCAAACATTATACATGAGAATAGGGAAAACAACATTGAGAATGATAAAGTGTATGGAGTTGATTGTAATGCTTCAAATGTTATGCATGAGAATAGGGAAAATAATATTGAGAATGATAAAGAGTGTGGAGATGACTATAATGCATCAAATGTTATGCATGAGAATAGGAAAAACAACAATGAGAATGATAATAACAGTGAAGGCAATGATAAAGAGAGTGAAGATTCAGATTCTAATGATTCGGATTATGTAAAAACTTATGGATCAATTTCTGATACAGATTCTGAGACATCTAGCTTGGTCTATGAGGACATTGGGGGATTGAGTGATGATGATATTTTCCATGAGAATGATGAGGGGCAGTCTAAGAAAGCAAGATACATTGAATGGAAGAAAAAACTTAAAAAGAGGTCTAAAAAGAGAAGAACTAGAGGGAATGAAGAAAGTTCAAAGGGTGATCAAGATTGGGCTAGTGATATGGAAGATGATAACTTAAATTGCAGTGATTGTCTAGAGTTTTCTAATGATATTGATATAAAAACATTTGATATGGTTAAAAGTATGAAATTTAGTGATGTTTTCCAATTCATGAAGGTTTTGAAGGATTAGGCTGTGAAAAAGGGCATTGATTATGTATTAGTGAAAAATGAGAAAGAAAAAGTTAGAACAAAATGTACTCATGCTCAAACTCATGGTTGCACTTGGATATTACATGCATCTTCAGTCAGTGGTGGTCCAACCCTTCAAGTTAAAACCCTGACAGGTAGCCATAATTGTGGACATAGGTTTGATAACAGGTTGGCAGACTATAAATACATCGGGCAAAGAATTGTGGAGTCTATTAGGAATAACCCGAATCTACCCATAGTTAAATGGCAGGAAGAGATTCATAATAAGGTGGAACTCATAGTTGGCAAATACAAAGCAATAAGAGCTAAACATGTGACAATACAACAAATAGAAGGGAATGCTAAAGAGCAATTTGCTAGATTGAGGGATTATTGTGCCACAATTATCCACTACAATCCAGGTAGTACAGTGTTACTGATGGTTGATAGGAGTCTTCCTGAACCAAGGTTTGAAAGGTTGTTTTTCATGTTGGATGCAATAAAAAATGGTTTTCTAGCTGGTTGTAGGCCAATTATAGGCCTAAATGGGTGTTTTTTGAAAACAAGATATGAAGGACAGTTGTTGGCTGTAATAGGTAGAGATGGGAATGATAATATGTTCCCAATTGCATTCGGGTTTGTTCCAATTGAGAGAAGAGAGACATGGACATGGTCTGTATGAACTACACAACTTGATAGGTGATCCATATGAGAAAGGTTGGTGTTTTATTTCTGATAGGCAAAAAGGCTTATGTGATGTATTTGAGAATGATTATCCAGACATACACCACAGATTTTGTCTACGTTATATGTATCAGAATTTCAAAAAGAAGTTTGCAAGGTTAGAATTAAAAGAGTTGTTTTGGAAGGCTGCATCAACAACTAACACCTTGGAATTTGAAAGATGCATGAAGAAAATTAAGAAGGCAGACCCAAAATGTGATCGCAAAAAGAATATTGTTGAATGGTTAAGAAATATACCTGCTGAGCATTGGGTAAGATCTCATGTTCTACTTTATTCGAGATGTGACATATTGGTAAACAATCTCTGCGAGTCTTTCAATAATTATATTTTAGATGCTAGAGATAAACCAATTATAACAATGCTTGAAATGATTAGAGCAAGATTGATGAGTAGGATGCAGGTGAAAAGACAAGGCATAAAGAAATTCCAAGGCAACATATGTCCCAATATCTTGAAGAAGATTTTTAAATTATACAATGCTTCCAAAGGTTGGTTTGCTAATTGAGGAGGTAATGAAGAATATGAGGTTGATCAAGATACGAACAAACAAGTTGTTAATTTAGCCACCAAGACTTGCACATGTGGCATGTTTCAGTTGAATGGAATTCTATGTTGTCATGCTCTAGCTTGCATACAAAAATATGGTAAAGATGTAGAGGCATAAATAGATCATTGTTATTCTAAAGAGGCATACATAAGAGTATATGAAAACATGATGCATCCAGTACTTGGACCACTTGATTATGTTGACAGTGGTGGTGAGGCCTTGAAGCTACCCTTGGTGCCTAAAAGAACTGGCAGGCCCCAAAAGGTAAGAAGGAAAGATGCTGAAGAGTTGAGAAAGACGACTGCAAACAAGAACATTTCTACAAGAAATGGGTTGACCATTACTTGCCAAAAATGCCTACAAAAAGATCATAATAAGGCCTTTTATAGAAATGAGTTCCATCCAAACTCAAAGCTGTTGAAGGTGATGTTTCATTTTCTTGTATTATAAATTACAATGCTTCCTAACACTAATCAATTTCATTTTTTTTATGCAGACTATGAACAATCAATCTCAGTTCAATATGAAACATCTTGATCAAGTATGGAGCACTAACAAGCTTCATTTAATGTAAGCCACTTTCTTGATGCATGACTTATTGACACATATGTCTTATTATTTGATATTCATTGCAACAGTCTACCTGTACTCAAGAATCACACATTTTCAATCAACTACTACCCATGCTAAGAGCTGCTGGTCGAGGTAGAGGGGTTCGACTAACTATTAGTGGTGCAGGCCGAGGTAGTGTTGGTGTCGGATCTGCTGCGGATGGTGGCAGATCTGAACTTGAGCAAAAATAGATTTGAAGTTGAAAATAGATCTGATGTTGGTGGTGGTGGGTCAGTTGTGAGAAGTGGCAAGACAAAGCTTGGTGTGCGTCAAGCTGTTGCAATTAGTTCTACTAGTGAAAGAGTTGTGGGCAGAGTGTACACAAGCTTCCGCAATGAAGCTCTCACCGGTGTAGTTGTTGCAAAGAGAAAACATACTGATGAAGTGGTAGACAAAACAATATGGAAGCCATGGCTTCAAGTTGGAGTTTTTTTAACACTTTTTGCATTTTGTATTAATCAATTTGGTGTGGTCCAGTTAGATGGTTTTTGGAAGGCACATGGTATGGTCTAGTAAGATGAAATGTGGGTGCTCACTTTATGATTTTTTTGGAACAAAATATTGTGTTGGTTTGTGGTAAACTTATTGATATTCGAATTGCACTGTTGCTTGGTGTTAGGACATATTTGGACATATCTATTTGTATTGTTGCTTTTTGCTTGGTTTTGTAACCAAGTTTGACTATATGAAAGACTCTGTCATATATTTGTATTGTTGCTTTCAGCTTGATTTTGTAACCAAGTTTGCTAATTTTCTTGGTTCTGTCATATATGAAAGACCAAGTATCTCGCTTGCAATTTTTGGCAATGATTTATCTTAATAGGTATTACAAAACATAGATTAGTCTTGATTGCCAATGAACAAGGGTGTGGTAACTACTTGCTTGCTTTGTTTAAGAAATTTGATTAGTGGTGTAAGAAAGCATTAAACATAAAGATAAAAATTAGCAAAACACTGTTGATTCATTAATATATTATTTAACATAAACCAACCATAACAAAACTACAAGGAATGACAATGACTCCCTACATATCATTTCTTGAACATTAAGACAACAACTAGCAGTAGCAACAAGATACAACAAGTGACAAGAAGAAATGTATTCAACTCCCTAATGTAATTACTCTCCTTCTTTATCTTTTTCTTCTTTTTCCTCTTCAAAGGGAATGTCATCTCTTCTCCGTTCTCCTCATCATCACTGTCTTCACTAGCTTCAATGTCTTCTAATCTCATTTTAATGGGGAGCTTAGTGCCTTTCCAAGATGCAAAAATAGGCTCGCACCATCTAAAAAATTTGCACCTATTACAATTGTAGAACAAACGCCCTTTTGTGGGCTTCTTATCATCTACCACAACAATAATTTTAGCCTTGTTATAACAATGATAGGTCATGTTAATGTACCGCAAATCAAGTGTTGGGTCTCCATAACTTT
This sequence comes from Ehretia macrophylla, assembly GCA_037974665.1. NCBI lineage: Eukaryota > Viridiplantae > Streptophyta > Magnoliopsida > Boraginales > Ehretiaceae > Ehretia > Ehretia macrophylla. The sequence goes on from CM075775.1 coordinate 14,257,029, forward strand.
GCCTACGCGTACGACTTTAGCTACTCGATGTTGACATTTTCCACTTATGCTACAAAGTATTTTTCACAAAGAGGAGTAATTATGTGATAATAAAATATGTAAGTGTGACACAAATTTATTTATGTAAATAAATTAAGCAGATTTATTGTGTTTTTATTAAAAAAAAGGAACTCAAAAAGGTTTAACAAGCAAAGTTACGTAGCTATCATCTTTGCAAAAAGGTTCAACAAGCAGAGTTATTAAACAAAAAAAAAAAGAACTCACCACAGCCACGGTTTAACAGGCTCAGGAACTCAAAGGAGTAGTTCTTTGTGGTCAAATGAGTGTTTGGCTATTATAGATGGAGCAAGGGATATATTGGTCATAAAATACACATATTTCATTAAACAAAACATTACATAGCTATCATCTTTGCAAAAGACTCGCATGTCATACACTCTCATTAGTTTGGATGGAATTGTTGACGGTCACGGGGCGGGGCGGGGCGGGGCGGGGTGGGGGGGGGGAGGGGAAGAGGGGGTAGTGTGCACTTTTATATGACCATAGGAGGGTCTTGTGCACTTGTGTCTGACCACAGGGGGTCCGGTGCAATTTACCCTTTCCTCTAATCTACTATCTATTTCTCAAATTGTAAAAGATAATAATTGTACCCTTATTCTTTATGCCAAGAGGGTCACAATAATGGACAATGCTACTAGCAGGACCATATACAAGGCCCCATGTAGCAAAAGGCTCTACCCATTCCCCAGCAGTTCTCTGCCAACAGTTTCTTCTACAACAAAGACTCTCACATGTCTCTCTACTGTAGTTCTGTCACCTGAATCTACTTCTAACACTCTATCTGCTAGCTAGAAGTGGCACTTAAGATTGGGACATCCCTCAAGACCTTCTGCAACTATTCTTTCCTCTATTTTACATACTAGACTACCCCAACACATAATAAACTATACAACTTGTTGTACTATCAAAGCACACAAATTATCTTTTACTTTGTCTAGTACTAAATCTTTGTTTCCTTTTCAATTAGTGCACTCAGACATATAGGGACCCTCCCCTACACCCTCTTGTATGCACTATAGGTATTATGTTGTTTTCTAGATTATTTTACCAAATTTTGCTGGGTGTACCCATTGAAAGCTAAATCAGATACTTTTGCAACTTTTCTTAGTTTCACTGCTTTACTTAAAAATCAATTACAATCTACTATTAGAATCCTAAGGACAGACAATAGAATTGAATACAAAAACAATCAGTTTCAACAATTTCTAACACAGTCAAGCATAATACATCAGACGTCTTGCCCATACACTCCATAACAGAATGGTAGGGCTGAGAGAAAACATATGCACATTGTAGAGACTACATTGGCCCTACTACAACATTCTCATCTCCCTCAAAAATACTAGTTGGAAGCTATAGCTATAGCTATCTACCTTATCAACAGGCTTCCCACACCTATTCTACACAACAAAACCCCATATGAAATGTTTTATTCTACCCCACCTGACTATTCAATCCTTAGAGTTTTTGGTTGTCTATGCTTCCCTTGGCTAAGGCCTTATGCCATAAACAAACTGCAACCTAGGTCTAACCCCCATGCTTTCCTAGGCTATTGTCCAACTTCAAAAGGATACAAATGTCTTGACATCAAAACTGAAAGAGTATATGTGTCAAGACATGTCAGGTTTGCAGATGATATCTTTCCTTTTGTTACCATCTCTGCTTCCTAACCCCATATACCATCAAATTTAACCCCTATCATTCCAATTTTCTCAAATCAAGCTTCTTCACCAAACAATTCTTCTAACCCTCCAACACTAATACAATCAGCTCCCCATCCTGTCACAAGCAATAATATCTCACAATCTAGTGCAACAACACAGCCTAGTGCATAACTTAACTTAATACCTTTTCCCAGGTCACCACAGAGTGCCCTATCCTTTCAGAACACCAGTGAATCTACTACTCATCAGTCCCCAACAGTGCCTCAACCAACCACTCAAACTCATTCACATGACTTCTAAACATCAATGCATCTATTTGATTTGGCACTATCTTCACTACACCCTATCCTCACTAGATCTAAAATAGGGTGTTTACCCCCACCTCTCTATCACTGCATAATCTTATCACCACACCTACTCAAATAGAACCCACTACATACAAAAAATCCTCCAAATACCTATGCTGGACCAAGGCCATGTAAGAAGAGTTTCAGGCTCTTCAAAATCAACACACTTGGTCCTTGGTTCCTCTCCCTCCTAATAGGCAACCCATAGGCTGCAAGTGGGTATATAAGATAAAGACACACTCTAATGGAACTGTGGGTAGCTAGAAGGCTAGGTTAATAGCCAAAGTTTACCATCAAGCCCAAGGTATTGACTACACTGAGACATTTAGTCCAGTGGTCAAACCACAAACTATTAAGGTGGTCATTTCTTTAGCCTTACACTACAACTGGACACTTCAACAACTAGATGTTTCTAATACCTTTTTGCATGGTCAAATAGATGAGGAAATTTACATGACACAGCCCCAGGGTTTCACAGATTCTTCTCACCCCACCTATGTGTGCAAACTACACAAATCCCTCTATGGCCTTAAGCAAGCACCAAGAGTATGGTATTACAATCTTTCTGCATATCTAATCAGTCTAGGCTTCTATTGTAGCAAAGCAGACACTTCATTGTTTGTTCATAAAACTTCTTCTTACCTTTTCCTACTCCTTGTTTATGTAGATGACATAATAATAGCAGGGACTTCCACTACAGTAATTCAGTAACTAATTTCTGTACTAAATGTCAAATTTTCCATGAAAGATCTTGGGTCTCTATCTTATTTTTTAAGAATAGAGGTCACTCTTCACCATAACTCTCTCTTCCTACATCAAACTAAGTATACCAGTGACCTATTACAAAAGGCTGGCATAACTGACTGCAAACCTACAGACATTTCAATATATTCTAAACATACACAACTTCTTACATCTGATTTCACTCCTTATGGTAATCCCACACAGTTTAGAAGCATTGTAGGGGCTCTTCAATACCTCACTATAACTAAGCTAGACTTGCAGTTTGCTATCAATTCCCTGTGTCAACATATGCATAGTCTAACCACAATTGACTACACTGTACTGAAAAGAGCACTCAGATATGTGAAAGGCACTGTTAGCATTGGGCTCCTATTTCAACCAGGTTCTCTACATCTCCAAGCTTTTTCAGACAGTGATTGGGCAAGTGACTTACAAGACAGAAAATCCACAATAGGGTTTACCATCTACCTAGGCACTAATGTCATATCTTGGTGCTCCAAGAAACAAGTCACTATGGCCGGTCCTCCACATAAGCAGAGTATAGAGCCCTGGCCCATACAGCTGCAGAGTTGAAATGACTGACTGACCTATTGAATGACATACACATTCCAATAAACACTCTTGTTCTCCATTGTGATAACCAATCTGTCATAACTCTAGTAGCCAATCTAGGATTCCATGGCAGAACAAAACATATAGAAATAGATTATCACTTCATTAGAGAACAGGTTGTGTCCAAACAGGTTCAGGTTTCCTACATCCCCTCTATAGAACAGGTAGCTGACCTATTCACTAAATCACTATATTTGAAGCAGTTTCAATATCTGAAGAACAAGCTTCCACTACTCAAAGTACAGCTCAGCTTGAGTGGGGTGATAAAGGATAAAGAAGATTCTGCTGCAGTTATGCTTTCTATAGGTATTTATGTGTAGTCTAAGGAGACTAAAGCTAAACTTGTAACTGAATCAGTTCGTATAACTATAAGAACTGATTCAGGTAGATTAGAAGTTAGTTAGACTTGAGTGCATGACAGATGTCATTTCAACATGTGCAAAAATGCTCATACTATGCTATAATCATGTATAAATAGTAGAAGTTGAACTTCAGATCATTTTAAGAAATGAAATTCTATTCTCTACTTTCTCTCTCTAAAATTCTTCAAAAGGGCTCTAGTACCACGTTCATTTATCAACTTTATGAACATTGCTTCATCAAGCGCAAAAACTTGATACATTTTTGGTATGAGTGTGGTATTAGTCTTTGTTCGACTTGTTTGTGCCCCATCTATTGATTAATGGAATAAACCCCCAAACTCCAGACATCTTAGTGTGGTAGTGAGAAAGTAGCTAAACTAAATGAAATTCTGACTAAAGAAGGCTTATGAATAAACAAGCTTTCGTAGCTCAGTTGGTTAGAGCACCTGTTTAGTAAGCGGGAAGGGAAGTCTTGAGTTCTCGATTCTCAACGAGAGCCAACTTCCATATATAAATTTTTTCCCTCATTCTTTGCAGCTCCATTCTACTACTTCGAAGGCTGTGGCACACTACCGAATTACCCAAAACCTTTAAATCTTTAAGACACTTGAGGAAGACAACCTCTTTCACCTGCTTGTACGCTTTCTTGTTTCGAACTTTTAACACTTGAAGATAAGTGTTTGATGGCGACCATGAGATCTTGTTTCCAAATTCTTGGACTGAGCGGCATTTAGGAGCAGATCGTGTCGTCTAATATAGAGATCTAGTACTAATAAACTATTCCTTCAAGTCTAAAGGAAACGTGACCACACACACTAAATAAGAAAATGAGCATAACATCACCTCCAAGAGTGTCTTAGCCTGCATTTTTTGAGAGATGACTAATTAATGCAAACACGAGGGACTCGTACATGAAAGGTATATATTTAATTGACTATGTACAGAATTCTTGAGGGCAAAGGTTAACTCCAGCCAAGAACATGAATGTTGAGAACACATATAAAGGCCATTCAAGCACTAAAAAAGGACCAGCCCTGTATGCCACTTCTTAAATCAAGAAACAGAAAAATGAAAAGACAACATTTTTTGGTTCATGTCTCCACTAGAAGATGAATAAGGGTTAAGGGGTAAGGACTATTTATTTACCCACAGTTACTGAGATAGACTACAGGAGAAGGCCAAAGGACCAACCTGGGAGTGCAGTTTCAATAAAAAGAGAGTCGTTTAAGCCACAAAGTGCATGTTTACCTATCGAGCTAAAAGGCACCACTCTACACCGAAACAGAGATGAGCTTCTTATCCTTCGAAATCAGTATTTCATTCCCAGATCTCCAAACGTTATCTGGGCGGTTGATAACTAACTCTTCTTTCCGCGTCTTCTAGACTCTCCATAAAAGGTCTGCCATTCATCAACTTCCTTTCCCCTTCGTCTATTCTTAGGAGGTCTTGACGATACATACCCTTCTTCTAAAGTGCCTAGACACTTCAGAAGAGAAGCTACATCCACTACTTGCATTACCTCTCTTGTTTGTTTCCATCCCCCTGTGAGAAGGCTATAACAAAGTGATGTCTTTCAGGTTAAAGAAAGTGATAGAGTACAGTAAGAGTACAGTAAAGTACAGTAATAGTCTCACAGTTAGTTTAGCACGTGTAATATCTGATTGTATGCAGTCAATGTGTAATAGAGTCAGTTAGCCTAATGACAGCTGTAAAGCATTTATAACACAGCTGTAAAGCATTTGTATCAGCTGCAGAATAGTATATATATATATATATATATCTGCAATGTAATCATTTATAGATTAATGAAATCATTTTATCACTTTTCTATAGACTTCTTCATGGTATCACAGAGCATTTTTTATCCTGAGGAAATTTTTCGAGAAAGATCTCCATTGGAGAACATCAACCTCCATTGAAGCTCTTCTCAACCTCTATTAAAGCTCCACTGCGAAGCTTCTACTCTCTCTTCCGCACCTCTTTATTCTCAAATCTCTTCTTCTCTGATCTTCAAGTAGGCATATCTCTATACTTTGAAGATCATTATTGAAACTCCATTACAGATCTCTGTAACAGCTTGCAATTTCACCATTAAAACACTCTGCGAAAGCTTGCGAAGACACAAAACTTCACTTCGCACACTTTCTACTTCAATATTCTATCTTTTCACCGAATCAAAACTTCAAAACCCTAATTTTCTGCAATTTTTTTTTCTCGTTCTTCAAAACCCTAATTCTCAGCCATGGCTTCTTCTGAAGTTGATATTCCCCAAGGACTCAAGGCACTGACTCAGAACTTACATAATCTGGTCAAAATTCAACTTGATAACAACAACTATCTCATGTGGAAAGCACAGATGGAGATAGTTCTTCAAGCTCATCAGCTCTTGGATCACATCAATGGAGCTTAACCTTGTCCTTCCAAATTTCACTCAGAAACTTCTTCCACAAATTCTACTTCTTCAACACTCAATCCAGCTTACACTGCCTGGATGTTGAAGGATCAACATCTTAAAACATGTCTCATAGCCACAATCACCCCTTCTGTTCTTCCTCATATTCTTCATTTACCTACTACTTCTGCGATTTGGAGTGAATTGGCAGCCAGATTCAATAATCTGAGCAGACCTCATCTATATCAACTGAAAGTCCAACTTTATTCCCTCAACAAAGGTTCCAAAACAATGAGAACCTATCTGGATGAGGTCAAATCTGTCACAGACAGCCTTCTTTCAGCTGGAGCTCAAGTTCCTGAAGAAGATCTCATCATTCAAATTCTCAGAGGACTTCCTCCTGAATATGAGACACTAAGGGCCTCTCTTAGGGTCAGAAAAGATTCTATTTCCCTCACTGAACTGAGCAGTCTCCTACTTACAGAAGAGCTACATATTCAGTTTCTCAATTCAGTCAAACTTAGTTCCTCTGCTACCACAGATGTTCATAATACTCTCTACACTACTACAGCAAACTCTAATTCATCAAGAGGTAGAGGCAGAAATCAAAACCAAGGGAGAGGTAGCAGAAATGGCAGAGGTGGTAGAAATAACTCTCAATCTTTTAACAATTCACAGAGAGCTAGCAACACTTCAGAAGCTAAGATTTTCTGCCAAATCTGTGGGAAACCCAACCATTCCGCTATTGAATGTTGGCACATATTGGATGTCACAAACTACTCTAAGCCTAAAGAGGATAAACAGGCTTTGGCTGCCCATCTAGGCCCTCAATCTGGTGCTGAATCCCAGTGGAACTTAGACTCGGGAGCAAATGTGCATGTCACACATGATCTTTCCATTCTCACTTCTACCCAGCCCTACTTTGGCACTGAAAATGTATCAGTTGGCAATGGCAGTACTCTACCCATCCAACAAGTTGGTACTGGTACTATTCTTACTCATACTTCATCTCTTTCCTTAAAGAATATATTTTATATTCCTCAGATTTCCAAAAATCTTCTTTCTGTTTTTAAACTTGCCCATGATAATGACTGCACCCTTTTGTTTAATGCCAATGAGGTCATCATCATGGACAATACTACCAAGCAGACTTTGTTCAAGGCCCCCTGTGAAAGAGGACTTTATCCCATTCCTTCCCAGTCTGCTCTTTCCAAATTTGCTGCAAGCATTGTTTTCACTTGCACCACACCTTCACCATCACTCACTACAACTGAGCAATGGCATCTGAAGTTGGGGCATCCATCTAAACCTTCTGCACAACTTTTATCTTCTTTACTGAACGTAAAATTGCCTACTTCTACTATTCATTGTGATTCTTGTAGTATAGCTAAATCACACAAACTACCTTTCTCATTGTCTAACAATGTTACCACAGCTCCTTTTGATTTAGTACATTCAAATGTATGGGGTCCTTCCCCTTATCCTTCTTGTCAAAACTATAGATACTACCTTTTGTTCATTGATGATTTTACTAAGTATTGTTGGCTTTATCCTTTGAAAGCAAAGTCGGACACTTATACTACTTTCTTACGCTTTACTGCTTTAAACTAAACTCAATTCAATGCTATCATAAAAACATTTAGGACAGACAATGGTAGAGAATATCTTAACAATCAGTTCAGTCAACTACTTCAAAGTCAAGGCACTATTCACCAAACAACATGTCCATACTCCCCAACAAAATGGAAAGGCAAAAAGAAAACATCAAGATCTAGTGGAAACTGCCCTAGCTCTTTTCCACCACTCAAGTGTGCCATCAAAATATTGGTTAGATGCCTTGGCTACAGCAAATTTCCTCATTAACAAGCTGCCCCATTCACAACTCCAAAATCAATCTCCATTTCAAGCTCTCTTCCATTCACAGCCAGACTACAACTACTTAAAAGTTTTTGGCTACCTTTGTTATCCATGGTTAAGGCCATATACCTCTCACAAACTGGAATTTCGATCCATACCTTATGTCTTTTTAGGATATTGCTCTCACACTAAAGGATACAAGTATCTAGATCCCTCCACTGACAAAGTCTACACTTCTAGACATGTCAGGTTCAATGAGCAGGTTTTCCCTTTCAAATCTCAGTCAGGGACATCCTCCACTCCTGACTCCAATCCTTTTACTTTTGCCCCACTCTTTTCCTCACCCATCCTTATATCTCAAGTTCTACAATCAGTTCCTAGCTCTCAAGCTGCATCTATTCCTCATGCTCAGTCCTTATCCCTAATTCCTCAACAATATCTTTCTCCTTCACAAAGCACTACTGCACAACACAGCCTTCAGGGGCCAAATGAAGTCCCTCACAGCCCTCCTACTACAGGTGTCTCCTCTTGTACTCAGTCTGTAGAACAACCATTATCTCCTACTCAGTCTGTTATTCACACTTCATCTTCCACTCAGTCAGAACCTCAATCATCCTCTAGTTCTGAACAGTCAACTAATATACCAACATCTGACTCTTCTCCATCTTTCTCAGCCTTAGCACCACAGTCAATACATCATATGTTGACTAGATCAAAAACAGGTTGTCTTCCTCAACCCTTATATCAACTACATACCCTCATCTCTACTCCTCCTTCCACTGAACCACTCTCTTACAAAGAAGCTTCAAAATACACTAATTGGGTTCAAGCAATGCAAGAGGAATATCAAGCACTCTTGCAACAGAATACTTGGACTTTAGTCCTTCCTCCTCCCACTAGACAGCCAATAGGATGTAAATGGGTCTATAGGATTAAAAGGCACTCAGATGGGTCAATAGCCAAGTATAAAGCAAGATTAGTAGCCAAAGGCTACAATCAAGAACCAGGCATTGATTACACTGAGACTTTTAGTCCAGTGGTAAAACAGCAAACTATTAGACTAATTCTTTCCTTGGCCTTGCACAATGACTGGCCTCTACAACAACTGGATGTGTCCAATGCATTCCTCCATGGAGATTTACAGGAGGAAGTGTACATGACACAGCCACAGGGCTTTAAAGATCCTTCATACCCTTCCTATGTCTGTCAACTCAATAAGTCTCTATAAGGTTTAAAGCAAGCCCCTAGAGCTTGGTATACTAAACTCTCAACATTTCTGCTAGCACAAAATTTTACTTGCAGTCAGTCCGACACCTCTTTATTCATTCAAAGAACTTCCACTCACATTACTCTACTCTTAGTTTATGTTGATGATATTATCATCACAGGGTCTTCTCCTACTTCCATACAAACTCTTATTTCAGCTATGAACATTCAGTTTGCTATGAAATCACTTGGTTCCTTATCTTATTTCCTTGGCATCGAGGTCAGTCCTATCAAGACATCTCTTCTTCTTCATCAAACAAATTATGCCAAAGATATTCTGCAAAAAGCAAGGCTTTCAGACTGCAAATCTGCAATACTCCTACATTTTCTAAGTCCTTACACTCTCAGAATCATGACACTACACCTTATGCCAACCCTACACACTATAGAAGCATTGTTGGAGCCTTGCAATATCTTACCATCACAAGGCCTGACATCCAATTTGCAGTCAGCACCTTGTGTCAGTACATGCATGCTCCTACCACTGCTCACTATTCAGCCCTCAAAAGAACCTTGAGGTACATTAAAGGTACTTTGCATATGGGTATTCTCTTTCAGCCAGGCCCTCTCCATCTACAAGCTTACTCAGATTCATATTCAGATTGGGCCACAAATTCAGATGACAGGAGATCAACTACAGGCTATGCCATTTTTCTAGGGTCTAACCTTATTTCTTGGTGCTCTAAAAGGCAACCTACAGTTGCAAGGTCAACAACAGAGGCAGAGTATAGAGCATTAGCTCAGACTGCTGCAGAAATGAAGTGGCTTACCTATCTTCTTCATGATCTCAAACTCTCAGTTCCTACCCCTGTTATTCATTGTGATAACACCTCTGCAATGGCCTTAGCATCAAATCCTGTTTTCCATGGTTGCACCAAACACATTGAGATCGATTACCACTTCGTTAGAGAACAAGTGGTATCTAAATCATTGCAGCTGTCCTATATCAATACTACAGAACAGATTGCAAACTTACTGACCAAGGCTTTACCTAAGAAGACCTTCAACTATCTCTGTACCAAGCTTCCCCTGTGTGTTTTCACCCCAGTTCAGCTTGAGGGGGGATGATAGAGTATAGTAAAGTACAGTAATAGTCTCACAGTTAGTTTAGCACGTGTAATATCTGATTGTATGCAGTCAATGTGTAATAGAGTCAGTTAGCCTAATGACAGCTGTAAAGCATTTATAACACAGCTGTAAAGCATTTGTATCAGCTGCAGAATAGTATATATATATATATATATCTACAATGTAATCATTTATAGATTAATGAAATCATTTTATCACTTTTCTATAGACTTCTTCAGAAAGCGGTATCGTCTACGTCGGTACACTTCTCGTGGAGTAGATCCCGCTTATTCTAAGTCTATGGTAGAGCTAAAGCCCAGAACCAACTTCAAATGAAAGAAAGAGAATTGAGTTTCGATTTGCCTCTCCTTTGACGAGATGTGCTATCCACTGGATATTTCCTCACCATACTTCAGCTGCACCTCCTTCTTTGCAATACAACCTTTTCCTTTCTCTTTTTCCTTCTCCTTCACTTGTTTGAGAAAGAAAAGGGATTTTCTTATCTGATATTTTCAGAATAAACCATCAGAACAAATCTATTCACCCTATTTGTGATCAACTCCACCAATTGGCTACTTACAAGCCTCTTTTTATATTTTGTGCATGCAAGCCTATTTATCATGCCTGAAGTTCATTCTTATTCATGGTCCATTAAACTACATATATTCTCAGACTTAGTACATACTAAACTGACCTACTTGGCCTATGACGCCTGCATCTGCCATTAATTGCTCTATCTTCACTCTGATGGCTATAAGCTTCCAATAAGGGCAGTGCCTATAGCCTAGAACACCTAAATTCCAGTTTAAGATATCCCAAGCAAGAATGTTAGGGCATATTGATATAGGAAAATCACAGACAACCATCCTGAATTGCTGGCTCAACAGTTTACTCCCTATAAGCTCTAACTATCAAAATACAAAAATTCATACATCGTCTTTTTCCTCTTCTTTCTGTTTTAAGAGTTTTCTTGGTTAATTGCAAAGACAGAATCCTTCAAATACCAAAAAGTTCTAATTTAGAGAGCTCAAATGCAAGATGGTCTCACTGCTCCAGAAAAAGAATATTTAAAGGAAAAATCAATGCAACTAATGTTAGTTCTACATGCAAAAAAGGTCTCCAAGTCAAGAGCAAGTCTCCTACAAGTCTGCTGATGAAGATGCTCTGAACCTTCTGTTCTCAGAAAAACCCACAAGTGCACTTTAACTTCTTAGCAGATTTCTTATGCATCTCGAGACAACCCTCTCAACAAAGAGCTCACGCCTATTTGTATTCAAGAAAATAGGAAGTGCGTGCAAACCTAAAAGAGATGATGAAGGGCTTTGAAGACTAAAAGAATCTTCTTCTACTAACATTTAAAAGCGAAGACAAATTATGAGAAACTACAATTAACTTCCCTTCTCCGTCAAACTTGCAACACTTTTGCCAATTACAATACATAAAAGATCAACAGGGAACGAAATAAGTGGACATTTCACAGTCAACAGGTATCCAAACCAACAAAGACTAAAAGAAATGAATTACACTCTATCCCAACATTGTCCAAAGCACAATAAGAGGAACTGCAGTAAGACTGCACACTCATACTATCACCTGGGATTTTCCACAAAACAGCACATAAGATACCTGTCTAATTATCAAAAAGAAGCGTCCAACAATGTCATTGTTATACATATTACGTGCCTACTTAAATTGGAGGATCATTATTTCTACAACCTCAATAATAGTATGCCATGAAGCCAAAAATATTCGTTTAACACTCCCTCAATAGTGCATATGCGCCCCCAATAAGGTTATTTTGAATTAAACCCAGACGATTGGAAAATAATAAACATTCAAACAGACAATATATTCAGACTTAAAATCAGATTGACACATCATATTAACGTATTACACGACAAGGAGGCAGTCCCATTGCCAAATCAATCAATGTTGATCAACTACACAATGATTCACAGTTCGACGCAAACTGTTCCATTAATGACAAGCTTTTGGTTACAATAGAATGACGAAAAGAAAAGCCAAACCTCACATACACTAACTTATCAATTTCTACCAAGTGGCAGTGCTCTGCAACTATAAGTCTCCTTGAAATCAGACTTCTTTGACGAAGTAAATATCGATGCATAAACTTCCTTATTTGCATGAGCCGGGGCTATATCAACAGCCTTGAACTTCTTCACAGGCCCATTACCTGAACCATTTCTCACATCCTTAACCTCTATTTTACCATTAACACCATACTTCCCTTCAATCCCATGTTTCGTCCCACTCAACCGCGCAACCTCCACACCCTCCTCCCCACTCTTCCCCTTCTTCCCCTTCTTACCATACTTCACTTTCACCCTCTCCTCCTCCATTCTCTCTCTCAAAACCGCAACCTCCTCTTCGCTCCCATTAATCACAATCTTATCATTCTCCGTGAACTCCTTATGACAAACCAAACAAGCTGAGGACTTCACCTCCTTCAATGCCTTGGCGCTCAGCACATGCCCACAAGTCCTCACTGCAAGAAATTTGTACTTCCCATTAAACTCTAACCCGGTTATCGGGCACTGAAACCTATCCTCCTCCACCCCCGGAATTTTTGACAACTCCACAGTAATCATATCCTTCAAGCCCTTTATGTACCCAAACTCTTTCGGCACTCTTTTCTTCAACAATGCCTCAACTAACGCCTCCTTGTTGAACAAATTCCCTAACTTATCGATCACGATAGGATGCTTCAACGGCTCATTCGATAACGAGCAATTTAGACATCTTGACAACCTTTGCTCGTTGGGATCAACCTTATCGGGCTTCTTTACGGCGTACATATTCAGATAACAATCCCGAGACTCTGCCCCCGTTGCACCGCCATCTCCACCGCCGCCTGGCAGGCGGAGGCGGAGGACCAGCGTGGAGAAAGGGGCAATTTTGGAATTTCGAAAGAGGGTGGAGTCTGACAGGGTTTTGCCATTGAATGTTAAGTAGAGAGAGTCTTTGATTAGGGTAAGGGCTTTTTGGGTGAGATTTTTGGGGAAGATTGAGAATTTGAGGTCTGAAATTGTGAGATTAGGGTTAGGGTTTTCTACAATTAGGGCACGACTTGGGATTTGAAGATCTTGAGATTGAATAAAGATTTGGTAATTCATTTTCCTTCGAATTTTTTCGGGGAAAATTGATTGTAATATGTATGTGATCTAGTATGGAGATAGCTATCAATTATGAGAATGAAGTGAAACTCTTCTGCTTAGCAAACAGAAATCGAGAGGAGTCGACCTATATATTTTGTGATTTGTCTGCCAACCGACTTTGAAGTTGAAGTGGGTTTCGGGTCGGACTTGTGAGACGTGGCTTCACCTTATTACTCACGAGTGCAAGTTGTTGGGGAAAATTCTCCAAATATAATAGGGCATGGAAATTGGCGAAATTAAGCCACTAGACTTTTGGTCCAATGATAATGTTAGTCGCTATTATGCGAGTATTGTAAGTTTGAATTTTTTTAGCTATGTTCTTTATTGTTATGTTAGAAATTGCGAGTTCAAATCTCGCTTATTATGTTGTAGGAGGCTTAAAGGAAGGGAATGAGAAAGGGAGGGAGGGAAGCAGCATCTCTTTGTCACCCCATTTTCCCTGGGGACAAGACCAGGAGATTGGATGACAAAAGCACTTCCAGAGAAAATGCCTCGAGTCAATGTTAGAGTAAGCTTGGCTTTTCAGCCGTAGCTTGCTGTTCTTCCAGCAACATTTCTTTTGATCATTTTGATAGAAGAAGTAAAATACAAATAAGAGTTATGGCATTCAATCTCATATTGCAATTCCTATATGCTTCTATATCGAGAGTCTATGATCTACTCCCCAAGCTAGAGCCGGATTGACACACCTTTCAATGACTCCCTTAATTATGTGCGAGGAATTGCGAAGGTCACGTTAGTGCCAATGATTCTCTGAGCCGGTCTGGAAATCTTATCGAACTAAGCAATTAACATCACTTTATCCAGGCGAGGACCGCTCAGCTAAGGCCTGCCAGAGCTATCATTAACGTCTTCCGTAGATTCGCAGCGATTATAAATAAACTTGTGACTATGGCGATGGATAGCTTTATTATATATCTATAATAATAAATAGTAGTAACATAATTGAAAATATTAAATTAATCACAAAGTATTTTCATAGAATAAGTATTCTAAATGTTATGTAATTATCAATATTAATGAATATTCATCCGATGTAGATTTTGGTTCTTAATTGTTTTAATTTTATAGTGATAATGTTTATTTAAACCCTGTATCCTAACCATATGCAAAGTCTAGCAGTATGTAACTTCTCTTATTTTTTTACTATAAATAGGTCTCTCTGCATTATAAAGTTACTCCAAGAAAATCAATAGAAATATTATTTCTTTGTCTCTCGATTATATTTCTCTCTACTTTTATTGTCTTTTCTAGTTTCTTTCTAGTTTTATAACACGTTATCAGCACGATTAGTATCTATCAATATATGAAAACACAAATATGAAGGTTGAGAAGCAAAAGTATTATTGACAACATAAGGATATTTCATATTGTGACTTTCGATAAATTTTATTTTATTCTTTTGTGCTTCATGATGTCAAATCTCACAAACTAGAGATTCGTGGTTCCAATATATTGAGTAATAAAATTGGCTGAAAAGTTCATATTTAAATCCATATGGTCACAAACCTGAAATTCGTCACTTTTGATATATCAGACAATAATACATATTCGTAAACCTTTAAGGTTAAAATCCATATGCATAAAATTTTGGAGAAATAATTTTAAGCAAGAAATCACACATCCCTGAAGGATTGCAATAAAATAATGATATTATTTCATCGTTATCTCCATGAAGGCTAAAGCTTAAATATATTATAATAAAGGATACATATATCATTTTGCAAAATTTGAGAAGAAATATATGATCATCACAAGCAATGATCTTCCAAAAACTCGCTATGAATGAATTTATCTACAATTGCAGAATTTTAAAAATAGTAAGCGAGCATGATTCCTCAACGTATGAATTACTTCTCAATTAAAATTATGCGGAAGTAAATTACTTCTCAATTAAAATTATGCAAAAGTAATATGAAAGTGGAAGATATGTTAAAGAGAAGTATATTATATTTTTATGCCTTGAATATACTCCAACATTAAAAATATTGAGCGCATGACTTTGAAAAATTATTTTGGGTTTATAATCACATCCACTGAACGAAATAATAGAGTTTGATGAAATATCATCAACTATGCCAATTGGCTCATAATCATTCTTTGAAGTCAATGATATATCATCTTATTATCATGGATGTGATTGTGGACATGGTTGTGGTTATATAGATATTATAATGATCATAAATAACTCAAATTTTAGAAAGTCTGAAAATAATAGAAGTGACATGAAAAAAAGAAAGGAAAGATTTACAAAAGAAATCCTAATAATTGTTGATAATGTGACTCGAAAAGATATTAGACATATACTTGTCATGTGTCTTGTTAACGTCTACTATATTTTTATGCTATCTTTTCTTAATATTATCAATTTTTGAATAGTAAGATCTGCACGAATTGTTTAATGCTTTATTAGTTACACACTTGTGTTCATGTACACTTTGTAGTATGTGATGGTCAACTGTCACTATTTCATGCTCTAAAGTTGTGATAAAATTTTGGCTTTTAGATGTCGCTTCCACTTATCATATCTTAACTATACAAAGTAGAAGTATTTTTCTTATTTTCTAAGATTTCTCATCCACATATGTTATAAAATTGTTGAAATTCTCTAACTTCGAGAAGAAAGAAAATTAGGATCTTAATACCGAAAAAATAATATGTATAATAATTACATCATGTTATGTACATGTAGATAATGCAGATATTGTAATTAAATCACTTTTTGATTTGTGTTCATGTATGAAATATATGTATTTCATATAATTATTGAACTTTAATAAGTATTACATTGAAAAGTTAACTCCTGTACTCAGATAGATGTATTCTTCAATTACATGACTTCTGGAGATAAATAATAATTCATTTATATTAATTGACATTGGCATCGAATTTTGTTATGCTTGCATCTAATTCTCTTTAGCACATTCAATAAAGATTGACTTTGTCCCAACAATATATAAGGCTTGATATATTATAATATGTGATGCATATGAGTTTCTAGTTATTTAATGTATGCATTGTGCAATTAAAGGTCTATGATATTTCATACATATTGTGTGTAAGTATACTATCTATTGACGTTTTCATCATTCTTATTATGTAATTTACATTTGAATGATATTATATTAATGTTACACACTAGACTTTCACTTTGTTCTTAACATGATCAAGAGCATTTATACAGTGGCATTTAGTATTATGTTATTCTTTATTTTGATGTTAATACTTCTTCTTACTATATATTTTACTTTATTTATTTATTTTTTAAAGAAATATGGATTTACCTAATATCTGATTGAAGGTTTCAAAAAAATCTATGTAAACTATTGAAGGTTTGTGAAAACTTATATTATGTTTTTTGAATAAACATAATTGAAAATAACCAATGATTTGTATCTAGTAAATCATAAAGCGGTCTATTATATTTTAGAGATATATATTTTAATAATTTTCATATTGAGACTACATATGAAATAAATGAAGAATATTTATATATTATTATGTCGTTGATCTCTGGCAAAAGACATACCATGAGAAAATTGCCACCATTATCTTCTGGTTTTTTACGAGTCAAGTGAATTCTAATATTTTGAATAACCAGATGTTATTTGATCCAAGAACTATTTGTTTCTTGGCATGACTATTTAGGTCATATGCGTGTAAAACCGATTAGAAAAATTCTTGAACTTTATGAGTGAATGACGCTGCATGTTTGGTTCAAGTAAAGTTGACTATAATAAAGCTATGGAATAAGGCATATTACTCCAAAAAAAAATTTCATGCACGTGCTCCTGAAAAATGGTTGAATGATATTAATTAAGTTCACTCAAGTGATAATTTAGTAGGTTTGTTCACGAAGAGATTGTCTACTACAATATTTGAAGAACTATTTCACAAGAATGGCTTGCGTGAACTCAGTAATCATTCTTGATATGCCAACATGAGAGGGAGATAAATATGCACTGTACTATTTTTTTAGATTCTGTCCCACTGGGTTTTTCTGACAAGGTTTTTAATGAGGCAGTATGAAGCGTATAATAAGAATATTGTACTTTTTTTCTTCACTGGAATTTTTTTTCCATTGGGTTTTTTTTTAGTAAGGTTTTAACGAGGCATATTCTTAATAGATGAATATCTAAGGGGGAGTGTTATATAATTATCAATATTAATGGATATTCATCCCGGTGTAGATTTTAGTTCGTAATTGTCTTAACTTTATAGTGATAATGTCTATCTAAGCCCTGTATACTGATCATATGCAAAGTCTAGCAGTATGTAACTTCTCTTGTATTTTTTGCTATAAATAGAGCTCTCTATATTATAAAGTTACACCAGTAAAATCAATAGAAATATTATTTTTCTGTCTCAATATTATATTTATCTCTACTTTTATTGTCTCTTCTAATTTATCTCTAGTTTTATCACACTAAACATGTTTTTTCTTTTGCTTTTCCTTTTATTAAGAGAAAAATGAAAACAAAAATATTTTCTTCTTTCTTTCTCAAAATGGAACACACAACAAAAATATTACCGAATAGATGAAAAAGAACAAACTAAAACAAAAAATATAGATACCATCACATAAAACATGTTAGACAAAATTATATTCTTCTATTTGGAATTTTATGTTGTAAGATTATCATATACTCTATCTCTAAGACCTTGTACTCTATCTCTATGACTTTATTGAGATTTATATATATCTTTAAACAAAAAATGCAAAACCTTAGTGCATTGTTTGATTGGAAAAGAAAGGATAATAGACCTTACATAGTGGAAAAAAAAGTTTTTCATATGTAAAATCATACTAACATTCTAATGGATTATTAAATGAATATCATATGGATCAATATACACTATTCTTAAATAAGTCAATCATTTATTATGAAAGTTACTTTCACTATTTTGTATTACTTTTGTGTCTAAGCAATTGACTTAAGTCCTTTTGGAAAAGAACATAAATAAACTTGGAGCTATATGATCAAGTTACATAATCTGCAATTAGTGCTTACTTTACGCTCTACTTACTTCATGCTTTCTTTACTTATCTTCTTTCCCTCACTGCACTCGGTCAATTATTTCATTATTGATTGGAAACACGTTATTTTGAAGAAATGTAATAATAATAATCTCAAACTCTCTTGACAAAATTACTTGGATAAGTTTTTCGAATTTGTTATGAAAAATAACCAATAAAGGTTATAACATACAACAACACAAGAGCCCAAAATTTTGGATTTGCTTCCGTGTTTTTATTCCATGATATTATTGCAAAAATCTTAGAATATCTTGTGCTAAAACAAAAATATGGTAGTGAAATAAAATACAAGCAAAGGAAGAATTCTTAGCAAAAAAGCAAAGGAAGAAACTTACTAAGAACTCAAAGGAGTAAGAGATCCCAAAGTAGAGGCCCTCCAAAAGTAGGCACACACCATCATGTTAGTAAGTAACAAGGAAGAAACAAGCACGACATGAATCCCTAGGCACTTGGCATGCGAACCAATGAGAGAAAGAGAGTTGGGTGGCACACACTAGTATGTGTTTTAGGCGTGAAAAATGATATGTTATCATTAGAACAAGCCTAGGTGCTATTATAGAAACTACTATAAATGAAGCTCTTTAAAAGGCCCACTAAGCATCTAACCTCAAATACCTAGCCGAAACTTAGTTTTAAGTAATCTTCCAAAGTCTACCACTAAATAAACTCTAAAATAATATTTATGTTTACTCTCATCACTTCAATTAATTTTGACTTTGGTCAAACATTAATATAAGTGAGTCCATTTGTGTTAATTTCCAAAGTCAATATTTACCATAGTCATAAATTTTTAAAAACATTTAATTTTTTCTCCCACTTATTCGAATAACTTCCAAAGCTATTCTAACCTAAATTGACACTTATTAGAGTTGACTTCCAAAGTCAACCTTTACTAAAAGCCATATGCAATGATGCAAAAAATAAGATTACTAGAACTCTTTTAATTGATACTTATCAAGGTTGACGTCTAGCAACACTACTCAATAACTAGATGGCTTGAATGCTTTGGCCAAGCAATCCTTCTTAATGTAGTCCATTCCTTCCACTAAATGTTCTAGACAAGACCCTAGGGTATGGTCAAACCAAGTCAAACCCTAATAAGTCATCTTTGTGATTCCATAGACATTGTGTTAAGCATTCCTGTAGGACCCAAACACACTACATTGGAGCTAGAGTTCATGGTTAACCCTTCATCTGGAGTAGTAAATCCCCATGCTGATACTCATTAGCTTTAGAAGTACTGGATTACACCTGATTTCTGTTCAAGCATGTCTTATCTTCTTCTCTTTTGTCTAAGGCTAAAGTATAATGAGTTGCTTAAAAGCTACTAAGGTGCCTCCGATTCCAAGGAGTACTTTGCATCATTATAACCTAGCTAAGAACCTACTCTTTGACTTAGGTGGATGAAGCTTTCATTGAGTGTTCTCAGTGGATCGTGTGTAGTGTAAGTATCTCTATACGCACTTATGCATTAATCTAGGCGTCTCATACTAGAAACTAATCACATCTCCAAGTTAGAGCTCAACGCATATAGGTTTTGACAGATTTATCAATGCCTAGTCTTGATAAATCCTATTACCTAGAACATTTTTTGGAATGTCTCAAATATCGATGCTCATCTACCATAACTCTTATGGTTTAACCCTATGTCGATATTTCTATGAGCTTATCATTTACGTCATAACTCTGATGAATAAACATAAATTGTGTATATATATATATATGTGTGTGTGTGTGTGTGTATATATATATATGTATGTATGTATGTATATATATGGATGTATGTATATGACAAAGGAATGTCAAATGATACTTTCATCTAATTAAAAATTTATATACAAACACTGTTGATTACAAAATATCACTTATTATATCTCTAACAATAAGAAGATTTGAAAGTCAAAAGTGATACCAATACTGGGAAGTAAGATTTAATCAGACTTGTGTAAATTAAAGTGGCAGAAGAACCAATATACATTGAACTACCATGCAAACATTGCTTTCACTGTATTATACACCATAAGAGATATTTTATTCATTTATAAAACACTTTATTTATTGTCTAAATCATTGAAAGCGCCTACTTGCCAAAAAATTAAATTCTGCTAAAAAAAATTTATTTGGGGAAATATCACTCCGTCCCCCTATGATATACGAAACTATCATGCTACCTCATTGTATTTACAAAACTATTACAAACCCTCCTATATTTTTAGAAAAACCTCACATACCCCCATTTATGACATTTTTACCCTTTTATAATATATATATATTTTCTTTTTTCTCTTTATTTTCATCTATTTTTTTTATTTATACTAAAAAAATTAAAAAAACTTTTCATCTTCTCCCACCCTCTAACCCTACCCACGCCCCCCACCCCCACCCCCACCCCCACCCCCACCCCCACCCCTACCCCTTGTCAGCCACCATCCCCACATATGTTACATAATACGGTAAGAGTGCCTATGCTTAATTCTTACGGCCACTGATAGAGTTCTGACATAAAAGAATATCCTCTTGTTTCATTCCTTGTGGGTCATCATCTCAAATACTCATTGTGCTTCCCACCCATTAAAAATTACAAGCAGAAGAAGAATGTACCATGGGGTTTCAAAGGGGACTCGTAATAAATAAGCGCGTACACACTATTATACACGTAAGAAATATGTGAACAACCAAATAACTACAACAACAGTGACACTTCAAAAGCTGTTGCACATCTATGGACTCTCTCACACTTCAATAAGACAAATGTTAGAGGGTGAAAGATGTCTTAGCATATGGAAAACTTTCAAGCATTGTGTAATACATACCAGCAACAGTTTCTTATGTTGTTTCTACTATGTGGGTGGGTGTGAGAGGTGGTGTTGGGGGGAGAGGTGGGTGGGGTTGGGCATGGGAGAAGATGAAAAGCTTTATTAAATTGTTTTAAATTTTTTTAGTATAAATAAAAAATAGGTGAAAATAAAGAGAAAAAAGAAAAAATATATATATAAATTATAAAAGGATAAAAATGTCAAAGAGAGGGATAGTATGAGGTCTTTTTAAAAATACAGGGGAGTTTGTGATAGTTTTATAAACACAGGGGGTAGCATGATAGTTTCGTATACCACCGGGGGATGGAGTGATATTTTCTCTTTTTATTTTTTAGGCACCCATTATTGTTCTTAATAAGTTTGATCTTACTCCGACCAACTTTTTTTACTAATTCATATAAACATAATTCTCTTTATCATCGTGTTGGGGTTTACAATGAATGATCCTTAAATCTTTACACAATTCGTCAATCCCACACTATTAGTTGCACTAACATGAAAAAAATAAATTTATATTTTACTTCAGTTGCATTAGAAAAAAAAATTCCTTAAAAAATATCGACCAATCACAAAAAATGTGTATTGTACAATCAGAAATAGTATAGCAATAAAGCAAACTTTCTACCTAATAAAAAAAATCAGCTTTTTGAGTGTTCAAAACAAAATTCTACTAAAGGATACCATGATTTGAATTGTTATACTTACCATGTTACTTTTCATTCAGTATTATTCCAATCAATTTTCCAACCTGAGAAGTTTTGAACCTCATTTATTGTTTCCTCCTCTGCTCTTATTAAGAGTAAACTTATTGTTCTTCCTTTATGGTTACTCCTTCAGATATTTGTACTGGAAGAAAAAGAGATCGGGTGGGTACCCATGATAGATCTGATAGTTTTTGGTTATTATATTGTTGTAACATAAGTTAAACAAAACAGATATACGTATGCAGAAAGTAAGGACACCGAGATTTAACGTGATTCAACCGTGCAGTCTACGTCCACAGGACCTTCCCTAGTCTAACAAACTTGTTCATTAATAAATAACAAGTTGCAACATCAATGGACTTACACAAATAAAGACTCCCCCTTGACCTTTGACGCCTAGATGAAGAACTCATTAATGAATCTCGGTTTGGCGAGCTCCCCTCGACTTGCAACATTCTCTCCCGAGAACTACACTTTATTCTCCCGAAGAATGAACAAAACAATAAACAGACTAACAACTATTCCTATCAAAGATTAAAACAATATGCATAGCGGAAGCATAAACAAACTGTCTGTTTCACAGTCTGCTGCAGCAACACATGCTCTATCAGATTCATGCATTCTTGTTACAGCACGACATCAATTTGCTACAGCAAAACCTAACAGTTCGAAATACTCAAAGAAATTGTCTTTTCAGCTCTATTTCGCACTCTTTTCAGTCGTGCAAGACTCTATATAAATGCTGAATTAATTTCCTAAATCTTCACAAGGTAATCTATGCTTGGCCTTGAGTTTTTATGGAATGACTTTGGTTCCAAGCAATTCTTGAATAAGGCAACCTTCATTTTTGAATAAGGAGATTTCAAATCTTCAATTGAATAAGGAAATGCCAATTTGTCTTTTCGACTCTCTTGTAAATATGGTAAACCTATCAATCAAAGTTTTCCAAACAGATATGCATATACCATAATTACATTTAGACAAAACATAATTTTGGCAAAACATAAGCCAATTAATTTCACAACTCTTGTTGCAGCAAGGGGCGTAACAAGCTCCCCCTTTGGCTTTGTTTTGGCAAAACTGAATAGCAGAGTAACAAAACACTTGAGATAAGACAGAGCCAATGAAGAGTTATCAGAGTAGAGATAAAAAAAACAAACTAAATACAACCAGACTAAGCAAACTATATAAGAGCAAGAAAAACAAGATAAAGATAAGAAGAAGCAGAGCTTAAGAACATTTAGTAGACAAAACATGGAAACATGGATCTCCCCCTTTTTGACAAACAAAAGCAAAGGGTTAGGCATCTGGTGGTGCTGGAGGGCGAAGAGTGGCAAGGGTAGCAAGAATCTGTTGTTGCCCTTGGAGAATCTGAGCTTGATTTGCTTGAAGAGCATCTTGAGCAGTCCTAATCTGCTGTAGCTCAGCTTGGATATGTTGTAACACAGTCCCGACATCAGCACTTAGACTGGGGGAAGAGCCTGCGCCACCAGGTGCTGCAGCACCATGCTTCCTCTGAGTAGTAGTTCCTGTTCCAACATATCCTGGAACTGGAGTTTGCTCCCCCTGAGTGCCTGCTTGATGTTTGCCCTGCAAATATTTCTTAGAAAAACGCAAAGGAGGGGAGAAGCTTAGCTAGTACCTCATCTGATTTCTTGACATTTTGCTGCAAACTCAAAACACCATAAATCACATAAGGAAATTGAAGATATAATGTAGGAGCACTCTTCTCAGCTTCTTCTAGAACCCTATTAAAAATTATATGCCCAATGTTCAAATTTATGCTAGTGCCAACTTGAAACAGAATTGTGGCCATCTCAGCATTCACCATGTTTGCATGTTTCCCTTTAAACTAGTTGGCTAAGGCAATCCTGTGCAAGGCAGCATATGTCCTGGTAAGAGCTATAACATCTAGTCGATTTCCCTGAGGCCATGTTACTGTGTGCCCTAACAATTCTGTTATGACCTGATCAAGAGTAAAACTGACCTCTGCAATATCTTCCTCCTGCTTCTCAAATCCCACAAACTCATTGATCACCATAGGGGAAAACATGAACACATTACCCCTAACATAAGTCTGATGATAATATGATGAAGTAGGATCTCTTATGGTCTTAGTCACATTGGCATAAAACTCATGAACAATTGCTGTAACATACGATGTGACAATCTTAACTGTGCCTAGCAACATTCGTTGTTCTAAAAGCTCAATTATGCTTGTGCCCTTATAAGATTTAGTATATAAAGCTCTTTCGTCCACAAAGGGTCTTTTATTAAACAAATCCCAATGTACAACAGAGGCAGAAAAGTAAAACTTTTTGGAATGAGCAAGATTAACCACATACCCAGCCTTCATAGTACGCTGCATCTTGCTACGACTTGCTGGAGAAGAGGTCGTGGACTTCCTCTTTTGTGCTAGACGTTTGGATCTACGGCGTTTAAGTGGGCTTGACTCACTACATGCTGCAATAACGTGAACACCTTGTAAAGCTTGACCAGGTATGATTTCTATTTCAACATTAGCTGCAGCAGTATATGCAGTATTCAGTGGTGTGTCTGGGTCATTTCTGTTGTAACATTTGTGCTGGAGATGTTGTAACAGCATCATCTGCAACTTGCTTAGGCGCGACAATGCTAGGCATAACATGAGAATCAGGTGAATCTGTGGAGGATGCATTTTGTTGAATAGTTGGTGGGTGGTCTGCTGGTGGTGCATCATCATCATCTGAATCAGCGGCAGCCATGTTCTCATCATTCACGGCAGTGTTCGCATATGAAGTTCCTTTTGCTGCAGCATCGGGCATAGCCTTCTTATTGCCAATAGTGGCGATTCAGTTGCTGTGCCAAGTGACTCAGACAATGCTTCTTGAAAGGATGATTCAAAACTTGAGTCTGGCTCAGAGGCAGATGAATCAGAGACTCGAGCTTTTCCTTTGTGATCCACAGCGGGAGTTGTGTCAACAGTAGGTAGTGGTGGCTGATTTTCGCGATTGGCAGTGTCAACGGCACTTGACGATATGTCGTCATAGGTAATGGGTTTATTAGGATCACCCCTAGGTGCGTTTCATGGAGCTTGCGGCCAACGGCATGTTCCAGTTCGTGTTCGTGCCATTGTTGTAGCACTTGTGATCTGTGAAAAAGAGAGTAGAATGCTTGTGCTTTGAACAACTCACAGACAAAGAGAATATGAGTTAAAAATGTGAGATAAAAATGGTAAACAAAGATCAAAACATTTGATCAGTTATCAAGAAAGGAAATAAATTAAAGCACAATTTTTGCAACAAGAAGGAAGCTAAACGGTTTTTGGAAGTTATTTATTTCTCCTTCTTTTGAAAGACGTACTTTGAACATGCCAGTAATTCCCGCTTAAACTTTCAGTTTTGACACATCAGCGAAAAGTGGCAACAACTCAGCTCCTGCTGCAGCACTTGTTCATCAGGCAGAAAAGCTTTGCTGCGACAAAACTGTTAGTTTTCCAATTTTGATGCAACAAACCAACATAAGACTGACAGAAAGATAAATTTGTGCTACAGCAAATTATGACCAGACTTAGTTCCAAAAACTTGGTATATGAGATTATGCTGCAATATACGTCAACTAAGTAAATTCCACACTTTGACATTCAACCCTCAAGATTCTTTTGACTTTTTGAAAAATTCAGAATTTAAAAACAAACATATTTTCATGAGTATGAACTTTGAGTCAACACTCGAATTTCTACTGATCACATGCATAAATCAAACAAGAATTTCACGAGTGGACCATGTGTGTGTGTGTTTTATGTACAAGACAGTTTAGACGGTCCTCAACATCCATCATACTAGGTCAGATTAGAAGCAATACTTGTTCCCACATACTTGGTCCTCTAATCACCCCTGCAGGATTTTATTTCCCTTTTTCGCCTTTTTTTTTTCTTCTTGGTATGGTGACTTTCACTCTAGAACCATTCTTTGTGGTCTTAGGTAACCTTTTCTATTCCAACTTTTGCTGTAATATCCTGCATATGATTTTTTCTTGTGACAAGGTGAATAGAATTCAGGAATGAATCTCAAAGTGACTTCTCTTTGTTAGATCCCCAATCGTCAAGTAAGTTCAAAATCTTTTCCTGTTGAGACTTCAATCTTAGATTTATCATAATGACAAGTACATGATGTGCATTGATAATATGGTTCCACAAATGAAATCACTAACTGATTTATACATATAATTTTCAATGCTCTAGTAATGAGCCAATGCACATACACACAAACCATTGTATTTTATAGAGAACAGATGCCTAAGGCTTTTCTCAAGGTCTCAAACCTTACAGAGTCTAGTGCCTTAGTGAAGATATCTGCTAGTTGATTTTCGGTTGCAACATATTCCAACACAACTTTATTTTGTTCCACAAGTTCTCTTATAAAGTGATGCCTTATGTCAATGTGTTTCGTTCGTGAGTGTTGTACAGGATTCTTTGAGATATTTATGGCACTCATGTTGTCACAAAAGACAATAAACTTATTTTGATCAATGTCATAATCATCTATCATTTGACCCATCTAAAGAAGTTGCGCACAACAACTACCTGCTGCTATGTATTTTGCTTCAGCAGTGCTCAAGGAAATTGAGTTTTGCTTTTTGATGTACCATGAAACAAGATTGTTACTTACATAGAAGCAACCTCCAGTAGTGCTCTTCCTGTCATTCACGTTTCTAGCCCAACTACATCACTATAACTTGCGAGATTTGTGTTAGTGTCAATAGTGTACCAAATACCAAAATTAATAGTCTCATATATTTAATGACTCTCTTTACAATTTTTAAGTGTGACTCTTTTGGATCAACTTGAAACCTAGCACAAACTCCTACACTAAAACAAATATCAGGTCGACTCGCAGTTAAGTAAAGTAAGCTACCTATCATGCTTCTATACAAACTTGCATCAACAGATTTCTCATTCCCACTTTCATTAGCTTTGTGCTTGACCCCATTGGAGTTCTCATGTACTTTGAATCTTCTAAACCAAACCTTTTCACAAGATGTTTGGCATATTTCTCCTAAGAGATGAAAATACCATTCTTGCACTGCTTCACCTGCAAACCTAGAAAGTATGTCAATTCTCCAACCATACTCATTCCAAATTCATGATGCATTTGATCAACAAATTCATCAACATTGCTTTTCACTGTTGCACCAAAGACTATGTCATTAACATAAATTTGAGCAATCAAAATTTCAGGTGTAAATTTATTAAACAAGGTTTTATCAACACTTCCTCTTTTATAGCCTTTCTCAAGCAAGAATCTAGTTAACCTCTCATACCAAGCTCTTGAAGCTTGTTTTAATCCGTGCAATGCCTTTTTCAATTTAAAAACATGATCAGGATGATGAGGATCCTCAAACCCTTTAGGTTGTTCAACATATGCTTCTTCATTTAGTATACTATTTAAGAAAGAACTTTTTACATCCATCTGGTATAACTTAATTTTTAACACACAAGCAATAGACAACAAAAGTCTGACCGATTATAGCCTAGTAACTGGAACAAAAGTTTCCTCAAAATCAATGCCCTCAACTTGAGTGTATCCTTGAGCAATTAACCTAGCCTTGTTTCTAAAAACCCATTTTGTCCTAATTAAATTTGTGTCTTTTGGCCTAGGAACTAAGACCCACACATCATTCCTAACAAATTGGTTCAACTCTTCTTGCATAACATTGATCTAACTTTCATCCTCTAATGCTTCTTTTACATTTTTTGGTTCAATGGGGGAAATAAAACATATATACCTGACTATCTCTCTATAATTTACCTTTTCCTTGTTTTGAGTTCGAACACCATCATGCAAGGAACCAATGATATCACTTCTTGAGTGATTCTTTTGAACTCTACTTGAAGGTTCAGCTATATGAAGTTCTGAAAATCTTTGCTCAAGTCCTTCTGGTTCAGCACATGTTGTACCATATTCAACATCTGCTACGTCAGCTTCAGTCCTTGTTGTAGCAGTGTTTGTTTCTGTTCCACGCATTCCAGCTTCTGCTGCGACAGGTTCACTTTCTGCTGCAACAATGTCTGATGTTTGTCTATCTACTACTCCTCATGTATCATTCCAACTGCCTGTTGTAACATTTTCTGGAACAAAATCGTCTACTGCAGCATTTGATTCACCTGCTTTTAGTGCACCTATATTGTCATTCACAACAATATTAGCTGATTCCATCATAGCTAGTGAACGTAAATTGAATACTCTATAAGCTCGGCTATTTGTAGAGTAGCCCAAAAATATACCTTTGTCAGATTTTGCATCAAACTTTCCTCTTGGCTCTCTATCTTTTAAGATGTAGCAAACACTCCTAAACACATGAAAATGATTAAGTGAAGGTTTCTTACATTTCTAGATTTCATACGGGGTTTTAAGTGTACTTGGGCGAAGATACACTAGATTCACTGTGTAACAGACAGTGTTAACAACTTCAGTCCAAAATTTATGAGGAATGTTATTTGCATTTATCATCACACGAGCCATTTCCTGCAAAAGTCTATTTCTTCTTTCTACAACACCATTTTTTGTGGTGTTTTTAGTGCAGAAAATTCATGAGCAATTTCATGCATATCACAAAAATCAGAGAAGGTATGATTCTCAAACTCTTTACCATGATCACTTCTTATTCTAACAATTTTTCTTATGTGACAATCCTTTTTATTTAAAATTTTCAAGCACAATCTTTTGAATGCATCAATTGTATCATATTTCGATCTTAAGAAATCAATCCATGAATATCTAGAGAAGTCATCAACACAAACAAACACATACCTTTTTTCCACCAAGGCTTTCAATTTGCATAGGACCCATAAGATCCATATGCAAGAGTTCCAAAATCCTTTTCGTGGCAATCCGTTGCAGCTGTTTATGAGTAGTTTTTACTTACTTTCCAAGTTGACATGGACCACAAATCTCATGCTTCAATCTTTTCAATTTAGGAACTCCGTGAACAATACCTGTGTTCACAATTTTGCTTAGAGTTTTGAAATTCAGATGTCCTAACTTGAGGTGCCACAGTTTAGTATTATCAACTATGTTGCTTTGACAAACAAAATTTTGTTTATGTGGGATAGAAAGCATATAGCAATTATCTATTGACCTACTTACTGCAAGAACACATTTGTTAGAACTATCAACTACTTCATAACAATCCTTGGTAAAGTTTACAAGTAATCCTTGATCACACAGTTGACTAATACTAATGAGGTTTGCTTTGAGTCCTTCTACATGCAAAACTTTTTTCAATCGTGGAAAGCCTTTTAGAGCAAGGGTTCTTTTTCCAAGAACACGTCCTTTTTCACCATCGCCAAAGGTTACTTCTCCTCCATTGCATGACTTGTAATTTTTGAGAATTTCTTGTTCACCTGTCATGTGCCTAGAACAACCACTATCAAAGTACCAAGAGTTAGTAGGATATGCTTTCAAGGCAGTTTAAGAGACTAGACAAGTTATAGGAGACTTTCTTACCCACATCTGTTTTACCTTTTGATGCGACAAGTGCAGATAAGTTCTATTTCTTCTTTTCAATGCTCTCATAAGCTTGTAGCAACGAGGTCTGATATGACTAGGAGTGAAACAATAATGACAAATAGGAATAAACTTCTTTACCTGTGAAGTTCCTGCTTCTGCGCCTGGTTTTGTTGCAACAGATTGATCCACCATTGATTTTTCAGCTTCTTTAACAAAAACCGTTTGACTTGTTGATGCTCCTCCTTGATAGCCTAATCCAGTGTGATCTCTGCAAGACGTTTGAATTGATAACATATAATCAAGCTTTTCCGTACCTGAGTTCATCATCTTAAAGCCTCGCTGGATTTGTGACAGTTCCTGCTGCAGCATGTCGGCTTTTTGCTGACTTTTTCCCAAAGATTTTTGCAACTCAGTCTTTTCCTTTTCAAGTTCAGCAATCTTGGTTAGTTGATCTTGATTCACTCTACACACGATCAGCCATTTTTGGTACATCGTTTTGTAGGTCCTTATGAATTTGTCTTCTTCTTCATCACTGTCAAATTCGGAATCAGTTTCACCATCTGACATAACCAATCTTGTCACTAATGTTGTTGCCAATTCTGCTGCTGCGGGTTCACTTTCTGTCTCAACATCTGTCTCAGCATCTGATTGGGCTGCTGCAGCACAGAACACAACATAGTTGCTTGTGTGTTCTTCATCACTGTTGTTGCTACTCTTTGATTCTTCATCCCTCCATGCAACATTCATGGCTTTCTTCATTCTTTTCAAAGTATTGGCACACTCAGATTGAATGTGACCAAATCCTTTACATTCCCGACATTGAATTCCTTGATTCTTTTTCTTTCCATCAAACATTTTCTCGTTTTGCTTCTTAGAAGTTTCAATATTTGCTGCAGCATGAGGGTTTTTGCCAAAGTTAGTGAATTTTGGACCTTTCGCTTGATTCTTCCATTTTTTAAACACCTTTTTGAAATTCTTTGTTAGAAGGGCTAGAGATTCCGCCAATTCATCATCATCAGAAATATCTTCATCCTCTCGCATTTGAATTTCTCCTTGCATTGCAATGCCCTTTTTCTTTTCTTTTCTGCTTGAATTTTATCTCAAAGGTTTGCAAAGATCCCATTTGCTCATCAAGCTTCATGGAATCCACATTCTTTGCTTTTTCTATTGCTGCAACCTTAATAACAAACATGTCCGGAAGTGAACTCAACATTTTTCTTACCAACTTTGAATCTGAGTATTTTTCTCCTAATGCAAAAGCTTCGTTTGCTATGTCACAAAGTTTAGCATTAAATTCAGCAATGGTTTCCTCCTCATGCATCCGCAATTCTTCAAACCTTGTTGCAAGTATTTGCAATTTTGAAAGTTTTACTGTAGCAGTGCCTTCATATGCCGTTTGCAAGATTTCCCAAGCTTCTTTCGCTGTTTCACAAGATGAAATAAGCTTGAATTGATTCAGATCAACGACATTAAATTTAGTATTCAACGCCTTTGAATTGTTGGTGGCTACCAAGTCTTCAATTTTGCTTTATTACAATTCAGATTTTTTTCTCAACAGTGCCTTCAGCAATTGTGGCAGTATGGTATTCCCATCCACTTAACAACGCTCTCCAAGTAGCTTCATCAATAGCTTTAATGAAAGCTCTCATATGTGCCTTCTAGTACAAATAGTTTGTGCCATCGAGAAGAGGTGGTTTATTGATTGATCCGCCATCTCGCAGAGTGTCCATATCTGCAAAAATAACCAGAAAAACTCTTCCAAAGATCTAATTGAGTTAGTTCAGTAACCTGCTCTTTATGCCACTTGATAGTTTCTGGTTATTATATTGTTGTAACATAAGTTAAACAAAACATATATACGTATGCGGAAAGTAAGGACACCGAGAATTTAACGTGGTTCAACTGTATGGTCTACGTCCATGGGACCTCCCCTGGTCCAACAAACTTGTTCATTAATAAATAACAAGTTACAACATCAATGGACTTACACAAATAAAGACCCCATCTTGACCTTTGACGCCTAGATGAAGAACTCCTTAATGAACCTCGGTTTGGCGAGCTCCCCTCGACTTGCAACGTTCTCTCCCGAGAACTACACCTTCTTCTCCTGAAGAATGAACAAAACAATAAACAGACTAACAACTATTCCTATCAAAGATTAAAACAATATGCATAGCAGAAGCATAAACAAACTGTCTGTTTCACGATTTGCTGCAGTAACACATGCTCTATCAGATTCCTGCGTTCTTGTTACAGCACGACATCAATCTGCTACAGCAAAACCTGACAGTTTGAAATACTCAAAGAAATTGTCTTTTTCGGCTCTGTTTCGCACTCTTTTCAGTCGTGCAAGGCTGTGTATAAATGTTGAATTAATTTCCTAAATCTTCACAAGGTAATCTGTGCTTGGCCTTGAGTTTTTATGGAGTGACTTTGGCTCCAAGCAATTCTTGAATAAGGCAACATTCCTTTTTGAATAAAGAGATTTCAAATCTTCAATTGAATAAGAAAATGTCAATTTGCCTTTTCGATTCTCTTGTAAATATGGTAAACCTGTCAATCAAAATTTTCCAAACAGATATACAAATAACATAATTATATTTAGACAAAACATAATTTTGGCAAAACAGAAGCCAATTAATTTCACAGCTCTTGTTGCAGTAAGGGGCATAACAAACTCGAATCCGTAATTTATTCCCGTCTTCTTTCTTCAGAAGAAATTGCTTATGGCAGTTTATATACATAGTATTTGAAATTTAGAAAAGACACGTACTATATAATTAGAAGAAGATGGGAAATAATGAACAGTTTTTTACAGAAAAAAAACTTATCAAAGTTGTTCTCAAGGCTCTGTTCTAAGATTCTCTAAAAAAAATATAATATAAATCATAGAATTAAGGCATCTAGTTTGTGGGTTTGAAAAACTCTTCTTTGAAGTGGGTTCGATATTCGTGTAAGAGCTAAGTAATTTATCCTCTTCGTACTACAAATGGTATTAGAGCCAAATTGGTTTATTTCATTATTAAATATGCCATTTTAATGCTTATATGTTTGATACGTATATTGTTTGGGTGATGAAATATTATAAATACGAAAAAAATTTAAATATTCAGATTCTCCTTAAAATTACAAATCAAACGGGCTAGATTTTGTGCAATTTGGACAAAAATTGTAGAAGTTGTGAATTTTTAAAGATTTATGTTTAATATATACTTTTTTCCACAAGAGATGAATATGACGACCCATTCTATATCATTTTAGTGATTGATGTGTTCAATAGCCTAGTCATACCTGCATCAATCTATTACTAAAAGAGAGACTTAACCGCTAGGCCAAATGCTATACCTGAGATAAGTATGCAAAATTATGCTTTGTTTTGAACCTGTGGTTCATTGTCAAAGAAGAAAGAACTAAACCACCAGGTTAATTGTTGTCCTTGGTTGTGGTGTGTGAAAATATTAATGTTTTAGTATTTCTCTTTTAACATTAATATGCAAAAAAGTGCTTCAGTTGGGTCTCAAAAGTAGAAAAATGCAAAAGTACTGTTGTAGAGTTTCAAACCCAAGACTTCTTAGATGCCTAAATAGTGCATTGCTACTGAGCAAGACCAATTTTTTTTGCAATTAAAGATATTAACTTCTTTAGAAATAATAAATCTTATTTTTTAGATCTTAATTAATTAAATATGTGTAGGTATTTTAATTCCTTAACTTTTGGATATTTGTTCTTAGTTTTAACACACTTAAAGAAGATGCAGAGTATGAAGCTACACAAATCATGTACAAGTAGAATTGCGATTGTGAATGAGAATAGAAAGCTTCAAAAGAATCTATGGGTTCCTGTGATACCGAATGTCGTGATTACTCTTATCATTCCAAGAATGGAAAACCAAAAGTGCCGACTTGGGGAATTAAAAGATGAACTTGCAGAATATAAAATGCAAGATGGATACACCTTAATCTAGCATGTTAGGAGGTAATTTTTAGAGGCTATATAATAAATAAATAGGAAAAATTCATTGGCTTATAAAACCCTTCCTGATTGTTTGGCTAAAACTTGTACTAGTTTTTGGAAACTAGACGCACTTTTAGATGATGAGATGAATGGAGTGTGCAGATCACATGAATCACTTGTCTATGTGTTTATAGAATTTAACACATGGAACAATCTAAATAGAACAACTAGCCTGCTAATTAGTTCTAACCTATGTAATTATATATAACCATCCATTACTCCTTAGTTACCAAAGTATGACCCTTCATTTCTTTTTAAAAAAGTAAAGTTTCAGAAGGTTGCAACACCCCGATCCTTCAGGAGACCAGAGCCCTGATTCAAAACCCGAGGTCACGAAAAATGAGGAAAAATGGATGGAATTTTCCCTATTCCCAGGCCTAATCGGTTACCTGCACTCAAAAAGAATAGCAATAAAACTATAAACCAACATTCACAACCAACTCCAACTTTCAGCATCGCAACAACCTTCAATCCTTTTGGTCATCCGAGCCCTTCTAATACCACAAACTATAACATACAGACATGCATTCATTAACTGTTGAAGTTCTATTATCATAATTTCACTTATCATACCACTCTAATATTATTTATTTAACTAACTTAGTTATTAAGCCATTCAACTAACCTTAACTTAATCACATTCATTTCTAATTCATTTGGCGGCATAGCAACTACTTATCAAAATAGATTAGAGCATTTAGTTAGTCTACACCCTACCAAGCATTAGTTAGCATATTACAGAACATACCTACTAGATAAGCTATTCTTAATTACATTTGTCAACCAACTAATATATACAAGGCACACAGGCCTTAAAAGAATACATAACACTAACATTAACAAATCTACAAAGATACTGCCACTTAAGCTAACACAAGCAGTCAAGGTGTCTAATCAGCCTCCTCCTCCTCCACAAACTCAGGAGGAACCGAGCCCGTCTCACCTGAAATGGTTAGAAAGTGGAAGTGAGACAACACAATTATCCAGTGAATGAGGGAAAACAGTTAACCGGGGAGTTTGGAAAACCATTTCATGCAATGCAAACAAACCAGTGAATCTATTAACATAAAACTCTTACTCAAGATGACAAGTTAATCAAGACAATAAAAGAGTTATCTTAACCTATTATATCAAATAAACAATTAAAGACTTATAACGGGTTATAGCTAAGTAACAAGTTCATATAATAACAGGAAACGAACAACTCAGTTACTTACGAACCACATCAACACGAAGTATCAACTATTAATACCAATTACACAACATTGAACTAATCTCAATATCAAAACTATATGCCTTTCAGGTAACCAAGCTAAATAACACACATTCAGAACATTACAAGCTTTAGTAACATATAATCACTAGATCTAATAGCAATACAAGATAGACAACGATTTAACATTAAATAACACACATTAAAAAGGATACGATTTCGACAACCCCAAACACTCCAAAACTAGTCTTCAATCACGAACCTCGATCCATGAACCACGAACCACGAACTCGATCAATGTGCCGGCATAAACTCCAAACACTCTAATGGGTGTATTCCAGATGTACCCCGATCCTACGACCCAACACCTCCTGGCAATCTCCGGACCAAGCGAGCGAGGGATGGGGACCATGGTAACCGAGGTATACTGGCAAGCCCAATGCCACCCGGCTTCCCTATCACTACTATGCCCAAATGGTTGTGCAACCACAATACAATTCACACAAAATAGCAATAACAATACATATATTTGATAAACACAAATGAGGGATAACAAAGTAGGTCGCCCTTGCATATAATCACAATATGTAAGCAATATCACAAGGATTAGTCATTTCCAATCAAAAGAACCAAGTTCACATAACTCACGAAACTTCACCAAATAACCAACCAACCTAACCAAACCTCTTTTAGCACTTAGTCAATCACATGGAAGACAATTACTAGCCTTTAACTCAACTTAAGCAGTTTTCCCCTTTGTCTACTAAGGCAATTTGACTCATAAACGAAACACAACACATGCAAACCACAAGCCAACTATACTATACTTCTAAACACACTTTATGACCCATTCTAGTACCACGAAACTCCACTTTTGACAAGGTTTAACATAAATGCCCCGGAAGCCCCGAGGTCAATTTGAACTATAGCCACCCTACTCGTGCATCAATTAAGCGCCATAAAAGTATTTTAGGCTCTATCCTATATATTTAAGACTAATTAACACCTTAAACTTCACACCAAAATGCTACATCCCTCGGTTACCATTTAAAACGTAATTAAGACTTCAAAATTCAATATTCTCATAATTTAATAAATTTTATTGAGTAACCATTTTAACACCCCTAGAGTCCATATAAAGTATTAGATCGAGCATCGGGTCATTATTTAATGGTTCTGAATGAATAGTATCGCGTAACTAACTTTAATTTAAAGTTCTAGCAATCTAAGCAAATCTAACCCATTAGAGGCTCTATCCTAAGTTCATTTACTCCTAAATCATGCTTAGATATCACACAATCAAGCTAGAATACAAGGGTTAGCAAAATCCCAAATTCTACTATTCAAATCTCTCTTTAATTTAAAGATTGAACATTATAGCTAATAACAACGTTATCAAATCACATAAACATGTTCAACAAACCTAATAAGGAGCAAAATAAGCATATATAAGTATGGAAAGTTCAATACACAATAATTCAAGAAATTCAAGATAAACTCTAACTATTCATATACACAATATATGCAATTCTCCCTCACCAAAGTTTTTGTAGGTGCAAGAAATTGGCTTGGTGAAACTTGAAACCCTTAGAACTAAGCTTGAGAAGCTCCAATTTGACAAACCCTAGCAAATTATTCTTTTCTCTTTTCATTTTCTTTTCATCGGGTATAGGGAGGGGGGTTTGCTTTTGCTTTCTTTTTTTTTTTTCTAAGTATATGTATGTATATGGTATATTATGTATATATTATATGTGAGGTATGGTTGGGCTTAATATAGATTGTGCACTTAACTAATTTCAAAGCCCAAAATCACTTAAACTAACTAGTTACTAAATGTTTAATGCTATATGTATATATATGTGTTATATTATGTATATAAATGAGTTGGGTTAAGGGTCAATGAGTTCGGGTCACGTCATATGCTTGCCAAGCTAATTAAAAGTCCAAAAAAAGTTAAACACTAAAAGCCCAATAGTTGAATTGCTGAAATTTACTATTCATACGATATAAAAATTATTTTTCTAACGCACTCTCCCAACATACAATGCACAAAATCTTATTTTTCTCATGACTCATATAAGTCATATATCATAGGAAAAATATAAATTCGGCAAAATAATACAGTCAAAAATCCACTATGAATAGTAATTATTCCTAAAAGTAGATAAATGCACATTTAAATGCACAAAAAGGTATGCGATGAATAATATGCACATGCATGCGGGTCTGGGGTCTCACTTCCTCCCCTCCTTACAAAAATTGCTTCCTCGCAATTTCTTATGCTCAAAGAATTTTTCCCAACATCTATAGTAGCTCTAATCAGAACTGTGATCAAGAAGTGCATTACTCAAAAGTACTAGTAAGAATACCCACACCCATATTATCAAGAAAGCCAATAAGAATACCAGAAGAGTTCCGCCGATGAAATCCTAATACAAGATAGCCAAATAAAGGCTCTTATGAAAATATCATATAGAAATTCAAATATAAAGTCCTGCTGAATACCAATGTCATATAAGAATCCCAATCAATAGTGCCGAGAAAATAATACCAAGATGATACCAATGAGAAGCTCGTACGAGAATACTGGAGATAAAACCATGTAGAGGCTCGTCAATAATTTTTGTATACAAATACTACCGAGAGAAGTAAATAATGGAAATACCAAAAGAACACCGTTTGTAGAATCCTGAGTAAGTCGACCAAATAGAGATCCAGGTTGAGAATATCGGCCATGTGTATAGAATGAAATCCCCTTTCCAAATATGAATGACATACAAAAACTCCAAGAGATTACCCCACAAAATCTCAACCATGACAACATCCTCCCGTAGATCACAAAGCATGCACATGAATAATTCTAGATGCCTCAACGCCAAATAAACAAGTATAACAGATACATATATCAATTATATTGACATAAAGGAAATCATTCTTGTCATTGCTTGTTCCACGAAGCACTTCCTCCTGGTCGACGAAGTAGACCATAGCTGGCTCCTGGTGCACAGTGGTTCTCTCTATGGTACTACCCTGAGTGGCCCCGCTGACTCTAGACAGCCATTTGGGGCAATTCTTTAACCAATGTTGGGTGCTCCCACAACCCATGCACTACCCCGCCTTTTTCCAGCAACTCAAGAAGACGTGACCTTGCCATTTACAATAAGTGTAATAGGGGGGGCGGGAGAGGTTGTTTACCTCGTTGACTCGGGCCGGCCTCAGATTCAGCTTTCTTTTTCTCCCCACATGGTATCACAGTCGGAGTCTCTCACTAGAGTAGACTCTCGAGCACTCGTGCCAAACCAGCCAATGTCTCGGCCATCTGAACTAGCAACTGCACCTGCTCGTCCACGGAGGCTTGTTCACCAACCCCCTTTTGCTGCCCGCTATCTACCATATTTTCTTTGCTCTACAAGGGGGATGAGATTATTTACCAGTTCAAAGGGTAATTGTAACAGCTCGATCCCTCACGAGACCAGAGCCCCAATCCAATACCCGAGGACACGAAAAATGAGGAAAAACAGACGAAGTTTCTCCTGTTTCTAGGCCTAACCAGTTACCTAAAAATAAAAGATAAAGCCACAAACCACATACTATAACATTTTCATCAACTCCAAACTCCAACCATGCAACTTTCCAAACACTAAGGCCATCCGAGCCTTAGTCTACGACATTAAAGACATACAAGCATGCATTTCAGTTAGCTATTGAAATCATATAATTATAGTTCCGATTATCATACCACTCTAATATTCTCTATCTATTTTTCTTATATTTTAGGTCTTTCAACCTTCCTTCATTCAACCACACACAAGCAAGCAACTAACTAAGCACTAAATCAAAGCTTTAGAGTTATTATATATCATCTACCCTTAACTAATTATACAAGACTTTAAATTCATAATACATTCCTTATATCAACCATATACAAGGCACGCATGCCTCAAAAGAAACATAACCATCACAAATCTACATAGAACAATTTACTAAGACTAGAACAACCAATCAGAGAGACTCTCAAGCTTTCACTCCCACAAACTCTGAAGGCACCGAACCTGAGATGGTTAGAAAGAGGGAGTGAGCATACAAAGCATGTATGCCTAGTGAGGGAGGGAACATATAATCGGGGAGTTTGCAAAATAGTTTCATGCAATGCAATAGTCAACAATAAACAAATTATCAATATGAAACCACCTTATATTAAATAAATTAAATAATTCATATCAAGAAGATAGTCAACCACCGTAGAACAATTATAATTAGCAAATCTAAATGAAACAATAACAATATAACACACAATACAGTCATACAAACTATTTAACATAGTAAAGAACACAACAAAGGTAACAATCAAATGTAACTCTCCAAGGACTTAGGGCCCAAGCGAAAGTTACACAATAAGGAATACCAATAGACCTTGAACTCGTACCACGAACCATGAACCACGAACATAAATCTCGAGATGATAATGATAATGATAACGATAAGCCGGCATACCACCTTATAACTCCAAAATGGGTGTACTTCGGATGTACCCCGATCCTAAGACCCAACTTTCCCTGGGCGGCATACCAAGTGAGAGAGGGACTGGGCAACCATGGTAGCCGAGGTATACCGGCAAGCCAGATGCCGCCCGGCTTCCCCAACACTACCATGCCCAATTGGTTGCAAAACCACGATGCAATGCACTCAAAATGATAACAGATAAGATAAACTAATAAACACATAATCGAGGGACAACAAAGTAGGTTGCCCTCGCACACAATATAGCAATCAATAAGCACACATAAATTTAAACAATTATATTAAATCATACAATTTAAGAACAATAAAGTAACTAAGATGCACAAAAGGACGAAAACTCTCTCACCTCTACCAAGCTCCAAGGTACGAGAATTGGCTCAATGGTTCAAACCTAGCATATAATAGAACACATACTTATCACAAGAAATCTCATAGATGTCATTCATAGCCAATAATAACAACAAGAACAATAGCTAAGTAGGCAATACTAGCTCAATGCAAGAAAACTACCAAAAATACTATTCATACTTTAACTTCTAAAGGCTACTATAACCAAACGAGCTACAAGATTGGGAAACCAACTTCACTATCCACTCATAAGCACATTATGGCACGATTCTACACCACGAAACCTCAATTTCCCAACAGAGCCCCAAAAGTCCACCTAGCACGTTTGAACTACAGTTATACTAACCGAACACCCAATCAACGCCACAATTGCGCTAAAAGTGCTTCCATGCACATACGAGACCAACCTCCAACTCAAAGCGAGCACGGTCAACACTTGGTCAACCGGCCCCTTTTTGCAATTCCAACTAAATAGCTATCTTTCGAGCAAAGAAAGGACACTACAAGCATACTAGGCATTCATTAACCACCAACTAACCACAATGAAGCTCTATAAGCAACCAAAATACTCAAACAAACCAATTACCCAAACTATCCCATTTGTCTACTTGCTCAATTTAGGTTCCAATCGAAACACAAAGCATAATTTTCACAAACCAATATCCTACATCTCTAAGGACTCTAAAAGACACCTACTCAAGCTTTAAAAATCCACTTTTAACACAAAAGCTCAGGAAGGCCCCGACGTCGCTTTGAACTACAGCTACCCAAACCACCCCTTAATTTAATGTCACAATAACACCAAAAGTGCTTCCCCTTCTAGTAGGCACCCAATCTAGTATCCAATTGCACCCAAATTCACTTTTCATACGAAGCCCCTTTTGAAATTTAGCTATTTTCACATTTTAATCAAGTTCTGAGCAAAGTAACTACACACGATCATCAATCTATATTTATTAACACCTATAGCACCTAATTATGACATAGAATCAATCTCTAAGTCACATTTTAACAAAACCCTAGAATTGATACTATTCATTATCTTCTCCAAATCAACAATTGTATTCAGTCATTAACTAATCCATCTAGCTGCCCAATTCAAGTCTAGATAGCATGTAGACATTGTATATTACCATAATCCAGCATTTCACAAGCTAATATGCACAAATCTTGAATTTCAAAATTCAAGCATAATCAAAGAAAATGCATTTTTAAGCTATATCCCTCACCAACAAGCCTTGTAGAAGCTAGTAGAAGCCTTAGGAGCACTTGTAACCACTTGAATCTAGCTAGGAAGAGCCAAAATGCAAAGCTTGAAGAGTTTCTTTCCTTTTTTCCTTTGAAAACCATCGGCCAAGGGGGGGGACAAGGGTGGAATTCTCTAATTTTTTTGTGTGTTGTGTTGTATATGCATTGAAATATGTATATGTGTTATATGTATAATATTAATTTGAGCCAACAATATGCAAGTCAAGCAAAAATAAAGTCCAAAAGGTCAATAAAACTAACTAGCCCAATTTACTAAGTTAGCCAATGTTTTTCACTATTCATCAGTCCGAAAACTATTTTCTAAATGCGCTCTCCCAACATGTAATACTCAAAATATTATTTTTCTCCTTCCTCAAATAAGTAATATAACATAGGAAAAATATAAATTCAGAGAAAATGAACAATCAAAATTCATGATGAATAATAACTAATCATAAAACAACTAAATGCACATTTAAAAGTACAAATAAGGTATGCAATAGTTAATATAAATATGCTGAAGGTCTCGGGCGTCACAGTAATGCATACATGTAGTGAAAGGCATATATGGTACATAAACTAACAAATATATTGTGCAGGAATACACATAGTCATATACTTATATACTCAACATGTTTTTCAAGTTAACACAGTACAACACGTAGTCACTTATAACAATACACAAGTTTAGCACATAAGGGCAAACTTTCAATCAAATAACACAACAATCTTGCATGCAAGCACACATATTTGTTTAAGAACACACATCACATGCACGCACTCGAGGTTTGCTACCCGCTAGACCGAGGACCTTGTCCCAACTGAGAGTTAACTAAGCTCTGATACCACCTGTAACACTCAGATCCCTCACGAGATCGGAGCCTTGATCCAAAACCCAAGGTCATAAAAAAGGAGAAAAAATGGATAGAGTTTCCCCTGTTCCTAGGCCTAACCAGTTACCTACACTTAGAAGGAATAGCAATAAAACTATAAACCAACATTCATAACCAACTCTAACTTTCAGTATCTCAACAACCTTCAATCCTTTTGGCCATTCGAGCCCTTCTAATACCACAAACTATAACATACAAGCATGCATTCATTAACTGTTGAAGTTCTATGATCATAATATCACTTACCATACCACTCTAATATTATTTATTTAACTAACTTAGTTATTAAGTCATTCAACTAACTATAACTTCATCCCATTCATTTCTAATTAATTTGGCGGCATAGCAACTACTTAGCAAAATAGATTAAAGCATTTAGTTAGTTTACACCCTACCAAGCATTAGTTAGCATATTACTGACCATACCTACTAGATGAGCTATTCTTAATTACATTTGTCAACCAACTAATATATACAAGGCACGCGCAGGCCTCAAAAGAACACATAATACTAACATTCACAAATTTACAAAGATACTGCCACTTAAGTTAACACAAGCAGTCAAGGTGTCTCATGAGCCTGCTCCTCTTCCACAGACTCAAGGGGAACTGAGCCCGTCTCACCTGAAATGGTTAGAAAGTGGGAGTGAGACAACACAATTACCCAGTGAGGAAGGGGAAGCAGTTAACCGGGGAGTTTGGGAAACCATTTCATGCAATGCAAACAAACCAGTGAATCTATTAACATAAAACTCTTACTCAATGTGACAAGTTCATCAAGACATTAAAAGAGTTATCTTAACCTATTATATCAAATAAACAATTAAAGACTTATAACGGGTTATAGCTAAGTAACAAGTTCATATAATAACAGGAAACGAACAACTCATTTACTTACGAACCACATCAACACAGAAGAATCAACTATTAATACCAATTACACAACATTGAACTAATCTCACTATCAAAACTATATGCCTTTCAGGTAACCA
The DNA here is from genome assembly GCA_037974665.1 of Ehretia macrophylla. Classification (NCBI taxonomy): domain Eukaryota; kingdom Viridiplantae; phylum Streptophyta; class Magnoliopsida; order Boraginales; family Ehretiaceae; genus Ehretia; species Ehretia macrophylla. The sequence goes on from CM075775.1 coordinate 14,299,853, forward strand.
AGCTAAATAACACACATTCAGAACATTACAAGCTTTAGTAACATATAATCACTAGATCTAATAGCAATACAAGATAGACAACGATTTAACATTAAATAACACACATTAAAAAGGATACGATTTCGACAACTCCAAACACTCCAAAGTTAGTCTTCAATCACGAACCTCGATCCACGAACTAGATCAATGTCCGTCATAAACCCCAAACACTCCAATGGGTGTACTCCGGATGTACCCCGATCCTATGACCCAACACCTCTTGGCAATCTCTAGACCAAGCGAGCGAGGGACTAGGGACCATGGTAGCCTAGGTATACCGGCAAACCCAATGTCGTCCGGCTTCCCTGTTACTACCCTAAACCCTAAACCCTGAACCCTAAACCCTAAACCCTAAACACTAAAAGCCCAATAGTTGAATTGTTGAAATTCACTATTCATACGATATAAAAATTATTTTCCTAATGCTCTCTCCCGACATACAATGCACAAAATCTTATTTTTTTCATGGCCCTTATAAGTCATATATCATAGGAAAAATATAAATTCGGCAAAATAAAATAGTCAAAAATCCACTATGAATAGTAACTATTCCTAAAAGTAGATAAATGCACATTTAAATGCACAAAAAGGTATACGATGAATAATATGCACATGCATGCGGGTCTGGGGTCTCACAAAGGCTATTCGCAAAAATGTCAAATATCAAAATGTAGAGGAATCTGGATATGGAGATAGTGACGATGACTAATTAACTTTTGTACATATGCACATTTTCTATATATGTATTTATGTTATGTAACTTTTAAATGTATTATATTTTCTTTGGAATTACTGAAATAGTGGGAGTTTTATAATGAAATTGATTTTTCGAATGCATTAATGAAGTTGAGTTGATAAAACAAATTAAAAACAAAAAGCATAGTGATTTGTGATAGGGAACTTGGTGAACTTTCTGTTTCACTCATTTTGCTATGTTCTTATTATCAAATCAATTTACATTGAACGATATTTTTTTATCATTGAATATATGTATGTACTAATGGAAGTCTCTACAATGTTAGAAAATGGCTTCAAAAACATCTTTGCTAACCTTAATTATAAAGGGAAAAAGATGAATGGTAATAACTATAACCTATGGAAACTCAAGATACAATAAGTACATGAGGAATAAGAGAAACTAGAGGCTACTAACAATGTGATGACTGACTCTGAGGAAGGCATCACATCTTAACATAGGAGCAATATGGAAGCTTATCAAGCATGGAAAAGAAAGAGTCCACTACTAAAGGAATATTAATAAGTTCCATGCATAATGACCTAGTCTATGAGTATCAATAGTACTCCGTTGCTTATGAAATGTAGAACACCCTTAAGGTGAAGTTCAGGGGTACCAATGTGACGAAGTTGTGTTAACTTACAATAAAGTTGATACTTATAAAAAGAAAGTTGATCATAACATGCAGCAACATATGAGAAGATGTCCAACATGAGCAGCTATATATCATAATAGGTTTGTGGCAATCAATGCTTTTATGTTTGTTGGTCGCACGATTTATGATGGATTCCATAAATTTTGTTGAGATAAGAAAAAAATATGAGCCATATAACGTGGGTATGAGGTCAAACTCATCATATACGAGTCAAATATAAAAGAAAAATGGATCGGGTGGGTGCCCATGATGGGTCAAGCCAACTCGAATCCGTAAGTCATTTCCCTCCTCTTTCTTCAAAAAGAAACTGCCTCTAACAGTCTATATACATAGTATTTGAAATTTCAAAAGACATGTTCTATATAGGAAGAAGAAGATGGAAAGTTATGAACAGTTTTTTATAGAAAAATAACTTATCAAAACTATTCTCAAGCTCTTATCTAAAACTCTCTCAAAATTCATAGAATTAAGGCATCTAGTTTGTGGATTTGAAATAGTACTCTTCTTGTAAGTGGGTTCAACATGGTGAAACAATTTGATTTTTAATTCGTGGCAAGAGGTAAGTAATTTATCCTCTTAAGTACTACATGTACTAGCAAGCTGATTGCTCCCCTTTTATTGTACCTCTAGTTAGCTCTTTGTCACATGGTCAGAGATTTCAACCTCAATCTCTGACCACGTGATAGGTGGTATCAGAGCCAAGGTCGGCTTGGCTCAAACGTGTGTTGCTGCGTGCACTTTGTTGGTCAATCCGTCAGAGGACTTTGTGTTGGTAAACTCGTTGGCTGCTTCATTGGTGAATTTCGTAGGAAGCATGGCTGGAAACCAGGGAGATGATGTTGTCACTGCTGCTCAAGCCACAGCCGTCAAGCAGGCAGAGAGACAGTCCAGGAGGGACAAGGTCAGAACCTCTTGCTCTCGGGCTAGCTCAGTGGATCAGCTCAGCTCGATTGAGATGCGGTTTGAGCATTTTTCTCAAGCCACACTTGAGAACAATTTGGTGTTAGACGATGTGGTTCATCGTCTTTGTGAACTTGAGGCCGAGGATGGGGCAAACTTGGCCGAACGTGTTGCTGATTTGGAAGAACGTGGGGAGAGTTTGGAGGGTCAGCTGCTTGGCACCCTCAACTCATTTGCCGACGACATCAGGCAAACTATTGACAGGTTTCGTAAGTCATTCACGATGAGCTTGGGAGAGTTCAAGGCCGAAGTTGACAGGGTCAAGGCCGATGTTGCTGCCACCAGCCAAGGGGTAGGCATGGCAGTCGCTCAGAATAAGGGTATTATTTCTCGCCGCAGAGAAGGCAGAAAGGACAGGGGCACACCTTTATCCCGCAACGGTGAAGGCACACCTTCACCCAAATGGAGGAAGGACATATCGCGTCCCTCGCACGACAGGTGCAGGCCACATGGATGATGGAATGGTAAGGCCGGTGTGCAACGGCCCAAAGACGGGAACTGTTTCTTGTGCGGGAGCAAGGAACATTGGATAGCAAGATGCCCACAGCGAGGCAAGCTAGCATCTCTTTTCCAACAAGAGGACAATCGGCAGTCCAAGGAGGAGGTGCACATGGGTTCACTTCGGTTGTTCGAGCCAGTCGAAACCGAAGTGCCGAAGGTGAAGGGGTCGCCGAAGGGTTCACTCTACGTCCCTATCACAATCAGGGGCCATGACTTGAAGGCATTGGTAGACACGGGTACTACCAACAATTTCATTGGCGAGGATGTTGCCAAACGACTCGGCGTGCGAGTCAAACCAATGGAAGGCATGATCAAAGCAGCCAACACCAAGGCAATTCCAATCGTCGGTGTTGCTCAGGCAGTGAGGACAACGATTGGACCATGGCAGGGTATTGTGGACTTCACAGTCGTTTCGCTCAACGACTACGACATTGTGCTTGGCATAGATCATAGGCATTGATTGAGGCCTTGTACATGTATAGATATGAGTTGTAGTGCAATGAAATGCAAGTCATTTACCTTGCCATTTTCGTGTACCATCTTCCAGCCATCTTAGCATTTTCCAAACTCCTACCAGTATTGCCTACTGGTGCCCGTCTTGCACAAAGGTATGCCCTCGTACCCAAGCGCCTTTTGCAAGCCAGTGTTGGGGTCCTCAACCTCTAACACTTGTGTTGTGCTATATTATTCTGATAACGCAGGCGTATTTAGTCGACACCCACGTTGGCTAAAGCCGCACGTAGTCGGGATTTCAACCTCAATCTCTGACCACGTAACATCTTGCTCCTAATGAAGCTGTTGTTGCTCTTCTATCTTCGCTTATTTTCTACTAATATTAAAATTCTCTGATACATGCCATAGTTGTGAATTCAGTCAATTATTGCTTGCCATAAAAAAGTCACCACTTTTTAAACAATAAAAAAACAAACATAAGCTCATATTACCAAAATTGCAAAAGCGAAGTAATATAATTCGACGTACATTAGTATTGCTATAATTCAAAAAGAAAGATATTAAGTAGTTTTTTAGGTTACAATGTTTCTTTCTTTCTGTTTTTTAAAACTTTATCGGACTAAATTAAATCCCACCACCCACAAATGATTTGAAAAGTTACAAGGTTCTTAATACCTTTGAGGTGTTATTAGGTATTTTGCTTGTGTTTCATCCGTCCTTATAATTAAAAATTATATAAGAATTTCTTACGAGTAATGGAATAGATAAGTTGTGAAATATGTTCTAGGTTTTTGTGTAATAAAATTGTTGAATTATTGCTTTATTTAAATTATTGCACGTAACTAGTTAGAGAAAAAAATAAAATTTTCCTAAATAAAAAAGATAAGAAGGAAAATCTTCAAGCACACGTGGGCAAATATACTCTTACTTACAATGAGTTTCATCCATCAGGTGTAGAAGTCAAGAGGAATGCTCTTTTCCCTGGGATATAAGCAATCCAAGAAACAAAACTTTGACTGAAAAATCTATGCTTGTAATCCATCAAAAATCCTATCAGTCCAACATAATCCTCATAAGCTTTAGAAAATGAGATTATACGTATTCCCTTAGTACACTACCAATTCTGCAAATTGGATTACCACTATATGCAAGTTTGTCACCAAAACTAGAAGATCCTACCATATTTGCACCCAAGTACATTATGTTACAGAACTAACCATTATTTTGTGTTCTATATATATATATGTAAAGAAAATAATGATTGGACTTTTAGATTTCGGGGACTTGAAAAATTCACTGAAAAAAGAAAATGGCACAGAAGAGAAAGATGGAGATGAGTGTTGTTGATGAGATTGATAAGAACTTATTCTCTATTTTCCAGAAGACTGCTAATCAACTTTCTCAGCTGTACACTCAAGCTTCCAATCAACAGAAGATAGCTTTTGATGCTGGAAAAAGACATGCCCTTGTGAGAGAAGCTTCTTGTTTTCTCCTTTTGAAGTTTTGATTTCGTTAATATTTCAATAGGCCACTACTGATTCATATATGATGATTGTTGTTATCAAGACTTAATTGTTTTTGTTTGTTTTACTTTTATTTTGATGTGATTATTTAAGGGCTGACCAGAAATTAGTTGTTTTAATGTAATGATTAACTCCAATTTGTGATTCATTAATTTTTCTTGCTCATTTTTAGTCCAGAAGGTAATGTTGAATTTCAAATGCTCTATCCTATTAGTTATTGTCGGATTATTTTACCCGGCCTGAATGTGTGCCTATGTATATATTGAACTTACCTACATATCCGGTTCAACCTCGGAATCAAGCCCCTGTTCCTGCACTTTCCTTGGTGAGCCAGCATGAGTTAAATACTTATTCTGGTTGGCACTTCATATTTGATCTGAGAAAAGCCTGAGAGCTCAGATGACGGGAGTGACACTGACCGGCCATCATATTAGCAACTAAACGCCCTAAAGATCTGATTCAAGAGAAATCTGGCATAATAAAATGAAAAGAGAAAGGAATTGTACGATTTTTGTTTTCGACCTGGTTTGCTTCGTTGCATTATCAGCTATTTGTTTTTCTCGATCATGATTGTAATAGAGAATCTTTTGTCAACGTTCTCCAGTTAAGAGCTCTGTTTTGGTAGCAATTAACTTCTTTCCTTTCTTCATCTCTAGTTCCGTCTTTTAGGTGAACAGAATGTACTAAAATAGGTGGGGAACTTCTTTGTCCCAAGGAAGTTGTAATTGTGAAATTAGATTATTCTACTTGACTTTCCAATTAAGGCTCTCGACAGGTTTGAAGATCATTGGAACAGCCTCTTAAAATTAGTATTTTAGTGGCATGATCTTTTACAGATGACTGTTCATGTATACAATAGCAGCTGTCACAAATTAAGGAGTTATTAGTTCGTTTTCCGACATTCGTTTTTTCTTTGTTAGCCAAATAAGAAAGTCTTATAATGGGACCAATTATTTGATGGGAATGATATGGGACTATAACTGATGTTCTGCAAGTTAATCATTGATGTTCTCAAGAGATAAAGTAGGATGCAAACAATCTTGATCTATGCATGCCATGCTACCTTATAAGTGTAATTCCCAAAGACATGTTGCTTCTCCACTTCTTTCACATGCATAACAGTAGGAGAGCATGTGAAGTAGAAAACAGTATTGCATTTTGGAACTAGGCAGTCACAACTCACGAAGGAACTCTCTTTGTTCTTATATGTCAGAATGTTGTATATAATTCAAAAAGAATGAATTTCAAACACAAGCTGCATTCTTGCACTGCAATTCTATCCAGTTTTTACATTCTTTGGCTTCTGTACTTTCTATTGATTTCTTTTGCAAATGAATCTTTTCTTGCGAAACTGACTCTACAACATTTGGAAAAATAGTACAACAAGATACTAATGTGATAGATTTTAGGTTACATGGCTGCTTCTTTATACATTTAAGCAATTAAAATTAATAAATGCATTGGCCATAAAGGTTCTGATTGGACATGTTCTTTGCATGTTATCTTTATATTCCCTTCCGTTTTATAAATCAATTAAGCGTGTTTCACTTTTAGGGTATAAATGGAGTGCAAACTCATGTATACATAGAGTATATAAAGAAATCTTTAACCGTTGAAAGAATTCAAAGAGCTCAAAATTGTATGTCATCTGAATGGTATCTTACTATTGAGTTTACTTATGGAGGATATATTTTACTTGTATGCTATGGAAATGAAAATGACACCTTTTGAAGGAGTCCTTTCATTTCCTGGTAGATCATCCTTAATATTATCAACAGAAATGCTCTCCAAGGCCTTGTAACAATAACTGATAAGAAAGCTTGCTGAATGGTGTTTGGAAGCAGAGTTAGGGGTTCAAAGCTTAATCTTGGTGCATCCACAAACATGAAAAAAGAAAATGAAGACCCCTGGAATGACATCTTGACTTACTACCACATAGAAATGCATAGAGCAATATTATAACTTACACCTGTCCCATATGGAAAAATCATAAATTCCTAAACCACCTTATAAGATTCTGGGCTTCTCCACCTAGCACCAATAGAACAATGGGAGAAACCAGGCATTATCATCTGTTTTTAGCATATCCATTTCAGTTACAGATAAATTACATCAGAGAATTGAAATATCATAGTGCATCATACTGTACTGTCTTCTGTGTCATATGTGAGAGCTGGTCAAGTTTCCTAGAGATTAATACTTCTCAATCAAGTACATTATTCCATCTCTTTGCCTTATGATGAATTGGATGGAACTATTTGAGTTGCCTTTTGGAAACTAAGAGGGCTATTTGAGCGGCAAAAATACCTTAATTTTGTTGAGAACCTGTTAGAGAACTTATTTTCAGGATAGTTCATTCTTGCAATTGGACCAGTTAAATTGTTTAGTTGAGAGTAGTTTAAAAGGACTTTGAAGTTCCTGAAGGTTTGAAGGGTGATTATGGTAAATGATTACAGACTCCGAAATGCTATTTCGTTGCATAACTACTCATGGCTCTTTTACACCATTCTACCTAATTTTAAACACTGTAATGAGGTTGTAGATGATAAGCAGAGAACCATGATTACAACCTCACCATCTAATATTACACCAGTTGAAGAGTATATTATCTAACTACTGTTAGAAACTCATTAAGGAACTTGTAGCACTAATACAGTATAGAGGTTCCAGTTTGTAGTCATAGGGGAGAAGTCTTGGGAACAATCATGCAGTTGAGCTTCTCAAGAAGTAACTGCAATAGCTAACTTGCACAGATGCAATTGAAAGATAAAACAGCCACTATTTCTATTATTGGACTATTTAGCCATATGCAGCAAGAAGTTTGGAAGTTTCATTAAAGCTTGAGTTTTGTGAAATTTGTTATGCCCTTGGAGAAGGATGAGCTTCGGCGGGCCATAAAGAATATGTTTCACGTTTCATTTTCTTCATAGAGCCTTGCAGTAAATAAATGTCAAAGACGTTTTGACAAGTACAGAGTTCCGTTTTGACAAGTACAGAGTTCTTGGGCTTTCGTGTTCATTTAAACTAGCTTCTCTCCAGATTAAGATAAGGCTCTCAAGGGTGACTATTTTTATTTATTTAACAGCTACTGGTGATAAGATTGTTTGAGCTGATGTGCTTACAGTATAAGTGGGATTAAGATAAGGTTCTCAAGGGTGGTTGTTTTTATCTTTTTAGCAGCTACTGGTTACAAGATTATTTAAGCTGGTGTGCTTCGCAGATATAGACATATAATCTAGGCGACTTGCACTCCATGTTTTATTTGACTCTCAGTTTTTCATTTAGGATTAAATCAGCATTATGGATGTCAGAAGTCATCAGAGTTAGAAAAACTAATAACAACCAAGGATGTATCTTTTTGAGTGGCAGGGACTTTTCATATGACCTAAAGGTCACAGGTTTGAGTCGTGGAACAGCCTCTTGCAAATATGCAAGGAAAGGCTCCGTACATTAGACCAAAAATAGGTCCAAACCTTCCCCAGACCCTGCTTATAGTAGGAGCTTCATGCACTAGGCTGCCCTTCATAGTTATGATTGCCTTTGTGTTCCAAATACCCTCATACGAGCACTCTCTTCAATTTTTCGGCTCTTATTATCTGATTAACCTTGTAATTCTATTGTGTAAAACACAAAGTAAATTAGGTCTCACTTTGGTCATTGAGGAAAATATTCTGCTTTCATGTGCTGATGTGCATATCACATTTGGCATGTTTCTCTATAGTTTTAAATTCTTGGAAAGGTACTGCAGTCAGAAGTATGGAAGAGAAGGGGGTAATTGGGACAGGGACACAGTTGAACCCATCATATATTTGGTTAGGCAAGCTGCAAACATAAATTGTCAATATAATTTAATTTTCAAGGACTGAATTAGAGAAAGGTAATTTCCATGGCAAAGTGGTCTTATATTTTTCCATATAGGTGAATATCGATGCACTAATGGAATTTATTTTGCGATTTAAATGCGTCAGGTGAGATATTTAAGCATTTTAGGGAAATTTCTCAAATGGCATGTTTGTGGTAAACAGAAAATGAACATCTGATATGCAAATTGTTTTGTTTTAGACAGATGGTAGGCCAGATGTGATAAATTGTGGACAAACATCTTGCTTCAATACTGCGATGCATGAAGTTTTTTTTGCGTTCATTTTTCATTTGATATGTCTCCATATGAGTTTAGGAGAAGTAGTAAAACCTTCTGGGTATACGGACTTGACTATATTCCTTTAAATCTCTCAGAAATTCCTTCTTTTCTCGTGGAACATTGTACGACAAATAATTTAAGGAAATTAGCATAAAACCTTTCCGAGTCTCATATACAAGTTAGAATGCAGGTTGATTTTGTAAATTTTGATAGTCAGGAGGACAAAGTATTTAGTACTAACCCCACATAACTAAATGGAAATATTAGGGGATCTATGTAAGTGACGCCAAGTAGTTGAAAGATGGCTTGTCTGAGTCAAAAGCCATTACCAATTCTGTTGATGAATGGGATTTAGAGATAGCACAGCTGGAGGTGAAGGCTTTTGCTTATAGTGGATCAATTAACAACTTTAAAGGGGGTTTTTAAGCAAAGGCTTAATACTTTTCCTCTGCAGGGACCTTGTGCAGTAAACCACCTACAGGCAGTCATCCATCGTCATACTAAGATTGTAGTGTTATATTTGCACTTGCTTCAAAGCTTTTTGCTTCAGTTCTTTTGCATGTTTTCAATATGTCTGTATGTTGATAAAATTTTGCAGGTAGACCTGTGTGAATGGTTGGAAGTGAAGCAGCAGGAAGGAAAAATGGTTACAGCAGCTGATATTCGTACATATTTGCAGGTCCTTTCACACTTTCTGCCACCTTTTACCCTGTTCATCTGTACAACATTAATACTACTGCTTCTGTGTATAGAATAATATAATTTGCTTCAAAAATATATTCGTGCAGTTAGTAGTTCTCTGTTGTAATCTGAAAATTTCATCTACGTTTTTCATATTTCTTCAGTCCTTTCCATTTTGACATTGTTAGTACTCATCATGTGCATGATGCTTTTGTTACTTCTACAATTTCTATACTATGCACATACGTGTACTAACAACAATTGGAAGAATTTTGTAGACACTGGAAATACATTGTCTTTAGTTAGGTAGAGTAATTTTTATTTATTAGGGATTATTTGACATACCTTATTCCTGTCATATGTGAAACCCTTCTTATTTTCGAAAAGGAAATATCTCCTCTGGTTCCAAACTCAAAACATAATAATCTTCGTCCTTCAGTGTTGCAGAAACCTGTTGTTTGTTTGTTTGTTAGTTTGCATCAATACTTAGCTCTTTGCCAACCTACCTTGAGCGTGTATGAAAAGTTCTGAAGTATTATAATCTGACTGATCTTGATGTTATTTATTAGAGAAAAGTTAAAACGGGTCATACTTAACACGGAACTTTAGGGTAGCACTTCAGATGCTTATTTAGTTATTAGCATATTTATTGTGAGTGAGAAGTATGTCGAACATTGATGTATTATGCATATAAATGAGCAACTTGATTAAATGGCAAATGTAGAAACACCTCCATTGATGCCTCTAATAGCTGCCTTACATGTTACAACCAATTTAATGAACTCTCAGAATCGCTTATTGCTGAAATCAATAATTGATGAGGAAACAATTATATTTGACAAACAAGAGTATGTTTTCACTGTTCATCCCACATTAGCCAATCTACACCATGTGATACCTTTCAATACCATACATAGAGGAAATTTGGATGTCAAAGGTTGGAAGTATCTCATGCTCTAAGATGAAAGAAATTATTTCTTTGGTACACTGAAGCTCTGCTCGAAATAAGTATATCTATTAAGCTGTACTTATATTGCTATTCACATGCTTTTCTTTCTTCTTCTTGTTTTTCTTTATTTTTTTTCTTTTTATTTTGTGATTTTCTTTCTTCTCTTTCCCGAAGATCTGTTACCTTAGGAAGTTCTTAGTTTTTGTTTTGATGTTTTGGAGTATTTGATGGGTGATATCCGTTTTAAGCATCCATTAGAGACCTTTATTCAGAAAGTGTGAAATTTCCACTTCTTAAACTTCTGATATTATTTCACTGTGTTTTACTTATAGTGGAAATCTCTCCCCTCTCTCTTCCTTCCCACTTCTTCTGTTCTTTGTTCTATATTTTGCAATTTTTACTGGCTTAATGCACTAATCTCCTGACCAAAAAATACTTGACTAATCTCAGCTGATTGTACATGCCCTTTATCTTATATATTTTTCTGCTTTAGTATATGCTTCTTATGAATGCTTAGTTACTTTGATAATGATATATTGCAAATACCATCACAATTGGTGTTTGAAGAACTAACTGGGGGAGGGGGATGCAACGCGGTGTTTATGGCCAAAAAGATGTCACTATTGGTACAGACATTATCATTTCTTCTAGAATTCATTTCGTTATCCTCCAAAGACCTGAATTCTTTTCTATTTTCCCATGAATTATTACTTTTAGATATTTTTCTACAAAATGGTAACTTGTTTTCGCGTAATTATGTTTCTTTCAGTATCCTGTCCCAATCTTCCTTCATTTTCCTACGTTGTTCTACCTGATTGAGTTTTTATATGTTCCAATTATCAAAATTCTCTTCCTGTTAAATTTTGAATTGTTAACAGGATCAGCTAAATAGTTGCATGCATAGTTCTGAGATGCAACAACATTTGCATAGTAAATCTGAACAGAGTTGTGCATGCGGAAATAGGCAGTCAGAAATGGTATCATCTTCCTCTGCTTCTATCACCAAGTGCCAAGACAATGTTCAAGATATGGAAGTGGAAGTTAACCCTGAAGATGATGCCACACACTGAATTCATCTGCATTCGTTATAAGCCATAGGGTCATATCCTGAGTTTCTGCCATTTCATACCGGAAGCTTGATTTGCAGACATTTCTGAAACTTCTTATTACTGGTGGAATATGCTTTGCTTTGTGACTTTTATAATGTTTAACTATCAGATACTTCCAACTTTCATGTTTATGTTGAACCAAAAAAGGTCTCTCTTTCGGAGGTGATTTCTCATGATCTGATTAACCACCAATCTGCTAATACGCTTTAATGACGTTTTACATGTTAGATAACAGATTTTTTTGACATTTTACTCGCGACTAGGTTAATTATCCGCAAGCGCAATGGCAGAAAAAGCTTGTCTTGCTCATTCTATTGGTGGTTTGTGATGAGAAAACTTGGCGACTAATAAGGGCAAATCAGATGGCTCAGCAAGTTTTTCCTCCTCTTCTTCTACGCAGAAGAAGATAGCAGGCTAAGTGCTAGCGTTTGAGAATCGATGGTGTGCAAGCTTGTTTTAGCCTAAAACGATAATCCAAGATGGCTTTTCCCCAAGCACAAGCAGGGGGATCTAGTGGACGTGTAAGAGGTTAAGGGTGAAACGCAAAGGAACAGAAAATCAGACCTGAAAGGTGTCCCATTAACCGATTTAAATTTTCTCATAATGTTATAACATCGTGAGTAAATTTAATAGTTTGTGAATTTTTCAAATCATTTCGTATCCAAACTGTTTTAAACAAATGAATTTCATAAAATTATGTGAAATTCATTTGCAAATTCAATTTTTTGTTGTTTGGAAGCATCCTTTTAAAAAATTGAAATTTCAGAATTTACAAATTTTGGATTTCCTTATGCTTTACTCAAATCATTGCTCAAGAGGTGCAATTTGCAAAACAATGTTTTTCAAATGTTGCTCATCTTTTGAGGATAAAATTGTCATCAAATTTAAGAGATAGACTTTCACTAAAATACAAAGATTTTAAAAAAAAAAATCATTGCGTCTCTCACTATTTCTCTTTCAACAAGAGAAAAAATCAACGCCTCTCTTATCTTTTCTCTTAAGATTATTTTTTCATATTAAATGTATGGTTGAACTTAAAGTTATTTTATCACCTGAAATGTAAACATTTTGTAATCTTGAACTAATGGTTGAAGTTATGGTTATTTTATAATGTTTAACTTTATTGATAATTTTTCTTTGTTATTTTTTTTCCGGACAATTTTATGATAATAACAATAATCAATAATAAAATGAGACTATAATCTCTATATGACAAGCCTAATTTCAATACAATAAAAGGACATTTATGTAAAATATAAGTCTTAATTTTAATTTTACATGTGCTTCAAAACACAATTTGTATTTATAAATAACAGAATTGACTTAATATTATTTTATAATTTCAAATAAGAGAATTCATTTGTAAATATAAATATTTTTAAAATTTATTTATAAATCAAATGAATTACACACCAAGTAATTCCAATCCAAATATTCATATAGTCATCATATATATGATATATATACACATCATGCTATTAAATGCATATGCAAATTTACAGAACCATTTCAGAATGATTTAAATACACTTAGTTTTGAATGAAGGAAAATGCTATATTTTAGTAAAAACTTCTACCAATTAATGTGACATGCTAATCGTCTGCGCCTTTCAATGCACTGATCTCATGAAATTTAAACTTAGTTTGCGTTTGCCATATCTGCTTTTGTAATTGACATTAAGTCTCCTTCAAAGCAACAATAAAGAAAAAAAAAAAAGTTTATCAAAAAATTTGGTTACATAGATTACACTCTCTTTATCCATGCACCAATTACTGCATGGGATAGCAAAATGAATTTCTTTCCCCATGACACGGCAAAGGACATCCTCTAGACATGTACTTAAGGTTTTACTTTTGCACTTCCATACACCACATTTGAAAAGAAAATAACCGTATTTTCTCTTCGATTGTCCTCAAAAAGGAACAAATTTTTTTGTGATATACATAATTATATTAAGGCTAGTATGTATTTTTGATAGGAAATTAAAAACATAAGCCTCAATAAGGCTATTTGTAGAAATTGGAAGCTTGATAGTCTGCTTGAATAGACGACTCTTTGAGGCTCTTATTTTCGGATTAGCAAACGAATTTAAAAAAAAAAAAGGCAAAGGTCAATTGCGATATGTCAAACAAAGATTGTCATTCACATCTGATACATAGCATGGTTTAATAATAAATAAAGAAGCAGAAAGCAGAGGTTAGGCACAAAATTGTTTTAGCAGTCAAAGACTGATTGAGAGAAAATGAATCTCAGTTTACAGCTAGCAATCAAAAACGAACCTTTTTACTTGTAATACACACTTAACAGATATATAAGGGTCAGACCACCTTTCTTTTTGTTTGTTTTCCTTACTCAGGAATTAGTTGCTCATTATCTGCCTCGCCGTCTTCCTCAATTTTAGGCTTTGATGGAGCTGGACCTGCTCCAGGGGCCTGCTTCTTCTTTATCCCACTGACAATATCGTCGATTCTGAGAAGCATACAGGCAGCTTCTATGGCGGTCTTGAATGCCTGTGCCTTTACAGTGTAGGAATCCCAGATCTAAAAATTCATAAAAATTGTTATTCGGCATTTCAACATAGCCATCGCCACTTTACAGCAAGCACACAAACTAGAAACCATCGAAAAATAGCAAAAAGCGAGCTTACCTTCCGCTCTTTCATATCAGCAATTTCACCTGTGTTTCCATCAATGCCAATCCATGCATTTTCACCAAGTGCATGCTAAAAGATTTAAAAAGTAGTTACACATGGATCAACGTAGGAAAGAGAGAATAAGTACAAAAAAAAGAGGGAGAGTTTCAACTGAAATAGCTTCCATAATTATGAAAACTTCTTACCTTTCCTTGCAAGGCAGTCATTGTCCGAATCACATTTACCCCACAATTCTGAGCCAGAGTTCGGGGTATAGCTTCAAAAGCAATGGCAGCAGCTTCATAAGGCCACTGTTGTTACAGTGAGCAATTTGAGTGAAAATTGATAGACTTAGTGAATCATATTTCCATGTCATGGTAAAACTTTTTACACTTGACATTATGTCCTTTGACTAGATTCCTTCAAGTACAACAAATGCTACACATGATAGAAACAGGCTCACCTTTTCAATTCCTTCGATAGACGAGCTCTTCTGCTTCAACACAGCAGATACTGTTAATTCTGTTGCTCCACCACCAGGAACAAGTTTAGGGTTCTTAATTATGTTTCTTGCTACACACATTGCATCCTGTAGAAGAACATACAACAGTACTCAATATACATCCTTAAGCAATATAAGCCATTAACAAAAATTTGACACATACCTGTAAATTTCTTTCCACTTCATTCAATAGATCTTTGCTGGCACCCCTTAGTAACATTGTACATGCTTTTGGATCTTTGCAATCAACAATAAATGCAAAGAACTCATCTCCGATTTTCCTCACCTCAAACAGTCCAGCACCAGTACCAACATCAGATTCCTGCAACTCATCAGGTCTGTTTACAATGACTGCCCCGCATGCCTTAGCAATCCTGTTATTGTCTGTCTTCCTTAACCTTCGGATCGCACTTACACCAGCCTTGCTTAAGTAGTGGCATGCCAGATCACTAAGCCCTTTTTCTGTGATTACCAAATCAGGTTTGAACTTCAGTATCTGTGCACATAGGTTCTCAATGTATTCTTCTTCCATCTTTAAAAGAACCGCCCAGTCTTCTTCTTTTAACAATTCTGCATTGGTCTGGTTCTCGCCTTTTTTGTATTCCAGGGGACAATCAAGAAGAATGATGCGTGGATTCAAAATCTTCCTTCTCATTTTACCAGGGGCTACCACATCTTTATTAATCATAACACCTTTCAGAACCTTTGAATCTTCCAACTGTCCACCAGGAACTTTCTCAACCTTAACATACTTCTTTATGTCCACTTCCCGCATACCTTGCCCAATTTCCACACCTACTGTTGTAGTAGCATCAATGGCTAAATCCTAAAAGTCAATAGAAAAAGGAGGCTAATGAGTATGATGTTACACGGACGTAAAGCCAAGATAAGATGCAGGGCTTCCATCTGTGCACAAGGCCCAAATAAGCATTCTCATGTTAAAAATAAACATCAATCATATAACCCGGTACAGAAGCAAACAAGCACTTCAAAATGCCTTTATTTAGTGATATTTTGCTTCAGCAATCTAAACAGAGGGTGCCACATAGAACTTCACAGCCATGACTAAATGGTTCCTTGTCGTCACCAACCAAAGCCCCATGAATATGCTAATGAGAAAGTGCAACCTTGTACGAATAAATCATGAAATGATGATTTGACAAAAGATCAAGTCATATGATTAAAAAGCAAAAGTCATAACCATTTAAGATCACATGCTCTGCAGGCTTCATCAGATCCTTTCACTGATGCCAATGTCATTTGTTTCAAATAGTAAATTTTATATATACCTTCAAACATAATCTTGCATAAAAAAATATACATAACAGCAAGAGAGGAGTGAAATGTTACAATAACTAACTAAGATAACTTACTGCAATAAGATCGCCAAATTGACTAGTAAATTTCGTCCCGATGGAACTCTTTACCAGCCCTAACACCGTTGCACCTGCCCATAATGATATGTGTTACTTTTGATGAGTTATAATCAAGACTAGTTCTCATTCGCACAAGCACGAGAGAGAGAGAGAGAGAAAGAGAGAGAGAAACATCAAAGATCTCTACTTTTGTTGGGCACTTTAAAAGAAAACTAGAGAGAGAAAGTAGCAAATCTGTGTTTGCATTTCATCGATTGAATCTGAATTACATGCATGAGATATATATATATACAGATACATGGTTGAGTTAGTTATTGATTGACCTGATCTTCAAGTCTTACACCATGTGCATAACTAACTAACTACGCCAGCTGTTTTACAGCTGGCACACTAACTATTCTAACATGTGCTTAATATCATCTAGCTATTACAAATGCTTTATTGCTCATACTGAAGTGTGCTAGGCTAGTATATCTTATCAGCCCCCCTCAAGCTGACCTTGGGGTGGACACAAGGGGCAGCTTGGCCTTGAAATAGCAAAACTTTCCTTAGATAGAGCTTTGGTGAAGAGATCAGTCACCTGCTCTGACGTGGGGATGTAGGAAAGCTGCAAAACCTTGGCTACCACTTGTTCTCTAACAAAGTGGTAGTCTATTTCTATATGCTTTGTTCTGGCATGGAAAACAAAATTTGTAGCTAGTGCCATTGCAGAGGTGTTGTCACAGTGTAAAACTGGGACTGTAGGCGAAATGTTAGTCCTTAAGCAGGTACGATAACCACCTCAACTCTGCAACTGCATAGACCATAGCCATGTACTCTGCTTCAGTGGAGGACCTAGAAATTGTAGGCTGTTTCTTCTTAAAAGTCCAATAGATCAAATTTGGCCCTAGGAAGATTGTGTACCCTAATGTGGATTTTTTGTCATGTGGATCAGATGCCCAGTCTGAATCTGTGAATGCAGAGAGATGTTGAGGGCCTGACTGAAAAATTAGACCTTGATTGACGGTCCCTTTGATGTACCTGAGGGCCCTCTTGAGTAGGGCATAGTCTGAGAGGGTAGGAGCATGCATATGCTAACATAGGGAATTAACTACAAACTGAATATCTGGCCTGGTCATGGTCAGATGTTTAAGGCAGTAGTCATGCTCCCAAACTGTGTGACATTGGAATAAGAAGTGTAATCAGGGTTTTTAGGCTTCGCCACAGTAGGTCTAGCTACAGGTTTGCATTCTGAGAGGCCAGCTTTTGTTAGCAGGTCTGTAGCATATTTTGCCTGATGTAGGATAAGGCCTTGAGAAGTTTGCTTAACCTCTATGCCCAGAAAATAGGAGAGTGGACCCAAATCTTTCATACCAAACTTTCGCTCCATAGTAGAAATCAAGGCAGTAATGACTGCATTAAAGCTCCCTGTGACAATAATGTCATCTACATATATTAAGACCAATGTAGTGTGATGAGGTGTTCTTTGAATGACAAGAGAATTATCTGCAGAGCTCATGACAGACCCCTGTTGTAGCAAAAAATAGGTCAACATCTGATACCAGGCCCTTGGTTTAAGGCCATACAAAGACTTCTGTAACTTGCAGACATAGCAGGTGGCTGCTGCATGTATACTATCTCTTATAATTGGCCATGCAAAAAGGCATTTGAAACATCTAGTTGTCTCAGTGTCCAATTATGAGATAGGGCTAGACTAAGCACCACCCTAATAGTTTGTGGCTTAACAACTGGACTAAAAGTTTCTGTATAATCAAGTCACTAATCTAACCTTGTACCTGGCTATAGTTCCATTGGCATGTCTTTTAATCTTCTACACCCATTTGCAGCTTATGGGTTGTCTGCCAGATGGAAGAGGCACTAGATCCCATGTTTTCTGTTGAATCAAAGCTGCATACTCCTCTTTCATGAATTTATCCCAAGAGGAATATTTTGAAGCCTCCTTATAGGTTGAGGGTTCAGTGGGTGGTGGTGTAGTGTTTAGTGAGTGGAGTTGGTAGATAGGAGGTGGAAGACACCCTGTTTTGGACCTTGTTAGCATAGGGTGTACGGATTGAGGTGCCATCTGAGTATCGGAATCAGAGTTTATATTAGCTGGATTAGGGTGGATGGTTAAAGTGGAAGTGTTGTCTTGTATCTGAGATGACGTAGTCTATGGAAGGTCAGATTGTAGCATAGGGGAAGACGGAAGAGAGGAAGACAGAGATATAGGACTCAATAGTTGAGTCAAGCTAGGAGACAAATCAGTCTGTGATTGAAGTGTAATGTCTGTTGAGGGAAGGTTGGGCTGAGTTGTAGGATTGGTAGGAAAAATAGGAGGAAGAGGAATGGCAGGGGAAGACTCAGGAGTGGGAATAGACTCAGAGGTAGGAACAAAATTAGACAGAGAGGTTGGCTGGAAAGAGATATTAGAGTAAGGGAAAACAGACTCATCAAATCTGACATGTCTTGATATGTAGATTTTATTTGTTTTAGGCTCCAGACACTTAAAAACATGGGTATGAGGACGATATCCTATGAAAGCACAAGGTGTTGATCTGTTTTCAAGTTTATGGGTGTTGTAAGGTCTCAACCAAGGGTAGCAAAGGCACCCAAAGACTTTGAGAGATTGATAGTCTGGGAGTTTGGAGATAAGTTCATAAGGAGTTTTGTTGTGTAAACCAGGGGTGGGAAGAGCAGTAGCTAATGCTTCGAACCACAACTATTTAGGCAAATGTGCTTGATTAAGAAGAGTAATCAGATGCATGTGCTTTCTTTCTACTTTTCCATTTTGTTCAGGGGTATAAGGGCAAGTGATCTGATGTATAATGCCTGGAGTTTGAAGGAATAGCTTAAGTTTATGATTGATATATTCAGTACCATTATCAGTTCTTAAAATCTATATTTTGGTATTGAATTGTGTCTGCACCATAGAATAAAAGCTTTGAAAAGCATCAAATACATCAGACACAGAATAAAAGCTTTGAAAAGCATCAAATACATCAGACTTGAGTTTATGAGGATATATCCAAGAAGATCTAGAATAGTCATCAATGAATATCAAGTAATACTTGTAGCCTTTACAAGAAGCTAAGGGAGCAGGCCCCCATACATCTGAGTGTATTAGTTCGAAAGGAGACTTTGTTACAGATTGAGAAAGCTTGAAAGGCAGCCTATGAGATTTAGAAATAGAACAAGCAGTACATGCCAGTGTAATTTGTGGTAGTTTGACATTTATTTGAGAAGAAAGGACTCTAGAAGCTAAGGCAGTAGGATGACCTAGTTTGTAGTGCCACAAAAGTTCTGCAGAAGGCACCTTTGTGGTTGAACTACAGGTGTAAGCCTGAATAGTTGTTGGAGTAGAGGAAGGAAGCTGAATAGGCAATGCATAGAGCCCTTTGCTACAGGGGGCTTTGGACATCACCTTGTGGGTATAATTGTCCAAAATTATCACCTCCTTGTCATTAAAAAGAATGGAACAATTATTATCTTTAGTTAGTTGTTGAACAGAGAGAAGATTAGAGGAAATTTGAGGAATGTAAAGGAGATTGGATAAAGAAAAAGAAGATGAGATGTCAAGTTTACCATTTCCTATTGCACTGAATGGGAAAAGATTGTCCATTCCCCATTGAAACAGTTTCTGAGCCATTGTAGGGGTAGGCAACTTGGAGTTGAGTAGGATCATTTGTCACGTGTATTTGCACCTAAGTCCAGGTACCAATAAGATGCAGCAGGAACAGATGTAGTCATCTGAGTGGCCAGAACTTGTTTCTGAGGGTTAGGAATGGAATACTTGACAGCGTCATACCTATACCAACACTCAATTGTTGTGTGATTGGGCTTGCCACATATTTGACAATAAACCTTGGTAGGAGGTGCTTGAATAGAGATGGGAGACTGCATAGGAGAGTACTGAGATGGTCTCGAAGAGAACTGAGGTGGCATGGGGGAAAACTGTGGTGGCAGAGGTGGCATCGGGCCAAGAACACCTCTTCCTTGACCTCTGCCCCCTCTACCACGTTTGGAGTTGTTGTTTTTGCCCTTGCTTTAGAATTGGAGGATTGTGTGGAGTTGTAATAGGTGAAAAGTGCAGTGTGAAGATCTGTAGGAAGAGTAGGAAGAGGACTAGAAGATTTAAGCATTTTCTGATGCATTTCTTCTGTGATCAACAGACTGCTTAGCACCTGCATAGTGATAGGTGAGGATTTGCTTCTGATCACAACTCTCAAGGCCTCATATTCTGAAGGGAGGCCTTTGAGAATGTACAAAATGAGATCTTCCTCATTGATGATCTCTGCTGCCACAACTAAGCTATCAGTGATGGTTTTAACCTGATCTAAATAGTGCTGCATAGTGTTTTGGCCTTTGGAAAGAGTAATCAGTTGCATTTTTAATTGGTGTAATTGTGATCTGCTTAAGGAAGAAAACCTAGCAGATAGAGCAGTCCAAATAGCAGTAGAAGTTGAAAGATGTAAAACTTGAGGAAGAAAAACGGAGGACTGGCACTAAACTGGTCAGATAGGACAGCATTTGGGTAGGTTAAGTCTTAACAGGCTAATGTGATCTAGCAAACCAATTTTCTGTC
This sequence comes from Ehretia macrophylla, assembly GCA_037974665.1. Lineage (NCBI taxonomy): Eukaryota > Viridiplantae > Streptophyta > Magnoliopsida > Boraginales > Ehretiaceae > Ehretia > Ehretia macrophylla. Next base: position 14,320,671 of record CM075775.1, read on the forward strand.
TTTTCTAATATCTAAAGGAACATAAAGCAAAATAGCTGCCAGACTCTGTTTGAATTCAATGTTGATTTGCTATTCCAGAAATCATCTCGATGGGATTTCCATCTCGTTTTCTCACTGGGAAAGTAGTATCATGCATAAACCAACACCATAAATCTATCTGGAAGAAACTTTGATAAAGAAATGCAAAATTGGAGTTCTCAACAGTATCAGTTTCTAAAATACACTCAGAAGATTTGTTATTGGGTAATTCATCCCAAATATGCTGATGTCTATGTCTAATGGATACATGTCATATTAAAACTGGTGTAATTTAAATGAAAGCAAAAATGACAAGCCAGGAACTTACGATCCGTCACATCAATGGTCATTGCAATTTTATCAAGGACAGCAACAGCATCCTCTAAAGCTTTATTGTAAGCTACAAGACAAGATAACGTGCATTAATTCGAAACAAAATCATAATGACTATAACAATAAATTGATATATTAAAGAGCACCATGCTACCTCGGCATATGACAGTAGGGTGATAGTTTTTGTCAATGAAGGCTTCTGCAACATGGAGCATCTCACCAGCTTCAGCAAATAAAAAAAAGTTAGTAAATAATAGCACAAAAAAGGTTTAAAATCTACAACTTCCAACAATAGGAAAATGAGCAATCCATGTTGAACTTGTAACTTGTTGCTAATTAATGATCAAATTAATCCTGATGCTTCACTGCTACTAAGTCGAATTCATGGTAATATAGTTTCACCATTTCAAAATTTTTCCATGTCTCCAAAGAAGCATCCCTATGACCGTTATAGAATAACTATTGACCCTAGATACCAATTTATATAATTGACAGTCATAATTCAATTATACAATTAGAGATACTAATCCAACGGCTCATACATATACACTTGTATCACAGCAAGTCCATTGCATAGGTGTATGAATTTCATGGATGTTTAACTGGCACAGAAACTAATTCAAACCATACCAAGAATAATAACAGATGTCGTTCCATCTCCCACCTCCTCATCCTGAGTACGGCTAAGTTCAATCATAGACTGCGCAACCACAGACAAACAACAGATATAACCAAAGGCAGAACTAAAAGCATTTCAAAGTTTAAGTTAAAATAGCTGAATTATGAGTGAAGCCTGAAGGGTTAAGGGGCAATTAAATTTAAAAGGCAACAAAATGCACAAGGGCAAAGAGAGAATTATACCTTTGCTGCTGGGTGAGCAACATCCAGTTCACGCAGAATGGCATTTCCATCATTAGTCACTACAATCGCTGCATGCAACCACAGCAAGATTATAGTTCCTCATCTAGAGCGACAATGTATACAACAGATAGACAGATCGATCGAGATAGAGGAAGAGAGCTAAAAGTGAATGCTAAAGTGGTGGCTATTTGAATTGCATCTCGAGCATTAGCCAAATTAATATGTTATAATAAATTACTAGGTCCACATTTAAACCATCTGATCAGAGGATGTTGCAACTGCTTAAGCTATATAAGAAAATTGGAGATGAAAGGACAAAAACTTTAAACGATTATACTTTACAACAAGTTGTTGGAAGAATACTTCTTCTACTGCCATGAGTTGGTCTCGCCCATAGTTACTAGATTCGCAGTACATTCCGAGTCGTGGTACGAGTTCGGGTACGGGGTACGGCACTAGGAGTTTATAGGGTACGATAGGGGTAAAGTTCTTCGGTACGTTAATTGGGTTCACAGTGCGGTATGAAGTATTATTAGGTTTGTTTACCAAATATTATGTAGAACAATAATTTTTTTGTTTACTTATTACTAAAATCAATTTGCTACAAAGTTTAGTCTAAAGTCCAAAATTCAAATTCAATAAACTAAGATAATTTTCTAATATTGTATATCAAGCAAAAGACACAAAAGCAAACTAGAATATTTTTATATCTTAACAAAGGTTTGCACTTTGCATATATATGCTAGTAATTTTTAGGTTCTTTGTTCACTTTCACTATTTTTTTGGTAAAAGTTTGTATATTATTAAACGTACCGCGAATTGGGATGTGAAATCCGATACGCGGTTCCAAGGGGATAGGGTGAATCTGGTAACTATGGTCTAGCCTCTCGCCCCCTCTTGTCATCTATAATTATGCACCTACTTATGAAATATTAATCATTTCAATGCTCTAGAAGCCATTTATGCCTGTATATAGAGGCTCTATGGTGTTTTGCAAAGGAGAAAGTGTTATCTCATAATATCTTGAGAAGATCCTCTTATATTTTCCGCTAGCCCCAAAAAAGCTTCAGCAAAAAAGAAAAGGAAAGGAACCCTTCCATGAAATCAACTCATTTCTCCAAAGTACCTTAATACAAGTTAATTGCCACAAGGGACAAACCAGCTATCCCCCTATTCTCTCTCTCTGCCTCAAGAAGGGTACCCAGGATAACAAGTACTTACAAGAACAACATGCCACCGTCTATGAGAAAATAAAGCATTTATTTGTTTTAGGCCCATTTATGTTTTCTAATAATTCATCCAACATGGAAAACAATGGTGCACTCTCTAAGATAAGCAAGTAGATTACCTCCAGCAGCATCAAGTAGCATCTTCAGCATGGATCGTGGACCCAAAGTAGTGCGAATAATATCAGCAACAGCCTGCAATTAAAAGACAGAAAGTAAGAAACACAATCAGGGCAAATAATTTTTATTTGTTAGATAAGTAACAGAATTTCACTTCATTGTAAGTAACAATAAATGCAATTCACATGAATAATGCTGCAAATGAAGGAGTGCAAGTGTTTTGAGTATTCTTCCCCTACCACTGGCGGAGGCACATATGGGCCAGTGGGGGCTGCAGCCCCCACTAATCCATAAAAACGTTAAAATTTCTATGTATTTTTTTTAAAAAAAAATTAGATATTTATGTATTTTTAGTTAAAAAAATTAATTAGCCCCCACTAAAAAAATAAAATTACTTATATAGTTTAAAAATTATGAATTTAAGCCCCACTGGCTCATAAAAATGTTAAAATTTCTATGTATTTTTTGAAAAAAAATTAGATAGCTATGTACTTTTAGTAAAAAAAATTAATTAGCCCCACTACAAAAAAATAAAAAAAAAAGTACTCGTATAATTTAAAAATTATAAATTTTAGCCGTCACTGACAAAAATTCCCGGCTCCACCCTATCCCCTACCTTTCCCTCAATCCCCACTAAAATGCTTCACAATCGTATATATATAGCTTAACAAAGTTGGTTTCTTCACATTATTTAATTAAAAAGTAAAAGATAAAAGAAATGGATGGAAATGCAAATTCATGCACACACGCGCACGCGCGCGCGCTCACACACACACACACACATATATATATATATATATATATATATATATATTCAATAAAAGTATGTCTCACCTTTGATGCTTGGATATTTGCATAATGAACTTTATGCCCAGATTCGCGCTTCAAAGAATCCTCTGTTCAAATTACAACATTAATTTCAAATTTTTATTTACAAAATAAATTTTAATTTATATTAAAAAACATGTATTTCAAAAAACATTTCCGAGTACTACATTACAAAAAAAAAAAAAGGGGAGGAAAATGGAAAAAAGAAAAGGTCATTTTGGTTCTGAGCAATTTTTAGGAAGAAAATGTATCACCACTCAAGCATAATGTACAACATAATCCAACAGTAGACTGATGTGAAAAGTACAAGAAACAGAGCACCTAGTACTACAACTAGTATTAGTAATACAAGAGCAGCATACGAAAAGTTTATTCCATAAAATTGAAGAAAACCTAACAAGACAATGGTGGATACTTACTGAGAACGAGGACAGGAGAGTGCATTTTGTTGTGTTATTTTATGAAAAACAGTAAAATATACGACGATTTGTATGTAAGTATGGCCTTAGCCTCCCTTTGAATCAAAATATATATATATATATATATATATATATATATATATATATATATACACGACGATTTTGCGAGCGAGAAAGAAAGAAAGACAAAGGGATCGCTCTCGTAGTATTATATTTTTGAATCTAGCGAGGGATTTGGAAAAACCTGGAAGGGTTTGGGCGTATGTTAGTGTACCTTGCCTGTCACCTTTTATTCAACTAAGGCCAATGAGGGCAGGCCGCGTGTCCATCTCCCTTGTTTCTCACCATATTAGCTTGTATATATTTTTTAAATTCGCTTTTAGACCGGTATTTCTTTCTATTTCTATAAAGTGGCGAGCCAGTTAACTATTAACCACTTTAGAGGATGAGTCGAATTTGTTTTCATTAAAAGAAGAAGGTTATTTTTGGTTTTGTTCCTTTTCATTGTTAAAAATTAAATTCAGGCTTCAAAACTTTTTGATAAATATGACATAGGTTGTTTATGTTAAGAGTGTTAGATTTCTAGTAAAATAAAAGCCAATTTTGTTATTTGGAAGGTTATGGTAAATAAATAAATAACTAAAAAAAGGTGTACTTGAGTTGTGTTCATCTCGTGTTTATAACATTTCGAAAAAGAGCTGATCTATAAACACTTTTAAGTTTACTCTTCAAGCATTAATGATTTCTCTTGAAACAACAAAAGTTTTCTTATTTATCCCTTCTTGAAAACCCACAACTGTTATTTTGTATTGTTAGTAATTTCTCTTTCTTAATAAAAACCCATTTTTTACAACTTTGCAAATTCTAATTTTTGTGACTAATTTCAATTGTGGGTTTGTGTAAAACAGTTAGTCTTCTTAACAATTTGCATAGAGTTCATAGTAAAGATAAGATCTTTAGCTTCATTATTTGGTTTTGGGCTTTTTTCTTATGGCTTGTAATGCATTTCTATCTATTGAAGGTATCTACTTTTAATTTGGTCTAACTTGTTTGATAGATCCTCATTTATAATGCTTCAATTTTAGTCAATTATTATGTTTAGTGATGGTGTAGTGTTGAATTTTATGATTACATCAATATGGGATGTTATGCAAGTGGACATTTGCAAGATGATGGATCTTTTTGTTGATTATTTTTGCACATTATTGCAGATGCATGTATTCTAGAAGCATTGGTGTTTACTTCATTGTAGGACTTTTTGCTAGAGTTTTGTTGGAATTATTCCTGGTTATACTCTTACAACTTTTAATGTTAGTAAAAGGGATATGCATTGTTTGTGGGTGTTTTTGTTAGTTTTATAAGTATTGCAGTTTTCTGAATTTTCAATGCGAGAAAACTAAGCATGCATCATCCGAAGAGCCACTGAAGTGTTGTTAAAATTCAAATTATCCTCGAGAAATTACCAACAAATCATAAAAAGTAAAAGAAGAAAAAGAAAAACAAATTATTTTATTTTTTATTAGTTGATAACAAAAACGAAAAGAAAAGTTGTTCCAAAGATTGAGAAGACAAGCAAAGGCATACAAAGTGAGAAAGATTAATAGGTGACATGGGTTTCGGAAAACTTTCCTCGTTTTGTGTTTTATACAAGGAAAAAGAGGGTAAAAGAGCATTAAAAAGTTTGCTTTATAATCATGTGTGAATTAAGGGCATTAATGTCATTCCACAAATACGTAAGAGTCAATTATACAATTGGTCCCTGTAGTTACACTATTTTCTCAAATTAGTTCTCATTATTTTAAAATAATCAAATTAGTCCTTAATATTTATTAAAGCTAGCCAAATTAATCCCTTCTATTAAATATGGAATTAAAGTTATTAGAACATTAATCAAATGACAAAAGTGGCATTAAATAATTTATGAAAATGATAGAAATGTGCTTCGTGCATAATAAAACCGAATCAAAAAAATAGATGTGTGTATGCGCGTGAGAGAGAGAGAGAGAGAGAGAGAGAGAGAGAGAGATAATTAAGTGCATTGAGAATTGTATGTGATGGGGATAAAGCAAAAAAAAAAGTATTAAGAGAAAAAGGAAAAAACTTTACCCTTGCACATGATTCTGATTCTATTAAAATTAACATTTTTTTTAATTGAATGGACTAATTTGAATAGGTTTGTGGAACAATGAAGATTAATATGACATTTTGGAAAGAAAAAAAAAAAGCAATAAACATCACTTGTAGACTTGCAAGTTTGCAAAGTATGAAAGTAGCCATTGGTCGTAACCATTGGCCAACGGTTACTTTACTTTTTTAAAAAAATTAAATCTTTTTAGTTTTGTTATTTATATTTTAGTCCTTCAATAATTTCTATAAATACCCAAATCATTTTTCATTCTTCTCACACCAAATCAATCTTATTTCTCTTAATTCTATATATCTTTAAGTGTTGAGTATTTTACAACATTCAAATTTCAATTGTTCGAAGTTAATTTCAAGACTTTCAACTCTCAATTGTTCAATGCTTCAAGCCTAATTCAACTTTCAAGTGGTCAATTTATTTTCAAGAAGAGGAGTTCTACTTTTTCTTCAATTGAATTTTGTTGAGGTATTCTTTTAATTATAATAGTAATTTTATTGTAGTATTTATTTTGATTATGAATCCTTCTTCTCAAAGCAGCACACCACGTATTGAATTGGAAAATATAAATATTACACAATCACAATCACTATCACAATCATTTTTTTACTCTAACTTGCCTACTATTTCCAGCACTAATCCTTCTTTTTAAAATAAATTGGAACGGATACTTTAAAAAGGCATTTGGAGTGTATCCATCCCGATTTATTTAATGATGGAATTCAAAATCAATTAGATATTTCTTCATCACTTGGTGTGACTAGTTTTCGCTATTGACATGAAGTAAATAGGAGAGAATTAGCCAAATTTGTTCTTATATCTGAAAAATCACTTAATTTTGGTGCAGATCTTGCTTTTGAAACTTATGTCAAAAAGGCTTTACAGCCTGCTTTTGTAAGTGTTCCAAGAAATACTTTGAAAAAAAAAAAATTCAATTGTTAATGAAGGAAAATAAATTTTGCAAGCAATGTTTTCCTCTCTTTCAACTAAAATTTGTTTGACATGTGATTATTGGAATAGTATAATTGATCTTCATTTCATGTGTATAACTGCTCATTGGATTGATCCTGATTGACATTCACAAAAAAGAATACTCTCTTCCCGTGTCTTTCCATATCCACATAATTATAACAACATTTATACTTCTATATTAACAGTTTTAGATGAATATAATATTTCTGATAAAAAAAATTCCATTTCCTTTGACAATGCTACCAACAACACTTCTTCTATACGTTTACTTCAAAATTTGTGTAAATTGATTTTAAGTGAAATATTGTTTCATATTCGTTGTTTTTCTCATATTTTAAATTTATGTGTTAAAATTGGTCTAGGTAATCTTCACCCTCAAATTCAAAAAATTAGAAGTGTGGTACAATTTTTTAGATCTAATCCATCAAAAAATCAAGAATTTCATGATTTATGTCAACAATATAAACTAAAATCCAAGAATATCCAAGGTGACGTGGAAGTTAGATAGAATTCTACATATAAAATATTAAGTAGTCTTATTCCTTATAAAGATCCTTTTTCACAAATTTATAACAATTCACTTGGACATAATCAGTTTGATGAATGGATAGAAGATACAGATTGGGAAAAGCTATCATATTTTGTAATTTTTTAAGTGTTTTTCATGACATGACCAAATTACTTTCTAGATCATATTACACTACTTCAGATATGCTACTTTATGCATTGTGGAAAATATCTGATATTTTTTTTCTGAACATGAAGATCATTTTCTACTTCAACACATAATTTATGACATGAAAGAAAAACTTTTAAAATATTTTGAAAATGTACCTATAGTTTATTATCTTGGTGCAATTATGGATCCTAGATTGAAAAAACCTATTGTTCAAAGTATTTTACAACAATATAATTCAAATATGCAAAATAATGACATTGATGACAATCAAACTTGGAATGAAATTTGTTCGACTTTGACATTATTATTCAATATGTATGTAGCACAATATTCTAATGAGACTTCATCTTCATCTCATTCTGTAAGTAGTACTAGCAGTAAAAATTCTGATACAAAATTTCTTCAACTTTTCAAAAAAACTAAAACTCGTTCTTGATAAATCCGTATTTTTAGTAACTTTAACCCATTAAATCATGTATATTGCATTATTATTTCAAGTTTAATTGTATATTTTACACAAATTTAATGCAATATAGGTTCTGAAGAAGAAATAGCAAAAATGGCCACAAAAGCCAACTTTTGAAGTGAATTTTCGGCGCAATACTGAAGGAGGAAGGTAGAACGATCTTGACACGAGCAAATCGAGATTGAATTTGGCCAAACGGAGTGCGAAAACGGATTCAAGACGCTGAAAAAACTTGAAGTAGCCTTGGTCAACTTTTTGGTCAAAGTCAAAGTCAAAGTCAAAGTCAACAGATGAATAGTAAAAGTCAAAGTCAATGTATAAATAGTAAAGTCAACTTGTGAATAGTATCTTCGCTGATAGAATGATGACCTAGGCGAATGACATCACGATGACACGATGATGACCTAGGCGAATGACATCAAGCTGACACAATGATGACCTAGGCAAATGACATCACGCTGACACATTGATGATATCATAGTTTGAATAGTACTTGTGAATAGTGCCAAAATTTCTCTATAAATACTTCATTCCTCATTTCATTTTTCTTGTACCATGTTCTCTTCTTAGCTTAGATTTTGCTCTTGTGTTTGAGTGCTTTAGTTATTATTCTGAGTTGTATGCAAAGTTTTAATCCCAAAGGGAGGGTCTAGTGAGCCATCATCATACCGGTCTACCAAAATCCGTTCAACACGATAAGTATTCTTTTATTTTGGTTTTCGTTATGATTTCTTGTACTTTACAGTTTATTATGACACACTAGACCCGAGATTCGGGATGGTACGTGTGAGGTTACTCTTGTACATATATTGTGATTCAAATTTATTAAAGTCTCGTATTTCTATTTCTAAGTATTCTTTGATTAATTATACGTATACTTGTAGTTATGTTATATTTAATTGAAAGTACATATACGCCTGGTTTTGTTAACCAGTGACAATACGAGACTACCTCGGATGGATTCTAATCTGGTTGTACCGACACCTCCAAGTTACATAAGTGAAAGATTAATTGAGAGATTGGAAATCGTTAGGTTGTACCAACACATCTAGTCTTGTTAATTAATTAATCTTATCACTTACGTAATTAAAGGCTCATTTCAGTAGTGGGAGCTTGTAGCCCTATTTCTGAAGAACTTAACTTTTAATTTGAATCAATAACTTTGTACTTGCGTATACCGAGCTATAACCATCCTGAATCATTAACCCTTTGGATTTTTAGTGTTGAGTGTTGTGATTCTTTAATTTAGTACTTTTGATTAATTCACTTTTGGACCTTGTTACTACCGTATCTTTGGACATTTTGCGGACATTTCTTGGACTTAATTTTTTGTACTTCTGTACTTCCGTACTTTTGAACTTTTGAACTTTTGGACTTAATCAAACTTATCTGTGACGGGAGATAGTCAAACAATTCTAAATTAAGGACTTAACTTAACTTGATAACCCAATCTTCGTGGATCGACCCTCTACTCGCCACAGCTAGAGGTAATTCAAAGTACGCAATATTTTCAATCATTTAACCTTACTATTTTTTAGCGCAAAATGACGCGATCAAAATTTGTGATAAATCCGTATTTTTAGTAACTTTAACCCATTAAATCATGTATATTACATTATTATTTCAAGTTTAATTGTATATTTTACACAAATTTAATGCAATATAGGTTCTGAAGAAGAAATAGCAAAAATGGCCACAAAAGCCAACTTTTGAAGTGAATTTTCGGCGCAATACTAAAGGAAGAAGGTAGAACGACCTTGACACAAGCAAATCGAGATTGAATTTGGCCAAACGGAGTGCGAAAACGGATTCAGGACGCTAAAAAACCTTGAAGTAGCCTTGGTCAACTTTTTGGTCAAAGTCAAAGGGTGAATAGTAAAAGTCAAAGTCAAATTTTGGTCAAAGTCAATGGGTGAATAGTAAAAGTCAAAGTCAACGCATAAATAGTAAAGTCAACGTGTGAATAGTATCTTCGCTGATATCACACTGACACAATGATGACCTAGGCGAATGACATCACGCTGATACAATGATGACCTAGGCGAATGACATCACGCTGATACAATGATGACCTAGGCAAATGACATCACGCTGACACATCGATGATATCATGGTTTGAATAGTATTTGTGAATAGTGTCAAAATTTCTCTATAAATACTCCATTCCTCATTTCATTTTTCTTGTACAATTTTCTCTTCTTAGCTTAGATTTTGCTATTGTGTTTGAGTGCTTTAGTTATTATTATGAGTTGTGTGCAAAGTTTTAATCCCAAAGGGAGGGTCTAGTGAGCCATCATCATACCGAAATCATACCGGTCTACTAAAATCCGTTCAACACGATAAGTATTCTTTTATTTTGGTTTTCGTTATGATTTCTTATACTTTACAGTTTATTATGACACACTAGACCCGAGTTCGGGGTGGTACGTGTGAGGTTACTCTTGTACATATATTGTAATTCAGATTTATTAAAGTCTCGTATTTCTATTTCTAAGTATTCTTTGATTAATTATACGTATACTTGTAGTTATGTTATATTTAATTGAAAGTACATATACGTCCAGTTTTGTAAACCAGTGGCAATACGAGACTACCTAGGATGGATTCTAGTCTGGTTGTACCGACACCTCCAGTTTACATAAATAAAATATTAATTGAGATATTGGAAATCGTTAGGTTGTACCAACACATCTAGTCTTGTTAATTAATTAATCTTATCACTTACGTAATTAAAGACTCATTTCAGTAGTGGGAGCTTGTAGCCCTATTTCTGAAGGACTTAACTTTTAATCTGAATCAATAACTTTGTACTGTCGTATACCGAGCTATAACCACCCTTAATCATTAACCCTTTGGATTTTTAGTGTTGAATGTTGTGATTCTTTAATTTAGTACTTTTGATTAATTCAATTTTGGACCCTGTTACTACCGTATTTTTGGACATTTTGTGGACATTTCTTAGACTTAATTTTCTGTACTTCCATACTTTTGGACTTTTGGACTTAATCAAACTTATCTGTGATGGGAGATAGTCAAACAATTCTAAATTAAGGATTTAACTTAACTTGATAACCCAATCTTCGTGGATCGACCGACCCTCTACTCGCCACATCTAGAGGTAATTCAAGGTAAGCAATATTTTCAATCATTTAACCTTACTATTTTTTAGCGCAAAATGACGCGATCAAAATTTGGCGCCGTTGCCGGGGATCGGTGTTCATCAAATAAGGTAAGTCTTTGATTTATGTATGTAAGTGTTCATATGTATATATTTTAGATTTTAGTTTTTATTTTTATTTAAGTCAATTTAGCTATTTTGTATAGACTTTATTATTATTATTATTATTATTTTTCTTTTTTTCTTTTTGAGTTTTAGTTTTGTATGCATGGTCAGAGATCTTTAAAGTCACCCATCTTTGTCTTGGATTCAGAAATTGAGAAAACCTTTAAATCCAGAATCAAAGCATGAACTTTTCTAATCATGGCTGATCAACATCCGAATCAAAACCAAAATCAGGATCAAGTTGAAGATAGAGAAGTAAGAAATGTGAGGAGGAGCATAAAAGATTTTTCTACACCACAAGATTATGTTCCTCCACGATCTATCGCCTTACCTGAAACTGATGATGGTTTTAAAATAAAGTCTCACATGATTTCAATACTTCCCTTGTTCCACGGTCTTTCTAATGAAAACCCGTATGATCACATTAATACTTTTGTTCATACATGCAGATCGATCAATACTAGAACTGCCTCAGAAGAGGTTGTTAAATTGAGATTGTTTCCTTACTCTTTAATAGGTCAAGCACAAAATTGGTTTTACAGATTATGATCTGGTTCTATTACTTCTTGAGATCAATTGCAAAGAGAATTTCTTGAAATATTTTATTCTTCTTCAAAAACCAATGAATGTAGGAATCAATTAAATAATTTTTCTCAGTTACCTGGAGAGGCACTTCATGAGAGTTGGGACAGATTTGAAACCTTAACTTATGAATGTCCACTCCACAGTATCCCAGATTGGCAATTAGCTCAAAATTTCTATCAAGGGTTAAATGAGCATAATCAAAGTTTGCTCGATTCAGCTTGTAATGGTTCACTTCTTGAAAAATCCCCAGAAGAAGCCACAGAATTGTTTATAAAACTGAGCAACAATTCACGAAAGCGTGCAACTTCATCTAGAGAAAAGAGAGAAAGTGTAGGATCAAATGATTACAATTCTTTGACATCAAAGATTGAAAATCTAACTCTTGCATTGGAAAAAATGGTCAAAAGGAAAGAATCATTGCATGTAGTTGATTCAGGTGAAGGTGTTCTTGCATCAAATCTCAATTCAATTTCAGAGCAAGCTTGTGCTACTTATAGATATCCCCGTAATTATGATCCATTCTCTAACACTTATAATCCAGGTACACGAGATCATCCAAATTTTCGATGGGATCAGAATCGGAAAGATGTTCAACAACAAAACCAAGAAGCTATCCTCCAGGATTTCATTCAGTTCTACAATGACAGGTACCTACGAGCTCTAATTCAGGTTCCAATTCTTATGGGACTACTTTTGAAGAACAGGTTTTGAAAAAGCTTCACAGTTGGGAACCAACTATGCAACTGGTAAGTACACATACAAAGGCAATTGCCAACTTGGAAAGACAAATTGGGCAATTAGCTAACACAATTCAAAAAAGGGAAGAAGGAACACTCCCTGCCCAACCAGATGGAAACCCAAAAGGTAAGGCCCATGTAGCATCTACAAGTCAAATAGTGGAGGATCTTCAAGCTGTCACTACATTACGAAGTGGTAAGAAAGTTGATAACAAGGTAAGTGTCGAAGCTTACAAAAATGCAAGACTTGTAAAGCAAAAAGCTAAGTCTCAAGTTACTATTGATTCATCAAAAGAAACTGCAAATAAACCTGAAACTTTCATTTCACATGAAAATATTCCATTGACACTGAGTCCTAAGGCACCCTTTCCACAGGCATTAGGTAATCCACCTAATAAAGATTAAAAAATGGAAGAAATGCTTGAAACCTTTAAGCAAGTTAAAATCAATTTACCTATGTTAGAAATCATCAGACAAATTCCTGCTTATGCAAAGTTTCTTAAGGATTTATGCACTCAGAAAAGAAGGAATTCAGCTTTGATATCAAACAAAGTAAGATTGACTGAAAAGGTAAGCAGCATTCTTACTTCTCATGTTCCACCAAAATTGAAAGATCCAGGTGCATTTACCATTCCTTGCTATATTGGTAATCATTGTGTAGATCGTGCCCTTCTTGATTTAGGAGCTAGTGTGAATCTTCTCCCCTTTAATCTTTTTAAGCAGTTAGATATAGGAGAATTGAAACCTACTCCTGTCACCCTTCAACTGGCTAATAGATCGCTTAGAATTCCTAGGGGCATGATTGAAGATGTGTTGATAAAAGTTGATGAATTTTATTTTCTTGTGGATTTTGTTGTGCTAGATATGGAACCAGGAGAAATTCAAAAGTTCCAAACTCCAGTTATATTAGGGAGACCATTTTTAGGAACAACTAATGCAAAAATTCACTGTGCAACTGGAGAATTGGAGTTTACATTTGGAGATATTAAGGTAAAGCTAAATGTTGCTAATGCTGCTAGGTTTGCAGATGGAGATGATGGTCTTGAATGTTTTATTCTTGATAAGATTGATCCATTAATTGAAGAGTCTTTTCTTAGTCTTATGCAAAAAGATTTTTTGGAGAATACTTTGAATGATGATGAAGTAGTGTTGAGTAGGTTTGAGGAGGAATCTGATGAATTTTTAGAAAGCAATTTAAGATTTGATGAAAAACTTCAAGTTTGTGCAATAGAACCATCATTGACTTTTTCTAAAGAACCCATGCTTCCTTCTATACAATCTCGTCCTGAGTTGGAACTGAAGCAACTTCCTAGTCATCTCAAGTATGTTTTTCTAAGGGCAGATCAAACACTCCAGCTATTATTGCTTCTAACCTTTCTTTGGAACAGGAAGCTAAACTTGTAGATGTGTTGTCTAAGAATAAGGAAGCGTTAGGCTGGACTGTTGCAGACCTTAAAGGAATAGATCCCTCTTTTGCATGCATAAGATTAATTTGGAAGATGGAGCCAAGACATCTAGAGAGATGCAACGTAAGCTGAACCCGAACATGAGAGAAGTTGTAAAGAAGGAAATAGTGAAGTTGTTAGATGCAGGTATCATTTATCCTATTTCGGATAATAAATGGGTTAGTCCTATACAGGTTGTACCTAAGAAATCAGGAATCACTGTGGTGACAAATGATAAAGGTGAATTGGTACCTACCCACACCATAACTGGATGGCGTGTGTGTATTGATTATAGGAAACTCAATGCTGCAACAAGAAAGGATCATTTTCATTTACCATTCATTGATCAAATTTTGGACAGGTTGGCAGGACAAGGTTATTACTGTTTTCTTGACGGGTACTCGGGATACAATCAGATCCCTATGGACCCTGAAGATCAGGAAAAGACAACTTTTACATGTCCTTTTGGCACGTTTGCTTATAGAAGAATGCCTTTTGGCCTTTGTAATGCACCAGCCACTTTTCAACGCTGCATGATGTCTATTTTCACTGATATGATGGATGAATTTATTGAAGTCTTTATGGATGCTTTTGTTATCTTTGGCTCTTCATTTGACACTTGTTTGAATAATCTTTCTTTGGTGTTGAAAAGATGTTAGGAATCTAATCTCATACTTAGTTGGGAGAAAAGTCATTTCATGGTTCAAGAATGAATTGTTTTCGGACACATTATATCCAAGGAAGGAGTTCGTGTTGATAAAGCTAAGGTTGATATTATTTCTAATTTGTCCCCTCCAACAACTGTTAAACAGGTGAGATCGTTCTTTGGATATGCTGGTTTCTACCGACGATTTATAAAGGATTTTAGTAAAATTGCTAGACCTTTATCAAATTTGTTGGCAAAGGATACTCCATTCCAATTTGATGAAAAATGTGTTACTGCTTTTGAAACATTGAAAAATGCACTTTCCACTGCTCCAGTGATTCAACCACCCGATTACTCTCTTCCTTTTGAAATTATGTGTGATGCTTCGGATTATGCCATAAGAGCTGTATTAGGTTAACGCAAGGATCGAGTTCCTTGTGTGATCTATTACACCAGCCAAACTTTAGATGATGCCCAAAAAAACTATACCACCACATAGAAAGAATTGATTGCTGTAGTTTTTGTATTAGAAAATTTTCGGTCTTATGTGTTAGGGTAAAAAATAATCATTTATTCTGACCACTCGGCATTAAGATACCTGTAGGAAAAAAAAGATGCTAAACCTAGGCTTATTCGATGGTTGTTATTAATTCAAGAATTTGATTTAACAATCAAGGATAAGAAAGGTCGAGAAAATGTTGTTGCTGATCATTTGTCAAGGATTGTAACTCAAGAAACAGAAAATGAGTTACCCCTGAGAGATACATTTCCTGATGAACAGTTACTGTTAATTTCTACTCCTAAACTTCCTTGGTATGCTCATATTGTGAATTATCTTGTAGTTGGTAAAATACCCAAAGAGTGGAACAAGGCTGAGAGAGATTGATTTTTCTCAATTGCAAAGAATTATTTCTGGGAGGATCCTTATCTGTTCCGTATTTGTTCTGATCAAATTATTAGTAGATGTGTACCCGAGTCTGAACAGCTAAGCATCATGTCATTTTGTCATTCACAGGAATGTGGGGGACACTTTGGAGGACGACGGACAGCTATCAAAGTTATGCAAAGTGGGTTTTATTGGCCCAAATTAATCAAGGCCACTCATGAGTTTTGCAAGGCATGTGAAAGATGCCAAAAGACAGGTAACATGGGAAAATGGGATATGTTGCCCTTAAATCCCATCGTGGTTTGTGAACTTTTTGATGTTTGGGGTATTGATTTCATGGTCCTTTCTCCATCTCCTTTGGTTTTCAATGCATTTTGGTTGGTGTTGATTATGTGTCTAAATGGATTGAAGCAATTGCAACAAGGACTAATGATCACAATGTTGTGATGAAATTTATAAAAGAAAACATTTTCCGTCGGTTTGGAATTCCACGAGCCATCATTAGTGACGGTGGAAGTCATTTCATTCACCGAACTTTTGAAAAATTGTTGAAGAAATACTCAGTCATTCATAAGGTTGCAACTCCATATCACCCACAAACTAGTGGACAGGTTGAGGTTTCTAATAGGGAAATTAAATCAATCATTGAGAAGACAGTTAGACCTGATAGGAAGGATTGGTCCACTCGATTGAATGATGCACTTTGGGCATTTAGAACTGCATATAAAACTCCTATAGGAATGTCATCTTTTCGTTTAGTTTATCGAAAAGCATATCATTTACCTGTTGAGTTATAACATAAGGCTTATTGGGCAATTAGAACTGTGAATTTTGACTTGTAGAAAACTGATAAAAACAGGTTATTCCATCTAAATGAACTTGAAGAAATGCGTTTAGAGGCATACGAGAATGCCAAGATTTACAGTGAGAAAATGAAGAGAACGCATGATAAAATGATTATTCGTAAGTCATTTATTCCTGGAGAAGATGTGTGGTTATTTAATTCTAAGTTACGATTGTTTCCAGGAAAATTGAGGTCTAGGTGGGATGGGCCATTTAAGGTTGAACAAGTTTTTCCGTCTGGGGTTAACAAGATAAAAGATAAAACAAATAGGAAAACTATGTTTGTAAATGGACAAAGGCTAAAACCAGCGATCCAATTAAAGAATTGGGGTGAAGAATCAATTGAACTTAAGAATCCAATCCCTGCAGAGTAACAATTTCAAAGTAATTCTGTCTGGCTGAAGACGTTAAACTTAGCGCTCCTAGGAGGCAACCTAGGATTTTTAATTTTATTTTTATTCTTTTTGTTATTTTTATTAGTACCAAATGAGTCTTTTTTCAGCTTAAAGTAGTTTGAGTCTTAACCCTAAGAAACATTTATAAAGGTATAATTGTCATGATACTAGTGGTCACTGTACGTTTTCTATGTGCGGTTGTCTGACCAGTGCAACTCTGTCTAACAGTACTTGCCACTTCACCAGCTTAATGTAGTTTAGGGTCTGTTTGGGCATTACTTGATAAAGTAGTTAGGAGTGAGAGCATTCACCAGACGGTATTATTTGTAACGTAAAACCCCACTGTCTTGCTCTTGACCTTGTGGAACTGGCTGTGGCCCCATGTGAGTGCCGAAGGAAAGTACTAGATGGCGTGAACACAGAAACCTCTGGAAGAGCTAGTCCCTTGATTTTAATATATTATTTTTTTTTGAAAAAAAAAAAAATTTTGCCCGAAGGCGTTAAACTACGACACTTAATTGTGTGTGCATGTCTTGCTGTCTGACATTAAATGGTTCTAGTGCCCATTCTCGGTTAGAAGGAAAAACTCTGACAATTTATGTGACGTACTAATCCTAAATGGGTGGGAGGATGGGTACACAGTGGCAACATTCGGTAGTGACTGTCTGAGGATAAAACAGGGTGTTGTTTGTACTAGGGTGTGTGCCTCACATAAACCCAAGTGATCTCTGGGTAATCTAAGATCTCGTGGCGGTAATATTCCAAGGTTTGTCCTAGATGTTGTCGTTTGGTTACCAATTAGCTTTAAATTGGCGTTAACTTCAACGTTAGGAGGTCTTTTTCCACCGTTATGGAAATAGTGGCTCTCATGGTATTTGAGAGAAAGATAACTTATACCATTCTGAGGGGTAAGTGATACGTGATTCATCACCTCTGCTTCGGCCAGTTCTTACGCTATGGCGAGTAGATTTACTTTCCAGATTTTAATGTCATTCACTTGGTGTTCGGATGTAGTTTACTTTGCTGCATAGGTATGAAACTGAAATAGGGTTAGGATCCTATTTTTGCTTTTCCCAGGCTTCCAGTGTTGCCTTCCAAACTGGCGGACAACTCTTCGTTAAGTTGATGAACTCTAAATTTAGTCTAAACTCAAATTTTCTTAAATTAAATCTGGATCCAACTGTTCCTTTCGGAAGCATATTTAAGGTTTGAATCTTGATGGATGACTATTGGTCGGTGTTCATTTGTATATTCTTACACTTGTTTTAGGATATTTAAATGGTTTAAAATTCGTGAATCTTGATGGATGACGCGGTCGTTTTGCGCTCAAAAATAGTAAGGTTAAATGATTGAAAATATTGCTTACCTTGAATTACCTCTAACTGTGGCGAGTAGAGGGTCGATCCACGGAGATTGGGTTATCAAGTTAAGTTAAGTCCTTAATTTAGAATTGTTTGACTATCTCCCGTCACGGATAAGTTTGATTAAGTCCAAAAGTTCAAAAGTCCAAAAGTCCAAAAGTCCAAAAGTACGGAAGTACGGAAAATTAAGTCCAAGAAATGTCCACAAAATGTCCAAAGATACGGTAGTAACAAGGTCCAAAAGTGAATTAATCAAAAGTACTAAATTAAAGAATCACAACACTCAACACTAAAAATCCA
Source organism: Ehretia macrophylla (assembly GCA_037974665.1). Taxonomy (NCBI): domain Eukaryota; kingdom Viridiplantae; phylum Streptophyta; class Magnoliopsida; order Boraginales; family Ehretiaceae; genus Ehretia; species Ehretia macrophylla. The sequence goes on from CM075775.1 coordinate 14,339,214, forward strand.
AAGAGTTAATGATTCAAGGTGGTTATAGCTCGGTATACGCAAGTACAAAGTTATTGATTCAGATTAAAAGTTAAGTCCTTCAGAAATAGGGCTACAAGCTCCCACTACTGAAATGAGCCTTTAATTACGTAAGTGATAAGATTAATTAATTAATAAGACTGGATGTGTTGGTACAACCTAACGATTTTCAATCTCTCAATTAATCTTTCACTTATGTAATCTGGAGGTGTCGGTACAACCAGACTATAACCCATCCGAGGTAGTCTCGTATTGTCACTGGTTTACAAAACCGGGCGTATATGTACTTTCAATTAAATATAACATAACTACAAGTATACGTATAATTAATCAAAGAATACTTAGAAATAGAAATACGAGACTTTAATAAATCTGAATCACAATATATGTACAAGAGTAACTTCACACGTACCACCCCGAATCTCGGGTCTAGTGTGCCATAATAAACTGTAAAGTACAAGAAATCATAACGAAAACCAAAATAAAAGAATACTTATCGTGTTGAACGGATTTTGGTAGATCGGTATGATTTCAGTATGATGATGGCTCACTAGACCCTCCCTTTGGGATTAAAACTTTGCATACAACTCAGAATAATAACTAAAGCACTCAAACATAAGAGCAAACTCTAAGCTAAGAAGAAGAAATGGTACAAGAAAAATGAAATGAGGAATGAAGTATTTATAGAGAAATTTTGGCACTATTTACAAGTACTATTCAAACCATGATATCATCAATGTGTCAGCGTGATGTCATTCGTCTAGGTTATCATTGTGTCAGCGTGATGTCATTCGCCTAGGTCATTATTATGTCAGCGTGATATCAGCGAAGATACTATTTACACGTTGACTTTACTATTTATGTATTGACTTTGAATTTTACTATTCATCCATTGACTTTGACCAAAAATTGACTTTGACTTTGACCAAAAGTTCACTTTGACTTTTACTATTCACCCATTGACTTTGACTTTGACCCAAAAGTTGACCAAGGCTACTTCAAAGTTTTTCAACGTCCTGAATCCGTTTTCGCACTCTATTTGGCTAAATTCAATCTCGATTTGCTCGTGTCAAGATCGTTCTACCTTCCTCCTTCAGTATTGCGCCGAAAATTCACTTCAAAAGTTGGCTTTTGTGGCCATTTTTGCTATTTCTTCTTCAGAACCTATATTGCATTAAATTTGTGTAAAATATACAATTAAGCTTGAAATAATAATGCAATATACATGATTTAATGGGTTAAAGTTACTAAAAATACGGATTTATTAGTTCTTTATCGTCACATATTAATGAATTAGATTTTTATTTGGCAACGATGTCTCCGTTTGAAGAGTTTGATCTTGATTTTGATGTATTGGCCTGGTGGAAAGCACAGTCTAGTCAGTATCATGTGCTTTCTATCATGGCCCGTGATCTACTAACAATTCTGGTGTCTAATGTAGCATTCGAAAGTGCTTTTAGTTTTGGTCGCAGGATATTTAGTGAGTTGAAAAGTAGCTTGGCACTAGACTCATTACAAACACTAGTGTGTGGCAAAGATTGGGTTTCTCCAGAAAACAAGATGCAACATCTTATTCAACTTGATATTGACATTGAACAAAAAAAACAAGCTTCAACAGAAAGTTCAACGAATGCTCCAGTCAAATGATCAATGTTGATAGATAAAGATGTAAGATCAAAGTTATTGAAGATTTAATTTTTTTTAGAAGAAAAATATTTTATTTTTTATGTGTATTTTATGTCTTTAACTTAATTATAAGTTGCGATTATCAAGTTAGTGAATAAAAGTTTAAGGTATTATTTAATTTTTTTAACTTTATGTAATTTATGTTGCAATTATTTAATTAAGTGAATAAAATTTGAAGTATTATTCCAAAATTTATTTTATTTTTCTCTTTTTATTTAGTAATATACACTTACTTTGAATAAGATAATTTATATATTGATTAATTTATACTCAAATAAATTTGCATTAACCTAATTTTTATTAACTCAATTTTTTATCTTTTTAAATTTTTGAAAATTTAAATTTTAAAAAAATAAACTTAAAAAATACAACTTATCAAAAAAATTAAATAACTTAGCAAAAAAAAATAAACATAAAAAAAAACATCATGTCCCACTCCCAGAGTGGGACATGATGTCAGGGACGCACATCCCTCTATTATAATAACAGAGGGATCCCTCTTTTAAAAGAAGGGATGTCAAGTCCCTTAATTTAAGACGGACTTGACATCCTTGGGACATAAAGTCCCTTTGTAACAGAGGGACTTAAAGTCCCTCTGTTTGTCCCTATAAACAAATGAATATAAGTACTAACTTACGTTTCGTATCTATGTAATAAAAAGACCTTTTGTTTTCTTTTATACGATTTTATTTTATTTATAATTTTTATAATTATAATTTGTATATGTAATTTTTTTTTATAAATAGTTAGTGTATTCAACTTCATTTTACTACAAAACTATATATTTATTTTATTACCTATTGTCTTTTTATTTTACTACAAGATAATACACAATATCTATGGCTATGGGGGAATAAAATTATTCACAACGATTACGATCAAATGTTTGGAATCATTTGCTTACTTTGAAAAATATGGGTATGTAATTTGTAACTATTGTGAATGTAAATATATATTTCGTTGTCAATTTGAAATTGAAACGCTTGTAAGACATCTTATATCTTGACACTCAAATGTCTCAAACTATTTCAATCTTCAACCACCACCACCACCACCACCACTACCACTACCAGCATGCCCAACACCCGCACAAGGAGCATAATAAAATGGAGAACTTCTCCACCAACTTTCTTCAAACGTTTATGTAATGTTCTTTTTTTATGTTTATTAGTAACGTATCCGTGTCTCGTGAACTTATGGTTTGTTAAGTAATGTTTTATCATTTATATTAATATTATCAATCAACTTATGTATCATTAATCGTTAAATTAACTTTTTCGTAAAAAAAGTTAAGTTTAAGTTTTTTTCGTTATTAATTCAACTATCAAAATTCAGAACATACTAATCACAACAAAAAGAAGATGAGCTGGCCTAGCCCAGCTCGCGACTAGTGGTAGCGGGCTCTTGGGCCGAGCTGGGTCTTATATTTCAAGAATTGAGCCCAACCCATCTCAGTCCACTAAACATATGTGCTGAGCCGAGCTCATTTTTCTTAACCCATGATTCGGTCGGGCCGTGCCAGGCTGGTCCATTTGCCAACTCTAGACTGCCACGTGGCATTAGTCCTGTAGGTTGGCACCCGAGTTTGGTAAAAATAGTGGTCAACCCATTTACAGCAGCTTGGTTTCAAACTCATGACCCACTGGAAATAGTGAATGATATCTACCACTAAACTAAGTAACGATCTTGTTACTTATTGCGCTTGGAATACTAACAATGCACTATTCTTGGGTCATAAATTGCAGATAATAATTGAGAATTTATTCTCTAATTATTCTTTTTATTAGTTTTCAGCTAAGAGTATATTGTTATTCTTAGCATTTATTCTTAGTGGTATGTGTTTTATTTAATAGATTTCTATGATATTAATTACATAAAGGCTAAATGCATATAAAAGTAATTTTGATTGGAAATATGTAACTTTTATTTGCATTGTTTGGTGGGAAAAAATTGTCTATTGAGAGGCGAAATGCGATTTCCTAGTTTCTTTATTTAATTAATTAAATACATTTGAGAGAGTTGTTTGCTTTATATGCAATATTTGTTTGATGAAATATGAGAGTTGAAATGTAATTCTTCTATTTGCACATGATTGGCTTCTAAGTCAATAGATATTGCAAGAGCAATGAATTGGGTAAAAACATGATGTTTGGAGAACATCATATTTTGAGGGTACCTAAATGTACAATCTTTTCCATGTGAATTGTGAGAATAAATGTGATCATGGTTAATTTATGGGCACATGACTCTTTATATACTACTATATAGCATAAAAGTTATTTGTCTAAATAACTGGTATAAAATGTTATTTTTGCATGAATAGTATGTACATATGAGATGTACATAGATAATGGGTGTTTATGTGATGGTTCATTTAATGACTAGAGTACAATAGTAAATATACATGATGGAGGATTTATTATCAATTTATTTGACGAGGTCTCCTAATTTTTGTATAATAAATTAGGTCACATGCATTCTGATTCTATGCATGGCGGAGTATGCATATATAATATTTTTGGAACTTTTGAGGAGTTCTGAAACTTTGAATTTATTGAGAAGTTCATAACCTCAAGAATTAATTCACAATGAGATTAGTGATTTAAATGTTGTACAAATTAGAGGAAGAGAAAAAGTATTTTGTTACTTTTGTCGGTATTTGCATAAGAATTTGTAATCCTTATTTACTAAAAATCAATATGAGGTTTTGAAAGTATTTAAATTATACAGGTAATAAGAGAGCAAAATATGTATTTTATTGAATATGGTATTATTTATCAAATTTGGCTCCTTATTCACCACAACAAAGAGTTATTGCTAAGTGCAAAATAGAGGTCAAATTGATCTCAAAACTTAAGGGCGAGAAGTCTATTTCGACAAGCTTCCCCACAAGAGAATAATCAAGACACCATATGAAATGTGAAAATGTTGACCACTTTAGAGATACTTAAAATGTGGGGATATCTTAGTTAAATAGGAGTTTCAAACTCCTAAAATGGTCAATAGTGGACTTTAAGACTGCTAATTATAGCTTCATTGGGTATGTCCAGAATGGTGTGGCATACGAGGTTCTTGTGCATAAATACAAAAATTGACATGTATGTCAAAACTATTATAGAGTGAAGGAATTAATTTTTGAGAAATTTAATTCCTTGAAAGGTTGCACAAGGACATGGTTATTCATGATACTATGAGTAATAATCATGGAAATGATATAGTGAAAGAGTCTATATCAAATGGTAATAAAGATAAATCAAGACGTAGCAAGAGAGCTAAAATATCTAAGTCTTTTGATCTAGATATTCTAACATATTTGTTAAAGTATGAGTTACTACTTTCAAAAAAGTGGTGTTAATTCTTTAAGCTTTTGTTGGAAATAGGCTTTAATAGCGAATTGATCCATCATATGTGGCAACTGGTGGATCTTCCTCCTCAAAACTAACCTTTAAAGTGTAAATGAATTTTTAAAAGGATGATAATATCGATTTAGATATTGATAGCTATTGTAGCTATAAATATCTGTGAGATACATCTAATGGATGACAACACAACCTTCTTCATAATGGTTCAAATGAAATCTCTTTGGAATAGCACAGGGGGTTTCCAAAGAGGTGATGAAGGTTTATAAGCTTGTAAAATCAGATTATGGGTTAAAACAAGCCTCAAATTAATGACACGAGAAATTAGATGAAATCATAAATTCAAATGGAGTACGATAAATGGATCTACTTGAGAATGTCATTATTTGTTGTTGTGCGGATGACATGCTTATTATTGGGTGCAAAATGATGATGTTATTAAAACTACCAATGAGATTTTGACTAGTAAATCTGATAGGAAAGACTTCGATATGGCAGATGTTAATTTGAGTACATCTCATGGGACTTGTCTAGTGTCAATCTTAGTATTTTGAGGAAAATACTTGACACCTATACATGTGAGTTACAGGTAAAAGAATATCTCAAGTTTAACAGCATCACAATTTGAATGAGACCCAGTATAGCTTGTACGGCTAGCATGTTGAGGGATATATTAGCAATATTCTACGGTATCTAAGATATACTTTGAACTATAGGTTGCATTATAAGAGGTATCCAACTGTATCGAAGGGATACATTGATGTTAATTGGATACCATATTTGGAATACTTATAATCAACGAGTGGATATGTCTTTACTTCGCGAGGTGCAACTATTTCTTAGGATTCTCTAAGCTAACAATGTGTTGTTGCCAAATTTATTATGGAATTTGATTTGAGACTTTGTCATTTCTTAGAGGATATTCTAAGTTGGGAAATACATGTGTCAACTAATTGTATACATTGCAATAGTCAATCAACGATTGGAAGAGCACATAGTAGTATAGAAGAAGGTAAGTCTAGACATATTCATCGTAGGCATAATGCTGTAATACAACTGCTCTCTAATGTAGTTGTCTCAATGACTATTTAAAGTCAAAAGATAACATCGCGGATCCACTTGCAAAAGGCTTAATAGAGAGCAAATGTATAAATCTTCGACGGAAATGGGTCTTTAACCTATTTTTAAAGGGTCGTCAAAATGGCAAACCCTACCTTGTTGACAGGAGATTCCTGGATCTAGGTTCAAAGGGAAAAATTGAATTATATGTGACTCAATTGGAACATTGTAGGGGTAATACTTCTACATATTCCTATGATGAGCAGACAGTGCTACCTGTATGTGGTATAAGCTAAGCTATACTTTTAATGATTCTTATATCTTGAAGAATCCAAGTAGGGTATTACAGAGATACTCTTAATGATCAATCACCTATGTGAGTAAGGTTTGGATCGCTCCTAGGAGAATTTATAGGCTGAAGTGTCTAGAGTACTCATGAAGCCCAGAGTTGTTAAGGGCTGAAATAAACACAACCGTTAGAACCTAGTAATGTCTAGGATGATACTGTATGAGTTTTATTGTCTTGGTTTACACAAAAGTTGATCAGTTCAAGACATCGCGTTCACGGGATACCAAGTAAATCTGATAGCTCTCACTAGAGAAGGTTTAAGGCCAAGCGCTACCTGTCTCGAAGTAGTGTCTTTTTAATTGAACTCTCTCTTATGTCTGCATGTTTTGCATTCTGCCCAACTAATTTTCATTCATGTGGAGGATTATTAGAATTGGTGAATGAGAAATTTGAAAGGTAAAAGTAAAGTGATAAATTTTTCATGTCAAAAAATAAAACTTTAATAGTGTGTATATATATATATATATATATAGTGGCTTTATTTTATTTTAAATTGTTATCAATTAAATTTACTTGGTCTTTTTAAATTAATTAAATTTAATTCCAGGTTTAATGACCAAAGTTATTGGAATCATTATTGAGCAAATTTTCTCAGGTATTTTGAGTCGTCAAAGCCATAATGCTATAGACGTTCAAGAAACGTTTTCAATTCAATTCCTACACTGTGATGACTATAAAAAATTGGAGAGTTTTTTGGCCAATTCAACAATGGGTAATGATGACCCATAATGATGGTAATAATCACCTTCATGATGATGAGAATTCAAGCTTGGGCAGTTTTGCTTAGACTTTTTGCTATATATAGTCTTGCATTTTAGCTTTTTGAGGAAGTAGAGTACATCAGATCTAGCTTTGATCTTTAGCATTTAAGCACCATAGCTTTTAGCATATTTAGCATTCTAATTAGTAGAGAGAGTTCTACACTATAAAATTCGACTGTCAGTATCTTAGCAGGATATAAAAGTCGTAAAGACATCGAGTTAAATTCGAGCCTCAATCACAAATTTGATTTGCATTTCTATTCATCTTTAATTAATTTCATAGTATTTCGTATTATGTCACTTTATATATGTATACATTGTTTCATTCTCTTGTTTATTATTTTATCTTTTGTCAATCTGTAAGGCTACTCAAATGTAACACCTAACAAACTATTTCTTATCGTTTGTCCTTTTCTTTTAAACTATATATATACAAATATAATCATAATATATCTCTGGACATAATTGGTATGTTTAGAATTCCAATTCGACACAGACATATTCTCAAGCACTAGTTGTATAAACATCTGGAAGTAAAAAACCTTTTACCAAATAAAAAAGTAAGAATTTTTTTATATTCACTTGAGACTTCTACAAATAATTTATTGGCCACAAGGCAGAAGGTAGTTGGTCAAAGCTACTCTGTAGGTAGGTGAATAAATGGACAAGAACCCGAGCAAGTAATGATATGTCCAAGAGAGTAAAAGGAGTTATTGTCTGGTTCGAAAGTTATTGGTGTGGTCCTTGTATAAGATGTAAGGCAGTGGGCAATGGGCTCTGAAAAAATGTAGTGGGCTCAGCAGATAAATCATTCATCAGCCAGCACTCCACAAACACTTGTGGTAGTAGAAAGTGTGATTCATACTTGAAATGCAGATTTCAGCCACGAGTTCACCAACGACCATGCAAATGCGGATTGCCTTCTTGGTTTCTACGATTGCCCATTACCATTAATGATCACTTCTCTATTAAAAAAAGAAAAAAAAGCAAGAAAGAAAGAAAAATGTAACCCAGTCCATGGAAGGGCCGATATTCTCACCTTTAATAAACAAAAATGGTAGGTACTCTATTTGTACATTAACTTAATTTGCTTTTTTCGTTTCAGTACATGCGTCTTCTAAAAGATTTATAAATGAAAATTTTTAATACCAAATACAGTATCTAATCTATAAAAAAAATACTAACTTTTTATGTAGCGTAAAAAGTTAGATCAATGAACGTGTTTGTTTCACTGCGTGTGCCGAAAATCCAAGTGCACAATACTGTATTGTGCTTTGATTAATTCACAACCTAAATACCTAAGTAGATTTGCTTTTTGAGAGATATTGAGAGAGAGTGGATAACTGTTTTCTTCTGTTTTTGTCTGGTGTTAATAGAATGCACGTTAGTGTTCTATTAGTGAATTAGACTTAAATATCAAGTGTTGGGAAGTTACCCAACTTCCCACACTTGGATCAAACAGGTCAGGTCAGCCCATCTTGAACGATCCATGATCCAAATCCAATAATAAAAATGTTGGACATCTAGTAATTTTAAAAAGGATCACAAGATAATCATAATATAGTGTTCATATAAAACATATGATATATGATTGAGCTAAAAAAATAATATAAGGGTAACCAAATTAGTGAAGAAATTATTTCTTTAAACCCTTAAAAATTATCAATCACTCGACATTCATTTCTAAGTTATGAGCCCAAATGCAACGACGCATAATTGCTAAATGAAAAAGCGAACTATGTCGGCCGTGGACTTAGTTATATTTGTTAAATAAAATAAAATGCTTATCTGGAGGAGAGGAATCAACACTCTATGCATCTTTCTTCACATGATTGAAATGCGATGACTCAATAAATTTCATTTCATTTAGACTCTCAAAAATCGAATGGAACTGGGGGAGGATGATTCAATTATATATATTCCTTGATTTAAAAAATGATTAAGGTATGGGCTATGGCTTCGCAGTAGTTATGCATGCGTGTAGGAGATAAGAGTCCATTGGACTGTAGCTGAGAGGTAAGCACATCTTGATAGGATTTGCATACAATTGCATGGATAGAGTTAAGAACTGTTCCAACTTCTTAAAATCAATTCGATAAGAGTTCTTGGAACTCTAACGTGGAGGTATGCCCATATTGATAGGATTTGAATACAATGGATCCTCTTTCCTATGCATATAAGTTATAATTAAAAAGGACTTGATCTAAATCCTAAGAGCTTAATCTCATGATCGAGTGTTTATAGTAAGGGCGGGAGAATCTCAAATTTTAATAAATCAAAAAAATAATTTCTTTAGGGTTAGTCTAATAAATTTTATATTTAATTAATTTAAATTATATATCCGTTATTTTAAAATTTCACACCTTTAATATAAATTTAAAAGACTTTTTAATAGATTTTGTCGTTATGAAAAAGGACTTCATCTAGTGACGTGTGAGCACTATTTATTATCTCTTGATTGCGCAAGAAGGGAATAAAATATTATAAAATCAAATGACTAATGGCTTACTAGAGTACAAGTGTTTTCGAGTGATTCGTGGTTTGACTTCTTGTTTCTTTCTTGAACGTGGTTGTGGTCCAATTTTTACTCGCTCTCACCTCGATAATCTGTGACCAGTGACCAGGCTTAAAAAGAAAGTGGGTGACATAATAGCATCTTGACATTTGCGTTGTTCTATAGCGAATTTGTAGGCAGGTAACCTTTTTTTGGCTGCTAAAAGGATATTCAACTTTCGGAAAAAAATTTAATTAGTCATAGTTGATAATTAGTTAAAAAAATTTTAGCTATTAAAATGATTTATTGATCATTTTAATTATTAAAACTCTTTAAATATTAATCCCATAATGATGACGTGTCACAATCCTATCCATTTATTTTTTAACTGATCATCAGACATGACTGATAAAAGACTTACTCTCAATTTTCAACTTTGTAACCGACAAAAAAAAAAAATTCAACTTTGTACATCAACTTTTTTTTTGTTTTTTTCCAATTTTAGTTAAACTTCTTTTCCGAGGTTATATGCCGCAGTTTCCTTCAGTCCCTACCCGGATTGGGTTAGGGAAACATCCTAATGATCGCCTCTGCAAATCCGAACATGCTCAATGGGGGCATTAGGGGAGAGGATTGAGGGGAAAGCTTTGGTGTTTATTAAGCTTGATAAAAATGAACACTTAATACCACCTTTTTTATTTTTGAATTTTTTTTTATTATCATTGAGGTCTAAAATCGTGCTATTGCAAGATGAATTTAGGAGTTGAGATATTCATTTTGTCCATTTTTTATTTATTATAACACTTAAAACAGTTGTAAAAAAGTTAAAAATTATTATAAATGACTTTATACAATAGTGAAATCATTGTATATAGTTGCGTTGTAAATTCTTTACATCAATGATCTTTTATAAATAATAAGTAACGACTTAGAAAAATTATTGTAATTAAACTATAATTTTAAAATTGTTGTAAAAAGATAATCACATGAGTAATTATTAACAAAAACTGGTCAAAATAAATTTTAACCACTGTGATTAAATAAAACCGTTTAAAATATTACAAAAGAATTCAAATATCGTAATGCTTCATGATTTTCAAAGTCAACAGTTTTTTTTTTTTTTTTTCTAAACTATAAATTTTATTGTTGCCGTATTATGCATATCTATAGATCAACGGAGCAGGAGGAAAGCTAAATTTCCCAAGAATTATATCAATGATCTTTATTGGGTCAATGGAAACAAATTGCAAAGTGGTTGTTAAAATAATTTACATGACGTTCCTCAGGCCATTTTCAGTCAATTATAATTAATGGATTGCTACTTTAAAGTTTTTTTTTTGGTCAAATCTTTAAAGTTGTCCTTGTGGAAAAACAATGGAAGCGCTGTTATAATAAATTTGTGATCAATCCTAGTACTTAAAGGCAACAAGTTTTGACTATATAAATTTGTCAGACCGAAGGATATACCAAGAATAAGCCGCAACTCTTCTTTTCCAATTACCATTAGCCTATTTAGTCTTCAGCCATATGTAACACGAGAAATATCATTGGGTATGGACCGATGTATCACGCGGTACGATGATTATAGTCTCATTGATTTTAAGAGTGAATCTATTAAAAAATAAATTAAAATTATATATTTTGAAAAAATATATATTTTTAAAATATTTTAAACTAAAAAATTAATTTAACTCTTAATAAAAATAATTATTATATATAAATATTAAATTATCTATCTTTCATCTTCACTGGATAAAATCTTGGATATACCCTTGCTATTGGGGTAAACAAAAAGACTCTAATTAAATTTTCAATTCGATAAGAAAAAAAAAATATCTACTAACATAGAAATCATTTTAGGCTTTATTCTATTAGATTGGGCGGTTTTGTAGTAGCAACACCACTCATTTAGAGTGGTATCCACTATAATTTTTATGCACGTGTCTACAAGTAACAACATCATTAAAATATTTTTTTAATTTTTATTTATTTAAGAGATACTAAAATCAATTTACATCGCTCAAGATATTATATATAAAAATCGATTTTGATATTTAACATTCTTCACATACAAATAAGATTTATGTGATGTACACCTAGTTAATAAGATAATAGTAGCGAAACTTGTATATTTAACAATGAGATCTTGTCTAAGCTAAAATGACTATAATTTTTTTTTTTTAAAGAATAGTATGATATATATATTGTTTTATTTCTTAAATTTAGGCCCTTAGCATCTCCCTCCAATAAAATAAGAATAGAAAAACTTTCCACGTGGACCACCCTATCTTTTTTTCGGGTGAATAGTTTTGGATCTCTTTGTGATCAAATGAAATTAGTTATAACTCCCATGTGATCTAATAAATATAGCTGGACCCCTCTGTGGTCTACACGTTGATGCACATCACCCCTCTCCGTCAAATTTTCTGTCATTTTTGACAAAAAGTGTGACAAACGTGTTTAAAATACGATTTTTATTAGTTTTTAACGTATTTAATAATAAAATAATATTAATAATTAAAAAGAATTATTTTTTTATTTTTTCTTTTCATTTTCACCTATTTTTTTATTTATTACTAAATTAAAAAAAAAAAATCATCTAGTTGAATACGTTAAAAACCAATAAAAATTACATTTTATTCGCATGTAGTACATATTCCGTCAGTTTTGATGAAAAATTTGACGGAAGGGGGCGGTGTGCATCAATGGGTGAACTATAGGGGGGTTCGGCTATATTTGTTAAATTATAGTGAGGTTATAACTAATTTCGTTTGATCACAAGGGGATCCAGACTATTCACCCTTTTTTTTTTTTTTGGGACTAATGGACCACCCTATCTGATAACTAACTTTTAATTTCTAACTGCTACAGACCAAACAACTACAGTACCTAAGAGTGGTGATCTCGTAAATCCTAAGAAGCTCTGGTGTCCAAAATTGAACAAAAATATGTGCATCAAAATGAATCTACCTTAATTGTGGTTCACCTTCCTCCAATATTTATACACATACCAAACCACCACCTAGAAACAAACGATTTCAATTCACACTCCAAGCAGCAACTATTTGATCTTCTTCACTTACACTTTCTTAGCTATCTCTGGAGAATTAAAGTTTTTGGTCACTAGCAATGGCTGGTGCGGGAGTTTTTGCTGAGATAATTGATGGAGATGTTTTCAAGTACTACGTTGATGGAGAGTGGAAGAAATCATCTTCTGGAAAGTCTGTTTCTATCATCAATCCTACTACAAGGAAGACTCAGTACAAGGTTTCAGGTATACATAACTTTTCCCAAGTCACTATGCATGTGTTGCTTTTCTTTGTTAGAATTGCACGGTGCACGAAATTCCGTTATGCATGGACTCTGGTGAAGCACTGGATCCTTTTTTTTTTTAACTCAATTGTACGCAGTTTTAACTTGCTTATAAAATGCTATTTTCATACCATGCTTATCTTCGATGTTCTGATGGGGTCTAGTTAGTATGTTACTTAGAGAATAGTGATGTTGACAAGCCTCAAGTTGTTTTTGGTCCTATTCTTGTTAGAAAATTGTGGTTCTGGAATATTGAAGTGCATGGTTTCACTTCACATTGTAAATTTCATTTCTTGAAAATTTGTTCTTCTTGTAGGAGTAGTTTATTTTTAGTGTGTTTGTGTATGAGCTACTGACTAGATTTCGAAAATTTCCAGCCCTAATTATTTTTTGAGGATGAATTTTACCTGGTTCTTTCGAAGAATTTTAAGAATTTGTGAACCCTCTTGCATTTCCGGCTGAATGAATTCGAGCTTTTAAAGAAAAATATAGTTTGATTTTCTCTAGAATTATTTTTATTGGTCCGAAAAGGAATTCAGTATTTGAACTTTGTCAAGAAAGGAAATAGTTATGAGCAAACTGTAGGGAAGTATGCACATTTACCTTCTCATATGTGCTCGATTCCGTTGTTCAGGTAAGGAAGCTCGCTGAGGAACATGATTCTGTTGTGATTTCAAAGTTAATTATTCTGATTGGTATAAAATTAGCTTTCCTGTTTTGTCTTGTTTTCATTGTCAACAATAGAGGAGCTAAGTTTGGCTAGAGTTACCGTTACTATGATCATATAGTGCTCTTAATCTTCATGTAAACAATGTTGATTCAATTCAGTGTTGTTTTCTTACTTAACTTTTCATGTTTTTTATCAGCCTGTACACAGGAAGAGGTCAACAAGGTCATGGAGATCGCAAAAGCTGCACAAAAATTGTGGGCAAAGACTCCCCTCTGGAAGCGTGCAGAGCTCCTTCACAAGGCAGCTGCTATTCTCAAAGAGCACAAAGCCCCTATAGCTGAATGTTTAGTGAAAGAAATTGCAAAACCAGCGAAGGATGCTGTCACTGAGGTACCATTAAACTTGAGTCAAGTTTACATTGTATATACTGTCAACAAAACATATGGAAAGCTGATATGTGATATAAATGTAATAAAGGTGGTACGGTCTGGAGATCTGATTTCTTACTGTGCTGAAGAAGGAGTTAGGATTTTGGGAGAGGGGAAGCTCTTGGTGTCTGATAGTTTTCCAGGAAACGAGAGGACCAAGTACTGCCTCACTTCTAAGGTATATTTTCACTTTGATGCCACATAAAATTTCATTAGCTCTGTAGCATCATTCTGTTTCTATTTTGGGTTGTTTCTGTAATTGAATGGGGATTTATTGAGGATATATATGGATTATCATTTTTCGTTAAAGTGTTGCCTTCAAAATTTTGTACAAGCCATATCAATTTTTCATCCCAGACATGACATTTCTTTTAAGGTCAAGTCTCCTGAGAGAAGTGGACCAAACCTTCTGACTATTATGTTGGGTATCAGCGCAGCGGAATGTTTGGGGTGAAGCGGTATCACACAGCTAAAATAAGACTGAGAAAATGATAATTGAGACACAATATTTTTACGTGGAATACTCTCAAACAAATTAAGGGAAAAACCACGGGCAAGTATAGAAGGTTTCACTATGATGTAAGAATAAATTACAATATCCTTCTCTCTAATATAAGGAGAAACTAATTCTTACTCACAAGTTAAGAAAATTAATATGGAAGAAAACTATCAGGAAAAACTCTCAATATTTTCTCTCTGATTTCTGGAATTTTTGGATGCAATTGAACTAAAGAATGGCCTGCTATTTATAACCGAGGAGTTGCTTCATCCATCTTCAGATCTGATTCATGCTTCGTTGTCCTCCACGTTTAACAACGTGCAATGTCTTCAACTTTGTTTCTACGTGCAATGTGAATGCATCTTGATCAAAGTCTGCAGCACTTTTCCATTTCAATTCCATGTGCCAACTCCCTTTATAATATTTTACTATATTTGCTTTTTGCTTTTCCCAACATACCTCATGTGAAGCATGCCTTTTCTCATGTGCATATTCCAAAAGCTAACTTTAACACCTCACATTCTCCCACTTAAAGTTTGCTTTTGATAGTCTTCCAAATCTCTCCATACCTGCCGTGCATCTTGCTTACGTCTTCGTTAGGCCACAAGAGGATCTACTCCAAACGAACTTGTCAACGTTGATCAGCTTTGTCATGACATCTGCTAGGTTGTCATTAGTTTGGATCTTCTGCATATCCACACTTCCTTCCTCCACTACTTCTCGAACGAAGTGATATTGAACCCCTATGTGCTTTGTCCTGGAATGAAAAGTTGGATTCCTTGCAATGTGCAAGGCACTCTGACTGTCACAATACAAGAGAATTTTCTCTTGTTTGTACCCGAGCTCCTCTATTAACCTTTTAATCCAGATTGCTTCTTTACAAGCATGTGTAGCCGCCATGTATTCAGCCTCTGTTGTAGATAAAGCTACAACAGTCTGTAACTTAGATACCCAACTTACCGCGCCTCCTGCAAGTGTAAACACATAGCCTGTAGTGGATTTTAGTTTGTCAAAATCACCTGCAAAATCTGAATCAACAAAACCATTTACAATATATTCTGATCCTCCATAACATAATGCAACATCCGAGGTTCCTTTAATGTATCTTAAGATCCTCTTAACTGCGTTCCAGTGCTCTCTACCAGGATTCGCCATGAACCTACTAACTGAGCTGACTGCTTGAGCAATATCTGATCTCGTACATATCATAGCAAACATGAGACTTCCCACTGCTGATGCATACGGTACTCGAGACATTTCCATCCTCTCTACTTCATCACTAGGGCACATACTTGAGGATAATTTATAATTAACAGGAAATGGGGTTGAGATTTCCTTACAGTCTTGCATGTTGAAGCGCCGCAAGATTTTCTTGAAGTAATTATTCTGGGAAATCCATATTTTCCTGCCTTTTCTGTCTCGGTGAATTTGCATTCCTAAAATCTTGTTTACTGGTCCTAAATCCTTCATGTCGAACTCCCTAGCCAACTGTGCCTTCAAATCTTGGACTCGATCTTTGCTAGGGCCTGTTACCAGCATGTCATCCACATACAACAACAGAATGATGAAATCATTATCTCCAAACCTTTTGTAATACGTACAATGGTCTGAATTGAGTCTGTTGTACCCGAGGCTAATTATGAAGGAATCAAATCTCTTGTACCAGCATCTCGGCGCCTGCTTTAGACCATACAGAGATTTGGTCAACCTGCAAACCAAGTTTTCTTTTTCTTTCTCAACAAAACCTTCTGGTTGGAGCATGTAAATCTCTTCTTCAAGTTCACCATGAAGAAAAGCAGTCTTTACATCTAATTGTTCTAGATGTAAATCAAATACAACACACATGGCCAAGACTACTCTGATAGTTGTAAGTCTAACCGCAGGAGAAAATATTTCGTTGAAGTCAATACCTTCTTTTTGAGCAAATCCTTTCACCACCAGTCTTGCACGATATCTCTCTACTTGGTCATTTCCATCTTGCTTGATCTTGAAGACCCATTTATTACCGATGGCTTTCCGTCGATGTGGTAGAGGAACGAGCTCCCACGTTTTGTTTCTATGTAGAGCTTCAATTTCTTCCTGCATTGCTGTCTTCCACAAAGCCACATTGGGGCTATTCATAGTCTCGTGAAAAGTAGATGGCTCTCCATCCTCCGTTAGAAGACAATATGCAGCATTGCTTGCCATGACATAGTCTGAGTGCCAAGGCGGTGTTGATGTTTGATGCGATGAACGTCGAACATCTGTAACCTCAGCCTCATCTGCTTCTTGTTCCTCGTGCTCCGGTGCTGCTTCAGAAGAAGTATCTTCATTTCTTGGGTTATCTTCGATCTGTACTGTAGTAGTCTCCTTTGCAGTGTTGTTGTCATCTTTACTTTGCAGTTTGTCTTCTACAAATATCACATCTCTGCTGATGATAATCTTGTGGGCAGTAGGATCCCACAAGCGATACCCCTTAACACCATCAGCATATCCCAAGAATATGCATTTCCTGGACTTTGGATCCAGTTTTGTTCTTTCTTGGGAACCATACATCACATATGTTGGACATCCAAATACGTGCAAGGTAGAATAATCTGCGGGTTTTTCGGTCCACATTTCCATTGGTGTTTTCAACTCAATTGCAGTTGATGGTGACCGGTTTATCACGTAACAGGCAGTTCTGGCTGCTTCTGCCCAAAATGATTTTGCTAGTCCTGCAGTTTCCAACATAGCTCTCATTCTTTCAAGAAGAGTTCTGTTCATCCGCTCTGCCACTCCATTTTGCTGAGGTGTGTGTGCAACAGTGAACTGCCTCTGAATGCCTTCTTGCTTGCAAAATGTCAGAAAGCTCCCGTCAGTGTATTCTCCTCCGTTGTCAGTCCTCAGACACTTGATCCTTTTTCCGGATTCAAGTTCCACTAGCGCTTTGAATGTTTTGAATATTGGAAACACATCTGACTTGTTCTTGATTGGATACACCCACAGTCTCCTAGAGTAATCATCAATAAATGATACAAAGTATTTGGCTCCTCCTAGGGACAAAACTGGCGATTCCCAAACGTCTGAATGAATCAAGTCTAGAATGTGTTTGCTTCTGGCAGTAGATCTCCCAAATTTCAATCTATGTTGCTTACTGATAACACAGTGCTCACAGAAAGGTAAGTTTACCGTCTTGAGCCCGGGTAGGAGATTACGTTCAGCGAGAATCTTCAAGTCACGTTCTGTCATGTGGCCCAATCTGCGATGCCACATAATAGTTGATTCTTCTTGTCTGGCTGATGCAACTGACGCGTCTGCCTCCTGCAACGTATCTCCCAAAAGCATGTATAGATTTACCGCTAACTTTTCTGCCTTGATCACCACAAGCGCTCCTTTGACGACCTTCATGATCCCATCCTGGATCTGGGTCTTGCAGCCAAGGTCATCCAATTGTCCAATAGACAATAGGTTCTTTTTTAAGCCCTTCACATGTCGTATTCCTTGAATGGTGCGAATGGTACCATAATACATTTTTATCTTGACGGCACCGATGCCAGCAATCTCCAAGGCATGATCATTACCCATGTACACAGATCCCCCAGAGGTAGGTTCATATGTGTGAAACCATTCTCTACGAGATGCCATATGCCATGTTGTTCCCGAATCCATTATCCAAGCATCAGTGAGCTCCTTTCTACCTTCTGATACAGTTGCTGCTTCACTGTATAAAATATCTCCATCATCAGGTACAGTTGCAACACATCCCTGAGAATTTATCACCTCGGGATTCTTTTTGTTACTCCAACAATCCTTCTTGATGTGCCCTTTCTTGCCACAGTTGTAGCATTTGATATTCTTTCTACTCCTGGACTTTGATCTACCATGTTTGTTGCTCCCACTCGAGCCATGTTCTATTGATCTGCCTCTCACCATTGGTAGTGCCTTTGCTTGTTGTGAACTTTCAGCTCTGTCTTCTTTACTCTTGCGCTTAGTTTCCTCTTCTAGAATAGCAGCTGCAACATCATCAAAAGTAACAGATTCTGAAAGAACATTATTAGTGTAACTAATGATAAGTTGATCATACGAATCAGGTAGACTTTGAAGTAGAATCTCCGCACGTTCAAGCTCCTTTATTATCTGTCCCAACGCAGTTAGTTGAGAAAATAATGTATTTAAGGTATTGATGTGATCAGTTACCGATGTGGATTCACTCATTCGAAGAGTATACAATTTTCTCTTCAAGAAAATCTTGTTGTGAAGTGACTTGACCTCGTACAGTTTGGTTAGTGCATCCCAAATTTCCTTTGCTGACTTATTTTCCTCCACGTTTGACAGTACCGAATCTGCCAACGCCAGATGCAAATTAGCCATAGCATTGTTATCCATTCCTGTCCACTTATTGTCATCTGTCACCTCCGCTGGTCTGTCTCCGATTGCTGCCAAGCAATTCTCCTTTCTCAAGATTGCCTTCATCTTCAATTTCCAAAGGGAAAATTTGCTCCCGTTGAACTTCTTGATTTCAAATTTTGCCGCCATAGTGTTAACAACGATCTACTTCTCAACTTGAACCGGCTCCTACTATTTCACTGTGAAAAGTACCGTACACGTGAATAGTAACCGTGAATAGTAATCCCGTAACCAATGGCTCTGATACCACTGTTGGGTATCAGCGTAGCGGAATGTTTGGGGCGAAGCGGTATCACATAGCTAAAATAAGACTGAGAAAATGATAATTGAGACACAATATTTTTACGTGGAAAACCCTCAAACAAATTAAGGGAAAAACCACGGGCAAGTATAGGAGGTTTCACTATGATGTAAGAATAAATTACAATATCCTTCTTTCTAATATAAGGAGAAACTAATTCTTACTCACAAGTTAAGAAAATTAATATGGAAGAAAACTATCAGGAAAAACTCTCAATATTTTCTCTCTGATTTCTGGGATTTTTGGATGCAATTGAACTAAAGAATGGCCTGCTATTTATAACCGAGGAGTTGCTTCATCCATCTTCAGATCTGATTCATGCTTCGTTGTCCTCCACGTTTAACAACGTGCAATGTCTTCAACTTTGTTTCTGCGTGCAATGTGAATGCATCTTGATCAAAGTCTGCAGCACTTTTCCATTTCAATTCCATGTGCCAACTCCCTTTATAATATTTTACTATATTTGCCTTTTGCTTTTCCCAACATACCTCATGTGAAGCATGCATTTTCTCATGTGCATATTCCAAAAGCTAACTTTAACACCTCACATATTACTACGCCAAAAGAATAGATCCTGAGCGGTCTCCATCTCCCATCCACATAAGCTACAAGACTGTAGAGAGATGCCCCACTTAATCTATCTTTAGTACACAGCCGCCCTTTATTGAGAAGTCAAAGGATAAAGGCATGTCTAGGAACCTTGTACTTAACCAGAAGAAACCTTCTGGAGCTCAGTTCTTATGCTTTCATAATGCAGTCTTCAGAGTAACCATTAGATTTATCTGTCAAAAAAATCACAGAGGCTGTTTGCTGTAAGTTGAGCAGTAATGCTGTTGGAATATTGTCAATGTGTAGTTGCACCTCTGCAGTCAGTTTTCTCACACAAGCCATTGGCAAGAACCATCCTTAATGATGTTATATACTTTTGCATCCTTGGAACTTCTGAAGCACTTAAGCAGCAAATGTTTAGAGAAGTAAATTGCATAGTCTCCCCATACGATGCCTGTACTCCTTCCATAGAAAAATCCCATATCAATCACCTAAGTTGTGGGTATTAACAGAGTCGAAAGCCCAACCTTTCCCGCCCTTCACTCAGCTATCTCGCGCTATTGCTTACTTAGCTCTGCTCCTCACGCTTAGCTTGTTTGGCCCTATCCCACCCGCCACCTAGAAGTCAGCCATAACTCTTAACGATGCAAGGAATAGCTATCGTTTCGTGCCCAAGTCCAAGCACGGGATGAGACTTACCAACTGATCCTAATGGCTCTGGGTCAGGTCACGAACGGTATTCCACCTCCGATGAGGCGAGACTCACCTCCTTCCAAGACCCACTCACATCCGATTGCGGGAAAAGCCTCTATATCAGTCTTCCTTAAATGAAGGAATTCAATACCAGCGGCATTTCTTCAAGAAAAGACCAGGGTTCGAATCTTATGGGGTGAGGGGTCAAAAAACAAAAAACAAAAATAAAAAATCACCTAAGTTGTAATTGATAAGGTGTCTGACTTATAAATACAAGCACCTAAGAATATATGGTGGATGGCAGTTGTATGTAATTGGAGAGTCTGATCTTGCTTGGAATTGTCTGAATCTTAATGTCCTTGACTCGCTAAATTCAGATTGCAAAATATATATGTGCTTGAGACAGTGATTTTTAAAGGATTTAGTATGGTGTCTATTATTTGATAATTCCTGACAGACACAATGGGTTTATGGATTTTAAATATATTTGTGTTTTGCAGATTCCACTTGGTGTTGTTTTAGGCATCCCACCCTTCAACTATCCAGTCAACCTTGCAGTCTCCAAAATTGCACCTGCACTGATTGCTGGGAACTCACTTGTGCTTAAGCCTCCAACACAGGTAAAATAGTGGATAGTACATGTAGACAAACAATGACCGTTGGAAATCAAGCTTGGCTTGCTTGAGGAGGGGTATGATGATTAGCTGAAGTATATGATTCTGGATAGTAGCCTTATCTTTTTATCACAAGTTCATTATGCTTTATAACAGGGTGCTGTAGCTGCCCTTCACATGGTGCACTGCTTCCACCTGGCTGGTTTTCCCAAAGGCCTTATCAGCTGTGTCACAGGGAAAGGCTCTGAGATTGGTGATTTTCTCACAATGCATCCAGGAGTGAACTGTATAAGGTATCTGTGGTTCAGTGTTTATTATACCTTATCAGTCCCTCGTCTTCCTTGTGATTCCCTCGTAATCATAATTGCAAATAATGCTCAGTTTCACTGGTGGTGACACTGGAATTGCTATCTCAAAGAAATCAGGCATGATCCCATTACAGATGGAGTTGGGTGGAAAAGATGCCTGTATTGTGCTTGAGGATGCTGACCTAGATTTGGTAGCAGCAAACATTATCAAAGGAGGATTTTCATACAGGTATGTTAGGAGGGGACAGCGTTAGTTTATCTTTATGAAATGCATATACAATTTATTTCATGGTATATTACACAAGTCTTGAGATTGGGCTCCCTCTTAAAGCCTATTTCATTTGCATTCTCATACTTGTTTCCCATTTCTCCTTGAGTTTATTAAAGAATGGTGCGGATTGTCTTCATCTTTTAAGCTTTCCATGATTTTCAATTCTTTAGCATTGAATTCCACCTCAATGCTCATACTTGCATCAACAAAGTCATCTGTATATCACAGGGAAAGATAAACATCCCATTTTCTCACAAGTAATGAGATGGATTGACAGTGGTTTCACTTGGATGTAAGTTTAAAAGTGTAATAGGATATTCATGGGAAAGAAAGTCGTGTCTGAATTAGAAGATGCCTCTAAGGGTTAGAAGTGAAACTTATCAAGATAAAATGAAACCACAATCCTTTTGTGTATAAAAACATTTAGAAAAATGATGTTTAGTCTTTCTAGTACAAGTAACCGGGGAAACTTCTTTGGAACTGTATGAATGGCTCGTTTCCTCATGATACAGTCTTGCACATCTCATAAACTAACAAGACAACAATTGATGATAATCTTTCCTGTCAAGATCTGTTGAGAGGTGGACCGTACAAAGATAACATCACTTAATCTGTATGATAATAAAAACTTGCTTTGATTGTAATTGGAAAAGATAGCTAATTAAGTACTGTTTACATTTCTGACAGTGGTCAAAGGTGCACAGCCGTTAAGGTTGTCTTGGTTATGGAATCTGTTGCTGACGCTCTTGTTGAAAAAGTAAAGGCCAAAGTGGCAAAACTGACAGTTGGGCCTCCTGAGGATAATTGCGACATCACACCAGTTGTTTCAGAGTCATCGGCAAACTTTATTGAGGGGTTGGTTACGGATGCCAAGGAAAAAGGAGCGACATTTTGCCAGGAGTACAAGAGGGAGGGCAACCTGATTTGGCCTTTATTGTTAGATCATGTTAGGCCTGACATGAGGATAGCATGGGAGGAGCCATTTGGGCCAGTTTTGCCAGTTATTAGAATCAGTTCCATTGAAGAAGGAATCCATCATTGCAATGCCAGCAATTTTGGCCTCCAGGTACGAATTTCTTCTTCCTTCTATCTACAACATAAATGAAAACAGCTCCAGGGCCAAGTTTTTGAGCCAAAGCAGAGTTGTTTTCTTGTTGTTTTTGATAGAAAGAATAAAGCCAAAAAGGAAGTCCATTTCTAGTTGAGGCATATATAGTCCAGTTCAATTAATCCATATCAATTGCAGGGATGTGTTTTCACAAAAGACATCAACAAGGCAATATTGATCAGTGATGCTATGGAAACCGGAACGGTTCAGATAAATTCTGCACCAGCTCGCGGGCCTGATCATTTTCCCTTCCAGGTGAACAATTATGCAGAAGGAAAATGTAATCTTTTACACCATATGAACTTATTGGATTCTCATCAACAGAAGCCTACTCAATTTGCAGGGTATTAAGGACAGCGGAATTGGATCGCAAGGTATCACCAACAGCATTAACATGATGACCAAGGTCAAGAGCACTGTGATCAACTTGCCAACCCCATCATACACTATGGGCTAAGAGTATCTATTAGGCGATAAATGACCTCCATCACGCATTTAAGCTTTTAAGTAAAAAAAATATGGAGTTAACTTAGTGATTAGTCACAATTACCAATATGTTGAGAGTGTGGGTTCAGGTCACCATAGTTACGCGTTTAAGCTTTTAAGTACAACTTGTGTTTTTCCTCTTGAATGATATTTGCTGTTAAAATTATCAAGTATGGACGCGGACAAAATTGAGAATAATAGATAGAGTTTGCATTCTGCTATTAGAAAATTCTTGGCTTCTAATAGCATGGTTTGCTATATGTCTTTTAGCAATTTAACATGATGCAACAAAGCGCACCTGCATCATTTGGAATGTATTTTGTATTTCAATCTTTTGGATGTTATTTTAAGAAATCGCATCAAACAAAGAAAATCAACCTCATCAAGCTTGGGTATCTTTAAATGCTGATGCAGTCCTTTGACGTGTTAAGTGGTGAAAGAGATTAGAGCAATCGAAGAAAATCTTAAGGCCACGCGTTTTTTTCACAAAAGGTATATCGAAACGTAAAAACGTGCGTGTTTTCAATATATGTCGAACCGATGAGAATCATGAGTTTTTTTATCACATAATTCCATGAAGTTATATCTTTCTTGGTCGTTAGAATTCATTGCCAATAACATTATCCCATGTCAGACAATTCACGTTCTAACTTTTTGTATGCGATATTAGCCATACACAATTAAGAATTGAGAAAGACAATAACGTTTACTTACTTATGAACAAAAGAACAGTGAACAAGAAGCAAAATTTTTTCTTCCGTGGATCCACGATACGCCATTTGCTCCACAAACGATAGCGTTTGATACTCATCCCTACTGAGGGACGAGATGAGAATTTAATAATGGGGGATCAAAATATTTTTTTAATAATATTACATAGATTATTTTAAAAATAGGGAATCGATAATTTTTTTTAACGATATTATATAGATATTTAAAAAAAAAAATTAAAAACCTTGAGGGTCCCCCCTGGTGCCGCCCTTGTCCCTACTATTGATGTCTCATCTTCCAAATGTCTATTTTGATTAACAAGAGGCACTTAGTACAAATAGAGCATAATTTGCTTCCAACTATTTGTGCAATATCACACAATACTACCAATCTCATACGAAATAGATCGGCAACAAGTACCTCAAAAATACACTTATATAGTCATCCACCAAGGTTCAATGCTTTCCGAAGGATGATTGGTGTAATTAGTATCGGGAAGTCACTCGAAGTAGTTGACCGGTATCAAAACTGGTTTTCTGCTGCATAAACTATCTATTAGTGTTTTCCTAACGTCTTTGTTTTTTTTGCTAATCAAGCAAAAGTGCATTTCATTAATGTTCAAACTCAACCATGTACAATATCAAACCCAAAAGAAACCAAAGTGAAAATTACACAAGAACATTCTCAAGGCCCCAATTTCTACAAATCACATAGTTCAGTTCATTTCTTCTAAATTTGTTTGCCCTACTGATCTTCAACTGGACCATTTCCTCAATTGTCTTGCTAATCTCCTCCTCAAGAGCAAAAAACTTGATTATGTATGCGTTGATTTCGTTCCCTCCACACTGAATACACAACAGAGCAGAAGAAAATGCGTAGCAAAGTAGCTTGCAGCCCCTCACCTTTGCAGTACCTTCTATTCCAATCACCAATGTCTTCCCAATCCTGTAAAGACTGCGAAATATTCAACCTGTTAAGCCCACTGTCAAGAATTCTCTTGCTCATGCCACACTGAAGGAACAAATGTTGTCTATCTTCAGCAGCCAATCCGTAAATAGCACAAGTATTATCATCAATAACTCCCCAGCTATACAATCTAACTTTTGTCGGCAGTTTGTCAAGAATGGCTAACCAAGTAATCACACTGCACTTAGGTATACGATTCTTTGCCCAAACTAACTCATGCCACTGCAATTCCTCACTTCTGCTTCTAATACAATTCCACGCCGAGGCCATCGTAAAACATCCATTAGAGCTCCCCTTCCATCTAGGTCTATCGCTTGCATTAGTAATAGGGTAGAAATCTACCTGATGGCTAATACTTCTCAACATCGGGTGATCAGGCCAATTCCACACTCCTTGGATAACTTTAGCCACCTTATCCTGCCAACCAACTGCCGTGTTCAATATTTGCTGCATAGGAACACAGTCCGCTAGGCGCCCCCAAGGATGCCATCGATCTCTCCAAAATCGAGTATTACTACCATCACCAATCTGTACATCAAAAAATTCTTTAGCATTATCTCTTAACTTCATGAGTTTTCACCATTGCCAAGAACAATAAGCTCTAATTTTGCAGTCCCAAATACTGTCGTCTTTAATGTGGTAGCTTTTAACCCATTTAGGCCAAAGGACTTCCGTTCCTATGAGAATTTTCCAGTAGTGTTTAAGTGCCCTAGCCTTGTTCATGTCACCAATCCGTCGGAAGCCCAAACCTCATTCCTTACGTGGTCTACAAACAAGCTCCCAACTAACCTTGGCACCTTTAGCCGTCTCGCTTGATCCCTTCTACAAGAATGCTGTCATTCTCCTTTCTATTTCTTTCACCACCCCTTTTGGAAGGAACAATACCCCAGTCCAATATGCTTGAATACCATAGAGAACTGCATTGATAGGAACAATACGACCTGCATAAGAAGGATCTCTATTGGCCCAATGATCGATTCTAGCAGTCACCCTATCAATCAGTCCCTTGCACGAGTTTTTGGACATACAAATTGGAGAGAGTGGAACACCAAGATAAATAAAAGGTAGAGTCCCTTCCTCAAAGTTCACCACTCTCCTTAACTTCTCCTTAAGACTATTTGAACATCCTCCAAAGAAGATACTGCTCTTCAAATCATTAACAGAAAGACCAAACAACTTGTTAAAGAGATCCAGACCATACTTGACTGCTTCAATTGAGCTATTCTTTACCTTCGAGAAAATTAACATATCATCCGCGAAGCACATATGAGTTATCTTCTGTTTAGCACACTTCGGATGGTAGTAATACTCTTTTTTCATCACAATCTTCCCCATAATGGTAGAGAAAACCTCTATAGCCAACACAAATAAATACGGAGAAAAGGGATCGCCTTGTCTCAATCCTCTCGCTCCCTTAAAATACCCTTCCAGACCCCCATTAATGGCCACTGAGAAATAAGTAGTAGACATATAAGCTCTGATCCAGTTGATAGTTCTCGAGGGAAACCCCATTGCTTCCAGCACCTTTATCATGAAATCCTAATCCATAGAATCATAGGCTTTACGCAAGTCAACCTTTAGGGCACATCTGGGTGATAATTGTTTCCTGCCATACCCCCTGATCAGCTCCTGACCCATCAAAATATTTTCCACAATGGATCTACCTGCCACAAATGCTGATTGATTAGCTGAAATGAGATCCTCCAAGCATAGCTTAATCCTGTTAGCAATTATTTTTGATATGCACTTATACACCATATTACAACAGGATATAGGCCTAAAATCTGACACCATTGAGGGGTTTTTCGTTTTTGGGACGAGTTATGATAGTAGAATTGCACGCTCCCAACATCTTCCCCGAATGAAAGAAGGATTTAACAGCTTTAATAACGTCATTTCCCACAATACTCCAAGCCTTCTTATAGAAGTGTGCCGTATATCCATCCGGACCCGGGCTTTTATCATCACTCATAGAAAATATAGTACTCCGAATTTTTTCCTCTGAAACAAGAGTTGCTAACACCCCCTTATCCACTTCTGAAATCGATTACCCAAGAGCATCTTGATATCATCAGTAGAGAATATGTATTGATGGTTATTAGCCGTAACCAAGCTCCTTTCATAAGCAGTAACAATCTCATCTCTAATTTTCTCTTCTTCCATTGTACTAGACCTATCATCAAGGATAAGTCTGGTGATTTTGTTTCTAATTATCCTACCTCTGATACATTTGTGGAAGAACTTAGAAGTGGAATCACCTTTGTCAAGCCAATTAACCCTAGCTTTTTGGTACAGAATAACTTCCTCCTCCCTGACAACCTTATCAAGCTCACCCACTAACCTTTTTTCCTCATTCGCCAACTCCTCATTGTGATTAGTTCGCATTTGACTTGAACTCTTTTCAACCTGTCCCTAATCCTCATAATATTAGAAGAAATATTCTTGTAGATTTTATCATTAAAACTCTGGAGCTCTTTCTTCAAAACTTTTTGTTTATGGTAAAGATTGTATATAGGACTGCCCATAATATCTTGATTCCAACCTCGCTGAACAATAGGGAGAAACTCTTCAAGCTCCGTCCAAATATTAAAGAATTTAAACGGCTTTGGTTTAGACTACTTTCTAGGCCTCACTGTCACCACCAGAGGGCTATGATCCGAAACCCCAGGGAGGTCCACAAAAAGATCAGTAAGAGAGTAGACCCCGATCCATTCCTCGTTCACAAATAACCTATCGGGTTTACTAGCTCTTAGTGCTGCCCCTGAACTCTTGTTACTTCATGTAAACTCAGCACCAGAACTCTCAATTTCTACCAACTCTGTTTTATCCACACAGTTCGCAAAATCAACAGCCCTTTGGGTAATAATTGAACATCTCATTCTATCTTCCACCTTCAAAATCTCATTGAAGTCACCAATCACCCCCCATGGTTTATCCCCAACTTGAACCTTTCAATTAGTTAGTTTCAGCCACAGACTCTCTCTTTCCTTATAGTCATTTGCTGCATATACAAAAGACATGAAACACTTGCAGCTATCCTCTTCGACCCAACAAAGTAGAGCCTGATTAGCAGCTTCAATTTTATCAATGCGCACCTTGTCCTTCCCCTATAACACCCATATTCTTCCACGATTGGATTTCTCATATTTATTAACAAAATCCCACTCTTTGAACCTCTTCTTGACAATATTGGGAGCCCTATGCGGTTTCACTTTGGTTTCAACTAAGCAAAAAAAGTCAAGTTGATTTTTATTTACAAAGCTGACTACCTCTATCTGTTTGAAGGCTTTGTTAAGCCCTCTTATATTCTACACTGCACACTTCATTGTGAGTTGGGATTAGCAGAAATCCCCTTATCCTTGGGCTTGGTTTTTGCTTTGCCCACCAAGTCTCTAATTGCCACACTCAGGTTCTTAGGTGTACTAGATAGAGCCTCATACTTGTTACTGTTGGGAATACGCCCAGCCCTATCCATATCACCACTATACTGATGCTTATTACTACTAGGAGAAGCTCATTTCTTTCCAACAGTATTCCAGTCATCACCTAACTTCTTAGAAGTCAAAACTTCTTCAGTAGCTACTATTTGGTTACTCGTTTGTCCACTAGTCTGTCATCTAGAAGACTGTTGCTCCAAACTCATCTGTTCGCTAGTCTGCCCTTTAGCGATCTGTTGGATAGTGATATTATCTGGTTGGACCTTCTTAGCTCTCTACACTGTCCTAGTCCCAAGACACTTAGCCTCCGTATGTCCCACATTTTTACACTTCGAGCATACTCGCGGTCTCTATGAATATTCAACCTTGATGACAACCACTTTTTCACCCCCCATGTAACACCCCGTTTTCTCACAGAAACAGGAGCTCTAAAAACCCACAATACACAACCCAATCCAAATCCCAAGTTACGAAAAATGAGAGAAAACGGACGGAGTCTCCCCTGTTTATAAGACTAACCGATAACCTGCGAACAACCGAATACGATCACAAAGCCATAATCCAACATTCTCCTACAAATCCAACTCAAACCAACCAACTATTCCCCGTCTCAAGGCCATCCGGGCCTTAGCAAAACGACAAGATAAACACACAAGCATTCATGAGATTCAACCATTGAAATACTTTGTTATAAGAACACTTATCATACCACTAACCTTTTCTATAAACCTTCTTGTAACTAAAGACCGTTAATCACTTACTTATCACGCCCAAGCATGCATGAATGACAATTAATGAAAGTACCTTAAGTTATTACAGCCATTTACAATCCTGCTAATCATGTTGGCTAAACTTACAACACTTTACAACAATAAAAAAAGGCAAGAATTTATACAAGACTATCGGCCACAGAATAGACTATAAGCAACTAACAGATACTTGGCGCTAGGGCCCACGAAGCATATACACGCATCCACAAAACTAGCTGCAAGGTATCACGTAGTCAAGGAGTCTCACGAGTCTTATCCTCTGCAGGCTCAAGGGGAGCTGAACCTGTTTTACCTGAAATTGTTAGCAACGAGAATGAGCATACCAAACACGTATGCCCAGTGAAGAAGGGAAAAATGGAACAGTATCTCGGGATTCATGCAATGCAACAAATACATGCAATATACAATAAATAGACACAAGAATTCAATGAAATACCACACAATAAAAATGATATAATCTCGATGATCCTGAATAATCCAATTCTTGAGCCACAATCCTCGAATCACGAACCACAAACAGAAATCCGAAGAATAATGTCACTGATAACGATAAGCCGGTATCCCCTTATAACTCTATGTTGGGTGTACTCCGGATGTACTGCGAAATCCTACGACCCAACTCTCCTTGGGCGGCATCCCAAGCGAGAGAGGGACTGGGCAACCATGGTAGCCGAGGTAGACCGGCAAGCCCGATGCCGCCCGGTTTCCATGACACTACCTTGCCCAAATGATTGCGCAACCATGATGCGATGCGCTCAAAATTATAACAATAGGATAAACCAATAAACACATGATCGAGGGACAACAAAGTAAGTTGCCCTCACACACAATATATAGACAATAAGTGCACATTACTTTAACAATTATATTAAATCACATAATCTATGTACAAGAAAATAAACTATTATGCACATAGGGATGAAGACTCATTCACCTGGAATTAAGCCAAACACGCAAGAGAATAGCTCCGATTTACTTCAACTTTTTCAAATTAGCTCGAATATGTAACTCTAGTATATTCATATAAGTTTAGCAATTAACTATATCAATTCCAACTCAACTCGTATTTAACTCAAACGTACAACAATAGAAGCTAGATTTATAATCACTTATTCATATAAGTTCATATCCTACACACAATTGAACTACAAAGTTCACCTTACCATATCATTAGACAACATAGAAGACATTAAAAACATCAAATACCATCAAGTTAAGATTATGAGTTATAAATTCCAATTACTCTTATTTACAACAATCTATAACAATATAACTAGATGAACAATCCTTATAGTCCTACTCACTTAGCATACAATGTCTATTAGAATTTGATCTTTAACAAAATACAAGCAATATAAACATTAGAACAAGATTTAAACATTAAATATGAAAATAACTATATGTGCACAAAGGGGTCATCAATACATTTTTCACGAAACTCTACAAAAAGCTCAAATATACTCTAGAATGCATTCAAATACACAACAAGCAATCACCTGACAATACAAGTGCCAAAACAACCAATTCCCGCGTTATCATCTTTTGTTATCCTAAGTCATTTAACTCCAAACCGAAGGTTAAGACTCAAGATTCACAAACTAAATATTCTAATCTTCTAGTTACACATAATGGCACACTTAGAACCCTTGAAGTCATTCATTAACCCGTATTAGCCACAAAAGCCCCGATTACCCCTTTGCACGTTTGTACTACAAGTATCTTAACCAAAGCTCAACTAAGAGTTAGAAAGCACATTTAGTCCCTATTTACCCTAAGAACACCAAATATAATAACCAAATTCACCCGGATTTACGTTTGACCCCAAACCCCTTTGTTCACCAAGGCTAATTAGCTTCCAAATGGAATACGAAGTTCAAGATACGCAACCAAGCTATACTACGTTCCTATTGACACTTAATGACACCACTTAGGACCTTGAAATCACACTTTAAATCACAATTACCCGAAAAGTCTGATTTTACCTCTTTATGCATTTACACTGCAAGTACCTTAACCGAAACTCAAATGTGAGTTAGAAAAGCATATCTAGCACCTACATAGCCTAAGAATACCAAATGTGATAGCCGAATTAACCTAGATTTGCATTAACCCCGAAACCCCTTTTTAAAAGTCGCCAATTTCACGTTTTAGCCAAGTTTCAAGCAATTCAACCTAACGGGGCTAATAATCTATCTTTATTAACATCTAAGGCACTTATTAGAAGCAATGAATCAAGCTATAATGCACAATTTGACAAACCTTAGAAATTCATCACTATTCACACCCTACAATCAAACCATCAAATTTAACCATTTAAAAAGTGAACCAATGGCATAAATGTGGTTTCTAGCTCTTATATATAACGTATAACATCATATTTGAGCATACCATAACCATTTACTAGCAAATCTATAAAATCAAGAAAGTTGCAACATTTTAGAAATGCAAAATAAACATGCAAATCTCTCACCAATGCGCGTAGAAGCTCGTAGGATGCTTGTAAACTCTCTAAACCACTTGTTCCTAGCTTTCCAAGGCTTGAAATCAAGATTTGAAGAGCAAAAATTCTCTCTTTTTCCTCTCAAGGGCTGTCGAGTTTGGGCTGTTACTATTCAGCCTCTATTTTTTTTTTTGTTATGTTATAAGCTAAGTGTGTGTTGAGTATATATGAGGGGTGTGTTATGTTAATGTGTGTGTGTTGGAAATAAAAGTGAGTCAAACAAGCCAAAAATAAGTCCAAAGGTGCAATTAAATGTTAGTTAGCTAAAATATAAAGTTAGACTACGTAATACTATTCATTAGATTCAATAAAATATTTTCTAAACGGATGCTCCCAACACTAATCGCTCAAATGAATATTTTTCTCATTCCTAAAATAATTAATATGATTTAAGAAAAATGCTAATTCAAAGAAAATAAGTAGTTGAAAAACGTAATGAATAGTAACCAAAGAAGTAACAAGTAGCATACAGTGAAAATGCACAAACAGTGAATGCAACAGTTAATAGAAAGTACGGTAGTGATCTTGGGCGTCACACCCCATATTAAGGGTAATCTCTTCCCTTAACTCATTCTGTACATCCACTTCAATACATACCCTTGTATATTTAAGCCTTGTTCGATTCTTCGTGTATTTATCTAGCATCAGAGGGATGTCCACACCACTCGCCACATAGCTCATTCCCTCTGGGGTCTAATATTTCGTGGGAACATTTTAAAAATTAACCCACAGTGGAACTTTATCCAGATTAAGATGTAGAGGCTGAAGCTTCGGTCTCTACTTTCTTAAGAACAATGGTCTCCCATTGACATGCCAACACTCTCCCATAATATCTTCACAGTCCTTCTCATTCCCCACTTTGAAGATCCACAAACCATTCTCGTTCAATAGCACCTCCACCTTCCCATATTTTTGCTATTGATTATCCATCATAACTTTAATTTGGTGATAGGAGGGTGCTTGATCAAAAAATTGCCCCACTAGGCAATGTTTTTATAACTTACAACCCATCTCCGCCACTTCTATAGGAGGTATCAATACCACCTTCCCATCAACAATCCTAGGTGGGTAAAATTTCATCTTCGCCGCTGTAACTTTACCCCCAAACAAACCCCTCCACTCAGGTAGCTCAATACCACCATCACCATTCTCACCACTCTCAACAAACCCTGCAAGACCACCACTAGCCCCACAAATATTCACACCATGAGAACCAACACTAATAGAATAAGTGGAGCTACAAGATTTAGTAGGAGAACCAGCACTCTTCTCTGCACCATGACCCCCAGCTTCAACCACCACCGAAGATGGAAAAGGGAAAAAATCACTATCCCCAGCTCCTATACCCCCAACAGCCAACACTTCCATTTCAACCAAACCAGCCTTGTTAGAACTCGATGTCGAAGACGGCTTTGGACACACCTGAGGAAGATTAGACTTCACCTCCACCACCACATGGATCTGAGGGTTGAAAAAGAAAAAAACATTGCCATTGATGAGGGTTGAAAATCTACTTCAGCTCGAGCTCAGTATTGTCCTACAAAACAAATGAATGAATCGCGGGGGTGAAAACCTATGTTTCCCCTTACACATGAAAATGAGTTAGTTTGTTTGAGCTGAGCTAATTGCTGGCAGTTGAGAGCATTTAATGAGAACGATTTACCTCTGTTTGGAGCAATTAGTGGGTTATTTATACTAACATTTAAGATGACAAACATTAATGGCCTAATGTTGCCTGCATTGCTCACGTTTGACCTAAATCTTCAAGGATATTATACAGCTGGTAGTTCATTTATGTCACATCTGATATTAATGTCAGGCTAGGAAATGGTTTGCGAGTCAGACTCGGGTCGGATCATACCACTTCAAGTAGGGCAGTTTATTCATACCCATATCATTCTCTCCTCTCCCCCAAAGTCTAGAGCACGACAGGGGTCTAGAAATGAGATCTAACTGACTGAGCCGCAAAAATCTCAAATTTGATTCAATAACTGCCACATCATCCATTCTCCTAATAAAACGCAATGGTTCACATTCTCGAGGCGAGTTTCACGCACTTATAAATACACTTGAATTGACTTCAAAGTTACTTTTGTTCATTGCAATTAGAAATCTCAAGAAATTTCCCTACTTTAACCGATTAGCAGGGACCGTTCAGCTCAAGAGTTCTCAAATTTCACTAGCTCAACCTCTTTAGCTCAGGAACTAGGTACGTCTCAACATTCTTCTTCCTTAGATTCTTATACACTTTTTCTTTTTACCCCATAAATGGAGAGGTTCCAATCCGAAGATTCTCAAGCACGGTCAACCCAATTTTATGGGGGTGACGAAGAAACAAGCAGCTCAGGGAATTCATTCTTACACCTAGACGCCAAAGAAGAGAGCAGTAGCGAGGTCGAGATAGTTGAGGTCAGGAAGAGTAATGAGAACCCCAAGGCATAGTGGATGGAGGGTTTCTCAGATGTAGATGAGATTGAGGAGGATATAAGGTCTCCTCTGAACAGATTAGAAGGGCTTGAGCTACTAACAGAACGTATTGAATGCCCTTTCCAGCCCCTATATCATCATTGGGCCAGAGGTCCGCCTCACAAGTTGTACCTCAAGCAACAAGTCTTCCTTTGAGCTTGAGAGCAACAACCAGCGGAGATGCAACCGGATCCTCAAGTAGGGGGAAGAGGCTGCATGTTATAACAAGACATACAAATCAACTACCAAGAAGGCCAACAAGAGAATATCAGAGGGAACTATTCTCTCTGAGTTCAGAGTCAGGATCCCAGGTTGAAACGAAGTGGCTTGCCTCCCTCGGATAGGTGAAGTGACCTTTTACGACCTAACCTTTCAATTTATCAAGCTGCCCCTACCCTCGTACATCAAAGAAATAATCAATTATCACCAAATTAGCCTGGGCCAAATCGCCCCCAACGGCTGGGCCATGATGGTAGACTTCTATGTCTTTGCTGCTTAGAAGGGAGTAATCTCGAGCTTGGGGTTGTTCAGGAGGTAGTTCGTTGCCAAGCTGAACCCGTATGGGCATGGGTGGTTCCATTTCTGCACTAGAGAGGATCACTCTTTCTTCACATAGTGGAAATCCTTCAACAGGGGCTGGCATCACAATTATTATTTCATCAAGTCTAAGGCAGATTGGAGAATTCCCCAAGCGTGGGTGCACAACCTCCCAAGCAGGATCAACAAGACCTTCAATTTGTCAGAGCTCGAGTAGGACAACCTTAAGGTATATTATTGAAAAAGTTCATTCAGAATGCCGATTGGTACCTTGATTGGGATAGGATTTGGGGTAGAACTATTCGGGCCCGAGCCGACTAAACTAAGTGATCCTCACCCCAGGCTGTTGCCAGATGACACCCCACAAAAGAAGAAGAAAACAAAGATGATAAAGAAGGGTTAGTTTGCCCTTGCCTTGAGAATTCGAATCCAACCTCTCTATTAAGGCCTATAATTTTTCTTTATTTTCAACCACTAATCTTAACTTTGAGCTTGTCCCTTTTGGTTCACTTTCAGGTATGAGTAGGACACAATGCCCCAACCCCCAAGGTACCAGGCACCAACACCACTACATTTTAGGCTTCCCACAAATCAAGGAAGAAGCTTGTTGCTATAGTTGGTGAGAAGCCAAAGGGTTGAGCTGACCCTTCCCTGAAGGAGGTGACTTCCTCAGCTCAACGGAAAGCGAAGAGGCCAAGCTCCAATGCGCTTTCCCCAACCAAAAAAAGGAATTTACAAGGGGTAACGATCAACGAGCCAATCGAGGCTCAGGCTAAGGGATCCCCTCAGAAGAAGAAGGCAAAAAAGACAACTGAAGATAGGGGGAATAAGCATTTTTCCCCTAGCGACTTAAGCCAAACCGCAATGGCAGTTAGATCAAGCTCTCGGGACCCCAAGCTCAGCAAGTGGCCAAACAACTAGGTGGTTGATAAAATGCAGACAACCACGACAATAATATAAATTTTCAACTCTTATCTCACGATTTCTCATTCTGATATATCAATATCTAACCTTCCCTTTTCCTTTTCAACAGGCCGAGTCCTATATCTTGGTGATTCTCACCCTATTTGGGAAGATGCAGAGCTATTTCATCGAGCTGGAATGCCTCTACCAGTCGGTGAAGACTGATCTCACCCTTCTCGACCATGAGATAAAAAAAAGGGCTAGGGAGGATAAGAACGAGATTGAGCAGCTGAAGAAGGAGCTTGAGCTCGAGAAGAATAAGACCCAAGAGCTCTAAGCCAAGGTGTTCGAGCACGAGGAGCAAGGAAAGAAGGTTGCTGAGGAACTTCAGCAAGCCCAGGTGGACAAAGTCGCAGCAGAGGACAAGTTCCAAATCGTGCTTAATCGGGTTAGGCTTAATGGTGAGAAGGCAGTTCAAGCCTTCAACGATAGCGAGAAGGGGGATATGTCCATAGCCGATTTCTCCTAAGACATAACCAAATTCGATTATGTCAAGGGATACTTCAGGAAGTAGCTCATGTCCAAGATGCTGGCCAAGACCATGTACCGTAATGTGAAGTCCTCCTTTAATGACATCGTCGAGCCTCCATCACCAGAATTTTAGAAAATCTCCGACCTTGACGCAAAAACCCGAGACACCGTAGAAGAGATCAACAAGCCTTTCAACCGTGAGCATGAAGATGAGCAGGTTAGGGATGAGTCACACAACGAGGGTGAGGGCAAAGACATGCCAGTGGCAAACCCTGGTGCTAACGCTGCTGGCTCAAGCTCCGCTGCTCTTCCCAAGGCTTAGGACCTTATTTTATTTAGTAGGTTTTTAATGTATCTTGGCCCGAGTTGGCCATATTTTGTAACCTATTTAACTATCATCTTTTATGAATGAAAGTAGTATATGTTTTTTTGTTATACTTATCTCAGTCGTTTTAAGCATATCTCTTGAGTGAGGCCTCAATTTATGCTAAAATTCCTTCGATTTCAGAGTAAGATAATTATATTTATAACTTCATCAACTTTGAGGTCGAGTTTATTTTTATATAAATAAATTATCACAATTTACTTATTCGCAAGTTATCTCAAGGCAAGCTCAAACCATACCGTTAAAATGAGTTTAACTTTAAAACTTGATTTACCAACGCGGGTATTTGTCTCTCAACCTTATGTAGGTTTTGGGTCCGAATTGGAATCTTAAATCATTCACCAATAAGTGTGTTATACCATAATCTTATATTAGAGCTTGGTTCGAGCTGGACCTTTGTTGAGTATTTTATCATAACGATCTCAACTAGTTTTAGGCACAGAGCGATCTAAGTAGCCTTAGCTGAGTCAATGAATGTGTTTACTCACGACCTCATCTTGGCTCAGGAATTAGACGTGATTCACACGGTGTTTGGCCAATCCGCCATCCTAATTCTGATCATATAATAAGTGTGTTAACTATCACAACCTCATTTTTGTTACAAAATTAGGATTTGGATTGTGTAAACAGACTGACCTAAAAGATGTACGAAATTCACAAGCGTGTAAGAAAAGTAACTTAGTATTCACAAAGTACCTATCTATTACACTATATACAAATAACTCTTTAAATGCTTGACATTCCAAGTATTTTTTAGCTGTTTTTCATATTGTTAGCCCAAATGGCTTCTAATTTTGATTTTGATGATAACAAACCATGATTATGTTTAATGAGTTTGTTTAAGTGTGCATGAGTGAGATGAATCAAGATTGACACCGAATCCAAGTCCATCAAGCTAAAGAAAAAAGAAGATCATCCATCAACTCAAGAAAGGATAAAGATTCGAAGAATGAAGATGAAACTATAAGGATGGAGACGGAAGTCATAAGGGGTATTGATTGGGACTTGATTGGGGTTTGGGTCTTGCAAATGGTATATATTCAATGATGATTCTTAAAAGTCGTTTTGAAATATTTGAAAAACTTCATCTATATTTGAAAAAGGCTTTATAAAAGACTCTATAAAAGAAACATCCAAAAAACCCAAGTCTTTGCATTTTTGATCAAACTGGTAGACCCTAGAGCAATAGGTCGACTGGTTCAAATAGGGTCTTCCACCCGAAGCCTCTCTACCGGAAGAAGTCTCCTCTTCCGGTCGACCGGTCGTGCCAAAGCGCTATTTTAAAAATAGAGCCGTTTGTGAACGTTGCAATGCATTAAATGCACACCTCTCAACCTTTATTAATATCTCTTAACAACTTTCTTCAAAAATATTTGATTCAAAGCAATTATTCTTGATTTCTAACACTATATTCATCTTTGAATCATCATTGTGTTATACTAGAGCAATAATTTGTGAGCAATATTGAGAGAAGCATTCATTGTATTCATCTACCCTAAAAGAGGGCTTTTATTGTTTTTCTCAAACACTTATCAAAGGAAAGAGTTAAACACTTTGAAACGAAGGACTTCCTTGTCGAAGGTGTTAGGGTTTAAGCTTTGTATTGAGAAGGAATTTCCTGTTGTAATAGATTGAACTACTGTTGTAGTTGGTTTGTGGACTCACCAATATTTGAAGAGTCACAATAGTGAAGATTGTTGAAATCCTAAGCGGGGAGCTTAGGTTGTAGACTTAGGCGGGGGCCAAACTGCTCTAAATCGTGATTAGCAATCTCTTTCTCTCAACTCTCTCTTGGCATTAATTTCTGCACACTAAGTGTTTGATATTTTGCCTAACTTACACTTTTTATTGCAAGAGTGCATATTTGTTTAAGATTGTTTTTTGATTGATCATTGCTAGTAGATTGCCTAATCGAAAAAATAGTAGTATTGCCTATATAACCTAATTCACCCATCTCTTAGGTTTAATTAAAGGACAACAAGTGGTATCAGAGTTAGGGCTTTGCATATAACTTAACATCTAGCAAAGAAAAGATTAATGGCAAACAATACTACTTCTCTTTTCTTTGAGGGTTACTCTACTTATAGGCCTCCATTGTTTGTAGGTACCAATTTCAATTATTGGAAGAACAAGATGGAGACATACATACAAGCTGTTGACTATGCTCTATGGTCATTGGTAGAAGATGGCCCTTATGTTCCAATGAAGGAGGTGATGGTCAAAGATGATGATGCTTCAAGTTCAAGTGAAAGTGATAAAATCAAAGCCATCAAAGTACCTAAGGAAATGAGTGAGCTCAATGATCAAGATATTATCATGATGACCAAGAACGCAAGAGCCAAGAACATCCTCTATTGTGCCCTAAACGAAACCGAGTATAGTCGTGTGAGTCAATGTGAAACCGCTCACGAGATATGGGAGATGTTACACATGTTTTATCAAGGGACGTCTCAAGTGAAGAATACCAAAATTGATCTTCATATCCATGAGATATGAATTGTTTCGTATGAAGGCCGGAGAATCACTAAACGAAATGCATCAAAGATTCTCCAAAATTGTAAACAACTTGAGTGCTCTCGGAAAGAAGTATCCAAATGAAGAACTTAATCGGAAGATTCTCATGGCCCTTCCAAAAGAATACAAACCAAAAGTGACATCAATTAGAGAATCAACCGATCTCTCCAAGTTAAAGGTGCATGAGCTCATTTGCAACCTAAGACGGAGGAACTTGTATTGAATCAAGAGAAGGTACGAGATGAAGAAGGAAAGAAGAAAAGGAAATCACTTGCTCTCATTACTCAATCTCAATCGAGTGATGAAGACAAAGATGATAGTGATCTTGATGAGCTTGTACTCCTTGCAAAGAATTTTAAGAAATTCTTGAAATACAAAAAGATAAAGAAAGGAGAGCCCATCAACAACATAGTCAAGAGGAGATTCAAAGAGAAGATAGAGAAGACCAAAGAGGAGATTAAGTGCTTTAATTGTGACAAGCCGGGACACATCAAAGAAAAGTGTCCAAAATTGATCAAAGGGAAGCAAAAGGCAATGAAGGCTTGTGTTGAAAATGATGTATCAACCGATGGTGAAAGTGGAAGCGAAACCAAAGTGGCCGACTTTGTGTGCTTTATGGCTAGAGATGATGAGGTAGCTTCTTCGTTTTGTGATGAATCTTTTTCTTCTAATGATGATGAATGCACTTTTGAGGAACTAACAAATGAATTTTCAAAACTACATGATAGATTTCTCCTTGCACATTCAAAAGTAAAGAATCTTCAAAAAGAAAATGATGAACTTCAAAAAGAAATTAAAGAGCTTAGAGATGAAAATGATACTCTTTCCAAAGAGATTTGTGAGTCTCATCATTTAAAAATAAAAAAATGAAGCAAAGGTCAA
Source organism: Ehretia macrophylla (assembly GCA_037974665.1). Classification (NCBI taxonomy): domain Eukaryota; kingdom Viridiplantae; phylum Streptophyta; class Magnoliopsida; order Boraginales; family Ehretiaceae; genus Ehretia; species Ehretia macrophylla. The sequence goes on from CM075775.1 coordinate 14,379,149, forward strand.
AGATTTTGAAAAACAAGTTTTTGATTTACAAAAAGATCTTGCTAGATTTTCAAAGGGAACAAACCTTAGATAAAATCCTTGGCTCCCAAAAAGTACCATTTGACAAAGGTGGGATTGGCTATGAGCCATTTTCTGAACCAAAGTTCTCAAAAACTACCTTTGTGAAAGCCTCTCAATCCTCAATTGTCTATCCACCATTAAAAGAATCACAAAAAGTACAAATTGACAAAATAGGAATTGGCTATAAGTCACATCCAAAAAGTTTGCAAAACCATTTTGTCAAAGCATCATCCTCTTGGAATGTAGCCTCAACATCAAGAGGATCATTTAAGAGATGTACTTATTGTGAGAAAATTGGTCACAATGCATCACGATGTAAATTTAGAAACATGGTAGGAAGGGATTCTCACATTCCTTTATGGCTTAGACACAAATGGGTTGTTAGATGTGTTAGGACTTCGTACTAACACTAAAGGACCCAATAGAACATTGGGGACCAAAATAAACTTGATTTGTTTCTATGAATGATAGGGAAGTATAAAGATACTTGGGTTATTGATAGTGGGTGCTCAAGGCACATCACGAGTGATGTCTCTTTCTTCTATGAGATTGACAAAGATTTTAAAGGTAAAGTTAGCTATGGAGGAAATGAAGGAGGCAAAGTCATTGGTAAGGATAACATAGGAGATGTAAACTCTCTTTCCATTCATGATGTCTTGCATGTTAAAGGTTGTAGACATAATTTGCTAAGTGTGAGCCAATTTTGTGATAGTGGGTTTAGAGTTGAATTTCTATCTACTTGTTGCAAGGAGTATGGTAAAAATGATAAAGTGTTGTTTGTTGGGAATAGATGCAATAATGTGTATGTGATTAATTTCCATAAATTAAAGTGTCAAAATGTGACATGCTTAGTTACCATTAATGGAGACTCATGGTTAAGGCATAGGAGACTTGGTTATGCTAGCATGGATTTACTTGCTAAACTTTTTAGAAAAGAACTTGTCATAGGTCTTCCTAAGACTAGATTTCAAAAAGACCATTTATGTGATGCATGCCAATTTGGAAAACAACACTAAACATCTTTCAAAACAATTAACAAGGTAACCACAATAAGAGCTTTACAAAAATTACATATGGATCTTTTTGGTCCAATGGATGTGGCAAGCTTAGGAGGATTTAGATATGTCTATGTCATCATAGATGATTACACTAGATTCACATGGGTAAGACCCCTTGCACATAAAAATAATGCCTTCAATGAATTTGCTAAACTTTGTAATAAGGTGCAAAATGAGAAAGACTATTATATAAATTGTATTCATAGCTACCAAGGCACCAAATTTATAAATGCATCTTTTATGGACTATTGTGAAGCACGTGGCATTGAACATAATTTTTCGGCTCCTAGAACTCCTCAACAAAATGGGGTAGTGGAAAGGAAGAATCGGACTTTACAAAAAATGGCAAGAACAATGTTGAAAGAAAACAACTTGCCAACATATTTTTGGGGTGAAGCCATAAATACCGCATGTTATGTGCTAAACAGTGTGCTAATTAGACATTTTTGATAGAAAACACCTTATGAATTATGGAAAGGTAGAGCACCAAATATGTCTCACTTTAAAGTATTTGGTTGTAAATGTTTCATCCTAAATACAAAAGAACATCTTGTCAAGTTTGATTCTAAATTGGATTAAGGACTTTTTAGGGGTTACTCTTCTAGAAGCAAGGCTTATAGAGTTTTTAACAAAAGAAACATGCTTATTGAAGAGTCTATGCGTCACACCTCGACCCGACCCCGCAAAAGGTCAAGTTCGGATCTGACACACGAACGGAGTCTCCTTTGTACCTCGAACGATCTAAAACCCTTACATTCAACAGATTATGCGCAAGATCTACAACATTCATTTGAAACAAGACAACCTTCTTTAAAACATAAATCCTTTCATTAATGGTACCTTGGTTTAAAAATCCAAATGTCATGCATACTACACAGTTACTTATGCCACTAAGAGATGTAAACCATTAGCATGCAGTTCTTTACTAGTTATGCGAGTGCAACTTTACAATCTCATAACTTTTACATACAAGACCGGCAAGGCCTCAAAATAGAAACTACATACAAGGCTACAAAGCCTCAAAATACATCATATAGCCAAGTACATATACAACAAGCATAGCTCCGCCACAAAAGTCTGACAACCAACCACCAGCTAAGCAAAGAAAGTGCAATCAAGGAAACACTTCCACCTGCTCCTCCTCCTCCTCAAGTACCTCAATACGAACAACCTCAACTACTCCTAAAATATGGTATAGAAAGGGATGAGCAAAAACTATTGCTCAGTGAGGGTTAAACAGTTTCCCAGGACGGAGGTGAGAGAAGAGTGCAATGTAAATAGCCAAGTAGGTCAATGAATCCAAACATTTAGGAACAACAAGACTAAGCTAATCAACTAAGTCAAGACAAGCATTATAAGCACTAAGGCTATAATCACTCAATTAAAGGATACGATTCACTTGCCACGAGCAATCTCAATCACGATTTCGATGACGACGCGCTGACCCAACCACCTTATAACTTCAGTTTAGAATACCCCAGAAGTACCCAGTCAAACTACGACCCAAATCTCCCTGGGCGGCAACCCAAGCAAGAGAGGGAATAGGACACGAAGCTAGAACAACCAACCCTGGAAACCCGAGGCTACCCAGAGAGACCCATCACACTCGCGCCTGACTCTATGGATGCAATACAATATACTATGCAACAATCGAGCGATAGAGCCACATGTAGGAGAATAACAAAGTAGGTTATCCTCGCACGCAATAGTAACAATTGGTATACATGTCAATCATAAACAACTATAACAAGCATATTAAACAACAATAACTATTTTAAAAAGCAAGGCATTAAGAAAACCAACAAAACACAAAACGACCCCAACTTCCAAAATGTTACTACTTCCAAACGAGCCACGAGTTCTAGAAACCGACTTCACCACTCAACCTAGGACACCATAAGGCACGTTTAAAAACCACGAAACCCTACTTTAACCTAGAATTCCCGCAAAGCCACGATTTTCCCCTTTGCTCATTTGAACTATAGCTACCCTAACCAAACACCCAACCAATGCCATAACCACACCAAAAGTGCTTCCATGGCCTCCCGAGACAATGGCATCACGCAAAATGAGGAAACGCCAAACTCGGCCAAAACGACCCCAACATGAACCAAGGTATTTTTCTCTGTTTTTCCATTGCACAACCCAAATAAACCATACATTTAAGCATTTTAGCATGTCTAGCACCTTTCAACATCAAAAGAACGCAATTCAAAACAAGATTATAAAATGAGGGTTTTACTATTCATAATTTACTATTCCATTATCACCCAATATTGCAATAGGCAAATTCAACTGCAAAAAATGCTAAAAACTCATAAATACATGTTCTACAATCATCGAGGAACATTTTTCAAGCAACAAAATGATCAGAATAACGTTCTATGAATAAATCCTAAAAATTAAGGTTTGAACAACATATGTTCAAATGCGCAAATAACGATGCATCCCTCACCTTAGCCACTACTAGACGCTAGGAAAACAATGTTGAAAGCCCTGGGAATGATCCTATACAAGCTCACGCGAAGCTTTGAAGATTTGAATGAAAAACCTTTTTTTTTCTTTTTCCTTGGACCTCTCGGCGTTCCCTCTTTTATTTTTTTCAGCTTTTGTCTTTTATTTTTTTCTTATTTCATGCCTAAAAGATGATGAAAAAGTCAAAGGGGTCAATGGTCTTGGTCAATGTCACTTAAAATTGGTCAAACTAATTTATTTTGTAAGCAAATTAGCTTAAAACAAAGCCAAACTACAATTCTAATAAACTACCAACTAAAATACTAAAAGTAAAATACTAAATACTAGTTTTCACTATTTGCTGAGGACTAGAAAACCCTCTCTAGCTATCATTCTCAAAATGCAATGCACTTTGCGATGATGAACGAATAACATTTAAATATCATGGAATATAGGAAAAATATAATTTTCAGAAAAAGAAACAAAATTTTTTTTCATGTTCTGGGCTCGGGTATTATACTATGCATGTGGATTTTGATGAAACTAATCATTTTTTCCCGAGAAAGAATGATGCTGATGTAGGAGTTCCTGAAGTAGACATTCAAATCCTACCTACAACCATTGACAATGAGGGAACCCCAAGTGATCCAAAGGAGACACATATTGGAAATGGTGAAACCTCAAAGGATGGTGAGAAGCTCTAGCAAATCCACAAGACAATGAACTACCAATGAAAAATGTCCAATAAGCTACAAAAAATGAAGATCTACCAAGGTGTTAGAAGTTTGTGAGAGATCACCAAACTGATCAAATTCTTGGTGATCTTTCCAAGGGAGTAAGAACTCGTTCCTATCTAAATGCTTATTGTGAACATGCTGCTTTTCTTTCCCAAGTAGAGCCTAAAAATGTTAAAGAAGCATTATATCATGAATATTGGACAATTGCGATGCAAGAAGGATTAAACCAATTTGAAAGAAGTAAAGTATGACATCTAGTTGAAAAACCTAAGGATTATCCTATAATTGGTACAAAATGGGTATTTAGGAATAAACTAGATGAATCTGGGGTAGTAACTAGAAACAAAGCTAGGCTAGTGGCTCAAGGGTATAATCCAGAAGAAGGAATAACTTATGATGAGACATTTGCTCCCGTAGATAGACTTGAATCTATTCGTATGCTTCTTGCTTTTGCATGTTATATAGACTTTAAATTATATCAAATGGATGTAAAAAGTGCCTTTCTAAATGGCTATCTCAAGGAAAAAGTTTATGTGAAACAACCACTCGGATTTGAAGATTCTAACTTGCCAAATCATGTATATAAACTAGATAAGGCATTGTATGGCCTCAAATAAGCACCTAGAGCATGGTATGATAGACTTATTAATTATTTGCTTGAAAAATGGTTCATTAGAGGCAAATTAGATTCCACTCTCTTTGTTAAAACAGAAGGCAAATGTATATTGTTTGTACAAATTTATGTTGATGATATAATCTTTGGTGCTACTAATGAATCTCTTTGTGAGTATTTCTCTAAGTGCCATCACAAGGAATTCGAAATGAGTATGATGGGAGAGTTGAATTTCTTTCTTGGACTCCAAATCAAGCAAACACAAGATGGTACTTTCATCAACCAAGCCAAGTATACTAGAGAACTCATCAAGAAGTTTGGGCATGAGTCATTAAAAGAAATTAGTACACCAATGTCAACCTCAATCAAACTTGACAAAGATGAGCAAGGTAACAAGGTAAATGAAATGCAATATAGAGGTATGATCGGAAGCCTTCTTTATTTAACTACCTTTAGACCTAATATTGTATTTGCTGTGTGCTTATGTGCTCGTTTTCAATCTTGTCCTAAAGAGTCTTACTTAAATACAGTAAAAAGAATCATTAGATATCTGAAGGGGACTATAGATTTAGGTTTGTGGTATCCGAAAGGTACATCATTTGAACTTGTAGGTTATTCAGATACGGATTATGCTGGAGATAGAGTAGATAGAAAGAGCATTAGTGGATGTTGCCAATTTCTAGGTCAATCATTAATCTCATGGTCTATTAAAAAGTAAAATAGTGTAGCTCTCTCTACAATCGAAGCCGAATATGTATCTGCAGGAAATTACGTAGCTCAAATTCTTTGGATGAAATAAAATTTGCTCGATTATGGTCTTGTGTACGATAATGTGCCTATTAGATGTGACAATACAAGTGCCATTAATCTCACTAAGAATCCCATACAACATTCTAGAACTAAACATATTGAAATTAGACATCATTTCATCAGAGATGATGATCAAAAAAGGGATGTTGTACTTGAATTTGTTGATTCCTTACATCAATTAGTGGATATTTTTACCAAACCATTGCATGAGAATCAATTTTGTGTGATTTGAAGAGAGCTGGGTATGCTTAAAATGTGCTAAAGTTGCAAAAATTTGAGTTTTCTGAGCCAAAAGCAATACCCTGGCAGAAACTGCACAACCGGAAGAGGGTGAGCACACCGATTGACCAGTCGCTCCACCCCTCGTCCGGTGAAAGTGCCACGGGCGGAAGAGGGTCTTGACACCGGTCGACCAGTTGTCTTACCCTCTTCCGGTCGCTGTACTACCGGGCACCAACTTTAAAACACGGTTTTTAAACCTTTTCATTCACTTTTCTTTTCAAAAAACTCTCTATCTTCCCCATTAAACCCCATAAATCACCATTAAAGCTTGTAACCTTTCAAATTCATCATTTTACTATAAAAAGAGGGTTAAGCCTAAGAATTCTTCACAACCCACTCAAGTATTCTTCATTCTCTTCAAATCTTCATAAGCATTTTTACAAATCTCTCTCACACACCAACTGTTTGTTAAAATTCCCCAACCAAGTTTGTCTTGCATTTTTGTGGATTTTCTTCCTTACTACTCATGGCATCCTCATCAAGACAACCTTCTAAGAAAAGAAAAACTGAGTTTAGACCTCATTCAGTTGACCCATGGGATCCTATGAATGTCATTGCACCGGGAGATCACTCCAAGGAGGAGATACTATGGGGGTAAACTTCTTGATCCTCCAAACTTTTTGGAACAAACCCATCTTTACAAATTTCTTAGACATCAAAAGTGGCTTCCTTTCTTTGGACTTGACGATGTCAATTGTGATCAATAGGTTCGTGAATTCTATGCCTATTTGGTGGAAGGAGAAGAAGATGGCGTACATGGGTTAAAAAGTAGAGTAAATGGAATAAATATATTCGTGAGTGAACGTGATGTGGCTAGAATGCTTGGCACTCCAAATAGTGGCCTAAAGATCTACTCCTCTGCCAACTTACCAAAAGGGTTGCACAAGAATGCCCAAACCGAGATGATTGCTACTTTGTGGGAAGGTTCGGGAAAGTCGGAGACGTACATACCTAAAAGAGATGACATTTGTGCTGAAAAATGATTGCTTCTCTATATCATCAAGTCATCATGCCTCGAAGTGTAAAAGACGGGTCTATTCCATTCTTCATGGGCTATGTGATGCATCTCATTTACAAAAGGGTAAAAGTAAACCTCCCCTACATTATGCTTAGTCACATGTTGGCTTTCAAGAAGAAGTCCATGCCTTATGGAATGATCTTGTGTCATCTTTTCAGTCTGAAAGATGCTACTCGTGTTGGTTCTTTTGAATCTCTGAATGTTGCCACCTATCCTCTGGATAAATACTATCTTGATAGACAATTTATAGCTCTTGTGAATAACGTGATCGTCTATATCGAGCAATGTCAATTCCTCAAGGGTCAAACTCAAGTAGCTGAAAATATTGAAAATTATGACCTTGGGGAGAAGGATGATGAAGGTGAAACAGCAAGTGAATATGATGTAAGAGGTGAAGAAGCAAGAGATGCAAACATTGGCACTTCACGAGCTGACATTGGAGGTGCAAGTACTTCTTCAAGAAGAAAATCTTGCCAAGCCACTCCTGACGAAGTAAATGCCAAGCTTGAGCATTTGACTTCGCGAGTTAATCAATTGTCTTTGGATGTTAGAGTTGGCTTTGACCAAGTGAACACCGAGATGAAGGGTATGAAGACCATGCTTGAGAAGCTCTAGGAGAAGCTAATGAAGGACTAAGAAGGATGCCTTGAGATGCCTAGGATGTTTTCCTTTCCCCTATCCCCTAGATATTGCATTTTCCTTTCAAACACAACTTTTCATGCATTTTTCGTGTTAAAGTTTTTGACTTTCTATGTTCTTCCAATATATGCTTCCATTATCTTGCTATTTAGTTTTTATTTGCTATACTTTGCTTTACATTATTGCTTTTCCACTTCTATTACCTTGTTTACTGATGACAAAAAGAGGGAGAAAAAATGTGTAGTAATATGTGTAGAAATAGTAATACAAAAAAAGCTAGCATGATAAAACTTAGAAACTTGAGCTTAAAAGAAGACTCATACATTGAGGGGGAGCAAGAAATTAACTTTAGTTAAAGTATGCACAAGTTGAGGGGGAGACCTAATCTTAAATTGGTTAACTAAGGGGGTGCTTGTACAAACTTATATTTTAAAATTTCAGGTTCAAGCAAACTTAAAGTGAACTAAATGCTCTCTCAAACTCTAAGATGAATCAAGATTGACTCTGAATCCAAGTCTATCAAGCTAAAGAAGAAAGAAGATCATCCATCAACTCAAAGAAGGATAAAGATTCAAAGAAAGAAGATGGAGCTATAAGGATGGAGACGGAAGTCATAAGGGGTACCGGTTGGGACTTGATCGGGGTTTGGGTCTTGCAAATGGTATATCCTTAATGATGATTCTTAAAGGTCGTTTTGAAATATTTGAAAAACTTCATCTATCTTTGAAAAAGGCTTTATAAAAGACTCTACAAAAGAAACATCCAAAAAACCCAAGTCTTTGCATTTTTTATCAAACCGGTAGACCTTAAAGCAATCAGTCGACCGGTTCAAATAGGGTCTTCTGCCCGAAGCCTCTCTACCAGAAGAGGTTTCCTCTTCCATTCGACCAGTTGAGCAGGGGTTGACTGGTCATGCCAAATCGCTATTTTAAAAATAGAGTTGTTTGTGAAAGTTGCAAAGCATTAAATGCACAACTCTCAGCCTCTATTAATGTCTCTTAACCGTTTTCTTCAAAAATATTTTATTCAAAGCAATTACTCTTGATTTCTAACACTATATTCATCTTTGAATCATCATTGTGCTATACTAGAGCAAGAATTTGTGAGCAATATTGAGAGAAGCATTCATTGTATTCATCTACCCTAAAAGAGGGCTTTTATTATTTTTCTCAAACACTTATCAAAAGAGAGAGTTAAACACTTTGAAATGAAGGACTTACTTGTCAAAGGTGTTGGGGTTTAAGCTTTGTATTGAGAAGAAATTTCCTATTGTAAAAGCTTGAACTACTGTTGTAGTTGGTTTGTGGACTCACCAACATTTGAAGAGTCACAATAGTGAAGATTGTTGAAATCCTAAGCGGGAAGCTTAGGTCGTGGACTTAGGCGGGGGCCGAACCACGCTAAATCGCGATTTGCAATCTCTTTCTCTCAATTTTTTCTTTGCATTAATTTCTGCACACTAAGTGTTTGATATTTTGGCTCACTTACACTTTATATTGCTAGAGTGCATATTTGTTTAAGATTGTTTTTTGTTTGATCATTGCTAGTATATTGCCTAATCGAAAAAGTAGTAGTATTGCCTATATAACCTAATTTACCCCCTCTCTAGGTTTAATTAAAGGACAACACATACTAATCGACTAGATAGAAGGTTCCAAGTCAGAGCTCCTCTACTACTTGGTGTGGGCCTTCCCAGATCGGAGAGAGCTTGTCATTTGAGGTCGCGTGAAAATGGCCCTCTTAAGGACTAGATCTCCTTCCTTGATAGACTTAGGCTTGACCTATTTTGCTTTTACAATTTTCTCATGCAAAGTAATTCCATCCCTACCAATTTATGTCTTTGTTCTTGTCCTAGGATATTTGACAATCATTGTTTGTTTTGTATCAATGTTACGCCTAAGATTTTTGAAATTTACGATGGTAGTCCTATTTTGAAATGTTTGCTCCTCAATACTAAAACTACGCATTTCCATCCATTTGGCACAATACTTCTACATCTTTAATTTCATGTGAAAACCTATCATGGATCTCATGTATTTAATATTTTCATATTTCAAATATATTGAAAATGACCAATATTTCGTGTATAACATAGGACTGTAGAATGTCTATATTTACATATACTTTCATTATTGTTGTAGACAATAGATTGAACTCTTTTACACTTGCAATGTTAGGACGATATTATACATAGCATGATATATCTTCGTATCATTCTGATATACCATAACAAATACCAAAATGTTTTTAATAGTTAATGTTGTAATAAGAACAATAATTGGCCTATTGACCATATCAGCCAATGCATTATGTAATTATTTTATTGTATTGTCCCAAAGTGTGATCCTAATCGCCCATTCTTTGATTGAAACGATAATGTTTCTCCACTTACTATTGATGATCAAGTCCGTACAAATTATTACAACGTATTGTCAAATCACAATTGTAAAGGTTGATAATATCATTATTGTTGCCCATTAAGCGCAATTTCTATGTCCATCCTAATTACTATCCTCGAACTATTCTATAAATGATAGTTGTCTCCTACAATATGTAATATTCCAATGGCATCTTCATGTCACAACATTTGTTTAGCTATAATATTTACACTCCAATGGTGAGAAACTTATTTTAACATACATATTATTAGGATGCCAAAATTGCTAATTCGCAAATAATGACTTTTGATTGTTGAAATTGGAATATGTTGTTTGAAAAACTCACTTTCTTTTTGGTTACATCTTGAACTTTCGTCGATTGTATGAAACTATCTTAAACTTGGTCCAAGCAAGTCTATATCTAGAAAGCGCCATCCGTGACTCTTCAATTTTCAAACTTGTAAATTTTTGTTTGATAATAGAACGAAATGGATTGCAACTCATATCCTAGCAATATGAACTTTTATATTCCATGAATTTTAGCTTTTGTTAATCTGTCGAGATTTGTGAATTGCATGTTAAGTTATTTAGTTTGTTGAGATTGAAGAATTTAGATATAAATAACAAATATATACTAAGCTTATAAATATGTCATAGGTACTATTCATCGATTTACATGGATACACAATTAATGTTATAAAAAATTGAGAATACGAAGGACATATATTGACATTATAACAGTGAAACTAAGTAGTGAATGCATTAGAAAATAAAGACTAATCTAATCCTCTATGGATGCTTTGTAGAGCTCAAATGAACAACATATTTGGAATAGACCAAACAAAATCTCAATTGAATTGGATCATAAAATGGCCCTAACATTAGCCAACTTCGTAATTAGAGCACGTACATTTGGTAGCCACCAATCATCAAATACTGCATATAAATTGAAAAAGGTAGAAAAAGCACATATGGTACTCGATAAAATACTCAATCCATTAATTGGGCTATTGACGTTAAGTCGTGACAAATAATAGGGCAATTATATATATATATATATATATATATATATATATATATATATAGATAAGTTGTGGGTTTTGATTTTAGGAAATATAATATGATATTTGTAAGGAAAATGCTTATATGTTACGATGGAAAGAAAAATAAAGCGCAATCCAACTTTTGCCTATTGACATTCTTCAATGCTCAATTTAGATGGGCTTTGGCTTAGCAATAGTAGTAATATATTCAATCACTTCATATTGCAAAGGACAATTTTTATACACGTCATAAGGTATAAGTGATAGATGATAAAATTAAGTCAAAATTATGTAAGAGACTAGAGAGATTATAAAATCGTTGACTTGTAGCTTGGATTTGGACTTCTTTTCCTACTCTTTTGTTAAGTATTCCATTTGTCTTTTTTCTCTTTCTCTACTTTGACAACAACGAAGTCTTTTCCTTGTTGAGTGATTTCGTCTTGCACTAATTTCAAGGGCTCAACCTTTCTCTTATGAGGTCTAAATTAATGACAACATGGTGAGTCTTTCAACCAAAATTTACAGTACTTCATGGTGAGACATATCAAGAAAATTCTAACATCGTAGAAGAACATGGTTTTTTTTGACTGGGGGCTGATTTTGGTGAAATATTCTATCCACATGAAAATATAGTCAAGTGAATATATATATATTGGTGGAAGATAGTCAAGTATTACCTCTGTATGCCTCGGGGTATTTGTAATGTGGATTGTAAGGCTCGGCACGAGACCTCACGTGCATTTAGATCATATAATGCATAATTAAATCATTTTATGTGCTTTCACATTGTTTTATGTGCATCTGTATTGTTTAACGTGCATTTGTCTTGTTTTACGTGTATTTGCATTGGATAACGTGCAATTGAGTGTTATAGATATTGTAGGTGTTAATTAAATTCCATCACACTATACTAGCTAACTAAAATAATTAAACTAGAACTACATGGCACACTAGAAGTAATTCATTAGTTGGAAGGGCAACTTGGTCATTGGCATTGTAGGATAATATCTCACCTAACTAAAACACACAAAACACCACACAACACACATACACACACAGATCACATACTACACACACTCTCACACACGACTAAGAAGGAAAGAAGGGAGAAGAAAGAAAAGGAAGAAGAAGAAGAAGGGAAGATAAGCATTTCAAGCCATTTTTAAGTTACTTCTTGCATTTTCTAGCTTTCTTCAAGGTTGTTCTTGTTTCATTTGCTTCTAGGATTCAAGACCAAAGGTGAAGGATTCTTTCAAAATCTTTTCTAAGCTCATTCAAGATTAAATGATATATGTATGGTGTTCTTCTTGTTTATGGTGTATGTATTGGAGTTTTATGTAATAGTTGGTTATTATTATGGATCGTTTGTTTGGGGGCTTCATCTTGTATATGCCTTTAATGATTTCAATGAACTTGACGAGTTGAGGGGTTTGCAATATGTATAGATGGTTTTTTTGGTTGAGTTGGAGGGTGTACAACTTGTTGGCAAGAGTGTAAATTGAAGTTAAGCATATTAGAGCTTAAATGGTTTCTTGGTGCTCTTGACTTATTGTGGACTCATGGAAGTTGTAGCTTGTTTCATGAGCTTCTAGATAATGTATTATAATGTCATTGAAGGGTTTAGAATGCTTGGTTAATGCTAGAAGCAAGACAATAAGTTTAAAGGCAAAATGGTATAACTTTAAGGGTTGGTTTTGCCTAGGCCGGTTGAGAAGGCAGGTGAGTGACTCGTTTGACTACTCAACGGGCATTGTGCCTTCACTCACTGGACAAGCAGGTTGAGTAGCTCAACCGGCTACTCGACCAACTTGCCCTACCCAAACTATAATGTTTGCATGTTATGGTTGGCCTTGTGTGTTGTATGTTGCTTAGTCCTTGGCTATTAGATTGTATTATGAAAATAACTTAGAGGTGCTTTGTATATCTCCTAAACTTGTCACTTCTAAGTGCATTATGTGTCATTGACTATGAAATGATTACTTGTGGCACTTCAAATAAAATATATATGCAATTGACTTCATGAATATCTGTTATGCTATTGACAATTACTCTTGTGATGGAGGTAACCTACTTTGTTGCTCTCTTAGTCCCTCTCTCGCTTGGTGTCTTTCCTTGGATAGTTGAGTTATTATATATAGGGTGAATAGCCCTAGACCCCCCTGTGGTCAAGCGAAACTAGTTATAACCTCCCTGTGGTCTAACAAATATAGTCAGACCCCCCTATGGTCCACCCGTTGATGCACACCACCCCTCTCCGTCAAATTTTCCGTCAAAACTGACGGAATATGTATCACATGCGAATAAAATACGATTTTTATTGGTTTTTAACTTATTCAACTAGATGATTTTTTTAATTTTTTTTTAATTTAGTAATAAAAAAAAGGTGAAAATGAAAAGAAAAAAGCAAAAAAAATATATTTTTTAATTACTAATATTATTTTATTATTAAATACGTTAAAAACTAATAAAAATCGCATTTTAAGCGCGTTTGTCACACTTTCTGCCAAAAATGCTGGAAAATTTGACGGAGGGGGTGACGTGCATCAACGGGTAGACCATAGGGGGGTCCGACTATATTTGTTAGACCACAGGAGGGTTATAGCTAGTTTCGCTTGACCACAGGGGGGTCCGAGGCTATTCACCCTTATATATATATATATATATATATATATATACATGTATCAGGGTTACAACCATCTAAAGGCCTGGTAGCGTTCAATGGCCACCGGGCAGCATCGGGCTTGCCGGTCATAGCCTCGACTACCACGGTCCTATTCTTATCTTTGAGGGTAATATCCGGAACCCTCGATTGTTGGCGGAGTTGGCGTGTTTTCTTTGAGGACTTGATCCTCGGTTGTGGTGTGGGTTATTGTTACATGATTCAAGGCAGAAACTGTAACGCTCCAACTCGACCCCTCCTATAAACAGTCGGGACGCAACAAAATTTCGGCAGTATAATGACAGTAATTAGGACATCGATGCTCTAAACCAACCTCTTCGCAACTCATACAATCAACTCCACAAACAATTCAACAATAAACGACACAACCATAATATACATTAAACATTCTTTTACTATTGCATCCATAGGTTATACGCCTCCGTTCCAACATCATACATTTACTATATAACATACATTTCCAAAATAGATTATAACCAATCTAGCAACCTAATCATGTTCCAAAACAAGACTACTAAGCTAGCAACATTTAATCCATTATCTTTACAACATCTTATACATCATAAACTTCTAAGTAAATACAAAACAACGAGTTTTAATATACAAGATAACAAAAGAGAACTACATCTCAGATATCAAGGACAAAACTCTGGCACATAGGACTCGTCCACATATGGCACATTCTCAGCCTCATGAGGCACGTACCCGTAATCTTGTTCAATATCACCTGTATGCATAATAATTGAGAGTGAGCTTATATAAAACAAGCCCAGTAAGGATTCGACAGATCTCTTAACAGTATTTACTATACTTCTTGGAAATCATCTTTTGAGCAGTAAACTCATAATAAACATCATTAACAATATAAGCACATTAATAATAATAACCAATCAATAAAGGATACTCTAGTTGGTGTAGCTCCAAATGCCATCATGATCTCAACCATCTTCTTATAACTCCCCATTACTCACGCACCCGAGGTATCTCACTAGCCCCTCCCTTCATGGCACCTCCGCCATGCGAGTTGGGGGTAGTCTATGATAGTCATGCCGTTATCAACCCGACAGCTCGACGATGCCCGAGAGGTGGCACACACATACCAAGACTTATGACAATAATAATAATAATAATCATTCATATCTCAGGAGGACAACAAAGTAGGTTGCCTATCTCCCGGCTTCATCAATAATCAATAATCAATAATCAATAATCAACTAATAACATTTCAACAACATATCATCAATTAAACAATTAACAACTCAACAACTAAGTTAGATGACAAAGTAGGCCATCCAACTTAACATACATTAATCCACTCAACCAAACCCGAATCTAACCAACAACAACCCATGATTCAACCTCTCAAACACCACTCAAACAACTAAAGACATTATTTCAACATTTAAAGAAAGACTACTCAAACTTCTAAAAATCATAACTTACAATCTACTAATCCAATAACCTTCAAACCAGTTTCTATCACTCACTCAAGCAACTACATTAGCCCCCTCGGAATCCAACCACAATCCATCCAAATTAAGCCTAACAACCCTAAAACCTCAATGCACCATGGCTGAAATTTTTGAACTTTCACCATGACATCGCAATCAAAATTTCGGCTTTACAACATTACCACCACGTATTTAACAAACCTTTACAAGCTAACATAAATCGATTCCAACCACCACAACTCCAATTATTCAACAAATGGCCAACAACTCAATTTTAATACCCAAAAAATAGAAATTCATGCTACAACGTTTCAAAACTTATATAAACACATATAATTGACCCTTAGCATCCACCGAGCAATAATATAACATCAATTTAACATTTCAACGGCTAAAAATTCGATTATATGAATTAACATAAAAATGACATTTTGAGATCTAGAATTTTTCTCTCACCTTTGATGTTATATGATGCAAGAAAGGTGTAGAATGGATGCCCAACAAGTGCAATCAAACTTTGGTTCAAGATTATTGGCTTTGTATTGCAATTTATATTGAAAAGTTTGATAAAAAATAAAACAAAAATGGCCTTGAGAGTTTCGGCCATGTGTGTGAGTTTTGAGTGTGATTGAGCTTTTGTTTATGAGTAGTTTTAGTATATTATGCATATATAAGCAAAGTCAACAAAAATAATGCAAAGTCAAAGTTGAAGCCTTTGTTAGTTTTTAGTATTTTCTAGTCTTTTAATTCTATTTCCTTGACTATTTTTACTCAAAACATTAGATTTACACTTAGACTATTTTAAGTAAAATATTTTTGGGTGACAACAATTTTCTCATGCAAGGACTTTCACCTGACTTGATTAAAAATACGATTTTTGCAAAAGAAATTGTAAAAACCTTAAAATTCCAAAACCGATTCAAAATCCGTTTTAATCAGACTCAGGTCTTTTATTATCCGAGGACTAATTTTTAAAACGTTTAAAACACCCCTGTAAAAATTTTAGCGGATAGGAGTTCAAAACACTATTTACAAAAACCAACGATAAAATTTTCGATGCCGATATTTATGAAAATTTCATGAATGCACACATAGCATGTAATAGGAATATAAATCACAGAATTAGTACATTCTAACTCATATAACACATAAACAGGTCAAAACACACGATTCTATGCAAAGATAAAATCTGGAGTTTCACAAAAACCGTCATCGTCAGCAATCACTGTTACTAAAATATCCTTTTTCAATGAGTATATCTTGTTCTTATTCCTTATTGAATATTCAAGTTATAGGTTGCTTATTCATATGTGCATTTATATGTGCATAGTATGTTTTATCAAAACGTTTACGAAAGATAAAATATTTGTGAAAACCCTTACCATTTCCTCCCTCATTGAGCTAGTTATAGCTCACCATTTTCCTTACCATTTCATAAGAGGTTGAGCCAGAGCTGGCCCCTCGAGATGCTAGAGATATTCCTTGGTGTGATGTTGATGATTTCTATCTTATGTGATCCTTACTTGTTGATGTAATAGATGAACTACTTGTTGTAACAAACTTATTCTTTCAGACAACTGATGTAATTAAGTATATTACTATTCTTTTGAGACCTAGGAACCTGAATGTTGGTTAGTTGCTATGTATGAACAGGTGGTTCGAGATCTTGTAAAAATGTAATAGGTTGTGGTTAGCCTTTAAGGCCGATGATCTTGGTAGAATTTTGAACTTTTATGGAATATAAATGGATGTATATGTTGTTAAGCTGTAAATTTCAGGTTTTAAGCGTTTATGTACGTCACATTCGGCCTTAACTTTTGCAGGTGTCCTGGTCGGGGCGTGACATGGATCATATTCCAACTCAGTTACTTATACTTATTTAGAATTACGCAAGTTCTGTTAGAATTGGTGAATGAGAAATTTGGAATAAAAAAATGGTAAAGTGGGTTTTTTCCCATGTCAAGAAAATAAAGTTGTATATGGACTAGCTTTATTTAGGATTGTTACCAATTTAAGAGTTAATGACCATAGTTATGGTCTTTATTTAACTATTATATTTCCAAGCTAGTGCATATGTTTTGAAGCTGAAGTTGTTCCGTTTCAATTCGTTCTTGTAGCTAAAGCTTATGTGTTTCTCATTCAAAATTTACAAAACATTATGGTGGCAATGATGACCCTATAATGAACTTTAATTGATGGCCTCATGATGGAGTCTTTATGTTGGACGGTTTTGCTTGGCATCTTTTATGCTATAAATAGTCTTGCTCTCTTGATTTGAATCATACATTCGAGAAAACATTCGATCAAGCATTCTACCAAGCATATTAGCATTATCATATTAGTATGCTTAGAGTTTTATATAAAAGAGAGAGTTTAGCCTATATTCAATTCGTTAGCTTTCATAATTTGGAGTGCCACTATTACGAAGGTTCGCTCGTTATATCTTAGGAGGTTTGCGCGTGAAGAGATGTTAGTACTATTACAGAGCGTGAAAAACCTTAAGGATATCGAGTCAACCTCGAGCCTCGATCTTCTAAATCCGGTTTGAAATTATGTTGTGTTCTATGTTATCTTTTATTTTCCTATTTTGGGTTGATCAAGTTTCATTATCTTGTATTTTATTATTTCTTGTCATATAATTTCTTCACTGATTTTGTGCTGATATTAAGAATATATCATAAAAGTTCCATAGATTCTGTATTGCATCTATTTTGTAGTATCACGTAATTGTGTTTAGCATACTAGTTGCTATCAATCTTAAGGTTTTTCAGTAAGTGCTAAAGTTTGTTTGGGAAACCTTTGTCCTACTTGCATGCAATTTGTTATCTATATGTTATTATAATAATATTGAGTACTAGTATAAGTTTGTTGTCTTTACATGTGTTATATTATAATAAAATATGTTCTCGGTTTGTGATATATATGTTGTAGTCTATTTTCTCTTATATGCTATGGTGATATAATTTCAGGCGGTAATTTTAGCTTAGTGATAGAATTGATCTACATATATAGAATAGATTCCTTATATTCTTAATGTATTATCAACTTTATATTGCATTGCATGCTTTATGTCATTCTATAGCATATAGTATGTGTTCTGCTTCTACTTGATTTAATTTGATTTAATATAGTTATATTAGTATTTACTAATTTTTTAATTCTATCAATTAAGGTTAAGTATTTAAATTGATTTTCTTATCTCATACACTATTATCTGAGATTAACTTTAGTTTTAAGTGCAGTTATTTAGGTTCTTGGACCTAATTTAAGGAAAAAAAATTCTTTCTCTAGGGCTACTAGATCTAGAAATCCAAATGTGACTAGAGCTGAATCAATACCCGTAATTGGAAGTAGATCCAATAAAGGATCCAAAAATGGAGATATACCCGTGACGGCACATACCATATTTGAAACTAAAAATGAGAACGAATCCTTAGTTGATAGTGGATCTAAAGGTGGATCCGGGAACGAGAATGTTCCATTGAGACCGAATATGACCATTGCTATGGCTATGCCATCATTTTCTCAATCTCCTGTTGAATATGGCGAGAGGCCTGAAAAGTTCAACGGGAGAGACTTGATAACATAGCAGCTAAAATGCTGGCCGACCTAAACACATTGAACTTTGTGAGGTTCTTGGAAGTGGATATACCAAATTTGGGTGATAATCCAAACAACCAAACTCTGACCGCAATAAAAGCATGGAGTTATGCTGACCTTTAGTGTAAAAATAATATTCTTAAATGATTAAGGATTGAGGAAGATAACCATATTTCTGAAAAATTGGTTGATAACCTTTATGGCCAGTCAAGCAAAAGTGGGATTTTTTGGAAAACAACAAGAAGTTCAGTAGGAACTGCTATTTCAGTGACAAACTTGGATATGGACAAGTAGACGTCACTGAGGTAGATAATCTTGTTGAGGTTGTTTTTTTATGTTAATTTATTTGTTGTGGTATCAAAGATCAACTTGGTAGTGTTGAAAATAGTGCAAAATATATATTTTCATGAATATGATATTATTTATCATTTGTGGCTCTTTATTTACCACAAGAAAGAGTTATTGCTAAGTGCAAAAGAGAGGTCACATTGATCTCAAAACTTGAGACGGGAAGGCTATTTTGACAAGCTACCCTTCAAGTGGGTGATCACGATACCATATGAAATGTGAAAATGTTGACCACTTTCGAAATACTTTCAATGTAGGGGTATTTTGGTTAAATAGGAGTTTCAAACTCCTAAAATGGTCAATAGTGATAGCTTCATTGGGTATGCCCAAAATCGTGTGGCATACGAGGTTTTTGTGCATAAATACAAAAATTGAGGACATGCATGTCAATACTATAATAAAGTCAAGGAATGTAATTTTTGAGAAATTTAATTCCTTGAAAGGTTGCACAAGAACAAGGTTCCTCATGATGTTATGAATAATAATTATGAAAATGATATAGTGCTAAGAGTCTATATCAAATGACAATGAAGATGAATCAAGACGTAGCATGAGAGCTACAATATCTAAGTCTTTTGTTCTAAATATTCTAACACATTTCTTAGAGGAAAGTCAAGTACTTTCGAGAAAGTTGTATCAATGCTTTAAGCTATTTGTCAGAGAGAGGCTTTCAATAGCGTTGATCTATTATACGTGGTAACTGGTGAATATTCCTTCTGAAAATTAACCTTTAAGGTGTAAATGAATTTTCGAAAGGAATATTAAAATTAGTGGATCGATTGAAAAGTATAAGACTAGGCTTATAATCAAGGGTTATAAGTAAGGTCTTTATTACTTTGACTTGGATACACCAGTTACGAGACTTACATAAATTTAGATGTTGCTTCAAAACAGCGACATCATAAAACCATAATTTCAATTGGTTATAGAAGGAGTGGGATAATATGTCTACTTGAGAATATGCCATTGTTTGTCATTATGTGAATGACATATTGATGTCATTGAGACTGCCAAAGAGATGTTGACTAATAAATCTCACGTGAAAGATTTATGAGAGACAGATGTTAGTTTACATTTAATGAACTTTTTTTTAATGTCAATTTTAGTATTTTGAAAAAATATTTGACGCATATATTGGTAAAATAATATTTCATTTGGAATATTCATGTTTTGGTAGTTTAATGTATATCATAAATTGCATGAGACCCAATGTAGGTTATGTTGACAACTATGATGAGAGTTCTCAGGTATTTGAGATACACTTTGAACTGTGGGTTGCACTACATCAAATATCCATTTGTACAAGAGGGATACATAGATGGTAACTGGATATCTAATTTGGAAAGACTTGTAATCCGCGAGTGGATATGTTTTTATCTCGAGAGATACAACAATCTCTTGGGATTCTTTAAGCTAACATATAGTGTTGTCAAATTCACGATGGAATCTAATGACTTTATCATTTCTCAAAGGATATTCCAAGTTGGGAAATACATGTGCCTACTATTTGAATAAATAGTCAATCGGTGATTGAAATGGCGCAGAGTAGTATGTATAATGGTAAGTCTAGACATATTCATTGTAGACATAATATCGTTAAACAGTTGCTCTCAAATTGGGTTATCTCGATTGACTATGTAAAGTCGAAAGATAACATTGCGGATCCGCTTACGGAAGGTTTAAATAGAGAACAAGTGTATAAATCGTCGAGGGGAATAGGTCTTAAGCCTATTTCTAAAGAGTCGTCATGATGAAAAATCCTACCTTGTTGACAAGTTCAAAGGAAAAAACTGAATTATGTACAACTCAGTAGGAACATTGTGGGGGTATTACTCCCATCTATTCCTATGACGAGCAGACAGTGCTACCTGTATGTGATATAGGTTAAGCTATGTTTTTAATGATACTTATATCTTGGGAATCCAAGTGGAGTATTGCAGGGATACTCTTCATATATGATCACCTACGTGAGTAGGGAGTAGGCCGCTCCTACAAGAATTTTGAAGGCTAAATTCTCTAGAATACTCATGAATCTGGGAGTTATTCAGGGCCAAAATGAATACAACCGTGAGAATTGAAAAATAAAAGAAGGATACTGTGTGAGTTCTATTGTCTTGATTTACACGTAAGTTGAACAGTTCAAGACATCGTGTTCACTGGTTAGTAAGTAAATCCGATAGTTCTCACTAGAGAAGGTTCAATGCCAAAAGCTACCTATCTCGAGACAGTGTCTTTCTTTTAAACTCTCTTTCGTGTCTGCATGTTGCTGCATTCTGCCCAACAAATTTCTATTCATGTGGGGAATTGTTAGAATTGGTGAATGAGAAATTTAGAATAGAAAAGTGGTAAAGTGAGTTTTTTCCCATGTCAAGAAAATAAAGATGTATATGGACTATCTTTATTTTGGATTGTTACCAATTTCAGAGTCAATGACCATAATTATGGTCTTTATTTAACTGTTACATTTCCAGGCTAGTGCATATGTTTTGAAGCTGAAGTTGAGCCGTTTCAATTCGTTCCTGCAGCTAAAGCTTATGCGTTTCTCATTCAAAATTTACAAAATATTATGGTGGCAATGATGACCCTATAATGAATTCTAATTGATGGCCTCATGATGGAGTCTTTATGCTGGGCTGTTTTACTTGGCATCTTTTATGCTATAAATAGTCTTGCTCTCTTGATCTGAATGTTACATTTGAGAAAACATTCAATCAAGCATTCCACCAAGCATATTAGCATTCTTAAAGTTTTATATAAAAGAGAGTTTAGCCTATATTTAGTTCGTCAGTTTTCGTAATTTGGAGTGCTACCATTGTAGAAGGTTCGATCGTTATATCATAGGAGGTTTGCGCGTGAGGAGACGTTAGCACTATTACGGAGCGTAAAAAACTTTAAAGATATCGAGTTAAACTCAAGCTTCGATCTTCTAAATCCGGTTTGAAATTCTGTTGTGTTCTATGTTTATTTTTTATTTTCCTATTCCAGGTTGATCAAGTTTCATTATCTTGTATTTTATTATTTCTTGTCATATAATTTCTTCACTGATTTTGTACTGATATTAAAAATATATCACAAAAGTTCCATTAAAAATCATGATGCCTGTCGGAGACAATATCTCTACTAGGACCTTTTAAAAAGACACATGGAAGAAAATTCTAACATCATCACATATAATTCTGATTGTGCTGTGTATAGTTAAAGCTCCTTGTGTAAAGCTTTAATTGCTTCATGGGCCAAGCAAATACAAAAAACAAAGGCCTCCTGGCAATTTACTTAGATGGAATACCCCTACCATTAGAAGTACGGGTATCGTCCAAGAGAGAATATTTATCATCCTATAATTGAGACAAACTCGAAATACAGCTTAGTTTTGCTCCTTTTTCTGAATTGTGTGCTAAGTATTACTAAATATTCTTAGCGATTCGTCGAAATTAAATGTTCAAGGTAAAAATGAAAGTGAAAAGAGCTCCTTGGGAATTATGGAACGCTTTTGTGAAATAGAATAGTTGAATATCATGGCAAAGCAACAATTGAAACTGGACATATTATGTCTTATTAATGAAGGCTACTATGACGACAACAATAAAATGGAAACTTATTTATTTATTTATTTTTGGTATAAAGGAAAACGGAAAAATTGAATGGTGCATATCTTAAGTCATCAAGAGAGAGCAACATTTCGTATCTTCCCCAACAGAGGCTGCAGATTCGTTCTTACGCGCATATTTTTTCCTCCGGTAGATAGAAAGTAAATTTCTTTAATTATTAGTGAAGTACATTCATTATTACTCAATCTACTAGGAAGATAGCCTAAGGCAAATTGAATATAGTGCTTTATAGGTTTGCATGACAGCATTTGAATAATAGTGCTTTAGTTAAAATACAGTTTATATCGCTGTGGTGATGCGTATAGGTTTGCATCACCGTGATCAACTACATATAAAAAGTTTAAGATCGACACACATTGGATATGAGTGAAAAAGTGATAACAAAGAGTAATGTCACTTCCGTGATCTTTATCACCCCATCTATATATGATAAAATGTCGTCTTTTATATGATAAAAATTTCATACATTATATATATATTACCATACAAGGAATGATGAAACACTGTCACAACAAGGCATTAATTCATCAAATATATTTGGATGACCGTGATCAACTACATATAAAAAGTTTATTCTTAACATTCGCAACTTTTAGATGAAGTGACAATTGATACACATTAAACCGTATTTCTGCGTAAATCCTCAATATTAGCAGCTCTTATTGATGCATTCTGCAGTTGCTTCTTGCCAAACTGTACAAACAGCGAGTGATAATTCCAGTTTGTATGCCACTACTATATGTATTCACTAGAAGTATGCTATTAAATACTTTAACTTTCGGATGATCTTTATTTTCTCCTATTCAACTGTCAGGTATACCATTTTAATTCAAGAGTACTTGAATGATCCAACTGACATGACTGCCCTAAGTCCAAATATGATTGGCTAACTAACTACCATAAGTTTAAAGAGAAAGTATAATATTTGTTGATGTAAGCCGTTATTCAACAATCCCAAATAGGGTAATGGCCTACTCCCTACTCATGTTAGTCTATGTGCTTAATTAGTCTGAAATGTTACGAATTCCAGGCACATATACCACCTAAAAAGCATATTTTATGAGAGCTGATACTTTCTGGTGTAAAGGTTTGTATACATGCCAATGCATAAAAGTTGACTTCATTTATTATCTCATTGTAACTATCAAGTTAGAGCTTATAAGGATCTGCACTATACAGAATATGCTGCTGTTGTACCGTATATACCCACTTAAAATTTCTAATGATATCTGCTTACTCTTTAATATTAACACATCTCTCCATGTATATACAAGAAGTAAGTTTTAAGGGTGAACTTGAGGAAAAGATCTGCATGTAGAAATCCCTATTTCGTAATTAATAATTCCAGTTTACTATAGTAGGGAATCTGAAAATTTTCTTTGACTTTTGACATTCCTAACGAATTCTTTATTTAGTAAACGGCCTCATAATTGGGATGTCAAGTTGCTCATGATTCTTGCAGTTATCATTCGGTTGTATATTTGATAAAAACTGTGTAAGTTTGTTTCCTATATTTTCCCCTCATTTCTCTCTATTTTCTCTCATTTTCTCACTCTCTCTTTTTACTCAACATAAGTACAAAATATATTATTCTCAATGTGAGAAAACAAGATAAAATAATTAAAAAGAATCGTTAGTGAAAAAATAAAAATAATGTACTTCCTATCATTTTTTCACCTCCCATTACTTTACTTTCCATCACTTATCACTATTTTAACTTTAAAAAAAAATTATTTTTCCTCCAACTCATTGCATACCCTGAGTTCAATGTGCCTCCTCCCATGCTTGCAGCTCCTAAAGGAGAAACAATTACCATTACTATTTTGTTTCTTTTACATCCACCTTTGTTCCAATTGTCCTCCCTTGTTTGTCACCAGGTTCAATAAACAACTAGGTTAATACTTGTGGTACTTGCACTTCTATTAGAATAGCAATTTAGAAACAGAGTTCAACAACTTGAGAGTCAATTCTTTTTACTCTATAAAAGATATGTATATGGTGATAGCACCTATACCAATTTAGCTTTGTCTCTCGTCCTCTCACCATAAATATGTTGCAGAATTTTGTTGGGAATTTTAGAATAAATCCCCAAACTCGGATCATGCACATAAATAAGTGACACACAATATTTAACTTGGTTCACTCAACTTTGGTTATGTCCACGGCGTAATTTCACTAATACTCAATATTCCTGACTTCTTGTACGGATAAAGTCTCAACCTTCGTTACATGAATATTCACTTACTTTTTCCCTAGAATACATAGAATATTCTCTCACCCTCTACACTAAGTGACCTCACAACTCTCATCTGACTGTGACTCAACCGAACCTACATGTTCGATCCCAGATAGATTAATTAGCTATACTGATTCTGGGTCTACCTATCCTCGTATATGAATTACTACCTGAATCCATACACTGTATTTTGAATATCTCCCATTAATCCAAAATACCCATTAGGCCTGCCACACCTGATATTAATGGATTACTCTTACTAATCCTACCATCGGGTCTCTATATTTTCTCTCTGCCCGATTGATTTCTTCTCCTCACCACCACCCCCTATTTATAAGAGTTAGGAAGAGGTGATGATCAAGTTTCCAAAGACAACTTGATTGAAATCAACTTGTCTTAGTTGTCAAAGACAAATTGTCTTTGACAACTAGTGGGACCCATCAAAATGGGGCTGGACCCACCAACAATCTCCCCCTTAGATTCATTTGGAGATGAACAATCGATCGCTTCATAAACTTATCCTGGATCGCTTAGTCAGCAACTCTATTGGCTCCCCCATATCAGAATATATGGTTGAACCATCTTCATCTTGAAGATTTACAGTATTTTTCCTTTGATCCACGCAATTTTCTCCCCCTGTTTGAACATCTTCCGCATTTTTTGCATCTTCCTTAGCCTGGCCATTAATGTTAGAATAAACACTATAATATTCAGAATAATGCGGAAATAATAACTTAAAGGATCGAAATTACATGTACCGTTATTAGCCATAATAAGATTGTAAAATTATTGTAAAAGGATTTGGAATTACTGCAAAAGGATCCTAACTTCCTTCTTTTGTCTGTCTCTAAACGGCACCAGCTTAAGTGATGAAAAAGAGTTTGTAGTAATATGATGTAAGTCTTGCAAAGAAGCACACCTATACTACAAGAATTTGGTGCCCTTTTATAGAGGAGAAAATAGGGTCAAAAGTCAAACCATTTATGCCATAATCAATACCAAAGTAGGCATAAGGTTATCCACTACTTCACTAAATAAATTCTATAGTTATGAGATTTAAATACCACCCATCATGGTCCATAATTCCCAAGTAATAATGTAGTGGCTTATCATCTTCAATTGGTAATATAATATCAGTATACTTTAATGATAAATCCAAGTCTAAAATAAGGTTATTGGTCCACAAATAATAGAGATTATGCTTACATTCTCCCACTTGGACCCTTAAACCGATTAAGACTCTATACATATATATATTTATATATATTTAAAATAAGTTTTGACTCACTTGAACTTATTCAAGAAACATTTTGATACGTGATCATGTAGATTAGTTTGAAAATAAAATGCTGATTACCAATTAAAAAATGTCGTAATATTTGTAATTAGCTTAGGTTAACAATATGAGTCATAGCGGTTATAAGACTCATATGTCATATTCCTTTCCATGTACTACAATGTTGGCAACCTTTACTAATACAATCCTAATACTGAAATAACCCATGTAATTTGTCTTGTTAGGACAATTTCTATTCATCAAATAATAAAAATATGTACATACATAATCGATGAACAAAAAGAAACAGAAACATGTAGCATAAATGCGCATAGATATCAATACAATTATCACAATTCTAGATTGCTTAAAATACCCATCTTAATAACATGTTTCTTGTAAGCCTTGTGAGGCAATCCCTTGGTCAATGGATCAGCAATCATGGAAGTGGTACTGATATTTTCAATTGATGCTTGATGTTTCTGGACTCTTTCTCTAACGATCAAGTACTTCAACTCAATATGCTTTGTCCCATTAGAGTACTTGCCATTCTTAGAGAAGAAAACTACTGCGGTGTTATCACAATATATCTTCAGCGGCTTGGCAATCGAGTTAACAACACCAGGTCCTAAGATGAAATTTCGCAGCCACAAAGGATGACTAGTTGCCTCAAAACATGCTATGAACTCAGCTTCCATTGTGGATGAAGCGATGATTGATTGTTTGGTACTCTTCCATGAAATTGTACCACCAGCTAGCATAAATACATATCCTGATGTGGATTTCCTACTATCTATGCAACCAACAAGGTCCGCATCTGAATACCCAAACTTCAAGCTGATTAGATCTTTTATATGTTAGCATATAATCTTTTGTCCTTTGTAGATACCTCATAACTTTCTTTGCTGCCTTCCAGTGCTCGATCCCTGGGTTACTTTGGTATCTACCAAGTATTCCCACTGCAAAACTAATATCTGGTCTTGTACAAGTTTGAGCATACATTAGGCTCCTAACAGCAGACGCATAAGGAAACTTCTTTATGTTCTCTCGTTCCAAATCATTTTTAGGGCATTGTTTTTCATTGAATTTTTCACCCTTCACAATAGTTGCATCATTGCCTGAACAAAATTGCATATTATATATTTCCAAAACCCAATTGATATAACATTTTTGAGACAATCCTAGCAATCCTTGAGACCGATCTCTAAAAATCTCTATGCCAATGACATAGGATGCCTCACCCATATCAACCATCTTAAAAATCTTGGCAAGATATTCCTTGGTTTCATACAATAAACCAAGATCACTGCTGGCCAACAAAATATCATCCACGTATAAGACTAAAAAGATAAACTTGCTCCCACTGAATTTTAGGTATATAAATTGATCAATAATGTTTTCAATAAATCCGAAAGAAGTAATGGTATCATTAAACTTAATATACAATTTTCTAGAAGCTTGTTTAAGTCCATAAATGGATTTCTTTAATTTGCAAGCCATGTGTTCAGTTTCTTCCTTTATGAAACCTTCAGGTTGTTCCATATAAATATCTTCATTCAAAATTCCATTCAGAAAAACAGTTTTCATGTCTATTTGATGTAGCTCTAAATCATAATGAGCTACGAGTGGCATGTTGATTCTAAGGGAATCTTTCTTAGAAATAGGAGAAAAAGTTTCTTTATAATCAATGCCTTCTTTCTGAGTGAAACCCTTGGTGACAAGTCTGACCTTATATCGTTCAATATTGCCTTTGGCATCGCACTTGGTTTTATAAACCCACTTACAATCGACTTTCTTACATTCCTTAGGCAATTCGACGAGATCCCAGACGTCATTCTCGTCCATAGATTTCAACTCTTCAGTCATGGCATTGATCCATTTACTAGAATCATTGCTTTCCATAGCTTGTGAAAATAAAACCGGATCCTTTTTAATCCCAATATCAAAATCAGATTCCAAAAGATACATCACATAATCTTCTGAGATAGCAGATCTCTTTTCCCTCTGAGACCTTCTCAAAATTGGCGGTTGTGGTGGTTGTACTTCCTGAGGAGGTGTAACATTATGTTGTTCAACTTCTTCAACCTGCTGGATAGATTGAGGTATTACTACTTCAACTTGTTGAGTAGGTTGAGGAGCAATAATATGAAGAGGAACAACAATATCTTGAGAAGATGAGGATAATGGGATATTTACCCTCTCTTCTTCAAGATTAACTTTTCTTGTTTCATCACTCCCACTATTCTCACCATTCTCTAAGAATCTGGCATTACCGGTTTCAACTATTCTCGTACTATGGTTTAGACAATAAAACCGATACCCCTTAGACTTTTCTGGATAACCAATGAAATATCCAAATACCATTCTTGAATCTAATTTCTTTTCATGTGGATTATAGATTCTAGCTTCCACTGGGCAACCCCAAATATGTAAATGTCTTAAACTAGGTTTCCTACTAGTCCATAACTCAAAAGGAGTTGACGATACTGCTTTATTAGGAATTCTATTCAATATATACATAGTGGTCTTTAATGCTTCTCCCTACAAGGAATCAGGTACTTTGGAGTAACTCATCATACTCCTTACCATGTCCATAAGAGTACGATTATGCCTTTCAGCAACTCCATTCTGTTGTGGCATTCCTGGCATTGTATATTGAGCATGAATGCCACGCTTTTCTAAGAATTTGGCAAATGGGTCAGGATTTTGTCCTGACTCGTCATATCTTCCATAATACTCACCACCTCTATCTGATCTGATAACTTTAACCTTTTTATCTAATTGTCTCTCTACCTCAGTAATGAACACCTCAAGGATGTCAACAACTTGAGACTTTTCATGAATTAGATACACATAGCCATAACATGACAGATCATCTATAAAGGTGATAAAATATTTCTCTCCAGTAAAACAAGGAATGGAGAGTGGTCCACAGATATCTGTATGAATAAGTTCAAGAAGCTCATAACTTCTTGTGGCACCTTTCTTATTATGTCTGGTTTGCTTTCCCTTAATGCAATCCACACATAAATCAAAATCAGTGAAATCTAGTTTTTTTTAAAACTTCAATTTCACTAGTCTTTCAATTCTTTCCTTGGATATATGACCCAGTCGTCTGTGCCACACGATTGAATATTTCTCATCAATTCAGTTACGTTTTGATCCAACATTTGATTGTAATGCCATTAAAGATTGTGCAAACTCATGATTCAAATAAATTTTATATAAACCATCATATAAAATACCTGAACCAACTGTTATTGAATTAAACATCAAACTTAGTTTGGCACAATTAAACAAGGCTGAGTATCCAGAAATATCTAAATTAGACAATGAAACCAAATTCCTCGAAATTGAGGGTACATATAAAGTGTCTTTAAGATCTATCTTGTGTCCCGTTTCTAGAAGTAAGCGATAAGTTCCAACAGCCATCACTCCCACCTTGAAACGGTTCCCCATACAGAAGAATTGTTCACTTTTCCTCAGTTTCCTGCTTGTAAGGAATCCCTGCATTGTATTGGTCAAGTGAGTCGTAGCACTAGAATCAATCCACCAAGTATTAGAAGGAACTTCAGCAAGATTTGATTCGTAACATACAAAAGAAATATTCATACCTTTCTTTTCGAACCAGAGTTTGCGTTTGTTACATTCCTTTTTCACGTGTTCTTTCTTACCACAAAAGTAGTATTTGACAACAAATTTTCCTTTCTACTTCTTATTTGCCTTTCCAGAAGTATTTCATTTATTTGGTGGAATTGATTTTCCTTTACCTTTATTCTTTTGAGTTTCTTGATCTACAAACATTGCAACCTGTTGACCTTCTTGCTTCAAATGAGCTTCCTCTTGAACACACATGTTTGTGAGTTCATTCAAACTCCAATTGTCCTTATTAGTATTGTAGTGAATCTTAAAAGGACCAAACTGAGAAGGAAGTGAAGCTAGTATGAATTGAACTAGGAAAGGATCACTTACATGCATTCCCAAAGTATTTAATTTTGCGGATTTATCCGCCATATTGAGAATGTGTTGCTGGACTCCTTGACTTCCATCATACTTCATTGTAGTCAACTCTGCCATGAGTGTGCCTGCCAGTGACTTATCAGTTGTTTTGAAACGATCTTTAATAGAATTAAGAAATTCCCTTGCATTTTCCGTCTGCGGTAGAGAAGTCTTAATGTTATTAGATATAGTCATCCTCAATAACATTAGACTGAGTCTGTTAGATCTCTCCCATGCTGTCATAATACTAATTTCATCTCCAGTGCTGTCATCAGTTAGTTCTTCAGGCTTATCAGACAAAAGTGCCAAGTCAGGCTCCATTACACCCAACGTAAATTGGATATACTCATGCCACTCCGAGAAATTTGTACCATTCAGGATCGGAATTGTTGATGTGTGAGAGTGCAACATATTAGGAATTGATACTGCGACAAAAATATGCTCACAATGAGGCCATGGACTACTTATGTCACCAAAGTCACCTTTGGGTAAGCCTTAACACATATATTGTCCATTCTTAGGATATAAAACTTTAATCACCTATTAGGGCTAATATAATTTTACTACTAAAATTATTGTGTCACCTTTGGGCAAGCACTAAAATTTTAGATTATAACATTATATTACCCTATCCAGTGCATAATTAGTTAAAAGTGACTTTCCTTTGGGCTAGTATCAATCTCCTAATTATGACTGTCATTTGAGAATATTGTTGTCTTTTATATCATAAAATATGACTTTGTCGTTTATATTATTTTATACTTGCAAGATTCAAAAATCTAGGTCACTTTGGTAGCAACTAGATTAATAAATCCTAAAGTACAAAATAATCAACAATGTTTCTAACTAATCTTTCATTGGGTCATACTTTAATGTAGTTACCTTTAATAACCCAATTAAATTTATACTTAATTGAGTTTAAAACTAAAATATTTTGAATACACAAATAATTTATACTTGAAATTAAAACTCAACAAAATTAAAGTCCAAAACAGAATATAAGATGCCAAAGCATAAACGAAAGATATAATCAAGATTACTCTAACTGAATAGTTGGCCTTAATAATGCACGATACTCCAGTTCAATTCTTTATCCTTTCATATGACTCTAATACAATCAGCTCTTACTTATACACTGCCTTTGCATGACATACATAAGAAACCATCTTTGCAAAATTGTCTTAATATAATAAATTAATTTATTCATCATGAATAATGCATTTACATTAGAGAACCTCAAATGTGATCTGTTGTAACTTTATACTTTATCCTTTATTACTATGTTTATTTTATTTTAACATAACAATAAGCAAAGACATATGCAACAAATCAACATGTAAACTTTATATATGCAAAGCAGAATCATATCACAAAAACTTAATAAAGCAGTTTAATGGCTAAACCTATAACAAGGCTTTGATACCAATTGTTAAAATAAACACTATAATATTCAGAATAATGCGGAAATAATAACTTAAAGGATCGAAATTACATGTACCATTGTTAGCCATAATAAGATTGTAAAATTATTGTAAAAGGATTCGGAATTACTGCAAAAGGATCCTGACTTCCTTCTTTTGTCTATCTCTAAACGGCACTAGCTTAAGTGATGAAAAAGAGTTTGTAGTAATATGATGTAAGTCTTGCAAAGAAGCACACCTATACTACAAGAATTTGGTGCCCTTTTATAGAGGATAAAATAGGGTCAAGAGTCACACCATTTATGCCATAATCAATACCAAAGTAGGCATAAGGTCATCCACTACTTCACTAAATAAATTCTATAATTATGAGATTTAAATACCACCTATCATGGTCCATAATTCCCAAGAAATAATGTAGTGGCTTATCATATTCAATTGGTAATATAATATCAGCATACTTTAATGATAAGTCCAAGTCTAAAATAAGGTTATTGGTCCACAAATAATAGAGATTATGCTTACAATTACCGCTTGATGCATCATCAACCATCATTTGGATTTTATCTCCCTCCAAGTTCTATTTTTTCTTTCATGGGTCATACGTTTTCATCAAAATTCGATAATCCATAAGGAATTTGACAAAACAGATTGCAAATTCAAATTTAGGACGTCGAAAAACCTTAGGGGACCCATGGTCAACTTGGTCAATAGTGAATAGTACCATATGTATGAATAGTACCCTGATGAATAGTATCGTATGAATAGTATGTCACACCCCGACCTAACCCTACTCTAAAAGGTTAAGTCCAGACCTGACAAACAGACAGAGTCTCCTCTGTACCGTGGACATTCTAGATACCTGCAAACATCAAATAAAACCACAAATACAAGACTAAAGCTTTAACAACTCCGACTCCAACTATTTCTTACCTTTGGGCCATTCGAGCCTTAAGCGAAACAAGACATAATAAACTTACAAGCATGCAAGGTTAAGCCATTGAAAAACCATTCTTTTTAATCTACTTGTCTTACCACTCTAACATTTTCATATAAACATTCTTATAATTTAAAGCTAATTAACCATCTGCTATATTGACACCCAAGCATGCAACAAAACAAGAAGCGGAGTTATAAGCTATTACAATCCACTACCATACAAGCCATACATTACTCTAGCTATTACAATCCTTCAAAACACCAAATATATATAAGCCCAAAGGCACAAAATAAAACATAACATAAAGCAAGCAAAGTCTTCACATATCTACAAGTACACTCCAACCTCAAGCAAACAAGGCAACTCCTCAATCTGCACTTCATCTTCGGCTCCCTCAACAACTACAAGCTGCGGATCTACCTCAGCACCTCCTGAAATATGTTAGCGAGGTATGAACAACTACAATTGTCAGTGAGGGATAAAGTCTACCGGGGCGTGCAATGCAACAGTTAACACAAATAAAGCGTTTAAACAACTAAAGAACAATGTAAATAACAAGTTACCACACATTAAAAGGATATGATTCGCTTAACCCCAGTCACTTCAGAATTCACTTGATCTTCAATCACGAACCACAAACCTCGATCAATGTGCCGACATAAACCCTAATCACTCCAGTGGGTGTACTCCAGATGTACCCCAAAAATCCTACGACCCAACACCCCTTGGCAATCTCCTGACCAGGCGAGTGAGGGACTAGAGCATAGAGATCGAATAACTACTGGCAAGCTCGCTGTCGCCCAGCTGATATCCAATATATTTGCCCCTGACACTATGGTTGCGCAACCACTATGCAATGCACTTAAACTAATGACAATACAATAATAAAATAAGCAATAACACATAGGAGGGACAACAAAGTAGGCTGCTCTCAAAAATAGTTGGAATATAAGCATAATCATGCAATTAACTAAATGAACAAAAAGGGATCAATAACATATTATTCACAAAACTTTACCAAAAGCTCACGATTATCTTAGAAGTACATTTAAACACATAATAAGCATTTACAAGACGATAGAGGTGCAAAACAACAGATTTTCCACTTTTTCCCCTTTGTAACTTAAGCTATTTAGTTCCAAATCAAAAGGCAAGACTTTAGATTCGCAAGCGAGCTATTCCATACTTCTAATTACACCTTAGGGCACCCCTAGGACCCTCGATAATACCTAAATACTCACGTTTACCACAAAATCCTCGATTGCCCCTTTGTTCATTTGTACTATACTGACCCTAACCGAAGCTCATCCGAGAGTTAGAAAAGCATATCTAGCACTTATTTACCCTAAGAATACCAAATGTGATGCCTAATTCAACCCGGATTTACCAAACACTCGAAACCTCATTCTAAAAGTCGCTAATTCGTATTTTAGCTAAGTTCCGAGCAATTAAACTTCACGGGGTCATTAAGCTACCTTCATTATCATTTAAAGCACCTAATTGAAGTATTGAATCAAGCTATAAGGCACATTTTCTCAAAACCCTAGAATTCTCACTATTCATTGTCTTCCTCACATTACTATTTGCAAAACTACCATAACCAAAACATCAAGCCCCACAAAAGAAGTCTCTAGAACATGTAAACTACTCTTTGTAAAGGAATTAAGCATAATATTGACATATACATGTAAATCTCGAAATTCAACTATTAAGCAAAAACAATAGATATGCAAAAATATGTGAAAATCCCTCACAATTCAAGGCTTAGATGCTAAGAGATGGCTTGGTTGTACTTGTAGAAGACTAGGATGAGCTCAAAATGAAGATTGCCAAGCAAAAATTGAGGTTTTTCTCCTTCTTTTGGCTGTTGCAGGCTCTCGGGTTTAGGGGGGTGGTAAAATAGGCATTAATTGATTTGTTTTTAGTGTTATGCGCTCTATTGTAGCTTATTTGATATATATGCTAAGTGTATAAGTGATTTGTTCATTTATTCTTGGAAGACTAGCAATAAAACTAGCTTAAAACTTAATCAAATATCCACTAAACCAATTTTAATGTTAGCTAGCTCAAAATCAATGGTAGACTATATTCACTATTCACTCGAAGCGCTAAAATATTTTCTAAACGAATGTCTCTAATGCATTTTGCTCAAACATTCATTTTTCTCATTCGTCAAATAAATAATATAGTTTAGGAAAAACGCTAATTCAAAGAAAACAAGTAGTTGAAAAATATAATGAATAGTGACCATGCAAGTACTAATAAATGCATAGCTAAAATGCACAAATAGTGAATGCAACAGATAATAGAAAGTACGGTAGTGATCTCGGGTATCACACCCTCTCCCCCTTAAACTAATTGCGTCCACGCAATTCTTACATTATTAAGTGAATAATTTTGGATATCTTTCTCGTATCTAATTCTCTCTCTCCCATGTAGCATCCTCTAACCCGTGATGATTCTACAGAATTTTAACCATCAGAATGCTTTTAGTTCTGAGCTCCTGCACTTTCCAGTCCACAACCCGAAGAGGTTTCTCTATATAAGTCAAAGTCTCACTGATCTCCAACAGCTCTGGCTTAAGAATATGAGAAGGATCTGGCTGATATTTATGAAGCATCGAAACATGAAAGACATCATGAATTCTGTCCAAACTCGAAGGCAAAGCTAATCTGTAGGCCAAAATACCAACTTTCTCAGTTCTTTCAAACGACCCATATATCTAGGACTGGGTTTACCCCATTTACCATGCCGAATCAATCCTTTACGAGGAAAGATTTTCAAAAATAGCCGATCACCCATGACAAACTCTAGATCACGACGACGTCTATCTGCATAACTCTTCTGCCGACTCTGTGTTGTAAGCATTCTCTTTTTGATAAGCTACACATTATAAATCATTTTATTTATCTCTGGTAATAAGGTAGGGTCAATAGTTTTCATCTCTCTAACCTCATCCCAATATAAAGGAGATCTGCATTTACGCCCATATAGTGCCTCATACGGTGCCACCCCAAAAGTAGCTTAATAACTATTGTTATAGGTGAATTCTGCAAGTGGAAAATATCTCTCCCAACTCTTACCAAAGTCTAGAATGTAGGCTCGCAACATATCCTCGAGTATTCTGATAGTTCTCTTAGATTGACCGTCAGTTTAAGGGTGATATGAAGTACTGAAGCTCAATATCGTACCTAAAGCTTTCTGAATTTTCTGCCAGAACTGAGATGTGAATCTAGGATCGTTGTCCGACACAATACTCTTTGGAGTTCCGTGAAGCCTAACAATATCCTCAACATATAACTCTGCTAGCTTGTCAAGAGTAACAGTTTTCTTCGTGGTAATAAAGTGAGAACTCTTGGTCAATCTATCAACAACAACCCAAACTGAATCATTACCCTTCGAAGATCTTGGCAAGTCTGATACAAAAACCATAGTAACGTGGTCTAATTTCAAGTTAGGAATAGCCAATGGCTGCAATAACCCTTCAGGTCTCTGATACTCAGCTTTAACTTTCTGACATGTCAGGCATCTGGCTACATAATCAGCAATCTTTCTTTTCAAGTTATTCCACCAGAAGTTCTATTTCAAATATCTGTACATCTCCATGAACTCCCAATTCTTGATAATCAAACTAGCAACTGCAGCCTTTCGGCTTAAAGCATCAGCAACAATATTGGCTTTACATGGTAGATAATTAATAGTGCAGTTATAATCTTCAAGTAATTCCAATCAACGCATCTGCCTCATATTCAACTCTTTTTGTGAAAATAGATATTTCAAACTTTTGTGATCGGTGAAAATTTCAAATTTGTTACCCCAGAGATAGTGACGCCATTTCTTTAGTGCAAAGATGATAGCTGCAAGCTCAAGATCGTGCGTAGGATAGTTGAGTTCATAGGGTTTAATTTCCTTGAGGCATATGCAATGACTTTTTCATTTTGTATCAACACACAGCCTAAACCCTCCTTTGAAGCATCACTATAGATCATCAGATTATCAGTACCTTCAGGCAAAGCAAGAATAATAACAGTAGTTAACCTTTTCTTCAGTTCCTGGAAGCTAGCCTTTCATTTCTCATTCCAATCAAACACAGTCTTCTTTTGAGTAAGTTGAGTCAAAGGTCCAGCAATTTTAGAGAAATCCTTGACGAATCTTCTATAATAACCTGCTAAACCCAGAAAACTGCGGATCTCGGTAACAGTCTCAGGCTGTTTCCATGCCAATACAACCTCAATCTTTGCCGGATCAATAGAAATACCATCCTACCAGATTATATGACCTAGAAAAGTAACTTGCTTCAACTAGAATTCACATTTGCTGAATTTCGCAAACAGTTTATGCTCCTGCAAAGTCTGTAATACAATCCTCAAATGTTGTTCGTGCTTAGCCTCTGATTTAGAATATACCAGTATATCATCAATAAAAATAACCATAAATTGGTCCAGATACGGTTGAAATACTCTCTGCATTAGATCCATAAATGTGGCAGGAACATTAGTCAAGCCAAACGGAAACACAACAAACTCATAGTGACCATATCTAGTTTTGAAAGTAGTTTTAGGCACATCATCCTTTTTAATTCTCAGTTGATAATAACCATGCCTCAAATCAAATTTAGAATATACCTTGGCACCTTGCAACTGATCAAATAATTCCTCAATTAAAGGCAACAGATACTTGTTTTTAATAGTCACCTGATTAAGACCCCGATAATCAATACATAAGTGAAGAGATCCGTCTTTCTTTTTAAAAAATAAGACTGATGCACCCCAAGGTGAAGAGCTTGGTTGAATGAATCCCTTCTCAAGAAAACCCTGCAGCTGAACTTTCAATTCCTGTATTTCAAATAGAGTCATCTTATACGGAGTCCTAGAGATAGGTATAGTCCCCGGCAATAAGTCAATCACAAACTCTATCTCCCTATCAAGTGGCAAACCAGGTAACTCTTCAGGAAATAGCCCCAGAAACTCTCTCACTATAGGCACTTCATTTAGTTTTTAATTTGTCTCCAGGTTGATTAATTAGATAAGCAAGATAAGCCTCATAACCCTTACCCAACATTTTTGATGCTTTAATAGAGTAAATTATAGGGGTTCCAGTTGATTTCCTACTTCTAACTATTTCAATTATAGGCTGGTCAGGTATTTCTAGTCTCACAATCTTCTTCCTACAATCAAGTGCATAGTATCTTCCCAACCAATCCATCCCAATAAAATTTCAATGTCGCGGAATGGTAGAATAATCAAATTAGCAGGAAATATGCGACCTCAATATAAATATTACATGCCTTACAAATAGACTCAATAACAAACTTCGAACTCATAGGTGTATAAACCACAATCTTATGCAACAATTTATCATGTTTCAATTTAGTATTCTATGCACAAATAGGTGTGATAAATGAATATGTAGCCCCAAAGTTAATTAAAACTTTAACCGACTGATCGTTAAGAAGAAAAGTACTTTCTACCACCGCAATTGTATCCGAAAGCTCCTCCGCATCTAAAGCAAATACTCAGGCCTGCCCCCGAGGTACTGGTGCTGCAGTTGGTGCCTTGGTCTGAGTACCCTGACCAGATGTCTAACCCCCGGTATTCTTGAATTTCAAACAATCCTTGACCCTATACTGGTCACTACCACATCCTGTGCACCTGTTCAATTTCTTCTAGCAATTTTCCTCCGTATGGCCCTGGCGTTGACAAAAGATGCACTGCTGGTGACGTCTTGCAACAGTGCCTCCCGTAGGAGCTCTGTAAGTAGAGGTAGCTGAACTACCCTGCTGAGACCATGCTACTACTGGATGAGGCTGTCTCTGATTCTGACTTTGTACAGGTTGCGGCTGAGTTTGAGTACGTCCGGTATAACTCTGAGTCTGCCTCGGTTGCTGACTTTGACTAGCTGAGTGAGTTTCCCTCTGATATCCTTGATTCTGTGTTTGATGGGGTCGTTTACTGGGTTGACTTAGTTCCCCAAACAGATCTGCCTTCCGTTTCTTATATCTCACAGCCACCCTAACTGCTACTGCATAAGAGGGATAATCATGAGTAGACAAATTCAATGAAATATTGGGCCTAAGCCCCATAATAAACCTCTGAATCCTCTTGCTCTCTGGCTGCACTAAAGCTGATACATAACGGGATAAATAGGTAAAAGCAGCATCATACTGATCAACCGTCATACTACCTTGCGTCAGAGAAATAAACTCTTGCTCTCGTTTCTCTATGGCTGTCTCTGTGATATATTTCTCTCGAAACTCTCTTACAAATTCAGCCCAAGTTCGTGGTGTTGCTTCAGCTTCCCACCTAGATTTCACAGTATGCCATCATTGATTGGCATCTCCCTCAAGCAGAAATTAAGCACAAGCAACCTTTCTCGCATCAATGTACTCGAGGCCAATAAAAATTTTCTCAACCTTGTTCAACCATGTCTTGGCCAACATGTCATCAGGTTCCCCAAAGAAACTAGACGGCCCATGGTACAAGAATTTCTCAAGATAATTACCACTACTACCTTCTCCTCCACCTTGGCCCTGACCGGGAATACCTGCAGGTACATTACCTCCCTGTCTATGTAATACCTGTGCAATCTGACCAATTGTAGTAGTTAACCGAGCATTAATCGTTTGCTGATCCACTTCTTCCTCTCCGGCATTCTGATTTCTAGTCTGACGACAAGGCCCCATCTCGGATAACTAGAATGCAAAATATTATGACAAGCATATATATAGTCCACAATAAATCGCATAAGAATAAACCCAAATAAGTTCAAATGAAATCATACAAGATCATACAAACACTTTTGGCTAAAAGATACATATGAAACACTTAACAAGCAATATATTCTAAACTTTTCACATTCATATAATAACTCATAAAAGGCATTTCACATTTTTATTTCCATGCTAGCATGTTCTTTACCAAATCAATCTTTCACTTTATTCAATCAAAGAAACACTTATTCACACAATAGACCTCTACCCCATAGACCAGGAAACCTATCCTAGCTCATGCATTCTATAAGCTTTAGTACCACCTAAATGTCACGCCCTGACCCAACTTCACTCAAAAAGGTCAAGTATGGACCCAACAAACGAACATAGTCCCCTTTGTACCGTAGACATTCTAGATACCTGCAAACATAAAATAAAACCATAAATACAAGACTAAAGCTTTAACAACTCCAACTCCAGCTATTTCCTAGCTTCTAGGCCATCCGAGCCTTAAGCGAAACAAGACATAATAAACATACAAGCATACAAGGTTAAGCCATTGAAAAACCATTCTTTTTAATCTACTTGTCTTACCACTCTAACATTTTCATATAAACATTCTTATAATTTAAAGCTAACCAACTATCTGCTACATTAACACCCAAGCATGCAACAAAACAAGAAGTAGAGTTATAAGCTATTACAGTCCACTACCATACAAGCCATACATTACTCTAGCTATTACAATCCTTTAAAATACCAAATATATACGAGCCTAAAGGCACAAAATAAAACATAACATAAAGCAAGCAAAGTCTTCACATATCTACAAGCACACTCCAACCTCAAGCAAACAAGGCAACTCCTCAATCTGCACCTCATCTTCGGCTCCCTCAACAACTACAAGCTGCGGATCTACCTCAGTACCTCTTGAAATATGTTAGCGAGGTATGAACCACTACAATTGTCAGTGAGGGATAAAGTCTACCGGGGCGTGCAATGCAACAGTTAACACAAATAAAGCATTTAAACAACTAAAGAACAATATAAATAACAAGTTACTACACATTAAAAGGATATGATTCGCTTAACCCCAATCACTCTAGAATTCACTTGATCTTCAATCACGAACCACGAACCTCGATCCACGAATCTCGATCAATATGCCGACATAAACCTCAATCACTCTAGTAGGTGTACTCCGGATGTATCGGAAAATCCTACGACCCAATACCCCCTAGCAATCTCTGGACTAGGCAAGTGAGGGACTAGAGCACGAAGATCGAATATCCACTAGTAAGCCTTCTGCCGCTCAGCCGATATCCAATACATCCGCCCCTGACACTATGGTTGTGCAACCACTATGCAATGCACTTAAACCAATGACAATACAATAATAAAATAAGCAATAACACATAGGAGGGACAACAGAGTAGGTTGCCCTCGAAAACAGTTGGAATATAAGCATAATCATGCAACTAACTAAATGAACAAAAACGGGTCAATAACATATTATTCATGAAACTTTACCAAAAGCTCACGATTATCTTAGAAGTACATTTAAACACATAATAAGAATTTACAAGACCATAGATGTGCAAAACAACCGATTTTCCACTTTTTTCCCTTTGTAACTTAAGCTATTTAGTTCCAAATCAAAATGCAAGGCTCTAGATTCATAAGAAAGATATTCCATATTTCTAATTACACCTTAGGGCACCCCTAGGAGCCTCGATAATAACCAATACTCACGTTTACCACAAAAGCCCCGATTGTCCCTTTGTGTGTTTCTGCTACACGTACTCTAACCGAAGCTCATCCAAGAGTTAGAAAAACATATCTAGAACTTATTTACCCTAAGAATACCAAATGTGATGCCCAATTCAACCCAGATTTATCACACACCCGAAACCCCTTTCTAAAAGTTGTTAATTGCATTTTAACTAAGTTCCGAGCAATTAAACTTCACGGGGTCATTAAGCTACCTTCATTATCATCTAAAGCACCTAATTGAAGCATTTAATCAAGCTATAGGGCATATTTTCTCAAAACCCTAGAATTCTCACTAGTCATTGTCTTCCTCACATTACTCTTTGCAAAACTACCATAACCAAAGCATCAAGCCCAACAAAAGAAGTCTCTAGAACATGTAAACTACTCTTTGTAAAGGAATTAAGCATAATATTGACATATACATGAAAATCTCGAAATTCAACTATTAAGCAAAAATGATAGATATCCAAAAATAGGTGAAAATCCTTCACAATTCAAGGCTTAGATGCTAGAAGATGGCTTGGTTGCACTTGTAGAAGACTAGGATAAGCTCAAAGTGAAGATTGCCAAGCAAAAATTAAGGTTTTTCTCATTCTTTTGGCTGCTGCAGGCTCTCGGGTTTGGGGGGAAGGGGTAAAATGGGCATTAATTGATTTGTTTTGAGTGTTATGTGCTCTATTGTTGCTTATTTGATATATATGCTAGGTGTATAAGTGATTTGTTCATTTATTCTTGCAAGAGTAGCAATAAAACTAGCTTAAAACTTAATCAAATATCCACTAAACCAATTTTAATGTTAGCTAGCTCAAAATCAATGGTAGATTATATTCATTATTCACTCGAACGAATGCTCCTAACGCATTTTGCTCAAACCCTCATTTTTTTCATTCGTCAAATAAATAACATAGTTTAAGAAAAATGCTAATTCAAAGAAAACAAGTAGTTGAAAAATATAATGAATAGTAACCAAGCAAATACTAGTACATGC
Organism: Ehretia macrophylla; assembly: GCA_037974665.1. Lineage (NCBI taxonomy): Eukaryota > Viridiplantae > Streptophyta > Magnoliopsida > Boraginales > Ehretiaceae > Ehretia > Ehretia macrophylla. Next base: position 14,421,270 of record CM075775.1, read on the forward strand.
ACAGCTAAAATGCACAAATAGTGAATGCAACAGTTAATAGAAAGTACGGTAGTGATCTCGGGCGTCACATAGTAACTTTGGTGAATAGTACCATATGTGTGAACAGCAATATTGTTCAAATATACCAAGCTCACAGAACTCCTCCAGGGTACATCATATTAGATCAAAGCCTTCACTTGATCCAATCAGGTTACAAGTGCACCATCTCCTCAATGTACCATGAAGCACCTAATCACCACTTTAGATTTGAATTCAAAATGGATGGCTCACATTCAATGACTGATATCTCACGATCTAACCGTCTAATTTTCAAATGGCCAATACCTTAGACTCCTCGTTAGACGGCGAACCTGTTGTTGGTCTTGAACCTCTGATCGGGTCAACGGTCAATGTTGACTGACCCTACAATAGTTGTGACTTCTTCTTAGATCCCGACCAACTTCAACTTTTTTTGGTGGCAAGACAGGCATGGTTGGACTCCTCTCATGACAAGGATTCTAATGATCTACTCCAATACGGATTTAGAGCACTAGAAGCAGCCAAATTGAGAAATCACATCTCCACTTTCTTTCTTTCTCCGATAATGATCCGGCCAACGGTGACTGACGTGGTTGGCATTAATTTGTTCCTCTCATCACTTTGAGTCCATCAATACCCTTTGTGTGTTGTTTTGTGCTCAAATGAAGAAGGTATGCCATTATCTTCTTTCTTTGTTTATGAGGCAATATTTTGTGAATAGTAACTCCGGTTACTATTCGGGTCAATTGTATTTTTCAGCACCTCCGTAACTATTCTGGCTTCTCTGTTTGATACGACATTTTTCTCTGGGCAAATTAACAGGAATAACAACAAACAACATATTGCAATAGATTGTTCTTACTTTGTTGATTCATCTTTCCTGGTAACGGGACTGCAATCTCTGCCACAAATTTATCTCCCATCAACACGCATATTTATATGCAGTGCCCGACTCTGATACCACTTGTTGGGAATTTTAGAATAAATCCCCAAACCCGGATCGTGCACATAAATAAGCGACACACAATATTTAACGTGGTTCACCCAACTTTGGCTACGTCCACGGAGTAATTTCACTATTGCTCAATATTCCTAACTTTTTGTACAGATAAAATCTTGACCTTCCTTACATGAATATTCACTCACTCTCTCCTCGAAGTACATAGGATATTCTCTCACCCTCTATACAGAGTGACCTCACAACTCTCACTTAATTGTAACTCAACCAAACCTACTCGTTCGATCCCAAATAGATTAATCTGCTATACTGATTCTCGGGTCTACCTATCCCCGTGTATGAATTATTACCCGAATCCATACACTATATTTTAAATATCTCTCGTTAATCCAAAATACCTATTAGGCATGCCATACCTGATATTAATGGATTACTCTCACTAATCCTACCATCGGGTCTCTACATTTTCTTTTTGCCCGATTGATTTATTCTTTTTACCACGACCCCCTATTTGTAAGAGTTAGGATGAGGTGATGATCAAGTTGCCAAAGACAACTTTATTGAAACATGAAACATGATTGGAAACATGAAACTGATTGACAACTAGTGGGACCCATCCTAAATGGGGCTAGACCCATCAACAAATTTGTCATGTCATACAAAAATGAAACATGAAACTGATTGAAAAAATAAAAAATTTAGTAAACTTAAATGAACAATTAGCCAATATAGAAAAATTTACCATGAACTTAAAATAATATTTAAAAATCAAACAAATTAAAAAAACTCATTCATATATGCAAAAAATAGTCACCTATTTCTCCTTTTACCCTTTCCATAACCCTACTCCAATTTAACTCAAATAAAAAGAAAGAACTATTGATTTGTACATAAACCAGTTACCTCTTTCTTCTTTCACCCTTACCGACATCTTTTTTCCCTTGTTTTCCTCTGCCTTCCCTATTCTAGTGTTGCCATCTCTCCCTGTGAACCTTACTCCATGCTTCAACTCAAGCAAATCAGAAAAACCTATTGACAAGTTCAAAAAAAATTACCTATTTCTTCTTTTGCCCTTAATGTTGTGGTCTTTTCCTTAGTTTCTCCCACCTTCCTAACCTTGGCACTTCAACTCTACCTATCCCCTTGAATTCTCATTTGAGTTTCAACTCAATGTCATTTATCCCTCATTCTCCTATGACTTTCCCGTTGTATCGTCTTTTCTTTGTTTTTCTCCATCTTTCTCGCTATAGTTTAGCTACCTGTCTCTATGAATCCTATTTCCAACTCTAACTCAATGTTTTCTTTATCTTGTTTTCCTCTATCTTTCAAGCTGTAGTATTACAACAACACGTGTCCATTTCAAACTTCATTCAAGCTTCAACTTAGTTTCATCTTTTCCTCACTTTTCCTTTGTCTTCCAGCCATATGGAATTTTCCTTGCTTTCTAGCCATAGTGTTGCCACATGTCCTCGCAAACCTTACCTCAAACTTCAACTCAAAGTCGTCTTTTCTTCAATTTTTAGCATCTTTTCAACTGTAGCCCCACATTGTCACCTATAAATTTTCTTGAACCTTTATTCGATTTTCAACTCAATGTCATATTTTCCTTTGTCTTCCCTAATGTATCTTTCTTTTCTTGTTTTCCTGCGCCATCAGGATCTCAACTATTGGTGTGATACCACTATCCCTTGTTTGTTAAAAGAATTCTCATTTTCTGCTAGATTTATCATCTCACATTTAACCAACACTACAAGAAAAAATCCTTCAAGTGATGGTCAATTTCCATCGCCCCATTGGGATGGGTAACGGAATGGCGACAGAAATTAGTTTGTAGTTTTTGGTCCCATCGCAAAACTCAATTTTCTTCACCATTTTTTTGCTAATTTTACTAATTAATTAATATTTATTTTTTTGGTATCCGTAGACAATCCATTGTCAAATTAAATAATATTTTTTAGTTATTTATTATTGGTCGTAGCCAATCCGTCGCCCAATCTTTTTTTATTTTATTAACTTCTATCGCTAATTTATAGCCAAAATATATTATTATTTTTCAATGATTTATTAATTTATGTCGTCATTTCTTTAATTTAAAATTGTTAATTTAAAATTAATTTATTAATGGTTGTCGCCATTCCGTAGCCCTACATTTGTAACTATTCCGTAGCTTTACTTCCATAGCATTCCATAGCCTGACGTCCATAGCTATTTGGTAGCCTAAATTTCGTAGCTAATTCGTCACCCAAATTCTTGAAGCTATTCTATACTCCAATATGTTCATAACTAGCCCATCGCCAATTAATTATTTAATAAAATAATTAAAATTTTCAAAAAATAAAATTAAATGTATAAATTAATATTTATATAAATTTTAATATTAAAATATTTTAAAAAAACCTAAATTATGTTCAAAAATAATATTTTTAAATATACAAAAATAACCTAAAATGATCTACCGATTGCCTTTCTCGTCATCTTGGTCACGTGGTGGGCGATCGATTTCATCTTGTTGATTTCCTCTTACAGTTTCATTATGATCTCCGTGAAATGCTCTTGCATATGATGATTTGTATTCGCAAGTTCTTGCCTTATGATATGAGTTGCTTGACTAACAGCAATATCGACATCCTGCTACTTGATTGTGTAGGCATTAACGATAGGGACATGGTGTGCTTCCCCTTCAATGTAGATCCCCGCGAGAGAAGTCCATAAACGCGCCCATTCTTGGACCTACTAATTATCTCGTAGAATACCTCATTAGGGTTAACGGGAGGCACCGTGGGATCAACTTGGCTCCCAACCTTATGTTGTCGGAGTAACTCCTTATCGCTCCTGTAAAGACTAAAATATATTTTTTAATATTGTTAGTGGCAGATAATCTTAAGGGGAGGGGGGCGAATTAAGATTATAGAAAAATATTGCTATTTAAAAATTTACTATAATCCCCAAAAACCTCTTTGAGACAATTTATCAAACCCTTGTGTGAATAACTAGATAAGAAATATTATGATGAATAAAATCACACACAAAAGCAAGATAAATACTCTAAGAAATATATATGACAATGAATGTAAATAGAGTAGAGAGAGAAAAATCAAACTCGGTATTTTCAAGTGGTTCGAACTCCCGAAGGCCTAGTCCACCACCTAAGGTCTTCCCCCCCTTAGGATTTCTTAAGCTCCACTAAATCAATGCTTCTTCAAATGTTGGTGAAGCATAAACCAATTTACAACAATTCTCTTGACCATTATCCTTTCACATACTCATGTTGTTGATCTATAGCACACAAGAACTTATAGACTCACTTTAGAGCTTCCCTATAGAAATTCGACCTTGCACTAACTAGCATAATATATTACATTAATCTATGGACTTGAGAGTTTAACTTGGTTAGTTTAGCACTTAATTTCTTTCATCACCAAGGAAATGATCTAGTTTTTGGTGTTGTTACTGGGAAGACACTATGTAGTTTATTTTGCTTGCTTAATATTAATTGACTATGTGTTTGTGTTTTTATTTGCTTTTGTTTTTTACTTTCTTATTAAAATAGAAAAGGTTTGGGGGATTTTATTTTTTGATTGGGTTGTTGCTTTGTTGCATTAATAATCCTTTTTATATTTGAGCTACGTATCAACCCAATCATTGGTCTTATAATCGTAGTTTCTTCTTCCCTAATCTCAAGCACTTGTAAGAGGTATGCTTTGGGGGATCAATGTAACCATACCATTATTACTTGTCCCCTTACACTTGGATTCCTTGACTTCATGCATGACCATAGCCTTACTACTCAAGGTTATATGTTGAACAAGTTTTTCTTATTCTCATGCCTATGACCAGAGGTGGCAAAGCCATCTTTATCCATCTTGGAATCAAGGGATTTTTTCCTTATATGTAACTCAGAGTGTTGACTATTAATCCCTCGCACCACCTTATATATCACTTTTATGATTCTCCCAAATTTTATGGTGGTTTTGAATCCAATGTTTCTTGTCAACATGTCTACCCACCAATCCGGTGGAAACCCTTCCTTCTAAGGCCACACATAATGATGAGTTAGGACAAATCCTTCTACTTCTTAAGGGGTACTAGAGCAAAAATTGAATCCAATGACTGGAATCTCTAATCCCTAGAATGGTAAGTGCAAGCCCATCGACAATATATAGAGAGGCTAGAGGGTTAAATTAGTCAATTAGTTGAGGGTCTTACAAGCGAGGATGAGGATGAATGTCCCACTCAACCTGTGGTAGACTAACTTGACCAAGATAGTTTTGTGAGTATTAAAATTGCATGTGACGAAGGCAGTGGGTTGGAAGAGACTAATGGATATAAGAAGAATGGTGGAGAATAATGGAATGAGGGTGCGATTAGATAATAGAATGAGGTAGAATAGGTCACTCTTTGCTTTGAGGGAGATGACAAGCTCCATGATTCCACGAGTCAATTAGAATTTGTTCCTACCTTTGAGAAGTTGGTTGTTTATATTCCTCCTTAGTGTAGGTTTTAACTATGCCGACTATTTTGAGTTTAATGAACCTTCTACTCCAGCCCCTTAGTCTCAATCATGTTTAGAGGATGAGCTTAAGGCCATTATATCTCAATTTAGCTTTGATACCTTTTTGAGGAAATTGGGTACACGCATTTGTTTAGAGTCTTCTTGTTATGATGAAGAGTCTATTGAGTTTTTGTTATCTCATTCTTTCATGATAACACCCGATGATGAGCTTAATGAGCTTGAACAATGTTTAGATCAAATTGGTACTACTTCTTGTGAGATAGAATCGAGTCCTTTCACGTTCTTCTTGTTTGCCCATGACCAAGTTGAGGCTGCTCAGATCAACTTTCACTCTTCTATTAGTAGTTATTCTGCTCCTCATATGGATAACCTTTCACCTGTTTCAGAGCTCATACCATGGTTGTCCTATACAACATACATATATTTAGGACCTCACTGTACTTCGAAAGGCATTAGAGCCTATATATGATCCTTTACCATAAAATAGGGAGCGCGTGTTCCTAGTCCTTGATCATCAAGAGAGGGCCATTAGGTGGTTAGTTTCCATTCGAGAAGAGTTAGGGTTCGACACGATTTTGAATGAAACGGTAAACAGGTTGGTTCTTGGATTGTCTAACCTTAGTAGTTCAGATCATCCTCCTCATAGTTCTTGGATTGGCCTGGTACACGTAGAGATTGATCTTGTGAAACTCTAGGTGGTCATAGATATGCTAAAGCCTACATATACACATTCAATCCCAAGATGGGAACTCTTACCTTCTAAAGGTAAGACTGAGAAAGATTGTTATTTCTGGGAGGATCCTTTCATACCCAATTCTATGCTCATCCTTCAACTATTTATGTCGAGAAACTTTAAGAGCATTTTGCTCTAACATTAGCGTTGGGCTGAAAGGGTGAAACTCAATGCTACTAAGAGGCACCCTAGAATTGTATATACGGAAGTTATCTTTCTCATTTAATTCTAGTCATTTGTTTTCTTGTGTCTACTTTTATTGGTTTTCTTTTTAGTTTATGTTTTGTAGCCATCCTAGTACGTTGTTTTCCCACTACTCATACTTATTGATTCTTGATTTGTTCCTTATATCTTTGTCAATTTCGAGTTATTATTGAAATATCAACTATTCTTCCTTATGCTCTTTTAAGTAAATGTTGTGCATAATGGGAAGAGAGAGGTTGAAGGATGCCTTACACTACGTTGACATTACAAATATCATTATGTCCATCGCATATCAGGTTGTATTTTTCCTTAATTTATTTTCCCTCCACAATGTCCTTTTCAGAATTTATTGGTTATTTGCTTGTTTTTTTTTCTTTTTTGATTTGCTGAGTACAAGAAAACTTTAGGTTTGGAGATTTGGATTCTTATTTTTGCATATTACTATTCTGGGGAATATTGTGTCTTATGTTTGGATTTTATGTTAATTTTTCTATTCTTATGTATTTGATAAGGCTTTGTGGTAGTTTTTCTTGTTGATTAAGGAGTTGTATTGATGTTGATGATTAGCTCTCTTGAGTTGAATCTGGAGAATATGGTGCTATAGTGCAGAGTTCTACCAATGGGATGACACTCCCATTATCACTCTATTATGAATAATACTTTTTAGTTCATTTTTAACAAGAACTAGATATGGAAGGCCGTGGAGTTTCTTAATCCCCCACTCACTCAATTAGTTGTCTTTAGGATTTTAATCACCATGACTTTTCTTTATCACTTAAGTCAAGGACTTAGTCTTAAGAATAAAAATGTTAATAGTGTTAGCTTGGATATAGACATAGTCTCAACTCGCTTGAGCATTACAGTCATTGTTTTAAAACCTTTAAGTATACTTTAAAGCCACTATACCTAATCTAGGTTTTTGGAACCCTTTGGTAAAGACTTATTAGGTCTATAGCTAAGTGTGTAGCCTTAAAGGGTATTATCATAATTTTCCTTAATCTATTTTAAATTTATGAATCCAATTTTAAATTGGCCCAAGTTCTAATTAATTCACTTAACTATCTAAAACCTAATAAAAATAAAAAATTCCATATTTTAATTCCTATGAGTGGTGTTGTGTGATTTCTAATGCAAGTGCACGTATCGCAACAACTAATAAAGTAGAGAGTAAAGATCGTTCCCACAAAGACTATGATTATTAAGTACTGAAATTGGTGTAACTCTAATTTTATTTGGACAATCACGAATTGAGAGTTTGTAACTAACGACTAAAGAAACTATGAAACTTATAAAATATAGCAACTAAGCAATTACGAAATTAACGAAAGATGGTAATTCAATAATTAAAAGGCTTTAGGGATTCTGATTTCACCAAGATTAATCCTACTTGAAACTATTGATCTAAATCAATTGACGTCTATTCCCTACGTTGCCAGCAATTTCGCTAAGGTAGATATTAATCTTTCACAAGCATCAATAACTTATCCCAATAAGCAAGCTAACTACATCTCTGTGATAACTATGAACTTATAGAATGCATTAAGCCCTAGAAATTCAAGCTCTGCACTAGACCTCATAACTATCTCTAGCTTATGATGATTTAATGGTATTTTACACATGGTCTAATTTAGTTATCACTTCTCAGTCTCAAACTAAATCACGACTCATGTAATTGTTGATCAGGCAACCATAACCATTAAACTCAGCATAAAATACTCAACGCAGATATGAAATAATTCATCAATTAAATCAAATCAAAAGTTTCAAATATTCAAAATCCGGCTACATCGCAGCCTTAAAAAAAATAGCTTAGAACATAATTATAAAAATAAATAAAATTCCAATTGTAACAAAAATCATGATAATAGAGATAGAGAAAACTAGGATTTGGAGAAGAATTGGGGCAGAAGTCCGTCTCCGGATCGTTCATTCGTCTTCAACTCGCGAATCCTTCACTTTCTATTCTCTAGAACGTTACTTTTGCTCTAAAAAAATCAGCCGCCTCCAAAAGCCCCCTATCTCACGTTCTTTTCCTTCTTTTCTCCTAGGTTTTCTTCCTTTTACGCCTTTTTACAAAATTGCCCTAAAATTTCATGTGATGCTGCGTAGCTGCGCTATGACTGCGCTACTTTTAATTTCTCTTCAATTGCTTCACAAGTTGCATGAAAGCTTGCCCTTAGTCATTTTTCTTCAATCTTTGCCTCAAAATCCATGTTTTCTCATATGATTCACCTACATCGCAAAACAAACACGAAACCAATCAAATTGCTCATAAATTACTCAATACCTAACAAAATTTAGGTGAAAATGTGCTGAAATAATGTATCAATAATACACCCAACAAACACCCCCAAACTTAACATTTGTTTGTCCTCAAGCAAAAGACACAACTAAAGAAAGAAACAACCTAACAACTAAAGACTCGACACAATATAACTCATGAAAGCAATGTTGTGGGATAGTAAATTTTTCACGGCCTCAGTTGCAATATTTCACAACTCAACCTTAAAAGGTAAAAGGTAATTTTTAATTATAAGCATGAGAAATCTCAACTTCACATAAATTTCATTTTCCTTCAAATCCCCCAAGTGAGTGTGTGTATAGCCTCTATCCTAATCAATTGTACCCGGATGAGTTTATGCAAGTTAAGTGAATTGTCAATGTGGATCTTTTATTTTTAATCACTTAGGACTTCATAGGCTTACTTTTCATGCCACTCTCTACTAATGTAGGTTAATCATAACATTAAAGATCAGTAGGACTTTACATTTGGTTGTAATGTATGGCTAGGGTCAATGTAGGATAATGGATATAACATAAGGCTAAACTACCCGTAAGCACACAATTATTCGAGAATGTTCAATGGAGCACATGCCCACTCTACTACCTACCACCACAATTATTCAACATATCTTTTTTCTTTTTTCTTTCATTTCACTTCCTTAACATTCACAACATTTACAAAACACATAAAGAATCCATACTCTCCCAAACTTGCCTTTTGATATTAACTACAAGGAGTGTGGCTCTTCTATTTTCTTTTCATTCTTTTTTTTTCCTCAATATTTCATTTTTTTCTGAAACAAAACAACACATCACCAAATCATCAAATCTCCCATCATTCAATACAAAACATGCCTCCATATAATCATCCTAGAACAATTATATGTTACAGGTAGGAGGGTTATAATTTGGAGAAATCAAACTTGACAAGTTAAGGAAGATATTGTAAGTAACATAAGAAAGAAAAGGCTATCTTAGGCTCAAAGGGGTGAACTAGGGATATTCAATTATTACACAAGTTGGCTTGAAAGGCTTAAACGATCCAAAGATGACCTAAATCATTTTTCTAATGCTATGTAACCTAGGATTTCACCTCGAGTGACAATCAAACAAGTTCTAAAGTCCTATACTCATTTTTTTGTTCACTTAAACTCACATAAACTTTTTCTAAGTATCAACATAACTAGGTGAAGCTAAGTGCGCAATAGGTGGGGATTTTCCATAAAACGAAGCTATGTTTCAGTCAACTATCCTCATTACAATCATGTACTTCTTACGCTACTCATCATCGGCCTATTTCTTATCTTTTCAGCATTACTTTCAATTTTTTTTTCAAATTTTCACATTTTTATGATTTTTCATTTTTTTACTCAATGAAACAAATAAAAATAACAAAACTCAAGAAAAGAAAATACCTAAAACAAGAAAATACATAAAACAAATATGAAAAGAACAAGTGCGCAAACAAGTAAGTAAGCACCACCCCCAAACTAAGAATGAAACATTGTCCTCAATGTGAAAACATGAAAGAAACCAAAGAACTTCCCTGAATAGTTGTACCAAGCATTAGCCAGCCACCAGAGGTACTACATTCCTAAATGTTCAAAAGGGAGCAATGGTGTTGTCTACTTTGTTGAGAGCTCGAACATATATGTAACATCTAATCCGAATCCACAAACTGTTCCACTCAACAAACATAACTCACCACCACTGGAAGTCCGTCAACAGAAAAATTGTGCACTGACAACCACACGATATCCACTTCAAGCACGAGCCACCCAACAGACTCAAGAAAGGTGCGCAATGATCACAACCAGTCCCAATATCAGCCAACACCAAAACACAATTACATCCACTATAACCTAGCCAACAACAGAGCAGCCACAAATTATCCAACCAATATGTCAACGTGCACTAGAAATACGCTGAAGCAGTTTAAATGCCACAGAAGGCCATCAACGATAATAGAAATGAACAATAACTTTTAACAACGAGAAACAACAATGAGCTATCATTAAAGGGCCCCCAAACTACGTCACGCAAAGATGAGTAATAACAATGCCACCACAATAAAAAATATCATCAACTCTTTTCAAAATCATGTGCAACTGTCCCTGAGATTCATAATACAAACCATCCACACAAACTGGCGGTTACTGCCCCTGTGCGCACGCGGGCACCAATTTTTTTTTCTTTTTTCAAACGTAATCCTCTTTGCTCACCAAAAATATCCTAAATGTCATTGGCACTTGATCGCTAGCTTCAACAAATTTTATGTTTATTTATTTATTTATTTATTTGTAGTCTTTCTACCAGCGAACAAAGGAGAACACCAAACCGTGACAGCTCTCTGTCGCCGCCGCTAAAACGCTGCTGGTGCCGGTAGGAGCTAGAGAGAGAGACTGACGGCCTGGAGCTTGTGTCATCGTCGTCGCCGTGAGCCCGAAGTGGTGAGAGAGTCTACAGCAAAAGAGTCGTGAGGTGTTTGGCGTTAAGATCAGAGATGGTGATGGTAGGTGATGCGCCAGAGATATAAGGGAGCTGTGTGATTTTTTTTTATGGAGTTAATGAGAAGGTAGAGGGTTTGTAGAGAGTTGGGTTTGTGTAAGTGGGTAAGGGTTTTGGAGCTTTTAATATTTGGGTAGGTTGGATCTGAGTGTGTGATTGAGTTTTATGTGATGTGGGTTGGTTTAGAGAGTCTGGGTCGCGGGTTAAAAGAAGTTGTGTTTTGTTTTTTTTCCCGAACGTCAAAACACAAGGACGTAAGTACAGCTGCGCTACACTTGCGCTTTTTTTCGAATGTCAAATTGAAAGATGTAAGCGCAGCTATGCTACGCCTGCGCTTTTTCTCGTCCAACAACCTCTCGTGAGCGTAACTTTTATCACCGTGAGTGCAGTTGCGCTACTTCATAGCGTAATAGCGCTACTGTCACAGCTATGATTTTCTTTGCTTTTTTCTCTAAGCGTACGCATCTCCCTCAATCCAAACACCATTATTTGCACATATTCTCCCTGAATTGACTTGATAGAACTACTATTTGCCTCAGCTTCCCCAAAACTTGTTCTTGAACCTAACAAGACAAGAAAAATTTAAAAATTAACTACAACAATTATAACTTGAAATTTAACTAAAAACAAACACAACTATTAAATCAAGAAAAGTAAGAAAACTCGGGTTGCCTCCCGAAAAGTGCTTGTTTTAACATCGACAGCCCGACGGAACAATTTTTCATGACGAGTTAAGGTGGACAACGGTCTTGTGCTTATCGAACTCATCATCCCAATAAGTTTTCAATCGTTGTTCGTTGACCTTGAACATCCCTTTCTCTGAATGAGTGACTTCCACAGCACCATAGGGCAACACCTTAGTTACAACAAAAGGGCCAGACCATCTTGACTTGCGTTTTTCAGGAATTCGTGGGTTATAAAGAAGTATTTGTTGCCCCGGAGAGAAATCTTTTCCCAAAACAGGTTTGTTATGCCACTTGTTTGTCCTCTCCTTGTAACCTCTTGCTTTCTCATTCGCTTAATCACATAATCCTTCTAGTTTATTCAACTGCAATAATTATTTCTCACTCACTACTTGTACACCCATGTTTAGTTGTTTAGTGGCCCAATATTCCTTGTGCTCCAATCCCACTGGAACAAAAGAATTATCTTGTAACAAGCTAGTCTCCAAAGAATCCAATTGACCCCCATGGTTAGACACTATAGTTTGTATAACATCAATGTGAAAACAACTGTCGTTGGCTTCTGGGTACTTGTAAGCTTTGAACATATTAAAGGTTACCTTTTCGTCTTGTACTCGTAACCGAAGCTCACACTTTCGAACATCAATATGTGCTCCCCCAGTTGCAAGGAAAGGTCTTCCAAGAATGATAGGAATTTCCTTGTCTTCTTCCATATTGAGCACTATAAAATCTGCAGGAAAGATGAATTTATCGACTTTGACAAGCACATCTTCAATGACTCCCCTGGAATGCTTTAGCGAGCGATTAGCTAACTATAATGTTACAGTTGTAGGTTTCACCTTTCCCAATCCAAGTTTCCTAAAAATAGACAAAGGCATTAAATTAATACTAGCACCTAAATCACACAAAGCTCGCTAAAAAACAACATTGTCAATTTCACACGGAATAGTAAAACTCCCTAGATCTTTGAGTTTTTATGGTAGCTTCTTTTGTAGAATAGCGCTGCACTCTTCAGTAAGTGCAACTGTCTCATAATCTCTAAGCTTCCTCTTGTTTGAAAGAATATCTTTCATAAACTTCACATAACTTGGCATTTGTTCAAGTGCATCTGCAAATGGGATATTATTGTGAAGCTTCTTGAAGACTTCAAGAAATTTAGCAAACTGCTTGTCAAGCTTGTTCTTCTGCAATCGTTGAGGGAATGGCACAACCACATGCGACTCCTTCATAGGTTATGGCTGAGCTTCTACTTTCTCTTTATCTTCTGCCTCATTCTTTGCTTCACCTTTCTCAACCTTCTTGGTTTTCACTGGTTCCTCTAACTCTTTGCCGCTTCTTAAAGTGATCGCTTTGCAATGCTCCGTGCTATCTCTTCTGGGATTTACCTCTGAAGTACTAGTAAACTTCCTTGTTGTCTTTCAGAAAACAAAATAGCCATTTGAGTAACTTGCACCATTAAATTTTTGATTTGTGCAGACTGGTTCTGAAAGTTTGTCCTTGTTTCATTCATGAATTAAGTTTGCGAAGTCGCCAACTGAGCCAATGCCTCCTCCAAGTTTACCTTATTCTTTGGTAGAGGTTTATTCTGTTTAGGCTGCAGCACATTCTGAGTATTTCTCCAGGAAAAATTCGAATGATGACGCCATGCTGGATTATATCTGTTAGAGTACTGATTGTGCTGTTGCCCATTAAAATTTCCCACATACTGTGCTTGTTCTGCTGTGCCTTGCACAAATGGATTTCCAACCTGACATTTTGCACTATAATGTGGACCACAACAAAACTCGCACACCACTGGCGCTTGGACAGCATTGACAGTCATTTGATTATTTTGCAACTGTTTCGCGAGATTGTCAATTTTCGTTGTCAAGGCGGTTATAGCATCAATCTCACGGATCCCAGCTGTGTTCTTTGGTGTGACTCTCTCGCTCGACCACTACTGATTGTTCAAGACAATATCATCAAGCAACGCATAAGCTTTATCTGCTGTCTTGTTCATTAAAGCTCCTCTTGCTAATGCATCAATCAAAGTTCTTGTCAAATTCACCAATCCATTGTAAAAATTATGAACTTGCATCCATCTAGGTATTCCATGATTAGGACACTTCCTCAACAATGCCTTATACGTTTCCCACGCTTCACATAGAGTTTTTCCTTCATGTTGCGCGAAATTATTGATTTTTATGCGCAACTTCGCTGTTTTTCCAGGTGGGAAAAATCTTGACAGAAACTTGTGCACCAAATCCTCCCAAGTAGTGATTGAATTCGAAGGCAGCGAGTTCAACCATTCCTTAGCTTGTTCCCTTAAGGAGAAAGGAAACAAGCAAAGATGCAGAGCTTCATCAGTGACTCTATTGTACTTAACTGTTCCACAGACTTCTAGAAAATTCACAATGTGCTAATTAGGATCTTCAGAAGGCAGTCCATGAAACTGAATATTCTGAATCAACTGTAGTTCACTATCTTTAAATAAAAATTATTCGCCTAAATCGCTGGCTTTCTAATCACAGGTTGAATTCTAGTGGGTGGCAAAACATACTCTCACAGTGTTCTAGGTGGATTTTCCTGATTAACTACTTGATTATTTCCTGATTTCCTTGCAAATGATGGGTAGTTATAGTAGCTCTTTTCTCCTTTTGATATTCCGACAAGTCCGTTTTATCTCAATATCGAAAGGCAATAACTTGCTACCTCCTGACTTTCGCATGCACGTAAAGGAATATGTTCCTGGCACACATGTAACGACAATAAGATAACAACACAAAATTAGATAAAATCCAAAGTAAAATTAAAGCTATTTGGTATCGATATTAATAATTGACACAGTCTCCGATAACGGTGCCAAAAAATTGTGTGATTTCTAAAGCAAGTGCACGTATCGCAACAAGTAATAAAGTAGAGAGTAAAGATCGTTCCCATGAGGACTGTGATTATTAAGTACTGAAATTGGTGTAGCTCTAATTTTATTTGGACAATCACGAATTGAGAGTTTGTGACTAACGACTAAAGAAACTATGAAACTTATAAAAAATAGCAACTAAGCAATTACGAAATTAACGAAAGATGGTAATTCAATAATTAAAAGGCTCTAGGGATTTCGATTTGCACGAAGATTAATACTACTTGAAACTATTGATCTAAACCAATTGACGCCTATTCCTTACGTTGCCAGCAATTTCGCTAAGGTAGATATTAATGTTTCTCAAGCATCAATAACCTATCCCAATAAGTAAGCTAACTACATCTCTGTGATAACTGTGAACTTATGGAACGCATTAAGCCATAGAAATTCAAGCGTTGCCCGAGACCTCATAACTATCTCTAGCTTATGACGATTTAATGGTATTTCACACGTGGTCTAATTTAGTTATCACTTCTTAGTCTCAAACTAAATCACGACTCATGTAATTGTTGATCAGGCAACCACAACCATTAAACTCAACATAAAATACTCAATGCATATATGGAATAGTTTATCAATTAATTCAAATCAAAAGCTTCAAATATTCAAAATCCGGCTACATCGTAGCCCTAGAAAAATAGCTTAGAACATAATTATGAAAATAAATAAAATTCCAATTATAACAAAAATCATGATAATAGAGATAAAGAAAACTGGGATTTGGAGAAGAATTGGGGCAGAAGTCCGTATCCAGATCGTTCCTTCGTATTCAACTCGCGAATCCTTCCCTTTCTCTTCTCTAAAATGTTGCTTTTGCTCTAAAAAAACCAGCCGCCTCTAAAAGCCGCCTATCTCATGTTCTTTTCCTTCTTTTATCCTAGGTTTTCTTCTTTTTATGCCTTTTTACAAAATTGCTCTTAAATTTCCTGCGACGCTGCGCAGCTGCGATATAACTGTGCTACTTTTAATTTCTCTTCAATTGCTTCACAAGTTGCATGAAAGCTTGCCCTTAGTCATTTTTCTTCAATCTTTGCCTCAAAATCCATATTTTCTCATATGATTCACCTAAATCAGAAAACAAACACGAAACCAATCACATTGCTTATAAATTACTCAATAACTAACAAAATTTAAGTGAAAATGTGCTAAAATAATATATCAATAATACACCCAACAGGTGGCCATGCTAATAAGTGATCTTTGTCATGCATTTATACAATATCTTTAATTAAAAATAGATTAAATGTTATCTATATATATATATATATGGTGATACAAAAAATTTCTAATTTAGTAAATAAATAAAACATGGCCCATTATTCTTGATAGCTCCCTACAATTTTGTCAAATTTCAATTTGACCCCAAAGATTCTCCTAATTGCATAATTGCCCCCTTAGGAGTTTTCTTGTGGATAAGGCCTTATCTATTACCTAAATCCCAGCTCCACCAAACTCTAACTTTCCTGAAAGTCAAAACTAATTAACTACAACTCCAATTCGGATAATCTTCCAAGACTCCAAAATGCACCATTACTCCATTTTTACTAAGTCAATGTTTTTGACCAAGAAGTTGACTGTTGGCCATGCATTGACCGACCATTGGCTGTATGCACCTTTGGAATCATGCCAATGCCTTGGAGCTTTCACCATGTTTGTGAGTATTCTTGGTGGTGGTTTCTTGCAATTTTTCAGATTCATACAATTACACATTTATTGAAGTGATATCCTAATATTTTATTTTTACACTCTTTTCCTAATCCCAATGAAGCTACATCGAATCTAAAAATGCATTTTCATACCCTTGGCCTATGATCGCTAATAAACATGGTCTTACATGGTAAAAGCTTTAAGTGTGCAATTAAACATGCATGATATACATACGAACCATCAAGGAAGGTATACACTTGTTGTATCAACTAATATACGCCATATATTGTTAAATAAGCAATATAGCATATTTCAATAAATATTCCAACAATAAATTAATTTTTATTCAGCACCGTCAGATAAATTTCTAAGCTATTTAACTTGATTAACAAGCACAGACGTGGTGTGGCTCTAGTACCATTGAAGATACATTGTACTAAATCAGCCTAAGGCCATGATTTATTAATACATAGTGGATTCCAATTTTTTTATGCATACAAGCCACCCAATAGCATGTTTAACACAAATAGCAGATACACATCACAACAAAGTGATTGGATTGAATACCATACCTTTCTTGTTGGTTTACAAACTCAAAATGTGTGTATTCAAAGTCGCAATGCAAGAGCGTGTGCCTAGTTATTCTTCCTTTCCTTGGCTGAGACTTGTACCATCAAGAAAAGGATGATCACTTTGGTTTTTACACTCTAAGAACCCTTAAAATCCTTTCATCTTACCCCACTTACTATTTTTTTAGTCTATAGAAATTTTTAGGAAATGCTTCTTATTTATCTAGCTTTGGCCAAATTATTTCTTGCTCTTGGGGGAGAAGATGGTGCAATCCAACTTAGGGGAGAGGCGTGAGAGTTATAGGAGTTAGAGAGAGTTGGAGTTCCTATGCAAATAAATTAGCATGACATAGAGTCCTAATTCTTTTGAAAAATTATCTTGTCTTCTTATCTTCAACTTCCTTTTTTTTTTATTGTTTGCTGAATCCAAAAACGATGTATGTTAATATGAAAAGTTTTAAAAATATGCCTACAAGGCAGAGTTGAAATAATGACCATAGGTGGACAAGAATACGAGAAGTATGTTAGGTGAATTGACTGCAGAAAAAATTAAATCAACTCCATGTTGAGAGAAGTTCTATATTAACAAATAACCAGTTGATTCTTGTTTTTTTGAAAGGTTTCCCATCTTTAACCTTTACAACCACATCCTGTTGGATATTCATCATGATCTGCTCCTCAATAGATGCTTCTTCCTTGAAGATTCGACTATTTCTCTCCCACCAAATATGATAAATTAAGGCACAGACTAGGTGTTGGAACAAATAAGATCTAAGATTTCCTTTTTCTGGAAGAGAAGGTGTAAAAGTAAGAAGCATATCAAAGGAAACAAATTATTCATCAATAAGAAGTAAATTTAAACTTCCATTCAAAATGTGCCTTGTGAAGTTACATTCAAAGAAAATATGATCCTGAGATTCATATCCAAGGTGACAAAAAAGGAAGCACACATAGCTAATGGATGCTTAAGAGAGAAGCCGTGGTTTAGTAGCTAAGTGGGCAAGACACGCAAGCCAATGAATGAAACTGTGTATGGGACAATTGTTTAGAAACTACACAAGTATGGACCATTGGACATTTTGCCCTTTAGTGCGAGTAAACTCCAAAGTTTTCCTGAAGGAAAAAAAAACCATTGGTGAGAAATTTCCAAAAGAAATAGTCTGCTCAATTTAAGTCATTGAGCAGATTAAGGGGTAAAGGGATTACTTTGAGCAATGTCCATAGGGTGAGGAGGCTAAGCCCAATATCCACTAATGTATTTGAGACCCTACTGTCCAATCTTGGGTAGTACACACCCTGGGAAAGGTAAAGGATGCCATTCAGGTGCCAATTCTCATGACAGAAAAAAAGATGCTTCTACCATTTCTAATTGAGTGCGAGATAAGATCCCTGGCAATGTCCCAAAGCTTTAGTAATTTTCTCCAAGATTGCAAAGCATCACTAAGAGTTCGGATGTTCCAAATACATCTGTCCTTGATGTGATTAGTCCAGACCCAAGAACTCCAAGTTGTATCTCTCATGAAGTACAAACACCAGAAGATTTTCAAGAATGCCACTTTATTAATATCTTACGCAATCCAAGCCCTTCCTCATAGTAGGGTTTACAAACATTTTTACAAACAATATTCCATCCTATGTCACGCCAGAGAAAAGCTACAAATTTTCTCTCAATCTCCGCAAGAATCTCCTTAGGTGTGGGAAAAATACAAGCCCAATAGATGTGTAAGTGGTCAAGGACTAATTTGGTCAATTGAAGCCTTCCAGCAAAAGAGAGCCAATTACGATTCTAATGCCCAATTCTCTTAGTGATCTTGTCCACTAGAATTTGACAGTCACTTTTCTTAACACTTCCATTAATAAAAGGAATCCCAAAGTATGCTCATTCTTGACAACATCGTACCGAAGGTCAGAGAGGCGATGAAACAAATATAGAATATCCACAATACCTAAAATAGAAGGTAAGTAAACTTTGTAGATAATAAAGAGGCCATGGGCAAAACAGAGACGGTTGAGCTTGTGCTTCTTGCATTTGGTATGAAATACAATCTCATTGCAAGTGGCAAGCTTATCTAGTAAGCCTATAAGAACCTTTATGGAGATGACAAAAAGAGAAGGAGAGATAGGATCCTCTTGTATACTACCATTTGTACCTTGAAATACCCCTCGAGCGAGGCTACTACTGATAGCAATTGAAAAATGAGGGGTAGTGGTACATGCACGAATCAACTCTATGAATTGAAGTAAGTTTCATGGACGAAACTTTTCTTAAAAGGGAAAGACTATAAAGACATGAATTTTTAAGAGTTTGGAAAAAAAAATATAATAGAATTTTAGTTCGAATAGGATTTTGATGTTTTGATAAGATAAAGAAGAGTTTTAATTTTGTAACACTTTACGGTTCTAGAACTCTAATAAAAATAGAATTCTTTCAAGAAAATAAAGATAGAGTTTTAATTGGATTTGAATTCTGAGTATTTATTGGATTAATATTAAACCTCTATATAAACGAATCATAAGACCTTAGACTCTCATAATATTTTTGTAGACAATCAAGAAATATAGAAGAGAATGTTATCGAGATCTAAAGGTTTGGAAGGTTTTGATTCTTGGTTATGATTTTGTAAACTTTTTTTTAGGTAAATAGGATTTATTGTTCTTTCGTACCCTTTTGTTGATCAACAAATTTTTTTCGATTCTTCATCCTTTGGCACTCGTTATTGATTATTGTCAAATCTTGTTTATTTATTCCCTAGATAAGATTAAATGCATGACACTGTTTTGATCTTATGGACTATACAAGGTGTGTATCAAATCCTAGATGACTAGGAGTTCATTAGCCGCCATTTGTTATTGACGCCTTATTGGCTATAGTGTGAATTATAAATTTTATGTTGTGAATCGTGCTACTAAGCAACCACAACTTATTCTAGTTTTGTTAGTGTTTGATATTATGTCCTTGTAATAATTATTGAATTTCGTATCGATTATTGGCTTCTACATTTGATTGACATTTGATTTGACCCTTTACCTTTATTGGGGTGAGTTCTATTTATTGGGTACTATTTCGCTCACTCCTATTTTTGACTTTTATAGATAAGAACGAGTAAATAGAATGGTAGAGGCTCTTTGATTTTGGACTGCGAGATTTTTATGATGCAAAATATATATTTAGATTTATTTTATGTATTAGAGTTTTTTAACGAATATATGTATTTTGAAATTTTAAAGCTTTTACTTTTATGAAGGCATTACACGCTCTGTTACGGATATATGTATTTTGAATTTTTAAAGCTTTTACTTTTATGAAAGCATTACATGCTCTGTTGTTGGTATTTATGTGAAGACTATTTTAGTTTATTTCATTGTTACTTTTGAATGTATATAGTTTTGAGGGTTTAGGAAGTTAATCTTTTTAAGTTCGCAGCGATTTTATTTCCAAATTTGTCATGACGAATTTAAGAACGTGACAATATGAATTGTAGGGGTAAGTGTCTATATGTAATATATAGGTTCGTAGGGTAGAACATGTCCTCCATGAGGTGTGCTTCGTTCCCTATCTGGTTGCTGGGTGAGTTTCTCTCCCTGGAATCCGCCTTAGAGGTCTGACCTTTCCCATTTTGAGATACACCTGCTTTTGGATTCTTATCTAAATCTCGAACTAACCTTGCCCACTGGATCAGCATCGCGAAGATCAAGCAAAATTCCCTTAAGTCACGCGCTTGCTAGACCCACAGGGGCCTTGTGGAAATATGATCCATGACCTAGTCGTGGCTTGAACCAATTCGATGGTCTCCGCATGCCTTGGGCTTATATGCATCTTCGAGGATCCCTTTCCAAGCCCAGGCCTAGTCCTTGTGTGAGTCGAATTCTTCCCATTACAACATTAACCGGTGAAACAATTCTCTCATGTTCTTTCTATAGAACGAAGTTAAAAGAAAATCGTGCGGTATGGCAAGCTTTGTGAGTATTTTGCATACCATAATCTAGTCATCTCTTGCAGACTTTTCTTGCGTAGTCGATGCCCTCGTAAAGGCAAAGGATTAGGACCACTTTCTATGTGGAATAGTCAACTGAAGTAATCTATTTCAGCTAAGCGCTGACGATGGCGTACGCGGCATGCGATTTGCAATAGGGTGAGATCGGATCATATGGGATTTCATCACCTGGAAAACGAGGGGGAGGGGGGTTGTTTCTTAGACACTGGACAAAGATAATACGCTGCATCTTCTTGTGAAGTAAATCTAGTTGCTTAAGGCTGAAAAACTTTAACTAATCTCCCAAATCTCATGCTTTAGAAATAAACTATGTTATGCAGGTAAGCTACAACCATACAAACTCGTAGGCAATCTCAAGATCTATTGAAAGTTTAAAAGTTGCATTGGCCCAAACTTCAACTTTTACGCTTTAGCCTTACCATTTTGTCAATTTTGGCATTTTGCGATTTTATATGATGTCAGAATTCAGTTTAGTTTGTTGGTACTAAAAGGGATGATTGTGTGTAAAGTGTGATTAAAACAAAAAACAATGCGAGAAAAATGATACATAGATCTTACGTGATTCGGCTTAAAGCCTACGTTCATAGACAGTAGGAGAAAAACTTTCACTATATGATGAAAAAAAGAATGCAATAGATCACTCTTACAACAATGTCTCATCTATTACTCGTGTATGCACTCAATATTTGCTACACTTGATATAAGACCAAGAAACTCATTATATAGATGTAACAAGCTCTACCTACGTACCACATCTAGGACCTTCTAGATGTTGGGCTTACAATCCCATTGGGCATCATCCACAAATTCGGGTCACCATTTCAACAAATCTCTACCTTGGATCGTATTTGATCTAATTATCATATATGTTTTCCGCTGTCGGAATGCCCCTACCGGGGCTCACTGCTGCGCACTACAAATACCAACCAAATCCAAGCAACGCTTGAACAAGCTAACATGAATCACCTTGGTCATCATATCTACTGGATTCTCATGTGTAGCAATCTTCTGCACTGGTACGATACCTTGTGATACAATATCTCTGATAAAGTGATATCTGACATCAATGTGTTTCCTCCTCTCATGATATATCTGATTTTTAGTTAGATGGATTACACTCTAACTGTCACAAAAGACAACATTCTGACCTTGCTGTAGTCCAAGATCACGAACTAGACCATGCAACCACTTAGTCTCTACTTCACCGCTTCTACAACTGCCATATACTCCATCTGAGTAGTAGACAATGCAACTATAGTTTGCAATGTCGCTTTCCAACTGATAGCACATCCAGAGAGAGTAAACAAGTAACCTGTCAGAGATCTCATTTTATCAAGATCACCCGCAAAGTCTGAATCAGAATAACCTACAAGACTAGCATGATCATCAGTCATCCTGCAGAACATCAGACCAACATCTGTAGTGCCTTGCAAATATCTAAATATTCATTCAGTTTGTATGATAGGCGGGTAGTTATCAGATCTCAAATATTGTAACACCCTTTTGTACTTAAATTATTATATAAAAGTTTATAATTGGATAGTTTTATGTATTTTCTTTCTCGTAAGGTTACCATTAATTATTTACTTGAGACCGCAGCAACAGTGAATATAGACTTTGACCTAGTCTTGAGAAGGGCTGGGTTGGGGTCGTTACAGGTGGTATCAGAGCTTAGATAGCTCATAAGCCGGGATAGGATCTTCGGACATTGGGTAATTGTCTTTTAAGGATATGTGTTTGGCATAATCATATGTGCTCAATGTGCTTATTTGCTAAGTGTGTATCTATTTTCTATAAGTTGCATGTTTAATTGTGCTGAATTTGTTAATTGTATACATGCATTACCCGTAAAATGGTAAGTGATCCCCTTCCCTGAAAGAATCAGCCAGTAGCGGATCTCCTCACATGCGAGTCAGCAAACAAGGGAACCGTTGATCAGGAGACTATATTTAATGCTCGAGCTTGACATCGACCACTGGTATTTTCTTCGATATCTTCACTCGGAATTCTTGGTATTTTTAACTGGTATTTTCTTTGGACTTCTATTTGGTAATCTTATCTGGTATTCTGGATTGAATTTCTTAAGTTGAGCCTTTATTTGATATTCATAGCCTTTGTTTGGCATCTATGTTGCATTTATTTGGCACTTGGGAATTCTTAGCTCATATTTCTCTTGGTATTCTTCTCGGGATTTCTTATTCTCGCATGGTATTCTTTGGTGTTCTTTTCTGGGTATTCTTATTCGAGATTCATGTTTGGAATTCTTACTCGGCACTCGGTATTCAATCTCGTGCATTGGGCTAGAGGTAATGGAGAAGTAAATTACGAGGGTGCAATTTTTATAAGGGGATGAGGATATAATACCCGAGCCCGACCATGCATTTACAAGTATTTATTTATATTTATTTCTTTCGTTATTTTTGAAAAATGTCCCTTTGTGATTATTTGTCTGCATTTAATCTATAGTTAATTGTCTTACTATTTTAAAATCAATTGGTATTACAATTAATAGTAACCTATTATTAGGTGTTCTTATAACATGAATTAACATTAAGCTTAGGATCGTTACAGGGATGTAAAGCTCTATATCATGACCAAGTAAAAATTTTCAGCTGCTTACAAGAGTATAGGTGATTTCCTTTAACTTTTCGGGTTATTTTGGATGTTTTCCCGATTTTAGGGGTTTTTGATCCGGAAAATGGATTTCACTTGAGGGCCAATTATAGGAAAATCGGGATTCCGCCGCGAAAAATGGGCATACGCCATTGGGTTTCTTTTAACTTGTATTACTTAATGGCGAAGTTTGGCAAAATTGCATCCCGGCCCGAAAATACGAAAATCGGGGTACCTGCGCACAAAACGGGAAAAAATGAAACGTTAGTGTCACTCTCGGGGAGTGACACGTGTCTCAGGACACGTGTCACACATGCGTGGACGTGCCATGCATGCGAGACACGTGGAGAGACATCCCGCCACGTGTCTCACATGCATGGAACATCCACACATGTGTGACACGTGTCCCCATACGTGTCATACATGTGTGGACGTGCCATGCATGCGAGACACGTGGAGAGACACGTGTCACACATGCGTAGACATGCCACGCATGTATGACACGTAGAGGGACACGTGTCACACATGTGTGGATGTTCCATGCATGTGAGACACGTGGCGGGACACGTGTTCCCCCTACGTCAGCTTTAAAAACCTATATAAAGGGGTCACTTGACCCCCTGAAATAAAAAAGGCAGACACTTTTCTCTAACCCGATTCCACTAAATTATATCGATTCAGTTTAGTTAATGTTCCAAAAGTTTCAAAACCGGTTCGAATCTTTTCCAATTTTCGGCATTTTGAGGTGAGGAGATTTTATTAAAAATAGCATCTTATATGTTTATATGATTATTATATAATTATAATATGATTTGTTATTTTAAGATATATAATATGTCTGTTAATATTCTTTATTTGTTATATTTGAATTAGGATTAACTTTAATAATGTATTGTTTCAGAATTATTAGCTAAGAGTTAACTGTTTATGAAATTAATCACCCTTTGTAATTACTTGGTATAATACGGCTTTATTCAGTTATTTGAACTTCCAGTGAATTAATATTGTTAAAGGTACTTAACCGGAGACAACCTCTTTTATTGTTCTCCATCTACGTGTTTATCAAAGTGCGTGATCATAAATTATACAAATAATTATCAATTGTGTGTTACGTGAATACTTGTGCATGCTTGTGTGCTACTAAAATTAGGGGTTGCAACCTCAGGCCCGAAGCTTGCACGAACGCTAGGCGTCATAGGGCTTATCAGTGCTCCCGTGTTTATCATGGACCTATTCCCTCTCTCGCTTAGTACCACCCTTGGACAGTTGGGTCGTAGATTTTGGATACAATCCGGAGTATCCTCTTGGGAGATATAAGAAGTTGAAATTGTGATCAAAGGCTGGCCACTTCGTGAAATACTCGACTTGTTCCTACTCTCTCTTGGTACCACCCTCGAAGAGTAGTGTCCTACTCTCTCTTGGCATTCCACCCTCGTAGAGTAGACTGATATCTGTTGTGGATATATGCCACTATTGTTTACCTAAATGTCATTTCTGTTATTATATATGACTCAAATGTGATAATAATTTTCTACTAGTTATCATATGTTATTATATCTTATATAGATAGTTTGTTATACTACCATACGTGAATTACATCATGATTTACAAAAGAGACCGACCATAAATATTTTCAAAACTCTTCTATTCCATCCTCACTGAGCTTCCCCAGAGCTCACTCTCTTTTCTCCCCCCAGTGCAGGTACAGCTTAGCTTGATATGGGAATTGACTTTATATGCTAAAGTTGAATATTTACATGCTCGAAGTTCCTGGCTTGTCATATTGTAAAAGTTAAAGTTTGTTTGTATTAAACTCGGGTAAAAAGGTAGAGGTGTTGAAACCTCAGTTTATATGATAGCCGGGTAGTTATCAGATCTCAAATATTGTAACACCCTTTTGTACTTAAATTATTATGTAAAAGTTTATTATTGAATAGTTTTATGTATTTTCTTTCTCGTAAGGTTACCATTAATTATTTACTTGAGACCGCAGCAATAGTTAACATAGACTTTGACCTAGTCTTGAGAAGGGCCGGGTTGGGGTCGTTACACATTGAGCTCTCTCTAAAAGAGTCCAGTTCATGTGTTCTGCGACCCCGTTCTATTGTGGTATTCCTGTGCATGTGCGGTGTCTCACGATGCCTTCTTTTGCACAGAAGCCATCAAACTCTTGTTGAAGATATGCCCTAATGCTATATATTTGGATGACATATATTGGGGCATTTTGACATTAACTTGTACTTTATGGCATGGTTGTCCATATGTTTGTTTACATATTGACTACTTATTATAGATATTCATATTCTCCCTCTTTAAATATATGAATGAGTCCCTGGTATTTTCATTAAAAAGATGTATTCTAAAAGGGTTTACAATATGTTGGTATATCTCTTTATTATGATAAATACTTAAAGTATCCATAGTCCTTAGATTATATATGATCGGGACTTCAATAATCTATTATGGACTATTACATGTATTGTTACCTTTGATTAACATATGGATGTTAATAATAAAGGATAGTGAACCACGTGCCATAATAGCATAGGGTCCGACTAACAAACATGTGAGTGATTATTAGTGGAATGAATCACTGAATGTGGCGTGAATAACAAATTACATGACTTAGGATTAATAATTTGTTATTCGTTGCAATTGTGTATATAATCCTTATGACTTGAGATATTACGACAGTCATATGTATCGGGGCTTAATACTTGCATTTGGACAAAACTCGTCTTTGATTTATTGGGACGGGTTACGGGCTCTTGCAGTATCATTCGTCCGGTATAGTGAATGACAGGTAGTTGTCAAGATAGAATCTATTGACCTCTAGCGTGAGGCGATATCCTATGCGATCTAGACATGGTTGTTGCATGAGGAAGTCTCTGGCTAGAGTATGATGATGGAAAGGGGTTTTTCCATGGATGTCATATCTCATTCCACCATTTGGATCTTTGCATAGTATCGAGTCTATGAACTTAATCGTATCATGGTTTTTGCTCGACAGAACGATTAATGGAAGGATTGAATTGTACAATGATTGGCGACTATAAATTGATTCACTTGAATTGGACTTTATTGCCTTATAAATTGTCTAGCCATGTTGCTAGATGTCAACCTATAACTTGAGGGCATTATGAGAATGATGGGAGATATTCTCACAATAGATTAAAACTGTTTAATATTCCCTCATTGCTATATGCAGTGAATCATAAAAGGTCACACACAATAATGCACTTGTGTGTGGTTTTTCTATTGAGCTTAAATCTTGAATTTAGAATTGTTAAAGTGTTAACACTTGTTTTAGTTTCTCTTTGAATTGTTAAAGTGTTAACAATCATTTTTTTTCTTGTGTTGTTAAAGAGTTAACAATTGTTTAATTGACCATCAATAGTTAATTGGGCCACCATGTAATTAAATGTTAATTATAGGGTCAATGTATAAATTCAAATTAATATTGGAGCCAAAGTACAAATATGGAAAGATTGTTTTCATAATTAATTAAACTAATGGAAATTAACTTAATTAATTAATTACATAGTTGGAAGACTAATATGTCATGTATATATACATGTATGACTTCATTAAAGTAAAGACCACTATGTGTGGACTAGATTAAGCCACATCATCTTGTCTACCAACTTAATTTGACTCAATGGCTAGATTTAAATACAATACATATGATGGATATTTTAGCATATGCTAAAATGTATGTATGTAAAAGATAGACACTAAAATATCTTTGGTCAATGGGCATGATGGTCAATTGCCATGTCTTGACCAAATAAACAAAAGCAAGACCAAACAAATTGGCATGGTTCTTCTTCTTCTCCTTGGGTGCTCACAAGATTGAGAGAAAAAGAAAGAAGATATTTTTTCTCTTCAAATCTTCATGAAGCTAGCTTAAATCTTCCATGGCCTTGCTTGCACAAAGGGTTCATCTTAGGAGGCCATTCTTTGCTTGTGTGGACTAACTTGATCTCTTATATGTGTAGGACGGGTAGTCTAGCTTCAAGTACTTTAACCATGGCTTCCAAGGCTTGTCTTCAAGAGGTAATATGTTATACTACCTTTTATCTACATATATGAGTCATATATTGGTTTAGATCGTGTTAATTACATGAATCCAAGTTAGGGTTTTGAAATGTACATAAAGCTTTAATCATGAAATTCTTTGAAATTAACTCTTGCTTCTGCTTTGATTATTACTTGTAAGATGTTCATAACCCTATATCGATCCTTTCGAGTAGTATCAGAGTAGGCTTGAAGATTCATGTAGTTACGTATTCTTAATCATGTTCCAAGACCTTAAAGATTGTAGGATTTTTGTTTATTGCTAATTATTTATGGAGATGAAACTTTTGGTTGTATGGAATGATTTTTGGATGTATGGCACACTTGGATAAATTCATAGGTAGTATGTTGCTAAGTAAATTTATATGTTGGATGTAAATTATGCAAAGTTGAACATACTTTGAATATGAAGTTTTATGGAAAGGTTGAGTTGATTCAAATGGGTTTGATTGGTTCTACCTTTGATTAGATATATATTGGATATGATCTTGCATAAAAATAAAATGTCTAGCTTAATTGTGTGTTTTGGCCAAAAATGCATTTGATGTAGGCTTGGCCAAAATTTCAGTCTTGTTGCTAGACATGCATTTTGTGTTTGATTCTAGCTTGCATACAAGTCATAAGTGTGGTTATGATTCAAGACTCATTTAATCCTATATTTGAGTTAACAAGTGTTGTTAAAGTTTTAAAGATTGGAATATGAGTAGTCTTTATGTATATGATACATATGTTTGCTAGTAGTTGTTCTAGCCTTTATGACTTGATATATATGTGATACGTGTGAATATGTTTGTTTTGTTCTTGTCATTTGATGATCGTTTACATATTGTATGTTCTATGTCATTAATGTATTGGATACATAATTTGTGCTAAGTAGTTTGTTTAGCCTTTGATAGATTATGTATATGATGCTTTTTTAGGCTTTATGAGTTTTAACTTGCATAGATATGTTGGATGTTGGTTGGGTCATGGACTTGGTTTATGAATGGTTGAATGATTATAAATTCGTTTGATGACTTTGTAATCTTAATTCATTTATTCATTTGGTTGTAAGTGAGACATAAGTCTCATTTTAGTTTTGCAAGTGAGTGGACCTTTGTAGTGAGGCATTTGATGTAATTTCTACAAAGAGGCTTGAAAAGGAAGTTGAAGACATTCAAATAGTTGATGGCTTTCGGATTGTTGAAGATCAAGTAGCCGAGACTTTGAAGACATATTGGATGTGCTTTTTTTGTTTGTAATAGATTAGTTTCTATAAGCTTGATTTATCGACAACTAAGTCCATGATCCACCATGTTAGTATGATTCTTGCGTAGGTGTTTCTTTGTTTGCTTATATGTGATGTTTTCTTATAAATGAACTAATGTGCAAAGTGAGACCATAAAGACCAAAATCCTCCTATGTGCAATTCAAATTTATATTGTAAAGCAGTAAAGTGTTTGTCATTGTCTTCCACTATCCTAGGCCACGTGTACTTTTCTAGACTGTCTTTTCCTTACCGAAAGGTAGGAGGGGAATGTTTCATGATAAGTACAATGTTTACCTAGCAAACATAATGATGTTATGTATCTTACAATATCACGTGGCCAATAATACACCAAAGCTGAGGTACGGGATTCAAATTGTCAAATTACACTTTGATGGTGGTAGTAATCTAAACTAGATCACGTGGCCAATAATGTACCAAAGCTGAGGTTATGTTGATTTAGGGCCAAAATGGCCATATCCTATATGTTGATATAGATAGTAATAGTTGTTAACTCTTTTTATGTATACTTCAATAATGTACTAAATGTGAAGGGTATTCATATTAAAGAGAACATAGTCATCTACTATTGAGTCTTTAATTATATTCACGTTTCTCATTTAGAAAGTGTGAGATTCGATAAAATTAGTGGGATGTATCATTTAATTAAAGACCAAGTTAAATGATTAAACAAGTTAAAGTTAACTAGCAATCTTATTTTTCTACATGTTTATGGCTACAAGTATGAACCCAGTTTTATTTTGTATACTAGACTTTATATTGCATAACCAAACCAAACTTTATTGATTAATGTTGTTGTCTAAGAATAGTTCTTAGAAACTTAATCATGTTTTAGATTTGTATGCTCTTTTGTTTCTTCTTGATAATGTATCATAAGAAAAGTTTGTGACGCCTATAGTTTGATAAGTAGAAAGTGTACGCAAGATTTAAAAGAATGTAATTCTAAACTTACAAATTGTTGTGTAGTAAGCATAATTTATTGGCATGATATATGATATTAATAGTAATCTTTCTCATGTTTATATTTCATCTTTGATTAATTGTAATACAAAGAAGAAAAACAAAAGAGATGATTTTTATTAGCTAGTTTGAGCATAATCTAAAAGTCAGTTAACGATTGTATTGGCATGTGTAAATTGTTTTGATGACCAATAGATTGAGGCATTCAAAGAGAATTTATTCATTGCATCTTTGTGGCTTGAAAGTCAAGGTTATGAAGTTACAATGGATGGTAAGTCTTCATTGTATATGGTTGTTATTATTTTATGACTTTGATTCTTGTATAACATAATTGTATGTTCTTTCTCACAGAATCTTAATCAGAGTGCGCTTTGGAAGCGTGGAATGGTTTCAGTTTAACAAATGGAATAATTGTTGTTGCATTAGCTAAGGACAATTTGTTTAAATAGTTTCTGGACATATTTTGTATTTTGAGGATTGTACTTAATGTTGTTAGGAATATATTGTCTATTCCTAAGGCTTGTAAAAGGAAATCGTGAATTTTCTTTTTTAGACAATGTATATCAAATTCATTATTGTAATGAATGTATATTGTTAAAGACATTTTGTTGTAGTCTTCATTATCTTAATATGGGTGATAGAATGTATTGCATATTTATTGTTAATTGTCAAATCATGTATCAATTTTTGAGATGATTCATATAATTCAAATTAATTGTAATCTCTATTTCGATTAGGTTAAATCTAGTAGTAAGATGATGGTTAGGTTGCTTTTGAAGCAACCTATGCATCTTATATATTGGATAGATAACTAAGTCATCCTTTATGTGTTAAAGGATTAGAGCTACTAATTTATTTGGATTGGTACATGTTGATGTATGAGGGCTTTTTATGAATTAGCTTAAACAATATTTTCTTCTTTATATAACCAAGCTTATGATTGTAATAATAACGTTGTATGTTCTTGTTAAAGTACGAGTCTAGAGCTTTTTGAAATGTTCGAAGAGTATTAGACTAAAGTAGAAAAACTATGTAGGAAAAAGGTATTGATGTTTTATGATGTGATCATGATTTTGAAATATTTAAGGACTATTTAGATGAGTATCTCAAAATTTTGGTATTATATTGTAATTAATAATGCCCGGTGTACCACCTTTAAATATGAGTTTCTTAATGAATAAGTCGTACTTTGTTTGACTTTGTACAAATGTTGATTGGTTCATCTAATCACGCTATTTATTTGTGGGCTATACTTTCTTTATTTTAGTTGAACAGAAAATTCCTACTATTGTTTTTCCTAGAGCTTTATATATGATATGAGTTGGAAAACAACCAAATATTAAATGTGTTAATTTATGGATTGTCCTACTTTTTAGTGAAAAATATTTTATTAGGACAAGTGAGAGTTTAGGTTAAAGGTAATTTTGTATCTATATCTTTGTCCTTTAGGATATAATTTCTATTTTAATGATCAAGGTCTATTGATCAATTAGAATGTAATCCTTCTTGAAGAAAATATTTTGTTCAAGAAGTTATTATATTCTAAACTTAATGAAAATTGAGCAAGTGTCCTCTAAGCTACAAAATCACTTAAACCTATGATTTGAATTTATTCAATTTGGTCCGCAGTGTCATCACAAAAGATATTTGCAAATCTAATAGTTTATCTTATCCTTTGAAGAATATAAAGATATTATCTTTAGGATGCACAAAAGTTATTTGTGTGAAACCCCACTTTCTTGCTTATCTCGTAATACGTGCTTTACCTCGTTTTGCGTGCATATGACCTGTTTATGTGCTATAGGACCTAGAAAGTTATAATTTTGATTTCAATACTTCTAATACGTGCTAAATGTGCATTCATGAAATTTTCATCAAAAACGGAGTCAGAAATTTTATCGTCGATTTTCAGTGAATAGTGTTTTCGAAACACGTCCGCTATAATTTTGAAACTGGTCTTTTTAACCCTTCTAGACCTAGTCCACGGACTTTAATAGATCTGTGTTTGATGAAAACGGTTTTAAAATCGGCTTAAGAATTTATTAGGGTTTTTACACCGACTTTTGCGAAAATCGAGTTTTAAGCCGACTCGGGTGGAATTCTTTGAATGTAAAACTTCTTGTCACCTAAAAATAACTCACTTGAGATATCTTGGGGGTTGCATAATTAATTTTAACTTGGTGATCACTAAAATGCAATTAAAGACATTAAAAACACAAAATTACCTATTAAAATAACTTTGACTTTAATTAAATAGTTGACCATTTAAGCTCATGTCCTCAACACACACTCACACAACACAAAAACACCATCACACACACACACATTGCCGAGAGGTTGAGGAGAGAAAAGAGAAGAGAAAAACTTAAGTTTTCAATCCAATTTTTCAAAGAAAAACCTAGTTTTTGTCCGTGAAACTTCGCACCGACTTGGATTCTGCTTGTTGGGCACGCATTGCACGCATTCCTAGGCTTATATCGCATCTAAGGTGAGAGAAAAATTCTAGATCTCAAAATGTCATTTTTGTGTTTTTGCGTATAAATGAAGATTGAACCGTTAGAATTGAAATCTGATGATAGATTATTGCTCCTTGCATGCTAGGGATCATTATATACTAATACTACAAGTTTCTGTCGGATATAGCATAATTTTTATTTTCCGGGTATTTAATTTTGATTAAAATGTTCAAAGTTGATTTAATTGAGTTGTGTTGCTCGAAATCGATTGCCGTCGATTTCTAAATACTTGATAATTACGTGTTAGCGCTGTTGTAATGCCGAATTTTCGATTACATTGTTTGTGTGGAAATCCGGAAAATCCAGCCATGACGTCATAGGGTTTTAGGGTTATCGGGCATGTTTTGGAGGTGTTATGGTGGATTTCCGAGAGGGCTAATGTAGTAGGTTGAATGGGTGAGTGATAGGAACTGATTTGGCAATGTTTGGATTAGTAGATTGTAAGTTATGAATTTTAAAGTTAGGTTGTCATTCTTTAATTTCTTGAACGATGCCTTAGATGGTTGGGTAGTGTTCGAGTGATGAATGGTGAGTTGTTGTTGAGTAATTTAGAGTTTAATTATGAATATTATGCATGTCCGGTTAGATGGCCTACTTTGTCATCTAACTACGTTGTTTGATGTTTAATTTAATATTGATGTTATATTGATGTTATATTGATGTTATTGATTGATTATTATTGAATGCGGGAATCGGGCACTCTTGTTGCTGATCTCCCAATTGATTGATCGATTTATGCTTGCATGATGATTGATGAAAATGGAGCCTTGGTATGTGTGTGCCACCTCTCGGGCAGCGTCGGGCTGTCGGGTTGAAACCGGCATGACTGCCATAGGCTACCCCCAGCTCGCATGACGGAGATGTCATGGAGGGAAGGGGATAGTGAGGTACCTCGGGTGCGTGAGTAATGGGGAGTTATAAGAAGAACGGTTGAGATCGTGATGGCGTTTGGAGCTACACCAAATAGAGTATCCTTATTGAATGGTCATATAGTTATGTGATGATAGCTTTATTTATGTTATTATTGTTGTTGTGTGTTTACTTGCTCAAAGGACTAAATCCAAGGAGCGTAGTGAATACTGTCGAGATCTATCGGATCCTCACTGGGCTTATGTATATAAGCTCACTCTCTATTAATGCATGTTTCAGGTGTACTTTCACAAGATTACGGGTACGTGCCTCCTGAAGAGGAGAATGTGGAAAATGTGCCTTTTTTGGATGAGTCATATGTTCCCGAGTCTTATCTATGACTTTATGTTGTTAAATGTCTTGTATATTAGTTTAATAGACTTTATATGCTTTACGGTTCTTAATGTAATAGATATTGAAAAGATGTTGAACCAAATGATGTTAACTTAGCGGTTTCCTTTTTGTCTATGGTTAAATTGTAGTTGTGTCTCAACTTACTTTTGAATTGTATGATAAAGTTGAGGTATTGTATGTCATGTTGGAACGGAGGCGTATAACGAGGATGTTTTATTGTATAATATGGTTGTGTTGTATGTTGTTGTTTATATTGAGGAATTACGGGATGTATGATGTTTAATGAGGTTGGCTTAGAACCTCGGAAATCTGTTTACTGTCGTTATGCCGCCGAAATTCCGTTGCGTCCTGACTTATCGTAGGTGGGGTCGAGTTGGGGCGTGACAGTTTAAGTGGTATCAGAGCTCATGTTAGTTGTCAGCCGGGGTATTCTCGGAATGTGGGTAATGGTCTTAGCATGAAATATGTATGAAAGGAAAGAAAAATGAAATATGTATTGGTATGATTAATTGATTAAGTGATTATGTGATTTAAGTGCTTATGTGATTATGTGATCAATTTGTTTATGTGTTTTATATGAGTTTGTTATTTATGTGTTAATAGTGTTTATAACCTGTCTACGTGCTATAACTGTGCTAACTCTTTGATTAGTAGAATGGCCGGTCGACCGAGAACCAGAGGTAGGCCTGAGTTGACTGATGAGACTCCGAGTAACGTGGCATCGGGCCGTGACGGGGGTGATGACCGATTTGGAGCCGCTATGGAGCGGATTGCAGAGTTAGTGGCTAGTCAGGCACAGTTATTAGCAGGGCAGGCTGCCCAGAATCAGGCTATGCAGGCTCAGCTTCTGAATATTCAGGGTGGTAACCACGGGCGTGGTACCCTGAAGGACTTTTTAGGATATCACCCACCGAGATTTCAGGGGGAGCCGGATGATAGGAAGGCGGAGGTATGGATTAGCAAGTTGGAGAAGATTTATGATCCACTTGGCTATACTGATGAGCAGAAAGTCTCTTTTGCCGTGTATTTGTTAGATGACGAGGCAGAGGAGTGGTGGCGCACGGTAAGGACTAGTTGGGCGGCACAGGGTATTCCTTATATTTGGGGTACCTTTCTGATGGCTTTCCGGGCAAAGTATGTCCCGAGGATTTGCAGGGAACGGAGAGAGGCCGAGTTTCTAGCCTTGGTCCAGGGAGATGCTACAGTGGCTCAATATGAGGCCACATTTACTCGATTGTCCCGGTATGCACCGGAGTATGTGGTAGATGAGGAGCGGAGGACTCGCAGGTTTATGTTGGGGTTGCGGCCCGAGATTCAGGATGTGATGGCTCTGAATCGTTATGATATCTTCACTGAGGCTTTTGATGCAGCTTCTAGATTGAAGAAGAGGAAAGGGGATCAGATTGTCTCCAGTCAGCCTAGTAAGAGGCCGTATCAGCCGCCGGGCCAGCAGGTTTTATATAGGCCTCCAGTACAGCAGGTTGTCTACAGGCCACCTGCCCAGCAGGGTTCTTTTAGGCCACAGAGTCAGCAGAGTTATTATCGGCCTCAGTTTCAGCAGAGGCCATATCAGGTTCAGACTCAGTTTAGGCCAGCCCAGTCTCAGGGTCAGTACAGGCCTAGTGTGGTGAGACCTCAGCAGCAGGCTGTATCAGCTGCTTCTTCAGCTTCTGGTTATTCGAGGGGCAGTGCTAGTGCCACATCATCGCAGTGTAATTACTGCAAGCGCTCAGGGCATGAAGAGTCCGACTGCAGGGTAAAGGCAGGGACATGTTTGGGTTGTGGTAGCATCGATCATAGGGTGAGGGATTGCCCTAAGTATGCGAGGACTGAGGGTCGGGCAGCGACTCAGGGTTATCAGGGTAGGCCTACGGGCAGTGTACCACAGCAGCAGCGGGTTCAGGCTCGGGCTTATGCAGTTGACTTAGAGGAGATGCCTGAGGAGACTGCAGTTGTGGAAGGTAACTTTCTTATACTTGATCAACTTGTTAAAGTGTTGATTGATTCTGGTGCTACGCATTCTTTCATTACTCCTGCTTGTGTGCAACGTGTTAAATTGCAACCTGAAAGATTGCCTTATGTGGTTGAGATTAGTACCTCTTTGACTGATAAGTATGTTACTGGCTTAGTATGTAAGGATTGTTTAATACATGTTAAGGGGCATAATTTTCCTTCGGACCTTATTTTATTTCCTATCCGGGGGTATGATGTTATCTTGGGTATGGATTGGCTTTCTAAGTATGATGCCCAGTTGAACTGTAGAACCAAGGTAGTACAGTTTCGTTTGCCAGATCAGCCAGTAGTTGAGGTAGCGGGTAACCGGAGTGCTAAGACGAGTTTTGTTATCTCAGCAACTAAAGCCGTTAAGTTGGTGAGTAAGGGGTATTCGGGTTATCTAGCTTATTTGATCAACAAGCCATCTGTTAAGCTACAGCTTGAGGAAGTCCCTATTATCCGGGAATATCCTAATGTATTTCCCGAGGAGTTGCCAGGATTGCCGCCAGAGAGGGATATCGAGTTTGTGATTAATCTTGTTCCCGGTACTCAACCTATTTCTAAATCGGCATACCGGATGGCACCAGCTGAGTTGAAGGAGTTGAAGACTCAGTTACAGGAGTTGTTGGAGAAAGGATTTATTCAGCAGAGTTCTTCACCTTGGGGAGCTCCTGTTTTGTTTGTGAAGAAGAAGGATGGTACCTTGAGATTGTGTATAGATTACCGTGGTTTGAATCAGGTGACTATCAAGAATAAATATCCTTTGCCACTGATTGATGAGTTGTTTGATCAACTTCAGGGAGCCAAAGTCTACTCTAAGTTTGATTTGAGGCAGGGGTATTATCAGCTTCGGATTCGTTCGGAGGATGTTCCGAAGTCTGCCTTCAGGACTCGGTACGGGCATTATGAGTTTGTTGTTATGCCCTTTGGTTTGACTAATGCACCGGCAGCATTCATGGATCTTATGCATCGAGTCTTTCAGCCGTACTTGGACCAGTTCGTGGTGATTTTTATTGATGATATCTTGGTCTATTCTAAATCTGAATTGGAGCACGAGCAACATCTACGGCTTGTATTAGAGAAGTTGCAGGAGCATCAGTTGTTTGCCAAGTTCAGCAAATGTGAATTTTGGCTGCGACGGATTTCTTTTCTTGGCCATGTTATTACACAGAGTGGTATTTCTGTAGATCCCACTAAGATTGAATCGGTGATGTCTTGGAAGCGGCCAGAGAGTGTTACTGATGTCCGTAGTTTTCTTGGCTTGGCGGGTTATTACCGTAGGTTTGTCAAGGACTTCTCAAAGATTGCGGGGCCACTATCTAAGTTGACTCAGAAACGGACTATCTTTAATTGGGACGAGAAGTGTGAGAGTGGGTTTCAGGAGTTGAAAAAGAGGTTAACTACCGCTCCAGTACTTGCTCTACCAGAGGGAACCGATAATATGGTCATTTACAGTGATGCATCCAAGGAGGGCTTGGGATGTGTTCTTATGCAGGATGGCCGAGTTATTGCCTATGCTTCTCGAAAGTTGAAGCCTTATGAGGTGAATTATCCGACTCATGATCTTGAGTTGGCAGCAGTTGTCTTCGCACTGAAAAAGTGGCGTCATTATCTGTGGGGCAGTAAGTTCGAGATTTTCACTGATCATAAGAGTCTTAAGTATTTATTCTCACAGAAGGAGTTGAATATGCGCCAGCGGAGGTGGATGGAGCTTCTTGGAGACTATAATTGTTCTATCAATTATCTGCCTGGTAAGGCAAATGTTGTGGCAGATGCTCTCAGCCGGAAGGCTAGTATTTCTTGTTTGGCTGTCAAGAAGTGGGAGGTTCTTGAGGAGTTTAGTTATTGGAGACCAGAGTTCACTCAGGTTGGGGTGATGTGTTCACATCTCCGTATTCAGCCTTTATTGTTGTCTCAGATCAGGGAAGCTCAGCAGCTTGATGTTAACCTTCAGAAGATCAAGGATCAGATTTCGGATGATCAGTCTGACTTTAAAGTGCATGAGGATGGTATTCTTCGGTTTCGGAACAGGGTTTGTGTTCCCGATGAACCGGGCTTGAGACGAGGTATTCTGGAGGAAGCTCATAATTCTAAATATACTATTCATCCTGGTGGAACCAAGATGTATCGGGATTTGAAACAGCATTATTGGTGGAACAACATGAAGAGGGAGGTTGCTCAGTTTGTGTCTAGATGTTTGACTTGTCAGAGAGTGAAAGCCGAACATCAACGACCAGCAGGTTTGCTTCAACCGTTGGCTATACCAGAGTGGAAATGGGAGCATATTACGATGGACTTCGTCACTGGTTTGCCTAGATCACCGAGGGGTAATGATGCAGTTTGGGTTGTCGTGGATCGTTTGACGAAGACAGCTCATTTTATCTCGATGAGGTTAGGAGATGAGGTTACAAAGCTGACGGATCTTTATCTGGATCAGATTGTTAGACTTCACGGTATTCCATCTAGTATTGTCTCTGATCGAGATCCTCGATTTACTTCTCGTTTGTGGGAGAAACTTCAGGAGACTTTGGGTACTCAGTTGAACTTCAGTACAGCGTATCATCCACAGACCGACGGTCAGTCTGAGCGGACTATTCAGATTCTGGAAGATATGCTTAGGGCTTGTGTTCTGGACTTCGGAAAGAACTGGGAGAAACATCTACCACTTGCCGAGTTTGCCTATAACAATAGTTATCAAGCTACTATTGGGATGGCACCTTTTGCAGCTCTTTACGGTCGTAAGTGCCGTTCACCTTTGTATTGGGACGAGGTAGGAGAGATGAAGACTATTGATCCGACTATCATGCCAGAACTTCTTGAGAAGATCGAGAATGTTCAGTTGATCAGGCAGAGAATGCTTACGGCGCAGAGTAGATTCAAGAGTTATGCTGATAAGCGTCGTCGAGACTTGGAGTTTGCAGTTGGAGATCGGGTTTTCTTGAGATTGTCTCCTCGAAAGGGGTTTGTTCGTTATGGTAAAGGTGGTAAGCTGAGTCCGAGATTTGTTGGGCCGTTTGAGATTACTGGCAGGGTTGGTAAGTTGGCATATCGGTTGGCTCTACCGGAAAACTTCTCTAATGTCCACGATGTGTTTCACGTGTCTAATTTGCGGAAATACAATCCGGATCCTTCTCATATTCTTGAGCCAGAGCCGTTACAGCTTCGTGAGAATTTGACTTATGACGAGCGTCCGATTCGTATTCTAGATCAGATGGACCGAGAGTTGAGGTCGAAGAGGATTCCGATGGTTAAGGTGTTGTGGAAGCATCACGGCATTGAGGAAGCTACGTGGGAGAGACGAGATCAGATGCAGCAACAATACCCAGATCTTTTCCGTACATCAAGTAAGAATTTCGAGGACGAAATTTCTATAAGGGGGGGAGAATGTGAAACCCCACTTTCTTGCTTATCTCGTAATACGTGCTTTACCTCGTTTTGCGTGCATATGACCTGTTTATGTGCTATAGGACCTAGAAAGTTATAATTTTGATTTCAATACTTCTAATACGTGCTAAATGTGCATTCATGAAATTTTCATCAAAAACGGAGTCAGAAATTTTATCGTCGATTTTTAGTGAATAGTGTTTTCGAAACACGTCCGCTATAATTTTGAAACTGGTCTTTTTAACCCTTCTAGACCTAGTCCACGGACTTTAATAGATCTGTGTTTGATGAAAACGGTTTTAAAATCGGCTTAAGAATTTATTAGGGTTTTTACACCGACTTTTGCGAAAATCGAGTTTTAAGCCGACTCGGGTGGAATTCTTTGAATGTAAAACTTCTTGTCACCTAAAAATAACTCACTTGAGATATCTTGGGGGTTGCATAATTAATTTTAACTTGGTGATCACTAAAATGCAATTAAAGACATTAAAAACACAAAATTACCTATTAAAATAACTTTGACTTTAATTAAATAGTTGACCATTTAAGCTCATGTCCTCAACACACACTCACACAACACAAAAACACCATCACACACACACACATTGCCGAGAGGTTGAGGAGAGAAAAGAGAAGAGAAAAACTTAAGCTTTCAATCCAATTTTTCAAAGAAAAACCTAGTTTTTGTCCGTGAAACTTCGCACCGACTTGGATTCTGCTTGTTGGGCACGTATTGCACGCATTCCTAGGCTTATATCGCATCTAAGGTGAGAGAAAAATTCTAGATCTCAAAATGTCATTTTTGTGTTTTTGCGTATAAATGAAGATTGAACCGTTAGAATTGAAATCTGATGATATATTATTGCTCCTTGCATGCTAGGGATCATTATATACTAATACTACAAGTTTCTGTCGGATATAGCATAATTTTTATTTTCCGGGTATTTAATTTTGATTAAAATGTTCAAAGTTGATTTAATTGAGTTGTGTTGCTCGAAATCGATTGCCGTCGATTTCTAAATACTTGATAATTACGTGTTAGCGCTGTTGTAATGCCGAATTTTCGATTACATTGTTTGTGTGGAAATCCGGAAAATCCAGCCATGACGTCATAGGGTTTTAGGGTTATCGGGCATGTTTTGGAGGTGTTATGGTGGATTTCCGAGAGGGCTAATGTAGTAGGTTGAATGGGTGAGTGATAGGAACTGATTTGGCAATGTTTGGATTAGTAGATTGTAAGTTATGAATTTTAGAAGTTAGGTTGTCATTCTTTAATTTCTTGAACGATGCCTTAGATGGTTGGGTAGTGTTCGAGTGATGAATGGTGAGTTGTTGTTGAGTAATTTAGAGTTTAATTATGAATATTATGCATGTCCGGTTAGATGGCCTACTTTGTCATCTAACTACGTTGTTTGATGTTTAATTTAATATTGATGTTATATTGATGTTATTGATTGATTATTATTGAATGCGGGAATCGGGCACTCTTGTTGCTGATCTCCCAATTGATTGATCGATTTATGCTTGCATGATGATTGATGAAAATGGAGCCTTGGTATGTGTGTGCCACCTCTCGGGCAGCGTCGGGCTGTCGGGTTGAAACCGGCATGACTGCCATAGGCTACCCCCAGCTCGCATGACGGAGATGTCATGGAGGGAAGGGGATAGTGAGGTACCTCGGGTGCGTGAGTAATGGGGAGTTATAAGAAGAACGGTTGAGATCGTGATGGCGTTTGGAGCTACACCAAATAGAGTATCCTTATTGAATGGTCATATAGTTATGTGATGATAGCTTTATTTATGTTATTATTGTTGTTGTGTGTTTACTTGCTCAAAGGACTAAATCCAAGGAGCGTAGTGAATACTGTCGAGATCTATCGGATCCTCACTGGGCTTATGTATATAAGCTCACTCTCTATTAATGCATGTTTCAGGTGTACTTTCACAAGATTACGGGTACGTGCCTCCTGAAGAGGAGAATGTGGAAAATGTGCCTTTTTTGGATGAGTCATATGTTCCCGAGTCTTATCTATGACTTTATGTTGTTAAATGTCTTGTATATTAGTTTAATAGACTTTATATGCTTTACGGTTCTTAATGTAATAGATATTGAAAAGATGTTGAACCAAATGATGTTAACTTAGCGGTTTCCTTTTTGTCTATGGTTAAATTGTAGTTGTGTCTCAACTTACTTTTGAATTGTATGATAAAGTTGAGGTATTGTATGTCATGTTGGAACGGAGGCGTATAACGAGGATGTTTTATTGTATAATATGGTTGTGTTGTATGTTGTTGTTTATATTGAGGAATTACGGGATGTATGATGTTTAATGAGGTTGGCTTAGAACCTCGGAAATCTGTTTACTGTCGTTATGCCGCCGAAATTCCGTTGCGTCCTGACTTATCGTAGGTGGGGTCGAGTTGGGGCGTGACAATTTGTGTCTTTGAGATAATGATTGTAACGTCCCGATCCCTCACGAGACCGGAGGCTCTAATAACCATGCTATTCTCAACCCAATACCAAACCCGGTCACAAAATTTAAGAAAAACAGATAGAGTCTCCCCTGTACCGTGGATATTCTAAAAACCTGTAAACACTCAATAAAGCCACAACATAACAAGACATTCATTTATAACAAAAGATCTTAGCTTAAAAGCCATCCGAGCCTTAAGATATACAAACAGTTTAAATACACACAAGCATACATTCATAACTTAACTTCTTTACAAAACCACTTATCATGTCACTCCATGATAGCATTGAACATTCTTAGAAATTAAAGCCAACCATACACCCGTTCATTCACACCCAAGCATGCAACGTAGCTAGAAGCAGAAGCAAAAGTTATTACATGCCACAATTCCATA
The DNA here is from genome assembly GCA_037974665.1 of Ehretia macrophylla. Lineage (NCBI taxonomy): Eukaryota > Viridiplantae > Streptophyta > Magnoliopsida > Boraginales > Ehretiaceae > Ehretia > Ehretia macrophylla. The sequence goes on from CM075775.1 coordinate 14,463,226, forward strand.
ACACTTACTACATCCACTTAGCTTTCAAACTTGCAACTACTCAAATATATACATAAGCCCTTAGGCTCCAAAATAGAACAGAAAGTAGAACAAGCAAGGTCTTCCACAGTTTAACAGGCAATCACTCCAATCTCAAGTAATAGCACATAGAAATCAAGGCAACTCCTCCAACTGCACCACCTGAAACATGTTTAGCGAGGTATGAGCAATCACAGTTGCCCAGTGAGGGATAAGGACTACCGGGGACGTGCAATGCATCAGTTAGTACAAATAAAGCATTTTACAACCAAAGAACAATTGAAACAACAAGTTACCACACATTAAAAATGATACGATTCACTTTGTTCTTCAATCACGAACCACGAGTCACGAACTGAAATCCTGATGTAATAATGATACTGTTATCGATAAGCCGGCATCCCCTTATAACTCCAAAATGGGTGTACTCCAGATGTACCCCGAAATCCTACGACCCAACTCTCCCTGGGCGGCATCCCAAGCGAGAGAGGGACTGGGTAACCATGGTAGTCGAGGTATACCAGTAAGCCCAATATCGCCCAATTTTCACGACACTACTATGCCCAAATGGTTGCGCAACCATGATATAATGCACTCAAAATGATAACATTAGAATACATCAATAAATACATGATTGAGGGACAACAAAGTAGGTTGCCCTCATACACAATATATAGACAATAAGTGCACATAATCTAAGTACAAGTAAATAAACTATTATGCACATAAGGATGAAGTTTCCACACCTCTACCAAGCTCCAAGATGCTAGAAAGTAGTTTAAATTTATTCCAAAACCGCTCATCACCGGTACCTGGTGTAGCTGCATCTAACAGGTGAAAGCGAGTACGAGCAACCCTCCATCTTCTTCTTTTCAATCTCCTGATCCCCCCTCAGCCTCTAACTCTAACGCCTTCTCCCGGGAAGGATAACCTTAGGTCCCCCCTAATAGGCCGGAACCAGATGTACTAGGCTCGGAAGCTCCTGCTTTACTTCTATCCCCATCTCTTGTCCCATCCATGGAACCAATGCTTGAAAGCAGGTGTATTAAAAGAAATAGGAAAGGGCCTTTAGCTCGAATATGCAAATCCTTATTATATTCATATAAGTACAACACCTTAGCAATTGACTATGTTATTTCCATATTAGCACGTAATCTCAAGTAACCACATATTACTCATGAAGTGAACCCATGAAAACTAGCAGTAGTAGTTAACTTAGCTATTAGCTCAGTGTGGTCAGCACTGGGTGTTTCCAAGTTCTTAACTCTATCCACAATTATAACAGTTATATATAATCACTCATGTATATCATATTGCCACATAGCTTAAAAGTCATACAAATATCTCTAAAATATTTCTTTAATTTTGCGAAGGACACTACTATATCAACATTTAACAAGTTAAACTTTATACCCAATTCAACTTCATTTATCTTGCAAAGGAATATCCAATTATATATTCAATCAAGTTGACTATAGTTAGCACTTAACATAATTCAACTATAACATGATCTAAAAATCATTATCATGCTTATTCACCCAATTACAATATATAATTCAAATAATAACCAAATAAAACAATTATAGCAATATAAACAACTACTAATGCAACTAGTTCAAGTAACATGATTTAAGACTTAGTTAATCAAGTTCATGAACATGTCTTGGATTATTTGCTTAGGCTAACATGAGCATGTATGACTTAACTATATTAACATTTAACAAGTTAACTTCATAACTAGCTCAACTTCAACTAGATCACAAAGAAACATCAAGTTAAGCATTTAACAGCTATCTACTCAGTAACTAAACATATAACCTCAAGCAATCTATTCATATAAACAATAAATGTTCACATTTAACTTCTAAATAGATGACCAAACAATGAAACTATATCAAGCTATCATACTTAATAACTAAACACTCCAATTTATCCAACTAGTTAACTAATTAATTAAACATATTTTAAGCATAGATTAACTTAAATCAACTCAAGCATTTACCAAACCAATAACCAAGTACTCAAGCAATTCAACCAACTTTAACACATACATTAAGCTAAGCTCATGAACATGATTGAAAACATACTTTACTTCCTATAGCTTGCAAACACTCTTTGACAACTAACACTAGCATGTACATGACTTTAATTACTCTTGATTATCTAAATAGCAAATCACTACACATAATTTATCATATTTAATTTTCACTCAAAGCTCAACTTATTTAAATATTCAATACACATAGTTCACGTTAGTCACATATTAAACATTTAGCATTCAATGCAACTAATATCCATTTAACCCTCATTCTACTTAAACACTCTCTCCAAACATGTAGTTGTTACTCTCAAGCCTTCAACTCCCTATAATCCACCATTATTCAACTCAAATTAACCTTTAGTGCAACATTAATCACTTAGCTATATAAACTGAAATTTTTAACTGCATTTGCTTAACTTTACTTGTTCAGTTAGCATCCTTATTGTCCTATAAAACTTCTAAAATTGCACAGACATGTATTTCATCAAGTGTAGATGGGTTTAGCCTCAAACGGTTCCTAATTCGGAGTTAAACTCATCAAGTTATGCCCTTTAAAAAATAATTGCGCAGCCAGCCCTGAATTACTCGAGAATCAGTCACCCTACTGTTTTGGCTCCAAAACAACCCTTTAATGATAGAATTCGATATTTCACCCAAAAGAGAAATTGTTCCTCAACTTCTTAGCTACAATTTAAAAAAAAAATCAATCAATTCTGACATCGTTTACTACCTCAAATCATCTCTACAAATTCTCTGCGCAAACTGTCCAGCTTTCTCACTTTTGCACTAATGTCTATTTAGCTTGTTTTCTAGCATTTCCACTTGGTTTGCTCTTGGTTTTAGCATATACTATATTCATACACTTCATTGAGGCCATTTATCAAGCACCTAAACCTCATTCAAGAGCATCAACTAACAAGGCAATAAAAGCATACAAGTTGAAGTTATACAAGAGAACCGAAGTCAAAGATTACTCTACACTTCAATCTAATCAACAATTTATGCTTATACAACTCAAGTATTCGCAAGTTCTATTAAATCAACTAGAATACATTGTAATGAAACACTTAAAATGCAATAGAGAATGATTTCCCTCACCTTGTATAGCTAGAAAATGGAAGAAAATTGACTAGAAACACCATTGATCTTGCTAAAATGGTTTGAGATTTGAAGACGAAGCCAAACCCTAAACCAAAGAGGTCTCACGTTTTTTTTTGTTTCTTTGCTTATGCTAGCTGATTCTTTTCTTTCTCCTTTGCTATGTTTTTATGCCTTTTTTGTTATGTTAAATATGGATATATATGTAGACTAAGTAAATAAATGGGCTAACATAAGGATTGGGCTAATATAAAATACTATTAGGTTAAATAAGTTAGCTAAAAACTATTGCAACTTCAATTGGCCCAAAATAATAAAATTGTTACTATTTACTCGGGGACACTAAACTTTTTCTTCTTCGCGCTCGGGACCTGCAATACACATTCTTTCAATGAACGAATACATTATGTATGAGGTGTAATAGAGGGAAAATATAATAGTTTAAAATTTCACTCCGGGCTCAGAGCAACTTATTCACTAATTGAAATTTATGAAAGCTTAGCTATTAATCCCAGAGATATATTTTCAAATAAATATAATTAACTCAGATTAATTAATTAAACACTTTTTGCACATTTTCAAAAATAAAAGAAACTATGTAAGTAAATATGTAATATTAGTTAATTAAAATAATCTAATCATGCACTTTTATTTAAAATAAACACATAGACATTTACAATTAAATACTAATCACTACATGAAAGGTTCGGGTTGTTACAATGATTATTTTAATGATCCTATGATTTATAAAGAATTGATATGTGATATCTATTCCAAGAAATGCTTTAGTGTAATGCATAATTATTAGACTCCATGTATTCCAACCTTATTTGGATATTGGATCTTCGAGAGAAAGGTTGAAGTTAATGGAAAATGGTAGTGACCTTTTATAGCTAGATTGGCTTCTAAAAGATATAATTAACGACGAAAGGTTGTTTATTAAAGAAAAAGGGTTGTTTATGATAAAATATTTTTACCAATTGTTTTGCTTATGTCTATTTTAACTATGCTAGTCATTATAGCACATTGTGAATACTCGGAAGATCTTTTTGTGGTCGTAAGTAAATTTTCTAAAATTGTTACATCCAATTCAAGTGTAATAAAAGAGTTTGATTTCAATAAGAACTTCGATAAACCTTGTGATTACATAATAGTTAGTGGGAATGCAGCCACTTTTCTCAAACTGTATGTTGATTACTTGTTTATCATAGTCAATGATATTTGTGATGTGATATTGGTTAAGGTCTAGTTATATTAAAAGTATCTCCATTTGTAAAATGTTGTAAGTATCTCGAAAATTTGTAACTATGGTGATAATACGAAAAGATTACTTTACATATTCTAAAACTTGTATATAGAGTGATTTTGAAGGGGTTCAAGATGGATTTTTCGAAAAGAATTCAAAGAAATAAATATTGTCTTCGAGACAATGAATTCATCTCCGAAGAAAACTTTTCGAGAAACTGTAGTAGTATAGCAAATTTGTGATGAAGTCATCTTATGCTTCGACAATAGTAACTTCATATTTGTTATACTAAGTACAAAGCTTGACATTGTGCAAACTGTAAAGTGTTATGAGTGAATGTCAATCGTATCCAGATTGAGAATGCTGGATAGTACCAGAATATATTTTGAAGTGTTTGAGAAATGCTAATGATATATTTTGTTTTATGGATGTGGTAAACTCTGCGGTGACAGATTTACTATTTTAGATTTTCAATCTGAAGTTGATAATAAAATGTCTATTTTGAGGTTCATGTTTATTTGTAGTGGGAGCACAGTTAGTTAGAAAGGGTCTGAATGAACTGTATATTCCATCACACATTTTAGTATATTTTGTAATATTTGATGTTGCAAAAGAAGTTGTTTGGATCAAAGTAATTATACGAGTTGATAATAGTTTTTACCATTTAGTTGTGATGCTTTTGGGTTACGACTTTAGTGGAGCTACTGCACAAGCTTATGAAACTAGGCTCTCACAGTACATCTAAACTCTTGGAAATGTATTTCCATCTTTATACTTTGTGTCCGCAGCCTATATGCATATGTTGATATGTTTTTTTTTTTTTTTTTTTTTTTGCAGAAAATAGCCATATTTATTATGTTGTTAACCCACTTACCATAGTTGTAAATTGGTCAAAGCTAAGTCATCATCTTGAGAAGATGGATATAAGATATCATTGTATGTTGCACTAATATTATGTCACATAGCATTAGTGCAAGTAGGAGATTATTAGGGACATTTTGACATTAACTTGTACTTTATGGCATGGTTGTCTATATGCTTGTTTATATAATAACTACTTATTATAGACATTCATATTCTCCATCTTTATGTATATGAATGAATCCCTAGTATTTTCATTAAAGAGATATATTCTAAAAGGGTTTAGAATATGATGGCATATCTCTTTATTATAATAAATACTTAAGTATTCATAGTCCTTAGATTATAAGATTGGGACTTCAATAATCAATTAAGAACTATCACATGTATTATTACCTTTGATTAACATATAGATGTTAATGATAAAGGATGATGAGCCACGTGCCATAATAGCATATGATGCGATTAACAAACATGTGAGTGATTATTAGTGGAATGAATCACTAAATGTGATGTGAGTAACAAATTACATGACTTAGGATTAATAATTTGTTATTAGTTGCGATTGTGTATATAATGCTTATGACTTGAGACATTACGACTGCTATATGTATCGAGGTTTAATACTTGCATTTGGACAAGACTCGTCTTTGTTTTATCGGGATAGGTTATGCACTCTTGTAGTATCATTCATCTGGTATAGTGATTGGCAGGTAGTTATCAAGATAGAATCCATTAACCTCAGACGTGAGGTGATGTCCTATGCGATCTAGACATGGTTGTTGAATGAGGAAGTCTTTGGCCAGAGCGTAATGATGGAAATGGGTTTTTCCATGGATGTCATATATCATTCCACCATTTGGATCTTTGCATAGTATCGAATCTATGAATTTAATCGTATCGTGATTCTTGTTCGATGGGATGATAAATGGAATGATCGAATTGCACTGTGATTAGCGACTATAAATGGATTCACTTGAATTGGACTTCATTGCCTTATATATTGTCTAGGCATGTTACTAGACGTCAATCTAGAACTTGAGAGTATTTTCAAAATAGATTAAAACTGTTTAATATTCCTTCATTGCTATATGACAGTCAATTACAAAAGGTCACACACAATAAAGCACCTGTGAGTGATTTTTCTATTGAGCTTAAATCTTGAATTTAGAATTGTTAAAGTGTTAATAATTGTTTTAATTTCTCTTTGAATTGTTAAAATGTTAACAATCATATTTTATTTCTCTTGTATAGTTAAAGAGATAACAATTGTTTAATTGACCATTAATAGTTAATTAGGCCAATATGTAATTAAATATTAATTATGGGGTCAATGTATAAATTGAAGTTAATGTTGGGGCCAAAGGGCAAATATGAAAAAATTGTTTCCACAATTAATTAAACTAATGGAGGTTAGCTTAATTAATTAATTACTTAGTTGGAAGACTAATATGTCATGTATATGTTATATATATATGCATGTATGACGTCAATGGCATGATGGTCAATTGTCATGTCTTGACCAAATAAACAAAAGTAAGACCAAACAAAATTGACACTATTCCTATTCTTCTCCTTGGGTGCTCACGACATTGAGGGAAAAAGAAAGAAGAGATTTTTTCTCTTCAAATCTTGAAGAAGTTAGCTCAAATCTTCTATAGCCTTAACACAAAGGGTTTGGAAGATCTTAGGACGTCATTCTTTGCTTAGATGGAGCAACTTGATCTCTTACATGTGTGGGAGGGGTGGTCTAGCTTCAAGTGCTTCAACCATGGCTTCCAAGGCTTGTCTTCAAGAGGTAATATGCTATACTACCTCTTATCTACATATATGAGTTATATATTGGTTTAGATTGTGTTAATTACATGAATCCAAGTTAACGTTTTGAAATGTACATAAAGCTTTAATTTTGAATTTTTTTGAAATTGAGTCTTTCTTTCGCTTTGATTATTGTTTGTATGATGTTCATAACCCTATATCGATTCTCTTAACTTTTTATTGCAATATTCCAACCCATTGTTAGTCCTAAGACGCTTAATTTGTTTATCAGTCTATTTCTCGATCAAAGTCTTCCACTTGACAAATGTTGGAAATGCTTCATCCTTTGTTTTGAGAAAATACACCCAAACCATCTAAGAGAATGCATCAATGAATGTGATGAAGTACCTAGCACCACCTTTGGAAGGAACTTTGTTAGGACCCCAAAGATCAGAATGGATGTAATCAATTGTACTTTTGGTTGTTTGTTTTGCCTTGCTGAACTGTACTTTGGTTTGCTTTCCGAAGATACAATGCTCGCAGAAATCGAGTTTTCTCATCTTTTGTCCACAAAGCAAATCTCTTTTGCTCATCTCTGTTAGTCCCTTCTCGCTCATGTGGTCCAATCTCATATGCCACAACCTTGTAGTGTCATTATCACTTCCGTCGGATGCAATCGCTGTAATACTTGTAACTGTATTTCCTTGAAGAATATATAGTCCACCTATCAAGTTCCCTTTCAAGAGCACAATGGAACCCTTCGTCACTTTAAGAAATTCATTCTCACTATGAAATTTTAACCCGTGAGAATCCAAACGGCCAAGAGAAATCAGATTCTTCTTCAGCTCTGGGACATGCCAACACTCCAGAGATCTAACATTGCTGTCAAACATCTTGATATTCACAATGCCAGTTCCAACCACCTCCAATTTGAGGTCATTGCCTAGAAAGACTTTCCCACTCTTTTCATAATAAGTAGAAAACCAATCCTTCCTAGGACATATATGGAAAGTGGCACCTGTGTCAAGAATCCATTGGTTTTGCCATTGTCCTGTACTGACAGACAAGACATCACCTGCACTACTAGAACTCTCTCTCTTAGAAGTAACAGTGTCCACTACAATTGTTGAACTCTTAGCATTTTTACCTTTTCTCTTTGCACAATTTTTCTTATTACGACCCTATTCTCCACACTCAAAATAACGTATTTTTCTCTCTCTTGATTTTGATATTGACTTTCATTTTTCTTACCCGAAGACCCCTCTCTATTTTGTGTTCTCCCTCTATTCACCGAGCCCTCCCCATAGACTTCATCTCTATTGCCCGAGAAATGTTTCTAAAGGTCTTTGGATTTAAGTGAAGCATTCACATCATCCAAACTAATTTTATCTCTACCATACAACAAAGTATCTACGAAATTTGAATACGAGGGCGGTAAAGAGCATAACAAAATAAGTGCTTGATCTTTATCTTCTATTTTAACACTAATGTCCTTCATTGCCGTAATAATTGAATTAAATTCATCAAGATGTTTTTTGATAGGCGTACCTTCTTTCATTTTGAGATTGCATAATATATTCTTCAAGTGAAGCCGATTTGTAAGTGATTTTGATGTATACAGATTCTTCAGAGCCTCCCAAGCCTCGATTGTCATATCCTTCTTAGCAATCTTCTGCAACACATCGTTTGACATATTCATATGTATTGCACTAATGGCTCTATCTTCCAACTTTTCTTTCTCCTCAAATTTCAGCTCCTCCGGGACCTTTTTCTCAATGACTTTTCAAAGTCCTTGCATTACCATGAAAGCCTTGAATCTGATCCTCCATAAGTTGAAATTGGTTTTCCCGTCAAATTTCTCAATTATAAACTTTCGTGACGTTGAAGCCATCGTTGTTTACTCAAAACACACACTTCGGGCAGGAATTTGACAAAACAGACTACGTATTCAGACTCGACACGTCTGAAAACTTTGGAAATACCCTGGTCAACTTTTGGTCAACCCGGTCAAAGTGAATGCCCGGTCAACAGTGAATAGTGAACAATACAGATGAATAGTGAATAGTAAAGTCAACGATTAACTCGAGCTCATAATAGCTCCACCTTGCACAAAACAATTAATTTGTACCCCTTGAAGCTATGTAATCAACACTTAAGCTTACCAAGCTACCATGCACTACATCATACCAAATCGAACACAATTGATGGACCAATCAAAAGTGAAGGTGCACCAAAATTACGTACACCGCATTATACCAAATCACAGCCACAGATCTGGATCATCCTTCTTGACCTGAAACTTGACCCGCTCGTATCTTGAGATCAGATCATCCGATTTTTACCTGTAATTTACCGTTAGAATCCTCGTCGAACGTAGAACATCCTAGTTGTGTTAGATTTACAATCGGACGTCTGGCATGTGCCCATAACTTTTGACTAGCTTTGAACCTCCACCTTCTTCTTCTTCGGCGTGATTTCGGCTAGCCAAGGACTGCGTGACACCCATAAACAGCTTCGCCTTGTCAAGCTAGATGTAATGGTGTGCTCAAATCGTGTATTTGAAAACTCGAACACTGTGCACATGCTTCTCAAGAAATTCGTCGACTTTGAGCTCAATTTCTGGCCAACTCGGCATCCAACGGTGATGCCACATGTATGGTTGTGTTCTCGTCGTCGAGAGGATTCCGACGCTATGCTTGGAGCAACCTAATGATGCCGATCTCGGAGACCCAATTTTCGGGTAGTGTAGCAATATATATATATTTTTTTAGATTTGGTTCAAATGTATAACGGAAGTAGAAAAAATCTCACCCCTTACTGGCTCTGATACTAATTTGTTGGTACTAGAAGGGGTGATTGTGTGTGAAGTGTGATTGAAACAAAGAACAATGCGAGAAAAATGACACACAAATTTTACTTGGTTCGGCCAAAGCCTACGTCCATGGGCAGCAGGAGAATAACTTTCACTATATAATGAAAGAATACAAGAGATCACTCTTACAAAAATGTCTCACCTATCACTCGTGTATGCACTCAATATTTGCTACACTTGATACAAGGCCAATGAGCTCATTATATACACGTAACAAACTCCACCTACCATATCTAGGAACTTCTAGATGTTGGGCTTACAAGCCCATTAGGCATGATCCACAAATACGGACCATCGTTTCAACAAGTTTAGTCTATATCTCATTGGCAATAAATCTAGTTATGATTGGAGCCTACATAAAGTAAAAGTTATTTTGTGTAGATTTTTCTCAAAACTTTAGAAATCATGGTTAAGAGTAACAAGAATTACTAAGGAAGAAGATAGACAAATTACATCAAAAGAAATGTTAGATTTCAATCTTTTTTTCATCACATATTTATTATCTCTTATTTATAATTGGTTGGCATACCAACTTACCCAATATTTTTTTATTTCTCCCTCTTCTTTTGCCATGCCAACTAAACATACACATATATTAAATGAGAGATTAAAAAAGGGATGATATTGTAGGCATTCATCAAGGAAAGGAAATGGGGATTGAACATCTTGAAACATATTCACAAATTTAGTTAAACTTGTCCAAGGCAGAATGCCAAGAAATAAGTAGTCTCTAACTCTTAAGTGGTCAACGATTGAGCAGGATGACCTGCCTCATTTTCTACAAGAGATCAAGGGACAAGTATAGACCCCTACAATCTACAATTAAGACAAATGAGAGCCTAGGTCCCTTTTGTCAGTTGGGTTTTGATAAGTGAGTGGTAACAGAGGTTGCCAAAGGTTTTTTGGAAATACGTTTTGTGAAGGTTGGGTAAAAGTGTTTGGGTATGGCTGATGTGTATCATTCCCAAAGGCCTTGTTCCTCGTTAAATAACCAGTGAGCTTCATCAATCATGGAGCTGATCAGAGGTCCTTCCTTTTCGATATCCGTCTGCACCCCCAATCACTCCCCTCACGATTTTTTTCCTTAAGCTGTCTCTTGTAGCCGATGCTAGAGGGATTTATTGCCCTTATTGCAGGTCTTCTTGTCTCCTGGGCCACGACCTTGTCAATCGCCCATCACTAATCTAGGCTCATATGGGAGGTAGGGGAGTCCTAGCCCATTACAACAGGTTCCCCCCGTTTGGATAGCTCTCTCATGCCTTCCATTATGAATGTAAAAAATTACTGATTAAGTCATGGTGGTTATAACCTAGAAAATACATATAGAGAAATCAACAAATGTGTTGATTAAATTACAAAATGTGACCTAACACAACCTCTTGAAAGCCGCAATTTAGAGAACCCGCAACCCCTCTACAGATTCTAGCTGTAGAAAAGAATAGAAAGGGTGGGACGTGGCCTCTTTTGATTGTTCAACAAACCAACTTTGCCTCCATGTCTACAAAAAAGGAGTGATACTTACCATGCTCTTACATCAAAGGTGCCTAAATTTGTAATGAAGTCTCATTTTAATTCCTACATTTTCATTATAGCTGTTTCATAGCAGATCTATAATGTAACGTGCCAATTCCTTATCAATTTACTGACATACTTAAGATATACCTCTATAAAGTTAACCTTGCATAGATGTAATCAAAAGCATGTCAGTCATAAATGGTGTATACTATTCATAGGAGTCCTTCATTGTAAACTGAATTTTTATCTTGAAAGACCAACTTGATGAGAAACCAAACATTGCGGACTAAGACGGCTGGGATGGAAATTTAGTGACCACAATGAATTAAGTTTTCTCAACATATATCGGGACTACTGATGCAATTCTCTGAGCTAGGAAAAGTTTTATTATGAGAGATGTATTTCCGATTCGCAGTACGAGTTAATTATGTTAGATATTGAACTAATCAGAAAGAGTTTAAAGCTGAAAAGATGCACATGCGGAAATATACCAAAAAAAAAATAAAAAAAAATTAGGCCGATAGGAAGATCTATATATATAGACACAACACACACATACATAAATACGTACAAACAGACAGATGTACGTACATATATGTGTGTACATACATATAGTTATTGTATTGTACTTATGTACAGTAATTAACATAATTACGTGTAGTCTATTGATTCCCAATTAATTGTCAAAGTTTACAGTGACAGGGTGCAACATAAAGGGCATCGAGGATCTAGGTTTACAGTGATAACTGTTGCATCAACTGTTGAGTATTAGATTCAAGTCTCATTTTACGTCTTATTACGTTACAATGCCTAAAAGACAATCTTATTCCTCACTCTTTTTCTTTGTTATCATCACAAGAAGCTCGCACAAATGATCAATCAGTGTCATCCTTTAGCCTCTAAAAGTAATATTAATGCTGATCTAGCTCTAAATGATGAAGACCATGAGACGAATGCCCCACTTGCTTAGCCAGGCAAATGCATGTTATCCGATGTAAGTATTAGCGATAGTCCAGATAAGTGCCCTTAAGACTATTTTAATTTTTATCACAAGCTTTTTAATGAGATAATAATTTAATATAGTATGAGGGCATAAGTTACTAAACGGTCCTAAGTTCTATTCTCGCTTCCACTTATTTAGAAATATTAAAATTGTCCACGTGTAAGGTCAAAAAATGAATCTCGTGTGCATGTACAAAGCGTGTTGAAGATAAATAATATACAATATAAATCTTTATCTAACAATTTAAAATTTTGGATGAGGTGATAATTTAATAATTTTCAGTAGTCAAACAAAGAATAGTATAAAACGAAATTAATATCATATTATTCTAGCTTTCCTATCTCATGAAATCAATTGAGGATGATTTATGTTTGATACGGTCCATAGCCTTGTAGATCTTATTTAATACAATGAATCTGGTCATAAACTGCGATTAAAATCACGTTAATGAACTGGTTTTTCTAAGGTACATCATCTTTTTGAAGGTGGTAGATATCCAACAAGTACAAACATTATATCAAGCTTTGAAGTTTTGCGGTCGGGAATTTTCTAAACTGATTTTGATCCCAAGAAGTTGAAATTCCAAGCGATTAAAATATTTCAAACTTCAGAATATTACTATACGGTGCTCTTCTTCGTTTTGGTACATACTTAATTGATTATTATTGTGTTGTGTATTGAACAACTAACATAGTGACGTAGTAGCTCTTTTTTAATGCATCGGTTCATTATGTCTTGGCAATATAGTAGTAAAGAGTGGATCCATAGTCATGTCAATCTAGTTATGCTGCATGATAAAACTAAAAATAACACAAGGTCATCATGTTGCCATATGAGCTCATCGGGAAAGTAATATTTTTAATTGGAACCACAGTGTCGCGGAAATATATAATTATTGTTCTGGTGATTCCAAGATAATAAATGTCTTGAATCAGGGAAGCAAATTAAGAAAGCCTTAGTTATTTTTTGTTAAATAATTGAGACCAGAGAATGCACTAATATATGCAGAAAAAGAATCAGAAAGGACCACGAGAATCAATGGAAGAAACTAGAGATCCATTTGTCGTGCTGATTTCTTATGAACTACTTGGATAATTCTGCTTACCCCATTACCTGTCATGGCAAATCACAATGACCAATTATGGTGGGTGATAGACTAAGCTATGTCAGTGTGAAGAGGTGGCCATCATATGTCTCCAGTTATTTAAGAACCTCCTTACCCTTGAAAGAAAAAGAAAAAACTAAACAGAAAATCTAGTATTTGTTTGAAAGGATCTCAATTATAATGAGACGTGCTGCATTTGATAATCATACATTATGTTACATCGCCAAGAAACCAACTAAATTTATAATGAATACTTATTTTGCTTTGATTAGGAAACCAATAAAGTAACTTATCTCTATAATTAACAATTAAGATTAAGAGGTTAGGTGCACATAACTCATTATATAAGATATGTTGAATGTGTACTCTCAGAATTCACGATTAAGACCATGATCAAAGATCGATAGTCTTCCGAGATCCTTTTATTGCAGGTCTTGAAAGACCGCTGGTTCGAGCACAGTAATATTCTAGATAGAGTGGCTGAGAGACTGAAGGTAAGGGCATGTGTTTAAGCTACAACACATGTCTCCTATGGTGTCGTCACCTTCCTCCTTATAGCTAGGACCAAGCCACTAACTCCGTGAGAGAGGATTTTCCACCGGTGACATGCCCACCAATTTTAGCAATGTTTTGCTAGAGTTTAGGGCTTTTCCCATTTTAGGCCATGGACACTGATTTCCTTCTATCCTTATGTCCTTCGATCTCAATAGTGATGCCTAGTATGGGCTCGGTCACCTTCTTAAAGAAGGACTATGCCCTAGAAGTTGATAGGCACCTGGTTAGTCCAGGCCCTAACTTAGGGCTAGGCCCGCTACAATTACTCTCTCACTTCTTGGGTCAAGTTGGTCTTTTAATCCAAGGAGAACTCGGTACTAAAGACGGGAGGGTTGTTATAATTTAAATTTTCTTGCCCATACGGGTGCGTGGTGCTACAGTGCATTCGGGCACGTGTCCCTCTCTTTTTGTTAAGTCAACGCACGTTCCCTACAAGTAGGTCACGTCGTTTCATTGGCTCTAATGCTTAGTTCTCCATTGGACCACTTGTTTGCTCCCATTTCACACTAATTCTCTTTCCTTATCTTTTCATCTTTATGAATCTTTTTGAGTTTTCTATTCCTTGATGTCCTTTGACACGACCTCTTTGCTCTTTAGGTGACTACAGTTTGTTCTCGCTGGTAGGTGGTGACGGATTTCCCTGTTTAATTTTTAATTTAGAGTCGTATCAGTTTGCTACTTTAGCACGTGTGAGCTCTCTTGGAGTTGTGCTCTAACCTCTAAAGAGTTTTACTTTTCCCTACTAATTTTTCCTCTTAGGCTGCTATCTATATTACCACTGCGAGCCCTCTTGCCGGTAGTGGAGATGGTAATGCTCCGGCGGTTCTTGTAGTTTATGCGTTAGGCCTCAATAATCATTCTTCCATAGTAGATGCAAAGTATTTGTCATGGCTTTGTGATAGGTACATCATCCCCTCTTCCATCGTGTGTACCTGAGGGCTCAGTGAGAATGGTAACTCTAATTCTCCTGGATGGGTTTCCCTCTACACTAATCAGGCATTCCCAGATAGTTTTAAATTGTTGATGAATCCATATTTTTTAGTAACAAATCCACTAATTTGCATATTGTAACACCCAGCATTAGAATCTCATGACACCTCATGCTTATACTATGTGCATCCATGTTTAAATCATTTTCATGTTATTTAAATGCTATTTTATATATTTGTTAATAAGCTGAAGGAAAAAAAAAAAAAAAAAAAAAGAGGAAGAAGAACTTATCAAAACTGTCAAAACTGAAGTAGGTAAGCTACGAAGATTCGAACCTGTGACCTTTTCCTTCTTTGCACACGCTTTGACCAACTGAACTAAGGCTAGCTTGTTACCAAAACTAAACATTAGTAATATATATACGTGAAAGCCTATTAGATCAGTTTAAATTCAGCAAACCAAGACAACTTTTCCCATTTCTTTTCACAACACCCCCCTACCCGTTAACATAGAGGCAGAACGTGACCCGGCTGCAAACTAAGCTAAACTACTCTTTAAACCTAGAAAACGTAAGATTCTAACGCATTGGAGGTCATAGCATGTAAGTAGATTTAATTCTATTGTGAAATTTCTGCTTATTTATGTACGTATATGTGTATATATATGTGTCAACTCTTTTAATAATTTAAGTTGTGGCATAAATCTTTGGGATACTTGTTAGATATTAATTTAGTCAAAGTTCTACATGATTTAGAGATGGTTATTGGTTTCATGTGTGGAATGGTAGGTAAATGGGTTTAGATTAATTCTGAATTTTAGTAATAGATATGTATATATGCTTGTACATGTGTAATATGAGTTGGTTTGAGGAGTTATTGACCTATATGTTTGTGGTATAGCATTTGCACATTAAAGAGTTTGGGTGTATGTGTTTGGATACATAGTTGTGTGGTCATGGGTGTAGTAGAGAAAATAAAGTTGTCTGTATGCATATGTAAATGTATAAGTTTTATATTTTTGTTGGTATGTGTTTGTAATTAAATGAGCATGATTTGGGTTTTAAACAGTGAATTGGCTACATACTCGCTAAGAGTTATACGTTCCTTAGTGTCTAAGAGTTAAAGTTGTTAAAGGCATTACGTTAGGTAGTAACAATGAGTGATAATAAGTTGTGGTAACGTATATGGATATGTTATTGCCATTTAGAAAAGAAAGTCAAGTAGAATAAGATAGCTAAGATAGTAAATAAAATATAAAGTGCTATTGTTTCATACCTTTTTACTTTTTTTTTAGAGCTTAATATTTTAGTAAAATTTACTATGGTGCAGTTGTGAGTCACTCTTGAATCAGTTGTCTTAGTCAGAGGGTTGAATAAGATTAAAGCCGGGTCGAGGTAAGTAGAATACCCGTTCCGTTATACACATATCTACTTTGTTTCAGTTCGAGCCATACACCTTCTTTCCTATTCAAATTGAATCACTTTTGACTCTTTGATCTTCATTCCTTGAGTAAAGCACTTGCTCTTACTAAATGTACGTTGTAACACCCAGACGGCAGGGTGAAATATATAGCCGTCCTGGCTTTTAGGCCTACTCTGTTATGTATATGTATCAATTATTATCAGATGAATCAGTTGTGCATCAATTGTTAGGCATACGCATCGATGCAAGGAATGCATCAATTGTTAGACATATCTGTTAGGCAATTGTATCAGTGGCCGGCCAAACTCCGCAATTGTTAATTATATGTATCAATTGTTTATCACAGCTGTGCAGTTGTACTCAGATTCTATTCCGTATGCTTATTTCCTCCTCTTTCTATCAAATGCTTCATTGATATTTCATAAGTTTTCAGGGTATTCTACTTAATGAGCTTTGTTCGCTCATTTCATTTATTGGCTGTGCAGAGGAAAGTGGGGAGGAATACCAGGGCGTAGAGTATCAGGAAGGAGAGTACCAGGGAGAAGAGAATCAGAGAGAGGAGTATCAAGTAGACGAGGAACAGGGTGGGGACCAGACATAGTCTTTTACTCGGTTTACCTTTTGAATGTTGTTCCTTTAGTCTTCAGTTCAGCACTGTGGATAAACTTTCTAGTTAAGGTTGATGTAATTTTGCAGAAGTAGTTATGTAAATATAAACAAGGCCAGGTCTTGTGTATTTGCTTATCGTGGTATATAGATGCTCTGGTTTGGTTTGGCAGATTGACTGTTATTAATGATTATTGTATTAGATCGCCTTGCAGGCTTAGGTTGTTTGACTTAGGTCTGTGGCAGGTCACGACCCAAGTTTTAGAATTGGAATTCGGGGCGTGAAAGAGTTGGTATCAGAGCAATAGGTTTGACAATCTATGGGATTTAGGTCATGGGTAGCTAGGCTTTTACTGTGTTAACTTCACATATATGATCATTATATTATGTTGTAAAATATTGGAAGTGTTTTCATGTCATTATTACAGGACATGGCATATCGTCCCACCTCCAGTTCGGGGATTCCCTCATCCTCTGAGACAACATGCCATGATGTGCAAGGAACAGCCACCAGAGAACCAGTTCCTCAGACTAGTTAACTACCCCAGGTCGACTCAGCATCAGTTGCAAATGCTATGCTACAGTAGGTTGCCGCAACAATGGCAAGAGAGGCATCAACTCGTAGAGGAGAAGAATCAAATGAATACCAAGCACTGAAGGATTTTAAGGATATGAGGCCACTGTTATTTCGAGGAGAGAGTGACCCTAAAATAGCTTTTGAATGGCTCGATGCAGTAGAGAAAATATATGAGGTGTTACAGTACGATGATGAAAGGAAAGTTCATTTCGGGACTCATATGTTTCGTGATAACGCAGAGACGTGGTGGAGCATCAAAAAGACTGAATTAGAGGGTCCAATTACCTGGGTGGATTTTCGTGAGCTGTTTCAGGCTGAGTTTTATCCGGAGTCTTATAAAGATATCAAGTTAGATGAGTTCATCCATTTGAAACAGAACAACATGACAGTGAATGAGTACACAGACAAGTTTACTGCACTTTCTAAATTCGCACCATATTTAGTAAAACCAGAGCGAGCAAAAATTAAGAGATTTGAATCTGGTTTGCGACCATACATATTCCAGTTTGTGGCAACTCAACAACACCAGGTTTTTCGACATGCTTACGAGGCAGCGGTGATTGCTGAGAGAGGAGAAAACATGCTATTTCAATCACAATTTCAGCCACAACAACAAGTTTTAGGGGATAAAAGACGAGATAGGCCATGGGGTGAATCACAGGGTCAAAAGTTCGGAGGTAGTTCTTCAAAGAAACCTTTTAAACAACAGCCCAGTGGTCAAACTTCTCAGTACGGGCCGTATGTGCCACGACCAGCAGGCCAAAGACCACCTTTGACAGAGGTACCTAAATGTATGCAGTGTGGTAAAGCTCATCGTACTGAGGCATGCCGTTGGTTGACTGGTGGGTGTTTTTGGTGTGGATCTGTGGACCATCGTATCCGGGAATGTCCTCAGAGATTAATTGCCTTAGCAACTAGTCAGGGAGATGTTCGTGCACCTACTATTAGACCGGCTCTTCCACCGACAGTTCGACCGGTTCCGCAGACAGTTCTTAGAGGTGGTGGTTAGGGGTCTCAACCTCGGCCTAGATTATATGCTTTGGTTTATGGAGACACCCATGCCTCGGATTCAGTGGTTACAGGTATCTTACGAATTTCTGATGCATATGCACATGTGTTATTTGATACTGGCTCGAATTATTCTTTTACTTCCTCGGCATTTGCATCCATGTTAAATATTCTACCTGAGCCATTAGAGACACCATTATGTGTGAAATCTCCTGTTGGGGTTTTTGTTAATACAGACTCTGTATGTAAAAACTGCATAGTGCATGTAGAGGGCAGAGAACTATTAGCCAATTTAATTTGCTTGGATATGAAAGATTTTGATGTCATTTTGGGAATGGATTGGCTATCAACGTACCATGGTTATGTGGATTGCTTTGCCAAAAAGGTTATACTTTGCTTACCTGGTGAATCTGAGTTTGAATTTCAAGGAAGAAAATGGGAGATGCCTTGTGTTATATCTGTGTTGAGAGCTCAAAAATTATTGAAGAAAGGTTATGATGGGTTTCTTGCCTATGTGGTGGATAATGAGCATAAAGAGCAAAGTGTTGAAGAAGTTCCTATTGTCAGATAATTTTCGGATGTATTTCCAGATGATATTCCAGGGTTGCCTCTAGAACGTGAAGTTGAGTTCAAGATAGAACTTTTGCCAGATACTCAACCAATATCAAAGACCCCATACAGAATGGCTCTGACAGAATTGAAAGAATTGAAGATACAATTGCAAGAGCTACTTGATAAGGGTCAGATCCGTCCTAGCGTTTCTCCTTGGGGAGCACCAGTATTATTTGTAAAAAAGAAGGATGGCAGTTTAAGGTTATGCATTGTCTACCGTGAATTGAATAAAGTCACAGTGAAGAACAGATATCCCTTGCCTCGTATCGATGATCTATTTGACCAACTTCAGGGTGCTCAGGTATTCTCAAAGATAGATTTGAGGTCGGGTTATCATCAATTGAGAGTTAAAGCAGAGGATGTTTCAAAGACAGCTTTCCGGACCCGATATGGACATTATGAGTTTGTGGTGATGCCATTTGGTCTGACAAATGCTCCAGCAGCTTTTATGGATTTGATGAACACGGTATTCAAGCCATACCTAGATCAATTCGTGGTGGTGTTTATAGATGACATTCTGATATACTCCAGGAGTCATGAGGACCACGAGCAACACCTTAGAACAGTGTTGCAGACCCTTCGAGAGAAATGGTTATATGCTAAACTAAAGAAATGTGAATTTTGGTTGAGTAGTGTGACTTTCTTGGGCCATGTTACATCCAAGAATGGCATATCTGTGGATCCTCAGAAAATTGAGGCAGTGAGTAATTGGCCAAGACCAACTTCTATTACTGAAGTTCGTAGTTTTCTCGGGTTAGCTGGATATTATAGGAAATTTGTGGAGGGATTTGCGCGGTTAGCTACACCTTTGACACAGTTAACTCGGAAGAGCTCCAAATTCGAGTGGACTGAGAAATGTGACCGAAGTTTTCAAGAATTGAAGAATCGTTTAATCTCGGCACCAGTATTAACTCTTTCATCTGGGACAAAGGGCTTTGCTATATACAGTGATGCTTCCAGAAGTGGTTTAGGATGTGTATTAATGCAGCATGGAAAAGTGATTGCATATGCCTCCAGGCAATTGAAAAGTTATGAATAGAATTACCCCACTCATGATCTGGAGCTAGCAGCGGTTATATTTGCTCTTAAGATCTGGCGGCATTATCTGTACGGAGCTACTTGTGATGTATATACCGATCATCAAAGTTTAAAGTACATCTTCACACAAAAAGAATTAAATCTCAGACAGAGAAGATGGCTAGAGCTTCTAAAGGACTATGATTTGCAAATTCACTACCATCCTGGAAAGGCTAATAGAGTGGCAGATGCTCTAAGTAGAAGACCGGTAGTGACTGCAGCGTCCTTATTGACATCAGAGAAAGAATTGATCAAAGAGTTTGAAAGGTTACAACTGGAAATAGTTACCCCTGGTGAGAAAAGCTTATATGCTCACTTAATCATTCATCCGACATTATTGGATCGAATCAAGGAAGCTCAGAAGAATGATCCTTTCTTGGAAATTGTTAGAAATAAATTGGAAGAATGGAAAGAAATTGAATTTCAAAAAGATGAAAACGGCATTGTACGCTACAACAGTAGATTATGTATGCCAGATGACCTAGCATTGAAGACAGAAATTTTGTCTGAAGCACATGACTCTCCATTTATAGTGCATCCAGGTGGAACTAAAATGTATAGGGATCTTCGAGAACATTTCTGGTGGAATAACATGAAACGTGAAGTTGCTGACTATTTAGCTAAATGTTTAACATGTCAAAAGATCAAAGCTGAACATCAAAAGCCCTCCGGACTACTCCAACCATTGAAGATTTCTGAGTGGAAATGGGATAGTATATCCATGGATTTTGTTGTGGGTTTGCCAAAGACTAGAAGTAAAAACGATGCGATTTGGGTAATCATGGATAGACTGACCAAGACAGCTCATTTTCTACCTATCCGGATTGATGAAAGTAAAGATAAATTAGCTAAACAGTACATAGATGAGGTAATATGTCTTCACGGTGTACCAAAAGAAATTGTGTCTGATCGTGATCCAAGATTTACATCAAGATTCTGGCAGGGTATGCAACGAGCATTAGGTACGCAGTTAAGGATGAGTACTGCATTTCATCCTCAAACAGATGGCCAAACAGAAAGAACTATCCAAATTTTGGAAGATATGCTCCGAGCTTGTGTTTTGAATTGGGGAGGTAATTGGGATTCCTACTTGGCTTTGGTTGAATTTGCATATAATAACAGTTACCAGTCCAGCATTCAGATGGCACCCTACGAAGCATTATATGGTCAGAAATGCAGAACTCCACTATATTGGGATTTGGATGAAAGAAAAGTAGTAAACTCTCAACTCCTTGAAGATGCAGAAGAAAAAGTTAAATTAATTCGAGCACGACTTAAAACGGCACTAGACAGACAAAAGAGCTGGGCGGATATAAGGCGGAAAGATCTAGCATTCGAGGTAGGTGAACATGTATTTTTAAAGGTATCGCCAACCAAAGGTGTAATCAGATTTGGTAGACGAGGGAAGTTGAATGCACGATATGTGGGCCCGTTTGAAGTATTAGAACGAGTTGGAGCGGTTGCTTACAAAATAACTCTACCTCCAGCATTGGCAGGTGTCCACAATGTATTTCACATCTCATAGCTGCGGAAATATGTACCGGATCCCAGCCACATTCTACAGTATGACCAGATTCAAGTGAAAGATGATCTGAAGTATGTTGAGCATCCAGTGGCTATTATTGATAGAAAAGATCAAGTACTACTGCGTCGTACTATTCCATATGTGAAGGTTCAGTGGAGTAATAATCGTACAGATAGAGAAGCCACTTGGGAACTAGAGTCAGAGATGCGTGAAAAGTATCCATTTTTGTTTGAAGTGCCAGGTAAATAAGTTTCGAGGACGAAACTTTTTGAAGGAGGGAAGAGTGTAACACCCAGCATTAGAACCTCATGACACCTCATACTTATACTATGTGCATCCATGTTTAAATCATTTTCATGTTATTTAAATGCTATTTTATATATTTGTTAATAAGCTGAAGGAAAAAAAAAAAAAAAAAAAAAAGAGGAAGAAGAACTTATCAAAACTGTCAAAACTGAAGTAGGTAGCTAGGAAGATTCGAACCTGCGACCTCTTCCTTCTTTGCACACGCTTTGACCAACTGAACTAAGGCTAGCTTGTTACCAAAACTAAACATTAGTAATATATATACGTGAAAGCCTATTAGATCAGTTTAAATTCAGCAAACCAAGACAACTTTTCCCATTTCTTTTCACAACACCCCCCTACCCGTTAACATAGAGGCAGAACGCGACCCAGCTGCAAACTAAGCTAAACTACTCTTTAAACCTAGAAAACGTAAGATTCTAACGCATTGGAGGTCATATCATGTAAGTAGATTTAATTCTATTGTGAAATTTCTGTTTATTTATGTACGTATATGTGTATATATATGTGTCAACTCTTTTAATAATTTAAGTTGTGGCATAAATCTTTGGGATACTTGTTAGATATTAATTTAGTCAAAGTTCTACATGATTTAGAGATGGTTATTGGTTTCATGTGTGGAATGGTAGGTAAATGGGTTTAGATTAATTCTGAATTTTAGTAATAGATATGTATATATGCTTGTACATGTGTAATATGAGTTGGTTTGAGGAGTTATTGACCTATATGTTTGTGGTATAGCATTTGCACATTAAAGAGTTTGGGTGTATGTGTTTGGATACATAGTTGTGTGGTCATGGGTGTAGTAGATAAAATAAAGTTGTCTGTATGCATATGTAAATGTATAAGTTTTATATTTTTGTTGGTATGTGTTTGTAATTAAATGAGCATGATTTGGGTTTTAAACAGTGAATTGGCTACATACTCGCTAAGAGTTATACGTTCCTTAGTGTCTAAGAGTTAAAGTTGTTAAAGGCATTACGTTAGGTAGTAACAGTGAGTGATAATAAGTTGTGGTAACGTATATGGATATGTTATTGCCATTTAGAAAAGAAAGTCAAGTAGAATAAGATAGCTAAGATAGTAAATAAAATATAAAGTGCTATTGTTTCATACCTTTTTACTTTTTTTTTAGAGCTTAATATTTTAGTAAAATTTACTATGGTGCAGTTGTGAGTCACTCTTGAATCAGTTGTCTTAGTCAGAGGGTTGAATAAGATTAAAGCCGGGTCGAGATAAGTAGAATACCCGTTCCGTTATACACATATCTACTTTGTTTCAGTTCGAGCCATACACCTTCTTTCCTATTCAAATTGAATCACTTTTGACTCTTTGATCTTCATTCCTTGAGTAAAGCACTTGTTCTTACTAAATGTACGCTGTGACACCCAGACGGCAGGGTGAAATATATAGCCGTCCTGGCTTTTAGGCCTACTCTGTTATGTATATGTATCAATTATTATCAGATGAATCAGTTGTGCATCAATTGTTAGGCATACGCATCGATGCTAGGAATGCATCAATTGTTAGACATATCTGTTAGGCAATTGTATCAGTGGCCGGCCAAACTCCGCAATTGTTAATTATATGTATCAATTGTTTATCACAGCTGTGCAGTTGTACTCAGATTCTATTCCGTATGCTTATTTCCTCCTCTTTCTATCAAATGCTTCATTGATATCTCATAAGTTTTCAGGGTATTCTACTTAATGAGCTTTGTTCAGTCATTTCATTTATTGGCTGTGTAGAGGAAAGTGGGGAAGAATACCAGGGCGTAGAGTATCAGGAAGGAGAGTACCAGGGAGAAGAGAATCAGATAGAGGAGTATCAAGTAGACGAGGAACAGGGTGGGGACCAGACATAGTCTTTTACTCGGTTTACCTTTTGAATGTTGTTCCTTTAGTCTTCAGTTCAGCACTGTGGATAAACTTTCTAGTTAAGGTTGATGTAATTTTGCAGAAGTAGTTATGTAAATATAAACAAGGCCAGGTCTTGTGTATTTGCTTATCGTGGTATATAGATGCTCTGGTTTGGTTTGGCAGATTGACTGTTATTAATGATTATTGTATTAGATCGCCTTGCAGGCTTAGGTTGTTTGACTTAGGTCTGTGGCAGGTCACGACCCGAGTTTTAGAATTGGAATTCGGGGCGTGACACATATACTTTGAATTTGAACTGCAGTTAAACTAAAGATTTAATGTTATTTTAATGCTTGGTAGATTCTCGAGGTTCAAGGAACAAAAATGGAGCTTAGAAGGCTAGGAGAGCACGAAAGAGTAAAACATCAAACAAAGATGTGCTTGGAAGAAGAAATGAGCACTTGAACACAGTCGTTTTGCACCCGAGCGCCCTTAGTGTACCATTACATAGAAAAAGGCATGCTTGAGCGCTTGTCCGGTATGCTCAGACACAGTTACTCAAAAAAATGGGCAAAACAGGGACTGCATCGATTTGCATCCAAGAGCACTCCATGTGCACCCAAGAGTACAACAATTTTTTCAACACAAAGGCCCGGTGCGCGAGGGCATACAAACGCGAATTAGGGTTCTTGCACACATTTTCCAGCCTTATAAAAGCCTAAAGAAGACTCAAAAAGTGGTTTTTTGCCTTATTTTCAACCCTAAACATTGAGGAAAGTCTAGGAAGCACTAAAAGGAAGAAGAAAGCAAGGGATTAAACATCAAGAAGCTAAAAGAAAATAAAGAAGTCATCAATATCAATTCTTCTACCACACTGCACGTGATCTCTTTTAGTTTATTGTTGTTATGTTTTAACATGTATTAATCACACTAAACCCCTAGATTTGGGGTGATAGTGAGTTAAATTGCTCCGATCTATTTTTGAATTTGGGATTTGATTTTTATAAATTCGTATTTGAACTTTATGAAATTAATTTCTTGGTTGATCATCTATATTCTCGTTAATTGTTATTTTCTTTTTCAAAAATCATACTATTCCTTATATGATCTTGTAGATTCTTTGGAGTACGAATTTAGATTAAATGCTTAATCAAAAGTGATTTGCAATTGAGATAGGTTATATCCTAGACATAATCTTTGCCTCTTGAAATCAATTAAAGATTAAGAACTAATAGGGCTAATTGGTTAAGATAAATGGAAGATGACCTATGCATTAGAGATACATTATGCTCTAATATACGTAATTAATTAATCTAGAAAGATTATAGCTTATAGCCTAATCACTATGCTTAATTGGCTAATTCCAAATCCATAAGCATAAGGTAGAGTAGTCAAAACTAACTATCAATCCAAATTGAATTCTTCCTATAGAAACCCCAAAACCTTAATTTGTTTTTGGTTAGGATTTTAAGTATATAATCAATTTTTTATTTTAATTTAATTAATCTACCGAATTACACTTTAAATTTAGTGTTTCTTTCATCTCAAATTCTCTATATGATAATCTTGATTTCCTACGGACAACTTTTGAGTAGTCATTCACATGGTCAAAGAGGAATTTAAACTTTATTGTCATTGCTCAAAGGGAATAGCAGGGCTTCTCTTTTGACCTTCTGGGCTTCCTTCATACCTACTAGCTCAAAGGGGCACCTAAATAGGAACTTGGTTGTTTCTCTATTGCCCTACGATATGGGAGACAATTCCAAAGTTGACCTCGAGGGAAAAGCGGTAGAAGAACAACTAGTTCTTTGTTCGAGCCGAGGTTCTTCTTCGTGACGTTGTGGTTGTCCTTATCAAATGGAGGGACTATGGTATACTTCTACCTTACTTTTCCTTTTGTTCCCTTTTCTAACTGAAACTTATTTGTCTTTGGCTTGTAGACTCTCCATGGAGTTCAAGGTCTCATCCACCTTGTAATCCTGGTAGTGTCTAACCGGGCCATTACTGTTGAGGAGCAATAGAGTTAGTACCCCCTCTTTAGTATTGTGACTCTAGTTACGTCTTGGCTTTGGGGAAAAGTTACCCAACTCTACTCAAGAGGTACTAGTACCCCTCTATTCACGGGTTATGGCGTGCCTGCATTTATTTTAACCATTGTGTTCAATTTGTATAGGGTCCATAAACAGAAACATTGAGGCCGATTCTTAATTATGGAGATGAGCCCATTCGTCTACCCTTTAAGAGGCCAGGAGACCATGTCAAGCGTGTGTCTAAGCAGGCGTGAAGGACTGATGGTATTGGGATATCTTTAGCCCCAACTCCTCACACACAATCCTTTGAGCCTTTTAACCAAGACTCAAAATAAGAAGGAAGGAATGATAGGTCTCCAGAAGCCTAGATGTTTCCCTTCCCTCAAGGGGGTCCAAATAAGAAATTCCTATTCCTAGACTCTAAAGGCTTCCCCTCAGGTGTACACAGTCCGAGGTTGAGACTCATTCCCAACGGTTACCTTGGAGCTGACCTTTCTGGGACCCGTTTCTTTAAGAACCCTAGCCCTATTGTCCATGAGTTGGCAAAGATTCAGTATCCTACTAATGAAGACTATCTAGAATGCCAAGGGAACTCAATCTCAAATGCTATTGCGAGGTTACGTCTTTCGCTTTCTTGCTTTTTGTGGTATTTCTAGGCGCCGACTTGAGACGTTTTGTAAAGTATTCTGCTATGGGCTCATATGAAGGTTTATCCTCCTTAAATGGTTACCACATTGTTCCTCGTATAGCTTTGAAAGATATATTGGGCTTCACTTTGGTTCAAATAGGGGAGGCAAGGTAAGGTCCCGCATACAATTACTTATAGAGCTTGCCTTTTTATAATGTAGAATCTTGCAGTCTGGATTTAGGTCCATTAGGCTTCATTCTTGTCCTTAGGCAATGACCCGTTTTGGAGACAGTCGTATAACAGGGTCATCCAAGTTGGTCTGTAGTTGGCTTCTACAATCGCCTCATCTTATTGTTATTTTCTTAGGGCTGAGTAGGGTAGGTATAGAATATGGATACTTCTTTCGGTGTGGATTCAACTATCGATCACATGTTAGCAACGAGATTGACATTTCAGTTATACTCTCAATTAATCTAAGTGACTGACATTTGTTCAGATTGGTATTGTAGTGACTGGAATACCTCTAGGTACCATAATGTCTTTTTATTTCTGGCCTTATAAGTTCTATTCAACAAGTATATCACAAGCTACGAATCACTGATGCTTTGACCCTTGTTGCCCCCATGCATTTGACCCTTGTCAATCCTTTAAAAAATTCTTTGTAATTAGCTTTGTTATTATTGGGTTTAAAGCCACATTGGAAGACTTTTTCTATCGTGTTTCCTACGTCGTACAATGTCTAGGTCCCTTGAAGGGTCATCCTCTTATAGGCAAGTTACTTCATCCTTAACTGGGAAATTAGCTAGAGCCTACGACTCGATTGTGGTCCTCGGGCGATTGGTTATGTTGAATTCTCTGAGCTCGACAACCCATTTCATCCATCTTCTCAATATCTCAGGACAATGGAACGTGTTCCTCAATGGGTTAGTGGTACAAATGATGATGTTATGTGCTTGAAGTAGTGCCTCAGCTTCTTAACAGTAGATACTAATGCCAAGGCCAGTTTCTCAATTTAGTTGTACCTTATTTCAACATCCACTAAGGCTTCGCTGACATAGTATACTAGGAGTTGTCTTCTCTCCATCAGAACTAACACTATCCATTACATTTGCTGAATTCTCAATTTTTTTTATCCTTATTTCTTTTTGCACAATCTTTCTTAATGTAACTCTTTTCCTCGCACTCATAATAGCGGACCTATCTTGCTCTTGATTTTGATCTTGACTTTTCCTTTTTCTTTCCTGAAGACCCCTCTTTATTTTGTGTTCTTCCTCTACTCACCAAACCCTCTTCATGGACTTCCTCTCTATTGCCTAAAAAATGTTTCTGAAGGTTCTTGGATTTAAGTGAAGAATTCACATCCTCCAAATTAATCTTATCTCTACCATGCAATAGAGTATCCACAAAATTTGAATATGAAAGCGGTAAAAGCATAACAAAATAAGAGTTTGATCTTCATCTTCTATTTTAACACTAATATCCTTCAAAGCCATAATAATCGAATTAAACTCATCAAGGTGTTCTTTAATGGATGTACCTTCTGTGATTTTGAGATTGTATAATCTCTTTTTCAGGTAGAGGAGATTTGTAAGAGATTATGATGTATACAGCTTCTTTAGAGCCTCTCAAGCCTCAATTGCCGTAGCCTTAGCAATTTCTTGTAGTACATCGTTTGACACTCTCATATGTATCACACTAATAGCTCTATCTTTCAACTCTTGTTTCTCCTATGTTTTCAGCTCCTCCGAGACCTTTTTCTCGATGACTTTCCAAAGTCCTTGCATCACCATGAAAGCCTTGAATTTGATCCTCCATAAGCTGAAACTAGTTTTTCCGTCAAATTTCTCAATTTCAAACTTTCTAGAGGTTGTAACCATCTTGGTTACTCAAAACACAAACTTTGGGCTGTAATATGACAAAACAGACTATGAATTCGAACTCAACACGTCCGAAAACCTTAGGAATGTACTGGTCAACTTTTTTCAGAGTCAACCCTTGGTCAACAGCTCAATCAACACCGGTCAACGTTTTGGTCAACTCCAGTCAACTGGTCTGGTCAGCTTTTCCTTCTTTTTTTTTTAACTTTGTTTCCTTTTTTTTGTTTTTGAAATAAGTCACAAACCAACAAAACTAAAAAATAAAAAGAAAAAATCAAAACAAGTTGACCTTTTGACCACCCTTCTTTGTCAGCAACCAAACAACCAAAAAAAGGGGAAAAATGGATGCAACAAACCCGTCACCTTCCAAAAAAAAAGAAACAAACTCGTCACCTTCAAGTCGTGATTCTGGCCACCACAGACCTTTGATTTTGACGAAACCACCACCAATGGACTCCTCTCGCGACAAGGAAGTTTTTGATATGCTTTACGCCAAACGAGACAGCTCCAAAAAAATTGACTTCGACGAAAACCACTTGAGTTTTTCTATTTTTACGATTTTTTGGTGAGTTTTGGGATGCGTGACTACCACGGTTAGAATCCTTACGTTGAAACGAGTCTAACGGTATATAATTTGTAAGGTTTTGCTCACGAAAATTTTTATCACTTTTCGCGAGCTTTCCAAGCCTATTTCTTCGCAAAGTTTTATTTTTGTGCCAATCTACCCTCAACCTAACTCTGATACCAGTTTGTTATGATAATCTAGGGTGATAATGCATAAAAACAAGAAATTTAACGGATACAGAAATTTATGTGGTTCGGCCTAAGCCTACGTCCACGGACAGTAGGAGAATAATTTCACTATGATGAAAAAAGTACAAGAGAACCCTCTTACAAAGCCTCACCAATTCTCTTATGTATGTACTCAAGATTTGCCACACCTAATACAAAGGACAAGAGATATATTTATAGGCAATCCTGTCTCTATTAGGTTTTAGACCTACAGGCCTATTAAACATATTTAACTAATACGGCCCATTATTCAACAGACTTGTATCTGTCAGGTTGGGACCTGATCTTGCTCTGTTCTTCTAGTGCTTTCTACTATGAAATCAATCACTACTTGAGCTTTGATCGCAGTTCTTTCTAGGTACTCAATGCCAAATTGACTTAGTTTTACTGTCCATTTAAGCAATCTTGCAAACACCTCGGGCCGTTGCATGACCTCTTTTGTCATCACCTTGATTGTTTGTGCGTCGAAGTAGTGCTTGAACTTTCGTGAAACTGTCACCAAGGCGAGTGTTACCCTCTCAATAGGAGGATATATGGACTCTGCTCCTCGGAGCACTTTGCTGACATAGTATACCGGCTGTTGGGTCTTTTCGTCTTCTTGGATCATTGCTGATGCTACTGCTGATACCGTGGTGGAGAGGTAGATATAAAGATGTTCTCCTACTTTAGGTCGGGATAATATTCGTAGAGAGCTCAGGTACTACTTCAGTTCCTCAAATTCTTTTTGGCACTCCACGATTCATTGAAATCCTTTCGGATTTCTCAGAGTTTTGAAAAAGGTACACATTTGTCAGCTGACTTGGGACATGAATCGGCTGAGTGCAACAACTCTCCCGGCTAGTGCTTGGACTTCATTTACATTCTTTAGAGGCTTCATTTCCAAGATTACCTGAATCTTATCGGGATTTGCCTCTATTCCTCTTTGGGTTATCATGCAACCCAGGAATTTCGTAGCTCTAACTACAAATAAGCACTTTTTGGGATTTAATTTTATCCTGAATCATGACATTGTGTCGATGGCCTTTGCTAGATTTGCAAGATGATCCTCATCTCAACGGCTCTTGACCACCATGTTGTCGATGTAAATTTTCATGTTGCGATTGATCTGTTGCTCGAGGACTTTGTTCATCGTTCTTTGATAAGTTGTACCTGTGTTTTTTAGGCCGAAGGGTATTACTTTATACCAGTAAGTGCCTCTATCAGCTATAAACGTGATTTTTTCATGATCTTTAGTGGCCATCTTTATTTGGTTATACCCTTTGAAGGCATCCATAAATGACAGTATTTCGCTACCTAAGATGGCATCTACCATTTGGTCGATTCGGGGCAACATGTAACAATCTTTTGGACATGCTTTGTTTAGATCGGTATAATCTACACACATCCTCCACTACCCTGAACTGTTTCGGACCAGGACTATGTTCACTAGCCATGTTGGGTATTGCACTTCCCTGATATGCCCAGTTTTCAACAGCTTTTATACCTTTTCATGAATGATTTTATTCCTATTTGGGTGAAAGTTTCTCATTTTTTATTGTACTAGTCTATAGCTCGGATTCACGTCTAAGTGGTGGGCTATGACCTTTGGGTCTATCCCTGTCATGTCAGAGGAAGACCAAGTAAATACATGTTTATTTTTAGAGAGAAAATTCATTATACCTTCTCTTAAGGGTGAGGTCAGCTCACTCTCGACCCGAATAGTCTTCCCATCAACAATCTCAACCTGATCTAAGTCTTCAACATGAACAACTTTCTTCTCTTTGTCCTTCTTTTCTCTCTTGCCTTCTGCTCCTACCTTATGCCAAAGATCTGGGCTCTGAATCTTCAGTGCCACCGCATAGCATTCTTTGGCCACCTTTTGGTCCCCTTGAACCATAGCTATTCCCATAGGAGTGGGGAGTTTCATCACCTGGTGGTATGTAGAAATGACTGCCCTAAGATAATGGAGTGCCAGTTAGCCTATGATGCCATTGTATACGGAATAACAATCAACCACCACAAAATCTGCCATAAACTTGATTTTTTACCATCCGGTCCATTGATAAGGAGTACCTTGATGATGCTTTCGGGTTTAAACTAGGGATGACAATGGGTATTCGCTCTACCCGAAACTGACAGGTAACTGCCAGATAAAAACCTGATAACAAAAACCGATGGAGAATCCGTTAGGTTTTAGGTTTTATAAGGAGAAATCGATGGATAAACCGATAGGTTTTGATTTTTAACTTTAAAAAAAAGGGTAACCCGAAACTCGATTATTAATTTATTATACATATATATATATATATATATATAGTTTTATATGTATCTACATGTAAAATAAATATTTAAATTTTAAAAAATAATAAAAATGCACAACATTTATACTAATTTTGTTGACTTATTCTTTACTAATTGCACTTTTATTTTGTAAATCTTAAGTCTAATTTGACCCAAAAAAAAAAAGAAATGTTTTAAGTTTTAATTTTTTATTCTTTATTCTAAACTTTAAAGTTTGCTTGAACAGCATACTTTTTCTTTTCTTCATTTTCCCCAAGACACCAACGCTGTAATACCCGAGCCCGGTCATGCATTTATAATATTCATTTACATTTATTTGTTTCATTACTTTGCATTATTCTTGGAAAACATGCCTTTATAATTATTTGTTTATATTTAATTTATAATTAATTGTTTCAATATTTAAGAACAATTTGTATTTTGATAACCTACTAAGTGATCTTCGTTCTCATAAGCCTGGGGTTTACTAGGAACTAAAAATGATATAGGTCATAATAATGGTGTAGCAAATATGGCTTGTGGGATAAAAGAAAAAGAATTAGGGTACCAGCTGAATAGTTTAATCTTATAGAATAAGATATATAATTTAAGGATACTTAGATTTAGTATTCGATAAATTAATTAGCAATGCTAATTCATATTAGGGCAATACCATCTATCATTAGAATGATATAGCATAGCCCTTAAGTAATTAAATCTAATGAGTATATGAATACTTAGATTTATATTACTCTTCATTAGGATGAAGGGTTAGGTAGAACATTTTGGAAGATAGTTCATTGGCTCTTGAATAAAATAATTTAGTTGATTCATACTATTATTATCACTAAATAGCCCTGTAGTTGAACTCAGCCCAAATTCGTTTTACCGTCCGAAGCTTTAATTTAATATAATTGCCGAACCATCTTCATCCTATTGTATCGCCCCAAATTAGCTCGGCCCATTCGCACATCTAGGTGTGATCATCAAATCAATTCCTTCTCTAAGTTATTAAACTAATGCCTACTGATTACCATCCAAAATGCCTTCCCTCGTCCTAATAAGAAGCTTGCCGAAAACTAACAAATTCCACCTCAAACTAAAGCCATCATAGCCTATTATACTAGCCAAGCCACATTAGCATTTGATAGATAATCCACCAAGTTTTCATCTTTAGCTGCCAGTAAATCATCCTATGTATTTAGGTGCCACAAATCTAATTCTCATTGCACCGCTCTAACTCAACTCTATCCTTACCATCATCATCAGCGAAATTGTCCAAGCTAACCTATCATTCATATCCTAGCACTAGCTTTCATGATTCAGCACCGCTTGCTTCGCGTCAGCTTCAGCAACCTCCACGAATTTCCGCCTAAGCCTCAACTATCATTGCCTAAGAGTGTTTAGTTATCTTCCACCTTATACTTCAAAATCATTACAGTCTATTATCAAGCCACGTTAATATGGCTAGCCTGCGAGGTGTCTTTGGTTAAGCATAGTAGATTCAGCTATAATCGAACAAAACAGACTAAACATTACACGCGACGTTAGCTAAGGCAGCCATCTGGTTGTTCATTTTCAGCTTTGATCATCATTGCTAGCTACAAAGTTTATCATCAGCCTATGAAACCAATTAAGGTGGAGCTAAAATCCTATATAAAGCCTTGCAAAGTAAGTGAGATGTACATCAGCGGACAATAAACTAAGGCCAAAGTAAAACATTTTACTTAAGCTACCCGAAAGCAAATAAAGTGAGATAGCTCCGCGATAAGGTAGTCTGCTCCATTTTTGCTTGATTGTCTAGGATATGTAGATTTATAATGGTTGTATGCTCCCGTATGATTAGAATTTGTTGTAGATAGTCTGCCTATTATCGAGCCGAACCAGATGCTACCACCGAATCAATCCTACTCGCATGATTACTATTACACGGCCTCATCTTTCACCAGCACACCAAGCTTCAATCATCACTCATCGTCCATCTTAGTCCAATAAGAACCAAGCATTCACTCTATATAAAGCTCTTCCATTTCTTGACAGTAGCATAACACATAGTTTGTCTTTCACGATCAGCACAACCGTAGCATCCGCGAGATAAGGTGAGGAGATTTTATTTAAAATAGCATCTTTATTTGTCTATATGTTACTGGATAATTAGTTTATGAAAGGAAGAGTTGACTCTGATCGTGGCATGCAAAAGTAGTTTGTATGTAAGGGAGTTGTTAACAAGTAGCATTTGTGTTCTGCTTCATATATATATATGGTTATGTCGAGGTTAGTTCCTTAAAGAGGAAGATGGATTGTTCAAATTTAAGTAAAAAGGTTGTTATTAGGTTGTATGAAAATTGTACATCCTATACGTTGTGTTTCTATAATTAAGCCCGACTTTAAACTTTTGGTTTTAAAGGAATCCTAAGCCACCTGAATGCAAATAAGAAGCAGTAGGTGATTTTAATAAAGGTAGCATTATTAATTATTCGTATAATATAATAAATATGCTGCGGTTATAGTAAAACTTAATGTTCGTATGGATTTATGTTAGAAGAAGTTTTGTTTAAAAAAGAATATCTTGTAAAATGGTTCGTATGTGTATATGTTTCATGAATCTCTCATAAGAAGTACATTATATTAACTCGTGTAGTCCTGGTATACCCTGGAATTTTAAAAAGTTCTAAGCGTTCATAAAGTTTCCCGATAGAAAGTCCCCCTAGAAACTATTAATCGATGGACGATTAGCTTGTCTATACATACTATAAATTATGTAAGTTTCTTTAGTACTCAGGTTACTGTTAAACTGACATGTTATTACAGGAAATTACCCTTTTATACTAGAAATGTGATATCAACGTTGATCTCCCTTATACACTAAATCTGTGAAATTGGGGTATAACTGTATTATGGCGTTAGGATTAGGGTTAGAGTAATTAACATTACACTAGAGTTACTACATAAAGAGCCTCTTCAGTTGATTAATTATTGGTGCCACAGATATAATATCTTGTGAACTATGGCATGGATATATGATTATCTGTTTTTAGGTGACAACAATGAGTTGTTATAAGTTACATGTTATTGCGTGCTTGTATTAATATTTTTAATTGTTAAAGGTACTTGTTCGGAGATAATTTATTTTGTTGTTTTTCACCTACGTGTTTATCAAAGTGCGTGATCATAAATTGTACAAATGGTTATCGATTAAGATTGTGTGTTACGTGGTTACTTGTGCATGCTTGTGTGTTATTAGAATCGGGGGTTACAACCTCAGGCACGATAGTTGTTA
This sequence comes from Ehretia macrophylla, assembly GCA_037974665.1. Lineage (NCBI taxonomy): Eukaryota > Viridiplantae > Streptophyta > Magnoliopsida > Boraginales > Ehretiaceae > Ehretia > Ehretia macrophylla. The sequence goes on from CM075775.1 coordinate 14,498,085, forward strand.
CGAACGCCAAGCAGCACAGGGTTTGCCGGTACTCACGTGACTATCGTGGTCCTATTCCCTCTCTCGCTTGGCAATCTTCACCCTCAAAGAGTTGAGTCGTAGATTTCGGGTATAATCCGGAGTACCCTATTGGGAGAGATAAGTGGTTGAAATCGTTATTTGGGGCCGGCCACCTCAACGGCAGGAACTAAGTGCTATGCGGGGCAAAGTACTATACCTAAAAGTGGTGGGAGCCACCTCTTGAGTCCGTAAGAGCCACCTCTAGAATCTTACGCGTTCAGTGATATCAAAACGTATTCTTTTATTATGTGTTTAAGTACTCTTGTTTAGCGATCTCCACCCTCGGGGAGGGAAGTTGATTGTTTATATGTCGTTACTATTATTGATACGTGATCTGAATGTGATAGTAATCTTTATTGGTTATCACATGTTATTATATCTTATCATTTACCATTTAGTTTGTGAATATTATTGTACATGTATTGCATCATGATTCTCAAAAGGGCCTGATCAAGAGCGTTTTCAAAACTCTCATATTTCATCCTCACTGAATTTCTCAAGAGCTCACCCTCTTTTCCTCCCCCTTGCAGGTACAGTTTAGCTTGAAATTGAAATGGACATTATGTGCTAAAGTTGAATGATTTCGTGCCCAAAGTGCTTTGCCTGTCACATTTCGATCCAAGTTGTAAAATTTAGAGTTTATTTGTATTACTTTCGGGTAGAAAGGTAGTTGATGCTGAAACCCTAGTTTGTAAAATAGTCGGATAGTTCTCAGGTCTCGAATGATGTAACATCCTTTGTACCAGAATTATTGTTTAATAACTAGTTATTATTAAAAATCTTTATATTTTATCTCTTATAATGTTATAGTAAATTATTTACATAAGACCGCAACAACAGTGAGCGTAGACTCTAACTTAATCCTGAGAAGGGTCGGGTTAGGGTCGTTACGGGTGGTATCAGAGCTTAGTTATACAGCTAGGCATAAGTCAGGATAGGATCTTTGGCTAGTGGGTAGTCATCGTTTAGGGATATATGTTTAGCATGATCATATGTGCTTAATGTGTTTATCTATGTACCTTTATCTACTACATGTTTAACAGTGCTAGAATTTACTTAAACTGTATACATGCATTATCCGTAAAAATGGTAAGTAATCCCTTCTCCTAAAAGAGTCGGCCAGTAGGAGATCTCCTCAAAAGTAGATCAATAGAAACGAGAATAGTTGATTATGGTATTCGACGCTCGGAGCTTGATATTGGCCGTTGGTATCTTCGTCGGTATCTTTACCTGGACTGCTTGCTTGGAATGCTTACTCGGTAATCTTATTCGAAATTGGATTTCTTGAGTTGAGCCTTTATTTGGCATTTATATTGCCTTTATTTGGAAATATCTGGAGTTTTTATTTGGCATTTGGTATTCCATCTCGTGCATTGGGTTAGAGATATTGCAACTCCGTAGGAAGTTATCTAAAGCAGTAAGAATTGCGAGGACGCAGTTATTTTAAGGGGTAAGAATGTAATACCCGAGTCCGGTCATGCATTTATTATATTCATTTACATTTATTTGTTTCATTACTTTGCATTATTCTCGAAAAATATGCATTTATAATTATTTGCTTATATTTAATTTATAATTAATTGTTTCAATATTTAAGAACAATTTATATTTTGATAACCTAATAGGTGATCTTAGTTCTCATAAGCCTAAGGTTTACTAGGAACTGAAAATGATATAGGTCATAATAATGGCGTAGCAAATTTGGCTTGTGGGATAAAAAAAAGAGAATTAGGGTACCAGCTGAATAGCTTAACCTTATAGAATAAGATAGTTAATTTAAGGATACTTAGATTTAGTATTCGATAATTTAAGGACAATTTAATGGTGTAGCAAACGCCGCCTCCACATTGGCTTCAACAAAATAAGCATATTTTCTTCTCTTCATTTTCACCAACAGTGTGTGCTACTACCAATCCATCTCTGACCTCTGTATATATATATATATATATATATATATATATATATATATATATATATAAACGAGATCCAATAGATGTACGGATTAATGATGTTCAACAATCTGTACATCTATTGGATCTCGTTGCTGCCTACATCTCATCAAGGTTTTTTTTTCTTGTGTGTCTATTAACATTTCTCTAATGATGCTCAATGATATTTTTTATGGTCAGGACTTTAATGATGTAGAATATTTTTAATTTTATTATCTTATGGATTTTTTTTATTATATGGCCAGAAGGGGTCAAGACATCAAGTAGAGAACAGATCGGGAGTGAAGCAACGATGGCAGGCTAGTGGAGCTAAGGATGATTACCAGAGGATTCATGATGGGCAGAGAGAGTCGAGCCACCAACAAAGCCTATGTAAAAGCAAGTAGGGAGGAACCATTCCCAAAGAGATCAAAGGTCTATGAGGAATTAGTCATCTCGATCTACAACACGGAGATGGTGAGGACCCCGCATGATGATGCACTAGTGATAACAGTTCAGATCAAAAAATATAGTATCAAGCGTATAATGGTGGATACAAGTAGCTCATCAGAAGTTTTGTTCTTTGACGGCTATCTATGGATGAGGATGGCAAGGGAACAACTGGTACCAATGAATGGCGAATTAACCGGATTTACTGGCCATGGGTTTAACTAGGAATGACAACGGGTTAGTTAATCGCGAAATCTGAAAAAATTAAAACCGAAACCGTTTAAAATATTTGAAACCGAAACCGAAACTAAACGGTTTTAAAAATCATTATCCAAAATCGAAACCGACAAGTATAAAAAAACCTGTGGATAACCAAAATCGAAACCGATTAACTTAAAAAATAATAATTTAAATATAAAATCAGTAAAAAAAATATGCAAAAAAAATATTAATTTAAATGTAAAAAAATTTAAAAATAAATTAAATTAAAATGCATATATCATAAGGCAATAAAATTGAGAATATACTAATTCATTGCAAATATTCAAATCTAATAAAACTAGCTTAAGATAACTTCAATATTTCTGCAATGGCCTATCTTTGACAGTTCAGTTACCTACCCTTTTGAACTCTAAATAATTGGATTTAGATATAGAATTAAAGCTTTTCAAGTTTAGATAATCCTAGAATCAAATAGACCTCAATTTCGATCTAAATTGACTAAGTTATGACCAATTTAGTGCAACTGCGTTTAACTGTCCAGATTATATACTATTCTTGAGTCATTTTGGAAATGAAAATTTCAGAGAGTTTAAACGTTGGAATCAGCCTTTGTTCAAAACACAAAGTTTGTTCCAAACTGCCTATTCTAGCAACTTTAAAAGTTTTGTTCAATTCTGAGTTGGTTTACTATGTCTGAAACGCAAAAGAAGTCAGTGCAAACTCTCTGTCCAAAAATTCCTACACCTGAGTCATTTTAGAAATGGAAAATTCAGAAGGCTTAAACGATGGAACTAGCTTTGGTGCAAAGCATGAAAGTTGTTCCTAACTGCCTAATCTAGCTATCATAAAATTTTTGTCCAATTCCTAGATCGTTTACTATGTTTGAAATGCTATGGAAGTGGAAGCTATCAAACTGTCCAGAAATTCTTGCACTATTACTTTGCAAGTTTAAACTTCTTTTTCAACAAATCTAGCTTCTACAAGCTCTAGCATCCTCTAGCAACCTTTATAAGCCTTATCTATGCACAAATATATAACTAACAACTATTACTTGGTCTTCAAAAAGCTTCAACTATCATCAATGGCAAATTTTGATTTAACCAACAACAAGCATGCATACAGGGGCAGAGGTAGGTGGGTTGGGGGGGGGGGGGGGAGGAGGGGGGCAACCTAAAAAAATATATATTTAATGTATTTTTTTTTAAAAATAGATTTGGTCCCACCAATAAATATTATAAAAATTGTTAAAGATCAATAGATATGAATTAGCTTGGTGGTTAGTCACATGAATGTTTAAATGGGCGATGCGAGTTCGAATCACCATAGCAACATGTATTTTTTTTTTTTTTTTGCTAGCAGCTAGCTATAAGTTGGTGAAAGAAAAAAAAAAGGCTAGGGAAGTGCCACGTGGGCACTTCCTTTGCCAATTGCTTTACCGGGAAACAATCAAACAAACTTAAAAGTTGTGTTAGTGTTGCACTTTTTTTTTCTTTCACCAAATTTAATATCATGAATCTTCTAATAAACTGAATCAAAATCTCAGCCCCTCTAGTATTAATTTTCTGGCTCCGCCCCTGCATGCATATAATACTTTTAATCCATAGTTTAGTTAGCATATCACCATACATCTTCTATAAACCATATATATGCAAATATAATTCAAAAATATCAAGTTTTAAAAATCCCTCACCTTGAGATTTTTGGAAGAAAAGTCTAAGAAAACCTTGCAAATAGCTTGTTGATCACTTGGCTAGCCTTGACCTTCACAAAGTTTTGCAAGAAAATGGCTAGAAAATCTTTCTTTTCCTTTGGTGTGACCACCGGGTATGAAGAAGAAAAGATGATGACCAAGCTTTGCATTCTTGTAGGTTAAGTTAAAGTTTTGCATATTTATGTTTTGACCCAACAAGTTTTCCTACTTTGCAATGCAACCCTATTTTTCTTCTTGCTTTGGTCTTGGGGTCCTAGTGGGGTTTTAGGAAACTTAGTTCTAGTTTTAATTGTAAACTTGGTGCCCAAGAATAACTTTTGGTATCTGCAAGTTGACCTCAAAAGTTTATAAGTTTTGCTATTTGACCCCATGTATTTTTCTAGCTTTGCAAAACTTTCCCTTTTCTTTTCCTCTTATAGTCGTAGGTCCTAAATGTAGTTTATAAGATAATCCTAGTTCGAAGTAGTTTAATTAGTGTCCAAGACAAAGTTTAGATAATTATACTTTGACCCCAAAGTTTTCTAATATTTGTAAAATTACCCTGAAAGTTATTTTATCTTATTCTTATGATTCTAACTTAATTTCCAACTAATTTTTATCTTATTCCTATCTTATTTCTATTGCACATAATAAGTAATCATAAAACATTGAAATACATTTAGTTACATATAATAAAATAGTAATGCATATGAATTTGGAACTGGCCTTCACAATCTTCTTTTCTAAAATGCCTGTTAGTGCTTTCTTTCTCACTACTTAACTTTTAGAGAATTTAGTATGCAATGAAATAAACTATAGAAACCTTCAATACCTTAAGCTACCCAGCCTTGTGAGACTCCCTTTATTTGGTGAATTGTAAGTTGCAACTAGTGGGCTCTCTTCAAAGTATTAAAGGTCTACTCATTAGCCTTACCAGTTGACAAATAGTACAAGACTCTTTTATATAGAGAACTTAGCCAATTATCTTATAGAAGGTGCTTCTTCACTTCTACTCAACTGGAGGTAGCCTATGTCACCACTACAATGGGAGTGTATCCACTGTAATAAAAATTAGAGGCTGATAGATGGAAACTTGTAGCCAGTCTTCTACAAAGTTATAGCTAGTAAGGTTAAATTAGCTTTTAATTAGGAACAAAAATAGGCTAGTTAATGGCTATATATATATATATATATATAAAATGAGGGAGCGGCACTGCCGCATCAAGTTTTTAAAGGTGGGTGACGGAATGACGATAGCCATCCGTCACTCATAACCCTAACACGAGCGACAAATGTCCATCGTCCATGTGAATTTTAATTTTTTTAATTTTCAATAACTAGATAGTAGCTAGGTTGTTGCCCACCAGTAAACAAAAGCAACAAATTATTTTATGTATTTATTTATTTTTACATTAGAATCCGTCGCTAATGTGTCGTAAGTTAGCGACTGATTGGTGATTGATCCTTATTCTATATAATTAAAAAAACCAAATTACTTTCGGTTGCTAAACCCTCACCAGTTGGCGACGACTAGGCGACCGACCTTAATTACTTATATTTTCAAAATATAAATTAAGAACATTTTGTTGCCCAACTAGCACCGACTAACAACAGGTTCACTTTTCTTTATATTTTATAATTTTTTTTCCTTCTCGTCGCCCATTCCATTGCCTGTGTCAATTTTTCTCGTAGGCATATCATGACATATTTATATCTGAACAAATTATTCAAAATTCAAAATTCAAAATTGCTTAACTATTCTTTTCAAAATAATCTTTAATCACTTAATCTTTCATATACCATACCAATTAGCTATTATGTTAATATATTTTCCTTCAATGAAAGAGGAATTTAAGTTTTGAGCTATTAGTCATGTGGTATTCCTCACCACTTTAACACCATGTTTGGATTAGGTAAAATGAGTGAAGTGGAAAAATGATGGAACGATAGAAAATTCTTTCCCTTGTTTGGATTATTTTTTTGGCGGCAAGGGGAAAAGGGAACAGAGAAATTTAAAAATCTTTTAATGAGATCATTTTCATTTTCCCACAAATTGGGAAATAATGGAAGGCAAGTAAAAGTGATTACTTTGTGAAATAACATTAATATCCTTATTCTAACAAAAAACTCTTATCGCATCTCCTATTGTTTGTTTGTATATTTTAGTAACTTAGCATCTAAATTGTCATTTCATTTCCTTTCCTTCCCTTATCCAAAATACAAAACAACGAACAAAAAATTATTTTATTTCCTTTCCTATCTTCTTCTTCTTCTTCTTTTGATTTTCTTTCCTTACTTTTATAATTCCTTCCTTTAACTTCCCTTCCTTTCATTTTCCTTACGAATCAAACATAGTGTAAATGTATTTTGAACTCATCTACCTCTTAAGCAGTAGAGCCTAATCCAATATTCTAACCAACTAAGCTATTTCATAGGAGCTAAGAGATATCCTACTAATCAAGTAGTATTATGACCAAATGAGAATTGAAAAAAAAGAAAAGAAAATAAAACAAAGAGAAACGGAAAAGAAGAAAGGTTGAAAACTTCGGGGCATTTGTTGCGTAAAACAAGAGAAACGTAAGGATTGTTTTTGCTATTTATTGCTCCATGGAACAACCTCACACTTTATAAACATTCCAAACCCCAACCGAACGCATTAAACCTCAATTTCCTCAATTTCTCTTTCTCTCTCTAAAGTCACTATAATTGAACCCGTCCCCCCTCGATCAAAAAAAAAAAAAAAACTCACTCCGTACCCCCGCACAAAACTGTAGAAGAGAAACAGAATCTTAACACCGACTTCTCTCAAAGTCGTACCCCTCTTTCTCTCTCTGATCGCTATAAAATCTCTCAGACACAAACACAAGTTTGTTCATACTTCTTTGTTTTTAAGGTTATTGTTTGTTCTCACAGAATGCAACCCAGTAGTAGAGAAATGCAAGCAATGAACACACTCCTTAACCAACAACAGCAGCAACAACAACAACAACAACAACAACAACAAGTGTCTCTCCAAGATCTCCAAAACCATCATCATCATCATCAAATGCAATTCGATCCGACGTCGTCTCAGGAGGACTTCCTCGAACAAATGTTATCTTCTATTAACCCTTCCTCTTGTTCACCTTGGCCCGACCTTTCAGGCACCGCCGCTCTTTCCTCTCTTAAGTCTGCCGCCGCCGACGCAGGTGGAGATGATCAACCGGAGAACGGTGGTCTTCAACACCAGCAGTACCATTTTGAGGATCAGTCTTCTGCCATGTTGGCTTCCAAGCTCCGTCACCACCAGATCAACAACAACGGCGCTTCCGCCGCCGCCAAGGCCTTGATGCTCCAGCAGCACCTTATGCTTTCCAGAGGACTCGCCGGAAATGGCCTCAGGTCTCCCACCGGTAACAACGGACTTCTTCCGATGCCTTTGAGCCTCGGTAATGCTGACCAAAACGACATCGTTGATGCCTCCTTCAAGTCCGCAAACCCTGTACGTTTTCCACTTTTTTCCTTTTCCATTAATTTTTATAGATTAACAATCTTATTTTTCTTCTTAGGTTATTATTTTGCGTCATTATTAATTATTTTAATTTATTAAATAAATATTTATTTATTAAAACATTAATTGTAGGCAAATGATAGTTCAGTTCAGGCTCTGTACAATGGATTTGCTGGATCTCTTGGTCAAACCGCCAGTCAACCTCTGCATTTCCACCACCCTCAAGTAACTAGACCTATACATTTTGGCATACATGTATTCATTATTCAACGTGGTAATTTTGTAATTAAATAATGAACGGGGTCTGTACTTATAATATGTTAAAAGGGAGGAGCGATGCAGGCGCAAAATTTTGGAGCAGCAGCGCCGTCGATGAACCAAACGGCGCCGCCCAGTGGCTCTACTGGGGCCGGCGGTGGAGCAGGTACTCCGGCACAGCCAAGGCAACAGAGGGTTAGGGCTCGTAGAGGGCAAGCCACTGATCCTCACAGCATTGCTGAAAGAGTACGTACTCGACCACACACTAATTATTCTCTATATTTGTTGTACTACAATAATATGGTACCATTCTGTTTTATATATTTTATTTTTTAATATTTTTGTGTTTTATGTGTTGGGCAGTTACGCAGAGAGAGAATTGCTGAGAGAATGAAGGCTTTGCAAGAGCTTGTACCTAATGCCAATAAGGTAAATTATTATTCAATAATTATTTAATTTAAAAAATTAAATTCCTGTATTACTTAATCTAATTAGATAATGATGACTAATTAATTGTGAGTTATTATTGTATTTGCTGCTAATTTATAATTAATAATAACTGTACGAAGCTTCTGGGTCTGTAACTGCAACTTACTGGATCCAAACAATAAACAGAACATTTCGTGGGGAGAATATTTTGTTTGCGGGACACGTGTCGATAAATGCTGGCGAGTAGCCATAATTTTGTAACCTCGGGAGTATGTATATCTTTCCGTGCGTACTTGAAAGTAAAAGCTGGAAAGCAAAGAGAGAATAGCGGGATCATAATTAGCTTGGTGGTTGCTCAATATGACTAAATTATTATTATTTTAATTTGGTAATGATAAGTTAATTATTCATTATGTTAAAGGGCCGATGTAATATTGCGTCACTAAAAATTGCAATTTTCACTAGTCTCATTATTTTTGAAGATAAAGTTTATCCTAAATTTTTTTTGATGTTTTAGTTCTTATTAGAATAAAATTTAAATCCGTCTTTAATTAGGTTAATGCGTAAAGATAAAATTGGAGTTGTTTAATGAGGCTAATGTATTGGTTGTTTGGTGGGGTTTGTGGAATGACAGACAGACAAGGCTTCAATGCTGGATGAGATCATCGACTATGTCAAATTCCTCCAGCTCCAAGTCAAAGTACATCTCTCTCCCTCTCTCTATCCTATATGATTTTCTTTATACTATATGATTAAAATAATACAAAAGGATTCTTATGGTTGACAAATTGTTATGGACAAATTATATATTCAATTATTTTGGTGTGTGTAGTGTGTTCATGGGCTTTACAATTAACAATTTGCCTTTTTTTGGGTTATACTTATTATATGGTCTAATAAAGTGCCATGGCTTTGGCCTTCTCTTTCTACTTGTCAGGTTCTTAGTATGAGTAGATTGGGCGGTGCTGCAGCTGTTGCCCCCCTAGTTGCTGATATGTCCTCTGGGGTAATCTCACTCACTCTCTATCATTATTTCTTCTCTCAACTTTCGTATAGGTATATAACATTACGAAAAATATAGTAATAAATTTATATAATAATTTAAATAGTTTATTATTATTGAATTCGCTCGCTTGTAACGGGAGCTACCCTTCCTTTTCAACTATGCATGTAGCACTCAAATCAACCTCTCTAAAATGGTGTTATCCTTCATTTTGGTCTTACATTTCTTCCGTGAATAGACTTGCCACAACATTCATTTATCATGGCACAGCAAGCTAACCTATGAAGCTTTCTATATAAAGAAACACAGAAAGGAAAGGAGATGTCACAATACTTAATTAGCAGTTTAAAGCATGGAACATTTGTTTGAACAAACAAAACCATCCCAACCCCACAAACCACCTTTGTCTCTTTCAAAATTCGCTTTCAGAACAAAACGACAAAAAAACATAAAGTACCACGCGTGCCTACCTTTCTAGATTCCTTTAGCTTCTCAAATTCTATCCCCTCTCCTCCAATTAACATTTTTCCCCTAGTTTCAACCCTTTTCTTCTTTTTGTGTTTGCTTAACCTCGAAAGTATCACTAAAACAAGAATGTGGCCCTTGTAATAACATTATGAGTAGATTTAATAAGCTGAATTGTTTATATAATTATATAATTATTATTATATAATATTATAATATTATGAAGATATTTAAATTCGTTGTTAAATGTATGTTTCACTTTCGTGATGGGTAATAAGGCGGGTGGAGATGGAGGCAGGAGTAATGGAACACAAACGGCGTCGTCATCCAACAATGACAGCATGACGGTGACGGAGCACCAGGTGGCTAACCTAATGGAAGAGGACATGGGTGCAGCAATGCAGTACCTCCAAGGGAAAGGACTATGCCTAATGCCAATCTCTTTGGCCACTGCTATTTCAACCGCCACGTGTCACTCCAGGAACCCAATGAACACTAACAACCTTAGCAGTCACAACAACAACAACTGCAACAACCCACTACTACTTGGACCGAATGGTACTACTACTGATGCTGCTGCTGGTGGGCCCTCCTCTCCTAGCATGTCAGTTTTGACTGTCCAGTCAGCCACTTTGGCTAACGGCGTGGGTGATGCGTCCGTTAAAGATGCTGTTTCCGTTTCTAAGTCTTGAATCACGGCGTTGACTGCTAACTGTCCATGTCTTTTCCGCGGCCTAAAAATGGGCTTCTCTCTCTCTCTCTCTCTTTTCTTTTTTAACAGCTTTTCAACGACCGTCCAAGTCTACCAAAATAAGGGTCTATTTTTACAGCGTATGGCACGACGCCGTATTTAGGTAGACTTGGTTTTTTTTTTTTTTTGGTAACGAGTAGACTTGGTTTGAGTAAGCTTAATTTTGAGCGAAGCTAACAACACCACATGATCCAATGAACTCATGTTCTGTTCTTCTTTTGCTTTATTAATTTTATATTATATGGTTCAACTTGTGCCTACAATTTTATATAGTGAGGAAGGTTTTATATAATAATGAGCTATGATGATGTTATTATGATATTTACATGATTAGCTATAATTATCAATGAAGTAAGATTAAGTATATAAACTTAATGATCAAACCGGATTCTGATCCCATCAGAAGGGGTTGACAGCTTTCGCTTGCTTTATCCTTTTCTCACTTTGCTTTTGTTACTTAAAAAGATATACTGTTTCAACTTTGCCACAATTTCATTTCTTTGGCATTGTTGTATTTGTTTGCTTCTCTTTGATGATTATCTTTAAGTTGTTCTTTGACTCTTTTTAGAAAAGGAATCAATTGATATAAATCAAGTTCGAAGGAAAAAATACTTAAATAGTCAACGCATGGCTTTTGTTTCTTTCCAGCATTACAAGAAATGAGTTTGTACTGAAGGTCATCCAAAAAGCCTAAAAAAACTTGAAAAAGATTGGAATCAAATATATTCTTTATGTTCCGTTTTAGAGAAAAAGAAGTCCAGAAACTCAATAAACATTTCTCATTTGAATAATTTTATGTCTTTTCTTTCCTTTTAAGCCATGTGGGGCTTGTCATTGATTAGCTTCAATGCTTTAATTTTGATTTTCAAAATTACTTAATCCCACTAATAAAATACTCTTTCTCCTTACGGGCCTTACGCCTCTAGAAAGGTACTATTCCATAATATAATTTACCAGCAAGGCATCCGCTGCATATATCGCCAACGAAAATGAGAGGAAAAAAAGAGAGTCAAAACCTAGTCAACGAGACGTTTTAGGGTTGGAGGTTTGGCCGGTTCAATTGTCATTTTGAGATACCACTACAATTATAAGGAAATGATAGAAGACGAATGGTGGTAGATGGATGGTTAAGATTAACCAGATAGTTAGTGGGTGAAATTCATTGCGTGTTTGAACATGTGTACACATAAAATGAAAATGGATATAGAACAGCTCATCTCATTCACACGTTTCTCAAATCATTGAGATCCAAATCTACGAAATCATACTAAGGATCACTTACCAACTTTCAGGATCAAAAGAAAGAACTTGAGTTGGAACTAGTTAAAACTTGAGACTTAAGAGAATATGACACTTGGTACGAAGAATTTAATATAGGGTTAAATTTAGATACTACTTTTAATGTATGTATCAAGTGACACTTATTAACCATTTCTTTTAAAAATACTCACTTATTAATCCTTGACCCAAGTCAGCACTGACTGAGCTATATTTCTGTTAAAAAATAACATGAACTTCCTAAATTACCCCTTACCCTTAAACACACAAAAAAAATCCACACACAAACACACCCACAATTAAGATCAAACACACCCTTGGACACACAATCACACACACAAAAAATCCAACAACACACACCCACGAAATCATCCAACAACAACACACACATATATTGTCAAACCATTCTGAAACTTCAAATCATTAGAGCCTACTTTATTGCCAATGCTGATTACACATAATGCCAAATGAAAGCTCAAACTGAGAAAACAACATCAAAAGCACAGGATCACAAATAAATCACCACAAAAAGAAAAACCATACTAGCATAGTTCAGAAATCATGTAAATCACAATTTTCATAACCATTTACACAGAGCTTAGGCATCCAAAATTCAATCACACAAACATACACGAAATCAGAAGCACATGACAGAAAGGAAAATCAGAAGCAACACAAAAAATCATACACTCACACTTTCAGATCCACACACACTTGATCTAAACTCTTAACTAAATCAAATAGTACTTCTGAATATCTATTACAAGAAGGTGATACTTTATAAATAATAATCTTCTAAAATATCACTATTCAAAATATCATATAATTGCGAGAACTGATCTCATAGAGGACTTCTAAACTCATGTAGCTCTGACAACTTACTAACCCTGGCCTATGCAAAAATACAACAAAATAATGTAATGAGCGAAACAACGCTCATTAAGTAGGATACCCTAAGAGAAGTCCCAAGGTGGGAACACAAGTTTAGAAAAATACTTAAAATAAAGACTGTATCTTTGGCCTTACTCAAGCCTTCACCACATCTTTTACCATCATATTACATGCATTCCGTCATAAAGGTATCAAACAAATAGATAGTTCATATACAGGTATCCAATAAATCGATAGTTCATACACATCCCACCATCGGGGTATCCCAATATTGGGACATCCCATTACCAGGGCATCCCAACACCGGGGCATCTCATTACCAGGGCATCTTAACACCGGGGCATCCCATCACTGGGGCATACCAATCGTAGAGGCATCTTATCATAATTGTGGTAGTACTAATAGCCTTTTGTAAACCATTATATCGGGAATAACATGTTATTACCTTGATATTCAATCTAAAAAATCATCCACACATTAAATAGAAGTCAAATAACCATAAGCTATGGGTAAATTGCACCAGACCCCCCTGTGGTGAGGCTTAAGTGCACGCTACCCCCTTGTGGTCCAAAAACCCCCTCCAGACCCTTATGTGGTCATATAAAAGTGCATATGACCCCACTACCGTCAAATAATCCGTTAAATTTAACGGAAGTGAGTTTTTTACAATAAAATAATTTTAATATTTGACCAAATTACCCTTTATTAAATAAATAAATAAAATCAAAAAAATAAAAATAAAGTAAAAAAACCCATCTTCTCTCTCTCCCCAAACAACACAAAAATCGTCATCCCACCCCCCAACCCCAACCTCCACCCAGGACCCCCACCCTGCAAACCTTCAAGGGTATAAAAGTCTTTTCACATTTTCCGTTACTTACATAGACGGAATTTTGACGGCAGGGGGATCATATGCACTTTTATATGACCACACGAGAGTCTGGAGGGAGTTTTTGAACCACAGGGGGTAGCATGCACTTAAGCTTCACCGCAGGGGGGTCTGGTGCAATTTACCCGAGCAAATATAACCAATTCATATACTAATCTAAGGCCTTGAAAATAAGCTGTGAAAAGAGGTTCTACTTACCTCAGTCCAAAGTTAAATAGTGAAATTCCTCGAATTCAATGTCCTAATTTAAATAACAGAGATATCAAACTTCTATCCATTAATTCTCCATAGGCACACTAAACAAAAAAATCCTTTAATTACCATATATAATTATTCCATATTAGAATTAAGAGTATATAGCCATTAATACCATTGATACAATAAAAATATAACCATTGATACAGTAACCAGTGTCTCTTTGCAATATAGCCAGCTTTCCTGCCATGGCAGTAATATTATTACTAGTGAATATGCCTATAGGCTAGTGACAACCATATATTTCACTCTGTTGTCTGAGTGTCACAACTTACGAGGACAATGACGAAGCATATCAATGAATATTAATATCAATCAAAATAAAACTTACGTGAAGTTACAAGGATTACAAATGAGGAGAAACTATGTAGAAGTCACTAATCAGTTGTCACAGGAGGCCAATAAATTGAGGAATTAATATGAAGATAGATCAATAAGGGGACACATGATTACCGATAGACAAAGCCAACGTGAATATCAAGCGACGATAAAGAAGCCAACAAAAGCTTGATACAAATAATTAAGGATTTAGAAGAGAAAGAATGATATACTAGGGGAGTCCAACTTATCTCGAAATCGAGCTTTAAAAATAATTGAATCTTCTTCTTAAGCTTGTAACTTCAAATTAAACTTGTCGCTTTTATTTAGATTATAAACACCTTTAATTCTTGCTTATTTCCACATACATGAAAATGAGAAGTATTATAATAGGCATTATAAGATTTAAGTTCTAAACACATAATGCTTTTAAAGATTGATTCCCTAATTGCACATATATTACTAAACTGAACTTACTCAAATATTTTTATTATTACTTAAACATAGCATACACGTGACCCAAAAGCATTCACTTCTTTTACTTGCTATTACATGTAGCAAAAGCTCATAATTCTAATCAAGTCGTGCACAATTAGCTTACATCTTATTCTTTGTTTCTTTTCTATCTTTTCTCTTTTCTTACTTTTCAGTTACAGGACCATATACACATAATAACAATCGCATATACACAAGTACCATACACATTCTATAGCTAGCCTACACACACATCACGATACTCCACTCTCTACATTGTCTTCTCCACAAAACAATTTATACATTTACGTAATACACACACACACACACAAAAAAAAATAGTAGCCATCATGTACCACCCCTCCTTGCACAAGCCACACATACAAGACACTATTCGCTTACATGCACCATATTCATACTTTAAGGTAGTGATTGGTATGTGGGAATGAGTTGAGAATTGAATGTGATTCTCAATTCTATTTTAATTCTCATGTTTGGTATGAGTCGGATTCAAGTCTCATACTTTTGTGAGATTAAATCTTTTAATAAATTCTAAATTATACCTTAAACTCGGATATACTAAAATGAAATTTAACAAATATCATTAACTAATCTTTCTCTAATTACTTATTAGTTACTTATTAGTCTATATTTTAGCTCGCTTATGCTAGGGGTATTATACATATAACATAAGTAAATTACCGAAATGGTCCCTTATCTCATTACTTTGTGATAAATTCATCACTCATCTTTAAAATATGACAAATTAGTCTCTTATATTTTTAATTGTGACGTCGTTAGTCCTTATGCTAGAATCCCAACGGAACTATCACATGTACAACATATGCGTCACTTGTCCTTGATTTTAAAGGGCCAAAATTGTCATTTTAGCTACTTTTTTTTCTTTAGCTCCTTCTTCACACTATCACCACCACTACCAATTCTTTATTACCACTGTACCCAACATTAACATCAATATTAGATTATCACCACCATACCAAGCACTATATCCACCATACCCTACCAACTCTGTATTACCACTGTCAAAGACTAAGGAAGAAGGAGATGTCTTCCTCGCCGGCGGTGGACTCCATATCTTTATCTAACATTGTTTTTTCTTAGATTGATTATTTATTTATATAAACTAACACAGATACACAAACAATGTATAGGTGGATATAAAGAGAGATTGGGAAGATGAATAATTAGTGTTTTAGATTAATGGTATTGTATTTTTAGGTTTAAGTAGATAACGAAAATGCTAATTCTAGGGTTAAGAATTAAGGAATTTGGGTATGGGTAAAAAATATATAAGGGTTGTTGGATGCTAAATGACATAACTACCCTTTTAAAATTTGGGGAAAAAGTTGCACGTGCAGTGCACGTGATTATTTTATCAATTTTTTTTTGACAATTTGCACTACGAGGACTAATGCTGTCACGATTTTAAAAGATAAGGGATCGCTTTGACGTGTTTGGAAGATGAATGACGAATTTGTCACAAAGGCTATAGATAAGGGATCGTTTTGATAATTTATCCTATAATATATTAAGGATAATTTGCTATTCCAATAGGCATTATAAAATTTGAACCTATCTATATCTCATGAAATATTATCGGCGCTCCATGAGGATTCTCACTTGGAATTGTCTAGGGTTTGTGACGCCCGAGATTTTTCATCACGTTCATTCGTAATTGTTGCATGTCTCTTTGAGCATTTCAATGTGCATTTCTTATTCTTGATTATATGTTTTATTAGTGGCTACTATTCATAAGAAAATCAACTGTCTAATTTGCTTGAATTAATATTTTTCCTAGATAGTATAACTTATAAAAGGAATCGGGAACTTGTAGTTTTGAATTTTGAAGGTCGGGAACTTGCGTTTGAAAAATGATTAGTGTTTCGTTGAATAATGTTATGTAATGTAAATATTATTTTTTAAACTAGTTAGCATTTAAATTGAGATTTAGCATAGTTTGACCAAGATTTTGTGGTAATTGACTTAAGCTAAATATACAACACATACATATATACATCATATACCATATATGCATACAAATATTCAAAAAATAAGCCAAAAAAACCCTATACGGGAATAGTATTTTTTCATGCAAATTTTGCTCAATTTGATCTTCCAAGCTCTTCCAAAGGATTTCAAACCATCAAAAAGCTTCTCCTTTGCTCCTACATCTCTAATTTGGTGAGGGATTCCCCTATCTTTGTACATTTGAATGTTTAGCTACAAACTTTAAATTTTGAAATTTGTTATATCTTGCTTATCTATGGTTATTTATGCTTAAATTGGCCTCTATTATGATCATACAACATTCTTTTATAGCTATTTGAAGAATTTTGTGGTTGAAAATGAAGTTTGGAGACTTGGGGAAGAAGATGAATAGTGCATGTAAATAGTAACCTGCGAATTTTGGGGTTTTTTCATTTCTAATTGTTTTAATGCTTCTAATAGTTGCTATAACCCTTGAGAATGCTATATGTATCATAAAAATGGTGATAACTTGACTAGAATTGGAAATTTAGCTTGAAATGCAAAGAGGACCTTAACACGAAATGTTGAGTTTGGCATGTTTGATGATGTAGTTGGTCTTAGAAGTATTAGGAAGCTCTTAAAATGTAATTATGACGCTTAATTGTTAATAGGATTAGGTAATTGTAGTTCAAATCACTAAATAGACTTTTCGGTATTTTTGTGTTGACATGCTTAAAAATATGATTTCATGGCATTTAGTTGTATCATAAAGAGTCATTTGGGATTAGTGAAGTTAGATTTGAAGTTGGTTATCTCGTATGAAGATTAGAATCTAATTTGTAAGCATTTTGAAGGAGTTTTGTTGGAGTTTATGTGAATTAGTTGAGCTTATTGCATGATTAGCTATTTGAGTTATTATAATTGTTATATTTGTCTATTGAGTTATAAATTGTAATTTGGGTGAATAAGCATGATAATAATTTTAGGTCATGTTTATAGTTAGATTATGTTTAAGTATTAAATGTGTTTGTATAGAAAGTATATCTTTTTGAGTGAGATCTTATGAGTTAAGTATTTGTGAATATGTCTAAAGGATGTACAATCTTTGCTTGCTAAGTTATTACTAAAGAAAATTAGTCCATGCATGCAAGAAATGGAATTAAAAATATTGAGAACTTAATGTGTGTGTGTTCAACTGTGGCTGTCCAGATTTTTTAGCAAAATTGAGGCAACTTCGATCTTAAAATTGTATTAATTGGAGAAGGATTAGGGGTTGAATTATATACCGTTAGAAAGTCTTACGAGTCTAGTTTCTACAACTTTGTGGAAATAAAGTAATATTATTTAAATTAGTAAGATCTTTTGGTTCTTACTTTCAGATTTTGGCCAAGAATATTGGTGTTTTGTAAAAAGTTTTAGGCCAAACAAAGCGGAACAAAAAGGTGAATTTACGTTATGTTTGTCGTATTTAAGTTTTATATATTGCAAAACTAATTGATGATGTATTCAGCTCTAGAATCTTCATGCTATGTAGATGACTTTCATAGATTTGAATGAAAAAACATAGCATTATTATTTATTTGTATGCATATACATGTTTGCAGACCACTCAAATCCTTTAGCCCTTTTTGTGTGTATGAATGAATTGATGAAATAAGAGCTTATAGGCTTAGTTTAATGATTGAATTAGGTACCATAAATGATATAATGTCTAAGTTGATGCTTAGATTGGTTAAAAAGTAAGTAGGACTTACCTAGAATTAGTTGATCATAAAAGGGGCTTTTAGGTGAACTTGGTCGGGTGAATGTGGTTGTGTGGTAATTGTTTGCCATAAAGGTTGTTAAGGCAAGGTTAATGTATAATTAGCTAAAATGAAGTTGAATTTAGTGTGTGTGTGTTGGGGGAGGGGGGGGGGGGGGGGCTAGTTTCAATGAATTATAGTAATCAAAGATTAATAATGATTTTGAGTGTTTTTGAAGTAGTTTGTTGTTAAATATGCCTAGTATGCTCATGGTTTGTTAATTAATTGTTTGTAGTGATTGGATATATTTCTTATCTATAGTATATTCAATTGGTTAGTTAGATAGTTGGTTAGGAATTGAAGTGTTTAATTGATTGATTTTCTTGAGCATTTAATTACTTTATTATATGCATGTTCTTAATATATGTTACTCGGGAATCAACCTACTTTGTTGATTCCCCTTATTTGTTTTATTTACTTTTATTTGAATGCATTAATGTGAATGCGTGGTTGCAACCAAACATCTGTAGTTGGTTTGTGTCACCTTGGATGGCATCGGGCTTGCCAAGCGATGACCCAACCACTGATATGCTATTTCTTATCTCGAATGGACTGGGCGGAGGGCATCCATGAGGGACTGGGTCGTAGGTTGAGTCAATGTACCTAATGGTATTGCTTGGTGTATAGGGGAAGATGTTCGCGATGGTGTGTGCGAAACGACGTCAACAGAATGAGAGTATTCTTTTTAAAATGTGTTTACCTTATTAATGTGTATTACTATGAATATTACTTTTATTGCATTGTTACTTTATTGCTTATTTATTGTTTATGTGCATAGCATATTTCGAAAAGATAAAATGGATTTCAAAACTTCCAACATCTACCTCCCTCACTGAGCTATTTGTTAGAGTAGCTCACCCCTCTTTCTAACCTTCAAGTGGTCCGGACATAGCTTACGTGGAATACGTGCATGATGATAATGTGGATAAGCCCGCTACGTGATTTCTTGTTGTTAATATGATTGTATATATGTTAATTGTTTAATTTAGTGTTTGAGGTCTTTTAATGTAATTTTGCTAAGTAGTCACTTTGAAGTTTAGAGGATTGTATAGTTTTATCTCCTTTTTGTTATGTATTTTAGTTGTAAAGCTTTTATTTTGAACCCTCGGTTTGTAATATGATAGGAAGTGTAGTGCGACGGACGGCAAGGTACTCGGATTGCATGTGAATGGGTTATATATGTATATTTGTGGATTATATGTTGTTGTGGCTAGTTTCTGTGTGCCGGTTTGTTATCGGGCTAGTGGGGGCGTTACACCACACAGGTTTCTCCTTATATTGGTACATCCTATTCCCGGATGCTTGGCTAGGTGTTCATCCAATGTTGGGCTCAAACCACCCATATTCTCTTGACCACACAGAATGATTATGTACCAGTCAAGTGACATTTTAAGTATGAAGCTTTTTGGGCAGATGAGCCAGAGTGTGGCCAAGTTATCTAGACACCAACAGTGTCCACAAGAAAGATCCTGTATGCATCAGGTTCGGGAGAAAATCAAGCTCTACAGTGCTAAGCTTGAGAAACGGAGCCAGATCTTTTTTCTCATCACGGCTAATAAGATCAAATCTATTCAAGACTAGTTGGTACACCTACAAGATCTCCCCCCTTTGGCCCACAATCAATAGCTGCTTAATGACTATGGTCGTATCATATGAAATTTATTCCCTCTTGGCTCGGGAAAAAAAGTTATGGGTAGTGTGTTCTCAAGTTAAATGGCTCAAATGGGGAGACATAATCATCGCTTTCTTCCATGCTACTATAATCCTGCACCATAAACGTAACAAAATTATTCACCTGCATGCAAATGAGGGCCACTGGACTACAGATATACTTGAGATTAAAGCGTTGGTGTCTACACATTATCGATCTCTCTATCAGCCAAAATGGCTGAAATCCTACGATTTTGTGCTTCAACACATCCCCAGGATGGTCACTCTAGAGATAAACCAAGCCCTTCTAGTACCACCTCAATGCAGGAGGTCCGACGTACGGTATATAGTATCAGGAAGAACAAAGCCCCGGACCGAATAGATTCATGGGTCTTTTTACTAGAAACATTGGAAGATATTAAGTCTCAACTGTCTTTCGAGACTTCCCTTGTACCCAGAGCTGAAGCAGACGATCATCACCCTTATCACGAAGATAGACAACCCAGAGCAAGTATCCCACTTTCTACCCATTAGCTGCATTAGTTTCAGTGACAAGATTATCTCAAAGTTAATCTCTCACTTTCTGTGCCCCTACATAGACTCATTGATCTCTCCCCAACAGAGTATATTTATCTATGGTCGAGCGATCCAGGATAATATACTTGTGGCATAGGAACTTGGCTACTACTTGACATGCAAGCGGCAATCTAATACTCATGTAGTAGCGCTAAAGCTAGACATGGCAAAGGTTTATAACATAGTAGCTTGGGCTTTTTACAACACCTCTTCTTCCAACTGGGCTTCTATGAAACCTGGGTAGGGTAGATCATCCAATATGAATCATCAGTCTTATTCAGTATCCTTCCCAATAGTGAGGCTTTATCGTTCTTCTTACCTAGTTGAGGGTCGAGATAAGGTGACCTGTTATCCCCTTTCTTCTTCTCTCTTATTACAGAAGGACTTTCATGCCAAGTATAGCACTTGAACTCGTTTGGTCACCTGCACAGTGTTAAATTGGTCCGTAGTTTTCCTGCTCTCACACATTTACCCTTTGCAGATGATTTCCTATTTTCCTTCGTGCAAAATTGACTAAAGTGCTTGCACTGAAGGAAACAATCTTCCATTACTGTTTTGTCTTGGGATAGTGGGTCAACCTTAAAAAATCCTCTTATCATATTTAGCAGAGATACGTCCGCAAGTACTAAGGAGCTATTACTTTCCATTACTAGGGTCCTTTAGGTAGTATTCCTAGTGTCTTATCTAGTCTTGGCGTTAAGTTGGGAGAAGGCAAAGGTCTGCTCGCTTTCCCGGATTATGGATAAAGTCCAAGCAGAGGTTCGAGGGTAGAAGTAAAAGTTACTTTCCAAGGCAGGTAAAGAGGTTCCTATAGGCTTTCCCAGCATATACCATGTCCATATTCTATTTCCCAAAATCGTATTGTAAAAAACTATCCTCTTTGGTGTCATGATTTTGGTAGGGCTCTAGTTGGTCAACTGGTATCCTGTGGTTGAAATGTTCTACCGTCACGGTCCCTAAGGTATAAGGTGGACTAGATTTTCATGATTTTTAGGCCATATTGGCCCTCATCACTGGCCAGGTATGGCGGTTGCTCTCTTACCCGGCAACATTGCTCACCCAAGTCCTGAAAGGCATATACTTCCCAGATACTGATTTAGTTAGGGTACCTCTCTGCATAGGGCCTCTTGGAGTTGGCAGAGCCTGTACAAAGGGCTCCATTTCATCAAGACACATATTGTGGAAAGTTGGCACAAGTGAGATAGTAGATATTGGGTCAGATTTATAGATTAAAAATGGTGAATGTCTGTCCTGCCCACTGAATTGTCCCTATTCCAAGGTTTATGAGCTACTTATTCTGGGCACTTCACAGTGGGACTACGATCTACTCTAATCTTTGTTCCCTCCAGCACTTGTTCATCGGATCTAGTGCATTCAGCCTTCATGGATCATAACGGTAGATGTGCTTATTTGGCCTAACTCTAAGACAGGTATGTACTTTGCCAAGTCAGGATACACATTACTGCATGCTGCTCTCCCCTCAACCACACAAAATTTTGCTATGTCTTCGTTGCATTATTTTTCACCCTGACTATGGACGGATGTTTGGTCAACCTAAACTTCTCCTTGGGTCAGACACTTCATGTGGTACACCTATCGTGACACTCTCACAACTCGAGAGAACCTATATTGACGTCACTATGCCCATTCTCCGGTGTGCCATCTCTTTGATAAGGCATCTCAAATCGTCAAGCACCTCATTCTCTAGTGCCCCTGGACCTGCAAACTCTAGTTTGCCTTGCCACTACAACTACAGGTCAAGAATTGACACATTACAAGGTTTGACATACAGTTTACGCAAAGGGTTGACCTGTGCTCCTCGAGATACTCGTGACGACATGTTGTCACTCTCATATCCCCTATCTATTGGTCCATTAGTTGTTCTTGGAATAGGTTCACCTTTCATGATAAGCTCCTAGATACTTTAGAGATCCTTGGGGAGGTCCTGTATCATCTCTCAAAGATCCAGTCCTTTTTGGCTATTGGGACCTCGCCTAAGACTGCCTTAGTTAGTCTGCAATCCCCGTTTTCTTATTGGTACCCGAATCCTCCGGGAATATTTAAACTAAACTGCGATGCCTCTTTCACCGTTACAAATCAACTGCCTGGCATTGCAGTAGTATGCGAGTATTCTAGTATAACGTTGTATGATGGTAAAACGTGATTTGTAAGATATAGCTCAGCGCTCTAGGTTGAAGCGGTAGCATATTAGGTGACATGCTCTATGATTTGCACATATGATGCTACATCTCACGTCATTATCGAGTCAGACCCGAAGTCTGTCTTTGAGGTCTTCAAGGGTCCCTCTATGTGTGATTAAAGGCTCATTTCTATTGTCCACAATGCACTCTCTACCATATCCTCCAGTTTTGGGCACCCTTTCAAGCAGATTCCTCAATGCTAACTTAGTGGCAGATTGAGTTGCTCGAGTAATTCAGATAGGATCTTTTCCTTTAGATTGGTCTTGTGATCTACCCCTGGAATTATCTTTGCTTGTACAACGAGATGCCCACCAGACGGGAATTAGCTGATGCATTTTCCTTTTTGGAAATATCTAGCTAATCCGAGCAAATATATATGTATATATATCGATACATTATTATAGACTTCTATCCTCTTCAATTAGAGAATAACTAAAAGATTTTTTCATTTAATTTTTTTAGGAAATTGATGCATTACCTTCACTAGAAGATAAATAATCAAATTTGTGTTACTTCATTACTTACTTAAACATAATACCAAAATGACATAGTTTTATTTTATTGTTATGAAAGTTGAATAAAAAAATAACATACACCAAAAAGATAATAAATGTTGTAACCACATGTTATCTCATTTCTCAATATTTCTTATCAAGGTTGAAAGTTCCCGACAAAAAAAATAGACAACTATTGATGCTACTATTGCTTAACATCATGTATTCAAACAAATCACAAAATGTTATTGGCAAAAAAATTAGACAACTACTGATGCTACTGTTGCTTAACATCAAGTGTTCAAACAAACTACAAAATGTTATTTCTATTTGTACCCAAAAAAAATATTTCGTTATTTTCTTTTTTTGCTAAGGAAAGAATTGGATTAATAGGTCTCAAGCAACTATCTGAGCTAATAACTTTGAAAAAGAATAATGCGGCCTCAATCTTGTAGGATAAGTTCCAACGCTCAAGTTAATAAACTATTACTTGAGACGAAGTGAAATCTAAAAGGGAAAGTGTTTAGAAGGAGTTACCTTATTGAATAATGTGATGGAGTGTGTATATTAACTTTGGAAAGTAACTGATATAAACCTGGTCAACATGTGCCGAGACCCAACACCAAGATTGGTAAAACAAACCCAAGATCTTTCAAGAATGGATGGAAAACCGCGACCCCTTGCTTAGCAAAGCGAGAACCTTGGTATAGTGAAAATGATGGAAACCACGACCCGTTGCTTAACAAAACAAGAACCTTGGTATGGTGAAGACGCCACAAACGAGAATAAAAACCCATTTGATAAGTCGGATTTGAATGCCACAAGGGAATCCTTGATAAGTTCGAAAGAGTTTCTTGAAAAACTCAAAGGAGAATAATCTCACAATTTAATGAATCAAAAACGTCTTATTCAATAATCTTGAAAAGTCAGCCTTATATAGGCAAATAGAAAATAAGTATTCTACTTGGAAAATAACTCATAATCTTATCCTAACTAGGAAAAACGTGAATAGTAACTCCTAATCTTATCTTAACTACCATATATTAACAACCTTATCCTAAGTAGGAAAGGCTCCTAACTAACTAGGAATAGTAAAAATATGAATAGTGTTTTTAGCCAAGAAAGACTCATTCCTAAGCTAGAAGTTGACTTTAGATTGGAATTAGAAAAGAATCCAATCTCCTAAATTCGTCCATATTGGACTCTGCTCAAGAAACTAGAACTCTAATCAAACTAAAACTAAAATTAAGATAAAATTACAAAGAAATCAAATCTTGACCAAATTTTCTAATCTTCTTGAAACTTTTTGAAGAATCTTGAATTTCTTGAATCTTGAAAATGTAATCTTGACTTGATTCTATGTTGGAAAAATGACCAAAATGGTTCATTAAACGTGGACGGCTGGTTCGCATCATTCCCTCCCTCTTGAGAAGGATTTGTCCTCAAATCCACCTACATCGAAAGGACTCCATGAAATAGCCTCCTTGTACATGAGTACATTCATCGGCTTCAAGCAACTACTCAAGACTAGAAACAAACCAATGAATCAATCCTTTTCTGTCATGGATTATGATTTTCTTCTTCTTTTTTTTTTTTTTGACAAACAAAGGTTCTGGAAAACAGGACTCTAAGACGTGGGGAACAAGATTAGAACAAAGAATTAAGACAAAGAAGGAAGAAGGAATCTAGAGAAATAAGAAAAATTTTAAAAAAAAAACTCTATGCAACAACACAAAAATACCCAAAAACCTTAGCAAACGATGAAATTTGACCTCGAGAAGGTGGTGCTCATGGTATAACCATGAGTTCTGCTCAGAACATCGTTTCCTTTCAGAAATATTTGGCTTTGCGGCCTAATTCAACCAAAAATTTTGTTTTTCTGCTTCTTTTTTTTTTTACGTTTCTTTTCTTTTCTTGACTGTTTTTCTCTCTTCTTTTCTTTTCTTGATTTTTTTAGAAACGAACTCAATGAGAAAATAACAAGAACTCAATTTTAAAAGCACAAGAACACCCTAATTCACGTTTCTATTGTTTAGCCAATTGAAGGCAAGACAAGAAACGAAATTAAAACACAAGGCAAAAAACAGATTTAAGACCTAAACCTAAAAATAAGGAAACCAAGAAAAGGAATTGAAAACAAGACTCAATCAAGAACGAAGAACGAAAATTAAAAACCTAGCCTAGACACACGAATTTGACCAAAAAAACAAGAAAAAAATGATAGGCAAACCTGATAAACCTAAGCTCTGATTACCAACTGATATAAACCTGGTCAACATGTGCCTAGACCCAACACCAAGATTGGTAAAACAAACCCAAGATCTTTCAAGAATGGATGGAAAACTGCGACTATTTGCTTAGCAAAGCAAGAACCTTGGTATAGTAAAAATGATAGAAACCGCGACCCGTTGCTTAGCAAAACAAGAACCTTGGTATGGTGAAGACGCCACAAACAGGAATGGAAATCCGTTTGATAAGTTGGATTTGAACGCCACAAGGGAAACCTTAATAAGTTCGAAAGAGTTTCTTGAAGAACTCAAAGGAGAATAATCTCACAATTTAATGAATCAAAAATATCTTATTCAATAATCTTAAAAAGTCAGCCTTATATAGGAAAATAAAAAATAAGTATCCTACTTGAAAAATAACTCCTAATCTTATCCTAACTAGGAAAAATATGAATAGTAACTCCTAATCTTATCCTAACTACCTTATCCTAACAACCTTATCCTAAGTAGGAAAGGCTCATAACGAACTAGGAATAGTAAAAATGTGAATAATATTTTTAGCCAAGAAAGACTTCTTCCTAAGCTAGAAGTTGACTTTAGATTGGAATTAGAAAAAAAATCCAATCTCCTAAATTCTCCTAAATTCGTCCATATTGGACTCTGCTCAAGAAACTAGAACTCTAATCAAACTAAGACTAAAACTAAGATAGAATTACAAAGAAATCAAATCTTGACCAAATTTTCTAATCTTCTTGAAACTTCTTGAAGAATCTTGAATTTCTTGAATCTTGAAAATGTAATCTTGACTTGATTCTTTATTGGAAAAATGCCCAAAATGGTTCATTAAACGTGGATGGCTGGTTCGCATAAGTAACTAGCAAATGAGCCCTTTGCCAAGGACTTTGACCATGTACTTTAAGTGGTATATCTTTTATGGACCACCTGGGTACAATGGTTCCTTCATAAGAGTATCCTCCATGATCTATGAGAAAAACATGGAATATTCATCAAGTTCCTCGGGTGCTCAGGTATCAAAATAGATTAGGCAAGATTTTTCCTGACCAACTTGGGAAGTAGTGGGGTCGGCCATTTATACTATGAAGCCTACGCCTTACTGCTCGATTCATGATCTAGGCTGGTCAATGAACCTTATACCCACATAATTTTTCATTAAAATAAAGTAAAAGTCTTTCAAAATATGTTTTTTCTTGCTAAAACAAATACCATCTAACTTGAATAGTTTGTATATGGCACAAAATTGACTTTGAAATTTCAAAATCTATAGCACATCAAGAATATTTTAGTGTAAGAAAGATCAACTTGGGATAGTAATTATCATAAATGTGATTACACAAGTGTGTGTTGGAATTGGATGCCTTAAAGACCACTAACACTAAGATATTTCAGTATAATGGATATTGATCAGTTAATAAATCAGTGCATTCATTATGAGCATGTTATATCCTCTCTATTATTTGATATACTTGTATGCAATAAGGCTCCGTGATACAAGTGAATAGCCTAGATGTGTGGTGATCTGCGCAGAAAGTCTATTCTATGAGGCTTGGATCAAAACTATAGGTTTATACCGAATAGTGAAGCTAGGCACTTCACTATGGTAAGGTTATAATGAAAGAGTCTCATATTTGGTAGGATGACCTAGCTTGGTCATTGGAGGGGCTTTTCGGACTTCTCTCATTAGTGCATGTGAATGCATTGAACGGGACTACAATAGATGCAATCTCAGTGACATTTTTATCATTGTCAGAGAACTAAAAGAATCTTCAGCTACTAAGTGACCAATGTTCTATATCATGAGCATATGTGGATGTATTAGTGGATCCTAGGACATGTGTTTTGATTCACTATGGGTGTGATCTTATAATTGGGTCAACAACTTGGTGTTTTCGACATATGGAGTAAATCGATTAGGAGGCATGCATATGAGTCATGATTTTATGCTATCTTAAGTGATAGGGAGCTACATGCTTGAAGTTATCTATGTAATCATCCAAATCTAAGCACTTAGTAATATAACTCGGGCTATATTTGATACTAAACTTGTGAGTCGCTCCCAAGAACAAGGGAATAGTATTTGGGTATTGATTATATGAAAGATAAATGTCTAAGGTGTAGATGTAATCAAGATAGGATGATAGTGCGAATGCAGGACCTACTCTTGATTGCAGTTGAAACATAGAGGGACATTTCAGTCATTTTACTTAGTAGGTCAAAGACAAAAAACCTCCCTTGGAAGTTTATTAGTTACCATGGAGTGCAACCCTAATTCTTTAGTGGCTAAGGTTAAAATGGTCCAAACATTGCTAGTGTCTAGTAGGGGTATTTTGATAATTTTGAAGCCATAGTAACTATGTCTTCGGGTCCCTCTCTTAGCCACTTTCCTATTACGG
Source organism: Ehretia macrophylla (assembly GCA_037974665.1). Lineage (NCBI taxonomy): Eukaryota > Viridiplantae > Streptophyta > Magnoliopsida > Boraginales > Ehretiaceae > Ehretia > Ehretia macrophylla. Next base: position 14,526,287 of record CM075775.1, read on the forward strand.
TGTGTTGTTACTTTCTTAGCTATGGAAAACGTGTATTTGTTGAGTATTGAGTGTGGTTTCCTTTTTGGGAAGTCTTGGTAGCTTTTAGAAGTTAAGACAATTAGACAAAGAACATTCTTTGGACAAGAATGTTTGTCTAATGACGGTTTGCCTTAATTGGCGTGTGCCAGACTTGTGTTAGGCACATGGAGGCGTATGGATAAAGTAAGGAGGTGTGTAGAGCTGGTTAGATTAGGAGATAATGACATATTTTTGATTTTATGAAGATAATGCTTATTATCTTCAAAAGAAAATTAGGAAAATCTGAAATTAGATCTCCTAGGCAATCTAAAACTCCTAATCTCTCTCTTTCTCTTTAGATACACAACTATCTACTCCACACATAAGAGAGCTATAAAATTTCTCTCCTCTCTACACACAAATACTCGACAATAGCAAGGAAAAAGGAAGAGAAGAAAAATTCTACCATTTTTATGTACCTCGTTTTGCTAGGATTGTGGAATAGAGGAGAAGACTCAAGGAGTTACAGCCTTAGGGATATTCTCGATTCTTGGAGCAATTTTTCCAGCCATTTTCCAGTACCTTAAAGTGTGTGTGTTGTGTATTTAAGCCAACACAAAAGGTATTAATCACACTCTACTTTTAATAACACTTGATATTGATTTTGGTGGGTGTTTTATGCATGATTTCATGTGTTCCTGGCGTGGATTATATGACTAATATTATTTTTTTTTAAATTCCGATTATAAACTGAAAAATAATGTCTAGTTGCCTAGGAATCTCCACCCTTTAGTGTGGCTATGACATTTATATCATTTTTTGGGTATATAACATCTTCTTTAATCAAATCATTTTATGAAAAATGCAAAATTTAGATAGTTAGGTGGTGCAAATTTAGTACTTCATGTTAAATGAAGGCACTAGTTTAATATCTGAGAATTGCTAAATAGATTCTTTGAGTCTTAAGAAATACCCTCTCATTTCTATGCCTTCACGTAAGTCGTCTTAACCAAGTGAACTTTTAGAATTAACATTTTGTACATCTTCTTGAAATGGTTCTCCACTATCTATGTACATTATCATTCATTATATCTAGATTCCCATTGTATATCTTGTTACTTGATATCATTACAATTTTATTGTAAAGGCCAAAATATGTATAGACAAAACTTGACTAGAACTATGTTGGCATAGGTCCGACCCAAAGTTATGGGCCTCGAACTGGAAAGCCTAGCCTAAAAGGGTCCATACCAGTCACTTTGTGATTCTTACTACATGTTTTCCACCCATAACTCCGTTACTTTGCTTACATTGAGAAGGTTGGTGCCAAGTTGATGTATGATCATTCTTGATTCTGCTTGATCATCAAGCCATTGGATAATTATATATAGACGACTTCTTACTCCAAACTAAAGGTAAGCCGATTTCAGAGGCTATTACTCTGCTAAAATCCCTTCTCAAACCTCTTAGACTTCAGTCATCTTCTTTGCGCATATTCATCTTATTTATCCTCTTCATATACTTTATACTTCTTTTGTCCTTTTTCCTAATAACTTTCCTATCATGACAATATTGACTTGAGTATCTGAGTTACCTTTGAGTAACATCACACTAATGTCCTAAGCTAGCTTGATTTTGTGTGTCTTTTGTGTAGTGCAGGTTAATGGTGCATACCCCGTATAAAAGAATTATGGATCCTTAGATCTTCTTGATTTTAAATATGAGCGTCTACATCCATCATTTCAGATTATGAATAAAACAATTCTTGTTTATGTATCACATCCTTATCTACCTAATTTTTATAGTGAAATGTGGGCTTCAAGATACACCACCTTAATTAATATTGAAAAGTAGTTTGATATACATCGAATAGAAAATAAAATGTTGGAATCAAATATTGAAACATAATTCAGATGTAGCTAACTAGTGTTAAGGTAAAAATATGTTGCATTCGAACTCAGCACGCAAGCTGAAAAATAAAGGAACCACAAGGGTTGTTCCCATGGACCTTCTATGACAATCAAGTCAATTAAAAGTGTTTAAGCACGAGCTAAATTCAATGGGCATTTAAAGTGTGATATTTTTAGGAAAAGAATGAGTTACCTTTTGTGATTTTTGGACTTCTAATCATACTATTTGATAGGAATCTTATAGAATATATGATGGATCTTGGAGATCTGGGAAGATCTCCTGTGAGGGACACCTCACATAGGAGAGCATTTATAGGAGGTCAAACATTTGACACTACCAAGCTCAATCTGGTCAAGACAAGATATATCCAAATGCGTTCTCCAGTTCTTTCCTCTTAATTCCAAACTATTCTAATAGGGTCGACTGTCGAGGTAGTAGGTCGGGAATTTAGTCCACAGCACTTGCCTATATTCCTTAGGGCTCGATCAAAAGTCTAAGGAGTCGTAGTCCAATCTAGCTGACAACATGCATGCTAGGTACACTGAATGCACAGTCACTATTTTGTCACTTCAGTTTTCATGTGGTGTTATATTCTATTAATAAGATGTGACGTATCCGTTTCCAAGGTCATTATGGTTCATGCACTAAAATTTTGCCGCAATCAAATCTCTTGTGCTCGGGTCGAGAACACATAATCTTCTTTTAGGTACGTCATCTTCCCTACTATTTCTCATGTTTTAGCAAAATGTCGAGGTAAGGAGATGAGTCAGACTCTCAAAATAGGTCTGTTCATTCTTATGATTGGGGAAACAATGAGAACAGGGCTGAGTTAGATTATGAGGCCATTGTCCATTCTTAGAAATAGGGGCACTAATGAGGCCAGAGAAGAGGGAGGTTTCACTAATGTTGCGGAGTACTAGGGGTTTGACACTTTTCCTTTAGCTAACATGAGGGCATAGAACTCTACACTAAACCTATAGCCAACACCTTGCTGCTTCCTAGGTCTAGTTAATTGATTGGACCTAACCAACCTCGATTAATCTAGACTACTCTGAGTGCATCTACTGGAGGTAGCGGTGAAATGGCTGTACAAATGCCCACCTTAGGGGCTGAGAAAAAGATCTTTGGGTGCCATTAAAGGCTTTACCTATCTCGTGTCGAGGAGGCCAATACGCAGATGAATGATGGGTCAATTCCCTATGATTATTCGGTGAGGTTACCTACTCGGGATGAAGTAACATGTTACCAGAAGATTAGGGATGTTACCTTCTATCATGATGCCTTCTATTGCTTCTATCTCCTCGTGCCTTCATACGTGTCAGAAATTCTCAATCACAACAACATTAGCCTCGGTCTGTTATCTCCAAATGGCTGAGGCATGATACTGGTCTTCAATGTCTTTGTCAAAGAGAGAGGCCTCAACCGGACCAATAGCCTTTTCTGTCGGTCTTTTACTTTAAATTCAAATCCCTGAGGAAAAGAATGGTACTACTTCTTAGCCCAATCCAGTTGTACTATCTTTAATGAATGGCCGACCTTACATTAAGGATGGCGCAATAAATACTTTTCATTGAGTCTCTCGAGGAATGGAATGTCCCTACAGTTTGGACACTATTCAATGAGGGTAGGAATAATACACCTTAGTTGTCTAAGAGAGAGAAGATTGCCGTTACTGCTATCCAAGGATTTGTGACGCTAAATGGCACAAATTACATTGTGTATGATAGAATTTGGGCCTCAAGGTTATTTGGTACCTGAGCCCCTGATGGTTTATGAAATCTAGCCTAGGATGGTCATATTTTTGAAAAATGCATGGCATAAAAACATGTATAGGCATTCATAAACGATATACCATAGATCATTGCAATAATACATACTAGAAATCGATATAGCATGCAAAATTCGTAGTTTAGGCATATAGCTTCACGTGTTGGCGTATGAACTCAACACACACGAGTTCTACGGACTGAAATCTTGCTGGAAAATGCGTACAAAGCTCGAGTGAAAACCCCTAGGTGTGATTCCTTTGAATCTTCTCCCCTATTCCCCTTTCCACGCTTATGGTTATGAAAAAGTGGGTTTTCTTCTTTGTCTTTTTTTTCTCTTTGGCCGTGTATCCTTGTGTGTGTATTTGTGAATGTGTTGTGTTGTGTGTCTAGTTGCTAGGATATAGCCAAAATTTTGAGGAGAGTGGAGAGGTAGATTTCTAGTTAGCTTAGGAGTTTAATTCTTGAATAACTTTAAATTATTTGAAGATAACTCATATTATCTTCTTAATTTAAATTTAGAAATTATCCACTCCTTCTAAATTATCTCATCCACATGCCTGCACACACTATCCATATGCCAGAGTGTGCTTGGTACACGCCATCTGGACAATTTACAGAAGGACAAACATTTTTGTCTTAAGAATGCCTCTTGTCCTAATATCCTGATTTTTCTAAATTAAGTTGCATGTTTCCAAATAGGAAACCATACTTAATTTACACACAAATGCCAAATTAAGAAATAGACAGCTAACCATAAAGGAAAATGGCTAGGAGAGGGACCCGAAGACATAGTTGCTTTGGCTACAAAATGACAAAAATGTCCCTGCTAGACACTAGTAGTATTTTAAACATTTTAACCTTAACTCTTTCCGCTAAAGAGTTAGGGTTGCACTCCATGGCAACTAATAAACTTCCAAAGGAGGTTTTGTCTTTGCCCTACTAAGTAAAATGACTAAAATACCCCTCTATATTTTATCTGCAATCAATAGTAGGTCCTGCATCCACACTATCATTCTATCTTGATTACATCTACACCTTGGACCTTTATCTTTCCTATAATCACCACCCAGATACTATACCCTTGTTCTTGGGAGCAACCCATAATTTTATTATCTAATATTGTCTGAGCTATATTACTAAGTGCTTAGTTTTTGGATGATCATATAGATAATTCCATACGAGTAGCTCACTATCAATTAAGATAGTCATAGAATCATGACTCATATGCACACCATCTAATGGATCTAGTCCATGTGTCCAAAACCCAGAGCTGTTGACCTTATTATAAGATCTCACCTATAGTGAATCAAAACACATGTCCTAGGCTCTATTGACACATCCACATATGATCATGATGCAAGGAATTGGCCACTTAGTAGCATAAGATGCTTTTAATTCTTTGACAATGATAGTAATGTTACTGAGATAACATCTACTTTAGTCCCGTTCAATGCACCATTATGCATTAATGAGAGAAATTTGGAAAGCCCCTCCAATGACCAAGGTAGGTCACCCTACCAAATAGGGAACTCTCTCATTATAACCTTACCATAGCGAAGTGCCCAGCTTCACTATTTGGTTTTGAGCCTATAGGTTTCATCCAAGACTCATAGCATAGACCTTTTGTGCGGATCACCATGTACCTATGCTATTCACTTGTATCACGGAGCTTTACTACATACAAATATATCAAATAATAGAGAGAATATAACATGTTCATGATAATGCACTGATTTTATAACTGAATATATTTATTCGTATTGAGATGTCTTAGTACTAGTGGTCTTTAGGGCATACAAATCCTAACATACTCCAACTTGCGCTAAAGAACACTACCACTATCCTAATCTAACACCCATTGCCTCAACATGAGTATTAAAAACTCTTTTAGTGAGACTCTTAGTGAATAGGTCTGCTAAATTATTCACAAAAGCAATCTTATCTACTACTATGTCACTCCTCTGGACGATCTCCCGAATCAAGTGGTACTTTCTTTCTATATGTTTCATTTTCTTGTGGTTTCTTGGTTCTTTGCACTGTGCCACTGCTCCACTGTTGTCACAATACAAGACAATAGGTCTCTAGACTGTTGGTACTACTTTCAATTCCAAAAGAATTTCTTTAGCTATACTGTTTCTTTTGTTGCTTCATACACTGCGACATACTCTGCTTTTATGGTAGAGTCTATAATACAAGACTGGTTTATACTCCTCCATGAGATAGCACCACCAGACGAGTGAAGATATATCCATAAGTGGACTTTTTGGAATCTCTGTTTAATTGGAAATTAGAATTTGTGTACCCCACGGGTACAAGATCATCCGCTCGGTAGACTAGCATATAATCCCATGTTCTTCTTAGGTACTTATGTATATGTTTCATAGCTACCTAATGAGCTAAACCCGGGTTTGACTGATATTTGCTGACCATGCTGATGACAAAACAAATATCTGATCTAGTACAAAGCATGTCGTACATGAGACTTTCAACCGTTGACGCGAATGTGACCTTCTTCATCGCTTCTATCTCCTCATTTATCTTCGGACACTAATCCTGAGATAGAAGAATTCTATGTCTGAAAGGTAACAACCCTTTCTTGGAATCCTGTATGCCAAACCTTACTAGTATCTTCTCAATATATGAAGCCTGAGAGAGAGTTAGTGTGTCACGCCCCAACTCGACCCCTCCTATAATCAGTCAGGACGCAATGGAATTTTGGCAGTATAACGACAGTAAATAGGACACCGAGGCTCTAAACTAACCTCAATAGAACATCATACATCAACTCCATAAACTATACAACAAACAACTCCTCAATAAAATAACAACATACATCATGACTATATTATACAATAATCATTCCTCGTTATACGCCTCCGTTCCAACTTAATACATAATCCTTAATATACATTGCAAAATATATTGATACCAACCTAGCAACCTATACATAGACAAAAGAAAGACTACTAAGACAGCATCAACTAATTCATCATCTTTTCAACATCTTATACATTATAAACTACAAAGCATATAAAAGTTAACTAGATAATATACAAGATAATAAGGTGTTCAACACATCAAACATTAAGGATAGGACTCTGGAACATAAGACTCATCCACGTAAGGCACATTTTCCTCTTCAGGAGGCACGTACCCGTAAACCTGCTCTACAACACCTGTAAGCATGCAATAATAGAGAGTGAGCTTATATAAAATAAGCCCAGTGAGGATCTAATAGATCTCTAACAGTATTTACTATACTCCTTGAAAATAATCCTTTGAGCAAGTAAACACACAATAACAACAATAATACTAACATCACATAAACTATAATGACCATTCAATAAAAGATACACTAGTTGGTGTAGCTCCAAACGCCATCACGATCATAACAGCCTACTTGTGACTCCCATAAACTCATGCACCCGAGGTACCTCACTAGCCTCGCCCTCTATGACACCTCCGTCATGCGAGCTGGAGGTAGTCTCTGGTAGTCATGCCGTTATCAACCCGACAGCCCGATGTTGCCCGAGAGGTGGCACACACATACCAAAGACTCAGCAATAATAATAAACATCAATCATTCACAGGAGGACAGTCTAGCAGAACTGCCTACCTCCCGGCATCAATCATCAATCAATAATCATCAATAATCATCAATAATCATCAATAATCATATTATCATCATAATAACATCAATAATCAATTTAACAACAAATAACTAAGTTAGATGACAAAGTAGGCCATCCAACTGAACATGCATTAAACACACAAGCAAACCCTAGTTTACCCATCATCAACTCATAATTCAATCACTCAAACCACAACCGATCAACTAAAGGCATAATCTAACATTTTAAAGAAAGACAACATAAGCTTCACATAATCATATCTTACATTTTACTAATCCAAACAACTCCAAATCAGTTTCTATCACTCACCCAATCAATCAACTACATTAACCCCCTCGGAAACCAACCAAAACACATCCAAATCATACCCAACAACCCTAAAACCCTAGTGTGTCATGGCTGAAATTTCTGGATTTTAGCACGGACATCACAATCGAAAATTTGACATTACAACGGCGCTACCACGTAATTATCAAACTTTTAGAAATCGACGGCAATCAATTCCGATCAACACAACTCAAAATAATCAATATTTAACAAATTAATCAATTTTAAATACCCGAAAAATAATAATGCTACAACGGTTCAAATCTCGCAAGATTACATATAAATGATCCCTAGCATGCATGAAGCAATAATCTAACTTCAAATTAACATTCTGACGGTTCAATAATTATTTATACGCATAAACACAAAATATGAGTTTTGAGATCTAGAATTTTTCTCTCACCTTTGATGCGATATAAGCCTAGAAATGTGCTCAATGGATGCTCAAAAGGTGGAATCAAGCTTTGGTTGATGGAAATTGGCCTTGGATTACAACTTTTAATGAAAAATGCCTTTGAAAAAGTTGAAGAAAAAGCTTGGTTTTCTCCTATGGAGCTCTTGGCCCTTTGTGTGTGTTGAGGAGTGTGTTTTGTGTTGTGTTTAGTGTGTGTTGGTGATATAAGCTTAAAGGTCAACATTTTAAATAAAGTCAAAGTTGAATTAACTTAGTATTTTTGTGTTTTCTTGACTTTAAATGCATTTTCCTGATCACCAAAGTTCAAAACAATTATTCAACACCCAAGATAGCTCAATTAGGTTATTTTTAGGTGACAAATAAGTTTTACAATCAAACAATTTCACCCGAGTCGGCTTAAAACTTGATTTTTGCAAAAGTCGGTGTAAAAACCCTAATAAATTCCTAAGCCAATTTTAAAACCGTTTTAATCAAACACAGGTCTATCAAAGTCCGTGGACTAGGCCTAGAAGGGTTAAAAAGACCAGTTTCAAAATTTTAGCGGACGTGTTTCGAAAATACTATTCACTGAAAGTCGACGATAAAAATTTTGACTCCGTTTTTTATGAAAATTTCATGAATGCACATTTAGCATGTTCTAGGAGTATTAATATCAAAATTATCACATTCTAAGTCATATAGCACATAGACAGGTCAATTCACGCAAAACGAGAATAAACACGCAAAACGGACATGATAGAAAAGTGGGGTTTCACATAGTGTCTTAGCTTTGCAATCGTGAAGAAGCTTAATGTTTAGGACATAGCTCGCTTTTTCCAAGTCCTTCATTTGGAATTGAGTAGAATTCCAAACCTTGATAGAAGACAACATCCCTACATCATTTCCAATGAGTAGAATATCATCCGCATACAAGACCAAAAATGGCACAACATTGCCATCCAACTTATTATACACACAAGCCTCGCCAATATTTTGATTAAAACCATAAGCCTTAATGGTTTCATCAAATCTAATGTTCCATGCCCTAGATGTATGTTTAAGTCCATATATGGACTTCTTAAGCTTGCATACCATATGTTCTTCACCCTTAGCAATGAACCCATCGGGTTGTACCATATAAATATTTTCTTCAAGACTTCTGTTAAGGAAAGCTGTCTTGACATCCATATGCCATACCTCGTAATCATAGTGACACGCTATGGCCAAGAGTATCCTGATGGACTTTAGCATAACCAATGGTAAGAAGGTTTCCTCACAATCGATCCATTCTTTCTGAGTAAAGTCTTTCACCACTAGCCTTGCCTTAAATGTTTCCACCTTACCGTCCACCTCTCTTATCCTCTTGTATACCTATTTTCACCCAATAGGCTTAATATCTCTGGGCGTGGGCACAAGTTCCCAAACCTGATTTGAGTACATAGACTCTATTTCAGATTCCATTGCTTGGTGCCATTTGTCTACATCCACATCGGATACTACCTCGTTGTAGGTCCTGGGATCCTCAACTTGATCTTTAGAGTCAGTTTGGAAGAACTTACTGTAGTATCTATCAGGTTATCTAGATACTCTCCCACTACTATGTGGCTCCGTTTGTGAGCTAGAGGTCGGTTGTTGTGTATCTATGCTTCGCTGTTTTGATCTGGTGATACTGAAGTTTCTAGTTGAACTTCTTCTAGATTGACTTCTGAATTAGGTACTGGTATATCTCCATAACCTTCCTCCAAGTACTTAGTGATGTGACTGTATTTGCAGCACTCAAACCTTTGTATTTGTACTGTATTTGCATCTTAACTTAGGAATAAATGCAACATTTTGATACTTTCAATGCAATGTAGAAAAATATTGGAAAGTAAAAGTTTAGACCTAAAAACGATCCAAAATGCAAGTAAAGAAGTGAACAATAGGGAAAACACGTAGAACGATGGAAGAATAGAGTCCTTAGAGTCGGAATTTGGCCGAAACTAGCACGTAATCAAACTCGGAATGCTGAAAATAGCCTGGAAATGCCTCAGTCAACGCTCGGTCAAAAGTCAAAATTTCAGCCCAACAAGTCAACAAAAGGGCGTTCGAGCGCCCTATGCAGAAAATTCCACAACATTCCAGAAGAAAACACATGGCAAAAATCCAGCAGAGTAGTAGAATGGTGCTCGAGCGCGCCTAACAGGCGCTTGAGCGCCCATCGCCGAAACATCCAGAAGGCCACGTGGCAGCCTGTCAACGGTTGAAGACCAGAGCGCGCCTCTAAAATTTTGTCTATAAATAGACCCCTCTCCCTTTGAAAATGTTAATTAATTTTGGATTTTGGTTATTTTTAATCAAAGTTTGAATTAATTCTAGTTAGTTTTAGTTTTAGTTGTATTTAATTAATCAATAGGATACGGGAAAAATTCTACCTAAGTAGTTCTTATTTGGGAAAATTTTGCCCGAATAGCTACTATTATGGGGAAGTCTGACCTAAGTAGTTATTATCCGAGGGAGGTTCTGCCCAAATAGCTTTCTATAGGAAAGCTCTTATTCGGGAAAAACTTATCCCTAGTAGTTCTTATTCGGGAAAAATTAGCTCCGACCGAATAGCTACTTTGTGTCAGATCTCTGCTCAAATTTCGAGGACCAGAAATACGCGTTCGTCGATACGGGGGAGGCTTCTTGACTCTCTTTTATTTACAGAATTTGTATTCATTTTTGTCTGAGTAGATTGATATCTAGGGAAAAATATTGTAAATGTTAGTCTTTTAATATACGGTCTGGGATTCAAATTATACGCTTTTAAAATGCAATATATGACTTGTTTTAATTCAATAATGTCTTTCATACGTAATGTTTTTCATTAGATGTATGATTGTTTTACTATTAATTATTGTCTTCCATAACGTACTGTCTTTAAGTAGATGTTATGATTACTTTACTTTTGTGCCATGTATCCATGGTTTAATAGTGAATCAAAAATAGCTTGACAACCTTAGATTTCATGAACTATGGGTAATGCTTTTAAGTCGACCATAGTTTCTAGACCAGTAAGGAGAAGTTGATTGCTTAGTCGAAATAAACCTATTACACCTGGTTGCAAGTACAGTTCCATATTATGGCTCCAATGCTCGTAGATGGCACAACACCTAAATCAAAGTTAGTAATTGGGATTTTAATAAGCTAAGTTAATTGACTAGGTTAAATGCTTGTAGCTTAACCCTTGTATAAAATCAAATAATCCTGAATACTGAGCCTAGATTAATTGCCTCATTTACATATTCGACACCTAGATCACTACCCCTCATATTCTATTTAGTTAGTTTAATTTAGTTGTAGTATAATTTAATCAAACGCCTTATGCAAACTGTTACACTTCCACTTTAAACACTTTTACACGCTACTTCACTAACTTGCTAATGTGTTTCCTTGTAGTATGATTCCGCACTCATAGCACACTACATTGCAAAGATCCGTGCACTTGCGGGTATTTAAATTTGGTTGTTTTATACCAATTTTAACACACACAACTGATCACATCAAGTTTTTTGGCGCCGTTACCGGGGGGGGGGGGGGCACGATCTAGTCTAGTTTTTGAATTAAACTGTGAACTTGTTTTAAAGTGTTGTAATTATTGTTTATATTTGTTTTAAATTGCATAAATTCTACTTGTAAAGTATTTTGCATGTAGTTTATACAATTTGTATATTGTCTATATTATACTTGCACATAAACTGTTTATATTATGCTTTGTTAAAATAGTTTGCACATATACTTAGTTTAATTTCTGTCTTTAATTAAAGTACATAGTTTAAATTTTGTATTTATTTCCAGTAATTAGTTTATTTCCTGTATTTAGTTAACGTACTTAGCTTATTTCCTGTCGTTACTTTTTGCACTTAGCTATAGTCTATTTTGCATTAACGGGCGTCGTTCCCTAAATCCGGAACTCGCCCAGTTTGATCCCGAGCCACAGAAAACTCTGCGAAGGAGAATCCCAGTCCCAATGGCGGATCAAGAAGGAAATGTTCAAAATATACAGCCCCTTCCTATAGCTCAGCCTATTCACCAACCCGTTAATCGACCTGTTGACCCATAAATGACTCTTAGTCAACATTTCTCTCCGGGCGATTACAATCCTGAATTTACCATAGCCCTACCGGCTCTTGGCAATGTTAACTTTGAGCTTAAGTCAGGGACTATTTCGAATCTGCCTTCCTTTTACGGGAAGAGCAACGAAAGCCCTTACGCTCACATCATACAATTCTTGGAGGCATGTTCTATGCTTCACATCCCTAATGTGAGCCATGAGAATATTCAACTGCGTCTGTTTCCATTTTCCTTAAAAGACAAAACCAAACAGTGGCTCAATCATTTGGACGCAGGGGTTATTATATCTTGGGGATAACTTATTTGGAAGTTGTTACATAGGTTTTTTCCAATGGCCAAGACCACTACTCTGTGAACAGACATCATGTCATTCGTTTAGTCGGACTTAGAGCCTTTTCATGAAGCTTGGGAAAGATTTATTGATCTTAGAAATCAGTTTCCTCACCATGGGTTTGCCCGTCACGAACTCTTGCATTATTTCTTTAAAGGTCTTACACCTCAGCAGAAAATGATGGTAAATGCAATGAGCAATGGAAGTTTCTATAACCTCACAGTAGACAAAGCTTGGAGTAGAATTGAGAATATAGCTGAAGATTCTCTTCAGAACACAATTATAGATAGAAAAACTAGAAGCACCCATAACCCCTAAAAGAGGGCATTGTTCGAGGTTAACTATAATTCCCATTTGATTGATAAAGTAGATATCCTAGCCCAGCAAGTAGAAAAATTCATCTATTTAGGGTCTACTTCTTCACAAGCTCCTGAAATCACGTATGTATGTGCCGTATGTTCTGCAGTAGACCACTCTACTCTGGACTGTCCAATCGGTTCACAATTTCCCGAATTCATGCAAGAACAAGTCTATACCACTCAAGGATATACGAGAAATTATGATCCTTATTCTAACACGTATAATCCTGGTTGGCGAGACTATCCCGCATTTTCATGGCGACAAAGGAATCAAGAGCCTCAATTTCATCAACAACAATATTAGAAACAACAAGAAAACTTTGAACCTCGCTTCCCTCGGCAGTCATATCAAAGGCCACAAAAATCTAACCCTCCTGGTTTTTACCAAGTCTAGAAAGAACCGTTCCGAACACAATAGAACAATTCCCCCGCTCTTCTTCCTGTACAGTTATCATTTGATGACAAGTTTGACAAACTCTTAGAATTGGTCCAAGTTCAGCAACAATCCATTGTTAAACTTGAAGGACAAATTGGGCAACTGGTCCAAAATATAAGCAAGAGAGATTAAGGTAAACTCCCATCTCAGACCATGGAAAATCCACGAGGACAATGTAGTAATGTCTAAACTGAGACCGCCCACGAACAAGCTAAGGCCGTAACTGCCCTTAGGAGTGGAAAAATAATAGACAAAGAGGTTAGAAAAAAGAATAGGGATGTTCCTAAGGAGATAGAGGAACCTAAGATCGAGGTTTTAAGCAACAATATCGATGACTCCTGTAGAAATGAAAACCCAATGGTTGAGCCTATAGTTGAACCTTCATCCAAAGTGTCTTTCCCAACAGCTCTGTCCCAACCGAAGTCGAGTGTTAATCCTAACAAGCTCAAGGTCTTAGAGGATTTGAAAGATATTAAGATCGATCTGCCTTTAGTAGAGGTAATCCAACAAATCCTTGCCTATGCCAAAATTTATGAAGGATTTGTGTGTGAGAAAAAGATGGACCAATAGCATTCTTAAAACAGTCTGCCTCACTAAAAAGGTTAGTAGTATCTGCACTAGAGGGCTGCCTCAAAAGTGCAGTGACCTAGGAGCTTTTACCATTCCATGTTTAATCAATGACCAACGGGTAGAAAGCGCCTTGCTAGACTTAGGATCTAGTGTTAACTTAATCCCTCACACAGTTTACCAAAGGCTAGGTCTTGGAGTATTGACACCAACAAATGTAACCCTCCAGTTGGCAGATAGATCTGAGCGGAGACCTTGAGGTATTGTAAAGGATGTCCTAGTTAGAGTAGGAGAATTTATGTTCCCAGTGGATTTCATTGTGCTAAATATGGACTTAGGCCTTGATAACAAAACTACCACTCCTATTTTACTTGGCAAACCTTTCCTAGCAATAGCTGATGTTGTTATTTACTGTAGGACGGGGATGATAGAATTAACATTTGGGAACATGAGAACAAAGTTAATGGTTGCTGATGCAGCCAACAAGTTGAACCAAGATGAGGAAGAAGAATGCTTCCATCTTGATACCATTGACTCATACATAGATGAGTTTGCCCAATCAATCTTAACTCCTAATGAGGAGATAGCTGAACTTGAATAGCTATTGTTTGAATGCGACATTTTGCCTGAAATGGTCGCCTCTGCTTCCGTTGTTGTTGATCCAGATAAGGATGATCAAGTAACAACTCCTTTCCCTGAAGTTTTAGATTGCCCCATAATTGAGTCTCCACCAGCATTGGACTCAAAACCTTACCTGAATATCTTAAGTATGCCTACTTAGGACCTGAAGAGACCTTACCAGTCATCATTGCCTCGGATTTGACTACCAAGAATGAAGCCAAACTCTTGAAAGTCTTAAGTACTCACAAAAAGGCGATAGGTTGGACAATTTCTAATTTGAAAGGAATAGATCCCTTTGTGTGTATGCACAAAATTCATCTCGAGGAAGGAGTTACTCCTTCTCGAGAATTTCAGAGAAGACTAAACCCAAAGATTGGTGATGTCATCCACAAAGAGATCATCAAGTTACTTGATGCGGGTATTACATACTCGATTTCTAACAGTCCATGGGTAAGTCCAGTACAAGTAGTACCAAAGAAATCTGGGATTACAGTGGTCCCGAACGACAAAGGTGAGCTAATCTCTACACGAACCACTACTGGGTGACATGTATTCATTGATTACAGGAAGCTCAACTCCAAGACAAGAAAAGACCACTTCCATTTACCCTTCTTTGAAAGTCCTAGATAGAGTAGCCAGACAAGGCTACTACTGCTTTTTGGACGGGTATTCGAGATATAACCAAATCCCAATCTTTCCTGAAGATCAGGAAAAAACTACTTTCACTTGTCCCTATGGGATCTTTGCATTGAGGCGCATGCCTTTCGGTCTTTGCAACGCCCCTGTGACATTTCAAAGATGTGTGATGGCCCTCTTCTCTAATATGATCGAAATGTTCCTAGAAGTCTTCATGGATGACTTCTCAGTGTTTGGAGCTACCTTCGACGAGTGCCTTATACATCTTTCACAAGTGCTAGACTGATGTGTTGAAATGAACCTGGTTCTAAGTTGGGAAAAGAGCCATTTTATGGTTAAGTAAGGTATAGTTATGGGTCATATTGTTACACAGGATGGAATCCATGTGGACCCAACCAAAGTCGAGCTAATGGAAAAGCTGCCCGCACCCAAGATGGTGCGTGATATCCGATCATTCCTTGGTCACGCTGGTTTTTATCAGCGTTTCATCAAGGAATTTAGCCATATAGCCCTACCTCTCTCTAGTCTCCTAGCACATGATACCGAATTTAACTTTGATGAGAAGTGCTCGGAAGCTTTTGAGAAGCTCAAATCCTTGCTATCGTCTGCTCCTATCATCCAACCTCCTGATTACAGTTTCCCCTTTGAGATAATGTGCAATGCATTAGAATATGCAGTGGGAGCTGTATTAGGCCAGCATAAGGACAAGCTGCCTACTGTGATATATTATGCTAGCAAAACTTTAGATGCGGCTCAAAAGAACTACACAACCACTGAAAAGGAATTGCTAGTTGTAGTGTTCTCCCTGGATAAGTTCAGATCTTACATCCTAGGATCTAAAGTATAAGTCTACACAGACCACGCGGCTTTGCGGTATTTACTGACTAAAAAGGATACAAAGCCCTGTTTAATCCGTTGGCTATTACTCATTTAAGAGTTCGACCTTGAGATCAATGACAAGAAAGGAAGCGATAACTCTGTTGCCAATCATCTATCACGTTTGGTACGTGATTCTCCTATTGATACTTTGCCTTTCAAAGATACGTTCCCTGACGAGCAACTTTTTGCTGTCTCACATAAGACCCCGTGGTATGCCCACTATGTCAACTATCTGGCTACCCAAGAGCTTCCAACTCACTGGGGTAAACGTGAAAGGGAACGATTCATGGCACAAGTCAAGTACTTTATTTGGGAAGATCCCTATCTTTTCAAGATTTGTGCCGATCAAGTCATTAGGAGATGTATTCCTGAGGACGAAACTGATAGCATTCTCTAGTTCTGCCACTTTAAAGCATGTGGTGGACATTTTGAAGAAAAAATGACAACTGCCAAAGTCCTTCAATATGGGTTCTTCTGGCCCACTCTTTTCAAGGATGCCCAACGAGTGTGTAAAAATTGCCTACAATGTCAACAAGCTGGCTCCATTTCAAAAAGGGACATGATGCCTCTTACACCCATTCTTATATGTAAAATATTCGATGTGTGGGGTATAGACTTCATGGGTCCCTTTCCTCCTTCCTCAGGTTATACTTACATTCTTGTTGGTGTGGACTATGTGTCCAAGTGGGTAGAAGCAGTGGCAACCTGAACCAATGACCACAAAGTCATGGTCCAGTTCATTAAAGAGAATATATTTTCTCAATTCGGGGTGCCACGTGTACTTATAAGTGATGGAGGACAGCATTTCTATCACAGGACACTCGAAGCTTTATTAAGAAAATACTCAATCTACCACAAGATGACAACGCCTTACCACCCACAAACAAGTGGACAAGTGGAAGTGTCGAACCGGGAAATCAAGTCAATTCTTCATAAAATGGTTAGGTCCGATCGTAAAGATTGGTCAAGTCGTCTGCACAACACATTATGGGCCTACCGTACTGCTTTCAAAACTCCCATCGGTATGTCCTCGTATAGATAGGTATACAGTTAAGGTTGCCACCTTCTTATTGAACTAGAGAATAAAGCATGTTGGGCTATTAAGGCCCTGAACTTTGACTTGCAACAGGTAGGTAAAGATAGAAAATTGGCGTTGAGTGAACTGGAAGAGCTTCATTTCAAAGCTTATGAGAATGCCAAACTCTACAAAGAGAGAATAAAAAGGATTCATGATATATCTATTCTAAGAAAAACCTTCTCTCCTTCTGATAAAGTGGGCTAGATTGTCCTCCTGTGAATGATGTATATTATTATTGCTGAGTCTTGGTATGTGTGTGCCACCTCTCGGGCAGCATCGGACTATTGGGTTGATAACGGCATGACTACCAGAGACTACCTCCAGCTCACATGACGGAGGTGTCATGGAGGGCGAGACTAGTGAGGTACCTCGGGTGCGTGAGTAATGGGGAGTTACAAGAAGAATGGTTGAGATCGTGATAGTGTTTGGAGCTACACCAACTAGAGTATCCTTTATTGATTGGTTATTATAGTTATGTGTTTATATTGTTATTGATGTTTTATTGTGTGTTTACTGCTCAAAGGATCATTTCCAAGGAGTACAGTAAATACTGTTAGAGATCTATCGGATCCTCACTGAGCTTGTTTTATATAAGCTCACTCTTGATTATTGCATGCATACGGGTATTATTGAGCAAGATTACGGGTACGTGCCTCAGGAAGCTGAGAATGTGCCATATGTAGACGAGTCCTATGTGCCAGAGTCTTGTCCTTGATGTTAGAGATGTTGTATACCTTATAGTCTTGTATACCTTATAGTCTTGTCCTTGATGTTAGAGATGATGTATAACTTGTAGTAATGATAATGAACTAGTTGATGCTAACTTAGTGGTCTTTCTTTTGACTATGATAGGTTACTAAGTTAGATTATAATCTATTTTGAAATGTATGTTCAATTAATGTATTATATTGGAATGGAGGCGTATAACTAAGAATGATTATTGTATAGTATGGTTATGTTGTATGTTGTTAACTTAATTGATGAGTTGATTGTTGAATGGTTGAGGAGTTTGGTTGTATGATATTCTGAGAGGTTGGTTTAGAGCCTCGGTGTCTTAATTATTGTCGTTATACTGCCGAAATTCCGTTGCGTCCTGACTGATCGTAGGTGGGATCGAGTTGGGACGTGACATTTAAGTGGTATCAGAGCACATGTTAGCTGTCAGCCGGGGTATTCTCGGAATGTGGGTAATGGTCTTAGCATGAAAGTATGTATGAAGTGAAAGAAAAGTGAACTATGTGTTAATATGGTTTAGTGATTAAGTGATTATGTGATTTAGTGCTTATGTGATTATGTGATCAATTTGTTTATATGATTGATACTTAAGTGATTTATGTGTTTATGTGAATTGTTTCTTACTTGTTAATAATTGTCTATAACCTGTTTACGTGCTATAACCTGTGCTAACTCTTTGATTAGTAGAATGACTGGAAGATCGAGGACCAGAGGTAGGCCTGAGGTAACTGATGAGGTTCCGAGAAATGTGGCACCATGCCAAGTTAGGGGTGATGATCATATAGGTGCAGCTTTTGATAGGATGAACGACATCATGGCCAGTCAGACCCAGTTACTGGCAGGGCAGGCTGCCCAAACTCAGGCATTGCAGAATCAGTTACTGAATGCACAAGGTGGGTACCACGGGCGTGGTACACTGAAAGAGTTTTTAAGGTATTATCCACCGCGGTTTCAAAGGGAGCCGGATGATCGGAAAGCTGAGGCGTGGATTAGTAAGGTGGAGAAGATTTTTGACCCTCTTGATTATATCGATGAGCGGAAGGCCACCTTTGCTGTGTACTTGCTGGATGATGAGGCAGAAGAATGGTGGCACACGGTGAAAACTAGCTGGGAGACTCAGGGTATTCCGTATGTTTGGGATACCTTTCTGATAGCTTTCAGGGCGAAGTATGTCCCGAGGATCGCAAGGGAGCGGAGAGAGGCAGGGTTTCTAGCCTTAGTGCAAAGAGATGCTTCAGTGGCTCAATATGAGGACACTTTTACTAGGCTGTCCCGGCATGCACCAAAGTATATGGCTGACGAGGAACGTAAGACTCGTAGGTTCATGTTGGGGTTGAGACCCGAGATTCAGGATGCGATGGCCTTGAATCGGTATGATATACTTACTGAGTCCTTTGATACAGCTTCTAGACTGGAGAAGAGAAAGGGGGAACAGATTGTGTCTAGCCAGCCTAGCAAGAGGCCATTTCAGCCGCAAGGCCAGCATGATATGTATAGGCCTTCAGTACAGCAGGTCGTGTACAGGCCGCCAGCACAGCAGAGCTCTTACAAACCGCAGGGTCAGCAGAGTTATTATCGGCCGTAGTTTCAGCAGGGGTCTTATCAGGCTCAGTCTCAGTTTAGACCAGCCTAGTCTCAGGGTCAATACAGGTCTAGTGTTATTAGACCTCAGCAGCAGGCTGGTACAACTGCTTTCTCAGCTTCTGGTTCTTCTAGGGGAAGCGTCAGTGCTTCATCACCGCAGTGTACTTACTGCAAGCGCCAGGGCCATGTGGAGGCCGACTGCAGAGTGAAGTCAGGGGCTTGTTTGGGTTGCAGCAACAATCAGCATAGGGAGAGGGATTGCCCTAGATATCAGAGGACTGAGGGACGGGCAGCGACCCAGGGTTATCAGGGTCGATCTACTGGTGGTGCACCTCAACAGCAGCGGGTTCAGGCTCGGGCCTACGCAGTTGACTTGGAGGAGATGCCTGAGGAGACTGCAGTTGTGGAAGGTAACTTCCTTATACTTGATCAACTTGTTAAAGTGTTGATTGATTCTAGTACTACGCATTCTTTCATTACTCCTGCTTGTGTGCAACGTGTTAATGTGCAACCTAAAAGACTGCCTTATGTGGTTGAGATTAGTACCTCTTTGACTGATAAATATATTACTGGCTTAGTATGTAAGGATTGTATAATACATGTTAAGGGGCATAACTTTCCTTCAGACCTTATCTTATTTCCTATCCAGGGGTATGATGTTATCTTGGGTATGGATTGGCTTTCTAAGTATGATGCCCAGTTGAACTGTAGAACAAAGGTAGTACAGTTTCGTTTGCCAGATCAGCCAGTAGTTGAGGTAGTAGGGAACCGGGGTGCTAAGATGAGTTTTGTTATATCAGCAACTAAAGCCGTTAAGTTGGTGAGTAAGGGGTGTTCGGGTTATCTAGCTTATTTGATCAACAAGCCATCGGATAAACTACAGCTGAATGAAGTACCTATTATTTGGGAATATCCCAATGTATTTCCCAAGGAGTTGCCAGGGTTACCGCTAGAGAGAGATGTGGAGTTTGTGATTAATCTTATTCTCGGTACTCAACCTATTTCAAAATCAGCATACCGGATGACACCAGTTGAGTTGAAGGAGTTGAAAACTCAGTTGCAGGAGTTGTTAGAGAAGGGGTTCATTCAGCAGAGTTCTTCACCTTGGGGAGCTCCTATTTTATTTGTGAAGAAGAAGGATGGTACCTTGAGATTGTGTATTGATTATCGTGGTTTGAATCAAGTGACCATCAAGAACAAGTATCATTTGCCATTGATTGAGGAGTTGTTTGATCAACTTCAGGGAGCCAAAGTCTACTCTAAGTTTGACTTGAGGCAGGGGTATTATCAACTTCGGATTCGCACGGAAGATGTTCTGAAGTCTGCCTTCAGGACTCGGTACGGGCATTATGAGTTTGTTGTTATGCCATTTGGATTAACTAATGCACCGACAGCATTTATGGATCTTATGCATCGGGTTTTTCAGCTGTACTTGGACCAGTTCGTGGTGATCTTTATTGATGATATCTTGGTTTATTCTAAGTATGATTCGGAGCATGAGCAACATCTACGGTTTGTCTTACAGAAGCTGCATGAGCATCAGTTGTTTGCGAAATTCAGCAAATGTGAATTTTGGCTACAATGTATATCTTTTCTTGGCCATGTTATCACACAGAGCGATATTTCTGTAAATCCCACTAAGATTGAATCGGTGATGTCTTGGAAACGTCCGGAGAATGTTTCTGAGGTTCGTAGCTTTCTTGGCTTGGCGGGTTATTACCGTAGATTTGTCAAAGACTTTTCTAAGATTGTCGGGCCACTTTCTAAGTTAACTCAGAAGCAGACTAGTTTTGTTTGGGATGAGAAATGTGAGAGTGGGTTTCAAGAGTTGAAAAAGAGATTGACTACTGCTCCAGTACTTGCTCTACCAAAGGGGACTGATAATATGGTTATCTACAGTGATGCATCCAAGGAGGGTTTGGGATGTGTACTTATGCAGAATAGTCGAGTTATTGCCTATGCTTCTAGAAAGTTGAAACCATATGAGGTGAACTATTCGACTCATGATCTTGAGTTAGCAGTTGTTGTTTTCTCACTGAAAAAGTGGCGTCATTATCTGTGGGGTAGTAGGTTCGAGATTTTCACTGATCATAAGAGTCTTAAGTATTTATTCTCACAGAATGAGTTGAATATGTGTCAGTGTAGGTGGATGGAACTTCCTGGAGATTATAATTGTTCTATCAGTTATCTGCCTGGGAAGGCAAATGTTGTGGCAGACGCACTTAGCCGTAAGGCGAGTGTTTCTTGTTTGACTGTCAAGAAGTGGGAGGTTCTTGAGGAATTTACTTATTAGAGACCGGAGTTGACTCAGGTTAGGGTGATGTGTTCACATCTCCATATTCAGCCTTTATTGCTGTCTCAAATCAGAGAAGCTCAGCAACTTGATGTTAAACTTCAGAAGATTAAGGATCAGATCACGGATGATTAGACTGACTTCAAAGTGCACGAGGATGGTATTCTTCGATTTCGGAACAGGGTTTGTGTTCCCGATGAACCGGGGTTGAGGTGAGGTATTCTGGAAGAGGCTTATAATTCTAAGTATACTATTCATCCTAGTGGAATCAAGATGTATCGGGACTTGAAGCAACATTACTGGTGGAATAATATGAAAAGAGAAGTTGCTCAGTTCTTGTCTAGATGTTTGACTTGTCAGCGAGTGAAAGCCGAGTATCAACGACCTACAGGTTTGCTTTAGCCGTTAGCTATACCACAGTGGAAATGAGAGCATATTACGATGGACTTCATCACTGGTTTGCCTAGAACACCGAGAGGTAATGATGCAGTTTGGGTTGTCGTGGATCGTTTGATGAAGACAGCTCACTTTATTTCGATGCGGATGGGAGATAAAGTTACAAAGTTGACGAGTCTTTATTTGGATCAGATTGTTAGACTTCACGGGATTCCATCTAGTATTGTGCCAGATCGAGATCCTCGATTTATTTCTCGTTTGTGGGAAAAACTTCAGGAGACTTTGGGTACTCAGCTGAACTTCAGTACAGCGTATCATCCATAGACCGACGATTAGTTTGAGAGGACTATTCAGATTCTGGAAGATATGCTCAGGGCTTGTGTTCTGGACTTCGGGAAGAACTGGGAGAAACATCTACCCCTTGCCGAATTTGCCTATAACAATAGTTATCAAGCTACTATTGGGATGACACCTTTTGTAGCTCTTTACGACCGTAAATGTCGTTCACCTTTGTATTGGGACGAGGTAGGGGAGATGAAGACTATTGGTCCAACTATTATGCCAAAGCTTCTAGAGAAGATTGAGAATGTTCAGTTGATCAGGCAAAGAATGCTTACAGCGCATAGCAGATTCAAGAGTTATGCTGATAAGCATCGTAGGGACTTGGAGTTTGCAGTCGGAGATTGGGTTTTCTTGAGATTGTCTCCTCGAAAGGGGTTTGCTCGTTATGGTAAAGGCGGAAAGATGAGTCTGAGGTTTGTAGGGCCGTTTGAGATTACTGACAGAGTTGGTAAGTTAGCATATCGGTTGGCTTTACCAGAGAATTTCTCTAATGTCCACGATGTATCTCACATGTCTAATTTGTGGAAATATAATCCGGATCCTTCTCATATTCTTGAGCCAGAGCCGTTACAGCTTCGTGAGAATCTGACTTATGACGAGCGACCGATTTGTATTCTTGATCAGATGGAACAAGGGTTGAGGTCGAAGAAGATTCCGATGGTTAAGGTGTTGTAGAAGCATCACGATATTGAGGAGGCTACCTGGGAAATGCAAGATCAGATGCAGTAACAGTATCCAGATCTTTTCCGTTCAGCAAGTAAGAATTTCTGGGATGAAATTTCTTTAAGGGGTGGAGAATGTGAAACCCCATATTTTGTTTTATCTCGATTTATGTGATTTTATCTCGTTTTGCGTGAATTGACATGTTTATGTGCTATATGACTTAGAATTTGATAAATATGTGATTAATACTCCTAATACATGCTAATTGTGCATTCATAAAATTTTCATAAAAAACGGAATCAAAAATTTTATCGTCGGTTTTGATGAATAGTATTTTGAACACCTGTCCGCTAAAATTTTTACAGGGGTATTTTAAACATTTTAAAACCTAGTCCTCGGGTATTAATAGACCCATGTTTGATTCCTAATACATGCTAATTGTGCATTCATAAAATTTTCATAAAAAACGGAATCAAAAATTTTATTGTCGGTTTTGGTAAATAGTATTTTGAACACCTGTCCGCTAAAATTTTTACAGGGGTATTTTAAACATTTTAAAACCTGGTCCTCGGGTATTAATAGACCCATGTTTGATTAAAACGGATTTGGAATCGGATTTGGAATCGGATTTGGAATTGGTTTTGGATTTTTAAAGATTTTTACACTTTCATTTACAAGAAAACGAGTTTTAAGCCGACTCGGGTGAAACTATTTTAATGTAACACTCTTTGTCACCTAAAATATATTGTCTAGAATTAATTTAGGTGTTAAATTAATAGTTGAGCAAGAAATAGTCAATAAAATGAATTAAAAGACTAGAAAATAGAATTAAAAGACTAAAAACTAACTTTGACTTCTTTTAATTTATTTGACCTTAGCTTATATCATCAACACACACTTGCAAAGCACAAACACACCCTAAAAAACAAACACATAGCCGAGAGCTTCAAGGGAGAAAAGAGAAAGGAATTTCAAAGGTTTTCAAAGCAAATTTTCATAGAAAAAGCTAGTTTTTGTCTGTAGTTTTTCGTGCCGAGTTGGATTCCGCTTGTTGGGCACGTATTGCACGCATATCTAGGCTTATTTCGCATCAAACGTGAGAAAAATTCTAGATCTCAAAAGTCATTTTTTATGTTTTTGCTTATAATTGCATTTTGAACCGTTAGAATGTTAATTTGAAGTTATATTATTGCTCAGTGCATGCTAGGGATCATTTATATGTATTACTACGAGATTTGAACCGTTGTAGCGAAATTATTTATTTTCGGGTATTAAAAGTTGATTAACTAGCTATTTGATGAATATCTTTAGTTGTTGTAGTTGGAATCGATTGTTGTGATAACCCGAACCCAGCATGCATTTAATGGCATTTAATTGCATTTAACTAAATGTTATCTTAAATGTTAGCATTGAATTTCGTGCTTATTTTTTTTTTAGTTAAACATGTATTTGTAGCTTTATTTTCATATTTCTTTTAGAGGTAATTAAAATAATACTTGAGTTAATTATTTTAACGGAATATCAACTACTTTTCATATTTATGTCAATCGGTTTTATTTTTCTTGCACTTAAATGCTCGGATTTCAATTAAATGAAAAGTAGCTCCGAGCCGGAGTAAATTTTAAACTATGATACTTTTCAAAAATTATATATTTTCTTAAATTCTTGAGATTTAATTGTTATTCTTTTACTGCCACAAAGTGCATAGCATTTCGAGAGCGATAGTTATGACATGAATTCTAGTCCTTAGCAAATAGTGAAACTAGTATTTTAGTGTCTTAAATTTTATATTTTACTTGTTGTTAACTAGAATTATTTTGGTGTTGGGTATTTTAGCTTTTAAATGCATGAAAATAGGCTAATTTGACCAAATTAAGTTAGGTTGACCAAGTGCTTTGACCTTTGACCAAGCAAGTCACCATATAAGCTTATAACATAACAAAAAAAAAAAAACAAAGCTAAACACAGTGAGCAGCTGGCCGAAAATAGAAGGAGAAAAAAAAAAGAAATTTCAACTTCAAATCTTCGATTCTTCCCGTGAGCTTGCACGGGGTGGCTTCCGAGGCATCCTACGAGGTTTTCCTAGCGTCTTGGAGCGTCTAAGGTGAAGGTTTCATGTTTATTTGCGCATTTGGAATATTTTGTGTATTAACTTTGATTTTTGGGATTTATCTGTATATTGTTATTTTAATCGTTTAGAGGCTTAAAGAATGTTCCCTAGCAATTGTAGAATATGTATTTATAGCTTTGTAACATTTTCTGCGGTTAAATCTTGAGATTGTAATTTTAATTGTTAGTTGAATAGTAAACTATGAATAGTAAAATCTCGTTTCGATAAAGTTGCGCTGTTATGCTTTCTATTGATGTGAAAAGGTTCTAGGTATGCTAGAATCCTAAATGCATGGTTTGTTTAGGTTGCGTAATAGAAAAAATGAGAAAAATGTATTAGTGAAAGTTGGGGTCGTTTCGGTCAAGTTTGGAATTTTCTCGATTTGCATGAAGGCATTGTCGAGGTACGTCATGGAAGCACTTTTGGTGCAGTTGTGACATTGGTTGGGTAATCAGTTGAGCTAGCGGTAGTTCAAATAAGCAAAGGGAGAAATCGGGGCTTTGCGTGAATTCTAGGGTTAAGTAGAGTTTCGGGGTCTTTAGACATGCCTTATAGTGACCTAGGAGGATTGGTGAAGTCGGTTTCCAAAACTCGTGGCTCGTTTGGAAGTAGTAACGTTTGGTAAGTTGGGGTCATTTTGTGTTTTTGTTGGTTTTCATAGAGTTTTGCTTGTAGAATGCTTGTTAATGCTTGTTAATGCTTATCACGCTTGTTAGAGTTGATTGGTGATTGAATATGTATGTCAATTGTTGATAACGCTTGTTAGTGTTGTTCTTGTTTCTTTATAGATTGTAAATGTTTGATATCTTGTTCTTGTTACTTCATAGTGTTGTTATTGTTCTTGAATTTGTATATAAATTGTTGATAATGCTAGTTAGTGCTGTTCTTGATACTTTATTGAATGTAAGTGCTTGTTATCTCGTTTATCGCCTTGTATCGTGTCTTGCATTGAATAGTGTCAGGCACGTGAGTGATGGGCCTCTCTGGGTAGTCTCAAGCTGCCAGTGTTGGTTGCTCTAGCTCCGTGTCCTATTCCCATTCTCACTTGGGTTGCCTCCCAGGGAGATTTGGGTAGTAGAATTGATGGATACTTCCGAGGTATTCCAAACTGAAGTTATAAGGTGGTTGCGTGCTTATTGTCATCGTTGTCAACATCAAGCTCGAGATTGATATATCGCTCGTGAAATGGTACATTGCTCGTATGAGTGAACCATAACCTTCAGAGTGTGGTATAGCTTTGAATGGTTGTGTTAATGCTTTCAGTAATTACTTATTGTATTGATTGTTTGTCTTGATTGCTTATTTATCAGTTATATTGCTTAACTATCTTATTTGCATTGCACGACTTTCTTTCTCTCCAATTCGATATATGTCTCACCCTCACTGAGTATACGTGTTGAGTATACTCACTCCTCACCACCACATTTCAGGAAATGTCATGTTAGTTGGAAAGTTCGTGATTTCGTGAAAGTTCGTGCTTGAAGAGTTGTCTTGCGTGCCTATGTGGCTTGAGTTGTCGAAGTTGTAAAGATGTATGCTTTCATGTATTGTATGTATTTAATGTAAAAAGGAATGTAATTTAAGTCTTATTAGATTATTGAAGTAGTTTGATAGGTTAGATTATGTATCTAGTTAGTATAGCTTAACTTTATTGCATGTTTGTAATGTCCAAAGGAAAAGAGTTAGAATGGTTTGATAGTCTAACTTGTAAATTATGATAGTATGGTTTAATTGTCAAGCATGAATGTACTTGTAAAAGATGTGAAGATGTAGGTTAGTCTGTAAACTGAAAATGTATATTTGCTTGTGATTGCTTATTGAGAACAAGGCTCGGATAGCCTTGAGGTGGTTGAATGTTTGGACGTGGTATTGGTCCACTTTTATGCTGTCGCAGGTTTGCTTTTTGCCTAGAAACAGGGGAGACTCCGTTCGTTTTCCCTAAAAATTATGCCCGGGTTTGGAATTGGGTTGTGAATAGATTGATTGATAGAACCTCCGGTCTCGAGAGGGATTAGGGTGTTACAGGTGGTATCAGAGCTTGTTTAGCTCATAAGCCGGGACAGGGTCCTCGGTCTGGTAGGTAGAGATCATTGAATGTGTGCTTGTTAAGTTTGTTTTGAAAGTGTATGCTTGTATGTGAGATTGTGTGTCTTGATCTGAATGTGTGCTCCTATGTGATATAGTTATGTGTTATGTGTTAATTGTGTGCTAAGTGAAGTGAAATGTCTAGTTGTGCATTGAATTGACCTATTGAATTGGCATTTTGAATCGAATCGACCTCGTGAATTGTTATTTGCTTGAAGTATTGCTTGTAATGTGTGTATTAGAATGTCTTGAATTAGCTATGCCGTGATTTGAATTGATTATGTTTTGCTTGACTTGATTGCCGTGCTTGAGTAACTTTGTTGAATAAACTGTTTTGTAAACTTGCTTGCATAATAGTTTAAGGCATGTGTATAACTGTGATATATTGGCATTCATACATGTCCTATGGAAATGGTAAGTAAGTCCTCTTCCTCCCTTGAAGAAAGTGGTTCACCACTGGCTTTTCAAGGTGTATGGATTGGCAGGAAATGAATGGCATTTGACTAGCCTTTATTTGGGAATCGGTGTTTGCTTTTGGAGCTCGGTTATTGGCGAATCTCTATGGTCCTCCTCTGTGCTTAACAGTTGTGAAAGAGTAGCTTTCTCTTGGGGTTTTATTTGGTTATTCTTTGGAGCATTCTTTGGTTTTCTTAATGGGTATTCTTTGGAGACTTCTGTTGGCATTTCTCGGTGGATTTGGCTATTGGGATTTCAATCGGCCTTACTGCACAGTATTATCTATGGTATATGTGTCTCGGTCTTTATTGGTGTGACATTGGCATCCCTGATTGGAAATTCTTCAATGGCATTCTCTAGGATCCTTAGTGGCCATTTATTTAGTATTTACTTATTGGGCAAACTTGGCTACTTTCTTACTGGAGTATTGTTTCGGGTATTTTTCTTCAGTGTCCCTCAGTAGGTTTGGTATTTGGAATTCCTATCAGACTTATTATCTCATAATGCTTATGGTATGCCGTGGAATACTTTGGGCTTTCTTGGTGGTAAGTTGTATAAAGTTCTCACTTGGCAAACAGAAGAGGCCTCGGAGTTTGGTTTTGTATATTGTGCACCAGCTCGGTATTTTTCTTTAGGTTTTCGTCTAGCTGGGAAGCTATATTTGTTATCCAACTTGGTTGTCTTATTGGGCACATTATATTTTCTTTGCTATTTTCTTTGACATTCTTCTCAACATTTGATAGCTATACTCGGAATCTAATTGGTTGTCCTAAGGGGTTATTATTTGGAAGGCTTCTTTGGAACTTTTGAAGTATATTTGATTGGGTTTCTTAGTATTTTTTCCAGCACTCTTAACAGGGAATTCTTCTATGAAATTCATGACCAGTGGGGTACTTCTTTGGACCTCTGGATGGAACCTTTGTTTGAGCCTTTATTTGGCTTCTTGTTTGGGAATTCTCGGGCAGAAATAGTTGAACTTCTACTAGAGATTCGTGTATGGGGTATTCATTCAGTATTCTTCTTATCATTAATATGTGATGTGATTTTATCTACAGTATCTTTGTTTAAGTCTTTAGTTGAATTTTCTCGGCATTCTTAGTTGGGATTTATATTCGGGATTTCCTATGAGCATTCTTATTTACTATCTTGCTCAGCAACCAATGAAGAGTGGTCAGAGTTGGATTTCAGATGATGCAGAGTTCTATTGGAAGAAGAATTGCGAGGACGCAATTGTTTTAAGGGAGGAAGGATGTGATAACCCGAACCCGGCATGCATTTAATGGCATTTAATTGCATTTAACTAAGTGTCATCTTAAATGTTAGCATTGAATTTCGTGTTTATTTTTTTTAGTTAAACATGTATTTGTAGCTTTATTTTCATATTTCTTTTAGAGGTAATTAAAATAATACTTGAGTTAATTATTTTAACGGAATATCAACTAATTTTCATATTTATGTCAATTGGTTTTACTTTTCTTGCACTTAAATGCTCGGATTTCAATTAAATGAAAAGTAGCTCCGAGCCGGAGTAAATTTTGAACTATGATGCTTTTCAAAAATTATATATTTTCTTAAATTCTTGAGATTTAATTGTTATTCTTTTACTACCGCAAAGTGCATAGCATTTCGAGAGCGATAGTTAGGAAATGAATTCTAGTCCTTAGCAAATAGTGAAACTAGTATTTTAGTGTCTTAAATTTTATATTTTACTTGTTGTTAACTAGAATTATTTTGGTGTTGGGTATTTTAGCTTTTAAATGCATGAAAATAGGCTAATTTGACCAAATTAAGTTAGGTTGACCAAGTGCTTTGACCTTTGACCAAGCAAGTCACCTTATAAGCTTATAACATAACAAAATAATAAAAAAAAACAAAGCTGAAAACAGTGAGCAGCTGGCCGAAAATAGAAGGAGAAAAAAAAAGAAATTTCAACTTCAAATCTTCGATTCTTCGCGTGAGCTTGCACGGGGTGGTTTCCGAGGCATCCTACGAGGTTTTCCTAGCATCTAGGAGCGTCTAAGGTGAGGGTTTCATGTTTATTTGCGCATTTGGAATATTTTATGTATTAACTTTGATTTTTGGGATTTATCCATATATTGTTATTTTAATCGTTTAGAGGCTTAAAGAATGTTCCCTAGCAATTGTAGAACATGTATTTATAGCTTTGTAACATTTTCTACGGTTAAATCTTGAGATTGTAATTTTAATTGTTAGTTGAATAGTAAACTATGAATAGTAAAATCTCGTTTCGATAAAGTTGCGCTGTTATACTCTCTGTTGATGTGAAAAGGTGCTAGGTATGCTAGAATGCCTAAATGCATGGTTTGTTTAGGTTGCGTAATAGAAAAAATGAGAAAAATGCATTAGTGAAAGTTGGGGTCGTTTCGGTCAAGTTTGAAATTTTCTCGATTTGCGTGAAGGCATTGTCGAGGTACGTCATGGAAATACTTTTGGTGCAGTTGTGACATTGGTTGGGTAATCGGTTGAGGTAGCGGTAGTTCAAACGAGCAAAGGAGAAAATCAGTGCTTTGCGTGAATTCTAGGATTAAGTAGGGTTTCGGGGTCTTTAGACATGCCTTATAGTGACCTAGGAGGATTGGTGAAGTCGGTTTCCAAAACTCGTGGCTCGTTTGGAAGTAGTAGCGTTTGGTAAGTTGGGGTCATTTTGTGTTTTTGTTGGTTTTCGTAGAGTTTTGCTTGTAGAATGCATGTTAATGCTTGTTAATGCTTATCACGCTTGTTAGAGTTGATTGGTGATTGAATATGTATGTCAATTGTTGATAATGCTTGTTAGTGTTGTTCTTGTTACTTTATAGATTGTAAATGTTTGATATCTTGTTCTTGTTACTTCATAGTGTTGTTCTTGTTCTTGAATTTGTATATAAATTGTTGATAATGCTAGTTAGTGCTGTTCTTGATACTTTATTGAATGTAAGTGCTTGTTATCTCGTTTATCGCCTTGTATCGTGTCTTGCATTGCATAGTGTCAGGCGCGTGAGTGATGGGCCTCTCCGGGTAGTCTCGGGCTGCCAGTGTTGGTTGCTCTAGCTCCGTGTCATATTCCCATTCTCGCTTGAGTTGCCTCCCAAGGAGATTTAGGTCGTAGAATTGATGGATACTTCCAGGGTATTCCAAACTGAAGTTATAAGGTGGTTGCGCGCTTATTGTCATCGTTGTCAACATCAAGCTCGAGATTGATGTATCGCTCATGAAATGGTACATTGCTCGTATGAGTGAACCATAGCCTTCAGAGTGTGGTATAGCTTTGAATGGTTGTGTTAATGCTTTCAGTAATTGTTTATTGTATTGATTGTTTGTCTTGATTGCTTATTTATCAGTTATATTGCTTAACTGCCTTATTTGCATTGCACGACTTTCTTTCTCTCCAATTCGATATCTGTCTCGCCCTCACTGAGTATACGTGTTGAGTATACTCACTCCTCACCACCACATTTCAGGAAATGTCATGTTAGCTGGAAAGTTCGTGATTTCGTGAAAGTTCGTGCTTGAAGAGTTGTCTTGCGTGCTTATGTGGCTTGAGTTGTTGAAGTTGTAAAGATGTATGCTTTCATGTATTGTATGTATTTAATGTAAAAAGGAATGTAATTTAAGTCTCATTAGATTAATTGAAGTAGTTTGATAGGTTAGATTATGTATCTAGTTAGTATAGCTTAATTTTATTGCATGTTTGTAATGTCCAAAGGAAAAGAGTTAGAATGGTTTGATAGTCTAACTTGTAAAATAGGATAGTATGGTTTAATTGTCAAGCATGAATGTACTTGTAAAAGATGTGAAGAGGTAGGTTAGTCTATAAACTGGAAATGTATATTTGCTTGTGATTGCTTGTTGAGAACAAGGCTCGGATGGCCTTGAGGTGGTTGAATGTTTAGACGTGGTATTGGTCCACTTTTATGCTGTCGCAGGTTTGCTTTTTGCCTAGAAACAGGGGAGACTCCGTCCGTTTTCTCTAAAAATTATGCCCGGGTTTGGAATTGGGTTGTGAATAGATTAATTGATAGAACCTTTGGTCTCGAGAGGGATCGGGGTGTTACAATTGCCGTCGATTTCTAAAAGTTTGTTAATTACGTGGTAGCACCGTTATAACGCTGAATTTTTGATTGCGATATTTGTGTAAAAATACAGAAATTTCAGCCTAGGTGCATTGAGGTTTTAGAGTTGTTGGGCTTGATTTTGATGTGTCTTGGTTGGTTTTCGAGAGGGCTAATGTAGTTGATTGAATGGGTGAGTACTAGAAACTGATTTGGAGTTGTTTGGATTAGTAGAATGTAAGATATGATTATTTGAAGTTTAGGTTGTCTTTCTTTAAATTGTTAAATTGAGCCTTTAGTTGATTTGGTGGTATTTGAGTGATTGAATTGTGAGTTGTTGATGGTTAGACTAGGGTTATATTAGATATTTAATGCATGTTAAGTTGGATGGCCTACTTTGTCATCTAACTTAGTTGTATGTTGTGTAATTGATTACTTGATGTTATATTGATGATAATTGATGATAATTGATGATTGCTGATGATTATTGATTGATGATTGATGAACCGGGAGATAGGAAATTCTTCTAGATTGTCCTCCTGTGAATGATGTTTATTATTATTGCTGAGTCTTGGTATGTGTGTGCCACCTCTCAGGCAGCATCGGGCTGTCGGGTTGATAACGGCATGACTACCAGATACTACCTCAAACTCGCATGACGGAGGTGTCATGGAGGGCGAGGCTAGTGAGGTACCTCGGGTGCATGAGTAATGGGGAGTTACAAGAAGAATAGTTGAGATCGTGATGGCGTTTGGAACTACACCAACTAGAGTATCCTTTATTGATTGGTTATTATAGTTATGTGTTTATGTCACGCCCCGACCCAACCCTGCAAAAGGCCAAGCCCGGACCCGACACACGGACGGAGTCTCCTCTGTACCGCGGACGATCCGAAAACCCTAAAAACAATATAATACTTGCGAAAGCCATAAAATAACCAAAACAAGCCAACTTTCTGTAAAACATACATTTCCTATTATCCAACTTCCCAAGCCAAAAATGCCATGCATGCTACACAGGTATTCATGCCACTAAACCATTAGCTATTAGTATGCATTTCTTCACTAGTCATCCGAGTATAAGTTTACAAACTTTAAACCATTACAACATAAGACCATTAAAGGTCTCAACTAGAAAATATATATACAAGGCTACAAGCCTCAAAATTAAGCGTCCTTCACGCAATATACATAACAACAAGGTTTGCACAAAACAGGTAACCAACCACCAGCAAAGCAGGTGAGTGCTATCACGGAAACACCTCCACCTGCTCCTCCTCCTCAATTACCTCGAGAGGGTCTGCCTCAACTACTCCTGTAAAACATAGTATAGAGAGGAATGAGCAAAAACTATTGCTCAGCGAGGGCAATTGGTCTCAAGGACGGAGATGAGAGGAGTATGCAATGCAATTAGCCAAGCAATACATACAAATCATATAAAGATACATCCAAAGCCAATAATAAAGCAGGGCAAGTATCTAAAGCTGCAAACACTCATTCAAAGGATACGATACTCTTTTCACGAGCAACTTTCAAACACGAATTCGATGACGACGCGCCGGCCCAAACAACCTTATAACACCAGTTTGGAATATCCCGGAAGTATCCATCAATCCTACGACCCAAATCTCCCTGGGAGGCAACCCAAGCGAGAAAGGGAATAGCAGCGGAGCTAGAGCAACCAACACTGGCAACCCAAGGCTACCCAGAGAGGCCCATCACTCACGCGCGAGACACTATGCAATGCAAGACTCGATACAAGACAATAAACAAGCGATAAACAAGCGATAAAGCCACACGTGGGAGAATAACAAAGTAGGTTACTCTCGCACGCAATAGCAGCAATTTGATAAGCAATTCAATCCAAAACAACTCAAACAAGTAATTCTAAGCATTCTATAAGCATAAAGACAAGTAAACACACAAAAACACAAATCGGCCCCAACTATCAAAATGCTACCATTTCCAAACGAGCCACGAGTTCTGGAAACCGACTTCGCCAACCCTCCTAGGTCACCATAAGGCACGTCTAAAGACCCCGAAACCTTACTTTACCCTAGAACTCGCGCAAAGCCCCGATTTCCCCCTTTCTCGTTTGAACTACAACTACAACAACCAAACACCCAACCAACGCCATAATCGCACCAAAAGTGCTTCCATGGCTTCCCGAAGCAATGCCAATACGCAAAACGAGAAAACGCCAAAGTCAACCTAAACGACCCCGACTTTCCCAAAGGCTTAATTCTCGTTTTTTCCACTACGCAACCCAAACAAACCACACATTCTAGCATTCTAGCATACCTAGCACGTTTCTACATCAACGGAAAGCATAATAGCGCAACTTCAACGTTTCAAGGTTTTACTATTCACAAAACACTATTCATTCCACAATTCAAGTTGCAATCACAACATTTAACCGCAGAAAATGTTACAAAGCCATAAATACATGTTCTACAAATGCTAAGGAATATTCTAGAAGCATCAAATCGCTTTAAATAACGATCTACGGATAAATCTAAAAATTGACAAAGTTAACAAACACAACGTATAAATGCGCAAATAACATGCTTCCCTCACCTTAGGTACTCCTAGTCGCTAGGAAAATAACGTTGGTTGCCTCAGAAATCACCCCGCACGAGCACACGCGAAGATTGATCGTTTGGTAGGTGAAAGGTTTTTTTTTTCTCTAAGGAACTCACGGCCTGCTGCTGGCTGTTTGATGCTGTCGTTTATTTTATTTTGCTTAGTTTTTAGCTTATATAAGGGTCAAATGGTCAAAGTTGGTCAAGGCTAAGTCAAACTACTTAAAAACTTGGTCAAAGGCCCCTATTTTGAGCGTTTTAAAGCCGTTTCAGCTAAGGTAAGTTCAATTAAAGCTAGCAACATTTAAAATATAAAATTTAAGTCATCTAAATACTAGTTTCACTATTTGCTGAGGACTGGAACTCGTTATCTAGCTATCGCTCCTTAAATACAATGCACGTTGCATCGGCGAGCAAGTAACAGTTAATTCACAAAGAATTTAAGGAAATATAATTTTCAAAATAATAAACAAAGAAAATTCACATTCCGGGCTCGGGTATTACACCCTCTCCCCCTTAAAACAATTGCGCCCACGCAATTCTTACTTGGTCAACAAACAACTCCGGATATTGATCCCGAACTTGGTCCTCTCTTTCCCAAGTCGCTTCCTCAAACCCATGATGATTCCACAGAACCTTTACTAACGGAATACTCTTCCTGCGAAGCTCTTGAATCTTCCAATCCACAATTCTAATTGGTTTCTCTTCATAGGACAACTTTTCTTCAATCTGCAAAGGCTCTGGTTCAAGTACATGTGAAGGGTCTGGATGATACTTCTTCAACATAGACACGTGAAACACATCGTGCAGTCTCGACAAGCTCGGAGGCAAAGCTAATCGATAAGCCAAAGGACCTACCTTTTCGGTGATCTCATACGGACCCACATACCTGGGACTAAGCTTCCCGCTCTTACCGTGCCGAATCAATCCCTTCCGTGGAGAAATCTTAAGAAATACCCAATCTCCCAAATCAAACTTAAGATCCCGACGGTGCTTATCTGCATAACTCTTCTGACGACTCTGAGCTGTAAGCATACGCTGGCGAATAAGGTGAACATTATCTACCATCTTAATCATCTCAGGTAACACAGTCGGATCAACTGTTCTCATCTCTCCAACCTCTTCCCAATATAACGGGGATCTGCATTTACGACCATACAACGCCTCGTAGGGAGCCATACCTATAGTAGATTGATAACTATTATTGTAGGCGAACTCCGCTAAAGGAAAAAACTTCTCCCAATTCTTCCCAAAGTCAAGCACACATGATCGAAGCATGTTTTCCAAGATCCTGATGGTTCTCTCAGACTGGCCATCAGTTTGCGGATGATATGCAGTACTGAAGCTTAACTTAGTTCCCATGGCCTCTTGCAACTTCTGCCAAAAACGAGATATGAATCTGGGATCCCTATCTGACACTATACTCTATGGTACTCCATGCAATCTCACAATATTAACAACATAAAGCTCAGCTAGCTTATCAAGGCTATCCTGTTTGTTCACGGGAATAAAATGTGTAACTTTAGTCAAGCGGTCCACAACAACCCAAACAGAATCACATCCTCTCGGAGATCTAGGAAGATCGGTCACAAGGTCCATTGTTATATGTACCCACTTCCATTGCGGAATCGACAACGGCTGTAGAAGTCCGGCTGGCCTTTGATGCTCAACTTTAACCCTCTGACAAGTCAAACATCTGGATACATACCCAGCAATCTCCCTCTTCATATTGTTCCACCAGAAGTGTTGCTTCAAATCTCTATACATCTTTGTATTGCCCGGGTGAATCGTGTACCTCGAATTATGTGCCTCGGACAGGATCTCATTCTTCAAAGTCGGATCACTAGGAACACATACTCTGTCCCTGAATCTGAAGATGCCATCTGTATGTAATTTAAACTCCGACTCTCCCCCTTTAGCTTTTTCTTGGATCTTCAAGATGTGAGGATCAGTCTTCTGAGCCTCTTTGATCTGAGCTAGCAATCCTGACTGAATCTGTAAACTAGCAAACCGAATCCCTACCTCAGTAGCTTCTGGTTTCCATGAACAAATTTCTTCCAAAGTCTCCCAGTCCTTGATAATCAAGCTTGCAACAGTAGCCTTTCGGCTCAAAGCATCAGCAACAACATTTGCCTTACCTGGCACATAGTTAATAGAACAGTTATAACCACCCAATAGCTCTAGCCATCTCCGCTGCCTCATATTTAGATCCTTCTGTGAAAACAAATACTTGAGACTCTTGTGGTCAGTAAATATTTCAAATCTGCAACCCCACAAGTAGTGACGCCACTTCTTCAAAGCAAACACAACTGCAGCTAACTCAAGATCATGTGTAGGGTAATTGACTTCATAAGGTTTCAATTTTCTAGAAGCATAGGCAATCACCTTACCATTCTGCATTAAAACACAGCCCAATCCTTCTTTAGATGCATCACTGTAGACAACAAAGTTCTCTGTTCCCTCAGGTAAAGCTAGTATAGGAGCTGTAGTTAGTCTCTTCTTCAATTCTTGGAAACTGGATTCACATTTAGCATCCCAGTTGTAAGCAACTTTCTTCCGAGTCAACTGGCTCAAAGGTCCAGAAATTTTAGAAAAGTCTTTAACAAATCTCCGGTAGTAACCTGCCAATCCAAGAAAACTCCGAATCTCTGGCACCGTCTCAGGTCTCTTCCAAGCTGAAACAACTTCAATCTTAGCTGGGTCCACTGAAATTCCTCGATCTGAAATGATATGGCCTAGAAAAGATATCTGGTTCAACCAGAACTCACACTTGCTGAATTTAGCAAAAAGCTTGTTTTCCTGTAAAGTCTGAAGCACAATCTTCAAGTGTTGCTCATGTTCAGCCTCGTTCTTCGAATACACTAAAATGTCGTCAATAAATATCACGACAAACTGATCAAGGTAAGGCCGAAAAACCCTCTGCATCAAGTCCATGAATGCGGCTGGTGCATTCGTCAATCCAAACGACAACACAACAAACTCATAGTGGCCATATCTAGTCCTGAATGCCGTCTTTGGTATATCGTCACTCCGAATTCTAAGTTGATAGTAGCCCTGCCTCAAGTCAAATTTGGAGTAAACACTCGCACCCTGCAACTGGTCAAACAATTCTTCAATCAACGGCAAGGGGTATTTATTCTTAATCGTGACTTGATTAAGTCCCCTGTAATCAATGCATAACCGTAGTGTGCCGTCTTTCTTTCTCACAAACAACACAGGTGCGCCCCACGGTGAAGAACTAGGTTGTATAAACCCTTTCTCAAGCAAGTTCAGAAGCTGAATTTTTAACTCCTGAAGTTCAGCTGATGCCATCCTATAAGGACTCCTAGAAATTGGCGCAGTGCCTGGCACAAGGTCAATCACGAACTCAATCTCCCTATCCGGTGGTAAACCCGGTAATTCCTCGGGAAATACACCAGGGAAGTCTCTAACAATCGGAACCTCATTCAAATTCAACTTATCAGCAGGCTGATTGATCAAATAAGCTAAGTAAGCTTCACAACCCCTATTCAACAACTTAGAAGTCTTGATCGCTGATAAAAGTGGAATGCGGGCAGCCCTGCAGTTCCCAATAATCTCTAGTACTGGTAGGTCAGGAACCTTAAGATAAACGATCTTTGTTCTACAATCCAACTGAGCATAATACTTTCCCAACCAGTCCATTCCCAAAATGATTTCAAAGTCACGGAATGGTAATATAATTAAATCAGCAGGAAATTTACGGTTCTCTATACATATATCACAAGATTTGCAAATAGACTCAGCAACAAATTTTGCACCCAAAGGAGTACTAACTTCAACTTCATGAGGCAAATTATCAATGCAAACATTCACAGATCGTGCACATGCAGGAGTTATAAACGAATGTGTAGCTCCGGGATCAATCAAAACTTTAACTGGCTGAGTATTGAGAAGAAAGGTACCTTCCACTATAGCTGTATTATCGGGCAGCTCCTCTGCATATAGTGCAAAGACCCTAGCCTGTACTCTCTGTGCTGGTCGTGCACCTGCAGCCCTATTCTGAACACCTCGGCCTCCACCACGGCCCTGAACATTATTATATTTAGGGCAATCCCTCACCCTATGCTCATCACTGCCACAACCCGTACATTTTCCACTCTTCCTCCAGCAGTTAGCCTCAATATGCCCTGGTCGATTACAATAATCACACTGCTGATTTTGCCTAACCGCAGTGTTTCCTGTAGGTGCTGGGGCTCTGGCAGGGGTAGGAACTGTACCTCCCTGCTGAGGTCTGGTCACAGCTGGCCTAGCCTGAATCTGCTGCTGTGGCTGATACGGACGCTGCTGAGGACCTTGTGCAGAAGCCTGATACTGCCTCGGCTGACTCTGGCTACTCTGGCCCAAAAACTGCTTCTTACTCGGCTGACTGCTCTCAGCTAACATCTCAGCCTTCCGTTTCTCAAACTTCGAGGCTGCCTGAAATGCCTCGGGAAAAGTAGTGTAGGTCTGTCCAGTCAAATGCAACTGTATGTCCATTCTCAACCCACGGACAAACCTATGTATCATCCTCCTAGCTGGCTGTACCAACTCGGGCATATACCTCGACAGGCTAACAAACCTAGCCTCATATTGTGCAACAGTCATATTTCCCTGCTTCAGGGCCACAAACTCATCTTCCCGTCTCTCCATAGCCATCTCAGGAATATATTTGTCCCGGAACTCACTTACGAAATCATCCCATAAATGTGGAACATCCTCACAATCCCACCTCAGCCTAATAGTATTCCACCACTGCTCTGCATCACCCTCAAATAAAAATGATGCATAATCTATTCTTGCCTCATCAGTATACCTCAACGCGGTGAAAATTTTCTCGACACGATTAATCCATCTCTCGGCCGCCTCATCATCAGGCTCTCCGAAGAACTTCCCCGGCTCGTGCCTCAGAAATTTCTCTAGCTGGTTATTCTCAACTCTGTACCCCTGTCCACCAGGATTAGCTTGATTACCCTGGGGATTAATCCGGTCCTGCCTCTGCTCATGTAGTACCTGTGTGATCCGGTCTACTGCAGTAGTCATGGTAGCCATAAACTGCTCAGGCAACAGCTGCTGACCCTGTTCTGCTGCCTCTTCATCTGATCCTATACCTTGAGTACCACGACGTGGCGGCATAGTAGCAACTCACAATAACTGGCAACATTTAAAAGCAGTTTATAGATAGAAATATAACACATAAGATTAGATAACACTCAAGTCAATAACAATCCAATATTCTATCACACAATTCACATAAGACAAGTTTAACTTGCCAAACTATTTCACTTAAACACATAAACATTCCAAGTTCACAAAGTCATGCTAGAACATTTTCTTTTCACCTAGCAATCATTCATAAACACTTTAGCATTTAAGACCTTTACCCCACAGACCGAGAATCATATCCCGGCTCATGCACGACTATCATGCTCTGATACCACCTAAAGATGTCACGCCCCGACCCGACCCCGCAAAAGGCCAAGCCCGGACCCGACACACGGACGGAGTCTCCTCTGTACCGCGGACGATCCGAAAACCCTAAAAACAATATAATACTTGCGAAAGCCATAAAATAACCAAAAACAAGCCAACTTTCTGTAAAACATACATTTCCTATTATCCAACTTCCCAAGCCAAAAATGCCATGCATGCTACACAGGTATTCATGCCACTAAACCATTAGCTATTAGTATGCATTTCTTCACTAGTCATCCGAGTATAAGTTTACAAACTTTAAACCATTACAACATAAGACCATTAAAGGTCTCAACTAGAAAATATATATACAAGGCTACAAGCCTCAAAATTAAGCGTCCTTCACGCAATATACATAACAATAAGGTTTGCACAAAACAGGTAACCAACCACCAGCAAAGCAGGTGAGTGCTATCACGGAAACACCTCCACCTGCTCCTCCTCCTCAATTACCTCGAGAGGGTCTGCCTCAACTACTCTTGTAAAACATAGTATAGAGAGGAATGAGCAAAAACTATTGCTCAGCGAGGGCAATTGGTCTCAAGGACAGAGATGAGAGGAGTATGCAATGCAATTAGCCAAGCAATACATACAAATCATATAAAGATACATCCAAAGCCAATAATAAAGCAGGGCAAGTATCTAAAGCTGCAAACACTCATTCAAAGGATACGATACTCTTTTCACGAGCAACTTTCAAACACGAATTCGATGACGACGCGCCGGCCCAAACAACCTTATAACACCAGTTTGGAATACCCCGGAAGTATCCATCAATCCTACGACCCAAATCTCCCTGGGAGGCAACCCAAGCGAGAAAGGGAATAGCAGCGGAGCTAGAGCAACCAACACTGGCAACCCAAGGCTACCCAGAGAGGCCCATCACTCACGCGCGAGACACTATGCAATGCAAGACTCGATACAAGACAATAAACAAGCGATAAACAAGCGATAAAGCCACACGTGGGAGAATAACAAAGTAGGTTACTCTCGCACGCAATAGCAGCAATTTGATAAGCAATTCAATCCAAAACAACTCAAACAAGTAATTCTAAGCATTCTATAAGCATAAAGACAAGTAAACACACAAAAACACAAATCGGCCCCAACTATCAAAATGCTACCATTTCCAAACGAGCCACGAGTTCTGGAAACCGACTTCGCCAACCCTCCTAGGTCACCATAAGGCACGTCTAAAGACCCCGAAACCTTACTTTACCCTAGAACTCGCGCAAAGCCCCGATTTTCCCCTTTCTCGTTTGAACTACAACTACAACAACCAAACACCCAACCAACGCCATAATCGCACCAAAAGTGCTTCCATGGCTTCCCGAAGCAATGCCAACACGCAAAATGAGAAAATGCCAAAGTCGACCTAAACGACCCCGATTTTCCCAAAGGCTTAATTCTCGTTTTTTCCACTACGCAACCCAAACAAACCACACATTCTAGCATTCTAGCATACCTAGCACGTTTCTACATAAACGGAAAGCATAACAGCGCAACTTCAACGTTTCAAGGTTTTACTATTTACAAAACACTATTCATTCCACAATTCAAGTTGCAATCACAACATTTAACCGTAGAAAATGTTACAAAGCCATAAATACATGTTCTACAAATGCTAAGGAACATTTTAGAAGCATCAAATCGCTTTAAATAACGATCTACGGATAAATCTAAAAATTGACAAAGTTAACAAACACAACGTATAAATGCGCAAATAACATGCTTCCCTCACCTTAGGTACTCCTAGTCGCTAGGAAAACAACTTTGGTTGCCTCGGAAATCACCCCGCACGAGCACACGCGAAGATTGATCATTTGGTAGGTGAAAGGTTTTTTTTTTCTCTAAGGAACTCACGGCCTGCTGCTGGCTGTTTGCTGCTGTCTTTTATTTTATTTTGCTTAGTTTTTAGCTTATATAAGGGTCAAATGGTCAAAGTTGGTCAAGGCTAAGTCAAACTACTTAAAAACTTGGTCAAAGGCCCCTATTTTGAGCGTTTTAAAGCCGTTTCAGCTAAGGTAAGTTCAATTAAAGCTAGCAACATTTAAAATATAAAATTTAAGTCATCTAAATACTAGTTTCACTATTTGCTGAGGACTGGAACTCGTTATCTAGCTATCGCTCCTTAAATGCAATGCACGTTGCGTCGGCGAGCAAGTAACAGTTAATTCACAAAGAATTTAAGGAAATATAATTTTCAAAATAATAAACAAAGAAAATTCACATTCCGGGCTCGGGTATTACAGTTTATATTGTTATTGATGTTTTATTGTGTGTTTACTGCTTAAAGGATCATTTCCAAGGAGTACAGTAAATACTGTTAGAGATCTATTGGATCCTCACTGAGCTTGTTTTATATAAGGTCACTCTTGATTATTGCATGCATACAGGTGTTATTGAGCAAGATTATGGGAAAGTGCCTCAGGAAGCTGAGAATGTGCCATATGTGGACGAGTCCTATGTGCCAGAGTCTTGTCCTTGATGTTAGAGATGTTGTATACCTTATAGTCTTGTATATTATTTTAATTGTCTTTTATTTACTTTATAGTTAATGATGTATAACTTGTAGTAATGATAATGAACTAGTTGATGCTAACTTAGTGGTCTTTCTTTTGACTATGATAGGTTACTAAGTTAGATTATAATCTATTTTGAAATGTATGTTCAATTAATGTATTATGTTGGAACGGAGGCGTATAACTAAGAATGATTATTGTATAGTATGGTTATGTTGTATGTTGTTAACTTAATTGATGAGTTGATTGTTGAATGGTTGAGGAGTTTGGTTGTATGATATTATGAGAGGTTGGTTTAGAGCCTCGGTGTCTTAATTACTGTCGTTATACTGCCGAAATTCCATGTGCTTGTTTGTACTTTGGATTATGTTATAGTCTTTCACGCATTTCGAAAATTGAGGGCAATTTGATGCACTTTTAGCTTATTATCATCACAAGGGAAATTTTTTTTTCATACCATTCGTGCTTCATTTCAATGTGAAATTTGTGCTTCAATTGTAATAATATTAGCTAGTATCATTATGAATATATGTCATGTATGCTATTGATTGTTCTTATTCTAGTCTTCACAGGGGTTAATAAGATAGAATAGAAGCTTGTGTAATTTGTTCTTATATATATATTTTGATTTTGCGATGATACTATCTTCTTATAGTTTGTTTTAGTTTTCATACTCATTTCTATGTATTGAGTTGTTTTGATTGAGTATTAGGTTTAGGTTTTTTTTATTTTCTTGTTTGCAGATATAAGACATGGAGATATAAGACATGGATTGTCTGAAGATGGTGAGAATAGTAAGCTTAGATGTGGATTGTCTTCCATGCAAGGATGGCGTGCCGCAATGGAGGATGTTGTAAACCTTTTGCCTACAATTCTGTTTTGGCGCTTATCATAGCAGGACAAACAAGCTAGATGATGTTATGATAGATGTACATTTGGTATTTCTTTATAAATGTATGTTTGAAGAGGGTAACTTTGTTAAATGATGACTATTATGTATACTTAGCTAATTTGGTGTAGAATACTGCTCTTTTGACTGGATGTGTAGGTTGTTTAATTACTGAGATTCAATTATGGGGTTGTTTTTAGAAATTACTTGAGATTCAATTATGAATATTCTTTCGTAATTTAGCAGGATAAACAAGATGATGTTAAAAAAAACATTAGAAGAGCGGATTTAAAAATTGCCACGAATTTGTAACAAAATATTGCCACGATTCTGTGATGAAAACATGTTGTGATGAATTTGTGATGTAACTTGTAGCCATGCATTTGTGAAAACATTTGACCACGAAATATTGACAAAACATTTGAAGGAAAACGATATAGGCTAGCATGATCCATATTCAAAAAATTTATATGAACATGGTAGAAACAATCATGCAGGATCTTAATGCAA
This sequence comes from Ehretia macrophylla, assembly GCA_037974665.1. NCBI lineage: Eukaryota > Viridiplantae > Streptophyta > Magnoliopsida > Boraginales > Ehretiaceae > Ehretia > Ehretia macrophylla. Next base: position 14,570,009 of record CM075775.1, read on the forward strand.
TTAAACATGAAATAGTAAAACATTAACAATTTATAGTTTAATTCCCAAATGAACAAAGATCTAGGCATACCTCTTGTGAAAAACGAAACAAGAACAATTTTACCTTTTTATTTAGATGAACCACACACCTGGAACAAAGAACTTCCACTCCTCTACTTTAATTTTCTCTTATATGCCCAAATCCTCAACCCAAGTGTAATCTAGTTGTGGGGCTAGATTTTACTAAACTAAAAGCAAAAGAAACTATTTTGAGTTTCTTCAAAAGATGAAACTTACTCGGAGAGAGAGACATGAGAAATCTCAAGAGGAGATGGTGCAATTGAAGAGCTTGGGGTAAAGGCCTATTTATAGGAAAAGAATCCTGAGAAAAAATCTTGAAAAATCAATGTGGGATAGGAAAAACCCATTTTCCTATTTTGTCTCCTTTCTCCTATTTTTCCTCCCTATGACCAAAATTCCTATGCCAGGAATGCCCTTTGTCACGCCCCAACTCGATCCCTCATACAATCAGTCAGGACGCAACATAATTTCAGCAGTATAACGACAGTAATTAGGACACCGAGGCTGTAAACCAACCTCTTCGCAACTCATACAACTAACTCCACAAACAATTTCACAATTAAACAACACAACCACAATATACATTAAACATTATTTTACCATTGCATTCATAAGTTATACACCTTCCTTCTAACATCATACATTTACTAAATAACATACTTTTTTTCAAAATAAATTATAACCAATCTAGCAACCTAATCATGTTCCAAAACAAGACAACTAAGCTAGCAACATTTAATCCATTATCTTTACAACATCTTATACATCATAAACTTCTAAGTAAATACAAAACAACTAGTTTTAATATACAAGACAACAAAAGAGAACTATATCTCAGATATCAAGGACAAGACTCTGGCACATAGGACTCGTCCACATATGGCACATTCTCAGCTTCCTAAGGCACGTACCCGTAATCTTGTTCAATATCACCTGTATGCATGCAATAATTGAGAGTGAGCTTATATCAAACAAGCCTAGTGAGGATTCGACAGATTTCTAACAGTATTTACTATACTCCTTTGAAATCATTCTTTGAGCAGTAAACACATAATAATCATCAATAACAATATAAGCACATTAATTATAATAACCAATCAATAAAGGATACTCTAGTTGGTATAGCTCCAAACGCCATCACGATCTCAACCATTCTTCTTGTAACTCCCAATTACTCACGCACCCAAGGTACCTCACTAACCCTTCCCTCCATGGCACCTCCGCCATGCGAGCTGGGGGTAGTCTCTGATAGTCATGCCGTTATCAACCCGACAGCCCAACGCTGCCCGAGAGGTGGCACACACATACCAAGACTTAAGACAATAATAATAAACATTCATATCTCAGGAGGACAACCTTTCAAGTTGACTATCTCCCGGCTCATCAATAATCAATTATCACAGGAGGACAACAAAGTAGGTTGCCTATCTCCCGGCTCACAATAATCAATCAATAATCATCATTTCAACAACATATCTTCTAATAAACAGTTAACAACTCAACAACTAAGTTAAATGACAAAGTAGGCCATCCAACTTAACATGTAATAACCACACATCCAAACCCTAGTCTAACCATCAACAACTCACAATTCATTCACTCAAACACTACCCAAACATCCAAAGGCATAATTCAACATTTTAAAGAAAGACAACCCAATCTTCTAAAAGTCATAACTTACATTCTACTAATCCAAACACCTCCAAACCAGTTTCTATCACTCACCCACTCAATCAACTACATTAGCCCCCTCGAAAACCAACCATAATCCATCCAAATCAAGCCCAACAACCCTAAAACCCTAATGCATCATGGCTGAAATTTATGGACTTTTACACCGACATCACAATCAAAATTTCGGCATCACAACATTATTACCACATATTTAACAAACTTTTACAAGCTAACAACAATCGATTTCAACCACCACAACTCCAATTATTCAACAAATAGCCAACAAATCAATTTTAATACCTGAAAAATAAAAATTCATGCTACAACGGTTCAAAACTGATATAAACACATATTATCAATCCTTAGCATCTACTGAGCAATAATATAACATCAATTTAACATTTCAACAACTAAAAATTCGATTATATGAATTAACATAAAAATGGCATTTTGAGATCTAGAATTTTTCTCTCACCTTTGATATGTTTTGATGCAAGAAAGATGTAGAATGGATGCCCAACAAGTGAATTCAAGCTTTGGTTGACAAGATTTGGCCTTCAAATGCAAGTTCTAATGAAAAATCCCTTTGAAAACCTTGAGTTTTTTTTTTCTCCTATGGCCTCTCAACCATGTGTGTGTTGAGTGAGTTTGTTTTTGTGTGATTTCTAATGTGTGTTGATGCAATATAAGTAAAGGTCAAACAAATAAAAATGGTCAAAGTTAGTTTCTTAGTCTTTTAATTCTATTTTCTTGACTATTTCTTGCTCAAAACATTAAATTGACACCTAGACTACTTTAAGTAAAATATGTTTGGGTGACAAGAAGTTTTACGTTCAAGCATTTTCACCCGACTTGATTTAAAACTCGTTTTTCGCAAAAGAAAGTGTAAAAACTTTTAAAATTTCAAAGCCGATTTAAAATCTGTTTTAATCAAACACGGGTCTATTAATATCCGAGGACTAGGTTTTAAAATGTTTAAAATACCCCTATAAAAATTTTAGCGGACAGGTGTTCAAAATACTATTTACAAAAATCATCGATAAAATTTATGATGCCGATTTTGATGAAAATTTCATGAATGCACACTTAGCATGTAATAGGAATATAAATCACAGAATTAGCACATTTTAACTCATATAACACATGAACTAGTCAAAACACGCAAATCGTGGCAAAGACAAAATCTGGGATTTCACACCCCTGGACCCACACGTCCATCATGGTCTGTGAGCTAAGGTGCTGGCTTAGCTAGTATACTCTAATTAATTAATTTGTTATTTATTTAATTTAATTACAACCAATAATTAAAAATAGAAATCCCCTTTCTATAAAATAGAAAGTCTATTTTTAATATCTAATTGCCAATGAATTAAATAACCTTCGATTAATTCCCAAAGTCCAAATTTAAACTACTATTTAAGAATAAATTATTTTTCCAATAGTGGAAAAAATCATCTCACATATTATAGTAGTATTTAGACTTTAATTAATCATATAAATCCTATAATCCAATTTCGGCCAATAATCAAAATAGAAAGTTTTTCCCAAAATAGAAAGTCTAATTTGTTTTCTAATTGTCAATGGATTATATTTTCTCTCAAAATAGTACATCTTTATTTAGCTTAGACACTTACAAGGTAAATGGCTAGAAGAGGGACCAAAGACATAATTATCCTTACTCTGAAAATGAATAAAATATTCTAGCTAGTCCCCTAGCAATACTTTATCATTTTAACCAAGTCCATTCCATTAAAATACTATGGCTGCACTCCAGGATAATTACTGATTAAATAGGAGTTAGTCAATCTATACATGACACTTTGTCTTTCGACCAACTAAGTGTTGTCTTGACCACTCTGCCCCACTATATTCACTCATAGTCAAGGGCAGGTTGCCGAAGTGTACTATCATCTCTATGACTACATCTTATCTCCTTTGAACCTCTAATCCACCATCCAACCGTCCTCCGAAAGTTATCCACTTGATCATGGAAGCAACCCACAAGTGTAACATCCAACACAATTAGTCTTACTGTGCACACAGATTTAGGATGATCTAGGTTGGATCGTTCTAAGGGAGTGACTAATGTGTAGACTCCTTATTGCATATACATGTCCCTTCTAATCAATTCCTATACACCCAAATCACAGAGTAACTAAACTAAGCATTTAGACTACACTTACAATAGCTCAAAGTGCAAGCACTCAACTTCGTCGGTTCATCCACACATGCTCAAGATTAAGAGCAATGGCTCATTTAGAAGCTTGTAGGTATAAGTGGACTCTTTCTTTGATAGTACGTATTTAGAGTTCACACATATGGGGCCCGTCCAATGCATACTCATGTATAAGTGTAATAAGTGTGGAACAAATCCATGATCAAGGTAAACTACCCCACTGTAAGGGGAACTTACTGCACTATAACTTCTACCATAGTAAAGTACCTAACTTTACTACTAAGTTATGGACTAAACAATTCTTCTTACAAGTAACCATGATTTAGACCTGTACGTAACCACCACGTACCTAAGTCAACACTTAAAGAAAGAACATTGTATTCACAAATATACCTATGTAAATCCATATAATGAGAGAAATATGCTCATATAAATATGATATCACTAATTATCTTATTACAAATCATCCAAATATAATTATGACTAAGTGCTAGTAGTCTTTTGGGAATACCATTCCCAACAGACTCCCACTTACACGAAAGACCACTTGCCTAACCCTCACTGACTCAATGTCTATAGAAAATACCTTTCTTTGAAAGAGTCCTAGCAGGAGGATCTATCAAGAGATATCGCAAAGACAATTCCATCATAAAATCCTTCTATAAAAGGATTTTCAGATAAAATGAAATTTATCTCAATGAATCCTTCATTTTTTCCACGATTCTCTACTGGAGTGCTTTATTATTATCTAGTAAGCTTGTCTGGGAGTTTTCCACATGTCTACTTTATAAACACGCTAAACTCAATCAACACCTTCTTAATAAATGCAACTTTGGATAATACTACTACCTTGTTCTAGTAATCTCATATATGGTTAAGCTCCAGAATGTAGCCAACATTTCATAAGTATACCAAATATAGTCTTTCAAGAAGTAAGTCAAAACTACTACCAATGTTTGTTCAAACAACATAACCATTCATTTCTCTAGTACACATAAGGTCCATCAACGTCTAGCTCAAACCAAAAAGTTTGACCGTTACGTTTGAATACCTCATAATGGATTTGTCTGGTTGTATCTTATAGATGCATTTGTCAAGCTTCCTATAAAGAAAAACAACCTTGAAGTATACTTGCCATATCCCGTAAATAACGATGGCAAGGGGAATTCCTATGGACTACAGCATGGCTACTTGTGTAAAAGTCTCCACATGACTGATACTCTCTTCAATAGTGTATCCTTTTCATCACTAGCCTAACTGTACTACCCATTGATCTTTCATTCCTGTATTCCGTTACACACTAAGGGTTTCACCCTTGTCCATGTGCAACTACAAGATTCCAGACTAAGTAGGAATATACAATCGCCAACCCATTATTTAGTGTCAATAACTAAGTCCGTTATTGTTTCATTGTTTCTAGTGGATAAGTCAATCCTAAATGGAAACTGTCTTAATAGACTTTCCATGTCAATCCGGATGTTTCCTTATTCTCTCACAACAACAAGCCTTCTTGGTACCTTAGAAAATTTGTTGTTTTGTCTAAAGATGCAGGTATAGCACAAATCTTTCCCACTCTTCAGTTTCTAAACTCAACTTCTTGATAGATCACACTATTATTCTCCAAGTTTCTTAGTAAAATACTTATTAGTATCCTTTGCTTCTTAGAACAATGGAAATTCTATTATCTGTTCCTTCTAGAATAATTTATTGAAACAACACATCTTGAAATTATAATCTTAGCCAAGAGGCTAAGTACTTCAGTATTCAAGCCAGACGCCCCATGTGTGGATGTGCCTTCTAATGGGTTTTGAAACCCATTCACATGTCTCAAGGAATCTTAAGTATTGATCTTTGAAGGCACTTGATTTCAAGATCCGTGTGGTTGTTTCAGTAATACTTAATGTCGATATGAGTGAAGTTTTTACAACTTAACATGGGTACTCTCATATATAATGAGTGTGATTTTGTTTCTTAGATACATTATTCCATTAAAGGAATGTTAGGTATAATCCACTAAGACACAACCTCTGCTGCACATGATTACCATTCGAACTCACCCAAGAGGGACTAACCCTTTTGGTTCTGGTATGCTCATGGATCCACCATCTACATCAGTATGCACCAATCCCAACTTTTCTCTTGTCCTATGTCCCTTGAAAGAACATGGCCTTTCAGGTATATCTCCTTTCAGGCTAGATTCATCTTGAGCCTATGGTTTGAGTCCCATAGAGCCCAAAGGCTTATCCTCAATCCAGACTCTGAATCCATCTGGGTTCATGCGACCCTTAATCATAGGTTACACAAGTATAAGTCAATGGTGAAAAAATCTTATCTAAAAGAAACTTAAGTATTCCAGAATAATTGCATGTTGGAATTTAAAGATATAAGATAAAAAAAAACCATGCATACTTCTAGACTTTAAAATAAAACTTTCATTTAATAAATAAAATGGTAAAAGTTAACAAAACAATACACAAATTAAACATCAAAACTTAAAACTGTAAATTGTTTGGAACATGATAAAATTGTCTTTAAACAAATCTCCAAATAAGGTCATTCCAACAGTGGCAGCCCTAGTCATCACTCCAATGCCAATTTCTAGAGTGATTTTTTCTTTACTTAGTCTGCTCGTCACCTAGAACCCCTACACAATAATGCAATCTCAGTTAGTGGTTCTTGAATCTACTATCCATGATTCTATAGAATCAGCCACTAAACTTGTTTCAATGATTTAAGTAAAGTCTGTACCTTTGTTTTTCTTGGCAAGGCACTTAAGGCAGTCTTGCTTCCAATGGCCTCTTTGGCCACATTCGAAGCACTTCTCTTTAGGCTTCCCTATAATCTTCTTGTTCTTCTGTTAATGCTTTGGCCCAGCCATTCCTTTTGTTGTTTCCCTGCTTCCCTTTCTTCCAGAACTTATTCCTTTTCGGGTTTTGTCTTGATAAGGATGCCTGGGTCATATGGACTTGACCTTTGGGTCACATGATTGCCTCAGCTGATTGAAGCTCATTCATTAGTTCAGTGATCCCCATATCTATCTTGCTCATGTTGTAATTGAGCTTGAATTGGGAAAACGATTTAGGCAGTGTCTCGAGGATCATGTCCACCTTGTTACCATTGTCAATCTGGACCCCCAAGACTTTCGCAAGGTTAAAATTGTCCATCATCTTGAGAACATGTTCCCTGATAGATGAACCTTCTGCCATCTTGGCTGTTATGATCTCCCTCATAGCGGCTTGTTTAGCAAGCCTATTCTTATTTGAGAACATCTCAGATAATGTGGTCATGATGTCCTTAGTAGTGTCTTTTTTCTCTTCTTGCACAAGCAGTACGTCACACATAGAGGCTAGCATGTAGCACTTGGCCATGCCATCTGTCCTCTGCCATTTATCATAAGCTTCTTTCTCTGCAATAGTTGAACGATCCTTTAATATAGGATATGGCTCAATTAGAACATACTTGTACCCATCAGCTGTGAGTACTATGTCCAGCTTTCTCTTGCAATCATTGAAATTTGGACCAATCAACTGGTCATTTGATAGAATGACAGACAATGGATTGAAAGAACTAGTCATCTTAATTTGGATATGCAATATAATTAAAAATGAGTAATTTATGTGTAACATGTATATGTGAATATCATGCATAAGAATTTAACTTTAGGAACTTATGAATGCAATTGTACAAACATAGATAATCTTTCAAACTATGATTAGTGCCACTTGGTGATAACTCTACTACCAATCAATTTAGCTTCCCAAGACCTAATAACACTTACTCCGAAGGGAGGTTACTACCTATCTTGAGTCGAGAGTAAGTAACATTCCTTATGGGACTTCCTAGATAACTTAGACTAGAGCCTCTGAAGGGAGGTTACTCTAATCCTTATTATCTATAAGATACTCTATAGTTCAGAACTCCATCGAAGAATGGTTGTTCAACTAATGCATTTTATGTGAATTGTCAATTTAAAATTATTTTGCTAAGTCTAGAATAATGTCACCTTCCGAATGAAGGTAAATGATATTATCATTTAGTATAATCCGGATATGGAAAGCCGTGGGATTTCCTAGTTCCCTCTCCTACTCGATCATTTGAGTTGAGGGTTTCTAACTATGTGATTTTCCTTAATACCTAATTTTTGGATTTTCCAAAATTTTTAGATTAAAGTCTATAACCAATTTTGTCTGAAAAACCTCTAAGTATAATTTAAATCACATAGTCCTAATTTGGGTTGTTATTTTTACCCTAGGTTAGGCCTTTATAAGTCCCTAGCCAAGTCTAGGCAACTAAGGAAAAATAGCCTTAATTATATTCTCCTTAACCAATTTTTCAAGATCCAATTAATCATTTAGACTAAGTCTAACATCTAAATTAATTAATAACTTGACTATCAAGGACTTATAAAAATTATAAATGCCATACAATTTCACACCATAAAAGAATAAACAAATATGTAAATCAACATAATTAAAGAAAAAATGTATTTCTAGCATTTATCAAATAATTCTCAAGACTTTCCATATTTAATCTATGCAAATAACAACACAAAAGAAAAAAGAAAAAATTAAAATTAAAACAATGGGACCTTACCACGAGCGTGGCCGTGCGTGGTCTATTCGCGGATACCCACATGCGCGCGGAATCCCAAAATTTTTTTGTGTTGCAGGTTAATATGGATTTAACATTGGCAAGTGTCAAATCCATCTCCATAACCAAATTTGCAATAAATATGAAAATCTAGGATCTTGGAATTTTAACCTAAATAATCTGGTAACCTGTTTTTATAAATTTCACATTTTATAGTGGTCTTCCATTAATTGCATTCTTTTAAAACTACTTTACCTAACAAGTAATTTAATTTTAATACAATTAATAGTATGAAATCATATTAGAATTAACAACAAATTATTAATTCTAAATAATGTAGAAACTAATCATAACAATAAAATTCATGTATCAAAGATAAAATACATATTTGAATTTTTTTAGTGTTCATGTAATTTCACAGTTTCTACAATTCAAGAATTAAATTAATTTTAACTATTGCATGTTTAATTCACAGTGGCTTTAATAACACTGAAGGAAAACGATATGGTGATACATATTAAAAAAATTTGTATGAACATGGTGGAAACAATCATGCAGGATCTTAATGCGATTAAACATGAAATAGTAATAAAACATTAGCATTTTATAGTTTAATTCCAAAAGAAACAAAGATCTAGGCATACCTCTTGCGAAGAACGAAACAAGAACAATTTCACCTTTTTATTTAGATAAACCACACGTCTGAAACAAAGAACTTCCACTCCTATATTCTAATTTTCTCTTCTATGTCAAAATCCTCAGTCTAAGTGTAATCTAGTTATGGGACAAGATTTCGCTAAACTAAAAACAAAAGAAAGCTATTTCGATTTTCTTCAAAAAATGAAGCTTAATCAAAGAGATAGAGACAAGAGAAATCTCAAGAGGAGATAGTGCAATTGAAGAGCTTGGGGTAGATGCCTATTTATAGGAAAGGAATCCTGAGAATAAATATTGGAAAATCAATGTGGGATAAAAAAAAACTATTTTTCCTATTTTTTCTCCTTCTTCCTATTTTTCTTCCCTATGACTGAAATTCCTATGCTAGGAATGCCCTGGACCCATGCGTTCATCATGGTCTGCGACCTAGGGTCCTGGCCTAGCCAATGTGCTCTAATTAATTAATTTGTTATTTATTTAATTCAATTACAACCAATAATTAAAAATAGAAATCTCCTTTCTATAAAATAGAAAGTATATTTTTAATATCTAATTACAAATTAATTAAATAACCTTCGATTAATTCCCAAAGTCCAAATTTAAACTACTATTTAAGAATAAACTATTTTTTCAATACTGAAAAAAATCATCTTAAATATTCTTGTAGTCTTTAGACTTTTATTAATCAATCAATTAATCATATAAATACTATAATCCAATTTTTGCCAATAATCAAAATAGAAAGTCTTCTTTGATTTCTAATTATCAATGAATTATATTAAGTCTCAAAATAGTAAAACTTTATTTAGCTTAGACACCTACTGTAACACCGCGATCTCTCGCGAGACCGGGGCTCCGATCTCAAATCTCGAGTTCACGAAAACTGAGAAAAAAGGGAGACAGAGACTCCCTTGTTTATAGGACTATTAGTTCACCCGCAACAGTAAATTTAACCTCAAAACCACAACCCAACTCCAAACATACAATCCCATCCTCCAAACATACAATCCCATCCTCCAAAGACAACTCATACAACAAACTCCTTAAAGCTATCCGAGCCTTGGAACTCAACGAAGTCCACAACAAGCCTGCATTAAACCGTAAAATCTCTAAGTTATGGGATTGATGATTATGCCACTATAACTTTATATATTTATCTTATTTATGTAATAAGTACACATGCATTAACTTTCCACACACAAGCATGCACGAAGGTCAAGCATCAAAAGTACTTTAAGTTATTACAACATTTACAATACTACTAACTACAAGGATTAAGCCTTACAGTACTTTCGTAGTTCCAAAATTGCCCAACTATACACAAAAGCCCTAAGGCTACAAAATAGACTATAAGCAACTACAATAAACCTGGTACTAAGGCCCTCAAAAACATATACATAACATCCACTAAGGCTAGCATCAAAGTATCATACACGGTCAAGGGGTCTCACAAGCCTTGTCCTCTGCAGGCTCAGGAGGAGCCAAATCCGCCTCACCATAAATTTTATAAAGAGGTCGAGCATACTAACCACATATGCTTAGTAAGGGAGGGACACTTATAAACAAGAAGTCTTCGAAACCATTTCGTGCAATGCAAGTAAACAAGTATCAATTTTAGTAATACACGAGATTACGGTACTAGGTAACACGCAAGCATACAAATCTAAACAACACTTAAGCACACAGAACTAGTTAGCATACAAGCACATGAGATGAAATAACACACAGGTAATGAAACTAGACAACACTCAAGTAACGAAGAATACGCAGGCAATGCATTCAAGGAACAAATTAACGAGATCAGGTATTACAATAAGACATTGTAAACAAGTAATGAGGTATCAAGTTCATGAAATAACCATTTAAAAAAGGATACGGTTCCACGGAGTCTCGATTCACAATCCACGAACAACAAACCACGAGCCAAGATATCATTAGCTGGCATACCACCTTATAACTCCAAAGGGTGTACTCCGGATGTACCCCAAATCCTACAACCCAACACTCCTGAGGCAGATCTGTATGCCCCACGAGGTGAACCACGCCCCTAGAGTAGCTAGGCATGCCTCAGCGAGAGTGGGAATAGGCACCATGGTAGCCGAGCTAGATCGACAGCTCGAGACTGCCCGGAATTTCTTGACACCATTATGTCTGAAGGGTTTTGCAACCCGATACGAGGACACGAAATACACAAATAACACGAGAATTCACGAAATCATAATATATTAACATAACACATAAGTGAGGGAGATCATAGTAGGTTGTCCTCACACATAAGTATCGATGTATAGGAAAGTCTAATAGCACTTATATAACACAAGAAGTAATAGAATTATGCAAGACATGCATTAAACATATATGCACAACTGGGATCAATGTCACGCTTTCCATGAAACTTTACATAAGCTCATATAGACTATAGAAATGCATTTAAATATACAATAACTAACTACAAGTCAACATAAGCTCTAAAACATCCAATTCCCACATTTACCATTTGTTAACCTATGCTAATTAATTCCAAACCAGAGGTTAAGGTTCAAATTCTCAAACAGGCTATCCTATCCTTCTAACCACACTTTATGACACCCTTGAAATCTTCGAGTTCACCCATTAACCCACAATTACAGCAAAAGCCCCAAAATTCCCTTTATGCATTACAACTACAAGTACTCTAACCGATGTTCAATTAGGTGATAAAATCCCACTTTTAGCACTTCCCTAGCTATTAAAGGCTAGCAATATCATTAGTTCGCACCTGAATTCACAAATTACCCGAAACCCCTTTATAAAATGGCCTATTTTAGCATTTTTAGTCCAAGTCTGAGCAATTTAATCACGTACAACCATTAAACTATCTTCATTATCACTAATAGCAACTATAGGTAACACTAATTCAATCCCATAAGCAAATTTTCACAAAACCCTAAAAATGGCACTATTCATCATCTTCAACAATTGAGCATCTGCAAATAACCATTAAAGAAATCATTAAACTACACAAATGAGGTCTCTATAGCATAAGGATAACTCTTTATGAAAGATTCAAGCATTTAAACATGATATAATCATCAATCTAAAAGATAAAGTTAGGGTCAAACTTGAAAACTATATGAAATGCAAATCCCTCACCAAGTGCTCTTGAAGGTGCTTAGTTTAGGCTTAGAAGTTCTTGAATCCACTTGAAAAAGAGCTAGAAGCACCAAATATTGGGAGATGCAAGAGGATTTCTCCTCCTTTTTGGGTGATGAAGTTGACGGCTTCAAGGGGTTTGAGCGGTGGTTTTTGCTCTTTTTTTTCAAGTGTTTAGTATATGTATATTTATAATAGATATATATATTATATATGTTTAGATGTTTGAGGTCAATTGCTTAAGTGACTTGGTCAACACTAGCTAAAATGCCAATTAAAACTAACTACTTAAAAAATATATATATGTTATTCTATAGTTTTACTATTCATGCGAACCGAAACCTATTTTTCAATCTGCGTTCCCGATGTTCAATGCTTAAGTTCTCACTTTTCTCATTCCTTCTAAGAGTCACACAATTTCTCATTCCTCCTAAGAGTCACACAACCTAGGAAAAATACTAATTCGAGCAAATTAGATAGTCAATTTCCACTGTGAATAGTAACCCACTTCTACTATTTAGAAAATAACACATAAAGGTATATAATTTGACATGCAAGTAGCAAATACACATGGATGCGGGTCCGGGGTCTCACATCCTCCCCTCCTTACAAAAATTGCGTCCTCGCAATTTTTTCTAACTCAAAAGTATTCTTATCACTGTAGCAACTCAACTGCAAACTAGCATGAGGTTGCCCTGACAAACCAATTTTGGCCAACACTGTGTCGGAACACTGTATCAGGGTGCCAATAAGAAAACCCCATAAGGATACCACAAAACACCACATAAGGACTTCCAAGTAAAGAGGCCAAATAAAGGCTCTAGTGAAAATACCGGTTGGAAGTCAGAATAAGAATTCCACTGAATAGAAATACCACATAGGGATTCCCAATAAGAAGTACTGAGTAATGCCAATAAAAAATCCGTATACAAATGTCATAGATAAATTCTTCCCGAATTCGAACACCGTAAAATACCAAATAGGTTCACCGGAAGACACCCTAATAATAACTCAGAGATCGCGAATGGGAATCCCAATAAGAATACCGTGATAGATTCTAGTAAATGGTTCAATAGGGTACCATACAAGAGCTCCCGCGAGTGCGATAAACAAGAAATCCAATTAGAGTACCATGCAAGATTACCAATAAAGATGCCGTTCAAGAAATCCCAAGGAGAATACCCCACAAGAACCTCACTCATAGCAAATATTTCTTCGTAGGTCACAAATCATTCATATGAACATTTCTAAATACTTTATTGCCGCATAAACAAGTTCAAGCATGTATGATGCCGGTTATGCTGACATAAAGTAATTCATGTTTATCCTTACTCGTCTCTTGAGGTATGTCCAACTGGTCATCAGAGGTACCCACAGTTGGGTCCTAGCAGACAGTGGCTCTTTTTGCGATGCTGTCTTGGTTGGCCCTATTGATCCTGGGCTGCCATCGAGGGCAATCATTGATCCAATGTTGGTCGCTCCCGCAACTACTACATCGCCCCAACTTCTTCCAGCAACTTGAGACAATATGGCCCTGTCACTTACAATAAGTACAAGAGAAATCCCGTAGAGGCCGTTTACCCACCTGACTTGGGCTGGCATCAGTCTCAGCCTTCCGTTTCTCCCCTCGTGGTGCCACTGTTGGGGTCCCTCGCTGGAGTAAGTGCTCAAGTACTCGGGCTAACCCAGCCAAAGTCTCAGCCATCTGTACCAACATCTGAATCTTATCATCCACAGTGGTCTGATCATTAACCTCCTCCTGCTGCGAACCCTCATCCTTGGGAAATCTGCTATCAACCATGCTTGCTTTCTATAGGAAGGAGATATTATTTTCCAGTTCAAGGGTAATGGATGCATGTAGTTGAAATTACCTAAGCATACTTTCCTTAATATATACATAACATGCTTAATGTACTTTTTACACATTAAGTAACTAACATGTATACATAGTTAATATTCTAACTTGTCATGCAATTACTAATTATACCCTAAGCAATTAGCATCTACTTTACTTGTCAAACTACTTTATTACCTATAGTTACCTAAGTTGATGGGTCTAGGCACATGTTTTGCTACTAAAAGCTAAGATGTATAACATAGATAAATACATATCTTATATTCATCACACATTCTTACAATGCAACACATACATGTACACATAACCACGTAGTTGTACACACCAATCACCCTCATATAGTAGACAAATAAGTCACATTAAGTCATATAGTCACTTAAGTGCGTATTTGATCACGTAGTTACACATATCACACATTCTTCATATTATACATAAGAAACCACATAGAAACACATTTTCACTCAAGGGACGCAAGTCTCACATGCAAGTACACCACTACTCAAGCACATTGTACATACACGTACTCGAGGCTCGCTACCCAACAGACCGAGGACCCTGTCCTGGCTGAGAGCTATCAATGCTCTGATACCACGTGTAACATCCCAATCCCTCGCGAGACTGGGGCTCGGATCCCAAATCCCAAGGTCACAAAAAACGAGGGGAAATGGATGGAGTCCCCCTTGTTTATAGGACTATCAGTTCACCTGCAACAATAAATTTAACCTCAAAACCACAACCCAACTCTAAACATACAATCCCATCCTCCAAAGACAATTCATACAACAAACTCCTCAAGACCATCTGAGCCTTAGAACTCAACGAAGTCCATAACATGCTTACATTAAACCATAAAATCTCTAAGTTATGGGATTGATTATTATGCCACTCTAACTTTATCTATTTATCTTACTTATGTAATAAGTACACATGCATTAACTCTCCACACACAAGCATGCACGAAGGTCAAGCATCAAAAGTACTTTAAGTTATTACAACATTTATAATACTACTAACTATAGGGCTTAAACCTTACAACAGTTTTGTAGTTCCAAAATGGCCTAACTATACACAAAAACCCTAAGGCTACAAAATAGACTATAAGCAACTACAATACACCTGACACTAAGGCCCTCAAAAACATATACATAACATCCACTAAGGCTAGCATCAAAGTATCACACACGGTCAAGGGGTCTCATGAGCCTTGTCCTCTGCAGGCTCGGGAGGAGCCGAACCCGCCTCACCTGAATTGTTATAAAGAGGGTAAGCATACTAACCACATATGCTTAGTGAGAGAGGGACACATATAAACGAGAAGTTTTCGAAACCATTTCGTGCAATGCAAATAAACAGGTATCAATTTTAGTAATACACGAGATTACGGTACTAGGTAACACGCAAGCATACAAATCTAAACAACACTCAAGCACACAGAACTAGTTAGTATACAAGCACATAAGATGAAATAACACATAGGTAACGAAACTAGACAACACTCGAGTAACGAAGAATACGTAGGCAATGCATTCAAGGAACAAATTAATGAGACTAGGTATAATAATAAGACATTGTAAACAATTAATGAATTATCAAGTTTATGAAATAACTACTTATAAAATGATACGGTTCCATGAAGTCTCGATCCACGAACCACGAGCCAAGATATCATTAACTGGCATACCACCTTATAACTCCAAAGGGTGTACTCCAGATGTACCCCAAATCTTACGACCCAACACTGTTGAGGTAGATCCGTATGCCCCACAGGGTGAACCATACCCTTGGGGTAGATGGGCATGCCTCAGCGAGAGTGGGAATAGGTACCATGGAAGCCGAGCTAGATTGATAGCCCGAGGTTGCCCGGAGTTTCCTGACATTACCATGTCCGAAGGGTTGCGCAACCCGATACGAGGACACAAAATACACAAATAACACGAGAATTCACAAAATCACAATATATTAACATAACACATAAGTGAGGGACAACAAAGTAGGTTGCCCTCACACATAAGTATCGAGGTATATACAAGTTTAATAGCACTTATAAAACACAATAAGTAATAGAATTATGCAAGACATGTATTAAACATATATGCACAACTTGGATCAATATCACGCTTTCCACGAAACTTAACATAAGCTCATATAGGCTATAGAAATGCATTTCAATATACAATAACTAACTCCAAGTCATCATAACCTCTAAAACATCCAATTCCCACATTTACCCTTGTTAACCTATGCTAATTAGTTCTAAACTGGAGGTTAAGGTTCAAGATTCTCAAATAGGCTATCATATCCTTCTAAACACACTTTATGACACTCTTGAAACCTTCGAGTTCACCCATTTACCCACATTTACCACAAAAGCCCCAAAATTTCCTTTATGCGTTATAACTACAAGTACTCTAACTGATGTTCAATTAGGTGACATAACCCTACTTTTAGCACTTCCCTAGCTATTAAAGGCTAGCCATATCATTAGTTCACACCCGGATTCACAAATGACCCGAAACCCCTTCATAAAATGGCCTATTTTAGCATTTTTAGTCCAAGTCCGAGCAATTTAATCATGTACAACCATTAAACTATCTTCATTATCACTAATAGCACCTATAGGTAACACTAATCCAATCTCATAAGCAAATTTTCACAAAACCCTAAAAATGGCTCTATTGATCATCTTCAACAATTGAGCATTTGCAAATAACCATTAAATAAATCATTAAACTACACAAATGAGGTCTCTATAGCATAAGGATAACTCTTTATGAAAGATTCAAGCATTTAAACATGATATAATCATAAATCTAAAAGATAAAGTTAGTGTCAAACTTGAAAACTATATGAAATGCAAATCCCTC
Source organism: Ehretia macrophylla (assembly GCA_037974665.1). Taxonomy (NCBI): domain Eukaryota; kingdom Viridiplantae; phylum Streptophyta; class Magnoliopsida; order Boraginales; family Ehretiaceae; genus Ehretia; species Ehretia macrophylla. Next base: position 14,587,017 of record CM075775.1, read on the forward strand.
ACCAAGTGCTCTTGAAGGTGCTTAGTTTAGGCTTAGAAGTTCTTAAATCCACTTGTAAAAGAGCTAGAAGCACCAAAGATTGGGAGATGCAAGAGGATTTCTCCTCCTTTTTAGGTGATGAAGCCGACGACTTCAAGGGGTTTGAGGGGTGGTTTTTGCTCTTTCTTTCTTCTTTTTTTCAAGTGTTTAGTATAGGTATATGTATAATATATGTATATGTATATGTATAATATATATATATATATATATATGTGTGTGTGTGTGTGTGTGTGTGTGTGTGTGTTAAAAAAATCAAATGTTATTCTATAGTTTTACTATTCATGCGAACCGAAACTTATTTTTCAAATGCACGTTCCCGATGTTCAATGCTCAAGTTCTCACTTTTCTCATTCCTCCTAAGAGTCACACAACCTAGGAAAAATACTAATTCGAGCAAATTAGACAGTCAATTTCTAATGTGAATAGTAACCTACTTCTACTATTTAGAAAATAACACATAAATTCATATAATTTGACATGCAAGTAGCAAATATACATGCATGCAGGTCCGGGGTCTCACAGCTACAAGGTAAATGGCTAGAAGAGGGACCAAAGACATAATTATCCTTCCTCTGAAAATGAATAAAATATTCTCGCTAGTTCCCTAGCAATACTTTATCATTTTAACTAAGTCCATTCCACTAAAAGACTATGGCTGCACTCCAGGATAATTACTAATTAAACAAGAGTTAGTCAATCTATACATGATGCTCTGTCTTTCAACCAACTAAGCGTTGTCTGACCACTCTGCCCTACTATACTCACTCATAGTCAAGGGTAAGTTCCTGAAGTGTACTATCTATCACCTCTTTGACTACATCTTATCTCCTTAGAACCTTTAATCTACCATCCGACCATTCTCCGGAAGTTCTCCACTTAATCATGGGAGTGAGTGTAACATCCAACACAATTAGTGTTACTGTGCGCACAGATTTACGATGATCTAGCTTGGATCATTGTAAGGGAGTGACTAATGTGTAGAGTCCTTATATACCCAAACCATATAGTAAGTGACCTAAGCATTTAGACCACACTCATAATGGCTCAAAGTGCAAGCTTTCAACTTTGTCAGTTCATCCACACATCCTCAAGATTAAGAACAATAGCCCACTTAGCAGCTTGTAGGTATAAGTGGATGATAGTACCTATTTAGAGTTTACCTACGGGACCCGTCCAATGTATACTTATGCATAAGTGTAATAAGTCTGGAACAAATCCATGATCAAGGAAAACTACCCCACTACAAGGAGAACTTACTGTACTATAACTTCTACCATAGTAAAGTGCCCAACTTTACTACAAAGTTATAGACCAAACAATTCTACTTATAAGTAACCATGATTTAGTCCTTTTATACATAATCACTACGTACCTAAGTCAACACTTAAAGCAAGGACCTTGTATTCACATATATACCTATGTCAATCCATATAATGAGAGAAATATGCTCATATAAATATGATGACACTAATTATCTTATTGCAAACCATCCAGATGCAATTATGACTAAGTGCTAGTGGTCTTTTTGGCATACCATTCTCATCAACATCAGCTACAATATTACCACAAAATATATGCCACGTTTTGGCGTCGATTTTAGCCATGAAATATTGACAAAACAGTTGTCACAATTTTACCACGAAAGCGTAACTTAGCCATGCAATTATGACGAATAGGTTGCCAATATTTTACCATGAAATATTTACCACAAAATTGTGTCAACTATGCCACAGTTTTGGAGTGATTAGTCTACATCTTTCAATCGTAGAGAATTAGTTGCAATGTGACGAATTTGCAACGAAATATTATAGCTTTACATATGTTCACAAATTCGTCATGTTGTGACAAAAATGTGGCAAAAGACGATTTAGCCACGACTTGTTTGGCGATTACTTAGAGAACGTCGTATTTTTGTCGCATATGCTCATTTGTGATGAAAATACGTCGTTTACTGCCGTCCCAGTCTCTGCTATTTCTTGTAGTGTGCGAAGCTTTAGTGGATGGATTAAAGACTATATCAGCCTTGGAAGCTCAGGCTGTAGAGGTATATACAGATTCGCAATGGGTGGCCAACTAGATCACGGGGGAATTCAAAGCCACATATGTGACTATGCAAGCCTACTTGAACAAAGTGAGAGAATTGGTCTCGGGATTCCAGAGATTTTCCATCCAACAAGTACTAAGGGTTGAGAATAATAAGGTAGATGATTTGTCAAAATTAGCCGTGGAGGGCACCCAACTAGCACTAGTTCATGTTGATAAGATATCTAAGCCAAGTATACATATCAAATAAGAGCAGATGACCCAAATTGACATAAGATCTGACTGGGCCAGACTAATCAGAGAATATTTATACAGCGAAATTGTGTCGAATGATGAATAGGCTAATCAGAAGATTGAATAATAGGCTTCTCAGTTTGTGATGGTCAAGGGAAAATTGTACAAGAGGTCTTTTACTTGGCCATCGTTAAAATGTGTCAGGGCGAAAGAAGTGCATTATGTACTAAGGGAAATCCATGAAGGAATATGTAGGACCACCTTGGTAGGAAACACTAGCAAGGAAAGGTTTGAGACAAGGTAATTTTTGGCCGACCATGGATTAGGATGCAAAGGTGTTCACAAAAAGATGTGACACTTGCAAAGGTTTACTAAGTGTAAAGGAATCCTTCTGCCGACCTGATGATAATACTAAGTATGTAGCCATCCTATCAGTGGGGTCTAGATATAATTGGACCAATGCCAACTGATACAAGTTTTACCAAGTGGGTGGAAGCCAAGGTTGTATAAAAAATGACCAAGAAGGTTGCTTGGAACTTTGTTTAAAGATCCCTAGTCTACCGATTCAAGGTTTCGAGGATCATAGTAACCGACCATGGAAGAGGTTTGATAGTGCTTACTTTTGAGAATAGTGTACTGAGCTCAAGATCATCTTAAGATTCCCTTCTATGGCTCGTCCATAGTGTAATCGTTAGGTTGAGGTTACTAACAAAACTATTTTGCAAGGATTAAAGACCAAGCTGGGCAGAGCCAACAGGAAATGTGTAGATATACATCTTGAGGTCCTGTATGCATATCACGCCACTCTGAGCTCAGTAACAAGGGAAACTCTATTTTGCCTAACTTTTAGTGTCACACCTTGTAACGCCCCGATCCCTCACGAGACCAGGATTCCTATTTATCATGCTATTCTCAGCCAATTCCAAACCCCGGGCACGTAATTTAGGGAAAACGGACGGAGTTTCCCCTATATGTAGGTCTATCTAGAAACCTGCTAACAGTCACATACAAGTCCTGAATCACAATCAACCATTCATACAACCTAACTTTCAAGATTCATAAAGTCAACCAGCTCCTCAAGGCCATCCGAGCCTTGGAATCTCACATCATATCACACAAGCATGCAAAAGAAAATAAAATCTAGAATCCATTATTACAATCCAACATCTTTCTTTAACATACAAGACTTCAACTACCAAACATATAAACAAGACCCCAAGGTCTCAAAATACAACATTTAACATGAACTCCACGCAAACTGCACATAAGATCCACCTTAGCACACAAAGTCACGGATTCTGATCTACGTGAACTTCTTCTTCTTCTTCTACTTCTAACAGCTGGGGATTCACCTCAGCTTCTCCTGAAACATTTTAAATGAGGAGTGAGCAACAATGTTGCCCAGCGAGGGAGGTGATGCAACATACTAGGCATGCAATATGATATGCAAACACAAGAACATATATATATATACAACATAAACTAGCAAGATAGAAAGCTAAGTAATTAACCACTTTAAAAAGGATACGGTTCCACTTCAAGTCTTCAATCACGAGCCACGAACCACGAACTTCACGAACATGCTGACAAACCCCAAACACCAACAATTGGGATACTCCGGATGTATCCCGATCCTACGACCCTTTCTCCCGATGTAGGTCTATGCCCAACAGGTGAACCACGCCTCTGGGGTAGTGGAGTATGCTTCAGCGAGAAGGGAATAGGCACTATAGTAGTCGAGGAAGCACGACAAGCCCGACGCCGCCCGTGTTTCTCGACACTACCATGTTTGAAAAGGTTGCGCAACCCCGAGACAAGTCCACAAGCATCAAGATATCACATAACACGTAAGAGGGTCGACAAAGTAGGCCGCCCTCACATATAAGCACGATATAAGCTCACACAAGCACGAAAATAGCCTTAAGATCCCAAAAGAAGCAATCAACATAAATATTTCACACGAGCTACTCAAATAGCTTTATTATAACTTAGATATTCAATACAAGACAAGACAATTCCACAACAAGTTCCAAATGCAACAAAAATGGCTAAAAACTACTTTTTCCCTTTCTTTAACCAAGTTTTCTTTCTCCTATGCGTGTTTCAAGGTTTCCAAATCATATCCTAATCTTTCTATATTCTATATTAAGCCCAAAGACACCTATTAGAATCATAAAAACTCATTTTAGAAGCAAAAGTTCGGGAAGGCCCCGAACTGGTTTGAACTACAACTATACTAACCAAACCCCATTTTCGTGAAACGAAAGCACCAAATGTGCTTCCTTAGCTCAAGGATACCCGAATCAAAGCCCAAACTTACCCGGATTGCACAACGAGAAAAGTCCCCTTTTTAAAGTTGACAAATTTTGCATTTTAACTCATTTTCGGGTAATTCAACCTCACGTGAGTCTTTGTCTAGTTTCACTAATGTCTAAAGCACCTAAAGGAAGCCTCAATTCAATCTAATTAACAAATTATATATATATATATATAAAAAACCTAAATTTTCGAATTTCACTATTCATTGCACTATTCATCATCTCTTTCAATCAATCTATGCATTCTACCATAAAATTTGCTAACAAGCTTTAAAAGTCTACTCTATAGGCTCTAATAAACACATATTAAGTATTTATAACAAGTATTATAGCAATAATCAACAAATCAAAAATTTCAATATATGAACATAAACTTTAATAGTTATAAAAATGCAACTCCCTCACCTTGGTTATGCTAGGAAAGGCTGAAATTTAGCTAGAAATTACTCTAATGTTTGCTAAAATAGCTGAAATTGGAAGATGGATCAAGCCCTAGCTTTCAAAGAGGTCCACGGTTTCTTGCTGCTTCTCACGGTTCTATTCTTTTGTTTTTGCTATCTTTGACTTTTTTTGTTTTTGCTTTGCTTTGTTAACATATAACATAAGTATATAAGGTTATTTAATTGGCTAAAAGTCTATCTTGGTTCACAGTTTGGTTGCTGATGTCCAAATTCATTTTATTTTATTTTATTTTTCTTTGGTTAAGTTTGGCTTATGTTTCTTTGGCTAAGTATATATGTAAACTAAATAAATGACTAAGGTAACTAATGGATTGGCTTATTAAAATACAATTGGGCTAGATTAACTTAGGTAAAACTAACAAAAATACTATAGATCCAAAATAATAAAATATTACTATTCACTCAGGGACACTAAAAACATTTATCATTATTATTATTATTATTTTTTGTGTGCTCGGGACATGATATGCACATTCTAACAAGGAAAAAATATATTATAATTAAAGTATAACATAGGAAAAAAATAATTTTTGAAAAATAAAATAATTTAAAATTTGTCCCAGGCTTACGTAAACATAAAATTTTAAGCATATAAAAGTAAATAAAAGTCAAGTAAAGGTAATTATACACATAAATAATTAAATAGAATAAATTAGAACTCCCTCTGGACCCGGGCATCACAATAAAAATTAATAAAATAGTTATTCCAGGTAACTCATTTAGATATAAATTAAATAACAGACTTATTAAAAGTAATGAAATGGCTCGTTTAGTTCCGGGCTCGGGCTTCTTATTCGAACAATAAAATGAACTAATTTAAAGACATATAAAATAATTAAAATAGTAAAGTAAATATCCTGGGTTAGTCATCTAAATATAATTAAATAAATACAAATAGTTAAAACATAAATAAAATAATCAATTAATTACTTTTTGTAATTCAAATTAATGTAATTTAATTATATGTAATTGATATTACTAATAAAATAATTATTTTCCCAAGGCAATTGCTTCATTTAAATTTACTAAATATTATTTGCACGTATTTCAAGAAATATGAAAATATTGTAAATAAACGAATAAATTAACATAAGCATGTAATTATAACCAAACATTTAAAGTAAACACATAATTACAAGCAAGTAGGTGCTATTCACTACATGCTGGGTCTGGGTGTCACACACCTGGACCCAACCCCGTCTAGAACCAAGTCGGACGTGATGGAACGCATTCATCACCTGAACCAAGATTACATTTAACAACCTGGAGTCCTATCATTATGTACAAGGCATAAAAGATACATTGTTTTCAAAATAAAACTCCAATTAGTAATCGAGCTTTCTACAATACCCCAAAAGTCTATAATTCTACACTTAATACATAACCAAAGGAAGTATTTCTATTACAAGTCAACTACTTAAATACATGTGCAAACTAAGTCATTCTATTACAACATGAACTACACAAACTTCATATTACGTAAAACAACAAGTACAATATCTAAAGATAAACAAGCAAGCAATCACTTTCACTTCTCTTGAGGCTTAACCTCGGCTTTTCTTGAAATGGTCATAAAATGGGGTGAGCTACACTAGCTCAGTGAGGGGGGAATACGAAAGGTTTTGGGAAAATAATTTAGCTTTGAAATCCATTTGAAAACATGCATTTAAAACTTACATGCATTCAATAAGCAATTAAAGGCAATAAACTCAAATACACATAAAGCTATATAACCAATCAAGAAAGGATACGCTAACATTTGTTGATGCCGTCTTCTTATACCACCATCACGAACTCTACCACTTATCATTCCCACTCAATAAAACCTACGACGCAGCACCCCATAGAACATCACCGTCTATGCGAGTGAAGGAATTAGACTATTCTAGTCGTACTCTCACCTGGTAAGCCTGATGCCACCCAGTGTGACACGACGCTACCATGCCGCGCTAAAAGGTTGCAACCTTACACATTTGCATTCGCATTCGCATTTAATCATGTATCACGCATTCACATTCGCTTTGAGAGGACAACAAAGTTGGTTGCGCGTCAACCACATTAACATTCAATAGCACATTTGTTAGGTAACAAAGTAAGTTACCTAACCATTAGCAAATACTTTAACAACAATTAATAACACTTTAGCAACAATTAACAACACTTTAACAACATTTAACAAACACCTTTAACATTTATCCATTTGCAATAACACTTAATACTACACTTGAGCATATCAATTCCATAAACTAATTTCATTAGAACATAACTCAAAAATATTAACATCTAACATATAACCATCAATTAACCAACTTATATTACTATACAAATGCCCAATCTTAGTAAAACCAATATACTAGCCATCAATAATGCAATATAAGTGCATAACATTAGCAAATTCAAGCATAGAAGAAGGTTAACAAGCAAAATACACAAATTGCCCCTTTGTTGGAATTTTCTGAAAATTCACATAAATTCCACCAAAATTCACCAAAATTGCACCCAAGTCATGAAATTATGTTATAAACATGTACATATACATATACAAGCATTCACTAGCATTTATGGAGCAATTTAAGCAATTAAACTACAAAAAGGCAGTCCATTGTCTTTACAGGAAAATTTTTCAGCAACCACACATTTCACACAAAGTCAACAATCCTTGCTCTCAAGCCACTAAAATCATATTATGAACCTATGTACATGTTTATGGACTTCATATCTAGAATCAATATTAGCTTCATATCTAACATAAATTTCAACCTACAACTCAATAAAGCTAACATATAACATTTAATGGTTCATTGAAGCTCATAGGCATATATGTTACTCTCCAAGCACTACTTGGCAAGATATACTTGCAGAAATAGCAAATATAACACAAATATATGAATTCATAACCAAAATGAAAATTTTAAAACTTTAGATTTGGAAACCCCTCGTATTTTTGGTAGAAAATGCAAGAAATAGCTAGGTTGAACAATGGTTGAGCAATTTCCACTTCAAATTTGGCCTAACATGCACATTTTCGCTTAAATTTCTCTCAAAATCACCTAGCCCTAACTATTCAAGTTTTTCCCTCTTTCTTCTCCTTAAACTCGATGGCCTCTCTCTCTCTCTCTCTCTCTCTCTCTCTCTCTTGTTTGGCTTTTGTTTGTTTTAAATAAAGAGTCAAATGCTAAGTCAAATGCCAAGTCAAATGATAAGTCAATATTGGTAGACAAATATCTAGCAAATGTTAAATGACTACTAATGTAATGCCTTTTATGTTAATGCCAAACATGTCCTAATCTACCAAATTAAATGAAATGCCACTTAAATTCTAAACACATAAACTCTAAATGCATATTTTACTTACCAATGATAAATAAATCACTTAAATGCACATATTACTTCCAAATAATAATTAAAGTAAATAAATGCACATATTATGTACCAACAATAAATAAAATAATTAAATGCACATAAAATTCATGGTCAGGTCTCACATCTTCCCCTTCTTAGAATAATTTTGTCCTCAAAATTCTCTGCAATTCATCTAGAGAGAAATTTGGTCATCACATTTAGATGTTAAAGAATAACCTCAAGATCACCCCAATATTATATCAGTCAAGTTCCGGACTCTATGGCGAAATAACCTTCCAATTAAGAAGCAACTTAAAATAAGAATATCACTGGAAAAGATGAAGGAAGGGAATTATTAACCAAAGATTATGAGAATTCCTAAAATAAATCTCCAAGCGTACTCTTATACTTTTACCTCAACCAAATTTAATAAATTATGACCACATAACTCAAAAGATCAATAAAAATAGCTATAAGTCTCATCACTAGAAGGTCGCAATAACTCTTCCAATATCTTTCATTTTCCAAATTTACATATTTGAATAAGATAACCTCAAGAATGATTAAGTCGAGTTAGGACTCCAAAATTTATGATCAACACTTCAGGTTAAAGTCTACTTATAAATCAACTTCAAATAAAAATCATAAGTTCTACAAAGCGTAAAGTGATTCCAATCACTAGAATACATCATAATTTCTCCGAACAACTTCATTCTTTCTATTCTCAACTCTAGCTGCAAACAACATTTCTACGAAATCTACCTCTGGTTCTAGAATCTCTTTCAGCCATCTTTTGTCCTAAAAGTTGCCTCACGAATTATAACACATATGCAAGGTATATCACACAGGAAACAAGTATCACATGATGTACAATTATCACATACTGTCCACTTAACATGCTATTAATGCACACATTCATTCAAAGACAATTTCACATTAAGACCTCTACCCCATAGACCGAGGACCACATCCCGACATATTAGCTAACTAAGCTTTGATACCACCTTGTCACGCCTAGACCCAACCCCACCTAGAACTAAGTCGGACGCGACGGAACTCATTCATTATAATCGCCTGAACCAAGATTACATTTAATAACCTGGAGTCCCATCATTATGTACAAGGCATAAAAGATACATTGTTTTCAAAATAAAACTCCAATTAGTAACCGAGTTTTCTACGATACCCCAAAAGTCTATAGTCCCACACTTAATACATAACCAAAATAAGTATTTCTATTACAAGTCAACTACTTAAATACATGTACAAACTAAGTCATTCTATTACAACATGAACTACACAAACTTCATATTACGTAAAACAACAAGTACAATATCCAAAGATGAACAAGCAAGCAATCATGTTCACTCATTTTGAGGCTCGACCTTGGCTTCACCTGAAATAATCATGAAATGGGGTGAGCTACACTACCTCAGTGAGGGGGGAGGGGGATACGGGAGGTTTTGGGAAAATAATTTAGCTTTGAAATCTATTTGAAAACATGCATTTAAAACTTATATGCATTCAATAAGCAATTAAAGACAATAAACTCAAATACACATAAATCTATATAACCAATCAAGAAAGGATATGCTAACATTAGTTGATGCCGTCTTCTTATACTACCATCACGAACTCTACCACTTATCACTCCCATTCAATAGAACCTACGACCCAACACCCTATAGAACATCACCATCTACGCTAGTGAGAGAATTGGACCATGGTAGTCGTGACCTCGCGTGGCAAGTCTGCTGTCGTCAAGTGTGACACGACGCTACCATGCTGCGCTAAAAGGTTGCAACCTTACACATTCACATTCGCATTCGCATTTAATCATATATCATGCATTCACGTTCGCTTTGAGAGGACAACAAAGTAGGTTGGCCCTCAACCTTATTAACACTCAATAGCACATTTGTTAGGTAACAAAGTAGGTTACCCAACCATTAGCAAACACTTTAACAACAATTAATAACACTTTAACAAAAATTAATAACACTTTAACAAGAACATTTGACAAATGCCTTTAACATTTAGCCATTTCCAATAACACTTAGCACTACACTTGAGTATATCAATTCCATAAACTAACTTCATTAGAACATAGCTCAACAACATTAACATCTAGCATATAACCATAAATTAACCAATTTATATTACTATACAAATGCCCAATCTTAGCAAAACCAATATATTAGCCATCTATAATGCAATATAAGTGCATAACATTAGCAAATTCAAGCATAGAACAAGGTTAACAAGCAAAATACACAAATTGTACCTTTGTTGGAATTTTCTGAAAATTCACATAAATGCCACCAAAATTCACCAAAATTGCACCCAAGTCATGAAATTATGCTATAAAATGTACATATACATATACAAGCATTTATCTAGCATTTTGGGGGTAATTTAAGCAATTAAACCACAGAAAAAGATAGTATATTGCCTTTGCTAGAAAATCTTCCAGCGGCCACACATTTCACACAAAATAGCAAATATAACACAAATATATGAATTCATAACCAAAATGCAAACTTTAAAACTTTAGATTTGAAAACCCCTCACTTTTTTTGGTAAAAAATGCAAGAAGTAGCTAAGTTGTGCAATGGTTGAGCAATTTTTACTTACAATTTTGCCTAAAATGCACAATTTTTCTTCAATTTCTCTCAAAATCACCTAGCCCTAACTATTCAAGTTTTTCCCTCTTTCTTCTCCCCAGAGTCGATGGCCTCTCACTCTCTCACTCTCTCTCTTTTGTTTGGCTTTGTTTGTTTTAAATAAAGAGTCAAATGTTAAGTCAAATGCTAAGTCAGTATTGGTAGATAAATATCTTGTAAATGTTAGATGACTACTAATGTAATGCCCTTTTATGTTAATGCCAAACATGTGCTAGTCTACCAATTAAATGAAATGCCACTTAAATTCTAAACACATGAACTCTAAATGCACATTTTACCTACCAATGATAAATAAATCAAAATGCACATATTAATTTCAAATAATAATTAAAGTAAATAAATGCACATATTATGTACCAACAATAAATAAAACAATTAAATACACATAAAATTCATGTTCGGGTCTCACATTCGGCATGGAGTGTGTTCTTTTAGTGAAGATTGGTTCTCTTAATAATTGAGTCCACTTCTACCAACAAGCAATAAATGGGCCAAGAATCATAAAAAAGCTGGATCTGGCAAAGTAGTTGCGCACTAAGGCTCAAGTGAAGATGCCAGCAAGCAAGAGGGCTATAGATAAAACATTTGCCAAACAGGTCCGACCCAAGCCAATCAAAGAGGGTGATCTGGTCCTCAAGAGATCCAGTTTTTAACCCACAGGAAATGGCAATCTAGGATCGACATAGGAAGGCCTATACAAGGTTCAAAGAGAAATCCGACAAGGCACCAATCATCTGGTCGTTAGAGAAGGAAGAGAGCTAAAAAAATGCATGGAATCCTAAGCATCTACACTGATACTTTGTATGAACAATTGATCATTAATGAAAAAGATATTTTCCTCCTTAGGTCTGTTATATTTTAATATTTGAGCAAAGCCCTTTTAGGGAAGGCTGGTAGTGCCAACGGTCACCTCGACTATAACCCAAAAAGGGTTAGGCCAATAATGCCAATCAAGCCTATAGTACCAATAAGGCCTGTAGCGCCAAAAGGTCACCTCGACCATAGCTCGCAAAGGGTCAGGCCAGTAGTGCCAATCAGTCATCTTGATCACCTACATAAAGTGGTCAGGACAAATTAGACTAATCGATAAGAAAAATATCATGCCTAATTTATCAACTGTCAGCTCGAGATATTGTCCATAAAAAAGAGAAAGACAGAGCCAAAAAAATCTAGTTACAATACCTAAATATTTACAAATTATGAGCTTGGCTAAAAAATACAAGCAACATGAATTGTTAATAGAGCTATTAAGATTCGATGATTACGTCGACAGAACTATGGGCTTGATTCGTGAATACAGTCAAAATAAGATGGCTTACCTCGAGTGTGGATTGTTCAATAAAATCAAAAACAAGTTTTATTTATTGGATAAAGGGATGAGTTTATACTTTGAAAATTAAAAAAATAGAATAAAACAATTCTAAGCATGAAGTAAACATGAGAAAAATGGAATAGATTTATTTAAAATGCCATAAAATTCATACATCCGGGGCTCGACTACGTGGGAAATATAGAGACTGCAACAAATATTATAAAGAAAAAGTCTAAAAAGTCTTGGGATTCTCATTGGTCTGCGGAGGGTAAAAGCTTGAAGCCACGTCAGGGTGACAGCCTCAATACTAGGGTTCTAAGAGACAATGGGCTGGTACTAGGATCTAGGCGTCCTCAAGGTTCTCAATCTTGTCCTCACCTTTCTCTTCCTCTCGAGTCGCTCTTATTTCTTCCTTCATCTCATCAATTGCCTAAATGGCTTTTACATGAAGGTTCTTCAACTGGCGTACCTCAGGAGTTGTGGGATCCACTAAACTCCTGACCTGGACTTTGAAGAATAGTACCCGACCTTGTTCTTGGACTCAATCTACTGGAGAAACCATCATTTGGCATAAGCAAACCTGTAACATCCTTGGTCTTTTGGGTGACGAAAAATACCCCAGTCTGACTCTCTTTGAACTTCTTGGTGGTCTTCTCCCCATTAGATCCAAGCTTCTCTTTGAGATGCTCTAGCTCCACCTCAGCTTTCCTTTAAACATGTTTTTCCAATGAGATATCTTGCTTCAACTCTTGCTCTTTTTGAGAGAATTGGGTGTTATTTTCTTTTATCTCATCAAATTCCTTCCACGAAGACTTGAGATCCATATAGAGTTTCTTAATAGTAGCCTCGTCGTTGGTTTCTTGCTTCTTAGCCTTCTCTTTATCCCCTTTTTGCTTCGATCGAAGATCTTGATATCGCTTATCGAGCTCGGCGTAAAGAGTTATGGTGGTTCATATGGTGTCTTGGACAGATTGTGCATGAGGGGCAGCTAAAAAAGAGATGAAACTTGGTAAGAAATCATTAACAAAATGATAGCTTAGTGGAAAAAGAGAAGTAAACCTTACAGATACAAAGGCCTTTATCATTTCACCCAGTATGTTTGGGGAAGGCATATTGGTGAGGAGCACTTGCCACGACACGGTCTTTGTCCTTTACTCGAGTTGGGATTAGTATTCCTTAAAGACCACTAGCACGTGACATTTCAATGATATTGAATACATATTATGATTGTTAACATTAATGAAAACATTAATTCCTTATACTCTTTGTCTTATTTATGTGTATTTGTTGTTATAGAGGCCCTTGATCCAAAATATATGACTTAAGTGTACAGTGACTAAGCACAAAAGGTCTAAGTCATTGACACATAGTTCTAGATTCAATTCATAATCAAATGATGGAGTTAGGCACTTCATTATGGTATAGGTTATAGTGAGATAGTACGTCATTATGGTATAGGTTATAATGAGATAGTCTTTTGTGAAAGGTGATCTACCGTGGTCATTGGGAGGTTTCCAAACTAAACCTTACTAATATGTGTACCATACATTGAATGAATTACTTAGGTATGATCTCTTAATAGGTACTATCAAGGATAGAGATCTACACATACCGTATGTTGCTAAGTGATCAATATTCTTAATCTTTAGCTGATGTGAATGAATTGATAAAATCAATTTCATGTGCTTTGATGCATTATGGGTGAGACCTTAGTTGTAGGCCAATAACTCTGTGTGTTGGGCATATACGTTTTAGTAATTGGAACGTGCATATGAAATATAGAATCCATGCCATCAGATATGGGTCAATCGATTCCTTATGATAATCCAGAAGATCATCCTAATTTGAGAACGGTGATGTACTCTAGGAGTATGTCGGATATTTGGCTTGAGGGTCACTTCCTAGATCAAGTGTATTATATTCGAAATGTGGATAATACAAGGATTATGTGTCTCAAGGAGAAGACGCAATCAAGGAAGAGATAGTATAATTAAAGTCTTTCTTGTTTGCGAGTGTCACATGGAGGATATTTTGGTCATTCTACTTAGTAGGTAAAAAATAAAGGTCGTACATAGTATGACAAGCTTCTGTGAATAATAATAATTAACTTGGAGTACAACCATGAATTTTTAGTAGAATAAGTCAAGGTTAAAAAGCCTAAATATACCATAGGGTTAATAGGGGCATTTTGGTCTTTTTAATAGCCAAGTTGTTTTTGTCTTTTGGTCCCTCTTCTAGTCTACTTCCATGAAGATGTTTTTCAAAGTTTTCTTGCCACCTTTTGTGTATTTAGATGTTACTAATTATAGTATCAGATTGCAACTAAGTTTCCTGTAAGAGAATTTCCTATTTGGAATTGTTGTAGCTTAAATTACTAAGAATATTTAATTTAGAAAAATAATACAAGAGAAAAGAGGAAAAAGAAAAGAGAGAAGAGAGACTCGACCTCCTTGGGACATGTGGGGCATGCGTGAGAGAGATGAGAGATTTTTTTAAGGGTGTGTAGTTGATTTGCTATGGGCTACTTGTAGTCAAAGGTGCATAGGAGTGTTTCAAGAAGTTTCCTACATGGGCCATGAAACCAATTCCTATTTGACCTAGGATCTGCTCTAAGGATTTTTCCATATTTATAAATAAAGCTCTTCTTCACCTTATCTTACACATTAATTCACACACATAGAATATAATATAAATAAAGCTCTTCTTCACCTCCTCTCATTCATAATGAGTCATGAAACGTTACCTATTTTGGGGTTGTGCGGCTTATGTACTCAGTAGCAATACTATGAAATTAGAACCAAGGTCAGAGATATGTTATTTAATAGGCTATCCTAAAGGAACTAGAGGTGGAATCTTTTATTACCCTAAGTAGCAGAAAGTGTTAATTAGCACCCATGGTAGATACTTAAAAAATGATATATCGATCCAGATATCACTAGATTCTGAGATTGCTCTAAAGAAAATTCCTCATGGAACTCTAAATGCGCCTACACCAAATGAGGAAGTGAATGAGCAGCCTGTTATAACTTGCACCACAGAGCCTTGTCATAGTGGGAGAATAGTTAGATTACCTAATAGATACTATGAAGAGTCTTTTCAAACAGACTCTGCAACTAGTTATGATGAAGTAGTAATGGACATGGATACTGACCAATGGCATCAAACAATGAAATTAGAATTAGAGTTTATAAACTCTAACTAAGTTTAGGAACTTGTAGTTGCACTTGAAGGGGTAAAACCCATAGGGTATAAATGGGCCTACAAGAGGAAAAGAAATGCGGGAAGAAAAGTGGAAAATTTCAAAGCAAGGTTGGTTGCAAAAGGATATAATCAGAAAGAAAGGATCGATTATGAGGAAACCTTTTCACCAGTAGCTATTCTCAAGTCCATTAGGATTCTCTTGGCCATAGCATGTCATTGTGACTATGGGATATAGCAAATGGATGTCAAGACATCATTCCTTAATGATAATTAAGACGAAATCATCTATATGATACAACCATATAGTTTCGTTGACTTAAGTAGGCATCACGTGCATGGAACATCAAGTTTGATGAATCAGTCAAATCTTTTGGCTTTGATTAGAACATTGATGAACCATGTGTGTACAAGAAAGGTAATGACAATGCTATCGTATTCTTAATCCTTTATGTGGATGACATTCTATTAATTAGAAATGATATAGGGATGTTTTCATCCATAAAGATTTGGCTATCTACTCAATTTCAGATGAAGGACTTATGAGAAGCTAGTTATATTCTTAGAATCAAGCTCTTGCGATATCGTAGAAATAAAACACTAGCATTATCCTAGACTTTATATATTGAGAATATTCTTGTCAAGTTTAGCATGCAAGACTCTAAAAAGGGTTTGTTACCTTCTAGAAATGGAGTACCTCTATCTAAGGATCAGTGTCCAAAGACATCTGAAGAGATAGGAAGCATGAAGAAGGTTCCATATGCTTCAATTGTTGATGGTCTTATGTATACAATGCTATGTACAAAACCAGACATCTGTTTTACTGTACGCATGGTTAGCAGATATCAGTCACCCAGGATTAACTAATTGGATTGCGGTTAAGCACATATTTAAATATCTTCGAAGATCGAAGAAATATGTATTAGAGTACCGTACAAACGATCTAACGTCATAAGCCGATACATACTCAAATTTTTAGTCTAATAGAGACTCTAGAAAGTCCACTTCTGGATACCTTTTTACTCTATCAGGTGGAACTATCTCATGGAGAAGTGTCAAGTAGAATTGCATTATTGATTCAACCATGGAAGGAGAGTATGTAGCAGCATCTAAAGTTGTGAAAGAAGTAATATAGCTCAGAAAGTTCCTTAACGAGTTAGAAGTAGTGCCAACAGTCAATAGACCAATTTTCATGTAATCCGATAATAGTAGTGTTGTAGCACAATGTAAGGAGCCAAGGAATCACAGGAAAGGCAAACATATAGGGAGAAAGTATTATTTAATCTAAGAGTTTATCCAATGAGGGGATATAGTGGTAGAATAACTTGTCCCAACTAATAACCTAGCAGATCCATTTACCAAGACGCTCATAGAGAAAGTATTCTCAGCTCATGTAGAGTCTCTAGGTCTTAGGATAGGTAGTAGTGATCTTTAGTGCAAGAGGGAGTCTATTGGGATTAGAATACCCTAAAGACCATTAGCACGTGACATTTTAGTGATATTGAATACATATTATGATTGTTAACATTAGTGAAACCATTCATTCCTTATACTCTCTATCTTATTTGTGTGTATTTTTCTTGTATAGAGGCCCTTGATCTATAGTGTATGACTTAAGTGCACAGTGACCGAGCACAGAAGATCCAAGTCATTGACACATAGTTCTAGATTCAGTTCATAATCGAATGATGGAGTTGGGCACTTCATTATGGTATATGTTATAGTGAGATAGTCTCCTATGAAGGATGACCTACCTTGGTCATTAATAGAATTCCAGACTGAGCCTCACTAGTGTGTGTGCCATGCAATGAACGAAGTTCTTATGTATGATCTTTTAATAGGTACTATCAAAGATAAAGATCTACACATACCTTATGATACTAAGTGATTAGTACTCTTAATCTTGAGCATATGTGGATGAACTGACAAAATCAAGTTCATGTGCTTTAATGCACTAAGGGTGAGACGTCAACTTGTGGGTCAATAACTTTATGTTGGGCATATGGATTTGATTAGTTGGAATGTACATATGCAATATAGTGAAGGTGGCTTCCTAGATCAAGTGTTTTATATCTGGAGGGTGGTTAGTACAAGGATTAGATGTCTCAAGGAGAAGATGCATTCAAGCAAGAGATAGTACAAGTAAAGTCTTTCGGGTTTGTGAGTGTTACATGGAGGGGTATATTGGTCATTCTACTTAGTAGGTTGAAGACAAAGGTCGTACAATTATGACAAGCTTCTATGAACAATATTAATCAACTTGGATTGTAACCATGATGTTTTAGTGGAATAAGTCAAGGTTAAAAAACTTAAATGTGTTATGGGGTTAACAGGGGCATTTTGGTATTTTTAGTAGTCAAGTTGTTTATGTCTTTTGGTCCCACTTCTAGCGTACTTCCATAAAGATGTATGTTAAAGAGAGAAGAAATGTACAACCTACTTGGGACGTGTATGGTACGCGTGAGAGAGATGAGGGGTTTGTTAAGAGTATGTAGTTGATTTGTTATGGGCTACTTGTAGTCCAAGTTGCGAAGGGTTGCTTCAAGAAGTTTTCTACATGGGCTATGAAACAAATTCCTATTTAAACTAGAATATGCTTTAAGGCTTTTTTCATATCTATAAATAGAGCTCTTCTTCACCTTCTCTCACACATCAATTCACATACATAGAATAGAAGAAGAAAACTTTTTTTCTCTCTCTCTCTCTCCCTTTACACATGAGAAACAAGAGAAAAATAAGAAGAATTATCCCACAATTCTTCATCAACTTCAAGGAGGAAGGTCTTAGAGGAGAAGATCAAGAGGTGTTCTTCATCTTGAAAGCGTATCGATCTTCCAAGTTAACATTCTATTTCAAAGTTTGTGTTTTCGTTAAGTTTTCACGCTAACAAATCTAGGTAACAAATTCTTCTAGGTGCTGAATTTGATCTTTACATAATTGTTATACACATGTGAATATTGTTTATGTAACAAATATTCTTTGAACTTGTGGTTTGATCCTAGATTATGCATGTTACTATGTATCCGTTGTATTTAAATTTTAAATACCATAATATATCTAGGTAGCATGCACCTTCAACTCGAATGGAGTAGGACACCATCGGCTTTCGAGGAGTGTCTTTGCCTGACCCCTTTTTTGTGCCTTTTTCAGCGCCTTTCATCTGGAGCCCTTTCTCAAGGGAAGAGGCTGGGCATGCATCAATGTTGATGGCAGGTTCGGAGATGATGATCCATCACCTAGGAGTCATTTTCTTCCTTTGTAGTATAGATGACATAGACGCCACCTTCTTCCTTTTATCTTAAGCACCAGAGCTCTCACCCGACGCTGCTTCTCAGGCTGAGTAGAGGCCAGAGCACCAGGCTTTCTTTTCTTAGAAGACTCGGGGGTAGAAGTCTGCCCCAAGAAGAAGAAACCCCAGGGACTTGTCGTTTCTCTTGTTGTTTCTTGGAGATAGCTACATCCTCGGCAGCATACATATGCACCATCGAATCCATATCTACAAAAAAGACAAATAAAAATAAGTGAAGGAAGACAAACATTAGATAGAGCTCAAATTTCAAATATTAGACAACTACCAAGCTCAGGCAATCGGGAATCAATCTCTGTAGGGGCTGGTTGCCCCTTTTTATTACCATTTCTTCCCTAGGGAAGTACAAATTCATCTTCAAATAGGCCAAGGTCAGAAACAATTGCTGAAGGAAGCTGAGCACCAAATAATCCCAAGGCCCAAATCTTTTTCCACACGACATAGACAAGGCCATTTGCCAGCATTGTCTTCTTTTGGATTTCTTGGAATACCACTCTTTTCTCGGTAGAAACATTCATGGTATTATTCTTTCCTTCCCTGAGCAGCCTCCATTCTCTGGGGACATTCTAGTCCTCGAGCGACGTGATATAATAATACTTGTTGTGTCATCCTTTGTATGAAGACTTTTACTCAACAAAAATAGTACAATTCTCTTAAGCACAAAAGTAATACTATCCCTTTCCTTGGAGGTTGGCCAGGTTGAATCCCTTCTTCTTACATAAACGTAAAATATAACCATCATTACCTTGGCATTAGGTAACAATTGACTTGGGCCGACCTCATAGTGGTTTAAGATATCAGCCAAGTAAGGAGGCAAGATGAGGCAGATAAAGTGAAAAACATCATCATAGAACGTCCTTTCATCTGACCCCATACAGCATACTTCCTCATATTGTTTTGGTATCCTCACTCTATAGTTGTGGGGAATGACACCACTAGACATCTTGACATTCGCCTTGGCGGGCTTGGAGAGGCACACCCTCTTATAGTAGGAAAAGATCTTCTTCTTGCCCATTCCCGAGGTAGGACTTGGGGTATTCACTTCATTACTCCCAACTGTATTAACACTATGGTTGATCTAAATCGATCTAGACCTACTGTGCTTGGACTGTGATCAGGGAGTTAGGAATGGGTTGACAATCAGAGTACTGTAAGGTTTTACATCTTCCAGGTCGAGTAATGGAGATGCACATATTCTTTGATATTCTTAATATATTCCTCTTCTACTTCTTCAATGTTCACTTCCATTTCTTCGCTTGAGCTTCCTACTGCTTAGTTATCCATATTTCTAACCAAGGGCATAGCCTCAAAATTTGACTTTGAGTCTTCTTCCTCACCTCGGCTGTAAGAATGGATAAACACATTTTGATAGTCTAATTCTAATCCCCACCTCACTATTATGCAAAACGAATGTATGGGAAAAAGCAAAGGAGTGGAAATGTATCTTTGGGAGTTTGAGCACTAAAGTTGCGGTGAAAATAGAGAGTTCTTGAGAGAGATTTGTAAAAGATGGATGAGAATGAGCTGACCATCCATTTATAAGTAGATGTTACTGGAATTTTGGTGCACGGACCAATCATGGCTTCGAGAATCAAAACATTGCATCTCATTAATGAGAACTGACATGGCGCGATAGTCGAGGTACCAATAATGATCATTTCTAAGCAGTCAAATCCTACAGCTCAGGTTGGCTCGGATCGCAACTCCCTGAATCTCAAGCAATCTCCAAGTAGTTGGGGGACAAGTGATACGGGTAACCTGTCAACTCAAGGAACATGTTCTAAACTGTATATTATCCCCAACAAGACCCAAAATTATAAATAAAACATGACATAATATCCCGACATCAGGATTGGGCGTTCTTGGGGCAAGAGTATACCCAATCTATCCTAATTAACTTTTTGGTGACATGTCCACGGAGAGATTTCCTTATATATGTAGGGACCAATGTGTATCTTTAGGGATCCCTTACCAAATAGTATAAATAACACATGAACAATAGTAAAAAAAATGTAACTTGTTTCTTTACCCAAAATAACTAAACACTTTTCTATCTGTACTGTTCTTACTTTAGTGCTCGGTACCCATAACTGACATGATTATCGGAAGAGGTTCTCGATCCCCCGTGGTTCCTTTGTTCTTTTATATGTCAAGAGCTCAGGTCGGACAACACGAATTTGCACCTTAACATAAGGTTTAGCAAGAATCACACCAAGGTAGATTAAAATTTTACCTATGGTAAAATGCATCATTAACCAAACTCCCTACCTCGTATTCCTCCCACATAAGTTTTAACCTTTAACTTAATTAGCTATTAAATGCAATCCTAATGCCAATTGTTCTTAGACTTCCTGAATTTTTGCCTTTGTTTATGGGAAAATGTGTGATTTACTGGCTTTAAAGCCCGAATTTAATTAAATACAAAATTGGTGATTTTGACTTCAAAATATGTAAAGGAAGGGCTTAAAGTTTTTAAAAGTGTATCTTACACACACATTAATCATAAACGTTGGGTTAATGTCAGTTTAGCCCAACAATATATACATATATAAACAACATAACATTTTTCCTCTTAATAATAATAATAATGGATAAATAAATAAGTAACAAATAATATTCATAAACTATATTGAAAAAAAGTAATAATAATTATAATAATAAGAATCACCCTTTTTACTTATATATGCATGTTATTTTGAAAGGGAATTTTGGTTATTTGATAAATAACAATAATAATAACAGGCCTCTTGTTAACAATAAGGATTTAGATTTTGTTACTATAGAAATGTTATGTCCTGAAAGGGCTTTTGGGAATTTTAACATTAAAATTGTTATTATTATTATTACTACTACAAACAAATAAAATATGATTTTCAATAATAATAATAACAACAAAAATGGCAATAAGGACAACAACAACAATAATTACAATAACAATTAAATAATAATAATAATTTTCCTTTTGGTACTTCGTACATGTTATTTTTGAAAGCCATTTTGATAATTTGGCAAATGAGTTCATTTCTACAAACATGGAAATGGGCTAATCTCATATGTTTTGTCTAATGACTAATCCCAAATTGGAGAGAATCAGATAACCTAAGAAATGAGATTTTTAGATTCATTACTTCATCTAAGCGTGGGAATGAGAATAAAGTTGTGAATGCCACTTAATTTCCAAACCCATTCTAACATACCAATCACCACTGTAATCTCCTTACGTTATTTAATTAATGATAAGATACCTTTTAGCCATTCAAAAAATATACAAAGGTACAAAAATACATAATATTTATTTTCTATTTTTGTTGTGTGAATTCTAACTTAAGTGCATGTATCACAACAAGTAATAAAGTAGTAAGTAAATATCGTTCCCACGAGAACTAAGATTATTAACTACCGAAATTAATCTAGTTATAACTTTATTCGGGCAATCAAAATTTGAGAGTTCGCAAATAATGACTAAAGAATTGACGAAACTTATAAAACTAACAACTACGCAATTACGAAGTTACCAAAAGAGTTGATTCAATAATTAAAAGCTCTACGGCTCCGATTTCACCATGATTTATCCTACTCGAATCTGTTGTTTAAATCCAATTGACGATTATTCCTTATGTTGCCAGCAGTTTCACTAATATAATTATTAATCTTTCTTAAATATTAATAACATACCCCGATAAGCAAGCTACCTACATCTCTGTGATAACTGTGAACTTATGGGGTTCATTAAGCCCTAGAAATTTAAGTGCTGCACTAGATCTCATAACTATCTCTAGCTTATGACGATTTAATGGTATTTCGCACGTGGTCTAATCTAGTTATCACGTCTCAGTCTTAAACCAAACCACATAACAAGCAATTGTTGGTCAGACAATCACAAGCATTAAGCATAGTATGAAATACCCAGTATAAAAATAGAATAATCCATCAATCAATTTAATCAACAAAATTCGAGTGATCAAAATCTGGCTATATCCTAGCCCCAGAAAAAAAATCTAGCAACTCATAACAAATGTAAATAAAATCCAAAATCTATTGAAGTTCATGATGAGAAAGGAAAAAAAACTAGAAATCTCAAGAAAGTTGTGGTAAAAGCTTGTCTCTGATTCGTCCTTCCTCGTCAATCTTGATATTCCTCGCATTTTTTCCTCTCCAGAACGTTCCTTCTGCTTACCAACTAGCCGCCAGAAAAAGCTCCCCTATCTCACATTCTTTTCCTTCTTTTTATCATGGGGTTTCTTCTTTTTATGCCTTTTTACAAAATTGCCCTTTAATTTCCTGCGGTACTACGCAGCTGCGCTATGACTGCGCTACTTGTGATTTCTCTTCAATTTTTTCACAAGTCGTATGAAAGCTCGCCCTTGGCCATTTTTCTTCAATTTTGCCTCGAAATTCATGCTTCCTCATGGACATCACCTATCTCGCAAAACAAACACTAAGCTCGTCAAATTGCTCCAAAAATTACTCAAGAACTAACAAAATTAAGTAAAAGGGTGTTGATATAATATATCAAAAATATACCCAACAAACACCCCCAAACTTAAGCCTTGCTTGTCCTCAAGCAAAAGACACAACTAAGGAAAAAAATAACCTAAAAACTAAAGACTCAACACAATATAACTCAAGAAAGCAATGCTTTAGGATAGTAAATTTCCACGGCCTCAGTAGCATTATTTCACAACTCAAGAGGTGATTCTCAATCAAAAGCATGAGAAATCTTAACTTCACATAAATCGCATTTTGCTTCTTTACTTCAAATCCTCCAAGTGAGTATGTGTATAGCCTCTATCCTAATCAATTGTACTAGGATGAGTTTATGCAAGCTAAGTGAATTTCCAATGTGGATCTTTCATTTTCAATCACTTAAGACATCACAGGCTCAGTTTTCATGCCACTCTTCACTAATGTAGGTTAATCATAGCATTAAAGATCAGTAGGACTTTATATTTGATTGTAACGTGTTGCTATGGTTGAGGTAGGATAATGGATATAACATAAGGCTAAACTACCCGTAAGCACACAAGCATCCTAGGATGTTCATTGGAGCATATGCCAACTTGACTTCTCACACCTAACACGTTGTTCTACATATCTTTTTTTCTTTCTTCTTCCTTTTTTTCACTTCCTCAACACATCCACAATAATTATAAAACACATAAAGAATCCACACTCCTATAAATTTGCATTTTGACATTAACTACAAGGAGTTTGGCTCTTCTATTTTCTTTTCATTCTTTTTTTTTTCTTTTCTCTCTTTTTTTTCAATATTTCATTTTTCTCAAGAATAACACAGCATATCACCCAGTCATAACATCTCCCATCTTTCAATACAGAATATAGCTCCACATAATTATCCTAGAACAATCACATGTTACAAGTAAGAAGGTCATTATTTGGGCAAATTAAATGTGAAAGGTTAAGGACGATATTACTGGTTACACAAATAAAGAAAGGCTAATTAGGCTCAAAAGGGTAGACTAAGGATAAGAAATTATTAAACGGGTTGGCTTGAAAGGCTCAAACGATCCAAAGATGGCCCAAATCATTTCTCTAATGTTGTGCAACCTAGGATTTCGCCTCGAGTGACAATCAAGCAAGTTCTAAAGTCCTATGATCATTTTTCTGTTCACTTAAACTCATATAAACATTCTCTAAGCAACAACATAACTAGGCGAGGCCAAGTGCATAGTAGGTGGGGATTTTTCGTAAAACCAAACTATGTTCCAGTCAATCATTCTCACTAATTTCATGTCATTCTTATGCTACTCATCATCGACCTAAATTTGTATCCTTTCAACATCACTTTCAGATTTTTTTTTTTTTTTTTCAGTTTTTCAATTTTTTTTTAAAAAAGAAAACAAAATAATGAAAATAACAAAACACGTAACACAAAACACATAGCAAAACAAGTTCACAAAGGAAAACATAGAAAAACTACCCTCAAACTTAAAAGAGACATTGTCCTCAATGGCAAAAATTAAAGGAAATACAGCAGAGGACTTCCTTGAATATCTATGTCATTCGTAAACTTTGACGAAGAGGCACCTGAAGTCGCATACTTTTTCTGTTTGGTGTCACTGTCATGCTGATATGCTAAACAAGCTCTTCGAGATAACACCAACCAATAAACACAAGTTCAACGGCAATCACTATTTGCTCTAACCGGGGACACCATTTTACAAGTCTATCGCAACTCACAACTCAATTACAAGCGAAGAATGGCACGCTCGCCACTATTACATAGCCCGAACCATCACAACGATACAAATACAATGAATCACAAATCGCCCAACCAACACCTCGATTCACAATAGAAACAGTCCTTAAAGCCACAAGATTTCAATAAAGCTTTCCGCCTCATTTAGAACTTTAATCAAACCATTAGTATTCAAGCAAGACACGCAACATACTCCACCAAACAAACATAATTATAACCCCAATCACCTTCATCACCATAACACAACTACAATCACTATAACTCAGTTGGAAAACATGGTGCAATTACAGATCAACCAATCACCGTGGAGGTTCACAATAAATATAGGCCCAAATGCAAGAAGATTTTGACTATTCTTTCAGGTTTATTGAGAACATTAAGCAAACAGTTAACATACAATTCAGACACACGACATTCGCCACCTAACAAACAACAACCACTAACACGCCCAATCAGCAAGATTTCATCACAATCCACCAATGCATGAACATAATCATTAACAACAAAAACCACAAAGAGTTCTTCATTGCCTTTGCACAATGCTTCAAAATATTTTTTTTTTCTCATTACAGTCTAACAATGCACAACAAATATAAGCAATCACCAATCAGCAAGATTTCTTTGTCGTCGCTGACGTCATCAAATGTGCTGTCGTCCATGGGTTTCGACGTCATCCACGCCGGAATTAGAGGGCTCTGTCGTCGGCGTTGGTTGAGAGATAAAAAGAGCAGATTCGTTGGCTTACGGGAGATAGGTTAAGGGTTTTGGTTTTTAGATGGTTTGGGTTTATCTTATGGATGTAAATAGGATGTGGGTCATTTGGGTTGAAGTTTTGGGTCTTGGTTAGAACTGTTAAAATAGGATTTTTTTTTTTTTTTGTTGAATGTCAACTTAACGATACCAGCGCAGTGAGCTATATTTTAGTACAACAACGCTACTTCACAAACGTAACTTAAACATCATCAGCGCAGCTACGCTATATTTCAGCGCAACAGTGCTACATCACAGCTCTATTTTTCTTTGCTTTTTTCTTCAACGCTCGTATCCCCCTCAATCCAAACACTATTATTTGCACATTTTCTCCTTGAATTGACTTGATAGAACTTCTCTTTGGATTGCTTTCTCCCAAACTTGTTCTTGAACCTAACATGATAAGAAAATTTTAAAAATTAGCTACGACAACTATAACTGGAAAATAAACTGAAAACAAACATAACTATTAAATCAAGAAAAGTAAGAAAATTCGGGTTGCCTCCTGAGAAGAGCTTGGTTTAGCATCGATAGCCCGATGGAGTAATTTTTCGTGACGAATTGAGGTGGACAACGGTCTTGTGCTTATCAAACTCATCATTCCAATAAGTCTTTAACGGTTTTTCATTGATCTTGAACGTCCCTTTCTCTGGATAGGTGACTTCGATAGCACCATAGGGAAACCCTTTAGTCACAACAAAAGGGCCAGACCATCTTGACTTGCGTTTTTCGGGAATCCGTGGGTTGTAAAAAAGTACTTTTTGCCCAGGAGAGAAATATTTTTCCGAAATAGGTTTGTCATGCCATTCTTTTGTCATTTATTTGTAACTTCTTGTATTCTCATCTTCGTCATCACATAATTCTTCTAAGTTATTCAATTGCAAGAATTCTTTATTACCCACTTCTTGCACACCCATGTTTAGTTGTTTAGTCCCCCAATATTCCTTGTGCTTTAATCCCACTGGAACTAAAGATTCACCTTTCAACACGTTAGCCTCTAAGGGATCAAATTGACCCCCATGGTTAGACACTATAGCTTTTATGGAATCAATGTAAAAATAACTATCATTCGCTTCTGGGTACTTGTAAGCTTTGAACACATTAAAGGTTACCTTTTCGTCTTGTACTCGCAACCAAAGCTCACCCTTTTGAACATCAATAAGTGTTTCCCCAATTGCAAGGAAAGGTCTTCCAAGAATGATAGGAATTTTCTTGTCTTCCTCTATATCAAGAACTATGAAATCTGCAGGAAAAATAAATTTATCAACTTTGACGAGCACATCTTCAATTACTCCTCTAGGGTACTTTAGCAAACGATCAACTAACTATAATGTTACAATAATAGGTCTTGTCTCTCCTAATCCAAGTTTCCTGAAAATAGAAAAAGGCACTAAATTGACACTTGTACCCAAATCACACAAAGCTCGCTCAAAAATAACATTCCCAATTGAACATAGAATGGTTAAACTGTCACGCCCCAACTCGACCCCACCTACGATCAGTCAGGACGCAACGGAATTTTGACAGTATAACGACAGTAAATAGGATACCGAGGCTCTAAACCAACCTCATTAGAATATCATACATCAACTCCATAACCATATAATAAACAACTCATCAATAAAATAACAACATACAACATAATCATATTACACCATAATCATTCTTTGTTATACGCCTCCGTTCCAACATAATACATGAACTTTAATATACATTGCAAAATATGTTGAAACCAACCTAGCAACCTAATCATAGACAAAAGAAAGACTACTAAGTTAGCTTCA
This sequence comes from Ehretia macrophylla, assembly GCA_037974665.1. NCBI lineage: Eukaryota > Viridiplantae > Streptophyta > Magnoliopsida > Boraginales > Ehretiaceae > Ehretia > Ehretia macrophylla. The sequence continues at coordinate 14,614,709 of CM075775.1, forward strand.
TTTAGAACATCATCTTTTCAACATCTTTTACATCATGAACTACAAAGCATATAAAAGTCTACTAAGTTAATATACAAGATAGTAAAACAATACAACATCAAGGATAAGACTCCGGAACATAAGACTCATCCATGTAAGACACATTTTCCACATTTTCCTCTTCAGGAGGCACGTACCCGTAGTCTTGCGAAAGAACACCTGTAAGCATGCAATAATAGAGAGTGAGCTTATATAAAATAAGCTCAGTGAGGATCCGATAGATCTCTAACAATATTCACTATACTTCTTGGAAATAATCCTTTGAGCAAGTAAACACACAATAACATCAATAATATTATCATCACATAATCTATAATGACCATTCAATAAAGGATACACTAGTTGGTGTAGCTCCAAACGCCATCACGATCATAACAGCATTCTTGTGACTCCCATAAACTCACGCACCCGAGGTACCCCAATAACCTCTCCCTCCACGACACCTCCGTCATGCGAGCTGGATGCAGTCTCTGATAGTCATGCCGTTATCAACCCGACAGCCCGATGCTGCCCGAGATGTGGCACACACATACCAAAGACTCAGCAATAATAATAAACATCAATCATTCACAGGAGGACAGTCTAGCAGAACTGCCTATCTCCCGGCATCAATCATCAATCAATAATCATATTATCATCATAATAACATCAATAATCAATTTAACAACAAATAACTAAGTTAGATGACAAAGTAGGCCATCTAACCGAACATGCATTAAACACACAATCAAACCCTAATTTACCCATCATCAACTCACAATTCAATCACTCAAACCACACCCAATTAACTAAAGGCATAATCTAACATTTTAAAGAAAGACAACCTAAACTTCAAATATTCATATCTTACATTCTACTAATCCAAACAATTCCAAATTAGTTTCTATCACTCACCCATTCAATCAACTACATTAGCCCCCTCGGAAACCAACCAAAACACATCCAAATCATGCCCAATAACCTAGTGTGTCATGGCTGAAATTTCTAGATTTTAGCACCGACCTCACAATCGAAAATTCGGCATTACAACGGCGCTACCACGTAATTATCAAACTTTTAGAAATCAACGGCAATCGATTCCGATCAACACAACTCAAAATAATCAACATTTAGCAAATTAATCAACTTTAAATACCCGAAAATAAATAATTATGCTACAACTGTTCAAATCTCGTAAGATTACATATAAATGATCCCTAGCATGCATGGAGCAATAATCTAACATCATATTAACATTTTAATGGTTCAATAGTCAATTCTACGCAAAAACATAAAAGATGAGTTTTGAGATCTAGAATTTTTCTCTCACCTTTGATGCAATATAAGCCTAAAAATGCGTGCAATGCGTGCTCAACTAGCGGAATCCAACTCGGTACGAAGTTCTACAGACAAAAACTAGGTTTTTCTTTGAAAATTTGCTTTGAAAACTTTGAAGAAAAGCTTGGCTATTCTCCCATGAAACTCTCGGCCATCTAGGTGTGTTTGAGGGTGTTTTTGTGCTTTGTGAGTGTGTGTTGGCGATATATGCATATTGGTCAACATTTAAATAAAGTCAAAGTTAGTTTAAATTAGTCTTTTAATTGTATTTTTAGTCTTTTAATTCAATTCTTGAGTACTTCTTGCTCAACTATTAAATTAACACTTAAACTAACTCAAATAATTTATTTCAAGATGACAAGAAGTTTTACAATCAAACAATTTCACCCGAGTCGGCTTAAAACTTGATTTTCACAAAAGTCGGTGTAAAAACCCTAATAAATTCCTAAACCGATTTTAAAACCGTTTTAATCAAACACAGGTCTATTAAAGTCTGTGGACTAGGTCTAGAAGGGTTAAAAAGACCAGTTTCAAAATTTTAGTGGATGTGTTTCGAAAATACTATTCATTAAAAACAGACGATAAAATTTCTGACTCCGTTTTTTATGAAAATTTCATGAATGCACATTTAGCATGTTCTAGGAGTATTAATATCAAAATTACCACATTCTAAGTCATATAGCATATAGACAGGTCATTTCATGCGAAACGAGAATAAACGCGCAAAACGAGAATAAACACGCAAAACGAGATAGGATAGAAAAGTAGGGTTTCACATTCTCCTCCCCTTAAAGAAATTTCATCCCCAAAATTCTTACTTGATGTACTGAACAGATCTGGGTACTGCTACTGCATCTGATCTCGTCTCTCCCAAGTAGCTTCCTCAATGTCGTAATGCTTCCACAACACCTTAACCATCAGAATCTTCTTTGACCTCAACTTTCGTTCCATCTGATCAAGAATACGAATCGGACGCTCGTCATAAGTCAGATTCTCACGAAGCTGTAACGGGTCTGGCTCAAGAATATGAGAAGGATCCGGATTATATTTTAGTAAATTCGACACGTGAAATACATCGTGGACATTAGAGAAGTTCTCCGGTAAAGCCAACCGATATGCCAACTTACCAACCCTGCCAGTAATCTCAAACGGCCCAACAAATCTCGGACTCAGCTTTCCACCTTTACTATAACAAGCAAACCCCTTACGAGGAGACAATCTCAAGAAAACCCGATCTCCGACTGCAAACTCCAAGTCCTGACGACGCTTATCAGCATAAGTTTTGAATCTACTCTGCGCCATAAGCATTCTCTGCCTGATCAACTGAACATTCTCAATCTTCTCAAGAAGCTCTAGCATGATAGTCGGATCAATAGTCTTCATCTCCCCTACCTCGTCCCAATATAAAGGTGAACGGCACTTACGACCGTAAAGAGCTGCGAAAGGTGCCATCCCAATAGTAGCTTGATAACTATTGTTATAGGCAAACTCGGCTAGTGGTAGATGTTTCTCCCAATTCTTCCCGAAGTCCATAACACAAGCCCTAAGCATATCTTCCAGAATCTGAATAGTCTGCTCAGATTGACTGTCGATCTGTGGATGATACGCAGTACTGAAGTTCAACTGAGTACCCAAGGTCTCTTGAAGTTTCTCCCACAAACGAGAAGTAAATCAAGGATCTCAATCTGAGACAATACTAGATGGAATCCCATGAAGTCTAACAATTTGATCCTAATAAAGACCCGTCAACTTTGTAACTTCATCTCCCATCCTCATCAAAATAAAATGAGATGTCTTCGTCAAACGATCCACGACAACCCAAACTGCATCATTACCTCTCAGAGTTCTAGGCAAACTAGTGACGAAATCCATCGTAATATGCTCCCACTTCCACTCTGGTATAGTCAACGGCTGAAGTAACTTTGCAGGTTGTTGATGCTCGGCTTTCACCCTTTGACAAGTCAAACATCTAGATACAAACTGAGCAACCTCCTTCTTCATGTTATTCCACCAGTAATGTTGCTTCAAATCTCGATACATCTTGGTTCCACCGGGATGAATAGTATACTTAGAATTATAAGCTTCCTCCAGAATACCTCGCCTCAAGCCCGGTTCATCGGGAACACAAACCCTGTTTCGAAACCGAAGAATACCGTCCTCATGCAGTTTAAAGTCCGACTGATCATCTGTCATCTAATCCTTGATCTTCTGAAGTTTAACATCCAGTTGCTGAGCTTCTCTAATATGAGACAACAATAAAGGTTGTATACGGAGATGTGAACACATCACCCCAACCTGAGTTAACTCCAGTCTCCAATAGGTAAATTCTTCAAGAATCTCCTATTTCTTGACTGCCAAACAAGCAACACTCGTCTTCCGGCTGAGAGCATCTGCTACAACATTTGCCTTGCCAAGCAGATAATTGATAGAACAATTATAATCTCCAAGAAGCGCCATCCACCTCCGCTGATGCATATTCAACTCCTTCTGTGAGAACAAGTACTTCAGACTCTTATAATCAGTGAAAATCTCGAACTTACTGCCCCACAGATAATGACGCCACTTCTTGAGTGCGAAGACAACTACTGCCAACTTAAGATCATGAGTCGGATAATTCACCTCATAAGGCTTTAACTTCCTGGAAGCATAGGTAATAACTCGGCCATCCTGCATAAGAACACATCCCAAGCCCTCCTTGGATGCATCGTTGTAAATAACCATATTATCGGTCCCCTCTGGTAGAGCAAGTACTGGAGCAGTAGTAAACCTCTTTTTCAACTCCTGAAACCCACTCTAACACTTCTCATCCCAAGCAAAGATAGTCTGTTTCTGAGTAAACTTAGAAAGTGGCCCTGTAATCTTAGAGAAGTCCTTGACAAACCTACGATAATAACCTGCCAAGCCAAGAAAGCTACGAACCTCCGAAACATTCTCCAGACGTTTCCAAGACATCACTGATTCAATCTTAGTGGGATCTACAGAAATACCGCTCTGTGTGATCACGTGGCCAAGAAAAGATAAACGTTGCAGGCAAAATTCACATTTGCTGAACTTGGCAAACAACTGATGCTCCTGCAGCTTCTGTAAGACAAGCCGTAGATGTTGCTCGTGCTCAGATTCATATTTAGAATAGACCAAGATATCATCAATAAAGATTACCACGAAATGGTCCAAAAACGGCTGAAAAACCCGATACATAAGATCCATGAATGCTGCCGGTGCATTAGTTAATCCAACGGGCATAACAACAAACTCATAATGCCCGTACTGAGTCCTGAAGGTAGACTTTGGAACATCCTCCGTACGAATCCGAAGCTGATAATACCCCTGCCTCAAATCAAATTTAGAATAGACTTTGGCTCCCTGAAGTTGATCAAACAACTCGTCAATCAGTGGCAAAGGATACTTATTCTTGATGGTCACCTGATTCAAACCACGATAATCAATACACAATCTCAAGGTACCATCCTTCTTCTTCACAAATAAAACAGGAGCTCCCCAAGGTGAAGAACTCTGCTGAATGAATCCCTTCTCCAATAACTTCTGCAACTGAGTCTTCAGCTCCTTCAACTCAGCTGGTGCCATCCGGTACGCTGATTTAGAAATAGATTGAGTACCAGGAACAAGATTAATCACAAACTCCACATCTCTCTCTGGCGGTAACCCTGGAAACTCCTCAAGAAATACATTGGGATATTCCCGAATAATAGGGACTTCCTCCAGCTGTAGCTTATTAGATGGCTTGTTGATCAAATAAGCTAGATAACCCGAACACCCCTTACTCACCAACTTAACAGCTTTAGTTGCTGAGATAACAAAACTCGTCTTAGCACCCCGATTCCCTACTACCTCAAGTACTGGTTGATCTGGCAAACGAAATTGTACTACTTTTGTTCTACAGTTTAACTGGGCATCATAATTAGAAAGCCAATCCATACCCAAGATAACATCATACCCCCAGATAGGAAATAAGATAAGGTCCGAAGGAAAACTATGCCCCTTAACATGTATTATACAATCCTTACATACTAAGCCAGTAACATACTTATCAGTCAAAGATGTACTAATCTCAACCACATAAGGCAATCTTTCAGGTTGCAAATTAACACGTTGCACACAAGCAGGAGTAATGAAAGAATGCGTAGCACCAGAACCAATCAACACTTTAACAAGTTGATCAAGTATAAGGAAGTTACCTTCCACAACTGCAGTCTCCTCAGGCATCTCCTCTAAGTCAACTGCATAGGCCCGAGCCTGGACCCGCTGCTGCTGTGAAACCCCACTTTTCTGCTTTAACTCGATTTACGTGTTTTATCTCGTTTTACGTGCATTTGACCTGTTTATGTGTTATATGACCTAGAATGTTATAATTTTGATGTCAATACTTCTAATACGTGCTAAATGTGCATTCATGAAATTTTCATCAAAAACGGAGTCAGAAATTTTATCGTCGATTTTCAGTGAATAGTGTTTTCGAAACACGTCCGCTATAATTTTGAAACTGGTCTTTTTAACCCTTCTAGACCTAGTCCACGGACTTTAATAGACCTGTGTTTGATGAAAACGGTTTTAAAATCGGCTTAAGAATTTATTAGGGTTTTTACACCGACTTTTGCGAAAATCGAGTTTTAAGCCGACTCGGGTGAAATTGTTGAATTGTAAAACTTCTTGTCACCTAAAAATAACCCACTTGAGATATCTTGGGGGTTGCATAATTATTTTTAACTTGGTGAGCAATAAAATGCAATTAAAGTCATTAAAACACAAAAATACTAATTTAAATTAACTTTGACTTTAATTAATTATTTGACCTTATAAGCTAATGTCCTCAACACACACTCACACAACACAAAAACACCATCACACACACACACAAGGCCGAGAGAAAAGAGGGAGAAAAGAGAAGAGAAAAACTCAAGCTTTCAATCCAATTTTTCAAAGAAAAACCTAGTTTTTGTCCGTAGAACTTCGCACCGACTTGGATTCTGCTTGTTGGGCACGCATAGCACGCATTTCTAGGCTTATATCGCATCTAAGGTGAGAGAAAAATTCTAGATCTCAAAATGTCATTTTTGTGCTTTTTGCGTATAAATGAAGATTGAACCGTTAGAATTGAAATCTGATGTTAGATTATTGCTCCTTGCATGCTAGGGATCATTATATACTAATACTACGAGTTTCTGTCGGATGTAGTATAATTTTTATTTTCTGGGTATTTAATTTTGATTAAAATGTTCAAAGTTGAATTAAATGAGTTGTGTTGATCGAAATCGATTGCCGTCGATTTCTAAATACTTGATAATTACGTGTTAGCGCTGTTGTAATGCCGAATTTTCGATTACATTGTTTGTGTGAAAATCCGGAAAATCCAGCCATGACATCTTAGGGTTTTAGGGTTATCGGGCATGATTTGGAGGTGTTATGGTGGATTTCCGAGAGGGCTAATGTAGTAGGTTGAATGGGTGAGTGATAGGAACTGATTTGACAATGTTTGGATTAGTAGATTGTAAGTTATGAATTTTAGAAGTTTAGGTTGTCATTCTTTAATTTCTTGAACGATGCCTTAGATGGTTGGGTAGTGTTCGAGTGATGAATGGTGAGTTGTTGATGAGTAATTTAAAGTTTAATTAAGTATATTATGCATGTCCGGTTAGATGGCCTACTTTGTCATCTAACTACGTTGTTTGTTGTTTAATTTAATATTGATGTTAATGATTGATTATTATTGAATGCGGGAATCGGGCACTCTTGTTGCTGATCTCCCAATTGATTGATTGATTGATGATTGATTGATGATTGATGATTATGGAGTCTTGGTATGTGTGTGCCACCTCTCGGGCAGCGTCGGGCTGTCGGGTTGATAACGGCATGACTGCCATAGGCTACCCCCAGCTCGCATGACGGAGGTGTCATGGAGGGAGGGGCTAGTGAGGTACCTCGGGTGCGTGAGTAATGGGGAGTTACAAGAAGAATGGTTGAGATCGTGATGGCGTTTGGAGCTACACCAACTAGAGAGAGTATCCTTTATTGAATGGTCATATAGTTATGTGATAATAGTATTATTTATTGTTATTGTGTGTTTACTGACTCAAAGGATTATTCCAAGGAGTTTAGTAGACCTTGCTCGAGATCTATCGGATCCTTACTGGGCTTATTTTATATAAGCTCACTCTCTATTATTGCATGCATACAGGTGTACTTTTACAGGATTACGGGTACGTGCCTCCTGAAGAGGAGAATGTGGAAAATGTGCCGTATGTGGACGAGTCCTATGTGCCAGAGTCTTGTCCTTGATGCTTGAGATGTTGTATACTCTATTATCTTGTATATTAACCTAGTTGTCTTTTATTTTCCTTGTAATTTATGATGTATAAGTTGTAGTAAGATAATGAACTAAATGATGCTAACTTAGTAGTCTTTCTTTTGTTATGATCTAGGTTGCTAAGTTTGTTTATAATCTATTTTGATATGTATGTATAGCCTATGTACTATGTTGGAACGGAGGCGCATAACTATGAATGAGTTGATGAAAGAATGTTTAATGTATGAAATGGTTGCGTTATATGTTGTTAATTTGATTGTGGAGTTAGTTGGTGATTTGTGGAGTTTGATGTATGTTGTTATTAAGGGTTGGTTTAGAGCCCTGATGTTCATGTTACTGTCGTTATGCTGCCGAAATTCCGTTGCGTCCTGACTGATTGTAAGAGGGGTCGAGTTGGGGCGTGACATTTAAGTGGTATCAGAGCGCATGTTAGCTGTCAGCCGGGGTATCCTCGGAATGTGGGTAGTGGTCTAAGCATGCAAGTATGTATTAAGTGAAAGAAAAGTGAAACATATGTTAATATGTTTATGTGATTAATTTACTTATGTGTCTAACATTCTATGTGACAAATATGCCTTGTGTGTTAAGTGAACTAATGTGGTCAATGTGTTTTATGTGATAACTTGCTATACGTACTCAATGTGTTGTAATTAATGTGCATTATGTGATTAATGTGTATTATGTGACAATTGTGTTTTATGTGATTTTGTGCCTTGTGTGAAGTTAGTTGTTTATGTGCTTTTAATTGTTTATAACTAGCTTATGTGAAACAACGTGCTTTAGGTGCTCAATGTACTTTAAGTGACCAATGTGAGTTACGTGATCAACTTGTCTTATGTGAAGTTTGTTGCTTATGTGACTTTAATTGTTTATAACTTACTTCTATGATATAACCTGTTTATGTGATGTTGGCTTCTTATATGTTGAATTGTGTGTTATGTGATAATGTTGCATTGTATGATAATTGTGTATTACGTTATACTTGTCTTTCATATGATATAGTTGCATACATGTTTTAACTCGTGAGTGACCTTTTAATGTCTAGGGTGGTTGTAAGAGTTTTCGGAAATAGAGATAGGCCATGATTTTGAATTATTATTATTCTAGAAGTTTATCAGTTAGATTTTAATTGTTATGTTTATGGATTTTAGTTTCGGCTTAGTGGATTGATCTTGATATTCCTTTAGCGAGAATGAAGTTGTTCGAGGAAATAGCAACGTATCTTGATGATTATAATTACTTTTGTTGCCATGTTTAACTTATTATTACTTGGAGATGAATCATAAGTTGAGGTTTCCGTGAGGCTGTGATTAGACACTTTTGGAGTCTCAACTCAGATTATACTTTCTTGAGGTTATTTTAGAATGAATTTATTTGAGGAATTAGTGATGTATATTTGTGAATAGAATGAAGTGTGGTATAACATGTGAATATGTCTACTATTTGGGATTGCTATATTATTAATGGATATTTTGGAGTTTTGATCTTTAAGCCTTGGAGACAATTGGAGTGATTCGTGACTAAAGTTACTTTATTCGAAGATGTAATTGTTGGGAGATAGAATTATTTGAGGAAATAAGAATGCATTTCGATGGCTGAACATTTACTTGCCTACATCAAGCTTTTGGATTCTAGGTGGTATGACTTTCTAAATTGTTGATTGAGGATTCTCTGTGTTATAATGGGTTAGCATGAATCTGTATTGTGTTATCAGATTTTGGAGTCTTCATTAGTTAATCTTGTTGGGTAATCAGTGATTTATCTTGTTTAGTGATTGGTCTGGTACGGAATATAAATTTTGGAGTGATTTATCTTGTTTGGTAATTGTTATGACTCCTTAGGTTCTCTAGGTCTCCTTAGTGTCTTGATTTGGAGGAAGATAGATTATAGGATTTGACTTGTTGGTGTTCAAATGTGTAGGTGGGACACCCTTCTTGTGCTTCATAATTCTATCAGTCTTATTATTATCTTTTACTCTATTCTCACTTATTTGAGAGAGAATTACACTTTTCTAGCATATCAATTGTTTCTTGAAAGTTTTGCTTATTGGATTAATGGATCCTATACTCATTTGACATTGTTTCCATTCTTAACATTCATATTTGCTTCTTATAGCAATGTCGCTTATTGGAGTTAAGGTTTGAGACTTCTATATTTCATTCTATATCTCTAGCCATTCGTTTCAATATTTCATTTCATCCTATTACTATTCATTTGAAAGTAATTTTTCCTTTGGTATACCATTTTACTTATTCGAATTTCACTTGCTTGATGTACTCCCTATCTAAGTACATCATTGTTATTCTTGTTGATCCTTGTTAATCCTATTGTTTCATTATTAAATCTTGAGTCATTACTTTGCTTGTAATTGCTCATTCAATATACTCGGCATTGTCCTTCTTATTAATACTTCTTTGGTTATTGCGTGCTGAGATACTCATTATCTTGACACTCATATTTTCTATTGAATTAATCATCTCTTATCTCTTAATTTTATTTCACCTCAAGTACAACTTACTTGTTGGTTCCTTGAACAATCATCGAGAATTGAAATATCTACTTGTTCAGGAATTTTTGTTTAACATACTCAGCACTGTGTTGACTCGTCATCATCCTTTGTTCGTACATATTTAACTGAAAGGTGCTGAGACATTTCTTATCTTAGTTATCATGCTTCCTTATTAAACTATTGGCCTCTTGATTCTCTAACTTGTTTGACCTCTTGCTCCCTTGATTGTTGGCTCAAATATGACTTTCCATATTCTTAATTCCTTGTAAATTTCATAAGAGCCATATTCTGACCAATGTCACTTTTGAGATATTTCCTTGATCAGTAATCATTCATGTTATCGTGATTGAGTTTTTAAACCCTCGGGGTGTTCATAGAGCTCTTTAGTGTAGTAGGGGATGATTGATAATTAGTGGTGTCATGCTAAGACTTTGGAGTTGTGATTCATTTCATATGCAATATGATATTAGGTGGGAGAGAATTATGAATTGAAGATTGTTTTGAAATTATGATCATCAACTTGCAGTCAACAGAGGTTGTTCTTTTGATGTCTTTGGTTAGGTGTCATCCTAGGAGATAAATAAGAACTAAGAGAAGTATTATTAAGTGTAACGATTGAGGATTTAATTGCCTATCAGTTCGAGAATTGCGCGGACGCAATTGTTTTAAGGAGAGGAGAATGTGAAACCCCACTTTTCTGCTTTAACTCGATTTACGTGTTTTATCTCGTTTTACGTGCATTTGACCTGTTTATGTGTTATATGACCTAGAATGTTATAATTTTGATGTCAATACTTCTAATACGTGCTAAATGTGCATTCATGAAATTTTCATCAAAAACGGAGTCAGAAATTTTATCGTCGATTTTCAGTGAATAGTGTTTTCGAAACACGTCCGCTATAATTTTGAAACTGGTCTTTTTAACCCTTCTAGACCTAGTCCACGGACTTTAATAGACCTGTGTTTGATGAAAACGGTTTTAAAATCGGCTTAAGAATTTATTAGGGTTTTTACACCGACTTTTGCGAAAATCGAGTTTTAAGCCGACTCGGGTGAAATTGTTGAATTGTAAAACTTCTTGTCACCTAAAAATAACCCACTTGAGATATCTTGGGGGTTGCATAATTATTTTTAACTTGGTGAGCAATAAAATGCAATTAAAGTCATTAAAACACAAAAATACTAATTTAAATTAACTTTGACTTTAATTAATTATTTGACCTTATAAGCTAATGTCCTCAACACATACTCACACAACACAAAAACACCATCACACACACACACAAGGCCGAGAGAAAAGAGGGAGAAAAGAGAAGAGAAAAACTCAAGCTTTCAATCCAATTTTTCAAAGAAAAACCTAGTTTTTGTCCGTAGAACTTCGCACCGACTTGGATTCTGCTTGTTGGGCACGCATAGCACGCATTTCTAGGCTTATATCGCATCTAAGGTGAGAGAAAAATTCTAGATCTCAAAATGTCATTTTTGTGTTTTTTGCGTATAAATGAAGATTGAACCGTTAGAATTGAAATCTGATGTTAGATTATTGCTCCTTGCATGCTAGGGATCATTATATACTAATACTACGAGTTTCTGTCGGATGTAGCATAATTTTTATTTTCCGGGTATTTAATTTTGATTAAAATGTTCAAAGTTGAATTAAATGAGTTGTGTTGATCGAAATCGATTGCCGTCGATTTCTAAATACTTGATAATTACGTGTTAGCGCTGTTGTAATGCCGAATTTTCGATTACATTGTTTGTGTGAAAATCCGGAAAATCCAGCCATGACATCTTAGGGTTTTAGGGTTATCGGGCATGATTTGGAGGTGTTATGGTGGATTTCCGAGAGGGCTAATGTAGTAGGTTGAATGGGTGAGTGATAGGAACTGATTTGGCAATGTTTGGATTAGTAGATTGTAAGTTATGAATTTTAGAAGTTTAGGTTGTCATTCTTTAATTTCTTGAACGATGCCTTAGATGGTTGGGTAGTGTTCGAGTGATGAATGGTGAGTTGTTGATGAGTAATTTAAAGTTTAATTAAGTATATTATGCATGTCCGGTTAGATGGCCTACTTTGTCATCTAACTACGTTGTTTGTTGTTTAATTTAATATTGATGTTATTGATTGATTATTATTGAATGCGGGAATCGGGCACTCTTGTTGCTGATCTCCCAATTGATTGATTGATTGATGATTGATTGATGATTGATGATTATGGAGTCTTGGTATGTGTGTGCCACCTCTCGGGCAGCGTCGGGCTGTCGGGTTGATAACGGCATGACTGCCATAGGCTACCCCCAGCTCGCATGACGGAGGTGTCATGGAGGGAGGGGCTAGTGAGGTACCTCGGGTGCGTGAGTAATGGGGAGTTACAAGAAGAATGGTTGAGATCGTGATGGCGTTTGGAGCTACACCAACTAGAGAGAGTATCCTTTATTGAATGGTCATATAGTTATGTGATAATAGTATTATTTATTGTTATTGTGTGTTTACTGACTCAAAGGATTATTCCAAGGAGTTTAGTAGACCTTGCTCGAGATCTATCGGATCCTTACTGGGCTTATTTTATATAAGCTCACTCTCTATTATTGCATGCATACAGGTGTACTTTTACAGGATTACGGGTACGTGCCTCCTGAAGAGGAGAATGTGGAAAATGTGCCGTATGTGGACGAGTCCTATGTGCCAGAGTCTTGTCCTTGATGCTTGAGATGTTGTATACTCTATTATCTTGTATATTAACCTAGTTGTCTTTTATTTTCCTTGTAATTTATGATGTATAAGTTGTAGTAAGATAATGAACTAAATGATGCTAACTTAGTAGTCTTTCTTTTGTTATGATCTAGGTTGCTAAGTTTGTTTATAATCTATTTTGATATGTATGTATAGCCTATGTACTATGTTGGAACGGAGGCGCATAACTATGAATGAGTTGATGAAAGAATGTTTAATGTATGAAATGGTTGCGTTATATGTTGTTAATTTGATTGTGGAGTTGGTTGGTGATTTGTGGAGTTTGATGTATGTTGTTATTAAGGGTTGGTTTAGAGCCCTGATGTTCATGTTACTGTCGTTATGCTGCCGAAATTCCGTTGCGTCCTGACTGATTGTAAGAGGGGTCGAGTTGGGGCGTGACAGCTGCTGAGGTACACTGGCCACAGGTTGGCCCTGATAACCCTGAGTCACTGTCCGACCCTCAGTCCTCGAATATCTAGGGCAATCCCTCGCCCTGTACTGATTGGTCAACATTTAAATAAAGTCAAAGTTAGTTTAAATTAGTCTTTTAATTGTATTTTCGGTCTTTTAATTCAATTTTTGAGTATTTCTTGTTCAAATATTAAATTAATACTTAAACTAACTCAAATAATTTATTTCTAGATGACAAGAAGTTTTACAATCAAACAATTTCACCCGAGTCGGCTTAAAACTCGATTTTCGCAAAAGTCGGTGTAAAACTCCTAATAAATTCCTAAGCCGATTTTAAAACTATTTTAATCAAACACAGGTCTATTAAAGTCCGTCGACTAGGTCTAGAACGGTTAAAAAGACCAGTTTCAAAATTTTAGCGGACGTGTTTCGAAAATACTATTCACTAAAAACCGACGATAAAATTTCTGACTCCGTTTTTTATGAAAATTTCATGAATGCGCATTTAGCATGTTCTAGGAGTATTAATATCAAAATTACCACATTCTAAGTCATATAACACATAGACAGGTCATTTCACGTAAAACGAAAATAAACACGCAAAACGAGAATAAACATGCAAAACGAGACATGATAAAAAAGTAGGGTTTCATATAAACTCCCTGGATCCTTGAGTTTTGGCGACAACTTCTTTTGTAGGATAACAATGCACTCCTCAGTAAGTGCAATCATCTCATAATCTCCAAGCTTTCTTTTTTTTGAAAGAACATCTTTTATCAACTTCACATAACTAGGCATTTGTTCAAGCGCATCTACAAATTGTATGTTGATGTGAAGTTTCTTGAAGACCTCAAGAAATTTAGAAAATTGTTTGTCAAGCTTGTTCTTCTTCATGCGTTGTGGAAAATGAACTTTCAGAGGTGGTTGTTGAGGAGGTTGTGGCCGATCTTCTGCTTTTTCTTCATCTTTCTCCTCATTTTTCGCTTTATCTTTTTCGATCTTTTTGGCTTTCACATGTTCCTTTAATTCTTTACCACTTCTTAAATTGATCACTTTGCAATGTTCCGTGCTATCTCTTGTGGGATTCACCTCCGAAGTACTAAGTAAATTTCCTTGTTGTCTTTCAGAAAACAATGCAGCCATTAGACTAAATTGCACCTCTAAATTTCTGATTTGCATGGATTGATTATGGAGGGCAGTTCTAGTTTCATTCATAAACTGTGTCTGCAAAGTCGCCAATTGAGCCATTACCTCCTCTAAATTCACTTTTTTCTCTAGTGGTGGTTTTTCCTGCTTAGGACGCAACACATTTTGTGTATTCTTGTATGACTAGTTTGGATGATAACGTAGTCTTGGATGACATCTGTTGGAATATTGATTGTACTACTGCCCATTAAAGTTTCCCACACACTCTGCTTGTTCTGCTATGCTTTACGCAAATGGATTGCCAACCTGACATTCTGCACTATAATGCAGATCACAACAAAACTCACACACCACTACCGCCTGAACAACATTAACAGTTACTTGATTATTCTGCATTTGTTTAGTAAGGTTGTCAATTTTTGCTGCCAAAGTAGTTATGGCATCAATCTCATGGATCTCAATTGTCTTCTTTGGTGTGACTCTCTCACTTGACCATTGTAGGTTGTTCAAGACAATATCCTCGAGCAACTCGTAAGCTTCATCTATTGTCTTGTTTATTAAAGCTCCTCCTACAAATGCATCAATCAAAGTTCTTGTTGAATTTACCAACCCATTATAAAAATTGTGAACTTGCATCCATTTAGGGTACTCCATGATTAGGACACTTCCTCAACAATGCCTTATACCTTTCCCACGCTTCACACAAAGTTTCTCCTTCATGTTGCGCGAAATTATTAATTTCTATGCGCAGCTTCGCTGTCTTGCCAGGTGGGAAAAAGCTTGACAAAAACTTGTGCACCAAATCCTCCTAAGTGGTGATTGAATCCGAAGGCAGCGAGTTTAACCATTCCTTAGCTTGATCCCTTAAGGAGAAAGAAAACAAGCGAAGGCCCAAAGCTTCTTCAGTGACTCCATTATACTTAACAATTTTGCAGACTTCTAGAAAATTCACGATATGCTAATTCGGATCTTCAGTGGGCAGTCCATGGAACGGGATATTCTGAATCAACTGTAACGTCACTGTCTTCAACTCATAATCATTCGCCTGAATCGCTGGCCTTCTAATCACAGGTTGAATTCCAGTAGGTGGCAAAGCATAATCTCGCAGTGTTCTAGGCGGATTTTCCTAATTATTTCTTTTCTGTCCTACCACGATTTCAGCCATATTTCCTTGCAAATGATGGGTAGTATCTATTTTCTCTTTTCTGTTCTTCCGACAAGTCCGTTTTATCTCATGATCGAAAGCCAACAACTTGCTAGCTCCCAATTTTTGCATACACCTAGATAAATATGTTCTTGAAACGCAATTAGCACAATTAAGAAAACGACAAACAAAATAAAATAAAATCCAAAGTAAAATTAAAGCTATTTGGTATCGATATTAATAATTGACACAATCCTCGGCAACGGCGACAAAAACTTGTTGTGTGAATTCTAAAGAAAGTGCATGTATCGCAACAAGTAATAAAGTTGTATTAAAGATCGTTTCCACGAGGACTGATATTATTAACTATCGAAATTAATCTAGCTCTAACTTTATTCGGACAATCAAAATTTGAGAGTTCACAAAATTACTAAAGAATTGACGAAACTTATAAAACTAACAACTAACGCAATTATGAAGTTACCGAAAAAGTTGATTCAATAATTAAAAGCTCTAGGGTTCTGATTTCACCAAGATTTATCATACTCGAATCTGTTGTTTAAATCCAATTGACGATTATTCCTTATGCTGCCAGTAATTTCACTAATGTAATTATTAATCTTTCCCAAGCATTAATAACATACCCTGATAAGTAAGCTACTTACATCTCTGTGATAACTGTGAACTTATGGGATTCATTAAGCCCTAGAAATTTAAATGATGCACTAGATCTCATAACTATATCTAGCTTATGACGATTTAATGGTATTTCACACGTGGTCTAATCTAGTTATCACTTCTTAATCTCAAACTAAACCACAGAACAAGCAATTATTGGTCAGGCAATCACAAGCATTATGCATAGTATAAAATACTCAGCATAAAAATAGAATAATCCATCAATTAATTAAACCAACAAAATATGAGTGATCAAAATCTGGCTACTTCATAGCCCTAGAAAAATAATCTAGCAACTCATACCAAATGTAAATAAAATCCAAAATCTATTGAAGTTCATGATGAGTGAGAGAAAAAAAACTAGAAATCTCAAGAGAGTCGTGGTAAAAGCTTGTCTCTGATTCGTCCTTCCTCGTCAATCTTGATATTCCTCGTGTTTTCTCCTCTCCAGAATGTTCATTCTGTTTACCAACTAACCGCCAGAAAAAGCTCCCCTATCTCACGTTCTTTTCCTTCTTTTTATCGTAGGGTTTCTTCTTTTTGCGCCTTTTTATAAAATTGCCCTTTATTTTCTTGCGATGCTGTGCAGCTGTGCTATGAATGCGCTACTTGTGATTTCTCTTCAATTTCTTCACAAGTCGCATGAAAGCTAGCCCTTGGCCATTTTTCTTCAATTTTACCTCAAAATTCATGCTTCCTCATGGACATCACCTATCTCGCAAAACAAACACTAGACCTGTCAAATTGCTCCAGAAATTACTCAAGAACTAATAAAAATTAAGTAAAAGGGTGTTGAAATAATATATCAATTATACACCCAACAATTTTTTTAGTTTTTTGTAGATATTGAAATTTTTTAGACAAGAAATATATAAAACTTCAAGAAAATATTAACATTTTGCTCACTAATACTTATTTTACTTTTTCGGTTAATATAACTTTCCCACTTGATGGACATACAATGTATTTATTTTGTATCATTTAACTTCTTTGCGTTATTAGGTAAAAAGAATGGGAAATTTTGTACATTTTGTACATTTTATAATGTCTATAATGGAAACTTTCGTGAACTAAAAAATAGAAGGCTCAAGTGATACAAAATAAACATTAGGGGAAATATGTTTCATTGTATACACTTAGGGGGTAGAGTGATAAAAACTAAAAATCATTATTAACATTTTAACATTTTTTGCTAAGTAAACAGTTTGTGTTTCATTAAAAATGAAAAAGTACATAGGTGGGTCACACGACCAACTACAATCAAGAAAAAAACAAACGAAGCTATCCTAATAAAATCTATCCTAATGAGCACATGCTAGCTAATGAAAAAAAACCAAATGTAATTGCTGGTTGAGTTTATCAGTTAACAAGTCCCACACCGGTTAATAGGCCACTAAACAGGCATTACGAACAAGATGCATTCAAAAACCATTCAGCAAAGCTTGATTCTCCAACAATATCAAATACAATAAAGCACTAAGAATCAAGTAGCATCAAAAATCAAATTGAAGCACGACAAGTTTCAACAAGTACAAATGAGAAGTACGATTCTTCCATCTTAAACTTCTTCAAGGAAGCACCAATAACCAAACAAGCAATTTTGCAAGAAAAGTGTTAATGAACACTTAAAGCAAAGAAGAAAGGGAGAGGAAGGATGGGGTGTGACGCCTGAGATTTTTCCATGCATTAACTTACTGTTGCATCCCTTGTTTGCGCATTTCCTTCTGTGCTTTACTAATTGCTTTCTTTAGCTACTATTCACTCCGTTTTCAAACTACATTCTATTAGTTAATTAACATTTTTATTAAATCATATTAATTGTTAAAGTAGTGCAAAAAAATGAGCAATTGAGCTAGAAGCGATAGGAGAGCTCGTTTAGAAAATGATTTTTGTAGTTCAATGAATAGTATTACGTAACTAAACTTAGAGATTTAGATAACTCACATTACTTTTCACCTTAGGCTCGTTTTTAAGTCAATAACGTGCATTTTAGAAGTTCACTTAAGCAACCAACATGACCCCACCTCAATACATACTCAATATAACATAACACAAGCTCATTTTAACACAAAACAAAAAATTTCAGCAAGTGAATAGTGCCTGAACCCGACAGCCCTTCCCTTGCACATTTGGAGATTTTTGCTTCATCAAATCATCAATTCAAGCCAAGCCAAGCCTAGAGCAAGTATTTTAGGATGTGTGCAAGCCTCCTAGGTGCTCCTACGCGCATTGGTGAGGGATTTCATGGCTTATTTTCGTATTTTAAAATAGTTGCTATTTTCTTGATTTGTTAGAAATGATGTTTAATGCTATTGCAAGGCTCAAATAAGCTTATATATGTTGTGTACATGTAGTAGAGACCACATTTATGCTATTGTTTCATGTATTAAACGGTAGAAATCGATAGTTAATTCGTATGAGTGAATAGTGACGAAAATTCTAGGGTTTTGTGAATTTACGCGTTTTAACTTGATTCAATGATTCTAATAGATACTTTAGGTGTTAATGAAGGTAGTCTAATAGCCCCGTACACTTGAATTGCTCTAAAATCGCATAATACGTGAAATAGCCAACTTTAACAAAGGGGTTTCGGGGTTAATGCGAATCCGGGTAGATTCAGGCTTTACTTTTAGTATCCTTAGGCTACCTAGGTGCTATAGAAGGTTTGCTAACCCTTGTTTGAAGCCCGGATGAGGTACGTGTAGTTTAAAGCTATAAGAGGAAATTTGGGACTTTCGGGATAATTGCGGGTAATCGGGCTTAATTGTGGGTTGAAAGGGTACCTTAGGGGTTAATTAGAGGATTGATGTAGTTTCCCCTCAAACGTGAATCATTAACGTGAGTTTGGAAGAGAAATAGCTTGAATAACAAAGGGGTTTAGGTACAATTTTGGTTGTCTCGCACTTCTAGGACCTTGGCACGACTTCTTGAGTGTTTAAATGTGACTTCAAGTTGTTTTAGAGCTTTTGGCATGATTCTATGCTTGTCTTGTATATGCTCCTTTGTAAATTGCTTATGCGCTCTTATAATTATTTCTATTCTAACTGCATCGAGGTCAACCTACTTTGTTGATCCTCCTATGTGTTATTGCTTATATTATTGATATTAACTTGCCATTATAAAGTGCATTGCATAGTGGTTGCGCAACCATAGTGTCAGGGGCGGATGTGTTGAATATTGGCTAGGCAGTAGAGGGCTTGCCAGTGGATATTCAAACTCCGTGCTCTATTCCCTCACTCGCCTGGTCCGGAGATTGCCAGGGGGAGTTGGGTCATAGGATTATCGGGGTATATCCGGAGTACACCCACTGGAGTGTTTGGGGTTATGCCGGCTTATCGTGATCATGATCGTGGTTCGTGAATCGTGAATGAAGACCCAGTGAAGATTGGTGTATAGGGGTTTTGTGAGATGTATCCTTTCAAATGTGTGGTTATTTAAGCTATCATTGTTTCTTGAATTGCTCAATTGTTATTGTTGTTAACTGTATTACTTGTTGCATTGCACGCCCCGGGACCTTATCCCTCACTAGGCAACAGTGGTTGCTCATACCTCGATATATGTTTCAGGAGACGTTGAGGGTGATCCCCAGCTTGTTGAGGCAGTAGAGGAGGAGGAAGTTCAGACTAATCCTTTACCTTAGTTGTTGTGCCTGATAGCTTGAGGTGGTTTATATTCTTGCTGCTATGTGGAAGGCTCATCTGTTTATCTTATGTCCTATTTTGTAGCCTAAGGGCTATGTATATGCTTGTTGTACAAAGTTGAAGGATAGTTGATTGTGGTGTAGATTTGGAAGCCTATGTCATGTAATAACTTATGTTTCTTCTTTTATTCACTTTGCATGCTTGGGAATGAATAGCTTAATGTAGAATGTTTTATCTTTTAAGTATGTTTAAATGTTATCCTAGAATGTCATGGCTATTAGACTATGTTGTAAACAAAGTTACTTGCATGCTTGTGTGGTTTTGGAACTGTTGTTTGCTTCAAGGCTCGGATGGCCTTGCATCTTTAAATATTTAACCATGAAAAGCTTGTTTATCTTGTGGTTACCTTATTTGAGAGTTTACAGGTTTTCAGAATGTCCACGGTACAGGGGAGACTCTGTCCGTGTGTCGGGTCCGAACTTAACCTTTAGCTTGGGGGTTGGGTCGGGGCGTGACATGGGGGGATGGCCGAGCCAAAGAAGGTAGGAAAACAAAAGGAAAGGCCTTGGCCAATAAGTTTAGTTGTGGGAAATGAGAAAGGGGAAGAAAGATGAAAGGAGATGGGAAGGCTGTCGGCATGAAGCAATACCAAAAGCGAGTGGAAGATGAAGAGAAAGATAAGGAGAGAATGACAATTGCCACAAGAGTAAGGGAAGGAAAAATGAGCGAATGGGGAAGAAAAGAGGAAAAGAGAAGGAGTGTGAGAAGGGAATGACTGAAGCAATAAACAAGAGGAAAAGAAGAGTAGAGGAAGAAAAGAGGAAGAAAATGAAAGAAGGGGGAAAAGAGGCCATAGCCAAGCATGGACAAAAGGAAAGAGAAAGGGAGTGAGAGTAGGAGGAAAGAAATGATTAGGCATTGCCCAAAGGGGGGAGGGGGAGAAAGGTATTGACCAATGAGTCAATATGTGTTATCACAAAGGAGAGTGATGCTGAAATTTTGGGGGAAATAAACATTTTACCTCTTTAATATACACAATAGAACATTTTATCTCCTAATATTTGTTTTAACTCACTTAACCCCTTTGGATTACTAGTGATATTTTTGTATATTTGCATATTTTCTAATGGCTACAAGGAACATCTTCGTTAACTGAATCACGGAAGGATGTTAAGTAATATTAAATGGACAATTCAGAATAAACTACTATATTGTATATATATTGTGGGGTTAAAGTGATATTAACCTAATATTTTGTGGTTAATAGATGTATAAGATACTCTATTTTTTAAATGTTTGAGCCATTCTATTACACGTTTTAAAGTTCAAATTCAAAACTTCATATTGGAGTAAGCTCAGACCCTAAAATGCCACTTTTCCTTGTTTCATTAGTTAACTTCCGTCCGAACTTTGATTTTTATTTATGTTGAGTATTAAATTTACAGAGCCGAGCACTTTGTACAATCCCCTAATCCGAGCTAAGGACTTGCACAAGGAAAGAAAAAGAAACAACGGGGGTTATCTCTCGCGTTTCTCCTCGGGCGAGAGAATTAATGTATGGCTCGGATATATCTGAACAGACGACTTTGGAAGTTGTAAAGAATTAATTAGTTACCTTTCACTCACTTTCCTTATGCTATTTATACTAATGGGGTTGCCTTTCTAGGGTGGTCCCCTTCTGTCCTTGCATGCTAATTTTTTGACAAATGTCTTGCTATGAAGGCTATTTTTGTCTTGATAGGCTTTGGGCCGCCATTATTCTTTGGGCCATTTTTATATCCATATCATTTGCCCCCCAGACCTTCCGAGGCCGAATACTAGCCTTGGGAGGTTTGCAAGAATTCACTTATTCTCTTGGTAATAGACCCCCTTCTTTGTAGCACTTCGATAACCGTGCTTCTAATTTGGCGTAATGATTACATGTCTTTTGGAATGAAAGGTTGCGATGGTTCTTGCTTCGAGATTCGCGCTTCCCTCATTCTATAAATATAGGTAACCTGTGTCATTTTCGTACTCTTTCGCCCCTACTTTCGTGCATTCTTACTTTCTCACTATTCTTTTTGTTTGAGTTCGGCTCGGATAGTCTTATTCTTCTTAGCTCATTTCATTTGGTTGGGTTCCATCCTTAATTGCTAGGTACGTGCCCCCTTTTCTCTTAGTCCCTTTTTTCTTCTTTTATTTGAGATATAGCTGGGTCAGGTAGTGCTGAAGATTCCCAAAACGAGTCCATCCAATCATATGGTAAGGGTGGTAAGGAGTCTTCTAGTTCAAAATCTGAGGCAATATCAGTGATAAATGCCCCCAATGAAACCGAGGATTTAGAAACTGCCCCTAATAATGATGGTCAAACAGTTGAGAACCCTACCCCTGAGGATCAGATTGAACTAGCGGGTTTTACCAACGTCGAAAAGTATCATGGCTCGGGTGAATCTCCTTTGGCAGAACTTAGGGGTGTAGAACTCCATACCGACCCTATAGAATGTCATTTTCCCCTCCCAAGAGCTAGCTCTTCTTAAGCCACTGAACAATCTGAAGCGGTTGTCAGGGAATCCTCTATTGTGATTGGGATTACTCATAGGGTTGGCAAGAATATGTTTTCTTGTCATACTCAACCTTGTCTTACTACCCGATAAATGGCCCATGATAGGATGTAAAGATGATTCATCCCTCATGACTATAAGATTAAGATCCCGCCCATAGACGAGGTTGCTTGCTCTCCTCAGGAAGAAGAGATATATATATATACGATGTTGCCTTTGAGTTTTTCAAGTTCCCGATCCTTCCTTATATAGCTGATATAGTGAATCATTTCGAAATAAGTCTTGGCCAAATTTTCCCTAATGGTTGGGCCATGATGGTAGCATTTTATGTTTTTGTAAAGCAACAAGGGTTGATCCCGACCAACGCTCTGTTTTGCCCTTTTTTCACTTTTAAACCATACCCCACTTTTGAGGTTGGTACTATGCCTCGGCTCGATCTAGATGTCTTATCTTTAGAAACTAGAAATCTTCTCATAAGGGGTAGCATAATAGGTTTTATTTTGTGACGAGTCCTCATCCTTGGCATGTCCCTACTGTCTGGGGCATTATTGAAGACGGCAAAAATAACATTCCATACTTATTTGACATCAAGAAGGACGCCTTCACGGCTCTACACAGTGATAGGGGGGATGCCTCGGGAAAAGAATGGGGATCGGGTTTATATGGTTTGCCTCATCCAATCCGGACATGTCCTCATCCAGACCTCTTCGAGGTCAAGGCTCTTGTTTCTAAAAGGAAGAGAAGATCAAAGAGACGTAAGGGTAGGCTCTTTCTTAGGATATTCCCTGTTTCGTTATTTATTGATCTTGTATTATTTTACTAATTGCCAGCTCGATCCTGCAGATATGGATTCACTCAGCATTCTCAGGGCTGCTGCCGGTAAATCTAACAAAACGTTGAGGATTGAAGGCTCATCCTTGACCCCTTCGGATCCTATACTTCCTCCTCAGTCTGACAAACAAAAAGGGCCCGAGTCTGCCTCCTCGGCCCCTCCTTCCAAAGCTCAGGAGTCATCACCCCCACAGAAGAAGAGGAAGGCTCCTCCTTCTACTAACACGCCGCCTCGATCCCATCTGAAATCGAGCTCATCAACAGTTGTGATTGTAACACCCCAACTCGACCCCACCTACGATCAGTCAGGACGCAAAGGAATTTCGGCAGTATAACAACAGTAACTTAGATACCGAGGCTCTAAACCAACCTCTTTGTAACTTATACAACCAACTCCACAAATCACCAATCAACTCCACAATCAAGATAGCAACATACAACACAACCAAAATATATTTTAAACATTCTTTCACCATTTCAACCATAAGTTATACGCTTTCGTTCCAACATCATACATCGTTAAGTAAAACCATATACATACATATTATACTAGCTTAGCAACTTATTTAAATCCAAAAGTAAGACAACTAAACTAGCATAACACTTTTACTTTCTTTAGATCAATTTATACAATACAATCTTTAAAAACTTGAAACTCTACAACATAAGTCATACTACAAAATAGCATACAACATTCCAGCTAAGCATCAGGATATGACTCTGGCACATAAGACTCTTCAACAAAAGTCACATTCTCAACCTCCTGAGGCACATACCCGTAGTCCTGTTCAGTAACACCTGTATGCATATAACGAATGAGAGTAAGCTTATATAAAACAAGCTCAGTGAGGATTCGATAGATCTTTTAAAAGTATTTACTATACTTCTTGAAAATCATCATTTGAGCAGTAAACACATAATAAACATCAATAACAATATAAGCACAACAATAATAATAACCAATCAACAAGGGTACTCTATTTGGTGTAGCTCCAAATGCCATCACGATCTCAACTATCTTTTTATAACTCCCCTTTACTCACACACTCAAGGTACCTCACTAGCCCATCCCTCCATGGCACCTCCGCCCATGCGAGCTGGGGGTAGTCTATGATAGTCATGTTGTTATCAACTCGACAGCCCAACGCTGCCCGAGAGGTGGCACACATATACCAATGACAATAATAATAATCATTCATATCACAGGAGGACAACAAAGTAGGTTGCCTATCTCCCGCCTTCATCAATAATCAATCAGTTAACATCATTTCAACAACATAATATTAATTAATCAGTTAAGAACTCAACAACTAAGTTAGATGACAAAGTAGGCTATCCAACTTAACATGCATTAAACTACACAACCGAACCCGAATCTAACCAACAACAACCCATGATTCAACCCCTCAAACACCACTCAAACAACTAAAGGCATTATTTCAACATTTAAAGAAAGACTACTCAAACTTCTAAAAGTCATAACTTACAATCTACTAATCCAATCACCTCCAAACCAGTTTATATCACTCACCCACTCAAGCAACTACATTAGCCCCCTCGGAAACCAACCACAATCCATCCAAAACAAGCCCAAAAACCCTAAAACCTCAATGCACCATGGCTGAAATTTTTGAACTTTCACTACAACATCACAATCAAAATTTCGACATTACAACATTACTACCACATATTTAACAAACTTTTAGAAGCTAACAACAATCAATTCCAACCACCACAACTCCATTAAATCAACAACAAGCCAATAACTCAATTTTAATACTCGAAAAATAGAAATACATGCTACAACCGATCAAAAGTTATATAAACACATATAACTTATCCTTAGCATCTACTAAGCAATATTCTAATATCAATTTAACATTTCAATGGCTAAAAATTCAATTATATGAATTGACATAAAAATAGCATTTTGAGATCTAGAATTTTTCTCTCACCTTTGACCTGAAATAAGCCTAGGAATACGTGCAATGCCTGCCTAACAAGCAGAATCTAGCTCGGTTCGCAAAACAACGGACAAAAACTAGGTTTTCTAAAAAAAATTTGCTTTGAAAATATGTTAAAAAAAACTCTCAAAGATGGCTATGAAGTTTCGGCCCTTTGTGTGTGTTTGTGAGTATGTTTGCTTTGTTTTAAATGTGTGTTGATGCATAAATAAGCTAAGTCAACAAAAATATAAAAAGTCAAAGGTGAACACTTGTTAGTTTTTTTTTAGTATTTTAGTCTTTTAATTTGTTTTCTTGACTATTTTTCTCACAAACAAGCAATTAACACTTAGACTATTTTTAGGTAGCTTATTTTAGGTGACAAAAATTTTCACATGCAAAGATTCTCACCCGACTCAGTTAAAAACGTGATTTTTGTAAAAGAAAGTGTAAAAATCTTTAAAATTCCTAATCCGATTCAAAATCTGTTTTAATCAGACACGGGTCTATTAATATTTAAGGACTAGGTTTTAAAACGTTTAAAACACCCGTGTAAAAATTTGAGCGGACGTGTGTTCAAAATACTATTCACAAAAACCGTCGATAAAATTTCTGATGCCGATTTTGATAAAAATTTCATGAATGCACACTTAGCATGTAATAAGAATATAAATCACAGAATTAGCACATTCTAACTCATATAACACATAAACAGGTCAAATCACACAAATCTAGGCAAAGACGAAATCTAGGGTCTCATAGTGATTGATGCTGACTCCTCTCCCATGGCTCCTGCCAAAGGCTCGAGGGATATTATCCCCGCGGCACCAAACAAGAACCCCAATGTTGGGAAGGTTTCTAGTAAAGCTCTTCCTCCTCCCGAGCGTGTTGTTGTGCAGGGGAAGGATGGCAAAAGCCTAGAGGTTGCCATAAATAAGCTCACCTCCACAGCTATGCTCTAGGCGTTCCTCGTACAGCCTCCAAGGTAATTCTTTGAGTTCTTTCTTTTTCTCTTCTTCTTCTTTTTTTTTAATTTTATTTTAAAGGAAGAAACTTCTCATCCTTTTTGTTCTCCCCTTTATGGTTTTTTGGCTGTCTCTTTTGCTGCGAGCATCCAATCCAATATGGGTGTTCTCGGTGGAATGTATTTTGAGCTCCACAAACGTTATAAGCATCAGTGCAACGAGGCCGAGTCCACTCGTAAAGATGCTGTAAAGAATGTAGAAGATGCTATAAAGAAATCGGCCACGAAGAAAGAAAAAGCCAATAAAGCCGGGGCTGAGCTAAAGACGATTACTGAGGATCAAGATAAGTTGGCGGCCAAAGTGAAGAAGCTATTGTCAAAACTTGAGGCCTTCGAGAAGTCTTAGGCCGAGAATGTCTAGGCTCACACTCAAATGGCTGAGGGCTTAACAAAGGAGAAGGAAACTAGACAGAAGGCTGAGACGAGGCTCAAAGAGTATATCGAGAAGATGGGACCTCGGGGAAAGAAGGCCATTGAAGCGTTCAAGGTATCGCCCGAATACACAAAATTTGTCGACAAGTCCTCGTTGAACATCTTCAACACGACTCTTATAGTGGGGACCTTTTTAGGGTCGGTTGAGGCCTAAAGGAAGGCTCAATCTTTGCTTCCTCATGCTGACCTATGGAACCTGCTTTTCGCTCAGCCTAAGGAGGTCGAGAAGTTGGACCTGCTTCCTAACGACACATATTTCTTCCTAACTCCTGAGGCGGTACCTTCAGCTCAAGATGGTATGGCCAATCCCGCCGAGGATACTCATGCTCTCCCAAGCCATAAGACCTAGATCTTCAGAACTTTTGCGTTATTTGTAATGGCTTCAGCCTCTTATCCTATGTATCCAATTTTACCGATAATGAAAATTTTCTAACTTTCAGCCCAAACATTATTATTTACTTCCTTTATCTGCTTGAGGCAACTGTATCTTTAGTTCGTGAATCACAAACTTTATAATGATTGAGTGGACATCGATGAACCAATTAAGGCAATCTTTCCCTTCTCCTTATGGAACTTGGAAATTTATCTCGATCTCCAATTGTCCGAGACAACACTTAGAGTAATTATAAATAGTAAACTTTGTTGAATTTGCATGGTCATCTGGCCAATTTGAACGAGACTACCCTTATTATTTTGTTTGTTGGACTTGAGCATTTACAATTTTAAGCGATCTTTTGTTATTTTCTCTTTTGTTCTTTTTGAGTGTTTATGTTGGTGCCTTTGGCCCTTTTTCGTTGGCTATTTGGGTACCTTTTTCGTCAGCTCTTTTGACCTTCTCCCATTTATAGGTTTTCTTTGTCAGTCATTTGTGACCATTCTTGTGGGCACTTTTGGCCTTTTGTCCACTTATGGGGCTTTCGTCGGTAATTTGTGACATTAATAAGGCACTTTTGGCCTTTTGCCTATTTACGGGACTTTCGTTGGTCATTTATGACCTTTGGTCGGTGATTTTTGCCTTTTGCTCATTTATGGGACTTTCGTCGGTCATTTGTGACCTTTGGTCGGCACTTTTGGCCTTTTGCCCATTTATGGGACTTTCGTCAGTCATTTGTGACCTTTGGTCAGCACTTTTGGCCTTTCTCTCTGTAAGGCCCAGCACAAGACCACAAGTGCATATATATATCATATCATATATAATTAAATTATTTTATATGTATTTACCTTGTTTTATGTGCTTTTAAATTAATTTATGTGAATTTATCTTGATTTACATGCATTTTATCGGTTAACGTGCATTTGAGTAGTTTATATAGCGTAGCTAGTAATTAAAACCTATCAAGTTTAATAGCTGACTAGAATAAGTAAACTAGAACCAAAATAATTAGAGTAGGACAAAATGGCATGCTAGTAAAACATAATCTAGTTAGAGGGCACTCTCGTCATTAGGCAACTTAGATATTATCTACCAACACATACTACATTACCCACACACACATAAATACTACAACACACATACATACATACCCACAATCAACCCACACAAATACACACCATTATACACTCACTCACATGACACAAACACACACTCATATTTTCGATCAAGGAGAATGGATGCCATTTCAATCTTTTCCTTTGCAATTTCTTGTTTTTTCTTGCTTCACATTCAAAATCTAAGGTGAGGGACTCTTCAAAACTCTTTTAAAAGCTCATTCAAGGCTATTTGATGCTCATTTGATGTTAGTCTTGCTTTTGGTATGCTCATAAGCTTGAGGATGAAGTTGAGTCTGTTGTGTGTTGTAGATCTAAGAATGGCAAATTCATGTTGGGTGTTCTTGAGAAGTTGAGAGATGAGTTTGTATTGCTCTTGTATGTGTATGAATTATATGTATAGCTTGTATGCAAGAATTGGGAGTATGGGGTTAACATTTTTGCATTTAGAATGTAGATCTTGGTATTATGAACTATGTGGGATTCTAAGTGGGTTTGATGTTAATTGTTGATATGAGGTATGTTGGTTGATGTTTGAACCCCTATATGAAGCCCATAAACTACATTGAATATGCTTGATTATTGGCAGGAGATTGTGTGGATGCATGAGTGATTGTTAGATGAAGGTTGTGTTTTCCCGCATATAGCACGACTGAACTACCCCTGCTCTACCGGTCGTGTCACGCCCTAACTCGACCCCACCTACGATCAATCAGGATGCAATAGAATTTCGACAGTATAACGACAGTAAATAGGATACCGAGGCTCTAAACCAACCTCATTAGAACATCATACATCAACTCCATAAACCATACAACAAACAACTCCTCAATAAATAAGAACATACAACAACCATATTACACTATAATCATTCTTTGTTATACACCTCCGTTCCAACATAATACATAAACCTTAATATACATTACAAAAACATATTGAGCCAATCTAGCAACCTAATCATAAACAAAAGAAAGGCCACTAAGACAGCATCAACTAATTCATTATCTTTTCAACATCTTTTACATTATGAACTACAAAACATATAAAAGTCTACTAAGTTAATATACAAGATAGTAAAACAATGCAACATCAAGGATAAGACTCCGGAATATAAGACTCATCCATGTAAGGCACATTTTCCTCTTCAGGAGGCACGTACCCGTAATCGTGCGAAAGTACACCTGTATGCATGCAATAATAGAGAGTGAGCTTATATAAAATAAGCCCAGTGAGGATCTGATAGATCTCTAACAGTATTCACTATACTCCTTAGAAAATGATCCTTTGAGCAAGTAAACACACAATAACATCAATAATATTATCATCACATAATCTATAATGACCATTCAATAAAGGATACACTAGTTGGTGTAGCTCCAACCGCTATCACGATCATAACAGCCTTCTTGTGACTCCCATAAACTCATGCACCCGAGGTACGCCAATAACCTCTCCCTCCATGACACCTCCGTCATGCGAGCTAAAGGCAGTCTCTGGTAGTCATGTCGTTATCAACCCGACAGCCCGATGCTGCCCGAGAAGTGGCACACACATACCAAAGATTCAACAATAATAATAAACATCAATCATTCACAGGAGGACAGTCTAGCAGAACTACCTATCTCCCGGCATCAATCATCAATCAATAATCATATTATCATCATAATAACATCAATAATCAATTTAACAACAAATAACTAAGTTAGATAACAAAGTAGGCCATCCAACCAAACATGCATTGAACACACAATCAAACCTTAGTTTACCCATCATCAACTCAAACCACACACAATCACTCAAACCACACCCAATCAACTAAAGACAAAATTTAACATTTTAAAGAAAGACAACCTAAACTTCAAATAATCATATCTTACATTCTACTAATCCAAACAGCTCCAAATCAGTTTCAAACACTCACCTATTCAATCAACTACATTAGTCCCCTCGGAAACCAACCAAAACACATCCAAACCATGCCCAATAACCCTAAAACCCTAGTGTGTCATGGCTGAAATTTTCGGATTTTAGCACAAACATCACAATCAAAAATTCGGTATTACAACGGTGCTACCACGTAATTAACAAACTTTTAGAAATTGATGGCAATCGATTTCGATCAACACTACTCAAAATAATCAACATTTAGCAAATTAATCAACTTTAAATACCCGAAAATAAATAATTATGCTACAACGGTTCAAATCTCGTAGGATTACATATAAATGATCCCTAGCATGCATGGAGCAATAATCTAATATCAGATTAACATTCTAACGGTTCGATAATCAATTCTACGCAAAAACACAAAAGATAAGTTTCGAGATCCAGAATTTTTCTCTCACCTTAGATGCGATAAAAGCCTAGAAATAAGTGCAATGCATGCCCAACAAGAGGAATCTAAATCGGCACGAAGTTCTACGGACAAAAACTAGGTTTTTCTTTGAAAATTTGCTTTGAAAACTTTGAAGAAAAGCTTGGCTATTCTCCCATGAAGCTCTCGGCCATCTAGGTGTTTTTTAGTGTGTTTTTGTGCTATGTGAGTGTGTGTTGGTGATATATGCATAAAAGTCAACAATTTAAATGAAAGTCAAAGTTGAAACTTTAGTATTTTTAGTGTTTTCTTGACTTTAAATGCATTTTCTTGATCACGAATGTTCAAAACAATTATTCAACCCTCAAGATAGCTCAAGTAGGTTATTTTTAGGTGACAAGAAGTTTACAATCAAACAATTTCACCCGAGTCGGCTTAAAACTCAATTTTCGCAAAAGTCGGTGTAAAAACACTAATAAATTCCTAATCCGATTTTAAAACCGTTTTAATCAAACACAAGTCTATTAAAGTCTGTGGACTAGGTCTAGAAGGGTTAAAAAGACCAGTTTCAAAATTTTAGCGGACGTATTTTGAAAATATTATTCATTAAAAATTGACGATAAAATTTCTAACTCCGTTTTTTATGAAAATTTCATTTATGCACATTTAGCATGTTCTAGGAGTATTGATATCAAAATTACCACATTCTAAGTCACATAGCACATAGACAGGTCAATTCACGTAAAAACGAGAATAAACATGCAAAACGAGACAGGATAGAAAGTGGGGTTTCACATTCTCCTCCCCCTTAAAGAAATTTCATCCTCAAAATTCTTACTTGATGTACTGAACAGATCTGGGTACTGCTGCTGCATCTGATCTCGTCTCTCCCAAGTAGTTTCCTCGATACCGTGATGCTTCCACAACACCTTAACCATCGGAATCTTCTTCGACCTCAACTCTCATTCCATCTGATCAAGAATACGAATCGGACGCCCGTCATAAGTCAGATTCTCACGAAGCTGTAACGGCTCTGGCTCAAGAATATGAGAAGGATCCGGATTATATTTTCGCAAATTAGACACGTGAAATACATCGTGGACATTAGAGAAGTTCTTTGGTAAAGGCAACCGATATGCTAACTTACCAACCCTGCCGGTAATCTCAAACGGCCCAACAAATCTCGGACTCAGCTTCCCACCTTTACCATAACGAGCAAACCCCTTACGAGGAGACAATCTCAAGAAAACCCGATCTCCGACTGCAAACTCCAAGTCCCGACGATGCTTATCAGCATAACTCTTGAATTTACTCTGCGCCGTAAGCATTCTCTGCCTGATCAACTGAACATTCTCAATCTTCTCAAGAAGCTCTGGCATGATAGTCGGATCAATAGTCTTCATCTCTCCTACCTCGTCCCAATATAAAGGTGAACGGCACTTACGACCGTAAAGAGTTGCGAAAGGTGCCATCCCAATAGTAGCTTGATAACTATTGTTATAGGCAAACTTGGCAAGTGGTAGATGTTTCTCCCAGTTCTTCTCGAAGTCCAGAACACAAGCCCTAAGCATATCTTCCAGAATTTGAATAGTCCGCTCAGACTGACCGTCAGTCTGTGGATGATACGCTACACTGAAATTCAACTGAGTACCCAAGGTCTCCTGAAGTTTCTCCCACAAACGAGAAGTAAATCGAGGATCTCGATCTGAGACAATGCTAGATGGAATCCCGTGAAGTCTAACAATCTGATCCAAATAAAGACCCGTCAACTTTGTAACCTCATCTCCCATCCTTATCGAAATAAAATGAGTTGTCTTTGTCAAACGATCCACGACAACCCAAACTGCATTATTACCCCGCGGTGTTCTAGGCAAACCAGTGACGAAATCCATCGTAATATGCTCCTATTTCCACTCTGGTATAGCCAACGGCTGAAGTAACCCTGCAGGTCGTTGATGCTCGGCTTTCACCCTCTAACAAGTCAAACATCTAGATACAAACTGAGCAACCTCCCTCTTCATGTTATTCCACTAGTATTGTTGTTTCAAATCCCGATACATCTTGGTTCCACTAGGATGAATAGTGTACTTAGAATTATGAGCTTTCTCCAGAATACCTCGCCTCAAACCCGGTTCATCGGTAACACAAACCATGTTCCGAAATCGAAGAATACCGTCCTCATGCAGTTTAAAGTCAGACTGATCATCCGTGATCTGATCCTTAATCTTCTGAAGTTTAACATCCAGTTATTGAGCTTTCCTGATCTGAGACAGCAATAAAGGTTGAATACGGAGATGTGAACACATCACCCCAACCTGAGTCAACTCCGGTCTCCAATAAATGAATTCCTCAAGAATCTCCCATTTCTTGATAGCCAAACAAACAACACTCGCCTTACGACTAAGAGCATCTACTACAACATTTGCCTTTCCAGGCAGATAATTGATAGAACAATTATAATCTCCAAGAAGCTCCATCCACCTCCGCTGGCGCATATTCAACTCCTTCTGTGAGAACAAGTACTTCAAACTCTTATGATCAGTGAAAATCTCGAACTTACTGCCCCACAGATAATGACGCCACTTCTTCAGTGCGAAGACAACTGCTGCCAACTCAAGATCATGAGTCGGATAATTCACTTCATAAGGCTTCAACTTCCTGGAAGCATAGGCAATAACTCGGCCATCCTGCATAAGAACACATCCCAAGCCCTCCTTGGATGCATCGCTATAAATAACCATATTATCGGTCCCCTCTGGTAGAGCGAGTACTGGAGCAGTAGTCAACCTCTTTTTCAACTCCTGAAACCCACTCTCACACTTCTCATCCCAAGCAAAGATAGTCCGTTTCTGAGTCAACTTAGAAAGTGGCCCTGCAATCTTAGAGAAGTTCTTAACAAACCTACAGTAATAACCTGCCAAGCCAAGAAAGCTACAGACCACAGAAACATTCTCTGTCCGTTTCGAAGACATCGCCACTTCAATTTTAGTGGGATCTATAGATATACCGCTCTGTGTAATAACATGGCCAAGAAAAGACATGCGTTGCAACCAAAATTCACATTTACTGAACTTGGCAAACAACTGATACTCCTGTAGCTTTTGTAAGACAAGTCGTAGATGTTGCTCGTGCTTCGATTCAGATTTAGAATAGACCAAGATATCATCAATAAAGATTACCACGAACTGGTCTAAATACAACTGAAAAACCCGATTCATAAGATCCATGAATGCTACCGGTGCATTAGTTAATCCAAAGGGCATAACAACAAACTCATAATGCCCGTACCGAGTCCTGAAGGCACACTTCGGAACATCCTCCGTACGAATCCGAAGCTGATAATACCCCTAACTCAAATCAAATTTAGAATAGACTTTGGCTCCCTGAAGTTGATCAAACAACTCGTCAATCAGTGGAAAAGGATATTTATTCTTGATGGTCACCTGATTCAAACCACGATAGCCAATGCATAACCTCAAAGTACCATCCTTCTTCTTCACAAATAAAACAGGAGCTCCCCAAGGTGAAAAACTCTGTTGAATAAATCCCTTCTCTAATAACTCCTGCAACTGAGTATTCAACTCCTTCAACTGTGCTAGTGCCATCCGGAACGCTGATTAGAAATAGGTTGAGTACCAGGAATAAGATTGATCACAAACTCTACATCTCTCTCTGGCGGTAACCTTGGCAACTCCTCAGGAAATACATTAGGATATTCCCGAATAATAGGGACTTCCTCCAGCTGTAGCTTATCAGATGGCTTGTTGATCAAATAAGCTAGATAACCTGAACACCCCTTACTCACCAACTTAACAGCTTTAGTTGCTGAGATAACAAAACTCGACTTTGCACCTCAGTTCCCTACTACCTCAACTACTGGCTGATCTGGCAAACAAAACTGTACTACATTTGTTCTATAGTTCAACTGGGCATCATACTTAGAAAGCCAATCCATACCCAAGATAACATCATACCCCTAGATAGGAAATAAGATAAGGTCCGAAGGAAAACTATGCCTCTTAACATGTATTTTACAATCCTTACAAACTTATCAGTCAAAGAAGTACTAATCTCAACCACATAAGGCAATCTTTCAGGTTGCAAATTAACACGTTGCACACAGGTAGGAGTAATGAAAGAATGTGTAGTACCAGAATAAATCAACACTTTAACAAGTTGATCAAGTATAAGGAAGTTACCTTCCACAACTGCAGTCTCCTCAGGCATCTCCTCTAAGTCAATTGCGTAGGCCCGAGCCTGAACCCACTGCTGCTGAGGTGCACTGGCCGCAAGTCGGCCCTGATAACCCTGAGTCGATGTCCAACCCTCAAGCCTCGAATATCTAGGGCAATCCCTCGCCCTGTGCTGATTGCTGCCACATCCTAAACACGTCCCTGCCTTCACTCTGTAATCGGCCTCCACATGCCCCGTATGGTTGCAGTGGGTACACTGCGGTGATGATGCACTAACACTGCCCCTGGAAGAACCAGAAGCTGAAGAAACAGTTGAACCAGCCTGCTGCTGAGGCCTTACCAAACTAGGCCTGTACTGACCCTGAGACTGGGCTGGCCTATACTGGGACTAAACCTGATATGACCCCTACTGAAACTGAGTCCGATAATAACTCTGTTGTCCATGTGGCCTAAAAGAACCCTGCTGAGCTGGTGGCCTGTACACAACCTGCTGTACGGGAGGCCTATATATACCCTGCTGATACTGTGGCTGATACGGCCTCTTACTGGGCTAACTAGACACAAGCTGATCCCCATTTCTCTTCTCTAGTCTAGAAGCTGCCTCAAAGGCCTCAGTAAATACATCATACCGATTCAGAGCCATCACATCCTGAATCTTGGGCCTCAACCCCAACATGAATCTACGAGTCCTCCGCTCCTCATCAGCCACATACTTCGGTGCATACCGGGACAATCGAGTGAAGGTGGCCTCATACTGAGCCACTGAGGCATCCCCCTAAACCAGAGACAGAAACTTAGCCTCTCTCCGCTCTCTCGCGATCCTCGGGACATACTTTGCCCGGAAAGCCAACAGAAATGTACCCTAAACATACGGAATACCCTGAGTCGCCCAGCTAGTTCTCACCGTGCGCCACCATTGTTCTGCCTCATCATCCAGCAAGTACACGGCAAAGGAGACCTTCTGCTCACCAGTATAATCAAGAGGATCATAAATCTTCTCCACTTTACTAATCCACGCTTCAGCCTTCCGATCATCGGGTTCCCCCTGAAATCTAGGTGGATGATACCCCAAGAACTCTTTTAGGGTACCACGCCCGTGGTTTCCACCCTGTACATTCAACAACTGAGCCTGCCAAGCCTGAGTCTGGGCAGCCTGCCCTGCTATCAACTGGGCCTGTCCGGCCATTAACTCAGCAATCCTATCCATAGCTGCCCCCAAGCGATCATCACCCCTATCACGGCCCGGTGCTGCATTACCAGGAGTCTCATCTACTATCTCGGGCCTACCTCTGGTCCTTGGTCTACCGGCCATTCTACTAATCAAAGAGTTAGCACAGGTTATAGCACGTAAACAGGTTATAAACAACTATTAACACATAAACAACAAACTCATATTAAGCACATAAATCACATAAAACACATAAATCACTTAAGTATCAATCACATAAACAAACACATAATCACATAAGCACTTTAGTCACATAATCACTTATCATTTAATCATGTTAACACATATTCCACTTTTCTTTCTTTTCATACATGCTTTCATGCTAAGACCATTACCCACATTCCGAGAATACCCCGGCTGACAACTAACATGAGCTCTGATACCACTTAAATGTCACGCCCCAACTCGACCCCACCTACGATCAGTCAGGACGCAACGGAATTTCGGCAGTATAACGACAGTAAATAGGATACCGAGGCTCTAAACCAACCTCATTAGAACATCATACATCAACTCCATAAACCATACAACAAACAACTCCTCAATAAATAACAACATATAACAACCATATTACACCATAATCATTCTTTGTTATACGCCTCCGTTCCAACATAATATATGAACCTTAATATACATTACAAAAACATATTGAGCCAATCTAGCAACCTAATCATAAACAAAAGAAAGGCTACTAAGACAGCATCAACTAATTCATTATCTTTTCAACATCTTTTACATTATGAACTACAAAGCATATAAAAGTCTACTAAGTTAATATACAAGATAGTAAAACAATACAACATCAAGGATAAGACTCCGGAACATAAGACTCATCCACGTAAGGCACATTTTCATCTTCAGGAGGCACATACCCGTAATCCTACGAAAGTATACCTGTATGCATGCAATAATAGAGAGTGAGCTTATATAAAATAAGCTCATTGAGGATCCGATAGATCTCTAACAGTATTCACTATACTCCTTGGAAAATGATCCTTTGAGCAAGTAAACACAAAATAACATCAATAATACTATCATCACATAATCTATAATGACCATTCAATAAAGGATACACTTGTTGGTGTAGCTCCAAACGCCATCACGATCATAACAGCCTTCTTGTGACTCCCATAAACTCACGCACCCGAGGTACCCCAATAACCTCTCCCTCCATGACACCTCCGTCATGCGAGCTGGAGACAGTCTCTAGTAGTCATGCCATTATCAACCCGACAGCCCGATGCTGCCCGAGAGGTGGCACACACATACCAAAGACTCAGCAATAATAATAAACATCAATCATTCACAGGAGGATAGTCTAGCAGAACTGCCTATCTCCCGGCATCAATCATCAATCAATAATCATATTATCATCATAATAACATCAATAATCAATTTAACAACAAATAACTAAGTTAGATGACAAAGTAGGCCATCCAACCGAACATGCATTGAACACACAATCAAACCCTAGTTTACCCATCATCAACTCACAATTCAATCAATCAAACCACACCCAATCAACTAAAGACAAAATTTAACATTTTAAAGAAAGACAACATAAACTTCAAATAGTCATATCTTACATTCTACTAATCCAAACAACTCCAAATCAGTTTCAAACACTCACCCATTCAATCAACTACATTAGCCCCCTTGGAAACCAACCAAAACACATCCAAACCATGCCCAATAACCCTAAAACCCTAGTGTGTCATGGCTGAAATTTTTGAATTTTAGCACGAACATCACAATTGAAAATTCAGCATTACAACGGTGCTACCACGTAATTAACAAACTTTTAGAAATCGACAGCAATCAATTTCGATCAACACAACTCAAAATAATCAACATTTAGCAAATTAATCAACTTTAAATACCCGAAAATAAATAATTATGCTACAACGGTTCAAATCTCGTAGGATTACATATAAATGATCCCTAGCATGCATGGAGCAATAATCTAACATCAGGTTAACATTCTAACGGTTCGATAATCAATTCTACGCAAAAACACAAAAGATGAGTTTTGAGATACATAATTTTTCTCTCACCTTAGATGCGATAAAAGCCTAGAAATGCGTGCAATGCATGCCCAACAAGAGGAATCCAACTCGGCACGAAGTTCTACGGACAAAAACTAGGGTTTTCTTTGAAAATTTGCTTTGAAAACTTTTAAGAAAAGCTTGGCTATTCTCCCATGAAGCTCTCATCCATCTAGGTATTTTTGAGTGTGTTTTTGTGCTATGTGAGTGTGTGTTGGTGATATATGTATGAAAGTCAACAATTTAAATGAAAGTCAAAGTTGAAACTTTAGTATTTTTGGTATTTTCTTGACTTTAAATGCATTTTCTTGATCACCAATGTTCAAAACAATTATTCAACCCCCAAGATAACTCAAGTAGGTTATTTTTAGGTGACAAGAAGTTTTACAATCAAACAATTTCACCCGAGTCGGCTTAAAACTCAATTTTCGCAAAAGTCAGTGTAAAAACCCTAATAAATTCCTAAGCCAATTTTAAAACCGTTTTAATCAAACACAGGTCTATTAAAGTCTGTGGACTAGGTCTAGAAGGGTTAAAAAGACCAGTTTCAAAATTTTAGCATATGTGTTTTGAAAACACTATTTACTAAAAATCGACGATAAAATTTTTGACTCCGTTTTTTATAAAAATTTCATGTATGCACATTTAGCATGTTCTAGGAATATTGATATCAAAGTTACCACATTCTAAGTCACATAGCACATAGACAGGCCAATTCACGCAAAAAAAAAATAATAATAAACACGCAAAATGAGACAGGATAGAAAAGTGGGGTTTCACAGGTCGACCTGTGGAGGGGGGGTCATCCGATGATGAGGTCTCGGGTAGAAGACCCTTGCACCACCGGTCGAGCGGTAGGAGGGGAGGGGTCGTCCACTTATGACCAAAATACAAAGAACTTGTTTTAGTGATTCCGGGAGCTACCGATGTCGGATTGAGGCATGGTCAGATGCGTTGGAACTGTATCGAACCCTAATCATAGTAGAATTTAATTGAGGATTTGTGTTATGAAATGTAGGCAAAGTTGATGTCTTATATCAAGCGTGATTCATAAATGTTACATGGCATTATTTGGAGCTCTATAGGTGGGTACATACCGATAGGCTATGTAATTGCTTGTATACATATTTTAAGTATTTATATTTGTACAAATGAAGCTTACATGCTTACATGCTACATTGTTGATATTACTGCTCTGACGGGGGTGACCTACTTTGTTGTCTTCCAAATGTGTTCTTACTTGATTAGTGCCCTCTTTCGCTTAGTATAACCCTTGGGGAGTTGGGATGTATTTGTACGATCGCCAATTAATTTATGCAGCTTAGTAAACCCCATGGTAGAAGTTCAAATTACCCTAGGCAGCATCGGGCCGTCAGGTATAAGTCTCGGCTACCATGGTTTTGGGTTGCCTCTAGAGTGCCCATTCTTAATTGGTGCGATGAAAATGATTTGATAAGAAAGTCGAGACAGGCCATCTCCAAAAATAGCTCATGCATCTATATCATTTTTATCTACTCTCGCTTGGTACAACCCTCGGAGAATAGAATTGAGTACTTGATTTGTTGACATTATTATTATTATTATTATATATATATATATATATATATATATGATATTCAATTATTAGTTGTTCTTATGTGCATGGCATGAGTTATCAAACTTATTTCGAAAGGATAAAACCTTTGTAAAAACCCTTCATTTCTCATCCTCACTGAGCTATATGCAGGATTAACTCACCCCTCTTTCTAATACTTACAGGTGAGACCGAGGCCAAGACAACCATACAGGTTGAGGGCGATGAGGCTTTATGTGATGAGACTGACTTCTGCTTTTATTGATCTTCATGCTTATGTTGAAGATATAGCTTGTTAATAGAAACTAATGATGTACTTTTGAATAGCCTTGTGTTATGTTATATTCTTTTGGATTATTAACTACATACTAAGTTGATTACCATTCTTTTGAGGCCTAGATGTCTGTATTTGGCCACCTATGAAGTACAAATAGGGATGCTAGGTCCTGTAATTATGAAATAGGTTGTTGTGGCCTTTTAATGCCAAATGCCATGATCATTGTTTTGAAGTTACTTGTGGAAGTTAATAAATGTTTAGGTTGTTAAATAATGATCTTACAGGTATTAAGCTAAATGACATGTCGCGCTACGACCTTAACCTCCGCGGGTCTTGGTCCCAGGGTGTGACATCTATTAAAGTAGTATCAGAGCTAGCTTTAGTTAGTATAGTCTGGGTTTTGAATAGTGGTCCCTGGGGAAGAGTCTTAACCTGAATAAAGTCTTAGATGATTTTTATATGTGCTTATGTATGACCATACATGCTTAACGTACTGTAATTGCTTCTTGTTTATGTTTAACTTACATGTTGGATATAGCTATATTACATGCATGTTATGAGTGTTAGAAGTGTACATGTTCATGACTCACCTAATGCATGCATGACCTGTAATTGTGACTGGTATCTATCTATACCTATAGATAATAAGTCGTAACACTCGTAGCAACACTGGATCCCAAGAGCCCGGGAATGCAAATCAAGCTAATCCTGAGATGTCAATGTTCAATTTGATGGCAACTGCTGTAGACAGAATGAGTAGGGTGATAGAACAACAAGCAGCAACAGCAGCAGTAGCAGTTAATAATAACAATAACAATAACAATCATGGTACTGGTAGCAGTGGCAGAAATAGAGGTAATAGGGGAGGTGATAACCTCAATGATTTCCTATTCTACAGCCCTCTGAAGTTTAGGGGCCAGCCAAATGGTGAAGAGGCAGAATATTGACTGTCTCGGATGGAAAAAATTTATGCTGCATAAGACTATACAGAGGAGAAAAAGGTTTCCTAAACAGTCTTTCAACCGGAAGGTGATGCTGAGACATAGTGGGATATAGAGAGAGATCAATGGGAGGTTCAACATACTTCCTTTACATGGAGGAACTTTGTTAGAGCATTCAAGA
This sequence comes from Ehretia macrophylla, assembly GCA_037974665.1. Classification (NCBI taxonomy): domain Eukaryota; kingdom Viridiplantae; phylum Streptophyta; class Magnoliopsida; order Boraginales; family Ehretiaceae; genus Ehretia; species Ehretia macrophylla. The sequence continues at coordinate 14,655,663 of CM075775.1, forward strand.
GTAAGTACATATCTGTGCTCTCCCTGGATAAGAATGTGAATGAGTTTATGTACTTGAAGCAATGAAGCAACACGGTGGTTGAGTATGAGGTGAAATTTGATAGCTTCTCCCAGTATGCACCCCATATGGTCCAAACCCTGGCCACCAAGATATGGAAATTTAAACAAGGGCTGAGACTCGAGATTCAGGATGGGCTGGCAGTAGTAGAGTTCAACACTTATAATGCTATCTTTTCACCAGCATCAAGGGTTGAAGAGATGAAATTAGCAATGAAAGTTGGTCTATATCAGCAGAACAAGAGGCCTTTTTAAACTCAGGGTCAATTGAGTGCATTCCAGGCTCAGAAGCCCTAGGATCAGGCCAGACTAGCAGTTACTAGGCTTCAGTTTAATGTCCTAGCCACTTAGGTAGTTCATGGAGCACTGGGAGGTACAACTACAACCCAAACTGTTGTGTACAAAAATTGTAACAAGAAAGGGCACTCTGAAGCCCAATGTTGGAGGAAAAGTGGCAAGTATATGAGGTGTGGAAGTGATCAACATCTCATTAAAGATTGCCCGGAGTGGCAGAGAAATGATGTTCCAGTTCAGCCTTCAAGGAATGCTCCGACGCAGAGGATTCAAGCCCAAGCTTATGCCATGGATCAAGATGTAATTCCAGATGATGCTGCTATTGTTGAAGGTACTTTCCTGATTCACAATCAATTGGTTAAGGTTCTTATTGATACTGGAGCTACGCATTCATTCATAACTCCCAAATGTGCATATCGCACTAAGTTGTCAGTTGAGAACTTACCATATAATGTAAAAGTTAGCACACCAATGGGCCCAAAATATGCCACTAGATTGGTGTGTAAAGCATGTAAGATACAGGTTAGGAATTGGGAATTTTTGGCCGATCTCATAGTACTTATCTTCCGAGACTATGAGGTTATTTTGGGGATGGACTGGCTATCACGACATCATACACGGTTAGATTATCAGACGAAAGTTGTTGAGTTCCGGGTACCGGGATAGCCAGTGCTAAAGGTGAGAGGAGAACATGACCGGTCGGGAAAGAATGTGATATCCTCAGTCAAGGCTGTGAAATACATGAGGAAAGGTTGCAATGGATATTTGGCTTACTTAATCAACAAGCCAACGGATCAAGTTAAGTTAGCAGAGGTGCCGATGGTTAAAGAATATGTTGAGGTATTTCCGGAGGAATTGCCAGGATTACCGCCCGAAAGGGAGATTGAGTTTGTGATTAAGACACTACTAGGTACACAACCAATCTCTAAGGCTCTGTACCGCATGGCCCCGACCGAATTGCAAGAGTTGAAGGTTTAGTTACAAGGATTGTTGGAAAAAGGCTTCATACAACCTAGTTCATCTCCATGGGGTGCCCCGGTGTTGTTTGTGAAGAAGAAGGATGGAACGTTGAGGCTTTGTATTGATTATAGGGGTTTGAATCAAGTGACAATCAAAAACAAGTACCCTTTTCCATTGATCGATAAATTGTTTGATCAACTTCAAGAAGCCAAGGTCTATTGGAAATTTGACTTGAGGCAAGGATATTATCAACTCCGTATCAAACAGGAGGATGTACCTAAGTCAGCTTTCAGAACGAGGTATGGGCATTATGAGTTTGTTGTAATGTCATTCGGACTAACAAATGCTCTTGCCGCTTTTATAGACTTGATGCACAGGGTGTTTTAACCGTATTTGGATCAATTCGTAGTGATCTTCATAGACGATATTTTGGTATATTCCAAGACTGAGAAAGAACATGAGAAGCATTTGCGCTTGGTGTTGTAGAAATTAAGGGAACATCAATTATATGCCAAGTTCAGTAAGTGTGAATTCTGGCTCAAGCAAGTAGCATTCTTGGGACATGTGATTTCTCAAGAGGGGATTACAGTGGATCTGACCAAGATTGATGTTGTACAATCATGGAAGAACCCAAAGAATGTCACTGAGGTACGTAGTTTTCTCGGTTTGGCGGGATATTATAGGAGATTTGTAAAGGATTTTTCCAATCTTGCGGGACCACTCACAAAGCTCACGCAAAAGAGGGTTAGTTTCGTGTGGGATGATAAGTGTGAAAACAGTTTCCAGGAATTGAAGAAGAGATTGACAACTGCTCCTGTATTGGCATTGCCCGAAGGAAGTCAAGGGTTTGTTATTTATAGTGATGCTTCAAAGGAAGGGTTAGGTTGTGTGTTGATGCAAAACAATCAAGTCATTGCTTATGCATCGCTGAAATTGAAGCCTTACGAGGTGAATTATCCTACACATGACTTGGAGCTTGCAGCCATAGTGTTTGCACTGAAGAAGTTGAGGCATTGTTTGTGGGGAAGTAAGTTTGAGATATTCACCGACCATAAGAGTTTGAGATATCTCTTTTCTCAAAAGAAGTTGAACATGAGACAGAGAAAACGGATGGAGCTCTTGGATGACTACAATTGCACTATAAATTATGTGCCTGGGAAAGCGAATGTAGTAGCAGATGCATTGATTCGGAAGGCAAGTTTGGCAAGGTTGGAGATCAAGGAACCTACCTTGTTATCTTAGGTCTGAGAGGTTCAATAGTAAGACCTTCAACATCAAAAGATAAAAGACAGTAATCCGAATTTCAAGTTGTATGAAGATGGGTTGTGGAAGTTCAGGAACCGAATTTGTGTGCCAAAAGATCCGGAGTTGAAAAAGAAGGTACTTGAAGAAGCTCACCATTCTAAATACACCATCCACCCGGGAGGTACAAAGATGTATCGAGACCTAAAGCAACACTATTGGTGGAACAACATGAAGTGGGAGATTGCGGAATTTATGTCTCGATGGTTGACATATCAACGGGTGAAGGCAGAACATCAAAGACCTGCAGGGCTCCTACAGCCTTTAGAGATACCGCAATAGAAATAAGAGCATGTATCCATGGATTTCGTTATGGAACTGCTGAGGTCTCCTCGGGGAAATGATGCAGTTTGGGTCATTGTGGATAGATTAACGAAGACCTCTTACTTCATTTCAATGAACAAGATAGACAGTGTAAATAAATTAGCCGAATTGTATGTGGCTAACATTGTGAAGTTACATGGAGTACCAGCTAGCATTGTGTCTTACAGAGATCCGAGATTTACATCTCAGTTCTGGCAAAAATTGCAGGAAGCCTTGGGGACAAAGTTGAAGCTTAGTTAGTACAGCATACCATCCACAGACTGATGGGCAATCAGAAATGACCATCCAAATTTTGGAAGACATATTGAGGGCGTGTGTATTGGATTTTGGAGATACGTGGGAGAAACATTTGCCCTTGGCAGAGTTTGCCTATAATAACAGTTATCAAGCAACAATTGGCATGGCACCATATGAGGCCTTGTATAGGCGGAAGTATAGGTCACCGTTATATTAGGACGAAGTGGGTGAGATGAAGACAGTTGATCCTACATTATTACCGGAGTTAATAGAGAAGATTGAGAAAGTGCAAGTGATTAGGAAAAGAATGCTCACAGCCCAAAGTAAACAAAAGAGTTATGCCGATAAGAGGAGGCGAGACTTAGAATTTGGAGTTGGTGACCGAGTGTTCCTGAAGTTGTCACCCCGGAGAGGATTGATTAGACATGGAAAAGGAGGGAAGTTAAGCCTGAGGTACGTTAGGCCATTTGCAATTGTGGAAAGAGTGGGCAATCAATCATACCGGGTGGAACTACCACAAAATCTCTCTAAGATTCATAATGTATTCCATGTTTCGATGTTGAAGAAGTACTATCCCAACCCTTCCCACATTCTAGAACCAGAACCGTTAGAACTTTGGGAGAACTTGTCCTATGAAGAGAGGCCTGTGCAGATCTTGGATGAGCAAGACTGGGAGTTGTGTAACAAGAGTATTCCAATGGTGAAGGTGCTTTAGGATCACCATGGAGTTGAGGATGTAACATGGGAGAGACGTGATCAAATGGAACATCGGTAGCCATTCTTGTTTACAAGGTAATTAGGGAATTACGATGGCACAATTCTTTTAAGGAGGGGAAGTTGTAAGGCCCAGCACGAGACCACATGTGCATATAGATCATATCATATATGATTAAATTATGTTATATGTATTTACCTTGTTTTATGTGCTTTTAAATTAATTTATGTGCATTTGTCTCAATTTATATGTATTTCATCGGTTAACGTGCATTTGAGTAGTTTATATAGCGTAACTAGTAATTAAAACCTATCAAGTTCAATAGCTAACTAGAATAAGTAAACTAGAACCAAAATAATTAGAGGAGGACAAAATGGCATGCTAGTAAAACATAATCTAGTTGGAGGGCACTCTCGTCATTAGGCAACTTAGATATTATCTACCAACACACACTACACCACCCACACACACAAAAATACTACAACACACACACCCCTACAATTAGCCCACACAAACACACACCATTACACACTCACTCACATGACACAAACACACACTCAGATTTTTGACCAAGGAGAAGGGAGAGAGAATGCATGAAGAAAAAGAGGCGGAAAAAGAAGTTTCCGCCATTTCAAGCTTTTCCTTTGCAATTTCTTATGTTTTCTTGCTTCACATTCAAAATCTAAGGTGAGGGACTCTTCAAAACTCTTTTAAAAGCTCATTCAAGGTTATTTGATGCTCATTTGATGTTAGTCTTGCTTTTGGTATGCTTACATAAGCTTGAGGATGAAGTTGAGTATGTTGTGTGTTGTAGATCTAGGAATGGCAAATTCATGTTGGGTGTTCTTGAGAAGTTGAGAGATGAGTTTGTGTTGCTCTTGTATGTGTATGAATTATATGTATAGCTTGTATGCAAGAATTGGGAGTATGGGGTTAACATTTTTGCTTTTAGAATATAGATCTTGGTGTTATGAACTATATGGGATTCTAAGTGGGTTTGATGTTAATTGTTGATATGAGGTATGTTGGTTGATGTTTGAACCCCTATATGATGCCCATAAACTACATTGAATATGGTTGATTATTGGTAGGAGGTTGTGTGGATGCATGAGTGATTGTTAGATAAAGGTTGTGTTTTCCCATATACAGCATGACCAGACTACCCCTGCTCCACCGGTCAACCTGTGGACGGGGGGTCGTCCGCTGATGAGGTCTCGGGCGGAAGACCCTTACACCACCGGTCGACCAGTGGGAGGGGGGAGAGGGGAGGAGGGAGGGGGGAGGGGGGAAGGGTGGTCGTCCATTGATGACCAAAATACAAAGAACTTGTTTTAGTGATTCCGGGAGCTACCGATGTCGGATTGAGGCATGGTCGGGTGTGTTAGAACCGTATCGAACCCTAGTTTATCATAGTAAAATTTAATTGAGGATTTGTTCCATATTTTGGGTTCTATATAGTTACTAACTTCTATATGTTGCTTAGGAGGTTATGAAACGTAGGCAAAGTTGATGTCTTATATCGTGATTCATAAATGTTACATGGAATTATTTAGAGCTCTATAGGTGGGTACATACCTATAGGCTATGTACTTGCTTGTATACATTTTTTAAGTATTTATATTTGTAAAAATGAAACTTACATGCTTACATGCGACATTGTTGATATTACTACTGTGATGGGGGCGACCTACTTTGTTGTCCTCCAAATATATTCTTACTTGATTAGTGCCCTCTCTCGCTTGGTGTAACCCTTGGGGAGTTGGGGCGTATATGTATCACTGCCAAGTAATTTATGCAGCTTAGTAAACCCCATGGTAGAAGTTCAGATTCCCCTAGGCAGCATTGGGCCGTCGGGTATAAGTCTCGGCTACCATGGTTTTCGGTTGCCTCCGTAGTACCCATTCTTAATTAGTGCGATGAAGATGATTTGATAAGAAAGTCGAGACTGGCCATCTCCAACAACAGCTCGTGCATCTATATCTTTTTTATCTACTCTCGCTTGGTGCAACCCTCGGAGATTAGAATTGAGTACTTGTTTTTTTGACGTTATGATATATATATATAATATTCAATTATTAGTTGTTCTTATGTGCATGGCATGAGTTATCAAACTGATTTCGAAAAGAAAAAATCTTTGTGAAAATCCTTCATTTCTCATCATCACTGAGCTATATGCAGGATTAGCTCACCCCTCTTTCTAATACATACAGGTGAGACCGATGCCGAGACAACCGTACAGGTTGAGGGCGATGAGGCTTTATGTGATGAGATTGACTTCTGCTTTTGTTGATCTTCATGCTTGTGTTGAAGATATAGCTTGTTAATAGAAACTGATAATGTACTTTTGAACAGCCTTGTGTTATGTAATATTCTTTGGATTATTAACTGCATACTATGTTTGATTACTATTCTTTTGAGGCCTAGATGTCTGTATTTGGCCACCTATGAAGTACAAATAGGGATGCTAGGTCCTGAAATTATGAAATAGGTTGCGGTGGCCTTTTAATGCCAAATGACATGAGCATTCTTTTGAAGTTACTTGTGGAAGTTAATGAATGTTTAGGTTGTTAAATAAAGATCTTACAAGTATTAAGCTGAATGACATGTCGTGCTACGACCTTAACCTCTGTGGGTCTTGGTCCCAAGGCGTGACACTCTTTCTCTTTCTTTCTATTCTAATCGCAAGATAAAATAACACATTGCTCAGGAAGGAAAGATTTTCATTGATATTGTGAGATAATTACATGAAATACTTTTCAAGTGCTCAGCATTCCAAGCATTCTTGAGTTCTCTTCCTTCCATATCTTCTAAGATATATCCCTGGCCAAACTTCTTTAACTACCATGTATGGTCTTTGTCACGCCCCAACACAACCCCACTTATGATTAGTCAGGACGCGATGGAATTTCGGCATTATAACGTCTGTAATATTGACAACAGAATTCTAAACCAGTTCTTTACAAACACTCCACAACTAACCACAACTCCAACAACAACTTCATCATCAAACAATCCATTCAACAACTTTCATAAACCAACCATCCAACATTTAAACAACAAACATAATGCCTCCGTCTCAACAACATACATCAAGCTATACTATACATATGCAAAACAGATAATAAAGCTAGTCTAGCAACCTATTCATATTTCAAAAGAAAGACTATTAAACTAGCATTATACAATCCATTATCATTAGGTTAAGTTATACAATACAAACTTCGAAACTTAATACAATACAACATGTTACAAAATTCAAAACAACACATGAGCACTCCAGCATAGACTCAAGGATAAGACTCTGACACATTGAACTCATCAACAAAAGGCTTATTCTTAGCTTCCTGAGGAACGTACCTAGTATCCTGCTCAGTTATACCTGAAAGGTCAGCAAAGAAGGTAAGCTTATATATAACGAAGCTTAGTAAGGGTTCAATAGGAGATTTTGGAAACACTTTGTTTAACCACTTGGGAAAACATCCTAGGAGCAATGAACACACAATAAACATCAACAACAACACAATTAAAGAAACACAAGTAACCAAGCAATAAGAAAAGGATACACTAGTTGATGTAGCTCCTTACACCATCACGAACTCAACCGGCTTCTTGTAACGCCAACGATACATTCTGAAAGTACCTCAATCTAGACCCACACTCCATGATCATTCTCCGACCATACGAGATAAGGGATAGCACATGATAGTTGTGCCAATTTCAACCCGGCAAGCCCGATACCGCCCGAGAGATGACACACACTATCATGACTCACAACAGTTATCACTTAACACTTAACACTCCGAGAGAACAACAAAGTAGGTTGTTTCCCAGCACTTCAACAATCAACAATCAACTAAACAACATTTCAACAATCAACAATTAAACAATTTTAAAACATCAAAGTGAGATGACAAAGTAGGCCACCCGTACTCAACACACACTTCAACACACAATCAAACCCGACCCTACTTAACACCAACCCACATTTCAACCTGCCAAACAATACCCAACAATTAAATACAACAGTTAGCCAATTCAAAGAAAGACTACCAAAACTTCTAAACAACATATCTTACAATCTAGACATCAAACAATCCCCGAACCATTTCCTACCACTCAAGCAACTACATAAACCCCCTCGAAAACCAACCAAAAGCCATCCAAAACAAGCCGAACAAGTGCAAAATGGCAATGCACTAAGGGCTGAAATTTTTGACTTCTACCATGGCATTCAAATTGAAAATTTGGCATTACAACATTACTACACAATAATTAACAAGCCTATAGAAGCAACTACAACATAAAAACAAATACTACAACTACAATTATTCAAAATATAAGCCAAATTATCAACTTAATACATGAAAAATAAAATACATGCTGCTACCGTTTAAAATGGCTATAATTACACTAAGTTGGTCTATATCGCCTATCTAGCAACAATCTTAAGGCAATTTAACAAAATAACAACTATAAATGCATCAACAAAAATTTGACATAAACTTTAAAAAAAATGATATAGTTTTTCCCTCACCTTTGATGCAAACTAAGGCTAGAAATAGATAGAATGCAAGACTAACAAGCAAAAACAAGCTTTGAATGGAAGGATTTGGCCCTGAATTGAGTTTTTTTTCTTCAAAAATGGTTAAAAACTCTCAAAAAACACTATTTTTCTTTCTTCCTCCAAGGCTCACATTTTTGTGTATGTATTTGTGGTGTTTTGGCTGATTTTGGTTTATATATTAAGTTAAATACAAAGTCAAAGCAAGAAGTCTTGGTCAAAGTTGGCAATTTTAGTTATTTTAGTTGATTTTTGCATAAAATAATCTTATATATATAATCTAACTTATATAATATATTTAGTAGACTATTTTTTGGGGACAACATTTATATATAAGCATACAATTACATACAATCAAAGTACAATGCATAATTTTGCAAAAGAAGATGAAAAGTCTTATTATTTATTTTTCAAATGTCTTTTAAATACACATTTAATCTAAGATCACTTAGTAGCACATATATATACATATATATTAATTCTAATATCATTTAAACAGGTGAAAATACATAATTGCAAATAAGAAAAAATTCGGGGTCTCACAGTCCTTCCCACGTTGGTCCGAGCTTCCTTTCTTTTGTTGGCAGGAAAATGGATCTTTTGAGGACCATCTTGGGTTGTTTGCCTTTGACTTGCCAGCCAAAAACCTTCACCATATCTCTTTTTACTGCCAAGGTATGGATTACAGCCTTTGTTCTAAGCTCCTTAGCTAAATCCAACTCTTCTTGGATGGATGGGCCATTTATTTCTTCTTAGTGCATTTGGACTCGGCTACTGGGGGAGACGATCTCGACAAGAAGGACAGCCTCCATCCCAAAGGTCAGTCAGAATGGTGTTTCTCCTGTCGTTGTGCTCGGTATGGTTCGGTGCGCCCATAGGACCTCAAGAAGCTTGTCCACCCGTTGGCCTCATGCCTTGCCCAGTTTGGACTTTAGCCCTTGCAAAATAGTTCTATTAGTAACTTCGACTTGACCGTTACATTGGGGGTGTGCTACAGAGGAAAATCTCAGGCCGATTTTGAGCTCGGCACAATGTTCTCGGAAATACTTACTGTCAAACTGCCTGCCATGATCAGTCACTATTCCCCGTGGCACCCCAAACCGACAAATTACAGATTTCCACACAAAGTTCCATGCAGACTTCTCATTTATCGAGGACACTGACTCAGCCTCAACCCATTTCGTGAAGTAATCCACCATCATAAAGGCATATCTCCTCTGCCCCCTTCCTGTAGGCATGGGCCTTATCAGATCCAATCCCCACTAACTAAACTGCCAAGGACTGACCATCACAATCAACGGGTTGGCCGACTTTCTTTAGACTCGAGAAAAATCTTTGGTAGAGGTCACACCGCCTTACCAATTCTTTAGCATCTTTCTCCATGGTCAGCCAAAAATACCCCGTCCTGAGGGCCTTTCTTGCTAGGGCCTTTCCTCTGAGATAATTCTCACAAACTCCTTTGTGGATTTCTCTTAACACATAGTTCCCTTCCTCGGGTCCCACACATTTCAACAGAGGCCAAGTGAACGATCCTTTGTATAGTTGCCCCCTGACCATCACAAATTTTGACGACCGCCTTTCGATTCACCGGGTTTCATGCTCATCCTCGGGGAGCTCCCCATTTTCTAGGTATTCTCGTATGGGGATCGTCCAGTCGGGTCTTTCTTCTATTTGTACAATCTATTCCCTTTATATCCTCACACTAGGCTCCGTAACCTGTTCAATCTATACGGTAGATGGTCGAACTATACCAAATGCCAATCTTGATAAGGTGTCGACTTTCTTATTCTCTGTCCTCAGAATCTGTTGAATGGTGAACTTCTTAAGCCCCGATATCAACATCTTCACCTTATTGAGGTATACTATCATCATTGCATCTTTTGCCTCGAATTCCCCAGTCACTTGGTTTGCCACCAACTGAGAATCTGTGAACGCATCTATTGATTTTGCCTCGAGCATGATTGTTGTTTTAATTCCAGCAACTAAAGCCTCTTACTCTGCCTCATTATTGGATGCAGGGAATGCCAACTTTAATAAATACTAATACTCGTTCTATGAGGGGTTGAGTATTACTATTCCTACTCCATTCCCTTGTTTACCTGAGGCTCTATCCACTCGAATTTGCCAAGTGGCTAAGTCATCTTCCTCGACTCTCCCCGTGCATTCTACTAGGAAATCTACTACTGCCTGAGCCTTTATGGTCGTCTTCGGATGGTAACTGATGTCAAATTGCCCTAGTTCCACTGCCCATTTCATTAGCCTCCTCGATACTTCTGGATGATGTAACATCGTTTTTAACGGGACATCGGTCATGACCTTTATCGGATATGCATCAAAATAGGGTTTCAATTTTTGTAAAGTTGTGCCAAGGCCAGAGCCATCTTCTTTATCGTCGGGTACCGAAGCTCGGTTCTTCTCAACAGTCAACTGACGTAATATACCGGCTTTTGGTCTCTTCCCTCCTCTCGGATCAATGCTGCCACTACTGCTATCTCAAAACATGCCAAGTATAGTATAAGTTCTTCCCCCTCCTCAGGTCGAGACAGCAGCGGCGGTGATGCTAAGTACTTTTTTAGTTCTGTAAAGGGTGTTGCACATTCCTCTGTCCATTCAAATCCTTTGGGGCCCCTCAAGATTTTGAAGAATGGGGCACACTTGTCCGCAGACCTAGACATAAATCGACTCAACACCACCAAATCTAAGATTGCTTGGATTTTACTCGGGTTTGCTTCTATTCACCGGGTCGTTACCATAAACCCGAGGAACTTCCTTGCCTTTACACCGAACGCATACTTCTCAAGATTGAGTTTAATCCCAAACTTCCTCATAGTGTCGAATGCCTTGGCTAAATCGTCGAGATGATCTTTGGCTTGCTTACTTTTGACCAACATATCATCTACGTATATCTTCATATTCTTCCCGATCTGATCCTTGAACACTTTGTTCACCATTCTTTGATAGGTTGCTCCTGCATTCTTCAAACCAAACGATATGACCTCATAATAGTACAACCCTTTATTAGTTATGAATGCAATTTTCTCCTTGTCCTCGGGTGTCATCATAATCTGGTTGTACTATTTGAAAGCATCCATAAGGGTCAATAGTTCGCATCCTGAGATGGTATCCACCAGCTGATCGATCCTCAGCAACGGATAACAATCCTTAGGACATGCCTTGTGGAGATCAGTAAAATCGATGCACATTCTCCATTTTCCCGACGACTTCTCCACAAGCACCACATTAGATAGCCACATCGGGTAAAGTATTTCCTTGATGTGTCAGGCATCTAACAACCTTTCTACCTCCTCAGTTATAATTTTCTGCTTTTCAATGTTGAAGTTTCTCCTCTATTGTTGAACGGGCCGATACGTAGGGTCAACATTCAAATGATGAGCTATTACGCTGGGGCTTATACTTTCCATGTCAGTATTATCCCAAACAAATATATCTTCATTACTTACAAGGAAATCAGTTATACATTTTTTCTGAGGCTCTACCAATTCGCTCCTTACTTTGACTTTCTTGTATTGATCAAACAGCTGCACGATCTCCAGCTCCTCGGCTGGGGTCCCTCTCTTTGCATCCCGTTTTTCATCTGGTAGGTCTGAGCCCCATTCCATCTGATGCTTCTGCCTCAAAGAAGCTGCATAAAATTCCTGGGCCACTGTCTGATCTCCTCGAATCTCGACCATACCCTCTCGGGTTGGCAGCTTCAACACTTAGTGGTAAGTGGACGGGACTATTGTGAAATTGTTCAACGTCACTCTCCCAAGGATGGCATTGTAGATCGAGCTACAATCAACTATGATGAAATTTGTCACACAGACAGCGCCAATTGTTGAGTATGAAATTTACCAAGCCGAGCACTTTGTGCAATCCCCTAATCCGAGATGAGGACCTATACAAGGAAAGAAAAAAAAATAACGAGGGTTATCTCTCGCATTTCTCCTTGGGCGAGAAAATTAGTGTATGGCTCGGATATATCTGAACTGACAACTTTGGAAGTAGTAAAGAATTAATTAGTTACATTTCACTCACTTTCCTTATACTATTTATACTAGTGTGGTTACCTTTTTGGGGTGGTCCCCTTCTGTCTTTGCATGCTAATTTTTTGACAAGTGTCTTGCAATGTGGGCTACTTTTGTCTTGATGGGCTTTGAGCTGCCATTATTCTTTGGGCCATTTTTATATCCATATCAATTTAGAATGGTGTGCTAAACACAAGAATGTTGCACAACATTAGTGAATCAGCCAAAATTTCAAGTTCTTTTTTTCTTTGTGGTTTTTAGGTGTATGGGATTGAACTCATCTTTATAAGCTGAAGGATAAGATTATCAGGAACGGTTACACTGAGAAATTCCAAAAGCAAATATTTTAAAATTTTTCTCTTGTATATGAAATAAATTATAGTAAATTTTGCTACTGCTGGATTTGTGAACATGGAGTGTCTAGGTAAGTCAACAAGTTGACACTTCCGGCTTTCAACCATTGGTTGATAGTCGACTGTCGATATCATACATAGTAATGCAAATTGGCTTATGAACACGGTTTTGACCTCTGTTTTTAACGTGTATTGGCCATTTTTTATAAATGAAATTTCAACATCAATGTCGAGCTCTCACAAATAAAGATATCTACATAATGCATAATTTAAAGAAAATGTCATAATCAAGAACTTAAAGGTTGCTTTTCAATAAGTTTTTTACGTTTGGATTGGTGTTTACGTTGCTGGACGGAAGGGAAAGAATCAAACCACAAACTTCACTTTGCCTTCTCTGGATATTTTTTCTTTCGGGTAGGTACCTTCTTTGGATCTATTGTCCAGTGGCAAAACTTTAAGCTATTATTTTTAACTGATAATCTAATAAATAGTAATAAATTATTTGAGCCGAGTCAATATGCAAATCTCAAGGTGATGGAACACTAATCAACGATTAATTTATAGGTTTTAAGTTAAAGGAAGAAATAAGGACGACAGAAGACGCGTGGATGATGTCTCAGGCACTTTTTTTTTTTCTTTTTCTGTTTACATGGAGGCTACATTAAAAAGTCATCAACAATTCTTTAGAGATGTCTTGTCTTTCTTATATTTTTTAAGAAGGACTAACGGGTAGAAGTTAATTAATTGTATAACTTCCCAGCTAGTAACTCAACTCATAATTTACAATTGTTGACTTCATGATAAATATGAACTAGCTGGAAATTTGACTTATTTAAATATTTATGCATTCCTCAACCAGTGGTGCGAAGTGGTTGTCAGGCGAGGCAGCATCCATGATAAGTGACAGAATGACCTTACAACATATAACGTTTCTCTCGTGAAAGGGCTACACTGTTTGTATTGTTGCTTCATCCGGGGTAGTGTTGTCATGTTGTTGTTGGGTTTTTGGTATGTTGGAATTATGAGTATTGAGTGGTGAATGAGAAATTAGTATATTTTGTTAGTATTAATTATGAGAATCAATTATTTTGAAATATGCTTAAAGTTGATTGTCAGAATCAACCATTTCTCAATTTGGATGCTTTTTTTGCAACGTACTAAATGGTTAATGCAGTGAATGCATAATGCCATTGAAAGCTTTGAATGCATAGTGCTAAATGCAATTCATATCAGAGGTGAATGCTGTGCATGAATTGAATGCTATTCATTGACAAGACGTTACAGCCATTCATGACCAAACGCTGCTTCGGTTATTTTTTTTTCCCCATTATGTTTGAATTTATGGCTAGTCAAAATTTCTTCTTCTTCACCACCTATATATACTAGGTGATTCTAGGCATTTCAGAAAAATGAGAAAATAGAGTTAGAAATCTTAGATTAATTTTCACTGCATTGTATTGAGAGAGTTTAGATATTTTTCTTTTCGCAAATTCTTGTATTAGAGTATTTTTTATGTAAGAGGATTAACCGTTGTATCTTAGAAGGTATAAGTTTAAGAGAGGTACAACATAATAGTCAGAGTCGTCTCAAACAATTTGGAGATCTTGATCGATTATTTAAATAGGGGCCTTAATAATTAGACTTTTACTCAATAAAAAAAACTCTAAATTTTTTACTAAAATAATCACTACAAATAAATAAATAAAAACCAAAATTAGAATTATAAAATAGCATAATATTACAAGTTAACAAAAAGATAGAGTATCAACCAATCATTAAAAAAATTAAAAATTATTTTAATTGGGGCCAATGGGGCCTTAGAGTCCCAACCAATTTATTGATGAAAGTCTGCTCGTTTAATGAGTAAGCTTTAGGACTCTAAGGCCTTCTTGACCCCAATTAAAGGACACTAGTTTAGAATAAATCTTTATCTTAAAAAAATAAGCAATTTTTTAAAATTAGGGCCCCTAAACTAAGGGGCCCTTAGGCACACGCCCCCTTAGCCCAGGGCTTGGGCCGACCCTGATAATAGCCTGGCGATAAAACCTTGAGGACATCGTGTTGAATACGAGCCTCAGTTTGTATAATTGTAACTATTCTAATTTTATTTCAACCTTTCATTTATGTTATATAATTTCTATTATTTTATTTTCTGATTTAATATTCCAGTTCTCAATCTCAAATTACACAATCAATTTTATATTATGCCAACATAGTTCAAGTCCCAAGCCCAATTAGGAGTTGAAGATAAGTAGAAATCATTAAGAGAATAAATATGTTTTTTAATCCTATTAAAGACAGGATTAGTTGCCAATAAATAGGACTTTCTAGCTTGTAATTATTTGCTATGAGAGTCATACCCCATGTGGGATAGGGTAAGGGGTGAGTCGAGAGTTAAGAGTGTCTTTCTTGTTTTTGCCAGAAAAAAATCGATTATGGAGAAAGTTTAGACTTTAGTCATAAATAGAGTCTTAGAGCGAGGGTTTAGACTTTTTCCATTCATAAAGTCCTGTGAGGGTTTTATAACTTTTTCTAAAATTTGTAGGCGTGTGAGTGAGGGGAGGGTTTGGATATTTTTCTATCAAAAATATAATTTGCGTTGTAATGGTTTATTACTGATTAGTAAATTTTTTAATTACTTGAATCGTGGACGTAAATAAAAAATCGAACCACGTTAAAACCCTATGTGTTGATTTATGTTATACTTCTTTGGTATATGTGTGTGTGTCTTATTCCTAACAAAGTGGTCTTAAAGCCCAAGGTCAGGGACTGGACATGACGAGGGAAAGAGCATGCACTGTGGAAACTGTGTTGTGCTAAGGGGCACAATGTTTGAGGAAAAGATGGATCTTAACTGTTGATGTCAACGACATTGTGGAGATGACGTGGCATTGACATCAACAATAGTTGAAGAGGAGTTGTTCACTACTGACGTCATCAGGCCGGAGGATAACATCACTGCTGAGAGAAAGAGAATCGTTGTTGTTAGCTTCCCGGAGAAAAACGCTTCATCTTCGAATGAGGACCACACCAAGAGAACCTTGACAAAAACGAGAGCCGCGAAAGAGGAACTCGAAGATGACAGACCTGTTGAGTGGCCGAGAACGGTGGTGGCGCTAACAAAAAGGAAAAGGTGGCAAGTAGCTCAGGTGCCGGTGAGAGTAGTTTCCGGTGTTAGATCGGTGATATGATGGCATTGTTGAGCTCGTGTGGTACAGGCAAGTGGAATGGCGCCGTCGGCAATGATCGGACGACTGGATCGTCGGAGAAAGTTGGGTCAGATCCGTTGGTGGAGAAGACAACCCAGATCCAGGGTGCTAGAATCTAGTGAGATGCGTGCACAATGGCTTTGGTGAGCTTGAGAGATCCAAGCCATTGATCTTGAGGAGATAAGATGTAATGTGGGTTATGATTTGGTGTGGCATAGAAGAAAGATGGTAGGGTGCACTCTATAACTCATTGGACTAGCTGAGGGTTATGTTCTAGTGTGATGCACGCATAGAGCTAAATGTGTGCTAACTTTGACCAGAAGTTTGACTGGTATTGACCGGGCATTGACTGCGTTGACTGAGGATGTTCTTGAGGTTTTTTGACATCCTGAGTTTGATTTTGGGGTCCGTTTTCTCAAATTCTTGATGTATCGTGCTAAGCCAAGAATCTTGGGTGTTAAGAGATGCGTTTTGTAAGGCAAGACCACATCTAAGATGTTTAATGTCGGGAAGACAAGAAAAGGCTTAGAGCATGGAGACTGATGATGTAGAGAAAGATGTTGGTGTTGACTACGAGAACCGGGTATGCTGAAAATGTGCTAATAGTGGTGGAGCGAGGCCTTAGTGTATTAGAGAGAGGTTCTCAGGGAAGTTGTTCTGATTGCTATTGAGTGTTGACTCTAGCATGAAGATGAAGATGAAGATGAAGGATGAGAAGAGGTCTCAATTGCAGCAAGACAGCTTGGAGGTTTCGCCAAGAGGAGAATTTGTTGGGTTTTTGGCTTGAGCTGAAGCCCAATTAGGAGTTAAAGACAAGTAGGATTCCATTGGGAGTAGAAATAGGTTTTCCAATCCTAATATTGTTAGGATTAGTTGTGTATAAATAGGAATTTCTAACTTATAATTATTTGCCACTAGAGCCACACCCCATGGAGGGTCTAGTAAGAAGTGAGCCGAGAGTTAAAAGTGTTTTTCATGTTTTTGCCAAGAAAAAGCCGATTATGGGAAAGGCTTAGACTTTAGCCATACATAAAATTCTAGAACGACAATTTAGACTTTTTTTTGTTCATAAAGTCTTGAGAGGGTTTTTATAGCTTTTCCTAAAAATTGTGAGCGTGTGAGTGAGAAGAGGGTTTAGATCTTTTCCCGTTAAAAAGATCCTTCGCGTTGTAATGGTTTATTACTAATTAGTGGATTTTCCAATTACTTGGGTCGTGAATGTAGGCAGAGGGCCGAACCACATTAAAACTCTGTGTGTTGATTTATGTTGTGTTTGTGTGGTATATGTGTGTGTCCCATTCCCGATAGTTACGAACTCATGCATACTTATAAACTCGCTTACTTTGATTACGTATTCTAAAAAAATCAATGTTGTGCTCTAATCAAAGATGGTTTCAAAACTTTGATCTAATAAAAGGTATAATACTAATATTTTTTTAATAGAGGCTAATTTAATTCTTTTTATATTAAAATAGACAAATTTTGAAAAAAATTAAAGTAAATGCACAATTTAAAATAGAAATTGGGGCTAGTGAGGGCTAATCCACCCTTGGGTCTAATAAATGGCATATTTACTTGGTTTCTAATCAATTAACTATGTAAGGTCCCCTTGTTTTTCTGTCGATAAGCAGTGATTAGAGGAATATTTAGTACGTATTAATTTAAATTTGAAAGACTCGTTTTTTTGGATGACGTGGGTACTCAACTGGCAGAACTCAATGGCTAGTTTGTTTGGTAGAGTTCAACCACCAAGTGATAAACTCTCAGGTACAAAAGTGTGCCCCCACATATGCACTAGTTCAGTTAAGGGCAAAACTTTAGAGCAGTGGGGAATGTCGATACCGTAATCTTTTAGAGATAATTTTACCCCATTACCAGTGGACCATGCCCCTGGGGACAATTTGAAAGATTTCTTAAACAAAGGTAACATATTGAAATTTGAAGGAGTAAATTGACAGCAATAGCATATTTGATAACTTTCAATTGTTTGGCAAAACTTAGATTTGCAAAATTACCTATATTGTTGACAACACATGCACAAATGAAGTTCATGGAAGAGTCGAGTGGAAACTAAATTTGTATCCACTGCATAGGTGGTTAAAAGAAGAATAAATAGAAAAGACCATAGTGTATTATAAGCTTCGACAAATATGGGGAGAATTTTTATGGATTTTGATATAGTATGGAATACATGTGATGTGGAAAACCAATGAAAAAATAAGTTCCCGGTCTCAATAGGCAAGTTAAACTATGGCCCTGGCCGTGCAGGAAACCTTTTGGGGGCCTACGTTTGGTCCCAGGCCTAGCTCTGTGGGAGGGATGATAAGAAGATTAAGCATAATCTGAAGATAAGATCCCCCTTACCACGATGGTAAGGATATATTCTTATCATGATGAAGCCTAGAGTAAGTATAAATACAGTAGGATGCATCTTCCACAAGTATCAGACTTCTAGCCCGCAAATGTTTCCTAAGAGGTCCTATGTTTGGCAGAAAATTAGATCATAAAATCCAACCCACATTTTTCAGGATATAGGCAGCTCTATCCAACCTCACCACCAAAAACTACCTTACTAGGTTGGCTCTATCTATGGGAAATGAAGCTAGTCCCATTGAGAATACCACGATGGTAAACACTCTTAGTCAAAGTTATGCCTGGGTAAATCAAAATACCCTAGGAGAACTGCCCTCATGGGTAGGCCCAAAAGTCACTTCACCGCTAGTGGTACTAAGGGCTCCACCAGTTTTCGTGCAGGGCAACATGCCCTTCTCTTCTCATGCAGTAGATTTTCTGACCTTATACCAAATGTTTTACAGTCTGCAGGGTGCCTTCAATCAATTCTTGTAGACGCAGGGGCTTGCATAGCTAGTGGTGATACCAGTTCAACCTGCCCTTACTGTACCAATTGTAGTAACCCCAACACCTCAGGATCAACCAGTGTCTACAACCCCAAGGGCGGAAGAACTACCCTGAGGGCCTAGGTAACAGGAAGACACCAAAAGGTCAAATGAGCCCGTAGATAGGACATAACAGAATAGGGTAAAAAAGCCCATTGTAAGGCCTAAGGGGCATAAAGGTTCCCGAGCTCAAGGGCACCAACACCGCACGATGGTGTGGCACGAAAACTACCCCTTTGCAAGAGAAATATTGGAACTGATGCCATATCGGTACAAGTTCCCCACTTTGTTGAGCTATAGTGCATGGGAGATCCTAAGGATTATCTTATAGTCTTTGACCACCATATGATGTTTTGTGATGTCGTAAATGTGATCAAATGTAGGGATTTTTGAGTCACATTGGTAAGATTAGTCCAAAGTCTTCCAGTGGGGTCTATTTAGAATTTCAACCAATTAGGTGAAATCTTTTTGGACAGGTTTACTAGCAGTAAGAAGCTACCTAGATTCACTGCCTCTCTTTTCTCCATCAAACAGCACAAGGGTGAAACCTTACGAGGGTTAATTTAGTGGTTCAGCCAAGCAGCACTCGAGGTCCCAAATCTTGACTAGTCAGTACCCTTCGTCGCTTTTATGCAAGGGTTACAATCCAGGCTATTCCAGTCCTCACTACGCAAAACGATGCCTAAGGATGTCACAGAGCTCATGGCTGGAACAACAAAGTACATCAATTCCAAAGAGGTCATATTGGCAAAAAATAAAAAAGAAAAATAGAGAGAGGCTGCCAAAGAAGCTTGGCAAAATGGAAGGACCCAAGAAAGGGGAGAAGCCAAAAATGGGTCAGAAAAAGGTTGGAGGGCTCAAAAGGGGCATACAAAGGTAGGTTTAAAAAGTATACCCCTCTTAATGCTCCCAGAACGGAGATTCTGCACGAAATCCTAGCCAACAAAAACTTAGGCAGCACAGAAAAATGTCAAAAGACCCTGATAAAAAGAGTAAGGGCAAGTATTGCTTATTCTACAAGGACCATAAGCATGATACAAAAGACTGTTGGCAGCTGAATGATGAGATAGAAGCCCTGATTAAACGAGGTCACTTGACCAGGTTGGTTATTGGGAACTAGGATCATCATCGGGACCAAGAGCCTAGGCGTGATAAAGACTAAAACCCAAGATGCAAAACAAATGAGAACAATAGGCACCTGGGAATCATAGAGACCATAATGGGAGGGCTAGCATTCGGAAGTGAAAGTAGCAATGGATGAAAATCCTACCTTAGGTCGGTGAGAAGAAAACCGTTGAGCAAGCGACTAAGGGTTCATAAACAAGTCACATTTACTTCAACTAACCTGGAGGGGCTGATCTTCCTGCATGATGACCCCTTGCTGGTCCAAGTGACCATAGCTAATTATTTAGTAAAGTGATGGTAGACACAGGCAATATAACTGAAGTATTATTCCTGAAGGCTTTCAATAAACATGGTTCGAGCAAAGATAGGTTGCGACCATTGAGGCGTATCTTGTTTGGATTCTCGGAAGAAATTTTTCACCTAAAAGGTGTTATCAACTTGCCTCTAATTATAAGGGATGAAAACAGAAAGGTAATGATAATGGCCAACCTTATCGTTTTGAATTGTGAGTCTACCTATAACGGGATCTTAGGTCGGGTGGCCCTGAGTAAAGTCCGAGTTGTTGCATCCTCATACTATTAAGTCATGTGGTTTTTAATACCTTGAGTGGTAGCTATGGTGAGAGGATATCAACTGGTAGCTCGGGAGTGTTATGTCGCATCATTGAAAGCCAAAGGACTTGGAGCATGGCAAATAGAGGTATCCAGAGAGAAGAAGGATGAAAACAAAGGGACCCTAGGCAATGACTTAGACGAGGTCGAGCTCTCAAAAGGTCGCTAAGTAAATATAAGTAATAAGCTCCCACCCGACTTCACAAAGGTATAATTGATTTCCTCTCTAAAAATGAATATATATTCACTTGGTCTACTACTGACATAACAGGTGTAGATCCAATCGTGATGCTCCACCAACTGAACATGGACCCGACCTTCCACTTTATCAGGCAAAAAAAGTCAATTTAGGGTTAAAAAAATAATCAAAATATCTGAAAAAAAGTCAAGAAACTCTTTGGCACTAGGCACATAAAGAATGTTAAGTATCCAGAATTGTTGCCTAATATGGTACTTATGGCCAAAAGCCCGAGAAAAATGTGGGTTTGTGTTGACTATACTAACCTCAACAAAGCATGGCCGAAAACCTGTTACCCATTGCCAATGATAGATCATATGGTAGATGCAACCTCAGGCTGCGAGCTCCTCACTTTCATGGATGATTTTAAATGGTACAACCAAATAAGGATACCCCTAGAAGATGAAGAAAAAATAACACTCATAACCGAAATGGGCACATAATATTACAAGGTGATGCCTTTTGGGCTAAATAATGCTGATATGACTTACCAGTGGATGGTAAATAAAGTATTTGAGAATCAAATTATGTACAATATGGAGATCTATGTAGATGACATAATGGTCAAGAGCAAGGGGGTCCAGTCAGACATCACCGACCTTTCGAAGCGTTTTCTACTCTGGAACGGTTTAGGATCAAACTCAATCCAAAATAATGTGCTTTTAGGGTCAAAGCTGGAAATTTTCTAGCCTTTATGGTGACCAGCCGAGGAATAGAGGCCAATCCCGAGAAGATCCAAGTTATATTGGATATAAATCTACCCATATGTGTCAATGATGTGTAATCGTTAGTAGAGAAAGTATAGGCCTTGAGTAGGTTCAAGTCAAGATCGGCTGATAAGTGTGCTCTTTTTTTTAAATTATTGAGGAACCCAAAGAAATTTCAACGGACAAACGAGTGTCAAACAACCTTTCAGGAAATCAAGTGGTATCTTAGCACACCCTTTTTTATCATGACAAGAGAAAGAGAAGGTCTTCACATTTTACTTAGCCAACTCAGGGGTAGCAATTACAGCAACCCTTGTCTGTCAAGAAGGCAAGGTCTAAAAATCAATTTATTATATCAATAAGATCCTAAGGGGGACCGAGTTTAGGTACTCCAGCATCAAGTGAATGGCGCTAGCCTTGATAACTGCCTTCAAAAACCTAAAATATTACTTCGATGACCATATCATCTGAGTAGTGACATATATGCCCTTGAAATAGATACTACACAGGTCGCCTATTGAAATGGGTCGTGGAACTCAATCTATTCGACATTATCTATCAGCCCAAAATAGCAATCAAATCCCAGGCAGTAGTTGATTTTGTGGTAGAATACACCAGAGATCCAACTAATGAGACCAGGGCTCCATTAATAGTACAAGTGGATAGGGCCTCAGGATAACAAGGCAATGGAGCAAAAGCAGTGATCCTGAGCCTCGACGAAGAAGAGTCCCATTACTCTTTGAAATTTCAATTCTCGATTTCTAACAACGAAGCAGAGTGTAAAGCATTGATAGCCTGGCTCAAAACAGCCATAACCTTGGGAGCCCAAGTAGTACATGTCACCACTATCTTACAACTAGTGGCCAACCAAGTGACCGAGGAATGCGAAGCCAGAGACCCCTCCATAGCAGCATACCTTAACAATGTTAGAGAACTAACGTCGAATTTTGAGAAATTTCATATAGAAAAGGTACCTAAAATAGAAAATGAAAAAGCAAATGCACTGTCCCGCCTAGCCCTGAATTTGGCAAGACCAATTACTGTGAAATTAAATGAGATAGAGAAACCAACCATACAATTATCAAATAATTAGGTCACAAGTATAATTGTATAGAACCAATAGATGCAGCCCATCAAAGAATTCCTCGACCAAGTAAGGCCTTCTCAAGATAAAACAGAGGCTTAAAAGATCAATCATTAGGCCTCTCGATTCCTAGTGCTCAGGGAGAACTATACAAGAGTTCCTGCACGTGGCCCCTCCTAAAGTGTGTGGATTTAGCTGAGGGAAACTATGTACTCAATAAATACATGAAGGGGTATATAAAAATCACCTTAGAGCTAAGGCACTAGCCCGGAAGGCCCTCAGGCAAGGGTACTTCTGGCCGACCATGCAAAAAGACATAAAAGACCTAGTAAGAAAATGTGATACATGTCAGAGGTTTGCAAAGATCTAGAGGCAACTAGCCATCGACCTGGACATAATGACCAGCCCATGGCCCTTCCCACAGTGGGGCCTAGATATCTTGGAACCTCTTCGAGTAAGCATAACCAAAAGAAAATTTGTTTTTCTAGCAGTAGACTACTTCATAAAATGGGTAGAAGTTAAAGCGGTACCTAAGATCATTGAAAAAGTAGCTTGGAACTTTGTGTGGAGGTCAGTGGTGTGCCTCTTTGGATTTCCAAGGGCAATTGTTATCGACCAGGGAAAATAATTCGACTCTATGTACTTTCGCGACAAATGCAAAAAGCTAAAAATACGTTTAAAATTTTCTTCAGTAGCCTATCTACAAACCAATAGAAAAGTAGAAGTTACTAACTGAGTTATTTTGTAGAGGCTGAGAACGAAGCTTGGTAAAACAAAAGGACTATGGGCAGACCTACTCCCTAAAGTCCTATAGGCACAAAATACCACTCCAAGCTTGGCGACGAGAGAGACTCCATTCTATTTGACGTTTAGGACAGAGGCAGTCTTCCAGTGAAGATCTGCTCTCCAAGTAGCCAAGTGCAGCTCTACAAAGAAGAAATAAATAATTAGGTCCTCCAAGAAGATCTGGACCTAGTAGAAAAATTTAGACAAAAAGCGCAGATCAAAATGCTTGAAGGAAAAAGAGCCCTGGCCAGAGCCGTCTCCAAGTAGGACCGACCTAAGTTCATCTAAGAAGGGGATTAGATACTCAAAAGAGCCCTCTTCCGACCTCAGTCGAATGATAGCAAACTGGGACCAAATTGGGAAGGACTTTATCTAGTAATCAAAGAGGTCAGGCTAGGGGTTTACAAGCTATCAATGAGTTGAACCATAGAATTGTTGTAGCTTGCAAAAATGAGTTAAAATTGAGTTTATAGCAAGATATGTGTTCATTCTTGATGCATAGCTTAAATAAGAGGTCCATATACATAGATATATGTTCATAACATGTTTTAAAACCTTGGAAGCTAAGATTAGAGGTTGAATGTGTGTGTACAAATTTTTTGAAGTCACTTTAGGAGTCCCATTTGGTTGCCTTTTTGCGTAGCTATATGCCTCAATTGCTCTTTAAATGCTACATATATGAATGTGTAATTGTATTGCGTAGTAGGATAGGAAATGTGTTGTGGAATATGTTGCTAAATAGTGGTTTAAATGTTTCTAAAGTTGAGTTAAAATGTTGTTTGAATTCTGCTTTGTTGTAAATGTGATTATGTTTATGTAGGGCAGGCTTTTGGGTGGTTTAATTGCTTGCATTACTACATAATTACTAGGTATATGATTGGACATTGGGGTGGCATCATGGGTTGAATAAAGTGTTGCTTAATATTGTTGTAAATTGTCTATACATGTTGTTGCAAAGTATTGGTTTATCATTAGTTGTCAAATGTTGTAAGTGTTGTTAGATGTTGAAGTTAGTGTTAAACGAATTCTAAATGTGATTATGTGTAAATGAATGTTAAATGCTTGTTAATGTAGTTAAGGGGCAACCTACTTTGTTGTCCACTCCTTTTAAGTGTGCAATGAATGAATGTTTGAATGATTAATTGTGTGTTATTGGAAGGTTGCAACCTTTTATCAAGGCACGGTAGTGTTGTGTCTCCACTGGGCGACAATGGGCTTGCCAGTTGTTACATGACCTTCGCGACCTATTCCCTCACTCG
The DNA here is from genome assembly GCA_037974665.1 of Ehretia macrophylla. Lineage (NCBI taxonomy): Eukaryota > Viridiplantae > Streptophyta > Magnoliopsida > Boraginales > Ehretiaceae > Ehretia > Ehretia macrophylla. The sequence goes on from CM075775.1 coordinate 14,680,409, forward strand.
CATGGTCAGTGAAGGCCATAGGGTGTTGGGTCGTAAGATTTCGGGGTACATCTGGGGTACAACCATTGGTGTTATAAAGGGTTATCGATATCGCAAACGCAATATAGCAAAGGAAGTGGGAGAGATAAAGGGAATGGAAACCGTATCCTTTTATTGAGTGGTTTTAAAGCTTTATTGTTACTTATTGAAGTGTTGTATATTTTCTTTTAATGTTCAATGCTTATATGCTTCCTATCAATGTTAAATTGCTTATATATCTCATGTTTTCCATGTCATGGCACTCATGCATCACGAAAAGGTTTTCCAAAGCCTCCCGTGTTTACCCCTCACTGAGCTTTATAGCTCACCCTTTTCATTTTATAAAATGTTTTCAAGTGAACTCTTGGGATTCGGAGATTTAGTGTCGTCGAGAAGATTTGAGAGATCCTTTGAAAGTGTATAACTAGCTAAATTATGAAATCTCTTGTAATAGAGAATTGTTATAAAGAGTTATTTTATTGGATTCTTGAGTTATATCGAATGTAATGGAAAGATTTTAGTTGCTCTAATGTACTATTTTATGAGTATTAGTGAGCAGGCTATTGTATTCTTCCTTAGCGGATTTAAGAGAAGCAATCTTCTTAAGCTCGTGGCATCACGATCCCGTTAATGTTTTGTAATTTGTGATTACTCTGTGGTATCAGAGACTTATTGATAGGGGGTTATGACGGGTGGTATCTGAGCAAAGTTTCTGATCCTTAGGGATGGATTTGAATTATGGTATTCCAGAATGGTGTTTAAGAAATGACCTTTTGTGCATAAGTTTTGATCATGAACCTCGAATTGAGAGCTACAGGCTATTGTAATTCCCGAGCCCGACCATGCATTTACAATACTTATTTTTATTTATTTATTTTATTATTCTTGAAAAACGTGTCTTTGTGATTATTTGCTCACATTTAATTTATAATTAATTGTCTCATTATTTAAATTTGTATTTTGATCAATATTAGGTATTCTTAGTTCCTATAACATGAATTAAAATTTAGTTTAGAAAATATAAAAACTCTAGTATTTCAAACTAAGCATTCTTTTCAATTAAAAAGGAAGATTAAACTTGATACGTGCAGTTGGGCATTAAAAAGGTTTGGTATATATTAGAGGATATATTAAAAAGTTAGGGTTTATAAATAAATAGCAATGCTAATAAAAGGAATTGGTATTAAATTTGGTGAATATATTAGATGATACTCAACTAACGTAGTATGCTACCTTTATGTTAAATAGTATAGTTAACCTTCCTAACTATCCTAGCCAGGATAGGAAACCCAGAAATAAAACTATTGGAGTATCGTTTAACAGGATAAATAGAATATGATAAAGTTTATGATACCCCAGAATAAATTTGAGTTGATAACTTGGAATTGTGAGGCTCGGTCGATCATAAAAACATACTAGGATCATATGAAAATATTTCCGTGTGTTAAGATCCTAATAAATTTAGTATATATAATTTAACGGATACCGTGAGTCTAGGAAGATTAGGGATTACGAATCGATTAATTAGATAACAATAGGATAGCAACTTTTACAAACAAAACATTCGAATCATAGTTTAGAGTCTTCATCCGAATAAAAAAAATTAGTTCGTTCAGTTTATGAAAAGGTTTCAATCTTTCAGATTAACTACTTCTTAAGCTATATTATTTAAACCAATTGATCCTTATAGTTGAATTCACACCACGATATTAACCTATCAAACTAAGCTCGAATTAATCATTTTAAACTAGCACCGTAAACTTATACTTTCTGCACCACCACGCGGCACCACCAAATGAACTCACTTCTCCTTAGTCATCATCACGCAAGTCGCCACCTGATTAAGCAGCTTGCTAGGGGAATATAAACTCCACACGGCATTACCATAGTCACCACTAGACACTAAGCAGCACAGCAACAGTCCACGCACCATATCACCGTAGACAACGCAGCAAGCAAGGCAGTAACTATCATTAATCTTGTACCTAGATACTCTAGGCTTAGCTCGATAGCCTTGGTGAATCAATATTTCACCGCTTCACTACGACTCGCCAACTGCAACATTAGCATTTTGCTATGCACCGCTATCTTCACGCATGAGAAGAACAGTGTTGGCTAAGCAACTCTCTATCATTACACTCACACGTGTATTCATAAGTATTAGCTATAATGATTTGCTACCATCAACTGTGACAGGAAGCAACATACTATATAAGGCAGGTTGAGTTTTCGGCTTTAAACACACACAACCAAATAGACATTTGAATTAACTAATTTTTAAGCTGCATGTGTACCCTACTTATATATCAAGGTTAGGTATATGTATGTACGAGTGTATTTAGAATGTAACAGAGGAAGAAGTCGATTAAGCAAAACAAACAAGTGGTAAAAGCTAATCGGGTGAGGAAGTTTTGATACTGAAGCATTATTATACGTTTATATATTATATCTCTTATATTAGCTTTACATGAAGTAAGCAACTTTATGATTATTATTAAAAGAACATTTATATAAGTCTATGTGAGGATATTTTACCAAAAAGCAATATTATTACACGAAGTAAGGTAGTTTGTTATTAAAATAAAAGTATATGTAAGTTACATATGAGGAAACTTTTAACAAACTCATGTTTATTTACGTGAGCTAATTCTATTGTATATGTTAGCTATTATGAACCTGATTGATTGTGAATGTGAGGAGATTTTATTAAAAACAGCATCTTATATGTTTATATGATTATCATACACTTATAACATGATTTGTTATTTTAATATTTTAGCTTGAGATATATATCATGCTGGTTAACATTCTTTATTTATTAAAAGTGTTATTTGAATTAGAGTTGACTCTAATAATGTATTAGCTAAGAGTTAACTGTTACTGATTAATGTGGAATTTATCTCTTTAAGTGACAACAATGAGTGATTGTAAATACGTTCTTTTAACTGCTTGAAACTCTTGAATACTAAACTGAAGGACGTTGATTTGATTATGTTATTAACCTGAAGGAATTTGAAAGCTAGCTATGATTAACTTGAATTATCCTGAGCTTTTGATTGCTAAAAGTATATGTTTAGGGACAACCTCTTTTGTTGTTCTCCATCTACGTGCTTATCGAACTGCGTATCAGTTGTGTGTTATGTGGAAACTTGTGCATGATTATGTGTTATTGGGGGTTGCAACCTCAGACAGCATAGTTGTCACGAACGCTGAGTGATATAGGGCTTACCGGTGCTCTCGTGACTATCGAGGTCCTATTCCCTCTCCTACTTGGTGATTTTCACCCTCGGGGAGCTAGGTCATAGATTTCGAGTACAATTCGGAGTACCCTCTTGGGAGAAATAAGAAGTTGTGATCTTGATTTGGGGCTGGCCGCCTCTGGAAGTGATATCAAAATATGAGTAAGTACTCCCGCTTGGCGATCTCCACCCTCAGGGAGGAATATGTGATTAAGTACTCCTGCTTGGCGATCTCCACTCTCGGGGAGAAAAGTTGATTGTTTATCTATATGTCGTTACTGTGTGATAGTAATCTCTACTGGTTATTATATGTTATTTACCATATGTGGATAGTTTATTAATATTATCGTACATGTATTGCATCATGATTTTCAAAAGAGACCTGGCCAAAAATGTTTTCAAAACTATCATATTCCATCTTCACTGAGCTTCCCCAAAGTTCACCCTCTTTCTTCCCCCCTTACAGGTGTAGTTAGCTTGAAATGGGTTGACATTGCGCACTAAAGTTGAGTAGATACATGCTCGAAGCTTCTTGCCTATCATGTTTAGATCCAAGTTGTGAAAGTTGGAGTTTGTTTGTATTAATCTTGGGTAGAATGGTAGCTGTATGAAACCCTAGTTTGTAAAGCAGTCGGGTAGTTCTTAGGTCTCGGATGATGTAATACCCTTTGTACCAAGACTATTGTTTAATAGCTAGTTATTATTAAAAATCTTTATACTTTACTTCTTTTAATATTATGAAATGTTATATACATGAGACCGCAATGACAGAAAATGCAGACTTTGACCTAATCTAGAGAAGGGTCGGGTTGGGGTCATTACATATATGGTTCTGTGGATTGAAGTTTGACTATAGTAGTTATATGTAGTAGTTGGATTGCTTCTTAAATTGAAGTTATAGCTTCCTTAATTGATGAGTTTTCAGTATGAATCGCTAGCTTTTAACTACTTGATTCCGCGTGGATGATTCTGGTATTTATATATCGGGAAGATAACTTTGGAGTGATTGCATGATTTCTTAGATTCTCTAGATCTCCTTAGTGTCTTATTATAGTGAGAGAGATAGATTATAAGATTTGAATTAATATTGTGTAAGTTGGATTGCCCTAGTATACCACTCTTTCTCTTCTAAATCATTAATTATTTGTATTGAGCTTTTGTTGGCTTCGTTATTGTCCCTTGATATTCGCATTAGCTACATTCATCTATTGTGAAAGTATTTATCGAGTGATCATCGCTTCCTTCATTGTCCTACTATCACCTTAACTCCTCAATTTATCGGTCTCATTTGGACAACTGATTTGTGACTTTTACTTGATTTATCTTCATTCGTAATCACTTGTAATTTCATTCTTTAATTGATATACTCGGTCTTTGTTGGCATCGTTATCCTCTTTTGATATTAGCTTCATTTGTCCATTATTGAAGTATTTATTCCTTCTATAATTGTTGTTTCACTTATTCGATTGATTCTAGTGATTGAAATCATGTATCATATGATGAGAATCTTAATTGGTGTTTGGAGTTCTAAATGCCTTAGAAAGAGTGAATTTCGAGGATGAAATTCTTATAAGGGCGGAGGATGTGACACCCTTATCAGGTCCTGATCGAGATAAATTGATAAATTATTAAGAAATGACCTACTATAATTTTAACGCATTCGAGTTAAATACGTGATGGAAATGTGTCAAAATGATGTCAGGACATTTCAGTGGATGTCGAATTGAATTAAATAAGTCATACTCGAAAGTTACGAGTCAATTTCGAGTCAACTTTAGAATACAAACTACACCAATTAGGGAAGCATTAGATGGATAATTATATATGGTTAGAAATCTCTACGAGTCTAGTTTCTAACACTTCAAATAGTTCGCGAATTGGAGCTTTCTAGAAGAAGTTATGATCGTTTTCGTAAAATGTGTCACACTTGTCCCTTTTACGCGGAAATTGTTTAATGAACGGTATACTTGAAATTAGAAGAAAAATGCAAGCCTAAACTAGTCTTTTGCCTCTTTGAAGACTTGTGTCTTGCATTGACCACCTTTGACTTTGCATTTATACACAATATATCACAAAACAAAGAAAAAGCCACCACAAAAGCCAGTCAAAATTGGGTAGAGAGAAAAAAATGGGAAAAAATAGAAAATTTACAGGGCTTGAAGATTTTGGAGAGATTGAAGAAGAAAGAGTGCAAACCAAGGTGTATTTAGCTCAATCATTGCCTATTCTTGCTATTTCTTGCTTTGTTCTTCAAAAAAAAGGTGAGGGATTTTGAATCTTAAAGTTTGAAGTTGAGGTTTTGTTTATGAAATTGCATATTATTGTTATATATGATGATATTGCATATGTTTCTTGTTAGATAAGGTCTTGAGACAAACATATATGATTTATAGCTTAATTGAACCATAGAATTGTTGTAGCTTGCTAAAATGAGTTGGAATTGAGTTTATAGCTAGATATGTGTTCATTCTTGATACATAGCTTAAATAAGAGGCTCATATGCATAAATATATGTTCATAGCATGTTTTAAAACCTTGGAAGCTAAGATTAGAGGTTGAATGTGTGTGTGAAAAATTTTCGAAGTTACTTTAGCAGTCCCATTTGATTGCCTTTTTGTGTAGCTATATGCCTAAATTACCCCTTAAATGCTAGATATATGAATGTGTAATTGTATTGCGTAGTAGGATAAGAAAGGTGTTGTGGAATGTGTTACTAAATGGTGGTGTAAATGTTGCTAAAGTTGAGTTAAAATGTTATTTGAATTCTACTTTGATGTAAATTTGATTTTGCTTATGTAGGGCTGGCTTTTAGGTGGTTTAATTGCTTGCATTACTACATAATTACTAGATATATGATTGTGCATTGGGGTGGTATCATGGGTTGAATAAAGTGTTGCTTAATATTGTTGTAAAGTGTTTATACATGTTGCAAAGTATTGGTTTATCATTAGTTGTCAAATGTTGTAACTGTTGTTAGATATTGAAGTTAGTGTTAAATGAATGCTAAATGTGATTATGTATAAATGAATATTAAATGCTTGTTAATGTGGTTAAGGGACAACCTACTTTGTTGTCCCCTCTTTTTAAGTGTGCAATGAATGAATGATTAATTGTGTGTTATCGGAAGGTTGCAACCTTTTATCGAGGCACAGTAGTGTTGTGTCTCCACTAGGCGGTAAAGGACTAGCCAGTGGTTACATGACCTCTGTGACCTATTCCCTCACTTGCATGATCGGTAAAGGCCATGGGATGCTGGGTCGTAAGATTTCGGGGTACATTTGGAGTACACCTATTGGTGTTATAAGGGGTTATCGATATCACAAGCGCAATGGAGCAAAGGAAGTGGGAGAGATAAAGGGAATAGAAACCGTATCCTTTTCTTGAGTGGTTCTAAAGCTTTATTGTTACTTATTGAAGTGTTGTATGATTTTTTATGATGTTCAATACTTATATGCTTCCTATCAATGTTAAATTTCTTGTATATCTCATGTTTTCCATGTCATGGCATTCACACATCACGAAAAGGTTTTCCAAAGTCTCTCGTGTTTCCCCCTTACTGAGCTTTAGAGCTCACCCATTTCATTTTATAAAATGTTTTCAGGTGAACTCTTGGAATTCGGAGATTAGTGTCGTCAAAAAGATTTGAGAGATCCTTTGGAAGTGTATAGTTAGCTAAACTATGAAATCTCTTGTAATAGAGAATTGTTATAAAGAGTTAATGTAATGGGTGGTAACACAATCCCACATCGGAAGATTTGGAAGTGAGAGAGCTGGATATAAGGGCTAGTGTGACGCCCGAGAATTTGCCATGCATTTAATTACTGTTGCATCCCTTATCTGCGCATTTACTTCTATGCCTTATTAACTGACTTGTGACTACTATTCACTCCGTTTTTAAAATGCTTTCTATTAGTTAACTAGCATTTTTATTAAATCATATTAATTGTAAAAGTAGTGGGAAAAATGTGCTTTTGAGCTTAAGGCGTTAGGAAGGCTCGTTTAGAAAATAATTTTAGAAGTCAAATGAATAGTGTTACGTAATAACTTTATAGATTTAATTAGTTAACCAATGTGTCACCCCTTAGACTCGCTTTTAAAGCTTACTACGCGTATTATATTAGACCACTTAAGCACCCAAATGACCCCACCTCAACTTAGCCTTTTATATATCACTTAAACTCTCAAAATGCAAAAGAAAAAAAATAATAAAAAGCTGAAACAGAACAGAGAAAGGCCGACAGCAGCATAGAGAGAAAAGAGGAAAATTTTGTCTTTCAATCCTTCAAACCAAGCCCTCCCAAGCCTTGAGCAAGTGGATTAGGGTGTCTTCAAGCCTCCTAGGTGTTCCTACGCGTAGTGGTGAGGGATTTCATAGCTTGTTTTTGCATTTCTAAATAGTTGTCAATTTCTTGATTTGTTGAAAATGTGATCAAATGCCATTGTAATTGTTATCTATGCTAATATACCATCTATATGAATGCTAGAGAACACATTTGAGCCGTTGTTTCGCTTTTTAAACGGTTAGAATCGTTAGTTTGATTTTTAGGGTGAATAGTGACGTTTTTTCTAGGGTTTTGTGTAATTGCTCGAATTGGCTTGAATTAATGCTTCTAATTGATGCCTTAGGTACTAGTGAAGATAATTAAATAACCCCGTACACTTGCATTGCCCTTAAATCGCCTAAAAATGGAAAATAGCCGACTTTAAGTTGGGGCTTTCGGGGTTAATGCGATTCCGGGTGGATTCGGGCTTCAATTCTAGTTTCCTTAGGCTACCTAAGTGCTATAGATGCCTTGATATCCCTTGTTTGAAGCCCGGACAATGTAGGTGTGGTTTAAAGCCAAAAGAGGGAAATTGGGGCTTTCGGGGTAAACGCGGGCATTTGATTGAGTTCGAGGGTTGAAAGGGTACCTTGGGGGTTAGTTAGAAGGTTGGGAGAGTTTCTTTTGGAAATGAAATCATTAACTTTGGTTTAGAAGAGAAATAGATCGAAAAACAAAGGGGTTTAGGTGCAATTTAAGTTGTCTCACACTTCTAAACCCATGTCAGGGCTTCTTAAGTGTTTATATATGATTTTAAATTGATTTGGAGCTTTTGGAATGATTCTATGCTTATATGGTATAAGTTCATTTGTAAACCGCTTATTAGCTTCTATCTTTGCTTCTATCCTAACTGCAACGAGGTCAACCTACTTTGTTGATCCTCATATGTGTTAATGCTTATATTATTGTTGTTAACTTGCCATCGTTGAGTGCATTGCATAGTGGTTGCGCAACCATAGTGTCGGGGCGGATGTGTTGAATATCGGCTGGGCGGCAGAGGGCTTGCCGGTGGATATTCAAACTCCGTGCCCTATTCCCTCATTCGCCTGGTCCGGAGATTGCCAGGGGATGTTGGGTCGTAGGATTCGGGGTACATCCGGAGTACACCCACTGGAGTGATTGGGGTTATGCCGGCTTATCGGGATCGTGCTCGTGGTTCGTGGATCGTGATTGAAGACCAGTGAAGATTGGTGTATAGGGGATTGTTGAAATGTATCCTTTTAATTGTGTGGTTATTTAAGTTTTCATTGATTCTTAAATTGTTAAAGTGTTATTGTTGTGTAATTGTGTTATTTGTTGCATTGCACGCCCCGGGACTATATCCCTCACTGGGCAACAGTGGTTGCTCATACCTCGATATCTGTTTCAGGAGACGCTGAGGGTGATCCCCAGCTTGTTGATTTAGTTGAGGAAGAAGAAGTTCAGATCGAGCCTTTACCTTAGTTGTTGTGTCTGATAACTTGAGGTGGTTAATGATTTTGTTGCTATGTGGAAGACTCGTCTGATTACTTTATGTACTATTTTGTAGCCCAAGGGCTTTGTATATGCTTGTTGTATAAGTCGAAGATTAGATGGATTGGTTGTAGCTTTGAAAGTCTACGAACTGTAATAACTTTTATTCTTGTCCTATTTCCTTGCATGCTTGGGAGTGGATAGTTGATGTAGAATGCTTTATCCCCTAAGTTGTTTTATTGATTTCCCAGAATGTTATGATTATAAGACTATGCTGTCAACTAGTTCTCGCATGCTTGTGTGTTTTGGAGATATTGCGTACTATAAGGCTCGGATTGCCTTATAGCTTTATTGTTTAATTGAGAAAAGCTGTATTGTATTGTTGGGACCTTGTTTAAGTGTTTACAGGTTTTTAGAATGTCCACGGTACAGAGGAGACTCTGTCCGTGTGTCGGGTCCGGACTTAACCTTTAGCTTGGGGGTTGGGTCGGGGCTTGACATTTAAGTGGTATCAGAGCTATAGATTGCATGAAGCCGGGTTAAATTTCTCGGTCTGTGGGTAGAGATTTGTTATGTGACTTTGTGAATACATGAGTCCTTGATTTTGATTGACCTAAGTGAAATTTGAATAAGGAATGAACATGCTAGCATGGAAATAGAATATCAAGAGTTTAGAATGTCAAGTATGATCTAGTGATTTATGTTTACTTCAAGAATGTGGAATATTTATTTGAACTTCTATGCACTTGACTTTATGTGAATCTAATTGGACTTTTCTTTATGTGTTTACTTATAAATTGCATATATACATATATATACCTGTCATAATACTTTGCATTCTAGCTATTCGAGATGGGGCCTCGCCGTCGTGCTGATAATCCGAATGTTGGTGGAGAACCCGAGGGGGTACAAGGGCAAGAAGCTGAGGTGGCCGAAAATGCACCGCAGGTTCAAGAGCCGAGCACTGCACAGATCTTGGCCACGATGGCCACAGCTATGAATACTATTGCCCAGTTTGTTATACAACAGGGTCAGCCAGGGGTCGTTGCAGGTAATCAGGCTGCGAGAGCCGGAGGTAGTGGTCCTACCGGAGGGAATCTGTATGATCGGTTTATACATCATGGGGCCTATACTTTCTTTGGGGAGCCGGACGATATGAAAGCTGAAATGTGGCTAAGAAAGTTCGAGAGAGTGGCAGCGATATTGGAGTGCCATGATGACAGGAAGATTACTTATGCTACTTTCCTTCTCGAGGGTGATGCTGAAGATTGGTGGAATACCATCAGTGAGAAATGGGTAGCTGAGGGAGGTCATCATTCGTGGGCCGACTTTGTCCGAGAATTTCGAGACAAGTATATATCGGTAGTTGCCCGCGAGAGGCGACAGACTGAGTTCATAAACTTGAGGCAGGGAAGTATGACGGTAGATCAATACGAGGCTACTTTTACCCGGCTTTCCCGTTATGCACCAGCTTTAATTCAGCCGGAGGACATGAAGATTCAGAGGTTCATCATGGGTTTGAGGAGAGATATTATGCTGAACTTGTCTTCAAATGATTTTCCTAACTATGCTGCAGTAGTCCGAGCTGCCTCGAGATATGAGAAACGGAAAGCCGATGTATTAGCCGAGACCAATCAATCGAGTAAACGGTTTCAGTCTCAGAGTCAAGGGTACCAGGGGCAGGCTGTATCAGTTGGGCAGAGTTCGCAGCCGAGACAGACTCAGAGTTACACAGGGCCTACTCAGACTCAGGCACGACCAGTTCAGAGTCAGACTCAGAGTCAGTTCCGTCCAGCAGTTTCCCGTTCGCAGCAGGGTAGTTCAGCTACCTCTACTTACAGAGCTCATTCGGGAGGCACTGTTGCAAGACGTCACCAGCAGTGCAGCTTCTGTCAGCGTCAGGGTCACACTGAGGATGTTTGTTGGAAGAAACATAACAAGTGTACAGGTTGCGGCAGTGATCAGCACAGGGTTAAAGACTGTCAGAAATTTAAGAACCCTAGGGGTCAGACATCAGCTCAGAACTCTCAGACCAGGGCCCCAGCTGCAGCACCACCACCACGAGGCCAGGCCCGGGTATTTGCTTTGGATGCCGAGGAGCTTCCGGACACTACCGCCGTGGTAGAAGGTATTTTTCTCCTTAATGATCAATCAGTTAAGGTTTTAATTGATTCCGGGGCTTCGCATTCTTTTATTACTCCTACTTGTGCACAAAATGCTAAATTGAAACATGATAAATTGTTGCATGAGATTGTGGTTTATACTCCTATGGGTCCGAAGTTTGTTACTAGATCTATTTGCAGAGCATGTAGCATATTTATTGAAGGTCGTGTTTTTCCTGCTGATTTGATTATCCTACCCTTCAATGACTTTGAAATTATATTGGGGATGGACTGGTTAAGTAAATATTATGCCCAGCTTGATTGTAGAAAGAAGATTGTGTATCTAGAGATGCCTGACCAACCCGTACTTAAAATAGTTGGTAGTAGAAAATCTACGGGAACTCCTATTATTTCTTCTATTAGGGCATCTAAATTATTAAGCAAGGGTTGTGAGGCTTATCTTGCATATTTGATTAATCAACCTGGGGATCAACTGAAATTGAATGATGTACCTATCGTGAGGGAGTTTCCGGGGGTCTTTCCTGAGGAATTACCTGGGTTACCGCCTGATAGAGAGATAGAGTTCATGGTTGATTTATTGCCGGGGACTTCACCTATCTCTAGGACTCCGTACAGAATGGCTCCACCTGAGTTGCAGGAATTGAAAGTTCAATTGCAGGGCTTGCTTGAGAAGGGATTCATTCAGCCGAGTTCTTCACCGTGGGGTGCGCCAGTTCTCTTCGTTAAAAAGAAAGACGGATCTCTTCGCCTATGCATCGATTACCGGGGTCTTAATCAGGTAACCATCAAAAATAAATATCCTTTGCCTTTAATCGAAGAGTTGTTTGATCAGTTGCAAGGCGCCAGGGTATTCTCTAAATTTGATCTGAGGCAGGGCTATTATCAGCTGAGGATTAAGAAAGATGATGTTCCTAAAACTGCCTTCAGAACTCGATATGGCCATTATGAGTTTGTTGTCTTGCCGTTTGGTCTTACTAATGCTCCCGCCGCATTCATGGATTTAATGCAGAGGGTATTCCGTCCTTATCTGGATCAATTTGTAGTCATATTTATTGATGATATCCTTGTTTATTCTAAATCTGAGGCGGAACATGAACAACATCTCAGAATTGTGTTGCAAACTCTTCAGGAGCATCAGTTATTTGCAAAGTTTAGCAAGTGTGAATTCTGGCTTAAGCAAGTTGCTTTTCTTGGCCATATTATCTCGCAGGATGGTATTTCTGTTGATCCAGCGAAGATCGAAGTTGTGTTATCTTGGAAACGACCTGAAACTGTCATGGAGATTCGTAGCTTCCTTGGTTTAGCTGGGTATTATCGGAGGTTTGTAAAGGATTTCTCTAAGATTGCAGGGCCTTTAACTCAGCTTACTCAGAAGAAAACAGTATTTGACTGGAATGATAAATGTGAGGCCAGCTTCCAGGAATTGAAGAAGAGATTGACTACAGCTCCTATTCTTGCTTTACCTGAGGGTTATGATAATCTGGTGATCTACAGTGATGCTTCGAAGGAAGGTCTGGGTTGTGTATTGATGCAGAATGGCAGGGTTATTGCTTATGCTTCCAGGAAACTGAAGCCTTATGAACTCAACTATCCGACTCATGATCTTGAGCTTGCAGCTATCATTCTTGCGTTAAAGAAATGGCGCCATTATCTCTGGGGCAACAAGTTTGAAATCTTTACAGATCATAAGAGCTTGAAATATCTGTTTTCACAGAAAGAGTTGAACATGAGGCAGAGGCGTTGGCTGGAATTACTTGAGGACTATAACTGTACTATTAACTATCTTCCAGGTAAGGCCAATATTGTTGCTGATGCTTTGAGCCGAAAGGCTACTGTTGCCAGCTTGATTATCAAGAATTGGGAATTCATGGAAGAATTGTGCTTATGGAAGCCTAGTACTTCAAATTCTGGTATTCAATTTGCAAGTTTGCAAATTCAATCTCTGTTGTTATCCAGGATTCGAGAAGCTCAACAGGTTGATCTTCAATTGTTGAAAGTCTTAGAGAATTCTAAAGGGGGAGAGTCGGATTTCAAACTGCACGACGATGGTATTCTCAAATTCAAAGGTAGAATCTGTATTCCGAATGATCCAACTCTGAAGAAGGATATTCTTGCTGAGGCACACAGTTCCAGATATACTATCCATCCAGGCAGTACGAAAATGTATAAAGATTTAAAGCAGAACTTCTGGTGGAATAATATGAAGAGAGAAATTGCTGACTATGTTGCCCGATGTCTTACTTGTCAGAAAGTTAAAGCAGAACATCAGAGACCTGCAGGGTTGTTGCAGCCTTTGGCTATTCCTGTTTGGAAATGGGATCATATTACTATGGACTTCGTATCCGATTTGCCGAGGTCTTCGAGGGGTAACGACTCAGTCTGGGTTATTGTGGATAGACTGACCAAGACTTCCCATTTTATTGCTAAAAAGAAGTCTGATTCTCTTGATAAACTAGTAGAGTTGTATATTGAGAACGTGGTTCGACTTCATGGAATTCCAAAGAGTATCGTGTCGGATAGAGATCCCAGATTCACATCTCAATTCTGGCAGAAGATTCAGAAAGCTTTGGGCACGAATTTGAATTTCAGTACAGCTTATCATCCTCAGACAGATGGTCAATCCGAGAGAACTATCTTGATCCTTGAGGATATGTTGCGGGCTTGCATTCTGGACTTCGGTAAAAGTTGGGAGAAATATTTTCCACTAGCGGAGTTCGCCTACAACAATAGTTATCAAGCTACTATTGGTATGGCACCTTATGAGGCACTGTATGGGCGTAAATGTCGGTCTCCTCTCTACTGGGATGATGTTGGTGAGATGAAGACTATCGACCCTACTCTTTTACCTGAAATGAACAAGATGATTGATCAGGTACAGCTTATCAGAAAAAGAATGCTTACAGCACAGAGTCGGCAAAAGAGTTATGCAGATAGACGACGTCGTGATCTGAAATTTACTGTAGGGGATCGAGTATTTCTGAAAATTTCTCCTCGCAAGGGTTTGATTCGGCATGGTAAAGGAGGTAAACTCAGTCCTCGATATGTGGGACCATTTGAGATAACTGAAACTGTTGGGGATTTGGCCTACCGTCTAGCTTTACCTCCCAGTCTGGGCAGAATTCATGACGTATTTCATGTTTCCATGCTTCGGAAGTATCAGCCAGATCCCTCTCACATACTTGAACCGGAACCGCTAGAGATCAGTGAAACTTTGACCTACACAGAGAAACCTCTTCGAATTGTTGATCAGAAAGTTCAGGAGCTGAGGACTAAAAGCATTCCGATGGTTAAAGTTCTGTGGGATCATCATGGAGTAGAGGATGCGACATGGGAAAGAGAGGATCAGATGCGGGATCGGTATCCGGAGTTATTCGCCGAATCATGTAAGAATTGCGTGGACGCAATTAGTTTAAGGGGGAGAGGATGTGACGCCCGAGAATTTGCCATGCATTTAATTACTGTTGCATCCCTTATCTGCGCATTTACTTCTATGCCTTATTAACTGACTTGTGACTACTATTCACTCCGTTTTTAAAATGCTTTCTATTAGTTAACTAGCATTTTTATTAAATCATATTAATTGTAAAAGTAGTGGGAAAAATGTGCTTTTGAGCTTAAGGCGTTAGGAAGGCTCGTTTAGAAAATAATTTTAGAAGTCAAATGAATAGTGTTACGTAATAACTTTATAGATTTAATTAGTTAACCAATGTGTCACCCCTTAGACTCGCTTTTAAAGCTTACTACGCGTATTATATTAGACCACTTAAGCACCCAAATGACCCCACCTCAACTTAGCCTTTTATATATCACTTAAACTCTCAAAATGCAAAAGAAAAAAAAAATAAAAAGCTGAAACAGAACAGAGAAAGGCCGACAGCAGCATAGAGAGAAAAGAGGAAAATTTTGTCTTTCAATCCTTCAAACCAAGCCCTCCCAAGCCTTGAGCAAGTGGATTAGGGTGTCTTCAAGCCTCCTAGGTGTTCCTACGCGTAGTGGTGAGGGATTTCATAGCTTGTTTTTGCATTTCTAAATAGTTGTCAATTTCTTGATTTGTTGAAAATGTGATCAAATGCCATTGTAATTGTTATCTATGCTAATATACCATCTATATGAATGCTAGAGAACACATTTGAGCCGTTGTTTCGCTTTTTAAACGGTTAGAATCGTTAGTTTGATTTTTAGGGTGAATAGTGACGTTTTTTCTAGGGTTTTGTGTAATTGCTCGAATTGGCTTGAATTAATGCTTCTAATTGATGCCTTAGGTACTAGTGAAGATAATTAAATAACCCCGTACACTTGCATTGCCCTTAAATCGCCTAAAAATGGAAAATAGCCGACTTTAAGTTGGGGCTTTCGGGGTTAATGCGATTCCGGGTGGATTCGGGCTTCAATTCTAGTTTCCTTAGGCTACCTAGGTGCTATAGATGCCTTGATATCCCTTGTTTGAAGCCCGGACAATATAGGTGTGGTTTAAAGCCAAAAGAGGGAAATTGGGGCTTTCGGGGTAAACGCGGGCATTTGATTGAGTTCGAGGGTTGAAAGGGTACCTTGGGGGTTAGTTAGAAGGTTGGGAGAGTTTCTTTTGGAAATGAAATCATTAACTTTGGTTTAGAAGAGAAATAGATCGAAAAACAAAGGGGTTTAGGTGCAATTTAAGTTGTCTCACACTTCTAAACCCATGTCAGGGCTTCTTAAGTGTTTATATATGATTTTAAATTGATTTGGAGCTTTTGGAATGATTCTATGCTTATATGGTATAAGTTCATTTGTAAACCGCTTATTAGCTTCTATCTTTGCTTCTATCCTAACTGCAACGAGGTCAACCTACTTTGTTGATCCTCATATGTGTTAATGCTTATATTATTGTTGTTAACTTGCCATCGTTGAGTGCATTGCATAGTGGTTGCGCAACCATAGTGTCGGGGCGGATGTGTTAAATATCGGCTGGGCGGCAGAGGGCTTGCCGGTGGATATTCAAACTCCGTGCCCTATTCCCTCATTCGCCTGGTCCGGAGATTGCCAGGGGATGTTGGGTCGTAGGATTCGGGGTACATCCGGAGTACACCCACTGGAGTGATTGGGGTTATGCCGGCTTATCGGGATCGTGCTCGTGGTTCGTGGATCGTGATTGAAGACCAGTGAAGATTGGTGTATAGGGGATTGTTGAAATGTATCCTTTTAATTGTGTGGTTATTTAAGTTTTCATTGATTCTTAAATTGTTAAAGTGTTATTGTTGTGTAATTGTGTTATCTGTTGCATTGCACGCCCCGGGACTATATCCCTCACTGGGCAACAGTGGTTGCTCATACCTCGATATCTGTTTCAGGAGACGCTGAGGGTGATCCCCAGCTTGTTGATTTAGTTGAGGAAGAAGAAGTTCAGATCGAGCCTTTACCTTAGTTGCTGTGTCTGATAACTTGAGGTGGTTAATGATTTTGTTGCTATGTGGAAGACTCGTCTGATTACTTTATGTACTATTTTGTAGCCCAAGGGCTTTGTATATGCTTGTTGTATAAGTCGAAGATTAGATGGATTGGTTGTAGCTTTGAAAGTCTACGAACTGTAATAACTTTTATTCTTGTCCTATTTCCTTGCATGCTTGGGAGTGGATAGTTGATGTAGAATGCTTTATCCCCTAAGTTGTTTTATTGATTTCCCAGAATGTTATGATTATAAGACTATGCTGTCAACTAGTTCTCGCATGCTTGTGTGTTTTGGAGATATTGCGTACTATAAGGCTCGGATTGCCTTATAGCTTTATTGTTTAATTGAGAAAAGCTGTATTGTATTGTTGGGACCTTGTTTAAGTGTTTACAGGTTTTTAGAATGTCCACGGTACAGAGGAGACTCTGTCCGTGTGTCGGGTCCGGACTTAACCTTTAGCTTGGGGGTTGGGTCGGGGCTTGACAGCTAGTCTCTTATATCAGCCCAGGGCCCTTTTGAGAAGAGATTCTCGAGAGGACAAAACCGTGAGGGACCTGTGCCTGCGAGCCAGGGACTGCCAATAGCGGACAATTCCTGGGTAGTGGTGGCTCGGTGAGACTCTGCGTGGGCTCCACGTGGGGAGTCGGGTCGTTACAAATGGTATCAGAGCCAGTCTTCCCTTGTGCTCGTGCCCGCGAGGGCGCGGGGCCTCTTAAGGGGGGTGGAATGTGGTAACACAATCCCACATCGGAAGATTTGGAAGTGAGAGAGCTGGATATAAGGGCCAGTCTCTTATATCAGCCCAGGGCCCCTTTGAGAAGAGATTCTCGAGAGGACAAAACCGTGAGGGACTTGTGCCTGCGGGCCAGGGACTGCCAATAGCAGACAATTCCTGGGTAGTGGCGGCTCGGTGAGACTCTACGTGGGCTCCACGTGGGGAGTCGGGTCATTACATAATGGGTTCTTGAGTTATATCGAATGTAATGGAAGGATTTTAGTTGCTCTGATGTACTATTTTATTAGTAGTAGTGAGCAGGCTATTGTATTCTGCCTTAGTGGACTTAGGAGGACCGATCTTCTTAAGTTGTGGCATCATGATCCCGTTAATGTTTTGTAATTTATGATTATTCTATGGTATCATATAGCTATTGATGAAGGGTCGTGATAGCCATAGTCTTTTAGTAGAATAGACTAAGGTTAAAATGGCAAAATATTGCTAGGATAGTAGCATGAATATTTTGGTCATTTTCAGTGGAAGGATAATTATGCCTTTGGTCCCCCTTCTACCCATTTACCTTATAAGTGTATTTATTATAATAAAGAATTATTAAATTGAAAAGTGGATTTAATCCCTTGACAATTAGAGATTATAAATATAAATTTCTATTTATGGAAGATATTTTCTAGTTTGATTATTGGTTGAATCTTTGATTAAATCATTAATAAATAATAATTAGATAATTAATTAATTGATTAATTAAAATCAAAAGGCTACTAAATATTTAGGATAGTGTTTCCATATTTGGAAAAAAATTATATTCTTAAATAGTAGACTAGATTTGAACTTTAGAATTAATTGTAATTAATTAATGGGATAGAGCAAGTGAGTTGAACCATAGTCATAACACGCGAGCCTAGGCTTGGACGCGTGGGGCTAGTTGTCAATCCCAAGGGTAAAATGTGATGTGACTGTATTTGCAGCACTCAAACATTGGTATTTGTACTACATTTGCATCTTAACTTAGGGATAACCGCAACACTTTGATACTTTCGATGCAATGTAGCAGAATACCGGAAAGTGGAAGTTCAGACCCAAAATGATCTAAAATACAAGTCAAGTAGTGGAGAATGGGGAAAGCACGAGAACCGGTGGAAGAATGAAGCCAATAGAGATAGAATTTGGCTGAAACTAGCGCGTAATCAGACTCGAAATGCTGAAAATAGCCCCGAAATGCCTCAGTCAACGCTCGGTCAAAGCTCGGTCAAAGGTCCAAATTACAGCCCAAAAAATCAACAAAAGGGTGCTTGAGTGCGCCCTCCTAGAGCTCGAGCACTCTGTCTGAAAATTTACCACCTTCTCGAAGAAAACACGTGTCGCAAAATCAACGATGGAGTAAAAGCGTGCTCGAGCGCGCCTTTTGGGCGCCCAAGCGCCCATCACGAAAGAATCTGGAAGTGTCATGTGGCGCACTGCAATTCAGCGCAGCAGAGTCACGCTCGAGCGCGCCTTTGATTTTCTGTCCATAAATAGACCCCCTGTAACGCCCCAACTCGACCCCATCTACGATCAATCAGGACGCAACGGAATTTTGACAGTATAACGACAGTAACACGGACATCAGGGCTCTAAACCAACCCTTGAGAACTTCATACAACCAACTTCAAAGATCAACAACAACTCCACAACTAAGTTAACAACATACAATGCAACCATTTCCATATATTAATCAACCATTCAACAACCCAACTATAGATTACATGCCTCCGTTTCAACAACAACATTACTAAGTAAAACCATATACATACATAACATTTCATACTAGCTTAGTAACTTATTTAAATTCCAAAGTAAGACAACTAAACTAGCATAACACTTTTACTATCTTTAGATCAGTTTATACAATACAATCTTTAAAAGCTTGAAATTTTACAACATAAGTCATACTACAAAATAGCATAAAACATTCCACCTAGGCATCAAGGATATAACTCTGGCACATAAGACTCTTCAACAAAAGTCACATTCTCAGCCTCTGGAGGCACGTACCCGTACTCCGGTTCAGTAACACCTGTTTGCAAATAACAAATGAGAGTGAGCTTATATACAACAAGCCCAGTGAGGGTTCGATAGATCTTTTAAAAGCATTCACTATACCCCTTGGAAATCATCCCTTGAGCAATAAACACATAATGAACATCAATAACATTATAAGTACAATAATAACAATAACCAATCAATAAGGATACTCTAGTTGGTGTAGCTCCAAACGCCATCACGATCTCAACCGACTTCTTGTAACTCCCATAACACATACCCGAGATACCTCATCTAGCCCTTCTCTCCATGGCATCTCCGCCCATGCGAGCTAGGGGTAGTCTATGATAGTTATGTTGTTTTCAATCCGACAGTCCAATGCTGCCCAACAAGTGACACACATTTATCAAGACTCATGACAATAAAAATAAACATTCACATCACGGAAGGACAACAAAAGTAGGTTGCCTATCTCCCGGCATCATCAATAATCAATCAGTTAACAACATTTCAACAACATAACTTCATTCAATCAATTAACAACTAAACAACTAAGTTAGATGACAAACTAGACCACTCAACTTATATGCATTAAACCATACATCCAAACCCGAATCTAACCAACAACAACCCAAGAATCAATCACTCAAACACCACCCAGACAACCAAAGGCAATATTCCAACCTTTAAAGAAAGACTACACAAACTTCCAACAATCATAACTTACAATCTACTAATCCAATAACCTCCAAACCACTTTCTATCACTCACCCACTCGTACATCTACATTAGCCTCCTCGGAAACCAACCATAACCCATCTAAAACAAGCCCGACAACCCTAATTCCACATTGCACTAAGGCTGAATTTTCCGGACTTTCGCCACGACATCACAATCAAAATTTTGGCATTACAACATTACTACCCCGCAATTAACAAACTTTTAGAAGCTATAACCAACCAATTCCAACCACTACAACAACAACTAATTAACAATAAGCCAAATTCTCAACTTTAATACCCGAAAAATAGAAATACATGCTACTACCTTTCAAAACTTATATAAACACACATAAACGATCCTTGGCATCTACTGAGCAACAATCTAACAACAATTTAGCATTTCATCATATGAAAATTCAATTATATAAAAATTACACAAAATAGCATTTTGAGATCTAGAATTTTTCTCTCACCTTTGATCCGAAACAAAGCTAGGAATACGTGCAATAGGTGCCCAACAAGCGGAATCTAGCTCGGTTAGAAAAGATTCGGACAAAAACTAAGTTTTCTAGGCAAAATTTGCTTTGTAAAATAAAATGAAAAAATCTCCAAAATGCTCAAGGAACTCACGGCAATGTGTGTGTGTGTGTTTGCGTTGTTTTTAATGTGTGTAGAGATTTTATATGCATAAGTCAACAAAATATGAAAAAGTCAAAGTTGAACATTTAGTTAATTTTTTAGTATTTTTAGTCTTTTAATTGTCTTTTGGACTATTTTTGCTCACATATATGCATTTAACACTTCGACTATTTTAAGCAGCATATTTTTAGTTGACAAGGACTTTCACATGCAAACATTTACACCCGACTCGATTAAAAACTCGATTTTCGCAAAAGAATGTGTAAATTTTTTTAAAATTCCTAATCCAATTTGAAATCCGTTTTAATCAAACTCGAGTCTATTAATATCCGATGACTAGGTTTTAAAACATTTAAAACACCCGCATAAAAATTTTAGCGGACGTGCGTTCAAAACACTATTTACAAAAACCGACGATAAAATTTTCAATGCCGTTTTTTATGAAAATTTCATAAATCCACACTTAGCATGTAATAGGAATATAAATCACAGAATTAGCGTATTCTAACTCATATAACATATAAACATGTCAAAACACGCAATTCCATGCAAAGGTGAAATCTGAGGTTTCACACCCCCTATCCCTCCGAATTTTGTAATTAATTTTTGAATAGTGCCAATATTTTTGGTATAATTTCGAGTTAATTCTAGTTAGTTTTAGTTCTAGTTTTAGTTAATTAATTAATAGGATATAGGGGAAGTCCTACTTAAGTAGTTCTTATTCGGGAAAATTTTGCCCGAATAGTCACTTTTAGGGGGAAGTCCGACCCAAGTAGTTAGTATCTGGAGGAAGTTCTGCCCGAATAGCTTTTAATAGAAAAGCTCTTATTCGAGAGAAATTCATCCCTCATAGCTCTTATTCGGGGGAAATAAGTTTCACCCGAATAACTATTTGGCGTCGGACCTCTGCTCAAATTTCAAAAATCAGAAATACAAAGTCGTCATATCGGGGAAGCCTTTCTTGACTCTCTTATTTGTACTACTTGTATTTATTATTATGTCTGAGTAGAGTTATTTATCTAGGGAAGGATATTGTAAATGACGGTCTTTTAATATATGGTCTCGAATTCAGTTGATTTAATTCGATTGTAATATATGACTTGCTTTAAATTTAGTACTGTCTTTCATACATAATGTTTTTCAGTAGATGTTATGATTGTTTTACTTATTGTCTTTCATACGTAATACTTTTCAGTAGACGTTATGATTGCTTTGCTTTCGTGTCATATATCCATGCTTTAATAGTGAATCAAATAGCTTGACAACCTTAGATTTCATGAACTATCGGTTGTATCATAGTTCTAGTCTAGTAAGGAGAAGTTAATGACTTAGTTGAAACATACGTTTTATACCAGGTTGCAAGGACAGTTCCATACTATAGCTCCAACGCTCGTAGATGGAACAACACCTACATCAGAGTTAGTAATCGAGATTTTAATAGGCTGAGTTAATTGATTAAGTTAATGCTTGTAGTTTAACCCTGGCATCGGATTAGAGAACTTGAATGCCGAGCCTATATTGATTGCCTTTTTGCGTATCCACCCCCTAGATTCCTTTCCCTCATATTCCACTAATACTTAGTTAGTTTAATTTAGTTGTAATTTAGTTATACTCTCACAAATGCCTTTTTAAACTATCACTTACCGCTTTAACACTTTCACACATTACTTCACTAACTAACTAATGAGCTTTTATGTGGTACAATTCCGCACTCTAAGCACACTACACTACGAAGATCCGTGCACTTGTGGGTTGTTGTGTGATTTCTAACGCAAGTGCACGTATCGTAACAAGTAATAAAGTATTGTGATTATTAAATAAAGATCATTCCCATGAGGACTGTGATTATTAACTACCGAAATTAATTTAGCTTTAACTTTATTCGGATAATCAAATACTGAGAGATTGTGAGTGAAAACTAATAAATAAAGTACTTTTGGAATTAACAACTAAAGCGAATACGAAATTAATAAAGAGGATAAATCAAGAATTAAAATGTTCTAGGGGTTCCGATTTCACCAAGATTAATCTTACTTGAAACTATTGATTTAAATCAATTGATGCCTACTCTCTACGTTGCCAGCAATTTCGCTAAGGTAGATATTAATCTTTCTCAAGCATCAGTAACTTATCCTACTAAGCAAGCTAACTACATTTCTGTGATAACTGTGAACTTATGGAACGCATTAAGCCTTTGAAATTTAAACGCTGCACTAGATCTCATAACTATCTCTAACTTATGACAATTTAATGGTATTTTACACGTGGTCTAATTTAGTTATCACTTCTCAGTTTCAAACTAAATCACGACTCATGTAATTGTTGATCAGGCAACCACAAGCATTAAACTCAACATAAAATACTCAATGCATATATGGAATAGTTCATCAATTAATTCAAATCAAAAGCTTCAAATATACAAAATCCGGCTACATCGTAGCCCTAGAAAAATAATATAGAATATCATAAAGAAATTAAATAAAATCTCAATTGTAATGTAAAACATAATAAGAAAGATAGAGAAAACTAGGATTTGGAGAAGAATCGTGGTAGAAGTCCGTCTCCAGATTGTTCTTCATCTTCAACTCACGAATCCTCTCTTTCTCTCCCTCTGGATGGTTGCTTTTTCTGCCAAAAACCAGCCGCCAGCCAAAAGCCTCTCTATCTCACGTTTTTTTCATTCTTTTTATTTCATAGGGTTTCTTTCTTTCTTGCCAATTTACAAAACTGCTCTTAATTTTCCTGCGATGCTGCGCAGTTGTGCTATGACTGCGCTACTTCTATTTTTCTTCAATTTCTCCACAAGTTGCACAAGAGCTAATCCTTTGCCATTTCTCTTCAATCTTTGCCTCAAAATTCAGACTTTCTCATGGAAATCACCTACATTGCAAAACAAACACGAAACCAATCAAATTGCTCATAAATTACTCAATAACTAACAAAATTTAAATGAAAAGGT
The DNA here is from genome assembly GCA_037974665.1 of Ehretia macrophylla. Classification (NCBI taxonomy): domain Eukaryota; kingdom Viridiplantae; phylum Streptophyta; class Magnoliopsida; order Boraginales; family Ehretiaceae; genus Ehretia; species Ehretia macrophylla. The sequence continues at coordinate 14,704,063 of CM075775.1, forward strand.
GTTGAAATAATATATAAATAATATATCCAACAAACACCCCTAAACTTAAGTTTTGCTTGCCCTCAAGCAAAAGACACAACGAAGGAAAGAAAGAATCGAAAAACTAAATACTCAACACAAGACAACTCACGAAAGCAATGCTGTGGGATAGTAAATTTTCACGACCTCAGTAGCAACCTTTCACAACTCAACCTTAAAAGATAAAAGGTAATTTTCAATCATAAGCATGAGAAATCTCAACTTCACATAAATTTTATTTTATTTCAAATCCCCCAAGTGAGTGTGTGTATAGCCTCTATTCTAATCAATTGTACCTTGATGAGTTTATACAAGCTAAGTGAATTGCCAATGTGGATCTTTTATTTTCAATCACTTAGGACTTCATAGGCTTACTTTTCATGCCACTCTCCGCTAATGTAGGTCAATCATAGAATTAAAGATTAGTAGGACTTTACATTTGGTTGTAACGTGTGGCTAGGGTCAAGGTAGGATAATGGATATAAACCAAGGCTAAACTACCCGTAAGCACACAATTATTCAAGGATGTTCAATGGAGCACATGCCAACTCTACTTCTTACCACCATAATTATTCAACATATCTATTTTCTTTCTTCTTTCATTTCACTTCCTCAACATTCATCCACAACCGGTACAGAACACATAATTAGTCCATACTCCCCCAAACTTGCATTTTGATATTAACTACAAGGAGTGACTCTTCTTCTTCTTTTTTTTTTGTTCTTTTTTTTCAATATTTCATTTTTTTCTGAAACAACACAACACCTCACCAACTCATCAAACCTCCGATCATTCAATACAAGACATGGCTCCATATAATCATCCTAGAACAATCATATGTTACAGGTAGGAGGGTCATAATCTGGGAAAATCAAACTTGACAAGTTAAGAAATATATTATAAGTTGCATAAGAAAGAAAAGGCTATCTTAGGCTCAAAGGGGTGAACTAGGGATATTCAATTATTACAAGGGTTGGCTTGAAAGGCTCAAATGATCCAAAGATGACCTAAATCATTTCTCTAATTCTATGCAACCTAGGATTTCACCTTGAGTTACAATCAAGCAAGTTCTAAAGTCCTAAAATCATTTTTCTGTTCACTTAAACTCACATAAACCTTCTCTAAGTATCAACATAACTAGGCGAGGCTAAGTGCTCAAAAGGTGGGGATTTTTCAAAAAAAAAAGCTATGTTTCAGTCAATTATCCTCATTACTATCATGTATGTCTTATGCTACTCATTATTGGCCTATTTCTTATCTTTCCAGCATCACTTTCAATTTTTTTTTTCTTCAGTTTTTTAGCTTTTTTTTTTAACATAATAAAAATAACAAAACACATAAAAACAAAAACACATAATACGAATACTAAAAGAACAAGTTCACACAGGAAAATACATAATAACCACCCCCAAACTTTAAACTAGATATTGTCCTCAATGGCGAAAGTAAAGAAAAGAAAGCAGAGGACTTCCCTGAATATCCATGTCGTTCATTGTCTGAAGGCTCTGAGGATGTTTCAGTTGGTGTACATATTCAGAGAAGAAAGAATTTAGATTTTTAATTTTTTTTTTTTACAAAAGTCAAAAGAAAGGACGTAAGCGCTGCTACGCTACGCCTGCGCTGTATTTTTTTTCCTTCGAATGTCAACTGAAGAACATAAGTGCAGCTGCACTACGCCTGCGCTCTTTTTTTTCTCCAGCAATTTCTCGTGAGCGTAACTTTTAAACTCCGTAAGCGCAGCTGCGTTATATTTTAGCGCAACAGCGCTACTTTCACAGCTCTTATTTTTCTTGCATTTTTCTCTTCAAGCATACCTCCCTCAATCCACACACCATTGTTCACATATTTTCCTCTGAATTGACCTGATGAAGCTTCTCTTTGGTTTGTCTTCCCACAAACTTGTTCTCGAACGTAACATGACAAGAAAAAAAATTAACTACGACAATTATAACTTGAAATTTAACTAAAACCAAACACAACTATTAAATCAATAAAAGTAAGAAAACTCGGGTTGTCTCCCGAAAAGTGCTTATTTTAACGTCGACAGCCCGACAGAGCAATTTTTCACGACGAATTGAGGTGGACAACGGTCTTGTGCTTATCAAACTCATCATCCCAATAAGTCTTCAATCGTTGTTCGTTGACTTTGAACATCCCCTTCTTTGGATGATTGACTTCGACAGCTCCATAGGGAAACATCTTAGTCACAACAAAAGGGTCAGATCATCTTGACTTCTGTTTCCAAGAATCTGTGGGTTATACAGAAGTATTTCTTGCCCAGGAGAGAAATCTTTTCCTGAAACAGGTTTGTTATGCCACTTTTTTGTCCTATCCTTGTAACCTCTTGTTTTCTCATTCGCTTCATCACAGGATCCTTCTAGCTTATTCAATTGCAATAATTCTTTCTCACCCACTGCTTGCACACTCATGTTTAGTTGTTTAGTAGACCAATATTCCTTGTGCTCCAATCCCACCGAAATAAAAAAATTATCTTTTAACAAGCTCGCTTCCAAGGGATCCGATTGGCCGCCATGGTTAAACACTATAGCTTTTACGGCATCCACACGAAAACAATTGTCGCTGGCTTCTGGATACTTGATAGCTTTGAAAACATTAAAGGTTACCTCTTCCTCTTGTACTCGCAACCTAAGCTCACCCATTTGAACATCAATAAGTGTTCCCCCAGTTGCAAGGAAAGGTCTTCCAAGAATGATATGAATTTTCTTGTCTTTCTCCATATCTAGTACTATGAAATCTGTATGAAAGATGAATTTATCGACTTTGACTAGCACATCTTCAATAACTCCTCTAGGGTGCTTGAACGAACGATTAGCTAACTGTAGTGTTACAGTTGTGGGTCTTGCTTCTCCCAAACTAAGTTTCCTGAAAATAGACAAAGACATAATATTAATACTAGTACCCAAATCACACAAAGCTCGCCCAAAAATAACATTGCCAATTTTACATGGAATAGTAAAACTCCCTGGATCTTTGAGCTTTTGTGGTAGCTTCTTTTGTAGAATAGCACTGCACTCCTCAGTAAGTACAACAGTCTCATAATCTCTAAGCTTTCTCTTATTTGAAAGTATGCCCTTCATAAACTTCACATAACTCAGCATTTGTTCAAGCGTATCCGCGAATGGAATATTGATGTTAAGTTTTTTGAAGACGTCAAGAAAGTTAGCAAATTGTTTGCCAAGCTTGCTCTTCTGCAGTCGTTGAGGAAATGGCATGACCATAGGTGGCTCCTGCGTAGGTCGTGGCTGAGCTTCTGCTTTCACTTCATATCTCACCTTATTCTTCGCTTTGCCTTTCTCAACTTTCTTAGTTCTCACTGGCCCCTCTAGCTCCTTACCACTTTGTAAGGTGATCGCTTTGTAATGCTCTATGTCATCTCTTCTAGGATTCACCTCAAAAGTACTAGGAAATTTCCTTGTTGTCTTTCAGATAACATCGTAGCCAACTGACTGAATTGTGCCTCTAAGTTTCTGATTTGCGCGGATTGGTTCTGGAAGTTAGTTCTAGTTTTATTCATAAATTGAGTTTGCGAAGTCGCCAACTGAGTCAATGCATCCTCCAAGTTTACCTACTTCTCTGGTGGGGAGTTATTCTGCTCAGGCTGCAACACATTCTGATTATTTATGCAGAAGAAATTCAGAGGATTACGCCATGCTGGATTATATATGTTAGAATACTGATTGTGCTGCTGCCCATTAAAATTCTCCATATATTGTGCTTGTTCTGCTGTGTCTTACGCAAATGGATTTTCAACCTGACATTCTGCACTATAATGTGAACCACAACAAAACTCACACACCACTGCCGCTTGGACAACATTAGTAGTTGCCTGATTATTTTGCATCTGTTTTGCGAGATTATCAATTTTTTCTGCCAAAGCAGTTATGGCATCAATCTCATGGATCCCAGTTGTCTTCTTTGGTGTGACTTTATCACTTGACCACTGTAAGTGGTTCAAAACAATATCTTCAAGTAACTCATAGGCTTCATCTGCAGTTTTATTCATTAGAGCTCCTCTTGCTGATGCATCAATCAAAGTTCTTGTTGAATTTACCAACCCATTGTAAAAATTGTGAACTTGTATCTATTTAGGTACTCCATGATTAGGACATTTTCTCAACAATGCCTTATACATCTCCCACGCTGCACATAGAGTTTATCCTTCATGTTGAGCAAAGTTATTGATTTCAATGCACATCTTCGCTATCTTGCCAGGTGGGAAAAATCTCGACAGAAACTTGTGCACCAAATCATCCTAAGTGGTGATTGAATCCGAAGGCAGCGAGTTCAACCACTCCTTAGCTTGATCCCTCAAGGAGAAAGGAAACAAACGAATACGCAGAGCTTCATCAGTGACTTTATTGTACTTAACAGTTCCGTAGACTTTTAAAAAATTCACGATGTGCTGATTAGGATCGTCAGTAGACAATCCGTGGAATGGAATATTCTAAATCAACTGCAGTGTCACTGTCTTCAACTCAAAGTTATTCGCTTGAATCACTGGCCTTCTAATAACAGGTTGAATTCCAGTGGGTGGCAGCGCATAATCTCACAATGCTCTAGGTGGATTTGCGTGATTATTTCCTTCTTGAACTTGAATAATTGCAACCATAGTATCTTGAAGATGGTGGGTAGTAACTCTTTTATCCTTTCTATTCTTGCGACAAGTGCGTTCTATCTCAGGATCGAAAGACAACAAAGTACCACTTCTCAACTTTCGTATGCACTTAAAACACTTTGTTCCTCAAACGCAAGTAACAAAAATAAGAAAAACGACTAACAAAATAAAATAAAATCCAAAGTAAAATTAAAGCTATTTGGTATCAATATTAATAATGGCACAGTCCCCGGCAACGGCGCCAAAAACTTGTTGTGGGATTTCTAAGGCAAGTGCATGTATCGCAACAAGTAATAAAGTAGTAAGTAAAGATCGTTCTCACGAGGACTGTGATTATTAACTACCGAAATTAATTTAGCTTTAACTTTATTCGGATAATCAAATACTGAGAGATTGTGAGTGAAAACTAATAAATAAAGTACTTTTGGAATTAACAACTAAAGCGAATGCGAAATTAATAAAGAGGATAAATCAAGAACTAAAATGTTCTAGGGGTTCCGATTTCACCAAGATTAATCTTACTTGAAACTATTGATTTAAATCAATTGACGCCTATTCCCTACGTTGTCAGCAATTTCGCTAAAGTAGATATTAATCTTTCTCAAGCATCAATAACATATCCCAATAAGCAAGCTAACTACATCTATGTGATAACTGTGAACTTATGGAACGCATTAAGCCTTAGAAATTCAAACGCTGCACTAGATCTCATAACTATCTCTAGCTTATGACAATTTAATGGTATTTTACACGTGGTCTAATTTAGTTATCACTTTTCAGTCTCAAACTAAATCACAACTCATGTAATTGTTGATTAGGCAACCATAAGCATTAAACTCAGCATAAAATACTCAACGCAGATATGGAATAGTTCATCAATTAATTCAAATCAAAAGCTTCAAATATTCAAAATTCGGCTATATCGTAGCCCTAGAAAAATAATCTAGAACATCATAAAGAAATTAAATAAAATCTCAATTGTAACGTAAAACATGATAAGAGAGATAAAAAAAACTAGAATTTGGAGAAGAATCATGCTAGAAGTCCGTCTCTGGATTGTTCTTCGTCTTCAACTAGAAAATCCTATCTTTCTCTCCCTCTGGAGCGTTGCTTTTTCTGCCAAAAACCAGCCGCCAGCCAAAAGCCTCTCTATCTCACATTCTTTTCATTCTTTTTATTTCATAGGGTTTCTTTCTTTTCTTGCCAATTTACAAAACTACCCTTAATTTTTCTGCGCAGCTGCGCTATGACTGCGCTATTTCTATTTTTCTTCAATTTTTCCACAAGTTGCACGAGAGTTAATCCTTTGCCATTTCTCTTCAATCTTTGCCTCAAAATTCAGATTTTCTCATGGAAATCACCTGCATTGCAAACAAACACGAAACCAATCAAATTGCTCATAAATTACTCAATAACTAACAAAATTTAAATGAAAATGTGCTAAAATAATATATCAATAATACACCCAACACGGGTATTTTAACTTGGTCTATTTTGTACACTTTTCACACGCCCACCTCGTAAGCATCAAGTTTATGGCGCCGTTGTCGGGGAAACACGGTCTAGTTTAGTTTTTGAATTATTTGTGAATTAGTTTTAAAGTGTTGTAATTATTACCTATATTGTTTATATTTGTTTTAAATTGTATAAATTTTGTCTGTAAAGTATATATTGTATATAGTTTATAAAATTTGTATATTGTCTGTATTATACTTGCACATAAACTGTTTTTATCATGTTTTGTTAAAATAGCTTGTACATATACTTAAGTTATTTCTTTTCCGTATTTACTTAAGTACTTAGTTTACTTTCTATCTTTATTTAAAGTACGTAGTTTACTTTCTGTATTTAGTTAATATACTTAGCTTATTTTCTGTCTTTACTTCTAGTACTTAGTTTATTTTCTGGAGTTACTTATTGCACTTAGTTGTAGTATATTTTGCATGCACGGGCATCGTTTCCTAATTCCTGAACTCGCCCCATTTAATCCCGAGCCCTAGAAAACTCCGCGAGTGAGAATCCAAGTCCCGATGGTGGAGCAAGAAGAAAATGTACAAAAACCTTCAACCTCTTCCGATAGCTCAACCTGTAACCAACCATTTAATCGACCCGTTGACCCATAAATGACTCTTCGCCAACATTTCTCTCCGGGCGATTATAACCCTGAATTTGCCATAGCCCTACCGGCTATTGGCAATGTTAACTTTGAGCTTAAGTCAGGGACCATTTCGAATCTGCCTTCCTTTTACAAGAAGAGCAACGAAAGCCCCTTACGCTCACATCATACAATTCTTGGAAGCATGTTCTATGATTCACATTCCTAATGTGAGCCGTGAGATTATTCAACTGCGTCTGTTTCCATTTTTCTTAAAAGACAAAGCCAAACAATGGCTAAATCATTTGGATGCAGGGGTTATTACATCTTGGGGAGAACTTATTTGAATGTTTTTACATAGGTTTTTCCTAATGGCCAAGACCACTACTCTGTGAATAGATATCATGTCATTCGTTCAGTTGGACTTAGAGCTTTTTTATGAAGCTTGGGAAAGATTTATTGATCTTAGAAATCAGTGTCCTTACCATGGGTTTGCCCATCACGAACTCTTGTATTATTTCTTTAAAGGACTTACACCTCAGCAGAAAATGATGGTAAATGCAATGAGCAATGGAGGTTTCTATAACCTCACAGCAGACAAAGCTTGGAGTAGAATTAAAAATATAGCTAAAGATTTTCTTCAGAACACAAGTATGATAGAGAAACTAGAAGCACCCACAACCCCCAAAAGAGGGCATTGCTCGAGGTTAACTCTAACACCCATTTGATTGATAAAGTAGATGCCCTAGCCTAACAAGTAGAAAAATTCATCTCTCTAGGGTCTACTTCTTCACAAGCCCCTCAAATCACGAAAATTTGTGTCGTATGTTCTGCAGTAGATCACTCTACTTTAGATTGTCCAATCGGTTCACAATTTTCCGAATTCATGCAAGAAAAAGTCTATGCCACTCAAGGATATACGAGAAATTATGATCCTTATTCTAACACATAATCCTGGCTGGCGAGATAATCCCTGATTTTCATGGCGACAAAGGAATCAAGAGCCTCAGTTTCCTCAACAACAATATCAAAAACAACAAGGAAACTTTAAGCCTCATTTCCCTCAACAGTCATATCAAATGCCACAAAACTCTAACCCTCCTAGTTTTTACCAAGTCTAGAAAGAACCGTTCCAAACATAACGGAACAATTTCCCTGCTCTTTCTTCTGCACAGTCATCATCGGATGACAAGTTTGACAAACTCTTACAATTGGTCCAAGTTCAACAACAGTCAATTGTTAAACTTGAAGGGCAAATTGGGCAGCTGGCCCAGAATATAAGCAGGAGAGATGAAGGTAAACTCCCATCTCAGACCGTGGAAAATCCATGAGGACAATGTAGTAATGTCTAAACTGAGACCGCCCACGAATAGGCTAAGGCTGTAACTACCCTTAGGAGTGGGAAATTGATAGACAAGGAGGTTAGAAAGAAGAATAAGGATGTTCCTGAGGAGATAGAGGAACTTGAGATCGAGGTTTTAAGCAACAATGTCAATGACTCCCGTAAGAATGAAAACCCAACGGTAGAGCCTATAGTTGAACCTTCATCCAAAGCATTTTTCCCAACAACTCTAACCCGTCTGAAGCCGAATGTTGATCCTAGACAACTCAATGTCTTAGAGCATCTGAAAGATATTAAAATCAATCTGCCTTTAGTGGAGGCAATCCAACAAATCCCTGCCTATGCCAAATTTATAAAGGATTTATGTGTGAAAAAGAGATGGACCAATAGCATTCCTAAAAAGGTCCGTTTTACTGAGAAGGTTAGTAGCATCTGCACCAGAGAATTGCCTCAAAAGTGTAGTAACCCAAGAGCTTTCACCATTCGATGTTTAATTAATAACCAACGGGTAGAAAGTGTCTTGCTAGACTTAGGATCTAGTGTTAACCTTATCCCTCACACAGTTTACCAAAGGCTAGGTCTTGAAGTGTTGACACCAACAAATGTAACCCTCAAGTTGGCAGATAGATCTGAACGGAGACCTCGAGGTATTGTGGGATGGTCCTTATGAAGTGCTTAAAGCATATCATTTCGAAGTTATCTTGATTAAACATCCCACAAATGGGCGTATTCTCACAGCCAATGGACAAAGACTGAAGCATGCTTTCGATCCTAATGCGGTCCCTTATGAAGTTGAATCTATTAAACTTTAGGACCTTGCCTGCATTCCATAAAAGGAAATTTTCCAAGCTAAAAGCTTCACAACTTAGCACAACCGTTTGGCTAAAGACGTTAAACTTAGTGCTACTATGAGGTAACCTAGTATTCTTTTGTGTTAATATTTATTTAAATTATGTCATTACATGTACTCTGTGAATCTTTCTCCAGCTTTAGGTAGTTTGGGTTTTAACCCTGAGCAACATTCATAAAAGTACCAGTGTAATTATACTAGTGGTTACTGTACGTTTCTGTGTGCGGTTAGTTTAATTGTGTAACTCTGTCTTATAGTGTGAGCTACTTCACCAGCTTAATGTAGTTTGGGTCTATTAGATATTACTTGATAAGGTAGTTAGGAGTGTGAGCATACATTAGACGTAATGTTTGTGATGTAAAACTCCACTGCTCTATCCTTGACCCTGTGGGACTAGCTTTGGCCTTAAGTGACCGAAAGAGAGCACTAGATATCGTGAGTGCAGAAACCTCTGGAAGAGCTAGTCTTTGTAAGAGTATCAACTCTAGAGCCCCAAAAAAGAATGGTCTGGGTAGTTTATTTATTGCTTTATGTATTAGGTTGTTTCCTTGACCATTATTCTTTTTGACCCCCTCCCTTATGCTATTTTGTATAGATTAACTATTATTTTTGCTGTGTTGATGATAATCTGTAAAATATTTTGTCTACTAATCTTTAATTGCAGAATGATACATCTTTTGGCAAAAGTTAGTAGAAAAGCTTTGACATCAACATAGAAATCTTTCACATCAGGTGATATCTTTCCTTACTATATTTCCCTTTATACTTGATCAACTTGCGCTGTAGAGTAAGCAAACCATAGGTTTAGGGATGTCGCATTTGTCACTATGTTATTACTTGCATATTACACTCTCACTATCTTATATTTCTATTTGCTCGAGGACAAGCAAAGTTTCGGTGTGGGGGTGCGTACATTTCATGAAAATATTTTTCAAAATATCCAAGAAATACACCATTTTTGTGTAACATAACATACTGTACAAACATGGCATAAGGGTTCAGGTTTCAATCACAAAGAGTTCTCATAACAAACGGTAATCATATCTCAGTCATTTCATAATCACATAGCTATCAATTGAAGAAAAAAAGAATAGCTAGGTTTACTCATGAATACAATACCCCAAGGTTTTTCTTACAGAGTTTCCTCAGAGCTTTTCACAATACATAGCTAACAACATAGGTTCTCAAAACATCTAAATCATTTCCTTTAAACAGGCAAGGTAGTAAACTACTTACTATGTCTGTATGTACACTTTGAAAAAAAAAAACAAAAACAAAAACAAAAACAAAAACAAAAATAAAGAAAACAATACAACAAAATAGAAAAAGGAAAAAAAAGGAGTTGTACATGCCTTTATTGTTGAATAAATTTTTGGTGTAAATATGTTGTAAATCTCTAAGCACCACTATCCTAGACATTATAATTTGGTATATGTGCTATAGTGTAAGGTTTCGAGCCTCGATATCTCGGATGATTAAGGCACGTAGGGGTCCCTTTAAAACCTGGCAACCTGAGTCATAATGGCAGGGGATTGTTGGCCTTAAAGCCCGCCACATGGGATATCTAGAAAGCAAAGGAAACTAAACACTATATAGAAATATTGTAAGTTGTACTTTTATATTTCTGGCAAATGTTAAAGGGTTAAGGCATGATCAAGAGTTTGATAGCAAATAAGGCAAGAATATCAAAGTCCAATCTGTTTACAAAGTCTTGAAAGTTGGAAATTGTTTGAACTTAATCTGCTTAGTTTACTTCTAAATATGTACTCCAAAGAAATTAATAGTCAATTTCCAATAAGAGTACCTATTTGAGAAAACTTTGCAAAAGGTTCTCTTATCATATTTATCATTAATTGCTTAATAGGTTTAAGCTAGTAAATTGCATTTGGCATGTTTCATATTTGGAAAAAATTTGACAAAAGATAGGATAGATTATTTCATCTGTTTTGACTTGTAAAAATCTTTGCAAATTTCACTTTCACATCTGTTTTAAAGATAGTCTTGCTTGAGGGCAAGCAAGGTTTAGGTTTGGGGATGTTGATGTGACTGTATTTGCAGCACTCAAACCTTGGTATTTGTACTACATTTGCATATTAACTTAGGGATAACTGCAACACTTTGATACTTTCGATGCAATGTAGGAGAATATCAGAAAGTGAAAGTTCAAACCCAAAATGATCCAAAATACAAGTCAAAAAGTGGATAATGGCAAAAGTACGAGAACCGGTGGAAGAATAAAGCCGATAGAGACGGAATTTGGCTAAAACTATGGCATAATCAGACTCGGAATGCCTAAAATAACCCGAAAATGCCTCGGTCAACGGTCGGTCAAAGTTCGGTCAAAGGTCAAAATTCCAGCTCAAAAAGTCAACAAAAGGACGCTCAAGCGCGCCCTCCTAGAGCTCGAGCGCCCTATGCCTGAAAATCTACCACATTCTCGATCGAGCACGTAGAATCTGGAAGCACCACGTGGTGCGTTGCAATTCAGCGCAGTAGAGGCGCGCTCGAGTGTGCCTCTGATTTTCTGTCTATAAATAGACCCCCCCTCCCTCCGAATTTTGTGATTAATTTTGGAATAGTGCCAATATTTTGGGTATAATTTTGAGTTAATCCTAGTTAGTTTTAGTTCTAGTTATAGTTAATTAATTAGTAGGATACGGGGAAAGCCCCACCTAAGTGGTTCTTATTCGGGAAAATTTTTCCCGAATAGCCACTTTTTGGGGGAAGTCCGACCCAAGTAGATATTATCCAGGAGAGGTTCTACATGAATAGTTTTTAATAGGAAAGCTCTTATTAGGGGGAAATTCATCCCTAATAGCTCTTATTCGGGGTAAATTAGTTCCGCCCGAATAGCTATTTGGCATCGGACATCTGCCCAAATTTCAGAAATCAGAAATACAAAGTTGTCATATCAGGTGAGCCTTTCTTGACTCTCTTATTTGTACTACTTGTATTTATTATTATGTCTGAGTAGATTTATTTATCTAGGGGAGGATATTGTAAATGACGATCTTTTAATATATGGTCTCAGATTCAGTTGATTTAATTAGATTGTAATATATGACTTGCTTTAAATTCAGTATTGTCTTTCATACATAATGTTTTTCAGTAGATGTTATGATTGCTTTACTTATTGTCTTTCATATGTAATGTTTTTCAATAGACGTTATGATTGCTTTACTTTTGTATCATATATCCATGCTTTAATAGTGAATCAAATAGCTTGACAACCTTAGATTCCATGAACTATAGGTTGTACCGTAGTTCTAGTCCAGTAAGGAAAAGTTAATGACTTAGTTGAAACAGACCTTTTACACCAAGTTGCAAGGACAGTTCCATACTATGGTTCCAACGCTCGTAGATGGAACAGTACCTACATCAGAGTTAGTAATCGGGATTTTAATAGGTTGAGTTAATTGACTAGGTTAATGCTTGTAGCTTAAGCCTTGCATAGGATTAGAGAACTTGAATGTCGAGCCTATATTGACTGCCTTTTTGCATATCCACCCCCTAGATTCCTTTCCCTCATATTCCACTAATACTTAGTTAGTTTAATTTTGTTGTAATTTAGTTATATTCTCACAAATGCCTTTTTAAACTATCACTTACCGCTTTAACACTTTCACACATTACTTCACTAACTAACTAATGAGCTTCTCTGTTGTACAATTCCACACTCTAAGCTTACTACATTACGAAGATCCGTGCACTTGCGGGTATTTTAACTTGGTCTATTTTGTACACTTTTCACACGCCTACCTCATAAGCATCAGGATGCCTAGGATGGTGTGAATGCAAGGTGGAAGGATTTTCATTATATTTTGGCAATTAAAGGATAATTCAAAGTACTAATTCTTTGCATGTTTGGATTCTGTTTTCAGACATAATTATCTCATGGATTTTTCTTATATATAGGCTTCTACCCCAAGCACTACATTTGCACCATTTCCTTTGAGATCTCTCTCTTTCTCTCACAAGTAAGTTTCAACTTTTTGAAGAAACTCGAATAGTGTTTCTTTTAGTTAGTTTAGCAAGATCAAATCCCACAACTTGATCAACACTTTAGCTAGGATTTTAGAATAGAGGGGAAGATCAGTGTCAAGGAGCAGAAGCTCATTCTAGGCATGTAGAGCTTGATCTTCAACAAAGGTGAAGTTTTTTTCGTTTTGTTCTTCACGAGAAAGGTATTCCGAAAAACTTTGTTTGTTAAATTAAACTGTGAACTTTTTAGATGTTAAAGTAACTATTTCATACTTTATTCATTTTAAAGATCTATGCCTAAATGTTTCCGCCTTATTCTTGCAATTATAGAATTTGATTCATATGTTATAATGTTTCCCTTTAGTGGTATCAGAGCCATTGTGAATTAAATCATGGAATAGTTAAACTAGTTTAATTATTTAATAGTGGAAACTAAGAAATAATCTTAGAACACTGAAACAATTCAGATTCATTTAATGTTTTTGATGCATGAAATTATGTGTTATTACTAGTTTCTATGTTTATTAAAATTAATTATTGGAAATTAATTTACAAGTGATTCAGGATTAGTAATTGAACTTGGATTAAATTACTTGTGGAATAGTAGTTTAAAAGGTTTTTACTAATAGTTTTTGAAACCACTTTAAACTCCCTCGAATTATAGAAATTTATGAAAATTAGTTTTTCTGAAGTTTCGCAATAAAAATTCTTGTGGAAATTAGAAATTCATATTAATGCGAATGTTGGTTATGAAGTTGGATTAAATGACTTGTAGAAATTAATCCAAGATAACCAAGGATTTTGACAATACAAAAAAAAAAAAAAAAAAAACAAATTAGTGTCGCGCTCACGTGTTGGAGCGTGCGGCCACACGCGCTTCCCCTCCATTGTTTATTTTATTTTATTTTATTCTATTTATTTATTTTGGGTTCATTCGCATGGATTTACATGAAATATTTTACATAAACTTTGTTATGCAAAGTGTGAAAATTATTATGGGAGTAATTTATGATTAATTATTTATTAAATGCTAGTAAATCAATTTTGCTAAATTATGTGTTTTTACATAATTAGTTTATATTTATTTTATTATGAAAAATTATTTAGCATTAAGATTAACTTATAGGATTAAATTATAAGCAATCCTATAAGTATAAAAAAAATTAAGTTCTTGATAGTCAAGTCAAATAAATAATCTAGATATTAGACTAGACATAGTAAAGTCTAAAAGATTATTTAAATTAGAAATTAAAAATGGTTAAGGAAAATATTAAGATGACTATTTTGCTTTAAGAACCTAGACTTGACTAGAGACTTATAAAAAGCCTTACCTAGGGTTAGGATAATAACCCGGATTAGGTTTATATGATATAAATATTATACTTGAAGGTTTTAGACAAAATGATTATGGGCTTTAATCTAGTTTTTTGAAAAACCAGAGTTAAGTATTGAAGAAAATCACATAAGTAAAAACCCTTAGTCTAAATAATCGAGTGGGAGAGGGAACTAGGAAGTCTCATGGTTTTTCATATCCGGATCATGTTAAAAGGTGATGCCACCTCGCCTTACCATGTGGTATGCTCCCTACGGAGGGTGATATTATTCCTAGACTTAGCAGCTTGATCTAAAATTGGGAATTCACATAAAAGGATGTTTGTAGAGCGACCACTCTACAATGGAGTTCTAGGCTATAGATCACCTTATAGGTATTGATAAGAGTTACCTCTCTACGGAGGCTTGAGTCTAAATTATCTAGGAAATCCCATAAGGAATGGTATTTATACTCGACTCAAGATATATAGTAACCTCCTTACAGAGTAAGTGCTATCGGATCTTGGGGAGCCGAACTTAGTAGTGACAACAATAATCACTAGGGCACTAGTCATAGTTAAAAGGGTTATCTACGTTTTGTGCACTTGCATTCATGAGTTCTTATTATTTTATTCTCATGCATGCCATTTATATATATAGGTCTTATATAATTTGCTCATACTTAATTATGTTGCATGAATATCCAAATAATATGACAGGTTCTTTCAATCCTTTGTCGGCTATTCTTTTGAATGGTAAGCTGACTATTCCGAACTTTAGTGATTGAAAGAGAAAGCTAGACATAGTACTCACTGCATATGGGTACAAGTATGTCTTGACTCAGCCTTGCCCTCAACTGAGGAATGATTCTACTGATGCCGAAAGGAAGGCCCATGAAAAGTGGCAAAGGGTTGATGGCATGGCAAAGTGCTACATGCTAGCCTCAATGTCTGACATGTTATTGATACAACACGAGAGCAAAGCCACTACTGTAGAAATCATGACCTCATTAACTGAGATGTTCTCAAATAAGAATAGGCCTGCAAAGCAAGCTACAATGAAGGAGATCATGACAGCTAAGATGGCAAAGGGTTCATTTGTAAGAGAACATGTTCTCAAGATGATAGACAACTTTAACCTTGCATAAGTCTTGGGGGCCTAAATTGACAATGAAAGTAAGGTGGACATGATTCTCGAGACACTGCCTGAATCCTTCTCCTAATTCAAGCTCAACTACAACATAAGTAAGATGGATATGGGGCTCACTAAGCTAATGAATGAGCTTTAGGCAGCTGAGGCAATCATGCGGCCCAAAGGTCAAACCCATATGGCCCAAGCATCCTTCTCTGAACAAAACCTGAAAGGAAAGAAGTTCTAGAAGAAGAGGAAGCAGAAAAATGGTAAAGGAAAAGATCCAGCTAGTAATAGGCAGAAGAAGAAGGCTGCAAGTGGAAAGCCCAAATGGAAGTGCTTCGAGTGTGGCCAGAAAGGTCATTGGAAGAAGGACTGCCCAAAGTACCTAGCCAAGAAAAATAAAGGTATAGACTTTACTTGTGCTGTTGAAACAAGTTTGGTGGTTGATTCTACATAATCATAAATAGTAGATTCTGGAACCACTAATTGTGTCTACATTACCATGCAGGTATGTCAAGAAACAAAGAGGACAAGTAAAGGTGGATTCACTTTGAAGGTTGGCGTTGAAGCGATGGTCTGGGCTACTGTGGTTGGAATAGTTGTTTTATTATTTAGTGATAGGTTTTTTAGAATAAGGCGATATTTAACATGCTCCACACATGAGAAAGTTTAAGTTTGATGCTTGTTTTTTAAAAAGGGATATTACTTTTTTTAAACTTTCATTTTGTTTTTATTATTAAATAGAGTTTTTGTTAAAATCTGGAAGTGTGCATGATATATTTATTCTATCTCTATCCGACTATTTTCAATTTGCGATTATGTAGATTCTGAATACTCAAGTTCCTTTTAGAAAAGAAAGATTTCATCCACTAATGGTTTGTACTTGTTGAACCTATGATTCGGGTCATATAAACCTGAACAGATTTAGAGGTTAGTTGAGGATGGGCTCTTGGGCTCATTAGATCTTGAACCATAGACTCAGTATGAATCTTGCCTAGAAGAAGAAAAGGTGGCCGAAAGGCCATATTCTTCCAAATGGCAAAGGACAAGACTAGCATTAGAATTGGTGCGCACTAATGTGTATGATAGACCCATGAACACACTAGAGCGAGGAAGTTTTAGCGCTTCTCGGGTGAGTTTAAGGTAATCATATAAAAAAAGGAATTGTCTTAGTGGACTACACTTAGTACTCCTTAGTAGAATGGTGTATCTAAGAGACAAAATCAAATCCCCACTAGATATGGTAAAATCCATGATGAGTTATATGACTCTACCCATATCGTTTTTTAGATAAGTTTTAAAAATGGCTACAGACATCTTCAACTAAGTGCCTTCTAAGAAGGTACCTAAGACACCTTATGAGTTGTAGATGGACTACAAGCCGGGGTTAAGGCATATCTGCATTAAAGGGATGTCCAGCTTATGTACCGAGTAGCTCGGCATCCTAGCAATGAGCTTAAGTCTAAGATGTATTGATTCACATAATAACCTAAAGGAATAAGTGATGTAATATTATGTCATTCTAAGGAGCAAAGGGTGCTGATAAGTACCATGCTAAGAGACTTGGAGGATAGTGGTGTAATTCATCAAGAGGTGAATTCAAAAACAGCACTTAAGGAAGTCACTTATGAGACTTCCATTACACCCTGCACCTATAAACGAAACAACAAAAATCCTTAAGTACTCCAGACCCTTGTCGTAGTGGGAGAATATTGAAGCAACTAGATTGATTCTATGGAGAGTCTTTCGAGGTAGTCTCCAATCAGGTTGACAACTCCATTAGTAACGAACATAGATATTAACCATGGGCAGGAGACAATAGAACCTAAAGTTAGGGTCCATGTATTCCAACAAAGTCTGGAACCTTGTAGTTGCACTGGAAAAGGGTAAAACCCTTGGTGTGCAAAAAGGACTACAAGAGTAAGAGATGAATGGACAGGACAACTAGGCTAGTAAAAAAATGATACATTCAAGAAGAGGATATCAATTGTGAGGAGACTTTCTCACCAAGAATCCATGCTAAAGTCCATAAGGATTCTCTTAGCCGTTACTTGTCATTATGACTACGAGATATGACAAATGAATGTCAAGATTGCATCCTTTATGGAAATCCTAACGTAGGTATCTATATAAAGAAACTAGGAAAATCTATTGCGGAAAGCAAAAGAATTTGGCCAATAAGCTTTAGAGGTCCATCCATGGATTTAAGAAAGCATCTAAGACATGGAACAGTCCATATAATATAGCAGTCAAAGTCTTTGATTTTGAGCAGAACATTGATGATCCATGCATGTACTGTTGGGAATATGCCCTACAAGCCAATCATTCGGTGAAAGATGATAAAGATATTTGTGTAACGAAATAATCTTTGTTATAAAGTTTTAATCAAATAAAATTACCATATGACGTTTACCTTTATCTCTTATACGTTCATATATCATCTAGCTACATATTATGTATAACTGATAAAGCCCTTGGATATGTCGGTATAGGGTCGAACCATAAGATCTTATGGTTGATGAGAATTGACACCCAAGACACACCTAAAACCTATCCTAGGTCGTAGGATTCATCAAGACAAGGCACTGATGAATCCAACAAGACTGACATGTAGTTAGCTCTATTTAGGTTGATCTCATCGACCGAGTGACATGAGATGTTAAGGCTAATGCATGGGTACATATGGAGATATATACATCAGACACGATCTGTAAAGAACACTCAGTGGGGCTTCATCTGCCCAAGTCAATGGGAAGGTTCTCAGGTGATAGTTGTACAAAGTACTCCTCTAACTCGAGGTCATCATAGTAGCTTGTAAGCAACTCATTGTACCTTGGCCCTGGATAAAAGGGAGGAAGATAAAACCTACTTGAAAGGGGATTCGGGTACAGTCATGTACTTACAAAGCTTGTGAGTGTCACTGCGAGGATCCACTACTCTGGATAAAAGAGAGTATGCCCTATGTCGTCTCATAGAGTTGTTGACAGAAATCCATGGCCATAGTAGTATGATTGGATCATACAGGAAAAGTCAACAAAACATAGAAGTAAGCCTATTAGGTTTTAACTAACATTAACCATACCCTAGGGTAAGCTCGGGGCATCTAGTGGAAGGAATGGACTGTACGTTAACTAGTCGCCAAAAAGTTCTTGAATAGGAAAGCTTGGATTAAGCATTCGAGCTATCTGGTCGTCGGGGAGTGTTGTTAGATGCCAACCTCGATTAGTAGCAGTTAGAATGAGTTCTAAATGAGATGGGTTAATTGGTACTTGTCCCAGCTACTACCGGTTTGGCACTCAAACCTACAGGATCGCACATAAGCTGAAAGGTTAGAACTATGAGGGATAGAATGGAGAAGTCACGCTTGCACGAGGACCATCTCATGATCTATCTAGAAGCAATTATATAATGGATTGTATATGATTAGAATGGGTTAGGGAAACCATTCTAGTATGCAAGTAAGAGAGAATGTTTAATGATCAAACGTTTGACTTAGAGTCAAGAGCAATTTGGAAAATTGGCTTTTGTATAAGTTGAATTGATAATTAATTGAGTGTCAATTAATTATGGGCTGATGTCTAATTAACCTGTAGTTGATTAGAAAAGGTTATCAGCTGAATTTAAAGAATCACATAAGGTCTGGGGTCAAGGTGCAAATATTGAAAACTTATAGCACCTTATAAATATAGCTTAAAGTGAAACCCTTGTACATAACAACAACAAAATTTCCAGCAATTCTTTATCTCACAAAAGTTGGCCGCCACTTCCTCTTTCTCCTTAGGAATTGCGTCATTCCATTGAAGCTCGTGCAAGAGCTTGCTTTGCCTCATTCTAGCCTCGACATGGTGTGTATTAAAGAGCTTGCTTTGAATAGGAAAGCTTGGATTAAACATTCGAGTCATCTGGTCGTCGGGGAGTGTTGTTAGACGCCAACCTCGATTAGTAGCAATTAGAAGGAGTTCTAATTGAGATAGCTTAATTGGTACTTGTCCCAACTACTACCGGCTTGGCACTCGAACCTACAGGATCACACACAAGCTGAAGGGTTAGAAATATGAGGGATAGAATGAAGAGGTCACGCTAGCACGAGAACTTTCTCATGTTCTATCTAAAAGCAATTATATAGTGGATTGCATATGATTAGAATGGGTTAGAGAAACCATTCTAGTATACAAGTAAGAGAAAATGTTTGATGGTCAAACGTTTGACTTAGAGTCAAGGGTAATTTGGGAAATTGGCTTTTGTATAAGTTTAATTGATAATTAATTGAGTGTCAATTAATTATGGGCTGATGTCTAATTAACCTATAGTTGATTAGGTTATAAGCTGAATTTAAAGAACCCCATAAGGTCTGGGGTCAAGGTGCAAATATTGAAAACTTATAGTACCTTATAAATACAGCTTTAAGTGAAACCCTAGTACATAACAACATAAAACTTTTCAACAATTCTCTATCTCACAAAAGTTGGCCGCCACTCCCTCTCTCTCCTTGGGAATCGCGTCATTCCATTGAAGCTCGTGCAAGAGCTTGCTTTGCCTCAGTCTAGCCTCGACATGGTGTGTATTAGAGGGCTGCTACGTTGTGGTCTCCAATCCAAGCAAACAATTCGAAGTCTTCATCAAGAGGTAACGAATTTTCAGATTCAACTTGGCTTGGTTTCTTCATATTTTTGAGTTTATATACACGTTTGGATGATTCAATTCATGGTTCTATGAGTTTTTATAGCTTTATTCTTCATGTTTCCGCTGTGCTATACATGTTTTACATGCTAGAGAACCTTCAATTGGTATTAGAGCCACCCAAACATGCATTGAAAACATGAATTCGTTTTCTGCGCACTGAGATTATATTGTTTATTTGTCATATTAAAACTCGTTGTTTGTGCCTATGTTTTTTGTATGATATTCTAAAATGATAGTAGAACAAATTAGGCTTATATCGCTTCGTTAATTCATGATTTAATATACAAAAAATGGCATGAACAGTACATTTTTGTACAAGTCAGCAATCTGGACAGACTGTGTAGTGTCTGCTCTAGGAGGCATAACTTGGTCAAAAAAAATCCAAATCAAGTTCTGTTTGATTCTAAATCATCTACACTTAAAGGTATATCTCCATGTCGAATTTTAGAATTTTTGGAGTTTTGTAAATATGTTAAACGAAGCAATTTCAGTCAGGTCAATGCACAGGTCTGTTATAACAGATTTTGAAAAAAAAATTGTTTTTGTAAATATGCTACTCCAAAGTGGCAGCACAATTTTCTATGAGCCTAGGATGATTTTTCTAGTGTCAAGATCAATATATTGGTCAAACCCTAGTCCTAGTTGCCATATTTGGTAGTAGATTTGGTTTTGGTACGATTTTGGAAAGTCAAAATCAAGGAATTGATTTTGTAATCACATTTTCTTAAAAATTCAGATCCTAATCAAATTAATTAATTAGGTAGGTCAATTATTTCATGTTTTATGTGATTTGATCAAGGTTGACCAATGTTTGACTTGACAATTTAATTTGTTGACTTAGTCAAAATTAGTAGGATTGAGAATCTAGAGTTAATTTTGATAATGAGTCATAAATTAAAATTACATGTTTGACTAATTGGGTTTTGGTAAAGCCCAGTTGGGCCTAAAAACCCATGGGCTTAATTTTATATGGGTTTTCTTGGAAAAAATTAAAATTAAGCCTAGGAACTCTAATTGGATCACGAAGTGAGCTTAGGATGAGTATTGAGATTTGCACAACAAGTCATCCTGGGGATGTAAGTTGAGCCCAATTAATTCCTAAGATTATTATGAAGGGGAAAGCAACAAGAAAGTATATGTATGCCAATATAATCCAAGGGAGATACGAGGAAACGAAAAGTGGCTATGTTTTATGAATTGTCAATTTTAATATTGTATTTCATAAATGTTTATGCATGGGATGGTTATGGAGCTTAGAGTCATGCATGAATGTATGATTTGCATCATTCACATAAATGAATGTATTTTTGGAAATGGGGCCTGCGTGTCTCGCCTTCTCTTTATTTCTAGTTGTAATTTCTTCTATCTCCCTTCTATGTTACTTCCCCCTTCCTAGGGGTTTCTATTTATGGAAAGCAATGTAATGTAGTATAATAGGAATAGTATAGGAGTAGAGAAAGATGGAGATCAAGATGAAGATTGAAGATGGTGGGCCAGTATGGAAGAATGGCAGTTTCCATATTAGGAAAGAGTTTCCAATCGTGGATAATTGTACTGTTTCCTTAATTGTCATTTGTATTCATTCTAGGGACCTTCTTTAGGTCTCACTAAGTGGCTTGGTGAAACTTAGGAAAGATAAAAGCTCCATAACCTATCCGGTAGTGTAGTATAGATTACATATAATATATAGAGATATATTATCGCTTTGAAAGCATGATAATCTATACGTATAAACTATGCACTATCCATGTAAAATGTGTACATGTTAAAATGATGAGACCAAACTAAATAACATTAACAATTCCCTCCAGTAAACATTAAGTCAATAAGCGATTAATCAGCACTGGGTGTGTAATCGTAGCCCTTCTATCATAGTAGGTGGGCGATCATTTAACTATAAGGTGAATGACTTAACCCTGCCTCCTAAAGGGTCCTAACTTTATGGTTACTTGATGACTTCTACTCAAGGTGTTATGTGCGGAGGGGTGTGGATGTATGTCTCTTAACCCTGCCTCCTACGGGGTAGCATATGACACACGTTCACCAATCATATGTACTGTTGATGGTTGACTTATACTCAAACGATAGATGGTCCTTACCTCCTAAGGGTCTATGCAGGTTGAGGGGCTAAACAAGTTAAGAGTTGTATGAAGATACAACTAGCTAAGATGACCTACCATTCGGGTATGCATGCCTGGTCCCTACCTCCTAGGGGGGTATATATAAGCGAGAATGGGTCCTAACCCCACCTTGAGACCTAGAGAGGCTTACGGACACACCATGAGGGTGGTGTGAGTGCCGAAAAATAGTGGGAGACCAATAGGTCAAAGTCCAAACCTTTTGGAGATTAAAACTAACAAGACGTTGAATTTACTTTGTTTATCTTTCACATTTCAGATCACTAAATCAAATGGAAAATGTATTAACACTGCATGGTATGAGATACCAACAACCTGACTGGTATCACATAAGATGATTGATATCGTAATTTTGTGAAAAGTGTTTCACAAGTATTGCTCTCCAAATTCATGATATCTCATAGAATGGTCTTGTTGCCCTTGTTGAGGCTGCAAGTAGAAATGAGATTACAACCTATGAAAAATACAAGGTTAGTACCACTCAAGTGAGGTATGTAATGCTTAGACCTATGAGCTCTAAACTTCAGAGGCAGCATGAGCATTAATCCCTAAGATTGATCCATGAACATCACAAAGAGTTAAATGGTGTTGGATGTTAGACGATTAGATATTAGATATCGAAGTCCTTGTTCTGGGTTCAAATGACTAAGGCTTCTCTTATTGGAGATCATATTCTCATGATCGATTACATTAAGGAGAACACCCTTTGGGTTTGATCCCATAGTCGTTACCCAAAGGTTTCTCTCTATTCGAGGTGATTTTTCACATGAACAAGGTTAACATTGAGTTTTGTTTACTCAATTCGGTTGAGCTCATTGCAAACTCAATAAGAGAGAATGAATCCATTATGCTAGTAGGAGATTCTTCTAGGCCAAGAGACACGACAAGTTTTCTAGGATAAGAAAATGGATATATTTACCTTAAAGCATAATGATTGGGTCAAGGGATATTTGTTTAATGCTAGATAAGAACAAGAACAAGGCTATCAGCTTCTAAATACCAAAAAGGAAGACCGTTACATATAAGATATGTAAAAGGGTATGCAAGAAGTGTCTTGTATTGGTCGAGTAGTGGAAGCATTGAGATGCTTTAGGTTTTGGGATTAGTTTAATAAATCTTAACCTTTTGATTTGAAATTCTGCTCTTAGGGTATTGGATACCAGTAGCTCTCTTGATGGGACTATGAAAGATTAGAAATTTGGAACTAAGGAGAACTATTTACATTGGATGTAGAGGTTACGTCTCCAAGTAGTACCAAATAGGCAGAACATGGTGTTCATATGTATGCCTTAAATCAAACGCGTGACCATATGAAGACCCAGAGATAACGTAGTAAATAAATCCTATCTTTGGCACTGTAGACCCGGTCATATTAGTAAGAATGACTTGAGAGGTTGGCCTAGGAGGGATTCCTTGGGGACTGCATTCATGTGTCCTATACAACCTATGAGTCATGTCATAAGGATAACATGATTAAGATACCTTTATTTCACAAAGGTGCACAAGCTATAAAATTGTTAGAATTGGTACATATAGATGTATGTGGACCACTTCAAGTACATGTTAAAAGAGGTTTTACCTACTTTATCACCTTTACAGAAGATCTGTGAAGGTATACGTATGTATTCCTATGAAACACAAGTCGAAGACTTTTGAAGCATTCAAGAACTTAAAGAATGAAGTAGAGAGACAAACAAGAAAAAGTATTAAGAAACTTCGATCAGATTGAGGTAGGAAATACTTGAGCGATGAGTTTCTAAGTTATCTAAGAGGGAATGATATTCTCTCATAATGGACTATTCCTAGAGCACTGCAGCACATTGGTACGACCAAGAGAAGGAACAACACGTTAGACAAGGTCAAGTCTATGATGGGTTTTACTAACCTTCCTGGGGTATGCCTTGAAATTAGCTGCATATCAATCGAAATATAAGACAAAGAAAATGGAAGCAAGGTATGACAGTGTAGATTTGTAATATCCCAAAGAGACTATGGGCTATTATTTCTACCACACATTTGACCAGAAAGTGTTCATTGGTCAGATAAGCCTAGGTTTTAAAGAAAAAGTTCTTGTAAATAAGGCATAGTGGGAGAAAAAGTAGAACTTAATAAGATCAAAGGTCCACAACAAATCAGTCAGACGAAGGAACCTAAAGGCAATACTAACATACTTGTACAAACACTACTGAGAAAATCACTCGTAAGCTGGATAGGATCTGAGATTACCTAATCTAGGATGGCGATGTTGTAGAGGTCAGTCAAGGAAATGTATGACCAAATACATTCTCAGAGGTAATGCATTATTTGATTGTAAGTAGTGGCTTCAGGCCATGAGATCCAAAATAAACTTCACAAGGGTCAGCAATGTGGGACATTGGTTGATCCACTGGGGCTCATTGCCACAGGGTATAAGTATTTGTTCAAACATGAAAGACTAGAGTAGACGGCAAGGTTGAAATATACAATGGGTGTCTAATTGCCTAGGGCTTTTCGCCCAAGGCAAGGCATTGATTATAACGGGACCCTCTTGCAAGTAGCAATGCTCAAGTCTATTTAGATCAAGCTGGCTTTAGCAGCACAACATGACTAGTGGATTTCACAAATGGATGTAAAACCTTGTTTCTCGGTGGAAAATTGAGAAGGATGTGTACATGGTACAATCTAAGGGTTCTACATCAAGGAATGCTGAGTCTAGCGTATGCAAGCTGTAAATAACCATTTATGGACTAAAGCAAGTATCTCACAATTAGAGTGATTGTTTCAACATAAAAGTCAAAAAGGGTTTGGCTTAGTCTGAAACAAAGGGGAATGTTGCATGTACAAAAGGTTAGTGGAAGCAAAAAGTCATTTTCTTGATACTCAATGTAGATGACATACTACGCATTTGGAATGGTGTAGGAGCATTAAAAAAATTGAAGATCTGGCTCTTTGAAGCAGTTCTCTATGTAGGACTTGGGAAGCATCCTACATACTAGGTATAAATATTTATAAAGATAGATCAAAAAGGATGCTAGGCTTGTCCCAGTTTACGTACATAGATACTATTCGGAATAGGTATCACATGGATAGTTCCAAGAAAAAGTACATACTCATTTGGAACTGAGATCGTTCTGAGCATAAGTGATTGTATATGGTCTAATGCTGAATGAGAATGCATGAAGGGGATTCTGTATACTTCAGAGGTCGGCTCTAACATGTACACCATGAATGTACGAGGGTTGATATAGTTAATTCACTTAGAATGAATAGCAGATATCTGGATGACCTAGATGAGATTCACTGGTAGGGCGATTATTAAGTATTTAGAGAAATACTTAAAACCAGTGCCTCATTTATGGAAATATAGAATTAAGCCTGAAGGCTTTACGAATTCTAGCTTCAAATTCAATTGTGATAGCATATCAACATCAGTCTTCACATTCACCATTAATGGTGAGCAGTGAGTTGGAAGGAGTTCCAACCAAAGCATTGTGGCCGATTCATTGATCAGGGCAGAATATATTTTTTACATACTATGTAGCAAGGGAAGCTATTTGGTTAACAAAGTTCATTTTTGAACTTGGAGAGACTCTAGATAGTAATGTACCAGTGACACTGTATTGTGATAACATTGGAGCGATTGCTTAGGCCAAGGAACCAAGGTCTCATCAGAAAACCAAACACATTTTGCGACGCTTTTACTTGATCCGAGAGATCATAGAAAGGGGAGATGTATGGATAGAGAAGATAGACGATAAAGAAAATTTGGCAGATCCATTCACTAAAGTCTTAGGGTCAAAGGAGTTTGACTGCCATAGATCCAAGATGGGTATTAGATATCGAAAGGATTGGCTATGAGTACAAGTGTGAGATTGTTGGGAATATTCCCTGCAAGCCAATCATTCGGTGAAGGATGATAGGGATATATTTGTAACGAAACAATCTTTGTTATAAAGTTTTATTCAAATAAAAGTACCATATGGCATTTACCTTTATCTCTTATACGTTCATATATCGTCTAATTGCATATTATGTGTAACTGATAAAACCTTTGGATATATCGGTATAAGGTCAAACCATAGGAGCTTATGGTTGATGAGAATCGACACCGAAGATATACCTAAAACATGTCCTAGGTCGTAGGATTCATCAAGACAAGGCATTGATGAATCCAGCAAGACTGACATGTAGTTAACTCTATCTAGGTTAATCTCATCGATCAAGTGACATGCGATGTCAAGGCTAATGTATGGCTGCATATGGAGATATGTACATCGGATACGATTTGTAGAGAACACTCAATGGGGGCTTCATCTACCTAAGTCAATGAGAAGGTTCTCAGGTGATAGTTGTGCAAAGTACTCCTCTGACTCGAGGTCATCATAGTACCTTGTAAGAAACTCATTGTACCTTGGCCCTTGACAAAAAGGAGGAATATAAGACCTGCTTGAAAGAGGATTCAGGTACAGTCAAGCACTTGCGAAGCTGGTGAGTGTCGCTGTGAGGATCCACTAATCTGGATTAAATAGAGTATGCCCTATATTGTCTCATAGAGATGTTGACAGAAATCCATGGCCATGGTGGTATGATTGGATCATACAGGAAAAGTCAACAAAACATAGGAGTAACCCTATTAGGGTTTGACTGACATTAACCATACCCTAGGGTAAGCTCGGGGCATTTAGTGGAAGGAATGGACTATACGTTAACTAGTCGCCAAAAGGTTTTTGAATAGGAAAGCTTGGATTAAGCATTCGAGCCATCTGGTCGTCGGGGAGTATTGTTAGACTCCAACCTCGATTAGTAGCAGTTAGAAGGAGTTCTAATTGAGATGGGTTAATTGGTACTTGTCCCAGCTACTACCGGCTTGACACTCGAACCTACAGGATTGCACACAAGTTGAAGGGTTAGAACTATGAAGGATAGAATGAAGAAGTCACGCTAGCACGAGAACTTTCTCATGTTCTATCTAAAAGCAATTATATAATGGATTGCATATGATTAGAATGGGTTAGAGAAACCATTCTAGTATACAAGTAAGAGAAAATGTTTGATGGTCAAACGTTTGACTTAGAGTTAAGGGCAATTTGGAAAATTGGCTTTTGTATAAGTTTAATTGATAATTAATTAAGTGTCAATTAATTATGGGCTGATGTCTAATTAACCTATAGTTGATTAGGTTATAAGCTGAATTTAAAGAACCCCATAAGGTCTGGGGTCAAGGTGCAAATATTGAAAACTTATAGTACCTTATAAATACAGCTTTAAGTGAAACCCTAGTACATAACAACATAAAACTTTTCAACAATTCTCTATCTCACAAAAGTTGGCCGCCACTCCCTCTCTTTCCTTGGGAATCGCACCATTCCATTGAAGCTCGTGCAAGAGCTTGCTTCGTCTCGTTCTAGCCTCGACGTGGTGTGTATGAGATCGTAGAGGGTTGTTACGTTGTGGTCTCCAATCCAAGCAAATAATTCAAAGTTTTCATCAAGAGGTAACGAATTTTCAGATTCAACTTGGCTTGGTTTTTTCATGTTTTCGAGTTTATATGCATGTTTGGATGAATCAATTCATGGTTCTCTGAGTTTTTATAGCTTTATTCTTCATGTTTCCACTGGGCTATATGTGTTTTATGTGCTAGAGAACCTTCATGTACAATAAAAGAAATGTAACGCTGTTGTATTACTTGTCTTTATGTGGATTACATCCTACTAATTGGGGACATTATAAGGATATTGTCATCCATAAAAGTTTGATTGTCTACTCAAATTGTTAATGTAGGACTTAAAAGAAGCTGGTTGTGTTTTAGGGATTAAGCTCATATGAGATTACTAGAACAAGGTGCTAGCTTTATCCCAAGCTACATATATTGAGAAGATATTGGTGAAGTTTAACATATAAACAATCAAGAATGGTTTGTTGTACTCCAGGCTTGGAATTACACTTTTCATATATCAGTGCCCCAAAATATTTGATAAGAAAGTAGGCATGAGACGGTTTCCAAGTGCGTCAGCAATTTACATTCTCATATTCGTCATGTTGTGTATCAAACGTGGGACAGGATTACTAAGTAGTGACCTAAGATATATTCAAGCATCTTCAGAGAATGAAGGATTATATGTTAGTCTACCGAGCTGAGTATATAATAAATGAGCACTTGAATGGAGTTAAAGAATCATAAGAAAGGCAAACGCTTGGAGAGAAAGTATCACTTAATCTAGGGATATGTCTAGAAAGGAGACATAGTGATAGATTGCCTTTGTGAGTGACTTAGCAGATCCTCTTGTTAAGACTCTTTTGAAGAAGGTCTCTTCTGTAGATATTGAGTCAGTAGGGGCTAAGTTGTCGCGTAGCATAACCTAGTACTCTTTTGTGTAAGTGGGAGTCTGTTGGGAATAGGTATGCCCAAAAGACTACTAGTACATTGTCATTGATATATCTGAATATTTACAATGAATAATTATTGTCATATATATATATATATATATATATATATGTATATATATGTATATGTATATGTATATATATGTATATGTATATGTATATATATGTATATATATGTATATGTATATATATGTATGTAAGGTCCTTGCTTCAAATGTTGACTTAGGTATGTGGTAGTTACGTACAGAAAGTCTAAGTTATGGTTACTTGTTAAGTAGAACTATTTAGTACATAACTAAGTAGTAGAGTTGGGCACTCTACTATGGTAGAAGTTATTGTGAATAAGTTCCATTTACAGTAGGGTGATCTGTCTTGATCATGGATATGGTTCTAGACTTATTTTACTTATGCATGTGTATGCATTGAATGAGCCACAGTAGGTGTGATACTTTAAATATGTACTATCAAAAAAAGAGGTCACCTATACCTACAAGCTTCTAATTGGCCCAATGCTCTTAATCTTGAGCATATGTGGATGAACTGATGAAGTCAAGTTCTTGTACTTTGAGTCACTATGGGTGAGATCTTATATATGGGTCAACAACTCTGTGATTTGGGTGTCTGGACTTGGTTAGGATGGACATACATATGCAATAAGGAATCTATACAATAATCATTCCCTTAGAATGATCCAGGTTGATCATCCTGAATCTGTGCGCACAGTAATACATGGTATATTGATTGTTACACTTGTGGGTCACTCCCTTGGTCAAGTGGATAACTTCCAGAGGATGGTTAGATTATGGGTTAGAGGTTCTAAGGGGAAAGATGTAGTTAAAAAGTAAATAGTACAATCGATAAACCTATCTTGACTATAAGTGAGTATAGAGGGGCAGCGTGGTCATTATCACTTAGTTGGTCGAAAGACTGAGCGTCATATATCATTGACTAACTCTTGTTCATACAGTAATTATCTTGGAGTGCATCCATAATCTTTTAGTAGAATAGACTAAGGTTAAAATGGCAGAATATTTCTAGGATTATAGCGAGAATATTTTGGTCATTTTCAGTGGAAGGATAACGATGTCTAGGAATGGCAGCGGGTCAGTTAACCGTGAAATTTGAAAAAAGCGAAACCAAAACCGTTTAAAAATTCTAAAACCGAAACCGAACAGTTTTGAAAACCATTATCCAAAATCGAAACCGACAAGCGTAAAAAATTCGCAGATAACTGAAACTGAAGCTAATTAATTTTTAAAAAATAATTTAAATATAAAATCAGTACAAAAATATGCAGAAAATATTAATTTAAATATAAAATCAGTACAAAAATATGCAGAAAATATTAATTTAAATATAAAAAAATCTATAAATAAAATAAATTAAAATACATACAACATAAGGGAATAAAATTGAAATTATACTACTTCATTGCAAATATTCATGTCTATTAAAACTAAAAAATCTATAAACAAAAAAAAACAAAAAAAAAATCCATAAGATTTCACAAATAGACCGACAAAAGAATCCATGGTTGTTGGAGCAAGGAAGCATCAAAAGAAATTCACTTTAAAAAATAGAAAATATATGAAATTCATACTGTGTTTTTTTCAAAAAAAAAAACTGGATATGCTTAACACTATGATGATGAAGAGAAGGAAACTAGATCTGCAAAGAAGGAGAATGAAAGAAATGGGTAGTGATTGCTGGAATCGCGTTACGAACTCCATTGAAATCAGTTTCTACAAGGCCTAAAGAGGTATGTGAGAATGATGATGAAGAGGAGAGAGTGAGGTATGGATGATCTTTCTTTTTTTTTTTTGGTCAAAAGGTGCGGCAAATCAGTGAGTTGGAAACTTTTAGGATAGGTTAAACGAAAAGAATAGGGTAAAAGAAAATTTTGGGCAGATTGTTTTGGGCTTTTAGGTTTAAAAGGTAAAAGAGATTTGTACTGTCTTGTTTTTTAGAGGTTAGAATTGGGCTGACATGAATTGAAGACTATTGAGATTTTTTAGTTATTATTTTTGTGATGGTAGTATTGGGCTTATATTATATATTTATATAGATATATTATATATTTATATATTATAATAAATTAATAATCGGATTTTGGATTTCAATTTTTTTTAACATCTAAAACCAAAACCTATCGTTTTATCTGTCAGTTACTACTTATAAAAACCAAAATCTATCGGTTTATCCATCGGTTTTTGTTATCGAGTTTTTATCGGGCGGATACTCATCGTTTCGGTTACAACAATTACCCATTGTTATCCCTAATTATGTCTTTGGTCCCCCTCTAGAGGTACGGCTGATCTTTCTTTTTTTTTTTTTTGGTCAAAAGGTACGGCTAATCAGTGAGTTGGAAACTTTTAGGATAGGTTAAACGAAAAGAATAGGATAAAAGAAAATTTTGGGCTGATTGTTTTGGGCTTTTAGGCTTAAAAGGTAAAAGAGATTTTGACTGTCTTGTTTTTTAGAGGTAAGAATTGGGCTGACATTAATTGAAGAGTATTGAGTTTTTTTAGTTATTATTTTTGTGATGGT
Source organism: Ehretia macrophylla (assembly GCA_037974665.1). Lineage (NCBI taxonomy): Eukaryota > Viridiplantae > Streptophyta > Magnoliopsida > Boraginales > Ehretiaceae > Ehretia > Ehretia macrophylla. The sequence continues at coordinate 14,735,162 of CM075775.1, forward strand.
AGTATTGGGCTTATATTATATATTTTTATATATAGATATTATATATATATATAGAGAGAGAGATATATATATATATTATATATATATTTATATATTATAATAAATTAATAATCAGATTTTGGATTTCAGTTTTTTTTAACATCTAAAACCAAAACCTATCGTTTTATCTATCAGTTACTACTTATAAAAACCAAAATCTATCGGTTTATCCATCGATTTTTGTTATCGGGTTTTTATCGGGCGAATACTCATCGTTTCGGTTACAACAATTACCCATTGTTATCCCTAATTATGTCTTTGGTCCCCCTCTAGCCATTTACCTTATAAGTATATTTGCTAGAATAAAGAATTGAACAAAAGATTTAATCCTTTGACAATTAGATATCATAAATAGAAATTCCTATTTATGGAAGATATTTTCTATTTTGAATATTGGCTGAATTTTGGATTAACTAATTAATAAATAATAATTAGATAATTAATAAATTGATTAATTAAAGTCTAAAAGCTACTAAATATTTAAGATAGTTTTTTCATAATTGGAAAAAGGTTATATTCTTAAATAGTAGACTAGATTTGGACTTTGAAATTAATTAATTGGATAGAGCATGTGGGTTAAACTATAACCATAACACGCGAGCCTAGGCTTGGACGCATGGGGCTAGGCGTCAATCCCAAGGGTGGGATGCCTAGGATTGTGTGAACGCAAGGTGGAAGATTTCCATTATATTTTTAGGAATTAAAGGATATTTCAAAGTCCTAATCCTTTGCCTGTTTGGATTCTGTTTTAAGACATAATTACCTCATGGATTTTTCCTATACATAGGTCTCTACCCCAAGCTTTACAATTGCACCATCTCCTTTGAGATCTCTCTCTTTCTCTCACAAATAAGCTTCAACTCTTTGAAGAAACTTGAATAGTTTTCCTTTTAGTTAGTTTAGCAAGTTCAAGTCCCACAACTTGATCAACACTTTAGCTAGGATTTTGGAATAGAGAGGGAGATCAGAGTCAAGGAGTAGAAGCTCGTTCCAAGCGTGTAGAGCTTGATCTTCAACAAAGGTAAAGTTTTCTTCATTTTGTTCTTTACGAGAAAGGTATTTCTGAAAACTTTATTTATTTTTTATAATTAAACTTTGAATTGTTTAGATGTTCAAGTAGTTATTTCATGCTTTATTCATTTTAAAGATTCATGCATGAATGTTTTCGCCTTATTCTTGCAATTATAGAATTTGATTCATGCGTTATAACATTTGCCTTCATATGATAGCTTGGCCACCATAATTGGACTTGGCACTAGAGACAGAGATAGCATTGCTTAGGAGCTTGTGGAACTTCAAGCGCTTGCGAAAGGTGGCCACCGCAAGCTCTCCATCTTTCCCTACTTCCCGTAGATTAGTATCATACTTGACCTAGAGGTAGTTGTTAGCCCTTTCGACTTTGGCCAGCTCCGCCTTAAGGTCATCATGAGCCATTTCATCCTTGGTTCTATCTACTAGAGCCTGGTCATGGTCTTCACTCTCATCCCAGAGTTAAGCCTTGAGGGCAACATCAAAGACTTGGTTGGCAAGCTCACATTGAAGGCATATGTCGGCCATTATTTTCCTTTCTTTGTCTAGCTTGGCCTTGAGGTCATCAATGGTAGCCATGCTCATCTCTAGGACCATAGCAGAGGTCTGCCTCTTGTCACACAACTCCAACTTGTACTTCTTCATCTCTACTCTAGCCTGGTTCACCAGCAGTCCTAGGCGAACCTCAAATTGGTCCTGCACCAATAGAACTTTGTGCAAATGGTGGTAACATGGTTCATGTTGACCTAGGCTTAGCATGAATGTAACTATCAAAAATTTCCAAATTGACGAGGGGTTCCCGAGCTGAGCTAAATTAGCCGACCTGATCAGAGATGGGCCAATCCGCGCTCCACCAGCAGCTCGCTCAGCCCAATGATCAACCCCAGATGACTGACCCGACCCCATTAACCCCGACCTCAGTTCCAGCTGTTCCGATGGGACATAAAGCACTGATGGGACATAAAGCTGCATCGCATTAAATGTTGTCAGACCCAAACTCAGTATAAATAGAGCTCAACCCTCCTCACTTACTCTCTCTCGTTATTAATTGCTCTCAACTACTTTGCCAGCTCGGACATATTAATCATTCACACGCCTGAGGGGAAAATTCGGGTCGTCACCCCGCCTTTTCCTTGCCTTCTTGTGCAGGATCTGCAGCCGACCAGGAAAGTTTAGCTCGGAGTCGGATCAAAGGAGTCCAGCTCGGCCAAAGTAGCTCCCGAATCTAACTGTGAGATTTTCAACCTCGACAGTTTGGCGCCGTCTGTGGGAAACGACGAGTTCTTCTATAACTCTCTTCACCACTCATTGAGAAGCCATTATGGTGCAAACTAGAAGCCACAACGTACCGGCAGAGGATTCGCCCAACCTGGAAGGGGACCTCGAAGCCACGCAGGCGCCCAGCCAAAACCTGACCCAAGCCGACGTTGGAACGAGCCAACGCATACACTTAGCCACTCAAACCCAACCCGCAGCAGAAGGAGACCCAAACTCCGGCCTATCACCGGAGATAAGGATGATGCTGAGGATGTTTGAAGAACTTAAAGAGCAGGTGGCCCGGCTGGCTGAGGGCCCCCTGGCACCGCAAGAGGTCGCGCCGCGGCCATCGCGCACCCAGTTCCACATCCCGGAGTCTAGACGAAAACGGACGCAGGAAGAGGAGGGCTTCTTGGAGCCAATGCCAAGATCCGACCCGACGAGAGGTAAAAGGGCGGTTCAAGCCGACCCCGAGCAAGCAAAGACCGCGGCTGCCATAGCTAAGGTCATCAACCAACTCGGTGTAAGCCCACTCTCTCCCGAGGTATTGGCCACGCCCCTACCCACCGGCAATCGCATGCCCAACCTGGCCGTCTACAATGGAGACGGAGACCCAGCCAGCCACCTGCTCAATTTTGACCACCACATGACTCTGCATGATATGCCAGATCTCATGAAGGCGAAGACGTTCCCGACCACCTTGGTTGGCAATGCCTTGGACTGGTTCCAAAAACTTCGTCCAGGTTCAATTGCAAGTTTTCACCAGCTGACTGAGGCATTCCTGTCTCGCTTCGCGGGAAGCCGCCGCGCCACTCGTCATACTTCAACATTGCTGTTGGTGAAGCAGCATCGAGGGGAAAGCTTGAGGGCTTACACGGCCAGATTTAATGAGGAGTCCCTCCGAATTCCGAACCTGGAGGACTCCATGGCTCTGATGGCTTACCAGAGTGGGCTTAGGTCGGGCCCACTCACGTCTTCCTTAGCAATTGATCCTGTGGATACTGTGTCCGAGCTGATGGTTCGAGCGGAAGGGTACATACACTCGGAGGAAATCCACCAGGCGAAAAGAGATGACGACAAGGAGAAGGAGGCCGGGAAGAAAGGAGAGGCCTCCCGAGCCCAACCTGGGGTCAAAGCCCAGAATGATCGAGGCAAACAGCCCCAGCAGCCGAAGCCGAACCCCCGGTTCACGATGTTCACTCCCCTCAACACCTCGAGGGAGCAGATCCTGATGGAGATCCAGCACCAAAACCACCTGCCTCCGGCACTGAGAATGAAAGGCCGGCCTGATAAGCGCAATAAGACCAAATATTGCCGCTACCACATGGACTATGGCCATACCACCGAAGAGTGTAAAGATTTGAAGCAGGAGATCGAGGCACTGATTGCCCGAGGTCACCTTCGGAGGTATGTAGATCAACAGCCGACCCGAAATACAGAACAAAGGGATAGGGAGAGAAGTCCGACCAGGCGCCAGGTTGGGGGCGGACGTCTGGCTGTGATTGAAACCATAGCGGGAGGGCTAGCGTCAGGAGGCGAGACCTCAGCAGGCAGAAAGGGTTATGTTCGTGCAGGGAGGGAATATGGACCAATGAAGGGACCGGCCCCGGGGATGCAAGGGATCACCTTTTCCTCAGAAGACTTGGAGGGGGTCATATTGCCTCACGACGACCCCCTGGTGATCAGCGCAGAGATAGCCAACTTCACCGTCAAAAGGCTGATGGTGGACACTGGGAGCTCGGCAGAAGTCTTGTTCCTCGGTGCTTTTGAGCAAATGGGGCTGGACAGGAGCCGACTCAGGCCATTGCGTGGTACTTTAGCAGGTTTCACCGGGCAGTCCCACCGAGCCGAAGGAGTCATCAACATCCCGCTGAAGTTGGAGGCTGGGGATAAGTGGGTGTCGATGCAGGCCAACTTCATTGTAATGAATTGTAACTCCACCTACAACGGGATCTTAGGTCGGGTGGCGCTTAATCATTTCAGGGCCGTCCCCTCAACGTACCACCAGGCCCTGAAATTCCCGACCCTGTCTGGGGTAGCCACCATTCGCGGAGCCCAGCTCTCAGCTCGGGAGTGTTATGAAAACTCACTCCGACCCAAATATCAAATCGGCTGGGGACCGGATCTGCCCGAAGAAAAGAGAGACGCTAAGAGGGGAAGCCCGGCTGAGGACCTCCAGGAGGTGGAGCTCTCTGACGAAACAAAGAGAGCAAAGATTGGGTGCGAACTATCTGCCAATCTCAAGAAAGGTATAAGCCAATTTCTTTTAAAGAATGAGCATGTATTTGCCTGGTCTGCTTCTGACATGACAGGAATTGACCCGAGTGTGATCGAGCATCACCTGAATGCCGACCCAAATCACTATCCAGTAAAACAAAAGCGTCGGCACTTTCATTATGATAAGCAACAAATCATAGCGGAAGAAGTGGACAAGTTGGTGGACGCCGGCCACATAAAGGAAATACAGTACCCAACTTGGCTGTCCAATGTGGTGCTGGTGACGAAGTCTTCTGGTGGATGGAGACTATGTATTGATTTCACCGACCTCAACAAAGCTTGCCCCAAGGATTGCTTCCCCCTGCCACGGATTGACCAAATGGTGGACGCCACCTCCGGGTTCGAGCTGCTCTCCTTCATGGATGCCTTCAAAGGTTATAATCAAATCAAGATGGCTCCCGAGGACAAAGAAAAGACCGCCTTCACCACCGATAAAGGACTCTACTACTATGAGGTCATGCCTTTTGGCCTCAAGAATGCTGGAGCCACATACACTCGGATGGTGAACAAGGTCTTCAAGAACCAGATTGGCCGGAATATGGAGATCTATGTAGATGACATGTTGGTCAAGAGCAGGAGGGCGGAAGACCATGTAACTGACCTGGCTGAGGCCTTCGCCGTAATGGAGCACTTTGGGATAAAATTGAACCCGGAAAAGTGCGCATTCGGCGTCAAGGCAGGCAAGTTCCTGGGCTTCATGGTAACAGCCCGCGGAATAGAAGCCAACCAGGAGAAAGTCCAGGCGATCCTAGACATAGTGCCCCCGACCTGCGTGAAGGACGTCCAGGTGTTGGCAGGAAAAGTTGCGGCGCTGAGCAGATCATGTCCAGGTCGGCTGACAAGTGCGCTCCCCTATTCAAAATATTGAGGAACCCTAAGAACTTTGAATGGACTGAGGAATGCCAAAACGCCTTCCAGGAGCTGAAAAGGTACTTAGCCTCGCCACCTCTATTATCCCGACCTGAGGTGGGGGAGGAGCTGGTAGTATACTTGGCATGCTCGGGAACAGCGGTGGCGGCGGCGCTAGTCCGAGAAGAAGGCAATGAGCAGAAGCCGGTCTACTACGTTAGTAAAACCTTGCAGGGAGCCGAGGTGAGATACTCCTCCTTGGAAAAACTCGCCCTCGCGCTCATCACGGCGGCTAGAAAGTTGAAACCATACTTCGATGCTCATCCGATTAAAGTCATGACTGATGCTCCGCTCAAATCCATCATGCACAAGCCAGAAGCGTCGGGCAGGCTACTGAAATGGGCAGTTGAGTTGAGTCAATTCGACATCACTTACCAGCCCAGGACAGCCATCAAAGCCCAGGCCATTGCTGACTTTGTCGTAGAGTGCACTGGCCGAGCAGAGTACGACCCGGAGGACGTGTGGAAGGTCCATGTGGATGGGGCCTCAGGGAAGTCTGGGAGCGGAGCTGGGGTGGTCATCCTCGACCCAAACCGGCATGAGCACCAGTACTCCCTCAAGTTCGCCTTCTCGGCGTCCAACAATGAAGCAGAGTATGAAGCGGTGATTGCAGGGCTGAAAATTGCTGCTCAGCTCGGGGCACAGACAATCGATCTAAGCACCGATTCTCAGTTGGTTGCAAGTCAGATATCTGGGGAGTTCGAAGCCAAGGACAGTGCTATGCTAGCCTACCTCAACAGAGTCAAGGATTTGACCTCAACACTCAGAAGGTTCACGATACAGCAAATTCCCAGGGAAGAGAACATGAAGGCTGACGCCCTATCCAGGCTAGCCTTGGGCGAGAGCCGACCTACCCTTGTCCACGTGGAAGAAGTATCTGAACCTCCAATCATGGACTATTTGGAATGGGGTATGACCCCGGAGGATGAAAAAGCTGCTCGGAAACTCATGAAGCAGGCCTCAAGGTTTGTCATAATTGCCGGGCAGCTCTACAAAAGAGCCTACACCTGGCCTCTTTTGAAATGCGTTGCACCCGAGGAAGGAAACTATGTACTCCGGGAGATTCATGAAGGGGTGTGTGGAAACCACTTGGGGGGTAAAGCTCTGGCTCGGAAGGCGTCAATGTACGGCTATTTTTGGCCAACCTTAGAGCAAGATGCCAAAGAGTATGTAAAAAAGTGCGACACCTGCCAGAGGTTCGCCAACGTGCAGCGGAAGCCTGCTGTAGACCTCACAGTGATGATAAGCCCTTGGCCATTCTATCAGTGGGGTCTAGACATCATCGGCCCCTTGCCGGCCAGTCTCGGCCAAAAGAAACACGCCTTCGTGGCCGTAGACTACTTCACCAAATGGCCCGAGGCTGAAGGTGTTGCCAGAATAACAGAAAAGGCAGCTTGGGATTTCGTATGGAAAAATATCATATGCCGATTTGGGGTACCAAAGGTCATTGTCACCGACCACGGCAAGCAATTCGACAGTGCATACTTTCGAGGCAAATGTGCTGAGATTGGGATCGACCTCAGATTCTCGTCTGTTGCTCACCCTCAAAGTAATGGCCAAGTTGAAAGAACTAACCAAATCATTTTGCAGGGTCTGAAAACCAAGCTGGAGGAAGCAGGGGGCCAATGGGCATCAATTCTCCCAGAAGTGATGTGGGCTCAACGGACCAATATCAGCTCGGCGACGGGAGAATCGCCCTTCGAACTGACCTTCGGCACTCAAGCCGTGCTGCCAGTGGAGATCGGGTCTCCAACCAGTAGAACCCTCCACCATGACCCAGAAATAAACGGAGCACGAATCCGTGAAGAGCTCGACCTCGCTGAAGAGCTCCGAGCTAAAGCTCAAATCAGAATGCTGGCCAGCAAAGCTGCAATGAAAAGAGCCTTTTCCAAGCAGGTCAAGCCTAAGCCTATTAAGGTCGGCGATCTCGTACTCAGGAAGGCCATCTTTTTGCCGCGCTCCACTAACAAGCTTTCCCCGACCTGGGAGGGACCCTACGAGGTCATGAAAGAAGTCCGACCCGGGACCTTCTACCTTCGAGACAAGAACGGAAAACTGTTAAAAAATGCATGGCATTCAGAACATTTGAAGCGGTATTTTGTCTAAAAACGGCCCCGAGCCGGAATATTCTGTCAACGGCCCCGAGCCGTAATATTTTGTAAAGGCCCCGGGCCGAAACATTACTTGTACAAATTCAATACAATGCGATTTTGTAAACTAGTGCAATTCCCGACCTGGGAACAAGTACACAAACCAGTGCAATGCCCGACCCGGGTGCAAATGCTACAACTACAAAATTACTCGAACTCGGATTAACGCGGTGGCCACGCTTAATCACGAGCAAATGATAAGTAAACCAGCTCAGACTAAGTTCCAGCTCGGGTATAATTGATAACAATTTTATCAGTTTTGCCAGTTCGGATTAAGTTCCAACTCGGTGCATTCCGGCCTCAGGTCGGTGTATTAGCTTGGGTCTAAACTCGAGCTCAATACTTGTCGACATTAGTTTGACCATTTTTATAAACGGACTGACGAGTTCGGATCGGTAACCGTAATGAGTTGCCCATATTATGCCAGCTCGGATAAGGATGTTAAAACATCAGTCGCGTCCAGCTCGGGTTATTACTCCTAAGTTTGTATGGTCCATTAAAATTGGTCCGACCCCACTAACTTGAGGAAAATTTGCGGAGAGAAAAGTACGCGTGTACGAACTCAATTGAAACGCAAATAAAGCCAAAATAAATATTTCATTAAAAACCGGAAAATGATTACAAAGGCCCAGCTCGGGCAAAATTACAATAGCCCTATCAGGGAAACATTGCTAAATCTACTTTGGCGCGGCAGCGGAGGTGGTGGCCTCAGCTTCATCCCCAACTTGGTCCAGGCCCTTCTGGACAAACTCAGTAACCTCCTTGGCCTGGGATATCAGGTCGGAGGGAAGCTCGGGGATCTCCCAGAATTCTGGCGGCGGGACCTCCAAGATCTCGATGTAGTCGTTCTTGGAGGATGGAAAGAAAGTCTTCGTTCTCTCCCGAGCCGCAACTTGACCCCGGAAGTAGAACTCCATTTCCGCGTATTTTGCCATGGCCCCGCCTTCCGTGGCCAACCAGTCCACCGCCGCGTCGCTGGTTTTGAAGGCCTCCACCGCCTTTTCCCCGTGGACGCCGACCCGCTCCGCCAACTCCTTGAACTTTGCCTCTGCCTCCCGCTTCTCTCGCTTGTAGCGATCGACGTCCTTGGCCGCGGCTTCACGTCGGCCCTTCTCTAGGTCTAGCTCCTTCCTTAAGCGCTCGACCTCCGCCGCATCAGCCCTCTGCCTCTGAGCGGCTTCCTCTCTCACTGTCTCAAGTTCGGCTCGGGAATCCACGTACCGTTGCTCGAGCTCAACGCAGTGAGTTTGGGCCTTGATTAAGAAGCTGGGGGCAGAGAGGATGTGGGACTCGGCCTGTTCAGCAGAAGATAAAGCAATTAGCCGAGCTAAGAATGCGATCCCTATGTAAGATGGATAGGGACTTATCGTAACAATGGCCGTCCTCAAGTCCAGCGAGAGTTGCTCGGCTGGGACCGTCGCCAGTTTGGGGTCGCGATCCACCTTGGACGCTTCCATGAGGTGCTGGCCGGGAGGACTGAACTCCGACTCCTTGCCCTTTCCGGAGTGCCCGGGCCGAGGCCGCTTTCTGTTCTCGGATCGGGGGGAGGAGCGCTCCGGGATCGTTAGGCCCGACCCAGATTTCTTCGGCAATGGGGACCCCGAAGCCCCTTTTGAGGAGACCTCGGGACCGACCTCACGCCCTTGGCCGCTGTGGCGTTGCCTCTGGCCTTGTCCAGTGCCGCCCGGTCCTGACCGCACCTGGGCGTACGCGAGCTTCCTCATATCCGCCATATCTGCAAAGGTAAAGAGCAAAGGGAATCAAAAGTGAGTCGAAGACCCAGCTAAAGCGAAGTTAATAAAACGGGACGGGAGGTCGGACGCCAATCCTACAAACTGACCCTCTTCCGAGCCGGCCCCGTCATCTCCTTCCGGGTCGGGAATCAGGTGGGGATGATCCTTTGAGAGGTCGGGCTCCCGACCAAATAACTTAGAATCCCAGATTCGCTCCCATTTCAGCACACTATCAATGTCTATCAGCATCCCGGGCGCGGGCTTGAGCGCTGCCACTTCCCCACGCTCCTCCTTTGAAAGTTTAGGGTCATCATTGACGGTTTTCCTCAGACTCGGGAGCCAGTCTAGCCTACATCCAGGATTCACAAACGACTCCACCCAGTAATAATCATTATGCCAGCCCTTGTTAGATGAGTGCCACTTGGTGAATATGGAGTGGCCGACCCGAGCTGCGAAGTGGAACCGCCCCGGTTGCTTCGGATTGGGCTTACATATGAAGAAATGCCTGAATCGACGCAAGGTCGGCTCCACTCCCTTCTCCAAACAGAACACGTAGAAAGCCACCATTATAGCCCAACCGTTCGGTGACATCTGACCCGGGCTGAGCTCGAAATGGTTCAGGATTCCAACGATGAAGCCAGGGAGGGGGAGCTGGATGACGTCGAAGGCCAGATCATATATGGTGTAGTGGTTGGCTGGGGGGTAACACGCCGATTCTTGCCGACCTGGAACCTTCAACTTGTGATGCCGATCAACCGACCAGTTCCTCAGTCTTGCGTTCGCCATCTGCACGGTGGAATGGCACTCTCGCTTGCAGCAGGCAAACAACTGCTCGATCATCTTCCCCCGAATTGAAGAAGCGCTAGCTGAAGCCGAGCTCCGGGGTCGAACAGCACTGACTGGAACAGCCTCGATCGGCTCGGTGGTAGCCACCCCGGCTAAGAATTCTTGCGGTATTTCAATGCCCTCCAGTCGATTCAATGGCTCCTCGTCCCCCCCGACATCGAATTCTCCCAGGTCGGCCATAGGGTCCTCTTCTGCCTCTTCTCGCACCAGTCTAACCCCAATAACTTGGCAGTCGTCGTCACTCTCCTCGCGATTGGATTTCCGAGCCGGCCCTGAGGACGAGCTGGTGCTCTCTCCGCCACGGATCCTGTTCGAGGTAGATGCCGAGCTCGGCGGACTTTCATCTCCGCCCTAAGACCTTACATCCATTGCCTGAGAATCTTCTGATTCCGACCTCCCCATCCTGTCTACAGTAAATACAAATGTACAGGAATGACTAAAGGGAGTCGGGACGTACCTAATGCTCCCAACTGCGGAGTGTGGCCGACTCTTCTGGTCCAAGCTGCAGAATCCCGAGAATATTCTTTCCGAGCTAGTTGTGTCCGACCACTCTTGCGTCCGACCTAAATTCCTTGAGAAATAGAAAGTGAAGTATGCAGTGAAATCTCGGAGGAGATGGCCCTATTTATAGGCGCCCGTGAAATTCGCCTCGGGAAGGCCAAACGTCGCGTCTCGTCAGAACCGCCAGGTGACGTGGCAGCCATCCGTTGGGCATGCACTGCTGACGTGGCCATCCCTACTCTATCGGGGTCGGGCACCTGCAGCTCGGGATTAGCTTCTACCTCTAGATCTCGCCCACTCGATCTCGACTGGGGGGGGGGAATTGACGAGGGGTTCCCGAGCTGAGCTAAATTAGCCGACCTGATCAGAGATGGGCCAATCCGCGCTCCACCAGCAGCTCGCTCAGCCCAATGATCAACCCCAGATGACTGACCCGACCCCATTAACCCCGACCTCAGTTCCAGCTGTTCCGATGGGACATAAAGCACTGATGGGACATAAAGCTGCGTCGCATTAAATGTTGTCAGACCCAAACTCAGTATAAATAGAGCTCAACCCTCCTCACTTACTCTCTCTCGTTATTAATTGCTCTCAAATACTTTGCCAGCTCGGACATATTAATCATTCGCACGCCTGAGGGGAAAATTCGGGTCGTCACCCCGCCTTTTCCTTGCCTTCTTGTGTAGGATCTGCAGCCGACCAGGAAAGTTTAGCTCGGAGTCGGATCAAAGGAGTCCAGCTCGGCCAAAGTAGCTCCCGAATCTAACTGTGAGATTTTCAACCTCGACACAAATAAAAGGAAAAATAAGCTCAGAAATAATAATTACCTCATAAATGGCCTCGCTTACTTCCTGGCTAGTGCGGCCAATAATTAAATCCTAAGGCCTAACCTTCATGGCCTTCCCACCCGGAGCAGGAATCTCAATCTCAACATCATAGGGATAGGTGCAGGAATGAGCTGAGTCATCTTGTTTCCAGGGACGATGAAGGTCATTAACAGGCGCAGCCAATGGCCTGCACTCCTTGTCATCAAGTATGTCTATGGTTGGAACATGCAGCTCAGTGGAAGACCTTCGACATCTGTGGCTTTAGTAGGGGCAGACTTAGCATTAGGCAAAAGGACCTCGAACCTTCAAGAAGCAGCAGCAGGGGCTCATCGCCTTGAGTAGTAGGCTTACCGCCTTGAGAGGGGATAGGCTCATTACCTTGAAAAGAATGCTCGGTAATGGCGCTTCAACTTAAGAATAAGCTTTTGAAGGACGGGCCTCTAGCACCTAGACTTCACCAACATCCATTAAGGACTTGAGCTTTTTCTTGGGAGTCCCAGAAGGGCTGTTTCTAAGAGCCTTGGCCCTAGCCCTCTTCTTATGTCTCCTCTTTCGCGAAGACTCAACTGCAACAAGGAGGTCAAAAACCTTCATATCTACCAGAAAGAAAAATAAAAAAAAATATATAAGTACAAACGAAACATGAAAAATTTGTACCCGAGCTTGAAACTTATGTCCCAACAAAGGATAGAGTTGGAGTTCCAATAGAAGGGTGCTTAGGAACAGGGAAAAGTCCTGAACTGGCTAGTTTTTCTGGGGTTAGCAGCTCCAACACTTTAATGAAGTAGGTTCTCCTCAAAGCTTTAGCTACCTCGGCTTTAGTTGGGAACAATAACAGAGCTTCGTGGGCCACCTCATGGGGGATGGCCCAGATACTACAGACATCCTACTTAATGTCTGAGTTGATTTGGAAATACCTATGGTTTTAGCCCTTATTATTGTCCAGCAGACTTATCATTAAAGGGTTGGAACTGGCTGAAAAATAGTGTCACCCTGAAGATTTATCATTGGTCTTAAGGGTATAATGAAAAAGAAAGAGGTTGGAGGTCGGTCGATGACCAAGACACCTAAGAAGAATGTAGAAGTCCACCATGAGCGTCTAGCTATTGGGGACAATCTGGCCCAGGCTAACTTGGTGGTAATTGAGAATCTCCTCAATATATAAGGGAATAGGGAGGCAAAAGAAAGAAAAAACCTTATGATAGGAGCTCACCTCCCTAGAACCAGGACCAGAGGTAGGCTCGTCGTGTTTTCATATGCGGATCTTAAAACTTCTAGGGATAGACCTATCTTTCCTCAATGGGCCAATATCAGTAGATTGTATATGGCATTCTCTCCTATTAGCCCCGAAAACGAGAATACCACATATTGTGACAAAAAGCCTAGGAGTAGAGCTTGACGAGGGTTTTGTACAACGTTATGTAGACCTAGCCTTAGTAGGGGTCGCCGAAGTGGCGTCCCAATTGAAGGAATGTAGCGAAAAATGAGCAAAACTGTAATAGGTTCTGAGCCTACTAAGGCTCTACAATCATGACCTACACGAGGTTGACTAGCTTGATCGTTATTCCTAACCTAGACATATTAAGAAGAACAAGGTATGAAGACAACGTACCTAAGTTTAAGGAAGAGGAAAGTAGCTTTGTATGAAAGCTTGAGAGAAATTAGCAATGGTAAAAGAGAAGAGGAAGAGTCAGAGGTTTTTGAAAAGGTGAAGAAGAAAAGGACAAACAAAAAGCTCTATTTATAAGGAGCCCAGGTAGGAAGTTAATATAGGGGCCATGAACTAACATAGGTGAACTTTTTCGTGACATTGAGCAGATCGTGGCCGACAACCCATTAATGCTTGCCAAGCGATAGTTATAGTAGTTACAAGATGACAGTTACAACAATTAAGGCCAAGCTTCATGGCAAGCAATCCTCTGACCTCCTACAGAGGTCGAAAGGTTGAGGGGCAAGTGATAGAGCATGGAATACATGTGACGTGGAAAACTAATACAAAAATAAGTTCCTGACGTCGAAAAGGCATGTCGGGCTATGACCATAGCTTGCAAGATACCATTTGGGGGCCTAAGGAGTACCTTTGGGCCTTGGCATAGCTCCGTGGGAAGGAGGATAAGAGGATTAAGCATAATCAGAAGATAAGATCCCCCTCACCATGATTATAGGGATCCATTCTTATCATGATAAAGACCTAGATTAAGTATAAATACAGTAGGATCCATCCTCCATGGGTATCAGACTTCTAGCTTGCAAACACTTCCTACACTTAAGCTTCTCAAGTATTATACAGTTCGTTAACTGACTTGAGCGTCAAAAGAAGAACTTGGAGATACCCCAAGATACTTTGTTTTGCAGGAAATCAAATTGGAAGACCCATCCCACAATTTCCAGAAGGTCGGCATCTCCATCCGACCTCACTACCAAAAACTAGCTTAACAGATTCAAATTCTCTCAGATTATATAACTTTTTGATAGAAATACAATGACTGTAAATTGTGTAGATTATTTTATTCTTATTACATTGACAATGCATTGCCGTTAATCTCTCTCATAACATTATGACATACGAGAATATCCAAATCCAACTTCTAGTTTTATAACGAGATATAAACATGCTAATATATTATAGCCTACTACATAGAAACCTAAAAGAGCAATTCATTAAACTCAACATTGATGGTAGTGTTCATGGTCCTAAAGGAATGGCTGGACGTGGAGGAATTCTTTGTGACTATAAGGGGGACCTTATATTTGGTTTCTTTGTTCAATTGGACCAGCAAAATGCTTTTAAAACTGAAATTTTGGCCCTTATTAAAGGGTTGTAGTTGTGTAAAGAGAAAAAAATCTGCAATTTTTGGGTTGAAATGGATGCTCTTGGAGTGGTTAATCTTATTAGTAAAGGGGAACATGATTCTTGGGATCTTTGCTATGAAATCCAAACTGCTAGGAAACTTCTCAAAGATTGTCGAGCTTTTATCTCGCATATTTACAGAAAGAGCAACCAAGCTACTGATTTATTGGCTAACATGGGAGTGACAGCTTCAGGTCTTCAAGTGTTTGATTCCTGTCAGCCTTTTAAAAAGCTAAGAGATATGATCCGCCTTAACAAAGCGGGACTGTCGCGATTTCGATTTTAATCTTTTACCTTATGTCTCCATTTTGCTATACTTTCCTACCTTTTTTTTTTTTGGCTTAGTTGAGTTGTTATCTGGAAAATGCTTCTTCCATCTTTCCACTTAACGAATCTCTAAAGTTATTTTTTTAGGCTCTTTATGAAAAGGGATGCTTGTATCTCTTCGAGTCTAGTTTGGACGATAGAGCAAGTAAGTCTCCATCCTTCAGTAGAGGTTTAGATTTCATGTTCTCCTCCTCTTTTGTATTTACTTTTTTGTTGAATTAATAAAATCTTCGAAGGAAAGTCCCCTCCTTCTACAAAAAAATAAATAAATAAATAAAACCTAAAAGAGCAAAAGGCAATCAAGATAGATGACAAAGTCTCATAACGGAAGATGTTTATCCTCATAGATCCGGAATGCAACTACAATTTGCATCCAAGCGTGGAAAAAACTCATACCCAGTACAATCCTCATTGCTCCCGAATTTTTAAAACTATCCACATATTTTCAAGACAAAATTAATTTGGGGGCCACTAAGAAAAAATTAAATTTGTAGAGATGTAAAATTATAGATTATAGCACCATTAAATGAAAATCCGTCCCTATTTGCATGAACATAGAGTTCAATATCATATAATTGAAAAACCTTGAATAAAAGGAATAGGAAAGAGCTCTACTGACAACATACAAGTGGAACAGTATTCATAGTCTATTTAAGAGCCCGAGCCATACTAAAGCTAATTACGGTTTTCCAACTTACGTCATCCATCACACACAGGAATTGGATTCAAACCATTTGACGGTCGAAACGTGCAATTGTCTAGGTGCAAGTAGCCTGTATTTTTATAAACATGTCTATTTTATTAAGCCTTTCATTGAGACAATGCCCACTTAATTTATGCTAATTGTAATTTAGTCTCGTTGAGTTGTTCAGACACATATAATAGTTGTACAGGCAGATCCAGTAACAATTTAAGTAGGTCCAATAATAACAAATAGCCACTTCTCCGGGCCAATAGTAACCCAAATGGGATCAATAGCCGTCTAGATAAGTCCAATAATCGCTCAAACAAATTTAATAATCGCCTATACAAATTTGATAAATGCCCCAACGGGTCCAAATAATTATTTGAGCTAAAACAAAAGTGTAAGAACAAAAAAGCAAAAACGCTTTTACACCTAACCCTCACAACCAAACGACAACCTGACAAAGATAAAGTTCGAGGTTGGCTACCAAAATTTTACTAGCTACAAGTTGAGCTCGAGCATCCCGAACTCAATGTCCCTTTTTCTTTTTGATTTTAATAATAAAAATAATCAGATAATACTCCCTATTTTGCATTTTGTCTTTAAATTTTTTTCGTTTATCCTCAAATTGAAATTTCACTTAGTAAAAATAAATAAGAAGAAAATATATTATACATATTTAACTTCTAGCATTTAAATATAACACTGTAAAAGTAAATAAAAAGCAAATATATTATACATATTCATTTCTAGCATTTATGTATAACACTATAAATTCATATGTAATTTCTAGCTTGGTCGAAATTCTTTGATTACTTATTAGGTTCAAATTCTTTACTAACTTGAAGCATATATTAAAACACACCATTGCATTCACAATTTTACTAGTTGGTGGTCAGACTCCGCTAGCTGAGCTCTCACGTTAACTCCAAGCAAAAAAGAAAAAAATATATAAATTCACCTAATTTAGTCGGACTTGGGCGTAAAGTGGCTCAAGCTCAGCTCTAACTGGTTCGAGCCTAATATAGAAGCCCACATTTGCAAGATTCAGGCTCTTTTAAAGCTTAGCCCTAAACTAATTGACCCACTTCAGACTAACCCATGTAAAGTTGACAGTCCTAAAACCAACTTTAACAGTTCTTTTTTAAAAAAAGAAATGATAAAATTTGGAATTGATTACCTATTTTTAAAGAATTCTATTTCAATTTTCCTTCAACATATTTTCTCTTTTTTTTTTTTTATCAATCACTTATTTTAAAAAATGGGTTGAAGCAGTTGTTCTCACGAATTACTTCTGAATTAATGTTAATAAAGAAAATCTAGTCTTTGTTTTTTGTAAAAAATTTCTGTAAAATATTTTCTTAATTTTTCAGAATTTGATAGCACTTAAAAATAAGTCAATTGAAAAATATTATTAATAAATATAAAAAAAACTAGTTATGAATGTAAGATGGTTTCATGTACTTTACGTGATAAAAACTTTTCCATTGCAGACCTACCCACACACTCATGGTCATCGCCCCTCCCCACCCACTCATCGTCAACCCCCACCCCCCCCCCCACCCCCCCCCCCCCCCCCCCCCCCAACAACTCCCTCCACCCCCGAAAAAATAGAAAAGAAAAAAAGGAACTCCACCCACCCTTGCCATCAAATCCATAAATACATGTTTGTGTTTATATATATATGAGTCTGTTTTCGTTTATATACGTGTTGTGAGATGGGAGATGGGGGATGGAGGCGGGTGGGGGTATTTTGATATTTATAAAGTATTGCTATATACTATTTCATTTATTATCTCGAATACTTAAGTTTACATACTAAAATAATAAACTTTTTTATTTCTCTATTCTTATAGCACGTCAACTAAACATCTACATAGAAAGTAATAAATGAATGATGAAAGTCGAAATACATCTAGTATATATGTGTGTATAAAAATTTCCAATTAAAAATATTTTCCACTATAACAGCTAAACACCAAAAAATGGTTTTTAGCATGACAATCAAATACAAGAAAATATTTTATTTTCCAAACATTTTTTTCCTACAAATATTTTTCCCTACCAAGTTATTTTCCTTCAAATAAACAGACTCTTAATTTAGGAATTCCCAATTTTTCAGGGAATCAAGCAGAGAAACTATTTGAATGAGTTTGAACCAACTTTCCTATATGTGGGGAAATATAGGTTTTTAGGGATGTTGAAACGATACCAAAGAGAACTAAAAAGAATAGAAAAGCCAATACAAGCTATCAACACAGTTAACCATAGGAGAAGAAGCGATACGAAAGGGAACCAAAATGAGTAGAAAAGCCAATAAAAGCTATCAACACAGTTTAACTAATTTCAAACAATCGATGGATGCAGAGGACCATGTTTAAATCCAATGCTCGTCAAGCTACAAATCAAAATGTTTAGATCATCATATCAACCATAGTTTCAAATAAATGGTACAGAAAATTCAAATATTTTTATTCACCACGCATTCAGATCAACCACAACAATATTGCGCCTATCTCACGAGCTCTTAAAGTCAACAGTGGCTACCTAGATAAGGAATACTTTTGAAGCAATAAGTTGGAAAAAGCATCTATGAATGTCACAAACAAACAGAAAACACAACTTAATAATGTGCAGGTTATTAACTTGCGCTCATTCAATTCCTATGCATCAATCTGGTGGATTCTGGTACCGTTTTGCGACATTTATTACTTTTGCCGCTTTCACCGAACAATCCACCATATATTATTCATGCTCAGGTTATATTAACAACAGTCCCACTCCGGACAGTTGATGCCACACTCGTAATATTCTCATTATCCAACTGACCTCCCCCTCTACAACTACGCAATTTCTTGAGTCCAAGCTTGCATTAAACTTGAATATCTCCCATCCTGAGGAAGTACAAAGAGATCCTTCTCCAGCGCAAATAATAAGGTTTTCAGCTTCCAATCTCTGTAAAGAATGGCAAGTCGAGTCTGTCCTAAGTAACTATGACTATGCAGAAAGAGTTCACTAGCCTCCAGAAAGCTGTTTCAAAGCAATATTCCATTCTTCAGCACTTCCAACTTAAATTTATCAGTACAGTGATTTTCAACAGAGACTCATCAAGGACATGTTTGTAAAAGGCTTGTGGAAATGTGTGTGCAAAGGTTTTGCATATTCTGTACCCTCTCCATGCAGTTTGAGTTCATCACACCAGGATAATTATCTACAATTACAGCCAGTTATAAAATAAACAAGCAACGCATTAACAATCTTATTCAACCGAGTAATAAGAAGTTTACAGGTACCTTAGATACTGCATTGCCAAACCTAATGAACATGACATGGGAGGAAATATTTGGTTTTTTCATCTGCAAATGATCCACATAAGCGAATTCCTAAATAATCCATTCATGACTCTCTAAACTGTTCTAATGCAACTTCTTTTGCTTTTGATCCATCTCAGATAATCTCCTAAATATTTCACTTGAATGTTTAATCCATAAGTTTTCGAGGAATCATTCATCAGTGGTTTCTTAATGCACCCACCCCTAACAATCCTTGTTTGGAGGATGAGGTAAAAACCAGGTCTACAAATATCCATAATTTTCTTAATCAATCACAAGAGTAAGATTTAAATAGAAGTTTCAATCATCAGGTGCCAAGGACTAACAACTCTTACCATCAACATCCAGCACAGTGTCAATCCCTTTTGGGAATCATCAACTCTCTTTGTGAACGAATCCTCTATTTTATCACTATCACTTAGTTTCTATTTTTGGTGAAGCTTTGGCAAGGCAGAGTGACATATAAGGCCAACTCCAACAACTTCCATATTTTATCCCTAAAAATAGGGAGTAAACAATTGATTCCCTAACTTTTGGAACCCCTATTTCAGTTTCATTCTGATAGCGCTCCCTATTGCAATCAATCCCTGTTTTGGGGTTTGAGGAACCTCTAAAAAATAAAGAGATAGATAGAGGAGCTGTTAGAGTGATTTTAGCATGACAAACTCCCTAAATGTAGGGAAAACGGGTGTTTATGTAGGCTGTTGGAGTTGCCCTAACAGACGACATACCGATTATAATCAAGTTCAAAATTCTCTCGAATTTGGCCAGCATATCTAGATCCATATATTAACCTACTCGTTTTAGAGAGAATCTTAAACCAGAATCTTTAACTTAAGAGGATCATTAAGGTTGGATACTATCGAGTCAATATATGCAGTATATAGATACTATTGAATCATATATGCAGTATAATTGTGGAATAATCTCTAGTACTTAAAAGATGCATAGATCAATAAATAAATCAATCTGCTATTTTGTCTACAAGATGTGAGCAATACTTGAAATGGTGATCCATAAAAAACACCAATACTAAGGTCGGCTCTGCATGTACATCCCATAATGATGGTGCTTTGTTATAAGCAGCTGTAGTGCTCGATCTTGGGTCTTAGGTTTTCGTCCTCCAGAAGACATAGTAAGGCAGTAATGCAAACTTTTAAGCAAATTTTCAGCTGGGTTCTAAAACCTTCTCCTAATGCTATAATTGTAGGCGATGGAGCTCTCTTAAATATAGCATCAAGAGAGGGCAACACATTAGACCCACAATCCCACATGTAGTTCTTATAATTTAATGGTTCAACTTGGAAATTGTTTAAATTTTGAACAAGATTATTTTAAGAATATTGTTGCTTTGTAATGGGAAACATAAACTCAAATAGCAACCCATATATGATCTCCTTTTTTCCTTCATTTATTATAATTTTAGTTCATTCCTAGTGTCGCAAATTGGTCTCAATATTGCAGAATTTTAAAAAATGAAAAAACCCATAGAATAGTCTCTGTCCCCACCCTACAAGGATATATGGAGGCAGGGGATGCAAGAGGAAGGGAGTGTGTTTTTTTTTTTTTTTTTGGGGGGGGGGGGGGGGGGGGGGGGGGAGCAGCACTGAGTTTGTGTTCGGGGCAACCTTTTCGGTGACTGGATGGGGATGCACAAAAGCCACTCCTAGAACCAATATGATTAATATAAGTTATAGCGAAAGCATGTCAATTTGGACCATGTAATCTAAGCCTAATGCATATCATAAACCCATCAGCAGGCATAAAAATTTATAGGCATTGACCTTACAAAGTCATAAGACCAATGATATCACTTTGTCATTATCTTTCACCTTCACCGCAGGTGAGAGGGGGGTGCAGCTAAGGGGAGAAGAACCATGTCCATTAACAACTGAGCCAGAATTGAAACACTTCAACTAGATGAACATTTACTGGTGCACATTTAAATTATCCCTAAGAAGAAGTGCACTACGGCCAAGTCCAGAGATAAGTCAATGATGCAGTAAACTGCTTTTTACAAAGAAAGTCATAACAATTCTTGGTGGGGGCAACATCATACAAGACTCAAGTAGAATTGAGGGATAAAGAGTTCTGATACTCATCCTATAACCTATATATACATTGTTTAGAAAAATCTTCCTACTGCCTATTGATTTGGTACTTGAGGGTCTTATATACCGGCATATGTTTGTCCAATGATGTAACTTTCCTAAACATTTCTCCTCTATATCCTCTCTTTTCAACAGGTCAATCCTATGACAACAAGCTCCAAACAATTAGAAAATAGAAAGAGAGGGAAAAGAAAAAGTGACATACAAAATTGTTAAGAAGTTAAAAGCCACATCTAGAGGCAGTAAACCCTCTTGTACCTTGTCAATGACGAGGTCAGGGCCATAGACAACTATTAATATAGCTTGTATTTATATCTCTTAGCATGAAAGATACTTCAACTTCTTTCACAAACACATATGACAAAATATAGTAAATTAAAAGTGAACAAGTTTTAAGTGAATTTCATGCTGTCACAGTTGTTTGCTCACTTTAAACTCAGGATGAGTTACACATTAAATGTAAACTTCCGACCTTTAATAGAATGGAGTGTGTCCCATCATAAGAAGTAAACACCCCACAAATATGAATTACTTTAAAGAACTAGTAACATAGACAGAGTGTTGTTACCCGGAGAACTCATGACTGGATAAGAATTGTAGAAGTTAGTCTCACCCTCTTAAAACATGAGCAGTACAGCAAGTACCGTGTAAAGGACCATATGTGAACGCTGGACAAGGTGCATTAGATCATTGTAGCAGAATGTATTATTAAGTAGCAAAGACATGTAATTGAACAAATCAGTTGAAACTAGTAAGAGTCCTCAAGATGAGACCCATATCAAACAGAGCTAAACTTCACGCAGAAAAGGAATAAATTTACGATTGGAAAATATGCAATATTCTCATACTTCCTTAACCAAACTTTGGCTAGTTATGTCCTGTATTCTGTTTCACTACATATCCCTGTTTTAACACCTTCACAGTCTACTGCAAAGGACTTTATAATTTAAAATCCCCAAATAAAGTCAAACTCTTCACTTATATGCCCATTACATTAGGAAAATATATTATTGCAGCCATATAGAAAACTACATGCATCACTCAATTAGAGTCATGTCCCTCCACAAAGATGCATTACATTGCATCTGCGAACAAGCAATACAATAGGACTCCATTTCATATGAAGGTACTTTCATTTGCCATTAACGTGATTATCTGAATACTTCCGAATGAAGAACAGTGCAAGAAAGAAAAAGCTACACGAACTGTCAGAGTTATCAAAGGAATACACCACTTGATCGCAGTATAGTACAATTCCATATAAGATAAAACCTATGTTTTTAAGGCATTCCTCACACTGAATAAAATTTTACAAGTCCAAATACACCTTAGCCAAATCTAGCCGCTAGAGCCAAATCTAGCCGCTAGAGCCAAAAGTAACGAACTCCATTAGCTTAGCAAACTTTAATGATTTGGCACTCTATAACATCTTCTGACTCGAAAATCTTTTGCAACGTTCAAAGGAAGAATCAGCTGATAAGTGTCACTTGCCTCTTCTTAGGTAACATGCTTTACACCCCTGCCAAAATATTTTAACCCAAGCCAATGAGGCCAAAAAGTACTTTAAACTATCCAAGATGATATCCGTTTTTCTAGAGATAAGTTTTCTTTTCTCCAATGTTCTAAAACAAACCTACATGAAATTAGTTAAAGTAACTAGTAAGAGCAATACAAGCATTTAGTTCTCAGCCATAAATTACTCTTTTTATCTCTCTCTTTCTCTTGTTCCCAGTCTAGACCATGCAACTGATTTCATTAGTCAGAACTTCTTAATCTATAATAATTAAGCGCATATAAGAGGAACATGATGTTGAAACTTCTAATCAAGTGATCACATTCTCTTAACTGATGCGAGTAACAGGAGAGTATTACCTTGGCATTAATTATTTATAGCTACACAAAATGGAATATATCCCCATAGCAAAGTGATGAAATAGATACTTCTTAAGATCTTACGGCATTAATAATATGAAACTTAAAGAAGTAAGCAGCAATTGTCATAAGAGGATACCAATAACACCATTTGCTAACTTCAGAATTCTCAAAAACCCCAAAATTTCCCTGTATCTTCTGTAGCTGTACTTGACTTGAATAACTATACAACTGCAAATGTCACCAATTTCCCCCAACAAAGATCATGTCCAAAGCAACAACCCATATAACTCTAGTACTATATTGCAATATCCATATAGTTTTATTACTATACTCCAACATTATCCATACATGCACATAGGAATAACATTTTCCTAAGAAGGGGATTTGAAAGTATAAGGCTGTGGAAGCGACAACGGACCTCTCCTCGAGTCATTATCATCCAAAAGCCTTTGGACCCTCTTCTTTGCACAGTACTGCCTGTCAAAATGCTTCACCTACACACACACCAATAACAGTAATAGTAGTGAAAATTAGAACCCATTATGTTTACACCAAAAAGAAATTAAACAAAGAAAAATCAAACCCATAAAATAAATTAAATTTAGAAAAGCATACCCAAGTAGGTCTGCATTGCTTGACAAATTCCTCCCTAGTTTTCATGCATTCCTTTGGGTACAGCAGCCCTACCGTCCCAATTTCTGTAGGTTTCTTGTTTGATTCTTTCTCCAAACATGCATAGAACGCATCACGCGCCTTTTGGGAATCCATAAATTTCAGTATTTATCACATTTAGTTGACAATTTACTCTATTTGAAATAGAAATTCAATATATGGTAACATAATATATATTTTTTTTTAAAATACATTTTTTTAAAATATGGTAACATAAATACATTATTTTTTAAAAAAAATAAAGAAGAAAAATGGATACCTTGTAGCAAGCTTGTCTAGCTTGGGAGAGAACGTCAGCATGGATTTTATCAGAGGCTTGCGAGGCGTAAGCTTCCAATGCCATCTTCACTCTGTGCGTGTTCTTTGTAGTTTTGTTGAAGCTGAAGTTGGAAGTGTAAAATAAACCATTGTATTAGACTCGTTAAATGGGTTGGGTTCTTGTTGGGCCTTAAGCCCATAGAAGAATGGATTTTTGAATTTCGGACTAATACAATGTTGGGATTTTTTTTTTTTTTCTTGTCTAGGACAAACTGAAATTCATTAAAAAAAAGGAATACATACAGTTCATCCTATCTGGGTAGGATAGAAACCCATCATTACCAGATGCATGAAATGGGTTGGTACATTAGATACCCAATTAATAGGCAAAGCGTTCCTAAGCTTACATTTCGATACTCAATTACAGGTTTGGTTAGCAGTTCTCTTAATACATTGAATCTCCAAACTTGGGATCGAATTCAAAATCTTCTTAAAATCCTCTACCATGCAAAGAGCCTGTCAATCAATAGCAAAATTCGGAGAATTGATTGTATTGAAAACTATACTTCAACATCGCTTTTAATGACAATGCTTGAACAATTAAGGAGCTCTGCAAACAAGCAAGAATTCCTAATTGCTAGTGCCTCGACATCAAAGGCTGACCAATATTTGACAAGGTCCACTTGCCCATATCTTAGGCTCCATTCCAATCACGACATCAAAAGACACACGAAGCTCTTCCATTATCACGACATCCGCATCTGTATCCATATTAATCTTCAAAGAATTTTGTTCAGATAGTTATTGTTGGTATTGGGTGATATAAACCCAAGTGTGTGACGAACTCCATCTCAATTTAATCTTTGGGTTGATGATCGTGGTAGGATTGCTTAGGTTGACCCAACAAAGAGTGAATGAGAAATTACGATGTAGAGTTAGTGAAACTTACTAAGAAGCCGAATGAGGGCCAAATCGGATGAATTGGTCGACTCACAACGTCAACGATTTGTCCATAACATTTGGTCCAAAGTTGATCAGCCTCAACTGACTGTTCCAGTGAGTTTATTTCAAAAGCCAGTCTAGGGGATCGATCGTGTAATACCTGAGTCCGATCATACATTTACAAGTATTTATTTATATTTATTTCTTTCATTATTTTTGGAAATGTGTCTTGTGATTATTTGTCTGCATTTAATTTATAGTTAATTGTCTTACTATTTAAAAATCAATTGGTATTACGATTAATAGTAACCTATTATTAGGTGTTCTTATAACATGAATTAACATTAAGCTTATGGTCATTACAGGGATGTAAAGCCTCATATCGTGACTAAGTAAAACTTTTCAGCTACTTACAAGAGTATGAGTGATTTTCTTTAACTTTTCGGGCCATTTCGGCTGTTTTCCTGATTTTAGGGGTTTTTGGTCCGAAAAAAGGTTTCACTTTGGGGCCAATTATAGGAAAATCGGGATCCCGCTACGAAAAATGGGCATACGCCATTGGGTTTCCTTTAACTTGTACTACTTAATGGCGAAGTTTGACAAAATTATATCCCGACCCGAAAATACGAAAATCAGGACACCTGTGCACGAAACGGAAAAAAAAAACAAAATGCTGGTGTCACTCCTAGAGAGTGACACGTGTCTCGGGACACGTGTCATGCATGCGTAGATGTGCCACGCATGCGTGACACGTGAAGGGACACGTGTCCCCCACGTAGCCAACCATGATTGGTCAGCCAACGAATGAGGGACACGTGTTCCCCATATGTCGGCCTTGAGGGCCTATATATTTGACCTCCTGAAACCAAACTGGCAGACAAGGTTTCTCTGGCCCGGTTTTATTAAATTATATCGATTCAGTTTAGTTAACGTTCGAAAGTTCCAAAACTGGTCCGAGTCTTCTTCAATTTTTGGCATTTTGTGGCAAGAGTTTTATTGCTTTACTTATTTATGGTATCTACACATTATTAGTATATCCCTGTTATGCTTAAATTTGTCCAGTTAATTGCTAATATATACTGCCCGATTTATCTGATTGTTTTAGCATAAGGTAAATAGAGATGATGCCTAACTATTTCTAGGAATGTTATACATGTTATTTGCATGCTGTCATAATGCCCAATTTATACTTGGAAATTGTTTTCTTATAGTCGTTGCTCTGCTGAAATAATACTCTGAATTGCCAAGAAAATGTTTATTACTTGCCCGGGACATCCCCATATGATATGTTGTGTGTTCTATAACTACTTGTGCATGCTTGTGTGCTCTTGAAATTGGGGGTTGCAACCTCAGGCACAATAGTGTTTCATGAACGCTAGGCGACATAGGGTTTGCAGGTGTTCCCGTGACTATCGTGGTCCTAGTTCCTCTCTTACTTGGCCTTCTACCCTCGGAGAGTTGGATCGTAGATTTTGAGTACAATCCGGAGTACCCCTTGGGAGAGATAAGAAGTTGGAATTGTGATCAAGGTTGGCCACCTCGTGAAATAATCGACTTGTTCCTACTCTCGCTTGGTACCACCTTCAGAGAGTAGTGTCTTACTCTCACTTGGCATTCCACCCTCGGAGAGTAGGCTGATATGTGATGTGGGTATATGCCATTAAGTGTAATTATTAATGCAATATAAATTGATTATCTATCTAAAATTTGTTACCGTTATTTGATATGTGACTCAAGTGGGATAACAATTTCTACTTGTTATATGTGGATAATTTGTTATATTACCGTACGTGAGTTGCGTCATGATTTGCAAAAGAGACTGACCATAAATGTTTTCAAACTCTTCTATTCCATCCTCATTGAGCTTTCCCAAAAGCTCCCCCTCTTTTCTCCCCCCAGTGCAGGTGCAGCTTATCTTGAAATGAAAATTGACTTTATATGCTGAAGTTGAATGTTTACATGCTCGAAGCTCCCTGCCTATCATGTTTAGATCCAAGTTGTGGAGGTTGGAGTTTTCTTGTATCGCTCTCAGGTAGATGGGTAGCTGTGCTGAAACCCTAGTTTGAATGATAGCCGGGTAGCTATCGGATCTCAGATGTTATAATACCCCTTTGTACCGGAATTATTGTTTATTAACTAGTTATTATTAAAGATATTTGTACTTTACTTCCTTTTAATATTATAGAAAGTTATGTACACGAGACCGCAACGACAACGAACGTAGATTCTGACCTAGTCTTGAGAAAGGCCGGGTTGGGGTTGTTACAGAATGACTTTTCCAGAAGACATTAACGGGAAAAATTTATTCCAAAGCTCACAACTTTTCATAATTGGGTGTTTTGCTATCTCTTCACCCCTATAAATACCAAGCCATTCAGAACATTTCAGTGTTGAAAATTCTTCATTTTACTGCATATTGGAGTTGCCTTTAACATATCAAAGGCATTAAGAACAAAAATCTGAGAGAGATTCAAGTATTCTAGAGTTCGTACTTTCTTGTTATTTGAAGTGCTTCTATAGCAAGAATCCCACCGTTGAATCCTGAGAGACATTTGGTGTGAAACCATAAGCACCGTAGTAGGACTATATTTTATTTGTACTTGTTGAATCATAAGAAAACTGATCCAATCAAGCCTTGGTGAATCATTGGTACTTGTTTAAATTTCCTGTAATTTATATTTTATTCAAGTTTTTATTACATACATATATATATTATTAGTATTCAGTTTCCTTTAATATTTATGTATTCTTTTTCATACGATCTTGATTACATTCGTAAATACATGATCATGATTGTGTCAATTTGATTTTTCTTTTTCTGATCTCAATTTCATATGTGATTACATAACTTAGATCTCTATTTATTTTCCTCATTTTCTAAGATCTTGATTGCTTGTGTTATTATATGGTCTTGATCATTTCTTTTGTTTATTTCTTTGATCTTGACTGCATGTGTAATTACATGGTCAGGATCGAATAATTGATATAATTAATCAAACGTATTGCACCGTGGACTTAAAATCTTCAACCCAATTGTCAACAACAATCTTAAAACGATATTATTGCGTAACTTTTGTTCAAAGATTATTTGTAAACTTTAGTTTAAAAAGTTTTTTTTTTTTTTTTTTAAAAAAAGCAAAAAGAGTTCTGAAATTTGGCCTCTTATGTTTTTAAAGGTTGACATATGTCGACTACTTAAAAGACAACTGACCACGTAACTAAGACTGAACAAAATGCCAAATCTGAGAGGATGACACCTTCCTCTAATGTTGGAAGGCCTTTTATGGCGTCTGTATTTATGGGATATGCTCCTAGACCCATTAGACACGGTGAGAGGCCAGAGAAGTTCAGTGGGAGTGATCGTAAATGGTGGCAACAGAAGATGATGTTCTATCTGACCACCCTAAGCTTGGCGAGGTTTTTGCAAGAAGATGGACCTTAAATGGGTGAGAATCCAGACAAAGAGACTTATGCTACAGTTGATGCTTGGAAGCATGCAAATTTCATGTGCAAAAACTATATCCTAAATGGATTGTACAACACTCTGAACAAGGTGTATAGTCCAATCAAAACTGTTAAGGAACTATGAGAATCTTTGGAGAAGAAATAGAATACTAAAGATACCGACGCAAAAAAATTCGTAGTAGGTAAGTTTCTTGATTTCAGGATGCTAGATTCCAATACAGTCATGAGCTATCTCTAAGACTTTCAACTAATATTGTATGAACTTAATGTTGAGGGCATAAAATTAACAGAGTCATTTTGTGTGGTTGCAATGGTTGAAAAGCTTCCTCCTGCATGGAAAGAGCTCAAGAATTATCTGAAACAAAAAACTCAAGGAGATGAATATAGAGGACTTAATTATCAGATTGAGGATTGAGGAAGATAACCGAATTTTTGTGAGAAAACTAAGAATTCTTTTGTTGAGGCCAAGGAAAATTTCATAGAGCAAGGCAAGCCTAATAACAACAAAAAGCGAAAGCACAATAATCAAGGTCAGAATAGTGGTAATAATAAGAAAAACAAGTTTACTGGGAACTTCTATGTTGTCGCAAGCCTGGACACTAAGCCATGGATTGTCGAAATCACAAAACTCAAGATAATTCCCAGAAAGGGAAACAAGTCCAAGTCAATGTGACAGAGATAGACCACCTGGCTGTGAAAGTGGATTATATAAACCTGGCAGCGGTTGTATCATAATTTAACTTGGTTGGAAATCTCAAACAATGGTGGGTGGACACTAGGGCCACTCGACATGTGTGTTTTGATAGGAATATGTTCAGCACTTATCAGGCTATGATTACCGAAGAAATACTATTCATGTAAAATTCTTCCACATCAAAAGTGTTTGGCTATGGGAAGGTGGTTCTGAAGATGACCTCCGGGAAAAAGTTGAGTCTCAACAATGTTCTTCATGTGCTTGATATTACGAAGAACCTCATTTCTGGTCCATTACTGGGTAAGAATAGGTTTAGGCTAGTCTTTGAGTCTTACAAGTTTGTACTCATCAAGAGTGGGATGTTTGTTGGTAAATGGTACATTTGTGATGATCTTTTTAAATTAAATGTAATGATCATGGTACCTAAAGTTGTATATGTTGTAACTGAGAATAAAATTAATAATATTTCTACTTCTGCTTACATGGTTAAGTCTCCTATTATTTGGCATAATAGGTTAGGTCATGTAAATTATGACTTTCTACATAAGCTTGCAAATTTGGGATTATTGCCTAAATTGTCTTATAATTGTGAAAAGAACTGGGAAATATGTGTGGAGGCCAAAATGGCTTGAACTTCTTCCAAATCAATTGAAAGACGTTTTGAATCTTTAGACTTAGTTTACAATGATATATGTGATTTGAAGTTTATGTAAACAAGAGGTGGTAAAAAGTATTTCATTACTTGTATCAATGATTGCACTAGGTATTGCTATATATATTTACTCCGAAGTAGGGATAAGGCTTTGGAAGTATTTACGCAATACAAGATTGAGGTCGAAAATCAACTTAGTAAGAAGATCAAAGTACTAAAGAGTGATAGAGGAGGAGAATATGTATATCCTTTCGAGAAATACTGTGAGGAACATGGGATTGTTCATCAAACCACTACTCCTTATTTTCCTCAACAAAATGGTATTACAGAATGCAAGAATAGTACTCTAAAGGAAATAATGAATGCTATGTTTATAAACTTAGGTTTACCAAAAAACTTGTAGGGGAAGGTTATCTTGACTGCGAATCATATTCTCAATAAGTTACCCTATAAGAAACTAGACAAAACACCTTATGAATTACCCAACCACTGTCTTTCAAAGACTTAAAGGTATGATAGTGTCTAGCGAAGATGGTTGTTCCACCACCCAAAATGGTCAAAATTAGACCAAAGACGGTGGATGGTATCTTCATAGGATATCAAAACAATAGTTTTGCATATTGATTCCTTATGCACAAATTTGAGACTGACGACATTCATGACAACACAATCTTAGAATCAAGGAATGCATTTTTCTTCGATGAGATATTTTGTTGTAAATCTGGATAAGGAGAAAACTCTTTGAAAAAAAATCATGATGTTTCTAATAGTCATGATAATGAAAAAGATTGAAAGTCTATAAATGAAGATGAACCGAGACAAAACAAGAGAGCTAGAATGTCAAAGTCTTTCGGTCCATATTTTTTAACATATTTGTTAGAAAATGAGCCTCGTACCTTCAAGGAGACAGTGTCAACTCCTGAAGCTTCCTACTGGAAAGAGGTTGTAAGTAGCAAAATTGAATCCATTATGTAAATGGATTTTTAAAGGAAGATGAAGACAGATGAATCAATTGATAAGTACAAGGCAAGACTTGTAGTCAAGAGCTACATGCAAAAAGAAGCTTGATTATTTTGACAGTTATTCATTAGTTACAAGGATAACATCCATTCAGATGTTGATAGCGATTGTTATTATAAATAATATCGAAATACATCAGATGGATGTGAACACAGACTTCTTAAATAGAGATTTAGATGGAGAAATCTACATAGAACTGTTAGAGATATGCCCTAATACTATATAGTTGCATGACATATTCTAGGCATTTTGATACTAACTTGTATATTATGGCAATACTGTCTATATGTTTGTTTACATATTAACTTATTAGTGACATTCGTATTCTCCTTCTTTTCATATGAATGAGTCCCTAGTGTTTATCATTAGAAAATATGTATTCTACTCCTAACACCCAATTTTTGCCAAAACAAGCTAGAAATACTATGCACCTAAGCCCTTGGTGGTCGGCTAAAGAAGGAGATAAAGAGCTTTTTTTGCACATTTTTGTGTTATTTAGCTTAAGTAAAGTCAATAAATGGTCAACCAAGGGTCAAATGCAATTAAAATGGTCAAATGACTAAATTAACCTCCTATCTTGCTTCTAATTTCAATTCTAACGCGCTAGTAAATGTCTAAAGATAAAATTAGACTTTAGTTTAACTAGCATATGCAAATTTAATCCCTACGTGGCCGAAGAAGATGAAAAGACGACAATTAACAAATCAATTGAATTTTAAATGCACATTTGAACTAGTAAACCTATGTAAATCATATAATTGAACATAATAGATACTAAATTAAATAAACACATTATTTTTTCACATAAAAGTCAAATAGACATATTATTTGCACATAAAAATCAAAAAAACACATTTGCACATAAATCAAATTCTGGTCTTCATAGTTCGGGCTTATGGGCCATGATTGTAGGGCCCTCTAAAATGAGTCCTTTTTCAAGCCTCCCTTTCTTCAACATGAAGTATCCTTCCTGCTAATGTTGCTACATGGTGGCCTCAAGGCTTCTGTTCTGGAACATGGCACCCAATGCAACAGGGACATGTGATCCTGATGATTCAGTCGCTCTACTTGTTGTTCTTTAAGCCCTCAGTTATTTCTTTGGAGATGACAACGTGAGCCCCTCTACCCTTTTCTCTAGGCCTCTCGTAAACCTGGATCTAAGTAGCTAGGTCCCTTCATCTGTGCCAACCATTACTGGGTTGGACCCACTATCACCATCTCAAACCACCTACCTTCACCATCGAATGATTCAACCCTAAACTACGATGTTAAACCCAACACAACCTCTGGTCCCTACTTATACCGTCCATGAACCTTCTCACCAGCCCAATATACCCATCTCCTTAACTAGCCAAGCCCACTCCTTGAGTCTGCCGTGTCAGGCCCTCTCAGTCTCCAAACTATATGTCTGCCAATATGATAACACTAAAATCACTACCACTACTCACCAGACATACCTCCACTTTTTCCCTGAGCTCATGATCAACCAAATAGATCTATTCCATGTCTTAGCCTCATTCCACTAACTTAGGGACCTCCGTCTCCATGAAACCTAAAATGGAGGACTTATGGGCTCTTATTGATATCCTAATATCCTTGACTTTTGAACTGGGTAATGGATCCCTTAAGGAACAGAGGTCGTATCACCATAGGCCTGCTAAATGGAGTTAGAAGACTGCTCTTGATTAGTCTCCCAGAGCAATGTGAAGATCCTAACATGAAACTATAAAGGGATGGGGTCCTTTGTGACAATTCGTAATCTTAAGAACCCTATTGTACAGTTTAGGCCAGTAGTGGTTGCTCTTGTAGATACAAGGATGATAGATGTGCAAATCAAACATTTTTCTCTCTAATTGGGTTTTGGTTTTTGCCAGTTAGTGAGTCTGTGTTGACCATCAGGGGGCTTACTGCTTCTTTGGACAAATGATGTGACTGTAAATGTTTTGGACACATCAAGTAGGTTTGTACACTGTGAAGTCCAAATAGTTGATGAATTACCTTAGCTTTTTAGTCTTGTATATGTTCGTATTGTGTTTAATGCAAAACAGTGTCTTTGGGACACTCTTACCTCTTTATCTAGTTTTCCCTAGTATCTGTTAGTGATTTTAATGATATTGCCTACCAAATAGAAAAAACTGATGTATAGCCTAAAGTAAAATCTCATATTGTATCCTTCAAAGATTTTATGGACTCAAAATGTCTGATTGATCCTGAATGGAAGGGTGTTTTCTATAAATAGTCCAATAAGAGGGATAATAGGCATGTTGTTAAGGAATGCTTGGATCGTTCCCTATGCACCTTGCACTAGTACAATCTAATTCTCTATTTGTGGCTTGAGGTATCCATGTTGGGGTTTGAGCATATCCCTATACTTCTTTCTAAAGAAAATGATGCTTTCGTTTTGAGGAATTTTAGGCAGATGAGCCATAGTGTGGTGATATAGTTCATGGTTCATGGGTTGTCTCCAAGTAAGGTCCGTTAATGCATCAGTTTTGCAGTAAACTTCAAGTCCGTTGAAAAAGAATTGATCATTAGAGTAAATTATATTTTCATAACTCTACACCAAAAATAAAAGTTTTAAAGGAATAAAAGTTTTCAAGAATCTCCTTCTCAGAGAAATCACCCGGTGCAATGACATATGCGGGATCCCATGGATCAATGGTATGAGGCCTAAACTCGGTCCTTCTTTTCTTGGATGCTTGCCTTGATGATGATGCCATGAGTAGACAAGAGAAATTGCAAGAGAAAGCAATAAATTTTTGGCTAGGTAAGTTCGTCGAACACTTGGTGGGCAAGAGAAAATTTGTAAGGTTTTTTGACAAAGTTTTGAAGAGAAAGAGAAGCTTTGGAATTTGGTTATGAAGATTTGTTGGATTAGCTCCCTTTATAGTTTGAATGAGGAAGTTGAAAGGTTTGTAGTGTTAATGGTGATTTATGACGTTTAATGGAGAAGATGAATGGCTGTGTTGAATGAATAAAGTGAATTATGAGTGTTTAATGAGGGTTTTAAACATTGTGCCCAGTAGTGCAGTGGCCGGACGAGGGTAGCGCACCAGTCAACCGGTGTCAGTACCCTCTTCCTCTCGAGGCACTGCCACCGGATGAGGGTATACGTACCGATTGACCGGTGCCAACCCTCTCTTCTGGTGGTGCACTTTCTGCCAAAAAGTGAATCTCACTTAGAAAACTTCAAGTTTTTGCAATTTTAACTCATTTTAAGCATGCCCAACTTTCTTCTAATCATACAAAATTGATTCTCATACAATGATTTGGTAAAATATCAGCTAATTGATGCAATGAATCAACAAATTCAAGGACCACATCCCTTTTTGAACATGATCTCTAATGAAATGATGCCTAATTTCAATATGTTTAGTCCTAGAATGTTGTATAGGATTCTGAGTGAGATTAATGACACTAGTATTGTCACATCTAATAGGCACATTATCATACACAAGCCCATAATCGAGCAAATTTTGTTTCATCTAGAGAATTTGGACAACACAATTTCCGGCAGATACGTATTCAACTTCGGCCATAGAGAGAGCTACACTATTTTTCTTTTTACTAGACCGCGAGATTAATGATTGATCTAGAAATTGGCAACATCTACTAATACTCTTTCTATCTACTCGATCTCCTACGTAGTCCGCATCCGAATAGCCTATAAGTTCAAATGTTGTGCCTTTTGGATACCACAATCTTAAATCTATAGTCCCCTTAAGGTATCTAACGATTCTTTTTACTGCATTTAAGTAAGACTCTTAGGGACAAGATTGAAAACGAGCACATAAGCACACAACAAATACAATATCGGGTCTAGAGGCAGTTAAATAAAGAAGATTTCTGATCATACCTCGATATTGCTTTTCATCTACCTTGTTACCTTCCTCATCTTTGTCAATCTTGATTGACATTGATATTGGTGTACTTATTTCTTTTGCTGACTCAAGTCCAAACTTCTTGATGAGTTCTCTAGTATACTTGGCTTGATTGATGAAAGTACCCTCTTGTGTTTGCTTGATTTGGAGTCCGAGAAAGAAATTTAATTCTCCCATCATACTCATTTTGAATTCCTTGTGCATTCACTTAGAGAAATACTCACAAAGAGATTCATTAGTAGCACCAAAGACTATATCATCAACATAGATTTGTACAAGCAATATATCTTTGCCTTTTGTTTTAACAAAGAGAGTGGAATCTAATTTCCCTCTAATGAACCCTTTCTCAAGCAAGTAATTACTAAGCCTATCATACCATGCTCTAGGTGCTTGCTTGAGACCATATAATGCCTTATCTAGTTTATATACATGATTTGGCAAGTTAGAATCCTTAAATCCGGGTGGTTGTTTCACATAAACTTCTTCCTCGAGATAGCCATTTAAAAATGCACTTTTTACATCCATTTGATATAATTTAAAGTCCATAAAACATGCAAAGGCAAGAAACATACGAATGGATTCAAGTCTAGCTACGGGAACAAAAGTCTCATCATAATCTATGCCTTCTTCTTGATTATACCCTTGAGCCACTAGCCTAGCTTTGTTTCTAGTTACAACCCCGGATTCATCTAGCTTATTCCTAAAAACCCATTTTGTACCAATTATAGGATAATCCTTAGGTTGTTCAACTAGATGTCATACTTCACTTCTTTCAAATTGATTTAATTCTTCTTGCATGACAATTATCCAATCTTCATGATTTAAAGCTTCTTTAACATTTTTAGGCTCTACTTGAGAAAGAAAAGCATCATGTTCACAATAAGCATTTAGATTGGAATGAGTTCTTACTCCATTAAAAGGATCACCAAGAATTTGATCATTTGGATGATCTCTCACAAACTTCCAACACCTTGGTAGATCTTCATTTGTTGTTGCTTCTTGGACATGTTGTATTGGTTGTACATTGTCTTGTGGATTTGCTAGATCTTCACCATCCTTTGAGGTTTGACCCTTTTCAACATTTGTCTCCTTTGGATCACTTAGGGTTCCCTCATTGCCAATAGTTGTAGGTAGGATTTGAATGTCTACTTCGTGAACTCCTACATCATCATCATTTTTTCTTGGGGCAAAATGATTAATTTCATCAAAATCCACATGCATAGACTCTTCAATAAGCATATTTCTTTTGTTAAAAACTCTATAAGCTTTGCTT
The DNA here is from genome assembly GCA_037974665.1 of Ehretia macrophylla. Taxonomy (NCBI): domain Eukaryota; kingdom Viridiplantae; phylum Streptophyta; class Magnoliopsida; order Boraginales; family Ehretiaceae; genus Ehretia; species Ehretia macrophylla. The sequence continues at coordinate 14,770,768 of CM075775.1, forward strand.
CTTGAAGAATAACTGATAAAAAAGTCCTTCATCCGATTTAAAATCAAATTTACCAAGATGTTCTTTTGTATTTAGGATGAACCACTTACAACCAAATAATTTAAAATGAGATACATTTGGTGCTTTACCTTTCTATTATTCATAAGGTGTTTTCTTTAGAAAAGGTCTAATTAGCACACGGTTTAGCACATAACATGAGGTATTTATGGCTTCACCCCAAAAATATGTTGGCAAGTTGTTTTCTTTCAACATTGTTCTTGTCATTTCTTGTAAAGTCCGGTTCTTCCTTTCCACTACCCCATTTTGTTGAGGAGTCCTAAGAGCCAAAAAATTATGTTCAATGCCACGTACTTCACAATAGTCCATAAAGGATGCATTTATAAATTCGGTGCCTTGGTCACTATGAATACAATTTATATAATAGTCTTTCTCATTTTGCACCTTATTACAAAGTTTAGCAAATTCATTGAAGGCATCATTTTTATGTACAAGGGGTCTCACCCATGTGAATCTAGTGTAATCATCTATGATAACATAGACATATTTAGATCCATCTAGGCTTGCTACATCCATTGGACCAAAAAGATCCATATGTAATTTTTGTAAAGCTCTTGATGTGGTTACCTTGCTAATTGTTTTGAAAGATATTTTGTGTTGTTTTCCAAATTGGCATGCATCACATAAATGGTCTTTTTGAAATCTAGTCTTAGGAAGACCTATAACAAGTTATTTTTCTAGAAAGCTTAGTAAGTAAATCCATGTTAGCATGACCAAGTCTTCTATGCCATAACCATGAGTCCTTATTAATGGTAACTAAGCATGTCACATTTTGACATTTTAATTCATGGAAATTAATCACATACACATTTCGCATCTATTGCCAACAAACAACACCTTATCATCTTTATCATACACCTTGCAACAAGTAGATAAAAATTAAACTCTAAATCCATTATCACAAAATTGGCTCACACTTAGCAAATTGTGTCTAAGACCTTTAACATACAAGACATCATGAATGGAAAGAGAGTTTATATCTCATATGCTACCCTTACCAATGACTTTGCCTCTTTCATTTCCTCCATAGCTAACTTTACCTTTGAAATCTTTGTCAATCTCATAGAAGAAAGAGACATCTCCCGTCATGTGCCTTAAGCACCACTATCAATAATCCAAGTATCTTCATACTTCACTTTTAGGGCAATCTATCATTCATAGAAACAAATCAAGTTCATTTTGGTCCTCAAGGTTCTATTGGGTCCTTTTGTGTTAGTACGAAGTCCTAACACATCTAACAACCCATTTGGGTCTAAGCCATAAAGGAATATGAGAATCTTTTCCCACCATGTTTCTAAATCTACATCGTGATGCATTGTGACCAATCTTCTCACAATAAGTACATTTTTTTAAAGATCCTCTTGATGTTGAGGCTTCATGCCAAAATGATGATGCTTTGACAAAATGGTTTTGAAAACTTTTTGGATGGGGCTTATAGCCAATTCCTATTTTGTCAATTTGTACTTTTTGTGACTCTTTTAATGGTGGATAAACATTTGAGGATTGAGAGGCTTTCACAAAGGTGGTTTTTGAGAACTTTGGATTAGAAAATGGCTCATAACCAATTCTACCTTTGTCAAATGGTACTCTTTGGGAGCTAAGGATTTCGTCCAAGGTTTTTGTTCCCTTTGAAAATCTAGCAAGATCATTTTGTTAACCAAGAACTTGTTTTTCAAAATCTTTGATCTATACTTCATTTTTTATTTTCAAATGATGATACTCACAAATCTCTTTGGTAAGAGTGTCATTTTCATCTCTAAGTTCCTTAATTTCTTTTTGAAGTTCATCATTTTCTTTTTGAAGATTCTTTATTTTTGAGTGTGCAAGGAGAAAACTATCATGTAGTTTTGAAATTTCATTTGTTAGTTCCTCAAAAGTAAATTCATCATCATTAGAAGAAGAAGATTCATCACAAGATGAAAAAGTTACCTTATCATCTCTAGCCATAAAGCACACAAAGTCGGCCACTTCGGTTTTGCTTCCACTTTCATCACCGGTTGATATATCATCCTCAACACAAGCCTTCATTTCATTTTGCTTCCCTTTGATCAATTTTGGACACTTTGCCTTGATGTGTCCCAGCTTGTCATAATTGAAACACTTAATCTTCTCTTTGGTTTTCTCTATCTTTTCTTTGAACCTTCTATTGACTTTGTTGTTAATGGGCTCTCCTTTCTTCATCTTTTTGTATTTCAAGAATTTTTTAAAATTCTTTGCAAGGAGTGCAAACTCATCAAGATCACTATCACCTTTGTCTTCATCACTCGATTGAGTTTGAGCAATGAGAGCAAGTGATTTCCTTGTCTTTTTTTCTTCTTCATCTCGTATCTTTTCTTGATTCAATACAAGTTCCTCCTTCTCAAGGTTGCAAATGAGCTCACGCACCATTAACTTGGAGAGATCAGTTGATTCTCTAATTGATGTCACATTTGGTTTGTATTCTTTTGGAAGGGCCATAAGAATCTTCCGGTTGAGTTCTTTCATAGTTAGGTTGTAGGTTAACGAGGTGTTACATCCGGAGTATCCCCGTTGGTGTAAAGGGATGCCGACTATGTTATCGTTATCGTATCGTGATTGAGATCATGATCTTGTTCGTGCTCGTGGCTCATGGTTCGTGCTCGTGAGCGAGATTGTATCCTTTTAATGAGTAGCTCTCGCTTGGGCCCTTATTCTTTGGAGAGTTACATATGATCGTATTCTTTTTATAAGTGTTATTTAATTCGTAATATTTTTTGTTTCTCTTGTATTGATGTGGGACCTTTGTGATTATATTGTTTACTTGTTATTGATTATATATAGTTTGTTTAATTGCATTGCACCAAAACTGTTTTTGAAAATTTCCCGATTATCTCTTCCCTCACTGAGCATTGTGTTATACTCACCCTTTTTTTTTATCTAAAATATTTCAGGATGCAGAGATTATGCCTAGAATTGTAAAGGAATGAGAAGTTGATGCATTGCCTTAATTGATTGAGTTGGATACTTGTGTTATGTGATTCGAATGTTGTAAAGTGAAGTCTTTATTAACTATATGACCTTGTATTTATTTTGAAGTTAAGTAGTTTTGTATGTAGTTCATAGTTGTAGAGGCTTGTAATTAAAACTAGATAACTAATAAGTGGTATGTAATAAGTCTAAATAACTGCTTAGTTCATGTTTGGTTAGTTAGAATGCATGTTTATATTTTATCAAAGTAAAAGAAAGCTAGAATTATCTTATTAACTAGAAATGGATGTTGGTTTATGTTGTAGTTGTTGTATGTTGTGAAAATTTTATGTGTGTAGGTTTTGATTTGGCCTAGGTACATGACAAACTCCGTCTGTTTTCCCTCATCTTTTGTGCCTTGGGATTGGGACGGGTTGCTATAATTTGGTCCTGATTCTTTGAGGGATCGGGGCATTACAAGATCGCTGGTTACCTATTGGCCCTTTACTGTTCCAACCACCAAAATGTACCTTGTTTAAAGTGGCCGATTTGCTTATCTCGGAATGGGACGATGGAATGTGACGTTGATATGGAAAATTTTCCCGCAATAGGTCCTCCGTCTTATTCTTAGCCTGTAGCCATCATGGACCCATAAGCCTGACTCTTTTATTTGGCCTGCAACTAAGAATGACATCTATGATAAGGTTCACTCAGGTTATGCCATTGTTGTTCAGGATTATGCCACCACTATAATAGTGACAATATCATCCTCTTACCAACTCCCACCCTAGTTATACCGTGATTTTTGGTCTTCGGATATATGTTACCTATGAGTGAAGAACTTTATTTTGTGGGCCTATAGGGAATGCTAGCCAAACGAGAAAACCAGTTCTGAAGGCATTATTCATTTTCTCCTCTCCACTTTATTTTGTGGGCTTATATTATGTTGCCCATGGACTCACAAACTGTGGTTTGCCTTCCTGCTGCAATTGCGCATTAAAGGTTTCCACATCGCCGTATCGATGCTTGGTTCTTAAAGCTTCTTCATTCTTGCTCTCAGGTGGGCTATACATGCTAATATGTTGTCAACCTCTTGTTTCTTATATGCTGGACTATTTGGAGGGCCCGTAGTAAGGCGATCTTTGAGGGTCAACAACCTAATATTGATATCCTTTTTACAGAGATCATCTTCCATCTCACAACACTTGATTCCACTAGGGCTCAAAGTGGCTCACCCTTAATAGTGTTATCCCTTGAAGTGCAACAAGGGGTAGCATCACAAACCTCAACAAGAGGTTAACATGACCTGGCAATCAACCTCAACTGGTTATGGTTGTTAGTTTTAATGGATACATATTGTGGTTGTTAGTTTAATGAAAGCATTCATCTTTACTCTTTCTATTATATTTATGTGTATTTGTTTGTATAGAGGTCCTTAATTCAAGTGATTGGCTTAGGTGCATGGTGGTCGGGCATAGAAGGTCTAAGTCATTGACACTTGTATCTAGATTATGTTAATAATCGTTTGGAGCTGGACACTTTATCAGGATAAGGTTATAGTAAGAGAGTCTCTTTTATAAGGTGAATTGCTTTAGTCATTGGTAGGTTTCTAGACTCATCTCACTAATGTGTATGTCACACATTGAACAAACCACTTAGGTATGATATCTCAATAAGTACTATCAAAGATAGAGATCAAATATACCATATCCTACTAAGTGGCCAGTGCTCTGATCAAATATTCCTTATGCTACTAAGTGGCCACTACTCTTAATCTTGAGCATATGTGGATGAACTGACGAAATCATATTCATGTTCTTTGATGCACTATGGTTGAGACCTCAATTGTGGGTCACCAACTCCGTATGTTCAGTCTATGGGTTTGACTAGTTGGAATGTGTATACACAATATAGAGTTCGTACCGTTGTGAGATGGAGTAATCCCTCCTTTGTGGTAATCCGGAAGATTCTCTAAGTCTGAGCTCATCGGAATTTCCCAATTAGGGGTATATCAGATATTTGGCTTGAGGACTGCTCCCTAGATCAAGTGTGCTGTATCTAGTGGATGATTATTTTATGAATTAGATGTCTCACGGATAAGATTCAATCAAGAAAAAGATAGTATAGTTCAAAAGTCATTATTGATTGTGAGTGTTATATGGATGGATATTTTGGTCATTTTACTTAGTAGGTCAAAGACAAAGGTTATACATAGTATGACAAGCTTTTGTTGATAACATATACATCTTGGAGTGCAGCCATGACTTTTTACTAAAATAAGTTGAGGTTGAAAAGTCAAAATGTGTTATGGGGTTAGTAGGGGCATTTTAGTTTTTTCAAAAGCCAAGATATTTATCTCTTTTGGTCTTTTTTCTAGCCTACTTCCTGTTTGATGCTGGTATTGTATTTTATTAGTTTCTTATGTGTCTAGGAGTTGTTAATAAAGAATCATAATGAAACTAGAAGTCTAAATTAGGAAGGGCTTTCCATTTTTGCAGTGGGAGTTTCCTAATTAGACAGTTGAGCACATTATAGAATCTTGCTAGAATTGTTTTAGTAACTTTGTGCAAAAAAGGAGGAACTAGGGGTGTGGAGTATAGGAGTGGCATGTGGATTAGGTGGAGAGCATTTAGGAGTTATATTAGTTGGATTATGTTGGATTACTTGAAGTCCAAGGTTCATAGAAGTGTCCAGATACGTTCCTAATAGAATTGTGCCACTTTCTCCTATTCCAACTTGGATTCACTTACCTAGCCTTTTCTATATCTATATAAAGGACTCTTCTCCACCTCTCTCACTCACACTTACCTAATACAAAGCAAGAGAAAAAGAGAAATCTCTCTCTTATCTTCCATACACAGGTTAGGAAAAATATAAGCTTAAATCCCACAATTCATTCGGGCATCTTTCAGTAAGGAAGAAAGACATAAGGGAGAAGATCATAAGGGGTTCTACTTTTCTAGGCATGTAGATCATCCATTTACGAGTTGGTTATGATCTATTATGTTTCATTAAGTTCAAAAGCTAACAAATCTGCGTAACAAATTCTTCTAAAGCTTATTTTTTTTATCTTTCCATGATTACAATTAATATACAGTTCTTGTTTATGCAATTATTCTTGTATTATTCTGTAGTTGGATCCTAGATAAGAATGTTATTATGTTTCCGCTATGTTAATAAAGTCTTTGAACTTAGTATTACCTAGGTAGTGTTAGGATTTATGCATAAATATCACTATGTACTAAGACATCTTAGTACAAGTGAATATATGCATTTATATATAATCAGTGCATCATTATGAGCATCTTATATTCTCTCTTTATTTGATATATATTTCTATGCAAAAGGCTCCATGATACGAGTGAATGACATAGGTGTGTGGTGATCCGCACAGAAAGGTTTATGCTGTGAGGCTTGTGTCAAAACTATATGTTCATAACCGAATCGTGAGGTTGGACACTTCACTATTGTAAGGTTATAATGAGAGGTCTCCTATTTGGTAGGGTGATTTACCTTGGTCATTGGAGGGGCTTTCTGGACAACTCTCATTAGTGCATTATGGTGCATTGAATGAGACTTAAGTAGATGCTATCTCAGTGACATTACTATTGTCAGAGAATTAAAATCATCTTATGTTACTAAGTGACCAAAACTCTTCATCATGATCATATGTGGATGTGTCAGAGGAGCCTAGGATATGTGCTTTGATTCGTTATGGGTGAGATCCTATGTAAAGGGTCAACAACTCTGTGTTTTGGGTACATGGACTAGATCTATTAGATGACGTGCATATAAGTCATGATTCTATGACTTAATTTATAGTGAGCTATTCGCTTGGAGGTATCTATATGATCGCCAGAATCTAAGCGCTTAGTAATATAACTATAGCTATATTAGATACTAGACTTGTGGGTCGCTTCTGGAAACAAGGGACTAATATCTAAGCGATGATTATCGGAACGATAAAGGTCCAAGGTTTAGTTGTAATCAAAGACAAGATGATAGTACTAATGCTAGACCTGTTCTAGATTACGGATAAAACATAGATGGGCAATTTGGTCATTTACACTTAGTAGGGCAAAGACAAAACCTCTTAAGGAAGTTTATTAGTTGCCATGGAGTGCAACCCTAACTCTTTAGTAGAATGAGTTAAGGTTAAAATGACCCAAATACTACTAGTGTCTAGTAGGGGCATTTTGGTCATTTTGAAGCCACAGTAGCTATGTCTTTGAGTCCTTCTTCTAGCCACTTTTCTTTTATGGCGAATTGTGACTTTCTTATTTTGGCACATGTGTGTAAATTAAGCATTGTTACCTATTTGGGAATAGGCAGCTCAATTTGGAAAGATCAGGACATTAGGACAATAAAACATTCTTTAGGACAAGAATGTTTGCCCTGCGTAGTATGTCCCGATGGCATGTGCTAGGCACACTCCTACGTGTAGAAGGCTTATATAGGCATATGGATAGAGTTTGTTGGAAAAGATAATTATCTTGATTTTATTAATTAATAGATAATGTGAATTATCTCCAACATAATTGATAAGAAAATCAAGAGGTAGTTATTTAATCTAACTAGGACACTCTACCTTTATCACCTAATTAGCATCAATAAATAGATGGGCTTCCTACACTGTTCTACACGCTACACTCTACACACACACACATACAATACACAACCATAGTTAGTAAGAAAGGCAGAGACGAAAAATCCCACAATTTTTCATTGCCATTTGCAAGGGAGTTAGAATAGGGGAGAAGATTTAGAGTGCTCGTGCCTTGGAAGACTTCATATGTCTTGGAGGAATCTTCCAGCAATATTCCGGACATGACTCATATGTGCGTTGTGTATACAATTCAACACAAAAGGTATTAATCACACTCTTTTCTTATTAGCACTTGTTATTGATTTCGGTGGGATGTTTATGCATGATTACATGTGTTCCTCGCGTGGATTATATGCCCAATTTTTATTGCTTATAGATTTCACATGTAAACTGCAATTAAATGTCTAGATGCCTAGGAATCTACATATTTCATGTGGTATCAGAGCGAGATCATGATTAATCATGCATTAAAACATGAAATCAATAGAAATCGCGTGCTAGAAACATCCACGGTTGGCGGACTTCCTAGAGCTGAGATTGGACTGATTTTGTGTGATTATTACATGGCCTAAATGTGTGTTGTTTGAGGGTACTAACCTTTGTTTTGCAGCACGAGTAAAATCTAGTTTTGATGGCTTGAATGTACGTATACGTGTGGATGTTTTAAATTTTTTAGCAGTGGTTGTAATTATGTTATAATTGTTGTTGGTTTAGCCAACGGATATAATAGCTAGGTTAATTACTTAGTATGTTGATGTAACTCCTTTTGGGAGATTACGAATCAATGTAATAGCATAGGTATGCTAGAAATTACATACGATTCGCAAAATTGCCAAAATCATGAAGCTTAGAAAAGATTGGACATGGTGACGGCCAAAATCCATGAGAAGGCAATTGAGATTCCATGAGGAGGCAATTGAGATTTTCAAAAATATTTAGGGACAAATGTGGATTTATGGAAAGTCCCAAACAGGAAGCCATCAAAAGTGGAAAATGGTTGTTTTTAGCAATTACTATATTTGTTATATATGTTTATCTTCTGAGAGTATATTATATGATTGCTTGTTATATAGTAACACGACCAACCACTAGGATTTAAAAAGGGCTAAATCCAGATAAATAGAACTTAAGAAGGCTAATGAACATCATAATCTAGAACTAGTTCAATTAAGAACTAGAGATTATGGGACGACTTAGGGTTAGATGCCTAGAAAAAACCTAAGTGCTTTAGTGGCCTAGATGTTCCTAAGTGGCCTTACCTCACCTGAATAGGTGTATGACTATTGCAATTAAATAGTGTTTTAATAAGCAAGGGTCTCTAGACCAGGATTGCTTGGATTAAAACAAAGGTGCAATTGCAAAGACATAGTTATAGTTAAAACCCTCACATTTCAAAATATCAAGTGGTAGACGAATTTTGGAAGGAATCCTAAGGGTTTCCATTGTTGTCTATGCTAATAGTGGGAGCTATTATGAGCCCACCTACATGTGGGCCGTTCTCTTCGGAGGGTAGCCTCTTTACTAACATTTAGCAAGTTAAGTGAAGCTTAACTTAATCAAAACTGCAGCATGACCATCCTTTGGTGGAATGTTGTTAGTAGGATTAAGACACTAAGACATCCAATAGTTGAAGGTACAACTACTATTTCTTAGAAGATTGATCTCAAAAGTTTGAATGTTTAATTTCCTTTTTATTCATTTTTTGCATACATATGAAATTACTCATAGATTGATTAAACTGTATGATATATATTCAGAGATGTAAAAAGGTTCTTTTAGCCCACTTGCCAGTATTTTCAATGAGAATAGGCTAACTAGCCCATACTATGTGGACTGGAAAAGGAACTTAGATATTATACTCAATGCTGAATAATATAATTTTGTTCTTACAAACCACTGCCTGTTAGTCACTCCTGAATTAGCTGAGGAGGAGCGAGAGTTAGAACGACAGTGGTTGAAGGCATATAAGATGGCTAAATGCTATATCTTAGCCTCCATGTCGAACGTGCTCTAGTCTCAACATGAGGGTATGGAGACTGCAACAGATATCATGAATTCTCTTGCAAAGATGTTTGCTGATAAAAGTAGCTATCAAAACCATCATGAATACCAGAATAGCTAAGGGTTCATCCGTTAGAGATCATATGCTCAAGATAATGGACAACTTCAATACTACCGAGATACTAGGTACGAATATTGACGTGGAAAACAAGATAGACATGGTGTTGGAGACATTACTAGAATCATTTGTTCATTTTAAGCTGAATTATAACATTAGCGAGATGTTCATGTGCTTACTTGAGCTAATAAAGGAGCTCCAGGAAACAAAGGCTATAATGAAGCCCAAGGGACATATACTGATGGCCTAGAATGCTTCTGGACTTGTCCTATAGGGTAAGAAGTTCATGAAGAAGGGAACAAAACAGAAACATGTCAAGGGCCCAAAAGGGAAGGAAAAAAAAGAAAAGAAAGAATGCTGGTGATAAGCCTAGGGGAAAGTGCTTTAGGTGTCACTAGAAAGGGAACTAGAAGAAGGACTGTCCCAGGCTTCGGTTCAACTACAATGCAGGTTCATCTTGGATGGTAGACTCAAGCGCCACTAATCACATTTATAATTCGTTGTAGGGAATTCAAGTGATAAGGAAGCTGCGTAGAGGAGAGTTTGCAATGCATATTGGAGATGGCTCAAAGGTGCGGGCCACCGTAATAGGAGTAGTAGAATTGTTATTTGAAAAGAATTTTAGTTTGGTTTTAAACAATGTTTTATGTATTCTGGATTTGCGATGAAACCCAGTTTCTGTGTCACAGTTATTGTTGGATGGTTTTAATGTTAATTTTAATAATACTTGTATGGTCATCAGCAAGAATAATTCCATCATATCCGGTAGGATGCATGATAGTTTATTTGTTTTAAACTCTGTAAAATCCTCACTGCATAATACTGAACAGGTACAGAATTCCTTGAAAAGGAAAACATCTCCTACCAATGATACCTATCTATGGCATTTGCGTTTAGGTCACATAAACCTAAATCGCATTGAGAGATTGGTCAAGATTGGGTCCTTGGAGTCATTGAATCTTGAGCCATGGTCTCAATGTGAGCCATGCCTAAAAGGGAAGATAACCAAAAGGTTATTTACCTCTAAGGGGCATAGGGCAAATAACCTATTAGAGTTGGTACGCACAAATATGTGTGGTCCTTTGATTAAACCGACCTGTGGGGATTATGAGTACTTTATTACTTTCACATATGATCATTTGAGGTTTGATTACGTATACCCGATGCGACGTAAGTCTGAGTCCTATGATAAATTCAAAGAATTTAAGGCTAAGGTGGAACATTAGATAGGTAGATAGATCAAAGTATTTTGATCTGATAGTGGAAGAGAGTACCTCTACGGAGAATTCAAGGATTATTTGCACAATGTGACATTGTGTCACAATTGATTGCACTATTCAGATTCTGGAAGATATGCTTAGGGCTTGTGTTTTGGTCTTTGGGAAGAACTGGAAGAAACATCTACCATTAGCCGAGTTTGCCTATAACAATAGTTATTAAGCGACTATTGGAATGACACCTTATGCAGCTCTTTACGGCCGTAAGTACCGATCACCTTTGTATTGGGACGATGTAGGGGAGATGAAGGCTATTGATCCGACTATAATGCCAGAGCTTCTAGAGAAGATTGAGAATGTACAATTGATCAGGCAGAGGATGCTGACAGCGCATAGCAGATATAAGAGTTATGCTGATAAACGCCGTCGGGATTTAGAGTTTGCAGTCGGGGACCGAGTTTTCTTGAAATTGTCTCCCCAAAATGGTTTCGCTCGATATGGTAAAGGTGGTAAACTGAGTCCAAGATTTGTAGGGCCGTTTGAGATTGTTGGCAGAGTTGGCAAGTTGGCGTATCAATTGGCTTTACTAGAGAACTTCTCTAATGTTCATGATGCCTTCCACGTGTCTACTTTGAGGAAATATTTTTTAGATCCTTCTCATATTCTTGAACCAGAGCCGTTACAACTTCATGAGAATCTGACTTATGATGAGCAGCCGATTCGTATTCTAGATCAGATAGAACGGGAGTTGAGGTCGAAGAGGATTCTGATGGTAAAAGTATTGTGGAAACATCACGAGATAGAAGAAGCTACTTGGGAAAGAAGGGATCAGATTCAGCAATAATACCCAGATTTATTCCGAGTAGCAAGTAAGAATTTCGGGGATGAAAATTCTTTAAAGGGGAAAAATATGAAACACCAAAATTCTTCTTTATGTGAAATTGCGTGTTTTGACCTGTATAAGTGTTATTTGAATTAAAATGTGCTAATTTTGTTATTTATACTTCTATTACATGTTGTGTGAGCATTTAAGGAAGTATCATAAAAATCGGCATTGAAATTTTATCGTCGAGTTTTATGAATAGTATTTTTGAAACACGTCCGCTAAAATTTTGAAACTGGTCTTTTAAACGTTTGAAAACCTAGTCCTTGGATATTAATGGACCAGTGTTTGAATAAAATAGATTTTAAATTGGATTAGGAATTTAAAAATATTTTACATCTTCTTTTGCAAAAAATTGAGTTTTATAGCTATATGCATGTATATGTATGTATGTATCTATTATTGTCAACTAAAAATAAACTACTTAAAATAGTCTAGGTGTTATATATATATATATATATAGACTAAAAACAACTAAAAATGGCTAAGTGTTTCAACTTTCACATTTTCTAATTTTGTTGACTTTTGCTTATAACTATCAACACATAATAAAACAAGCCAAAAACACCACAAATTGCACACACATTGTCGTGAGCCATAGAAGAGAAAAAGGAAGTTATGTTCAAGGTTTTTCAAAGCAATTTTTCTTTAGAAAACTCATTTGAAGTCCAAATCTCTTCATCGAAAGCTAGATTTCACTTGTTGGGCATCCATTCTACATCTTTCTAACATCATTGGCATCAAATGTGAGAGAAAAAATATAGATCTTGAAATGCTATTTTATGTCAATTTTGTATATTTGCATTTTTATTTGATGTTTTGTTAAATTGCCTTTAGATTATTGCTCAGTAGTTGCCAATGATCGTTTATATGTATTTATAGCTGTTTTGAACACTAGTAGCATGTATTTCTAATTTTTGAGTATTAAAATTGGGTTATTGGTTCATTGTTGAATAATTATTATCGTAGTGGTTGGAATTGATTGGTTGTTACTTCTAAAAGTTTGTTAATTGTGGAGTAGTAATGTTGTAATGTCGAATTTTTGATTTGGATGTCATGGCAAAAGTTCAAAAAACTCAGCCATGGTGCATTGCAAAATTAGGGTTGTTGGGCTTGTTTTGGATGGTTTATGGTTGGTTTCTGAGGGGGTTAATGTAGTTGCACGTGTGGTGGAGTGATAGGAAAAGGTTTGGGGGTTGTTTGATTAGTAGGTTGTAAGTTATGATTTTTATAAGTTGGTGTAGTCTTTCTTTAAAATGTTGAAATGTTGTCTTTGGTTGTTTGGGTAGTGTTTGAGTAGTTGATTCTTGGGTTGTTGTTGATAGGTTCGGGATTGAATACATGTTCAAATGTATGTTAAGTTGGGTGGTCTACTTTGTCATCTAACTTAGTTGTTTAGTTATTTAATTGATGTTATGCTATTTTGAATATCGTTAACTAATTGATGATTGTTGTTGTACTGGAAGGCAACCTAGTTTGTTGTTTTCTTATAAAATGAAATGTTTAATGTTATTGTTGTAAGTCATGATGGTGTGTGTTACCTCTCGGGTAGTATCGGACTGTCGGGTTGATAACGACATGACTATCATGTGCTATCCCCTATCTCGCATGGGCGGAGATGCCATGAAGTGTGGGTCAAGAATGGGGTACTTCCGGAGTGTATCAATGGGCGTATGGGGTCAATTGTGATTGTGATGGCGTATGAAGCTACATCAACTAGAGTATCCTTTCACAGTTGAATGGTTATTTATGTGGTTGAATTGAAATGTTGATGTTAATGAAGTTTGTTGTTATTATTGCTCATAGGATGATTTTCCAAGGGGTAAAGTAAATTTTTTCAAAAGGTCTTTCGAATCCGCATTGAGATTTGTTATATATAAGCTCACTCTCATTCGGTTATTGTCATTAGGTGTAACTGAGCCACACTTTGGGTACGTCTCTCAGGAAGCTGAGTATGTGCCTTCTGTGGAAGAGTCTTATGTGCCAGAGTCTTATCCATGAGTTATGTTGAAATGCTCCATATTTTTGTCTTAGCTATTATAGTATGTTGTATTGTATAACTTACTCAAAGATAATGGTTTATATAATGCTAGTTTAGTAGTCTTCATTTTGAATATAATTAGGTTGCTAGACTAGTTTATAATCTATTTTGCAAATGTATAGTATAACTTGTGGTATGTTGTTGAAACGGAGGCTTATGACTTATGTTGGAATGTCGTATGGATGTTAAATGAATGGCTTTGTATTTGTTGAATGGTTGTGGAGTTGTTGTTGATATTTGAAGTTGGTTGTTTGATATTATAAAGGGTTGGTTTAGAGCGCTGATGTTCCTATTACAGACGTTAGAATGCCAAAATTCTGTTGCGTCTTGACTGATTGTAAGTGGGGTCGAGTTGGGGCGTGACATTAAGTGGTATCAGAGCACATTTTTAGCTGTCAGCGAAATTATTCTCGGAATGTGGGTAGTGGTCTTAGTATGAAAATATGTATGAATTGAAAAAAAGTGAATTATATGATAATGAGATTATGTGATTATGTGATTAACTTGTTTACATGACTAACCCTTATGTGATCTATGTGCCTTGCGTGAACTTCATTCCTATGTGTTGTTAATTGTCTATAGCCTGTCTATGTGTTATAACCTGTGCTAACTCTTTGTTAGTTGTATGGCGGGACGTCCAGGAACCCGTGGTAGGCCTGAGGAAGTTAATGCGGAACCAGGGAATGTGGCACCAGGCCGTGATCAGGGGTATGATCGTCTAGCTATGGCTATGGACAGAATGACTGAGGTCATTGCAAGGCAGTCTCAGATCTTAGTAGGGCAAGCTGCTCAGGCACAGAATATGTAGACTTAGTTACAGAATGCTCAGGGTGGTTACCGGTGAGGTAGTCTATTGAAGGAATTTCTTGGGTATTTTCCACCGAGGTTCCAGGGTGAACCTGACGATCGGAAAGCCGAGTCTTGGATCAACAAAGTGGAGAAAATATTTGACCCCTTTGGTTATACGGATGAGAAGAAGATCACACTTGCAGTGTATCTATTGGATTATGAGGCTGAGGAATGGTGGCATAAGGTGAGGTCTGATTGGGAAGTTCATAGTACTCCTTATATTTGGGTTACTTTCCTGCGGGAATTTCGGGCCAAGTATATCCCGAGGATTGCCCGAGAACAATGGGAGGAGGAGTTCACTTCTTTGATTTAGAGTAATTCCACAATGGTCCAATATGAGGCCAACTTTACTAGGTTGTCCTGGTATGCACTGGAGTTTGTGGCAGATCAGGAAAGGAAGACCTGGAGGTTCATTTTGGGTCTAAGGCTCGAGTTTCAGGATACGATGGCCTTGATACAGTATGATGAGTTTTCTGCGGCCTTTAATACGGCTTCTAGGTTGGAAAAGAGGAAATAGGAACAGACGGGTTCTAGTCAGGCCAGTAAGAGGCCGTTTCAGCCTTAGGGTCAAAGGTTGTTTATAGGCCTGCAGTGCAGCAGAATGGTTTCAAGGCCCTAGTGCAGCAGGGTTCTTTCAGACCTCAGGGGCAGCAGGGTTCATTTAGGCCCCAGTTTCAGTAGGGATCCTACCAGACGCAGTCACAGCATAGGCCAGCACAGTCTCAGGGTTAATACAGGCCATATGTTGAGAGACCTCAGCAACAGGCAGGTACAACTGCTTATTCAGTTTCTGGTTCATTAGGAGACAGTATTAGTGCTCCGTCACTGCATTGTGCTTATTATAAGCGTAAGGGCCATTTGGAGGCCGATTGTCGGATGAAGGTGGGGACATGTTTAGGTTGTGGAAGCAACCAACATAGGGCGAGGGACTGTCCCAAATATCAGAGGTCTGAGGGTCGGCTAGCGACTCAGGGTTATCAGGGTGGACCTGCGGGTGATGCACCTCAACAGCAGCGGGTTCAGGCTAGGGCCTATGCAGTAGACTTGGAGGAGATACCTGAGGCAGCAGCGGTTGTGTAAGGTAACTTCCTTATACTCAATCAACTTGTTAAAGTATTGATTGATACTGGTGCTACGCATTCTTTCATTACACCTACTTGTGTGCAACGTGTTAGTGTGCAACTTGAGAAGTTATCTTATGTGGTTGATATTAGTACTTCTTTGATTGATAAGTATGTGATTGGCTTAGTATGTAGAGACAGTAAAATACATGTTAAGGGTCAGGATTTTCCTTCGGACCTTCTATTATTTCTTATCCGAGGGTATGATGTTATCTTGGGTATGGATTGGCTTGACAAGTATGATGCTCAATTAAACTGTAGAACAAAGGTGGTACAGTTTCGGTTGCCAGAACAGCCAGTGGTCGAGGTAGCAGGGAACCAAGATGCTAAGACGAGTTTCATTATCTCATCAGTTAAAGCTATTAAGATGGTGAGTAAGAGGTGTTCGGGTTATCTAGCTTATTTGATCAACAAGCCAACTGATAAGCTAAAGCTGGAGGAGGTTCTGATAATTCGAGAATACCCCAATGTATTTCCCGAGGAGTTGCCAGGGTTGCCGCCAGAGAAAGATATTGAGTTTGTGATTAACTTGCTTCCCGATACCTATTTCTAAATCAGCGTACCGGATGGTACCAGCTGAACTTAAGGAGCGAAAAACTCAATTGCAGGAGTTAATAGAGAAGGGTTTCATTTAGCAGAGTTCTTCACCGTGGGAAGCACCCATTTTATTCATGAAGAAGAAGGATGGTACCTTGAGATTATGTATCGATTATCGTGATTTGAATCAGGTGACCATCAAGAACAAGTATCCTTTGCCACTAATTGACGAGTTGTTTGATCAACTTCAGGGAGCCAAAGTCTATTCTAAGTTTGACTTGAGGCAAGGGTATTATCAACTTCGGATTTGTACAGAGGATGTTCCAAAGTCTGCTTTCAGGACTAAGTACGGGCATTATGAATTTGTAGTTATGCCCTTTGGACTGACTAACACACCGACAGTATTCATGGATCTTATGCATTGAGTCTTTCAACCGTATTTGAACCAGTTCGTGGTAATCTTTATTGATGATATCTTGGTATATTCTAAGACTGAATCAGAGCCCGAGCAACATCTATGACTTGTCTCAGTTGTTTGCAAAGTTTAGCAAATGTGAATTCTGGCTACAACAAATATAATTTCTTGGCCATGTGATTACACAAAATGGTATTTCAGTAGATCCCACTAAGATTGAAGTGGTAATGTCTTGGAAATGGCCAGAGAATGTTTTAGAGGTTCGCAGCTTCCTTGGTTTGGCGGGTTATTACCGCAGGTTTGTGAAGGACTTTTCTAAGATTGCGGGGCCACTTTCTAAATTAACTCAGAAACGAACCTGCTTTACTTGGGATGAGAAGTGTGAGAGTGGGTTTCAAGAGTTGAAAAAGATATTAATTACCGCTCTAGTACTTGCATTGTCAAAGGGAACCGATAATATCGTCACCTACAGAGATGCATCCAATGAGGGTTTGGGTTGCGTACTTATGCAGAATGGTCGGGTTATTGCCTATGCTTCCAGGAAGTTAAAACCGTATGAGGTGAATTATCTGACTTATGATCTTGAGTTGGCAGCAGTTGTATTCGCACAGAAAAAGTGGCATCATTATTTGTAGGGCAGTAAGTTCGAGATTTTCACTGATCACAAAAGTCTGAAGTACTTGTTCTCACAGAAGTAGTTGAATATGTGTCAATAGAGGTGGATGGAACTTCTCGGAGATTATAATTGCTCTATTAATTATCTGTCTGGGAAGGCAAATTTAGTAGCAGATGCTCTTAGCCGAAAGACAGGTGTTGCTTGTTTAATAATTAAGAAATGGGATGTGCTTGAGAAAGTTAGCTATTACATACCAGAGTTGACTCAAGTTGGGGTGATATGTTCACATCTCCGGATTCAACCTTTATTGCTGTCTCAAATTAGACAAGCTCAACAACTCAGAAGATCAAGGATCAGCTTACAGATGATCAGTCAGACTTCAAAGTGCATGAGGATGGTATTCTTCGATTTCAGAATAGGGTTTATGTTCCTAATGAACCGGGTTTGAGGAGAGGTATTCTGGAGGAGGCTCATAATTCTAAGTACACTATTCATCCCGGTAGAAACAAGATGTATCGGGACTTGAAATAACATTACTAGTAGAACAACACGAAAAATGAGGTTGCTCAGTTTGTATCCAGATGTTGACTTGTCAGCAGGTAAAAATAGAACATTAATGACTCGCAGGGTTATTTCAGCCATTGGCAATACAAGAGTAGAAATGGGAACATGTTACGATGGACTTCGTCTCTAGTTTGCCTAGAACATTGAGAGGTTGTGATGCGGTATGGGTTGTTGTGGACTATTTGACGAAGACAGCTCATTTTATTCCGATGAAGATGGGAGATGAAGTTGTAAAGTTGGCGGATCTTTATTTGGATCATATTTTTAAACTTCACAAAATTTTAGCTAGTATTGTCTCTAATCGAGATCGTTGGTTTACTTCTCGACTTTGGGATAAACTCCAGGAAACTTTGGGTACTGAGTTGAATTTCAGCACAGCGTATCATCCTCAAACAGACAGCCAGTCGGAGAGAACTATTCAGATTCTAGAAGATATGCTCAGGGATTGTGTTTTGGACTTTCGGAAGAACTGGGAGAAACATCTATCGTTAACTGAGTTTGCCTATAACAATAGTTATCAAGAGACTATAAGAATGGCATCTTCTGTAGTTCTCTACGACCGTAAGTGCCGATCACCTTTGTATTAGGAGAAGGTAGGGGAGATGAAGGCTATTGATCCGACTATAATGCCAGAGCTTCTAGAGAAGATAGAGAATGTATAGTTGATCAGGCAGAGGATGCTGACAGCGTAGAACATATACAAGAGTTATGCTGAAAAATACCATCGGGATTTGGAGTTTGCAGTCGGGGACCGAGTTTTCTTGAAATTATCTCCTCGAAAGGGTTTTTCTTATTATGGTAAAGGTGGTAAACTGAGTTCGAGATTTGCAAGGCCGTTTGAGATTATTGGCAGAGTTGGCAAGTTGGCGTATTGATTGGCTTTGCTGGAGAACTTCTCTAATGTTCATGATGTCTTCCACGTGTCTACTTTGAGGAAATATTTTCTGGATCCTTCTCATATTCTTGAACCAGAGCCGTTACATCTTCGTGAGAATCTGACTTATGATGAGCAGCCGATTCGTATTCTAGATCAGATGGAACGGGAGTTGAGGTCAAAGAAGATTTTAATGGTAAAAGTATTGTGGAAACATCACGGGATAGAAGAAGCTACTTGGGAAAGAAGGGATTAGATTCAGCAACAATACCTAGACTTATTCCGAGCAGCAAGTAAGAATTTCGGGGACGAAATTTCTTTAAGGGGGAGAGAATGTAAAACTCCAAAATTCTTCTTTATGTGAAATTGCGTGTTTTGAATTGTATAAGTGTTATTTGAATTAAAATGTGATAATTTTGTGATTTATACTCCTATTACATGTTGTGTGAGCATTCATGAAAGTTTCATAAAAATCGGTATTGAAAATTTTATCGTCGAGTTTTATGAATAGTATTTTTGAAACACGTCTGCTAAAATTTTGAAACTGGTCTTTTAAACATTTGAAAACCTAGTCCTTGGATATTAATGGACCTGTGTTTGAATAAAATGAATTTTAAATCAGATTAGGAATTTAAAATGATTTTATACCTTCTTTTGCAAAAGATTGAGTTTTATAGCTATATGCATGTATATATATGTATGTATCTATTATTGTCAGCTAAAAATAAACTACTTAAAATAGTCTAGGTGTTATATATATATATGTAACGCCCCGGCTAAGCGAATATCCTGAAGGGTAGAGGCCCACCAACGACGCCATATATACAGGTATTGTCCGCTTTGGGTTACCATATAGGGCCCCTCACGGTTTTGTCCTTTCTCGCCCACTTGGACTAGAAAAGGTGCCTACATGAATAAAGGGACACTTCTACTTATATCTAGTAGCCCAAAACCCTCCGTAGTCGATGTGGGATATTACATTTGTGCCCCTTTGGGGACCTAGCGTCCTCGCTGGCACAAAAATCGGGCTGCTTTGATACCAATTCTGTAATGCCCTGGCTAAGAGAAAACCCCGAAATGCGGAGGCCCACCAGCGACACCACATATGCAGGTATTGTCCGCTTTGGGTTACCACATTGGGCCCTCACGATTTTGTCCCTTCCCACCCACTTGGACTATAAAATGTGATTGCACGGATAAAGGGACACTTCCACTTATATCTAGTAGCCCAGAACCCTCCGCAGTCGATGTGGGATATTACAATATATACGTATATAGACTAAAAACAACTAAAAATGGCTAAGTGTTTCTACTTTGACCTTTTCTATTTTTGTTGACTTTTGCTTATAACTATCAACACACAATAAAACAAGCCAAAAATATCATAAATTGCACACACATTGCCGTGAGCCACATGAGAGAAAAATGAAGTTTTGTTCAAGGTTTTTCAAAGCAATTTTTCTTTATAAAACTCATTTGAAATCCAATCTCTTCATCCAAAGCTAGATTTCACTTGTTAGGCATCCATTCTACATCTTTCTAACATCATTTGGCATCAAAGGTGAGAGAAAAATTATAGATCTTGAAATGCTATTTTATGTCAAATTTATATATTTGTATTTTTATCCGATGTTTTATTAAATTGCCTTTAGATTATTGCTCAGTAGTTGCTAAGGACCGTTTATATGTATTTATAGTTGTTTTGAATAATAGTAGCATGTATTTCTAATTTTCGGGTATTAAAATTAGGTTATTAGTTCATTGTTGAATAATTGTTGTTGTAGTGGTTGGAATTGATTGGTTGTTGTTTCTAAAAGTTTGTTAATTGTGGAGTAGTAATGTTTTAATACCGAATTTTTAATTTGGATATCATGGCAAAAGTCCAGAAAATTCAACCATGGTACATTGCAAAATAAGGGTTGTTGGGCTTGTTTTGGATGGTTTATGGTTGGTTTTCGAGGGAGTTAATGTAGTTGCGCGTGTGGTGGAGTGATAGGAAAATGTTTGGGGGTTGTTTGATTAGTAGGTTATAAGTTATGACTTTTATAAGTTGGTGTAGTCTTTCTTTAAAATGTTGATATGTTGTCTTTGATTGTTTGGGTAGTGTTTGAGTAGTTGATTCTTGGATTGTTGTTGATTAGGTTCGGGATTGAATGCATGTTCAAATGTATGTTAAGTTGGGTGACCTACTTTGTCATCTAACTTAGTTGTTTAGTTGTTTAATTGATGTTATCTTATTTTGAATATTGTTAACTAATTGATGATTGTTGTTGTACTGGAAGACAACCTAGTTTGTTATCTTCTCAGAAAATGAAATGTTTAATGTTATTGTTATGAGTCATGATAGTGTGTGCCACCTCTCGGGCAGTATCGGGCTATCGGGTTGATAACGTCATGACTATCATGTGCTATCCCCTATCTCGCATGGGTGGAGATGCTATGGAGTGTGGGTCTAGAATAGGGCACTTCTGGAGTGTATCAATGGGCGTATGGGGTTAATTGTGATCGTGATGGATTATGGAGCTACATCAACTAGAGTATCCTTTCACAGTTGAATGATTATTTATGTGGTTGAATTGAAATGTTGATGTTAATGAAGTTTGTTGTTATTATTTTTCATAGGATGATTTCCAAGGGGTAAAGTAAATGTTTTCAAAAGGTCTTTCGAATTCTCACTGAGCTTTGTTATGTATAAGATCACCCTCATTCGTTTATTGTCATCAGGTGTAACTGAGCCAGACTTTGGGTACGTCCCTCAGGAAGCTGAGTATGTGCCTTCTGTGGAGGAGTCTTATGTGCCAGAGTCTTATCCATGAGTTATGTTGAAGTGCTCTGTGTTTTTGTCTTAGCTATTATAGTATGTTGTATTGTATAACTTACTCAAAGATAATGGTTTATATAATGCTAGTTTAGTAGTCTTCCTTTTGAATATGATTAGGTTGCTAGATTAGTTTATAATCTATTTTGCAAATGTATAGTATAACTTGTGGTATGTTGTTAAAACGAAAGCTTATGACTTATGTTGGAATGTCGTATGGATGTTAAATGAATGACTTTGTATTTGTTGAATGGTTGTGGAGTTGTTGTTGATATTTGGAGTTGGTTGTGTGATGTTATAAAGGGTTGGTTTAGAGCTCTGATGTTCCTATTACAGACGTTATAATGCGGAAATTCTGTTGTGTCCTGACTGATTATAAGTGGGGTCGAGTTGTTGTTGATATTGGTCATTGGAGGGGCTTTCCAGACAGCTCTCATTAGTGCATTATGGTGCATTGAATTAAGTAGATGCTATCTCAGTGACATAACTATCATTGTCAGAGAACAAAAAGCATCTTATGCTACTAAGTGACCAAAGCTCTTCGTTATGATCATATGTGGATGTGTCAGTGGAGCCTAGGATGTGTTTTGATTCGCTTTGGGTGAGATCCTATGTAGAGGGTCAACAACTCTATGTTTTGGGTACATGTGTCATGTTCTGACCCAAACACTTGCAATGGCTAAGGCCGGAACATGATGTCTGTAACACTTAAACATGCGACTAATAGATTGGCAACTTGAACACCACTTTTATAATCCATAAAAGATTCAAAGGTTCCACCAAAGTCATCGACCATAAAGAGTTACATCAAACTATTACATATTTACAAGAGCTCGAACCACATGTTCATACATAATCTCTAACCAACAATTAGGTTCATAGGTCTCAAAAGAATAGTAATATTTAGTTACATCATAATTGTCCAAAAGAATAAGTTTAGTACATCAAATGGTTCATCAAATTACAATAACAAGTACGAATCACATAAGATAGAAATCCTCGATATTACACCAAGGAGTATCTCCAGTATCTTGAGGGACCTTCTCTAGCTCAACCTCTCCTGAAATAGTAGAGAAAAGGGTGAGCTACAACTAGCTCAATGAGGGAGAAAATGGCAAGGGTTTTCATAAACCTTTTGTCATTTCGCAAACTGATTGATAAAATATGCTATGCACATTTAAATGCACATAGAAATAAGCAAGCTATAACTTGAAAATATCCAATAAGAATCAAGAACAAGAACAAGGTATACTCATTGTAAAAGGATACTTGAGTAATCTGAGATTGTTGATGATGACGGCTTCTGCCTCGAAGCAATTACAATAACCCCACACCACAACCGAGGATCGAGTCCTCAAGAAAATATACCGACTCCGCCAACAACCGAGGGTTCTGGATATTCCCTTCAAAGATAAGAATAGGACCATAGTAGTTGAGGCTATCCCCGGCAAGCCCCATGCTTCCTAGTGGCCGTTGAACTCTACCGGGCCCTTATAAGGTGGCAATCGTGATATATATATAATAATAATACCTCAATTCTCTAAGGAAAGATACTAAGCGAGAGAGGGATTAGGAGGACAACAAGTAGGTTTCCTTCGTCATAAGAATAATTGAATATCACTGGCACAGTGAATAAGCATGAGAGCAATTTACATGTTTACAACTTGAAGTGTCATACAATTATTAATATGCTATACACTTAGAAGTGACATAATTAGAGGTTTTAGTATGCACCCCTAAGATAATTCCATGACACAATCTAATAGCAAAGGACTAAGCAACATATAACCATATAAGACTCTTAAAAAGATACAAACATGTTAGCTAAAATAGGGAAAGTCGATCGAGTAGGCGGTCGAGTAACTCGACCGGCCTTTCCAGAGAATTCATGTTCAATGCCAATTGAGTAGTCGGGCGAGTAACTCACCGGGCTTCTCAACCGGCCTGGGCTGAATGCAGGTTGTAGATTTGCTTTCTTTTTCTCTTATACTCAACATCTTCCTCCTAGCATCAATCAAACATTTAGCATACTCAAGAGGGTATATCAAGCAACGTATACAAGTGTAAGGTTTCCCAACAACACTCTTGAATCAACAACTAACATTTAAACATCCAAGAGATCATGAATAGCTCAAGAACACCATCTAAATCCTAATGTGCTTGGCCTCCAATTTCAACCCTGCATACTAGTTAAACTTCTTTCATTCAAGCAAGAACATATCATCTAACACCTATATAGAGTTTAAACTCCTCAAGAACATGCAAGGAATAGGCCTAGATCAAACAACCCCTATTAACGCACCAGTCATACACCAAGCTCTTCTTTATGCACCATAAGCATAAAACTAACAAATATATATACATCATAATATTGAATGAACTTAAGAAAAGCTTTTGAAATAATCTATCACCTTAGTATTGAATGGAAGAAGCAAATAGAGCAAAACAACTTTGAAGAAAGCTAGAAAGTGCAAGAGAAATGCTTAGAATGGCTTGAAAAATGCTTGTCTTCTTTTCTTCTTCTCTTCTTCTTCTTCCTCTTCTTCTTCTTTCTTTTCTTCTTCTCAGTCGTATATGTGTTTAGTGTGTGTAGTGTGTGTGCCGTATGGGTGTATATGTATTGTGTGGTATTTGTATATTATGTGTTAGGTAGGATATTTGCAAAATTAACAAAAGACAAGAGTACCCCTCCAACTATAGTCTTATTTTCTAGCATTCCATGTGGTTCTAATTCAACTATTTTAGTTAGCTATTGTTTATTGGTAGAATTTATCTAACTCCCACGATATCTAAAATTCTCAATGAGCGTTATATGACACAATGCACGTTAATCGAGGTAAATGTACTTAAAATAATATAAATATACATAAAATGATTTAATCATGTACTGTATGAACTGAATGCACATGAGGTCTCGTACCGGGTCTCACAAAATTGATTAGATCTATTAGATGGCGTGCATATGAGTCATGATTCTATGACTATCTTAATTGATAGTGAGCTATTTGGTTGGAGTTATCTATATGATCATCGAAATCTAAACGCTTAATAATATGGCTATGGCTATATTAGATGCAAGACTTGTGGGTCCCTTTTAGAAACAAGGGAATAGTATCTAAGCGATGATTATAGGAACGATAAAGGTCCAAGGTTTAGTTGTAATCAAAGATAGGATGATAGCACTAATGCAGGACCTACTCTTGATTGCGGATAAAACATAGAGGGGTATTTCGATCATTTATACTTAGTAGGGCAAAGACAAAACCTCCCAATGAAGTTTATTAGTTACCATGGAGTGCAACCTTATCTCTTTAGTAGAATGAGTTAAGGTTAAAATGGTCCAAATACTGCTAGTGTCAAGCAGGGACATTTTTGTCATTTTGAAGCCACAACAATTATGTCTTCGAGTCCCTCTCCTAGCCACATTCCCTTTATGGCGAACTGTGACTTTCTTATTTTGGCATGTATGTGTAAATTGAGTATTGTTTCCTATGTGGGAACAGGCGACTCAATTTGGAAAGACCAGTACATTAGGACAAGAAACATTCTTTAGAACAAGAATGCTTGTCCTTGCGTAGCATGTCTAGATGGCGTGTGCTAGGCACACTCTTACGTGTGGAGGGTTACGTAGGCATATAGATATAGTTTTGTGGAAGAGATAATTATATTGATTCTATTAATTAAGAGATAATGTGAATTATCTCCAAGAGAATTGATAAGAAAATCAAGAGGTAGTTATCTAATCTAACTAGGACACTCTACCCTTATCACCTAACTAGTATCTATAAATAGATGGGCTGCCTACACTGTTCTACACGCCACACTCTACATACACACACATACAATACACGACCATAGTTAGTAAGAAAGGCAGAGACAAAAAATCCCACAATTTTTCATTGCCATTCGCAAGGGAGTTGGAATAAGGGGGAAGATTCAGAGTGCTCATGTCACGACCCTATTTCTCAAATGCTAAAATGGTCTCTGATACCACAATAATGAAAGGAATTAAAATTCAAATTTACAAAAACCTCAAACGACCTGGGATCGTGATGCTACGGGCTTAAGAAAATCATTTCTCCTAAGTTCGCTAAGGCACACTATATTAGCCCGAGCATTATCATCCATATCCAATACATCAAGGCTATTAAATAAATACCTCTTAAATACTAAATCCCGAGTTTACTAATCAAATAATGCACACTATACAAACTTCACCACTAATGACTAATGTCATGAACATACTTCCTCGCATACAACCATCAAATATACAGTATCCACGCAAGCCAAACAAGTCAAGTAATCGATCACTTTTATCACTTCGAGACTCGATCTCGGCTACACTTGCAATGTCGTTATGAAAGGGGTGAGCTACAACAAACTCAGTGAGGAGGAAATAAAAGAAGGTTTTGACACTTATTTTCTCTTTTGAAAACCACTTTGAGCAATACTTATAACACTAAGAGCAAACAAATCAAGTAATAGCAAAGCTCAATAGCACTTAGTAAAAAAGGATACGTTCATTTGCTAATGCCAATTCATTTCACCTTGTTCAACACTTTACTCTATCACATCCACACTCACCCAGTTCATTTATTCTACATTGGATACATCTGGAGTACCGAAACCTATCCCACACCCCATGGATCCACTCCGACCATGCGAGATAGGGGAATAGAACATGGTAGTTGCAATCTACCATGCCTTACAACAGTTTACATTTACCCACACCCCTTGAACACACTTCAAACTATGTCCATAAGGGATAAAGGATAGGACATGGTGATAATACCACGCCTCACAACATTAATATAACACTTAACACGTACATCCTGAGAGAACAACAAAGTAGGTTGTTTCCCGAGTATATGCACGTTTCATATTCATTTCATGAATTGTAATAAAAGCAATAATGGCAATATATAGTATGAATAATGGCAATGATTTAACTTTAAATCAGAAGTTTGGAAAAGTCCCTCACCTTAACCTACTCAGTCGAGGCCACACTCTGGCACTAAAAATAGCAATAAGGTTAACCTTGTCAATTCAATATAAACAGACTATTAACAAATCATTCTAGCATGCAAGACACTTTTACTCTTCATTGAGAACTTATTACAAACACTTAATCTACATAAATGTTCATAGATGCATGATGAAGATTACAACTATAACCATATGTTAGCAATTAAAATAGGAATTCTACATGCAATAATTCAAATAAGCTCAAATTAATTCACTAACTCATTTATATAACTTAACAGTGTAATCTATTAGCTAGTTTCCTAGTTAACAATTAATCTTTAACTAGTATTCTAATAACATTACAAACCAACTAAAGGCATTCAACACGTAGGCATTATTTAAGCATATATCCTTCAATTCGAAATAAACCAACTATCTAGTGTTCTTTCTTTAATATTACAGCTAATACCTAAGTCTGTAACATTTAACATTTAATTTTCCATGCACCAATTAAACTCAAGCTAAAACCAACTTAAACATTCATAACTTCTAACAGTTAACCCTTAGCTAATAAACTTAGAAAAATACATTATCAAAATCAACTTTAGTTCAAACAATACATTTAACAAATAAATAATACTAATAAACATTTAATATAACTCCAACAACAACTCAACCAACTTCTCGCATCATATAACGCAATAACTCAGCTCAACGACCCCCGAATTGTTATATAACGTTAAAACAGTTTAAAGTTATTTCGGAGTACTAAATCGACATAGAACGTTTATAGGCTTTATATAAATGCTAAGAACTACTATTCATATTAATTTAACAATTAAAATTCAATATATAATACATAAAATTAAAAAATAAACTATCGTTTAAATTGCGTAATATTAACACAAAATATTCTCTATAGCCTAACTAGTAAGATTTAAATATAATTATAATCATACAACACATTTATCTGAACTTTAAGAAATTATTTAAGAAAATTCCCTCACCAAACCAAGTATAATTTGCAAGTAGAAAGCTCTAATCTTTTATCCTATGTGCATGCAAGAACTCCAACCGTCCTCTCCAAGCTTTACCCTAATTCTCTCAAAATTGTCTCTTTCTCTCTATGGTTTTCTCATTGCTTTTCTTAAGTTTTTTTTTCTTTCTTCGGTTTTGCCTTCTTGTTCTCACCGCGACCTTTTGTTCCTTTTGTTGTGCTATGCTTTGTAACTCGTAAACAACATATAATGTAAACCAATAAACTAAAAGAAACCGCCCACTATTGTTTTCCTTCTTTGGTTTGTCACCGCTTTGTTTTTCTTTTTGTTTTGTCCAACCAATCCAATCATTGTTGTTTTCTTTCTTTCTCGGCTACATTCACCAAAGTCCACCAATCAACCAATTCTATTCCTTTGCTTTTGCTTTGTTTGAAGCTGACTAGATTAACTTATAACAAAAACTAAAGCTAAGACTAAGCTAATGCATAAAATGTTCACGGGTTGATTGTGAGACCCTAAATTTGCCTTATTTGCAATTACATATTTTATGTCACGCCCCAACTCGACCCCACCTACAATCAGTCAGGACGCAACGAAATTTCGGCAATATAACAACAGTAATTAAGACACCGAGGCTCTAAACCAACCTCTCAGAACATCATACAATCAAACTCCTCAACCAAACAACAATCAATTCCTCAATACCATTAACAACATACAACATAACCATACTATACCATAATCATTCTTAGTTATACGCCTCCATTCCAACATAATACCTTAATTGAACATACATTTCAAAATAGGTTATAAACCAACTTAGTAATCTAAACATGATCAAAAGAAGACTACTAAACCATTATACATAAGTCTTTATACTAAGTTAGGTTTTACAATACATCATATTAAAATAACTATAAACAATCTCATGGAAAAGACTCCTGCACATAAGACTCATCCACGTAAGGCACATTTTCCCCTTCTGGAGGCACGTACCCGTAATCTTGTTCAATAACACCTGTATGCATGCAATAATAAAGAGTGAGCTTATATAAAACAAGCTCAGTGAGGATCCGATAGATCTCTAACAGTATTTACTATACTCTTTGGAAATAATCCTTTGAGCAGTAAACACGCAATAAAACATTAATAACAATATAAACACATAACTATAATAACCAATCAATAAAGGATACTCTAGTTGGTGTATCTCCAAACACCATCACGATCTCAACCATTCTTCTTGTAACTCCCCATTACTCGCGCACCCGAGGTACCTCACTAGCCTCGCCCTCCATGACACCTCCGTCATGTGAGCTGGAGGTAGTCTCTGGTAGTCATGCCCTTATCAACCCGACAGCCCGATGCTGCCTGAGAGGTGGCACACACATACCAAGACTCAGCAATAATAATAAACATCATTCACAGGAGGACAATCTATAAGAATTGCCTAGCTCCCGGTTCATCAATAATCAATCAATAATTATCAATTATCATCAATATAACATCAAGTAATCAATTAAACAACAAACAACTAAGTTAGATGACAAAGTAGGCCATCCAACTTAACATGCATTAAACACGTAATATAACCCTAGTCTAACCATCAACAACTCACAATTCAATCACTCAAATACCACCCAATCAACTAAGGCTCAATTCAACAATTTAAAGAAAGACAACCTAAACTCCAAATAATCATATCTTACATTCTACTAATCCAAACAACTCCAAATCAGTTTCTAACACTCACCCATTCAATCAACTACATTAGCCCTCTTGGAAACCAACCAAGACACATCAAAATCAATCCCAACAACCCTAAAACCTCAATGCACCTAGGCTGAAATTTCTAGATTTTCACCCAAACATCGCAATCGAAAATTCAGCATTATAACGGCGTTGCCACGTAATTAACAAACTTTTAGAAATCGACGGCAATCGATTCCAACCACAACAACTCAAGATATTCATCAAATGGTCAATCTATCAACTTTAAATACCTGAAAATAAATAATTTTGCTACAATGGTTCAAATCTCGTAGTAATACACATAAATGATCCCTAGCATACACTGAGCAATAATATAACTTCAAATTAAGATTCTAATAGTTCAATAATCAATTATATGCAAAAACAAAAAAAAAATGACTTTTGAGATCTAGAATTTTTCTCTCACTTTTGATGTGAAACAAGCCTAGATATGCGTGCAATGCGTGCCCAACAAGCGGAATCCAACTCGGCACGAAAATCTACGGACAAAAACTAGGTTTTTCTATGAAAAATTACTTTGAAAACTTGAAGAAAAAGCTTGGTTTTCTCTCTCTATGGCTCTCGGCCATGTAGGTGAAATTTGAGTATGTTTTGTGCTTTGTTAGTAGGTGTTGATGATATATTATGCATATAAAGGCTTGGTCAAATAAAATAAAAGAAAGTCAAAGTTAGTTTTTAGTCTTTTAATTCTATTTTCTAGTCTTTTAATTCATTTAATGACTATTTCTTGCTCAAATATTAATTTAACACTTAACCTAATTCTAGACAATATATTTTAGGTGACAAAGAGTGTTACATTAAAACAGTTTCACCCGAGTCGGCTCAAAACTTGTTTTCTTGCAAAAGAAAGTGTAAAAATCTTTAAAATTTTAAAACCGAATCCAAATCCGTTTTAATCAAACACGAGTCTATTAATACCCTAGGACTAGGTTTTAAAATGTTTAAAACACCCCTGTAAAAATTTTAGCGGATAGGTGTTCAAAATACTATTCACCAAAAATCGATGATAAAATTTCTGATTCCGTTTTTGATAAAAATTTCATGAATGCACACTTAGTACGTATTAGGAGTATTAACCACATATTTAATACATTCTAAGTCATATAGCACATAAACAGGTCAATTCACGCAAAACGAGGTAAAACACGCAAATCGAGATAAATCATAATATAGGGTCTCACATTTTATCTATTTAAATGTTATTATAATTGATATATATGTATATATATGTGATATTAAATGATCTTAGATTAATTATGCATTTAGAAGACATTTGTAAAACAAATAATGTGACTTTTCATCTTCTTTTGCAAAATTGAGCATTATACCTTAGTTGTATGTATTTATATGCTATTATATAATGTTGTCCCCAAAATATAGTCTACTAAATATATAAAATAAGTTATATTAAATATATATAAGCATTGTAGGCAAAAAAACTAACTAAAATCAACTAAGTTGACAACTTTGACCAAGACAAAAATGTTTCACTTTGCTTATATATACATTTTACAAACACAAAACATGAAAACAAAGCATAAAACACCTCCAAATCTCACACACTTGGCCGTGTACTCCATAGGAGGAAAAGAGAAGTTTTTTTAAGGTTTTTCAAAGCATTTTCAAAGGCAAAACATCATTTCAAGGCCAAATCACTTCGTTCAAAGCTTGTTTTTGCTTGTTGGGAACCTATTCTACTTATTCCTATCATTAATTTGGATCAAAGGTGAGGGAAAAACTAGATCATTTTTTTAAAGTTTGAGTGAAATTTTTGTTACATTTATAGTTGTTATTTTGTTAAATTGCCTTAGAATTATTGCTAGATAGGTGATATAGACCAACTTAGTGTAATTATAGCCATTTTAAACGGTGTCAACATGTATTTTTATTTTCCATGTATTAAATTGATAATTTGGCTTATATTTTGAATAATTGTAGTTGTAGTAGTTGTTTTCATGTTGTAGTTGCTTCTATAGACTTGTTAATTATTGTGTAGTAGTGCTGTAATGCCAAATTTTCAATTTGAATGCCATGGTGAAAGTCAAAAATTTCAGCCTTGGTGCATTGCCATTTTTGGACTTGTTGGGCTTGTTTTGGATGGATTTTGGTTGGTTTCTGAGGGGGTTTATGTAGTTGCTTGAGTGGTTAGGTGGTAGGAAAAGGTTCGGTGGTTGTTTGATTGCTAGATTGTTAGTTATGTTGTTTAGAAATTTGGGTAATCTTTCTTTAAAATGGTAAGTGTTGTCTCTAAGTGTTTGGTGTTGTTTGTGTGGTTGATACTTGGATTAGTGTTGAGTAGGCTTGCGTTTGAATGTATGTTGAAGTGTGTGTTGAGTTTGGATGACCTACTTTGTCATCTAACTTGGGTGTCTTAGTTGTTTAACTAACGTTTAGTTGTTTGAGTGTACTTGAATTGGTTGTTAATTGTTGAAGTGCTGGGAGACAACCTACTTTGTTGTTCTCTCAGAATAGTAAGTGTTAAGTGTTTAGTGTTAATTGTTGTGAGTCATGATAGTATGTGTCACCTCTCGGGCGGTATCGGGTTTGCCGGGTTAAAATTGGCATAACTATCATGTGATATCTCCTATCTCGTGTGGTCAGAGAATGATCATGGAGTGTGGGTCTAGGTTGAGGTACTTCCGGAATGTATCAGTGGGCATTATAAGAAGTTGGTTGAGATCGTAATGGTTTATGGAGCTACACCTACTAGTGTATCATTTCTCTATTGTTTGGTTACTTGTGTTTCTTTAATTGTGTTGTTGTTGGTGTTTATAGTGTTCATTGCTTCTAGGGTGTTTTCCAAATGAAAGTGTTTCCAAAACTTCCCTATTGAACCCTCGCTGAGCTTTATTATATATAAGCTCACCCTCTTTGTTGACCTTTCAGGTATAACTGAGCAGGATCCTGGGTACGTTCCTCAGGAAGCTGAGAATGAGCCATATGTAGATGAGTCCAATGTGTCATAGTCTTATCCTTGATGTCTATGTTGGTGTGCTCATTATGTTGTCTTGAATTATGTAGCATGTTGTATTGTATTAAGCTTTGAAGTTTGTATTGTATAACTCAACTTAAAGATAGTGGATTGTATAATGCTAGTTTAGTTGTCTTTCTTTTGGAATATGAATAGGTTGCTAAACTAGCTTTATTATCTATTTTGCATATGTATAGTATAGCTTGATGTATGATGTTGAGACGGAGGCATATGTCTTGTTGTTGGAGTATTGTATGGATGGTTTATGAACTGGTTGAATGTGTTGGTTGTTGTTGAAGTTGTTGTTGGAGTTGTAGTTGGTTGTGGAGTGTTTGTAAAGAACTGGTTTAGAGTTCCGTTGTCCATATTACAGATGTTATAATGCCAAAATTCTACCGCGCCCTGACTGATTATAAGTGGGGTCGTGTTAGGTCGCGACATTGACTTTGGATAATTGTGTTTGGCTTTTTTTTTTTTTGTAGTAGTAGTAGTTAACTAATATAAAAACTAACTAATGTAAAGACTAAGTCATAACCGGATTGAAATTAACCAATTAAATACTATTTTAGGCCCAAACTAAAATCTCAAACTAGGCCCGAAACAATTACAATTAATTCTACCCTCTCGGACATGCTATGCACATAAAGATTGCACTGAACGAATTCACGGAATAATTCACGTAAGGAAAATATGAAAGAAGATAAAATAAATAAAATAAAAGAAACTCAACTCCAGGCTCGGGAAATATTAGTCAATTAAATATAGACAAAATAAATGCTCATAATAAAAATTAATGAAATAATTATTACTGGTAACTCATTTAGGTATAAATTAAATAACTAGACTTATTAAAAATAATAAAATGGCTCGTTCAGTTCCGGGCCAGTTAAATAATTGTAATTACTAAAATAATAAACTATCTCATTTAGGTCCGGGTCCAGACTTTCCGTTCGAATAATGACACAAATTAATTCCAAAGGCAAATAAAATGAATTTAAGTAACTAAAATAATAAGGTATATGTCCCCGGGCAATCCAGTTAATTATAAATTAACTAAAAGTAAATAGATATTAATGCACGTTTCTAAAAAATAATGCAAAGTAATATAACAGATAAATGAAAATGAATATTATAAAAGCATGGCCGGGCTCGGGTATTACAACTCCTGCCTTGGAGGACTTCTCACGGCTTGGAAGAACTTTCCAACAATATTCTGAACATAACTCATGTGTGTTTTGTGTATACAATCCAACACCAAAGGTATTAATCACACTCTTTTCTTATTAGCACTTGTTATTGATTTCAGTGGGATGTTTATGCATAATTACATATGTTCCTCGTATGGATTATATGGCTGATGTTTATTGTTTATAGATTCCACATGTAAACTGCAATTAAATTTCTATATTCCTAGGAATCTATATCCTTCACATGGTATCAAAGCGAGATCATGATTAATCATGCATTAAAACATGAAATCAATAGAAATCGAGTGCTAGAAACATCCACAGTTGGCAGACTTCCTAAAGCCAAGATTGGACTGATTTTGTGTGATTATTACATGGCTTGAATGTGTGTAGTTTAAGGGTACTAACCTCTGTTTTGCAGCACGAGTAAAATCCACTTTTGATGGCTTGAATGTATGTATACGTGTGGATGTTTTAATTTCTCAGCAATGGTTGTAATTATGTTATTATTGTTGGTGGTTTATCTAACAGATGTAATAGCTAGGTTAATTACTTAGTATGTAGAATATAACTCTTTTTGGGAGATTAGGAATCAATGTAATAGCATAGGTGTACTAGAAATTACATATGATTCACGAAATTTCCAAAATCATGATGCTTGGAAAAGATTGGACATGGTAGCAGCCATAATCTTTTTTGCAAAATTTTTGGAGTTGTTTAGGGCAACCTAGGGCATGGTAGATCACCCTTGGAATAGTGGGGTCGATGCTAAACCATGGTAGTTGAGTCCTTAGCCAAAATTGGTACTTAGAGGTTCAATGGGGCCGAATTGCAAAAGCAAAAGTCTTGGGGTTAAATTGTAAATTCGCAGCATTAGAGGGGCACAAGTGCAACATCATGATCCTTGAGGATGCAATTGAGATTTTCATAAACATTTGGGGACAAATGTGGATTTATGGAAAGTCCCAAATAGGAAGCAATCAAAAGTGAAAAATGGTTGTTTTTAGCAGTTACTATATTTATCATATATGTTTATATTCTCAGAGTATATTATATGATTGCTTGACATATAGTAATATGGCCAACCACTAGGATTTAAAAAGGGCTAAATCCAAATAACTAGAACTTAGGAAGGCTAATTAGCACCATAATCTAGAACTAGTTCAATTAAGAATTAGAGATTATGGGACGACTTAGGGTTAAATGCCTAGTAAAGACCTAAGTTCTTTAGTGGCCTAGATGTTTCTAAGTATGCTTACCTCACCCGAATAGGTGTATAACTATTGTAATTAAAAAGTGTTTTAATAAGCAAGGGTCTCTGGACTAGGATTGTTTGGATTAAAACAAAGGTGCAATTGCAAAGACATAGTTATAGTTAAAACCCTCACATTTCAAAATATCAAGTGGTAGAAGGATTTTGGAAAGAATCCTAAGGCTTTCCATTTTGGTCTATGCTAATAGTGGGATTTGTTCTGAGCCTACCTGCGTGTGGGTCGTTCCCTTCAGTGGGTAGTCTCTTTACTAAGATTTAGCAAGTTAAGTGAAGCTTAGCTTAATCAAAACTGCAGCATGACCACCCTTCGGTAGAATGTTGTTAGTAGGATTAAAACACTGAGACATCCAGTAGTTGATGGTATAACTACTACTTCTTAGAATATTGATGTCAAAAGTTTGAATGTTTACTTTCCTTTATATTCATTCATTTGCATACATATTAAATAGTTCATGGACTGATTAATCTGTATGATATATATTCAAAGATATCAAAAGGTTCTTTTAGCCCACTCGCCAGTATTCTCAATGAGAATAGGCTAACTGGCCCAAACTACGTGGACTGAAAAATGAACTTAGATATTATACTCAATGCTAAAGAATATAATTTTGTTCTTATAAACCATTACCCGTTAGTCACTCCTGAATTAGCTGAGGAGGAGCGAGAGTTAGAGCGACAGTGGTTGAAGGCAGATAAGATGGCTAAATGCTATATCCTAGCCTCCATGTCGAATGTGCTCTAGTCTCAGCATGAGGGTATGGAGAGTGCAACGAACATGATGAATTTTCTTGCGGAGATGTTTACTGATAAAAGCAGGCCCGCAAGACAAATAGCTATTAGAACCATCATGAATACCAAAATGGTTGAGGGTTTGCCCGTCATAGATCATATGCTGAAGATGATGGACAACTTCAATACTGCCGAGATTCTAGGTATGGATATTGATGTGGAAAACAAGATAGACATGGTGTTGGAGACTTTACCAGAATCATTTGCTCATTTTAAGCTGAATTATAACATGAACAAGATGTTCATGAGCTTACCTGAGATAATGAAGGAGCTCCAAGCTGCAAAGGTATAATGAAGCCCAAGGGACAAGTGCTAATGGCCCAGAATGCTTTTGGACTTGCCCCACAGGGTAAGAAGTGAAATGGTGCACACAAGTTGCAAGCCAACATACTATATCATGTCTCTACACATATACTAGTTGGATTCAAGATCTAGAAAGGCATGCATGGATACAAGCTAGGGCCGAAACTAGGTGTGCCATATTTCAAAAGTTTCTAGCATAGATCAACATGCATTCTTTCATATATGTCCATAAGACTACTAACTAACATCATATATCAAATATATATAATGAAAAACAAGGTCCTTAGGTATACCTTTCATAGACAACTTGGTTGGTGGTGTGGCTTGAAGTTGGAGCAATGGAGTCCTTCTAACCTGAAGGGTCTAGTTGGTCCACAAGCATCCAAAGTCACTTTACTACTTGAAGGCAAATATGTGCTAGTGTATCTTCTAAGTATTAAGCTAATATGTATGTGGTTTGTTCACAAAATAGCAAAGCTTGACCTTTCAACTTGCCATGGCCGAAAATCACTAAGCTATGTGAAGAAGATGATCTTTCTCTCTCTCCTATAGCCTTGGCCGAAAATGTGCATATATGTGTATTAGAGAGCTTGTCATCTTTTTTTCAAATAATATATAAACTATTTCAAAAAGTCTAGCCAATCACAATTGCTAACTTTTCTTGATAATGCATGTATATCATAGGATCACAATCATTCCAATTAGATGGCAAGATGAATGTCTTCTCTCTCCTCTTCCATATGGCCGAAAATCATTGTGGAAAGAGAGAGAATGTTATCATCTTTTATATATTATTTAATCTCAATAATATAATATTGTCTTGCATGCAAAAAGAACCAATCACCATTATTCTTTTTCTTGCTTGAATCAACCAAGCCATGCATGGCCTTGGATTGTAATAATTACAATCCAAAGACAATTTTATTCTCTCTCTTGACACTTGGCAAAAAGGATTTATCATCAAAAGCAATGGTCAATATTCTTTTGTCTTTATTCCAAAAAGAATCTCATCCATTCATTTCAAATTCAAATGACTAGGATTGATGACATGGACAATCCTAGTCATCAATCTTTACATGCATATGGCACATGTAATTATCTAGTCATTAAATTGCAATTCACCTTTTGACAACTAAGACGATGATGTCACATTTTTCAAATTACATCATCATAAAACACATATATATATAAACCACCTTTACATATATATATATATTATTTTTGCCCATTCTAATCTCTGTTAGAATAAATATATTGAAACTACTTTTTAATAATTACAGTTTGGCCTCAAAAGTTTTGGTAATTACATTTTGACCCCAAAACTTTCTGAAATTATACTTTTGTCCCAAATACCAACATTGATGACTCTTAACACCTTAAAGCCACCAACCACATAATACAAGTTCCCGGCGAACTTATTCATGATACTTATTAGTTTGTGACCTTCTAGATTCATAATCGCATACCGATGAGGGACCGATAAACCACCTTATATATTTTAGAAATGTCTCCGTCATTTACCAAAATACCCTCATGCTCATGAGTGACGCACTAGCAACGAATATACCATGAGAATGTAAACGATAATGAAAACGACGTCTTTCATGAATCCATTTAGCCGTCGAGAATTAGCGTGCAGTCCGATTCTTCTGTTAAAAGTACCCCGATCGGGAAAGGACCATGAAATGGTTAAGCCCACATCCGATACTATGTATAAATCTGAACCAGTGAAACGAGAGTGACTACCATGGAAAAACTCATTTCCATCACTTTATTCTCGCCTTGGCCAAGGACTTCCTCGTTTTCCAACTGATCTCAGATATCAAAAGACATCGCTTCACGCCGGAGGTTAACAGATCCTATCTTGACAATTACCTGTCGGTTCATACCACAAGATTAAAACGCGAAAGGCCGTAACCCACCTTATGGAAGACGGTTATTGTCCAAACGCAGTATTTAGCCCCTGATATAACCGACAATCGTAATTTCTCAAGTTTGAGGATTAATTTGCACAATTCTCAACTAAATAGTAAACCATTAACATGAAATCATGCAGCTTACTATTTATTGTCACATTCAATGATCCATACGCAGACGATCACTCATATGTTTATTAGTCCATATCATTATGTTGTTCTAGCATTTCGCACGCCATCTTTATCATTAACATCACTATGTTAATCAAAGGTAATAACATATGATAACCCGTACTCGATTATTCTAGTCCCGGTTGAATAATCTGAAGGGCTATGAATCATTTCTTAATGTTTATCATATCAAAGAAAAAGTGCGAAATATCCTAAACCCTTTAAGAATATTTTTCTTCTCGAATAAACATTAGGGACATATTCATATCGAAGCGGAGAATATGAATATCCTACAAATAACAGTGTATAAAACACACAAACATATTCTTATTAAACCCTAAAGAAGTCATCTCAAACTATAACATTAGGGCATATACCTAACAATCTCCCATTTGCACTAATGTTATCAGCTATAGGATCTAGTTACATTCGTATTTGTATACTCATATTCTCCAAGATGGTGATCAACTGTAACTGTTTTTACAGGATCAGTGGGTTAACTATAGAAGCAACTATAAGATCTTGATTTGTTAATTCATTTTTCTATCAAGAAAGAAGATCTTCAATTGACTCTTTATAAGTTCGGACTTTTTGATGAGATCAGGTTCTTCTAAGCTTGTGCAAAAAGCCTCTATAATAGTTACCATATCACATGATATCGACTACCACCAATAGACAGAACCACATAATTTCCAAACATCATAAAAGTCAAGCAACATCCTGGCTCAAATAATAATATAACTATTACTTATCATTATTCGGAACCCTTTCCAATAATTCACAAATCCACTAAATACACCTTTATCCTTTTTAGTGAGTTCTTCACTAAGAACTTCATTATAACCATAAACCTTAAAATTTTATGTTAAAGTTCATATAGAGATCATTATAATAATAAGATCACTAGAACTTATATGTATTCTCTTCGATATCTATCATGTAACTCATTACATCATATCATGCCAAGTACTTGCCATTGCATTTAGAGGAGAATGCAAAACAGCGAAAGAATTAGGTGCAAAAACCATTCGCAACCTTTCCTTAATAGTCATAAGGAAATCTACAAGAAAAGACGGATACCCTATCATTAAGACTAGAGACCAAAATTTCTTAGATTCCTCCATCTTAAAGAGAACTTTAAGATGGTGACTAGGTGTACAAGTCATGAGAAAACAATCAATCATGTCATTGTACTTCATATTCATGACACTTACAAGACATGATTGGTTTACCCAAGTAATACAATATGATATAAAATTTGATTGGACCTTAGTGAACAAAGGTATCATAAATTCACAAGACTTGTTAAGGGCATGAACTCCCACTAACCTTTCTTATAAATTTAGATATTACCTTTATAAATGAAAACGATCTCTATCTTTTCATTTTATCCATCTCATCATAGTTACCTTTCTCTAAAGAAGCTATGCATGAAAGAGTTTAAATTCTATAAAACCATAGAATTAAAACATGGTACAAGTTTAAAATCAATTTGAAAGATTATGGTGCTAAAAGATGTCTTCTCTAATCTTCTTTTATA
The DNA here is from genome assembly GCA_037974665.1 of Ehretia macrophylla. Taxonomy (NCBI): domain Eukaryota; kingdom Viridiplantae; phylum Streptophyta; class Magnoliopsida; order Boraginales; family Ehretiaceae; genus Ehretia; species Ehretia macrophylla. Next base: position 14,810,296 of record CM075775.1, read on the forward strand.
ACCCAACATATTATGGACAAGTCTCATAAGCTCCATTTCATTCAATTATTTATTTTGAACAAACTCTTTTGTCAAAAAGAATAATTAATCTATCAAACTCATTTGGATAGATAAATACAATAATTCTAGTCTTTAACTCTTGACCATTTCAAAGTCCAAGACAATATATGTATTATTTGGTATTTAGCCATTTCATTAAATGCTAAGCAATTGAAATATAAACGTTTGAGTTTGAAAACATTCTTTATTCCGATACGCATTCCGACCATTTCATTACTATTAATAAAAGATATAAAAAATGCCAATCATTTCTTACAAATGATCATTTCCAAAATATCCTCTAGAAACGATTGAAAATAGTCACTACTATTTAAAGAAATAATCAAACTAATCTAAAACATTTATAAACATATTTCAAAATTGGGATCGCATACCAAGCCGATCCAAAATGACCAAATCATGCATAACCTATGTCTACTACTTAATCCCCTCCTGATGAGAGATCTCCTGGTAAGAATGCTACAGTCTGACTCCTCCTATGCCTCATCATCCTTCTTCTTATGTTTCTGTTTTGGCTGGGCTCAGCCACAAAAGGAGAGGACTCAACATGGGGATCGAGTGCTGCACCCAAACCAAGGTTTTGCTAGCCAGTCAAAATATCTGGCAACTCATTCAGTGCGACCTCAATTTTATACACGTGAAAGTCCAAGATTATAGGAGAATATGATGGTAGAAGAGACTGCAAGATCAAGTCTACTTGAAGTCGGGGATCCATAACGAAACCATATGACTCCAATTGAGTTACCAAGTAAATCATTCTGAGGCAGTGCTGGCTTACTTTACCCCCTTCTTCAAGTCTCATACTAAAAAGCTCACGGGTCAACTAGAATTTCATAGATTGACCGCGCTCGCCAAATGATTCTTCCAAGCAATGAATGATATCTACGGAATGAGGCAGTCCCTCATAGAATCGACGCAGATCATCGCTCATTGATGAAAGAATGTATCCCCTAGCACGCTTGTCATCCTGGACCCATTTATAGTAATTGACCTTGTTGGTCTCAGATGCAGTCTCATCAACAGGAGCAAATGTCGGGACATCCAAAATATACTCAATTCTCTCAAATTAGAGGACTACCTTTAAACTTTTGTACCATTTTTCAAAATTTGGTCCAACTAAATAATCATGATTAAGGATGGATAAAATAGGATTTATGAATGAAGCCATAAAATTGCAGAAAAGGTAAATACAACAGAAAGTAAGATTGCAGGCTAACAAGAATATATGTAAAGCTATTAAATTGCAAAATAAAATAGCTACCCCCACTATTTGTTTTAAATCTCATACTCCCTAAATGAGAAAACATGAATCTATGAAAAGACTCTAAGTGGGATGACCAAGTTCCTATGATCAGACACATTCCTCAAACCTTTGTGGCTATAATTGGAACATGAATACCAAAGGTCAACAACTCTTTGTTGTCTATTTCTCTAAATAGGGTATGGTCTAATTTAGTCCCTAAATCACTTGATCTCAAACCTTTGTGGTTATAATTGATTAGGTGATCTAGTTAGATTGTATCCGCCATCACTTAGTTATCCGACAAATTGAATCAATAACCTCAAGCCTTTGTGGCTATAATTGGTTGTTAGATTTTGGAAGATAACCACATCTCTATGTTTCATTCTAGCAATTTTAATAAACTTACTTTGAAACATATCCTTTACATTTGGGTAAGAAGGATCGTATTCATTTGGGTCATATTAAATATCCTAGGATGGCGGAGGACTACGATAAAACTCCTTTTACCGTTTTTGAAAATCTAATATTTGTTTGCACGTAGGGAGTTGATACAATCTCATCAAATCAATAAGCATTCTACATACCATTAAGCTAACAATCACAATTATAGCAATTTAAATAGTATGAATGCAAAGATATATGAATGGTGGATCATGGGCTTGGCTTTTGGGCTTAAAGAAATAAAACTATTCTATTTAAAAGATCTTCAACACTTTGAAATCTTCATTGGGCCTTCAACTCCTTGGAAAAGGCCATTGGGCCTCTAACTCCTTGGAAAAGTCCATTGGGCCTTAATCAAGCTTTCTCTTGAAGAATTACATAAAAGTCCTCACTGCATAATTCTCTCAAATGACAAGAAATAAATTGAGACTTATGTCTCAAATTACAACCCAATAACTTTTGACCCTAAAGCCCAAGTCCATAATCAAATTCACAATTTCCAAAATAAAGATATATGCATGATTACTCATATCAAGTATATAATAATCCACATATAAAAATTTAGCATATAAGTCTAATTAACTCATCATCATGAAAAATTAAACCTTATCTATACTTATTTCATTTTCTTGAAAAACACATTTCATTAATGCAAATCATAATGGCCCATTAATTCATAACCCTTTATAATTAATAATAGTCATATGCAAGCCCAAAACTTTAAAGAAAACGCAAGTCCATGGCCCAATCACATAAAGTGGCCCAATTAGGCTAAAATTTAATCTAAAACATGCACACAAGGCCCAAGCCCAAATCAATATGTCTCATTGGCCTACGTACATTCATTTTAGCCCAATAATCTATTAAAAAACATTATATCAACATATAATAACTTTTAACATTTCTTAAACTTAGAAATATCTAAATAAAACACATTAGACTATTTCCAAATTCAAGATTAGAATATAATGGCCTTCTATTATGTGGAATAGTTTTTACAATTATCAAGACATATAACTAGTTGCCTATTTGACTATTAAACTCCTTTAATCATCAAATAGTCCTCAACATAATTATATGCATGAACTTGTTAAAATAAGCTTAAAACAACTTTTCAAACTTTCATTTTAACACATGCTTATAATCTATTTCAACTTTTGAGGACTTCAAGGCAACCGCTAGCACATTACCATGTCTAACAAAAACAACACACAAAGCCCACACACATAGGGAATTTTGGCCATCTCAAAATAACAAGGGCACATTTGTCTTTTCTAAGTTTTGACTTTACTAACATGCATAAAAGATCATTTCAAGAAACACCTTTTAAGCTTTTAGAATTATCTCTTGATTCTATGACATATGCCAACATACAAAGATCAATTATAACAACTATCTTTATATATTAGCATATCCAACAAGAAGATCAACCATTCTTAACATGCATGTGATAAATAGCCATTAACAAGTATAGATCTAACATGCAAGCCCAAGTCTACATATATAAGCAAGGATCAAGACTAGATCTAAGTATGCAATCAAGTAGGCTCATCATAAACTTCAACACTTACACATTTTGATAGCTAACTTTCGGCCCAACAAGCATACACACATTCGGCCAAGTAAAGTTCACCATCAAGCAATCTACTAGTTAGCAAATGGACATACAAAACCTAAGGATTTAATACCACTTGAAAGGGTGCACACAAGTTGCAAGCCAACATACTATATCATGTCTCTACACATATACTAGTTGGATTCAAGATCTAGAAAGGCATGCATTGTAACACCCCGATCCCTCTCGAGACCGGGAGTTCTAACAATCAATCTATTCACAACCCAAATCCAAACCCGAGCATGATTTTAGGGAAAGACGGACAGAGTCTCCCCTTTTTCTAGACAAATTGCAAAACCTGTAATAGCATATAAATGGACCAACACCGTGTCCAACCATTCAAAACCACCTCAAGGCCATCCGAGCCTTGGTTCTCAACAACTAAACACAGCATATAAATATACATTTCCAATTTAAAACTAACCTATCTCTTTACATATTTTACAAGAACATTCAAGCTTGACATTTAATCCATACTAATCTACTACACAAAATATACTATCATACCATTCTCACTCTTTTCTTTAGACAATTACAAACATGCATCGGGTTAACTATACTACTGAATACATAACTAACTTATCAATCTACCTCAACTACTTAGCTAGATTAAATTACATTTCTTTTAACAATAAATACATACAACATATGAACATACATCTTTACATCTTTGACAACTCAAGCCACAAAGCACGCAAGACAACTCCTCAGGAACGAACTAACACATATCCACGAACTTTTCAGCTAACAAGGCATTTCCTGAAATGTGGTGGTAAGGAGTGAGTATACAGAACACGTATACTCAGTGAGGGCGAGACAGATATCGAGTTGGAGAGAAAGAAGATCGTGCAATGCAAATAATCACAGTTAAGCAATAAAGACAATAAGGAAACATTCAATACAAACAACAATACTATAAGCAATCAAGAAAGCATTAACACAGCCCTTTAAAGCTATACCACACTCTGAAGGCTGTGGTTCACTCATACGAGCAATGTACCATTTTACGAGCGATACATCAATCTCGAGCTTGATGTTTGACAATGATGACAATAAGCGCGCATCCACCTTATAACACTAGTTTGGAATATCCCGGAAGTATCCATCAATTCTACGACCCAAATCTTCCTGGGAGGCAACCCAAGCGAGAAAGGGAATAGCAGCGGAGCTAGAGCAACCAACACTGGCAATCCAAGGCTACCCAGAGAGGCCCATCACTCACACACGAGACACTATGCAATGCAAGACTCGATACAAGGCAATAAACGAGCGATAGCACAACAATACAAACTAGTGACAACAAACGAGATAACAAGCAACCACAATCAATACTAGCATTCAACTAACTTTTCAAGCATAACAAGCAATAATAAGCAACAATAACAACATTTAAACAAGTAACGACAGTTCAAACACGAAAACAACAAATATCACTCCAAGGACAATTACGAGCAAACGAACTACGGGATTAGAAAACCGATTTCACTACATTCACTCAGGCACTACAAGGCACGTTTCTATGTCTCTAAACTTCACTTTCTCACCCGAGACCCGAAAGTCCACCTACTGCGTTTGAACTACAGCTATGCTAACCAGTCATTCAATCAACGTCACAACAGCGCCAAAAGTGCTTCCATGCCCTCAATTACGAAACCCCCAACTCAATTCGAGCATGGTCAACTTTTGGTCAAACGACCCCTTTATGTTTCTTTGACTAATTTCTAATTTTAACAAAGGCCGATCCGTTTTTATTTCACATTTTATCTTTCTATCACTAATGGCACCTATCCAAATCAATCAATTGCAATTCAGATTGAAATCCGAAATTCTAGGATTTACTATTCATAATTCACTATTCATGTTCTTCCCCAATTTCAAATACGCCGTTTCAACCGTAAAAATTGCTAAATAACTATCAAACAATGCTCTACGAACTCAAAGGAAGCTATATCAAGCAATTACAGGCATTATAACACATTATATATCAAATCTAAAAATTTGACACAAAATTCAAATTCGAATTTAAATGCACAAAAGCGTGAAAACCCTCACAGAGATTGAAGAGGAAGGTTTGCTCAAACCCTAGCCAAGCTCCAAGATCAAATCCAAGCATAATTTGTAGGAGTAAATTGAAGAAAAATATTTTCTTTTGCCTTCCTCTACCTCACGGCCATGGGGGGGACATAGATGGAAATTGTGCATTTGTTTTTGAGTTTATTTTGCTTTGTTTTTAATTTATAAGGTGACAAGGGCAAAATGGTAAAAAAGACAAGGTCAAAGTCAAGTTAAAAATGGTCAAATTAGTTTATTTTGATGCCATTTAATCCAATTCAAGTTAAAATAATGCAATTAAATGAAAAACAACTAAAACTAGTTAATTTAAACTAGAAACATTATTTACGAAATTTGAGAAATATTTCTCTAACTCTTATTTTTGAAATTCTACGATCGAACGGTCACTAATCGATCGCTAATAAAGTGATGAACAATAATATAAAACTCTAATTCTTTGAAAAGTAGAATAGTAGAATGGTTTAAAATTCACTCCGGCTCGGAGTTACTTTTCTCATTTAATTGAAAATCGAGTGATTTTAATGCAAGACAACTAAAACCGATTATCATAATGATCAAAACAATCAAGGTAATCAATATTCATTAAAAAATAATTAATTTAACTATTTCTAGAACATTTTAAAGAATTATGAAGTTAATATTAAGTTACAAATGACCAAATAAATATAAACATGCAATCAAGTGAAATTAAATATTAACATTTAAGATGACACTTAATTGATCACAAGAGAATAAATTCAATTACTACAATTATTAGAAATATGTAATAATCTTTTAATCAATTAATATAAATCCTTTCCGAATTCTTCTAAAAGAAATAGCAAAACAGTGAAAATTAGATGATTTAACTAATTAAACAATTAATCAAATGCTGTCAAGTGCTATTAAATGCATGTCGGGTTCGGGTTATCACATCCTTCCCCCCTTAAAACAATTGCGTCCTCGCAATTCTTCTTCTAATAGGACTTTGCATCATCTAAAATCTAACTCTGATAAATCTTCATCGATTGCTGAGCAAGACAATAAATAAGAATGCTCGTAGGAAATCCCGAATAGAAATTCCAATCAAGAATGCCGAGGAAATACCAACTAAAGACTGAAGCAAACATACTGTAGATATTATCAATACCACATACTAATGGCAGGAATAGTACTGAAGGAATACCTGTTTAAGAATCTTCAATAGAAGTCTAACAAGTACCCAATAAGAAAGTTAAGAGATAGCCAGAGTAGATGCACCTCACGCAGTGCTGATTACCGTAAATAGACCCAGCTGAAAGTTCTATAAAGGAATATAGAGAAGAATACCAAAGGCCAACCTCTAAATGAAATCTTCCAATCACTGAGTTCCTACTGCAACATCTTAGTCAAACAGCAAGTATAGATTTCCCCTGAGTGGAAAGGCCAAAGGAGAAGCCGTAAACAGTACAAGATAATATGTCCAAGCAGAATTCCAAGTGTAGGATCTCCCAAAAAATGCCAATAAGGGAAATACTAGTAAAATGCCCGGTAAGAATTCCAAAGAATACCGTAAGTAATATGAGATAATGAGTCTGATAGGGATTCCAGTTACCAAACCAACTGAGGAATGCCAAAGAAAATACCCGAACAATGCTCCAGTAAGAAAGTACCAAGAATTGCCCAATAAGTAATACTAAATAAATGACCATTAAGAATCCTAGATAATTCCATTGAAGAATTTCCAATAAGGAATACCAGTAACACTCCAATAAAGACCGAGACTTATATGCCATAGATAATACCATGCAGTAAGTCCGACTGAAAACCCAATAGCCAAGTCTACCAAGAAGTGCCAATAGAAGTCTCCAAAGAATACCTAGTGAAAAACCAAAGAATGCTACCAAGAGCCATCATACAGAAACCCCAAAGAAAGTTATCTTTTATGATTGTCATTCACAAATAAGAGTCTTAGGAGTGTGCCAACAACTGAGCTCCATAAGCAAACACCAACTCCCAAATAAGGCTAGTCAAATGCCATTCATTTCCTGCCAATCCATACACCTTGAAAAGCCAGTTGTGAACCACTTCTTCAGGGGAGGAGAAAGTCTCTCTTACCATTTCAATAGGACATGTATGAATGCCAATATATCATAGTTATACATATGCCTTAAGCTATTATGCCAGCAAGTTTATAAAAGAGTTTATTCAACAAAATCACTCAAGCATAACAATCAAGTCAAGCACAACATAATCAATTCAAATCACGGCACAACCAATTCAAGACATTCCAATACACACATTACAAGCAATACTCCAAGCAAATAACAATTCACGAGGTCGATTCGATTCACAATACCAATTCGATAGGTCAATTCAATGCACAACTAGACACTTTACTTCACTTAGCACACAATTAACACATAACACATAACTATATCACATAGGAGCACACATTCATGTCAAGACACACAATCTTACATACAAGCATACACCTTCAAGACACACTTAACAAGCACACATTCAAGGATCACTACCCACCAGACCGAGGACCCTGTCCTGGCTTATGAGCTAGACAAGCTCTGATACCACCTGTAACACCCCGATCCCTCTCGAGACCGGGAGTTCTAACAATCAATCTATTCACAACCCAAATCCAAACCCAGGCAAGATTTTAGGGAAAGACGGACAGAGTCTCCCCTGTTTCTAGGCAAATTGAAAAACCTATAATAGCATATAAATGGACCAACACCGTGTCCAACCATTCAAAACCACCTCAAGGCCATCCGAGCCTTGGTTCTCAACAACTAAACACAGCATATAAATATACATTTCCAATTTAAAACTAACCTATCTCTTTACATCTTTTACAAGAACATTCAAGCTTAACATTTAATCCATACTAATCTACTACACAAAATATACTATCATACCATTCTCACTCTTTTCTTTAGACAATTACAAACATGCATCGGGTTAACTATACTACTGAATACATAACTAACTTATCAATCTACCTCAACTACTTAGCTAGATTAAATTACATTTCTTTTAACAATAAATACATACAACATATGAACATACATCTTTACATCTTTGACAGCTCAAGCCACAAAGCACGCAAGACAACTCCTCAGGCACGAACTAACACATATCCACGAACTTTTCAGCTAACAAGGCATTTCCTGAAATGTGGTGGTGAGGAGTGAGTATACACAACACGTATACTCAGTGAGGGCGAGACAGATATCGAGTTGGAGAGAAAGAAGATCGTGCAATACAAATAATCACAGTTAAGCAATAAAGACAATAAGGAAACATTCAATACAAACAACAGTACTATAAGCAATCAAGAAAGCATTAACACAGCCCTTTAAAGCTATACCACACTCTGAAGGCTGTGGTTCACTCATACGAGCAATGTACCATTTTACGAGCGATACATCAATCTCGAGCTTGATGTTTGACAACGATGACAATAAGCACGCATCCACCTTATAACACCAGTTTGGAATACCCCGGAAGTATCCATCAATTCTACGACCCAAATCTTCCTGGGAGGCAACCCAAGCGAGAAAGGGAATAGCAGCGGAGCTAGAGCAACCAACACTGGCAACCCAAGGCTACCCAGAGAGGCCCATCACTCACACGCGAGACATTATGCAATGCAATACTCGATACAAGGCAATAAACGAGCGATAGCACAACAATACAAACTAGTGACAACAAACGAGATAACAAGCAACCACAATCAATACTAGCATTCAACTAACTTTTCAAGCATAACAAGCAATAATAAGCAACAATAACAACATTTAAACAAGTAACGACAGTTCAAACACGAAAACAACAAATATCACTATTCAACCCCAACTTCCAAGGACAATTACGAGCAAACGAGCTACGGGATTAGGAAACCGATTTTACTACATTCACTCAGGCACTACAAGGCACGTTTCTATGTCTCTAAACTTCACTTTCTCACCCGAGACCCGAAAGTCCACCTACTGCATTTGAACTACAGCTATGCTAACCAGTCATTCAATCAACATCACAACAGCGCCAAAAGTGCTTCCATGCCCTCAATTACGAAACCCCCAACTCAATTCGAGCATGGTCAACTTTTGGTCAAACGACCCCTTTACGTTTCTTTGACTAATTTCTAATTTTAACAAAGGCCGATCCGTTTTTATTTCACATTTTATCTTTCTATCACTAATGGCACCTATCCAAATCAATCAATTGCAATTCAGATTGAAATCCGAAATTCTAGGGTTTACTATTCATAATTCACTATTCATGTTCTTCCCCAATTTCAAATACGCCGTTTCAACCGTAAAAATTGCTAAATAACTATCAAACAATGCTCTACGAACTCAAAGGAAGCTATATCAAGCAATTACAGGCATTATAACACATTATATATCAAATCTAAAAATTTGACACAAAATTCAAATTCGAATTTAAATGCACAAAAGCGTGAAAACCCTCACAGAGATTGAAGAGGAAGGTTTGCTCAAACCCTAGCCAAGCTCCAAGATCAAATCCAAGCATAATTTGTAGGAGTAAATTGAAGAAAAATATTTTCTTTTGCCTTCCTCTACCTCACGGCCATGGGGGGGACATAGATGGAAATTGTGCATTTGTTTTTGAGTTTATTTTGCTTTGTTTTTAATTTATAAGGTGACAAGGGCAAAATGGTAAAAAAGACAAGGTCAAAGTCAAGTTAAAAATGGTCAAATTAGTTTATTTTGATGCCATTTAATCCAATTCAAGTTAAAACAATGCAATTAAATGAAAAACAACTAAAACTAGTTAATTTAAACTAGAAACATTATTTACGAAATTTGAGAAATATTTCTCTAACTCTTATTTTTGAAATTCTACGATCGAACGGTCACTAATCGATCGCTAATAAAGTGATGAACAATAATATAAAACTCTAATTCTTTGAAAAGTAGAATAGTAGAATGGTTTAAAATTCACTCCGGCTCGGAGTTACTTTTCTCATTTAATTGAAAATCGAGTGATTTTAATGCAAGACAACTAAAACTGATTATCATAATAATCAAAACAATCAAGGTAATCAATATTCATTAATAAAATAATTAATTTAACTATTTCTAGAACATTTTAAAGAATTATGAAGTTAATGTTAAGTTACAAATGAACAAATAAATATAAACATGCAATCAAGTGAAATTAAATATTAACATTTAAGATGACACTTAATTGATCACAAGAGAATAAATTCAATTACTACAATTATTAGAAATAGGTAATAATCTTTTAATCAATTAATATAAATCCTTTCCGAATTCTTCTAAAAGAAATGGCAAAACAGTGAAAATTAGATGATTTAACTAATTAAACAATTAATCAAATGCTGTCAAGTGCTATTAAATGCATGCCGGGTTCAGGTTATCACATCCTCCCCCCCTTAAAACAATTGTGTCCTCGCAATTCTTCTTCTAATAGGACTTTGCATCATCTAAAATCCAACTCTGATAAATCTTCATCGATTGCTGAGCAAGACAATATATAAGAATGCTCGTAGGAAATCCCGAATAGAAATTCCAATCAAGAATGCCGAGGAAATACCAACTAAAGACTGAAGCAAACATACTGTAGATATTATCAATACCACATACTAATGGCAGGAAGAGTACCAAAGGAATACCCTGTTTAAGAATCTTCAATAGAAGTCTAACAAGTACCCAATAAGAAAGTTAAGAGATAGCCAGAGTAGATGCACCTCACGCAGTGCTGATTACCGTAAATAGACCCAGCTGAAAGTTCTATAAAGGAATATAGAGAAGAATACCAAAGGCCAACCTCTAAATGAAATCTTCCAATCACTGAGTTCCTACTGCAACATCTTAGTCAAACAGCAAGTATAGATTTCCCCTGAGTGGAAAGGCCAAAGGAGAAGCCGTAAACAGTACAAGATAATATGTCCAAGCAGAATTCCAAGTGTAGGATCTCCCAAAAAATGCCAATAAGGGAAATACTTGTAAAATGCCCGGTAAGAATTCCAAAGAATACCGTAAGTAATATGAGATAATGAGTCTGATAGGGATTCCAGTTACCAAACCAACTGAGGAATGCCAAAGTAAATACCCGAACAATGCTCCAGTAAGAAAGTACCAAGAATTGCCCAATAAGTAATACTAAATAAATGACCATTAAGAATCCTAGAGAATGCCATTGAAGAATTTCCAATAAGGAATACCAGTAACACTCCAATAAAGACTGAGACTCATATGCCATAGATAATACCATGCAGTAAGTCCGACTGAAAACCCAATAGCCAAGTCTACCAAGAAGTGCCAATAGAAGTCTCCAAAGAATACCTAGTGAAAAACCAAAGAATGCTACCAAGAGCCATCATACAGAAACCCCAAAAAAAGTTATCTTTTATGATTGTCATTCACAAATAAGAGTCTTAGGAGTGTGCCAACAACTGAGCTCCATAAGCAAACACCAACTCCCAAATAAGGCTAGTCAAATGCCATTCATTTCCTGCCAATCCATACACCTTGAAAAGCCAGTTGTGAACCACTTCTTCAGGGGAAGAGAAAGTCTCTCTTACCATTTCAATAGGACATGTATGAATGCCAATATATCATAGTTATACATATGCCTTAAGCTATTATGCCAGCAAGTTTATAAAAGAGTTTATTCAACAAAATCACTCAAGCATAACAATCAAGTCAAGCACAACATAATCAATTCAAATCACGGCACAACCAATTCAAGACATTCCAATATACACATTACAAGCAATACTCCAAGCAAATAACAATTCACGAGGTCGATTCGATTCACAATACCAATTCGATAGGTCAATTCAATGCACAACTAGACACTTTACTTCACTTAGCACACAATTAACACATAACACATAACTATATCACATAGGAGCACACATTCATGTCAAGACACACAATCTTACATACAAGCATACACCTTCAAGACACACTTAACAAGCACACATTCAAGGATCACTACCCACCAGACCGAGGACCCTGTCCTGGCTTATGAGCTAGACAAGCTCTGATACCACATGTAACACCCCGATCCCTCTCGAGACCGGGAGTTCTAACAATCAATCTATTCACAACCCAAATCCAAACCCGGGCAAGATTTTAGGGAAAGACGGACAGAGTCTCCCCTGTTTCTAGGCAAATTGAAAAACCTATAATAGCATATAAATGGACCAACACCGTGTCCAACCATTCAAAACCACCTCAAGGCCATCCGAGCCTTGGTTCTCAACAACTAAACACAGCATATAAATATACATTTCCAATTTAAAACTAACCTATCTCTTTACATCTTTTACAAGAACATTCAAGCTTGACATTTAATCCATACTAATCTACTACACAAAATATACTATCATACCATTCTCACTCTTTTCTTTAGACAATTACAAACATGCATCGGGTTAACTATACTACTGAATACATAACTAACTTATCAATCTACCTCAACTACTTAGCTAGATTAAATTACATTTCTTTTGACAATAAATACATACAACATATGAACATACATCTTTACATCTTTGACAGCTCAAGCCACAAAGCACGCAAGACAACTCCTCAGGCACGAACTAACACATATCCACGAACTTTTCAGCTAACAAGGCATTTCCTGAAATGTGGTGGTGAGGAGTGAGTATACACAACACGTATACTCAGTGAGGGCGAGACAGATATCGAGTTGGAGAGAAAGAAGATCGTGCAATACAAATAATCACAGTTAAGCAATAAAGACAATAAGGAAACATTCAATACAAACAACAGTACTATAAGCAATCAAGAAAGCATTAACACAGCCCTTTAAAGCTATACCACACTCTGAAGGCTGTGGTTCACTCATACGAGCAATGTACCATTTTACGAGCGATACATCAATCTCGAGCTTGATGTTTGACAACGATGACAATAAGCACGCATCCACCTTATAACACCAGTTTGGAATACCCCGGAAGTATCCATCAATTCTACGACCCAAATCTTCCTGGGAGGCAACTCAAGCGAGAAAGGGAATAGCAGCGGAGCTAGAGCAACCAACACTGGCAACCCAAGGCTACCCAGAGAGGCCCATCACTCACACGCGAGACATTATGCAATGCAATACTCGATACAAGGCAATAAACGAGCGATAGCACAACAATACAAACTAGTGACAACAAACGAGATAACAAGCAACCACAATCAATACTAGCATTCAACTAACTTTTCAAGCATAACAAGCAATAATAAGCAACAATAACAACATTTAAACAAGTAACGACAGTTCAAACACGAAAACAACAAATATCACTATTCAACCCCAACTTCCAAGGACAATTACGAGCAAACGAGCTACGGGATTAGGAAACCGATTTTACTACATTCACTCAGGCACTACAAGGCACGTTTCTATATCTCTAAACTTCACTTTCTCACCCGAGACCCGAAAGTCTACCTACTGCGTTTGAACTATAGCTATGCTAACTAGTCATTCAATCAACGCCACAACAGCGCCAAAAGTGCTTCCATGCCCTCAATTACGAAACCCCCAACTCAATTCGAGCATGGTCAAATTTTGGTCAAACGACCCCTTTACGTTTCTTTGACTAATTTCCAATTTTAACAAAGGCCGAACCGTTTTTATTTCACATTTTATCTTTCTATCACTAATGGCACCTATCCAAATCAATCAATTGCAATTCAGATCGAAATTCAAAATTCTAGGGTTTACTATTTATAATTCACTATTCATGTTCTTCCCCAATTTCAAATACGTTGTTTCAACCGTAAAAATTGCTAAATAACTATCAAACAATGCTCTACGAACTCAAAGGAAGCTATATCAAGCAATTACAGGCATTATAACACATTATATATCAAATCTAAAAATTTGACACAAAATTCAAATTCGAATTTAAATGCACAAAAGCGTGAAAACCCTCACAGAGATTGAAGAGAAAGGTTTGCTCAAACCCTAGCCAAGCTCCAAGATCAAATCCAAGCATAATTTGTAGGAGTAAATTGAAGAAAAATATTTTCTTTTGCCTTCCTCTACCTCACGGCCATGGGGGGGACATAGATGGAAATTGTGCATTTGTTTTTGAGTTTATTTTGCTTTGTTTTTAATTTATAAGGTGACAAGGGAAAAATGGTAAAAAAGACAAGGTCAAAGTCAAGTTAAAAATGGTCAAATTAGTTTATTTTGATGCCATTTAATCCAATTCAAGTTAAAACAATGCAATTAAATGAAAAACAACTAAAACTAGTTAATTTAAACTAGAAACATTATTTACGAAATTTGAGAAATATTTCTCTAACTCTTATTTTTGAAATTCTACGATCGAACGGTCACTAATCGATCGCTAATAAAGTGATGAACAATAATATAAAACTCTAATTCTTTGAAAAGTAGAATAGTAGAATGGTTTAAAATTCACTCCGGCTCGGAGTTACTTTTCTCATTTAATTGAAAATCGAGTGATTTTAATGCAAGACAACCAAAACCGATTATCAAAATAATCAAAATAATCAAGGTAATCAATATTCATTTAAAAATAATTAATTTAACTATTTCTAGAACATTTTAAACAATTATGAAGTTAATGTTAAGTTACAAATGAACAAATAAATATAAACATGCAATCAAGTGAAATTAAATATTAACATTTAAGATGACACTTAATTGATCACAAGAGAATAAATTCAATTACTATAATTATTAGAAATAGGTAATAATCTTTTAATCAATTAATATAAATCCTTTCCGAATTCTTCTAAAAGAAATAGCAAAACAGTGAAAATTAGATGATTTAACTAATTAAACAATTAATCAAATGCTGTCAAGTGCTATTAAATGCATGCCGGGTTCGGGTTATCACATGCATGGATACAAGCTAGGGCCGAAACTAGGTGTGCCATATTTCAAAATTTTCTAGCATAGATCAACATGCATTCTTTCATATATGTCCATAAGACTACTAACTAACATCATATATCAAATATATATAATGAAAAAGCAAGGTCCTTAGGTGTACCTTTCGTAGAAAACTTGGTTGATGGTGTGGCTTGAAGTTGGAGCAATGAAGTCCTTCTACCTTGAAAGGTCTAGTTGGTCCACAAGTATCCAAAGTTACTTTACTACTTGAAGACAAATATGCTAGTATATCTTCTAAGTATTAAGCTATATGTATGTGGTTTGTTCACAAAATATCAAAGTTTGACCTTTCAACTTGCCATGGCCGAAAATCACTAAACTATGTGAAGAAGATGGTATTTTTCTCTCTCCTATTGCCTTGGCTGAAAATGTGCATGTATGTGTATTAGAGAGCTTGTCATCTTTTTATCAAATAATTTATAAACTGTCTCAAAAAGTATGGCCAATCACAATTGCTAACTTTTCTTGATAATGCATGCACATTATAGGATCACAATAATTGCAATTAGATGGCAAGATGAATGTCTTCTCTATCCTCTTCCATATGGCCGAAAATCATAGTGGAAAGAGAGAGAATGTTATCTTTTATATATTATTTAATCTCAATAATATAATATTGTCTTACATGCAAAAAGAACCAATCACCATTATTCTCTTTCTTGCTTGAATCAACCAATCCATGAATGGCCTTAGATTGTAATCATTACAATCCAAAGGCAACTTTATTCTCTCTCTTGACACTTGGCAAAAAGGCTTTATCATCAAAAGCAATGGTCAAGATTCTTTTGTCTTTATTCCAAAAAGAATCTCATCCATTCATTTCAAATTCAAATGACTAGGATTGATGACATGGACAATCCTAGTCATCAATCTTTACATGCATATGCCACATGAAATTATCTAGTCATTAAATTGCAATTCACCTTTTGACAACTAAGACAATGACATGGCATTTATCAAATTACATCATCATAACACAACTTTACATATATTTATTTATTTATTTTTGCTCATTCTAATCTCTATTAGAATAAATATATTGAAATTACTTTTCAATAATTACAGTTTAGCCCCAAAAGGTTTTTGTAATTACAATTTGACTCCAAAACTTTTTAAAATTACACCTTTGGCCCAAATACCAACATTGATGACTCTAACACCTTAAAGCCACCAACCACATAATACAAGCTCCCGGTGAATTTATTCATGATACTTATTAATGTGTAACCTTCTAGATTCATAATCGCATACCGATAAACCTCCTTATCTATTTCGGAAATGTCTCCGTCATTTACCGAAATACCCTTATGCTCATGAGTGACACACTAGCAATGAATGTACAGTGAGAATGTAAACAATAATGAAGACGACGTCTTTCATGAATCCATTTAGCCGTCGAGAATTGGCGTGCAGTCCGATCCTTCTATTAAAAGTGCCCCGATCGGGAAAGAACCATGAATTGGTTAAGCCCACATTTGATACTATGTATAAATCTGAACTGGTAAAATGAGATATGACTACCATGGAAAAACTCTTTTCCATCACTTCATTCTCGTCTTGGCCAAGGACTTCTTCGTTTTCCGACCGATCTCAGATATCATAGGATATCGCCTCACGCCAGAGGTTAACAGATCCTATCTTGACAATTACTTGTCAGTTCATACCACAAGACTAAAACACGAAAGGCCATAACCCACCTTATGAAAGACGGGTATTGTCCAGACACAGTATTTAGCCCCTGATATAACCGGCAGCCGTAATTTCGCAAGTCTGAGGAATAATTTGTACAATTCCCAACTAAATAGTAAACCATTAACCTGAAATCATGCAGCTTACTATTTATTATCACATTCAATGATCCGTACACAAACGATCACTCATATGTTTATTAGTCCACATCATCATGCTGTTCTGGCATTTCGCATGTCATCCTTTATCATTAACATCACTATGTTAATCAAAGGTAATAACATATGATAACCCGTACTTGATTATTCTAGTCCCGGTTGAATAATCTAAAAGGCTATGAATCGTTTCTTAATATTTATCATGTCAAAGAAAAAGTGCGATATGTCCTAAACCCTTTTAGAACATTTTTCTTCTCGGATAAACATTAGGGACATATTCATATCGAAGCGGAGAATATGAATATCCTACAAATAACATAGTGTATAAAACACACAAACATATTCTTATTAAACCCTAAAGAGGTCATCTCAAACTATAGCATTAGGGCATATCCCTAACAATAAGTTCATGAAGAAGGAACACAATAGAAACATGTCAATGGCCCAGAAGGGCAAGAAAAAAAAGAGAAATAATGTTGGTGATAAGCCCAGGGGAAAGTGCTTTAGGTGTCACCAAAAAGGGCACTAGAAAATGGACTATCCCAGGCTTCGGTTCAACTGCAATATAGGTTCCTCTATCTCCTTGTATATTGAAACATGTGTAGTGGTAGATTCTGCTTCCTTTTGAATAGTAGACTCGAGCGCCACTAATCACATTTGTAATTTGTTGCAGGGGTTTTAGGTGACAAGAAAGTTGCGTAAATGAGAGTTTACAATTTAGATTGGAGATGGCTCGAATGTGTAGGCCACCGTAGCGGGGAGTAGTAGAATTGTTATTTGAAAACAATTTTAGTTTGATTTTAAACAATATTTTATGTATTCTGGATTTGTGAGGAAACCTAGTTTTGGTGTCGCAGTTATTGTTTGATGGTTGTATTGTTAATTTTAATAATACTAGTATGGTCATCAGCAAGAATAATTCCATCATATCCAATAGGATGCATGATAGTTTATTTATTTTAAACCCTGTAAAATCCTCAATGCATAATACTGAACAGGTACAGAATTCCTTGAAAAGGAATACATTTCCTGCCAATGATACCTATCTCTGGCATTTGCGTTTAGGTCACATAAACCTAAACCACATTGAGTGATTGGTCAAGAATAGAGTCATTGGATCTTGAGTCATGGTCTCAATGTGAGTTATGCCTAAATGGGAAGATAACCAAAAGGCCATTTACCTCTAAAGGACATAGGGCAAATAACCTGTTAGAGTTAGTACGCACAGATGTGTGTGGTCCTTTGAATAAACCAGCTTGTGGAGGTTATGAGTACTTTATTACCTTCACATATGATCATTCGAGGGTTGGTTATGTATGCCTGATGCGACGTAAGTCTGAGTCCTACGATAAATTCAAAGAATTTAAGGCTGAGGTGGAATGTCAGACAGGTAGACAGATCAAAGTGTTTCGATCTGATCATAGATGGGATTACTTCTATGGATAATTCAAGGATTATTTGGCACAGTGTGACATTGTGTCACAATTGACAACACCGGGTACTCCCTAGCAAACTGTTGTGTCAAAAAGGATAAATCGTATGCTTTTGGATATGGTAAGATCCATGATGGCTCATGCATCTTTACCGGTATCTTTATGGGGATATGCGCTTGAAACGGAAACACATATTTTGAATTTGGTTCCATCTAAATCAACACTTAAGACACCAGTGGAAATATGGACGGGCCATAAACCACCGAGTCTTAATTATGTCAATGTTTGGGGTTGTCTAGCTTACGTACTGAATATCGATGCTAAGAAGTTGGAACCTAGGTCAATAAAATGCTATTTTATAGGTTATCCAAATGGTACGAGGGGAGGTATTTTCTATGATCCCAAGGAACAACAGATATTGGTAAGTACCAATGCTAAGTACTTGGAGGACGATTATAGAAATATGCTAGTACCTAATTCAGAAGTCGATCTAGAAGAAGTTCAACCGGGAAGTTCAGTATTACCATATCTGAACAACGAAATTGTAGATACACAACAACCGACCTCTAGCTCACAGTCAGAGCCACGTCATAATGAGAGACAATCTAGATAGCCTGATAGATACTTTGGAGAGTTCTTCCAGACTGACTCCATAGATTAGGTTGATGATCCCAGGAATTTGAGATAAAGTCCATGTACTCGAATTTGGTTTGGGAACTTAAGAAGTCCATGTACTCGAATTTGGTTTAGGAACTTAAGAAGTCCAGGAATTTGAGATAAAGTCCATGTACTCAAATTTGAGATATTAAGCCAATTGGGTGCAAATGGGTGTACAAGAGGAAAAGAGGAGTGGACGAAATAGTGGAAACCTTTAAGGCAAGGCTAGTGGCGAAATGCTTTACTCAAAAAGAAGGGATCGACTATGAAGAAACCTTATTGCCTGTAGTTATTCTAAAGTCCATCATAATACTTTTAGGCATAGCATGTCAGTATGACTATGAGATTTGGCAAATGGATGTCAAGACAGCTTTTCTTAACGAAAGTCTTGAAGAAAACATCCATATGAAACTACCCGATGGGTTCATTGTTAAGGGCCAAGAACATTTGGTCTGCAAGCTTAAGAAGTCCCATCTACGGAGTTAAGCAAGCATCCCGGGCTTGGAACATTAGGTTTGATGAAACCATTAAGGCTTATGGTTTTAGTCAAAATATTGATGAGCCTTGTGTGTATAAAAGGATAGAGGGGAATATTGTGGCATTCTTGGTCTTGTATGTGGATAATATTCTGCTAATTAGAAATGATATAGGTATGTTGTCGTCCAATAAGGTTTAGCTATCAGATCAATTCCAGATAAGGGACTTGGGAAAAGCGAGCTATGCGCTAAGCTTCTGCGTGATCGCAGAGCTAAAACATTAGCTCTCTCACAAGCTTCATATATTGAGAAGATACTAGTAAGGTTCAACATGGAGAATTCCAAGAAAGAGGTGTTACCTTTCAGACATGGAATTCCTTTATCTCGGGATCAGTGTTGGAAGACCACTAAGGAGATAGAAGCGAATAAAAAGATCCTATATACGTTAATTGTTAGGATTCTCGTGTACGCCATGCTTTGTACTAGGCCAAATTATTGTTTTGTTGTTGGCATGGTCTCATATATAAGTCAAACCCGAGGTTAACTCATTCGGTAGCTGTGAAACTTATACTTAAGTATCTGAGGAGAACAAGAGATTATATGCTTGTTTACCAAGCGGATGAACTTGTACCAGTAGGGTACACGGATTCAAACTTCCAGTCATACAGAGATTCTAGAAAGTCTACTTCTGAATATGTCTTCACTCTGTCAAATGGTGCTGTGTCATGGAGGAGTGTAAAGCAGTCTTGTATTGCCGATTCTACCATAGAAGCAGAGTATGTCGTAGCATCTAAAGCTGCAAAGGAAGCAGTGTGGCTAAGGAAATTCCTTTTGGAATTGGAAATAGCACCAATAGTCCAGAAACCTATTATCTTGTATTGTAATAATAGTGGAGCAGTGGCACACTGTAAAGAACCAAAGAACCACAAGAAAGAGACGCATATAGAGATAAAGTACCACTTGATTTGGGAGATCATCCAGAGGGGTAATATAATGGTGGATAAAATTGCTTCAAAGAATAATCTAGCGGACCTGTTTACTAAGAGTCTTATGGAAAGAGTCTTTATTACTCATGTTGAGGCTATGGGTATTAGGTTAGGGTTGTGGTAGAGTTATTTAGTGCAAGTGGGAGTATGTTGGGATTTATGCCCTAAATACCACTATGTACTAAGACATTTCAGTACAAGTGAATATATAATAGTTATATATAATCAGTGCATCATTATGAGCATCTTATATTCTCTCTTTATTTGATATATATTTGTATACAAAAGACTCCATGATACGAGTGAATGACATAGGTGCATGGTGATCCGCACAGAAAAGTCTATACTGTAATACCCTGAAACCCAACCCTTCTCAAGACTAGGTCACGAGTCTACGCTCGTTGTCGTTATAGTCTCATGTATAAAAGTTTACAACATTAAGAAGAATAAAATATAGAGAACTATTCATTAACTAGCTATTATACAATAGTTCAGGTACAAAAGGGTGTTATACTACCACCCGAGACATGGAAACTACCCTCCTGCTCTATAAATTAGGGTTTCAACCATAGCTACCCCTTATACCCGAGAGTAACACAAATAAACTTTAGCCTTTACAACTTGAATCATATATCAGAGCATGGCAGGCAAAAACTTCGAATACGTAATCAATCAACTTTGGCACATAACGACAACTTCTATCTTAACCTAAACTTTACCTGCAAGAGGGATGGGGGAGGGGGGAGGGGGGAGGGGGGGAAGGGTGAGCTCTTTGAAAGCTCAATGAGGATGAAATAGGGAGAGTTTTGAAAACACTTTTGTGGCTTTTGAAAACCATGATGCGATGCATTACAAATAACATTAATTCACTACCAAGATAATATTAATTCACTATCTATATACGATAAGCGACAAGGTACAATAACATATCACATTGCAAAAGATACATTTCGATATCACTTCCGTTGAGGTAGTTGGGCTTGAATCACGAGTACAACTTCTTATCTCTCCTGATAGGGTACTCCGGATTGTACCTGAAATCTACAACCCGTCTTTCCGAGGGTGGAATGCCAAACAAGAGAGGGACTAAGACCACGATAGTCATAGGAGCACTGGTAAGCCCTGTGCTACCTGGTGTTCGTGAACTCTATCGTGTCTGAGGTTGCAACCCCTAATAGAGCACACGTATACACAAATAATCATATAACACACAATCGATAACCATTTGAGGGGACAACAGAGTAGATCGTCTACGTACATGCAGACATTAAAACAAATTTACTCATTGTTGTCATTTAACATTAATAAATTTCATTTCAGCTGATACTTAATAGCAACTTCACTTTTTAAATAGTTAAGTATGTGCAATTGCTATAGTTTAAGCAAATTCAAGTTTACCTAAGAACTACAAACTACACCACTATTTGTAACGTCCCTTAAGCAATTAACCGCTTAAAGCACATAAAGAATATTTATGAACCTAGCTAGTTAACAGTTCGCATACAGAAAAAATTCAGTTGGCATTTCTAGCATTTAACATCCACACGTTAGTAAGAAAACATTTCAATTAGTACACCAAGGTTAAAAGTGAGCTAAACTTATTTACATATGGCTAACACTTAAATTATGATATTAGCTTATGTACCCCCTTTCTTTCACTTAGCTAAAAGCTTGTTGTAATACTAATGAGTAAATACTTATAACATTGTTAGTTATAACTTAACTAGTTTAATTTGGGTTGGAAGTTATTCTTTTTCATTCTACCAAAGCTTTAGCTAGTACGTGACCTTGTAACTAACTCCTACATCCCTTCTATCTCTAAGGCAAAACTTGAACATTAACTAACCTAATTCTACTTTAATATTCATTCGGCCAACCTACAAGCTAGAAATGCTAAGATTAGAACATTCTTAATAAACTCAAACTAAGCTAATCATAATTAAACTAACATTTATCACACATTGCATAGTCAACCATGGTTTAAGTTCACCTATCTTTTAGACCAGCTTATGAAATTCGTTCAACCACCATTTCAATTATTAGCTAGTTAGCTAGATAAAATAAGTACAATCAACTTCAACCAGTAGTTACACACAAGCCAACCAACTAACATCTAATCCTATGCATATCTTGCCTTCATTGTATGCCAAAAGAAGAACATGACAACCCAAAGGACTGCCAGCAGTAGCGCCGGCAGTCTCAAACAGGCCACTGGCTCCGGCGGCTAATAGCCACGCCGACGCTGGCAGCTGACCAAAACTTGCCCACACACACACTTGAATATATATATAACTTACTTTGCTTTCATTTCTTAAGAATAAAAACTTTATTTTAGCTTCTTTAGCTTAATTCAACACTCTTTGATGCAATTTAACAAACCCATGAGCTACAAGATTCATTTACATTCAACTATCTTCCATCAACCATTATCACATAAAGATTACAATTCAGACAAGGCTACTACACTTTACCTTCCAAAGTACCATTACCAACAAGTTAGCTAGCTATAAGTCATCCACTTTTAACATTCACATTAATATAACATTATCAACTTTTAAGGATATACAAACAGATATGTAATGCGTCCCAGTCAGCCATGCTTCTTTCCTCAAATTTCAATCGACCATGTATCCAAAAACTAGCACATTAGACATAGAGACCTAACATGAAGTGGTTTAAAAACAACCCTCGCATGCACAAGTTTCATATATCAATGAATAAACATGAGTTTATAGAAATTTTTCCTCGCATGAATTTATACATATACTCACATATCTTGCATGCAAAATGGAGACAAACTATCTCACTATCGACCTTCTTATTTTTAAATCAGGTAATCTATATGCTATTAAAACCAATTTTCCTCACCTTTGCCAAAAGCTCACTGATTTTATTCTATTGATATGTATGAACTTAGCTTATATATGTATATAGAATATAAAGCCAAAGTCCATTGAAAGCTCAATCATGCACCTACTCAAAATGTTTTTACAAAATCTAATCTAAAGCCATCAATATACATCATCTTTTGCCTTTGTTTCGGTCCAATTAAGAAAAATATAGTTTAATCATCTTTTGTTTCCTTCTTTTCTTTCTTTCTCGCTTCGGTTCCTATGCTCTTCACCGCTTCAGCTTTATTTTTCTTTTCTTTTTGTTGGTCGATGGTGAAGGTGGTGAATGAATGAGGTGAGTGCTTTGGAGTTTATGTGTGTGAAGATATATACATAAGCTAAGCTAAACAAATATTATTCCTTTTGTGTGTTGTGTTACTGCCGAAGGGTAATAAAGTGTTTAAGATGAATTTGTGTGTATGTTCCTATTGCTAAAAATGATAAGCTTTAAATAGAGTTGGTTGCTTAGTTTTCATTGGATTAAGGTGGGGGTCGTGTGCATGCATGGTGTAGGATATCAGCTAATTTGCAACTCGAGATTCAGATGATGAGGTGCTTTGAAGTTGAAGATTTGATTGGAGCGTAACAGCGACAATTCCTGATGATGACGATGAAGTGAAGTTTTACGATGATGACTCATTATAGCTAGTACTAGGATATTAAGAACCAAACTTGGTGGTGTGATGACAAGATTTGTTTGGTTTGGGCGGTAGGTGATGACTAAGGAGAAATCATAATTTGTTTGCTAGGTGGCTTTAGGATGATAAAGGAATTGTATTAGCTGGGTGGTGAATCATAATGGCGCTAAGATTGACAGATGGATGAGGCTTGGCAAATAGGACGGTGGATTCATTTAGCTTGGGCGGATTGTAAGGTGCTAATAGTAATACTCCTATGAGAATCATAAAGAGTAAATAAAATACATTTAGAATATGTAAACAAATATAAATTGGATCATGTTTATATATAAGAATGTGAGTATTTAGGTTTATATTGTTTATTAAAACACGAGTGTAGTTATAGGGTCAATGAAATGAAAGCATAGTACTAGTTCTGTGTATAAAAATGTAGTATGAATGTAGTTCAGAATTCTTATATATAAGAAAAATATGTAAGATAATTTCATGTGTTTTAATCATAAAATAATTACAGTAGTAATAAGAATACAAGACTATATTCTATATATGTAAAAGCACGAGGAAGAAAGGATAGAAGTTCTTGGCAAGTAACGGTGGTTAACAAATCATGGTGCTATTTAAGTAAGTTTAGCTAGAGTTTTGGACAATGCAATGAAGTTAGAATGGGTTTGGCTACAGAAGCTAATTGGTGATAAAAGTAATAGTGAGAATTCCTAAGGGATTTCTATTCAAAGGCTAATGAATTATCTCCCAAAACGCTATACTTAATCTTTTATTCTAATAAAGGGTAATATTGACTTAATTCTTAATGTTAGTTAGCATTCCTAATTAATTTATCCGAAATCTTTTAGTAATAACCTAAGTATTAATGTTTTTTATTGATTAAATAACTTAGTTAACATACTTAGCTTTTCATTTTTTGTTAGTTAAGATTGCTATAGGCAACACTTTTAGAAGAGTTGGCAGGCATACTACTTAATAACATTGCACTCCTAATAAGTTAACTCATAGCCATTGGGCAACATGAGTGAACAAAGTTTAAATAAACATGAGCAATTACACTACAATCCAGCTATCTTTAGTAATAAGTTAAACATTAGCCATAATGCTTACCTTTAGACCAAGCTATTATTCCAAGCTTAACTTCTAACTAGTGCCATTCGAATTCATTTTACGTGGTGTGATTAGTAGGTAATAGTCAACATCTTACTAATTCTTCAGGTCCCCTATGTACATTCTCAAGGTCAGTTATTAACACAAGCCCAATCATTAGCTATGGTAATTAATAGAATGCCATAAAAGTTATTTATTCTAAAAGATAGGTAACACACTGACCTTAACATTTTTAACCACTTCCAAGCACAATAATGTACCTACCAGATTATTCCTTTCTCTTTAATTGAAATGAATGCTTAGTTTGATATGCTAGTTTTTATCTATTTTTAGGTTTAATTTAATTCCTTTTATGAGAACTAAGAACACATAGTGGGTTGCTTTTAATCGAAATTCAAATTAATATTAAGTAATACTCGAGTAATATGTTAATGCTCGAGAATTAGATATGGGGCCTCACATATACTGTGAGGCTTGTTCAAAACTATATGTTCATAACTGAATAGTGAGGCTGGGCACTTCACTATGATAAGGTTATAGAGAGAGGTCTCATATTTGGTAGGGTGACTTACCTTGGTCATTGGATGGGCTTTCCGAATGGTTCTCATTAGTACATTATGGTGCATTGAACAAGACTTGAGTAGATGCTATCTCAGTGACATTACTATCATTGTCAAAGAACTAAAAGTATCTTATGCTACTATGTGACCAAAGCTTTTCGTCATGATCATATGTGGATGTGTCAGTGAAGCCTAATACATGTCTTTGATTCGCTATGGGTGAGATCCTATGTAGAGGGTCAACAACTCTATGTTTTGGGTACATGGACTAGATTCATTAGATGGTCATGATTCTATGACTATTTTAATTGATAGTGAGCTATTCACTTGGCGTTATCTATATGATCGTCAAAATTTAAACGCTTAGTAATATAGCTATGGCTATATTAGATATTAGACTTGTGAGTCACTCCCGGAAACAAGGGAATAGTAACTAAGCGATGATTGTAGGAACGATAAAGGTCTAAGGTTTAGTTGCAATCAAAGACTGGATGATAGTACTAATGCAGGACCTGCTCTTGATTACAGATAAAACATAGAGGGACATTTTGGTTATTCATACTTAGTAGGGCAAAGACAAAACCTCCTAAGGAAGTTTATTAGTTACCATGGAGTGCAACCCTAACTCTTTAGTGGAATGAGTTAAAGTTAAAATGGTCTAAATACTGCTAGTGTTTAGCAAGGACGTTTTTGTCATTTTGAAGCCACAACAATTATGTCTTCGAGTCCCTCTCTTACCCACATCCCCTTTATGGCGAACTATGACTTTCTTATTTTGGCATGTATGTGTAAATTGAGTATTGTTTCCTATGTGGGAACAGGTGGTTCAAAGACCATGACACTAGGACAAGAAACATTCTTTAGGACAAGAATGTTTGTCCTTGTGTAGCATGTCCAAATGGAATGTTTCATGCACACTCCTACGTGTGGAAGGCTTACGTAGGCATATGGATAGAGTTTGTTGGAATAGATAATTATCTTTATTTTATTAATTAAGAGATAATGTGAATTATCTCCAAGATAATTGATAAGAAATCAAGAGGTAGTTATCGAATCTAACTAGGACACTCTACCTTTATCACGTAACTAGCATCTATAAATAGATGGGCTGCTTACATTGTCCTATACGCAACACTCTACATACACATACATACAGTACATGACCATAGTTAGTAAGAAAGGCAGAGACGAAAAATCCCACAATTTTTCATTGCTATTCGCAAGGGAGTTGGAATAGGGGAGAATATTCGGAGTACTCGTGCCTTGGAGGACTTCTCACGGATTGGAGGAATTTTCCAGCAATATTTCAAACATAACTTGTGTGTGTTTTGTGTATACAATCCAACACCAAAGGTATTAATGCAACGGCCCCAACCCGACCCTTCTCAAGATTAGGTCAGAATCTACGTTCGTTATCGTTGTGGTCTCATGTATATTGTAACGCCCCGATCCCTCACGAGACCGGAGACTCTAATAGCCATGCTAATCACAACCCAATTTCAACCCGGTCACAAAATTTAGGAAAAACGGATGGAGTTTCTCCTATATATAGGACTATCTAGAAACCTGCAAACATCACTTCAATCCATTTCATCCTTACAAGCATACAAGTCAACCAGACAACAAGGTAAAGATTACAAGTTATTAAAACATTACAAGCCATTCATAACTATCAATACATTCCAACTTAACTTTATAATTACAAAACTGAATTCAATGATAATCCACGTAAGCCAGCAAAATCAACACGAAACTCTCGAGCCTTCTTTCTTACCTCTGATAGCACTGATCTTGAAAGGTGTTAGAAAGGAGGGTGAGTATACAACATGTATACTCTGTGAGGGAGGTGATGCAACATACCAAGAAATGCTTTCATGAGATGCAACAAGGATAAAACATATACAACACAAAATAACAAAGTTAATTAAACAAGTATTAAACCACGTATAGAAAGGATATGGTTCCACATTTGTCTTCAATTATGAGCCATGAGCCAAGATTTTCAAACAAGTGCCGACAAACCCATACTCCTCCAAGTTGGGGTACTCCGGATATACCCCGATCCTACGACCCATATCTCCAAAGGTAGGTCTGTATGCCCCAACGAGGTGAACCACGCCTCTGGGGTAGGGGAGTATGCCTCAGCAAGAAGGGACTGGGAAACCATGGTAGCCGAGGGAGCATGGTGTGAAACCCCACTTTGCTATCCTGTCTTGTTTTGCGTGTTTATTCTCGTTTTACGTGAATTGACCTGTCTATGTGCTATATGACTTAGAATGTGGTAATTTTAATATTAATACTGCTAGAACATGCTAAATGTGCATACATGAAATTTTTATCAAAAACGGAGTCAGAAATTTTATCATCGATTTTTAGTGAATAGTATTTTCGAAACACGTCTGCTAAAATTTTGAAACTGGTCTTTTTAACCCTTCTAGACCTAGTCCTCAGACTTTAATAGACATGTGTTTGTTGAAAACGGATTTCAAATCGGCTTAGGAATTTATTAGGGTTTTTACACCGACTTTTGCGAAAATCGAGTTTTAGGCCGACTCGGGTGAAATTGTTTGATTGTAAAACTTCTTGTCACCTAAAAATAACATACTTGAGCTATCTTGGGTGTTGAATAATTGTTTTGAACATTGGTGATCAAGAAAATGCATTTAAAGTCAAGAAAATACTAAAAATACTAAAGTTTCAACTTTGACTTTCATTTAAAATGTTGACCAATATGCATATATCACCAACACACACTCACAAAGCACAAAAACACCCTCAATTTTACACACATTTCCGAGAGGAAGAAGGGAGAAAAGAGAAAGGTTTTCAACAAGTTTTCAAAGCAAATTTTCAAAGAAAAAGCTAGTTTTTGTCCGTAGAACTTCGTGCCGAGTTGGATTCCGCTTGTTGGACACGTATTGCACGTATTTCTAGGCTTATATCGCATCTAAAGTGAGAGAAAAATTCTAGATCTCAAAACTCATATTTTGTGTTTATGCGTATAAATAATTATTGAACTGTTAGAATGTTAATTTGAAGTTAGATTATTGCTCCATGCATGCTAGGAATCATTTATATGTATTCTTGCGAGATTTGAACCGTTGTAGCATAATTATTTATTTTCGGGTATTTAAAGTTGATTAATTTTCTAAATGTTGATTATCTTGAGTTGTATTGGTTGAAATCGATTGCCGTCGATTTCTAAAAGTTTGTTAATTACGTGGTAGCGCCGTTGTAATGCCGAATCTTCGATTGTGAGGCCGGTGCTAAAATCCAGAAATTTCAGCCATGACACACTAGGGTTTTAGGGTTATTGGGCATGATTTGGATATGTTTTGGTTGCTTTCCAAGGGGGCTAATGTAGTTGATTGAATGGGTGAGTGATAGAAACTGATTTGGAGTTGTTTGGATTAGTAGAATGTAAGATATGAATATTTGATGTTTAGGTTGTCTTCTTTAAAATGTTAAATTATGCCTTTAGTTGATTGGGTGTGGTTTGAGTGATTGAATTATGAGTTGATGATGGGTAAACTAGGGTTTGATTGTGTGTTCAATGCATGTTCGGTTGGATGGCCTACTTTGTCATCTAACTTAGTTATTTGTTATTAAATTGATTATTGATGTTATTATGATGATAATATGATTATTGATGATTATTGATTGATGATTGATGCCGGGAGATAGACAGTTCTGCTAGACTGTCCTCCTGTGAATGATTGATGTTTATTGTTATTGCTGAGTCTTTGGTATGTGTGTGCCACCTCTCGTGCAGTATCGGGTTGTCGGGTTGATAACGGCATGACTACCAGAGAATGCCTCCAGCTCGCATGACGGAGGTGTCATGGAGGGAGAGGTTATTTGGGTACTTCAGGTGTGTGAGTTTATGAGAGTCACAAGAAGGCTGTTATGATCGTGATGGCATTTGGAGCTACACCAACTAGTGTATCATTTATTGAATGGTTATTATAGATTATGTGATGTTAGTATTATTGATGTTATTGTGTGTTTACCTGCTCAAAGGATTATTTCCAAGGAGTATAGTGAATACTGTTAGAGATCTATCGGATCCTCACTGGGCTTATTTTATATAAGCTCACTCTCTATTATTGCATGCTTACAGGTGTTCTTTCGCAAGACTACGGGTACGTGCCTCCTGAAGAGGAAAATGTGCCTTACATGGATGAGTCTTATGTTCCGGATTCTTATCCTTGATGTTATGTTGTTTTACTATCTTGTATATTAATTTAGTAGACTTTTATATGCTTTGTAATTCTTAATGTAGAAGATGTTGAAAAGATAATGAATTAGTTGATGCTATCTTAGTAGTCATCCTTTTGTCTATGTTTAGGTTGCTAGGTTGGTATCAATATGTTTTGTAATGTACATTAAAGTTCATGTAATATGTTGGAACGGAGGCGTATAACAAAGGATGATTATGGTGTAATATGATTATGATGTATGTTGTTATTTTACTGAGGAGTTGTTTGTTGTATGGTTATGGAGTTGATGTATGATGTTCTAATGAGGTTGATTTAGAGCCTCGGTATCCTATTTACTGTCGTTATACTGCCAAAATTCCGTTGCGTCCTGACTGATCGTAGGTGGGGTCGAGTTAGGGCGTGACATTTAAGTGGTATTAGAGCGCATGTTAGTTGTCAACCGGGGTATTCTCGGAATGTGGGTAATGGTCTTAGCATGAAAGTATGAATGAAAAGAAAGAAATGTGAAATATGTGTTAACATGATTAAATGATAAGTGATTATATGATTAAAGTGCTTATGTGATTATGTGTTTGTTTATGTGATTGATACTTAAGTGATTTATGTGTTTTATGTGTTTTATGTGCTTAATATGAGTTTGTTGTTTATGTGTTAATAGTTGTTTATAATCTGTTTACGTGCTATAACCTGTGCTAACTCTTTGATTAGTAGAATGGCCGGTAGACGAAGGACCAGAGGTAGGCCCGAGGTAGTAGATGAGACTCCTGGTAATACGGCATCGGGCCGTGATATGGGTGATGATCGTTTGGGGGCAACTATGGATAGGATTGCTGAATTAATGGCAGGACAGGCACAGTTGATAGTAGGGCAGACTGCCTAGACTCAGGCTTGGCAGGCTCAATTGTTGAATGTGCAGGGTGGAAACCACGAGAGTGGTACCCTGAAAGAGTTCTTAGGGTATCATCCACCTAGATTTCAGGGGGAACCCGATGATCGGAAGGCTGAAGCGTGGATTAGTAATGTGGAGAAGATTTATGATCCTCTTGATTATACTGATGAGTAGAAGGTCTCCTTTGCCGTGTACTTGCTGGATGATGAGGCAGAAGAATGGTGGCGCACGGTGAGAACTAGCTGGGCGACTCAGGGTATTCCGTATGTTTGGGGTACCTTTCTGTTAGCTTTCCGGGCAAAATATGTCCAGAGGATCGCGAGGGAGCGGAGAGAGGCTGAGTTTCTGTCTCTGATTCAGAGGGATGCCTAAGTGGCTCAGTATGAGGCCACCCTTACTCGATTGTCCCGGTATGCACCGGAGTATGTGGCTGATGAGGAGCGGAGGACTCGTAGATTCATGTTAGGGTTAAGGCCCGAGATTCAAGATGTGATGGCTCTGAATCGGTATGATATATTCACTGAGGCCTTTGATGCAGCTTCTAGGTTAGAAAAGAGGAAGGGGGATTAGCTTGTGTCTAGTCAGCCCAGTAAGAGGCCGTATCAGCCGCAGTTTCAGCAGGGAGTGTATAGGCCTTCAATACAACAGGTTGTGTACAGGCCACCAGCTCAGCAGGGTTCTTTCAGGCCATAGGGTCAGTAAAGTTATTATCAGCCTCAGTTTCAACAGGGGTCATATCAGGTTCAGTCCCAGTTTAGGCCAGCCTAGTCTCAGGGTCAGTACAGGCCTAGTTTGGTAAGGCCTCAGCAGCAGACTGGTTCAGCTGTTTCTTCAGCTTCTGGTTCTTCCAGGGGCAGTGTTAGTGCATCATCACCGTAGTGTACACACTGCAAGCGCACGGGGCATGTGGAGGCCGATTGCAGAGTGAAGGCAGGGACGTGTTTAGGATGTGGCATCAATCAGCACAGGGCGAGGGATTGCCCTAGATATTCGAGGACTAAGGGTCGGGCAGTGACTTAGGGTTATCAGGGTAGACCTGCGGGCAGTGCACCTCAGCAGCAGCGGGTTCAGGCTCGGGCCTACGCAGTTGACTTAGAGGAGATACTTGAGGAGACTGCAGTGGTGGAAGGTAACTTCCTTATACTTGATCAACTTGTTAAAGTGTTGATTGATTCTGGTGCTACGCATTCTTTCATTACTCCTGCTTGTGTGCAACATGTTAATTTGCAACCTGAAAGATTGCCTTATGTGGTTGAGATTGGTACCTCTTTGACTAATAAGTATGTTACTAGCTTAGTATGTAAGAATTGTATAATACATGTTAAGGGGCATAATTTTCCTTCGGACCTTATCTTATTTCCTATCCGGGGGTATGATGTTATCTTGGGTATGGATTGGCTTTCTAAGTATGATGCCCAGTTAAACTGTAGAACCAAGGTAGTGTAGTTTCGTTTGCCAGATTAGCCAGTAGTTGAGGTAGTAGGGAACCGGGGTGCAAAGACGAGTTTTGTTATCTCAGCAACTAAAGCTGTTAAGTTGGTGAGTAAGTGTTCGGGTTATCTAGCTTATTTGATCAACAAGCCATCTGATAAGCTACAGCTGGAGAAAGTCCCTATTATTCGGGAATATCCCAATGTATTTCCCGAGAAGTTGTCAGGGTTACCGCCAGAGAGAGATGTGGAGTTTATGATTAATCTTGTTCTCGGTACTCAACCTATTTCTAAATCAGCATACTGGGTGGCACTAGCTGAGTTGAAGGAGTTGAAAACTCAGTTGC
Organism: Ehretia macrophylla; assembly: GCA_037974665.1. Classification (NCBI taxonomy): domain Eukaryota; kingdom Viridiplantae; phylum Streptophyta; class Magnoliopsida; order Boraginales; family Ehretiaceae; genus Ehretia; species Ehretia macrophylla. The sequence continues at coordinate 14,843,130 of CM075775.1, forward strand.
AGGAGTTATTGGAGAAGGGTTTCATTCAGCAGAGTTCTTCACCTTGGGGAGCTCCTATTTTATTTGTGAAGAAGAAGGATGGTACCTTGAGATTGTGTATTAATTACCGTGGTTTGAATCAGGTGACCATCAAGAATAAATATCCTTTGCCACTGATTGACAAGTTGTTTGATCAACTTCAGGGAGCCAAAGTCTACACTAAATTTGATTTGAGGCAGGGGTATTATCAGCTTCGGATTCGTACGGAGGATGTTCCGAAGTCTGCCTTCGGGACTCGGTACAGGCATTATGAGTTTGTTGTTATGCCCTTTGGATTAACTAATGCACCGGCTGCATTCATAGATCTTATGCATCGGTTTTTTCAGCCGTACTTAGACCAGTTCGTGGTAATCTTTATTGATGATATCTTGGTCTATTCTAAATCTGAATCGAGGCACGAGCAACATTTACGGCTTGTCTTACAGAAGCTGCAGAAGCATCAGTTGTTTGCCAAGTTCAGCAAATATGAATTTTGGCTGCAACGCATATCTTTTCTTGGTCATGTTATTACACAAAGCGGTATTTCTGTAGATCCCACTAAGATTGAATTGGTGATGTCTTGGAAACGTCCGGAGAATGTTTCAGAGGTTCGTAGCTTTCTTGGCTTGGTAGGTTATTACCGTAGGTTTGTCAAGGACTTCTCTAAGATTGCAGGGCCACTTTCTAAGTTGACTCAGAAACGGACTATCTTTGCTTGGAATAAGAAGTGTGAGAGTGGCTTTCAGGAGTTGAAAAAGAGGTTGACTACTGCTCCAGTACTTGCTCTACCAGAGGGGACCGATAATATGGTTATTTACAGCAATGCATCCAAGGAGGGCTTGGGATGTGTTCTTATGCAGGATGGCCGAGTTATTGCCTATGCTTCCAGGAAGTTGAAGCCTTATGAGGTGAATTATCCGACTCATGATCTTGAGTTGGCAGCAGTTGTCTTCGCACTGAAGAAGTGGCATCATTATTTGTGGGACAGTAAGTTCGAGATTTTCACTGATCATAAGAGTCTAAAGTACTTGTTCTCACAGAAGGAGCTGAATATGCGCCAGTGGAGGTGGATGGAGCTTCTTGGAGATTATAATTGTTCTATCGATTATCTGCCTGGCAAGGCAAATGTTGTAGCAGATGCTTTTAGTCGTAAGGCGACTATCTCTTGTTTAGCTGTCAAGAAATGGGAGATTCTTGAAGAATTCACTTATTGGAGACCGGAGTTGACTCAGGCTAGGGTGATGTGTTCACATCTCCGTATTCAGCCTTTATTGTTGTCTCAGATCAGAGAAGCTCAGCAACTTGATGTTAAACTTCAGAAGATCAAGGATCAGATCACAGATGATCAGTCTGACTTTAAACTGCATGAGGACGGTATTCTTCGGTTTCGGAACAGGGTTTGTGTTCTCAATGAATCGGGCTTGAGGCGAGGTATTCTGGAGGAAGCTCATAATTCTAAGTACACTATTCATCCCGGTGGAACCAAGATGTATCGAGATTTGAAGCAACACTATTGGTGGAATAACATGAAGACGGAGGTTGCTCAGTTTGTATCTAGATGTTTGACTTGTCAGAAGGTGAAAGCCGAGCATCAACGACCTGCAGGGTTACTTCAGCCGTTGGCTATACCAGAGTGGAAATGGGAGCATATTACGATGGATTTCGTCACTGGTTTGCCTAGAACACCAAGGGGTAATGATTTAGTTTGGGTTGTCGTGAATTGTTTGACGAAGACAACTCATTTTATTTCGATGAGGATGGGAGATGAGGTTACAAAGTTGACGGGTCTTTATTTAGATCAGATTGTTAGACTTCACGAGATTCCATCTAGTATTGTCTCAGATCGAGATTCTCGATTTACTTCTCGTTTATGGGAGAAACTTTAGGAGACCTTGGGTACTCAGTTGAACTTCAGTACCGCGTATCATCCACAGACCGATGGTCAGTCTGAGCGGACTATTCAGATTCTGGAAGATATGCTTAGGGCTTGTGTTCTGGACTTCGAGAAGAATTGGGAGAAACATCTACCACTTGCCGAGTTTGTCTATAACGATAGTTATCAAGCTACTATTGGGGTGGCACCTTTCGCAGCTCTTTACGGTCGTAAGTACCGTTCACCTTTATATTGGGATGAGGTAGGGGAGATGAAGACTATTGATTTGACTATCATGCCAGAGCTTCTTGAGAAGATTGAGAATGTTCAGTTGATCAGGCAGAAAATGCTTACAGCGCAGAGTAGATTCAAGAGTTATACTGATAAGAGTCGTCGGGACTTGGAGTTTGCAGTTGGAGATCGGGTTTTCTTGAGATTGTCTCCTCGTAAGGGGTTTGCTCGTTATGGTAAATGTGGAAAGCTGAGTTCGAGATTTGTTGGGGTGTTTGAGATTACCGGCAGGGTTGGTAAGTTGGCATATCGGTTGGCTTTACCGGAGAACTTCTCTAATGTCCATGATGTATTTCACGTGTCTAATTTACGGAAATATAATCCGGATCCTTCTCATATTCTTGAGCCAGAGCCGTTACAGCTTCGAGAGAATCTGACTTATGACGAGCGTCCGATTTGTATTCTTGATCAGATGGAACGAGAGTTGAGGTCGAAGAAGATTCCGATGGTTAAGGTGTTGTGGAAGCATCACGACATTGAGGAAGCTATTTGGGAGATACGAGATCAGATGCAGCAGCAGTACCCAGATCTGTTCAGTACATCAAGTAAGAATTTCGGGGATGAAATTCTTTAAGGGGGGGAGAATGTGAAACCCCACTTTTCTATCTTGTCTCGTTTTGCGTGTTTATTCTCGTTTTGCGTGAATTGACCTGTCTATGTGCTATATGACTTAGAATGTGGTAATTTTGATATTAATACTCCTAGAACATGCTAAATGTGCATACATGAAATTTTCATAAAAAACGGAGTTAAAAATTTTATTATCGATTTTTAGTGAATAGTATTTTCGAAACACGTCCGCTAAAATTTTGAAACTGGTCTTTTTAACCCTTCTAGACCTAGTCATCGGACTTTAATTGACCTGTGTTTGTTGAAAACGGATTTCAAATCGGCTTAGAAATTTATTAGGGTTTCTACACTGACTTTTGTGAAAATCGAGTTTTAAGCCGATTCGGATGAAATTGTTTGATTGTAAAACTTCTTGTCACCTAAAAATAACCTACTTGAGCTATCTTGGGTGTTGAATAATTGTTTTGAACATTGGTGATCAAGAAAATGCATTTAAAGTTAAGAAAACACTAAAAATACTAAAGTTTCAACTTTGACTTTCATTTAAAATGTTGACCAATATGCATATATCACCAACACACACTCACAAAGCACAAAAATACCCTCAATTTCACACACATTTCTGAGAGGAAGAAGGGAGAAAAGAGAAAGGTTTTTAACAAGTTTTCAAAGCAAATTTTCATAGAAAAAGCTAGTTTTTATCCGTAGAACTTCGTGCTGAGTTGGATTCTGCTTGTTGGGCATGCATTGCACGCATTGCACGCATTTCTAGGCTTATATCGCATCTAAGGTGAGAGAAAAATTCTAGATCTCAAAACTCATATTTTGTGTTTATGCGTATAAATAATTATTGAACTGTTAGAATGTTAATTTGAAGTTAGATTATTGCTCCATGCATGCTAGGAATCATTTATATGTATTCTTGCGAGATTTGAACCGTTGTAGCATAATTATTTATTTTTGGGTATTTAAAGTTGATTAATTTGCTAAATGTTGATTATCTTGAGTTGTATTGGTTGAAATCGATTGCCGTCGATTTCTAAAAGTTTGTTAATTACGTGGTAGCGCCGTTGTAATGCCGAATTTTTGATTGTGAGGTCGGTGCTAAAATCCAAAAATTTCAGCCATGACACACTAGGGTTTTAGGGTTATTGGGCATGATTTGGATGTGTTTTGGTTGGTTTCCGAGGGGGCTAATGTAGTTGATTGAATGGGTGAGTGATAGAAACTGATTTGGAGTTGTTTGGATTAGTAGAATGTAAGATATGAATATTTGATGTTTAAGTTGTCTTCTTTAAAATGTTAAATTATGCCTTTAGTTGATTGGGTGTGGTTTGAGTAATTGAATTGTGAGATGATGATGGATAAACTAAGGTTTGATTGTGTGTTTAATGCATGTTCGGTTGGATGGCCTACTTTGTCATCTAACTTAGTTATTTATTGTTAAATTGATTATTGATGTTATTATGATGATAATATGATTATTGATGATTATTGATTGATGATTGATGCCGGGAGATAGGCAGTTCTGCTAGACTGTCCTCCTATGAATGATTGATATTTATTATTATTGCTGAGTCTTTAGTATGTGTGTGCCACCTCTCGGGCAGCATCGGGCTGTCGGGTTGATAACGGCATGACTACTGAAAACTGCCTCCAGCTCGCATGACGGAGGTGTCATGGTGGGAGAGGTTATTGGGGTACTTCGGGTGCGTGAGTTTATAGGAGTCACAAGAAGGCTATTATGATCGTGATGGCGTTTGGAGTTATACCAACTAGTGTATCCTTTATTGAATGGTTATTATAGATTATGTGATGTTAGTATTATTGATGTTATTGTGTGTTTACCTGCTCAAAGGATTATTTCCAAGGAGTATAGTGAATACTGTTAAAGATCTATCGGATCCTCACTGGGCTTATTTTATATAAGATCACTATCTATTATTGCATGCTTACAGGTGTTCTTTCGCAAGACTACGGGTATGTGCCTCCTGAAGAGGAAAATGTGAAAAATGTGCCTTACGTGGATGAGTCTTATGTTCTGGAGTCTTATCCTTGATGTTATGTTGTTTTACTATCTTGTATATTAACTTAGCGGACTTTTATATGCTTTGTAATTCTTAATGTAGAAGATGTTGAAAAGATAATGAATTAGTTGATGCTATCTTAGTAGTCATCCTTTTGTCTATGTTTAGGTTGCTAGGTTGGTATCAATATGTTTTGTAATGTACATTAAAGTTCATGTAATATGTTGGAACGGAGGCGTATAACAAAGGATGATTATGGTGTAATATGGTTATGATATATGTTGTTATTTTATTGAGGAGTTGTTTGTTGTATGGTTATGGAGTTGATGTATGATGTTCTAATGAGGTTGGTTTAGAGCCTCGGTATCCTATTTACTATCTTTATACTGCCGAAATTCCGTTGCGTCCTGACTGATCGTAGGTGGGGTCGAGTTGGGGCGTGACACACGGCAAGCCCGACGCCGCCCATGTTACTCGACACTACCATGCCCGAAAAGATTACACAACCCCGAGTAACGAATCACGAATCTCATTTTCAAATCAAGTGGGGAGGTAGCAAAGTAGGCTAGCCTCACCCCATACATATCATATACACATTTGATCATCAAAGAGAGCAATTATAGTAATATAAACAATTACCCTTGCAATTAATTCAAGTAATTTGCAAGATAGCATGAAAATAGTACATATAAACTTTATCCATTTAGATTAAATCATATAATAAAATAAGCTAATGTGCACAAAAGGAATGAAGATTCCCTCACCTCTATCAAGCTCCACAATGCAAGATTGGTTTCAAATCACTCTCAATCACCTTGAACATAAAGTTAAACATTGTTTCAATTACTCTTTAACTACAACATTCATTAATCATCCAACTAGGTTAGCTAACTCATAGTTTACTTAATTAACATACAACCAAGTAATCATTCAAGTAATCTAATATACCAACAATATAACTAATAACAATAAAATCGTGATATAAGTATGTTCTGGAATCATTTTAAAGAACATTTTAAGCATAGATAACCATATTTAATTCCATAATAGTACTATCAATTTATTAAGCCATTAATCCATACTTATTCTCTTCGCAATTAACTCAATATAAAACTCAAGGAAAACACTTAGAACTATGGCAATACAATTACTATAAACAAGAATTCACTTAGAATCTTCAATTCAAGAAAAAAAATTATGCAATTTAGTTCATGAAACATTCTCTAGATAACACCATATCTTAGATAATCACCCATAACCACCTAACCCATCAAGTCCAATCAAAACTTAGCAAATAACCCAACTTTATTCCGAAAGCCCCTTTCGTAAACCCAATTAAAAATCTATCTTCTAAGCAACAGGAGGACACTACGAGCATTCCAACCATTCAACGGTCACTAACCAACCACAAGGAAGTTCTACAAACACCTAAAACACTAGAACAAACCAATTGCCCTAAATGTCCCTCTTTATGTTCTAGTCATTCTAACCAACTTCTAGCCATCTTTTAATGGGTTTAAGCAAACATTTAAGCCATCTAGCATTAATGGCACCTAATAGAAACACTAAAACCATCAATTGAGCAAAAGTCTCAAAAACTCAATAGAATACTATTTTTTCTCTAACTTTCTCAAGCTATCACATCCCAACGAGCTATGATAATAGAAATCCATTTTCACCACACAAACCTATCCATATTATGATCCATTTAAATGCAAAGAAAACCCGTTTAAACTATAACAATCACAAAACTCCATCGTCCCCTTAGTTGATTTATACTACAACTAAGTTAACCAATCACCCAACTAATGTCATAACCATAACAAAAGTGTTTCCATGACCTCCCAAGACAATGTCAATACTCAAACCGAGCAAATTCCACACTTGGTCAAAACATCCCATTTGCAATTCAAGGCTAATTAGCTTCCAAACGTAATACGAAGTTCAAGGTACGCAACCAAGCTATACTACCTTCCTAATGACACTTAATGACACCACTTAGGACCTCAAAGTCACACAATTACCCGCATTTAGTCCGAAAGCCCCAAATTCCCTATTTTGACTTTGTACTACACGTACCTCAACCGGGACACAAATGGGAGCTAGCAAAGCTTAGTTAGGTCTTAATTAGCCTAGGATTACTAAATGTGGAGGCCAATTCAACCCAAATTCACGATAACCCCGAAACCCCTTCCTAAAAGTCAGCTATTTCATTCTTTTGCTAAGTTATGAGCAATTAAATGTTATGGGGCCTTTACACTACTTTCATTAACATCTAAAGCACCTATTAGGATCATTGATTCAAGCTATAAAGTCCAATTTCACAAAACCCTAACATTCCCGTCACTATTTATGCCAAATATTCAACGAGCAATTTTAACCGATTAAACTACGAAACAATAGCATAAATTAGGTCTCTACTACTTATATATAACATACATAAGCATATTTGAGCATTGCAATAGCATTTAAGAGCAAAACAAGAAATTCAAGAAAGTTGTCACATTTCAAAAATGTAAAAATAGTATGCAGATCCCTCACCTATTGCACGTAGGAGCTCCTAGGAGACTAGTAAACACCCTAAACCACTTGCACCTAGCTTGGCTTGGCTTGGATTGAAGATTTGTTGAGCAAAAATCTATCATTCTCCTCCTATGCTAATTTCGGATTTGCTATAGTGTTTTCAGCTTTTCCTCTTTTTTTTGTGTTTTGCTAACTTATGAGCTTAGTGTGAGGTGTTGAGCATATATAAGTCTATATGTTTTATTTTAGTGTGAGTATGTTGGTCAAAATATGAATTAAGTTAGCTTAAAGTGAGTCCTAAATGCAATTTAAATGATAGCTAATCAAAATACATAGTTTTGTTATGTAACACTATTCATTAGTTTCAACAAATCATTTTCTAAACAGATGCTCCTATCACTTTTAGCTCAAATGCACATTTTTCTCATTCCTAAAACAATTAATATGATTTAAGAAAAATGCTAATTCGAATTAATTAAGTGGTTGAAAAGCGTGATGAATAGTAATCACATAAGCAACAAACAATGCATAGTGAAAATGCGCAAATAGTAGATGCAATAGTAAATAAATGTACGGTGAAGTTCTCGTGCGTCACATACATAACTTTCTATAATATTAAACGAAAGAAAGTATAAATATTTTCTTTCAATAACTAGTTGTTTAAACAATAATTCCAGTACAAAGGGTGTTACATCATCTGAGACTTGAGAATTACCCGGCTATATTACACATTAAGGTTTCACGATAACTACCCTTTTACCCGAGAGCAACTCTAGTCTTTACAACTTGGATGACCTATCAGAACATGGCAGGCAAAGAACTTTGAGCATGTAATCAATCAGCTTGGCACATAATAACAATCCCCATTTCAAGCTAAACTCTACCTGCAAGGGGGGAAAAAGAAGGTGAGCTCTTGGGAAGCTCAGTGAGGATGGAATAGGAGAGTTTTAAAAACCTTTTTGGGTAGGCCCTTTTGAAAATCATGATGCAATTCACGTACGATAATATTAACAAGCTATCCACATATGGTAAACGATAAGATACAATAACATATGATAACCAATAGAGATTTCTATCATATTCGATTCACGTATCAATAACAGTAGTGACATATAGATAAATAGTCTTTGCTCTCCGAGGTCCTCTAAGGACCAAGCTAGAGTACTTAAACACATAATGGAAAGGATACGTGCAAGACTCTAGAGGTGGTTCCTACGGGCTAAAGAGGTGCCTTCCACTGCTTCTAGGCATAGTACTTTGTCCCGCATAGCACTTAGTTCCCGCCGTTGAGATGGCTGGCCTCGAATCACGATTTCAACTTCTTATCTCTCCCAATAGGGTACTCCAGATTGTACCCGAAATCTACGACCCAACTCTATGAGAGTGGAATGCCAAACGAGAAATGGACTAGGACCACAATAGTCACGGGAGCACCAGCAAGCCCTATGCTGCCCGGCGTTCGTGAACCCTATCGTGCCTAAGGTTGTAACCCTCAATTCCAATAGCACACAAGCATGTGCAAGTAATCATATAACACACAATTGATAACATCTTTGCGATTTACGTAATTCAATAAACGCGTAGATGGGAAACAACAAAAGAGGTTGTCCCTGGTCAAGTACATTTGACAATATTAATTCACTGGGAATTTGAATAACTCAAGTAAAGCCATAATATACAACTGAAAGCATTTTGAGTAAGATCAACTCATTATTGTCACTTAAAATGTTTAACAAATACCATTTCAATTGATAATAATCAATAACAAGAGTAGATAATTGTAACACCCCGATCCCTCTCGAGACCGGGAGTTCTAACAATCAATCTAAACACAACCCAAATCCAAACCCGAGCAAAATTTTAGGGAAAACGGACGGAGTCTCCCCTGTTTCTAGGAAAAAAGCAAACCTGCGACAGCATATAAATGGACCAACACCGTGTCCAACCATACATAACTTCCTCAAGGCCATCCGAGCCTCGGTTCTCAACAATTAAACTCAGCAAGTATACATACATTTCCAATTTAAAAGCTAACCTATCTCTTTTCATTTTTGACAAGTACATTCAAACTAGACAATTAAACCATACTAAGCTACTGCATAAAATAAGCTATCATGCCATTCTAACTCTTTTCCTTTGGACATTACAAACGTGCATTGAAGATAAGCTATGCTAACTGATTACATAAACTAGCTTATCAATTTAGCTCAACTACTTAGCTAGATTTAAATTACATTTTTTTAACAATAAATACATACAACATATGAACATACATCTTGGCATCTTTGACAACTCAAGCCACATAGCACGCAAGACAACTCTTCAAGCACAAACTTTCCAGCTAACATGACATTTCCTGAAATGTGGTGGTGAGGAGTGAGTATACACAACACGTATACTCAGTGAGGGTGAGACAGATAACGAATTGGAGAGAAAGAAATTCGTGCAATGCAAATAAGACAGTTAAGCAATATAACTGATAAGTAAGCAATCAAGACAAACAATCAATACAATAAGCAATTACTGAAAGCATTAACACAACCATTCAAAGCTATACCACACTCTGAAGGCTATGGTTCACTCATACGAGCAATGTACCATTTCACGAGTGATACATCAATCTCGAGCTTGATGTTGACAACGATGACAATAAGCGCGCAACTACCTTATAACTTCAGTTTGGAATACCCTGGAAGTATCCATCAATTCTACGACCCAAATCTCCCTGGGAGGCAACCCAAGCGAGAAAATGGAATAGGACACGGAGCTAGAGCAACCAACACTGGCAACCCGAGGCTACCCAGAGAGGCCCATCACTCACGCGCCTGATACTATGCAATGCAAGACTCGATACAAGGCGATAAACGAGCAATAGCACAACAATATAGAATAGATGAGATAAACGAGATATCAAGCATTATCAACAATTGTTAAACATTTCAATCAACAATCAACTCTAACAAGTGTAATAAGCATTAACAAGCATTTACAATCAAATATGTAACAAGAACAACACCAACTAACATTATCAAGCAATAACAAGTATTCTATAGGCATTATAAGCATTCTATAAGCAACATAAGCATTCTATAAGCAATATACTATGAAAACACACAGAATCACAAAAATGACCCCAACTTTCAAAACACTACTACTTTTAAACGAGCCACGAGTTTTGAAAACCGACTTCACCAATCCTCCTAGGTCACCATAAGGCACATCTAATGACCCCGAAACCCTACTTAACCCTAGAATTCACGCAAAGCCCCAATTTCCCCCTTTGCTCGTTTGAACTACAACTACCTCAACCGATTACCCAACCAATGTCACAACTACACCAAAAGTGCTTCCATGACCTCCCGAAACAATGCCATCATGCAAAACGATAAAATGCCAAACTTGACCTAAACGACCCCAACTTTCACTAAGCCACTTTCCTCCATTTTTTCATTACACAATCCAATTAAACCATACATTTAGGCATTCTAGCATATCTAGCACATTCCTACATCAACAGAATGCGTAACGGAGCAACTTCATCGAAACGGGGGTTTACTATTCACTATTTACTATTCAATTAACAATTTATATTTCCTTTTCGATATTCAACCGCAGAAAATGTTAAAAAGCTATAAATATATGTTCTACGATTGCTAGGGAACATTCTTTAAGCCTCAAAACAATTTAAATAACAATATACGGATAAATCCCAAAAATCAAAGTTAATACACAACATATTCAAATGCGCAAATAACGATGAAACCCTCACCTTAGAGGCTCCTAGACACTAGGAAACCCTCGTAGGATGCCTCGAAAACCACCCCGTGCAAGCTCACGCGAAGAATCGAAGATTTGAAGTTGAAATTTTCTTTTTTTTTCTCCTTCCATTTTTGGCCCTGCTGTTTTCTGTTTTTCAGCTTCTTTTTGTTTTGTTTTGTGCTTTTATAATGCATATAAGGTGACACAAAGTCAAAGGGTCAAAGCCTCTTGGTCAATGCTAACTAAGTTGGTCAAATTAGCTTAATTTTTGGCATTTTAAGGCTAAAACAAGTAACATAAATCCAATTCCAGTTAAATACAACTTAAAATACTAAAATTAAAACACTAAATACTAGTTTTCACTCTTTGTTGAAGACTAGAAATCATTTCCTCACTATCGCTCTCGAAATGCTATGCACTTTGCGACAATAAAAGAATAACAATTAAATCTCAAAGAACTTAAGAAATATATCATTTTTGGAAAGCATCTTAGTTTAAAATTTACTCCGGCTCGGAGCTACTTTTCATTTAATTGAAATCCGAGCATTTAAGTGCAAGAAAAATAAAACCGATTGACATAAATATGAAAAGTAGTTGATATTCCGTTAAATAATTAACTCAAGTATTATTTTAATTACCTCTAAAAGAAATATGAAAATAAAGCTACAAATACATGTTTAACTTAAAAATAACCACGAAATTCAATGCTAACATTTAAGATAACACTTAGTTAAATGCAATTAAATACCATTAAATGCATGCCGGGTTCAAAATATCACAATAATAGTACACATATGTCACGATCTAAGTAAATTCCAATTACAGCTGAGGTAGTTAAGTTAATTAAGTTTCTATCCAATTAAATGTTCTTTGGACCTGTTTAGTTACTCTTATTAAGGTGAGCTAGCTGTTTAGTGAACCTTAAACTAAAATTGTAATTCTTGTAGGGTTTACCTTCATTCAGTCGTAATTTCAAGAAAAAATCCGTTTAGTGGAAAGTAACAATTTATTTGGTTCCTACCAAGTTTATTAATATTTATTCCTTTCAGGTCATTCCAGTATCAATAATCTTCCCCACATAACAACTTGTTTCATAAAGCAAATAGATAATAGTGTTATTAATCACATACCCTCTTATAGTAAGTAAACGATTCCAACATTTCTAGGTATGTGAAGCAGAATCATAAAACTTATTATTTAACACACAGATAAACTAAGCTCATGTTTAGTAGAATGTAAAGATTCTACTTCTCACATTAAACATAAAAGAAATAGCAATGCTTTTAATAAACTTAAAACTTATACATATACATTTATACTAATAATCTTTCATGAATAAACTAATTTACTTCATACAACAAACATTAATGTATTTGTTAATAAAATATCCTCACATAAACTTATTAAAACCACATGTTAAATATATGTATATAAATATGCAGCTCTTATTAAATCTCTTCACATAATAGAAATAATCCTATATGCTGTTTTTAAAGATTTCTTCACCTGATTATAAAGAATTTTGTATGAAAAAACTAAGCTTAACCCTAGTCTTGCATGCATAAACTTGATTGCCACCTTCATGATCCAAAGACTAAGTTAAGTTCCTCTTTCTTCTTTCAGCTTCAATATCTCTAGACTTCCTATTTGTTCTTCTTTACTGATTCGGTTTTCTTTTTCCTCCTTTTGCTTCATTTGATTGTTTTGGTTTTAGTCTTAGCGATAGGAAGTTAACTATAAATACCTAAACCAAACTAATGGAACATAACCAAGTAACTACTACTGATTCAGCTCTTATTATTTTCTTATGTTTCGGTTCAGCTTTATTTTTTTTTTTTTTTGTTGGCCGATGATGAAGGTGGTGATATGTAAGGAGTGCTAATTATAGCTGCAAAACCAGTTTCCTAAATGCAACATGCTTATTCTCTATTCCTGGTAAACTAAAGCAATTCGAATAGAATTCGGATAATGGTTGCAAGTATTTTAAAGCTAGGATTAATTTCTAACGTTGAAGTTGGTGATTGCTGTTACGTTCCTTTCGTTAAACTAATGGTGGAAAGACTTTATAATTTAGGCAGGTTACTCATTCGGTGGTGATGGCTAATGAGTTCAATTGGTGTTTTAAGTGGTGTACCGCAGACAAGTATCAATTCATTTGTTCAATTATATAAGGTGGGCAGTGGATGATGATGATGGTGAAGTATATGAAGTTGTTTAGGTGGCAATGTGATACTTTAGTATGGCAAATTGTGGTGCAAGAGCGCAAGGTATCGAGCAACTAATGTAACTTAGTGTTTGGTTGCCTAGTGATGTTTGCATGTTATTGGTTTGTGGTGGCAGTAAAAGACAATGGCATATGGATGACTAAAATGACAAGGCTAGGCTCTAGTGAATATTTTATGTGGCAGCTTCTAGTGGATAGGTTAATTATTTAGTAGGTGTAATGATAGGATATCCTGCGATTTGGGGCGATGATTAAGCTTAAGGCAAAGAGCAGAAGTCAACAAGCTAAGTAATAATAATCGTTTTAGTGGTAAGATGGTGTGATAGCCATCCACGGTGCTGAATTGATGATAGGCTGAAGTTGATTAAAATCTATTTAGCTTGGCTTCGCAAACCGTGGTGAAACGGTGCGTAACTGACTCATCAAGGCTAGTACTAGGATGCTAATAATTTAGACTTTGACGGCATTAAGCAGATAGCTTATTAGGATGGGAAAAAACATATGCTACTTCTAAATTCCTTTAAGACTAGGTGAAACGTCGACAACTTTAGGAACTAGTGAGATGCCTAGTGAATCCTATTCAAAAGCTAATAAGTCATATATCGAATGCTATATCAATTTTGATATAGGTTATCATCCTAATTAATTTATTTAAAATATTTAACAACAAACCTGAGTACCATTATACTTATTAGATTAAATTGATATACTATCATTCTCATTTTTATAAGTTCAAATTATATTACAATATTTCATATGATTGGTTAATCTAACCTTGCTCCGTTATTGCAACTTTCTATTATCTAGAGTTATTCATATTACCTAGTATTTCCAGACTTATTATTATGAACTATGTCATTTTTCTAGCATCCTATATTTCGTAGCTTTTATCTTAACTAAGGTAGTTTAAAACACTACGCCTAACATTAATATAAGTTCACGTTTCCTATTAGTTTATTTGTACTCATCTAGCATTACAACTGGGTGTTATACCTAAGGATTGTCAAATGACTCATTAGGTTGATTATTTGACTAACATTCTAGTTTTCACTTTAGAAATTATAATTGCTTCCCAGCTATCACCTAGTTAATTTACTTGTACTTCTTAGTCTATTAAACTATCTAATATCTCTACTAAGTCTTTTTATTAGGATCTAATACAAGTATCTTCATATGTATATATTGATTAACCTAGTTATTACAACTTCAAATTATCCACTTATACTATATCATACCCTACTTTTGCTATTTATATTTTCTAATGTATTTAGTGTACTTAGGATCTACATAGCTTTATTTCTTACCACTGTAACCTAACTAGGGTAGTTAATCCAAGAGTAGGGTTGGCTAATCATACTTTAATACTATATAAGTTATTTAGATGCAAAGTAAAATACTAAATTTAATGTTTCTAACTTTTACCACTCAAATTATCCAAATGTGTTAAACCCAGTTAATCTTTCTGTTATAATTAAAATGAATGCTTAGTTTGATATGCTAGCCCTATCTATTTCTAAGCTTAAATTACTTCCTAACATGGAAAATACGAGCACATAAGGTAATACCATTAACCGTAAAACAATTCAATCATAAATAATATTTAGTTAATATCTTAATGCTCGAAAATTAAGTATGGGACCTCCCAATTAATCATACTATTTTCTTATTAGCACTTGTTATTGATGTCAGTTGGATGTTTATGCATGATTATATGTGTTCCTTGCGTGGATTATATGGCTGATGTTTATTGTTTATAGATTCCACATGTAAACTGCAATTAAATGTCTAGATTCCTAAGAATCCACATCCTTCATGTGGTATCAAAGCGAGATCATGATTAATCATGTATTAAAACATGAAATCAATAGAAATTGTATGCTAGAAACGTCCACGGTTGGCGGACTTCTTAGAGCCGAGATTGGACTAATTTTGTGTGATTATTACATGGCTTAAATGTGTGTTGTTTGAGGGTACTAACCTTTGTTTTGTAGCACGAGTAAAATCCACTTTTGATGGCTTGAATGTATGTATACGTGTGGATGTTTTAATTTTTCAGCAATGGTTATAATTATTTTACTATTATTGGTGGTTTATCCAACGGATGTAATAGCTAGGCTAATTACTTAGTATGTTGAATGTAACTCCTTTTAGGAGTTTAGGAATCAACGTAATAGCATAGGTGTGCTAGAAATTACATACGATTTGCGAAATTGCCAAAATCATGAAGCTTGGAAAAGATTGGACATGGCGGCAGCCATAATCTTTTTCGCATAATTTTTGGAGTTTTTTAGGGCAACCTATGGATCACCCTTGGAGTGGTGGGTTTGATGGTGAACCATGGTAGTCGAGTCCCTAGCCAAAATTGGCACTCGGAGGTTCAATGGGGCCGAATTGCAACAAGGCAAAAGTCCTGAGGTCAAATTGCAAATTCGTGGCATTAGAGGGGCAAAAGTACTGCATAATGATCCTTGAGGAGACAATTGAGATTTTCATAAACATTTGGGGACAAATGTGGATTTGTGGAAAGTCCTAAACAAGAAGCCATTAAAAGTGGAAAATGGTTATTTTTAGCAGTTACTATATTTGTCATATATGTTTATATTCTCAGAGTATATTATATGATTGCTTGTCATATAGTAATATGGACAACCATTAGGATTTAAAAATGGCTAAATCCAGATAAATAGAACTTAGAAAGGCTAATAAGCACCATAATCTAGAACTAGTTCAGTTAAGAACTAGAGATTATGGGATGACTTAGGGTTAAATGCCTAGTAAAGACTTAGGTACTTTAGTGGCCTAGATGTGTCTAAATGGTCTTACCTTACCTAAATAGGTATATAACTATTGCAATTAAAAAATGTTTTAATAAGGAAGGGTCTCTGGACCAGGGTTGCTTGGATTAAAACAAAGGCGCAATTACAAAGACATAATTATAGTTAAAACCCTCACATTTCAAAATATCAAGTGGTAGAAGGATTTTGGAAAGAATCCTAAGGCTTTCCATTTTGGTTTATGCTAATAGTGGGAGTTATTCTAAGCCTGCCTGCTTGTGGGTCGTTCCCTTCGGAGGGTAGTCTCTATACTAAGATTTAGCAAGTTAAATGAAGCTTAACTTAATCAAACTACAACATGACCATCTTTCAGTGGAATATTGTTAGTAGGATCAAGACACTAAGACATCTAATATTTGAGGGTATAACTACTACTCCTTAGAAGATTGATGTCAAAAGTTTGAATGTTTACTTTCCTTTATATTCATTCATTTGCATACATATCAAATAGCTCGTGGACCGATTAAACTGCTTGACATATATTAAGAGATGTTAAAAGGTTCTTTTAGCCCACTCGCTAGTATTCTCAAAGAGAATAGGTTAACTGGCCCAAACTACGTGGACTGGAAAAGGAACTTAGATATTATACTCAATGCTGAAGAATATAATTTTGTTCTTACAAACCACTGCCCATTAGTCACTCTTGAATCAACTGAGGAGGAACGAGAGTTAAAACGACAGTGGTTGAAGACAAATAAGATGGTTAAATGCAATATTTTAGCCCTCATGTCGAACGTGCTCCAGTCTCAGCATAAGAGTATGGAGACTGCAATAAATATCATGAATTCTTTTGTGGAGATGTTTGCTAATAAAAGCAGGCTTGCAAGACAAATGGCTATCAGAACCATCATGAATACCAGAATGGCTAAGGGTTCGTCCGTCAGAGATCATATGATCAAGATGATGGAACTTCAATACTACCGAGATTCTAGGTACGGATATTGATGTGGAAATCAAGATAGACATGGTGTTGGAGACTTTACTAGAATCATTTTCTCATTTTAAGCTGAACTATAATATGAGCAAGATGTTCCTGAGCTTACCTGTGTGTATAAAAGGATAGAGGGAAATGTTGTGGCATTATTGGTCTTGTATGTGGATAACATTCTGCTCATTGGAAATGATGTAAGGATGTTATCGTCCATTAAGGTTTGGCTATCAACTCAATTCCAAATGAAAGACTTGGGAGAATCGAGCTATATGCTAAGATTTTGCGTGATCGCAGAGCTAAAACATTAGTTCTCTCACAAGCTTCATATATTGAGAAGATACTAGTAAGGTTCAGCATGGAGAATTCCAAGAAAGGGGTGTTACCTTTCAGACATGGAATTTCTCTATCTTGGGATCAGTGTCCGAAGACCATTGAGGAGATAGAAGCAATGAAGAAAGTCTCATATGCGTTAGCTGCTGGGAGTCTTATTTATGCCATGTTTTTTACTAGGCCAGATATTTGTTTTGCCGCTGGCATGGTCAGCAGATATCAATCAAATCCGGGGTTAGCTCACTGGGTAGCTGTGATGCATATACTTAAGTATCTGAGGAGAACAAGAGATTATAGGCTTGTTTACCGAGCGGATGAACTTGTCCCAGTGGGGTACACGGATTCAGACTTCCAGTCATACAGAGATTTTAGAAAGTCTACTTCTGGATATGTCTTCACTTTGTCAAGTGGTGTTATGTCATGGAGGACTGTAAAACAGTCTTGTATTGAGGACTTCTCCATGGAAGTAGTGTATGCTGCATCGTCTGAAGAGGCAAATGAAGCAGTGTAGCTAAGGAAATTATTTTTGGAATTGGAAGTAGTACCAACAGTCCAGAAACCTATTATCTTGTATTGTGATAATAGTGAAGTAGTGGTGCAGGGTAAAGAACCGAGGAACTACAAGAAAGGGAAGCATATAGAGGGAAAATACCATTTGATTCGGGAGATCGTCCAGAAGGGCGACATAGTAGTGGATAAGAATGCTTCGAAGAATGATCTAGCAAATTCGTTTACTAAGAGACTTACAAAAAAAGTCTTTAGTACTCATGTTGAGGCTTTGGGTGTTAAGTTAGGGCTGCGGTAGTGCTATTTAGTGCAAGTGGGAGTATGTTGGGATTTATGCCTTAAATACCACTATGTACTAAGACATCTTAGTGCAAGTGAATATATAAAGTTATATATAATTAGTGCATCATTATGAGGATCTTATATTCTTTCTTTATTTAATATGTATTTGTATACAAAAGGCTCCATGATACGAGGGAATGACATAGGTACGTGGTAATCCACACAGAAAGGTTTATACTGTGAGGCTATGTCAAAACTATATGTTCATTACTGAATAGTGAGGCTGGACACTTCACTATGATAAGGTTATAAAGAGAGGTCTCCTATTTGGTAGGGTGACTTAACTTGGTCATTGGAAGGGCTTTCTGGACAGTTCTCATTAGTGCATTGTGGTGCATTGAATGGGATTTAAGTAGATGTTATCTCAGTGACATTACTATCATTGTCATTAAACTAAAAGCATCTTATGCTACTAAGTGACCAAAGCTCTTCGTCATGATCATATATGGATGTGTCAGTGGAGCCTAGGACATGTGCTTTGATTCGCTATGGGCGAGATCCTATGTAGAGGGTCAGCAGCTCTGTGTTTTGGGTACATGGACTAGATCCATTAGATGGCTTACATATGAGTCATGATTCTCTGACTATGTTAATTGATAGTGAGTTATTTGCTTGGAATTAACTATATGATCAACAAAATCTAAGCGCATAGTAATATAGTTATGGCTATATTAGATACTAGACTTATGGGCCGCTCTCGGAAACAAGGGAATCGTATCAAAGCAATGATTATTTGAATGATAAAGGTCCAAGGTTTAGTTGTAATCAAAGACAGGATGATAGTACTAATGCAGGACTTGCTCTTGATTACAGATAAAACATAAAGGGACATTTCAGTCATTTATACTTAGTAGGGCTGTGACGCCCGAGATTTTTGCCGTACATTTATTCACTGTTGCATCCACTAATTGTGCATTTCTTTTGTGCTTTGCTTGTTGTCTTATTTAGTTATTATTCATTCTATTTTTCAACTACATAATTACCATGAATTAGCATTTTTCTTAAATCATATTAATTGTTTTAGGAATGGGAAAAATATGCACTTGAGCTAGGAGCAATAGGAACCTTAGTTTAGAAAATAGTTTAGTGATCTATTGAATAGTGTTACGTATGAAACATAACGTTTTAGTTAGCTAACTTAATTTATGTGTAATGGACTTGTTTTAAAGCTAACTAAGCTCATTTTAATAGACCATTTAAGAACCCAACATGCCCCACCCAAACATATATTCACACAACACACAACATAAGTCATAACTTAGCCAAAAAAAAAAAAAAGGGAAGATGCAGATTTTACTGTAGCAAATCCGAGAATAATATAGGAAGAGAATGAGATGATTTTGCTCATCAAATCTTCAAGCCAAGCCAAGCCAAGCTAGGAGCAAGTAGTTTAGGGTGTTTGCTAGCCTTCCGAGAGTTCCTACGCGCAATTGGTGAGGGTTTTCATGACTTTTTATGCATATCTAAAATGTTACATTTTTCTTGATTTGTTGAAAATGTTATTAGATGCTATTGCAAAGCTTATCTATGCTATTATACCTTGTATATAAGTGCTAGAGAACACATTTGAGCCATTAGTTCGCATTTTAAATGGTTGGAATCGTCATTTGAATTTATGAGGTGAAAAATGACGGGATTTCTAGGGTTTTATGTAATTGCACGTATTAGATTGATTCAATGCTTCTAATAGATGCCTTAGGTGTTAACAAAGGTAGTCTAATAGCCCCGTGCACTCACATTGCTCGAAAATTGAATAAAATGTGAAATAGCCAACTTTATAAAAGGGGTTTCTGGGTTAATGCTAATCCGGGTGGATTTGGGCTTCACATTTGGTATTCTTAGGCTACCTAGGTGCTATATAAGCTTTGCTAACCCCTGTTTGAAGCCCGGTTGAGGTATGTGTAGTTCAAAGCTATAAGAGAAAAATTGGGGCTTTTGGGGTAATTACGGGCAATTGAATGTGTTTGAGGGTTGTAGGGGTACCTTAAGGGTTAGTTAGAAGTTTGGTATTGCTTCCTCTTGAATTTGAATCATTAACATGAGTTTGGAAGGAAAACGGATTGAATAACAAAAGGGTTTAGGTGCAAATTCAACTGTTCCATGCTTCTAAGACCTTGGCTTGATTCCTTGGGTGTTTAAATGTGGTTTCAAGTTGTTTAGAGCTTTTGGTATAATTCCATGTGTAACTTGATTATGCTCCTTTGTAAATGGCTTAAATGCTTGTATAAACTGCTTCTATTCTAACTATTCTGAGATCAACCTACTTTGTTGATCCTCATACGTGTTATAGCTTGGGTTGTTGATATTATATTGCCATTGTTAAGTGCATTGCATAGTGGTTGCGCAACCATAGTGTCAGGGGCGGTTGTGTTGAATATCGGCTGGGCAGCAAAGGGCTTGCCAGTGGATATTCAAACTCCGTACCCTATTCCCTCACTCGCCTGGTCTGGAGATTGCCAGGGGGTGTTGGGTCGTAGGATTACCGGGGTACATCCGGAGTACACCCACTGGAGTGATTGAGGTTATGCCGGCACATTGATCGTGGTTCGTGGATTGTGGATCGTGGTCAAAGATAAGAGAATAATGGAGTGTTGGGCTTAAGTGTATCGTATCCTTTGATATGTGTGGTTATTTACTGTTCTAAATGTACTTTACTTGCCTTTCTTGTTAACTGTTATATTTGTTGCATTGCACGTCCCGATTGGCCTTTATCCCTCACTGGACAACAGTAGTTGCTCATACCTCGCTAACATGTTTCAAGAGACCCTGGGGTTGAACCCCAACTTGTTTTTGTTGAAGGTGAAGAACTAGAGGTACAGGCGGATCAGTTACCTTAGTTGCAGTGTCTAATTGCGTGAGGTGGATTTATGGTTCTTGCTGTTATGTGGAGATCTTGTTTGCTTTACCTTATTTTCTATTTTGTAGCCTAAGTGGTTATGTACATGTTTGAGTAATTGTAAGCTAAATGCTAGTTGATTGTAGTAGGAGATACGAACTATGGCATGTAATAACTTATATTTCTGCACTTAGCTTCTTTGCATGCTTAGGAGTGAATGACTGGTTGTTTTCAATTTCTAAGAATGTTTAAAAGCTATCATAGAGTGGCATGATAAGCGGTTTTGTAAAGAAGTTAAGTTATGAATGCATGCTTGTGTGTATCTAAAATGTTTGTATGTCTTAAGGCTCGGATAGCCTTAAAGTTGGGATCTTTATTTTGGAAATGGCTTTATTGTTGTTCTATAGCTTATTGAATGTTTACAGGTTTTCAGAATGTCCACGGTACAGGGGAAACTCTGTCCGTTTTTCCCTAAAATTTTGAGATTGGGTTTGGTATTGGGTTAAGAATAGCATGGTTATTAAAGCCTCCGATCTCGTGAGGGATCGGGGCATTACTGGTGGTATCAGAGCTTAGTAGCTCATAGTCGGGATAAGGTCCTCGGTCTGCTGGGTAGTGAAACCTGAGTGCGTGCATGCGAAGTGTGTTTTGAATAAGTATGTGCCTGCATGTGGGTTCGAGCTTGTTTGCGTGAAAATAAGTTCTTATGTGTTATATTTGCGTAAATTAGGAAGGCTATGTGATAAGTATAGTTGTGTGATTATGGGTAACTTAAGTGGAAATGTAATTCTGTGTGAATTGCTTAAGTGAAATATGAAGAACGTGTTAGATGCGCCATTATGTGATTGTGTACTTGTGTGGCTTTGATTAGAATTATTTGTACCTATGTGTCTTAACTATGCAACATGTAAAAGTTGTGTGGCTAGTATGTTTATATGGTTAATTTTGCATCTAAGTGATTTCCTGATAACTTATTACTTTAGATGCATGTAGTAATGTATATTAAGTGTCTATCCTATGTTTAACCATTGCATATATGTATTGTCCCTTGAATTCGTAAGTAAACTCTCCCCTATAAAGAGATGGTCAGTAACAGATCTTCCAGAGATGTTCAGCCCGTGCTTTTCTCATTTGTATCTCTTATCGGAGCCTTTATTTGGTTATCATACTGGGGGTCTTCCTGTCAAGCTTCTATGGTATTCTCTCAGGTATTTCCACTCGACACTTCTATTGGGACTTCTTATATACAATCTTAATTGGAATCTTATTTGGCATTCTTAAACAAGCCTTTATTTGGCAATCTCCTTGGGGATTTCTGCTATGGATTTCTTGATTGGTATTTTTTTGAACTTCTGGATTAGTATTCTTAATCGGAGCCTTTATTTGGCATCCTTATTGTGAGACTTCTTAGCTGACGGTTCCCTTGTTGGCCGACTGGGGGTTTCAATGACATTCTTTCAACTGATACGTTGGTTTTATCCAAGGGCTTTTAGAGTGCGCAGCAGGAGTTCTTTGAAAGAGAATTGCGTGGACGCAATTTGTTTAAGGGGGAGAGGGTGTGACGCCCGAGATTTTTGTCGTACATTCATTCACTGTTGCATCCACTAATTGTGCATTTCTTTTGTGCTTTGCTTGTTGTCTTCTTTAGTTACTATTCATTCTATTTTTCAACTACATAATTACCATGAATTAGCATTTTTCTTAAATCATATTAATTGTTTTAGGAATGGGAAAAATATGCATTTGAGCTAGGAGCGATAGGAACCTTAGTTTAGAAAATAGTTTAGTGAACTAGTGAATAGTGTTACGTATGAAACATAATGTTTTAGTTAGCTAACTTAATTTATGTGCAATGGACTTGTTTTAAAACTAACTAAGCTCATTTTAATAGACCATTTAAGCACCCAACATGCCCCACCCAAACATATATTCACATAACACACAACATAAGTCATAACTTAGCAAAAAAAAAAAAAAAAAGGGAAGATGCAGATTTTACTGTAGCAAATCCGAGAATAGTATAGGAGGAGAATGAGATGATTTTGCTCATCAAATCTTCAAGCCAAGCCAAGTCAAGCCAAGCCAAGCTAGGAGCAAGTAGTTTAGGGTGTTTGCTAGCCTCCCGAGAGTTCCTACGCGCAATTGGTGAGGGTTTTCATGACTTTTTATGCATATCTAAAATGTTACATTTTTCTTGATTTGTTGAAAATGTTATCAGATGCTATTGCAAAGCTTATCTATGCTATTATACCTTGTATATAAGGTATATAAGTGCTAGAGAACACATTTGAGCCATTAGTTCGCATTTTAAACGGTTGGAATCGTCATTTGAATTTATGAGGTGAAAAATGACGGGATTTCTAGGGTTTTATGTAATTGCGCGTATTAGATTGATTCAATGCTTCTAATAGATGCCTTAGGTGTTAACAAAGGTAGTCTAATAGCCCCGTGCACTCACATTGCTCGAAACTTGAATAAACTATGAAATAGCCAACTTTATAAAAGAGATTTCGGGGTTAATGCTAATCCGGATGGATTTGGGCTTCACATTTGGTATTCTTAGGCTACCTAGGTGCTATAGAAGCTTTGCTAACCCCTGTTTGAAGCCCGGTTGAGGTATGTGTAGTTCAAAGCTATAAGAGAGAAATTGGGGCTTTTGGGGTAATTACGGGCAATTGAATGTGTTTGAGGGTCGTAGGGGTACCTTAAGGGTTAGTTAGAAGTTTGGTATTGCTTCATCTTGAATTTGAATAATTAACATGAGTTTGGAAGGAAAACGGATTGAATAACAAAGGGGTTTAGGTGCAAATTCAACTATTCCATGCTTCTAAGACCTTGGCTTGATTCCTTGGGTGTTTAAATGTGGTTTCAAGTTGTTTAGAGCTTTTGGTATAATTCCATGTGTAACTTGATTATTCTCCTTTGTACATGGCTTAAATGCTTGTATAAACTGCTTCTATTCTAACTATTCTGAGGTCAACCTACTTTGTTGATCCTCATACGTGTTATAGCTTAGGTTGTTGATATTATATTGCCATTGTTAAGTGCATTGCATAGTGGTTGCGCAACCATAGTGTCAGGGGTAGTTGTGTTGAATATCGGCTGGGGGGCCGAGGGCTTGCCAGTGGATATTTAAACTCCGTACCCGATTCCTTCACTTGCCTAGTCCGGAGATTGCCAGGGGGTGTTGGGTCGTAGGATTACCGGGGTACATCCGGAGTACACCCACTGGAGTGATTGAGGTTATGCCGGCACATTGATCGTGGTTCGTGGATTGTGGATCGTGGTCAAAGATAAGAGAATCATGGAGTGTTGGACTTACGTGTATCGTATCCTTTGATATGTGTGGTTATTTACTGTTCTAAATGTACTTTACTTGCCTTTCTTGTTAACTGTTATATTTGTTGCATTGCACGTCCCGATTGGCCTTTATCCCTCATTGGGCAACAGTAGTTGCTCATACCTCGCTAACATGTTTTAGGAGACCCTGGGGTTGAACCCCAACTTGTTTTTGTTGAAGGTGAAGAGCTAGAGGTACAGGCGGATCAGTTACCTTAGTTGCAGTGTCTAATTGCGTGAGGTGGATTTATGGTTCTTGCTGTTATGTGGAGATCTTGTTTGCTTTACCTTATTTTCTATTTTGTAGCCTAAGTGGTTATGTACATGTTTGAGTGATTGTAAGCTAAATGCTAGTTGATTGTAATAGGAGATATGAACTATGGCATGTAATAACTTATATTTCTGCACTTAGCTTCTTTGCATGCTTGGGAGTGAATGACTGGTTGTTTTCAATTTCTAATAATGTTTAAAAGCTGTCATAGAGTGGCATGATAAGCAGTTTTGTAAAGAAGTTAAGTTATGAATGCATGCTTGTGTGTATCTAAAATGTTTGTATGTCTTAAGGCTCGGATGGCCTTAAAGTTGGGATCTTTATTTTGGAAATGGCTTTATTGTTGTTCTATAGCTTATTGAATGTTTACAGGTTTTCAGAATGTCCACGGTACAGGGGAGACTCTGTCCGTTTTCCCTAAAATTTTGAGACTGGGTTTGGTATTAGGTTAAGAATAGTATGGTTATTAAAGCCTCCGGTCTCGTGAGGGATCGGGGCATTACAAGGGCAAAGTCAAAACCTCCCAAGAAAGTTTATTAGGTACCATGGAGTGCAACCGTAACTCTTTAGTGAAATGGGTTAAGGTTGAAATGGTCCAAATACTATTAATGTCTAGCCGGGATGTTTTGATCATTTTGAAGCCACAACAACTATGTCATTGAGTTCCTCTCCTAGCCACTTTCCCTTTATGGCGAACTGTGACTTTCTTATTTTGGCACGTATATGTAAATTGAGTCTGGTTTCCTATTTGGGAATAGGTAGCTCAATTTGGAAAGAGCAGGACATTTGGACAAGAAACATTCTTTAGGACAAGAATGTTTGTCCTTGCGTAGCATGTCCAAATGGCATGTGTCAGGCACATTCCCACATGTGGAAGGCTTGTGTGGGCATTTGGATAGCATTTGTTGGAAGAGATAATTATCTTGATTTTATAAATTAATAAATAATGTAAATTATCTCCAAGATAAGTGACAAGAAAATCAAGAGATAGTTATCTAATCTAATTAGGACATTCTACCCTTATCACCTAACTAGTATCTATAAATAGATGGGCTGCCTATACCATTCTACATGCCACACTCTACATACATACACATACAATACACGGCCATAGTTAGTAAGAACGGCAGAGAAGAAAAATCCCACAATTTTTCATTGTCATTCGCAAGGGAGTTGGAATAGAGGAGAAGAATCAGAGTGCTCGTGCCTTGGAGGACTTCTCACGGCTTGGAGGAATTTTCCAGCAATATTCCGGACATAACTCATGTGTGTGTTGTGTAAAGAAGCCAACACAAAAGGTATTAATCACACTATTTTCTTATTAGCACTTGTTATTGATTTCGGTGGGATATTTATGCATGATTACTTGTGTTCCTGGCATGGATTATATGGCTAATGTTTATTATTTATAGATTCCGCATATAAACTGAAATTAAATGTCTAGATGCCTAGGAATGCACATAATTCAGGTAGCATGCAGTTTCACGCTACTCTTGGCCTCGTATTACACAATAGAATCTAACACAACATCAATCATTGAGGCTTTCTGGGGGCTTTTACATTGTGATTGGAGGATCACCTCTGTCCTGTCATCTGTCTCTGGCTACTCCTTTAGGCAGATCTACCGATCCGCCAACTTTGTGAAGGTGCTTGCTACCTAGATAGTGCTAAGTTCAAAATTTTATTTTAATACAGTGGTAAGCTAATAGCTTGTATAACAAAGATCAAATCGCATAATTTTTACAATAAAATTGAACAAACAAGAAACTGCATATTCATCTTAATAATGTAAAAGATCAAAATTCAACACTAGTTAAATTTATCACTCAGATTCGTTAGCTTAGATCTTAACAAAAACAAAAACAACTTGCTTGAAGAAGCTTTTTACACCTAGAGGTGGATCGCCCAATGATCTTCTCCCCTATAACCTCTTTTATTGCTGAATAATGTCTGATTAAATGGTGGGATTCAACTTTTTTATTTTTTTCTCAATTTCTGCATGTGGTGTGAGAGATCGAGAATAAATTTCTAATTCCCTACTCTATGGGAAGCGTGGGAATTGTATGTTAAAGCTGTAGGAGAGAGTCCTTTATTTAGATGAGCTTAGAGATAGAAATAGAAATCAAAAAGAAGAAGGAAAAGTGCCACAATCCTATCAGGATTGTATCTGGACACTTTAATGCATCTAGGACTTAAGTAATCCAACCTTATCCATTCTCTTGGCTTTTCAAGAATCTCCCTTCTCTCTCTACACTTTATCCCCATCTACCATATGCTTAGCTCATCTTTTCTTGTGCCAAGTTGCTAAATTTGTTCCAACAAGATTCCATAATGAGCTTAACTATTCAATTAGGAAATCTCATTACCAAAATGGAAAGTCCTTCCCAATTAAGACTCCTAGATGCATTAGAACTTTTTATTTAACAGCTCATAGACACATAGGAAATTACCAAAATACAATAATAGCACTAAATAAGAAGTAGGCTAGAAGATAGACCAAAAGACATAAACATCCTAGCTATCGAAAAGACCAAAATGCCTTTGCCAACCCCTAGCAACATTTTGTCTTTTCAACCGTAACTTATTCCACTAAAAAGTTATGGTTGCACTCCAAGATGAATACTATTATCCAAAGAAGCTTTCTATACTGCGTATGTAATACCCGTGCCCGAGGTGATTTAGAATAAATTAATATTTTTTTTTTAAGAAATGACATGTTAATGTTTAAAAAGGTAATGAGTAGTATGAAATGTGTTGAAAGTGATGCTGAGATGTTTAAGATGGATATCGAGTTCAATTAAGTAAGTCATACTGGGAAGTTACGAGTAAATTTTAGGTCATCTTTGGGATTAAACTTACACCAATTGGGGAAGATTTAGGTGAAAAATTATATATGGTTGGAAATATCTACAAATCTAGTTTCTAATATTTCAAACCGTTCATGAATTGGAATTTTCTAGAAGAAGTTATGGTCGTTTCGTAAAGTGCCGCAGAGCTGTTTTGTTACGCGAGAGTTGACCGACCATTGACCAACTTAAGCTTATAAAACCCAAAAAATTCAGCCAAAAAATGTGAAAATTTCCAAAATACCCTCATGTTGAAGAGTTATGTCTAGCAACACACGCGCATCATAACAATTTATACGGTAATGAAGTCCAACTCTTATGAATTTATTTATAGTCGCGAATTAACGTGCAGTCTGATCCTTCCATCAAATATGTCCCGATCATTATGGGGACCATGATACGATTAAGTTCACTAAATGATTCTATGCATAGATCTATTAAGTGGAATGAGAGATGACACCCATGGAACCCTTTCCATCATTCCATCTGTTATGTACCCCGGCCGAGGACTTCCTCATTCAGCAACCGAAATAAGATTGCATAGGACATCGCCTCACGTCGGAGGTTAACGGATCCTATCTTGACAATTACTTGTCAGTTCATACCTTAAAACTAAAATGCGAAAGGCCGTAACCCACCTTTTGAAAGACGGGTATTGTCAAGACGCAGTATTAGCCCATGATATAATCGGCAACCGTAATTTCTCAAGTCAAAGGATTAATTTGCACAATTCGCAACCAAAAACAAACTATTAATCCAAAGTCATGTAGTTTTGTTATTCTGGTCACATTCAGTGATTTGTTCAACTAACAATCACCCATATGTAAGTCAGTCACATTCCTATGCTGTTATGGCACAAGGTTTACCATCCTTTATCATCAACATCTCTATGTTAATCAAAGGTAACTTACATATGATAGCCCGTACTTGATTATTATAGTCCCGATCGAATAATTTGAGGGCTATGAATCATTTTGAATGTTTATCATATCGAAGAAATATGCCAACGTATTCTAAACTCTTTTAGAATATATTTCTTCTCCGAAAAACATTAAGACACATTCATATAATAGGAATAGCGGAGAATATGAACATCACAAACAAGTCTATATGTAAAAAAATATATAGACGTAAATGTCATTAGGTACAAGATAGTGCCAAAATATCCCAAAATAGGTCATCTAACTATATATCATGAAGGCATATCTCCAATATATAAATGATCACACAAGTGTCCTAACATACCTAGAGGTCATATAATATCACTGTACATTAGTAGAAACTAGTAACTTAGCCATTTATTCAAATACACAAAGCATTAGAACTTAATTAATCCATCAAAGCCAATGCCTAAGCCATTGCAATGACCTAACTTTGGCAAATCAGTTAGCTATCTTCCCGAACTCCAAATACTCTGTTTTTGGTATAGAATTAAATCTCTACAAGAGTAGATAATTCTGGAATCAAGAAAGGCTCAATTCCAATCTAATTTGACTGAGTTATAACAAATTTCGTGCAACTACGTTTGACTGTGTAGATTGAGAGTTAATCTTGAGTCATTTTGAAAATGAAAACTTCAGAGGATTTAATGTTGGAATTTGACTTTCCCTAAAGCATAAAATTTGTTCCTAATTGCTTAATTTAGCTACTGTGAAAGTTTTGTTTGATTCCGAGGTCATTTACTATTTTTAATATGCAAAAGAAACTTAAGGCAGTGAGTTGTCTAGTTTCAGCAAAAATCCCGTAACCTACTGTCTTGAGTGTTTTTGAGAAAGAAAACAATTTTTCCTCGAAATATATTCAACACAAGAATTGTTCATCTATGAGTCTAGTATAACTTGAAATGTTTTCAATATTTTCTAAATTTTTTTAGCCATTCAAACGAACCAAGAATTTTAATAGCACAAATCTATCCAGAAAAGCTAAGTTATGATTCTTTCATGGTTTAGCTTCTATATCATCAAGAACAACTACTATACATCCTAGCAACCTCAAGCAACATAAATAAGCAATATTCAAGCATTTATTCATAGCTAGATACAATAATCTTCATCCAAAAAGCTTACAAACTTCATCAATGGTAATTTTAGTTCAAAACATCTACAAGCAAGATTCCAATACTTTTCATCCATGGAATAGCTAGGATATCAACAATCAAACTTCATAATAGCTATATATGCATTTATATCTCATGAATACAAGTTTTTGAAAGAACCATCACCTTGAATTTTTTCTAAAAAATTAGGCAAAACGATCTATAAAAAGGTAGAACGCATCGAGGTGAGTCCGAATATGTTTGGCTCGGGTTTTGATTCAACTTCTATCTCTCAATTTTTGGAAAATAAGATAAAAATAACTATTCATGGAAGCTAGGGTTCTCAGCAGAAGAAGAAGAGAAAATGACGGAGACATTCTCAGAATAGATTAAAAGCATTTAATAGTCCATCATCGCTATACAGTTATGAAACTAGAAAGTCACACACAAAAAGAGCATCAAGAATAAGGCAATTAACGAGCTTGATATTAAGTTGGAAACACGTTAGGGTGTGAGAGAAGTTTGAATAGAAGCTTAAGAAGATTTGAATGGAATGAAAAACTTTTGAGTTGGTTGTGAAGAGTTGGAAAACTTAACTCATTTTTTATAGTTGAATAAGGAAGTTGAAAGGTTTACTAGTGTTAATGGTGGTTTATGGGATTTAATGAAGAAGATGAAGAGTTGAGTTGAAGAAAGAAATGAATATGAGTGTTAAAATCGTGTTTTAAAACTTGTGCCCGATAGTGCAGCGACCGGAAGAGGGTAGGCGCACCGGTCAACCGGTGCTAGTACCCTCTTCTACCCGCGACACTTCCACCGGACGAGGGTATGCGCACCGGTCGACCGGTGCCAACCCCCTCTTCTGGTGGTGCAGCTTCTGCCAGGGAGTGCTTCTTGACTTTGAAAACTCCAAGTTTTGCAATTTTATCACATTTTAAGCATGCCAAACTCTCTTCTAATCTCACAAAATTGATTCTCATGCAAAGGTTTGGTAAAGCTATTTGCTAATTGATGCAATGAATCAACAAATTCAAGTACAACATCCCTTTTTTGAACATGATCTCTAATGAAATGATGCATAATTTTAATATGTTTGGTCCTAGAATGTTGCATGAGATTCTTAGTGAGATTAATGTCACTTGTATTGTCACATCTAATAGGCACATTATCATACACAAAACCATAATCGAGTAAATTTTGTTTCATCTAAAGAATTTTGGCTATGCAATTTTTGGCAGATACATATTCAGCTTCGGCTGTAGAGAGAGCTACACTATTTTGCTTTTTACCAAACCATAAGATTAATGATTGACCTAGAAATTGGCAATATCCACTAGTACTCTTTCTATCTACTCGATATCCAGCATAATCCGTATCCGAATAACCTACAAGTTCAAATGATGTACCTTTTGGATACCACAATCCTAAATCTGTAGTCCCTTTAAGATATCTAATGATTCTTTTTACTACATTTATATGAGACTCTTTGGGACAAGATTGAAAACGAGCACATAAGCATACAACAAATACAATATCGTGTCTAGAGGCAGTTAAATAAAGAAGGCTTCCGATCATACCTCTATATTGCTTTTCATCTACCTTGTTACCTTCCTCATCTTTGTCAAGTTTGATTAAGGTTGACATTGGTGTACTCATTTCTTTTGATGACTCGAGCCCAAACTTCTTGATGAGTTCTCTAGTATACTTGGCTTGGTTGATGAAAGTACCCTCTTGTGTTTGCTTGATTTGGAGTCGAGAAAGAAATTCAACTCTCCCATCATACTCATTTCGAATTCCTTATACATGCACTTAGAGAAATACTCAAAGAGATTCGTTAGTAGCACCAAAGATTATATCATTAACATAAATTTGTACAAGCAATATATCTTTGTCTTTTGTTTTAACAAAGAGAGTGGAATTTAATTTGCCTCTAGTGAACCCTTTTTCAAGCAAATAATTATTAAGTCTATCATATCATGCTCTAGGTGCTTGCTTAAGGCCATACAATGCCTTATCTAGTTTATATACATGATTTGACAAGTTAGAATCCTCAAATCTGGGTAGTTGTTTCACATAAACTTCTTCCTTGAGATAGCCATTTAGAAAAGAACTTTTTACATTCATTTGATATAATTTAAAGTCCATATAACATGCAAAGGCAAGAAGCATACGAATAGATTCAAGTCTAGCTACCGGAACAAAGGTCTCATCATAATCTATGTCTTCTTCTTGATTATACCCTTGAGCCACTAGCTTAGCTTTGTTTCTAGTTACAACCCCTGATTCATCTAGTTTATTCCTAAATACCCATTTTGTACCAATTATAGGCTAATCCTTAGGTTTTTCAACTAGATGTCATACTTCACTTCTTTCAAATTGATTTAATTCTTCTTGCATGACAATTATCCAATCTTCATTATCTAATGCTTCTTTAATATTTTTAGGCTCTACTTGGGAAAGAAAAGCAACATGTTCACAATAAGCATTTAGGTTGGAACGAGTTCTTACTCCCTTAGAAGGATCACCAAGAATTTGATCATTTGGATGATCTTTCACAAACTTCCAACACCTTGGTAGATCTTCATTTGTTGTACTTCTTGAACATTTTGCATTGGTTGTTCATGGTATTGTGGATTTGCTAGAGCTTTACCATCCTTTGAGGTTTGACCCTTTTCAAGGTGTGTCTCCTTTGGATCACTTGGAATTCTCTCATTGCCAATGGTTGTAGGTAGGATTTGAATGTCTACTTCGGGAATTCCTACATCATCATTATTCTTTCTCGGGGCAAAATGATTAGTTTCATCAAAATTCACATACATAGACTCTTCGATAAGCATGTTTCTTTTGTTAAAAACTCTATAAGCCTTGCTTCTAAAAGAGTAACCCATAAAAAGTCTTTCATCCGATTTAGAATCAAATTTGCCAAGATGTTCTTTTGTATTTAGGATGAAACATTTACAACCAAATACTTTAAAGTGAGACACATTTGGTGCTCTACCTTTCCATAATTCATAAGGTGTTTTATTTAGAAAAGGTCAAATTAGTACACGGTTTAACACATAACATGCGGTATTTATGGCTTCACCCCAAAAATATGTTGGCAAGTTTTTTTTTTCAACATTGTTCTTGTCATTTCTTGTAAATTCCGGTTCTTTCTTTCCACTACCCCATTTTGTTGAGGAGTTTTAGAAGCCAATAAATTATGTTCAATGCCACGTACTTTACAATAGTCCATAAAATATGCATTTATAAATTCAGTGCATTGGTCACTATGAATACAATTTATATAATAGCATTTCTTAATTTGCACCTTATTATAAAGTTTAGCAAATTCATTGAAGGCATCATTTTTATGTGCAAGGGATCTCACCCATGTGAATCTAGTGTAATCATCTATGATAACATAGACATATCTAGATCCACCTAAGCTTGGCACATCCATTAGACCAAAAAGATCCATATATAATTTTTGTAAAGCTCTTGATGTGGTTACCTCGCTAATTGTTTTAAAAGATGTTTTGTGTTATTTTTCAAATTGACATGCATCACATAAATGGTTTTTTAGAAATCTAGTATTAGGAAGACTTGTAACAAGTTCTTTTCAAGAAAGTTTAGCAAGTAAATCTATGCCAGCATGACCAAGTCTCCTATGCCATGAGTCTTTATTAATGGTAATTAAGCATGTCATATTTTGACACTTTAATTCATGGAAATTTATCACATACACATTGTCGCATCATTAAGAGTCAAATGCCAAACTTTGAATTACAATATATACCATATTATTGACTTGCAGCATTTCAATCACATCAATTTGATAATATCAAACTCAAGTATATATAATTCACTTGTAAGATATTCATCTTTCTAAACACTTCATATGACATTCATACATAAGTATTCATTCATTCCATTTAATTTTATACCACAAAATTTGAACAAAAGAAATTGATTCATGGGTCACATAGGTGAAAAGGTTCTTTTAACTTCTATCTTCCATTACTAGAAACTAGTTCAGCTTCTTCTTTATCTATCTTTTGAATTCTAACATTAAAGAGACATGTAAATCATCAAAATCTCCCAAACCTCACTTTCATGTTCATAATCTTCTCCATCAATATTCATTTCATTTTCCTCAAAAAAGAACCATTTCTCAGTTTTCTCAATGTTATCTTTTAACATTCTTTGGAAATATCTCAAATTCATTTTCACTAAAATGGCTTCCATTTTGTCAATGTATTCCAATATAATTCGATGTACCGCATATTCAAATACCAAGTATGACTTAATTTAACCACTTGAAGGATTATAAAAAATGAATATTCTAACCAAGATTATTACATTTAGCATAAACTTTTTCACTCAATTAACAAATAATGCATCATCATTTTTATTTTTAGTCATACATGTAAAATAACACATAGTTGACTAATCAAGTTGAATTTTAAACCATTCTCAAGAAGCACATATAAAAATAAATAATTTCAATATTACCCGTGCTTCTTTATCTCAATGATCTTGTCTTTTTCATAAGTTGCATCACTATCTTCTTTGGTGTTGCTAGACATTCCTAGAACAAAGCAAGATCTAGGTACTCATCTTTAATTGGGTCCTTGAGGGTGAGTTTCATTTGTTGTGACTTTAACAATCCATTTGTGTTTTAGCTACCATGGAACTTTTGTTCCATTATCAATTAGTTTCATATCATGAAATAGTGAAACAAGTTGTTCTATTTTATCACAATATGTACAAGCACAAGGTGATACATCGTGATTTGAGTTTTTGATAAAACAATTATTTAATATCTTTTGAATGAGGCATGGTTTATATCCTAACACATTTAATTTGGATACCATGTATCGTGGATTACGCATAATATCCCATTTTTCTTTTTCTTTACTAGAATTTTCTATTTCTTCATTCAATTCATTGCACATCTTTCTTGACCATGAAATCTCATTTTCAAATACTTTATCAATCAAAGAAATGTCATCTATTTCAATTATAGTATTTTTCTTGTTAATCTCATTTATCTCAAATAAAGCACATTCAACTTGTTCAATCAAAATTTTATTTTTAAAAATTACAAATATCAATTCATTTTGAATATCCAAGATGACTTCTTCTAGTTCATTAATTGTAAGATCATTATTCATAAATGATGAGCAATTTGATTCATGGGATAGACATACATCTTCATCAAATGTACCAATGTATGCTTCATTTTCTTCTTTAACATCTTCTTGTTCCTTTTGATAAAGCTTTTCAAGAAGATTCCATATTTCATGAACGGATGTATATTCTCGAATTTGTTCAAACTCTTGATCATTGAAAGCACAATAGAGAATATGCATAACTTGAGCATTTTTGGTCAATTTGGCAATGTTTTGCTTGGTTGACTCATCTTCAACTTCATATGGCCCATGCTCAGCAATATGCCACAATGTGTAGTCCACGGATTGAATATATGTTGCCATATGATTCTTCCACCTCATGAAACCGGTTCCTGTAAACAAAGAAGGTCTATCAATTGAATATCCTTCAATGTGAGGGGATGTAGTAGTATATGCCATGATCTTGACTTTACTAGATGTTAAGCTATATGTAAAGCCCTAACTTTTGATACCACTTGTTGTCCTTTAATTAAACCTAAGAGAGGGGGAGGGGGAAGGGGTGAATTAGGTTATATAGGCAATACTACTACTTTTTCAATTAGGCAATATACTAGCAATGATCAATTAAAAACAATCTTAAGCAAATATGCACTTTAGCAATATAAAGTATGAGTGAGGCAAAATATCAAACACTTAGTGTGCAGAAATTAATGCTAAGAGAGAGTTGAGAGAAAGAGATTGCACATCGCTAGTTAGCGTGGTTCGGCCCCCGCTTAAGTCCACGACCTAAGCTCCCCGCTTAGGATTTCAACAATTTTCACTATTGTGACTCTTCAAATGTTGGTGAGTTCACAAATCAACTACAACCGTAGTTCAAGTTTTTACAATAGAAAATTCATTTTCAATACAAAACTTCAACCCCAACACCTTCGACAAGGTAATCCTTCATTTCAAAGTGTTTAACTCTCTCTTTTGATACGTGTTTCAGAAAACAATAGAAGCTTTCTTTTAGGGTAGATGAATACAATGAATGCTTCTCTCAATATTGCTCACAAATTCTTGCTCTAGTATAGCACAATGATAATTCAAAGATGAATATAGTGTTAGAAATCAAGAGTAATTGCTTTGAATCAATGCTTTCAAAAAGAATTGTTGAGAAAGATTAATAGAGGCTGAGATGTGTGCAATTAATGCATTTGTAATGTTCACAAATGACTCTATTTTTAAAACAGCATTTTGGCCCGACTGAATGACCCATGCTCGACCGATCGATCGGTAGAGGGGACCTCGTTCGCTGGAGGGCCTTCAGGCGGAAGACCCCTTTGGCACCGGTCGACCGGTTCCCCTGGGGTCATCCGGTTTGCTCAAAAGTTGCAAGGGCTTGGGTTTTTTTTATGTTTTTTTAAAAAGTCTTTTGTAAAATCTTTTTTAAAGATAGATGAATATTTCAAAAATACTTTTAAGAATCATCATTGAGCATATACTATTTGCAAGACCCGAACCCGATTAATTCCCAATTGGTACCCCTTATGACTTCCGTCTCCATCCTTATAGATTCATCTTCATTCTTCAAGTCTTTATCTTTCCTTGAGGTGATGGATGATTTTCTTTCTTCTTTAGCTTGATGAACTTGGAATCAGAGTCAATTTTGAATTATCTTACTCATGTACACTTAAACAAACTCATTAAACATAATCATGGATTGTTATCATCAAAACCAAGATTAAAAGCCCTTTGGGCTAACAAAACCATATATCACATATTAAGTAGGAAATAATTTACTCTTTCGAATCGAATCGATTTCAAGCGGTAATTGGTTTATTGAGATGTTCAACATCTCTTTCCTTATCTTACCCTGGTTAGAGTATTTCGAATAATACTCGATCTTACGTCCAACTCTCTAGGGAAATCAAGGTTTCCCCAAGCAAGACAGGAATACCGACCATGATAAATATAAGATCACCGATACCCCTAAAATGTCTGGCATAGTATGCACACTAGCAGACCAAAACTAGGTAGTTGCAACCCTTTTTAAACACCAATTTATATCCCGGTTCATGAAAAACAAGCATTATTGCAATCACATTGGCATCGAGTGTACAACTAGCACATAGTTATACATTTATAGCAAACTGGGTAATTAACGAGCAACAAGCAATATAATCCATATAATGAAAGGATCGGCTCCTGGAAACGTGTGATTCACAACATAATAGAGTTAAAGCGGAAGCGTTGAGCATTTTAAAAATTTCAACATTAACTTTTGTAGTCACAAACATTTCCAAAGTAAAGTCCATGGTAATCAACATGCAACATATAATATATCAAATATACTATAAAGTAAACGAGAGATAAAATGGCATACCTCTCACTTATCGCCGAGTGAAGGTGGAACCACGACGGAGATGCTACGGCGTGGACAAGCCTTCTTCATACATGCAACAACTCTAGATCAAAATACACAAGCATCCAACAATTATTACTACAAACTAAGTTAATGTGCTAGATACTTAGTAGTAGAAATAAGTTTGTATATAATTATAAAACAAAAAGAATAACGCTTATCTTTTTTTGTGCTTTGGCCGAGAGCATCAAGGAAGAAGATATAGTTCTCATCTCATAGATAGCGTGGACTAGCCTCCTTCACAAGAGTAAATGTCATAGATCGAAACACACGAACATCCAATGTCAAATACTACCAACCAAGTATATGTGCTAGATTCTAGGTGATAGATCTAAGGTTGTATAAAGTTAGAAGGCAAGAGAAAAATCCTACCACCCTATCTTCACTATAGCTGAAAATACCATGAAAGAAAGGAGAGAATTTTGTCATCTTTTTGCTCTTGTGTTGGCCGAAAATCAACAACAAAAAGAGTAGAATAGTTGGCATTTATATAGAGTCTTGAGTTGTGTAGGATTGTTACATGTGGCATGTTATGTCTTCTCAAGACATCATCCTTTTGCCAATTGTCAATCATGCACACACTCAAGCCAACTTGTTCTTTGTCTTTTTGTGCAACTTGTTGTTTGTCTTTTAGTGCAAGTTGTCTTTTGTCCTTTTGTATTTTGTATTTTAGCATTTTGTCTTTTAGTGCAAGTTGTTGTTTATCTTTTAGTGAAGACAAACATTAATTAATTATAAACTTCTTTAGAATAATTAATTGAAGATTGACCCCTTAATCTATTTGCACTCATGCCCCAATACTTTTTAGTATTTACACTTTAGCTCCAAAACTTTTAAAAATTACGATTTTGGCCACTTAACCGTTAATGGCCAAAATAATATCATTAACACTTTAACGTGTTTTCAACTCAGTATTTGCACTTTGGCCCCAATACTTTCAGTATTTGCACTTTTGGCCCGCTTAACTATTAATATTCAAAATAAACAATATTAACTCTTTAACATGTTTCCAACTTAATATCAAGCGCTCGTAATAATTAGATGGTGATCTGGTTATTATGAAGTCCAAGACTGGTTAATTAAGACTAGTTAAATAAGACCAGTCTACATATGACATTAGGTTATGTGTGTCTCCTATATATTTTACTATTCTAACAGAAAAAGAGCTAGCATACTTTTTAAAAGTTAGAAAAATATAGAATTTCTCTAAAAAATCTAGTGGGGTGAAATCCGTTGATAGCAGGGATTTTGTGTGGACTAATCTTGAAGGTTTTACGTGTAAGAAGCTCATCTCAGATTTTACTGTAATCTTTGCGATAAGAGATAATCCTAAAACTACTGTTATGATATTTAATGAGATTAATTATTGTATACATTAAATTTGCGTAATTAACTATGAACGAATACACAAATATTATTTCACTGCGTTAATTAAAATTTTTAATTATCATATATTTTTCAACATCTTCTACAAACAAAAGGACCCCACCAATACTGATCTAACGGCCCATAATTCTGTGCTGTCTCATCCCAAAATACGGAGAGCCGTACTCCAATTCCCAAGTCAATCCCACATTCACACATGCTCCACGTAGCCCCAAACACTCCCAACCAACCAATAGCAACTTGACAAACACAAACGCCTCTCACCGCCCACTAAATCTTTTTATTTGTCCAAATTAATATTAATATCTCATATATTAATGAGATAACGTATAGATTCTAATGTGAATGCAATAATTTTCCCCTCCCCCACTCATATTTGATATCTCTCTCACGGCAGGTGAACCGAAGTTAAGCCCCACCGAGAGTGTTCTTTTTTCCTTGATGTGCAATGAATATGTCCCCAAACAACAAAGTGGTGGCAAAAAAAGTTAGCACTACTCACATGGTAGCCATATAGTAGACCATCTTTCGCCGGCTAGTAAAAGTTCTTGCAGTTGATAATGATACTGCAAAAATTTCTGCATGAAATGAAGGGATGATGATGATAGCAAATGCTCAAGCGAAATGGGAAGAGAGATAAAAAGAGAGGAAAGAATTATAAGAGCGTTTTGCTTTGGCTACTTTCTTGATATTGGGGTTGGGTTAACTTTGGCTACTTATATGCTGAAACCCTAAATTTTTTGATGATCTGCTGGTTGTACTGGAAAGAGAATGAGTTTGAAGTTCTTTTCATAAAAGGGTTCGTCTTTAGTTTCAGATCTGACCTTGTGATATCACTAATATGGGTTTTTTGGGGGGTTGTTGAGGTCCCGGGGGGGTGGGGGGGGGGGGGGGGGTGTGGTGGGGTAGGCGTGGGCGAGGGTGGTGGTTGTGTAGGGTGGAGAGCTGTGTCGAGACAGACAAGAGAGTGTTCTGACTGACAGGAGAGAGTGAGCACACGCAGGCAATTGTATAGTGCGTATACATTTGTTGTGGGATGCGTGTGCTCACTTCTCTTTCTGTCAGTTTACTCTGAACCTTCTTGTTCTCTTTTTGGCCTTTGGATTGCTGGCTGGGTGACTCTTCTCTCCCTCAACACACACACACCATGACCACCTGTTACATTGCAGACCTAAATCTACTTTCTCTCTTTTATATCGCATCTCTCTAGAAATGTCTCTAGAAAAAGAAAAGACTGAGTGAAGAGTTGCATATCCCATAAAGAATGGGAGATAAGATTATTATATGCACTTGTTGTAATGGGATGCGACATCTCACAATGACAGATCAAGCCACACTGCAATGACATGCTCACAGACATATGCCACTCACCAAGCCATACACAAAACAATTGGTTATATATATAATCCATTCCACTTTCTATTCCCTATGTTTGGCTTAAACAACATACATATACTAGACTCACTGTTCGACTCTATTTTATACCGTCTCTATGCAGGTACTGAAATATTAATTTTGTACTTTGCCTTTTTTTTTTCTCTCTTTTGTGTGATTTACTGAATTGTTAATCGTTCATATCTTATCAAATCGAAAATATTTTATTATTTTGTATCAAAAATACTTTCTGATTGAGCTTGGAAGCGTGACTTTTGATGTACTTATGTCGGAGAGGACGAAGTAGATTTGGAAGGTACGCCTGCTTACTATTCTGATTTAACGGAAAACTGTGTGTTTTTTAATGAGCATATTGTACTCTGTCTGTACCATACCTCTCCTTCTGCAAACTTTGTTCTTCTCCTTCATTAATAACAATTATATGATTTTAAGGCATTATTTCCGCTACTTTCTCGGCCTCAATCTTGCTCTAGTTGTCAATGGGTTTTTTTTTTTTTTTTTTTTTAAATATATATATATATATATATATATATCCCTTTCAAACAGTCACATAAAAAGTTATAAAGAAAAAAGAAAAGGTCCAAACGTGTTAACGAGAACGAATTTTTAATTCTAATGTATATGGATACTAAGTTTATCATACTTGAAGCAAAATTGATTTTAGTAAATTTATGCATCTGTGGCTTGTTTTATGCATCCAAATGTCTATATTTCATGTGACCTTTTGATTTGCAAGATCATATACAGTTCTAATTCATCTTGTTTTTGTCCTTGATTTGGCTATCGTATCTTTGAGCCTTTCCTGAGATAAAGGAGATCAATCATAGCATAAAGGCAATGGAAGTGATTCAAATATGGGGAGATTTATGTTTCCTCCATTGGGTAGATATGCATCAGATCTTTGATGAACAAGAAAGGAAACGTTTCTATATATAGGTTAGGAAGCTACATCAATTAGTAACTCTTCGTTAATTTCTATTATTTCCTTATGGAGAAGGGATTTTCTCTTATCAAGCCCATCCTTTGATTATATAAGTACTTAGTGTGTTTAATTCACAGCAGTAATAATTGCTTGGTGCTGAGGGCAAGCGGATTCCTGTGCAGAAGCATGAGAGACCAGGTAGTAAATTACTTGGTTCTATTATCATGAATATTTGATTTTTTTCAAAATTTCTGTTGAATTTTTTATTACTATGAGACTGATTTCAGATGTATCATTCTATTGATTCCTCATGTTTCTTTGTGTTCATGTTAGGTTGTCTCTTTCTTGGGGCAACAATTATGATAATATCTGTTAGATAGCTTCAATTTCATGTTAAGAGCTATTCTATTGCAGACTTTGAAATCAAAATACATTATTCATCATCTCGTTAAAGCGTAAATGGCATTAAAGTAATTTGCTGGATTATTATACATAGAACATGGCTTAAATCACCCCTTCACCCCTTCACCTCCCCTATATTATAGATATTTGACATTTGTTATATGAATTGTTACTATACAAAGTTAAGTTAGGGTGTACGGGTGAAGGAATCACATAAACCATTACTCTCATACCTATCACTCGAATAAAAGTTTTCTTTTGTTTTTAAATAGCTAGTGGCTATTTAGTTTTAGATTTATTTCCTTTTTGTCATATTCACTTCCGTGGGATGAGAGCAATCTATTCCAATCTCTTTGAGTAAATGTTTTACCCTTATTAACTCTTCAAGTGGCTAAACCCATAGCATGATGTTATGATACTAGATCGAACCACCAGATCATGCTTTTTGCTTGCTTCTTTCTCTTTCACAAGAGTAGGTTTCTACCAATAAAGACAAAACTCGAAAGTTCAATGTCTATCAACAAACAACCTGCCCATTCTTTATTTGAATAGTCAATGACCTATGGGTATCCTTGGCTTTTGTACAACAATCCATTTCCAAGTGCACCTTGATATATGAATAGGAACAACAACTTCCCAATGACGTAATTGTGGAGAATCCATAAGTTACTAATTACACCTTCAACAAATGAGATATCTAGAGGTTACACTATGTAGTAGTTAAGTTTCCCAACTAGTCTTCTATAACTCCCCGATTATGACATAAGTTTCCCTCATTTAGAAACAAGTTTCAATTTGCATAGATCAAGGAATCACATTGTTGTATACCAAGCATCATAGCCTTAATGTGTTTGAACTATGCTTATGCTAAGGGATAAACACCCCTTGTTTTGATTGTGCAACTTCAATCTTGAGGAAATAGCACAAATTTCCTAAGTTATTGCTTTGTATTTGTTGTTGTAGGAAGGTGGTCATGTATACCTATGAAGCAGAATGGAAGCGAAACACTAGATTCGTTTTAGCAAAACGTCATTGATACAAGGAAAACTTTAAATATTACAACTCTAGAATGCTAGAGAGGAAGTATACAATACTAGATTTGTATTGATTGAGGTGTGTTTAATGAGTTTGGGGAGCTATCTATTTATAGGAGCTCTTAGGCCTTAAAATTTGCTAAACTTCCTATGTGGGATAAAACAAACTAAAAGGTACTATTTATAACAAAATAATACTATTCATAACATAAGAAAAAAATATAAAGGTTTATTTATTCTTCTTCTTGGGTTTGATTTTGTCAGTCTTTTTCATCAACTCATTTGAATCATGTTCCGCATCAATCTCCTCCACTTGAGAAAAACTCGCCCTTGAGTTAATTTTTGGATATAAAGAACCTTCCGGTGGATAGTAATCATATAAATCAGCAACATTGAAGGTTGATGAAATTCCCCAATCATCCGGAAGATCAACCACATAAGCATTGTCATTGAACTTCTTTAAAATTTGGTAGGGACCATACTTCTTCGGATTCAGCTTGTTATAGGTACCCACTGGAATTCTTTCTTTCCTCAAGTAGACCATGACCATATCCCATTTTTTAAATACCTTCACCCTTTTATGCTTATCAGCTGCAGCCTTGTATTTGGCATTTGAGGCTTCCAATTTTCGTTTCACCTCTTCTTGAATAGACTGCACTTGTTCCGACCTTTTATTTGCTGCAATGCTCTTATCAGAGAATTTTGGCAGTTTAACCAAATCTAGAGCATGTTTTGATACATCCTTGTAGACAATGAAAAATGGTGATACACCAGTTGAGCTATGGATTGCACTATTATAGGCAAACTCAGCTTGTGCAAGTGCAAAATCCCATTGTCTCGGCTTATCTTGGAAAATACAACGAATCAAATTTTCTAAGGTTCTGTTGGTTGCCTCGGTTTGACCATCAGTTTGAGGATGAGCTGTACTGCTGAACTTCAAACTTGCATCGAAACGCTTCTATAATGTGAGCCAGAAGTGAGATAGAAATTTAGAATCTCTATCAGAAGTGATAGATTTTGGGACTCCATGGAGTCGCACAATCTCTTGGAAGAATAGTCTTGCAATGTGCACTGCATCTGAAGTCTTCCTGCAAGAGATGAAATGCGCTATCTTTGAAAATCTA
This sequence comes from Ehretia macrophylla, assembly GCA_037974665.1. NCBI lineage: Eukaryota > Viridiplantae > Streptophyta > Magnoliopsida > Boraginales > Ehretiaceae > Ehretia > Ehretia macrophylla. The sequence continues at coordinate 14,886,467 of CM075775.1, forward strand.
TCCACGACCACAAATACAGAGTCTACTCCTATTTGGGTTCTTGGCAATCCCGAGACGAAATCCATAGACAAATTTTCCCAAATATCTTATGGTATAGGCAACGGCATATAGAATCCCGTGTTTTGTGTCTGGCCCTTTGCAGTTTGACAAATTGGACATTGTCTCACGAACTTGCCCATATCTTTTTTGATTTGTGGCCAGAAATACCTTTCCTCCACACTTGTAATAGTCTTATCTCGTTTAAGATGTCCACCGAGTCATCCTCCATGCAAGTCTCGAATGATTTTCTCCCTTAAGGATATCCTCGGGATGCAAAGTCTGTTACCTTTGAATAGGTAATCATCATGGATGTGGAAGTCTCCAGTTAGTTGCTTTGACAAGTGTTTGTGCCAAACTTCATTAAAATCTTCATCCTCTGGATAGAGATCCTTCAGACATTCAAACCCTACAACTTCGCCACTTAAAGTAATCAGCAAAGTTTTCCTTCTACTCAAGGCATCGACAACACGGTTAGAAGCTCCTGATTTATGTTTAATAACATAAGGAAATTGCTCCATATACGAAGCCCACCTTGCATGCATCTTGTTCAAATGTTTTTGACTCTTGAAATGCTTCAAGGCTTCATGATCATAATATATTACAAATTCACGTGGAATTAAGTAATATTCCCAATGTCGTAAAGCTTGAAGCACAACATATAACTCATGCTCATAGGTTGACCACTTTTGACGTGTTTCGCTAAGCTTTTTGCTGTAGTATACAACAGGTCTGCCTTCTTGAGATAATACTGCCCCAATGCCAATTCCACTTGCATCACATTCCACTTCAAAAACTTTATCGAAATTCGGCAACACCAAGACAGGTGCAGTTGTCAACTTTTCTTTGATTTGTGCAAAACTTTTGTCAGTAGCCTCGCTCCACTGGAATTTCCCTTTCTTTAAGCAATCAGTGATAGGAGTAACGATACTGCTAAAATTCTTGATGAACCTCCTGTAAAATGTGGCTAAGCCATGAAAGCTTCTGACTTTAGTGACTGTCTTTGGAGTCGGCCAGTCGTTGATTGCTCGAACTTTCTTATCATCAACATGGATTCCTTCAGCACTTACAATGAAGCCCAAGAAAACTAAGCGATTTTTCATAAAGCTGCATTTTTTTAAGTTGACAAATAGCTTGTTGTCTTGAAGGACTTTCATAATATGACGCAGGTGGTCCACATGCTCTTCTTTGTTGTGACTATAGATCAAATGTTGTCGAAATAAACCACGACAAACCTTCCGATAAATGGCTTGAGGACTTGATTCATAAGGCGTATGAATGTACTTGGTGCGTTAGATAGTCCAAATGGCATGACTAACCATTCGTATAAGCCTTCCCGTGTTTTGAAAGCAGTTTTCCATTCATCTCTGGCCTTATATAGATTTGGTGATAGCCGCTGCGCAAGTCAATCTTCGAGAAGATTGTTGACTCTTGTAATTGATCCAACATATCCTCCAGTCGAGGTATAGGGAAATGATACCTGACTATGATTTTGTTGATGGCTCGGCTATCCACACACATTCTCTAGCTTCCATCCTTCTTGGGTGTCAACAAAGCTGGTACTGCACACGGACTCATACTTTCTCTAATATGCCCCTTGTGCATTAATTCTTCTACCTTCTCTTTTAGTATCTCATTTTCCTTTGGGCTCATCCGTTAGTGAAGTAGATTTGGCAAACTTGCTCCAGGGACTAAGTCAATGTGATGCTGGATGTCCCTCATTGGTGGAAGTCCATCAGGTAATTCATCCGGAATAATTTCTTTAAATTCTTCCAATATGTGTTGTACCTCCTATGGGACTTCTTCTTCATGCGATTCCTCTCATTTGACTACAAGAGCAAAAGTTTCTTCGGTCTCATTTGATTATTTGAAGAATTCATTTGCAGAATCTGCCATAATAAGAAAAGACTTCCCCTCCACTTTAGAAGTTTTGGGTCGATCTTTGTTGGTTGGGAGGATTGCTATTTTCTTTCCATTCCACCATAAAAAGTAGACATTTGTTCTTCCTCGATGAGTTGCATCAATGTCATATTACCACAGTCGCCCAAGTAGAATATGACAGGCATCCATGTCAATTACGTCACACATGATTTCATCCTGGTAAGATTTTTCGATAGAAATAGGAACTTTGCACACCTCTGTGACCTTTATTGAAGGTCCTTTCTTGACCCACCCAATCTCGTACGGTGTTGGATGAGGTTCAGTGGGCAGCTTCAAGTGATTCACCAAAGCTCTTGAAACAATATTCTCCCAGCTCCCGCTGTCAATAATAAGGTTGCATACCTTTTCTTGAATACTGCATTTTGAATGAAAGATGCGTTTATGCTGGGATGAGTCTTCTTTTTTCGGGGTGTACAATAATCATTAAATGACACACATCACTTGTTCTCCATCTTCGTCTGCAATTTTAGCATCCTCCAAGTCATCATCATTATTGTACTCAACTTCTTCATCACACTCATTATCATAGTCTGCTAGATTGACAGACTTGCGAGCTCGACATTCATTGGAACGATGACCAGGTTCTCCACATTTGAAACATTTTCCAATGGTTGGCCTAGCATATGGATTATGGGGTCGGGTGGTATTCGACGCCTGTCTGATTGATTTGGCCACTCCTTGATTGCTAGTGCCAGTATTGTGAGTAGAAGGACGAGTTGCTTCTTTTGCAACTTGTTTGCCTTTGTCAGGATTCGAACGGAATGGTGCAAAAGGAGTTTGTCGACTGGAAGGACGAGCCAAAAACATTTCTGCCTTTAATGCCATGTTGTAACCTTCATCAATGGTCCATATTGGAGCTAATGTCATCATCTCCCGGATTGTAAATTTCAAGTCGTTGAGGTATTGTGATGTTTGTTGTTCCTCCAACTCTGATATATTGCACCTAGCAATAAGGCGTAGAAATTCATCAGTGTATTCTTTCACTGATCGATGACCCTGGCTGCAGTTTTGGTATTGTTGGAATAAGTATTGTTCATAATCTGGAGGAAGAAATCTTTCTTTTAGTTGTTGTTTCATCTTTCTCCAAGTCCGAACGGGTGCCTTTCCTTGTCGCCTTTTATTGTTTTGCAAGGTGTCCCACCAAGCAGCTGCACCGCCCTTTAATTTTTAGGCGACTAGTTTTACTTGTTTGTCCTCCGGTATATCTATCATGTCAAAGAATTTTTCAATTTCATGGCACCAATCAAGAAATGTTTCAATAGTAAGATCGTCGTTGAAGTTGGGAATATCGGCTTTAGGACGATATTCGTCAAAGCCTTGTCCTCTCCTGGGTGCATGTTGATGCCTTTGATTTATTTCTTCGTCACTGTCAGATTCCTCCTCATATGTTGGTGGTCTGCGATGTCAAGAAAAACCATATTGATGAGGATGTTGTGGTTGATTTCTAGCTCGTGGTTGTGCTTGGTTGATTCCTCGGTAGTTTAGGAACTCTTCATCAGATTCATCTTCATAGGCTGGTTGCCTATGATGAATTGTAAGGTCGCGTTGATTGATAGGTTGGCCACGAGCATCTTCTCTGGCACGGTTGATCCCACTATCATCATGAGCCCTGTTGGCGTTTAGACTTAAGTTGGAAAGGATGTCGCGAATCTCTCGGAGTTCACAGGTCACCTTTTCTTCTTGACCTTGTATCGCTGCCCAAAGGGCCTCCATCCCTCGATCACCGTCAATAGGATGGCTGCCTTCGCCTCTGCTATGGCTGCTACCAGCAATGTTGATGTTGATGTTGGCACTATCTCCACCGCCATTGTTGTTCTTGGACGCCATCTTCTCTGGCTTATAAATTTGTAATTTAATCGGTCGAGTTTTCTAATGCACAGGATCCACTATATGTGGCAAGTGCAGAGCATATGACTCAATCGACCAATCAAGCTTTCTGATGCACAGGGTTCACTATTAGTGGCTAGTGCAGAGCATACGACTCAATTACAACTACAACCTTCTAAACTAGGACTCTCGAACTTGGCTCTGGTGCCAACTGACGCAGAACGAAAGCGAAACACTAGATTCGTTCTATCAAGACGTCCTTGATACAAGGAAAACTTTAAATATTACAACTTTAGAATGTTAGAGATGAAGTATACAATACTAGCTTTCTATTGATTGAGGTGTGTTTAATGAGTTTGGGGAGCTATCTATTTATAGGAGCTCTTAGGCCTTAAAATTTGCTAAACTTCCTATGTGGGATAAAACAAACTACATGGTACTATTCATAACAAAACAATACTATTCATAACATAAGAAAAAAATAAGAAGGTTTATTTGTTCTTCTTCTTAGGTTTGATTTTGTCAATCTTTTTCATCAACTCCTTTGAATCATGTTCCGCATCAACCTACTGTATCATCTATGGTAATCACTATGCCATCAACATAAATAATCAACAAAAGACATTTATTAGAGGAATATCGATAAAAAAAAAAAACATATAGTGATCAACCTTACACCAGAGACTGTTTCAAGTCATACAAAGTTTTCTTAAGACGGGACAACTTCTTCTCAGCCATCTCATTTTGCTAGGAAGAGCATTGGTGCATGATATTGATGATGATACACTGCAAAGTCTTAAAAGGAAACAAAAAAAAATGTATTCTTGGCATTATCATTGTTTAAAGATGAATAGTAATACCACATTGGGTGTGTATCAAAGCACGAAAAGAGGGATAAAAAGAAAATACCTGAAAATGATCTTCCATATAAATAACTAATTATTTTATAACCAAGTGATAAAAGAATAATTATCGAAAAAGGTAATGAAACATTAATAAAATACTGCAAACTTGATTTAGATATCATCAACAAGGTTCTCAAACATTAGAGTAACCTAACATGAATGGGAAACTAGTCCATTTATTGACACGACTAACAAAGAAATTATGCTTATGTTTCCCTAACTGATATGACTCACAAAGTAGCATAGCAACATGACTAAGACAAGGGATCATTGTATGGTAATTTACCGAAATAGTCCTAGATCTTTCATTAAGTCCCCTATCTTTCATTTTGGTGACAGTCGTTAGTCTTTAGAGCAAAATCCGTTAAAAAATAACGTTAGTGAGCAGATGGATGACACGTGGCCGCAAAATGCACAAATCGTCAGGGGTAAAATTGTCACGCGATAAAATATAAGCATCCTAAGGTTTATGCATTTTGCGGCCACGTGTCATCCACGTGTTTACTAACGTTATTTTTTGACAAATTTTGCTCCAAGGACTAACGGCTGTCATCAAAATGAAAGATGAAGGACTATTTTGTCCAAAATAAAAGATAGGGGACTTAAATATCAACAAAGACAAAGATCTAGGACCATTTCAGTAAATGTGAATACCCAAATTGAGAGTGAGGGTTACCATGTAACCTGTAGTTCTCGACACGAAGGTATATCTTATGACTCGTGTCTATACTTGTCCCCTCATGCATCCTTAGATCTTTAACAAATTGCATAATCATGAGAAAAGGTGGCTGAATAATTAAGAAATTTAGTTAAGTTTGCTAATAGATAACAAATCGAGATGAAATTTTGTGATATACAAAATAGAGTGCAAGGAAAGAGCAAAAGTAAGATAAATTGACTTAATCCACATGTAGAGTTAGATGATCCCATGTACAACCATGACATTTGGATTTCATTAGAAAGAAGATGAATAAACAAGTTAATAGTACTACTCTTGTGATTTGAGGCACTAGCATCAATTACTTAAGGACTAAGTAGATGAAGTTTTAGGGAGACAAGTGTTGGAAGGGCTTGTTTGCACTAGGGAGGTGATAAATTGATGCCTTTTGAGAAGCTTAGTGCTAGAGAAGCCGAGTAAATTTTGCCTCAAGAATGGAGATCATAGTCTATGGAATACACAATTTTGGTAGAGCTGTTATGAATGAGGTAGCCTTTGGAGACCTATTTGAGCCAAGGTGGGCTGCCATGCAATCTCCAACAATTTTCATGATTGTGGCCCACTTTATTGCAAATTGAAAAAACCAAAGCCTCTAACAATTACGAAATTTGACATGTACCTTCACCATTGTCACCACCGCTATAATTCAAACCTATAATTCAAACGAGAATAACATCTTTAAGGGTAGGTAGTGAAGTTGGCAAGGATTTGGGAATGAACATATTTATATTCCAAGGTAGAGTACATAGCTAAGTTAAAAGGTAGAGCTGTTGTCGTTGTGTTTGAACGAATTTTGAAACAACGGAATCTTGCCAAACCTTTGTATTTTTATTATATGCACAACAAATCTGTGATCATATAATTGAGAGCATATCCTTTGTAGTCATCCAATCACGTTGGCAAGTTCGATACTTGCAAAAGATATCCTTGTGATCAATCTCATTAAGCTATCATAATAAACTCATGTTTAGGGCATCCCCTTGTCTCCATAGTCAAGCATGTGAGAAAGACAAAGGTCGAAGGCTTTTCATTCAAATGATTCTCTAGCTAACCTTTTGTCCAGAGACCATGATAGTTGCGCAATTAGAGTATTTCAACCATTAAGCTTCGTTGTAATAATAGTGGGAGTTCTCGCGAATGTTAAGGACAACCACAAACATTATTGAACCAGACCTACTGGAGATTATACTCATTCAGGGAGCCACAAGAAATTATTAATAAAATACCTAATCAGAAAGGTGTAGTTCGCCAAACAAGACAATGATCAAGCTATGCATAGCCTCCTGTGCTAAAGCAAGCCCTTGTGGAATTCCCATGATATTGTTGGAGGCTTGAAATAGTATCACAAAGTCAAGAAGAGGACAACATTCACTGATTTTGCCTTAAAATGTCATGAGAAGGGAAAAATCAGAAGACCAATCCATACAGATGGAGAGAACAAATGAAGGCGAGTGAAAAAGTGGTAGAATCATCCATAGGTGAATATGAAAGGTGGCACATGGTGTGTTACAGAACTTAATAACTGGTCGTGTGGGGCTAGAAACCTCTGGGTAATGGTTGTTGTCTCGCCTTTTAACTATAATTTAGTTGAATGGTGCTTTTAGGTCTCCGATTAGACTACTAGAATGGCATAGATCTGGAGTCAAATAGTTAAAGTTTTGAGGGTTGGTGTTTGGGTGACGTTGTGCCAACCGATGGTGAGTGAGGCACTGACCTTTGGGATTGCCTCAACAAGGCTAGGTCAACGGCGTGTTCAGATCATCAAGCAGACCTCTAGATAGAGGGGATCAATTTCGAACAATGTTGACAACTATTTTGTTTTATTATACTTTTTGCGAGGCAATGGCCCTATGATTTAGTTTCTCTACCATGTAGAATATAGAGAGAGTAGAGAGAATGGCTTAGTGTGCATAAATGAACACTAACCTCTATTTATATCAGCTTAATGATATAAACAATTCGATAATTCTCCTTGATAAAAATTAATAGTTGAGAATATTTACTTTACTCTGAACATATTTATATGAAAGATTTAGTTGTAATGTTAAGGAATCCCAGCACTATTATCTCAGTAGTAAGAGTTGTGCCCCTTTTGCCACTTATTATTAGATGGTCAAAACAGACTCCTAGTATGTGATAGAAGATTTCTGAATGTATTACTTAGAAAAAAAAAAAAAAAAAAAAAGATTTCTGAAGGTATCAATTTGTATGCTAAAGTTCATTCCTATATTTTGATATCGTGCATTCTCATCTTGCTTGAATAATGTAATTCCATATTCTTTATAAGTGTTGTTTTTCTACCTATTCATATCTATTTTTATTGCTTAGCATTGTAGATTTGCTTTAAGACACGTGAAATCAGCCCCAAGAATCTGTCTTGGTCGGTGTAACAAATAGGCTGTTTTGAAAATATTTCTTCTAGTGGTTGGTTGATTTTGTTCTTGTGCTTGTTACAGATGGTACATAAAAGGTGCATTACCTCTCTACTAAAGACAATGTCTTCTGACAAGCACCTCCTTGTACCGTGGAACATAAGAATAGAGGATACAAATCAACTTAAGTGAGAGAAAAAATATAAAATAGAAAGTGTATCATTAGGCATTTGTTAAAATTTTATTTCTGTTATAATTTTTTTTAATGTTTTGATACAATTACGTAGTGTCTGGAGTATTTTGTTTCATAATCAATGCTCCAATAGCTCCAAATCAGTCTCTTACGATTTAACAATATAATACTAAAGTAAAATGGCTCTTGCGGTATGCTTTTTGGTTAACACAACTGTTCATTTCTTGCAGCCAATATCTAGTTGAATCTGTCTAATATTTGCTTGCTTGTACTCAAGTGTTTGATGCTAGTGTTTTCATCCTTAAATCTAGTCTCTCTCACTCTCTCTCTCTCTATAATTCTTATTATCCAGGTTTGGCTTGATGAAATTAGCTTCTATAGAGTCAAATGAAAGGGGAACATGACTTTCAATTGGAGTGTTGTGATAGGAAATCTAATTATCTCCCCTTATCATTTGTTCACTAGGGACCGGTAAGATTGAACGTAATTTTTCTGTAGAGCTACAATTTCTGTTTGTGGTTTGATGCCTAAGTGAGATTAATTGATAGAACCACTCTTCAACTTTTGGTGTCAATTTTTATGCAAGTCATACTATACCCAAAGACCACGTATTTGGTAATTAAGAAGTGCAGGAAGGAGAAGGGTTAGAATCAGATATTATGGGAGTGATCTCTGAGTTTGAAAAGAAAACTAAAGAATATTAATTGCAATGCTGCTTAAACAAGAAGTATTTTTATGCTTCATTCTCGTTGGAGTGCTTTTAATAACCTAAAGGAAGGTTGACAAATCGCGAATTAGCACATTGAGAAATATGCTCATCCTTTCCTTCTTCATGTTTTGTAGGGATTTCCTTTCAGGGTGTGAAGAAGAGAGTGTAGAGACAACAGTAGAAGAGAGAGTGGCTGATGAGGCAGCATAGTGGCATATTGTGCTCACACTATCATACGTTGCTGTGATTCTTTTTAATGTGATCAGCTACTTCCTCACTCTTGGTTATCCACCCGACACCAATTCCGTGGTTAAAGTAATCCTTGAATCCTTAGAACTGAAAAGACTTTTTCCTTCTTTATGTTTCTCAATATTGCTGCTCCCTTAAAGCCCTCCTACCTTCTTCCCCCTAAAGAAAATTGGAAGCACTAATCAGCAGTGCTAAATTTTTTTACATCATTGTTGTTGTTCACCTATGTCCTTTTACATGTTTGTAGAGTTCTCATCATATATAGGACAATATACCGGTAGCTAGCAACGTACAAAAAATGACTATTTTCTACTGCTTTATCATACGAAATAAGATTATCATTTTAATCTAGCCATCAGTTATGGTGGGATCATGGAACTTTAGAGGAGTGAAGCCACAGAAGGTGAATCATATTTCGTCTGTGAATCATATTTTGTCTGATATATGAGAAAAAGGAGAAAGTTTTGTCAGAATGATGTATGAATTTGTGCAACAGACATTGAGAAACAGTTAGATTTGTTTTCATTTGATAATGTCGTGCATTGACAGCTTGCCAGTCAAATGTCCGTGTAAAGATTGCATCGTAAAGCTTCTGAGATGTGTTGGACTTAAGATTGCATCGTAAGTCCACCTCCACCCTGTTTGTGGCTGCTGTGAGGAATTCCACCTACCAATTGCGATGTCGAAGCTGTTGGGGATCAGGGTGTTAGAACAAAGAATAAACGAGAAATCAAATGAACACCCTGATCCCCAACAAAAGCTTTAGTAGCTTAATTTGTATTTGTCAACAATGTTTTCATTGTGACAGGATCAAGCTCGCAAGGTTCCTCTGTACTGGGGAATCACTGCTGATGGTTATGTTGCTTTTGCTGATGATGCTGATTTGCTCAAGCGTGGTTGTGGCAAGTCGCTTGCTTCATGATGATGAAGTTGGAGTATGTGGAATGATAATTTCATGTTGTTGTGCGGACATGGCTTAGCCCTATTGAGAATTTAGTTTCACAACTTTAAATTTCTGATTATGTCTCGTCTACAATTAATTTGCTTTGCTGTTTCATCTCCAGCCATGATAACCGTGTTTCCTGAGTAAACATTTATTATATTAGTGTTAGATTTGCCATGAACGAGGAACATCAAGGAGGAGGTTCTGCATGTATATCATGTGTCAAATTGTTTATTGTTTGTTAATTGACTAATTGCAGAAGATTTTTAACATTCAGATACGCAGGGGCGGATGTATATTAAGGGTGTAGCTACTCACTATTGGTCTAAAAGAATATTAAAAATTTTAGGTATTTTTTTTAATAAAAAAATAGATGTTTATATATTTTTAGTTAAAAAAATTAATTAGTCATTAAAAAAAATTATACAATTAATAAATTATGTGTTTTAGTCTACATTTTCTTTCACATGACTAATTATTCAAACAAATCGCAACTTTAACGTCATTAGCTACTCTCAGATAAAAGTAATATTGCAATTATTGTAATGCTCAGGTGGACCTGAGGGCCCCTCTGCTAGAAACACCTAATGCAATTGTTATGATGCCCGTAGACGTTTGCAATGTTCTCCTATTAGCTTGAGAAGCTAAGGGCTATTTTGAAGTGTTATTTGTTTTTTTGTTTTTGTTTTTGACAGCTGTTTTCAAAATTAATTTTTAAAAATAAAAAAATAAAAAACTTGTTTGCATGGAATTATATGAATAATTTTGTTTTCTTTTATTGAACTATTTTTCTTAAATTAATTAATTGAATTAGTAATTTTAATTAATTAATTTAATTAACTAAAATAAATAAATAAATCATTATCTGATTATTTTGAAATTACTAGTAAATCAATTTAATTGATAATCAATAAATAATAAGTTAGTTAATAACATTAAAAATAATAAAAAAAAAAAAATAAATACTGAAAATCAATAAAAAAATAAATAAAACAATAAAATTTATTAATATATTAATTTTAAATAATTTATTAGTTACTTATTTGAAATTACTAATAATTCAGTTTAATTGATAATTGATAAAAAATAAATCAGTTAATAAAATTAATTAATAAATAAGTTAATTAATTAATTAATTAAATTGATAATTAATAAAAGTAATTTAATAATTAGTAGACTAATTAATAAGTCAATTACTTTAATTGGTAATTTATAAAAAAATTTAATTAGAAAATAATAAATCAATTAACAATTAAGAATTTAAATAATTTAATTTTATAATAATAGATTTAATAAATTATGAATGAATTAATTAATTAACATTATAATATATTTTGATTAAATAAATTATTAATTAATGAATTTTTATTAATTTATTTATGAAATTAATTAATTATTTTTAATGATTATTGAATTTATTAATAATAATTAATATAAAATGACTTCATGTATGTTGGGGGTAGGAAAAAGGAACAAAACCACATGAAAACATAAAAAATGTGCTCTTATTTTCTTGTTTTTGAGAATATTTTTCAAAACAGTTTCTAAAAGCAATTATTGAAAACAACTCATGTCAATCGAGTTTTTTTTTTTTTTTTTTCTGTTTTCAAAAACAAAAAAATATATATATATTTTCGAAAACTGTTCCAAATAGCCCCTAAATGTCCATTAGATTTACACTTTGTTTGGGAAGAGAAAAAACGGAGGGAATGTTCGACCTCTTGAGTAAGGAAATGATTTAGAGGGATGCTTCAAACCCTAGCACGCCCATATTAACAAAAGGGAATATAATTAATATAGTTACTATTATTATTTATTAAGATTATTGTCATTTATTAGTGTGATAACCTTTATTATTAATATAATGTTTATTTTTTATTCTTAAGGTAATAAGACGTTTATAGTAACAAAAAGACATTCCTGTCATTTTATTTAAGTCATTCTTATAACTAATCTAGTATATTGACTACCAAATACGGACTTAGAATTAATATATTCATTGCTATCTTCAACCGTAGAGCATACTAAGCATGGTTTACTTTTATCCAAATTCATTCTATTTCTATCCAAAATCATTTTTAAATACCAATCACCACTTTAATGATTTAGATTTTGTTTCCTCCAAATTGGAGTCAATTGGAGAGCCCAAGTTCTATATTTTATGTAAGTATCCTCTTATGATTTGGCTTAAGTGCACAACACTCTCTCTTATGGTTCAAAAATTCTTTAATCAGTCCCCTGTAGTTCTAAAAACACAATATACGTGGCCCAAACCCTTTTTGGTCAACAGAGCTAACAGACTCTACAAAACGACATATTTGTCCTTATTTGACTCTAAATACAATATACCCTAGTAGTTCTAAAAACACAGCATACGTGCCCCAAACCTCCTTTTCATCAACAGAGCTAACAGACTCTACAAAAAGACATATTTTCCCTTATTTGACTCTACAGATAATATACATAAATATATAGATCTATATTATACATATAGATCTATATATGTATATATATATACACACGCTAAACTTACATAAACATATTATACATACACAGATATATACATATCAAATTTGACGAGTGAGATACAAAAGTAGTTGGAATCATCGGTGATGAAGGCACCAAAGTTGATGTGAGAAGAACTCAAATGGTCCAGGTATTTCATCAAGTTGTCCGACTACAACATAAACATCACAAGTGATGAGGACATAGATAGACATAGCATATAAGACCAAACGGTTATTTAGCATATAAAATATTACTAGCCCCATAATATTCTTCTGATGCTTCGACAAGCGAGGAGGGACTGGTTAAAAACGAAGAGTAATTTTACAACACCACCAAAATACTAATTGAATGACTTTAGCGATGAAATATGAGAGTTTCGAGTAGAAAACTATTATATAATATGCACCAAAAAATTGTAGGGGGGTTGGGTGAGGCTGACGGGGTGGTGGGGTGGGTGAGGTGGTAGGGTGGGGTGGGGGGGGGGGTTGCGACGATGATGATAGGTGTTATTTATTTATTTATTTTTTTCTTTCTGTTTTCTTGTTTTTTTGTTTATAAGCGCAAGACAATAGTATTTAGGTCCAAAAATTACATTATTTTTCTAACATGCATTTGTAAACACTCGCCCACTTGCATCTTAAGTGCATTAGATACATACTCCGTTAGTATTAACGGTTTAATTGACGGAGGGGTTTAATTGACGGAGGGGTGAGACTCTGCTCTATTTTTAGAATTATAAGGGATTGATTATGGGGTTTTTGGACCATAGGGGTGTTGTGGATTTAAGCCAAATCAAGAAGAAGAGGAGGGAGGGTGATTTGAGGCACTTCACCCTTTAATTTTATGTGATACAAATTTTGTTGATCCTATACTTTTTCTAAGTCAAATCACAGAGAGATCTGATGCACTTCACCCTTTAATTTTATGTGTTACAAATTTTGTTGATCCTATACTTTTTCTATAAGTACAATCACACTTTCATATGGAATTATAAAAGGAGAGTATGCCACTGTGCGAGTGTGTTTATTGTGTTGTGTGAGTGCGTGAAATGTGTGTAAGGGTGATTGTGATGGCACATAAAATTTATTTTTTTCTTTCATGTTTTTTGAGAATGCCTTTTCTTTTACGATCTTTTCCTTTCATTTCCTTTGCTACTCATTCGCTTGGGAATCCAAATGAAGTCACATTATTGAATTTATTTGAGCAGAAAAATAGATTTAATTACAATTTAGTATAGAAATATATCGGTGACAAAAAAGTATATATGGGATTGGATCATTATGGAGTTAGGGGCCTTTTTGACTTACAAGAATTGTTTTTCTATTATGAGGTTTTTTTTTTGGTTTATATGGAGGCCAAAGCCGAAAAAAGGAAATTATGTACTAATCCATCTGGGATTGTATTATGTACTAATCCATCAGGGAATTAAAAATCCCCTCTTGTCCTTCTCGAGCAACACCATCAAAGGATGTGGGACACGCTGCACTGTGTGGCTACCTAATGAAAGACCCAACTCAAAATTAAACATCTAATCTGCAACTGATTCACCTCCCGATAGATACGGGGTATTGTAAAATTCAGATAGCTATGCAAAATTTCGGGACACTCTTCAAGCATTGGTTTATATGGACTATTTGATGCAAGTGGGCCAGTCAACAGTGCTAAGGAAACTCTCAAGTCTATTTCAGTTTGCAAGTGTTCAAGCCTCATAGCTTTCGCTTGCTTCAACCCTTCCCATATTGTTCCAAGCTCAGACTTTGTATTAGATGTTATCCCCAAGTTAACAACAAATCCCCCTTTCTATTCACCCTCATCCCCTCGAAATAGACCCCCTCCAACTGCTAGTCCCAAGAAAGCCATCCACATTTAGTTTCCATGCTCCCCTTGGCATTTTCCACCTAATGAATTCTCTGTTAATATAGACATTTAGCCTTGCATTCTCGGCACTGACCCAGGCCTCTACCATGTCTTTTGCATACTTGACAATAAAGCACATAGCATTGCCATAGTCCGACAAATGTTCTCGACCAAATCTCTTTTCATTCTGCCACTTCCAAATCCACCACGTTGCTATTGGACAACTTCCAAGAATATGTTCAGTTTCCTCAACAACCACACCACAATCAAGACACGAAGGATAATCCAAGACTCCACTCTTTGTTAGTTGTTGTGCTGTTGTTATTCGTCCATGCGCCAACTGCCATATAAATTTTTTTATGCGTTGCGGGTATTTCAACTTCCAAATAAGCTCCTACCTGATTGAATGTGTCATGGTCTGATCCTGAAGAAGATAACATGCCGATTTGACCCAAAAAGCTTCCTTAGTATCCATTCCCCATGCAACAAAATTTGATTGATCATCCCCTAGATTCACCATGATACTAGCATTTTGTAGTAGCATGTCTTTCGAAAGAAATGTCAGAAAGGCCTCCACTTCCAATCTCCATTTTCATCCACAAATTCACTAACTATCCTACTCCTCTCACGTTATGGGAGGTTTTGAATTAACTGCATGAGAAGGGGCTACTCCCCTATCCATCAATCTGTCCAAAAGCGGATAGTTTGCCCATTTCTAACCACCCATTTCATGTGGCACCCGAGCCTAGCATATAGACATTTTATTAATATACATATATATTCATTTCAGTAATTGCATAATTAATGAAAAACGTGCAATGATAATTGTTTGCATTCATTCGATTTATATTTTTTTGACTTGCCTGGAATAATTGCTTCATTATTTTATTTACTAGAATTTACTATACTAACATTTAAATTAATTTAATTTCACTATTTGTATGCGAGGCTCCGGTCCCTGGGATAATTATTTTATTATTGTTACCATTTATATTTATTTAAATTATATTTAATTGTTTACATGTAATAATTAATCACTATTTTCACTATTGGTATTTATTTAATTTAAATTAAATAACTTTTCGGGACAATCACCTTCTTATTATATTTATTTAAATTCATTTTATGTGCCATTAAATTAATTGTCTTGCTGTTCGTAGGTGAAGCCCGGGCTCGAAACTGAATGGGCTAGTTATTATATTTAATAATTATATTTCTTTAATTACATCTAAATGGTTTACATGAATAAATAATTATCTTATGTTTATTTGAGTACATTTAATTGACTAGTATTTTTCAAGCCTGAAATTGAGTTTTTTTTTATTTTATTTATGTTATCTGCTTTCATATTGGCCTAAATTATTTTATTTCATGAATTCGTTCAATATTTCTTTTGTGTATAGCATACTCAGACCTATCATGTAGCACATCATACTCAATTGCATATAATTTTGTGTCATATTAAATGTTGTATGTATATGTGATAATTTCATCTTTCTTTGAAAAATGCATAGACTACGTTCAACTAATTTATATGACATGGTTAACCTAATATTTTATTATTTACATTATATGAAATTATTTTCTTATATTTAATGAATTATTTTCATCTTTTAAAAATGAACCCTGAGTCTGGGAAAAAAATTAAAGTATTTTATTTCGCGAATTTCATATTTTTCCTTCACTATATATATTTTTCTGGGCATATGTTCGTAAATTTTATGTGCGTAATATGTCGAGAATGTGAGTTACAAAAATACTTTGAGTACTGTAAAAATAGTAGAAAACTAGTTAAACTAATTAAAACTATATTAATCTACCTATATATATATATATATATATATCTACTTACTTATATATACATATATTATATTATATTATATTATATTATATTATATTATATAACAAAGTCAACCAAACAAAAGGAAAAGAATGAAAATCGGGACAGAGAGCAAGACGGGAAAGAAAGAAAAAGAAAAAAAAAGGAGAAAATTTAGGCCAAGCTAAAAATTGAGCATTTTTTTAGCAATTCTAAGGAGATTCAAGGTGGTTTCTTGCATATTTCTTCCATTTCTAACTTCTAGGAGGTGGGGGATTTTGCATATTTTGCATTTTTAATGTTTATGTCAAGATTTTAAAATTCTTAGATTTATAAATATTTGATTATATAATGCTTAAATATGGAATTATATGATGTCTACATACTATCTAGACTTGTTTGGTGTAGTTGTATAGTTTGGTTATTGAATATTTGCAAATGATCAATTTAAGAAGATGATGAATAGTGAATTTCTAGGATTTTTGTGCAATATTACTTCTAAGCTTAATTCGATGCTATCTAATGATGCCATAGGTGTTAGTGAACCTACGTTAGTAATTAAAATGAACAAAATTTGAATAAACTTGATTGAACTTGTTAAATTGGCTTGAATTCAAAAGGGATTTTTTTGTAAAACGATAATCGGGGCGCTATTGAATGCTGGAATTGGTATTTACTAGGCAGGGAAGAACTTTTGGTGCTATTGTGGCATTGAATTGAGGGGCAGTTTGGGTAGCTGTAGTTCAAAACGACCTCGGGGCCTTCCCAAGCTTTTATGTCAAAAGTGAGTTTTTAAAGCTTGAGTAGGTGTCTCTTAGTGTTATTAGAGATGGATGATGGTTGGTTTGTGAAAATTGTGCTTTGTGTTTCATGTGGGTATAAAGGTGTGTTAGAAAACAAAGGGGAAAAGTGCAAAAGTTGTGTTTAATGTTAATATTGACTTGAAAACTCTCTTATCTTGATGTTTTAATGCCAATTGAATTTCTTGTATATTGAAATTAATATTTGAGGGCAACCTACTTTGTTGACCTTCAATTATGTGTTTATTAGTTTAAATGGTTATATTGCTTTATTATTGCTATTTGTGGTAACTTATCGACGGTTGTGCAACCTTATCGTCGCATAGATGTGATGAGCCTCTCTGGGTGTCAGGCTTGCTAGAGTTGGTTGCTCTAGCTGTGTAGTTATTCCCTTACTCGGCTAGTCCGGAGATCGCTAGGGGGTGTTGGGTTGCAGGATTGGATACATCTGGAGTACCCATTGGTGTTTGGGATGCCGACATATTGAGATTGTGGTTCGTGGATCAAGGAATGGAGTGATAAGGGTTATTGGTCGTATCCTTTTTAAATGTGTGGTATTCTATCATCTAATTGCTCAAAAACGCCCCGATTAACTGTATTTCATCCCTCACTGAGCAATTATAGTTGCTCATTCTTCGTTTTAACATGTGTTAGAAGGTGCTGAGGTTGACCCAAGCTTTTAGCTGTTGAAGAGTTTGAGAGGGTTTAGACTGAGCCATTGCCTTGAGTACTGTGTTGCTTGTTGCTTTGAGGTTGTCTTGCTTGGATGGCTATGTGAAGTTGCTATGTATATGTTCTATTTTGAGACCTTTGGGTCTTGTGTTTGTTTGTGTTGCTATGTATGAATGTAATTAAAGTTAAAAGGCCTTGTATGACTTAGTAGCTAGTTGGGTTGTAATAACTTTATGCTTTGCTTTAATGTTTAGTACTGCATGCTTGTGTGGTTAATGGAAGTTAGATGGTCGGATGACTCAAAATATAAGAAAGTTAAATTGATAATGTTAGAGTGGTATGATAAGTGGTTTAAAAAGATAAAATTTCAATGGTTTTAACTTTGCGTGCTTGTATGTTTATATTGTCTTGGCTTAAGGCCCGGATGGCCTTAGTGTTGAGAAGTTGTGGAGTTGAAGTTTGGGGTTTGTTGTGAATGTTGTATTAGGTGGTTTGTGGCTTTATCTTCTATTTGCAGGTTTTGGTATGGCCTAGAAACAGCAGAGACTCCGTCCGTTTTTCCTAAATTTTGTGCCGGGTTTGGAATCAGGTTGAGTTTAATTGGTTTAATAGAAGTCCCGGTTCCGTGAGGGATCGGGGTGTTACATTTCAAGCCTCTATTCAAAAGTCTAACTCCTTGACAAGTATTTTGCACAATGCTGAATCAGTTGTTTCGGTTTATAGCCCAACAAATCATTGCCAAAATATTTACTCTTCAGAACGTCCACCTACAATACTCATTGACCAGTGAAAAGCCTCCAACCAATTTTTGTAAGCATGGACTTGTTTGCTAATTGAATTGATTGAAGTCTCACGCCTCCATTCTCCTTAAATTTGCATAGAGTTTCCAAAGCAACCCAATGAATCTTCTTTGTACCATCATTTGATCCCCAAATAAAATTTATTTGAAGCATGTCAATTTCTTGACAAGTATGCATCGGAAGCCTAGTCTGTAACAACTTGGACTTAGCATGTAGCACATCATACTTAATTGTATATAGTTATGTGCCATTTTAAGTGTTTACATGTGTATATGTGGTTATCTTAGTGATCTATATTCATTTTCTAGCATGATTTCATTTTTTGGGGGATATATGTATAGACTATGCTGAAATAGTTTTTATAACACGATTAATCAAATATCTTGATATTTGTACTATGTGAAATTACTTTCCTACATCTAATGAATTATTTTCATTATTTAAAAATAAGCCCTGAGTCCAAGGTAAAAATTAAAGTATTTTATTTCGCAAATCTTATATTTTTCCCTCAGTATACACTTGTTTCTGGGCATACGTTCATCAATTTTATGTGCATAGCATGTCAAGTGTGTGAGATATAAAATATTTTGTCTGTTGTTAAGAATGGTGGAAACTAGATTTCATTTTTGGGTTTTAGAACTTAGTTTAATTTTAGGCCTTGTCTACTACATTAATTTATTCCACTAAGCCTTCTAACAAAGCCCAACCCATCTACCTATATATAATTATACATATACTTATGCATACATATAATATCAAAATAAAAAAAAAGAAAAGAGTAGAAACTTCTAGGGCTCAAACTTGGGTGCTATTTTGTGTAAGATTAAGGAGATTGGGTGACAAGCCAAGCAATTTCTAGCTTAACCTAACTATATTGGTGAGGGATTCATACAATTCTTGCATTTATTTTGTGTATTTATGTTATATCTTAATAGTTATAAAGTAGACATGTAATTCATGAGCTTAATATTGCAAGAATGTATGATTTTTAGCTTGACTTGTGTTATGGGAGTAATCTTTAGAGTGTTTAGCATATGATTTTTAAAAGCTACCTTGTTGAAGTTGTTGGTTAGTTAGAATATAAAGTTGCTTGTTAAGTGTTTGTTGTTAGGTCTCAATGAGGTATCTTTATGCTATATAAGCTAGCTTAAAGTGCTAAACTACTAAAGAACAAACAAACAAACAAATTAGATAATTGTGTAAGTGTGAGTGTATGGGTTGGTGGCCTTCAGCCAGACTGACTCGGCGCCGATAGTGGCGCCGATGCTGGTCAATTCCGGCAGTGGACTGCTAGCGTTGCTCCTCCCTTTGCCTTGTGTTGTGTGTATGTTAAGCTAAATTTATATTGAGTATTGCCTAGTACGTTTTAAGTGTGGTATTAAATGGGTTGCAAGTTTCTTGATTTAGTTATAACTATGAATCACATGATTATAACATAATTAGTTTGAGTTGGAATATTATTGGTTAAGAGAGATATGTTATCTTTCAATGTTAGATATTATTCTAGGACATGTTTAAGATATGAAAGTTAGACTCATTCATGCTTAATAGAGTTTAGTTTGAAATATGATTAATTAGTTAAGCTTTCCACGTGTTAACAATGTTGAACTTCATTAAGTATTTCGCTTAGCTATTTTGTCTAGAAGGTAGTTAATTGGATTTTAAAGAAAAGATTTGATCTTTTACATGCTAATGACTTTATGACCTAGTGTAGAATTTGGGGTTATGGTCGCCATTAAAATGCGTTTGTGATGTAAAGTGCCATGACATGTCACTTAACTTTAACTAGAGTAAAGCACATTATATACATTTATGATTCTACCTTTCACTAAAGTATAGTGTATTAACGAACTTATTATGTGTTAATATACTTTACATGTTAACCTTGTGCTCTCAAAATTTTGAATTCTAGAATAAATTTATGTGTTGTCATTCATAAATGTGATAAGTTGTAGACACAAAGTAAAATACTAAAATTTGTCTTTTAATTTTATATTTAAGTGTCATATGCTAGTGAACTTTTACAATGTTAATAGGTTGTGCAAGAGGTAGTGGCTTACTTTGTCATTCCTCGTTTGTGTGGAGCACCATAATTACATAAATTGCTACGTGGTTACGTGTTACAAGCTAAAGTACTATGTTTTATTACTTAAAGTTTAAATGTAGATATGTGCGAGAACTAAGTGGTTACCTCTAGTGTCTCGTGCATATCTTGCTTCTATTGTGTAACACCCCGATCCCTCATGAGAACGGAGCCCCGATCCAATACCTGAGGTCACAAAAAATGAGAAAAACGGACGGAGTCTCCCCTGTTTATAGGACAATCCAAAACCTATAAACAATATTTATAACCACAAAATTATGATCTAACTCTATTCATTCATCCTCTCTACCAAAACTATCTCATACAACAAACTCCTCAAGACCATCCATGTGGTGAACGCATCCCACATTGGAAGGTTACGAGATGGGACCATTGAATATATAGTGGGAAGTGTCCCCTTATATTCGAGTTAAGGCCTTTTCACGTGGTAACACGTGGAGAACAAAACCGTGAGGGCATGCTTGTACGTTAAGTGCAGAGTGTTCCAAAGCGGACAATATTAACTTATGTGACGTCACTAGTGTGCCTCTGCCCTTCGGGGTATTCGCTTAGCCGGGTCGTTACAGAAATGGTATCAGAGCGGGCCTTCCTTTGTATCAGTAACTCGTGAGGGCGCTGGGTCCTCCTAGTGGGGGCGGATCTGGTGAACCCATCCCACATCATAAGGTTACGAGCTGGGACCATTGAATATATAGTAGGAAGTGTCCCCTTATATTTGAGTTGAGGCCTTTTCACGTGGTAACACGTGGAGAACAAAACCGTGAGGGCACGCTCGTACGTTAAGTGCGGGGTATTCCAAAGCGGACAATATCAACTTATGTGACGTCGCTGGTGTGCCTCTGCCCTGCTGGGTATTTGCTTAGCCCGGTCGTTACAATCCGAGCCTTGGATCCCAACATCGAAGACACACAAGCATGCATTCATTAACTGTTGAACGTCTATAATTATAATTTCACTTATCATACCACTATAATATTATCTAGTTTTCTCTCTTATAATTTAAGTCCGTCAACCAGTCAAACATGCAAGCATGCAACTACTAGACAATAAAGTAAAGATTACAAGTTATTACAACATTACAAGTCATTCATAACTATCTATACATTATAAACTTAACTTTACAATTACAAAACTGAATTCAATGACAATCCACGTAAGCCAGCATAATCAATCACGAAACTCATGAGCCTTCTTTTCTACCTCTGATAGCATTGATCCTGAAAGGTGTTAGAAACGAGGGTGAATATACAACATATATACTCAGTGAGGGAGGTGATGCAGCATACCTAAAAATGCTTTCATGAAATGCACAAAGATAACACATAAATATCATAAATAAGCAAGCTATTGAAACAAGTAATTAAACACTTTATAAAAGGATACGGTTCAACTCCATGTCTTCAATCTCAAACCACAAACCACGATCTTCAAGCAAATGCCAGCAAAACCCTTATTCCTCCAAAATGGGGTACTTCGGATGTACCCCGATCCTGCGACCCATAATCTCCTAAGGTAGGTCCATATGCCCTAACGAGGTGAACTACGCCTCTGGGGTAAGGGAGTGTGCCTCAACAAGATAGGGACTAGGAGACCATGGTAATTGAGGGAGCACGGTAAGACCGCCACCGCCCCTGTTACTAGACACTACCATGCCCGAAAAGGTTGCGCAACCCTGAGTCAAGTCATAAGAGCCAAGATTTTCAAATATCACATAAGAGAGATGATAAAGTAGGCTGCCCTCGCAAGTAGTTGCAATATAAGCATTAAGCATGAGATAAGCATATTCACTCAATTCTTAACAAGGTACACATAAGTATAAGCAATTATATTAAACTCCACAATTTATGAACAATAAAATAAACTAAGATGCACAAAAGAATGAAAACTCTTTCACCTTTACCAAGCCTCAAGATGTGAAAATGGCTTAGTTACTCCAACTTTCCTTAGATTAGCTTGAATATGAATACTCTAGTTTTCATATAAGTAAAACACTTTAGCAATTGACTATAGAAGGTTTAACAACTATCTTTCACATCCAAGAATCTATATTACATACTTTATTTCATTGTAACTTAATTAAACATTTAATTGCACATTTATTACGAATAAACATTAAACAAGTAAATGCACAAAATATATGCAAATGAATAATGTATGCATACTCTAGGTCTCGGGCGTCACATTCTTCCCCCCTTAAACAAATTGCATCCATGCAATTTCTTATACTCAAAGGATTCCTCAGCAACTATAATGACTCTATCGGAACGGTGGCTAGGAAGTGCAGTGCCCAAAATACCGATAAGAATAATCACAGTATTATCACCGGAAAATCCAATATGAATAATAGAAAACTTTCATCAAAGAAATCCTAAACAAGATAGCCAACTAAAGGCTTCTATGAAATACCAAGTAGAAGTCTGAATATGAATACTATATAAGAAGCCATTTAGTAATGCTGAGAGAATACCGTAAGGAATCTCATATATAAATACCGAAGATAGAGCTGACTGGAAACCCAATAGTAATTTTTGCATACAAATAAGATACACCAAGAAATACCCAGATAATATCAAAGTGATGTCATATGTGAAGTCCCGAATAAGAACCCTAAATAAGAATCTATGCCAAGAACGCCGGTTGAACATCTAGAATATGAACACCCAAATAGAAATTCCAGATAAATAGTCCATAAATGATGCCAAATAAAGATTCCATTCGAGATTTCCAAGCAATACTATTGATGGAAATGCCACCAGCCCAATGTTGATAGTTGAATTTATTATGAATAGTAACTTTTTGAAAAAAAATAGTCTTTTAAGTGAAAAATGCACAATTTTCTTTAAAAACTTTTATAAAATTAATGGAAATACATATTTATTTATTTACCAAAATAATTAAACTAAAAATTTAATATTAGAACTTAATTAAACATTTAATTGCATATTTATAACGAATAAATATTTAACAAGTAAATGCACAAAATATATGCAAATGAATAATGTATGCATGCTCTAGGTCTCAGGCATCACATATTGTATCGTGGTTGTGCAACTATTTCGAGACAGATGCGATGGGCCTCTCTGGACAGCAAAAGGCTTGCTAGGATTGATTTCTCTAGCTCCGTTCTTTATTCCGTCACTCACCTGGTTTGGAGATTGCTAGGGGGTATTGGGTCATAGGTTTTGGATACATCCGGAGTATCCATGGCTGATTGGGATACCAGCACAGCACTTCGAGTTCATGGTTCGTGATTCGCAGATCAAGACTGAGAAGTTGGATTGATAAGGGCAATCGAAACCATATCCTTTATCATGAGTAATAGTTATCCTTATGTTGTTGAATGATACTTCGTTGTGATAGTGAACTATCGTGGTTATCTTATGTATTTGTCCTAGTGTGTCCTTCTTGGTATGTATTGCCTAGTTGTTTATTTATCTAACTATCTCGTACTAATATTTACCTTTATGACTACTTGTTGCATTGCACAAAAATATTTTCAAAAAGTCCCCGATTTTATATGTTCCCTTCCTCAATGGGCATAGTTGTATGCTCACTCCCTTTTCTAACCTTTTTAGGTGAGGCAGGACCTGGTCCTCCTGAAGTAGTGTCAAATGTTCCCGAGACTCTTTGATTGACCCTAGCTTAAGGTGCTTGCTGGCGTGTGTAGTTAAGTAGATGTTGATGTATTCTTTTAAGCCCTACGTGCCTTGTAAATGTTTTGGCTGTAAAACATGTAATTAAATAATATGTTCTCCTAGAATAGTGGTTTGTAATAACTTAGCTAATGCTTGGTTTCCTTTTGTGCTCCCAACCTAGAAGGTTTATGTTTTATTTTGCTAAAATGAAGGAAACCAAGTCTACCTTTTGAATAGGGAATAATATAAGTTTACCCTGGAACTTAGTTAGAGTGGTATGATAAGCTAGTAATGTCTGAATTTTCTGATGACTAAGGTAACATACAAAAGACATGTAATGCCAAATTCTTGTTGAGACATAAAAATGAACCTTATAAATCATATGAATGTTGTTGTGGGCTATTTCTTTTACATGTAGGTATTTGGTATGGCCTAAGTATAGGGGAAACTCTGCCCATTTTTTCTTATTTTTCGTGACCTAGGGATTTGGATCGGGGTTTCAGTCTCGTGAAGGATCGGGGTATTACAGTTGGTATCAGAGCTTAGTTAGCTCTCAACCGGGACGTGGTCATCGGTTTGATGGGTAGTGAACCCCAAGTGCGTGCATGTGAAATGTGTTATGAATAGGTGTGTGTTTTTATATGAATCTTGTGTCTTTGCATAGAAGTGTTTGCTTATGTGACTCACTGTGCTAACATGACGAATGTGCAATATCTATAATATGTGACTATACGTGTTCTTATGTTGCATATTTGCTTAGTATATATATCTACGTAACTTCTATTGCATGCATACATTATCCTTTGAACTGGTAAGTAATATTTTCTCCCCTGTAAAGTGAAGATAGTGGAAGGTGAACTACTGGAAGGTGAGGGTTTATCGAAAGAAGAGGTTGAACATTATACCTCTATTGGAAAGCAGGTCCAAGTACTGGTAAAAGTGGCAGAGACCATGCTCAGGGTGATCTAGGGTCTTGAGAACCAGATTCTATAAGAGATAGTTGGAGGGACATCTAGAGGGGACAAGAGATAGAATGAATCAGACGTAGGACCGAGTTAGCCATCTAAAAAGTCTTTTCAGCCTCTACATTGTACCTTATGTAAATGTTAGGGGCATGCTATTGTCGGCTGTTGGAAGAGAATGATGCGATGTACTGGTTATGGGAGCCACTTACATCAAGTGAAGAACTATCCTAAATGGATGACAGGGGTGAGTGGAACTACCCATGTTAGTATTACCATGGGGACCTCTACTAAACGAGAGCCAGCCCCAATTTATCTCATTGATCAGCAAGGAGTGTTGCGTGACACAAGTAAGAATTGAAGAATGAATTACTTTATGTCGGTATAAATAGTGCATATATGTTTATAATTGTTAACATAGTATATGAAATTTAGAATTCATACATGTGCATGAATTGTAACCTGTGAAGAGTGGTATTTGTAATTGGGGCTTGACGGGAGTTTATTTGATCTTGGCCAAATTTAACAGCATTTCCATCAGTAATATCTCTTGGGGATCTCAGTTGGTTATCTTATTCATCAACTGTATTTAGAATTTTTGTGCGGTATTTTTCCTCACTAGACTCTATTTGAAGATGCTCAGCTGATGTTCTAATAAGGACCTTTATTTGGTGTCTTATTCGGGGTTTTGCATATAGTAGTCTCCATTGTATTCTTATGGAGATTCTACATGGAATTCTTAGTCAGCATTTATATTTGGTGATCTTCTTTGAGATTTCTCTAGGCATTCCACAGTGATACTTATATCTAAAATTTTGCCTAAGATTTACTCAGTGATACTTGTAGTGTTTATATTCAGATCACTTATTGGTATTTTCTCGGCATCCTTACTCGAAACTCTAAAATGGATTTCTTGCTTGGTACTTTCACAGGGAATTTTATATATGCTTTTCTTTAGTGACAGTTCCGATTAGAGTGGTTACAATCAATGTGGGATTCTCTTGAGAATATAGAATTCTTCGTATGGGGAATAGTGTAAAAGCCCGGACCTAGCATGTAGCACATCATACTTAATTGTATATAATTATGTGTCATTTCAAGTGTTTACATGTGTATATGTGGTTATCTTAATGATCTATATTCATTTTCTAGCATGATTTCATTTTTCTTGGGAAATATGTATAGACTATGTTCAAATAGTTTTTATAACACGATTAATCTAATATCTTGATATTTGTACTATGTCAAATTAGTTTCCTACAACTAATGAATTATTTTCATTATTTAAAAATAAGCCCGAGCCCGGAGTAAAAATTAAAGTATTTTGTTTCGCAAATTTCATATTTTTCCCTCAGTATACACTTGTTTTTGGGCATATGTTCATAAATTTAATGTGCATAGTATATCAGATGTGTGAGATATAAAATATTTTATGTGTTGTTAAGAATAGTGGAAACTAGATTTCATTTTTGGGTTTTAGAACTTAGTTTAATTTTGGGCCTTGTCTACTACATTAATTTATTCCACTAAGCCTTTTAACAAATCCCAACCCATCTACCTATATATAATTATACATATACTTATGCAATACATGTAATATCAAATTAAAAAAAAAAAAAGGCCATAGCCGGCCATAGGAAAGGAAAGAAAAAGAGTAGAAACTTCTAGGGCTCAAACTTGGGTGCTATTTTGTGTAAGATTAAGGAGATTGCGTGACAAGCCAACAATTTCTAGCTTAATCTAACTATATTGGTGAGGGATTCATATAATTCTTGCATTTATTTTGTGTATTTATGTTATATCTTGATAGTTATAAAATAGACATGTAATTCATGAGCTTAATATTGCAAGAATGTATGATCTTTAGCTTGACTTGTGTTATGGGAGTAATCTTTAGAGTGTTTAGCATATGATTTTTAAAAGCTACCTTGTTGAAGTTGTTGGTTAATTAGAGTATAAAGTTTCATGCTAAGTGTTTGTTGTTAGGTCTCAATGAGGTGTCTTTATGCTATATAAGCTAGCTTAAAGTGCTAAACTAATAAAGAACAAACAAACAAACTAAGTAGATAATTATGTAAGTATGAGTGTGTGGGTTGGTGGCCTTCGGCCAGACTGACTCAGCACCGGCAATGGTGTCGGCGCTGGTCAGTTCTGGCAGTCCACTGCCGATAGTGGACTGCCGGCGTTGCCCCTTCATTTTCCTTGTGTTGTGTGTATGTTAAGCTAAATTTATATTGAGTACTACCTAGTACGTTTTAAGTGTGATATTAAATGGGTTGCAAGTTTCTTGATTTAGTTATAACTCTGAATCACATGATTATAATATAATTAGTTTGAGTTGAAAAATTATTGGTTATGAGAGATATGTTATCTTTTAATGTTAGGTATTATTCTAGGACATGTTTAAGATATGAAAGTTAGACTCATTCATGCTTAATAGAGTTTAGTTTGAAATGTGATTAATTAGTTAAGCTTTCTATGTGTTAACAATGTTGAACTTCATTAAGTGTTTCGCTTAGCTATTTTGTCTAGAAGGTAGTTAAATGGAGTTTAAAGAAAAGATTTGATCTTTTACATGCTAATGACTTTATGACCTAGTGTATAATCTGGGGTTATGGTTGTCATTAAAATGGGTTTGTGATGTAAAGTGCCATGACATGTCATTTAACTTTTAACTAGAGTAAAGCACATTATATACATGTATGATTCTAACTTTCACTAAAGTATAGTATATTAACGAACTTATTATGTGTTAATATACTTTACATGTAGCACCCCGATCTTTCTCGAGACCAGAGTTCCCGGAACCATTTCCAAGGCACGAAAAACGAGGGGAAATGGACGGAGTCTCCTTTGTTTATAGGACTATCAGTTTTCCTACACACAAAATATAAAAGGACCAGTACCGTGCTTAACACATTCCACAACTCCTTAAAACCATTCGAGCCTTGGCTCTCAGCAAAAGTTCACAACAAATATACATTTCCAAATTCAAAGCCTATTTTAACTCTATTCCTTTAGACAACTACATACATGCATTAATTTAAGCCATGCTAACCTATTACATAAACTATGTTATCATACCACTCTATTGATCCAATCAAACTCAGATTACATTTCTTATACATTGAATACATACAACTCAAAAGAAACATCTTTACAACACACTCCACATAACACATTGACTCCCAAACAAAGATCAAGCACCACAAGCACAAACACTCTTTCTAACACTGTGATATCTAAAAGGTGAGTAATAAGGAGTGAGTATACAAACATGTATACCCAGTGAGGAAGGGGAACAATATACGGGAAGCATTTATATGGGGATTCATGCAATGCAATAGATATGCATCGAATAACAATATACATTAAAGAAACAACTAAATCAATTGTATAACACACAATTAAAACGGATACGATTCTCAATAACCCCAAACACTCCAAAATCACTTGAACTTCAATCCCAATCTTGAACCACGAATCACGATCATGATGACGATCAATGTGCCGGCATATCCCCAAACACTCCATTGGATGTACTCCAAATGTACCCCGAATATCCTACGACCCAACACCCTTTGGCAATGTCCTGACCAAGCGAATGAGGGAATAGGGTACGGAGCTAGAGCACCAACCTTGGCAAGCCTGCTACCGGCCAGAGAGGTCCATCGCATCTGCCCCGATGATATGGTTGTGCAACCAAAGACTCGATAACATAAGAAGCAATAATAATAACAATATAACAAAATAAGCTGATATACACACAAGGAGGACAACAAAAGAGGCTGCCCTCGAGCACACACATTATCAATTACTCCGTATGATAGGATGGAATACATTCATTAATCTATAATTACTAAGCTAAGACAAGTAAAACACTTAAATCACTTAACATCGAACATTTAACATATAGCAAAGTAAAGCACTTAGAGTGCACATAGAAATGATCATTCACCTTTTAGGAAGCCAAACCTGTGCGAATTAAGCCAAAGATTCCTTTAATATTCTCCAAAAGCATCAATCCCTTCAATTATCACCACATAATACAACACTTCATTTAACTTACAACTAACTCACCTTTTTAAACAAATTATCTTCATAATTAACTCACTTTAATTAGATCACAAACATAGCTTCCATTCACATGCACACCACTAGCGCACATGGCTTCTAAAGCATTTAGAATCATTAAACCCTTTTATAAAGTTAGAAATACTAAACTAACACTAATAAAACAATACCATCACTTAGTTAAAACCTTTCCATTCTTTTACCCAAAACATAGCATTTACGCACAACTCAAATAACTATTATTTTAATCATGCTCAGGACACGGGAAGGGGTCAAACACGCATGGCAAAGGCCTGCCTTGGTCCAAACACTAAGTCCCAAATGGCCCAAAGGCCAACATACACATACAATGCATTCTAGCCCTATTCTAATTACTCTTTGAATGTAATTAGCTAAATAACACTTTTATAACATTAATTTAATCATTTAAATCAACTTATGATACAATTAATCAAACTTTAACTAAGTTACCATTCACCTTCTTCCTGCTCTCACTATACATGCAACCCCAGTTCAAAAGTTTACTCTATAACATCATTAGGTAATGTAGAAAGCATTAGAAGCAAGAACCACAAGACTATAAGCAATAAACATGAAAACAACCATCAGTGCACAAAGGGAATCAACAACATACTTTTATGAAATTTCATCAATAGCTCAAATATGCTATAGAAATGCATTTAAATACATAATAACCAACTATAAGGCAATACAAGCTATAAAGCACCCACTTCTTGTTGATATATGTCAATATCCACCTCTTCATAATAAGTATCGTTAATTATATGGTAGCATAAATTAATGATTCCGACTTAAACGTCGATGAGGTCAAAAGAGATCGCGATGGCTACAAGAAAGAAGTTCAGGAATTTGGAATTACCTAAGATGACGTCGGGATGATACAATGCTAAAGTTAGCCAACTTGACCAAAGGAAACTTTCTAGAAGTTGACTTGGATGCTAGCCACCCATGTGGTTAATTGTAGCCACCCATGTGATAAATATGGGTGGTTAATACTTTGAACATGGTTGGTAAAGCCAACCAAGATTGAAATGTTTGATAGAAAAGTCTCCTGTGGTGGGCTAGCTGAATTCTATAAATAGGCATGCATTAGTTCATCATTTTCATCCACAACACAACTCCAAACACAATCCTAAGTTAGTCTTTCTTTCTTGTATTCTTCTTGTAAGTCCAGAAGCCATTGAAGCTCTAATCTAGAGAGCGCACGGTGGGATAATTATCTTGTAAGTGTTATATTGAATTGTTATAACGAGTAGTGTTGTCTTTCTACTTGATTGTTATTAAGACGTTTCTGGGAAATTGGTTATATTCTTACATGGTATCAAGAGCTTAAGGGGCTTTTAACAACAATCTTGTCTAGTAAAGCTCAACAACTATGACTACTCAAGGTGCTTGTTCTTCTTCTACCAGTTCTAGTTCCGGTTTAGTACCGACAATTCGTATCCGTCCCCCTACTTTTATAGAAGAAAAGCTTGATGGCACGAACTATCTTTTGTGGAAGTTCAAAATCACTACAGTTTTGGACTCCTACGAACTCCTTGATACAGTATTAGGCACAGATGCAGAACCAGTTGCAGTCCGTGCTGAAGATGACACAAAAAAAGTCACACCTCCAGATCCTCAGCTTGTCAAAGAATGGAGGAGACGAAATGCTTATGCACTTTGTGCAATTGTCACAAGTGTTCAGGATTCCATCCTCACTCTTATTCAATACACAACCAAGGCATCTAAAGCTTGGAACATACTGAAAAATCAGTATGAAACAAGGAACCAGACTCGCATTCAGAACTTGGAGAATCAGTTAGCTACTGAGAGATTAAGTGAAGATGAAGCAGTTGAGTCATTTATCAGTAGGATGAAAAACCTACGTGATCAAATGGCTGCAGTTGGTATTGCCAAATCAACCGAGGAACTAACTCGAAGGTGCATTAGAGTGTTGCCTCCAAAATTTGACGGTCTTGTGACAGTACTCAATACACAAGTTCGCATTCCTCCTTTGACGTTTGAAGAATTCACTGCCATGTTGATGGAGGAGGAGATGAGGCTGAGAAGCAGAGAAAATCAACTTGACTCTGCCTTTACAGCCAAGGCGAGGAGTAACCAAGAAGAAAAGAAGAAAGCAAAGAAGAAGACGTTCTCTGGATCGTACTACTACTGCAATAAGAAAGGTCATGCTGTCAAAGATTGCAGGAAACGAATCCATGACGAGAAGAACGAAACTTTAAAGCCAAATTGGAGAAATAAAGAATCTGCCAATACGGCTGAAACGAAAGTGCATCTGGTTACTGTAACAGATGTATCGGAGGAAACGTGTACTAGCGTACATGTACATCAAACAAGTGCATGGGTGTTAGATAGTGGAGCTTCCCGACACATGACTAGCAAGAAGGAGTTATATGACTCCAAAAAACCTCTACAAGAACCAATGAATGTTATCGTCGGGAATAATGCTAGGTGTCCCGTTGAGGGCACTGGAACCATCTCGCTCGTGTCTAAAGATGAAGGAAGCAAGAAGCTATCCAACGTACTCTTTGTACCCCATATCACCAAAAATTTGCTATCTGTAGCTGCTATTACAGATAATGATCTAGAAGTGCGGTTCAAGAAGACGAAAGCTTTGATTCTTGACAAGGATCAAAATATCGTAAGTAAAGGTATTCCTAAAAATAACATTTATGAAATCAGCTCTCTTTCTGCTGTCGTGGATGCCAAAACAAGTCAACTTTGGCATGAAAGGTTCAGACACATTTCCTATCCTGTGTTAAAGGAAATGCAAAAGAAGAAGATGGTGACCGACTTGCCTTCAATTGAAGAAATTGAAGGACCATATGAAACTTGTATGCTGGGCAAGCAACATAGATAGTCATTTCCCAAAGAGAGTCATAACCGATCAAAGGATCCTCTAGAGTTGGTACATGCTGACCTCTGCGGAAAAATGACTACGACGGCGTTGGGAGGATCTTCCTACTTTATGCTGTTAGTCAACGATTATAGTAGGAAGATGTGGGTGTACTTCCTTCGGGACAAGGCTGATGCTCTTGAAAAATTTAAATTGTGGCACAAACTTATGACAAATGAGAACGCAACTCAGTTGAAGAAACTTCGTACCGATCGTGGGAGGGAATTCTGTTCTACAGAGTTCACCAACTACTGCAACAAGCTTGGGATTAAGCGCCAATTGACTGCTCCATATACACCACAACAAAATAGAGTTGTGGAATGAAGAAATCGAACAATTGTAGAAATGGCTCGATGCATGTTGAAAGGTACTGGCCTACCTGACACATTCTGGGTTGAAGCAGTCAACACAGCGGTATACATCCTCAATCGGTGCTCAACCAGGGCACTCAACGATAAGACTCCTAATGAGGCTTATTATGGTACGAAACCTTATGTGTCTCATTTAAGAAAATTTGGGTGTGAGTGTTTTGTACACATTCCAAATGAAAATCGAAAGAAATTGGATGACAAGAGCAAGAAAGGCATTTTCTTAGGATATAGTGAAGAGTCTAAAGCATACAAACTCTATGATGTAGAGGCCAAGAAGGTGATCATAAGCCGAGATGTGGTGTTTAATGAAAGACCATACTCGATGGAGGATAGCGGTCCTGCTATTTCGTCATCAACCGATGAAGTAATCCACCAAGTGCCTGAACAACAACCGTTGAACAATGAAGAAGTCTTTAATGATGAAGAGACTGAAGACCAACCTGTTGTACCCACAAGGAAGCCACAACCGAAGTGGTTCCAACAACTATTTGATGGAAGAAATCCAGGAATTATTGATGATAGTCCACGTCCTGATGGACTAAGACGATCAAAGAGAATAGAGGAGCAGAACAGATCAAGACAACAACTAGTAAACATGGCTTTGATGACTCAAATCATCCAGACGGTAAAAGAACCAGTAACTGTGGAGGAAGCCATGTCAGATCCAAATTGGAGAGTAGCTATGCAAGCCGAGTATGATAGTATCATGAAAAATGATACTTGGGAGATTGTTAAAAAGCCACCGAACAGAAAAATTATCGGCACCAAATGGATCTGGAAAGTGAAGTACAAGGCAAATAGAAGTCTTGAAAAATACAAGGCACGCCTTGTAGCACAAGGATTTTCGCAAGTCGAAGGTTTCGATGTATATGAAACCTTTGCTCCAACATCAAAAATGTCAACAATCAGGCTAGTGGTTGCAGCTGCCGCGCATTATAAATGGATTGTACATCAAATGGATGTCAAGTCAGCTTTTCTTAATGGGCAACTTGAAGAAGAAGTCTACGTTGCACAACCCCCTGGCTTCCAAATACCAGGTGAAGAAGAAAAAGTCTGCAAATTGAAAAAGGCTTTATATGGGTTAAAGCAAGCACCACGAGCTTGGTACAAACGTATAGACTCTTTCTTCTTGCAACATGGTTTCTGTAAAAGCAAATCAGAGGCCAATTTGTATGTTCTAAGTGAACAAGAAAAGAAGGTAATTGTAGTCCTATATGTAGATGATCTTGTAATCACTGGTGACCATGAAGATAATATTCAGAAGACGCAAGAATGGTTGAGCCAAGAATTTGAAATGACAAATCTTGGTCTTCTTCATTATTGCTTGGGAATTGAGGTATGGCAAAAACCTCATACTATCTTCATCTTGCAGCAACGATATGTTCGTGAGCTCTTGACTGCATTTGGTATGTCCGAGTGCAAACCAGTTGTCACCCCGATGGAAGTGAATACAAAGTTATCAATTGACGATCTTTTAGAACAAGTTGATAACAAGCTCTACAGAAGGTTGGTGGGAAGTTTAATCTTCCTTTGTAACACAAGACCTGATATTAGTTATGTTGTGGGAGTTCTCAGTCGGTTTTCAAATAAACCGAAATAAAGTCACTGGCAAGCAGGGATGCGGATCCTCAAATATCTCAAAGGCACGCTGGAGTATGGGATATCATACAAGTCTGGAGATACTTTATCTGGGTACTGTGACTCAGACTTGGCTGGTGATATTGACTCAAGAAAATCTGTTACAGGTTACGTATTCACATTCGGTGGTGGAGTCATCTCATGGGCTAGTAAGAAGCAACCCACCGTTGCACTTTCATCAACAGAGGCAGAATACAAGGCTGCTTGTGTAGCATCCTGTGAAGCTATTTGGCTACGACGCATCATGACTGATATTGGCATTCCAATAGAGGAAGCAACAATGTTGAAATGTGACAGTCAGAGTTGTATAGCCATGTCAAAGAATCCGGTATTTCATGCTAGAACAAAACACATAGAGATTCAGTATCACTATGTGAGGGAACTGATCGAGGAAGGTGAAATCTACATGGAGTATTGCCCTACAGAAGATAATTGTGCAAATATCTTCATTAAAGCGTTAGGGAGCGTCCAATTGAGCAAGCATCTTCAAACATTGGGTATTGGCCCAATAGCTTAGTCAACATGAGGTGAACATTGAGGGGGGCGAGGGGGTATTGATATATGTCAATATCCACCTCTTCATAATAAGTATCGTTAATTATATGGTAGCATAAATTAATGATTCCGACTTAAACGTCGATGAGGTCAAAAGAGATCGCGATGACTACAAGAAAGAAGTTCGGGAATTTGGAATTACCTAAGATGACGTTGGGATGATATAATGCTAAAGTTAGCCAACTTGACCAAAGGAAACTTCATAGAAGTTGACTTGGATACTAGTCACCCATGTGGTTAATTGTAGCCACCCATGTGATAAATATGGGTGGTTAATACTTTGAATATGGTTGGTAAAACCAACCAAGATTGAAATGTTTGATAGGAAAGTCTCCTATGGTGGGCTAGCTGAATTCTATAAATAGGCATGCATTAGTTCATCATTTTCATCCACAACACAACTCCAAACACAATCTTAAGTTAGTCTTTCTTTCTTGTATTCTTCTTGTAAGTCCAGAAGCCATTGAAGCTCTAATCTAGAGAGCGCACGGTGGAACAATTATCTTGTAAGTATTATATTGAATTGTTATAACGAGTAGTGTTGTCTTTCTACTTGATTGTTGTTAAGACGTTTCTGGGAAATTGGTTATATTCTTACACTTCTCTCATTTTCTTCCTTTGTTACCCTAAGTTATTTAACTCTAAAACGAAGGCCAAGGTTCACGATTCTCAAACGAACTATCCTAACCTCCAAACCACACTTTATGGCACCCTTAGAACCCTTATGTTCACCCGTTAAACCTCGTTTACCATAAAATCTCCGATTTTCCTTTTATGCAATTACACTACAAATATATTAACCGAAACTCAAACGAACGTTAGAAAAACACTTCTAACACCTCTACACCCTAAGAACACCAAATATGACGACCAAATTCACCTGGATTTAGGTTTGACCTGGAACCCCTTTGTAATCCAAGCCTAAAATGCATTTTTCTTCAAGTTTTGGCCAATCCAAGTTTTTACAATCACAATACTATGTTAACTAACATCTCTAGCACCTAAAGGAAGCATTAAACTAGTATTTAAGGCTCTAAATGTATTAATTCTAACGTGCGCATACAAAGGGTCATAAAAATAAATGTTCTCGGAATTCGATAAATTTTAATGTGGAACCGTTTTAGCAACCCAACATCACCTACCTAGCGTTAAATTAAGGTTTCAAGCAAAATTTAAAGGGCCTGAATGAATAGTGCCCGTTTCAAGACTTTTCAAAAATGTTTGCATACATATGCTACCTAAACGCATGAAACAACTTTAAATATGTGTTCTCCTAACCCTAGAGGCACCATAAATAGATTTGTTAGATTTCAAAGCATCAAATTAACCAAAATCCTAAATTTCACTATTCATCATCTTCTTTAAATGCCAAGACTCTATAACCAACCATAGAAATTGCTAACAAACTATAAACGTTTACTCTACTAACGTATTTAAGAGTATTAGAAGCAATTACAACAAGAAACAAAGCAATATTCAACAATTACAAAATTTGACATAAACTATAAACATGTAAAAATGCAAGTTTTTCAAGAAACTCTCATCAAACTAAGATAGAAATGCTTGAAGAAGGCTTTGGATGGCAAGAATTCATCTTGGAATGACTTGGATTGGATCACAAGTTGAAACCCTAGGTTGAAAGCTCAATCCCGTTTTTTCACCTTTGCTTGGCCAAGAAATGACTTTTTTTTCTTCTTTTGTTTGCTTTGTATCATAAATTAGGTGTTTATGTATATGTATATAGGTATATAAGGTAGATAATGTAAATTGATATTGGGTTGGGCTTGGAAAATGGGTTTTGGTTTAGTTAGTTTAAAAAAATAATGCAAGAAACTCATTTGGCCCAAATATGTAACATACATTTTACTATTTATGTAATATCAAAACATTTTTGTAAATCACTTAACAAATATGCAATGAACTTAATTTTTGTAAACGAAAACTAATTAATAGTTAAGTAATAATAGAAAAAAATATGATTTTCGAAAAATAAGATAATAAAATTTTTAGTCCGGGTTCAATGTAATAAGAAACTCTTTAAATGCAAGTTTTCTTCAAAATTTTTGATGAAAATGATTTTAATGCACATTGAACACTTTCTAAAATAAATTAATTCACAATTTAATATTTAAAAGAAATTTAACAAATACTAGCACATAAAAAGCAAATAAACACTAAATATCATTGTATATGAAAGTAAGCATTCAAGCAATTAAATGCACAACATAAATGCACATGAATGATGAATGCAAGCACTGGGGACCAGATGTCACATTACATGTTAACCTTGTGTTCTCAAAAGGTTGAATTCTAGAATAAATTTATGTGTCGTCATTCACAAATGTGATAAGTTATGGAAGCAAAGTAAAATACTAAAATTTGTCTTTTAATTTCATATTCAAGTGTAAAATGCTAGTGAACTTTTACAATGTTAATAGGTTGTGCAAGAGGTAGTGGCCTACTTTGTCGCTCTTCATTTATGTGTCGTACCATAATTACATAAATTGTTACGTGGTTACGTGTTACAAGATAAAGTACTATGTTTTATTACTTAAAGTTAAAATGTAGATACGTGAGAGAACTAAGTGCTACGCCAGGAAACGGTGGGAGCCACCTCTAGTGTCTTGTGTATATCTTGCTTCTATTGTATCATGGTTGCGCAACCATTTTAAGACGGATGCGATGGGCCTCTCTGGGCAGCAAAGAGCTTGCCAAGGTTGGTTGCTCTAGCTCCGTTCTCTATTCCCTCACTCGCTTAGTTTGGAGATTGTCAGGGGGTACTTGGTCGTAGGTTTTGGATACATCCGGAGTATCCATTGCTGATTGGGATACCGGTATAGCGCTTCGAGTTCGTGGTTCGTGATTCGCGGATCAAGACTGAGAAGTTGGAGTGATAAGGGCTATCGAAACCATATCCTTTATCATAAGTAATAGTTATCCTTATGTTGTTGAATGATACTTCGTTGTGATATTGAACTATCGTGGTTATCTTATGTACTTGTCCTAGTGTGTCCTTCTTGGTCTGCATTGCATAGTTGTTTATTTACCTAACTGTCTCGTAGTGATATTTACCTTTATGACTACTTGTTGCATTGCACAAAAATATTTTCGAAAAGTCCCCGGTTTTATATGTTTCCTCCCTCACTAGGCATAGTTGTATGCTCACTCCCTTTTCTAACCTTTTCATGCCAAGCAAGACCTGCTCCCCCCAAGGTAGTGCCAGACATTCCCGAGACTCTCTGACTGACCCTAGCTAGGTACTTGCTAGCATGTGTAGTGAAGTAGATGTTGATGTATTCTTTTGAGCCCTACGTGCCTTGTAAATGTTTCGGCTGTAAAGCTTGTAATTAAATAATAGGTTCACCTAGAATAGTGGTTTTTAATAACTTAACTAATGCCTGGTTTCTTTTTGCGTTCCCAACCTAGAAGGTTTATGTTTTATTTTGCTTAAAGGAAGGAAACCAAGTCTACCTTTTTGAATAGGGAATAATATAAGCTTACTCTGGAACTTAGTTAGAGTGGTATGATAAGCTAGTAATGTCTGGATTTTCTGATGACTAAGGTAACATACAAAAGACATGTAATACCAAGTTCTTGTTGAGACCTAAAAGTGAACCTTATAAATCTTATGAATGTTGTTGTGGGCTATTTCTTCTACGCGCAAGTATTTGGTATGGCCTAAGTACAGGAGAAACTCTGCCCGTTTTCTCTCATTTTTCATGACCTAGAGATTTGGATCGGGGCTCCGATCTCGTGAGGGATCAGGGTGTTACATTGTTGACTGCATGAGATACTTAGGCATTGCAGCTAGGACTGACTGTGTTAAAGTAATCCTCCCAACCATGGATAAAGTTTTCTACTTCCAACTAACAAGCCTGTTTTGTATTCGTCCAATCAAATCTTTGTATGTACCTTTGCCAACTCTTCCAGGAACAATAAGGGTGCCAAGTAGCTTCCCAGATTCTCAACAACGGGGATTCCACTCCAAAGGCTCAGTGCAATTGCAATCTGCTCAGTAGTATTACGGGACACATAAATCAAAGATTTAGTTGCATTCAAGGTTTGGCCAGACTCCCATTAAAACTGATTAATAATATTCTGGACTACCACCATTTGCTCTAAGGAAGCCTCTACAAAGAAAAACGAGTAATTAGCAAAGAAGAGATGTGATATCAGAGGACCGGATCGATTAAAAAAGATTGGTTTCCCTTTGTCAACTCCCACCGCCTGATGAATAATCTGAGATAAGCGCTCAATGCACAACATAAAAATATACCGAGATAACGAGTCTCCTTGCCGAATCCCCTCTTTGGTCCATTGTTGCAATTTTTCAACTATTCTCAATGTTCTTTGATAGTTCTTCTTTTTGTCTTGATGAAGTCCAACAGTCCGTCATGCGTAAACCATGCCAGTTCAAATCGAAAGTGTTTAGACTTCTTTGTCTTCTTCCTTCTTCCCATAACGTCAATAAAAATCGGCAAATGATCTGAACATAACCTAGGTAAGTGTTTAAGACAAGCATCACCAAAAAGAAGGTTCTACTCGATATTAGCATAAGCTCTATCCAAACGTTCGAGAATATTTTGCCATGGCCCATGAATTTGACAATGTGAATCTAGGTCCATTGAAGCCCAAGTCAGTAAGCGTACATTCATTGCGCCAATGCTGAAAATGTAACATGTGCCTAAAGACCCTTAATACTCTGCCTTTCTTATCATTAGGGTCTTCAATTTGATTAAAATCACCTACCACCATCCATAAGATGTTAAGATCTTCTGAAGCTGCTTTGAGGGCATCCCAAAGAAGTTGACGAGTCCCTGCCTGAGGGCTGGCATAAATTACTAAAAATAGCAAGCAAGGAATTCTTTTTTGTCGAATCAACACATTGATAACTTGCGAACCAGCTGAAAGTAGTTCAATAGAGACAAAATCTTCTCTCTATAAGATCTATATGCCTCCTGAAAATCCTTTAGCCTCAACTAGATAGGACTGAGACATTTTGAGAAAAGCCACAATCTTGTCAGCTCTACCTCCACTCACTCGGGGTTCTATTATCACAATAGTATTGGGTCTATGCACACGCTCTAAGTCAAGCACCCATCGTCGAAACACATCACTCATTGCTCCCCGACAATTCCACATTAAAATTTTAATGTTATCTTTATCCATAAATAAACAACTATTCATTTCTCTACGGACTGACAAAACATCAAATATCAATTCTAAACTGAAGCACCTTGTAACATGGCGCCACCACTAGTACCAATTATAGTAGTCGTTTCATGCTCGGTAGAAGAAACCTAATACTTGAAAAGGATTCCCTACCAACCACTCCCATAATCTCAACAAACATATCTGTCATCAGAGTATCTGGTGGCTTCTTTATGGCCATTGGAGGCAAAGTCTGAACACCGGGATCCTAAAGTCAAGCACCCCTCGTCGAAACACATCACTCATTGCTCCCAAAAAATTCCACATTAAAATTTTAATGTTATCTTTATCCATAAATAAACAACTATTCAGTTCTCTACGAACTGACAAAGCATCAAATATCAATTCTAAACCGAAGCATCTTGCAACATGGCACCACATCTAGTACCAATTCTAGTAGTCGTTTCATTCTCGGTAGAGGAAACATGATACTTGAAAAGGATTCCCTTCCAACCACTCCCATATTCTCAACAAACATATCTGTCATCAGAGTACCTGGTGACTTTTTTATGGCCATTGGAGGCAAGGTTTGAACACTGGGATCCTTCTCATTTAGCTACCAAATGATTTTTGTTTTTCAAAGTTTAACTCATGTATAACTGTGTGAGTTGTTCCAGATTCCAGTGTGCAACTGTCGAGAGTCTTAGCTATTGATTGACCCTTTACTTACTATATGTTTTGAGCTGTTTATTGCCAATTCGACTTGATATCAGATTAACTCTAAAGGAAACCACAGTCTCAGTCTGATCTTGACCTTGTTCCCCCTTGATTGGACCCTGAACATCAGTCGATGTCTGACCTGCTTCTATGTCATCCTGAAGTACCGTGAATCTCTACCCATGACCTTTTTCCATCTGAGTATCCAGTAATAGAATAGGCTCTTTCTCCTTTGTGTATCCATTACTACTAGGATGAGTGGTATGATTATCTGCCCGTCCAACCACTTTTCCCCTCTACTCTTAGGAACCAAGGCTGTTTCACTACTAAGGCCCCTTAATTATGTCCATTTGTCCTAAATTATTTCTAATACATCAAGTTTGTTTCTTTTGAACCAACATCCACGTCCCGAACTCCATCCCTTGTTCCCACTCGGGCTTTCCCACTTCCTTTACCATTGTGGGACACAAATTGTCATTCTCTCCTAATCCAGACCTATCATTCCCTATAGTGCCTTCAAATTGTTGGTCTTGACAGTCTTCCTGCTTATGTCCATACAATCCACTGTTGAAGCAAACCATGTGAATCCCTTCATACTTAACTTTTTGGATTGTTTTCGAAAGATAAATTTTAACAAGAATGGTTTATTCAAATCGACCTACACTGCCACCTGAGCAAAATTCTCACGCAACACATCCTCTATGAATTTATCCACTTTTAGAGTTTTGCCAATCACGTTCCCAAACCGAGTTAACAGATTCTCATGATAATGTTCAAGTGACACCCCAGGAAAGTAAACCGAAACTGTTGTAGTTGAAATTGAGGCTGATGAACGCTTGAAGCAATACGCGAGGTAGCCCATCTATAGTAAAGTACCGATACACCGCATCCATCCTTTAGGACATTTTATTTAACCTTTCTCGTTGCTTACTACAACTGCAAAAAGACTCTTGCCTAAGTTGATACCAGTGCCTGCTTCTAGTTCTCTAGCTGCTTTAGCGCATCATTCCTAGCTTGGATATGAAGGTATGGGGAGAGATTATAAAGGAGTATGTTAGTCAAATAGAGGGCTGTCACGGGGGCATAGTCTACGACTTTAGCCCTGTGTTCCCACTTCCTTACGATTAAGTAGTGGTCCATGATAAGCCAAGGACCACTAATCAAGACATGCTCATAATCTTGTTGCAAAGAAAATCTCACCACAAAGTAACCATATCTAACATCAACTATATGTATTTGACCTTGGACACACCATAACATTTTTACTCTTGCAAACAGGTATTGGAATTCTACCACTCTGCCTATTAATTTGATGATTAGAGCATTTTTCCAGGGACAACGTTATTCGCGTTTTTCTCATGCCGTGAGGCAAATTTGAGAGAGCAATACATCAATTTTCTCATTGTCATCAAATAACCATCGCTCATCAGGCTGGTATTCGATCCCATTCTTCAGAATTTCAGGCCACAGGATGTGTCCTCCATTAAGGAATCACTGTCTCTATTCTTGAAAAGGTTCTTCCATGAATTTTTGTCTTGCTCCTGATGCATCATGGCCTGTTCATCTAATACAATCTCCATAATTTCAGTATTCAGGTTTTCATCAGCTTGATTTTCCCCCGTCTTTGCCTTTTTTCCAGCTCTGTCATGTTCCTCACGATCTCGCCCTTTATACTTCTCCATAGGAGGGAAAAGAGTGTTATCGAGGTCCAAAACCAAGATAATCACCCATTTGATGCAAAAAACCAACAGATGAACGATGAATTTAGACTACTCTAGTGACTAAAATGCAGAAAATGCAGATAAAGAGTTGTGCCCTAGGAGAGAGAAAAAAGAGCATTGTGCATTTTTAAAGTCGGTAAAGTTTCTATCCTTGATTCTTTATTTTGTTTCTATTCTGAGGTGTTTAGAATGTTGGTCATATTTAATCAACAAAAGGAATTAGATACATATCAGATAAAGCACTCAAAATTGACAATGGTTGCATGCCATATGATGTGAAAATTCAAAAAAATCATCAAAATTGAGAAAACGAATTATGAGAAATGAAAATTGTTAAAAAATAGTCCATTCATAAAAATAAAAGAAAATAAAGAACAGTAGACCACAAAACAGCTATACGTTTTTTTGGTCATCAAAAGCTTTCATTTCAGTTCATTAAGCATCACAAAAGAGCTAATTACAACCACCTTAAATTTCAGTTCATTAAGCATCACAAAAGAGCTAATTACAACCAACTTAAAAACAAAGTGAAAGCTTTAAACAACCCATTAAGATGAATAAACATCCTGTGGGTCCAAAATATCCTAAGAGAGGGGTAAATTAGGATAAAGGAGCAATATTATTACTTTTTCGAAAATGAAATAAATCTATAATTTCAATAAAAAAAAATTTATCAAACACTATGTATGCACAAATAAAAAAGGTAAGGAGAGAAGAGAGAAAGAGATGAAGCTGTCGATTTTTAGATGGTTTGCTAATCTACTACACCACCTAAGGTCTTCCTCCCCTTAGGCTTTCACTAGCTCTACTAGTAATGCTTCTTTACAAGTTGGTGAAACACAAACCAACACTACAA
This sequence comes from Ehretia macrophylla, assembly GCA_037974665.1. NCBI lineage: Eukaryota > Viridiplantae > Streptophyta > Magnoliopsida > Boraginales > Ehretiaceae > Ehretia > Ehretia macrophylla. The sequence goes on from CM075775.1 coordinate 14,929,520, forward strand.
GATCTCTTGACTCCACAAGAGCTTGTACAAGCCTCTTCACTTCTTTGAATCCACAAAAAAGATTTCAAACACTTCTTATACAATGATTCTCTCAAAACTATAGTAGTGTGTATCTTACACTAAGAGTAAATAAATGATGAGTACAATGAACTCTCTTTAAGAGTAAATGGATACAATTTAATGTTCTTGAATGCTCAATTAATTAGCAAGTTAAAGCTTAAAAAAATGATCAAGCAAATGTGTTTTGAAGATATGAAAGCTATAGAGCAATTGCTTGTAGTTGGAAGATGTGTTTTTTGCCAATGAGATGTGTTAGAACATATAGAAAACATTTCCAACGGCTTTCTAATGGCTCTTTTATTATAAAAGCCAGTTGAGTGGTCCTGACTCCACTCGAGGAGCCACTGGAAAGGTCGGTTGAGTAATGCTGGTCGAGCTACTCGCCCGACATTGCTCGACTGGTTTGCTATGTTTTGGCAAGCTAAAGCAACACCCTAAACCTTTTTCCAAAATCCTTTTGAGTGATAACAAACATGCTCTACATTTCTTTGAACAAGCTTTTCACAAATATTATTTTAAACACAAGGAAGATGATTTTTGAAAAATAACTTCAAAAAGCATTTCAAAAGAAAGAGAAAGATTTTTGAGCTTTACCGAGAAATTCAAAATCCTTCGACATATTATTCGCCGATACCCTTTGGGTTGCCATGTCTCCTCTTATAACTCTTTTTTCATCTTCGAGTCTTCAAGTCTTGATTATTGAAATAATATCTTCACTACTTTAGCTCTTCAAGACTTAATTTCTTTTTTGAAAAGATCTTCATGGATGTAACTTCTTCTAAGCTTCAAGACCTTTATCAATCCTAGCATTTCAATCATTGAATAAGTACGTGCTAACCATTTTTTCATGCATGATCATCTCCCATTCTATGACTAATCTTAAACATATGTAACTTATACAAACATGATTAGTCAATAGGTAAGCATTGGCTTAAGATTTAGTTATTATCAAAATATGAGATTAATACTCTTAGGCTAACAATCTCTCCCTTTTTGATGATGACAAAATCTTACACAAATATCGCATAATGAGTAAAAAAAACAAGGCATAAGTATGGTAGGCATGAACACAAATGGGATGCTCCCCTTTACTTAGTGCATATCAAGTTTGCTTTCCTTCAAGCAAGACTCCCCTTCACTCAATCCATTTATTCAATTCATCACATATATCTCAAACATCTCAATTTATATTTTTCCCCTTTTTTGACATCATCAAACTATTTTAACACAAAGGGAGTTCATGAACCTACTACCCCTGAATATATAGATAGGGCTACATTTTTCACATTTAGATCAACATTGCCACAAATAAGCCATTATAACAACATTATGTATCCAAAGCATAATACCTATAGACACAACATCCAGATAAGCAAGAAATCATAAGCAAAGTGCATAGGGGAAAGAGATATCAAAACCAATGTCAAAGTATGCAATGAAATCTAAAGCACAAAAGAGTAAAAACATGTCAAAGTCAAGCTTTTGAAAGAGTTTAAGAACTTTTAAAAGGGAATAGTCACTGTCATCTCCATCCTCACCATCCTCATCATCAAGGTTATCCCGATATTCCTTTTATGCAGGCTGAGGTGGAACATCTCTATAGTTTTGCAGTATAAAAGGCATTCCTCCATTCGCCTAAATCCAAGAAGTATAGCTATCCACCCAAACATTCAAATTTTTTAGCTGAAGACGAACCTAGGCCATGTCATTTTGCACTGTTCTATGATGAAGATTCTGTTGCTTTCAGAGCGACTTACCCCATGAATTTATATGACGAAGAATCTTATCTGTATTCGATAAAGGGACATTTTAAGAAACAACTAGAGACACACCAGAACCACTATCAACTCCGAAACTTGACCTTATGCCTCGACGACTGTCTTCCTTCATTCTTGCAGTCTCCCAAGATCGAGCTAATATTTGCTGTAAGTTTGGGTCATCTGGGTCAGCTTCTATAGCATTATAACCTTGCTCGGCTTGGTCAACCCCTTGATTTCCTTCAGCCATGGCTTTCTTACTTTTAGGAAAGCAAGCTAAGATCTCTTATTGAGCTTGTATTGACAATGTTTGCAATTGTGGCCATCTAAGGATATGACTCTCATGAATGAAAAGTCCTATTCTTTTTAGAGAAGCGTGATTAAGTTTCCATCCATTATGAAAAGGTTTCCCATTACCTCTTAGTGGGACACCAAAATACTCAAATATACAGGTCAATGCCATGCGATATAGAAGACTTTTGCTTTGTTTGGCAGTATGCCACATGTGATCCAACATCATTTCAGGCAAGTTGATACGTTGGCGAGAGTTAAACAAATACATAATAAATGCATCTCAATTGTTGATTCGCCTATCATTAGTCATTCTATGCATAATCAAGTCATTTGCCAAATGTTGCAGAAAATAATTTCGACTCGTTACTTCTCGATTATCAGGAGTTATGTCATAGAATGTCTGATTAATTCCTTCATACAACATATTACACATATGAGTTCTTTCAGTTCCAGACATGGTAAGCCAACCCTGAGCACAGTAAATCCTTCGACCTCCAATGGGAATATGAAATATTTCACTTAACACAGATGTAGATAACTGGATTGACTTATCACTTACTTCACCAATACATAATGGCATAAAATTCTTTCCTTATTTCTTCATAAATATCATATTCAACATGAATAAAATTACGCCACCCATGAAATTCTAGTATCTCAACAATATCGGTACCAACAAAACAACTATCAACAACAAACTTCCCAGGTAGAATATTTTTCTTATAGATTGAAGATTTACCTAGCTTAGAAAGAGGTACTTGAGGAGGTGCCTGAGGAGGTGTTTGAGGAGTTAGAGATGGAGTACTAGTTCTTCCTTTTTTGGTTTGTCTTTGCCCTTTAGATCTTGTATCAACCATTGTTGTTTTTTGAAAATAAAACAAGATTTTGAGGATATACAAAGCGGTTAAGAGTTCTACAGATTCGATTTTGAGTTTAATCGGTAAAAAAATGAAAGCTTTTGAGAGAATTTTGAGTTTTTGCGAGTTTTGGACAAAAAAGTTATGAAAAGATTTGAAAATTTTGGGTTTAAAACCCTAGAAATCGTGTTAAAAATCGCGATGTCGGGCTACAGGCCGAGTGAGTTACTTGCCCAACTTTACTTGACTGGATTTTCCAGTGAACACGCAAACAAGGTCGGTCGAGTAACAGTTGAGATAGTCAACCGTGTTTACTCACCTGGCTTGGGAAAATGCAATTTTTGCTCATCTAATCAAGATTTTGCATGCTTAACTCTCTCTTAATTTCACAAAATTGATTTTCATGCAATTGTTTAGTGAAAATATCGGCTAATTGATGCAAAGTATCAACAAATTCAAGAATAATATCACTTTTTTGCAGATGATCACGGATGAAATGATGTTTAATCTCTATATTCTTGGTCCTATTGTGTTGAATTGGACTTTTAGTGAGATTAATGGCAATTGTGTTATCACACCTAATGGGTACATGATCATAATCAAGGTCATAGTCAAGCTAATTTTGTTTCATCCATAAAATTTGGGCAACACAATTTCTAGCGGATATATGTTCGGCCTCGGTTATGGATAAGGCAACACTATTTTTCTTTTTACTAGACCATGAGATTAAAGATTGACCTAGAAATTGACAACTACTATTAGTGCTTTTTCTATCAACTTTACATCCTACATAGTCGGCATCAGAATATCCTGTTAGTTCAAAATACATCCTCTTGGGATACCAAAGTCCTAAATCAATCGTGCCTTTAAGATATATAATGATTCTTTTTACTGCATTTAGGTGAAATTCTTTAGGATTGGATTGAAATCGAGCACATACGCACACATCAAACATGATATCAGGTCTAAAGGCAGTTAGATGTAGAAGGCTTCTGATCATACCTCGATACTTCTTTTCATCAACCGATTTACCTTTACATCTTTGTCTAGTTTGGTTGATGTCCCCATTGGTGTGCTCATTTCTTTAGCGGTCTCAAGCCTAAAATTTTTGATGAGTTCCCTTGTGTACTTGGCTTGATTAATCAAAATCCCCTTATTCGTTTGCTTGATTTGAAGTCCAAGGAAGAAATTCAATTCTCCCATCATGCTTATCTTAAACTCTTTGTCCATACACTTAGAGAAATACTCTTAAAAAGATTCATTGGTAGCACCAAAGATAATGTCATCAACATATATTTGTACAAGTAAAATATCTTTACCTTTTTGTTTTGACAAATAAAGTTGAATCTAATTTACCTCGAGTAAATCCATTTTCAAGAAGATATTCACTTAATATATCATACTATGCTCTAGGAGCTTGTTTCAATCCGTAAAGGGCTTTTTCAAGTTTAAAGACATGATTAGGTAGATTTGGATCCCCAAATCCGGGAGGTTGTTCCACATATACTTGTTCTTGAAGAAATAGATTTCAAAAGGCACTTTTGACATCCATTTGAAATAATTTAAAGTTCATAAAACATGCAAAAGCAAGAAGCTTGCAAATAGATTCTAATCTAGCCACCGGTGTAAATGTTTCATCATAATCTATTCCTTTTTCTTGATTATAGCCTTGAGCTACTAATCTTGCCATATTTCTAGTTACTATTCCGGATTCATCTAGTTTGTTTCTAAACACCCATTTAGTACCAATTACCAGATAGTCATTTGGCCTTTCAACAAGTTTTCAAACTTTGTTTCTTTCAAATTGATTATTCTCTTCTTGCATATCCATTATCCAATCATCATGCAATAAGACTTCTTTCACATTTTTAGGCTCAACTTGGGAAAGAAATGCAATGTGTTCACAAAAAGTATTCAAGTTAGAATGAGTTTTTACCCCTTTGGATGAATCTCCAAGAATTTGATCATTTGGATGATCCTTCACAAACTTCCAACACCTTGGTAAGTCTTGATTGGTTGAAGTGGGTTGGCCATTTGATGTTGATTGATCTTCCTCATTTTGTTGATCCCTTGCATTTGATGTTTGTTGGACTCCTTCATTTGATGAATTCTTTGGATCACTTGGAGATGCCTCATTTACTTGCTTTGATGTGATAGGTTGATTTTGATTCTTAACATGTTGAATATCTACATCATCATCATATTTTCTCAACATAAAAGGATTAGCTTTATCGAAATTCCGATGCATTGATTCTTCAACAACTAGAGTTCTTTTGTTATATAATCTATATGCTTTACTCTTATTTGAGTATCTTAGAAATAATCTTTCATTGGATTTGGCATCAAATTTTCCAAGATGGTCTTTGGTATTTAAGATAAAGCATTTACAACCAAACACTCTAAAGTGTTCAACATTTGGTGTACGTTCTTTCCATAATTCATAGGGGGTCTTTTTAAGAAAATGTCTAATTAAGACTCTATTAAGCACATAGCAAGCCATGTTAACGGTTTCACCCCAAAAGTATGTAGGCAAGTTATTTTCGTTCAACATGGTTCTTGCCATTTCTTGTAATGTTTGGTTCTTCCTTTCAACTACCCCATTTTTTTTAGGAGTTCTAGGAGCCGAAAAGTTATGTTGAATGCCATATTGTTCACAAAAATCCGCAAAAGATGAATTTATAAATTTCATGCCTTGATCACTATGAATGCAACTAATAAAATAACATTTCTCATTTTGCACTCTTTTGTATAATTTTGCAAATTCATTGAAGGCTTCATTTTTATGGGACAGAAACATAACCCAAGTATACCTAGTATTGTCGTCTATAATAACATAGACGTATTTTGATCCTCCTAAGCTGCCCACATCCATTGGTCCAAAAAGGTCCATATGAAGTTTTTGTAGTACTTTAGATGTAATAACTTTGTTTATGGGTTTAAAAGATGTTCTATGTTGCTTTCCAAATTGGCATGCATCACACAAATGATCTTTTTCAAACCTAGTTTTAGGAAGACCTTTTACAAGCTCTTTTCTAGAAAGTTTAGTGAGTAAGCCCATGCTTGCATGTCCTAATAATCTATGCCATAACCAAGAATCCTCATTCATAGTTATTAAGGAATTAACATTCTGACATGTAAGATCCTTAAAATTAAAGGCATAAACATTTCCACGTCTATTTGCAACAAACAACACTTTGTAAAAGTTATCATATACAATGCAACAAGAAACTTTAAATTCAACTCTAAACCCATTGTCACAAAATTGACTCACACTAAACAAATTATGTTTCAAATATTTCACAAGAAGCACATTATGGATAGATTTTGAATGTTCATCACCAATGCTACCTCTTCCAATAATTTTAACTTTCCCATTGTCTCTATAGCTCACACTTCTTTTGATTTTAGTGTTAAGCTCATAGAAGAGGGATGAGTCTCCGGTCATATGCCTTGAGCATCCACTATTAATGACCCAACTTCCTTAATATTTGATTCTTAGAGGAACCTAAAAACACAAAGGCATACCCATGTTGTCCTTTTTAGGTCCCCAAGTTTTATTAGGTCCTTATATGTTAATGTCAAACGCTAACACATCTAATAACCCATTTGGGCTTAAGCCAAGAAAGAATTCTAGCATCTCTACCAACCATGTTTCTATACCTACAATGAGATACAATATGACCATGTCTTTCACAATATGTGCATGATTTTTGAAAACCTTTTGATGTTGAAGTTTCATTTGAAGAGGTAAATGCTTTAACAAAATAGTTTTTGAAGAATTTTTGCTTTGTGAATGGTTCATAACCAATTCAGTTTTATCAAATGTCATTTTTTGGGAACTAAGCATTTTATCCAAAGTTTCTTTTCCTTTTGTAAATTTGCTAAACTTTTATTTAAACTTTGAACTTCTTTTTCAAAATTTTCAACTTTTTCTTGAAATTCTTCTTTCTCTTTGTAGTATTGAAGAGCCTTTTTATGTGCACAATCACACTTCTCTTCAAGTTTCATATTTTCAATCTTCAATTCATCTTTTTTTTTTGAAGTTCTTTGATTTTCGAAAGAGCAATTGAAAAGTTGTCATGCATTTTTGAAGATTCATTTTGTAATTCTTCAAATGAACATTCTCCATTATGTAGTGACGTAGAACTAGAATAAGAACAAGAACTAGAACTAGAAGAAGAGCATACCTCATCATCCTCTTTTGCCATAAAACATACAATGTTGGCTACTTCTTCTTCCTTTACACTTTCTCCATCAGTTGAGATATCATCTTCAATGCAATTTGCCTTCATGGCTTTTCCTCCTTTGGTCTTGATTAACTTTGGAGAATTTGTTTTCATATGTCCCAATTTGTTGCAATTGAAACATCTTCATTCTCCCTTTGGTTTATCTTTGCCTTTCCACCTTGAATTGCTGTTTGATGAAGTTCCTCTTCATCTTTTTATATTTCAAGAGTTTCTTGAAGTTCTTTGCAAGTAAGGCCATTTCATCATCATTATCATTTTTACCTTCATCTTCATCACTTGAATGAATTTTTGATGTAAGGAGAGCAAGTGACTTTTTTGTTTTATTTTCTTCTTCATCTCTTAGTCACTCTTGATTGAGGACTAGTTCTTCAGTTTCAAGGTTGCAAATGTGCTCATGCTCTTTCAATTTTGAGAGATCTGTTGACTCTCAAATTGATGTCACTTTTGGCTTGTATTCCTTTGGTAGTGCAAGAAGAATTTTGCTATTAAGTTTTTCATTTGGATAAGACTTGCCAAGAGCACTAAGGTTGTTGATAATCTTTGCAAATCTTTGATGCATCTCAATTAGTGATTCTCCGGACTTCATCCGAAATAGTTCATACTCATGAATGTACAAACTAATCTTTGTATCTTTGACTTGAATTGTTCCTTGATCGAATAGCTCAAGAAGCTCCCATATTTTATGAGCCAATGCATATTGACTTACTCGGCTATACTCTGTTTCATTTAGAGCACAATAGAGGATGTTATTTGCTTTTGAGTTCTTGGTTAGCATGACTATATCACTATCATCAAACTCATCTTTGGTTTTTGGAGTCTTGTTTTTTGAATTTGCTACCATATTCGTTTTCAATCTCTGTGACTTTGATTGGAACAAAAGGAACTTCTTCTACGATCCTCCAACGAGAATAATCAACCGATTGAATGTAGGTCTCCATCTTGTTTTTCCAATAAACAAAGTTTATACCTGTGAAAAATGAAGGTCTATTAGTTGAATATCCTTCCATGTAAAGAGAGGTAGTAGTATTTGCCATGATTTTAACTTTACTAGATGTAAAACTATAAATAAAGCCCTAGCTTTGATACCACTTGTAGGTGCAAAATATCCTAAGGGGGGGGGGGGGGGTGAATTAGGATAAAGGATCAATATTACTACTTTTTTCAAAATGAAATAAATCTATAATTTCAATGAAACAATTTATCAAACACTATATATGCACAAATAAAAAAGGTAAGGAAAGAAGAGAGAAAGAGATAAAACCGTTGATTTTTAGGTGGTTTGCTAATCTACTCCACTACCCAAGGTCTTCCTCCCCTTAAGGTTTCACTAGCTCAACTAGTAGTACTTCTTCACAAGTTGGTAAAACACAAACCAACACTACAAGATCTCTTGACTCCACAAGAGTTTGTACAAGCCTCTTCACTTCTTTGAATCCACAAAGAAGATTTCAAACATGCTCTATACAATGATTCTCTCAAATCTATAGTAGTGTTTATCTTACACTAAGAGTAAATAAATGATGAGTACAATTGTGAGACCCCGAATTTGCTCTTATTTGCAATTACATGTTTTGACATGTTTATATGTTATTTGAATTAAAATGTGACAATTATGTGATTATTAATTCTATTACATACTATGTGAGCACCCATGAAATTTTCGTAAAAATCGGAATTGAAAATTTATCGTTGAGTTTTGTGAATAGTATTTTTGAAACACATCTGCTATAATTTTGAAACTGGTCTTTTTAACCTTTGAAAACCTAGTCCTCGAATATTAATAGACTCGGGTTTGATTAAAATGGATTCTAAAATGAGTTAGGAATTAAAAGGGATTTTACACATTCTTTTACAAAAATTGAGTTTTGTACCTAGTTGTGTGTATATGTACACATATGAAAATTGTTGTCAACTAGATTAAGTCTACTAAATATAGTATTTATAGTAGTTTACATATTTATAAGCAAAATAGTCTAAAAATACAATTAAAAGACTAAGTATTCAACTTTGACTTTTACTTAAATTGTTGACTTTGCATTATATATATACAAAATACACACATAATATATTAAAAATAGCTCAAAACCCCTCCATTTCTCACTCACATTGCCGTGAGCTTCATAGGGCAAAAGGGAGGGTTTTCACTTGGTTTTTCAAAGCAATTTTTCCTTAGAAAACTCAATTTTTGTCCAAAGCTTTTCATTCCGAGTTAGATTCTGCTTCTTGGGCATCCATTACATGCATTCCTAGCTTTACTTCGGATCAAAGGTGAGAGAAAAATTTTAGATCTAGAAATGCTATTTCTTGTCAAATTTCTATAGTTGCATTTTTATCCGACGTTTTGTTAAATTTTCTTTAGATTATTGCTCAGTAGTTTCCAAGGGTCATTTATATATATTTATAACTATTTTGAACGGTAGTAGCATGTATTTCTAATTTTCGGGCATTTAAATTGATTTATTGGCTTATAGTTGAATAATCGTTGTTGTAGTTGTTGGAATTGAATGGTTGGAATTGAATGGTTGTTGCTTCAGTGAGTTTGTTAATTATTGTGTAGTAATGTTGTAATACCAAATTTTCAATTTGAATGTCGTAGTAAAAGTCTGAAAATTTAGCCTAGGTGCATTACCAAAAATAGGGTTGTTGGACTTGGTTTGAACGGCCTTTGGTTGGTTTTCTGTAGGATTAATGTGGTTGCATTTGTGGTGGAGTGATAGGAAGTAGTTTGGAGGTTATTGGATTTCTAGATTGTAAGTTATGAATGTTGGAAGTTTGTGTACTCTTTCTTTAAATTGTTAAATGTTGTCTTTGTTTGTGTGGTAGTGTTTGGGTAGTTGATACTTGGATTGTTGATTGAGTAGGATCGGGTTTGGAAGTATGTTTAAATGTATGTTAAGTTGGGTGGCCTACTTTGTCATGTAACTTAGTTGTTTTAGTTATTTAATTGATGTTATGTTGATTGAAATGTTGTTAATTGATTGATGATTGATGATGATCTAGAGGACAACCAACTTTGTTGTATTTCCAGAATATAAGATGTTTATTGTTATTGTCATGAGTCTTGATAGTATGTGCCACCTCTCCGGCAACATCGGACTGTCGGGTTGATAATGGCATGACTATCGTAGACTACTCCTAACTCGCATGGGCAGAGATGCCATGGAGGGAGGGGCTAGATAAGGTACCTCTGGCATGTATTATAGGAGTTACAAGAAGTTGGTTGAGATCGTGATGGCGTATGGAGCTACACCAACTAGTGTATCCTTTCTCAATTGGATGGTTATTTTTTGTGGCTTGAAATGAAATGTTGATGTTAATAATGTTTTATGTGTGTTATTGTTCATAGGATGATTTTCCAAGTGGTAAATTAAAGGTTTTCAAAACATCTTTCGAATCCTCACTGAGCTTTGTTATATATAAGCTCACCCTCATTCGTTTATTGTCATAAGGTGTAACTGAGCTAGACTTTGGGTACGTTTCTCAGGAAGCTGAGTTTGTGTCTTCTGTGGAGGAGTCTTATGTGTCGGACTCTTATCCATGAGTTATGTTGGAGTGCTCCGTGTTTTTGTCTTAGGTTTTATAGTATGTTGTATTGTATAACTTACTCAAAGATAATGGTTTATATAATACTAGTTTAGTAGTCTTCCTTTTGAATATGATTAGGTTGCTAGACTAGTTTATAATCTATTTTGCTAATGTATAGTATAGCTTGTGGTATGTTGTTGAAACAGAGGCTTATGACTTATGTTGGAATGTCGTATGGATGTTAAATGAATGGCTTTGTATTTGCTGAATGGATGTTGAAGTTGGTGCTGAACTTGGAGTTGGTAGTGTTATGCTTTAGAAGGATTGGATAGAGTCCTGTTGTCCATGTTAAAGACGTTATATAGCCAAAATTCCATTGCGTCCTGACTGATCGTAAGTGGGGTCGAGTTGGGGCATGACATTAAGTGGTATCAGAGCCAAGTTAGCTATCAGCTAGGGTATCCTTGGAACGTGGGTAGTGGTCTTGACATGAATGCATGTACTAAGTGTAAGGTGAATTACATGTTAATATGTTTATGTGATTAGTTTACTTATATGACTAACTTTCTATGTGATCAATATGCTTTATGTGTTAAGTGAACTAATGTGGTCAATATGCTTTATGTGACAACATGCCTTATGTACTCAATGTGTTGTATGTAGCCAATGTGCATTATGTGATTTGTCACGCCCCAACCCGACCTATAAAGGCTAGACTAGGGTGTGATCTAATCGTTCTCGTTATATTACAACTATAACCGATTGACGAAGGTTAAGCTTATCCGTTAGACTAGAACTCCAAATCGCTTTTGAAAAACCGACAGCATAACAGCTGTAATTGGGCTCTTTAGTTTGACCTAATTTTCTAAACACCTCAAAACTTTCAATCTCAGATTGAATTCCAACTAAGATTACTATCTATCACCAATTGATATGCCTACTAGTTAGCTCGAAAGTCTCGTTTGATTAACAAGCCTAGCATGATAACTATGTTCCGTTTATTTGTTAATTTCTGTTACACAAGTACCTATTATCCTTTAGCCTATGAATGAGTACCTAGGGAAATTAGATAGAGTTACATCATTTGATTCTTCACTTAGTGATTGAGTTGCCTGCGATAGTTACTAAATCAAAATAGTGAAAACAACCCACAAGATAGAGTGTTCATCTAGTCATAATCAATACAAGCCAAAATTAGACCCCAAATTACAACGGGGGTCTTTTACAACCAGAACAATACAAGTAGTCTTCAAGCAAACGTAATGTTCACAAAACAACCATAGGCAAGCAAGGCACATAAGGCATGTAATCACTCCAAGGAGTCATCAACAAGCACGTTCTCCTCGGGTACCTTTACCTGATCTTCTTCACCTGTGATGATAAAAGAGGGTGAGTTCTTATGAACTCAGCGAGGGGGAACGAGAGATATCGTTTAAAAACTTTTTTCCGGTTAATCTTATGAAAATCCCTTTTTGAAAACATGTCACATATTACAAATAATAAGGTACGAAAAGTATAAGAATCAAATTGAACAACATATACAATTACCAATCATTTCAAGGATACGGTGAGTTTTTGCTCTCAAGTTCAATCGGTGAGCATTTGCTCTCAATACCATTTTCGATAACAATTGTTGCGGCCGACTTCAATCATCCACTTATCGCTCCTAATTGGGTGTACTCCGGATGTACCCCGAAATCCTACGACCCAACTCTCTGAGGGTGGAATGCCAAGCGAGAGAGGGAATTGGACCATGGTAGTCACGGGAGCACCAGCAAGCCCTATGCTGCCCGGTGTTCGTGAAACGCTACCATGTCACAATGAAATGTTGCAACCTTGTATACAATGTACATTTATACCATTTAACAATTCACATTAGGAGGATAACAAAGTAGGTTGCCTCCGAGCAATTTCAAGATCACATATTACTAAGTAAACAAACGAGGCATGCTTGACATAAAATTTCACTTTGTAGAACACATAGAGTTATATGAACATTAAATAGGAAGCCAAGTAACACATATAAATCAAGTCATATAACTCATTTCAGGGTTCACGTATCAAGTATTAAGATTATACAAGCATGCAACGATGATTACACAAGACAAGATGCAAGAATAACTCACTTATCAACATGCAATAATTGGAAATCATATTTAGAGCTATAAGGACAATTACAGGCAGCCTATTAACCACACAATTAAACACATTTAAACATAGGGTCATCTCTTAGCAAATAGTCATGAGTGCTAGGGCCTCAATTCCGTGCTTACACATGCGATTAAGCAAACCATTCATCAATTAATGATCCCAAGGCATGTATCAACCAAATTAAGCAACCTCAACCAACCACAATAGCCCACACAACTTCTAATTGCCACAATTCCAAGCATTCAAGACCACAAGTAAAGTTTCAACATGATTCAAAACATTTTACTAAACAAAAACCCTACTACAATGGTCTGTTTTCCCTCATTCAATTAGCCAAGCAAATAATCTCCAAATTCAGTGAACAAAATTTCAAATTGAAGCTTAATGAGTGATTTAAATCTAGGAACAAACCTCACATCATTTGGAGTTCGGACTTAGGAGTTATGGCCAAAACTGTGAGACTACACAAAACTGTCTAGATTCGTACACATTTCCGTATTTGCTACTTTTGGAGCCTTTAAGCTCAGAATTAGCCTTAGTATATTTCTGCCACATATGTTCAGGACTGACCAATCTAGTGGCGTACCAATTTTCATGCATTTTGGACATCATTTTCTAGGTTAAAACTGTTTCGTTCTACAAGGTCAGTAATCTGCCATCAACCTATTTCATATTTCCAAATTTTCCAGATTTAGACACCTTTCGATATTTTGCCATTTTGGGGGTCTTAGAGTCAAAATTGGCCTTGGCCTATCTACGAAAAATGATCAGAATTGACAAAACTAGTGACCTACCAATTTTCACACATTTTTATTAAAGTTTACTAAGCAAAATGCACTTCGCTCTACAAAGTCAGAAAACTGCCAGCAAAAACGTTTTTACCTATCTTTAAGTTTCTAGCCAAAATCCAGCCATGCATGAGTATATAGGCTCATATACACACATATACAATCACTACTAAGGTAAATATAGTCATAAGAGAGCATGCATCTGAGTTTTGAAAGCTTTTAAAAGAGTTTAACCCTCACCTTAACCTATTGATGGTTAAAGATGTACAAATGCTCTTCAAAATGCACAAATGGGGCTTCTTCCTTGCTTTAGCCGAGAGATAGCTTGATTTCCCCTAATTTCTAACTTAGTTAGCATGTGAGGAAGGTGTGCATGAGTGTGAAACCAAAAGAAATGGAAGAAAACTATCAAGACTTACCTTAGGCCGAAAATGAAGAGCTTTGAGAGCTTGTGTGCATTTTTCTTGCTTTGCTTGCTATGGTCGAGTCTCTTGATCCTTGAGAGCCTAGGTGAGTTTTAGAATGTGATCTTGAACTATGGAACACCAAAGGGCAGCCATGGTGGAAAATGAGAGAGAAAGAGAGCTTGAGAGAATTTTTGAGAGAGTTGATGTTTGTGTGAGTGTGTGTGTCGGCCTAGAGCTCTTCAAATTCTGAAAATTCCTTAGTCATTTGTACATTTTGAATTGTGAGGAGACATAAGGTGAGGAGGCCGAGATGTTGAAGCTTGGTGTTAGCAAAAGGTGCATTGGTGCAAGAAAATGTATGACATTGTGTAAGATTGTGTCTAAGCATGCATGAATTAGTTGTTTTGTTCAAATTTTTGCTCAAGGACATAGGTATGGCCGGCCATCTTGTGCTCACAAATCTGAATTTTTTGTTTTGTTTAAACCTTATTTTATTGTAGGTTAATTGTGGTATTTGAGGTGCATGAATTTTGTAATTAGAATAAGGAATAAAGAATGTTTAGTGTTTAGTGAGCTTTCGTCCTTTTGTGAGTTGACTTAGGATTAAAATATTAGTTAGTGGAGTTGTAAGATTATTTAATAGTCTAATAATTTATGTAGGATGCTTTCTCGATTAGTGTGTAGGCACGCCTTCTTAGGTCTAAGTCACGCACTACGAAATAAGGCACGAACTACGAGACAAATGCACGTATTCTAAGTAAATGCACATAACCCTAAATGAATGCACATAAATCAATGCAAGGCACGTAAATCAAGACACAACTCTTAAACCTAAGTTAAGGCACGCAGTTCAAGGTTAGGACACACGAATCAAGGTATCACACGCAAATCGAGGTCAGGCCTCACATCCTTCTCTCCTTAAAAGAATTTCATCCCGAAATTCAATATTACCTTTGAAATAATGCCGGATACTGCTGCTCCATCTGGTCTCGCCTTTCCCACCTTGCTTCTTCAACTCCATGGTGATCCCACAACACTTTCACCATCGGTATAGACTTGTTGCGCAACTCCCGATCTTACTGGTCTAGGATCCAAATAGGCTTCTCTTCATAAGATAAGTTCTCCCGAAGCTGCAACGGCTCTGGCTCCAAAATATGCGATGGATCAGGGTGATACTTCCGTAGCATTGAGACATGGAAGACATCATGAATATTGGAGAGGTTTTGGGGTAGTTCCAGGCGATACGCCAATTTGCCAACCTTTTCAACTATTTCAAATGGTCCCATAAACCTCGGGCTCAAATTTTCACCTTTACCATGTTTAATCAATCCCTTTCGAGGTGTTAACTTCAAGAATACCTTGTCGCTGACCTCAAATTCCAAATTTCGTCTTCGTCGGTCTGCATAACTTTTATGCCTGCTTTGGGCGGTAAGCATCCGTTTTCGGATGAGGTAGACATTTTCAACTGTCTTCATAAGTTTTGGTAGATGGGTCGGGTCAAAAGTCTTCGTCTCACCTATTTCATCCCAGTATATTGGGGATCGACACTTATGTCCATACAATGCCTCAAATGGAGCCATCCCGATAGTGGCCTGATAACTGTTATTATAAGCGAACTCCGCTAGAGGCAGATACTTTTCCTAACCTTTTCTGAAGTCTAGAACACACGCCTTCAACATGTCCTCCAAATTTTGAATAGTTCTCTCAGATTGTCCACAAGTCTGAGGGTGGTAAGCTGTACTGAAACTCAACTTCGTCCCTAAAGCTTCTTATAATCTCTTCCAAAATCGGGAAGTAAAACGAGGATCCCTATCCGACACAATACTTACAGGCATCCCATGCAGCCTTACAATATCTGCCACATACATATCTCCTAGTTTCTTAGGACTATCTTCCTTGTTTATCGGTAAGAAGTGTGCTGACTTAGTTAATCTATCCACTATGACCCAAACGGCATCATGACCTTTTTGTGACCTGGGCAGGTCCATGACAAAGTCCATAGTTATATGTTCCCATTTCCATTGGGGAATTTCCAACGGCTGAAGTAAACCTGCCGGTCGTTGATGTTCTACTTTCACCCTCTGACAAGTTAGACATCATGCCACAAACTCTGCAATCTCTCTCTTCATGTTATTCCACCAATAGTACTGCTTCAAGTCCCGGTACATCTTTGTTCCACCGGGGTGTATAGTGTATCTTGAGTTGTAGGCTTTTTCAAGAATCTTCTTTTTCAACTCTAGGTCATTAGGGACACAAATTCGACTCATGAACCTTCAAATACCATCACCATGAAACTTGAAATCTGCGTTGTTTTCTTTAATCTTCTGAAACTGTTGATCCTTCTGTTGGGCCTCTCGTAACTCAGACAACAAGGTCGACTGAACTTGTGTAGTGGCAAATAGTAACCCTTTTTGAGTCAATTGTGGTCTCCACATAAATGCTTATTCTAACATCTCCCGCACCTTAACCTTGACTTTTGCCATGCTCGCTTTCCGGCTTAAGGCATCTGTAACTACATTTTCTTTACCAGACACATAATTGATTGTGCAGTTATAATCATCCAAAAGTTCCATCCACCGTCTTTGCCTTATGTTCAACTCTTTTTGTGAGAACAAGTACTTCAAGCTCTTGTGATCAGTAAACACCTCAAACTTGTTACCCCACAAATAGTGCCTCCATTTCTTTAGTGCAAACACAATAGCCACTAGCTCCAAATCATGCGTCGGGTAATTCAATTCATATGACTTTTGGCTTCCTAGAGGCATATGCAATCACCCTGCCATTCTGCATCAACACACAACCCAAACCTTCCTTAGAAGCATCGCTATAGATTACGAAGCCTTGACTTCCTTCAGGTAATGCAAGAACAGGTGCGGTCGTCAATCTTGTCTTCAGCTCCTGAAAGCTGTTCTCACACTTGTCATCCTATACCAACTTTGTTTTCTTTTGAGTGAGCTTTGTAAGCGGTCTTGCAATCTTTGAGAAATCCTTCACGAACCTCCGATAATAGTCGGCTAAACCAAGAAAACTCCGAACCTCCGTAACATTTTCCGACTTTTTCCAAGATATTACTACTTCTATCTTTGCTGGGTCCACCATTAAAGAATCTTTCTTTTAGAGTTATAGAATCATATAGATTAAAACCAAGAGGAATCCATGGCTAGAATTTCAAAATTTTCTATAACAAAGTCTATATTCATCCAAAAACTCTACTCTTGATTTCATGTGGTTAACATATGGTAAGCATATATTCAAGCATATATCTATATAATAAAGAGGTAGATTTAGATATACCTCTTGTAGATCTTGCAAAGATGATGATGATGATGATGATGATGAACAAGCTTTGACAAGTCCTCCCATAAATGGAAGAGCTCTAGGTTGTCCACACAAACTTGAATGAGTTCCTTAATCACCAAAGGTTTTATTCTAGTATTCTTTGGGATGTTTTTAAGCTAGAATAAGAGTTTTTTCTGAAAATTGAAACCTCTTCTTGGGCTGCCCATGCAATGGACGAAAATTGCACAATAAAAAGAGAAGACAAAATTGTTCTTCTCAATTCATTGTGTTTTTCTATGCATGCCTTGTGTAATGTGTTCCTTGTTTTATGCATTGTATGTAGTGTATTTAGAAGACAACAATTGCACTTCTCAATGCATCAAAACATGTGCTTTGTCTTCTTTTATCTTAACCATTGATTTCAAAAATAATGATCAACTTGATGATTTGGAACAATCTTAGCCATCTATTTGGCATCTTCATTTTTCAAGACTAATATGCATATATACATATCATATACATGTATATATATACTTTATTAATCTTGTATTTGTACATTTAATTTAATCTAATCACTATTAGTTTAAATTAAGGAAACTAACTTTCCGTATTTGTACTTTTGTCCCAACACTTATAAATAATTACACATTCGGCCCATTACTACTTAATGGCCGAGCATTGCCAACGTTAACACTTTAACATTCCAAAACAAAATTCAAGCTTATCCGAAACTCATTCAATTACGCTTTATTGTGTGTGACTCTCTAGATTCACCGCCATATAGCAATGAGGGAACATTAAACGACTTTAGTATATTTTGGGAATATCTCCGCCATTCCCAAAATACCCTCACATTCTAGAGTGACGTCTAGCAACGTATCAAGACAATTTATATAGCAATGATGTCAAACAGGTGAATCTATTTATAGTCGCGAATAATCGTACAGTTTAATCCTTCTATTAATACGTCCCGGTTGAACAAAGACCATGAAAAGATTAAGTCTATAAACTCGATAACGATGTAAACATCTAATAGGGTAGAATGAGAGATGACATTCATGGAAAAACTTTTCCATCATCCATGCCTTGGCCAAGTACTTCCTCATTGTACAACCGAAATTAGATTGCATAGGACATTGCCTCACACCGGAGGTTAATAGATCCTTTCTCGACAATTACCTGTCAACCACTATACTAGAAAGATAATATGCAAGAGGTCGTAACTTATCTTAACAAGTCAAAGACAAGTGTTGTCCAAGTGCTAATATTAAATTCCAATATATGTTATAGCCGTAATTTCTTAAGTCTAAGAATTACATGTACATTCACAACGAATAACAAACTATTAATCCGAAGTCATGTAGTTTGTTACTCATGTTACATTCAATGATCTATTCTACTAATAATGATTCACGTGATTGTTAATTACGTCATATGTTATTATGACTCATGGCTCACCATCCTTTACCATTAATATCTAATATCAATCAAAGGTAACAATTCACGTGATAATCCATAATAGATTATTCTAGTCCGAGTCAAATAATCTAAGGACTACGAATAGTTTTAGATATTTTATATACGCAAGAAACATGCCAAGATATTCCAACGCATTTTGGAATATATTTCTTTTACGAGAATATCAGGGGACACATTCATATAATATAAAAGCGGAGAATATGAACATCCATAAACTGCCATTGATAAATATACAAGTTTACATAAAATGCCAAAAAGTAGGTCATCTAACCACATAGCATTAGGGCATATCGCTAACAATCTCCCACTTGCACTAATGTAGTATTACAGAAGGCTAACGCATCATACTATGGTATCACATACCCATCTTCTCAAGATGACAATCCAGCTGTGACTGACTCAAAGCTTTCGTGAGTGGGTCAGCTACATTATCTAGGGTTGGAACTTTCTACAAGCTTATATCTTTTCGAGCAACAATCTCTCGAATGATATGAAACCTCCTTTCAATATGTTTTGATTTTTGGTGAGATCTCGGTTCCTTGGCTTGTGCAATCGCCCCATTGTTATCACAATACAAAGGTATCGATATTTTAATGGACGGAACAACTTCAAGCTCTTTTAAGAATTTCTTCATCCAAACTGCTTCTTTTGCAGCATCACATGCTGCAATGTACTCGGCTTCAGTAGTGGAATCAGCAGTCACAAGTTGTTTGGAACTCTTCCAACTGACTACTCCTCCATTACATACAAAAATGAATCATGATGTAGACTTTCTATCATCTTTATCAGATTGAAAATTTGAATCAGTGTATCCTTCAATACGGAGTTCACCGCCTCCATAGATTAAAACCAAATCCTTAGTTCTTCTCAAGTACTTAAGGATGTGTTTTACAGCTATCTAGTGACCATCACGTGGATCAGACTGATATCTGCTCGTAGCACTTACTGCATAAGCAAGATCAGGTCGTGTACATAGCATGGCATACATGAGACTACCTATGGCGGAAGCATATGGTATTCTTTCTATGAGTTGTCGTTCCTCGTCGGTTTTAGGAGACATTTCTTTAGAGAGATGCACACCGTGCCTCATAGGCAAGAGACCTTTCTTAGAGCTCTCCATCTTGAATTTCTTCAAGATCCTTTCTATGTACATGCTTTGGGATAAACCAATTAATCTTTTCGTTCTATCCCTATAGACACGAATTCCTAAGATATAAGTGGCTTCTCCCAAATCTTTCATGAATAATTTATTACTCAACCAAACCTTTGCGAACATCATATGACCTGTGTCATTTCCCATGATCAGTATATCGTCTACATACAAGATGAGGAAAGTGATCGCACTCCCACTAACCTTCTTGTAAACACAGGGTTCATCATCATTTCTAATGAAACCAAACTCCTTGATTTCATCATTAAATCTGATGTTCCAAGATTGGGAAACTTGTTTGAGACCATAAATTGATCTCTTAAGCTTGCATACTTTATGATGTTTGGATTCAAAACCGACAGGTTGTTCCATATAGATATCTTCCTCAAGATATCCATTAAGAAACGCGGTTTTAACATCCATTTGCCATATATCATAATCATAGTATGCGGCAATTGCAAGCATTATGCGAATAGACATAAGCATAGCAACCGGTGAAAAAGTCTCATCATAATCAACACCTTGTTTCTGACGATAACCTTTTGCAACGAGTCTAGCTTTAAAAGTTTCAACTTTTCCATCTGCTCCCAGTTTTCTCTTGAAGACCCATTTGCAACCAATAGGTACGATGCCTTCAGGTATGTCTACCAAGGTCCAAACATCGTTAGAGTACATGGAGTCTATTTCAACTTGCATTGCCTGTTTCTATTTCTCAGAATCGATATCATGTATCGCTTCCTCATAAGTAGCAGGATCATCAATTTGATCGTTATCCCCAACAACAAACAAGTTTTGCGCTTCCTCAAGAAGATATCCATATCTTTCAGGAAGATGGGATATCCTACTAGACCTACGAGGAATCTGTGTTATGACTTGTTCTAGACTGTCTTGAACAGTTTCAGAATCTTGATTTGGGTCATTTTGTGGTTCAAAGGACGATTCCTCTATTTCTACTTTTCTTCTTGAGCCACATTCTTGAATAAACTCTTTTTCAAGAAAGATAGCATCACGGCTGATCAAAATCTTTTGATCACTAGGAAAATAGAAATAATATCCTTTAGTTTCCTTAGGATATCCCAAAAAACGACCTTTATCAGATCTAGCTTCCAATTTGTCCGTCTTAATTTTTTTAACAAAAACGGGACAGCCCTAAATCTTAATGTGATTAAGACTTGGTTTCCTACCAACCCATAACTCATACGGTGTAGTAGGAACAGCTTTAGATGGAACTCTATTCAATAGATAAATGGCCGCAAGAAGTGCATAACCCCACAATGAAATAGGGAGATCCGTGTAACTGATCATAGATCGTACCATATCCATTAATGTACGATTCCTACGTTCAGATACCCCATTTAATTATGGTGTAGCTGGTGACGTTGTTTGTGAGGTAATACCAGTTTCTTTGAGATAATCAAGAAACTCGGTACTCAAGTATTCACCTCCACAATCTGATCGTAGAGTTTTGATTCTTTTTCCCAATTGGTTTTCTACTTCAGCCTTAAACTCTTTGAATTTTTCAAAAGCTTCAAACTTATACTTCAACAAGTATACATAACCATATCGTGAATAATCATCCATAAAAGTTATGAAGTAGTAATAACCACTGCGAGCCATTTCCCTAAAAGGTCCACAAACATCACTATGTATTAATCCTAACAATTCTATAGCTCGTATACCTTGTCCAATAAAAGGTGACTTGGTCATCTTACCAAGAATGCAAGATTTGCATGTAGGGCTGGGTTCACATCCCAATGAACTAATGAGTTCATTTTGAACCATCCATGCCAATCTTTTATCATTGATATGACCAAGCCTTAAGTGCCATAATTGTCTTGGATTAATTTGGTTATCTCGAGGACGCTTTCCTTTTGAAGTAGTAGTTGATGTAGATGTAACATTTATGCTATGAATTGTATCTAAATGATAAAGATCGTTTACCAAAAAAAGCCTTGCCAACATATTCATTACTATAACGAATATTAGAGCAATTGTTTACAAATGAAAATTCATAATTTTCCGATGCAAGCTTAGGAATAGACATGATATTCCTAATTGCATTTGGTACATACAAAACATCTTTAAGATTTAATACATGTCCAGTAGGCATATGCACATCAAAACTACCCCTGGCTAAAGCTGCAACATTTGCCCCGTTGCCAACCTTCAAAATGACTTCACGCTTCCGAAGCGAACTCCGATCACTTAGATTCTATTCAGAAACACAAATATGAGAAGTTGCATCAGAATCTAAAATCCACGAAGTATTATGATGACCAATTGACAAATTAGTCTCAATCACAAACATAAAAGAAATATTACCTTTATCAGTGGCTACCTTAGCCTTTTGTTCCTTCAACTCCTAAAGGTATAAAGGACAGTTTCTTTTCCAGTGGCCATCTTTTTGACAATGAAAACAAACACCCTTAGGTGCTTTCATCTTCCCTTTTTCTTTAGCCACACCACCTGAAGCTTTAGGAGTCGAGCCTTTCTTCTTGTTGTTGTTTTTCTTCTTCTTTGGCTTGGTGCTAGAAGTAGAAGCAATCGCAAGAACATGCTCCTTTCCTTTACCCTTCATTTGACCTTGTACAGTGGTCAACATATTTAGTAACTCAGGCAAGGAACACTCAAGCTTGTTCATGTGAAAGTTTATAGTGAATTGGTTGAATGATGGTGGCAGAGATTGTAGAATTAAGTCAGTCTGGAGTTGATAGTCCATTGTGAAGTCAAACGCCTCAAGCTGAGTAATCAAATTAATCATCCTGAGGGTGTGTTTGTTCACATCTGAACCTTCATCCATACGAGCCCTGAATAATTCTTTAGATATCTCGTATCTAACAGTATGACTCTGTTCACTATAAAGCTCTTGCAAGTTCCGAATCATGCTTGCGGCATCAGGCATCTTATCATGATGACGCTGCAACTCATTATTCATCGATGCAAGTATGTAACTCTTAGCACGTAAATCATGTTCAACCCATTGATCATAAGTTTCACGTTCAGCCTCAGTGGCTGTCTCAGGCAGATTAGCTGGAGGGGCATTGTCCAAAACATACTCAATCTTTTCCATACATAGAACAATTCTAAGGTTGCGTGCCCAATCATTGAAATTCGGTCCGGTTAAGCAATTTTTATCGAGGATACGGGCTAACGGGTTCGTAATTGAAGCCATGATATAAACTGCAAAAAAGTAAAATAATGCAAAAGTAAGATTGCAAGTAATGTAAACAAGTAAGACTATTTAATTTGGACTTCAATTAAATAGTACCTCCCACTAATCTTATCGGATCTCACACTCCCTAAATGAGAAACGTGAATCTAATAAAGAATCCTTAGTAGGATGACCAAATTCTCTTAAGGCTAATATCTCACAACTTTCGTGCATTATTGAAATATTACTTTAAGAGTAAACAACTATTGCTATCTATATCATCATATAGGACTTGGTCAATTTTTAGCCCCTAGATCACATTAATCTCAGCTTTGGTGCATTATTGATCTAGTGATCTAGTTAGATTAAGCCCACCATCTAAGTGAATGCGACAAGTTGAATCCTATGACCTCAACTTTAGTGTATTCTTGGCACATATGATTTTGGAGCATTACAACATCTCTATGTGAACTAGGCATACAAATGACTTATTATGAACTATATCTTTCTACCTTTGGGTTAGACAAGCTATATTCATTTTAAGCCATTATAGTCCTAGGATGGTGGAGGGCTACGATAAAACTCTTTTTACCGTTTTACAATCTAATCTTAGTTTGCACATAGGGGGAGCTTTTGATTTTAAAGATCTTAGTTATGCATACAAGTCTATTTAAAAACCAATATCACATATAAGCAATTAAACAAGCATATATGCATCAAAATAAAGTAAGGTGGATCATGGACTTAGTTTAATAAAACTAAGCCTAGAGAAACCAAATAAGCACATCATGAATGTCTTCAATGGCCTTGACTTATTGGTTCCACTTTCATTTGAAAAGCCTCCAACTCCTTGAAAGTCTTCAACTCCTTTGCAAAACTACTTAGTAGATTACATCAATATGTCTCACTACAACAAGCTCTCTCTTGCAAAAATAATAAAGTGAGACTTATGCCTCATTTACAAGCCAATGAATGAATGAATAATTATTACAAAACCATCTAATAAATTACAACCATTCATCATCCACTAAGCTAAGTCCATGATCCAACCATCAATCACCATTCATCACAAATTCATAAAGTATTGAATATGCATCAAATACATAAATTCAAGAAAACTAAATGAACACTTTGCAACAAGTTTCATATCTTGATCTTGTAACATCTCATGTTAAACAACACACAAAAACATTCAATAAAAACCAACTTTTAGTACATCCATGTTGAACAAGGCCCAATGCAAATCCTTTGTTAATTTCATGGCCCAATTTGAGTTCTTAGGCTTATATTAATATGATCTAATCTTATTAGACTTAAGCCCACTGATTTTAGATCCATTGGGCTTAAACAAAATCCAATCAATTAGCCATGACTTATAATTTATGACCCATCATAAATCTGCTGCACATGTACCAACTATTTTGACTCATTTAACCTATCTACAGTTCTCAAAAAATTCTAAAATTTTTCAGAGAGAAATTTCATCGAGTGTAGATAGTTTTAGAATCAAACGAAACTCAATTTGGAGTTAAATTCACTGAGTTATGCCTCTTACAACACAACTGCACAAACTGTCCAGATTTGCGCGAGAATCAGTGAACCTATTGAAATGGTTCTAAATGAGACTTTTAGCCATGAAATTAGGAGATGCATATTAGAGGATGAAATGTTCTACTATCTCTATAGCATAACATAACCAAAAATCAGCCCCAAACAATAACATTTGATGTGTCAAAACAGCCATACAAAATCAGTGCGCAGAAAACTTGCAAAGTTGCTGAAAACATTTTTCTTGTTCTTTTTGTGCTCAAGACTCTAGAAACTTTAAGCAAACACATATGTAATCACATGAATCATCAAGCCTAGCTCTAATACCACTTGAAAGAATCTTTCTTTTAGAGTTATGGAATCATATAGATTAAAACCAAGAGGAATCCATGGCTAGAATTTCAAAATTTTCTGTAACAAAGCCTATATTCATCCAAAAACTTTACTCTTGATTTCATGTGGTTAACATATGGTAAGCATATATTCAAGCATATATCTATATAATAAAGAGGTAGATTTAGATATACCTCTTGTAGATCTTGCAAAGATGATGATGATGATGATGATGATGAACAAGCTTTGACAAGTCCTCCCACAAATGGAAGAGCTCTAGGTTGTCCACACAAACTTGAATGAGTTCCTTAATCACCAAAGGTTTTATGCTAGTCTTCTTTGGGATGTTTTTAAGCTAGAATAAGAGTTTTTTCTGAAAATTGAAACCTCTTCTTGGGCTGCCCATGCAATGGACGAAAATTGCACAATAAAAAGAGAAGACAAAATTGTTCTTCTCAATTCATTGTGTTTTTCTATGCATGCCTTGTGTAATGTGTTCCTTGTTTTATGCATTGTATGTAGTGTATTTAGAAGACAACAATTGCACTTCTCAATGCATCAAAACATGTGCTTTGTCTTCTTTTATCTTAACCATTGATTTCAAAAATAATGATCAACTTGATGATTTGGAACAATCTTAGCCATCTATTTGGCATCTTCATTTTTCAAGACTAATATGTATATATACATATCATATACATGTATATATATACTTTATTAATCTTGTATTTGTACATTTAATTTAATCTAATCACTATTAGTTTAAATTAAGGAAACTAACTTTCCGTATTTGTACTTTTGTCCCAACACTTATAAATAATTACACATTCGGCCCATTACTACTTAATGGCCGAGCATTGCCAACGTTAACACTTTAACATTCCAAAACAAAGTTCAAGCTTATCCGAAACTCATTCAATTACGCTTTATTGTGTGTGACTCTCTAGATTCACCGCCATATAGCAATGAGAGAACATTAAACGACTTTAGTATATTTTGAGAATATCTCCGCCATTCCCAAAATACCCTCACATTCTAGAGTGACGTCTAGCAACGTATCAAGACAATTTATATAGCAATGATGTCAAACAGGTGAATCTATTTATAGTCGCGAATAATCGTACAGTTTAATCCTTCTATTAATACGTCCCGGTTGAACAAAGACCATGAAAAGATTAAGTCTATAAACTCGATAACGATGTAAACATCTAATAGGGTAGAATGAGAGATGACATTCATGGAAACACTTTTCCATCATCTATGCCTTGGCCAAGTACTTCCTCATTGTACAACCGAAATTAGATTGCATAGGACATTGCCTCACACCGGAGGTTAATAGATCCTTTCTCGACAATTACCTGTCAACCACTATACTAGAAAGATAATATGCAAGAGGTCGTAACTTATCTTAACAAGTCAAAGACAAGTGTTGTCCAAGTGCTAATATTAAATTCCAATATATGTTATAACCGTAATTTCTTAAGTCTAAGGATTACATGTACATTCACAACAAATAACAAACTATGAATTCGAAGTCATGTAGTTTGTTACTCATGCCACATTCAATGATCTATTCTACTAATAATCATTTACGTGATTGTTAATTACATCATATGTTGTTATGGCCCATGGCTCACCATCCTTTACCATTAATATCTAATATCAATCAAAGGTAACAATTCACGTGATAGTCCATAATAGATTATTCTAGTCCCGGTCAAATAATCTAAGGACTACGAATAGTTTTAGATATTCTATATACGCAAGAAACATGCCAAGATATTCTAACGCATTTTGGAATATATTTCTTTTACAAGAATAAACTGCCATTGATAAATATACAAGTTTACATAAAATGCCAAAAAGTAGGTCATCTAACCACATAGCATTAGGGCATATTGCTAACACACCGCTATTCCCTCTTGGGATATGATGTGCCCCAAGAATGCTGTAACACCCCGATCCCTCTCGAGACCGGGAGTTCTATCAATCAATCTAATCGCAACCCAATTTCAAACCCGAGCATAAAATTTAGGGAAAACGGACGGAGTCTCCCCTGTTTCTAGGCAAAACGCAAAACCTGTGACAGCATATAAGTGGACCAGTACCGTGTCCAACCATTCAAACACCTCAAGGCCATCCAAGCCTTGTTTCTCAACAATTAAACTCAACAAGTATACATACATTTCCAAGTACCCAGACTATACTAACTCTTCCTTTAAGCCATACAAACATGCATTAAAGTTAAGCCATACTAACTAGATACATAAACTATCTTATCATTTTTACCTCAATCACCTAGTTAAAATTAAATTACATTCCTTATTAACATTAAATACAACAACACATGACACATACATCTTTGCATCTTTGACAACTCAAGCCACATAACACGCAAGACAACTCTTCAAGCATGAACTTTCACGTAATCACGAACTTTCCAGCTAACAAGGCATTTCCTGAAATGTGGTAGTGAGGAGTAAGTATACTCAACACGTATACTCAGTGAGGGCGAGACAGATATCGAGGTGGAGATAAAGAAGATCGTGCAATGCAAATAAGGCAGTTAAGCAATATATATCTGACAAGTAGGCATTCAGTCTAACAATCAATACAATAAACAATTGATAAAGCATTAACACAACCATTCAAAGCTATACCACACTTTGAAGGTTGTGGTTCACTCAAACGAGCAATGTACCGATCATGATTTCGATAACTTTAATGATGACGCGCTGGCTCACCCACCTTATGACTTCCGTTAGAGTACTCCAGACATACTCTATCAATTCTACGACCCAAAACTCCCTGGGCAGCAACCCAAGTGAGAAAGGGAATAGGACACGGAGCTAGAACAACCAACACTGGCAACCCGAGGCTACCCAGAGAGGCCCATCACTCACGCGCTTGACACTTATGCAATGCAATACGAGATATATAACGATAATTGAGCAAGGCACTGAAGTGTAGGTTAATAACAACATGCGATACAATAAGCATTTACAATCCATAAAATAACAAGAACAACACTAACAAGCATTATCACCAATTGATATACAAATTCAGTCTTAATCAACTTTAACAAGCATAACAAGCAATATTAAGCATTCTATAGGCTTTACACTATGAAAACACACAAAATCACAAAATGACCCCAACTTTCAAAATGCTACTACTTTCAAACGAGCCACGAGTTTTGGAAACCAACTTCACCAATCCTCCTAGGTCACCATAAGGCACGTCTAAAGACCCTGAAACCCTACTTAACCCTAGAATTCATGCAAAGCCCCGATTTCCCCCTTTGCTCGTTTGAACTACCGCTACCCTAACCAAACACCCAACCAACACCATAACCACACCAAAAGTGCTTCCATGGCCTCCCAAGACAATGCCATCATGCAAAACGATAAAATGCCAAACATGACCTAAACGACCCCAATTTTCACTAAGCCATTTTCCTCCGTTTTTCCATTACATAATCCAATTAAACCACACATTTAAGGCATTCTAGCATATCTAGCACCTTCCTACATCAACAGAACACATAATGGAGCAACTTCATCGAAACGGGGGTTTACTATTCATAATTTACTATTCAATTATCAATTTAAATTGCAATTTCAATATTCAACCACAGAAAATGCTAAAAAGCTATAAATATATGTTCTACAATTGCTAGGGAGCATTCTTCAAGCATCAAAATGAATTAAATAACAATCTACGGCTAAAACCCAAAAATTAAAGTTTAAACACAATTATTTCAAATGCGCAAATAACGATGAAACCCTCACCTTAGTTGCTCCTAGACGCTAGAAAAACTACGCTGGATGCCTCGGAAACAACCCCGTGTAAGCTCACGCGAAGATTTGATGATTTGAAGGTTGAAATCTTTTTTTTTCTTTTCCTCTATGGTTTCGGTTTTCCCCTTTGTTTTTTTCAGCTTTGAGTTATTATTATTTTTTTTTGTTTTATTTATGCTCAAAAGATGATAACTTAAGGTTAAATGGTCAAGGCTTGGTCAATGCTAACTAAGTTGGTCAAAGCTAGTTCATTTTGTGCATTTTAAGCTCAAAACAACTAACACAATTTTAATTCTAATCAACAACAACTAAAATATTACAATTAAAACACTAAATACTAGTTTTCACTATTTGCTGAGGACTAGAAATCATTTCCTAACAATCGCTCTCGATATGCTATGCACAAAACGACGAAGAACGAGTAACACCTAAATATTATGGAATATAAGAAAATATAATTTTTGAAAAGCAACATAGTTCAAAATTTACTCTGACTCGGAGCTACTTTTCATTTAATTGAAAATCGAGCATTAAGGTGCAAGAAAATAAAACCAGGTAACATAAATATGAAAAGTAGTTGATACTCCGTTAAAATAATTAATTCAAGTATTATTTAATTACTTCTAAAAGAAATATGAAAATAAAGCTACAAATGAATGTTTAACTAAAAATAAACACAAATTCAATGCTAACATTTAAGATGACACTTAATTAAATGCCATTAAATGCATGCCGGGTTCGGGTTATCACAAATGCAATCTGCCGCAACCAAAATTCACATTTGCTAAATTTTGCATACAATTGATGCTCCCGAAGTTTCTGCAATACCAATCGTAGATGTTGTTCATATGACACCCCGACCCGTGCATATAATTATTTAATTGATGTGCATATACTTATATGTCTACTTTAATTATTTACGTATATTCGTTTGCATAAAATATCATATTTTGGGTTACATCCATCTATTTCGTTTAACGTGCATTTATATCAAACTATGTGCATACATCTAGTTTAACAAGAAATTCATCTATTAACATATATTGCATCAATATAAATGCATTCTTATGTAAGTAGGCACGTTTAATTGGTTAATGTGCATAATTCTCATTTTACATGCAATTTTGGGACTTCACGAACACTTTGAAAAATCGTAGGAACCGTAAAAAATAATTAATGTAGACAATTAAGAATTGGAGCAACTAAAGTAGTTAGAATTAAACTAGAATGGCAAACTAGTTAATAGCATTTAGTTGAAGGGCATGTTGGTCAATTGGGTTTTTCTTTCTTTTATTATTTACACCTATTTATATACTACAACACACACAAACACACAAAAACACACACAAAAATCAGACACACACACACACACTAAACACGTTTAAAAACACACAAGAAAGAAGAAGAAGAAGAAGAAGGAGAAAAAAAGAGAGAAAAGAAGGAAGAAAAGGTGATTTTGAGCTTGTTCTAGCCAAGAATGGGTGAGGGATTTCATTCTCCTATGCATTTCTAGTGTTAAATCTTGTTTATAAAATGTTGGCTAGTTGTAGTTGAATGATTCATGGATGTAGGAATGCAAATAGAAATGATATATGGCATGAAACAAGTTCTAGAAATGATTTTGTGTGTGAATATCAAGCTTTGCTAGTTGATCATGTTGTAGATATTGCATAGCTAGCTTGCTCAACTAGATGAAGATCATGTGTTTGCTATAAGTTCTAAGTGAGGAATGAAAGTGCTTTGTATGCTAGTATATTGCTTGTAGTTAGCTTAGTGCATGAAAATATCAAAATGGAACAAAGAGTACAAAATGTGATTTTCAGACAGATTTAAGCAACTGAGGTTCAGAGCAGATTTGAGGCAGCAAACGATGTCGGAATGAGCTGATTTTTTTACACAATATGCCCAAGACCTTAAGGAACAACTTCTATTTTATGTGGAATGTTAAATTCTGTCGTTTAGGTGCATTTATAGAGCCGAAACAGTAGGGTCAGATTCACCCATTGATGCAGGGGCAGTTTTGTGCACTGATTTTCCAAAGGGCATAACTTGATGAGTTTAACTCCGAATTGGGAACCGTTTGAGGCTAAACCCATCTACACTTGACGAAATACATGTCTGTGAAATTTCAGAAGTTTTAGAGGTCATTAAGGCTGCTAATTGAACCTATAAAATTAAGCAAATGCAGCTAGAAATTTCAGTTTATATAGCTAAGTGATTAATGTTGCACTAAAGGCTAATTTGAGCTGAATAATGGTAGATTATAGGTAGTTGAAGGCTTGAGGGTAACAATTACATGTTTCGAGAGAGTGCTTAAGTGGCATGAGGGTTAAATAAATATTAGTTGCATTGAATGTTAAATGTTTAATATGTGACTAACGTGAACTATGTGCATTGAATGTTTAAATAAGTTGAACGTTGAGTGAATGTTTAATGTGATGAATTATGTATAGTGACTTTCCATTTAGATAATCAAGAGTAATTAGACTCATGTATATGCTAAAGTGATGCCTAAGTAAAGGTTGAAGTTATCCTTCTTGGATTCTTGAAATAGTTATTGGTACTACTTAAATTTCTACCTTGTCTTGCTTTTATGAAAAGAATTGATGGATAAGAATTTAGTTGGTGTTTAATGAAGTGTACATAACATGTTATATGTTAGATTTTCCTTGTCTTAAATGTTATATATGAGTATATATGATGATTCCTGTGTAGTAGAGCTTTAAAATTAGTTTTATAGTGAAGTAATTGCAGAAACATGAGTTACGAAAAATCTGG
Source organism: Ehretia macrophylla (assembly GCA_037974665.1). NCBI lineage: Eukaryota > Viridiplantae > Streptophyta > Magnoliopsida > Boraginales > Ehretiaceae > Ehretia > Ehretia macrophylla. The sequence continues at coordinate 14,961,124 of CM075775.1, forward strand.
AAAAAAATTGGACAAATTTGCATGCCTGAGTTGTAGGACCAATTTGACCTAGCAAATGTTGACTAAATTATCTGAATTTTGGATATGTTGTAGTAGACTCATAGTTGAACGAAAGTGTATTTCTAAGGTTTGGCCAAATTCTAGCTCTAAGTACTCTTTTTTGGATGATTTCCGAGAAGCATGTGAATAGGCGTGAGCTGGACAGTTCCTGCCAGCGTTTTTTTTTTCCTTTCCCTTGTCCTCATGTGTATTGGTTGCAAGTTAGTCTAGATAATATGGGACTAGACTAGACTAAAATGTACTACTATATGTCTTTGTGTAATGAGAGTTTAGAATTAGTTTGAACTATGACTAAGCTAAAGTTATTAGGTAGTGAATAAAGATAGGTGTGTTAGTAAGGCATTGGGTAAGTTCTTGTTTGGAAATGAATTAATAATGAAGTTGAATTGTAGAAATGTTAACTAGGGAGTTTAAGGAAGGCTAGAGAATGTGGTACATGTTGGTTAGTATAACTAAATCGTAGCCTGAATAGACAACCTAACTTAATGCTTGAGACTAGCATACTTATGGAGATTCGTAAACTAGGAAACCATAAGAAATATCTTGGCATGTTACTTAACATTGAATTAAAGAAAGTATGTCTCGACTTTAATGTGAAATAATGCAAGGGAAATTTAATTATCAAATAGTTGTAGTCAACTTATGATGAGCTGTTAGTTATACTCATTTCTATGTGCTAATGTTTAGATTATCAATAGTTGATTAAGTGTATGAATAATTGAGCTTTAGTGAGCTTATAGTTTATTTGCAAAGCTAGCTTGGTCATTGAAGAGAATTAGTTGCCAATAGTTATAGCTAAACTTTTGCTACTAGTTGCTAACTTTAGTCATTTTATATGTGCCACTATTTCATCTACTAATGTTTGGTTACTTGTATGACTACTTGGGCTATGTGATAATATGAAATATATAAGTGATTATGGAACTTTTATTGTTGGGTGTTGAATTTGCATAATAGTTAAGTTGGAGTTGGTATAGTCAATTGTTGAGGTGTTATGTTAATTTACTTGCATAGTATTATACTAGTTTTGATGTCTAAGTATTATACTTATATGAATAACTAGGGGTTGCACATTTGAGTGGATTCAAGGAGGTTGGAATGAATGTAAGTTAGTTTCTTGCATGCTTGGCTTAATCCAAGGTGATGGAGTCTTCATTCCTTTTGTACATATTAGTTTATTTTATTATATGATTTAATCTAAATGGATAAAGTTTATATGTACTATTTTCATGCTATCTTGCGAACTACTTGAATTAGTTGCAAGGGTAATTGTTTATATTGCTATAATTGTTCTCTTTGATTATCAAATGTGTTATATGATATGTATGGGGTGAGACTAGCCTACTTTGCTACCTCCCCACTTGATTTGCAAATGAGATTCGTGATTCGTTACTCGGGGTTGCGCAACCTTTTCGGACATGGTAGCGTCGAGAAACACGGGCGGCGTCGGGCTTGCCGTGCTCCCTCGACTACCATGGTGCCTATTCCCTTCTCGCTGAGGCATACTCTACTACCCCAGAGGCGTGGTTCACCTGCTAGGCATGGACCTACATCAGGAGAAAGGGTTGTAGGATCGGGATACATCCGGAGTATCCCAACTTGTTGGTGTTTGGGGTTTGCCGGCACTTGCGTGAAGTTCGTGGCTTATGGCTCGTGATTGAATACTTGAAGTGGAACCATATCCTTTTTAATGTGGTTAACTACTTGCTATTTAATCTTGTTGTTATGTTATATATATGATTTCTTGTATCTGCATATCATAATGCACGCCTGGTATGTTGTATCACCTTACTCACTGAGTAACCTGGTTACTCATTCCTCTTTTCAACATATTTCAGGAAAAGCTGAAGACTGGATTGCCTCTTGTGTGACATGCTTGCTCTATCGGTGTGTAAAACATGGAAGAATGTGATCATGATATGCTTGTATTGTATTTGAGACTTTGTGCCCATGTATGTATTTATGTTATATCAAGGAATGTAATATTAAATTTTTAGTTTGTTTGATGATTAGGTACTAGTGGGCTTGTAATATCTTCTACTTGCTTTACTTTATTACTTAGTAGTGCATGCTTGTGTGGACGATGAAAACTAGTTAGTGGGTTGGACACAAATTATAAGAAAGCTTGATTGATAATATAGAGTGGTATGATAAGTGGATTAAAAAGATAGAACTTCAATGGATTTGATTTTGCATGCTTGTGTGATATGATGTTGGGTTCCAAGGCTCGGATGGCATTGAGGAGCTGGTTGGCTTTATGAATCTTGAAAGCTAGGTTATGAATGGTTGATTTTGATTCAGGTCTTGTATGTGACTGTTGACAGGTTTCTAGATAGACCTACATATAGGGGAAACTCCGTTCGTTTTTTCCTAAATTTCGTGCCCGGGGTTTGGAATTGGGTTGTGATTAGCATGGCTATTAAAGCCTCCGGTCTCGTGAGGGATCGGAGCGTTACAGTTCATGCTCGGCCTCGGACTTTGAGTATACCAAAATATCATCAATAAAGATCACCACAAATTGGTCCAAGTAGGGTTGAAACACCCTGTGCATCAAGTCCATAAAAGCTGCAGGGGCATTAGTTAGCCCAAATGGCATCACCACAAATTCATAGTGCCCATATCTCGTCCTGAAAGCAGATTGAGGTACATCCTCCTTTTTGATCCGCAGTGATAATACCTTTGTCTCAAGTCGAGTTTCGAATACACTTTAGCTCTTTGAAGTTGATCAAACAACTCGTTGATCAGTGGAAGTGGGTATTTATTCTTGACGGTCACTTGGTTCAATCCTCTATAATCGATGCATAACCTCAACGTTCCGTCTTTCTTCTTTACAAATAGGACTGGTACACCCCACAGAGAAGAACTCGGTTGAACAAACCCCTTCTTCAATAATCATTGCAATTGGTCCTTCAATTCTTATAGCTCGGTTGGTACCATACAATAGGGAACTTTAGATATCGGCTGGGTGCCAGGCAATAATTCTATTACAAACTCGATCTCCCGATCCGGAGGCAAACCCGACAATTCTTCTGGAAACACATCGGCATATTCTTTAATCACTGGCATCTCCTCCAACTTAGCTTTATCTGATGGCTTATTGATAAGGTAAGCTAAGTATCCACTACACCCTTTTCTCATGAACTTCACTGCTTTCGTGGATGAAATAATGGAACTCCCGGTGAAGTCTCTTCGACCCATTACCTCCAATGTTGGTTGACCAGGAATCTGGAATGTTACAATCTTCGTCCAGTAATCTAGTTGGTCAGAGGACTGAAAATCCTCGTGTCACTAGTTCAAATCTGGTTGATGCTTTGCCAACCAGTCTATCTCTAAGATGACTTCATAGTCTCGAAAGGGTAACATTATAAGATTGGCTGAGAATTCCCTATCCTTAATTTGGATTCTACATGCTTTACAAGCTGAGCTAGTAACAAGTTTAGAACCCATCGGAGTACCAACTTCTACTTCGTAAGGCAAACATTCAACTCATAATTTCACACGTTGCACACATAAGGGAGTAATAAATGAATGAGTAGCACCTGGATCAATTAGCACCCTAACAGGTTGATTCAGTATAAAAAATGTACCTTCAACAACAGCAGTCTCCTCAGGAAGCTCATCGCACTCAATAGCATAAGCTCGGGCCTGAACTCTAGGAGCTGGAGTCTTGCCTCTACCAGCTGGTTTATTCTGATTTTATCCCCCTTGCCATTTAGGGCAATCCTTAACTTGGTGTTGATCGCTACCATACCCCACGCATTGTCCCGATTTCCTCCAACATTGGGTCTCAGTGTGACACTTCTTGTTACAGTAAGAACATGTGACAGCCTGAGTAGCAGGTGAACTACCTGTGGATCCACGGGTGGAAGAGGCTAATGGTGTTTTAGACGGGCCACAATTATTAACTGGTCTGTTCTGGCTCTGGCCCTGACTGCGACTCTGAGTATGGAATTTCTTTTGTTGTCCTTGAGGTTAGTAAGGTTTCTTATTCGGCTAACTCGTATCGGCTCTATCAAGTTTCCTCTTCTCAACTCGGGAAGCAGCAGCAAAGAGAGCAGAATATGTAGTAAAGTCATGTGAAGCCAAGTGATCCTGAATTTCTGGCCTCAACCCATTCATAAATTTCTACATCTTCGCCTCAAGGGTACTGATATGCCAAAAGAATAGAGATAAAGTTGGTTACTTGGACATATCAATTGTAGGTATACACATATGAGGTGGTAAATGAGTGATAAAAATAATGTGATATTTAGTAATGGTAAAAAGACAATTCATACAAAAATCTATGTAAGGGAAAGATAGGTGTACTGGAATTTTATATCCCTGTAATGAATTGAAATTAAAGCCCTAGGTGTTTCTTAATTATTTATGCTTACTACATGGCTCTGAGCATGTAGGCAGAGCTTATTTATTCAAAATGATATACTAGTAATTCATAGATTTTTCTTATTATTTGCAAGGCATTTTTATTAGTTGTTGTGCTTTCTTGCTACTAGGCAGAGGGGAGTCTTCTTACGTATGGCTACTCCAGGAATTATTTATGTGTCAACGTCTTCTTTCATCATTCCAGGAGGTAATTCCCAATCAAAGGAGTAGAGAAGATTGACAAGTACAAGCTCCACTGCTGCTTTTGCCAAAGAGATTGCAGGGCAAATTCTCCTACCTGCTCCAAATGGAATGAATCCAAAATGTTGCCCTTTATAATCAAGTGTATTATCCAAGAATCTCTCAGGTAAGAATTCATGTGGATTTTCCCAATATTCTGGATCTCTTGAGATGGCCCATGCATTAACAAATATTATGGTTTTGGGTTGGATTTTATATCCATCTATGATGCACTCTTGTGTTGTTTCCCTTGGTACTAAGAGTGGAACGGGAGAGTACAATCTCAAAGTCTCTTTGATGACTGCCTTGAAATAAGAAAGTTTTTGGATATCGTCTTCTGTTACTATACATTCGTTTTTCACTAGATCTCGAATTTCTTCTTGAACTTTTGTCATAATATGTGGGTTCTTCATTAAGGTTGTCATAGCCCAAATTATTGTGACTGCACTTGTATCAGTTCCAGCAATAAAAATATGATGTGAAGAATATTTACGCACAAAAATTATGTTAATGGAAAACTTCTATAAAGTTAACTAATTACATTGAGAAGAATTTAATTCCTATTCTCATCGCAATGAATTTCAATATTTCTTGTTTAGAATCTATAAGGGGAGATCGGTATGAGGGAATGGGTTGACATTCCCGGCTCTATCTTAATTCCTATGCTTTATGAAGAATTAAACTTGAGAATCATATTCTCTAAGTAATGCGATTCCCACAAATATGGGAATAACCATTCCAAACAAAATGTATGAGATTAACTCATTCTCATATTCTTGGGAATGAAGTCATTTACTAAATGAACAAACTCTCCTTTCAAAATATAACACGTATATAATAAAAAAAGTTAATTATAATAATAATAATAATAATAATAATAATTATTATTATTATTATTGTTGTTGTTGTTGTTGTTGTTGAAATGACCAAAATACCCTTTCAAAACATAACATGTATAATAATAAAAGGAAAATCTTTATTATTTTAAAGTATTATTGTTATTATGTATATGGTTTATGAATATTATTTATTATTTTATGATATTATTATTATTTATCAAATGACCATGACCCCCTTTCAAAATATAAACATGTATATGATACTAAAAGAAAAATATTTATTATTATTATCATCATTATTATTATTATTATTATTGTTGTTGTTGTTGTTGTTGTTGTTGTTGTTGTTGTTGTTGTTGTTGTTGTTGTTGTTGTTATTATTGTTATTGTTATTTATCAATATTATTTATTAATATTGCTGATTGCTTATTACCCTTCAAAATATAACATGTATATAATAATAAAAGAACAATCCTTATCGTTATTATTATTTTTAATATTAATATTATTATAATTGTTGAATATTAATAGTATTCTTATTTATAAATGATCAAAATTCCCTTTATTACTCCCACGTGGGTGTACTCCGGATTGTACACCAAACCTACGACCCAACTCTCTAAGGGTAACAAAGTTCCAAACGAGAGAGGGAATACGGACCATGGTAGTCACGGGAACATCGGCAAGCCCAATGGCGCCCGGCGTTCGTGAATTGCTACCATGCCAAAAGAAAGGTTGCAACCTCGTATGCATTGCATATTTGTGCCAATTAACATTTCACAATAGGATGTCAACAAAGTAGATTGCCTCCATACATGTATATGATCACATATTGACACGTTGGCATATAAGGTATCGTTAGAACGTATAATCACTTCATATACCAATTTAAAAACATTTATACATTTACAGGCAGCCACGTAATCATATACAATATAAGCCATAGAATACATTTTAACAATATAACAAATGCATAAGAAGCATACAAACATGTTAAAACATCATATACAAGATCAAGTGCATGAATAGTTAACGTATAACCCCATAATCAATATAATTCATGCATGAGGTTATAATAACTTTTCCGGGCAGTCCACAACTTCAATTAAAACCTCAATTATAAGTTACGTAAAACATGATTTAACACTTAGAAGACCTAGTTTGCAATTAGGGTTTTAGGTTCATGCTCGGGTGCAAGATTCATCAACTATTAGCTACAAGGAACACTTATAGCATCATCATACATATCTAACAATTATTGGACAGCCTTGAAACATTGCAAATATCATCATTAAAACCACATGCAAGCCATGAAACCCACCGATACGAACACAAAATCATCAAAAGACATCATATATGTGTTTACCACTATGATTCAACCACATTCAACCCTAAAATCAACATGGAACATTCTCGTAAGCATTTAAACATTTCCGGGCAGCCTACTACGCAACTCATATAAATCAATTAAAGCCTTGCAATTCATAGTGATCACCTCAAACAAGTATTTCAACCGACTAAGGGCTTCAAATACATAACCACATGCAATAATAACCACCAATCTTCCAAGATATTATCAAGAATCAAACAGTAACATGCTAAACATTTCGTGGCCAGCCTATTACATAAATAATAGCATCAAAATACATCATGAAACCAAGGAATTAAACCCCTAACAAGCATAGAATTAACTATAGCCTTTATATGCATGACCATACTCAAGATTAACCAACATTCATCCTCAAAATCAACTAAGAACATATGAATAGTCATCTAAACCAATCTGTCCATGCAATCTAAGTTCTAAGCACTACAAACACATGCAATGGCCCGATATTCTTCAAATCACAATTTCTAGCAACCATAACCATAGATCTTCACATGCAAGACCATATACACACATATGTATGCTTATGAACTTTAAAAATATTTAGAAATTTGGTTGAAACCATCACCTTAGCAAGTTTGATGAAGAAATGGCAAAATCTAACGAAAAACCTCTTGAAATGGCTTGAAATGCAAATGCATACTTTTTTTCCTAGCTTGGCCGCCTATGAAGCTTCTTTCTTTCTTATTTCTTGCTTGTGAAGTGTTGTGTGGGTGTGGAATTAGCTAGGGCCGAGAGAGGGAGAGAGTTTAGAGGAAATGGAAAAGTTTAAGTTATTCTCTGTGTGTGTATGTGTATAATCGGCCTAGGGAGCTTGGAAGAGCATGTTTTGTGTTGTTTTGATAATTTTTGCATTATGGAGTGTGGGATGGGTGCAAGGAACGAAAAAGAGAGGGGTTTGGGTAGTGTGTAGGTGTATTTTATGAATTCTTGTGCTTTGTGAGGAATATGTGAGTGTGGGATGTGTTGTAAAGTGTATAAAATAAAAATTGTGTCTGTATGTGTGAAATGATTTCTCCTAGTTGGTCGTTTAAGGTATGTGTGTGGGTGTTATTATATATATATATTTGAAGTCTAGTGTTTGGTGATAGATTAATGTATATTTGAAATGTTGGGGATAGTATTTTGAGTATTATAGTGTTTTGTGTAGGTTTATAATAGTTTATTGGTTAGTTGAGTGTGTTGGAAAGAATAGAATATTTTAATAGTTAATAGGTTGTGTAGGAATATTTATAGTGTAGTAGAATGTGTAGTATTATTATATTAGTCAGTGGAGTTTGTAGTATTTTGAATTACATAGTATTATATTGTGTAGGCTTTAGGAAAGAATAACGAATGTTGGAAGACTTTAGTTTTGTCTTCTAGTGAATTTGAATTAGGATTAAAATATAGTATTTAAGAGCCAGTGGGCTTTGTTGTAAAATGTAGAACTATATGTGTATATGGATCTATGTAAATAGTATATATATTTTATTGGGAATGTTTAGAAGATTGTAAAGTTTTGTCTTTTAGTAACATTGCTTTTAGAATAGAATAATAGGATGTTTAGAAAATGGTGAGTTTTTGTCTTGTAGTGGTTGAAATATAATAATAGTGGAAGATGTAGGATTAGGATAATAATATTTTAATAGTTAGTGGATTGTATAGTAGAAATATTCTATTGCCTAGTGCTTTGGGCAGAAATCTTTTTAGATTAGCGTGCAGGCACAAATCCCTAGGTAATGCATATAGTCCAATGCTAATATTCGTATTCTTAGGTTAGGGCACGTATTACGAGATAGTGCACATACTTCAAGATAAATGCACGCAATTCGAGGTAATGCATGTAAATCAAGGTAAGACACTTAAATCTAAGTTAAGGCTCATACTTCAAGACATATGCATATATTCTAATAGGAGTGCACGTAACCCAAGAAAATATGCATAACCCAAGGTCGATCATGTAAATCTAGGTTTAAGGCACGTAAATCGAGGTAAGTGCATGTTGGTCGAGGTAATACACGCATTCAAGGTTAAGGTACGTATCTCAAGGTAAGTATATGTGAGATGACATATGACACACTAATTGAGATTAGGGCACACTAATTGAGGTAAAACAAGCTATTTGGGGTCGGGCCTCACAATTAGGATTTTATGTTTCTTATTGGTTGTCCATATTTTAGCTATTATAATGTCCGTGTGTCATCGTGTCTTGAGCTTGGTTCTCCTAGGACCGGGTTTAGGGTATGACATTTGTGGTTTTAGAGCTCAGCTTGTCTAAACGTAAGTTGGGATAGGACCTTTGGTTTGTGTGTTATGTGACTCAATGTGAGGTATCCTTGAATGGATACATGCTTGCATAATGTGCTAGTTGCATTTACGTGGAAGTTGTGCATTATGTACTAAGTAATTATGTGATACTTATTTCTGTGCGATATAAACTGTTCATATGTGCTATAACTGTTCATAACCTTTATGTTATAAGATGGCACCTAGAGGTAGACCTCATCGAGAGCCCCACAAAGAGGCCGAGCCAGTTCAACCAGTACTGCCTAGAGATCCAGTGTTGGGTTAGATTGTAGAGGCTATGGGTAAGATGGCCGAGGTATTTGAGAGGCAGACAGTTAGACAGGATCAGAGGCACAACAATGTTAATCATCACAACAATTTTAACGATAATGGCAGTAATGGTGGTGATAATCGGTTGCTAGATCGATTCCTCAAGTATGGGCCGACTAAATTTCTGGGAGAGCCATATGATATCAAAGTCGAGGTTTAGCTAGAAAGAGTTGAGGTTATCTATAACACCTTGAGGTACACTGATGAGTAGAAGGTTTTATTTGCGATCTTCTTGTTGGAGGGAAATGTGAGAGAATAGTGGAGAACCGTGAACTTTGAGTGGGAGCTAAGCCACACTCTATTACTATAGGATAATTTTGTTCGAGTCTTTAAGAACAACTACATCTCTGAGATAGCTCGGGAAAGAAGAGATGAGGAGTTCACGAATTGCAATCAAGGGAACTATCAGTAGATGAGTACGAGGCACATTTCAATTCGTTGTCTCGCTATGCACCAGAGTTGGTGCATACGCCGACAAAGAGGATTAGAAGGTTTGTCAATGGGTTGAAACCCGATCTCCAAATGAACTTAATTTCAAACTGAAAGGATCGGTTCCTGGAAATGTGTGATTTACAACATAATAGAGTTAAAGTGGAAGTGTTGAGCATTTTAAAATTTCAACATTAACTTTTGTAGTCACATGCATTTCCAAAGTAAAGTCCATGATAATCAACATGCAACATATAATATATCAAATATACTATAAAGTAAACGAGAGGTAAAACGACATACCTCCTGTTTATAGTCGAGTGAACGTGGAACCACAACGGAGATGCTACGACATGGACAAGCCTTCTTCATACATGGAACGACTCTAGATCAAAATACATAAGTATCCAACAGTTATTACTACAAACTGAGTTAATGTGCAAGATACTTAGTAGTAGAAATAAGCTTGTATATAATTATAAAGCAAAAAGAATAACACTTATCTTTTTTCGTGCTTTGGCCGAGAGCATCAAGGAAGAAGATATAGTTCTCATAAAGGGAATAGGTACCATGGTAGTCGAGGGAGCACAACAAGCCCAATGCCACCCGTGTTTCTCGATACTACCATATCCAAAAAGGTTGCGCAACCCGATTCATGATCACGAAAACCAAGTAATCACAGGTAAAGGACGACAAAGTAGGCCGCCATCGCAAGTAGGTTACAGTAAATAAGAAATATAACAATGTAAAGTAGAGACACGTGTATATTTATTCAATTCATATCAAGGTACACATAATTATAAGTGAACATATCAACTACACAATTTTATGAGCAGTAACACAAATTAAGATGCACTAAAGAATGTAACTCCCTCACCTCCAGAAGCCACAAACTCTCCCAATCATTTCCCCCGTGCTCAAAACTAACAATCCACATAGGATTCGTAATTTAGTTCAACACAATACAACTATACACTTTATAACAAGTAACAACATAACATTGATAAGCATGCAAAGTCACATACATGCAACCCGATAATCATTAGAACAACATGAAAAGTAGCATTCCAAGATATTTTCAACATTAGGCTTAATTTTGGCATTTATTCCCTTTGTCTTTTGGCATAATTTGAAGCATATCCAGCATATAACTTTAATCCATTTAAACTCGACATGCAAATAACTAACTAGTTTTACACATAGACTAAAAGGCAAGCTTGAAAATATTCATTAATATCATGAGGGGAAACTAGACTTGATTCAATGTTCATTAGCGTGCCAAATACTTCAATTACTTTAACTACAACAAACATTAACTTTTATCTACTTAAGCTAACTCTACAATTTATTACAATCCTATTCGATTATGGCACAACACCTACTGCAACATTTAGAGTTTAATCTAATTCAATGAATCAACTCAATTAACCACGGAGATGCTCACATACCAATTCAAACAAGGTTCTTATAAGACTAACACTAATAGCTCGTGGCAATTGAATCTCACAAATACTAATCAACTCATTCATTTAACACATAATAACTCAATAGACACCTCATAACCATCAATTAATTCAAATAACCTCATACTCCAACAAATCAAGGTAGAACTTCACAAATGCATATACTTTTTACATTCCTCTAACAGAACCCTAACTTAATCAGTTCGGTTACCCATGCTAATGATCTCCAAAGTTTCTATTTTTACGTATAATCGTAGATCTTTGAGTGTAGATAATTTTAGTTTCAAACGGATCCTAATTCGGAGCTATATTCCTCGAGTTATAGCTATTTTCGTGCAACTGCGCATTGCTGTCCAGTTCTAGCGAGATTCAGGCTACATTTCAGAAGTTGCTTTGTCAGGGACTTAAAACGTTAGAATTAGCCTTAGCCTTATAAATCAACATTTTCTCTAAACTGCCTAATCTAGCTGCTGTATAAATTTTGTTCAATTCTAAGCTCGTTTACTGCATCAAAAAGGTTCTAAAAGTCGTTGGCAGTTAACTGCCGAAACAATTTCAGCTTTATAAACTAACTTTTCTTCAACTAGCTTACACTCAAACTCCAAACACCCAACCATGCACCTAGGTTCATCCATAGACAGCTATAGCACACTTTTACCACATCCACACACCCACGTTTCCACAACACACACACATGGGCAGCCACACACACACATACTAATGTTCATTTAGTTCATCTAGCTAGAATTTCATGGTCATGCCAAAATACTTAATGCATTCTCGTGTTCAAATAGACTTCTTTCAAGCATTTTATCAAGCACACCACATGCATTAACATTTTTTTCTCATTATTCAACAACAACAACTAAATCAAGAATCCTCCAAGTTTAGCTAGCAAACAACATATAAAATTCACATATTATCACCATAATCAAGATAACGAGTTAATTCATGGCATAGACCATATGATTACTCAATTATAAGCAATTATCATGAATTTAACTATGCGAACATAAAGGGGTCAATATTATACCTTCCCCAACACTTTACCACAATCTCACACATGCCCCAAACTGCATTTAAACACTCTAGAAGCAACTATGAGGCAATACAAGTACTAAAGCTATTAATTCATTCATTTCCCCTTTGTTCAACTAGGCTATTTAGCTTCCTACCGGAATTCAAGGATCAAGTTAGGCAAGATAACTATTCTATCAATCCAAGGATACCTAAATACATGTTTTAGAGCCTCCAAATCATAACCTAGAGCACAAGTACACAAAAACACCGAAAATACCTCTTTGTGGGTTTAGACTACAAGTACCAATTCCGAAACCTAAACAAGCGAAACGAAGGCACTTCTAAGGCTTCAATACTTAATAAAGACTAGCCATAACCTCAAAACGTGCCCAGACTCGAGTTAACCCCGAAACTCCTTTCTAAAATAGCTTATTTTGATCAAATTACCCAAGTTTCGAGCCTAACAAGCGCAATTAACATTTTTCCCATCCTCAAGGACCTATTTGACAACTACTAGAAGCCTTGAATCGAATTAAATTATAACTTTTTTCGAAAACCCTAGTTTGGCACTATTCATCATCTTCTTTAATTCATCAACCACCATTTTCAACCATTCAAAAAGCTAACTAACTACAAAAGTTTGCTCTACATACATATTTAATCATATTTGAAGCAATAAATTAAGCTAGAACACAAGGGTTACTATTCATATTTTTTACTATTCATTATCTTCTCTAATATGCAATCTTCAATTTCAACCATGGAACTTGCCAAAAAACTATAGAAACATGTTCTACTATCATCATGGAAGGTCTTACAAGCAACAAAATGAACAAAATAGCATTCTATCAACAACTGCTAAAAATTAAAGTTTAAACAAAAATTACTCAAATGTACAATTAAAGATGAAATCACTCACTTGAGCACTTGTAGAAGCTTGGAAGATGATGTTGGGTGGCTTGGAAATGATCCTAAACAAGCTCAAGCAAAGATTGGATGAATTGAAGTTGAAATTTTTATTTTTCTTTCTCTCTTGGTGCTCTTGGGTTTCTCCTCCCTTTTTGCTTGTTTTTTTGTGTTTTCTTTTGCATATGAAATAGCTTAAAAGATTACAACATTAAAAGGCCAAAGGTCAAAACTATTTAGTCTTGGTCAACTAAGTTAAAACTCCAATTAAATGATAACTAGCTAAAACTCATGTTACACTTACGTAATACTATTCACACGAGACACAAATCATTTTCCAAATGCAAGTTCCCAGCCTCTAAAGTATAAAATTACAAGTTTCTGATTCCTTTTATAAGTCATGTTGTCTAGAAAAAATATTAAATTGAGCATTTAAGATAGTCAAATTTCTTATGAATAATGCCCTCTAAATGAAACAATTAAGCAAGAAAAGAAATGCACATAAAAATTCTCAAGTAGATATGCAACAGTTATTTAAAATATGTGATGAAATTCCCGGGTGTCACAAGCCTAAATTTTAATTAACTTAATTATGTATTATAAAAATCAATTGATCTCTTCTCTAAAAAAAATGTCAATGAGAACTGAAAGAAATAAATTGTATTTATTTGCTAAGTTTTTATGGTACAAGTGTTTAAGAAATGGTTAAAATAAAAACAAAAATTTTACTAAACATTGATTTGAAATGGAAGAAGAGTTTAATGGGTGAGATAAACTTTAACCTATTCCATATTATAAAATAATGTAAAAAATAACAATTTTGCCCAATTAATTGAAAAACTAACATAATTGACAAAACGAAACAAAACAATTTGTTTAGCAGGTAATTTGAAACAAAAAAAAGTCTAATGCATGATTTGAAACTTTTACGTTAGTTTAATGAATTGTGGCACAAATTCACATTATAAAATCCTAACTAGAATTACCTTTTAGTTTATTATCTCAGTTTCTTTTTTTTTCTTCTCAAATTTGTGTTATTCTTCAAAAATTAAAAAAGATAATTTTATTAAACAAAATAAAAAATTTTAAAACAAAAGAATCAAAAATAAAAAATAAAAAAAAATTAAAGATTTTAAAATAAAAAATTTAAATATTTAAAAATAAAATAAGTAAAATGGTAAAATAATAAAATAAATTAAAAACATAAAATATAAACAATATTAAAAATAAAAAAAAATAAAATTAATTAATTTTTAATCTAAATTTGAATTAAAAATAAAATTTTTAAATGCTGAATTTTAAATTTTAAAATTTTGAATTAAATTTATTAAATAATTAAACAAAATAAAAAAATATAGGCATGTTTTTAAATTTAAATTTATCTTTTTTTTAAGATGAAAAAGTTAAATTTATATTACTTGTATAAATATGTTAAACATATGTTACTCGCACATTGACTAAAGATTTAAAGTATATTGTGAGTTATATATATTTTTTCTATAATATTTTTGTCTTTTTAAGTTACGAGCATTGTTGGAAAAGTAAAAATTCCAAGAATATATTGAGTTTAAACCAAACATAACAATATAATATTCTTAGGAACTTTTTTAACACACCAAACAGTTTTAATTACATTATTATGGATTGTGATTCTTGGGAATAAAAAATTATTTCATGAACCAAATGCCCCCTAAGTAATTTTTAAATTCTCTTATACATACATACATACATACATACATACATACATACATATATTTATATATATATACATATATTTATATATATATATATATATATATATATATATATATATATATATATATATAAGTATTTATATATCACAACTAGCAAGATTGAGGCATTAGAATTAAAAGAATTTGTTGTCAATCAACATCTTTTTTTTTGGATGACGTAATAACTTAGTTGGTGAAGTTTGACCACCAGATTATTTGGTGAAACCCGACTACCGACCCTGAATGCAGTGGTGTACCCCTACATACGTACTAGGTCATCAAGGGATGAACTTTAGAGTAGTAGGGAGTGTCGAACCCACGATCTCGTAGGAGCGATTTCACCTCCACTACCATTGGACCATGCCCCTAAGGGCAATCAATATCCTTTCTTGAGTGCATCTTCATAATATTGGCTTATATATATATATATATATATATATATACAATATCGACTTAATATTTGAGTGGATCATATAATTGTAAATAGGAATGGACCATGTATGTAAGCATTCATCTTTCTGAGTGGTGAATGAGAAATTTAATAAAAAAGTTAACAGATCAACTTGGAAAAACAAATTGAGAAAAAGGGTTTGTCTCCCATGAGGAAAATTAGCCAATTGTGTTAATCATACAGTTCAGTCCAATCCACCATACAACACTTGCTTGTTCTTTGCCTGGTATTGGATTGGTTTGGTTTGGTCTGGCTCAATTTGTATTCGAGGGTATGGATCCGATCACAACTTTAGTGTTGGATGTAACATTTTCTCAAAATGGTATAAAGGTCAATTTAGGGCCCAAACTTAGACTAATATGAAATTAATGGCCTAAACTTCAAAACATCCATGAAAGGGCTTAAAATTCTAAAAAGGATGCGTTATATACACCATTAACTAACAGTATTATTATTTTGCATGATTCACTTCTTACTTTTCTTTTATAGCCTTTGTGTCATATTAATTTTCTTTCTAACCCCTACATGGTGTTTTTTTTTAACATCAAATAAAAATAAGTTCTATATAACTTAAACTTTAACAATAACGTAATAAATTGTAGACCTTTTTAAAGCTAAGATATTGAATATATACACATATATATACCTAAGCATATAAACACAAATCTCTATATTCATATGTATAAAAGAAAAACCTACTTGTTCTAGTATTTTATATAGGTTTGTATTTATATTTGTATAAATATATATGTGTGTGTATATATGTCATTACAATATTTTAGCTCTTTTGCAAAACTTCAAATTGAAAAATGAAAAAAATATTGTAAAAAATAAAAAAAATTGTTGAAATATGTCTTATTGCAATGGTTTTTTAACTGTTGAACATTTTGCAACTATCTTATTTAATTGCAACAATATTTTAAATTGTTGCTTATTATTTACAAAAACCTGTTCCAGTAAAAAATTTGCAATGGGCTATATATCAGGGCACCATATGCAAGGTTAATGTCATTTGCAACGATTTTTAGCATTTTTTGTAATAGTTTAAATATTTTTCAATGTTGCAACATATAAAAAATGTGATAGCCTATGTTGATATCTTACTTTTTTAGCTTTAAAAACGTCTAGAATTTATTACGCTATTGTTGAATTTAAGATATTAATTTTTTTTATTTGGTGTTTAAAAAAAGTCAAATAGGAGTTGGAAAGAAAAAAAATTTGACGTTGTAGGATTTAAAAGAAAAGAAAAATGCCGTGTAAGGAAACTACTAACACTGCTAGTTAACAGTGTGTAAAACAACTCTTTTTTAGTAGTTTGAGCCTTTCCATGAAGAGTTTTAATGTTCTGGCCTTAATTTCATATTTGACCAAATTCAGGCCCTAAATGACCATTTTCTCTTTTGAAAATTTATTCCATGGTTTATTTCAAAATTTATTTCAGAAATAAGTACTAGAAATAAATATATTTAGAATTTAGATAAGGATTTATTCTAGAAATAAGTATTAGAAATAAATGTGTTGTTAGTCACATTTGTTATATTTTCTATCAATAAATATCATTATTCAAAATTAATTTCAACTATTAAACGGTCACTATTATGGTCAGAAAACCTTGATATATTTTTCTTATAAATACATTGTTTTGGCGTGAAAGATAGAGTTTTAAAAAAGCATCATGCATATAGAATCTGCATAGTCAAAAAGAGAGTGTTCTACTTTATTCAGTTTATCATATCTTGTGATTTGAAGTACTACTATTATAAGAAAAAGATCGTTATAATCTTCCTCTTTATTCTAATGACGTGCAAACAATGTTGCTGTAACAGTTTATGTATGTATTGGTTATTGTAAGAGTTTATGTATATATTGGAAAATCCAAGTGGGGGTATTACTAGATACTCTTAATGAGAAATCACTTATGTGAGTAAGGAGTGAGCCGCTTGGATGAGATTTTCAAATGCTGTATTCTCTTGAATACTCGTGAAAACCCAGAGTTATCCATACCTAAAATGAATAGAACCGTGAGAACCTAGAAAAGGTCAAGAAGGATACTGTATGAGTTTTATTGTGTTAGTTTACATAAAAGTTGAACAGTTCAAGACATTGTGTTTAATGATTAACAAGTAAATCCGATAGTTCTCATTGGGGAAGGTTCAAGGCCAAAAACTATCTATCTCTAAGTAATATCTTTTGAATTGAACTATTTCTTATGTTTGTATGGCCAATTAATTTTTATTCATGTAGGGAATTGTTGGAATTTAGATTTTAACTGATCAAGTGAATATGCAATGTTCACTTAATATTTGATCAGGTCCTACATTTCTAAGTCGGAACGATCATGTATGTAATCGTTTCTCTTTCTGATTAGATGAACATAGCATATTCATATGCTAAACTCAAATAAGTGGTGAATAAGAAATTTAATGACAAAGTTGACAGATCAACTAAGGAAAATAAATTGAAGAAGTGGGTTTGTCCTACATGAGGGAAAGAAAGCCAATTGTGTTTATCATTGAGGTTAATGTGCGTAGCCAATACACCAGCTACTCTTTCAACTCGCCACCTTCGAATTAGGAAGCTCCGCGAGTTAAATCATGAGGAGATGGGCAAGTCAAGCTTGTTAGTAGACAATATTCAAACTAGGGGAAAAACTCTTTCATACTTTTTTCCCATAATCATAGGAAAAGGAGAGGGAATCTTATTCTCTTTTAGGTTTTAGGAAGAGAGGCTTTAAGGCACTTGTTTGCCTGTTCATTTGGTTCAAGGGATTGATTTCAAGTATTCTACTCGCAGCTTCGAAGGCCTGCTCTTTTAAATTAAGGCCTTGCTCTCCTCTCTGAACCATACAAATAGGATATACTTGCTTTGCTGCCTCTTTCTCCTCTATTATTAAATCGGTTTCCTCCTTGGTCCAATTCATCACACAACACCTGTTGTGCCTTGCTCGATATGACTTGGTTCAATTTGTGTTTGTGGGTGTAGATCTGATTATGACTTTATCTTTGGATTAATGATTTTTAGAACTTATTTCATGATTTATTTCATAATTTATTATAGAATTAAATACATTAAGAATTTATTTTAGGATTAAATCTATATATAAGTAATAGAAATAAATGTATAGTTGAATACAAATGTTTTATTTTCTATCATAAAATGTCATTATTCATACATAATTTTAGCAATTAAGTGGTTATTATTTTTGTTAGAAAACTGCTACATATTTTTCCTATAAATATCTAGGTTGTTTTGGCATGAAAGATATAGTTTTAAAAAGCACTCTTGTATATATTTATAGTCTGCATAGTCAAAAAGAAAGAGTTTTACTTTATTCGATTTGTCATATCTTATGATTTGAAGTATGCTATTATGAGACGAAGATTATTGTATTTTGAGAGACTTATGCTAGCAATCGTAAGTAGCATAGCGCAGGGTTGTAAAAGTCTTAAGAAAATATATTCTAATTCAAGCTTCGACCTTACTCTAAGCTACTATATATTTTATATTTCCAAGCATTCTCTCGTATTTGGGTACTCTTAAGGATTGTAGTATTTCTAGACCAACTGGTATTCTATGGATTCTATTGTATTCTTTTTGCATTTATTTTGTAAAACTTTCAGCCTATAATAAAAAAGTTTTTATTCCAAATCTATTTTCAATTGTGCATGAAAAGTTAGATTATATATATATATATATATATATATATATATATATATATATATATATATATATATGTTTTAGAACCTTGTCAATCATGAATCATCAATTAGTTGGCAAATTATGTACTCACATAAGTTTTACCAACATTTTCATTGTTTCAAGTAATTGCCTTATTCTTCAGTTAGTTCAAGTTCTCTTATTCTATAATTTTTCCCATTACCTACTAAATGTATATCATGAAAAACTTTGGTACTCGCAAAAGAAAAATAAGAGATAGATGTCGATCTTACAAGGAAGAAAGCATGATTGAACTAGTGATTCATACAACAAAATTTAACCAAAAAAAAGAGAAAAAAAAACTTGTTAGATGTCACATTATTTTTTATCATTGATCATTTTTTTATGTGTATACTTAGTTGATATGCCAAAAGAAAAGAGATAAAGTTGGTTACTTGGACATACCAACTGTAGGTATACACATATGAGGTGGTAAATGAGTAATAAAACAATGTGATATCTAGTAACGGTAAAAAGACAATTCATACATAAATCTATGTAAGAAAAAGATGGGCATACTAGAATTTCATATCCCTGTAGTAAATTGAAATTGAAGCCCTAGGTGTTTCTTAATTATTTATGCTTATTACATGGCTCTGGGCATGTAGGCAGAGCTTATTTATTCAAAACTTATACTAGTAATTCATAGATTTTTCTTATTATTTGCAAGGCATTTTTATTAGTTGTTGTGCTTTCTTGCTACTAGGCAGAGGGGAGTCTTCTTACGCATGGCTAATCCAGGAATTATTTCTGTGTCAACGTCTTCTTTCTTCATTCCAGGAGGTAATTCCCAATCAAAGGAGTTGAGAAGATTGGCAAGTGCAAGCTCCACTGTTGCTGTTGCCAAAGAGATTGCAGGGCAAATTCTCCTACCTGCTCCAAATGGAATGAATCCAAAATGTTGCCCTTTATAATCAAGTGTATTATCCAAGAATCTCTCAGGTAAGAATTCATGTGGATTTTCCCAATATTCTGGATCTCTTGAGATGGCCCAGGCATTAACAAATATTATGGTTTTGGGTTGGATTTTATATCCATCTATGATGCAGTTCTGTGTTGTTTCCCTTGGTACCAAGAGTGGAACGGGTGAGTACAATCTCAAAGTCTCTTTGATGACTGCCTTGAAATAGGAAAGTTTTTGTATATCTTCTTCTGTTACTATGCCTTCGGTTTTCACTAGATCTCGAATTTCTTCTTGAACTTTTGTCATTATATGTGGGTTCTTCATTAAGGCTGTCATGACCCAAGTTATTGTGACTGCACTTGTATCAGTTGCAGCAACAAAAAGATTCTGTGAAGAATATTTAAGCACAAAAATTATGTTAATTGACAACTTCTATAAAGTTAACTAATTACATTGAGAAGAATTTAATTCCTATTCTCATCGCAATGAATTTCAATATTTCTTGTTTAGAATCTATAAGGGGAGATTGGTATAGGGGAGTGGGTTGACATTCCCGACTCTATCTTAATTCTCATGCTTAGTATGAAGAATTGAACTTGGGAATGCCATTCTCTAAGTAATGCAATTCCCACAAATATGAGAATAACCATTCCAAACAAAATGCATGAGATTAACTCATTCTAATGTTCTTGGGAATGAAGTCATTTATTAAATGAACAAACTCTCATTTCAAAATATAACACGTATATAATAACAAAAGTCAATCATTATTATTATTATTATTATTTAAATGACCAAATACCCTTTCAAAACATAACATGTATAATAATAAAAGGAAAATCCTTATTATTTTAATATTATTATCTAATCTTATTATTATTATTATTAATTAGTATTATTATTATCTATATGGTTTATGAATATTATTTATTATTTTATGATATTATTATTATTTATCAAATGAACATGAAACCATTTCAAAATAATAAACATGTATATGATAGTAAAAGAAAAAGATTTATTATTATTATTATTTATGAATATTGTTTATTGCTTATTATTATTAATAATATTACTACTAATGATATAAATACCGTTCAAAACATAACATGTATATAATAATAAAAGAACAATCCTTATCATTATTATTATTTTTAATATTAATATTATTATAATTATTGAATATTAATAGTATTCTTATTTATAAATGATCAAAATTCCCTTTTAATACAAAAAAGTGTATAATAAAAAATGAAATTTATTATTATTATTATTATTATTAATAGTTAATATTAATATTATTTATTTATTTACTTACTATTATTATTTATCGTTATTATTATTACAATTACTATTGTTATTATCATTATATTTATTTTTATTCTAAAGATAATAACATGTATATAATGACAAAAGTGCAATTATGTTATTTTATAAAAATCATTCCCAATAATACCCTGTACATGACTACTGAACATGGGTTTGGAATCAATAAATTTATTCTTTTCTTTATTTCTATAACATACCGAATATGGTATATTGTTTACCAAGTTTATTCCATTCCTATTTCCATTCTGTTCTTTAACTGATTACATTTTGTCTAAATGCATTCCAAGATACCAGTAGTGACCTAAGAAAATGATCAATTTTGAAGCATGTATAAAATCAGAATGTTTGAAGACTGATGCTTACCTGGAGCAATGCTTTGAGGTGGTCCATTGTCAACTCAACTGGAGTTGATTTATCTTCTCGCAGTTGGAGCAAGAGACTAAGTAAGTCATGTTGTTCCATCGATCCAGACCTGTTAGGGCTGCTGAGGTGCTCGTCGATAAGTTCCTGGCAGAATGAATCCAACTCCTTGAAGGTCCTTTCCAATCTCGCAATTACGCCAGTCAAATAATCAATCCAACCTAGTGAAGGGAGATAGTTGGAGAAAAAGAGGCCGTGCATCATGGCTTGAACATCATGTAGAATTTCATTGAATCGTCTATGTTCAGATCCTTCTTCATCATATCGTTTGCCAAAAGCAACTCTACAGATTAAGGTGCTTGTTAGCGATATCATCATCTCAGACAAGTTGAAGACTTCAAGTCCAGAAGCGCGCATTGATATCTGTTTCAACATGCGTGTGATTTCATCTTCGCGAATGGGACGGAAAGATTGAACTTGTTTGACGCTGAAAAGATGAAGAATACAAGCTTTTCTCATCTCCCTCCAGTAGTCGTTAATTGGAGAGAATCCAATGTCCTTGTTGTTGTAAGTTAGCCTGTGCGTGCTATAAACTTGAAACCTACCAGAGCAAGCCAGGTCATTTTTCTTCAAGACCTCTTCGGCCATTTTCGCTGAAGAAATCACGATTAATGGCCTTGAACCAAGTTTCATGGACATGAGGGCACCATATTTCTTTGACAGTTTCCATAAGTAGAAAGGAGGATTGGTGATATCAAATTGATGTAAGTTTCCTATAAAAGGAAGACCCGAAGGACCTGGTGGAGCACTACCCTTTCCAACAGATCTCTTGATTCTTGGAATAACGAAAAGGAGAAAGATTGGGAGAGCTAAGATGAGATAATAAGCTGGTAATATCATCTTTTCAATATTTCTCGAGAGAAGCTGATATGTTAACTATCTTTTACTACAAGCAAACCTCTAATGAAAAGAAGAAGATTGAAATGAGCCTTTTATAAGGTGCTCAGCAGATGTTTCACTCAATTCTTGGCTTAAAAAAATTCTTGCACACATTGGGAAATTTCAACTTTGAGTATTTTATGATTTATGTCTGTGGCAAAAAACCTTCTGCCTTAGACAGAGCCATCCAAAAATCAAGGGGTTGTTAGATTATTAAAATATTGCCTTATCCAATGTAGATATCATGCATTTTTCGTTCATCAACTTTGAGTATTTTACATTATTGTTTGCTAATTCTGTTAGAATTTTCTTTCATTTAAAAATTGAAAGTAGGTACAGTATTGACTAAATTAATTACAATCGCAATTTGCAGTTGCGCAAGTATTACACCATTAATGCTGTCAGATGGGAATTAAGAGTAACACACCACGAATAATTTAGGACAGCCAAAGAGTGGAAGATTTAAATTCATTGATCCAAAGAAAGAAAATAAATAATTTCCAACACATACACACACATATGTTTGTGTGTACATAACTCAATACAGACTATACAGGCTGCGACTTGGTATGGATCGTTTTGAAAGGTTCACTACCACATTTTGATAAATTGTATATAACTTTAAACGTTGCATGTGATTTCTTTGCAAATTTTTTATTACAACATCTTTTGTAAATACTAAGCAATAGTCTAAAAAAAACTGTTGCAACTAAACTACAATCTTAAAACAGTTGCAAAAAACTAATCTTATAAGTAATTATTAATAAAAGGGATAAAAGATTGTAATTGTTGCAATTAAATAAAGAGTAAAGTGGACAAACCCCCATATATTTTTGTTAAGGTGTATAGGACCCCCTTATACTTTTAAAAGTGCACAAGACCCCCCTGGTGCTTTTAAAAACACATCACGATTAGTCATTCCGTCCAAAAAAACCATTAGTTTTAACTGCAAGTATATAACACACACACATTTTGCAACTGGAATTATTCTTTCATCACTTTTGCAATAAAATATGTTTATTTATTTACTAATATACCATTTTCACAAATAAAAATAAAAATAAAAACAGTCACCTTCTTCCCCAAAACACCCCCCACCCACCCACCCTGTCAGCCTCCTCTAACACCCCCTCCCCTCCACCCCCACCCCCACCCCCACCCCCACCCCCACCCCCAATATATATATATATATATGTTGTTTTCTTTTCAATGTGCTTTGTGTGTGTGTATATATATATATATATATATATATATATGTATATATTATATTTTTAATAGATAAACAAATAAAAGGAAAAAGGAATAAAGAGAGTAAAGAAAAAAAAATAGAGGTATTCATGTCTTTTACCATTTTTCGACAACAAAAGTGGAGAGGGGGTAACCGTGCTGCGTTTAAAAAAGCACAGAAGGAGTTTTGTGCACTTTCAAAAGTACAGGGAGGTCCTGTGCACTTTAATAAAAGTATAAAAGGGTCTTGTATACTTCATCCTTAAATAAAACTGTTGTACTTTTTTTAAAAAATTTATACAACGGTTTATAAACTATTTCAATAAGACACCTATTGTAACGATTTTTTTATTTTTCAATTAGAGTGTTATAAATAAACTAAATGTTGTAGTGGTTCTTAGATGTAAAATTTTCTTTCATTTTATTGGGTCACGATGAATTTAGGTGGTTGGTATCCCAGATTGAATTGGAAATGAAATGACATTCCTGACTTTATTTTGATTCTCATACTTGGTACGAAGCAATAAACTTGAGAATTCCATTACCTAAGTAATGCGATTTCCACGAATTTGAGATTAGCCATTCCAGACCAAAATCTTGAAGTTAGCCCATTCTCATGTTCTTTGTGTTAAAACAAAATAAAAAAACCCGAAAACATATGCAGAAACAAACAATAGGAGCCACTACCAACGGTGGCTCTAAACAAAAAGAATAACCAAAACAACTGATCGCTACTCGGTCGGCGTATAGAATGTTTGCAAAATTTAACCAAGTTTTAAAACTCGCAAGTGCACAGATCAGTGTAGTGTAATGTGCTTTAAGTGAGGGGTCGAATCCACAGGGAGACTCATAAGCTAGTTCGTGAAGTAGTGTGAGAAAGTGTTTAAGTGAGTGTGTGAAACAATCTGTGAGTTCGGTGAAGGTTTGTGAAGTGAAAGAAACTTTAAACAAAATTACACTTTTGTCAAACTCGGGAGAAAAAATCTAAGGGTCGGATATGCAATAAGGCAATTAATCTAAGCTCGGGTTCAAGATTCTTTGATTCAATACTCAGATTAAGCTACAAGCTTAATCTAGTTAATTTCCTAAGTCTAATTATGTCCCTATCACTATTTAATTATAGGTGTTGTTCTATCCTTGAGTCTTTTATATAGCCAAAGTATATATCTGTCTTTGTAATTTAAGTGACCGGGCAAATTAACTGAACTAAGTCATTAACAATTACACAATTAGAAATTATGGTACAACTTATAATTTGATGGAAACTATGGTACAACCTATAAATTCACTATCTAAAGCTCGGATATATGACACGAATATAAAACAATTATAACATTAACTACATGTATAATGAATATGAAAGACAATAATGAAATGAATAACGAAAGCCATTTATAATATTGAAATCAAATTATCCAAATCCAAGATCATAAATTAAAAGACCGTCATTTACAATATCCTCTTCTAAATAATAGATCTACTCAAACATTAAAATTAAATATGAGCTACACAAATAAAATGGAGTAAAAAAAAGGCTCCCCCATTAGATGAACACGTATTTTTGAACGTCGGGTTTGAGCAAAGGTTCCATGGGCGTAGCTATCGTATTTTCCCTCCGGTTAAAGTGTCCCTCGCTACGAAACTACCCGAACATAATTTTCCTCGTGTTTGACAAAATAAAATTACAATTAATCTAACCTACTACAAAACTAACCTAACAAAAACTTAATAAAAAAAACTAACCTAAAAACTTAATAAAAATATAAAATTTAAAATAATTAATAAAAATATTAATTCTAAAATAAAATTATATAATTTTTCTTGGGCTTAGGAGGGTATTTATAGACCCTCAAAAACTTTGTGATTTGCCAATTGGATTGCCATGGTCCAATAAGTGTTGGGATTGGTATGCCCAAAAGACCACTAGTACTTAGTCATTAGAACTTTTGGATGGTTTGCGATAAGTTAATTAGTGTCATCATATTCATATGGGCATATATATATATGAATATAAGGTCCTTGCTTCAAGGAGTGACTTAGGTGCGGGGTGGTTACGCACAGAAGCTCTAAGTCATGGTCACTTGAATAAGCAAAGTAATTTTGTCTATGGTAGAAGTCCTAGTAAAGTTAGGTGTTTTACTATGGTAGAAGTCCTAGTGGAGTAAGTTCCCTTTGGAGAAGGGTGATCTACCTTGATTATAGATTTGTTCCAGACTTGTTAAGTAGACTATAGCTCCCAATCTTGAGCATATGTGAATGAACCAACGAAGTTGAGTGCCTGCACGTTGATCCATTATGGGTATGGTGTTGGTGTGGTGTTAATAATTAGATCACCTACTCTATGGTTTGGGTGTATAAGACTTTATTAGAAGAGACGTGCATATACAATAAGTAGTGTAACGCCCCGATCCATCACGAAACCAGGACTCTTATTAATCATGCTATTCTCAACCCATATCCAAACCTAGGCACAAAATTTAGGAAAAACGGACGGAGTCTCCCTTGTTTGTATGACTAATCAAAAACCTGCAAGCAGTAAATATAACCACAATACAATACCCCAACTTTAACTGCCCAACTTTTCCCAGTCTCAAGGCCATCCGAGCCTTAGACAAAAAACATAACAACCCGAGCATGCAATCAAAAGACAATAAAGTCTATCTTTAACTATTACATGCCACTACTCTATCAAATCACACAAGTCCTTAATTTAGTTTACAATCCAACAAGCCATACCAAAAATACCTACAAGACCTCAAGGGTCTCAAAACAGAACATAAACACATAAAGTCCCATCTTCACAAGCAGCTTCCAACCTTAGCAAGATAAGCAACCAACAACACGGCACACAAGATAGTTGTTCTAATTGTACCTGAAACATGTTAAAACGAGGAATGAGTAACCAAAGTTACTTAGTGAGGGAGGTGATGCTTTAAATCGAGTGTGCTTTCGTGAGATGCAACAAAGATAATAACATAAATAACACAATAAAGTAAGCTAATGGAACAAATAATCAAACACATTATAAAAGGATACGGTTCAACTTCTTGTCTTCGATCTCGAACCATGAACCATGATCTTCAAGCAAATGCCAGCAAACCCCTTACTCCTCCAAATGGGGTACTCTGGATGTACCCCAATCCTACGACCCATATCTCCCAAGGTAGGTCCGTATGCTCCAACGAGGTGAACCACGCCTCTGGGGTAGGGGAGTATGCCTTAGCAAAAAAGGGACTGGAAACCATGGTAGCTGAGGGAGCACGACAAGCCTGATGCCGCCCGTATTACTCGACACTATTATGCCCGAAAAGGTTGTGCAACCCTGAAACCCGAATTCGATAATTCACAAAATATCACAAAATAATCACAAGTAAACACGAGAAATCATAAGACAACAAATAAATAGTGCATATAAAACTTATCCATTAAACTAAGTCATACAATCTAGAAGCAACAAAACAAGCTAAGATGCACAAAAGAAATGAAGATCCCCTCACCTTGGATTCGGCTAAATATACAAGAAAATAGCTCCGATTCACTCCAAACTTCCTTGAATTAGCTAGAATATATAACCCTAGCGTATTCATATAAGTTTGGCACTTTAGCAATAAGTTATATCAATTCTAACTTAACTATAACTTAACTCAATAGAAGTTACCTATATAATCACTTATGTATATTATATCGCCACACAGTACAAGTAATCATACAACTAACTCAAAATCATTTCTTTAATCAATTACAAGGCAATTATCATCCACTACCTCCATTTCTATAAGCTAACCACTTTTTACTTTTAGCCAATTATGCATTTCCCATTCAATTCATAGCTAGGTGATCATGCCTAAATCCTTTCTTTACCACTTCAACCAATTGCGTTTCAGTAGCGTAGAATACTTAGCAGTTAATAACATAAAGTTAACTTTAACTAGTTAGTTATTAATCCTTCTTTTCAATCAAAAGACCAAACAATTAAGACAATTAATGGAATATACTCATATACATTTCATGGTTCATACACTACACAATATAATCTAATCTTCTATTTGCAATCATTCATAACTTCACTTGACTCAAGAATACTTCAAGTTATTTAGTAACATCCCATAACCTTGTAACAACATAAAAACATTTACTAATATATAAAGTTAAACTAACTATAACTACTCAAAATTACACTTAATATATAAATTAAATGTCCATTACACACGTAGCTCAACTTATCAACACAAAAGAAGTTTCAACAAGCTATATAATAACGTACACAAGATATAGTCATATTCCAACAAAATAATCAAGTCATTCAATTCATGAACTTCACTAATAGATTACACAAGCTATACAAATGTAATTAAACACTTTAATAATCAACTACAAGCTAGTTACCTACATTTTCATCAACTTTTACATTCTAATCACCTTAGTTCTTTAGTTCAATTTAAGGCACATATAACTCACAAGATACATAATTTACAAACTAACTAAACCACACTTCTAAGGACACTTGATGACACCACTCAAAGCCACGAAACCACACTTTAACCTACATTTAACCTGAAAGTCCCAAAAGCCCCTTAGTGCGTTTGAACTACAAGTACACTATCCGTGCATCAACTAAGTGCCATAATGACATTTTAAGCTCCATCCTACATATATAAGGCTATTTAGCATCTTAAATTCCATCCCGGTTCCCCACATCGTTAGGCCTCTATTTATTACGCAATTAAGGACTTAAAATTCAACTATCTCGGAATTCAATAAATTTTATCGAGCAACCATTTTTACATCCCCAGAGTCCAAACCAAGTGTTAGATCGAGTATCGAGTCACGTTTACTATTCATACAATCTATGCATTTCTAGATTATTTAAGGCTCCAATCTAAGTTCATTTACCCCTAAATCATGCTTAGATATCACACAATCAAGCTAGAACACAAGGGTTTCTATTCATATTTTTACTATTCATTCATATTCTTCAACATTCTACTACATATACAATTCACACTACACAAGCATACAACACTCAAAAGTTTACTCTACATCATTGTTAGCCAATATATATAGCATTAGAAGCATTAAAACAACATAAATCAACATTTTCACAAATCTACCATAATAAAAAAAATCATAAAAATGTGCACATATACATGAATCTTTCACCTTTCTATGGCTTCTAGGCACTAGAAATAAGTTAAATCCACTTGAAATTGGCTTGATTATGCTCAAAATCACCTAACCCTAACTTGGCCCCTTTTTCTTTTTGTCTCAAGAACCCATCGGGTTATTCTCTTCTTTTTTTTTTCTTTTGTGTGTTTTGTGCTAATATATGTGTATATATGTATATAATAAGTAGATAGATATATTAGTGTATACGTTGGACTTATTTTAAGGGTGTTGGACTTATGTAAATTAGCTAAAATGTAAGACAAGTTCAAATGGTCCAAAGCAATAAAACTATTACTATTTACTCGGGGTCACTAAACATTTTCCATCTCGCGCTCGGGACATGCAATGCACATTCTTTCAATGAACAAATATATTATTTATCAGGTATATTCAAGAAAAAATATCAATTTTGAAAAAATAAATTAGTTTAAAATTTACTCTAGCTCGGAGGTACTTTTTCAACTAATTGAAAAAAAGAGAAACTAGCACTTAAATGCAACAACAAAATTTCTATTAACTATTTTACCAAAATAATTACTGTGATGCCTGGGAATATTATCGCATCATCTACGTAACTGCTACGTAAACTACTTGTGCATTTTATGTGCATTTTTTGTCTTCTTTAATTGTTTTACTATTAGGTACTATTCATAAGATTTTTGACCGTCTCAAATGTTCGATTTAATATTTTTCTTAGGTCACATGACATTTAAAAGGAGTCGGGATATGGTAGTTTTGAGCTTTATGGGTCGGGATTATGTGTTTGAAAAATGTTTTACCGCTTCATATGAATAGTATTATGTATGGAGTAACATTAATTTTAACTAGTTAGCAATCAAATGAGTTTTAACCTTGTTTGACTAAGCTTTGTAGGCAATTGACTTAGGAATTATAGTATATACATACTCATGCATGCATTAACTTCACACTTAAAACACATTTGCTCATAAAATAATCAAAAAAATTCCCATTTTACCCTTATACCTGACGGCCCAAAAGAGAAGGAAAGGAGCAAAATTTTCTTCAATTCTTGGTGGCTTGATCTTTGGCTAGCATCCTACACCTAGTTCCTAGCTTCTCCAAGCTCCTCCAAGTCTCCTCCAAGTCTCCTAAACCTTTTGCAAGTGAGGGAGATAGCATTTTCATTGTTTTAAAGTTTATGTCAAGTTTTACATTTTTGTGATTTGTTGCTTATTGCTATAGATATGCTTATATATTGTGAGATAAATGTTATTTATGATCTCTAGACCATGATTGTGTTGTGTGATAGCTAATGCCATGGATGAAAGCTTGAATTGCAAAGAAGATGATGAATAGTGACGTGATTTCTAGGGTTTGAAGTAATTGGCTAATTAGAACAAATTGATGCCCCCTTTAGGTGCTTTAGACTTTATTGGAACTAGTTAAACCCTTACATGTAGTTAGATTGCTCGAAAATGAGTTAAAATGCAAAATTTGCTATCTTTAAAAAGGTAGTTTTCCACGAAAGATAATCTGGGCTCGTTTGGACTTTGGATTAGGTATCCTTGGGGTATGGAAGCACTTTTGGTACTTTCATTGAGTGAATTTGGGGTCCGGATAGGGTAGTTGTAGTTAAAACCTGCTCGGGGACTTCCCGAGCTTTTATTTCCAAATCGGGTTTTCAGGGCCTAGATAGGTGCCTTTTGATCTACCTAGGAACGTAGGATGGTTGGCTTGTTAATTTGGAATCTTAAACTTTGTGTGGGAGAAGAAAACAGAAAGTTAAGAAAGGGGAAAAAGGTGTTTTTGGATGACTTTGTGTTTATATGAATCTGTAAATACATGATAGGTGTTTTGTGTGCATGATAAGGGTTATTCAAGCTATCCATGGAGTTTTGTGGAAGAATATGATATTTGGCTCTTTCATGACTAAATAGCTATCTCGTGCATATGTTGTCTTATATTGTGTTTAAATGCGAGGGCGACGTACTTTGTCGACCCTCTTACGTGTTATTGATGCTCTTGAATCTTGTGGTCTGGTTTTGAGAATGCATAACCTTTTCAGACATGGTAGCATCGAGAAATACGAGTGGCGTTTGGCTTGGCCTGCTCATTCGACTACCATGGTACCGATTCCCTTTCTCGCTGAGTATACTCCATTACCCTAGAGGCATAATTCACCTGCTGGGCATATGGACCTATCTCAGGAGAAAGGGTTGTAGGATCGGGATACATCCAGAGTATCCCACACTTGTAAGAATAAGGGTTTGCCAGCACTTGCGTGAAGTTCGTGGCTCGTGGTACAAGATTGAAGAGTTGAAGTGGAACCGTATCATTTTTATATGTGTTAATTGCATGTTTACTTGGTTGTGTTATTTTGTGTTAGAAATGCTATTATTTTGTTGCATATCATGTTGCACGCCCCGGTATGCTACATCACATCCCTCTCTGGGCAACATTGTTGCTTACTCCTCATTTAACATGTTTCAAGAGAAGCCGAGGTGAATCCCCAGCAAATAGCAGTAGAGGAAGAAGAAGAAGTGCAAGTAGATCAGATTCTATGATTCTTGTGTGATAAGGTTGAATATAATGTGAAGCTTGCGTGGAGTTGTTGATTGTTGTCTTTTGTGACCTTGGGATCTTGTGTATATTTGGTAGTTGAATCAACTTGTAATCTTGTATGACGGATAGCAAAGTTAGATGGCATGTAATAATGGATTCTAGTTTATTTATCTTATTGCATGGTTGTGTGTTTAATAACTTGGTAGTAGAACTTGGCTATTGTTATATCCAACTACTTATAGTAAAGTTAGCATTACCTTGCATGCTTGTGTGCTATAAGTAACTTTTGTTGCTCCAAGTTTCGGATTGCCTTGTGATCTTGGGTTGACTATGATAATCTTGGAAAATAGGTTATATGAGTTGCTGTTTGTGGTTCTAGTGTTATATGTGACTGTTTGCAGGTATCAGTTTAGTCTACGGTACACAAAAGACTCTGTCCGAGTAACGGGTCCGGGCTTGACCTATAGCATGCGGTTGGGTTTGGGGCGCTACATTTAGGTGGTATCAGAGCTACTTGAATACATGAAGCCGGGTTAACTTCCTCGGCATGTGGGTAGAGGTCCATATGTTAAAGTTGGACTACGTGACTATGTGATTGTTTAATTGCTAAGTGTTTCAGTGAAGGACATGCTAGCATGTAAAAGGAATGTTAAAGCATGATATGAGAAGAATATGAAAAGCTTAGTGTTTAATGCTTATTAAGTGTTTCACATGTTGTCTTTTGTGTATAGGATGTTTTGAAACATGTACATGTTATCTTTGTATTATCTATTTGCCTATTATAATATTAAATTCTTCTACCATCGAGATGAGGAGAAGGGGAAGACCGAGAAGGGAATTGGAAGAGGCTCCTAGACAGGATATACCTGGGCAAGGTGCAGAGGTAGCAGTGAATGTACCGTAGGGTCAAGAACTGAGCAATGCACATATTTTGGCTACTATGGTTGCCGCTATGAATACTATGGCACAGTTTGTGACTCAGCAGGGTCAAGCAGGGGTTGGCAGAGGTAATCAGGTAGCTAAAGCCGAGGGTAGTGGTACTGCTGGGGGTAATATGTATGACAAATTCTTGCACCACGGGGCTTATAGTTTCTATGGAGAGCCGGATGACATGAAAGTTGAAATGTGGTTGAGCAAGTTTGAGAAAGTTGCTGTGATACTCGAGTGCAATAATGCAAGAAAAATCACTTATGTTGCATTTTTATTGGAGGGTGACGCTGAGGAGTGATGGCGTACTATTGAGAGAAGTAGGAGGCTGAGAGAGTACAACATTCGTGGGCTGACTTTACTCGGGAGTTTCGAGATAAATATGTGTATGTGGTAGCTCGCGAGAGACATCAAGAGGAATTCATAGCTTTGAGGCAGGGTAGTATTACTGTGGATCAGTATGAGGCTACTTTCACTAGACTTTCCCGATATGTGCCAACTTTGGTTCAGCCGGAGGACATGAAAATTCAGAGGTTCATCAAAGGCCTGGGAAATTATATTATGCTTAATCTGTCTTCGCAGGATTATCCGAATTATGCTGCAGTGGTCAGGGCTGCCTCGAGATATGAGAAACACAAGGCAGTTGTGTTGGCAGAGTCTAGCCAGTCAAGCAAATGTCAGTATCAGTCCCAGAGTCAGGGTTACCAGAGATAGTAACAGCAGGCTGTTTAGACTCAACAGTCGAGACAGACCCAAAGCTACCTAGGACCAGTTCAGGCACAGTCTCTATCGAGACCAACTCAGAGTCAGCCACAAGGACAGTCACAAACCCGACCAGTGACCGCTAGATCTCAGCAAGGTTGTTCCACTACATCTACTTTTAGGGCTCCTACGGAAGTGCTGCTGCCAAGAAAAACCAGCAGTGCAGTCATTGCAATCGCAAGGGCCACATGGAGGCAAAGTGTTAGAGGAAATTGGGCCGATGCGTGGGTTGTGGCAGTGATCAGCATAGAGTTAGAGATTGTCCCAGGTTTAAATAGGGATAGGGTCAGACTTCCGGCTAGGGTGCTCAGACTAGAGCTTCAGGAGCAGCTACCATTCCATGAGGCTAGGCATGGGTATTTGCACTCAATTAGGAGGACCTTCCAGACACGACGGTAGTGGTAAAAAGTACTTTTCTTATTAATAGTCAGCTGGTAGTAGTTTTGATTGACACCGGGGCTACACATTCATTCATTACTCCTGTATGTACACAATCTATTGCTTTAAAAGTTGATAAATTGCCGTATGTGATTGAAGTAGGTAATCCTATGGGTACCAATTTGTTACAGAGTCTGTGTATAAAGATTGTAGTATTTGTATTGAGGGCCATATGTATCCTATTAATTTGACAATTATGCAATTTCGGGACTTTGAAGTTATCTTGGGGATGGATTGGTTGGGGCGGTATTATGCATGCTTGGATTGTAGGAGGAAAATTATAACTTTAGAAGTACCTGATCAACCTATTATTAAGATTATTGGGAGTCGAAAATGTACTGGGACTCATATCATATCTTCTATTAAAGCTACTAAAATGTTGAGTAAAGGTAGTGACGCATACTTAGCTTATTTAATTAATCAACCGGGGGATAAATTGAAACTGAATGAAGTACCTGTCGTAAAAGATTTTTTGGGGGTATTTCCTGAGGAGTTGCCGGGGTTACCACCTGATCGGAAAATATAGTTTATAATTGATTTGTTGCCAGGGACTAATCCTATTTCTAGAACCCCATATAGAATGGCTCCCCCTGAGTTGTTGGAATTGAAAATTCAACTACAGGGATTACTTGAAAAGGGTTTTATTCAGCCTAGCTCATCACCTTGTGGTGCTTCTGTGTTATTTGTAAAGAAGAAATATGATACTTTGCGTTTGTGCATTGATTATCGGGGTCTTAATCAGGTAATGGTGAAAAATAAATATCCTTTACCCTTGATTGAGGAATTGTTTGATCAGCTGCAGGGTGCTGTTGTATTTTCTAAATTTGATTGAGATAGGGTTATTATCAATTGAGAATCCGGAAGGAGGACGTGCCTAAGACTGCTTTTTGAACCAGGTATGGCCATTATGAGTTTGCTATACTGCCTTTTGGGCTGACAAATGCGCCAGCCGCCTTTATGGATTTGATGTAGAGAGTGTTTAGACCATATCTGGATCAGTTTGTTGTAATTTTCATTGATGATATATTAGTGTACTCTAAATCTGAGGCAGAGTATGAAGAACACTTGAGAATTGTGCTGCGAACACTGCAAGAACATAGATTGTTTGCCAAATTTAGCAAGTGCAAATTGGTTGAAACAGGTTGCCTTTTTAGGCCATATTATTTCACATGAAGGAATATCCGTAGATCCTGCAAAAATTGAGGTGGTGATGACTTGGAAAAGACCCGAGACTGTGACGGAGGTTCGGAGTTTCTTGGGATTGGCTGGTTATTATAGGCGATTTGTTAAGGACTTTTCAAAAATTGTAGGGCCATTAACTTCCTTAACTCAGAAGAAAACTGTGTTTAATTGGGATGATAAATGTGAAGCTAGTTTTTAGGAATTAAAGAAGAGACTTACCACTGCTCCTATTCTTGCATTGCCTGAGAGGACTGATAATTTGGTGGTATACAATGATGCTTCGAAAGAAGGCTTGGGCTACGTTCTTATGCAAAATGGTAAGGTGATAGCTTATGCCTGTAGGAAATTGAAACCATATGAAATTAATTATCCTACACATGATCTTGAGCTTGCTGCTGTTGTCTTTGCATTGAAGAAATGGTGTCATTATTTGTGGGGTAATCAATTTGAAATATTTATTGATCATAAGAGTTTAAAGTATCTCTTTTCTCAAAAGGATTTGAATACGAGGCAAAGACGTTGGCTAAAGTTGTTAAATGATTATAACTGCACCATTAACTACTTGCCGGGAAAAGCTAACACTATTGCAGATGCATTGAGTTGAAAAGCTACTATAGCCAGTTTGATAATCAAGGACTGAGAGTCTGTGGAGGACTTATGCTTATGGAAATCAAGGCTTTTGGGACAGGTATACAATTTGCTAGCTTACAAATCCAGTCTCTATTGCTATCTAGAATCAGAGAAGGCCAACAGTCAGATCCTCAGTTGTTGAAGATTCTCGAGAAGTCCAAAGGGGGAGAGTCCGACTTCAAATTGTATGATGATGGACTACTCAGGTATAAGAATAGGATTTGTATTCCTAGTAATTCAACTATAAAAGATGAGATTCTTGCTGAGGCTTATAGCACAAAATACATGATTCACTCTGGTAGCACTAAAATGTATCGAGACCTAAAGCAAAACTTCTAGTGGAATAACATGAAAAGGGAGATAGCTAAGTATGTATCTAAGTGTTTGACTTGTCAAAAGGTTAAGGCTGAACATCAGAGACTGGTAGGATTGTTGCAACCATTGGAGATTACAGTGTGGAAGTGGGACCAGGTGACTATGGACCTTGTATCTGATTTGCCAAGGTCACTGTGAAGTAATGATTCCGTATGGGTTGTGGTTGATAGGTTGGCGAAGAGTTCTCATTTTATTGCTACAAAGAAGACTGACTCTCCTGATAAGTTAGCTGAACTGTATGTTGAAAACATTGTGAGACTGCACGGGGTTCCAAGTTGTATAGTGTCAGATAGAGATCCCAGATTTACATCACAGTTCTGGCAGAAACTACAAAAGGCTTTGAGGACTAATATGAGTTTTAGTACTGCATATCACCCGCAGACGGATGGTCAGTCAGAGAGGACTGTCAGGATTCTAGAAGACATATTGCAAGCCTGCATTCTGGATTTCGGTAAGAGTTGGGAGAAGTATTTGCCTCTTGCAGAATTTGCTTATAAGAATAGTTACCAGGCTACCATTGGTATAGCACCCTACGAGGCACTTTACGGGCAAAAATATAGATCTCTATTGTATTGGGATGAAGTAGGTGAAATGAAAACTGTTGACCCAGCTATCTTACTTGAGATGGTCAAGATGGTGGATAATGTGAAACTTATAAAGAAGAGAATGCTTACAACACAGAGTCAACAGAAGAATAATGCTGATAGACGTCGACGAGACTTGGTATTTTCAGTGGGTGATCATGTGTTTCTGAAAGTCTCTCCGCGTAAAGGTTTGATTCGACATGGGAAAGGAGGTAAACTCAGTCCTAGATACGTGGGGATATTTGAAATCATTGAGAAGGTTGGTGATTTGGCTTATAGATTGGCATTACCTCTGAGGTTGGGCAAGATTCATGATGTATTCTATGTGTCATTGTTGAGGAAGTATAATCCTGATCCTTCACACATTATAGAGTCAGAACTGTTGGAGATTGATGAGTCTTTGGCATATGTTGAGAAACCACTTCGAGTGGTTAACAGAAAGATTCAAGAACTTCGAACCAAGAGTATCCCTATGGTAAAAGTTATTTGGGATCATCACGGGGTTGAGGATACCACTTGGGAGCAAGAAGATCAAATGAGGGAGAAATACCCGGAGTTGTTTGTCGAATCATGTAAGAATTGCGATGACACAATTAGTTTAAGGGGAAGAGGGTGTGATGCCCAGGAATATCATCGCATCATCTACGTAACTGCTGCATAAACTATTTGTGCATTTTATATGCATTTCTTGTCTTCTTTAATTGTTTTACTATTAGGCACTATTCATAAGATTTTTGACCGTCTCAAATGTTCGATTTAATATTTTTCCTAGGTCACATGACATTTAAAAGGAGTCGGGATATGATAGTTTTGAGCTTTAGAGGTCGGGAGTATGTGTTTGAAAAATGTTTTACCGCTTCATATGAATAGTGTTACATATGTAATAACATTAATTTTAACTAGTTAGCAATCAAATGAGTTTTAACCTTGTTTGACTAAGCTTTGTAGGCAATTGACTTAGGAATTATAGTATATACATACTCATGCATGCATTAACTTCACACTTAAAACACATTTGCTCATAAAACAATCAAAAAAATTCCCATTTTACCCCATATACCCGGACGGCCCAAAGGAGAAGGAAATGAGCAAAATTTTCTTCAATTCTTGGTGGCTTGATCTTTGGCTAGCATCCTACACCTAGTTCTGAGCTTTTCCAAGCTCCTCCAAGTCTCCTAAACCTCTTGCAAGTGAGGGAGATAGCATTTTCATTGTTTTAAAGTTTATGTCAAGTTTTACATTTTTGTGATTGTTGCTTATTGCTATAGATATGCTTATATATTATGAGATACATGTTATTTATTATCTCTAGACCATGATTGTGTTGTGTGATAGCTAATGCCATGGGTGAAAGCTTGAATTGCAAAGAAGATTATGAATAATGACGTGATTTCTAGGGTTTGAAGTAATTGGCTAATTAGAACGAATTGATGCCCCCTTTAGGTGCTTTAGACTTTATTGGAACTAGTTAAACCCTTACACGTAGTTAGATTGTTCGAAAATGAGTTAAAATGCAAAATTTGCTATCTTTAAAAATGGGGTTTTCCACGAAAGATAATACAGGCTCGTTTAGAGTTTGGATTATGTATCCTGGGGGCATGGAAGCACTTTTAGTGCTTTCGTTGTGTGAATTTGGGGTCCGGATAGGGTAGTTGTAGTTAAAACCCGCTCGAGGCCTTCCCGAGCTTTTGTTTCCAAATCGGGTTTTCAAGGCCTAGATAGGTGCCTTTTGATCTACCTAGGAACGTAGGATGGTTGGCTTATTAATTTGGAATCTTAAACTTTGCGTGGGAGAAGAAAACGGAAAGTGAACAAAGGGGAAAAAGGTATTTTTGGATGCCTTTGTGTTTATATGAATCTGTAAATACATGATAGGTGTTTTTTGTGCATGATAAGGGTTATTCAAGCTATCCATGGAGTTTTGTGGAAGAATATGATATTTGTCTCTTTCGTGACTAAATAGCTATCTCGTGCATATGTTGGTTTATATTGTGTTTAAATGCGAGGGTAACCTACTTTGTCGACCTTCTTACGTGTTATTGATGCTCTTAAATCTTGTGGTTTCGTTTCGGGGTTGCGCAACCTTTTCAGACATGGTAGCGTTGAGAAACACGGAAGGCGTCGGGCTTGCCGTGCTTCCTCGACTACCATGGTACCTATTCCATTTCTTGCTGAGTATATTTCACTACCCCAGAGGCATGGTTCACCTGCTGGGCATATGGCCCTACCTCAGGAGAAAGGGTCGTAGGATCGGGATACATCCGGAGTATCCCACACTTGGAGGAATAAGGGTTTACCGTCACTTGCGTTAAGTCCGTGGCTCGTGGTACGAGATTGAAGACTTGAAGTGGAACCGTATCCTTTTTATATGTGGTTAATTGCATGTTTACTTGGTTGTGTTATTTTGTGTTGGAAATGCTATTATTTTGTTGCATATCATGTTGCACGCCCCGGTATGCTACATCACAGCCCTCGCTGGGCAACATTGTTACTCACTCCTCATTTAACATGTTTCAAGAGAAGCTGAGGTGAATCCCCGGCTAGTAGCAGTAGAGGAAGAAGAAAAAGTGCAAGTAGATCAAATTCCGTGATTCTTGTGTGATAAGGTTCAATATAATGTGAAGCTTGTGTGGAGTTGTTATTGTTGTCTTTTGTGACCTTGGGGTCTTGTGTATATTTGGTAGTTGAATCAACTTGTAATCTCGTATGACGGATAGCAAAGTTAGATGGCATGTAATAATGGATTCTAGTTTACTTCTCTTATTGCATGCTTGTGTGTTTAATAACTTGGTAGTAGAACTTGGCTATTATTATATCCAACTACTTATAGTAAAGTTAGCATTACCTTGCATGCTTGTGTGCTATAAGTAACTTTTGTTGTTCCAAGGCTCGGATTGCCTTGTAATCTTGGGTTGCTATGATAATCTTGGAAAATAGGTTGTATGAGTTGCTGTTTGTGGTTCTAGTGTTATATGTGACTATTTGCAGGTATCAGTTTAGTCCATGGTATAGAGGAGACTCTGTCCGAGTGACGGGTCCGGGCTTGACCTATAGCATGGGGTTGGGTTCGGGGGGCTACAATTACTTCTTCTAATTTACTACATACTATTTGCACATATTTCAAGAAATATGAATATAGTATACTTAAATGAATGAATTAATATAAACATATGATTATGAGCAAACATTTAAAGTAAAGACATAGGTATATGCAAGTAGTTACTATTGCTACATGCCGAATCTGGGTGTCACACTCTTCCCCCCTTCAAACAATTGCCTCCTCACAATTCTTTATTCTTAAAAGAATTCCACATCGATTATAACCACTTCTGCTAGAATTGTTGTCGAAGAATAGCACTGCACAAGAATACCAACAAGGAGATCTCACAAGAATACTACGGAGAAATGCAATAAGAATACTCTAAATGAATTTCCACGTGAGAAACCTCGAGTAAAGTAGCCAAATAAAGGCTTCAATATAGATACCATGTAGAAGTTTGAATAGGATCCCTCTGGATACAAATACCTTATGAAAATCCCAGTTAGGAGCCGAATGTGAAATCCGATAAGAACTCTGAATAAAATACCACAGAGGGTGCCAAGAAGGAATACTGAAGTAATAAGCCAAATAAGAATCGCCTATATAGGAAATCCCAGAGAAACCATTTATATATACGAATGCAGAAAAGAATACCATCAAAATCTAAATAAAAATGCTAAGAAGAATATCACATGCGAGATTCAGAACAAGGAAACTGAATAAGGCCCCTGTTATGAACACCAACCAAAGATCTCGAAACAAGAATTCCTTCGAATACAAGTACTATATAAGATGTCTAGTGTGATTGCAGAATTCCGAGAGATTATCCAGTAAGAATTTCCAAGGTCAAGTTCCAAATGTAAATACCAATTTCCCACCAGATGTCTGATCAAATACCTCTCATTCCTGGTGGTCTCCATCCTTGGAAAGTCCGTCATTAGCCATTCTAGCACAAGAGAGGAGTTTACTTACCACATTAATGGGTAATGCTTGTATGCAATTAAAATCATATAGGGTATGATTTTCTTAACACTTACATAACATTTTTAATACAATTCTCACATTCTGAGTATCTATCACATATGCACAATTAATACTTCAAATTATCATACATTCATTGGCTACACTAGAGTTCACTCATACTTAATGTTACTTAACAAGTTGTCTTATCACAATTAACAATTTTCTTCACGTAGTCCAAACATACATATCACTACTAATAAATAAGATAAATAATTTCTCCAAGAGTCGGCTAGATATACACATAGTCACACATTTACACATATCACATATTCTTTCACATATTAAGCAAATAAGTCACAAAGATGTATACATAGTCACATTACACAATACACATATCACATAATTTCTATTTATTGTACAAATAGTCATATAGATACACATAATCATTTAAGACACATAAGTATCACATGCAAGCACACACACGACTATCCAGAACACATTTCACATACACGCACTCAAAGTCGCTACCGAACAAACCAAGGACCCTGTCCCGGCTGTGAGCTACTAAGCTCTGATACCACTTATGTAACGCCCCGATCTCTCATGGAAACAGGACTCCTATTAATCATGCTATTCTCAACCCATATCCAAACCTGGGCACAAAATTTAGGGAAAACAGATGGAGTCTCCCTTGTTTATAGGACTAATCAAAAACTTGCAAGCAGCAAATATAAGCACAATACAACACCCCAACTCCAACCGTCTAACTTTTCCCAGTCTCAAAGCCATCCGAGCCTTAGACAAAACATAACCACCCGAGCATGCAATCAAAAGACAATAAAGTCTATATTTAGCTATTACATGCCACTACTCTATCAAATCACACAAGTCCTTAATTTAGCTTACAATCTAACAAGCCATACCAAATACCTACAAGACCTCAAGGGTCTCAAAACAGAACATTAAACCCATCTTCACAAACAGCTTCCAACCTTAGCAAGATGAGCAACCAACAACACGGCACACAAGATAGTTGTTCTGATTGTACCTGAAACATGTTAAAACGAGGAATGAGTAACCAAAGTTACTCAGTGAGGGAGGTGATGCAATAAATTGGGTGTGCTTTCGTGAGATGCAACAAAGATAATAACATAAATAACACAATAAAGTAAGCTAATGGAACAAATAATCAAACACATTATAAAAGGATACGGTTCAACTTCTTGTCTTTAATGTCGAACCACGAACCATGATCTTCAAACAAATGCTGGCAAACCCCTTACTCCTCCAAATGGGGTATTCCGGATGTACCCTGATCCTACGACCCATATCTCCCGAGGTAGGTCCGTATGCTCCAACGAGGTGAACCATGCCTCTGGGGTAGAGAAGTATGCCTCAGCAAGAAAGGGACTAGGAAACCATGGTAGCCGAGGAAGCATGGCAAGCCCGATGCCGCCAGTGTTACTCAATACTACCATGCCTGGAAAGGTTGCGCAACCCCAAAACCTGAATTCTAGAATTCACGGAATATCACAGAATAATCACAAGTAAACACGATAAATCATAAGACAACAAGTAAATAGTGCATGTAAACCTTATCCTTTAAAGTAAGTCATACAATCTAGAAGCAATAAAATAAGTTAAGATGCACAAAAGAAATAAAGACTCCCTCACCTTGGATTCGGCTAAATATGTAAGAAAATAGCTCCAATTCACTCCAAACTTCCTTGAATTAGCTCGATTATATAACCCTAGCGTGTTCATATAAGTTGGCACTTTAGCAATAAGCTATATCAATTCCAACTTAACTATAACTTAACCCTATAGAAGTTACCTATATAATCACTTATGCATATTATATCGCCACATAGCCCAAGTAATCATACAACTAACTCAAAATCATTTCTTTAATCTTGCAAAGAACATTAACTTTTAACAAGTTAAACTTCATAACTAATTCAACTTCATTTATATCACAAAGGAATATTAAATTGAGTATTCAATCAAGACGACCACCTTTAACGCTTAAACATAAATCAACTATAAGCATGATCTAAGAATCATTTCATGCATATTCATCCAATTCACAACAAGGTAGGCATTTTAGCTAGGTCAAGAAACTTCACCAAGTGTATAGGCATACTTTACAAAAACATTTAAACACTTACTAATCAATTACAAGGCAATTATCATCCACTACCTCCATTTCTATAAGCTAGCCCCTTTTTACTTTTAGCCTATTATGCATTTCCCATTCAATTCATAGCTAGGTGATCATGCCTAAATCCTTTTTTTACCACTTCAACCAATTTCGTTTTAGTAGCGTAGAATACTTAGCAGTTAATAACATAAAGTTAACTTTAACTAGTTAGTTATTAATCCTTCTTTTCAATCAAAAGACCAAACAATCAAGATAATTAATGGAATATACTCATATACATTTCATGGTTAATACACTACACAATATAATCTAATATTCTATTTGCAATCATTCATAACTTCGCTTGGCTCAAGAATACTTCAAGTTCTTTAGTAACATCCCATAACCTTGTAACAACATATAAACATTTACTAATTTATAAAGTTAAACTAACTATAACTACTCAAACTTACATTTAACATATAAACTAAATGTCCATTACACACGTAGCTCAACTTATCAACACAAAAGAAGTTTCAACAAGGTATATAATGTCATACACAAGATATAGTCATATTCCAATAAAATAATCAAGTCATTCAATTCATGAACTTCACTAATAGATTACACAAGTTATACAAATGCAATTAAACACTTTAATAATCAACTACAAGCCAATTACCAACTTTTTTTTTATCAACTTTTACATTCTAATTGCCTTAGTTCTTTAGTTCAATTTAAGGCACATATAACTCACAAGATACATAATTCACAAACTAATTAAACCACACTTCTAAGGACACTTTAACCTATATTTAACCCGAAAGCCCCAAAAGCTCCTTAGTGCGTTTGAACTACAAGTACCCTATCCGTGTATCAACGAAGTGCCATAATGACATTTTAAGCTCCATCCTACATATATAAGTCTATTTAGCATCTTAAATTCCACCCCGGTTCCCCACATCGTTAGGCCTCTATTTATTACGCAATTAAGGACTTAAAATTCAACTATCTCGATAAATTTTATCGAGCAACCATTTTTACATCCCTATAGTCCAAACCAAGTGTTAGATCGAGTTTCGGGTCAAATTTTGTTGGTCCTGAATGAATAGTGCCTGTATAACTAACTTTAACTTAATGTTCTTACAATCTATGCATTTCTAGATTATTTAAGGCTCTAATCTAAGTTCATTTACCCCTAAATCATGCTTAGATATCACACAATTAGGTTAGAGCACAAGGGTTACTATTCGTATTTTTACTATTCCTTCATCTTCTTCAACATTCTACTACATATACAATTCACACTACACAGGCATACAACACTCAAAAGTTTACTCTACATAATTGTTAGCTAGTATATATAACATTAGAAGCATTAAAACAACATAAATCAACATTTTCACAAATCAACCATAATAAAAAAATCATGAAAATATACATATACATGAATCTTTCACCTTTCTATGGCTTCTAGGCAGTAGAAATAAGTTAAATCCACTTGCAATTGGCTTGATCTTGTTCAAAATCACCTAACCCTAACTTGGCTCCTAATCTTTTTGTCACTAGAACCCATCGGGTTCTTCTATTCTTTTTTTTTTCTTTTGTGTGTTTTGTGCTAATATATATGTATATAATAAGTAGATAGATATATTTGTGTATAAGTTGGACTTATTTTAAGGGTGTTGGACTTATGTAAACTAGCTAAAATCAAATACAAGTTCAAATGGTCCAAAACAATAAAACTATTACTATTCACTCGGGGTCACTAAACATTTTCCATCTCGCGCTCGGGACATGCAATGCACATTCTTTCAATGATGAATATATTATTTATGAGGTATATTCAAGGAAAATTATCAATTTTGAAAAAAATAGATTAGTTTAAAATTTACTCCAGCTCGGAACTACTTTTTCAACAAATTGAAAATAAGATAATCTAGCACTTACATGCAACA
Organism: Ehretia macrophylla; assembly: GCA_037974665.1. NCBI lineage: Eukaryota > Viridiplantae > Streptophyta > Magnoliopsida > Boraginales > Ehretiaceae > Ehretia > Ehretia macrophylla. Next base: position 15,005,779 of record CM075775.1, read on the forward strand.
ACCAAATTCCTAATAACTATTTTACCAAAATAATTACCTCTCTAATTTACAACATACTTTTTGCACATATTTCAAGAAACACGAATATAGTATAATTAAATGAATGAATTAATATAAAAATATGATTATGAGCAAACATTTAAAGTAAACACATAGGTATATGCAAGTAGGTACTATTGCTACATGCCGGATCTAGGTGTCACAAATAGTCTATACATTAATCACTCCCTTAGAATGATCTAACCTAGATCATCCTGAATCTGTGGCCGCAGTAACACTTGAGGTGTTGAATGTTACACTTAAAGGTAACTCCCTTAGATAAGTGGATAACTTCAGGAGGATTGTTAGATTGTGGATTAGAGGTTCTAAAGAGACAAAATGTAGTCAAAGAGTTGATAGTACACTTCGAGAACCTGTTTTTGGCTATGAGTATAAAGGGGCATTATGATCAATATAACACTTAGTTGGTCAAAAGACAGAGCGTCATGTATAGATTGACTGACTCCTTTACTTAAAGTAATTATCCTTGAGTGCAGCCGAAGTCTTTTAGTGGAATAGACTTGGTGGAGATGATAAAATATTGGTAGGGTATTAGCGAGAATATTTTATTCATTTCTAGAAGAAATGTTAATTATGTCTTTTGTCCCTTTTCTAGTCATCTAACTTGTTAAGTATCTAAACTTAGCTAAGATATATTATTTTGAGAGAGGATAAAATCCTTTAACGGTGAGAATCAAAGTAGACTTTCCATTTTGGGAAAAAGTTTCTATTTTTGATAATTGTCAAGATATTAGATTAATTGATTAATTAAAGTCTAGAAGACTGCTGAGATATTTAAAATAATTTTTTCACTGTTGGAAAAATAGATTATTCTTAAACAGTAGTTTGGATTTAGACTTTTGGAATTGATCAAAGAGTATTTAATTTATTGGCAATTAGACATTTAAAGATAGACTTTCTATTTTATGGAAATGAATTTTTATTTATTGTCTAGTTTAAATTAAAATTGAAGCAAGGTGGCTAAACCAGGACCATGGCTCACAAGCCTATATTGGACGTAGAAGGTGGGGACTACCCACCTTAGAAATATCGGCCAATATAAGGAAAAGAAGGAAGAAGGGGAAAAAATAAAAAATTAATTGTGGAAGATATTTAGACTTTTCTTTGACCAAATCCCACATTGGAATTTCAAAAAAAATTCTCTAGATCTTCTACCTATAAATAGACCTCTTCTCTAACTCTGAAAAATGCTCTACACACTATCGCTTCTAAGATTTATCTTCTCTCTCTCTTGAGTAAGCTTCGCCTTTGTGAATACACTCAATTCTAGTTTATATCTTTTAGTTTAACAAAATTTAGTCCCACAACTAGGTTATACTATAGAAAGGTGTTGGTCATAGAAGAGAAAATCAAAGTAGAGGAGTGGAAGCCATATTCCCCAGGCTTGTAGATCAAGGTGGTTGGTGTTCCTGCGCATTGTTGTTTTGACGCCCGAGATTTTATTACCTAATTTGTTATAATTGTTGCATACTTACTTAAGCATTTTTACATGCATTACCTTTCTTGCTTAATTGCTTTAATTTGAGGTTACTATTCATAAGATTTTCGACCGTCTCGAATGTTGGATTTTATATTTTTCCTAGGTCATATAACATTTAGAAGGAATCGAGACCTATTTATTTTGGACCTTCGAGCTTGGGAGCGTGCGTTTGGAAAATAGTTTTCGCACTATTTGAATAGTGTTACATATGTAACAACTCAAATTACAACTAATTAGCAAGTAAGTGAGTTTTATCTTAGCTTAACTAAGACTTTAGTGGCATTTGGCTTCATTTAATAACATTTATGCATACATATAATATCAATATACTTAACATAACACAACACAACCATTATATCATCAAAAACAAAAGCAAAAATTCCATTTTTGTCCTCTTATTTGGCGACCACTTCAAGAGGGAAAAAGGAAAAATTTTCTTTATCAACCTTGCATACTTGACTCTTGGCTTGATCTAGGAAGGATTAGTGGCAACTAGGAGCTTCTACTTCATACCTACATCTTCATACAAGTGAGGGAGTTGTATTTTTTATAGCTTTCAAAGTTTATGCTCATATATTGAAATTCTTGATTTGTTGATTACAGCTATAATACTTGTTATAAATGCTTAATATATGTTTATTAGAGCCTATAGAGTAAACTTTTAAAGCTTGATGGCATAATCCATGGTTGGAAGCTTGAATGATAGGAAAGAGATGATGAATAGTGCTTGTTGTTAGGGTTTTGAATAAATTTGCTAATTAGCTTGAATTGAGACTTCAATTAGATACTCTAGGCCCTAGTGAAGCTAGTAAGGAGGCCACATGAGGTTGAATCACCCAAATCCGAGTTAAATTGCAAAATTAGTCAACTTTAAAAAGAGGACTTTTCTCGTTGTGCAATCCGAGCAAGTTTGGGCTATGGTTTGGGTATTCTTGGGGTAAGGAAGCAGTTTTGGTGCTTTTGTTACGCGAAATTAGGGCTCGGATAGTATAGTTGTAGTTAAAACCCGCTCGGGGCTCTCCCGAGCTTTTGCTTCTAAAGTGGGTTCTTATGATCTTAATAGGTGTCTTTGGGCTTAATTAGGATTGTTGTATGAGTAGAATATGGTTTGGGAATCTTTAATGGCACATAGGTGAAGGAAAGCTTGGCTAAAGGAAGGGAAAAAGTAGTTTTTGGTAATTTTTGATGCATTTGGAACTTCTTGTTGAGTTACCGTGTATTGCTTTGAATACCTAAAGTATATGTAAGCTATTTGAGTAGATTGTGGGGAAAAATTTATGTTGATTGCTTCTTATGGGACTTTAAAGTTACTTTCGTGCTTTTGTGAGCTCATATTGTGCTTATATGTGAGGGCAGCCTACTTTGTCAACCCTCTTACGTGTTATGTGATATTTTGATGCTTGTGGACTTGTCTCGCGGTTGTGCAACATTTTCGGACATGGTAGCGTCGAGAAATACGAGCGGAGTGGGGCTTGCCGTGCTCCCTCGACTACCATAGTACCTATTCCCTTTTTCGCTGAGCATACTCCACTACCCCAGAGGCATGGTTCACCTACTGGGCATATGGACCTACCTCGAGAGAGAGGGTCGTCCAGAGTATCCCAACTTGTTGGTGTTTGGGTTTGCCGACACTTGCGTGAAGTTTGTGGCTTGTGGCTCGTGGCTCATGATTGAAGACTTGAAGTGGAACCGTATCCTTTTTAATGTGATTAATTACTTGGCTTTTTACCTTGTTGGTATATGTTGTATATATATGATTTCTTGTGTTTGCATATCATATTGCACGCCCGGTAGGTTGCATCACCTCCCTCGCTGGGCAACATTGTTGCTCACTCATCATTTGACATGTTTTAGGAGAAGCTGAGGTAAACCCTCAACTAGTAGCGGTAGTTGAAGAGGAGGAAGTGCAAGTTGAGCAGCTTCCGTGACTTTGTGTGATAAGGTGGATCATATATGTAGTTTGCTTGAAGTTCATGTTAAATGTTGTGTTTTGAGACCTTAGGGTCTTGTATATATGTTGGTAGATGAAATCTTGTATGATAGCGAGAGTTGATAGATTGTAATAATGAATTTTAGATTACTTCTTCTAGTGTATGCTTGGGTGTTTATTATCTTTCAGTAGAACTTGATTATAGTTGTGTCTAAATACTTTTAGTTAAAGTTAACTTGCCTCGCATGCTTGTGTGCCTAAGTAGGTTGTTATTGCTCCAAGGCTCAGATAGCCTTGTGAACTTGACTTGGCTTTGGAAATATTGAAAGATAGGTTGTATAAGTTGTTGTTTGTAGTTCAAATGTTATATGTGACTATTCACAGGTAACAGTTTAGTTCGCGGTACAGAGGAGACTCTGTTTGAGTGACAGGTCTGGGTTTGACCTTTAGCGTGGGGTCGGGTTCGGGGCGTTACATTTAGTTGGTATCAGAGCTACCTGAATGCATGATGTCAGGTTAACTTCCTTGGCATGTGGGTAGAGGTCTATATGTGAAAGCTGAATTATGTGAATATGTGATTACTTAATTGCCTAAGTACGTGGATAAAAGACATGCTAGCATGAAAAAGGAATGATAAAGCATGATATGACAAGAACATGAAAGATTTAGTGTTTAATGCTGTTAAGTGTTTTATATGTTCTCTTATGTGAGTAGATGTTTTGGAAAACAATATGCATATTATCTTTGCATCAGTTATTGGCCTATCATAATATTATACTCTTCTAGCTTCAAGATGAGGAGAAAGGGAAGACCAAGGAGAAAACCGGAGGAAGCTCCTAGGCAGGATGTACCGGGGCAAGGTACAGGGGCAGCCGGGGATGCACCGCAGGGGCAAGAACCGAGCAATGCGTAGATTTTGGCCACAATGGCCACCGTCATGAATACTATAGCCCAGTTTGTGGTTCAGCAGGGTACGACAGGTATTGGCAGAGGTAATCAGGCTGCTAGAGCAGAGGGTAGTGGTACTGCCGGAGGTAACTTGTATGATAAATTCTTGCACCATGGGGCATATTGTTTCTATGGTGAGCCAGACGACATGAAAGTAGAGATGTGGTTGAGCAAGTTTGAGAAAGTCGCTGCGATACTTGAGTGCTACGATGAAAGAAAGATTACCTATGCTGCTTTCTTAATGAAGGGTGACGCCGAGGAGTGATGGCGCACTATTAGAGAGAAATAGGATGCTGAGAGGGTCCAGCATGTGTGGGCTAACTTTGTTCGTGAGTTCAGGGATAAATATGTATCGGTGGTAGCTTGCGAGAGACATCAGGAGGAATTTATAGCTTTGAGGCAGGGAAACATGACTGTAGACCAGTATGAGGCTACCTTCACTAGACTTTCTCGATATGTGCCAGCTTTAATTCAGCTATAGGACATAAAGATTCAGAGATTTATCACAGGGTTAAGGAGTGATATTATGCTTAATCTGTCTTCGCAGGATTATCCGAGCTATGCTGCAGTAGTCAGGGCCGCATCGAGGTACGAGAAACGTAAGGCAGATGTGTTTGCTCAGTCTAGTCAGTCAAGTAAACGTCAGTATCAGTCCCAGAGTCAAGGCTACCAGAGGCAGTATCAGCAGCCTAGGCAGACTCAGAGCTACCCAGGACCAGTTCAGGCACAATTACAGCCGAGACCAGCTCAGAGCTAGCCACAGGGATAGTCACAGAGTCGACCAGTGACTACTAGATCTTAGCAGGGTAGTTCTACTACATCCACTTATAGGGCCCCCACAGGAGGTGCTGCTGCTAAGAAGAACCTACAGTGTACTCATTGCAACCGCAAGGGCCATACGGAGGCAGAGTGTTGGAGAAAATTGGGCCGATGCGTGGGTTGTAGCAGTGATCAGCATAGAGCTAGAGATTGCCCCATGTTTAAACAGGGTCAGGGACAGACTTCAGGCCAAGGTGCACAGACTAAAGCTTCAGGAGCAGCTACTGTACCTTGAGGCCAAGCGCGGGTATTTGTACTCAATCATAAGGAACTTCCAGAGACGACGGTGGTGGTGAAAGGTACTTTTCTTATTAATAGTTAGCCGGTAGTAGTTTTGATTGACACCGGTGCTACACATTCATTCATTACTCCTGCATGTGCACAATCTGCTACATTAAAAGTTGATAAACTGCCGTATGTGATTAAAGTAGGTAATCCTATGTGTACTAAATTTGTTACGGAGTCTATGTGTAATGATTGTAATATTTGCATTAAGGATCACATGTATCCTATTGACTTGATTATCATGCCATTTCGGGACTTTGAAGTTATCTTGGGGATGGATTGGTTGGGGCGATATTATGCTTGTTTGGACTGTAGAATGAAAGTTTTAACTTTAGAAGTACCTAACCAACCTGTTATTAAAGTAATTGGGAGTCGAAAATCTACTGGGACTCGTATCATATCTTCCATTAAAGCTACTAAAATGTTGAGTAAAGGTTGTGATACATATTTAGCTTATTTAATTAATCAGCCTGGAGATAAATTGAAATTAAATGAAGTACCTGTTATAAAAGAGTTTCTAGGGGTATTCCTGGAGGAGTTGCCTGGATTACTTCTTGATCGGGAGATTAAGTTTGTGATTGACTTGTTGCCGGGGACTAATCCTGTTTCTAGAACCCCATATAGAATGACCCCTCATGATTTGCAGGAATTGAAAATTCAGCTACAGGGCCTACTTGAGAAGGGTTTTATTCAACCTAGTTCGTCACCTTGGGGTGCTCTTGTATTATTTGTGAAGAAGAAAGACGGGACTCTGCATTTGTGTATTGATTATCGGGGTCTTAACCAGGTGACGGTGAAAAATAAATACCCTTTACCTTTGATTGAGGAATTGTTTGATCAGCTGCAAGGTGCTGTTGTATTCTTTAAATTTGATTTGAGACAGGGTATTACCAATTGAGAATCTGGAAAGAGGATGTACCCAAGACTGCATTTAGAACCAGGTACGACCACTATGAGTTTGTTGTTTACCATTTGGTTTGACAAATGCTCCAGCCGTCTTTATGGATTTGATGCAGAGAGTATTTTGACCCTATCTTGATCAGTTTGTTGTGATTTTCATTGATGATATATTGGTGTATTCTAAATCTGAGGTAAAACATGAAGAACACTTGAAGATTGTGCTGCGAATATTGCAAGAACATAAATTGTTGGTAAATTTAGTAAATGTGAATTCTGGTTGAAACAAGTAGCCTTTTTAAGCCATATCATTTCACATGAGCGAATATCTGTTGATCCTGAGAAAATTGAGGTGGTTATGTCGTGGAAAAGACCCGAGACTGTCACGGAAGTTCGTAGTTTCTTGGGATTGGCGGGCTATTATAGGCGATTTGTTAAGGACTTTTCAAAGATTGCGGGGCCATTGACTACATTAACCCAGAAGAAAACTGTGTTTAATTGGGATGATAGATATGAAGCCAGTTTTCGGGAATTAAAGAAGAGACTTACCACGGCTCCTATTCTTGCATTGCCCGAAGGGACAGATAACTTGGTGATTTACAGTGATGCTTCGAAAGAAGGCTTGGGTTGTGTTCTTATGCAAAATGGTAAAGTGATAGCTTATGCCTCTAGGAAATTGAAACCATATGAACTCAATTACCCTACAAATGATCTTGAGCTTGCTGCTATAGTCTTTGCATTGAAGAAATGGCGTCATTATTTGTGGGGTAATAAATTTGAGATATTTACTGATCATAAAAGTTTAAAATATCTATTTTCTCAAAAAGATCTGAATATGAGGCAAAGGCGTTGGCTAGAGTTGTTAAATGATTAAAATTGTACCATTAGCTATTTGCCGGGAAAAGCTAACACTGTTGCAGATGCATTGAGTCGAAAAGCCACTATAGCTAGTTTGATAATCAAGGACTGGGAGATTGTGGAAGAACTGTGTTTATGGAAACCAGAAGCTTCTAGATCAAGTATTCAATTTGCTGGCCTACAAATTCAGTCTCTATTGTTATCCAGAATCAGAGAAGCCTAACAATCAGATCCTCAGTTATTAAAGCTTCTAGAGAAGTCCAAAGGAGGAGAGTCCGACTTCAAATTGCATGATGATGGATTACTCAGGTACAGGAATAGAATTTGCATTCCTAGTAATTCGATTGTGAAAAATGAGATTCTTGCTGAGGCTCATGCTTCTAAGTACACGATTCATCCCGGTAGCACTAAGATGTACAGGGATTTAAAGTAGAGTTTCTGGTGGAACAACATGAAAATGGAGATAGCTGATTATGTAGCTAAGTGTTTGACTTGTCAGAAAGTTAAGGCGGAACATCAGAGGCCAGCAGGATTATTGCAACCATTAGAGATTCCGGTATGGAAATGGGACCAAGTTACTATAGACCTTGTGTTAGATTTGCCGAGATCACCACGAGGTAATGATTCCGTCTGGGTTGTGGTTGACAGGTTGACAAAGACTTCTCATTTTATTGCTGCAAAGAAGAAAGATTCCCTTGATAAATTAGCCGAGCTTTATGTTGAAAATATTGTGAGATTGCATGGAGTTCCATCTCAAATAGTGTTGGACAAGGATCCCAGGTTTACATCACAGTTCTGGTAGAAACTACAAAAGGCTTTGGGGACTAATCTGAGTTTTAGTACTGCATATCACCCGAAGACGGATGGTCAGTCAGAGAAGACTATTAGAATACTGGAAGACATATTGCGGGCTTGTGTTTTGGATTTCGGTAAGAGTTGGGAGAAGTATCTACCTTTAGCGGAGTTCGCTTATAATAGCAGTTATCAGGCTACTATTGGTATGGCACCCTACAAGGCACTTTACGGGCAAAAATGTAGGTCTCCGTTGTATTGGGATAAGGTAGGTGAAATGAAAACGGTTGATCCAGCTATTCTACCTGAAATGATCAAGATGGTGGATAATGTGAAGCTCATAAAGAAAAGGATGCTTACAGCAAAGAGTCAACAGAAGAATTATGCTGATAAACGTCGACGAGACTTGGTATTTTCAGTTGGTGATCGTGTATTCTTGAAAGTCTCTTCACATAAGGGTTTGATTCAATATGAAAAATGAGGTAAACTCAGTCCTAGATACGTGTGGCCATTTGAAATCATTGAGAAGGTTTGGGATTTGGCTTACAGATTGGCATTACCTCCGAGTTTGGGCAGGATTCATGATATTTTTCACGTGTCATTGTTGAGGAAGTATAATCCTGATCCGTCTCACATCATTGAGCCAGAACCGTTGGAGATTGATGAGTCTTTAATATATGTTGAGAAACCTATTCGAGTGGTTGACAGAAAGATTCAGGAACTTCGAACCAAAAGTATTCTTATGGTAAAAGTTATTTGGGATCATCATGGGGTTGAGGATGCCACTTGGGAGCGAGAGGATCAGATCAAAGAGAAGTATCCGAAGTTGTTTGCCGAATCATGTAAGAATTGTGAGGACGCAATTAGTTTAAGGGGGAGAGGGTGTGACGCCCGAGATTTTATTACCTAATTTGTTATAACTGTTGCATACTTACTTGAGCATTTTTACGTGCATTACCTTTCTTGCTTAATTGCTTTAATTTGAGGTTACTATTCATAAGATTTTCGACCGTCTCAAATGTTGGATTTTATATTTTTCCTAGCTCATATGACATTTATAAGGAATCAAGACCTAGTTATTTTGGACCTTCGAGCTTGGGAGCGTGCGTTTGGAAAATAGTTTTCGCACCATTTAAATAGTATTACATATGTAACAACTCAAATTACAACTAGGTAACAAGTAAGTGAGTTTTATCTTAGCTTAACTAAGACTTTAGTGGCATTTGGCTTCATTTAATAACAATTATGCATACATATAATATCAATATACTTAACATAACACAACACAACACAACCATTATATCATCAAAAACAAAAGCAAAAATTCCATTTTTGTCCCCTCATTTGGCCAACCACTTCAAGAGGGAAAAAGAGAAAATTTTCTTCATCAACCTTGCATGCTTGACTCTTGGCTTGATCTAGGAAGGATTGGTGGCAACTAGGAGCTTCTACTTCACACCTACATCTTCATACATGTGAGGAAGTTGCATTTTTTTTTATAGCTTTCAAAGTTTATGCTCATATATTGAAATTATTGACTTGTTGATTACAGCTATAATACTTGTTATAAATGCTTAATATGTGTTTATTAGAGCCTACAGAGTAAACTTTTAAAGCTTGATAGCATAATCCATGGTTGGAAGCTTGAATGATAGGAAAGAGATGATGAATAGTGCTTGTTGTTAGGGTTTTGAATAAATTTACTAATTAGCTTGAATTGAGACTTCAATTAGATGCTCTAGGCCCTAGTGAAGCTAGTAGGGAGGCCACGTGAGGTTGAATCACCCAAATCCGAGCTAAATTGCAAAATTAGTCGACTTTAAAAAGAGGACTTTTCTCGTTGTGCAATCCGGGCAAGTTTGGGCTATGGTTTGGGTATCCTTGGGGTAAGGAAGCAGTTTTGGTGCTTTCGTTACATGAAATTGGGGCTCGGATAGTATAGTTGTAGTTAAAACCCGCTCGGGGCCCTCCCGAGCTTTTACTTCTAAAGTGGGTTATTATGATCTTAATAGGTGTCTTTGGGCTTAATGAGGATGTTGTATGAGTAAGATATGGTTTGGGAATCTTGAATGGCACATAGGTGAAGGAAAGCTTGGCTAAAGGAAGGGGAAAAGTAGTTTTTGGCCATTTTTTATGCATTTGGAACTTGTTGTTAAGTTACCGTGTATTGCTTTGAATACCTAAAGTATATTTAAGCTATTTGAGTAGATTGTGGGGAAAAATGTATGTTGATTACTTCTTTTGGGACTTTAAAGCTACTTTCGTGCTTATGTGAGCTTATATTGTGCCTATATGTGTGGGCGGCCTATTTTGTCGACCTTCTTACGTGTTATGTGATATTTTGATGCTTGTGGACTTGTCTCAGGGTTATGCAACCTTTTCGGATATGGTAGCGTCGAGAAACAAGGGCGGCATGGGGCTTGCCGTGCTCCCTCGACGACCATGGTGCATATTCCCTTTCTCGCTGAGCATACTCCACTACCCCAGAGGCGTGGTTCACCTGCTAGTCTTATGGACCTCCCTCTGTAGAAAGGGTCGTAGGATCAGGATACATCTGGAGTATCCCAGCTTGTTGGTGTTTGGGTTTGCCAGCACTTGCGTGAAGTTCGTGGCTCGTGGCTCGTGGCTCGTGATTGAAGACTTGAAATGGAACCGTATTCTTTTTAATGTGGTTAATTACTTGGCTTTTTACCTTGTTGGTTTATGTTGTATATATTTGATTTCTTCTGTTTGTATATCATATTGCACGCCCGGTAGGTTGCATCACCTCCCTCGCTGGATAACATTGTTGCTCACTCCTCATTTGACATGTTTCAGGAGAAGCTGAGGTAGACCCCCAGCTAGTTGCGGTAGTTGAAGAGGAGGAAGTGCAAGTTGAGCAGCTTCCGTGACTTTGTGTGATAAGGTGGATCATATATGCAGTTTGCTTGGAGTTCATGTTAAATGTTGTGTTTTGAGACCTTAGGGTCTTGTATATATGTTGGTAGATGAAATCTTGTATGATAGCGAGAGTTGATGGATTGTAATAATGAATTTTAGATTTCTTCTAGTGCATGCTTGGGTATTTATTATCTTTCAGTAGAACTTGATTATAGTTGTGTCTAAATACTTTTAGTTAAAGTTAACTTGCCTCGTATGCTTGTGTGCCTAAGTAGGTTGTTGTTGCTTCAAGGCTCGGATGGCCTTGTGAACTTGACTTGGCTTTGGAAATATTGAAAGATAGGTTGTATAAGTCGTTGTTTGTAGTTCAAATGTTATATGTGACTATTCGCAGGTAACAGTTTAGTCCACGGTACATAGGAAACTCTGTTCGAGTGATGGGTCCAGGATTGACCTTTAGCGTGGGGCCGGGTTCAGGGTGTTACAATTCTTCACAAGAGGTATGCCTAGATCCTTGTTTCAATTGGGAACTAAATTGTAAATTGTTTTTGATTTTACTATCACATGCTTAATCGTAGTAAGATCCTACATGATTGTTTCCGCCATTTTTATAGAAATTTTGAATATGAATCATGTAACTTAACACTGTTTTCCTTCAGTGGCATTAGAGCCACTGCAAATTAAACATGCAAAGAGTTAAGAATAATTAAGAACAATTTGATTCTTGGATGATATAAACTTATAAATTACATGAACACTAGAAAAAATTCAGATTTGTGTTTGATCTTAGATGCAAGGATTTTTCTGTTGTAATTTGTTTCTACATAATTTAGAATTATTATGTAATTAATTATATATATGTTTTTATGGTGTTGATTGTATTAATTAAATTACTTGTTAGGTAGAGTAATTTAATAGGAATACAATTAATATAAAATCATAGATAAATAAGGAATTTTATTAAAACATGTTTACCTAAAGTTTTATGGATAAGATTCCTAGATTCTAGCATTTCGTATTTATTGCAAATTGGTTATGGATATGGATTGGACTCTTACTCAAGATAAATCCATATTAACCAATAACAAAAATAAATAAATAAATAAATATATATATATGTATATATATGTATATATATGTATGTATATATATGTATGTATATATATGTATATATATGTATATATATATATAAATATATATCTATGTATATATATGTATATATCTATGTATATAGATGTATATATATATGTATATATATGTATATATATGTATATATATATAAATAAATGTATATATATATATATGTATATATATATATGTATATATATATATGTATATATATATATATGTATATATATATATGTATATATATATATATGTATATATATATATATATTTCAAGGCCTACACAGGCGTAAGGAGATCAAGCGCGTAGGCCACGTGGTGAAGCGTGGTGAGGCCCTTTATTCTTTTTTTTTTTAAAAAAAATTTGTGTTGTTTTTGCGTAGTTTAAATATGGAAACTTTTTGGAATATAAATTTTAATTAAATACTAGAATACAATTTTAATTTGATTATGTTGTTTTGCATAATTATTTTATGAAAAATTGTATAGTATTTATTTTTAATGCCAGAAATACAACTTTGTAAAATTATGTGGTTTAGCATAATTTATTTGTTCTAATTGTATGACATTATATTATTTGAAATGGAAGTTTACGAAATTATGTGGCATAGCATAATTTTTGTTTGTTTCAAATAAGTATTAAATATATATTGCTAGAGAAACAATTTGTAGTAAGTTATATTTTGTACATAATTATAAATTGTACTAGCATTAAATAATATACATGTGAATGAATTACAAGTATTTTCGTTGTTGTAATTGTTAGAGCTTTTGGTTAAGGTGATTATTAATCTTAGAAATTAGACTAGTAATACTATAGTCTAAAGATTAATTAGAAATTGGTTAAGGAAAAACTATATGGCTATTATTTTTTCTTAGAAACCTAGACTTGACTAAAAGAGTCATGAAAGCCAAACCTAGGGTAAAGCTGACAACCCAGATTAGGACTATGTGATTTGAAGTATACTTAGAGGTTTTTTTTAAACAAAAATTCATTATGGACTTTAATCTAGAAATTTTTTGGAAAAAAACCAAAAATTAAGTATTAAGCAAAAATCACATAATTAGAAACTCTTGTTTCAAATATTCGAGTGGGAGAGGGAACTAGGAAATCCCACGGCTTTCTATATCCGGATTATGCAAAAGAATAGTCTTATTAACCTCCCTTTGGAGGGTGGCATTATTTGGATTGAGCGGATTAATCTCAAATTGGGAATTCACATTAAAGATTTTAGTTGTGCGGCCATCCTTCGATAGAGTTCTGATCTATAGGACATCTTATAGATAATAAGGATTGGGGTAACCTCCCTTCGGAGGCTCTAGTCTAGGTGATCTATGAAAGTCCCATAAGGAATGGTGCTTACACTCGACTCAAGATAGGTAGTAACCTTCCTTCGCAGTAAGTGTTATCCGGTCTTGAGAAGCCAAACTGATTAGTGGTAGAGTAATCACTAATGGGCACATCTATGTTTGTGCATATACATTCATGAGTTCCTAATGTCACATTTTCATGCATGTTGTTCACATATGTTTGTCAAACATAAATTGTTCATTCCTAATTATATTGCATATCCAGATTAAGATGACTGGTTCTTTCAATCCCTTGTCGTCCATTCTGTCTAATAACAAGTTGACTTGTCCGAATTTTAATGATTGGAATAGGAAGTTAGACATAGTACTCACAGCTGATGGGTACAAGTATATTCTGACTGAGCCATGTTCTACACTAAAGGATGACTCTACTAATGCTAAGAAAGAGGCTCATGATAATTGGTAGAGGGCAGATAGCATAGCCAAGTGCTATATGCTTGCCTCTATGTTTGACGTGTTGCTTGTGCAACACAAGAAGAAAGACACTGCTAAAGACATCATGACCTCGTTATTTGAGATGTTCTCAGTTAATAATAGGCCCACCAAATAAGCTACTATGAGGGAAATCGCGACGGCCAAAGTGGTAGAAGGTACGTCCGTAAAAGAACATGATGGACAATTTTAACCTTGCAGAAGTCTTGGGGGCCCAGATTGAAAATGACAGTAAGGTCGATATGATTCTCGAGACACTACCTAAATCTTTTGCCCAGTTCAAGCTCAATTACAATGAGCAAGATAGATATGGGGCTCACTGAGCTTATGAAGGAACTTCAAGCAACCGACGCAATCATGAAGCCCAAAGGTCAAACCCATATGGCCCAGGCATCCACTTTTGGACAAAACCCGAAAGGGAAGAAGTCCTGGAATAAGGGGAAACATGGAAATAAGAAGGGGAATGGCCAGGTTGATAATGGGCCAAAGCATCAGCAGAAACACAAGAAAGGTACAAGGAAGCCCAAGAGGAAGTGCTTGGAATGTGGTCAGAAAGGCCATTGGAAGCAAGACTGCCCTATGTACCTAGCCAAGAAAAATAAAGGTGCAGCTTTACTTATATCGTTGAAACAACTGTAGTGGTTGATTCTATAGAATCATAGATAGTAGAATCAAGAACTATTAACAGTGACTGCATTGTTGTGCAGGAGTTTCAGGTAACGAGGAGACTAAGTAAAGAGGGAATCACTCTGGAAGTAGGCTTAAGGGTGATGGCTTGGGCAAATGCTGTTGGAAGACAATCTTGTTACTTAGAGATTTATTTTAAAGACAATCTTATCATGTTCCAAACTATTTACAGTTTTGAATTTTGATAATTGTTTTAAAGTACTGTTTTTGATAACTTTCATGTATTTTATTCATTTAATGGAAGTTTTATTCGAAGTTTGGAAGTGTGCATGATTTTTGTCTTATCTCTATTTCCAACATACAATTATTTTGAAATTGTCTAATCTATTTTAGATAGATTTTGTTCACCATAAACCAATACTTATGAGACCTATGATTAAGGTTATATGAACCTAGATGGGTTTAGAGTCTGCATTGAGGATAAGCCCTTGGGCTCATTAGATCTCAAATCACAGGCTCAATATAAATCTAGTCTAAAATGAAGGTTGTCCAAAAGGTCATATATTTTCATAAGGCATATGATAAGGAAGGTTTAGATTGGTACACATTGGTGTATGTGGTGGATCCATGAGCACACCAGAACAAGAAGGAATAGTCCTCTTGGGTGAGTTAGGTTGATAATCATGTACAACAGATAATATGTCTTAGTGGGCTGCACTTGGCATTCTTCAAAGGAATAATGTATCTAAGAAACAAAATCACACTCATTAGATATGAGTAAATCCACGTTGAGTTGCAAAACTCCACTCATATCTGGATTGAGTATTATTGAAATAGCCAGATCAGTGCTTAAGATTCCTTAAGACATATGATTGGATTGGAAAGCCCAGTATAAGTCACATTCACATGTAGGGCGTCTGGCTTGAGTGTTGAATCGCTTAGCTTCCTAGCTGAGGTTGTAAGTTCAAGATGTGTAGTTTCAATGTATCATTCTAGAAGAACAAAAGTAGAATTTTCATTATTCTAAGAGGCAAAGGGTACTAATAAATATTTTGCTAATAAACTTGGAGAATGATGGTATGATCCATTTATGAGGGATTATGTTCAAAAGTTATAAAAGCTGAAGTTTTCGGAACTTCCACTTTACCTGCATCAATGTATAAAATAGAAATTTTCTTAAAGTACCATGGAGCCTCATCCTAGTAGGAGACTAAGGAAACAATCAAACTAACTTGGAAAGTCTCTTAGGATAGTTTCCATGCAAGTTTTCCTTATCCACTAAGAACAATAAAAAAATGACTCGATTGTTGTTAGTAGTTATACTTAGACAAAGGTAGAACCCTTAGTGTGTAACAAGAATTAAAAAAAAAGGAGATTAATGGACAAGGACAGTAAAACTAGTGATGAAAAAAGTACACTCTTATGAGAGTAACAGTCATGTGGAGACTTTCATACTAGTAGCCCTACTGTAGATCATAAGAAGATCTCTTAGCCATTGCTAAATGCAGAAACTTGGCTGATAGATGTCAAGGTCACATTCCTTAATCGAAATCTTGACAAGATTACGAACTAGACAAAATCCATTACAAAGGGCAAAAACATCTTCAAAGGAGTAGTCAAAGTCGTTGACTTTGAGCGAGGTTTTGGTGGATGTTATACTTTGGAAATGGAAATAGCTAAACTGTTTAGATATACATCCTTAGAAGTTTGACTGACTTCTTAAAGATTTTATGTAGTGGACCTACTATATATTAGCTATGTTCTAGGGGATAATCTCCTTTGAGATTACTAGAATGAGATACTAGATAGGCCCAAGGTACATATATTAAAAAGGGAACATCTGACTAATTTTTAGTCAAATTCAGGACAAGCTCACTTGGTAATGGGAAAGCATACATTCTAGTATGTTCAGAGAACAAAAGCTTGTATGTTATTCTACCGAGATAAATAATATAATATAAGCATTTTAGTAGGGATCGTGGGAAGGCAGGATTCACTGAGAGAAGATTCACTAATCTAGGAATTCTTTTAGAGAAGGGTTTTAGTGATAAAATTGCCTTTGCGATATCTTTTTACTAATCCTTTTACAAGGACTCTTTCAAAGAAATGTGTTTTCTATAGACATTTAGTCAGTGAGGGTCAGATTGTGCTCTCTATATATATATATGTGTGTATGTGTATGTCTGTGCATATAAGGTCCTTGCTTCAAGGAGTGACTTAGGTACAGGGTCGTTACACACAGAAGGTCTAAGTCATGGTCACTTGAATAAGGAAAGTAATTTTGTCCATGACTAAGTAGTAAAGTTGGGTACTTTATTATGGTAGAAGTCATAGTGGGGTAAGTTCTCTTTGGAGAAGGGTGATCTACCTTGATCATGGATTTGTTCCAGACTTATTACACTTATGCATATGTATGCATTAGACGGACCCTGTAGGTGTGAGCTCTGAATACGTACTATCAAAGAAAGAGTTCACCTATACCTACAAGCTTCTAAGTAGACTATAGCTCTCAATCTTGAGCATATGTGGATGAACCGACGAAGTTGACTGCCTGCACTTTGATCTATTATGGGTGTCGTCTTAATAGTTAGATTACCTACTTTGTGGTTTGGGTGTATAGGACTTGATTAGAAGGGACATGCATATGCAATAAGGAGTCTATACATTAATCACTCCCTTAGAATGATCCAAACTAGATCAACATGAATCTGTGGCCGTAGTAATACTTGAGTTGTTAAATGTTACATTTAAGGGTAGCTCTCTTAGATAAGTGGATAATTTTAGAAGGATGGTTAGATTGTGAAGTAGAGGTTCTAAGGAGACAAGATGTAATTAAAGAGGTGATAGTACACTTCGAGAACCTATCTTTGGCTATGAGTGAGTATAGAGGGGCATTATGGTCAATATAATACTTAGTTGGTCAAAAGACAGAGCGTCATGTCTAGATTGACTGACTCCTATACTTACAGTAATTATCCTTGAGTGTAGGCGAAGTCTTTTAGTGGAATAGACTTGGTTAAGATGATAAAATATTGGTAGGAGACTAGCGAGAATATTTTATTCATTTCCAGAAGAAAGGTTAATTATGTCTTTGGACCCTCTTCTAGCCATCTACCTCATATCTAAACTTAGTTAAGATATATTATTTTGAGAGAGAATAAAATCCTTTGACGGTTAGAATCAAAGTAGACTTTCCATTTTGGGAAGAAGTTTCTATTTTTGAGAATTGTTAAAATATTGGATTAATTGATTAATTAAAGTCTAGAAGACTGCTGAGATATTTAAGATAATTTTTCCATTATTGGAAAAATATATTATTCTTAAACAGTAGTTTGGATTTAGACTTTTGGAATTGATCAAGGAGTATTTAATTTATTGGCAATTAGATATTTAAAGATAAACTTTTTATTTTAGGGAAAGAAATTTTTATTTATTGTCTGGATTAAATTAAAATTAAAGCAAGCTGGCTAAACCAGGACTATGGCTCACAAGCCTAGGCTGGACGTAGAAGGTGGGGACCACCCACCTTAGGAATATCGGCCAAGAGAAGGATAATAAGGAAGAAGGAGAAAAAATAGGAAATTATTTGTGGAAGAGATTTGGACTTTTTTATGACCAAATCCCACATCAGAATTTCAGGAATTTTTCTCTAGATCTTCTGTCTATAAATAGACCTCTTCTTTAACTTTGAAAAATGCTCCACACACCATCTCTTCTGAGATTTCTCTTCTCTCTCTCTTGAGTAAGCTTCGCCTTTGTGAATAAACTCAATTCTAGTTTATATCTTTTAGTTTAGCAAAATCTAGTCCCACAACTAGATTATACTTTAGAAAGGTGTTGGTCATAGAGGAGAAGATCAAAGTAGATGAATGGAAGCAATATTCCCCAGGCTTGTAGATCAAGGTGGTTGGTGTTCTTGCATTGTTCTTCATAAGAGGTATGCCTAGATCCTTGTTTCAATTGGGTACTAAATTGTAAATTGTTTTTGGTTTTACTATCACATGTTTAATCGCAGTAAGATCTTACATGATTGTTTCCGCCATTTTCATAGAAATTTTGAATATAAATCATGTAACTTAACATCGTTTTACTTCAATAAGGACCATGGCATTTTAGTGACTCAATTGAGTCATGGCAATGCCAATTGGCATTGCCTTTGGGTCATGGCAAAGGCACTTGGGTGGCCATTTAATTAGCCGCCTAAGTGCTTGTGTTGACTATGCTGGCCCGGACAATTTTCTGAAATAATTTTTTATGTTTAAGTTCAACGTCCTGGGCTTGATTCTGGGCTCGGTTTAGCTCAAGTTTTCTTCTACGAGCTCTGTTTTGCCACCGATTCTCGAATCTTTCCCGTTCTTCAACTCTTTGACTTGCATTTTGAATTGTGTTTTGGACTCGATTTCTTCATTTTCACGAGCAACTTACATTGTATAAAAAATACATTAAAAGTAATATTTTATTCATCGATTTAAGATGCAAATGTATTACAAAAATAATGATTTGAGTGCTGCAATTATAGATATATCAATGACTATATCTTCATATTATTCCACATTATTCAATTTCCCAAAGTATAATAGAAGTGTCTATTTATAGGTTACAAAACTTGTTGAACAAGAATATAAAACTTGACTAATAAGAAACCTAATCAAACAAGGAAACCTGGAATTTCTTTAATTTTAGCCTAAATTAATGTCCCTAAATATTCTAGAATCTAATTTCTTCATCAGCACCCCTCAAACTCAAGCAGAGAAACTTGAGTTTGCTAACTGAATTGCCATGGTGTCTTGAAGTTATTGCCAACATATGTAGCAAATCCGCAACAATATATCCACTAAGCTAAAAGAACGAAAAAGAAGCAGTCTTGAAGACCAAAATTACTTAAAAGGCCAATTTAGAAAACCAATGCCCGAAGGCCAAAGAAAGAAGACGAAAACAAATGTACCAAGACCCAATGTCCGAAGGCAAAATAAATAAAAAGAGGACAAAAAAACACCTACACCAATCCCAATTCCCAAGACTCAACAAGAACACTCAAAACTTCAAGAATACCAAATTTGGCAAATCGAACTGCAAAGTCAAATCCAGTATATTGAAAAACTCCAATAACACAAATGACATCTTCTTCACATCATGCCTGGTATGTAAACCTGGGTTCTGATACCATGTTAAAACAAAATAAAAAAAAAACCTGAAAACATATGTGAAAGCGAACAATAGGAGTCACCACCAACGATGGATCTAACAAGAGGGATAACCAAAATGACTATATCTTCATATTATTCCATATTATTCAATTTTTCAAAGTACAATAGAAGTGCCTATTTATAGGTTACAAAACTAGTTAAACAAGAATATAAAACTTGACTAATAAAAAACCTAATCAAACAAGGAAACATGGAATTTCTTTAATTTTAGCCTAAGTTAATGTCCCTAATTATTCTGGAATCTAATTTCTTCAACACTTTGGAATGGACTCATTTGCTAAATGATCAAAATACATTTTTAGAATATAAACTATATATAATAGCAAACGTCAACAGGGACATAGAAGACATTGCCATTATGATTGAAACCTATTTCGTTTTCTCAATTTGCCAGAGTAATTGACTATTGTCGCTTTCATGGCTTCGTTAATTTTGCTTGAGTAATCTTCCTTTCCAATTTGAGGGCGAATTGTAAAACATCTCCTGTTTTAGCTGAAATTATATGTTACAGATATCCTATAATAATGAAATAATTTAATAACCATTATGATTTATGTCTGTGGCAAAAACCCTTCTACCTTACTAGACGCAGAGACTGAGCCATCTAAAAATCAAGGGGTTGTTAGATTATTACAATATTTCCTTATCCAATGTAGATATCATACATTTTTCATTCATCAACTTTTATGTGTTTATTTGTCATAACAACTCAATAATTTTTTTCTTTTTTTTTCTTTCTTTTCTTTTGATATTCCAACTAAGCATAACTCGTAAGAGGAAATAAATGGTAATGAAAAAGATCTTATATGTTGCAATGTTTTTTAATTCATGAAGTGCTTATAGTGACCAGAGAGACCCGTTGTCTCATTATTGCATTTTCTATTACCCTGGCATGAATTAGACTGCAAATAAGCGTTTGAAAGTTTGACATCTATTTATGGTGAGGGAAATCACTCTTGTGCATATCATGATCATTTTTTAATAGAAGCTACTTTTGGAAAACAAGGTTTCATAAAAAAAAAAGTCAGCTCATTTATAAATGATAACTTTGTAGTGACAAAAATTGGGCTTAGACTTGTGCTTCTATCGCGGCGAGCCATTTAATCTCACCCAACTCATGATATTGGGGCCACAGTCATGTACGGTCCAATTTATCATTAATTACCCCTACAATGGGCTCTGCTCAAGCCCAGGGCCCTTGAGAGCCCAATGTTCAATGCCACCACGCGTGGTCAGCTGACGATAAGCTCGAAGAAGATCCGGCCCTACCAAGACTTTAGGGATAAGCGACTATAAGATAATTCAGCTATCTAATCCACTATGACTAATTGACGACGAGGAACTTAGGTAGGCTCCGGCCTTATTAGATCCCAAGGGATAGATACACGAGTCCTCTAAGGATCTGAATCCTTGGAGCTCATAGACTCTAGCCTACCAACAGTTATAAATAGGTCATGCCTACCCAAGGGAATGGCATCGAATGACAAACACCTTCAGCTATATTCACCATTTCCCCTTTGATCGTACAACCTCCGTACATCTCGTCACTCCTACTACGGTAGTCTCCCCTAATTAGTTTATATTTTTTGTCATATTCATACGCTTCCCTACAACCTCCTGACTTGAGCGGCAGAGTATCTTCGGCAGGCACCACACCAGTATTCCAAGACTCACGTTATTTTATTGCCTTTTGATCTCGCATGTTGCTAGGCCCCACCAAATTCGTGATTGTAGATTTTGGGATTTACAAACTTAGCTATCACCTAGTAACAATAATATATATGTTTGCTCGCTGAATTAACAAATAAAATATCCATATATATATATATGTGTATGTGTGTGTGTGTATGTGTGTGTATATGTGTATGTGTATGTATGTGTATGTATGTGTGTGTGTGTGTATGTTGAAGTAGTTCTTAGATGTAAAATTTTCTTTCATTTGAAAATTCAAAGTATGTAATAGTCAAGATTAAATAGGTTTTTTATGCTAATTTTAATATTGATTAGGTGAAAGATGTCGTTTTGAATGTACTATTAGTATGAAAAAGTTAAATGACTAATTCTTCTTCTTTGTATTTTGAGTAAATTATGATTAATTAAAACCGCAACATGCAGTTGAATAATTAGTATTCAAGGATGCTGATATATAACAGCCAGAAGCATGTATTAAGAGTGTTGAAGATAATAAATATCTCTCTAACCGTTTAAAGTTTTAAATGAGGTGGTCACTTAACAAAGAGAAAGGTCAGGGAGAATGGATAAGATATTAAATCCAACAGTTAATACTTACCATAATCCTTAGACTATAGTTATTGGGAACTTTTAATTTATTGACTTTTAAAATGAACCTTTTAGTCCTTAGAGTTATATCAGTGATACGTCATTAGTTCTAGATACCAATTTTATCCAAGATTAACGATGTCTCACTGACATAACTTCAGGGATTAAAAGGTTCACTTTAAAAGTCAAGAGACTAAAAATTTCTAATGACCATAGTCTAGAGACTAAAAGGTTTATTTTAAAAGTTAAACGACTAAAAGTTCTCAACAGCCATAATGTAGGGATTATGACAAGTATTAACCATAAATCCAATTGGGACAATCAAGAATGGATAAGATATTAAATCCATTGATGCAAAGAAAGAAAAAAATAAATATAAGGATTATTTTACGATTACAACAACCAAGTTTCTTTAATAAATTTCCAACAATTAATGTGCGTCCGCGTGCGTATATGTGTGCTTGTGTATATATATAAGTGTGTGTGTGTATGCACTCGCGTGACCTGGTATGGATCATTTTGAAAGGTTCACTACCACATTTTTATCTATTATAAATAACTTTAACCGCTGCATATGGTCTCGCTACAAAACTATTGTAATGTTTTCTGTAAATAAAGCAACAATGTAAAAAGTTGTTATAACTAAACTATAATCTTAAAACAGTTAAAAAAATAATAATTTTATGAGCAATTATTGACAAAAGGGGATAAATAATTTCAATGGTTACAATTAAATAAAGCAGTCGCGAAAAAGATTTATTTTTATAGCGGTTCATAAACCATTGCAATAAGATCAAGGAAACCTATTTGGAACTCTTTGTTTGCATTGTATGAATTGCCTTTCTTTCCATCGATACCCATGTCATATTTGTTACTATTCTTAATAAGATCAATCAAAATGCAGTGTCGAGGAAAAGATTAATAGCCCAAGATCAAAACCACTTTTCTTTAGAAAATTTGCTTTCATGGCATTACATCATAAGGTATAGAAACGAGTTTTAATTCGAAGGTTGACGAGCCTTCTGTTTCAATCAAATCCTGGCGTACTTTTTGCTTTTGATCTTTTTTTTCTTCTCGCTTAGCAAGTATTCTTTTCATTACACAAGCCTTTTTATAGTAATTTACAAAATAAGCATCCACCCTGGTAAGTTAATCTCCAATCAGCATATAGGCATCTATTTTCTAAGCTATTTTTGTATTTACAATGTAAGTTAATTTTGTTTCTAATTAACTTACAAGACTATTTTTTCAACAATTTGCTCCTCTCTTGGAGTCGATGAACCAAACAACCTGCTATTATATATGCTCCAACTACATATGGTAAATGCAGGAACTATATGAGACCTTTATCATATCGGACTTAAGGCTACAGCTATGGCTGATAGCCCAAAACTTGAGAATGAGGTGATCCTAATCCAGATTGAGTCTGCTGCACCGAAGACACAGAGAGCAATTCTTCCAAACTCTGCTAGATAAAGGACATTGGAAGAACAAATGGTCCCGAGTTGTAACTTAAACCCACAATACTCACTTTACCGCACATTTATGATGCCTCATACCAATGTAAGATGTTCAACCAAAAAAGTTAAGAGATTGTGGATGCTACTTCCAGAAGAGATTCTATGTCTTCTCTATCCTTTTTGTGTGGTCAAACCCAACGAAGAAAGTAGAAAATATTATAGAGAAAAAAAGGAAAAAGGAAAAGCCAAAAACATGTTCAAGACTGCCCCAAAAATGTCAAGCGAAAAGCCAAATCAAGACTTTACCAGCAACATTTTGAGAAAGGTGTGTTAAGTTCTAACCATGATGCATTGGCTATAGTTGGTTTTGACTATTTTGATCACTTCTATTAAGATAACTGAGGTTTCAATCTAAAACCAATTGATGTAAAGTGGAGTAGTTCAAGATCTTATAAGATGACTTTAGAGTTTATGATTTTTCGATATGGGACAAGTGTTATATTCTAACACTCCTCCTTATATGTAACTTGATTTGAGATGGGTCACATTTGGAAAATTGAATATACATGATAGATTAACACATGTATAAGATTAAACACATGTAAGACATACGTGTAAGATTGAATGTATGAAACATAACACATGTGAAAGATTGAATAAGACTGGACCAAAGGTCTAGCTCTAAAACCTTGTTAAGATAACTGGGGTTCCATCCTATAACCAATAGGGGTTAAGTGGAGCAGCCCAAGATCTTATAAGGTGGTCTTAAAGTTTATGATTTTTTAATATGCGACAAGTGTATATTTTAAATCTAAAGATAATTGGGTTTCATCCTAAAACGAATTGGTGTTAAGTGGAGTAGCTCGATCTTATAAAGTGGTCTTAAAGTTTCTAGTTTTCAGATGTAGACCAAGTGTATATTTTAATACTAACGTGAGGGGTCACACGTGGACGATTGAAAACGCGTGGACCTAAATTTTGAGATGAGTCACACTTTGAAGATTGAATACGCATGATAGATTAACACATGTGGAAGATTGAACACACTGAAACACACGTGAAAGATTGAAGATGTGTGAAACATGACATGTAACGCCCCGAACCCAACCCCACGTTATAGGTCAAGCCGGAACCCGTCACTCGGATAGAGTCTCCTCTGTACCGTGGACTAAACTGTTATCTGCCAATAGCTACATATAACATTTGAACTACTAGCAGCAACTCATACAACCTATCTTTCAATATTTCCAAAACCAAGTCAAGTTCACAAGGCCATCCGAGCCTTGGAGCAACAACAACCTACTTAGGCACACAAGCATACGAGACAAGTTAACTTTAACTAACAGTATTTAGACACAACTAAAATCAAGTTCTACTGAAAGGTAATAAACACCCAAGCATGCACTAGAAAAGGTAATCTAAAAGTCATTATTACAATCCATCAACTCTCGCTATCATACAAGATTCCATCTACCAACATATATACAAGAACCTAAGGTCTCAAAACACAACATTTAACATGAACTCCAAGCAAACTGCACATATGATCCACCTTATCACACAAAGTCACAGAAGCTGCTCAACTTGCACTTCCTCCTCTTTAACTACCGCTACTAGCTGGGGTCTACCTCAGCTTCTCCTAAAACATGTCAAATGAGGAGTGAGCAACAATGTTGCCCAGCGAAGGAGGTGATGCAACATACCGGGCATGCAATATGATATGCTAACACAAGAAATCATATATATATACAACATAAACCAACAAGGTAGAAAGCCAAGTAATTAACCACATTAAAAAGGATACGGTTCCACTTCAAGTCTTCAATCACGAGCCACAAACTTCACGCAAGTACCGGCAAACCCAAACACCAACAAGTTGGGATACTTCGGATGTATCCCAATCCTATGACCCTTTCTCCCGAGGTAGATCCATATGCCCAGTAGGTGAACCACGCCTCTGGGGTAGTGGAGTATGCTCAGCGAGAAAGGGAATAGGCACTATGGTAGTAAAGGGAGCATGGCAAGCCCGATACCGCCCGCGTTTCTCGACACTACCATGTCCGAAAAGGTTGCGCAACCCCGAGACAAGTCCACAACCATCAAAATATCACATAATATGTAAGAGGGTCAACAAAGTAGGCCGCCCTCATATATAAGCACAATATAAGCTCACATAAGCACGAAAATAGCTTTAAAGTCCCAAAAGAAGCAATCAACATAAATTTTTTCCCCACAATCTACTCAAATAGCTTAATTATACTTTAGATATTCAAAGCAATACATGATAACTTAACAAAAAGTTCCAAATGCATCAAAAATGGCCAAATACCACTTTTCCCCTTTCTTTAATCAAGTTTTCCCTCTCCTGTGTGCCATTCAAGATTCCCAAACCATATCCTACTCATACTACAATCCTAATTAAGCCTAAACACACATATTAAGATTATAAAAACCCACTTTAGAAGCAAAAGTTCGAGAAGGCCCCGAGCAATTTTGAACTACAACTACACTAACCGAACCCCAATTTCGCGTAACGAAAGCACCAAAAGTGCTTCCTTACACCAAGGATACCCAAAACATAGCCCAAACTTGCCCAGATTGCACAACGAGAAAAGTCCTCTTTTTAAAGTCTACTAGTTATGCAATTTAGCTCGGTTTTGAGTTATTCAACTTCACGTGGCTTCCCATCTAGCTTCACTAGGGTATAGAGCATCTAATTGAGGCCTCAATTCAAGCTAATTAGCAAATTTTATTCAAAACCTTAAATTGAGCACTATTTATCACCTCTTTCATTCAACTTGTGCATTCTACCATAGAATTTGCTAGCAAGCTTTAAAAGTCTACTCTATAGGCTCTAATAAACACATATTAAGCATTTATAACAAGTATTATAGCTATAATCAACAAATCAAGAATTTCAATATATGAGCATAAACTTTGATATCTATAAAAATGCAACTCTCTCACTTGTATGAAGATGTAGGGAATGTGGTAAAGCTCCTAGGTGCTCTAGAATCCTTCCTAAGCAATCCAAGAGCTCAACTCCAAGGTTTGATGAAGAAATTCTCCTCCTTTTTCCTCCTAGAGGTGGTCGGCCATGGGAGGGATATAGGGGTAATTTTTGCAATTTTTTAGATGATATAATGGTTGAGTTGTGTTGTATTAAGTATAATGATAATATATGTTAAGTTTTGTAAAGTCAAAACTCATAAAATATTGGTCAAATGAACTTAACTCTAATCAAATGCTAACAATTTCAAAATCAAGGTTGTTACGTACGTAATACTATTCAAATGACACGAAAACTATTTTTTAAACGCACGCTCCCAAGCTCGAAAGCCCAAAATAACTAGGTCTCGATTCCTTCTAAATGTCATATGACCTAGGAAAAATATAAAATCTAACATTCGAGGCGGTCGAAAATCTTATGAATAGTAACCTCAAGATAAAGTAATTAAGCAAGAAAATTTATGCACGTAAGAATGCGCAAGTAGTTATGCAACAGTTATAAAGAATTATGTGAAAGAATCTCAGGCTTCACACCCTCTCCCCCTTAAACTAATTGCGTCGTCACAATTCTTACATGATTCAGCAAAGAGCTCCGGATATTTCTCTTTGATCTGATCTTCACGCTCCCAAGTGGCATCCTCAACTCCATGATGATCCCAATGAACTTTTACCATAGGAATACTTTTAGTTCAGGGTTCCTGAATCTTTCTGTCAACCACTCGAAGTGGTTTCTCAACATATACTAAAGACTCATCAATCTCCAAAGGTTTTGGCTTAATGATGTGAGACGGATCAGGATTATACTTCCTCAACAACGATACATGGAAAACAACATGAATCTTACCCAAACTCGGAAGTAATGCCAATCTATAAGCCAAATCACCAACCTTCTCAATGATTTCAAATGGCCCCACGTATCTAGGACTGAGTTTACCTTCTTTTCTATGTCGAATCAAACCCTTTCGTGGAGAGACTTTCAAGAATACACGATCACCCACTGAAAATACCAAGTCTCGTCGGCGTCTATCAGCGTAATTCTTCTGTCGACTCTGTGCTGTAAGCATCCTTTTCTTTATAAGCCTTATATTATCCACCATCTTGATCATCTCAAGTAAAATAGCTGGATCAACAGTTTTCATTTCACCTACCTTATCCCAATACAACGGAGACCTACATTTCCGCCCGTAAAGTGCCTCGTAGGGTGCCATACCAATAGTAGCCTGGTAACTGTTATTATAGGCAAACTCCGCTAGAGGTAGGTACTTCTCCCAACTCTTGCCGAAATCCAGAACACAAGCTCGCAACATGTCTTCCAGTATCCTGATAGTCCTCTCTGATTAGTCATCCGTCTGTGGGTGATATGCAGTTCTAAAACTCAGATTAGTCCCCAAGGCTTTCCGTAGTTTCTGCCAGAACTATGATGTAAATCTGGGATCCCTGTCCGATACTATCTGAGATGGAACTCCATGCAATCTTACAATATTCTCAACATAAAGGTCGGCTAATTTATCAAGGGAATATGTCTTCTTTGCATAATAAAATGAGAAGTCTTTGTCAACTACTACCCAGACGGAATCATTACCTCGTGGTGATCTCGGCAAATCCAACACAAGGTCCATAGTAACCTGGTCCCATTTCCATACCGGAATCTCCAATGGTTGCAACAATCCTGCCGGCCTCTGATGTTCCGCCTTAACTTTCTGACAAGTCAAACACTTAGCTACATAATTAGCTATCTTCCTTTTCATGTTGTTCCACCAGAAACTCTACTTTAAATCCCTGTACATCTTCGTACAACCGGGATGAATCGTGTACTTAGAAGCATGAGCCTCAGCAAGAATCTCATATTTCACAGTCGAATTACTAGGAATGCAAATTCTATTCCTGTACCTGAGTAATCCATCTTTATGCAATTTGAAGTCAGACTATCCCCCTTTGGACTTCTCTAGAAGCTTTAATAACTGAGAATCTGATTGTTGGGCTTCTCTAATTCTGGATAGCAATAGAGACTGGATTTGTAGGCTAGCAAATTGAATACCTGATCTAGAAGCCTCTAGTTTCCACAAACACAGCTCTTCCACAGTCTCCCAGTCCTTGATTATCAAACTTGCTACAGTGGCTTTTCGACTCAATGCATCTGCAACAATGTTAGCTTTTCCCTGCAAATAGCTAATGGTACAATTATAATCATTTAACAACTCTAGCCAACGCCTTTGCCTCATATTCAGATCTTTTTGAGAAAACAGGTATTTTAAACTTTTATGATCAGTAAATATCTCAAATTTATTATCCCACAAATAATGACGCCATTTCTTCAAAGAAAATACAACAACAGCACGCTCAAGGTCGTGTGTAGGATAATTGAGTTCATATGGTTTCAATTTTCTAGAGGCATAAGCTATCACCTTACCACTTTGCATAAGAACACAGCCCAAGGCTTCTTTCCAAGCATCACTGTAGATCACCAAGTTATCGGTCCCTTCGGGCAATGCAAGAATAAGAGCCATGGTAAGTCTCTTCTTTAATTCCTGGAAACTGGCTTCACATCTATCATCCTAATTAAACATAGTTTTCTTCTGCGTTAATGTAGTCAATGGCCCCGCAATCTTTGAAAAGTCCTTAACAAATCGCCTATAATAGTCCGCCAATCCCAAGAAGCTACGAACTTCCGTGACAGTCTCGGGTCTTTTCCACGACATAACCACCTCAATTTTCGCGGGATCAACAGATATTCCCTCCTGTGAAATGATATGGCCTAAAAAGGCAACCTGTTTCAACCAGAATTCGTATTTGCTAAATTTGGCAAATAATTTATGTTCTTGCAGGGTTCGAAGCACAATTCTCAAATGTTCTTCATGCTCTGCCTCAGATTTAGAATATACCAATATATCGTCAATGAATATCACAATAAACTGATCAAGATAGGGTCAAAATACTCTCTGCATCAAATCCATAAAGGCGGCTAGAGCATTTGTCAACCCAAATGGTAATACAACAAACTCATAGTGGCCGTACCTGGTTCTAAATGCGGACTTAGGTACATCTTCTCTACGAATTCGCAACTGGTAATAACCCTGTCTCAAGTCAAATTTAGATAATACAACAGCACCCTGCGGCTGATCAAACAACTCCTCAATTAAGGGCAAATGGTATTTATTTTTCACCGTCACCTGATTAAGACCTCGGTAATCAATGCACAAATGCATAGTACCATCTTTCTTCTTTACAAATAACACGGGAGCACCCTACAGTGACGAACTAGGCTGAATAAAACCTTTCTCAAGTAGGCCCTGTAGCTGAATTTTCAATTCCTGCAACTCAAGGGGAGCCATTCTATATAGGGTTCTCGAAATAGGATTAGTCCTCGGCAACAAGTCAATCACAAACTCAATCTCTCGATCAGGTGATAATCCAGGCAACTACTCAGGGAATACCCTCGAGAACTCTTTTTATAACAGGTACTTCATTCAATTTCAATTTATCTCCGGGCTGATTAATTAAATAAGCTAAGTATACATCATAACCTTTACTCAACATTTTAGTAGCTTTAATGGAAGATATGATACGATTCCTAGTAGATTTTCGACTCCCAGTGACTTTAATAACAGGTTGGTCAGGTACTTCTAAAGTTAAAACTTTCCTTCTACAGTCCAAACATGCATAATATCGTCCTAACCAATCCATCCCCAAGATAACTGCAAAGTCCCGAAATGGCATAATTATCAAGTCAATAGGATACATGTGACCCTCAATGCAAATATTACAATCTTTACACACAAACTCCGTAACAAATTTAGTACCCATAGGGTTACCTACTTCAATCACATACGGTAGTTTATCAACTTTTAATGTAGCAGATTGTGCACAAGCAGGAGTAATGAATGAATGTGTAGCCCCAGTGTCAATCAAAACTACTACCGGCTGACTATTAATAAGAAAAATACCTTCCACAACCACTGTCGTCTCTAGAAGCTCCTCCTGATCGAGTGCAAATACCCGCGCCTGGCCTCGCGGTACAGTAGTTGCTCCTGAAGCTCTAGTCTGAGCACCCTGGCCTGAAGTCTGTCCCTGACCCTGTTTAAACCTAGGGAAGTCTCTAACTCTATGCTGATCACTGCCCCAACCCATGCATCGGCCCAATTTCCTCCAACACTCTACCTCTGTGTGGCCTTTGCTATTACAATGAGTACACTGAAGGTTCTTCTTAGCAGCAGTACCTCCTGTAGGGGCCCTATAAGTGGATGTAGCAGAACTACCCTGCTGAGATCTAGCAGTCACTGGTCGGGTCTGTGACTGTCCCTATGGCTGGCTTTGAGCTGGTCTCGGGTGTGACTATGCCTGAACTGGTCTCGGGTGTGACTGTGCCTGAACTGGTCCCGGGTAACTCTAGGTCTGCCTAGGTTGTTGAGTCTGAACAGGCTGTTGATACTGCCTCTGGTAGCCCTGACTTTGGGACTGATACTGACGTTTACTTGACTGACTAGACTGAGCTAACACATCCGCCTTGCGTTTCTCGTACCTCGATGCGGCCCTGACTACTGCAGCATAGCTCGGATAATCCTGCGAAGATAGATTAAGCATGATGTCACTCCTCAACCCTGTGATAAATCTCTGAATCTTCATATCCTCTGGCTGAACTAAAGCTGTCATATATCGAGAAAGTCTAGTGAAGGTAGCCTCATACTGGTCTACAGTCATGTTTCCCTATCTCAAGGCTATAAATTCCTCCTGATGTCTCTCGCGAGCTACAACCGATACATATTTATCCCGGAACTCACGAACAAAGTCAGCCCATACATGCTGAACCCTCTCAGCATCCCATTTCTCTCTAATAGTGCGCCATCACTCCTCGGCGTCACCCTCCATCAAGAAAGCAGCATAGGTGATCTTTCTTTCATCGTTGTACTCGAGTATCGCAGTGACTTTCTCAAACTTGCTCAACCACATCTCTGCTTTCATGTCATCTGGCTCGCCATAAAAACTGTATGCCCCGTGGTGCAAAAATTTATCATACAAGTTACCCCTACAGCACCACTGCCCTCTACTCTGGTAGCCTGATTACCTCTACCAATACCTGTCGTACCCTGCTGAACCACAAACTGAGCTATAGTATTCATGGCGGTGGCCATTGTGACCAAAATCTGTGCATTACTCAGTTTCTACCCCTGCGGTGTATCCCCAGCTGCCCCTGCACCTTGCCCCGGTACATTCTGTCTGGGAGCTTCCTCCGGCTCTCTCCTTGGTCTACCCCGTCTCCTCATCTCAATGCTAAAAGAGCATAATATTATAATAGGGAAATAGACTATGCAAAGATAATATACACATTGTCTTTAAACATCTTACTCACATAAGAAACATATAAAGCACTTAACAGCATTATACACTAGAATTTTCATATTCTCATCATATCATTCCCTTCTACATGCTAGCATGTTCTTTACCCAAGTTCTTAGACAATTAAACAATCACATGTTCACGTAATTCAACTTTCACATATAGACCTCTACCCACGTGCCGAGGAAGTTAACCCGGCTTCATGCATTTAGGTCGCTCTGATACCACCTAAAGTGTAACGCCCCGAACCCAACCCCACGCTATAGGTCAAGCTCGGACCCATCATTCGGACATAATCTCCTCTATACCGTGGACTAAACTGTTACCTGCCAATAGCTACATATAACATTTGAACTACTAGCAACAACTCATACAACCTATCTTTCAATATTTCCAAAGCCAAGTCAAGTTCACAAGGCCATCAAAGCCTTGGAGCAACAACAACCTACTTAGGCACACAAGCATGGGAGGCAAGTTAACTTTAACTAAAAGTATTTAGACACAACTAAAATCAAGTTCTACTGAAAGGTAATAAACACCCAAGCATGTACTAGAAGAAGTAATCTAAAAGTCATTATTACAATCCATCAACTCTCGCTATCATACAAGATTCCATCTACCAACATATATACAAGACCCTAAGGTCTCAAAACACAACATTTAACATGAACTCCGAGCAAACTGCACCTATGATCTACCTTATCACACAAAGTCACGGAAGCTGTTCAACTTGCACTTCCTCCTCTTCAACTACCGCTACTAGCTGGGGGTCTACCTCAGCTTCTCCTGAAACATGTCAAATGAGAAGTGAGTAACAATTATGCCCAGCGAGGGAGGTGATGCAACATACCAGTTGTGCAATATGATATGCTAACACAAGAAATCATATATATATACAACATAAACCAACAAGGTAGAAAGCCAAGTAATTAACCACATTAAAAAGGATACGGTTCCACTTCAAGTCTTCACTCACGAGCCACGAGCCACAAACTTCACGCAAGTGCCGGCAAACCCAAACACCAACAAGTTGGGATACTCCGGATGTATCCCGATCCTACGACCCTTTCTCCCGAGGTAGGTCCATATGCCCAGCAGGTAAACTATACCTCTGGGGTAGTGGAGTACGCTCAGCGAGAAAGGGAATAGGCACCATGGTAGTCGAAGGAGCACAGCAAGCCCGACGCCGCTCGTGTTTCTCGACGCTACCTTGTCCGAAAATGTTGCGCAACCCCGAGACAAGTCCACAAGCATCAAAATATCACATAGCACGTAAGAGGGTCGACAAAGTAGGCCGCCCTCACATATAAGCACAATATAAGCTCACATAAGCACGTTAATAGCTTTAAAGTCCCAAAAGAAGCAATCAACACAAATTTTTCCCCACAATCTACTCAAATAGCTTAATTATACTTTAGATATTCAAAGCAATACATGATAACTTAACAACAAGTTCCAAATGCATCAAAAATGGCCAAATACCACTTTTCCCCTTTCTTTAATCAAGTTTTCCCTCTCCTATGTGCCATTCAAGATTCCCAAACCATATCCTACTCATACTACAATCCTAATTAAGCCCAAACACACCTATTAAGATCATAAAAACCCACTTTAGAAGCAAAAGTTCGGGAAGGCCCCGAGTGAGTTTGAACTACAACTACACTAACTGAACTCCGATTTCGCGTAACGAAAGAACCAAAAGTGCTTCCTTACCCCAAGGATACCCAAACCATAGCCCAAACTTGCCCGGATTGCACAACGAGAAAATCTCTCTCTTTAAAGTCAACTAATTATGCAATTTAGCTCGGTTTTGAGTGATTCAACTTCACGTGGCTTCCCATCTAGCTTCACTAGGGTCTAGAGCATCTAATTGAGGTCTCAATTCAAGCTAATTAGCAAATTTTATTCAAAACCCTAAAATAAGCACTATTCATCATCTCTTTTATTCAACTTGTGCATTCTACCATAGAATTTGCTAGCAAGCTTTAAAAGTCTACTCTATAGGCTCTAATAAACACATATTAAGCATTTATAACAAGTATTATAGTTATACTCAACAAATCAAGAATTTCAATATATGAGCATAAACTTTGATAGCTATAAAAATACAACTCCCTCACTTGTATGAAGATGTAGGCAAGGTGGTGAAGCTCCTAGGTGCTCTAGAATCTTTCCTAAGCAAGCCAAGAGCTCAACTCCAAGGTTTGATGAAGAAATTCTCCTTTTTTTTTCCTCCAAGAGGTGGTCGGCCATGGGGGGATATAGGGGTAATTTTTGCAATTGTTTAGATGATATAATGGTTGAGTTGAGTTGTGTTGTGTTAAGTATAATGATAATATATGTTAAGTTTTGTAAAGTCAAAACTCATAAAAGATTGGTCAAATGATCTTAACTCTAATCAAATGCTAGCAATTTCAAAATCAAGGTTGTTATGTACGTAACACTTTTCTAATGACACGAAAACTATTTTCCAAACGCACGCTTCCAAGCTCGAAAGCCCAAAATAACTAGGTCTCGATTCCTTCTAAATGTCATATGACCTAGGAAAAATATAAAATCTAACATTCGAGGCGGCCGAAAATCTTATGAATAGTGACCTCAAGATAAAGTAATTAAGCAAGAAAATTTATGCACGTAAGAATGCACAAGTAGGTATGCAACAGTTATAAAGAATTATGTGAAAAAATCTCGGGCGTCAAATGACACACACGAAAGATTGAACAAAAGTGGACCTGATTTCAGATGAGTCACGCGAATGATTAAAACTGGACCAAGGGCCTAACTTTGATACTATATTAAGATAACTAAGGTTCCACTTGACACCAATTGGTTTTAAGATAGAAACTTAGTTATCGTAACATCTTCTAGTGCCACACTATAGTCAATCATTTTTAACCAATATTTATTTTTCTATCCACAATCTCTAACTTTTTGGTTGAATGTATCTTATTGATAATAGGCATGATAAGTGTGTGGTTTATAAACTATTTCAATAAAACACTTATTGTAACGATTTTTTTATTTTTCAATTAGAGTGTTGTAAAGGAATAAAATGTTGAAGTAGTTCTTAGATGTAAAATTTTCTTTCATTTTTCAGTACAGGAATAAAATGTTGAAGTAGTTCTTAGATGTAAAATTTTCTTTCATTTTTCAATTAGTGTGTTGTAAAAGAAATAAAACGTTGAAGTGGTCCCTAGACATAAAATTTTCTTTCATTTGAAATGTCAAAGTATGTAGCAGTCAATATTAAATAGTTTTTTTTGGGTCAAATTAATATTGATTAGGTGAATGATGTCTTGTTGAGTGTACTACTAGTATAAATAAGTTAAATGACTCGTTCTTCTTCTTTGTATTTTAACTAAATTATGGTTATAATTAAATCTCGAAGTTGAATAAGTATTCATCGACACTGTTTCTTCATGGAAGCATTTGGAAAATGACGTTGAATAAGTATTCTTGATTTGGGATGATACAGCTGCTTGATGAATTCAAATATAATTGCACATCAGCCCACGTTTCATATGACAGCTCTCCAGTTTATTTTTTGCACTTTTGTCAACCTCCTTTAACTTGGAGAGAAAGAAATAGAAGAATTCACAAGGATTAATCCTAAATTGTATAGGTTTAGAAGGATTAAGAATTCAGGTCTTAATAGTAGTTAAACAATATTGTGCTCTTACAGAGCATCAAATTTTGAAGAATACAATATGGAATGTAATTAAAACTAAATTGTATAGGGTTAGAAGGATTAAGAATTCAGGTCTTGATAGGGTTATTTGCTTAGCTTGAAATATATATAGATGAAAGAATTATCAAATAGGTGACCTATTGGTCTACCACTTGTAAATATTTTTGTACATTATTTTTTTCTTTTCAGTAATGAAACCCTTGCTTACTTAAAAAGAAAAAGGTATTCAACGATACTGATATAAAGCAGCCAGAAGCATATATAAGAGAAAGGCCAGGGAGAGAAATAATATATTCCAAGACGAATGGTGTCAGATGAAAATTAAGAGTAACACTATGTGCACACGAATAATTTGGGACAACCAAGAATGGAAGATATTAAATCCATTGATGCAAAGAAAGAAAAAGAAACATTACAAAAAAAAAATTAGATTTTGCGAGAAACGGTTCCCCTCACCGTGCCATCACCAATTTAGAATTTGTGACAGTACGATGAGAGAAAACGTCCGTCAGACATGAAGTGGTCGCCAAAATCTTACCCCTCACCATGCCGTCAACAATTTGTCGACGGCTGCGAAACTATCTCAGACCCGTCTCCAATTCGTCCGTCACCAAGCCCTCGTAAAATTTCTCGTCTCCAAGCCGTCACAACAATTTGTGTCACCGTGCCCTCACCAACTTAACCCGTCCCCAAACTGTCACAAAAATTGTACTCGCCAAGCCCTTGCCAACCTTTCCCGTCACCGAGCACTCGCCAACTTAACTCCTCACCAAACCGTGACCAAAATTGTCATCGCTAAGCCCTCGCCAACCTTTCCCCTCCCCAATCCGTCACTAACCTTTCCCATCACCAAGCCCTCGCTACCTTAACTTTTCAATATATTTGAACTTCTCATAATAAATTCATAAATTTTAAAAAATCATCCCAAACTGAACCTGTTTGATATGTCAAATTCATTTCAAATAATGTCAAAACTACGATATGATTCATATAATTAAAATCGTGACTGTAATTTACAACTGTTACAAATAGAAATATATCAAAGTATGCGGTAGTGTATTTATCTTCAAAGTACACAGTTAATATTATAACAAATTATTCTTCATTTTCATCACTAGGTGAAGATGAAGAATGCTGCTCTTCAGGTTGAGTACAAATCTTTGCATAGAAGACATCCAACACCTGGCTCTGCTTCTGCAATTGTTGCTGAAGTTGATTGATCAACTCGTTCTGACACTGTATGATTCATCAGCCCCTTTGCAATGAGCCTTCTTGAAAACCTCTGCATAAGTCACTGTCCTCCCTAATTATGCATATTACGTGCAAGCTAATAGACATAACAAACAATATTACAATTAAAGATAAGACTTTGAAAGAAAAATATGAAAAATATTTTTTCCTAACCTACGCTTTTTCCTAACTTAATGACTAGTAGGATTAACTAACTATAAACTATTTAAGAATTAATTCTTACTTTTCATTGCACATCTATGAATCCAAATTGAACACTCTAAACACAGTAAATTAACCAATCACTAGAGCTTCTAGTTCATATATAAAGTTATTTCATATGAGGTAGAAGTAATTCAATGGAATAGATATTGTAATACCCGAGGCCGACCATGCATTTACAAATATTCTGATAATTATTTGTTTTTAAATTATAATTAGTCGTCTCAATATCTAGGATTAAGTTATACTTGAATTAATAAAACCTACTAGGTTCTTCTAGTTTTCATAACATGAATGAAACTCAAATATATAGCCTATCAAGATAAGCATTCGTTTCAATTCAAGAAGAAATGATTAGTGTGGTAAGAACAAATGGATAGTTCAAGTTGGAGATTTTGAAGTTAGTACTTTACTTGTATACTTGTAATTCATATTAAATAAACTTCTGTAGATTATTTTAGTTAGGATTTGCTAGAGAATAATATGAGGATATAATAGTTGATAGGAAAATATTATTATAAGATCAAAGAAAGATATATATTGGCAATCCTAGCTTATTAAGTGTAAGGTACTTTGCTTTAATACTAAGAGATGTACTTAGATTAATTAGTTTGCTCTATTAATTGATTGTTATAGTTAGTTGCAGGGAAATAAACTAGTGACTAGGTATCAATTGTATAGCAATCCTAAAGGAAGGAAAAGTACTTTATCTTTTGGATTAAGTAACTATTATAGCCTTATTGACTAAATAGATAGAAGCTATAGCTTATGAAGTAAATAAGAGCTAGTATAGTTAGCTAAATCTGGTAGATATATTAAGTAGATTATGAATTAAAAATAGCCTATGTTACCCTTTATGATAATGGCTATATAGCAAACTTCACTTGAGAGATATAGCAGATCTGACCTAGGAAACAAAAAAAGGAATTTGAGTATTAGTTGAACAATATAATTTTATAGCATACATTATTTGAAGACATTTAGAGTTATTATGAGTAAGATTAATTAAGATAGTATTTATTTGTATCTTACTCCGTTTCATAACATTAGTACAGTAATCTTAGTTTACAAATATAAAGTTTGGTACATCCTCTAAATAATTAACGGGTATATGAATACTTAGGTTTTGAATGATTAGGATACTAACTAAATTAATTTTTTGATTCAAAGATCAGGTTGGATATTTGGGGATAGCTCATGGAATGGTTATATAGGTCTATTACTAAAAGGTTTTAGATTAATTAAGAATGTTAGAATTAAGTTCATATTCGAATAAAACTTAGTTAGTCTTTAAACCATTCTCAATATTAGCTAAACAATTGTCTTCTGACAACTGCACCATTCATTCGATTCATCTAAACTTCACCACCACGACCTAACTAGAGCTAATACTTCGCCATTGCCTCATCACCTTCCTAGCAAGCATCCTGCTAAGAAGCTTACAAAAGTCTAGCATGTCAACTATATTTGTTATATTATCATAAACCTAGAAAGCTGAATCATTAGACTACCAAACTTTATCCTAAAAACAATCATTACCTACAAGGTACCAAGCTACTATAGCTAAATTAGTCATCACTTTAGGTTAGTTGCTGCTGCCACCTCCCTCATCAAAACACTCCACACGGTCTTATTAGAATTAGGCAACCAAACACTAAGCTATATTAGTTGCTTGCCATCTTGCACCTCTGCACCTTAGTTTGCCACGTTAGTAAATTATCATCAACGTCATCATTTGCTTTGCCATCATCATCAAAACTCCACCAAGCCTTCATCTAAACTGCCACCACTTGCTTAAGTTATTATTCCCAGCACACGCACGGCATCACTAATAGAAAACTTAACTATCAACCATTTAATAACTAACATACCATTTTAGCAAAATAACTTTACTTCAAGCTAAGATTCTAACATATCACTAATATATTTCCAATTTAGCACATAACCCAAGTAATCATTCAAGTAGTTAAACATTTAAGCCATAATCATATTCTTACACAAATTATTCATATTCACACAAACAATCCCACTTATTAACATTAATAACCCCTTTTTAGCCATGGCATTCTTTAACAGTCTAACCAAGTTCACTAACTTTATCCTTCTACATACTAACATATAACACTTATTAGACTTCAGATCTTTGAAGTATATCACTTAAGCTAAATAATAAGCAAAACTAATCAATATGCTAACAAACTAACTACCAAACTAATTTCACATTTCACATAAGTAGGATTTTAATTCTTTTAGCCCTCAATCTTATGTAGAATACCATATGAGTCGACTACTAAGTCATTTAGACAATATAAAGCTCAAGATAACAAAAAGATGAAAGCTAGTGCAAATAGGGCCATATGACCGGTTTCACACATACACACAACACATGTATTGCTTTGCTAATTCCTTGCTCATAAGCTATGTTAGGCATATATAAAGCACTAATAAGCATCCTACACTTCATTCAAGCAACTAATCAAATACTTGGTGCTCAATTTTTATACTAAATTAACTAAGTATCATTCATAACCCCAACTACTTTATTAGCTAACAAAACTTGCTAAAGAGTGTTATACTAACATTATGGACACCATTAAACAAGATAAATAAGCATTACAACACGTTTCGACTTCCAACTACGTCAACTATAACTTTATAATAGCATAAATAAGCAAAACTAATGCACAAATAAATGTAATCCCTCACTTAGAACCTTAGGAGAACAAGTTTGTGGCTAAATTTGGCTAGAAGATCACTTGGAGAAGTCAAATTTTAGAGCGCTAGTTGAATCTCCTCTTTTTTTCCCCTAGATTCGACGGGTTTGAGAGCTTTTCCTTGAGCTTTATTTTTTTTTCTTTCTTTCTTTGGCTTTGGTTAATGCTCCCATCGATTGCACTCTTTTTTTTCCTTTTGTTTCTCGGCTCAAGTCCACCAATTCAACCAATTTGTTTTCTTTGTTTGATAAACATTGCTGAATAGACTAACTCACATAAAAGTTAAACTAAAGAAAGACTAAACTAAAGAATAACTCATGCAAAAATAAAGCTAATGCTTAAAAAAAAGGCATGGTTTACTTTCTTCTATTTTTTTTATAGTAGTTAACTAATGTAAAGACAAAGAATAAATTGAAGATGGGAGCGAGACAAGCTGCTGTCTCCAAAATTGGAGACGGGAAGCGTTGCTATTTCTAATTTTGGAGACGGGAGGAATTGCCGTCTCCAATTTTAGAGACGGGAGGCATTGCCATCTCCAATTTTGGAGA
Source organism: Ehretia macrophylla (assembly GCA_037974665.1). Lineage (NCBI taxonomy): Eukaryota > Viridiplantae > Streptophyta > Magnoliopsida > Boraginales > Ehretiaceae > Ehretia > Ehretia macrophylla. Next base: position 15,045,975 of record CM075775.1, read on the forward strand.
TAGGAGGAGGTCTCGTCTCCAATTTTGGAGACGGCGAAGTATGTCGTCACTGTTGGTGACGGTTTTTTTCGCCTCACACTATGCCGTCACTGTCCTGTCACAAAAAAGAGGACAAAAAAACAACTACACCAATCCCAATTCTCAAGGCACAACAAGAATACCCAAAACTTCAAGAACACCAAATTTATCAAACTGAACTGCAAAGTGAAATCTAGTATGTTGAAAAACTCCAATAACACAAAGGATATCATCTTCACGTCATGCCCAGTCTCTAGACTTGGGCTCTGATACCATGTTAAAACAAAATAAAAAAAAAACCCAAAAAATATATGCGGAAGCGAACAATAAGAGCCACCACCAACGGTGGATCTAAGAAGGGGGATAACCAAAACAATTATATCTTCATATTATTCCATATTATTCAATTTTTCAAAGTACAATAGAAGTGCCTATTTATAGGTTATAAAACTTGTTGAATAAAAATATAAAACTTGACTAATAAAAAACCTAATCAAACAAGAAAACTTGAAATTTCTTTAATTTTAGCCTAAATTAATGTCCCTAATTATTCTGGAGTCTAATTTCTTCAACACTTTGGAATGGTCTCATTTGCTAAATGATCAAAATGCCTTTTTAGAATATAAACTTTTGAAACCTATTTCGTTTTCTTAATTTTCCGGTGTAATTGATTATTATGGCTTTCATGGTTTCGTTAATTTTGCTGGAGTAATCTTCCTTTCTAATTTGAGGGTGAATTGCAAAGCATCTCATGTTTTTGCTGAAATTATACGTTACGTATATCCTATAATAATGAAATAATTTAATAACCATTATGATTTATGTCTGTGGCAAAAAAGCCTTACTAGACGCAGAGACTGAGCCATCTAAAAATCAAGCGGGTTGTTAGATTATTACAATATTACCTTATCCAATGTAGATATCATACATTTTTCATTCATCAACTTCTATGTGTTTATTAATTTGTCATACCAACTCAATACTTTTTTCCTTTTTTTTCTTTCTTTTCTTTTGATATTCCAACTAAGCATAACTCGTAATAGGAAATATATGGTAATGAAAAAAAATCTTATATATTGCAATGTTTTTTAATTCCTGAAGTGCTTCTAGCGACCAGAGAGACCCATTGTCTCATTGTTGCGTGTTCTATTACCCTGGCCTGAATTAGCCGCAAATAAGCTTTTGAAAGTTTGACATCTATTTATGGTGAGGGAAATCACTCTTGTGCATATCATGATCATTTTTTAATAGAAGCTACTTTTGAAAAACAAGGTTTCATAAAAAACTTCAGCTCATTTATAAATGATAGCTTTGTAGTGGAAAAAATTGGGCTTAGACCCGTGGTTCTACCGCGATGAGCCATTTATTCTCACCCAACTCATGATATTGGGGCCACAGCTTGTGTACGGTCCAATTTCTCACTAACTACCCCTACGGTGGGCTCCACTCAAACCCAGGGTCCTTGAGAGCCTAATGTTTGATGCCACCACATGTGGTCAGTTGGCAATAAGCTCGAAGAAGATTTGGCCCTATTGAGACTTTAGGGATAAGCGACTTACTATGAGTAGTTGACGACAATGACCTTAGGTAGGCTTTGGCCTTATCAGATCCCAAGGGATAAATACACGAGTCCTCCAAGGATGCGAGTCCTTGGAGCTCATGGACTCTAACTTACTAGTAGCTATAAATAAGTCATGCCTACTGAAAGGAATGACATCGAATGGCAGACACCTTCAGCTATATTCACCCTTTCCCCTTCGATCGAACAACCTCCGTACATCTTGTCACTCATACTACGGTAGTTTCCCCTAATTAGTTTATATTTTTTTGTCATATTCATACGCTTCCCTACAGTCTACTGACTTGAGCATTAGAATTTCTTTGGCCAGCAGTACACCTATATCCCAAAACTCACGTCATTCTATTGCCTTTTGATCTCGCAAGTTGTTGGTGCTCATCGAATTCGTAATTGTTGATTTCGGGGTCTGCAAACTTAGCTATCACCTAGTAACAATATTTTGTGATATTTTAATATTAAATTAATTATATTTTATATTCAATGAATTATGAGTATTTATGTATGTTTTAATTTTGGAAGATGAAGAGATTATGCATTAATTCATGAATATATTAATTTTAGAACTTGAAGAGTTTTTTGTATTTAAAAAGGTTTTAAATTCATGACTTTTCACTTGTATGCAATTTATTATGGTGGTTTCTTAAGAGCCTATAAATAGGCATCATTCTTACTTCAAACATACAAAACAAAAAAAAAATATTTCACTATCATATTGAGAGAGTAAGTTAGAGAGATTCTCAGCCAAAAGAGAAAGGTGTTCTTGAGAAGAAGCTTGTGCTCAATCTTCTAATGCATAGTTGATTTGAGTAGTACGACAACAAGTCGGGCTGTTGTATCCTGGAGGGGACAAGCCATATCAAGACTGCTGCATCGGTTCTTTCCATCGCAGGGGGCTTGAATCTCCTTAAAGATAGCGAGATTCCCGCGCCTCAGTCCGATCAAGTTGTCTCCAACAAAAGTGTTTGTACTTTAATTATTGTTTCATTTTCAATTATTATTATACAATTTCACCAACAATTTTAAGGAGATTCAAATGGAACCAATGGTGGAAAAAACTAACGTTGGAGACCTCAATAAGCCTTTCCGTTTTGGTGGAACTAATTTTAAACAGTGGAAAGGCAAAGTTTCATTCTACCTAAGTCTCTTGAAGGTAGGATAAGTACTCACTGAAGATGACCCAACAAATGTATCCACCGATAACATGACTGAGGAAGAACTTGCACAACATCAAGACTTGGTAGATATATATGTCAATGATGAGTACAACTGTCGGTACTATCTTTTAAATTGTCTTACTGACAGTTTATATGATTACTATGAAACTAACTATGACTCTGCAAAGAGCATCTGGGAGGCTTTGCAAAAGAAATATGATACTGAAGACGCTGAAGCTAAGAAGTATGTTGCTAGCCATCTTTTTAGATTTCAAATAAAAGATGGACAATCTGTGGTGCAACAAACTCAAGACTTCTAGATGATTGTAGCTGATGTTAGATCTGAAGGCATCAGGATTGAAGACAATCTAGTTGTGGCTGGCATCATTGATAAACTTCCACTTACTTGGAAGGAATTTCAAAAGTCTATGCGCCACAAATAGAAATAAACTTCTTTGGTTCTGATCACTCGCATTCGTGTAGAGGAAGAGGCAAGAGGACAGGATGCAATGATCTTGGACAACAATGAACATTCCACAAAGGTAAATTTAATTTCTGCAAATTCTAATAGTGTGCCCAAAGGTCAGAATTCTAAGAATGCTCATTTGAAGCCAAATAAGAATCAAATGAAAAATAAACATAAGGGTAATTCGAACCAGAAATTTATGAACCATGGACAATCTTCTAAGAATCAGGGTACTGCCTGCTTTGTTTGTGGCAAAGTTGGACATATTGCTTGGAATTGTAGATACCGGAAACGTGAAGCTATTCCTCAAGCTAATGTGACCGAAGAGCTGTTAGTGGCTATGATAACGGACGTAAACATGGTTCAATATGTAGAAGGTTGGTGGGCGGACTCTGGTGCCAATAGGCATGTCTGCTATGATAAAAACTGGTTCAAGAAATACACTCCTTTTGAAGAAGAAAAAGCGGTTATGCTTGGTGATTCAAGCAAAACTAAGGTGTTAGGGAGTGGTGATGTTGAGGTTAAGTTTACATCTGGACGTGTTTTAACACTGAAAGATGTACTCTTTACCCCTTCCATGAGGAAAAATCTTATGTCTAGTTTCTTGCTCAACAAGGCAGGCTTCAAGCAAACTATAGAATCTGATCAATATGTAATTACCAAGAAAGGTATGTTTGTGGGCAAAGGATATGCATGTGATGGAATGTTTCGTTTGAATGTTGATAATGATAATAAAGTATCTTGTTCTGTTTATATGCTCTCTTCTGTGAATTTTTGGCATACACGTTTATGTCACATTAATAGCAGATATGTGGGAATCATGAGTAGTTTAGGATTAATTCCAAGACTGAATAAAGACTTTGAAAAATGTGAATCTTGTAGCAAAACAAAAATCACTAGAAAGCCTCATGAAAATGTTGTTAGACATACCGAATTGCTAGATTTAATTCATTCAGATCTTTGTGAATTTGAAGGAATTTTAACTCGTGGAGGAAATAGATATTTTATCACTTTCATTGATGATTTTTCAAAATACACTTATGTTTATCTTCTAAAAAATAAAAGTGATGCTTTTGAAAAATTTAAAAATTTCCTTCACGAAGTTGAAAATCAATTCGGTAGAAAAATCAAAAGATTGAGAAGTGATCGAGGCCGAGAATATATTTCTTCTTAATTCAGTTCTTTTCTTCAGTCTTTGGGAATAATCCATGAAACTACACCACCTTACTCACTTGAGTCTAATGGTGTAGCTGAGAGAAAAAAAATAGAACTATTATTAATTTAGTGAATGTCATGATTGTGGAGTTAGGTGCTCCCAAAAATCTTTGGGGTGAGGCTACTCTGACAGCTTGCCATGTTTTAAATAGGGTACCACATAAAAGGACAAAAACTACACCTTTTGAACTATGTAAGAGATATAAGCCTAATTTGGGATATTTAAGAGTTTGGGGTTGTTTAGCTTTTGTGAGGCTAACAAATCCAAAGATACCAAAATTAGGTGCTAAAGCTATCACTTGTGCTTTTCTTGGCTATGCCGTGAATAGTACAGCTTACAGATTTTTTGAACTTGAAAATCAAACAATTGTTGAGTCAGGTGATGCTATTTTTCATGAAGAAAAGTATGCTTTTAAACTTCAAAATAGTGGGGGTAAAGAAATTTCTGAAAATATATCTTCTAAATCTCCTTCTACTTCTTTTCAAGATAATGAAAATGTTTTCTCTGAACCAAGAAGGAGTAAAAGGGCATGTATTGAAAAAGATTTTGGTCCAGATTTTTATGTTTTCAATTCAGAAGAACACCCACTTACTTTAAAAGAAGCTTTTTCATCTCCTGATGCCATTTTTTGGAAAGAAGCTGTAAATGATGAGATAGATTCACTAATTTCTAATAAAACTTGGAAATTAATTGAATTACCACTAGGTTGTAAAACCATAGGCTGCAAGTGGGTACTCAGGAAAAAACTTAAACCTGATGGATCAGTAAATAAGTTTAAAGCTAGATTTGTTGCAAAAGGGTTTAAACAGAAGGCTGATCTTGACTTTTTTGATACTTTTTCTCCTGTTACTAGAGTTACATCTATTAGATTGCTAATTGCAATTGGAGCTATTTTTAATTTAAAAATTCATCAAATGGATGTAAAAACAGCCTTTTTGAATGGGGACCTAGATGAGGAAATATATATGGATCAACCTGAAGGGTTCGAGGAACCAGGCCAAGAAAGCAAAGTGTGTAAGCTTACTAAATCTCTATATGGCTTAAGGCAAGCACCTAAGCAATGGCATGAGAAGTTTGATTCCTGCATGATTGAGAATGGTTTTAAACCTAATGAAAGTGACAAGTGCATATATCATAAATCTTGGAAAAATTCACATGTGATTATTAGCCTCTATGTGGATGATTTACTTATTTTTGGCACAGATATTCATGTCATAAATGAAACTAAGATTATTCTTTGTAGTCATTTTGATATGAAAGATCTTGGTGAGGCTAATTTTATTTTGGGGATAAAAATTACCAAAACGCTTGATGGTATTTTTCTTGATCAGTCGCACTATATTGAGAAAATCTTAAGAAAATTTAATTTTCTTGAATGTAAACATGTGTCAACACCTTTTGATCATAATGTGCATCTTTTTCCTGTTGAAAATGATAATGAGATAATTAATCAAAAGGAGTATGCAAGTATAATTGGTAGCTTGCGTTATGCGACTGACTGTACTAGACCTGATATAGCTTATGCAGTAAGAGTACTTAGCAGGTTTACGAGCAAACCTGGAAAAGAACATTGGCATGCCATCCAGCGAGTCATGAAATACTTGTCTGGAACAAAAAACTATGGTTTATTTTATAGAAAATATCCTGTTGTACTCGAAGGTTTCAGTGATACAGACTGGAACACATTATCAGGTGACTCTTATTCTACTACTGGTTTTGTTTTTACGATGGGTGGTGGTGCTGTTTGCTGGAAATCTAAGAAGCAAACGATTATTGCTAACTCAACTATTGAGGCAGAGCTTGTTGTTTTAGCTTCTGCAAGTGAGGAAGCAAACTGGTTAAAAGATTTGTTGCATGAGATTCCATTGCGGGAACAACCAATCCCACCAGTTTTAATACATTGTGATAGCACCGTTACGATTGGTAGAGTTAAAAATCATTTTTATAATGGGAAGTCCAGATCCATAAGGATAAAACACAATACTGTGAGATCATATTTGAGTAATGAATCTATTAATGTGGATTATGTCAAATCTACTGACAATCTTGCAGATCCACTAACTAAGGCCTTATCGAGAGAAAGGATCTGGAACACATCGAGGGGGATGGGATTGAAGCCAATTTTATCATGAACCACATGTGAAGATACCCAACCTAATGATCAGAGATCCTAAAAATTGGGTTCAAAGGGAAAAACGAATCACAAGGTGGACGACAGGAATACACTAAATATTATCCATCCCTATGATGTGAGTGTATTCATCATGTAATGTTTTAGAGGTTGAGTTCAAACTCTTAATGAAATCTGTAGCTTTTTTGAGTAGGGTGTCAGTATTACAGGAGCACCCTTGACAGATTTCACCTATATATGTTGAAGTTGTGGCCGCTTCATATGAGTTTTTGGCTAATTCTCATATAAACACTTATGAAAACCAGGAAAGCACATGGCCGTAACGTGCTAAGTCTTTAAGCTCATTTTGTTACACCTGGAGCATTATGTGTGAGCAGTGATTCTTTATTTCCCTCAAGCAGTCATAGTTCAAGTTGGAGATCACTACTGACTCTGGAGTAGAGGTCATTGTTTCGCTAAGTAAAGGTTCGATCCATAGCACACCTTTATTAAGTATAATGATCCCTTTTGGCTGGAATATCTCTCTTATAACTTTAATTTAATATTAAAATAAGTGGGGGAATGTTGTGATATTTTAATATTAAATTAATTATCTTTTATATTCAATGAATTATGAGTATTTATGTATGTTTTAATTTTGGAATATGAAGATATTATGCATTAATTCATGAATATATTAATTTTAGAACTTGAAGAGTTTTTTGTATTTAAAAAGGTTTTAAATTCATGATTTTTCACTTGTATGCAATTTATTATGGTGGTTTCTTAAGAGCCTATAAATAGGCATCATTCTTACTTCAAACATACAAAACAAAAAAAATATTTCACTATCATATTGAGAGAGTAAGTTAGAGAGATTCTCAGCCAAAAGAGAAAGGTGTTCTTGAGAAGAAGCTTGTGCTCAATCTTCTAATGCAGAGTTGATTCGAGTAGTACAATAACAAGTCGGGCTGTTGTATCCTGGAGGGGACAAACCATATCAAGACTGCTGCATCAGTTCTTTCCACCGCAGGGGGCTTGAATCTCCTTAAAGATAGCGAGATTCCCGCGCCTCAGTCCGATTAAGTTGTCTCTAACAAAAGTGTTTGTACTTTAATTATTGTTTCATTTTCAATTATTATTATACAACTTTACCAACACAATAATATATATGTTTGCTCGCTGAAATGTCAAAGTTTGTAGCAGTCAATATTAAATAGTTTTTTTTTTTTGGGTCAAAATTAATATTGATTGGGTGAAAGATGTCTTGTTGAATGTAATACTAGTATAAATAAGTTAAATGACTCATTCTTCTTCTTTGTATTTTAACTAAATTATGGTTAATTAAAATCTCGACGTTGAATAAGTATTCAACGACGACATTTTTTCTTCCTGGTTGCATATGAAATGTCGAAGTATGTAGCAGTCAATATTAAATAGTTTTTTTTTGGGTCAAAATTAATATTGATTAGGTGAATGATGTCTTGTTGAATGTAATACTAGTATAAATTAGTTAAATAACTCATTCTTCTTCTTTGTATTTTAACTAAATTATGGTTAACTAAATTATGGTTAAATAAAAATCTCGACGTTGAAATAAGTATTCAACGACGACAATTTTTCATATGAAATGTCGAAGTGTGTAGCAGTCAATATTGAATAGTTTTTTTTTTTTGTCAAAATTAATATTGATTAGGTGAATGATGTCTTGTTGAATGTAATACTAGTATAAATAAGTTAAATGACTCATTCTACTTCTTTGTATTTTAACTAAATTATGGTTAATTAAAATCTCGACGTTGAATAAGTATTCAACGACGACATTGTTTCTTCCTGGTCGCATTTGAAATGTCAAAGTATGTAGCAGTAAAATTAATATTGATTAGGTGAATGATGTCTTGTTGAATGTAATACTAGTATAAATAAGTTAAATACTTATTCTTCTTCTTTGTATTTTAACTAAATTATGGTTAATTAAAATCTCGACGTTGAATAAGTATTCATCGACACTGTTTCTTCCTGGTCGCATTTGGAAAATGAAGTTGAACAAGTATTCTTGATTTGGGATGATACAGCTGCTTGGTTAATTCAAATATAATTGGACATCAGCCCACGTTTCATATGACAGCTATCCAGTTATTTTTTGGTGCTTTTGTCTACCACCTTTAATTTGGAGAGAAAGAAATAAAGAATTCACAAGGGTTGTGCTCTTACTGATGATCAAATTTCGAAGAATACTGAATGGAATGTAATTAAAACTAAATTGTATAGGTTTAGAAGGATTAAGAATTCAGGTCTTAATAGGGTTATTTGCTTCGCTTGAAATATAGATGAAAGAATTATCAAATAGGAGACCTATTGGTCTACTGCTTGTAAATCTTGTACTTTTTTTTTTCTTTTCAGTAATGAAACCCTTGCTTACTTTTGAAAAATAAAAAAGTATTCAACGGTACTGATATAAAGCAACCAGAAGCATATATAAGAGAAAGGTCACGGAGAGAAATAATATATTCAAAGACAAATAGTGTCAGATGAAAATTAAGAGTAACACTATGTACACACGAATAATTTGGGACAACCAAGAATAAAGAAAGAAAATAAATAAACTTAAGGATCATTTTACAGCCTAAACAACCAAGTTTCTTTTATAACTTTCCAACACTCACATACATACATATGTAACTCAATACAAAATGTGCATTATGTGACTTGGTGAGGATCATTTTGAAAGGTTCACTACCACATTTTGATCTGTTACAAATGATTTTATGATAGTTGCATATGATTCTGTTACAGATTCCCTATTATAACTTTTTTTTTATATAAATACTATGCAATAGTTGAAAAAGCCGTTACAACTAAACTATAAGTTTAAAACATGTGCAAAACATTAATTGAGTTTATGAGCAATTATTAACAAAAAGAGATAAAATGTTGCGCATGTGCAATTGAATAAAATTTTCAACTCTAACAGTTTCTCTACCTTTCTCCCTACATGTAGGGAATTTGGAGCACTTTTCCTACATCTAGAGATCCCCTATTTGAGTTTCATTCTAACAGCTTCCCTATATTTAATCAATCTCTTAGTCTAGGGAACCCATATTTCAGTTTCACTCCAACAACTCTCCTATCGTAAGGACTCCCTATTTTTATTTTATTCAAATATTCTCTCCTTTTATTTCCATTAAACATATCATTAAATTTATTTATTTATATATATATATATATATATATATATATATATATATATATATATATATATATTTCGGAGACCTTCTATTTTTAATTACCAACATAAATTTTTATTTTTAAATATTATTTCTTATTGTTTGATTTAAAACTTTTCCAATAATTTTTAATTTTTTGATTATATTTGTTACCGTTGGAGAGTTTAATTTTAAAGTTTTGCCTATATTTTATTTTTTAATACTTTTCTAACAATGAACAGTGTTTAGGAGATAGGGTAGGGATGATGATTTTTCTCCTATATGTAGAGAATATGAAAATAAGTGTAGAAATTCCCTACAATTTAAGATGGGATAAGAGATCTGTTGGAATGCAATTGCTTCAATCTCTTCCCTACATGTAGAGTAGAGAGTCAATTACAAAATAAGCACCAAGTCGCAACTTAATTTTCTAGTCCAGCGCATAGACATATATTTTCTAATCCTGAAGTCAATGAACCAAAACAACTGCTATGACGCTCCAACCGCATATGGTAAATGCAGGAACTAAATGAGAGCTTTATCAAATCGGACTTGAGGCTACGCTTATGGCTGACAACACAAAGCTTGACAATAAAGTGATCCCAATTCCAAATTGAGTCTACCTCAGCGAAGAGGCCAACTTTTTTTTTTTTTGGGTGAAGTGCACAAGACCCTTCTATATTTTAAAAAATGTGCATATTATCCCCTATACTTTTAAAACTAGCAAATACTTCTCCTATAATTTTTGAAACATAGCACACATGCCGCCTCGCTAATTTTCCGTCAACTTATTTAACGGATTGCGTAAAAAGACTTAAATGCCCTTACGTTGAGTTTTATGTATTTTGTTTTTTATCTAATAAAAATATTAACAAATAATTTAAACACTTTTACAATCTTTAATTTTACCCGATTGAAAAAAAGATAAAACCCTAAATTTACTCCACCAATCAATTCAATCAAACCCAATCTTTCAACCCTAAAGGATTGACCCTGTGAGTTTCTGAAATATTTGCTACGTATTACTTAATTTATAGTAAATATATTTATGAAGTACTGTATACGTTAGCTACTTTGGGATCACTTGAAGGCTTGTAATTCTTTGTATTCTATCTTAACACTATAACGGAAGAAATAAGCAAGCAGTGGACAATGATGGGTTGTCATTGTTTCCAACTTGATATAACTTGTCATCCATAACAATGTTTGGTCCAATACATAATGTGAAAATCAACTTCGTCCTTTAGCTTCATATTATTATGATTATTTGGAGAGACAATAACTTAAGTGAAGAGAGAGAAATCACTTTTAATTGAGTATAACTTTTATCCGTGCTTCAAATTAGAGAAAAGAGAGTGAATCATCACTGTGTTCCGATTTTGAAATAGATGAAGATTACTCCATCCTTTGCTCTACAAAGACTAATAAGATCTGCATTTGACCAAACCAAGTACTCCGATTAATTTTTTAAACTATGAAAAAACAAATAAACCATAAGAGAAGAAGAAGCATTTGTTCATCCTCCATCGTGACAACAAAGAAAAAAAAATGAGTAAAGAAAAAGTTATCTCACATTAGAGTAGTTCTCTTCCCTTTACCAAGAGAATGTTTAATGAATTTTCCAGAACCATCTCTACATTTGAGGTTCTTCCTTCAAGTCCATGAAACATTTGTCGGACAATTCCATAGCCTGACTATTGTCCCAGTGTAGGCTACGGAAATTGTTTGATATCAATGACATAACTTCCAGCAATCGAACATGAAACATTAGTTACTATTAAGGTATAAATTCGGATTTCAAAAGTACGTTTTGCTGGCTTTCTAAAACCTGCACACAAACAGAAAAACCGCAGGGGATTCCCTGCGTAAACACTCTAATACTTAAGTTAGTCTTGGGTGCTTTTTGAAGAAGAAGAACTGTATTTAATTTCAAAGTGTATGAATTAGTTACCTCCTCTGATGACTGTGGTAGGTATTTATACCCTTCGTTCTAAGAAATAAAATGTCTTCGGATTTTCTGGGATGTGTCGACATTCTATTATATAACCAAGTTTCTTTTATAACTTTCCAACACACACACATACATATATAACTCAATACAAAATGTGCATTATATGTGACTTGGTGAGGATCATTTTGAAAGGTTCACTACCACATTTTGATCTGTTGCAAATGATTTTATGATAGTTGCATATGATTCTGTTATAGATTCCCTATTATATTTTTTTTATAAATACTATGCAATAGTTGAAAAAGCCGTTACAACTAAACTATAAGATTAAAACATGTGCAAAACATTAATTGAGTTTATAAGCAATTATTAACAAAAAGAGATAAAAAGTTGTGCAGGTGCAATTAAATAAATCTGTTGCAAAAAAGTTTTTTTTTTCTCTCCATCGGTTTAAGCATTGCAATAAGATCAATGAAACCTATTTGGACTCTTAGGTAAATTGTATGAATGCCATTTCTTTAAATGTCATTCTTTTTTTTCTGTTCGTGATAAGATCAATGAAAATGAAGTGTCAGGATTAATAGCAAAAGATCCGAGAAGAAGTTAGGATAAAAATGTTTGAGAGCGGACAATTCACGGATAATGTTAGCAATAAATCTCTTTCTAACATTGGAATACTAGTGTTATACTTAGATAGTTTTGAGTTTTTGCACCCCATTGTAAATGATTTTATAGTTTTATAGTTGAATGAAATGCTCTTACTAACTTAGCCAAAAAAAGGATTAATAGCAAAAGATCAAAACTTCACTACTTCTGTTTCATCCGTATGTTTTGACTTTTTCTTTTAGGCAATCAAAGATGTTGGTCTACTTTTTGTTTTGATATTTTTTTTTTCTAAACAAGTAATAGCTTTTTTTTCGAGTCAATTACAAAATAAGCACCAAGTCTGGTAACTTAATTTTCTAGTCAGCGCATAGACATATATTTTCTAATTCTGAAGTCAATGAACCAAAAAAACTGCTATGACGCTCCAACCACATATGGCAAATGCAGGAACTAAATAAGAGCTTTATCAAATCGGACTTGAGGCTACGCTTATGGCTGACAACACAAAGCTTGACAATAAGGTGACCCCAATTCCAAATTGAGTCTACCGCAAAGAAGAGGCCAACTTTTTTTTTTTTTTTTTGGGTGTAGTGAACAGGATTCTCTATACTTTTAAAAGGTGCATATTATCCCTATACTTTTAAAATTAACAAACACCTCCCCTGTAGTATTTGAAACATAGCACACATACTGTCTCGCTAATTTTCCGTCAACTTATTTAACGGATTGCGTAAAAAGACTTAAATGCCCTTACGTTGAGTTTTATGTATTTTGTTTTTTATCTAGTAAAAATATTACCAAATATTTTAAACCCTTTTACGATCCTTAATTTTACCTGATTGAAAAAAAGATAAAACCCTAGATTTACTCCACCAATCAATTCAATCAAGCCCAATCTTTCAACCCTAAAGGATTGACCCTGTGAGTTTTTGAAATATTTGCTACGTTTTCCTTAATTTATAGTAAATATATTTATGAAATACTGTATACGTTAGCTACTTTGGGATCACTTGCAGGCTTCTAATTCTTTGTATTCTATCTTAACACTATAACGGAAGAAATAAGCAAGCAGTGGACAATGATGGGTTGTCATTGTTTCCAACTTGATATAACTTGTCATCCATAACAATGTTTGGTCCAATACATAATGTGAAAATCCACTTCGTCCTTTAGCTTCATATTATTATGATTATTTGGAGAGACAATAACTTAAGTGAAGAGAGAGAAATCACTTTTAATTGAGTATAACTTTTATTCGTGCTTCGAATTAGAGAAAAGAGGATGAATCATCACTGTGTTTCGATTATGAAATAGATGAAGATTATTCCATTCTTTTGCTCTACAAGGACTAATAAGATCTGCATTTGATCAAACCAAGTACTCCGATTAATTTTTTAAACTATGAAATAACAAATAAACCGTAAAAAAAGAAGAAGCATTTGTTCATCCTCCATCGTGACCATAAAGAAAAACAAAAAGTAAAGAAAAATATTGGTAATTGAGATGGATTTATTTTGTGTTGTAATAAGTTTTATAAATCAAGGAGAAGGTATTTTGGTAATTGAACTATTATTTTATTGCCAAAAATAAAAAAACATCAATCACAGTCACAATGTTGGTGTGCATTCCACACTTGCTGTTAAATATAACCATTGTAGTGATGGAAGGGATAACCGTGCTACGTTTCAAAAATCACAGGGGGGGTGTTTGCTAGTTTTAAAAACATAGAGGGATAGTATGCACATTTTTAAAAGCATAGGGGGGGTCCTATATGTAACGCCCCGATCCGTCATGAGAACGGGGTCCAATCCCAAAACCCAATGCTCGAAAATTTAGGAAAAAACGGACAGAATTTTCCCTATATATAGTTCTATCTAGAAACCTGCCAATAGTCACATACAAGACGTGAATCACAATCAACCATTCATACAACCTAGCTTTCAAAATTCATAAAGCTAACCAGCTCTTCAATGCCCTCCGAGCCTTGAAACCCAACAACATATCACACAAGCATGCAAAATTAAATCTATTGAAGTTCTATCTATTTAATCCACTTATCATACCACTCTATATTATCAATCAAGCTTTCTTATAATTTGTGTCCAACCAACTAACTAGTTTTCATCGTCCACACAAGCATGCACTACTAAGTAATAAAGTAAAGCAAATAGAAGATATTACAAGCCCACTAGTACCTAATCATCAAACTAAACTAAACTTTTAATATTACATTCCTTGATATAACATAAATACATACATGGACACAAAGTCTCAAATACAATACAAGCATATCATGATCACATTCTTCCATGTTTTACACACTGATAGAGCAAGCAGGTCACGCAGGAGGCAATCCAATCTTCAGCTTTTCCTGAAATATGTTGAAAAGAAGAATGAGTAACCAAGTTACTCAGTGAGGGAGGTGATGTAACATACCGGGCATGCATTATGATATGCAGATACAAGAAATCATATATATAACATAAACAACAAGATTAAATAGCAAGTAGTTAACCACATTAAAAAGGATACAGTTCCACTTCAAGTCTTCAAACTCTAACCACGAGCCACGAACTTCACGCAAGTGGTGGCAAACCCTGACTTTAACAAGTTGGGATACTCCGGATGTATCCCAATCCTATGACCCTTTCTCCTGAGGTAGGTCCATATGCCCAACAGGTGAACCACGCCTCTGGGGTAGTGGAGTATACTCAGCGAGAAAGGGAATAGGCACCATGGTAGTCGAGGGAGCACGGCAAGCCCGACGCCGCCCAAGTTTCTTGACGCTACCATGTCCGAAAAGGTTGTGCAATCCCAAGACAAGCCTACAATAATCAAGATAACAACTAACACGTAAGAGGGTCGACAAAGTAGGCCACCCTCACATACAAACACAATATAAGCACGAAATAGCTTTATAATCTCGAAAGAAGTAATCAACATAACTTTTCCCCACAATCAACTCAAATAGCTTTATTATACTTTAGATAAACAATATAATACATGATAACTCAACAACAAGCTACAAATGCATCAAATGTCGCCAAATACTACTTTTCCCCTTTCTTTAACCAAGCTTGCCTTCTCCTATGTGCAATTCAAGATTACCAAACCATATCCTACTCATACTACAATTCTAATTAAGCCAAAAGACACCTATTAAGATCATAAAAACCCATTTTAGAAGCAAAAGCTCGGGAAGGCCCCGAGCAGGTTTTAACTACAACTACCCTATCCAGATCTCAAATTCACGTAACGAAAGCACCAAAAGTGCTTCCATACCCCAAAGATACCCAAACCAAAGCCCAAACGTGCCCGGATTGCATTTCGAGAAAAATCCCCTTTTTAAAGATTACCAAGTTTGCATTTTATCATATTTTCGAGCAATTCAAACCCATGTGAGCCTATTACTAGTTCCACTAATGTCTAAAGCACCTAATTGAAGCCTCAAATCAATCCAATTTACAAGTTTTTTTTCAAAACCCTAATTCCAAGCACTATTCATCATCTTCTTCATTCAATCTCAACATTCAACCATGAAATCATCTATCAAGCTATAAAAGTTAACTCTATAAGCTCTAATAAACACATAATAATCATTCATAACAAGTATTATAGCTATAATTGACAAATCAAGAATTTTCAACATATGAGCATAAACTTTAAAACAATAAAGATGCAACTCCCTCACTTAATCAACTTGTAGAAGTCTTGTTGTTGCTCTAGGTTGCTCCAAGAACCTCTAATTCTAAGCTCAAGATCAACACTTGCAAGGTTTGATGAAGATTTTTTTTTCTTTCCTTGGTGAACCCGACGGGTTTGGGGGGTTCTTGGGAATTTTTTTTTTTTTTGTTCTTTTTTTTTTTTTGCTTTGTTAACTTGACTAACATGCATATAAAATAAACTAATGCCAATGTAACAATATGTTGATGCTGACTAGATCAAAGCATTTCAAAAATTGATGCCTAAATTACTGCTTACCATTTTCACGGTTGACTTTTTTTTTGTTTTATATTATAATTAACTAGTTAACTAATATAATGACTAAGTTCATGCATTTAAAATGTCTACTAGTGCCTTAACAAAATAAAACTAGGTTCGAGTAAAATAATAGCCAAGTCCGAACATATTAAATTCACTTAATTCTACCCTCCTGGGTATGCAATGCACAAAGATTTCACTGAACGAATGCACAAAATAAGTTAATTAAAATAAATAGGGAAGTAGATAAAATAAATAAAATAAAAGAAAATCAACTCTGGGCTCGGGAAAATATAAGTCAATTAAATGTAGACAAATAATAAAATATAAATTATTTATATCATGTAAATCATTTAGATGTAATTAAATAAATATAATTATTAAAAATAATAAACTAGCCTATTCAGTTCCAGACCATTTAAATAAATGTAATTATTAAAATAATACACTGGTTCGTTCAGGTCCAGACAATTAAATGTAATTATTAAAGTAATAAACTAGCTCATTCGGTCCGGGCCCAAGCTTCCTGTTCAAACGGTAAAATGAATTAATTAAAAAGGCATGAAAGATAATTTTAATAAATAAAATAATAAAGTAATTGTCCCGGGCAAGCTATTTAAATATAAATTAAATAAATACAAATAATGAAAATAATAAATTAATTATTTTATGTAAATCAATTAAATAGACTTTAAATAAATACAAATAATGATAATAATAAAAATAATTATTCTCGGGTTCGGGACTTCATATTCAAATAGTAATTTTAAATCAATTAAAATGTTAGTAAGGTAAATTTTAGTAAATAAAATAATAAAATAATAAAATAGTTATTTTATGTGTTTATATGTAGATAGAAGATTAGGTTATGGGCTTTAGAGAAATGAAGTTAAATAATTAAAGTTAGTCCAAAATAAAGATAAAACACCAAATGACCCAAAATGCATTCTAGCTTATACTATTCACTAGGGGATACTAACTGTTTTATATTTCACGTTCTAGATATGCTATGCACATACTTTCAGTGAACGAATACTGGATAAATACCAAGTAACATGAGAAAAATAAAATTTTAGAAAAATAGAAGACTTGAAAATTTAACCCGGGCTCGGGTGCTACTTATTCAATTAATTGAAAATAATATAAACTAGTACCTAAATGCAATAAAATAATATCTAATAATTATTTTACCAAGGTAATTGCCTCATTTAGATTTACTAAATATTGTGCACGTATTTTGAGAAATATAAAAATAGTGTAAATAAATGAATAAATTAACATAAATATATAATTATAACCAAACATTTAAAGTAAATACATAAGTACATGCAAGTAGGTACTATTCGCTACATGCTGGGTCTGGGTGTCACACTATACACTTCACCCTTTTTTTTGTGCCTGAGGGAACGTGTTGTAGCCCAGATCTAGCTAAGAATTCTAGCGGATTTCGATTTGAGGGAAATAGGCGAGGCGAGGCGAGGCTAAGACAAGATATATATGGATTTCGCACGCTAAGTTGTTCACATTAGCTTCAATTGAACAAGTTCAACCTTAAAAAAGAAAGGATGTAGGCCGAAGGACCGTTGAACAATAATAAAACAATTGAATTGAGGTTAATTCGCATAGTTGAAGAGAAACATAGCTGAAAATCGTAGCTAGAGGATCTCGTATGCCATCTAACTAGGTCCTCACTATCCTCACAAGGCAGGCTAGGGGAGAATATATTAATAAACCTCAGCTCATGAGGCCAACACCACATGTTATCATTTATAAAATGCTCCACCTTGATATGAAAATACACATTGGGAATATGGATGTTACGTAACTGAACATAGGGTTTGTTTGGCACAACTTTTAGACAATTTAAAGTATTTTATGTAAGTTTAAAAGCTAAAATTGCTTTGTTTGGATTATTTTCCAAACAACTTTTAGATAAAATCCAAAGCTAAAACAAGCTAAAGAATAAGGAGGTTTAAATTGAAACTTTTGGAGAAATACTTTTGCGAAACTATTTTTACATAATGTGAAATTTTGTTCTTTTTTTTCTTTTTTTAAATATACCGCTCTATATTTTTAAAAGTCCAATATTGCCTCCAAAATTTTTAAAAACCCAAAATTGCGCATCATACGTCAAATGGTCAATGACTTCTATTCAATAGCATTTTAAAGCAAAGTTCTATTAATGAAAGCTTTACAACTCAAAAATTAAAATCTCACAGTTATGCCAAACAGAACCATAATCACCAATTCTACCCCCAGGCAAAAAGTTATCTCACATTAGAGTAGTTCTTTTCCCTTTACCAATAGAATGTTTAATGAATTTTCCAGAACCATCTCTACATTTGAGGATCTTCCTTCAAGTCCATGAAACATTTGTCGGACTATTCCATAGCCTGACTATTGTCCCAGTGTAGGCTATGGAAATTATTTGATATCAATGACATAACTTCCAACAATCGAACATAAAACATTAGTTACTATTAAGGTATAAATTCAGATTTAAAAAAGTACATTTTGCTGGCCTTCTAAAACCTGCACACAAACAGAAAAACCGCAGGGGGTTCCCTACGTAAGCACTCTAATACTTAAGTTAGTCTTGGGTACTTTTTGAAGAAGAAGAAGTGTATTCAATTTCAAAGTGTATGAATTAGTTACCTCCTCTGATGACTGTGGTAGGTATTTATACCCTTCGTTCTAAGAAATAAAATGTCTTCGGATTTTTTGGGATGTGTCGACATTCTATTATTGTATCTCAACCTTGCAAGGATGTCATCGGGTAGAGGTGCGTTATTTTGGACGTTATCGGGTCTTTCCCTTTTGAGATGTTATCAGGTCTTGGTCTTCAGGTTGCTCAACCTTTCTCTAGACCCCTCACGCGTCGAGAGGTATGACAGTCTTTTAATACGTTGTCATTTTTTCCCCTTATCAATTGTACCTCGATTTCTGGATCAGGTGAAGGATGGTTGAGGAATCGTGCTTGTGAAATTTGCCCGACCTCTCCTTCCGATGTAATCATTATGAACCTTGCCATGTGTCTCTTTCTGAACAGTGTTGTTAGTTATATGATTTTTGATGATCTTTGTGAATTTTTACTTTTCCCCTGGTGACTTTTCGTTTTCTCGCCTTTTGCTATGAATTCGCTTTACTTATTTCATTTTCAAACCATAAAACTCTTCTTTCTCTTTCCTTTTTTCTTCAGAAAGATTTCTGTCTCTCTCGCAATCTTTTCTTCTCTTTTTTCTTAGGCAATTGTCGAAGTCTCGAGTCCTCCATTGGTCTTCTTAGCCTCTTGCCCTCTTAGGTACATTCATTGACTCATTTCCCATTTCTTTTAGAGGGGTGGTAGTTTGTCTAATTCTCAGAATCAGTCTGCTCATTCATATGAGCATGGTGGGGGGGAGTGGTAACACTAGGTCTTCTTTGAGTTCTCCTGAGATACCCACCATGAGGAGTCCTTCTGTGGGTGCCTCATTTGAACTTAGGTCGATAGCAGCGGCTCCACTTAGGGTTTTGTCCCTTGGTGACGCCATTCCTGTCCTTCTATCCTTTAGTTGTGCCACCTTTTGACCTTATGCCAGTAGAAAAGTCTTCTAACCCACCTGTTGAAGTGGTTGGGGCTTCAAGTGCCCCCGTTGATGAGTCACTGAGTCACGCCCCTGCCAGAAGGCCTGATGGTTCCGCCTCTACCATGCTTGGTAATATCCGTTTTGCTACTTTATAATGGGATTGTCAGGCTATGCTTGGGCTTAGGTCTAAGTTGTATGAGAAAAGGGTTTTCCCTCCTGGCTTCACGGTTCGTGCCCTAGGTCTAGGGAGAGCGCTTGAAATCCGAGTCTTGGGGATGTAGCTTTTTACGCCGACATCTTTAAATTATTCACCCTACCTGTGCCTTCTTTTATAAAAATAATTTTAAACATTTTCAACCTTGGCCAAGGTCAGTTTATCCTAGTAGCTGGCGTATGATGGTTGCATTTTATATGCACCTCAAGTTGTTAGGTTTTGAGCCCACCCCCAACCTTTTTCTTCATTTTTATCAAATAAATCTCACTGAAGGAGAGGGCTAATATTACTTCTGCGCCAAATCAAATAGAAATCTTTTCAAGAAGTGGCTATCGTCCAATAGGGGTTGGCATCACAAATATTTTTTATTTCTTCGAATAGTGAGTGGGGAATAAACTCCAAGTGGTCTCTCCCGGTGTCCTCTTACCCTACGGGATGGACATTAACTCCTGAGGATAAGGAAGTCACTCGGCCCTTTGAGGATTGTAAGCTAGTTGACGGCAAGATCTATCCTAATTTGAATGACATCGTCAGCTCGGGGTTCTATGCTGAATACCCTCAAGTAGCGGCTCGAGGTGGGACGAGTACTTCGAACCCTTCACCCAACACAGATACTAATTATGGTGAGGTCGAGTACCATGTAGTTTTTGACCTTTTTACTTTTTTAGTATTTTTTGGCTAACTATTCTTCTTTCCTTTTCAGGAATAGATCTCGTCGATGTAGTTGAAATAGGGCTTCAGGAAAAAAAGAGAACTCGGCAAAAATCCAAGCGCCTGGGCAAAAAACACCATGTTGAGCCTTCGAAGAAGTGGATGGTGGAACCAGTCTTGGAGGAGTATAAGGTTGGGGATGTAGCCCCATCTTCCACTAGAGGTCAGGCTACTGTGACACCATCCTCCTTTGTGAATGAGACGAGAGGACATACCCCTCTTGAGGTGCCAGAGGATGCTGCTGCCCCTGAAGGGCAACTGAATGCTCCTCAACTAGATAAGAGTGATGTCTTCTCGTCAAACCCTAAGGTTGGAATTCGCATCAAGGTGGGCCTCAATCCAGCATATGAGAGAGATGCGATCTTTGAGTAGATCTTAACTGAATCCACTCGCTCGATCAACTCGTCAACTCTAAGGCACGCAACTTCATATTGCTTCCAACAGGTAGATGCTCAACTCTTATTTAACTTTCTCTTTTTTCCTGCTGCTTTCTTCCTGACCTCTTTCATTTTCTTTCATTAATAGGAGACTCAGGCTCTTTATGACGCCATCCGCGACACCATCAAGGCCTCGGAGATCTATGAGGATCTGTCTCAGCGCTACTACTAGAAGAAAGCCTACCTCTGTGGGTACGCTCAGTACAAAGAGGACCACTAGAAGAAGATTGATAATTTGAAATAGAGGTGGCATTTAGGTTGGGCCGACACAGGCCCAGCTCAGCCCAGCATATGAAAATTCGAGCCCAACCCAGCTCAATTACTAGGGGGCTCAACTCGGCCCAATCCACCACCTATATGTGGATCGCCCTGGGTCATATAATTTTTTACCCAATCCATTTGAGCCTAGGTCCATTTGAGCTCAGGTCCAGCTCAGTCCAGCCTATGAGCCTAACTCAGAGCCCAACCTAACTCGAGCCCAACACAGGCCCAACTCAAGCCCAGATAAGGCCCATCTCAAGCCCAACTCAGGCCAACACAATTTAAGCTCACTTATTAAAATAAATTAAAATATTATGCTTTATACATGCAATGCAAGTCGTAGTAACTATTTTTTAAAAAACAAACTAATAAGTCATAGTACTTATTTTTTTTGACAAACTACTAATAAAAAGTAACAAATGTATTTTTTAAGTTAATATTAAATGACTTCTTATCAAACCTTTTTATAATATTGCAAGTTTGTAACTTGCAACTTTAAGTCTCTTCACACACTTTTTTTAAAATATTTTAGGCATAATTTTTTTTTACAATTTTTATGATAGTGCATATAATTTTTTCTTATATACTTAGTGACACTGCTTTAGTCACTTAGTATATTCAACTTTTTACTACAAGTCTACAACATTATATATAACCATGTCCATGAAAGAATAAAATCTTTGACGACAATTATATTTATCAGAAGTTTGGAATAATCCTATGTACTTTGAAGAACAGAGGTATGTAATTTATAACTATTGTCAACATTAATTTATATTTCTACGTAAATTTAGAATTGAGACGCTTGTAAGGCACCTTGTATCTCAACAACCAAATGTCACAAATTATTTTAATCCTGAAGTAGTTTTTCAATTACCGCTACCGCCAAACCCACTACCACTACCAATAGGCCCAATATCCGTACAAGAAACATAACAAAATAGAGAACTTTTGCACTAGCTTTTCTCAAACGTTTATGTAATGTTTTATTTTTATGTTTATATGACTAATGTATTCGTATCTCATTAACTTTTATTTTGTTATGTAATGTCTTATTATTTATATTAATTGTTAATGTAATCAATCAACTTGTATATTGTCTCGTTAATAGTTAAATTAACTTTTCTTAAAAAAATTAAGCTTAAATTTTATTTTTTTAATTATTAATACAACTATCCAATCCAAATAACATGTATATATATATATATATATATATATATATATATATATATATATATATATATATATATATATATATATATATATTTAGAATACACTAATCACAAAAAAATGGGTTGGCCCAACCCAGCCCAACTCGTGACTTGTGGTAGCGGGCTCGTGGGCCAAATTGGGTCCTATATTTTGAGAAATGAGCCCAACCCAACTCAACCCATTAAACATCTGTGTCGAACTGGGCTCATTTTTCTCAACCCACGATTCAGTCAGGTCGTGCCAGGCTGGCCCAAATGCCACCTCTAATTTCAAAGTACAGTATAAGTCCGAGCTCGTGGCTATTAAAGGTTAAGTCTCGAAGCTCGAGGAGGTTATGAAGAAAGTTGAGGCCAAGCAGACTGCCACCATGTATTCTTTGAATGTAATGAGATCTAATTAGATTTTGCTGACCTTTCTCTCTCCTTTTCTATTTCGAGTTTTTCCTTATGGCCCTGCGTGGCTAAACTTTTATACTTGGTCGAAGGAAACTAACGCCTCAGAATCAAGAAAACTGTGAGATTTAATTAGTTTTTGTTATTCAATTTATGCTTTAAGTATTAAATGTTCTTCTGTGTTTAATTTCATGATTATCTCGTTTGATTGCTAGGAGGCCTACTAGTTTATTATTCGTTATAATTTACTACTAAGTTAGATATCAAATATGTAATTGTTTGATCCATTTAATTTGCGAAACAACTAAGATTTAATGATTTGCTGCGTCAGGAATTATTTGATGTTAGGAAGAACGTTCAATTAAATTAGATACAACTGCTTGTGCTTGTGTTATTTAACTTCATCGATCTCTTTAATTCTTAAGGCTGTTACTAGATTAAACCGCTAGCGCTTGTCTGTGGTTGGTTAGTAGTTAGCGTTAATTAGATCGCTTGTTTTCTGATTAACTACGACTAAGGAAAGATAAGAAAACAATTCTAATGGTGAATATTTAAAGTGCGAATTGATATATACTTGCATCAATGATCAGTTACAAGATTCTGATGGTGGATGTTGACTTTGACCAAGGCTTGTTCTTTTGATTAATTTCGACACTTTAATTTGAATTTATCTTTAGTTATTTTTCTTAAAAATTATTTTAATTATACTCAATCCCTTCCTCATCCTTATTCACGTAGCACAAAACTAGGTTAGTACTCTCTATTGGAACGATCCTTGCTCACACTACTATATTTATCTTTAGGAGTATAGGTTTTATTTTTTGTTGCCTGCGACAATATACCATGCCTTCATGAGGTCATTTTGTATGTATGTTTTTCTTTTTTAATGCATGATTTTCAAGGCAACTCATTGGCCTTTGAGCATTATAGCTCTTTTTGGTGATCACTTTTTGTGCAACTTTAATGCCGTTATTTTAGCCTTCCGTCAGCCTTTACCGCTTATTGGTTTGTCTTTCTTTAAAGCTCTTTAGCGGTTTATGTGGTCGTGCCTTTCTGGCTTTCAACCTTAGGTCATGCCTAATTAGATTCTCGGCCTATTTGTTATGACCTACTACTTTCTTAGTTCGTATTGATCTAGATGTACATTGTGAAAAAATATTCCATAGATGAAAGATGGGAAAGAGCCCTTGCATTCATTCTCTTTAAACGATTTATACAAAGTATTTCTTAAGATGCTCAACACGCCAAGCATTCTTAAATACCATCCCCTCTATCTCTGCTAACTTGTAAGTTCCTGGCATCAATTCTTCTTCTATTCTATAAAGGCTTTCCCAACGTGGCCCAAGTTTTCCCTGGGTAGGATCGGGTCGAAAACTTGTCTTTCTTAAGACTAAGTCCCATTTTTGCAGACGTTGGGGGTGGACGTGCTTGGTATAGCTCCACTTCATTGCCCTTTTACTTTCCATTATCCTGAAGACCTGATTATTTGTTTGTTCTTCGAAGCGTCGCGTCCTAAGGGTCGGTAAGCCCACTTCTACTGCTAGTACCGCCTCTATTTTGAATATGAGGCAGAAATGAGTCTTTCTCATTACAAGGCTCAGGGTCGTCCTCATTACCCATAGGACTTCGATTAGGAACTTGGCCCAAAAGCCCTTTGTGCCCTCCAACTTCTTTTTTAATCCCTGGAAAATAGCTCAGTTAGTCACTTCTACCTGGCCATTTGTCTAGGGATGAGCTACTGATGCAAATCTTAATGATATGCCTAGTTCTTGACAGTGTTTTTTAAAGCAAACACAATCGAATTTAGTATCATGGTCGGTAATCACTATTCATAGAATCCCAAACGTACAGACGACTGATTTTCACCAAAATTTTCTAGCCGCATTTTTTGTAATTGTTGAGGTGGGTTGGCCTTTTACCTATTTGGTGAAGTAGTTGATTGCTACGAAGATGTACTTCCTTTGCCTAACATTAACTGGGAGCTTTCCTATGATGTCAAGCCCCCATTAGACAAATAGCCATAGACTCGTAATGCAGGTCAGGTCCGTGGCTGGTAACCGTGGGATATTTTAGAACCTTTGGCACATGTCACATCGACACACAAAGTCTCGTGAATCCTCATGAATAGTAGGCTAATAGTACCTCTACCTCAATATTTGTCGAGTTAGAGCTCGATACCCAAGGTAGTTTCCACATATGCCCTTATGGACTTCCCGGAGAACGTACTTGCTTTCTTCTCTGTCCACACATTTGAGTAGTGGCCAAGTGAAGGATCTTTTGTATAGCTGCTCTCTGATTAGGGTGAATTGCGAGGCTAGGTCTTAATCTTTTTAGCCTCTTTCTTATCCCAAGGGAACATGCCTTCCTTGAGGTACTCGATGATAGTTCAAGTCCAGCAGTCTTCTTTTTTTATCACACTATCTTTTTACCCTTGATCGAGATGATGGGCTTCTCAACCTCCCCGAGATGTATAACCACTCCTCCGACGGTATTCAATGCAAGTTTGGATAGCGCATTTGTCTTCTCAATTTTACCGCGGGGGATTTGGGATATGCTGAGCTGATTAAATCACGAGATGAGGTCTTTGACATGTGATAGGTACGCTGTCATAGCAGGTTCCTTCGCTTCATATTCGCCAAGGACTTGATGCAACAAGCTGCGAGTTTATTTTTACTTCTACAGCTCGGGCTCCCAATGATACTGTTGTTTTTAGTCCAGCGACCAACGTCTCATATTCTGCCTCATTGTTTGATGTGGAAAACTGAATTTGAGGGAGTATAGTATCTTCTTTCCTTCCGAATTTATGAGCATGCTCTGGTTCCACTTCCTTGTCTGTTGCAGGATCCATCGACTTGTATCTTCCAGGTCGATTTTGCTTCTTCATGAGTTTATCCCGTGCACTCGACTATGAAATCTGTAAGTGCTTGAGCTTTGATCGTCATCCTCAGCTGGTATTCGATGTCGAACTGATTTAACTCTATAGCCCAACCTTCCCAATATTTCTGGGTGATGCAGAACCTCTCAAGGATAGGTTTATCATCACACGGGTCGTATGCATATCGAAGTAGCTCTTCAGTTTTCTTGAAGCATTTACTAAAGCCAGGGTGATCTTTTCAATCGGCGGGTATTTCGACTTTTCCCCTTGAAGCACCTTATTGACATAATATACTGGCCTCTAGGTTTTTCCATCTTCCCGGATCAGGGTTGTAGTTACCATTGTTATTGATGCGGATAGATAAGCATAGAGCGTTTTTCCTGCTAAGGTCAAGATAACATCGGGGAAGAGCTTAGGTATTCCTTTAATTCTTCGAACGCCATTTGACACTCATCATTCCATTGGAAGTTTTGGGGGCTTCTTAATGTTTTGAAGAGTGGGGCACATTTCTCTGCCTATTTCGATATGAATTGGCTAAGAGCAGCGACCTTTTCGGCTAGAGATTGTATCTCCTTCATATTTCTTGGAGGTTTCATCTCGAGGATTGTCTGAATCTTGTTGGGATTTGCCTATATGCCTTTGTGAGTAATCATGTACCCCAACTTTTCGGCCTTCACAGCAAAAACGCATTACTCGGGGTTCAGCTTGATGTCAAACCGTGACATAGTCTCGAATGCCTTAACTAGATCTGCCAAATGGTCCTTGGTGCTGTGGCTTTTGACCGTTATATCATCAACGTAAATTTCTATGTTTCTCCCGACCTGATGCTTGAAGAATTTTTTTTATCATCCACTGGTATGTTATTCTTACATTTTTTAGGACGAAAGGTATCACTGTGTAACAATAAGTGCCTTTGTCGGCTATAAAGGCAATCTTTTCTTTATCTTCAGGGGCTACTTTGATCTAGTTATACCCTTTGAAAGCATCCATGAAGGATAATATTTCACTTTTTGAAATAGCATCTACTAGCTGGTTGATCCGAGGTAGGAGATAGCAGTCCTTTTAACATGTTTTGTTGAGGTCAGTGTAGTCCACACATATTCGCCGCTGCCCTGAACTTTTTTGCACCTAGACCACGTTTGCTAGCCAAGTCAGGTACTGCACTTCCCGAATATGGCCAACCTTTAAAAGTTTTTCCACTTCCTCTCGGATAGTTATATTTCTATCTGGGTGAAAGTTCTTTCTTTTTTTCCTCACCGGCTTATGACTCAGGTCTATGTTCTAATGGTATGCGATTATGTCCGGATCAACCCTTGTCATGTCAGAAAAAGACCATTCAAATGCATAATTATTTTTAGGGAGAAAATTGATTATACCTCATCTTATTGGGAGGACCAGCTCACTACCAACCCGAACTGTCTTCCATTGCCCAAGCTCAACATGTTCTAGTTCCTCTACCAGAACTGCTTTCATTTCTTTGTCCTTATTCTCTTTCTTGTTCTCATCCTTCACCCCTTCCCATGGGCCTAGGCTCCTGATCTTCAAGGCTACTGCATAACATTCCTTGGCCACCTTCTGGTCTCCTATGACCACTACTATCCCTGCTAGGGTCAGGAACTTCATCACCTGATGATAGGTCGAGATGATTGCTCTGAGGTGATGTAGGGCTAATCCCCTTATGATCCAATTGTATGCTGAGCAGCAGTTAACTACCACAAATTCTGCCATGAAATGGATCTGTTTTCCTTTTTGCCCTATGGTGAGGTTTGATGGTGCCTTGGGGTTTGAACCGATGCCTAGTGAATCCGGTGAGCTCACTGTGGAAAACTATTAGTTGTTCTTTGGCCAACCCCATCCTCAGGTATGCGTCGAAAAAAAGCACTTCCATTGAGCTTCCTGTGTCCACTATCATGCGGTGGACGTTGTATTTTCCTATCTAGACTATGATGACCAGGGAGTCGTCATATGGGGTCCTCACCCCCTCTAGATCGTAGTCGAGATGATGAGTTCCTCATAGACCTTAGACCCTTTTGGAAGCGGCTCTTCTCTTCTAGACTTTACATAAGCCTTGCTCGCGACATGACTTTCACCTTATGCCGTCTATCCCCCTTATGATCATCCTGATGTCTACCAGCTTTCCATCAGTCCGCCTAGGACTGCGCTCATGTTCACATTTTACTCTTGGTTCAGGTTCCTGGAATTTTTTGGCCACATAACGATCAAACTTTCCTTTCTGAATCAGCAACTCTATCTCGTTTTGAGATTCTTCCACTCATTGGTTTCATGACCATAATCACGGTGAAACTAGCAGAACTTTTTTTTCCTCTCTTCTTCGGATTGGACTTCATCCTAGGTGGCCACTTCAAATTGAGGTTAGGTCAGGTCTTGATTTCTATAAATACCTCTGATCTTAGTATGATCAAATGAATATAGTTGTCAAATCGGCCTCTAAGGGCTGAGACGCTTGATGTTGCTCTCGACTTGAGACCTCTCTGCAACGAGCCTTCATCTTTGCCTCTACCATGAGACGGGGTCACATGGATAGAGCTTTTGTCCTTATGCTTCTAGTCTACCGTATCTTCCTCTGAGCTGATATATTTCTTGGATTTCTTTATCAGGTCGTCCAGAACTCTTGGATCTTTCTTTGCCAGTGAGAGCGGAAGTGCCTAGATCTGGTAAGCCCTTGCTTGTAAGCTGCTATGGCCACTGCCTCATCTAGACCAGGGATGTCTAGTGTTGTTTTGTTGAATCTTTCTGTGTACTCTCGTAGGGTTCATCATTCTCTTGCTCCAATCAAAAAAGAGAAGTGGTTGGTTTGGAAGCCTTGGTGCTGCTAGTAAATCTGTTCAGAAAAATTTCAACTAAGTTAGCATAACTACTAACAGAGTCTTCAGGTAGGGCAAAAAACCATTTTCTCATGGCATCATCTAAAGTGCTCGAAAATGCTTTGAATTTCACTTCATCTGGATATCCTTTAAGAGCATCAGATGGTCAAACTGCTGGATGTGATCTTCTGGGTCTCTGATTCCATCATAAGTTGGCAGATGAGAGTGTTTTTATCTGGTGGTGGATACTTCTCGGATCTCCCTTGTAGATGGGTAGAAACCTTGCCCTTTCACAAATCTCCTAAATTCTATAGGGATTTTGGATAGATCAGCCTCAATCCCCCTACTTTCCTACCTCTTCAGTCTTTCTCTTATTTCTCTGCTTGAAGGGCTAGTGGATCCTCAATCGTCCTCGTTCCTTGCCTTCTCTCTCCGTGGTTCCTCTTGCTTTGGTGGGACCTGTCAAACATTATCTAGCTGAGCTCGCAGTTGAGCTTGTGGTTGGGCTTGTGCTAGCCTCTACTCCCTGATGAAGCTATCCATGGTACATTCGCAGTCCGCTAGGGTAAGGCCCCTCTTGCTGATCCAGCTGGAATTGTTTCTTGCTGCGTAGGATCGTTGGCTAAAGCTGAGGTTGCCCCCACTGGTGGGGCTACTCTAGGAGGCGGCAACTTATCCTGGTCATGTGGCGGCAACTCACCAGTATGAACTTGGCTTCTTGTGTTTACCATTACTTTTCTCAATGGGAATCTGAATCTTCGTTTCCCATAGATGGTGCCACCTGTTAAGTTACAAATTCAAATTTAAAAAGTACACTTTGTTGGCCTTCTAATACCTACATACAAACAACAAAACCGTAGGGAGGGTTCTCTACTTTAACACTCCGATACTTAAGTTAATCTCGGGTATTTTTTGGAGAAGAAATGTATTTAATTTCAAAGTGTATGAATTGGTTACCTCCTCTGATGATTGTGGTGGGTATTTTATACATTTCGTCCTCAGGAATATTCTATCTCTAGATTTTCCGAGATGTGTCGGCATTGTGTTATTTTATCTCGACCTCGAAGTGATGTCATCGAGTCGAGGTGCGTTATTTGGGACGTTATCAGGTCTTTCCCTTTTGAGATGTTATCGGGTCTTGGTCTTCAAGTTGAGTCTTGTATGAAAAGCTCGACCTTCTCTCTAGATTCGTCACGCGTTGAGGGGTATAACAGTCTTTTAATACGTGGTCGTCTTTTCCCCTTATCAAACTATGGTCTTACGTGAAATGAGTTTCATATGATGCGGGAACATTCCAGGATGAAAATTGCATCTTAACTTCATTGGCCTAAGCAGATTGACAGAAGCCAATTATAAAGCTTGCCTTGCCACCAACTAGTAATGGCATGGATGTACAAAAGATGAAGAAATTAAAAGAAGACGGATTTTAATAAATAATTATTATTGTTTATTTAAGGGAAGCCTAAGTCATTTTTCATTATTTAAGATGTTACACACGAGACTTGATCTCGAGACTACTCACAATAAAGATATTATGATTTACACTTATTTTGTTAGATGTTGACGGTATCTTTTTTTTATTGGGTCTGGAAAGTTGCGAACAAAGTTGGATTAATAATTAAAAATATGCAATTTAACACTTATATAGGAATAATTTTTTCTATTAGCAAAAGAAAAATAAATAATTTTTATAAGTAGGTGTTAATTTAATTTTTCAGTCTAAAAATATCTTAAACATATACATATTTCCAAAAAAAAAAATGGAGAGATTGACTCCAAATAAAAGTAACTGGTCCCGCACTATATATAATTTTTATTCGGTGATAGCCAAGTTATTATTTATAAATAAGTGGGACGGTTTTTTATGAAACCATCTTTTCCAAAAGTAGTTTCCATAAAATGTTCATGATATGCACAATAGTGATTTCCCTCACCATTTAGATGTCTAAAGCTAAAATTTATTTTTCTTTCCCGTAACTCAAACTTTTTCAGAAGCTTATTTAATTTGCAGGCTAATTCAGGCCAGGGTAATAGAAAAAGCAACGTGACTTGAAGCATCTTTTGTTTAATATTATTATTCCAATGCAAACCAAGAGGTTTACGTCTTATAGAGAAGATATAGACATATACTTGTGGTATGCGTTTTCATATATTCTCGAAAGTTATGGAAACTAAATTCAATGCGAAAATAAAGATGCAATACTAAAGCATGCGATTAAAATATAATCATATGCGGCTCATAATTTGTTGTGCTCAAATATCTTTATTGGCATGAAACACGAAGGAATAGATAATACAAAATTTTATGAAATTGTCAAGATATTTATCTCTAATGTAGTTCGTGATTATTAAACATCCATCATGATTCATGATTATTTGGCATGCTCTGAGAAGGTGACAACAATATTGACTCTCAAATGCTTATCAAATTTTGCGATAAGATATTCAAGCTTTAGACTTTGTTGAAGATGATAATGAAGGAATATCATCACTTTATCACAATCCTTCAAGGATGCGTGATTTTCTTCTTTAAATTATTTTCAAAAACTCATAACTTATATAGAATGAGTAGAAATAAAGATTATATAATTTTTTTAATCAAAATTTCGTTAATGTGGTCCATAATAATGAAGAGAGAACATGTGATAAAAGCGAAATGCAAAAAAGCAAGATAAAATTACTTTTTCCTTTGATTAAAGAACTAAAAAATAATTGATTGAAAACATATAATATATATATATATATATATATATATATATATATATATATATATATATATATATATATATATGTATATATATATATATATATGTATGTATGTATGAAATTTGAGTTTGTATTGTTTCTCACTTTAGGTTATCTTTTCTCTCTTTAAAGTTTGCATGAAATTTGAAATAGTGAAAGTGGTGTACAATTAAATTAGTTTTAAGAAAGGTTAGTTTTGTCTTTTATGATCTTGGACTAACGGAGTTAAACTGATGTTCAAATTATGGTAAGTGTGCAACATTCTAAATAATACAAAGGGTATTCTGTGACTTCTAAAAATACAAGGTTTTTAATATTTGCTAAAACACAAAGAAATATGGTGTATTTTACTCATTTTTTAATTTTTTTATATAAATAGGAACAAGGTTGGGGATTTAGAATTAAAATAATTTTGTTTCAATCAACATCAGTTCCTGGGTGTATCTTCAAGAATATTGACTTATATATTTTTTCATTGTTCCAAATAATTTCCTTGTTGTTTATTGACAAAAAAAAAAAAAAATTAGTTCAAGTACTTCTCTTATTACATAATTATGCCTATTACCTACTATATGTATATCATGAAAATCTTTGGTACTTAGAAAAGGAAAATAATACTGAGATATGTCGAGCTTACAATGAGGAAAACAAGACCGAACTAGTCATTTACATAAATTTTTTGACCAAAAGAGAGAGAGAGAGAAATGCTAGATGTTACAATATTCTTATAACATATTTATCACCTCCTATGAACATGTTTAGTTTGCATGCCAAAAGCAGAGAGGGAAATAAAAAAGGGTCATGTGAACATACCAACTATGCATATAGATAGGAGGTGATAAATGGGTGGAGAGAATGCCATTTTTCCTTAGGACTTTTAGCCTAAATCCCAAACTCCCCCATGAGGTTTAAGTATTTCCCATATTTTCCCTTGATATCAAACTTTGCCAAATAAAAACTTATGTTGAAAGATATTTTCATCTTTTTTTATTTCAAAACAAAGGCAAAGAAGAAAAAAAATAACATACAAAATAATTTGATAAAAAAATCCCTCAATAGAAAGGACGACAGTCAAAGAGAAAAATGAAAAAAATTGAAATGTATAAAAATTAAATAAAGGATAAAAATAGTTTATTCTACAATATTTGTGTTATGCGCAAGATTAAAGAAAAATAATATTTACTTTAGAATCTATCCTTTTTTTATACGTATATATATATCTAAAATTAAATACGATATTTTTTTCTAACTCAATTGTCCTGGTTGCGCTGCATGACAAGGAACATTTGTGAGGAATAGTTATTCTAAACAATGATTGGCCTAGTTCATTATGATTATTTGCAATGAACTAACCTTATAAAATATTAAAAATAAAAATACAGCTTATTGTGCAAAAATTTCATTACGCATGATATTAGAAAAAAATTAGATTCACTTTTAATTTTTTTCCTATACTTATATATACATCTCAAATTGAATTTGATCATTTTTCCTAACCTAACATATAATTTTTTTTACAGCAAGTTAACTTTTTAAAAACAAAAAAAAATTAAAGGCAATAAAATAGAATTAACTAGCTCAATAAAAAAAAGACTAAAATGTTATTTAATCTTAAGGTTTTATTTGATAGAATTTGATGTTATGGGAGAATTTGGGCAAAACAAAAGCCTTGTGGGGAGTTCGGGATTTAGGTAAAAACTCATGGGAGAAAATAGAGATCTCTCTAAATGGGTGATTGATTAAAATAAGATGACATCTAAGTAAGTTCAGCCGTTTCAAACCAAAAAATAATAATAATAAGTTCAGTCGTGAAACACCATGGCTGGGAGCAAGAAGAAACACTATTCTTCTTCTTTTCATTCTCCTATTTCTAAACTTTCGTAAGGTGTTTCCATTACATAAGAAAAAACTGGAATTAAATCTTGGAAATGATCAACTCAAATAGATGCTCATCATAAGCTTTTTTTTTTCCTCCTCTTCCTATTGATCAAAAGCATCCAGCAGCGTCATGCTAGTAGAAAGAGTTAAACTACTAAGCTAAACTACTATTGAGGAACTTGGTAGAAGCGATAAGGTCTAGTTCTAGGCTTCAAGCTAAAGCTAAAGCTAAAGGTACTCTTGCTAAGGAAGTCTTGGAAGATATTCATGGCACCTCTAAACCATCTTTGGATAAAGTTGAAACTCTTTCAAGCACTAGTCTTGATTCTCAAGACAATACTCTTCATTTGCACACAAGAGAGATTACTAGCACTTTTTCCTTTGAAGCTATTGGTGATGCCTTATCCTCCCACATCAGGAATGGAGTGGATATTCATAATTTTCCAGCTGCAACTGTCTTGGAAAGCACTCACTCTCATAAAACTCAATCGCCAACTTTCATGGAAATTTCTCCCAACATCATCAAGTTTTAGAGGCAATGTGTCATTTTCTTCTTCACCCCCCTCAATGGAAGTGTATGCATGCTCTCCCCCTCCATTTCCTGCAGCTTGGACGAGTATAAACCCCCCTAATTTGTCCATTCCAGCCAGCTGCACCAATTCTCAGTAAATTGGTCTTTACACAATGAGTAATATCTCTATCCAACTTCCATTTGCCCAAAATACTCCTTCTTTGTCCACTTCCTTTTCCCCATTGGATAATTCCTCCCCCCATTTCTCTCCTCCCACTTCTTTTTTTAGCATCTCACCCATTCGTGACAACACAACTTTGTCCAATAGTCAATGCTCTAATTTTGGACGTCCACAATACATTGCCAACTAATCTTGATGTCCCCATATCCGTTCCCCTAGTTGGCTCCATGTCACCTTCCACCTCATTTTCTATGGTCCACACCCTTCCACCTCACTATTACCCCCCTCTCATTCAGTTTTTGAGCAACAAACTACTCAAATTACAGCCCCATTGCCGAGACTGCAAGCTGCCACAACCTGACAGATTTCTACAGCATCAAATGAGCTCAACTCATCTTCTTTTTCTTCGTCCCCTTAAATGTTCCTCCTTTGTTTTCCCCCTCTTCTCCTATGGTGTCTTTTCCTCTTATTACATCCCTTCTTTATCCTTAAACTCCTTCTCCATTAGTGGTTTCTCCCCTACCTCTCACTCAAACCATCTCAAATTTAACCCAAACTCGTGTGCCAACTACTTCTTCTCCTCGTCATATTGCTCCTTGTGTTCAATTTCCTCCCCTTGGAGTTACTCTTCCTGCCTCTACTCCTCATCCTAACCCTTCTAATAATATCTCAATTCTAGGTCGTAAATGTGACATCCCACATAGTACTATCATGCCCCGAGTCGAAAATCTCAAACCCGCAGGTAAGACTAGTGTTATAAGAACAAGAAATAACTATTTAGTCCTCTTTTCTATTGACTCAAAATGGTTAATCCAAATTATTTTTTATACCCACAACACTCATTTATAAAATATATTCGCACTATCTCCCACCGATGTG
Organism: Ehretia macrophylla; assembly: GCA_037974665.1. Taxonomy (NCBI): domain Eukaryota; kingdom Viridiplantae; phylum Streptophyta; class Magnoliopsida; order Boraginales; family Ehretiaceae; genus Ehretia; species Ehretia macrophylla. The sequence continues at coordinate 15,080,949 of CM075775.1, forward strand.
GGATGCCACATACACCCCCTGTGACACCCAGACCCAGCATGTAGTGAATAGATATACTTGTATGTACTTATGTGTTTACTTTAAATGTTTGGTTATAATTACATGTTTATGTTAATTTATTCATTTATTTACACTATTTTTACATTTCTCGAAATACGTGCAAACAATATTTAGTAAATCTAAATGAAGCAATTACATTGGTAAAATAATTATTAAATATTATTTTATTGCATTTAGGTGCTAGTTTATATTATTTTCAATTAATTGAATAAGTAGCACCCGAGCCCGGGTTAAATTTTCAAGTCTTCTATTTTTCTAAAATTTTATTTTTCTCATGTTACTTGGTATTTATCTAGTATTCGTTCACTGAAAGTATGCGCATAGCATATCTAGAACGTGAAATATAAAACAGTTAGTATCCCCTAGTGAATAGTATAAGCTAGAATGCATTTTGGGTCATTTGGTATTTTATCTTTATTTTGGACTAACTTTAATTATTTAACTTCATTTCTCTAAAGCCCATAGCCTAATCTTCTATCTACATATAAATACATAAAATAACTATTTTATTATTTTATTATTTTATTTACTAAAATTTACCTTACTAACATTTTAATTGATTTAAAATTACTATTTGAATGTGAAGTCCCGAACCCGAGAATAATTATTTTTATTATTATCACTATTTGTATTTATTTAAATTATATTTAATTGATTTACATAAAATAATTAATTTATTATTTTCATTGTTTGTATTTATTTAATTTATATTTAAATAGCTTGCCCGGGACAATTACTTTATTATTTTATTTATTAAAATTATCTTTCATGCCTTTTTAATTAATTCATTTTACTGTTCGAACAGGAAGCCTAGGCCCTGACCGAACGAGCTAGTTTATTACTTTAATAATTACATTTAATTGCCTGGACCTGAACGAACCAGTGTATTATTTTAATAATTACATTTATTTAAATGGCCTGAAACTGAACAGGCTAGTTTATTATTTTTAATAATTATATTTATTTAATTACATCTAAATGATTTACATGAAATAAATAATTTATTATTTTATTATTTGTCTACATTTAATTGACTCTTATTTTTCCGAGCCCGGAGTTGATTTTCTTTTATTTTATTTATTTTATATACTACCCTATTTACTTTAATTAACTTATTTTGTGTATTCGTTCAGTGAAATCTTTGTGCATTGCATACCCGGGAGGGTAGAATTAAGTGAATTTAATATGTTCGGACTTGGGTGTTATTTTACTCGAGCCTAGTTTTATTTTGTTAAGGCACTAGTAGACATTTTAAATGCATGAACTTAGTCATTATATTAGTTAACTAGTTAATTATAATATAAAACAAACAAAAAAAAGAGAAAAATCAACCGTGAACATGGTAAGCAGTAACTTAGGCATCAATTTTTGTAATGCTTTGATCTAGTCAGCATCAACATATTGTTACATTGGCATTAGTTTATTTTATATGCATGTTAGTCAAGTTAACAAAGCAAAAAAAAAAGAACAAAAAAAAAAATCCCAAGAACCCCCCCTCCCCCCCCCCCCCCCCCCCCCAAACCCGTCGGGTTCACCAAGGAAAGAAAAAAAAAAACAAATCTTCATCAAACCTTGCAAGTGTTGATCTTGAGCTTGGAATTGGAGGTTCTTGGAGCAACCTAGAGCAACAACAAGACTTCTACAAGTTGATTAAGTGAGGGAGTTGCATCTTTATTGTTTTTAAAGTTTATGCTCATATGTTGAAAATTCTTAATTTGTCAATTATAACTATAATACTTATTATGAATGCTTATTATGTGTTTATTAGAGCCTATAGAGTTAACTTTTATAGCTTGATAGATGATTCCGTGGTTGAATGTTGAGATTGAATGAAGAAGATGATGAATAGTGCTTGGAATTAGGGTTTTGAAAAAACTTGTAAATTGGATTGATTTGAGGTTTCAATTAGGTGCTTTAGACATTAGTGGAACTAGTCATAGGCTCACGTGGGTTTGAATTGCTCGAAAATGTGATAAAATGCAAATTTAGTCATCTTTAAAAAGGGGATTTTTCTCAAAATGCAATCCGGGCACGTTTGGGCTTTGGTTTGGGTATCCTTGGGGTATGGAAGCACTTTTGGTGCTTTCGTTACATGAATTTAGGGTCCGGATAGGGTAGTTGTAGTTAAAACATGCTCGGGGCCTTTCCGAGCTTTTGCTTCGAAAATGGATTTTTATGATCTTAATAGGTGTCTTTTGGCTTAATTAGGATTGTAGTATGAGTAGGATATGGTTTGGTAATCTTGAATTGCACATAGGAGAAGGAAAGCTTGGTTAAAGAAAGGGGAAAAGTAGTATTTGGCGACATTTGATGCATTTGTAGCTTATTGTTGAGTTATCATGTATTATATTGTTTATCTAAAGTATAATAAAGCTATTTGAGTTGATTGTGGGGAAAAATTATGTTGATTCCTTCTTTCGAGATTATAAAGATATTTTGTGCTTATATTGTGTTTGTATGTGAGGGTGGCCTACTTTGTCGACCCTCTTACGTGTTAATTGTTATCTTGATTATTGTGGACTTGTCTTGGGGTTGCGCAACCTTTTCAGACATGGTAGCGTCGAGAAACACGAGCGGCGTCGGGCTTGCCGTACTCCCTCGACTACCATGGTGCCTATTCCCTTTCTCGCTGAGTATACTCCACTACCTCAGAAGGCATGGTTCACCTGCTGGGCATATGGACCTACCTCAGGAGAAATGGTCGTAGGATCGGGATACATCCGGAGTATCCCAACTTATTGGAGTAAGGGTTTACCGGCACTTGCGTGAAGTTCATGGCTCGTGGTTCGAGTTTGAAGACTTGAAGTGGAACCGTATCCTTTGTAATGTGGTTAACTACTTGTTATTTAATCTTGTTGTTTATGTAATATATATGATTTCTTGTATCTGCATATCATAATGCATGCCCGGTATGTTGCGTCATCTCCCTCACTGAGTAAATTGGTTACTCATTCCTCTTTTCAATATATTTCAGAAAAAGCTGAAGATTGGATTGCCTCCTGCGTGACCTGCTTGCTCTATCAGTGTGTAAAACATGGAAGAATGTGATCATGATATGCTTGTATTGTATTTGAGACATTGTGCCCATGTATGTATTTATGTTATATCAAGGAATGTAATATTAAAGTTTTAGTTTTGTTTGATGATTAGGTACTAGTGGGCTTGTAATATCTTCTATTTGTTTTACTTTATTACTTAGTAGTACATGCTTGTGTGGACGGTGAAAACTAGTTAGTTGGTTGGACACAAATTATAAGAAAGCTTGATTGATAATATAGAGTGGTATGATAAGTGGATTAAAAAGATAGAACTTCAATGGATTTAATTTTGCATGCTTGTGTGATATGTTGTTGGGTTTCAAGGCTCGGAGGGCCTTGAGGAGCTGGTTGGCTTTATGAATCTTGAAAGCTAGGTTGTATAAATAGTTGATTGTGATTCAGGTCTTGTATGTGACTATTGGCAGGTTTCTAGATAGACCTATATATAGGGAAAACTCCGCCCGTTTTTTCCTTAATTCCGTGCCCGGAGTTTGGATTTGGGTTGAGTATAGTTTGGTTAATAGAAGTCCCGGATCCGTAGGGGATTGGGGCATTACACCCCCCGTTAAGGTCCTAACGTCCTCATCATGGGTCCACATACCCATGACCAACTAGGCGGTGATGGATTCTAGAGGTGGCTCCTACGGGTTCAAGAGATAGTTTTGCCCTGCATACCACTTAGTTCTCGTACCGGCTAGTGACTTGCTTTCAATACCATTTTCTCATGCCCCGAGCCCAAAACCCCGGACCCGCAGGCGAGATTGGTATTGTACGCACAAGAAATAACTACTTTGGTCTCTTTTAAACTAGCTCAAAATTGTTAACCAATGTTATTTCTTATACCCACAACACTCACTTATAGACCACACAATCACACTATTTCCGACCGATGTGGGATGTCATACTAAACCTAAGCTTCCTCTTAGAACCACTAGAAATACAAATCTACATGCTCACCTTAATGCCCCCACTATACCTAATTTGAAGAACATTTTCATGGAAAATTTGAAGTGTCTACCAAGAAACCTAATCCATTTGGTAATGTTGCTTAATTGGCCAATTTGTTGGTAAACCACTACCATTTTTCTTAATCAAGATATTAAAATCTTGGATGTTCAATGGCAAAAGTTTGGTAAATTTGATATCAAAACTTTGGGTAAAGGATTGTATTTGTTTAAATTGGAAAGTGTTGAGATTTGTGACACCTTGGAACAATTATGGCATATCAATCACCATCCTCTCATTCTTAGAAAGTGGGAACCAAATACTTAACTTGTGAACATTAAAAGTGATCGAGTCCCTATTTGGATGAAGCTCTTGAATGTTCCCTTGGTGCTTTGGTCAAGATCGGGATTTAGTTATATTCCAAGCAACCCTGGTATATCATTGCAAATGAATTCCCTTATGGAATCAAGATCGCATCTTGGTTATGCCCGTGGAGATAAATATTGAAGAAGATCTACCGAATTCAACATTCGTAAAACTTCCCGCTGGTTCAGTTGCATAAATCGAAATTAGATATCAATAGAAACCCTCAAAGTGCTCTCATTGTAAGGTTGTTAGACATTCGAGTGTCAATTGTGCAATCTCCCCCAAGCTCCCTAAGTCGTTGAGAGGGAAGCCAATGTTCTACAAGCTCCACTGAAGAAGAATAAATGGCAACAAATAAAAAAGAAGATATCCTCTAATGCTCATACTTTCTTGGTCACTCCTTCTTTGGTTACATCAAAGAAATCCTTCGACGCATTGGATAATGATGGTGTGCTTGACCAAACTACCAACGAAATTGTTGCCAATTGTGTTAGCATCTCAGGTATGTGTTGTTTTTGCCATATAATCCTGGAAACTCGTGATCACCTTTTTTTCGAATGCCCGTTCAGTCGAAGGATTTGGAGACACTGTTTGAATAAGGCAAACTTATCTATTATTGGAGTACAATGGGATAGAGTGCTCCTTGGATGTAATAGATATTGCAAGAGGAACACACTTAAAGCTTCAATCCTCAAGCTCCTCTTTACCACCACCATCTACCACCTATGACGTGAACGTAATGCGAGATGTTTCAACAATATGTTCACCAATGAAGATCAGATTGTGAAAAGAATCAGTTAGGATGTTTGTTGCAGATTATTGTCCATCCTCTAAAATGTTTAACGACAATAGATACGATAGGGAACTTAGCAACATTTGGGATGTTCAGGAGATCATTAGCTGAGTTTATGGCTTCTATTTTGTTTTCATTGTAAAGTTTGCTACTTTGTAATTGGCATTGCCACGTTTTTGTTAGTTGAATGAAATCTTTCTTTGCAGACCCAGCCAAAAAAAAAATTGTGTTAACACTGAAGATATCAATCTTGAATCTTATCCCCCGACATGGACAATTAATGAGCGATAATTATTTTCACCCGCCTCAGCAAAGTACACCTCCTATTGGTAAATCCACTCATACTTCCTCCAAGTCCACACCTTCACTTCTGTCATCAACCAATGCACCATCGGGACATTTGCCTCCTTGAGATTGGTTTTGACGTTGTTCCATTCCCTTGTCGACAATGTTACCCCGAGATGGCTTTGAGCTTCGTTGTTTGTTTGATCTTTGTTTTTGTTTGTTGGTTTTTTATTGTTTTGTGTTGCTGGACAGCTACCTAATTTGAACTTAGTTTTCTAGTCTTGTACTTTTAGAGCCATATCCTTTCCATTAGGCTAGCTTCTTGGTTTTTGAATACTCATTGTATTGGTCTTTGACCCCGTTTGTACTTTTCATTTCATGAAATACACATTTGCTCAATTACTCAAAAAAAAAAGATATCATTTCGCAACGCTAAAAGAAAAAAAAATCATACAGAAGTTTATGTAAGAGAAAAATAAGCATATTGAAACATGTGATTCATCTTGAAATTTATGCTAATAATTCATCAGTTATTCTTATTATTTGCAAGGCATGTTTATTAATTGTTGTTCTTTCTTGCTACTAGGCACAGGGGAGTCTTCTTATGCATGGCTAGTCAAAATGGAATAAACTCAAAATGTTGTTCTTTATAATCAATTGTACTACTCAAGTATCTCTGGGGCAAAAATTCATGTGGATTTTTCTAATATTTTGGATCTCTTGTGATGGCCAATATATTAAAACATATTATAATTTTGGGTTGCATTTCATATCCATCTATGATGCACTTTTCTATTGTTTTCCTCGGTAGCGAGAGTGGAACGGGTGAATACAATCTGAAAGTCTCTTTTATGAATGCCTTGAAATAAGGAAGTTTTTTAATATCATCTTCTGTTACCATGTCTTCGTTTTTCACAAAACCTCGAACTTATGCTTGAACTTTTGTCATAATACGTGGATTCTTCATGTCTCGTCCCAACCCGACCTATAGAGGCTAGACTAAGGTATGACCTAGGTGAATGCACATAAACCAATGCAAGACACGTAATTCAATGCAATGCATGTAAATCGAGGTACGACTCTTAAACCTAGGTTAGGGCATGCAGTTCAATGTCAGTGCACACAAATTGAGGTATCGCACGTAAATCGAAGTCAAGGCACGTAAGTCGAGGATTAGGGCATACAATTCTAGGTCAAGGCATGTATGACGAGACATGCACGAAAATCAAGACAAGGCACATAATCCAAGGTCCATCATATAATTCTAGGTCTAAGGCACACAAATCAAGGTATGACACGTTATTCGGGGTCGGGCCTCACATCCTCCCCTCCTTAAAAGAATTTCATCCCGAAATTCATTCTTACTTGTTGGGGTCATTTAGATGGGTTCTGGCTTTTGATATTTCTACTTCAGGCCGTTGCTCGCTCCGTGATCCCCTTTTCCAAAACTGATTCACTCCCAAACTTTCTCCAATCGTTAATTCGGTTGATCCCTACATTTATAGTTTGTTCCTTTGAACGACTCTATTCTCTATTTGATCTTAAGGTCAAGTTCATTAACTAAGGTTAGAATCTCCATACCTAGTCATCAAAGCTGCATCGGTATTCTAACTATATAACTATAACTCCAAAATCATGACTCATGTTGTATCAAACTTGCCTTCATACCTCAAAAAGGAATATCACAATAATACCATGATCCTATGGTGACATACCCTAATTTCAAGATGATAGGTCTATATCCGATTTACATATCCTATCAACTAGCTTCAAAATTGTTAACACGTAGGACATACACAAGTTATGGATCATTTCCACAATACGACCCTATCTTCAAGAAGAACTCTCCAAACAAACTAATCCATCTCAAATCGTCATCTATCGATAGTATTATAGTCCTTATCTCATAGGTACATTAGATTAGCAAATCTTCTAACGACTAGTCTCCCGGTTACATGCTCCTATTCACTAACATTCTCCCCCAACTTCGTTAACCTTCAAGCTCGTAATCAAGAAGAAAGACCGTTGAGATTCGTTAAACTCAAACTCTAAGGTTTATTAAGTACCATTAACAAATTACCATCGAAATTGCATGGGTAAGCTAGTCATGTTACACTAGTTCAACTCTTACAAGTAAATTTAATCAGCTCGTGATCCACAATTTATTTTCTTATCCAATTCTCTATCTTCAAGTCACGAGGCTTTAGAATTTCTTTTAATCTTAACTAAGACTCCTAAGGCAAATAGTTTCAACCTCAAATAAATTTCACTCACCTCAATCCAAGGTTACTCATACTTAAGAGGACAACGGTCCTACTCACTTAGCGACCTAGTCATTCCTTCGAACACTTAATGCCTTCCAATATATCTTCAATATTAGTGTTACTAAGCTAGAGCTATAGCCATGTAAGTGATATCAGTGCTCCACTAGGTTACCGGCCGTACAACTACAATTATAGGACTATAAATGGGTACCGAAATGATCTAGCTCGTAAGATACTTACCATACTAATCCAAGTAGCTTGTTACACAAAATAACTTCAAGGCTGTGTCAACATAAGAATTATGACCGTGAGGCATCCTTCAATATAATCTAATAGAACTTCAAAAGTAATCAACCACTCATTTAACTATCACTACAAGATCCACCCTTCTATTCAACGACCACAATTCAAAGTCTACCAACTGCTAGTTTCTAGACGTGAAACGGTGCATCTAAATACGGTTGTCTAACAGCAGTCTCTTAGGTCATCATGACTTTAACTCATCTCTATCTTAACTATATGGAATCTTACTCTCCTCATTTACATGTTCAACTAGCTAAGAGCATCAAGTCTCATCAACCTTAGGTCTTAGGGTTCACCATGGATCATCATGCATACTCACTAATAGCTACTTAGGATTACTAATCATACCCTAACGACTCCACTTTGCAGCCGGATGCTTTAATCTCACTTCTATGGTTTATATATACTAGGTCCATTGGTATTACTTAGGGATATATGCTTCTTAACATCCTCTAGGGTATCCAAATAACGAGTGTGTAGAATGACTTACTTTGCAAAATCACAACTAAATCCTAGGGGCACCAAATTAATGATTCTTAATATCACCAATATCCAACTTAGGACCTTTAGCAACATTAGTCATCTAATGCATAATTCAATACCTTACACTTCTATTCATCCTAACATTTTAGGTGTAGTCTTCCGAACCCAAGTTCTAGCTACGTGAATTCCTCGATTCCAATATCCCTATATCTTGTTATACTAAAGAGTCATCAACCTTGTTAAACTCAGTCTCCAGAGTTGCCTATATGTCTTGAGATTATCCATTGTTAAATCACTTAAATATACTATTTATGTCTTAATAATCTAACCCCTAAAAGTAACTATCGTCAACTTCCATGAATTCATCTCTCAATTTCTAGGTCACGATCTTACCATTTAGTGAGCTTGAAACTCGCTAATATACACCATATTAGAATCATCAATGCTTAATTCCAATTATAAATAGTCTATTACACCAATTTAAGATATAAGAATTTGGTTCAAAAGCAACTCCGAAGTCAAACTTCCATTATAAGCATACGAATATATATACTCCTCTACATATCTAATAGTATACTCTTATATCCTAAGGGAAGTTGTATGTCATTAAACTTTATACTTGAACCACAATTAGAAGAACGGTTTAATGGACTCAAGAACTTCATAGCTATAAAATTGACAACTTAATCACAGGTATGGGTATTCCAAGCTAATGAGATAACTTTACCTCAACAATGATACCTGTGCTACGCATTTTATATATGCATATCCAATAATACATACGATCCATCGAGTACCTGTAAGATGCAAGAAATCCCTAACCAAGCCTTTTCGTTCTTCCTGCATGAATTCACTTCCCTGAAAGTTCTAATCCTAACTATCTATGTGTGTAAACTGTCAAGCATAGTTTTATAACATACAAATGTATCAGGGAAGGAGTATAAAAGCATGCATGCATTATTGAGGGCACTAACGTGTCGGTGTACATAACACATAATACATATGGTCCACAAAAGCACATAATATTCAATGCTCAAATCAATTAAAGCACATTAGCAAACATTAACACATATAAACAAGACATCATAATTACCTTAGGGTTTCTACCCATGGTTTGATAGTTGAACCCGACTAATGCCTAGTTAGTAACTAAGCTTTGATATCATTCTATTATAGGTGTCACGCCCCAACCCGACCTATAGAGGCTAGACTAGGGTATGACCTAAATCATTTATGCTATTTCACGTACTTAGCCATTTGTTATGATTTAACACTTAACGTTGGTCTAAAACCCTAAAAGATTTTTTGAAAAACCGGCAGTATAACGGCTGTAATTAGGACCTTTTAGTTTGACCTAATTTCTAACGCCTCAATTATTCCAATAATTAATCCAATTTCATTAAGGACTCCTATTATGTCATCAACCGATATGCCTACTAGTCTATCTTGAAAGTCTTGTTTGGTTAATAAGCCTAGCATGATAACTATGTCCCGTTTATTTGTCAATTTCCTATCATGCAAGTACCTATTATCCTTTAGTTTACAAATGAGCACCTAAATGAAATTAGATAGAATTAACTTAGTTGATTTTTCCCCTAGTGGTTTAATTGCCTACGATAGCTACTATTGAAGATAATGAAAGTTTACAACCAAATAAAGAGTTCGTCCGGTTATAGATTGTACAATCCCAAAATTAGATCCAAATTACAATGAGGTCATTTACATCAACAAAATAAGTATTCTTCAAAGCAAACACAACATTCACAAAACAGCCACTGTCAAGCAAGGCACATAAAGCACATAATCACTCCAAGGAATCATCGACAGGTACATTCTCTTCGAGTACCTGTTCCAAATCTTCTTCACTTGTGATGATAAAAGAGGGTGAGTCCTTATGAACTCAGCGAGGGGGAATAAGAGATAACGTTTTAAAAACTCTTTTCCGGTTAATCTTATGAAAAACCCTTTTGAAAACATGTCATATAAAATAAGCAAGTTCATAACATAATATAAATATAAATAAACACATTTACCCGTCTTCCTCCCCGAGGTCCTCTAGGAACCAAGAGAGAGTACTTAAACACATAGTGAAAATGATGCATTTTGATACGTACAGGACTCTAGAGGTGGCTCCTACGGGCTCAAGAGGTAACTCCCACCACTTTTAGATGTAGCACTTTGCCCCGCATAACACTTAGTTCCTGCCGTTCAAGTTCATTTCTGATAACCATTGTTGTAGCTGGCATCAATCAACCACTTATCACTCCAACGGGTGTACTCCGGATGTACCCCAAATCCTACGGCCCAACTCTCCGAGGGTGGAATGCCAAGCGAGATAGGGAATTAGACCATGGTAATCACGGGAGCACCGGCAAGCCTTATGCTGCCCGGCGTTCGTGAAACGCTACCATGCCACAATGAAATGTTGCAACCTTGTATACAATGTACATTTATACCATTTAACAATTCACTTTAGGAGGACAACAAAGTAGGTTGTCTCCGAGCAATTTCAAGATCACATATTGCCAAGTAAACGAATGAGGCATGCTTAACATGAATTTTCACTTTGTAAAACACATAGAGTTATATGAATATTAAATGGGCAGCCATGTAACACATGTAAATCAAGTCATATAACTCATTTCAGGGTTCACGTATCAAGTATTAAGATTATACAAGCATGCAACGACGTTTATATGAGACCGGGTGCAAGAAAAGTTTACTTATCAACATGTAATCATCGGGAATCAACTTTAAAGCTATAAGGACAACTACGGGCAGCCTATTAACCACACAATTTAACACGTTTAACCATAAGATCATCTCTTAGCAAATAGTCAATAGCATTAGGGCCTCAACTCCGTGCTTAAACATGCGGTTAAGCAAACCACTCATCAATTAATGATCCCAAGTCATACATCAATCAAATTAAGCAACCTCAACCAACCATAATAGTCCACACAACATCTAAGTGCCACAATTCCAAGCATTCAATACCTCAAGCAAGGTCTCAACATGATTCTAAGCATATCACTAAACAAAAACCTCACTGCAATAGTCTGTTTTTCCACATTCGATTAGACAAGCAAACAATCTCCAATTTCAGTGAACCAAGTGTCAAATTCAAAATTAATGAGTGATTTAAATTCAGAAACAAACCTCGCCTCATTTGGAGTTCGGACTTAGGAGTTATGGGCAAAACCGTGAGACTACGTAAAACTGTCCAGTTTTAGACACATTACGATTTTTGCCATTTTTGAGGGTCTTAGAGTCCGATTTAGCTTTAGTCTATTTCTGACAAAAATGTCTAGAACTGAAAAATATACCAATCTACAAATTTTCATGCATTTTGGACATCATGTGCTAGGCTAAAACTGTTTTGTTCCATAAGGTCAGAAGGCTGCCAGTTCCTACTTCAGATTTCCAATTTTTCCAGATTTTGATATTTTGCCATTTTGGGGGTCTTAGAGTCAAAATTGGCCTTGGCCTATTTCCACAAAAAATTCTCATAACTGGCAAAACTAGTAACATACTAATTCTCATGCATTTTTATCAAGGTTTACTAAGCCAAATGCACTTTGCTCTACAAAGTCAGAAAACTGCTAGCAAAAACCATTTTTACCTATCTTCAAGTTTCTAGCCATTATCAAGCCATGCATGAGAAGATAAGCTCATATACACACATATAAAATAATTACAGAGGTAAAGCTAGCCATATGAAAGCATGCATGTGAGTTTTAAAAGCTTTTAAAAGAGTTTAACCCTCACATTAGCCTATTGATGGTTAAAGATGCACAAATGCTCTTGAAGATGCACAAAAGGGTCTTCTTTCTTTGCTTGGCCGAGAGATATCTTGATTTCTTTTTAAATCCCAGCTTAGTTAGCTTATGCATAGTGTGTGCATGTGACTAGAACAAAAAGAAATGGAAGTAAACTATCAAAACTTTACCTAGGCCCAAAATGAAGAGTTTTGTAAGCTTCGGGTGAGATTTTCTTGCTTCTTGCTTGCTTGGGCTGCTATGGCCGAGCTTGGGAGAGTCTTAGGGAGTCCTTGAGAGTTGTTAGGAGTCTTGGGAGCTCAAAGGGCAGCCATGGTCGAAAATGAGAGAGAAGGAGAGAGAATGAGAGAGTTTTGAGATGAAAAGAGAGAGTTTGAGAGAGAAATGATGCTTATGTGTGTGTGTGTCAGCCTTGAGCTTGTAAAAACTTATTTTTGTGTTATCTTTTGAGCATTATTTTGAATTGTTAGCATGCTAGGGTGATTTGGTCGAGAAAGGAGACTTGGGGTAGGGTGTTTGAGGTTATTTTATGCATTGTGTCTTGTGTTGGTGTCATAGGTTGTCTAGAATAGAATATTTTGTGCAAAGCTTGTCCCCTTTGCTTGGCATGGCTGAAATTAGCATGGAAAATTCTGAATTTTCAGATTCATGTGAGTATATTATGGATTATAATAAGTGTAGAATTTGAGGTGCATTGGTTTTGGGTGATAATAAAGAATAAAGAATGTTTAGGTGTTTGTGTAGATAGAATTGTTTATTTGTTAGTGGATTTTGTAGAGAATTTGAATTAGGAATATAATATTGGTTAGTGGATTGTGTAGGATTATTTAATAGTTTAGTGCTTTGTGTAGGATTCTTTATTGATTAGCGTGCAAGCACGCTTTTCTAGGTCTAGGGCACGCACTACGAGGTAGACACGAACTACGTGGTAAGGTACATAATTCAAGACTAATACACGGATTCCAAAGTAAATGCATGCAACCCTAGGTGAATGCACGTAAACCAATGCAAGGCACGTCATTTAATGCAATGCACGTAAATCGAGGTACGACTCTTAAACCAAGGTTAGGGCATGCAGTTCAAGGTTAGTGCACACAAATCGATGTATCACACGTAAATCGAAGTCATGGCACGTAAGTCGAGGATTAGGGCACACAATTCTAGGTCAAGGCACGTATGACGAGGCGTGCACGAAAATCAAGATAGGGCACATAATCCAAGGTCAATCATATAATTCTAGGTCTAAGGCACGCAAATCGATGTATGACACGTTATTCGGGGTCGGGCCTCATACTTCATTAGGGCTCCTGTGGCCCAAATTATTATGACTACACTTATATCAGTCCCAGCAACAACAATATTCTGCAAAGAATATTTAAGAACCAAAATTATGTTAATGACAACTACTTGAAAGTTATCAATCTCCAAAATTTGGAAGGGTCCAACGTCGAGAAGAGTTTAATTCCTATCCTCATAGCAATGAATTTCAATATTTCTTGTTTACGGACTATAAAAAAAATGATCAATTTGAAGCATTTATAAGAATCAGAATGTTTGAAGATTGTTGCTTACCATGAGCAATGCTTTGAAGTGGTCCATTGTCAAATCAACTGGAGTTGATTTATCTTCTCGTAGTTGGAGCAAGAGACTAAGTCATGTTGTTCCATCGATCCAGACCTGTTTGGGCTACTGAGGTGCTCGTCGATAATTTCCTGGAAAAATGAATCCAACTCCTTGAAGGTGCTTTCCAATGTTGTGATCACGCTGGTGAAATTATCAATCCAACCTAGCACTGGATTACCATTTCGTCCGTGAAAGAGTTCAACCTCAATCGCTCAAAGTCTCACACATCAACACAGAAAAACAACTGGCGAATATACAAACCAACCCAATGGCCAAGGCTCGATTCACACTAATACGGTCCAAGCAGGGGCAGATTTAGGGGGGCCGGGGCCCATCTAAAAAAAAAGAAAAAATTTAATGGAATTTTTAAAAAAAATCAGATTTGGCACCCCCAATAAATATTTAAAAAGTGATAAAAACTTTCAAAAATATGAAGTTGGTTTGGTGGTTAGTTACAAATAGTATTGTGTTGATGGTTCGGGGTTCAAGTCACCATAATTGCACTTATTTTTGTAATTTTAGCTATGAATGAAAAATAATTAATATCTAAAGAACATGACTTCTAATTAGTTTCAAACTCATAACATCTTATTTAATATCTAACCACTAAACTAAAAGTATTATCTATTGCATCAAGCCAGATCTTTTAATATTTATTGATTATTTTGCTTATCAAATCTTTTAAAATACCATACATGAAATCATAACCAAATTTTTTTTAATAAAATTGTAAAAAAAAAAAAATTAAAAATATAAAAATTGAGTCTCTTTTCTACTAGACCAAAAAATATTATATAAAAAACACTATACAAAAAAAAAAAAAAAAATGGCCCCCCAACGTTAAATTTTTAGGTCCACCTTTGGGTCCAAGATTGGTGTGTTCGATGGAACCACCATCTTGCGAAGGTAGATTAGGAAGGAATCTCCTTCATGCTCAATATCTGATCAATCTAAAGCCAACACCACTGTTTAGGACCAATCCTTGCAAAGCATCCCTTATATGCAGTTGTGAATAATTGTATTTCCTCATTAACAGTCATGTAATATTTGTATATAGTGGGCTAATACTCAATGGCTAATAAATAAGCCTTTCTCGTTGCATCTATCAATCTCATATACTGTTGTTTGTTGTTGTTGGTGTTTTTTTATTTATTTAAGGGAGGTTAAAGTCATTTTACATCACTAAAGATGTTATATTTGACCAAAAAAAAAGCTTTCGCATCAAAGATATTACGATTTACACTTGACGTTGACTTCAGAAGATATCCATTTTATCATTGTGCATGGTTTATTGGAAGCTGCAAACAAGGTTGAATTCAGAATTTTTAATTTGTAGTCGTTAAAAATATGCAGTTTAATACTTATATATGAATATTTTTTTTATTAGAAAAAAAAAATTTGTAAATGGGTACTAATTTAATTTTTCAGCCGCAAAATATTTTAAACATACACATATTTCCAAAAAAAATTGGAGCGATTGACTCCAAATAAAAGTAACTCGTCCCACACTATAAATTATTGTTATTAGGTGATAGCTAAGTTATTGTTTATAAATGAGCTGGACATTTTTTTTTTTTTGAAACTTTATTTTCCAAAAGTAGCTTCTATTTAAAAATGATCATGATATGCACAAGAGTGATTTCCATCACCATTTAGATGTCAAACTTTCAAAAGCTTATTTGCAGGCTAATTTAGGCTAGGGTAATAGAAAATGCAACAATGAGACAAGCGTGACTTGAAGCGTCGTTGTTTATTATTATTATTCTCATGAGGTTTGCGTCTTATAGAGCAGATATGGACTTATACTTGTGGTATCCGTTTTCATATTCTCCAAAATTATGGAAACTAAATTCAATGACAAAATAAATATGCAATGCTAAAGCATGCGATTAAAATATAATCATATACGGCTCATAATTTTTTGTGCTCAAATATCTCTGTTGGCATGAAACACAAAGGAATAGATATATACCAAATTTTATGAAATTGTCAAGTTCTAATGTAGTTCGTGATTATTAAACACCCATCATGATTCATGAGTATTTGGCATGCTCTGAGGAGGAGGCAACAATAGTGACTCTCACAAGCTTATCAAATTTTGCGACAGGATATTCAAGCTTTAGATTTATTTGGAGATGATGATGAAGGAATATCATCACTTTTTCGCAATTTTTCAAGGCTTCTTTAAATTATTTCTCAAAAACTCAAAATTTATATAGAATGAGTAGAATAAAGATCATATAAATTATTTTAATCAAAATTTCGTTAATATGGTCCATGATAATGAAAAGGGAACATGCGATAAAAGCGAAATGCAAAAAAAGCAAGATAAAATACCTTTTTCTCCTTTGATTAAAGAACTAAAACATATATATATATATATATATATATATATATATATATATATATATATATATATGTGTGTGTGTGTGTGTGTGTGTGTGTGTGTGTGTGTGTGTGTGTACGTATGTATGTATGAAATTTGAGTTTGTATTGCTTCTCACTCTAGGTTATCTTTTCTCTCTTTAAAGTTTGTATGAAATTTGAAATAGTGAAAGTGGAGTCCAATTAAATTAGTTTTAAGCAGGGGAAGTTTCGTCTTTAATGATGTTGGACTAACGGAGTTAAATTGAAGTTCAAATTGCGATAAATGTGCAATACCCTTGTTGGATATAAATTCCGTCGAGCCGAGCTAAGAACTCGAGTGCGCGCGTCCAAGCTGAGGACCTGCACAAGTAAAAGAAAGAAACAACGGGGGTTATCTCCCGCATTTCTCTTCGAGCGAGAAAATTAGTGTTTAGCTCGGGGATAATCCAACTAACACAAATTTAGAAGTAGAAATGAATTAATTACCTCTCACTCACTTTCCTTGTACTATTTATAGTAATACTGGTTGCCTTTTTGGGGTGGTCTCCATTTGTCCTTACACACTATTTTCATAACAAGTGTCTTGTAATGATTACTCTTTTTATCATCACGGCCCTTGGGCTAGTTTAACATTTGGGCCATTTTACATCCATATCAACCCTGAATAATAAAAAGGGTATTAAGCAACGTCGACTTCTAAAAATACAAGGTTTTTAATATTTGCTAAAACAAAAAGAAATATGGTACTTTACTCATTTTTTAATTCTTTTATATATAATAGGAACAAGGTTGAGGATTTAGCATTAAAAGAATTTTGTTTCAGTCAACATCCGTTCCTGAGTATATATATATATATATATATATATATATATATATATATATATATATATCTACTTATATATATTTTCATTGTTCCAAATAATTTCCTTACTATTTATTGACAAAAAAAAAATTAGTTCAAGTACTCTCTTATTACATAATTATGCCTATTACCTAATATATGTATATGATGAAAATCTTTGGTTACTCAGAAAAGAAAAATAAGACTGAGATAAGTCAAGCTTACAATGAGAAAAACAAGACTGAACTAGTCATTTGTAGAAATTTTCTACCAAAAAAAAAGAGAGAGAGAAAAATGCTAGACGTTATATTATTCTTATAACCTTCTTGTTTTTTTGTTTTTTTGTTAAAAGCAAGTGAAAAGGTGTTCTCATTCACAAAAATAGTTACAAGAGAGTAGTAGTAATCTACCAGTATGTTGTATTGTTAATATTTCAAGCCCTACAAATGGTATGGTTCAAAAGTGAATATTTATTTTTCCTAAACATATACATTTTAGTTCTAACGCCAAACAAAATGCAATTAAAGATTGTGGGAGAATTATGCACGAAAATTACGGATATGAATAAATCTCAACTTAAAGTAAAAATGAAAGATAAACTAAATGGAAAGAAAAAACAAAGATCAAAAGCTTAAGTAAAAATTCACAATCTCGATCATGTATTTACACATGGAATCGAGTAGGCAAATAAGAAGTAATAAAGTAACATGCAATCTCGACCATGTAATTACACATGAAGTTGAGTAGACGTTAAAATAAGAAAATGGAAAAGAACAAAGGCAGAAAGATATCAAAAAAGAAAAAGGAAATTGGAAATCACTAAATAGAAAATACTTACTTGAAAAGAAGATAAATGCAGAAAAATTAAAATGTAATCACCGAGGCTTGATTTCTCAATTTCCTTAAGATGATATCGCTCTGCTACGGTGTTGACGGACTCTTGGCGATTGTATCTCAGGATTCAACAGTGGCAGTCTTGAATAAGAGCACTCCAAAATTGAAGAACAAGTCGAACCTCAAATGCTTGATTCTCTCTCTAATATGTTTATGATTTGTAAAACTGAATTTAATGCGAAGTTTCTCTATCAAACTACTCTGAAAAAGGTGTGGAAATTTGGTCCTTAGACCTTAGTATTTATAGGAAAATAGCATCTCTTCATGAAGTGGTACGATTAGTTTCCTGTTGGTGCACTCTGGACAAGTCGGATAAGCAAGTCGGAGAGTAACTCGTCCGACTTGAGTAAAATTCTCACTGGAATGGTCAGATGAATGAGAGTCGCTTGAGTCCCTCAACCGACTTCCTCGTCCGAATTTATCCTCCATTTTACACTAATTTAATGTCACAATTTCGCATTCAAACATGTTGGGTCAACCCAAGTGATCCTACCTCGATTATGGATTCGTTTGATCAAATTGAGATAAAATTAGCCATACACACTTGGGTTTAAATCACCTAACACCAACAAAGATATCATCTTCTGTGTGAACTCCATTGTCATGTAGCCGGGAGTTCCTCTCTTTTCAGATGTAGAACACATAAGCACCAAGGAACAGCTTCAACGTCTTCATTTGAAGGGAATTATCCGATGCATGTTGCCCAAGCCAATCACTCACTTGAGTCCATTCTCTAAGTCTCGGAGGATCTCTTGTCATTCTCTAACCTCTATTCCAGATTCGTCTTGAGAAAAAACAATCAAAGAACATATGATTCCTGTCTTCAATACAAGTTTTGCAGAATTCAAACAAATGATCAATTTGAATACAATTGAGCAGTCTATACTTGGTAGGAAGTCTTTCTTTCCAGAATAACCAAGTACAAAATGAATGCTTAGGAGTAAAATATTTGAACCAAATAAGTTGAGACTAGTGAACCAAAGAAGCTTGTGGCTTGACCAATTCCGATCCTATGCATGAATAGTTGAGGATATGATTTTAATGTAAAATAATGCTTGTAATAGTAGTAGTATATATGAAATGTTTGCTATATAAATAGTGGTAAGGCATAGTATGTAGGAGGGGGCGGAACAGGAGAATGAAGAAATGTGCCGGCAAAGGCAGAGAGGAGCAACCAAATAGTACGAATAGAAGAAGGGGAAGGGGTAGTGACTTAATTATTGCTACCCAAGCTGCCCCGACAACATCATAGTGTCGCTTCTTTTCTCATCGCTAATCCCAATATTTCCACACTATTCTTCCTTCTTCCTATGACTCTTCTTGGTGATTGATCATCATCACACTAAGCACACACCCGGGCTCTATCGCATTTTCTCCTTCCTCTTTTGTAGATAAATAAAGTATTGAATTTACTCGTAATGTGTAATATTATAAAGTAAAATTTAACAATTACAAATAATATAAATATTTTATAATTGTTGAATTATGTATCTAACGCTATAATTTTGTAAGAGAATAGCCTAGTAAAGATTTGATGGATCTCTTAACAGTATTTACTATACTCCTTGGAAATCATCCTTTGAGCAGTAAACACATAATAAACATGATTAACAATATAAGCACATTAATAATAATAACCAATCAATAAAGGATACTCTAGTTGGTGTAGTTCCAAATGCCATCACGATCTTAACCATTCTTCTTATAACTCTCCATTACTCACACACTCGAGGTACCTCACTAGCCCCTCCCTCCATGGCACCTCCGCCCATGCGAGCTGGGAGTCATCTGATAGTCATGCCGTTATCAACCCGATAGCCCAACGCTGCCCGAGAGGTGACACACACATACTAAGACTCATAACAGTAATAATAATCATTCACATCTCAGGAGGACAACAAAAGTAGGTTTCCTATCTCTCGGCTCATTAATAATCAATCAATTATCATCATTTCAACAAAATAACATCAAATAATCAATTAAACAACTAACAACAAAGTTAGATGACAAAGTAGGCCACCCAACTTATCATGCATTAAACCATACAACCAAACCCTAGTCTAACCATTAACAACTCACAATTCAATCACTCAAACACCACCCAAATAACCAAAGGCATAATTCAACATTTTAAAAAAAGACAACCCAAACTTCTAAAAGTCATAACTTACATTCTACTATTCCGATAACCTCCAAACCAGTTTCTATCACTTACCTACTCAATCAACAACATTAGGCCCCTCGGAAACCAACCATAATCCATCCAAATCAAGCCCAACAACCCTAAAACCCTAGTGCATCATGGCTGAAATTTCCGAACTTTCACACCGACATCACAATCAAAATTTCGACATTACAACATTATGACCACGTATTTAACAAACTTTTAGAAACTAACAACAAGCAATTCCAACAACCACAACAACATTTATTCAACAAAAAGCCAAATTCTCAATTTTAATACCCGAAAAATAGAAATGCATACTACAACAGTTCAAAATAGCTATAAACCCATATAATCAATCCTTAGCATCTACTGAGCAATAATATAACATCAATTTAACATTTCAACGGCTAAAAATTCGATTATATGAATTAACATAAAAATGACATTTTGAGATCTAGAATTTTTCTCTCACCTTTGATGTTTTATGAAGTTAGAAAGATGTGCAATGGATGCCCAACAAGTGGAATCAAGCCTTGGATGAAGATGTTTGGACTTCAAAAGAGTTTTCTAGAGAAATTTTGCTTTGAAAATATGTTGAAAAACTTCACAAAAAAAGCTATGGAGTTTTGGCCTAGTGTATGAGAAATGAGTGTGTTTTGAGTTTATTTTGTGAGCAATATTGATATATTATGCATATATAAGCTTGATCAAATAAAATAATGAAAGTCAAAGTTAGTATTTTTAGTATTTCTAGTCTTTTAATTCATTTCTTAGACTATTTTTACTCAAAAAAATTATGCAACACTTAGACTATTTTAGGTAGTTTATTTTTAGGTGACAGGAAGTTTTACATTCAAACATTTTCACCCAATTCGGTTTAAAACTCGATTTTCGCAAAAGAATGTGTAAAAACCCTTTTAAATTCCCAACCGATTTGAAATCTGTTTTAATCAAACACATGTCTATTAATATCCGAGGACTAGGTTTTCAAGGGCTAAAAAGACCAGTTTTAAAATTATAGCGGACGTGTTTCAAAAACACTACTTACAAAAACCGATGATAAAATTTATGATGCCGTTTTTTATGAAAATTTCATGAATGCACACAGCATGTATTAGGAATATAAATCATAGAATTAGCACATTCCAACTCATAGAATACATAAACAGGTCAAATCACGCAAATCGAGGCAAAGACACGCAAATCGAGGTAAAGATGAAAATTGGGGTTTCACAATGACTTTCCATATCCTTATTTCCTTATAAATTTTATAATAGCCATATTCTGACCAATATCACTTTTGAGATATTCCCTTGATCAGTAATCATTCAAAATTATCGTGAATGAGTTTTTAAACCCTTGGGGTGTTCATAAAGCCCTTTTGTGTAGTAGGGGATAATTGATAAGTAGTGGTGTCATGCTAAGACCTTGGAGTTACAATTTCTTTCATATGCAATATGATATAAGGTGGGAGTGAATTATGAATTGAGGATTGTTTTGGAATTGTGATAATCATTTTGCAGTCAACGGAATTTATTTCACTAAGAGAAGTATTGTTAAAG
This sequence comes from Ehretia macrophylla, assembly GCA_037974665.1. Lineage (NCBI taxonomy): Eukaryota > Viridiplantae > Streptophyta > Magnoliopsida > Boraginales > Ehretiaceae > Ehretia > Ehretia macrophylla. The sequence goes on from CM075775.1 coordinate 15,102,719, forward strand.
TGTAACGATTGAGGACTTAGTTGTCTGTCAATTCGAGAATTGCGCGGACGCAATTGTTTTAAGGGGAGGAGAATGTGAGACCCCGAATTTGCTCTTATTTGCATTTACATGTTTTGACTTGTTTATATGTTATTTGAATTAAAATGTGATAATTATGTGATTATTATTTCTATTACATACTATGTGAGCACCTATGAAATTTTTGTAAAAACCGGCATTGAAAATTTTATCGTCGAGTTTTATGAATAATATTTTTGAAACACGTCCGCTATAATTTTGAAACTGGTCTTTTTAACCTTTGAAAACCTAGTCCTCGGATATTAATAGACCCGTGTCTGATTAAAACGGATTTTAAAATGAGTTAGGAATTAAAACGGATTTTACACATTCTTTTGCAAATATTGAGTTTTGTACCTAGTTGTGTGTATATGTATGCATATGAAAATTGTTGTCAACTAGATTAAGTCTACTAAATATAGTATTTATAGTAGTTTACATATTTATAAGTAAAATAGTCTAAAAATACAATTAAAAGACTAAGTATTCAACTTTGACTTTTACTTAAATTGTTGGCTTTGTATTATATATACAAAATACACACATAATACATTAAAAATAGCTCAAAACCCCTCCATTTCTCACTCACATTGCCGTGAATTTCATAGGGCAAAAGGGAGGTTTTTCAAAATAATTTTTCCTTAGAAAACTCAATTTTTGTCCAAAGCTTTTCATTCCGAGTTAGATTCTGCTTGTTGGGCATCCATTGCACGCATTCCTAGCTTTACTTCAAATCAAAGGTGATAGAAAAATTTTAGATCTAGAAATGCTATTTCTTGTCAAATTTCTATAGTTGCATTTTTATCTGATGTTTTGTTAAATTGTCTTTAGATTATTGCTCAGTAGTTGCCAAGGACCATTTATATGTGTTTATAGCTATTTTGAACGGTAGTAGCATGTATTTCTAATTTCCGGGCATTAAAATTGATTTATTGGCTTATAGTTGAATAATTGTTGTTGTAGTGGTTGGAATTGAATGGTTGTTGCTTCTGTGAGTTTGTTAATTATTGTGTAGTAATGTTGTAATACCAAATTTTGAATATGAATGTCGTAGCAAAAGTCTAAAAATTCAGCCTAGGTGCATTGCCAAAAATAGGGTTGTTGGACTTGCTTTGGACGGCTTTTGGTTGGTTTTCTGTGGGGTTAATGTGGTTGCATGTGTGGTGGAGTGATAGGAAGTGTTTTGGAGATTATTGAATTTCTAGATTGTAAGTTATGAATGTTGAAAGTTTGTGTAGTTTTTCTTTGAATTGTTAAATGTTGTCTTTGGTTTTGTGGTAGTGTTTGGGTAGTTGATACTTGAATTGTTGATTGAGTAGGATCGGGTTTGGAAGTATGTTTAAATATATGTTAAGTTGAGTGGCCTACTTTGTCATCTAACTTAGTTGTTTTAGTTGTTTAATTGATGTTATGTTGATTGAAATTTTGTTAACTGATTGATGATTGATGATGATCTGGAGGACAACCTACTCTATTGTCTTTCCAGAATATGAGATGTTTATTGTTATTGTCATGAGTCTTGATAGTGTGTGCCACCTCTAGGGCAGCACCGGGCTGTCGGGTTAATAACGGCATGACTATCATAGACTACCCCCAGCTTGCATGGGCGGAGATGCCATGGTGGGAGGGGCTAGATGAGGTACCTCTGGTATATATTATGGGAGTGACAAGAAGTTGGTTAAGATTGTGATGGCATATGGAGCTACACCAACTAGTGTATCCTTTCTCAATTGGATGGTTATTTATGTGGCTTGAAATGATATATTGATGTTAATGATGTTTAATGTGTGTTATTGTTAATAGGATGATTTCCCAAGTGGTAAAGTAAAGGTTTTCAAAACATCTTTCGAATCCTCACTGAGCTTTGTTATATATAAGCTCACCCTTATTCGTTTATTGTCATCAGGTGTAACTGAGCCAGACTTTGGGTACGTTTCTCAGGAAGATGAGTTTGTGTCTTCTGTGGAGGAGTCTTATGTGCCGGAGTCTTATCCATGAATTATGTTGAGTGCTCCATGTTTTTGTCTTAGCTTTTATAGTATGTTGTATTGTATAACTTACTCAAAGATAATGGTTTATATAATACTAGTTTATTAGTCTTCCTTTTGAATGTGATTAGGTTGTTAGACTAGTTTATAATCTATTTTGCTAATGTATAGTATAGCTTGTGGTATGTTGTTGAAACAGAGGCTTATGACTTATGTTGGAATGTCGTATGGATGTTAAATGAATGACTTTGTATTTGTTGAATGGATGTTGGAGTTGTTGCTGAACTTGGAGTTGGTAGTGTTATGTTTTAAAAGGATTGGATAGAGTCATGTTGTCCATGTTACAGATGTTATATAGCCGAAATTCTGTTGCGTCCTGACTAATCGTAAGTGGGGTTGAGTTGGGGCGTGGCAACAATGAACTCTCTTGAAGAGTAGATGGATAGAAATTAATGCTCTTGAATGCTCAATTGATTTGTAAGTTAAAGCTCAATAAAATGATCAAGCAAATGTGTTTTGAAGATATGAAAGCAATAGAGCAATTTCTTGTAGTTGGAAGAGGTATTGTTTTCCAATGAGATGTGTTAGAACATATAGAAAACATTTCCAACAGCTCTTTTTTATAAAAGCCGGTCGAGTGGTCGGTTGAGTAGCTCGTCCAGCTTACTCGCCCGACTCCACTCGAAGAGCCACTGGAAAGGCCAGTTGAGTAATACCGGTCGAGCTGCTCACCTGTTATTGCTAGACCGCCTTGTCCTGTTTTGGCAAGCTAAAACAACACCTTAAACCTTTTTCCAAAATTCTTTTGAGTGCTAAAAAACATGCTCTATATTTCTTTGAACAAGCTTTTCACAAATATCATTTTAAACACAAGAAATATGATTTTTGAACAATAACTTCAAAAAGCTTTTCAAAAGAAAGAGAGTGATATTTGAGCTTTACCGAGAAATTCAAAGTCATTCAACATATTATTCGCTGGTACCCCTTGTATCGCCATGTCTCCTCTTATAACTCCCTTTTCATCTTCGAGTCTTCAAGTCTTGATTATTGAAATAAGATCTTCACTACTTTAGCTCTTCAAGACTTCATTTCTTTTTTGAAAAGATCTTCATGGATGTAACTTCTTCAAAGCTTCAAGACCTTTATGAATCCCAGCACTTCAATCATTGAATAAGTACGTGTTAACCATTTCTTCGTGCATGACCATCTCCCATTCTATGACTAATCTCAAACATATATAACTTATACAAGCATGATTAGTAAATAGGTAAGTATTGGTTTAAGACTTAGTTATCATCAAAATATGAGATTAACACCCTTAAGCTAACAATCTTCTCCTTTTTGGTGATGACAAATCTTACACAAATATCGCATAATGAGAATGAAAAGCAAGGCATAAGCAAGGTAGGCATAAACACAAACGGGAGGCGCCCCCTTACTTAGTGCATATCTAGTTTGCTTTCCTTCAATCAAGACTCCCCTTCACTCAATGTATATTTTCAATTCATCACATATATCTCAAACATCTCAATTCATATTTCTCCCCCTTTTTAACATCATTAAACTACTTTAACATAAAGGGAGTTCATGAACCCACTTCCCTTGAATATATGCACGACAGGGCTACATTTTTCACATTTAGATCAATATTGCCACAAATAAGCCCTCATAACAACATTATGTATCCAAAGCATAATACCCATAGACACAACATCCAGATAAGAAAGAAATCATAAGCAAAGTGCATATCATTATGAAGATGTAACGGAAAGAGATATCAAAAGCCATGTCAAAGTATGCAATGAAATCTAAACCACAAGACAGTAAAAACAAGTCAAAGTCAAGCTTTTGAAAGAGTTTAAGAACTTTTAAGAGAGAATAGTCACTCCTCATCCTCTTTATCCTCGCCATTCTTATCATCAAGGTCATCCTGATATTTCTCATATGTAGGCTGAGTTGGAACATCTTTATAGTTTGGTAGTATGGGAGGCATTCCTCCATTCACCTAAATCCAAGAAGTATAGCTATCGACCTAAACATTCAAATTTTTTAGTTGAAGACACACTTGGGCCATATCCTTTTGCACTGTTCTATGATAAAGATTATGCTGCTTACGGAGTGACTTACCCTATGAATTTATATGACGAAGAATCTTATCTATATTCGATATAGGGACACTTTCAGAAACAACTGGAGGCGTACCATGTAATACCCGAGGCCGACCATGCATTTACAAATATTTAATTATATATGCCTTATAATTACTTGTTTTTAAATTATAATTAATCGTCTCAATATCTAGGATTAAGTTATACTTGAATTAATAAAACCTACTAGGTGCTTCTAGTTTTCATAACATGAATGAAACTCAAATATATAGCCTATCAAGCTAAGCATTCGTTCCAATTCAAGAAGAAATTATTAGTGTGGTAAGAACAAATGGATAGTTCAAGTTAGAGATTTTGAAGTTAGTACTTTACTTGTGTACTTGTCATTTAGATTAAATAAACTTATGTAGATTATATTAGTTAGGATTTGCTAGAGAATAATATGAGGATATAATAGTTGATAGGAAAATATTATTATAAGATCAAAGAAAGATATATATTGGCAATCCTAGCTTATTAAGTGTAAGGTACTTTGCTTTAATACTAAGAGATATACTTAGATTAATTAGTTTGCTCTATTAATTAATTGTTATAGTTAGTTGCAGGGAAATAAACTAGTGACTAGGTATCAATTGTATAGCAATCCTAAATGAAGGAAAAGTTTATTGGCTAACCAACTAGTATCCAAAATATACATATAATAAGAAATGGTACTTTATCTTTTGGATTAAGTAACTATTATAGCCTTATTGACTAAATAGATAGAAGCTATAGCTTATGAAGTAAAGAAGAACTAGTATAGTTAGCTAAATCTGGTAGATATATTAAATTACGAATTAAAAATAGCCTAACCCCTTTATGATAATGGCTATATAGCAAACGTCACTTGAGAAATATAGCAGATCTGACCTAGGAAACAAAAAAGGGAATTCGAGTATTAGTTGAACAATTTAATTTTATAGCATACATTATTGGAAGACATTTAGAGTTATTATGAGCAAGATTAACGAATATAGTATTTCTTTGTATCTTACTCTGTTACATAACATTAATACAGTAATCTTAGTTTACAAATAGAAAGTTTGGTACATCTTCTAAATAATTAATGGGTATATGAATACTTAGGTTTTGAATGATTAGGATACTAACTAAATTAAGTTTTTGATTCAAAGATTAGGTTGGATATTTGGGGATAGCTCATGGAATGGTTATGTAGATCTATTACTGAAAGGTTTTAGATTAATTAAGAATGTTAGAATTAAGTTCATATTCTTATAAAACTTAGCTCATCTTTAAACCAATCTCAATATTAGCTAAACAATTGTCTTCTAACAACTGCACCATTCATTCGATTCATCTAAGCTTCACCACCACGGCCTAACTTGAGCTAATACTTCGCCATTGTCTCATCACCTTCCTAGTGAGCAGCCTACTAAGAAGCTTACAAAAGTCTAGCCTGTCAACTATATTTGTTATATTATCATAAACCTACAAAGCTGAATAATTAGACTACCAAACTTTATCCTAAAAACAATCATTACCTACAAGGCATGAAGCTATTATAGCTAACATTAGTTATCACTTCAGGTTATTTGCTGCTTCCACCTCCCTCATCAAAAAACTCCACACGGCCTTATTAGAATTAGGCAACCAAACACTAAGCTATATTAGTTGCTCGCCATCTTGCACCTCTGCACCATAGTTTGCCACGTTAGTAAATTGTCATCAACTTCATCATTTGCTTCGCCATCATCATCAAAACTCCACCAAGCCTTCATCTAAACTGCCACCACCTGCTTAAGTTATTATTCCCAACACACACACGGCATCACTATCATCCTCCAACCAAATGACTCCTCCAACTCAACGTTGCATGGTAGACATGATAGTCTAACTAGCATTTATTCTAAGATGCAGATTATCATAATCTATTAATACTATTCACTTTAGCCATGTATAACGGAACACGTTAATCGTTGTAGCTCCTCACCGTCATCAGCTCTAGTTTACACGACTTCACCACCTTAAAAACAACAAGTTGAGGACCTATAAAAGGCCTTGCACCTTCGGCAACAAACACAAGCACACCAGGCTAACGTGTATTAAAAATTCGACTGCATTCGCACCATTAGCTCAACCTGCTCGTTTCATTTAGCCTACCTATTGGTCATATACCCACTTCCTATTTAGTTTTGTGTTATCATCCGCCATGCAACCAAGCTAAAAACAGCCTACGTAGCACCAACTATTACCTATACTATGTACTGATTACTAAAGAGTTGTAAAGAAACTCATTAGCCAGCTAAGGAAACCTCACCACCTAGCGAAACAAGATGCCATATTCCACCATTCCCTTTAAATTCTCAATAGCCTAATATCGTCAGCAGCCTAACTGCCCAAGCTTATTATCTCCACCGACGACAGCCTATTTCTAAGTTTGATGATCATCATTACCATGTAACCTCAAGACCGAAGCAAAGAAAGGATAAAACAACATAGGTAGAACAAGTTTATTGGACTGAAAAATATGGAGATAATGATGTGTTGTTTGCTTTTGGTTCGGTAGGAACCGAACAAGGAAAGGAGTGAAGCAAAAGTTAAGGAGGTTACTTGGTAGAGTTGGTGATTAAAAGTAAATAGAAGCAGTAGGAAAACACAAGAGTTAAAAGGAAAAAACGGATCGGTGGAAAATATTGAGTGTCCTAATACACTACTTTAGTTTATATTAGATAGAATGATTAACTTTAACAAGGATAAAAAGAAACAGATTTCTTCAGTGGTCGAGCTCATATATGCAACTAAAGCATTTCCTCCTCGCACGCTCTTCATTACTAGGTGAGGAACTTTCAACTAAGCATTCGTATATATGTTCCATATATTTGTCATGCGGTTTTATTTAAAAGGAAGAATATTAACTGAATGAAGTTATGTGAAGAGGATTTCATGTATGAACTATGAAATGGTTAATTTACGTGAAGATACATCAAGATTAGTTCACTCTATATTTATTAAGCCAAAGTCAAACATTTTGGTGAGATACCTAAGCTACCACGATATGGATATGCCATTTGTGAGAAAGTTTGTTTAAACAACATTTTAGTTGTGCAAGTTTAGGAGTAGCATGTGGCAGTATTTATTATATTTATTGTATGAAAAAGTTGAAGTAAGGCGGTTAATAGGCCTACTTGAACTAAATAATGTGAAACCCCACTTTTCTGCTTTATCTCGATTTACGTGTTTTAGCTCGTTTTGTGTGCATTTGACCTATTTATGTGCTATATGACCTAGAATGTTATAATTTTGATGTCAATACTCCTAATACGTGCTAAATGTGCATTCATGAAATTTTCATAAAAAACGGAGTCAGAAATTTTATCGTCGATTTTTAGTGAATTGTATTTTCGAAACACGTCCGCTAAAATTTTGAAACTAGTCTTTTTAACCCTTCTAGACCTAGTCCATAGACTTTAATAGACCTGTGTTTGATGAAAATGGTTTTAAAATCGGCTTAAGAATTTATTAGGGTTTTTACACCGACTTTTGCAAAAATCGAGTTTTAAGCCGACTCGGGTGAAATTGTTTAATTGTAAAACTTCTTATCACCTAAAAATAATTTACTTGAGCTATCTTGGGTGTTGAATAATTGTTTTGAACTTTGGTGATCAATAAAATGCATTTAAAGTCAAGAAAACACTAAAAATAATTAGTTTCCACTTTGACTTTCTTTTATTTATTTGACCTTTGCTTAATATATGATCAACACACATTAAAAACAAAGCAAAACACCACCAAAAACACACACAAAACCGTGGCTCCTTGGAGGAGAAAGATAAAGGCATTTTCAAAGCATTTTTCTCATAGATTTTGCGTTTCAAAGCCGAATTGAGTGATTTAAAGCTTGAAATTGATTGTTTGGCATCCATTCTACACATTTCTTGCATCAAAACACATCAAAGGTGAGAGAAAAATTCTAGATCTCAAAACTTGTCTTTTGCATTTTTGCGTATAAATGAAGATTGAACCGTTAGAATTGTAATTTGATGTTAGATTATTGCTCCTTGCATGCTAGGGATCGTTTAGTGGTAATACTACGAGTTTCTGTCGGATGTAGCATAATTTTTATTTTATCGGGTATTAAATTTTGATTAAATTGTTCAATGTTGAATTAATTGAGTTGTGATGATCGAAATCGATTGCCGTCGATTTCTAAATACTTGATAATTACGTGTTAGCGCTTTTGTAATGCCGAATTTTTTATTACATTGCTCGTGGGAAAGTTCGGAAAATCCAGCCAAGATATTCTAGGGTTTTAGGGTTATCGGGCATGATTTGGAGGTGTTATGGTGGATTTCCGAGAGGGCTAATGTAGTTGGTTGAATGGGTGAGTGTTTGAAACTGATTTGGGGTTGTTTGGATTAGTAGAATGTAAGATATGATTATTTGAAGTTTAGGTTATCTTTCTTTAAATTATTGAATTGAGCCTTAGTTGATCGGGTGTGGTTTGAGTGATTGAATTGTGAATTGTTGATGGGTAAACTAGAGTTTGATTGTGTGTTTAATGCATGTCCGGTTGGATGGCCTACTTTGTCATCTAACTTAGTTAATTGTTGTTAAATTGATTATTGATATGATTATTGATGATGATAATATGATGATTGATGATTATTGATTGATTATTGAGTATGGGAATCGGGCATTTTCGTTGCTGATCTCTCAGAATATTGATTGATTATTGAGTACGGGAATCGGGCACTTTTGTTGCTGATCTCTCGGAATATTGATGATTGATGTTTATATTTATTGTTGAGTCTCTGGTATGTGTGTGCCACCTCTCGGGCAGTATCGGGCTGTCGGGTTGATAACGGCATGACTATCAGAGACTGCCTCCAGCTCGCATGACGGAGGTGTCATGGAGGGAGAGGTTATTGGGGGTACCCCGGGTGCGTGAGTAATGGGGAGTTACAAGAAGAATGGTTGAGATCGTGATGGCGTTTGGAGCTACACCAACTAGAGAGAGTATCCTTTATTGAATGGTCATATAGTTATGTGATAATAGTATTATTGATGTTATTGTGTGTTTACTGACTCAAAGGATTATTCCAAGGAGTTTAGTAGACCTTGCTCGAGATCTATCGGATCCTCACTGGGCTTATTTATATAAGCTCACTCTCTATTATTGCATGCATACAGGTGTACTTTTGCAGGATTACGGGTACGTGCCTCCTGAAGAGGAGAATGTGGAAAATGTGCTTTATATGGACAAGCCCTATGTGCCAAAGTCTTGTCATTGATGTCTAAGATGTAGTTCTCTTTTGTTATCTTGTATATTAAAACTAGATGTTTTGTATTTACTTAGAAGTTTATGATGCATAATATGTTGTAAAGATAATAAATTAAATGTTGTAGCTTAGTAGTCTTGGTTTGGAACATGATTAGGTTGCTAGGTAGGCTATAATCTATTTTGGAAGTGTATGTTATATAGTAAATGTATTATGTTGGAACGGAGGCGCATAACTATGAATGAGTTGATGAAAGAATGTTTAATGTATGAAATGGTTGTGTTGTATGTTGCTAATTTGATTGTGGAGTTGGTTGGTGATTTGTGGAGTTTGATGTATGTTGTTATTAAGGGTTGGTTTAGAGCCCTGATGTTCATGTTACTGTCGTTATGCTGCCGAAATTCTGTTGCGTCCTGACTGATTGTAAGAGGGGTCGAGTTGGGGCGTGACATTTAAGTGGTATCAGAGCTTGATTAGCTGTCAGCCGGGGTATCCTCGGAATGTGGGTAATGGTCTAAGCATGCAAGTATGTATTAAGTGAAAGAAAAGTGAAAGATATGTTAATATGTTTATGTGATTAATTTACTTATGTGTCTAACTTTTTGTGTGACCAATATGCCTTGTGTGTTAAGTGAATTAATGTGGTCAATATGTTTTATGTGATAACGTGTTATACGTACTCAATGTGTTGTAATTAATGTGCATTATGTGATTAATGTGTATTATGTGACAATTGTGTTTTATGTGATTTTGTGCCTTGTGTGAAGTTAGTTGTTTATGTGCTTTTAATTGTTTATAACTAGCTTATGTGAAACAACGTGCTTTAGGTGGTCAATATGCTTTAAGTGACCAATGTGAGTTACGCGATCAACTTGTCTTATGTGAAGTTTGTTGCTTATGTGACTTTAATTGTTTATAACTTACTTCTGTTATATAACCTGTTTATGTGATGTTGGCTTCTTATATGTTGAATTGTGTGTTATGTGATAATGTTGCATTGTATGACAATTGCGCATTACGTTGTACTTGTCTTTCATATGATATAGTTGCATACATGTTTTAACTCGTGAGTGACCTTTTAATGTCTAGGGTGACTGCAAGAGTTTTCGGAAATAGTGGCAGGCCATGATTTTGAATTATTATTATTCTAGAAGTTTATCAGTTAGATTTTAATTGTTATGTTTATGGATTTTAGTTTCGGCTTAGTGGATTGATCTTGATGTTCCTTTAGCGAGAATGAAGTTGTTCGAGGAAATAGCAATGTATCTTGATGATTATAATTACTTTTGTTGCCATGTTTAACTTGTTATTACTTGGAGATGGATTATAAGTTGAGGTTTCCGTGAGGTTATCATTAGACAAATTTGGAGTCTCAACTCAAACTATACTGCCTTGAGGTTATTTTAGAATGAATTTATTTGAGGAATTAGTGATGTATATTTGTGAATGGAATAAAGTGTGGTATAACATGTGAATAGGTCTACTATTTGGGATTGCTATATTATTAATGGGTATTTTGGAGTTTTGATCTTTAGACCTTGGAGACAATTGGAGTAATTCCTGACTAAAGTTACTTTATTCGAGGATGTAATTGTTGGGAGATAGAATTATTTGAGGAAATAAGAATGCATTTTGGTGACTGAATATTTACTTGCCTACATCGAGATTTAGAGTTCTAGGTGGTATGACTTTCTAAATTGTTGATTGAGGATTCGCTTGTGTTATAATGGGTTAATATGAATCTGTATTGTGTTATCAGATTTTGGAGTCTTCATTAGTGAATCATGTTGGGTAATCGGTGATTTATCTTGTTTAGTGATTGGTCTGGTACGGAATATAAATTTTGGAGTGATTTATCTTGTTTGGTGATTGTTATGACTCCTTAGGATTCTCTAGATCTCCTTAGTGTCTTGTTTTGGAGGAAGATAGATTGTAGGATTTGACTTGTTGGTGTTTAAGTGTGTAGGTGGGACACCCTTCTTGTGCTTCATAATTCTATCGGTCTTATTATTCTTTTCTACTCTATTCTCACTTATTTGAGAGAGGGTTACACTTTTCTAGCCTATCAATTGTTTCTTGAAAGTTTGCTTATTGGATTAATGGATCCTATACTCATTTGACATTGTTTCTATTCTTAACATTCATATTTGTTTCTTATAGCAATGTCGCTTATTGGAGTTAAGGTTTGAGACTTCTACATTTCATTCTATATCTCCAGCTATTCGTTTCAGTATTTTATTTCATCCTATTACTATTCATTTGAAAGTAATCTCTCTGTGGGTATACCATTTTACTTATTCGAATTTCACTTGCTTGATGTACTCCCTACCTAAGTACATCATTCATATTCTTGTTGATCTTTGTTAATCCTATTATTTTATTATTAAATCCTGAGCCATTACTTTGCTTGTAATTGCTCACTCAAAGTACTCGGCACTGTCCTATTGTTATCATTTCTTATTCGTACTTCTTTGGTATTGCGTGCTGAGATACTCTTGCCACTCATGTTTTCTATTGAATTAATCATCTCTTATCTCTTAATTTTATTTCACCTCAAGTACAACTTACTTGTTGGTTCCTTGAACAATTATCGAAAATTGAAATATCTACTTGTTCAGGAATTTTTGTTCAACATACTCAGCACTGTTTTGACTTGTCATCATCCTTTGTTCGTACTTATTTAACTGATAGGTGCTGATACATTTCTTATCTTAGTTATCATGCTTCCTTATTAAACTATTAGGCTCTTGATTCTCTAACCTGTTTGAGCTCTTGTTCACTTGATTGTTGGCTCGAATATGACTTTCCATATTCGTATTTCCTTGTAAATTTCATAAGAGCTATATTCTGACAAATGTCACTTTTGAAATATTTCCTTGATCAATAATCATTCATGTTATCGTAAATAAGTTTTTAAACCCTCGGGGTGTTCATAGAGCTCTTTTGTGTAGTAGGGGATGATTGATAATTAGTGGTGTCATGCTAGGACTTTGGAGTTGCGATTTCTTTCATATGCAATATGATATTAGGTAGGAGAGAATTATGAATTGAAGATTGTCTTGGAATTATGATCATCAACTTGCAGTCAACAGAGTTTGTTCTTTTGAGGTCTTTGGTTAGTTGTCATCCTAAGAGATAAATGAGAACTAAGAGAAGTATTATTAAGTGTAACGATTGAGGATTTAATTGTCTGTCAGTTCGAGAATTGCGCGGACGCAATTGTTTTAAGGAGGGGAGAATGTGAAACCCCACTTTTCTGCTTTATCTCGATTTACGTGTTTTATCTCGTTTTGCGTGCATTTGACCTATTTATGTGCTATATGACCTAGAATGTTATAATTTTGATGTCAATACTCCTAATACGTGCTAAATGTGCATTCATGAAATTTTCATAAAAAACGGAGTCAGAAATTTTATCGTCGATTTTTAGTGAATTGTATTTTCGAAACACGTCCGCTAAAATTTTGAAACTAGTCTTTTTAACCCTTCTAGACCTAGTCCATAGACTTTAATAGACCTGTGTTTGATGAAAACGGTTTTAAAATCGGCTTAAGAATTTATTAGGGTTTTTACACCGACTTTTGCAAAAATCGAGTTTTAAGCCGACTCGGGTGAAATTGTTTAATTGTAAAACTTCTTGTCACCTAAAAATAATTTACTTGAGCTATCTTGGGTGTTGAATAATTGTTTTGAACTTTGGTGATCAATAAAATGCATTTAAAGTCAAGAAAACACTAAAAATAATTAGTTTCCACTTTGACTTTCTTTTATTTATTTGACCTTTGCTTAATATATGATCAACACACATTAAAAACAAAGCAAAACACCACCAAAAACACACACAAAACCGTGGCTCCTTGGAGGAGAAAGATAAAGGCATTTTCAAAGCATTTTTCTCATAGATTTTGCGTTTCAAAGCCGAATTGAGTGATTTAAAGCTTGAAATTGATTGTTTGGCATCCATTCTACACATTTCTTGCATCAAAACACATCAAAGGTGAGAGAAAAATTCTAGATCTCAAAACTTGTCTTTTGCATTTTTGCGTATAAATGAAGATTGAACCGTTAGAATTGTAATCTGATGTTAGATTATTGCTCCTTGCATGCTAGGGATCGTTTAGTGGTAATACTACGAGTTTCTGTCGGATGTAGCATAATTTTTATTTTTCGGGTATTAAATTTTGATTAAATTGTTCAATGTTGAATTAATTGAGTTGTGATGATCGAAATCGATTGCCGTCGATTTCTAAATACTTGATAATTACGTGTTAGCGCTTTTGTAATGCCGAATTTTTTATTACATTGCTCGTGGGAAAGTCCGGAAAATCCAGCCAAGATATTCTAGGGTTTTAGGGTTATCGGGCATGATTTGGAGGTGTTATGGTGGATTTCCGAGAGGGCTAATGTAGTTGGTTGAATGGGTGAGTGTTTGAAACTGATTTGGGGTTGTTTGGATTAGTAGAATGTAAGATATGATTATTTGAAGTTTAGGTTATCTTTCTTTAAATTATTGAATTGAGCCTTAGTTGATCGGGTGTGGTTTGAGTGATTGAATTGTGAATTGTTGATGGGTAAACTAGAGTTTGATTGTGTGTTTAATGCATGTCCGGTTGGATGGCCTACTTTGTCATCTAACTTAGTTAATTGTTGTTAAATTGATTATTGATATGATTATTGATGATGATAATATGATGATTGATGATTATTGATTGATTATTGAGTATGGGAATCGGATACTTTCGTTGCTGATCTCTCAGAATATTGATTGATTATTGAGTACGGGAATCGGGCACTTTTGTTGCTGATCTCTCGGAATATTGATGATTGATGTTTATATTTATTGTTGAGTCTCTGGTATGTGTGTGCCACCTCTCGGGCAGTATCGGGCTGTCGGGTTGATAACGGCATGACTATCAGAGACTGCCTCCAGCTCGCATGACGGAGGTGTCATGGAGGGAGAGGTTATTGGGGGTACCCCGGGTGCGTGAGTAATGGGGAGTTACAAGAAGAATGGTTGAGATCGTGATGGCGTTTGGAGCTACACCAACTAGAGAGAGTATCCTTTATTGAATGGTCATATAGTTATGTGATAATAGTATTATTGATGTTATTGTGTGTTTACTGACTCAAAGGATTATTCCAAGGAGTTTAGTAGACCTTGCTCGAGATCTATCGGATCCTCACTGGGCTTATTTATATAAGCTCACTCTCTATTATTGCATGCATACAGGTGTACTTTTGCAGGATTACGGGTACGTGCCTCCTGAAGAGGAGAATGTGGAAAATGTGCTTTATATGGACAAGCCCTATGTGCCAAAGTCTTGTCATTGATGTCTAAGATGTAGTTCTCTTTTGTTATCTTGTATATTAAAACTAGATGTTTTGTATTTACTTAGAAGTTTATGATGCATAATATGTTGTAAAGATAATAAATTAAATGTTGTAGCTTAGTAGTCTTGGTTTGGAACATGATTAGGTTGCTAGGTAGGCTATAATCTATTTTGGAAGTGTATGTTATATAGTAAATGTATTATGTTGGAACGGAGGCGCATAACTATGAATGAGTTGATGAAAGAATGTTTAATGTATGAAATGGTTGTGTTGTATGTTGCTAATTTGATTGTGGAGTTGGTTGGTGATTTGTGGAGTTTGATGTATGTTGTTATTAAGGGTTGGTTTAGAGCCCTGATGTTCATGTTACTGTCGTTATGCTGCCGAAATTCTGTTGCGTCCTGACTGATTGTAAGAGGGGTCGAGTTGGGGCGTGACAAATAAAGAGGCAGTTATTTCAATATTGCAGGCAAAATATACGAAGAATTTCTAATTTAATTGTAAGTGTGACTTCCAAGGGTGCTTATGAAGAAATGAAATAGATGTGATTACATGCTTAAAATAGAAATGTGATACTAATTAATGGATTAAAAGTTGATAGGCTTATTTGAAATTGGGTATTAAACTAAAAAGTTTAATTATTAAGAATTAGCTTTGGCTATCAGTTCATTTACTAAAGACGCTAAGGGATAACTCACTTTCCTCATTTCCTACACAAAGGCATAACTGAAGGAACCTGTCTTCTGTTTTTAATAACATGAAAGACACATTTTCTCAGAGTTGTCTTATCTAGCAAGGTTGTTAAATTAACAAAGGCTATAGCATAGTTCTTTATTTCTTAAAACTATTAAATCAGATTGATTTTTCGATCAAAAGTACTATGTGAAATCTTCGGTTTTTTCCTCTTCCTCTATCCCATAGGTAGTACAGTCTTTGAATCAATAGAGAACCTTTTCTTCTATATTTGTTTGATTACCTACTGAAAAGTGTCATTACATGAAATTTATCATTTTAAGTGACATCAATAAGTCACTATCTTGCCTACTTGTATTAATTGACTACCTGTATTAATATCTCCAATTGTTAAAGATACTTGTTTAGAGGCAGCCTCTTTCGTACTCTGCCTACGTGTTTATCAAATACATGATCATAAATTATACAAAATGTTATCGATTGTGTGTTACGTGAATACTTGTGCATGCTTGTGTGTTCTTGGGGGTTGTAACCTCAGACACGATAGCTGGCATGAACGCCGAACGACATAGGGCTTACCGGTGCTCCCGTGCCTATCGTGGTCCTATTCCCTCTCCCTCTTGGCAATCTCCATCCTCGGGGAGTTGGGTCGTAGATTGCGGGTACAATCTAGATTACACTTTTGGGAGAGATAAGAAGTTGGAATTGTGATTAAGGCTGGCCACCTCGTGGAATGATCGGATTGAAACTTGTTCCTACTCTCGCTAGGTACCACCCTCGGAGAGCAGTGTCCTACTCTCACTTGGCATTCCATCCTCGGAGGGTAGGCTGCTATGTGTTATGGATATATGCCATTAAATTGATTATCTATATGTATCTTGACGTTTATCATATGTGGATATTATCGTACATGTCCTGCATCATGATCTTCAAAAGGGACCTGACCAAAAATGTTTTAAAAACTATTCTATTTCATCCTCACTGAGCTTCCCCAGAGCTCACCTTCTTTTCTTCCCCCTTGCAGGTACAACTTAGCTTGGTATGGGTTGACATTATGTGCTAAATAGTTACGAGCTCGAGGCTCCTTACCTATCACGTTTCAATCCAAGTTGTAAAAGTTAGAGCTTGCTTGTATTACTCTAAGTTAAAAGGGTAGCTGTGCTAAAACCTTAGTTTGTATGATAGCCGGGTAGTTATCGGATCTCAGATGTTATAACACCCTTTTGTACTTGAATTATTATATAAAGGCTTGTTATTGAATAATTCTTTATTTATTGTTCTTTTTTATAAAACGTTATGTAATCGCAATAACAGTAAACGCAAACTTTGACCTAATCTTGAGAAGGGTGGGGTTTGGGTCGTTACATACCAGAACCACTATCAACTCCGAAACTCAACGCTATGCCTCGGTGACTGTCTTTCTTCATTCTTGCTTGTACAAATTTATGTTGATGATATAATCTTTGGTGCTACTAATGAATCTCTTTGAGTATTTCTCTAAGTGCATGTATAAGGAATTCAAAATGAGTATGATGGGAGAGTTGAATTTCTTTGACTGACTCTAAATCAAGCAAACACAAGAGGGTACTTTCATCAACCAAGCCAAGTATACTAGAGAACTCATCAAGAAGTTTGGGCTCGAGTCATCAAAAGAAATGAGTACACCAATGTCAACCTCAATCAAACTTGACAAAGATGAAGAAGGTAACAAGGTAGATGAAAAGCAATATAGAGGTATGATCGAAAGCCTTCTTTATTTAACTGTCTCTAGACCCGATATTGTATTTGTTGTGTGCTTATGTGCTTGTTTTCAATCCTATCCCAAAGAGTCTCACTAAATGCAATAAAAAGAATCATTGATATCTTAAGGGGACTATAGATTTAGGATTGTGGTATCCGAAAGGTACATCATTTGAACTTGTAGGTTATTTGGATGCGGATTATGCTGGATCTCGAGTAGATAAAAAGAGTACTAGTGGGTGTTGCCAATTTCTAGGTCAATCTTTAATCTCATGGTCTGGTAAAAAGCAAAATAATGTAGCTCTCTCTATAGCCGAAGCTGAATACGTATTTGTCGGAAATTGCATAGCCAAAATTATTTGGATGAAACAAAATTTGCTTGATTATGGTCTTGTGTACGATAATGCGCTTATTGGATGTGACAATACAAGTGCCATTAATCTCACTAAGAATCCCATCCAACATTCTAAGACCAAACATATTGAAATTAGGCATCATTTCATTAGAGATCATGTTCAAAAAGGGGATGTTGTACTTGAATTTGTTGATTCATTGCATCAATTAGCAGATATTTTTACCAAACCTTTGCATGAGAATCAATTTTACGTGATTAGAAGAGAGTTTGGCATGCTTAAAATGTGATAAAGTTGTAAAACTTGGAGTTTTCCAAGTCAAGAAGCACTCCTGGCAGAAGCTACACCGCCGGAAGAGGGGGTTGGCACCGGTCGACCGGTATGCATACCATCGTCCAGTAGAAGTGCCGTGGGCGGAAGAGGATACTAGCACCAGTTGACCGATGCACCTACCCTCGTCCAATTGCTGCACTACCGAGCACAAGTTTTAAAACTCGATTGTAACACTCATAATTCATTTCTTTCTTCAACACAACTCTTCATCTTCTTCATTAAATTCCATAAACTACCATTAACATGAGTAAACCTTTCAACTTCCTCATTCAACTATAAAAAGGGAGTTAAGCCTTCCAACTCTTCACAACCAACTTAAAAGTTTTTCATTCCATTCAAATCTTCTTAAGCTTTTATTCAAACTTCTCTCATACATCAAGTGTTTGATAAAATTTCCCAACCAAGTTTTTCCTCTTTTTCTTGAAATTCTTACTTCTACTCGTGGCATCCTCATCAAGGCAAGGTTCCAAGAAAAGAAGGACCGAATTTAGGCCTCATACCATTAATCCATGGGATCCTTCATATCACATTACCTCGGGTGATTACTCCAAAAAAGAAATTCTATCTATGGGGTAAGATTCTTAATCCTCCAAACTTTTTGAAACAAACCCATATCTTCAAGTTGCTTCAACATCAAAAATGGCTTCCTATTTTTGGACTTGAGGATATAAATTGCGATGAATGGATTCGAGAATTCTATGCCTACTTGGTTGAAGGAGAAAAAGAGGGTATAAGTGGGATAAAACGTAAAGTTAATGGAGTGAATATCTTTTTGAGCGAATGAGATGTGACTAGAATTCTTGGCATTCCCAATAGTGGACTCAAGATCTACTCCTCTACCAACTTACCAAATGGGCTACATGACAATGCCCGAAAGGAGATGATTGCTACTTTGTGGGAATGATTAGGAAGGTCAGAGACATTCATGCCTAAAAGAGATGATGTTTGTGTTGAAAACGATTGCTTTTTTATATCATGAATCAAGTCATCATGCCTCGAAGTGTGAAAGATGGGTCTATTCCATTCTTCACGGGCTATGTAATGCATCTCATTTACAAAAAGGTAAAAATCAACCTCTCTCACATCATGCTCAGTCATATGTTGGCTTTCAAGAAGAAGTGAATGCCCTATAGAATGATTTTGTATCATCTTTTCTGCATGAATAATGTTGCTCGTGTTGGTTACTTTGAACCTTTAAATGTTGTCACCTATCCTCTAGATAAATATTATCTTGATAGATAATTTATGGCTCTTGTGAATAATGAAGTCTTCTTTATAGAGCAACGTCAATTCCTCAAGGGTCAAATTGAAATCGCTGACGATATAGAAAATTATGACCTTGGGAATGAGGGAGATGATGGTGAAGCAGCAAGCAAAAGTGATGAAGGAGGTGATGAAACAAGAGATGCAGATATTAGGGCTTCACGGGCTAACATTTGAGGTGCAAGTACTTCTACAAGAAGAAAATCTCGTCAAGCCACTCTTGAAGAAGTCAATACCAAGCTTGACAATTTTTCTTCGCGTGTTAATCAATTATCTTTGGATGTTGGAGCTGGCTTTGATCAAGTAAACACCGAAATGAAGGGTATGAAGACCATGCTTGAGAAGGTCTATGAGAAGTTTATGAAGGACTAAGAAGGATGCTTTGAGATGCCTAGGATGTTTTTCTTTCCCTTATCCCTTAGATATTACATTTTCCTTTCAAAAACATCTTTTCATGCATTTTTCGTGTTTAAGTTTTCAACTTTCTATGTTCTACCAATATATGTTTCCATTCTCTTGATCTTTAGTTTTCATTTGTTATACTTTGCTTTACATTCTTGTCCTTTCTCTTCTATTACCTTGTTTGCTAATGACAAAAAAAGGGAGATAACTTGAGCTTATAAAAAAACTCATACATTGAGGGGGAGCAAGAAATCAACTTTAGATTAAAGTATGCATAAGTTGAGGGGGAGATTGTTCAAACTTATATCTTAAAATTGCAGGTTCAACCAAACTTAAAGTGAACTAAATGCTCTCTCAAACTCATTATGCTTACATTGCTATTACTATTTGAGAAAGGTTTTGTCATCATCAAAAAAAGGGAGACTGTTAGCACAAAGGGCTACTAATCTTGGTTTTGATGATAACAAACCATGATTATGTTTAATGAGTTTGTTTAAGTGTACATGAGTAAGATGAATCAAGATTGACTCCGATTCCAAGTTCATCAAGCTAAAGAAGAAAGAAGATTATCCATCAACTCAAGGAAAGATAGAGATTTGAAGAATGAAGATGAAGCTATAAGATGAAGACGGAAGTCATAAGGGGTATCAGTTGGGACTTAATTAGGGTTCGGGTCTTGCAAATGGTATATGCTCAATGATGATTCCTAAAAGTATTTTTGAAATATTCATCTATCTTTGAAAAATATTTTACAAAAGACTTTTTAAAAGAAACATAAAAAAAAACCCAAGCCCTTGCAACTTTTGAGCAAACTGAACAACCACAGGGGAACCAGTTGACCGGTGCCAAAGGGGTCTTCCGTCCGAAGCCCCTCCACCAGACGAGGTCCCATCCACTAGTCGACCGGTCGAGCATGGGTCATCCGGTCGAGCCAAAACGCTATTTTAAAAATAGAGCCATTTGTGAACGTTGCAAATACATTAATTGCACACATCTCAGCCTCTATTAATCTCTCTCAACAGCTCTCTTTCAAAGCATTGATTCAAAGCAATTACTCTTGATTTCTAACACTATATTCATCTTTGAATCATCATTGTGCTATACTAGAGCAAGAATTTGTGAGTAATATTGAGATAAGCATTCATTGTATTCATCTACCCTAAAAGAAGGCTTTTATTGTTTTCTTAAACACTTATCAAAAGAGAGAGTTAAACACTTTGAAAGGTAGGATTTCCTTGTCGAAGGTGTTGGGGTTGAAGCTTTGTATTGAAAATGAATTTTCTATTGTAAAAGCTTAAACTACGATTGTAGTTGGTTTGTGGACTCACCAATATTTGAAAAGTCACAATAGTGAAGATTGTTGAAATCCTAAGCGAGGAGCTTAGGTCATGGACTTAGGTGGGGGATGAACCACGCTAAATCACAATTTGCAATCTCTTTCTCTCAACTCCCTCTCTTAGCATTAATTTCTTCACACTAAGTGTTTGATATTTTGCCTCACTCACACTTTATATTGCTAGAGTACATATTTGTTTAAGATTGTTTTTTATTGATCATTGCTAGTATATTACCTAATCGAAAAAGTAATAGTATTGCCTATATAACCTAATTCACCCCCCTCTTAGGTTTAATTAAGGGACAACAAGTTTCCTACTCTCCCTTGGTCCCTTGAGGTCCTCAAAGAGTAGAACTACATGCTTGTTATTGTTCCACATGTTATTTAAATGCTCGTTATTATGTAAAGTACATGACTTGCTAGTAACTTGAGTGCATGGCATTCACATGTTTTCAAACGAGTTTGAAAAGAGAAAATGTATTCGAAAAACCCTTCCCAAATTCCCTCATCCCCCCTCGCTGAGCTTTGGTTCCAGATAAGCTCACCCTCGTTTTTCCCTCTTATAGGTGAACTGAAGATTAAGACACAGAAATAGAGATTGCTTGTTCATCATGCTATGTTTCTTAGCTTTGGAAATGTGTAATTAATATCTTAGTGATGAAGTTTGTATAATATGTGCTATTTATATTAGTGTAGTAATAGTTAGATGTTATAGCTAGGCTACTTTGGATTCTACAAATGCATGTTTGAGTTATTTTATAATACGAGGTTATGCATTGTATGTTGGGAACTGTTACTATGTTGATGATTGGGAGTTGAGGAGTTGTGGTTTGTAACTTTTTCGTTTGCATGTTAAAACTGGAATATCCAAAATACAACCATTGTGTTGCCCGATTTTTGAGGAAACTATTAATAGGCTAACAATTTGACTAAGTATGAATCGGTAATTGAATCAACTAAGCAATAACCAGATTTAGTCCCTCAACTAGGGTAATTGAAATTTTATAATTTGGAATTTAGTAATTGGAAAGTAATTATTTAATAGTATTAAAATTTTGAATTGTGGTTGTTAGTGTTCGGGCTATTGTAATTGTGCCTTAGCGGACTTAGGCGGAGCGATCTTCTTAAACTTGTGGCATCACGATCCGTGGAAGGCTATTTTCCAAACGAAGGTTCCTAATACAAATCGCTCAAAAACACATTTTTTTCATTCCTAAAATAATTAATATGATTTAAGAAAAATGCTAATTTGAAGTAATGAAGTAGTTGAAAAATGTGATGAATAATAACCACATAAAGTAACAAGTAAAGCACAGTAGAAATGCGCAAATAGTGGATTCAACAGTTAAAAGATGTACGGCTAAAATCTCAGGCATCATATGTCTCCTTTGATCTCATGTGTTTATTTCGGGTTTATTGATTATACTATAACTATTTGCGAGGGTGACCTACTTTGTTGTCCCTCATATGTGATTATTGTTATATTGTCATTTGAGTGCATTGCATAGTAATTGCGCAACCATTTGGGCATGGTAGTGTCAGGGAAGCCGGGCGGCGTCGGGCTTGTCAGTATACCTCAACTATCATGGTACCCAATCATTCGCTCTCCTAGTCCAGAGATTGCCAAGGGGTGTTGGGTTGTAGGATATCGGGGTATATCCGTAGTACACCCACTGGAGTGTTTGGCGTTATGCCAGCACATTGAAGATGTTCGTGGTTCGAGGATCGAGCTTCATGATTGAAGACCAAGATCTAGAGTTTATGGGGTTTTGAGATCGTATCCTTTTTATTTTGTGGTATTTCATTGTCTAATTGTCTTTTTATTGTTTAGTTGCAAGCTTGTACTTAATTGTTGCATTGCACGAACTGATTTTCGAAATCGCCCCGGTTTACTATATTTGCCTCCATCGTTGAGCAACTGTGTTGTTCACTCATCTTTTAACATGTTTCAGGAGAGGCTGAGGTAGATCCCCAGCTTGTAACAGTAGAGGAAGGAGAAGAAGTGCAAGTAGATCAAATACCTTGATTGTTTACTTGCTGAGGTTGGATGTTGTGTGTGAAAATGTGCTTCTATCATGTTTATGTCTTGTTTTGAGACCTTTGAAGTCTTGTATGTATTGGTGTTAGATTTGGTGAATTGTAACTAAAGTTGTAGTCTTGAATGATTCAGTAGCGTAGTTGATATGTAATAACTAATAAATGTTTTACTGTCTATGATTGCATGCATGTGTGGTAAGTAGTTGGCAAGTGGACTTAATAAATGAATATAACTTGTAGTTATAATTAGAGTGGTATGATAAGCAATTCTATGACTTAGAATTTCAATAGTTATGCCTTGTATGCTTGTATGATGAACTTTTACTAAGCTAAGACTCGGATGGCCTTAGTGTGATGTATAATGATATGATATTGAAGGATGGGATTGTATGTAGAGGTTGGATTGTGTTCTTGTGGTTGGATTTTGCTGTTTGCAGGTTATCAGTTAGTCCACGGTATAGAGGAAACTCTGTCCCTGTACTGGGTCCGGACTTGACCTGTAGTGTGGGGTTGGGTTCGGGGCATTACATTTAGGTAGTATTAGAGCTAATTGAATGCATGAGCCGGGATAAGTTGAGGCCCTTGTGTGAAAGTTGTATTGTGTGACTGTTTGATTAACTAGTGAATGACTGTCTAAGTGGAAAACATGCTAGCATGAAAATGAGTAAAAGAAGTGTCTATTGTTGATATTGTGTGAATATGAATGGTTTAGAGTATGATGCATGTTAAGTGCTTTATTTGTTGCCTTATGTGCACAAGATGTCTTGAATATGAATGAGTTACTTGATGTGTTATCTATTTGCCTATTATAACATTGGTCTCTTCTAGCTCGCAGATGAGGAGAGGGAGACTGAGGAAACAGCCGGAGAAGGCTCCGAGACAAGATGCACCTAGACATAATATTAAGGTAGTTGGGAATGATCAAGCAGGGCAGGAACCGACCAATGTACAGGTTATGGCCTCACTGACCACATCAATTAATTCCATTACTCAGTTAATGACTCAGTAAGGTCAAGCAGGAGTAGCCTAAGGTAGTGGTACCACAGGTGGTAATAATAATCAACTTAATAAATTCTTACTTCATGGGGAATACAGTTTCTACGGGGAACCAGATGATATAAAGGCTGAGATATGGTTGAATAAGGTTGAGAAGATAGCTAATGCTCTTGAATGTACTGATGAGAGAAAGATTTCGTATGCTATGTTCTTACATGAGGCTGACGCTGAAGAATGGTGGCGGATTGTGAGATTGAGATGGGACATAGAGGCGGTGTAGCATTCGTGGGCCAACTTTGTGAGAGAATTTAAGGATAACTACATATCAATGGTAGCTCGTGAGAGACATCAAGAGGAGTTTAAATCACTGAGGCAGGGAAACATGACCGTAGACCAGTATGAGGTCACATTCACTAGACTTTTCCATTATATGCCAGCATTAGTACAGTCTGAGGATGTGAGAATCCAGAGATTCATCCTGGGTTTGAGAGGAGATATTTAGCTCAATTTGTCTACACAGGAGTTCACGACGTATTCTACAGCTATTAGGGCAGCAATGAGATTTGAGAAACGTAAGGCAAATTTGTTGGCATAGTCTAGTCAGCCTAGTAAAATGCAGTATCAGTCTCAGAGTCAGGGGTTTCAGAGGCAGTATCACTAGAAATCAACATTTGTTCTAAACTGCCTAATCTAGTTGTTGTATAAATTTCGTTAATTTCTGAGCACGTTTACTACCTCAAAACCTCTCTGCAAATCAGTTGCTAAAATATGCCATATTTTGGTTATTCACTAACACTTTGTGTAGCTTGCTCTACATGATTATATAAACTTGAAATTGCCTCCATTAGCTATAACAACACTCATTCACACATTTTCACAAACAATGAGCTTCATAGACTTCATCTTCAACCCTAACATTCAACTACAACTAACATGCTCACAATTCCAAGTTTAGCTAAAAATAACACCTAATTTCACATAATCAACACATATAACAAGCTAGATAGCTTATACAAGCCATAAACCAACTCAATTCAACTTTTATTCAAATCTACCATTACCAAAGACATGCAAGAAAACACTTAAAATGAAATCCCTCACCGCAAATTTAGCTACAAATGCACAAAGGAGCTAGAGAACAAGCTTTTCCACCCGTTTTTCCTTCTCTTTTCTTCTTCTTCTTCCTTCTTTTGTCTTCTTTTTCTCTCACGGTTGTGTGTGTGTATTTGTGTGTTATAATCGATTGCGTGTGTGTGTAGAGATTTTTATTTTTTTATTTTTGTTAGGTTAGGTTATATAAGGTAATTAAGTGATAAGTTGAGGTTCGGTTAGGTAACTAAGGTTAATTTAATTAGTCTAGGTAGATAAAGTTTGTTCATTTGCTAGCTAGTTCATTAAAAGATCTAAATTCAAGCCTACAAGTTACTATTCATTCGTTATGTTTGACAATGTTTCTACCCGCCTTCCCGATATGCTATGCACATAATTCCAATTTTCTCATGCCTCCTAAATGTCAAATGTTATGGGAAAAATATAAAATCCAGAAAATAAATAGTCGAAAATGCAAGTGAATAGTAACCATCCTTAAAAAGCTATAAACTTAATACAAACATTTTAATAAGCACATAATCATATGCAAATAGGTATTATGCACTATCTGCTAGGTCCGGGGCGTCACACTCTCCCCTCCTTCAAATAATTGCGTCCTCACAATTCCTTATTCATAAAAGAACTCCATATACACATCCTGAATGTCACGCCCCAACTCGACCCTTCTTACGATCAGTCAGGATGCAACGGAATTTCGGCAGCATAACAACAGTAACATGAACATCAGGGCTCTAAACTAACCCTTAAGAACAACATACATCAAACTCCATAAATCACCAACTAACTCCACAATCAAATTAACAACATACAACGCAACTATTTCATACATTAAACATTCCTTCATCAACTCTTTCATAGTTATGCGCCTCCGTTCCAACATAATACATTAACTTTAATATACAATGCAAAATAGATTGAACCAACCTAGCAACCTAATCATAAACAAAAGAAAGACTACTAAGTTAGCATCATTTAGATCATTATCTTTTCAACATCTTAAACATCATAAACTACAAAGTAAATAAAAGCCAACTAGTTTAATATACATGATAGCAGAGTATACAACATCTCAAGCATCAAGGATAAGACTCTGGCATATAGGTTTCGTCCACGTATGACACATTATCCTCTTCTGGAGGCACGTACCCGTAATCTTGCTCAAAGATACCTGTAAGCATGCAATAATTGAGAGTGAGCTTATATAAAACAAGCCCAGTGAGAATTCGATAGATCTCTAACAGTATTTACTATACTCCTTGGAAACTATCCTTTGAGTAGTAAACACATAATAAATATTAATAACAATACAAATTCAACAATAAAAGTAAACAATCAGTAAGGATACGATACACTTGTTCCTTTGAAGCCGTTGGACTCTATCCAATCCTTTCACGAACTTTAACATTCCTACCTTGTTACTCCCACTCAAGAGAATCCGAAAACTCTGATAGCACGACCCAACACCCATGGATTTTCCCGTCCATACGAGTGAGGGAATTGGCCATGGTGGTCGGGTTATCGCCTGGCAAACCCGAGGCTGCCCAGGGTAACACAACACAACCAAGCTCGATAACAATTACTGTAAACATTCGCATGCACAACTAATCACTCAATCATGCAATCAATACGCTCAGAGAGGACAACAAAGTAGGTCGCCCCTCGATTAAATTCAATAATCAATTAATCAGTTAACAATGTAACGCCCCGGATTAACCCCGAGCGCGCTACTCACGATTTTGTATCAACAATCAACAATCAATCAATAATCATCATTTCAACAACATAACAATAACTAGTCAAATAGGCAACAAACAACTAAGTTAGATGACGAAGTAGGCCATCCAACTTAACATGCATTAAACACACAATCAAACCCTAATCTAACCATTACCCACTCACAATTCAATCACTCAAACACCACCCAAACAACTAAAGGCATAATTCAACATTTTAAAGAAAGGCAACCTAAACTTCAAATAATCATATCTTACATTCTACTAATCCAAACACCTCCAAACCAGTTTCTATCACTCACCCATTCAATCAACTACATTAGCCCCCTCGGAAACCAACCAAAACACATCCAAATCAAGCCCAACAACCCTAAAACCCTAATGCGTCAAGGCTGAAATTTCTGGAATTTCACACCGACATCACAATCGAAATTTCAGCATTACAACATTACTATCACGTATTTAACAAACTTTTAGAAATCGACGGCAATCGATTCCAACCATTACAATTCAAGATAATCAATAAATAGCTAAATAATCAACTTTTAATACCCGAAAATAAATAATTATGCTACAACGGTTCAAATCTCATAAGAATATATATAAACGATCCTTAGCATGCACTGAGCAATAATATAACTTCAAATTAACATTCTAACGGTTCAATAATCAATTATACGCAAAAACATAAAAATGACATTTTGAGATCTAGAATTTTTCTCTCACCTTTGATCCGAAATAAAGCTAGGAATACGTGCAATAGGTGGCCAACAAGCGGAATCCAGCCTGGTTTGAAAAGATTCGGACTTTAAATGAGTTTTCTAAGGCAAAATTGCTTTGAAAAATAAAATGAAAAACTCCTCAAAATGGCCAAAGAAACTCACGGCAATGTGTGTGTGTGTTTGTGGTGTTTGCTTTGTTTTTAGTGTGTGTAGAGATTTATATGCAAAGTCAACAAAATTAACAAAAGTCAAAGTTGAACAAAGTTAGTTTTTTTGTATTTTTAGTCTTTTAATTAGTTTTTCTTGACTATTTTGCTCAAAACATTAAATTGACACTTAGACTATTTTAAGTAAAATATTTTTAGGTGAAAAGAATTTTCTCATTCAAAGACTTTCACCCGATTCGATTTAAAACTCGATTTTCGCAAAAGAAGGTGTAAAAACCCTTTTAAATTCCTAAGCCAATTTAAAATCCGTTTTAATAAAACACAAGTCTATTAATGTCCAAGGACTAGGTTTTAAAACATTTAAAACACCTGTGTTAAAATTTTAGCGGACGTGCGTTCAAAATACTATTTACAAAAACCGACGATAAAATTTATGATGTCGTTTTTTATGAAAATTTTATGAATGCACACTTAGCATGTATTAGGAATATAAATCACAGAATTAGCACATTCTAACTCATATAACACATAAACAGGTCAAATCACGCAAATCGAGGCAAAGACATGCAAATCGAGGTAAAGACGAAAACTGGGGTTTCACAGCACATATATCATGTAACAGGAGTAGTATTTAAATAAATCTAGTTTGGTCAAATGATATTAAAAGTCAAAGTCAAAGGAGACCAAAAAGTCAACATTTTTCAAAAAGTCAAAGTAAATGAAAGTCAACATTTTTCAAAAGTCAAGGTAGATGAAAAGTCAACGTAATAATCGGTTTTAATAAAGTCAAAGCTAGAAGTCTTAGTCAAAGTTAATAACTTATTCTATTTTAGTTGTTTTTGCCAGGAATAGTAATATTAATATTATCCAACTAAAATACTATTATTAGTAGACTATTTTTGGGGACAACATTTATTCATAAGCATTTAATTACACATAGTCTAGTTATACTATACAATTTTACAAAAGAAAAAGAAAAGTCACATTATTTGCTTTTTGAATGTCTTTTAAATGCACATTTAATCCAAGATCATTTAATAACTCACATATAAACATATATACTAATTCTAATAGTATTTAAATAGATGAAAACACGTAATTGCAAATAGGGCAAATTCTGGGGTCTCACACTGAACACTCTGGAGAAGAATCTTGAATGCGAATACCACAAAAAGAAGTATTGAGGAACACACTAGTAAGAAAGCCCAATAAGAATACCAAAATATTGCATGAGAACTTCCAAGTAAAGAAGCCAAATAAAGGCTCCACTTAAGAATATCATTCTGAAGTCCAAATAAGAATTCCAGTTATAAGTGTCGAGAAAATACCAATATGAAATCCTAGTAATTACCACATAAAGATGACAAGAATAATTTCCAAAGAAATACTTCAAACAAGATCTTGAAATAGAAATCCTAAAGAAGACCACTCATATATGAATGCTGATTAAGAATGCCACCAAAATTCCAGTAAGTATATCATAGAGAGACCCGAAAAAGAATCCCTAGAGTCGAGTCCCAATTTGTCGAATGTGAACACACAAGAAGAATGCAAATTATGCACTCTGATAAGCATCTAATCAACTATACCCCTTTTTGTTGATTCACATCTTCAAGTAAGCCGCCACTAGTCATCTCTTTGTAGGAGAGAGTTTATTTACCAATGTAAAGGGTAATATATGTACGCATGTAGTAGAAAGCATATAAGATACATATATTAAAAAATATACTATACAAAAGCACACATAGTCACATAGGTGCACATTTAATCACATAGTTACACATATCACCTATTCTTCATATTCACATAAGCAAATCACATAGAAACACATTTTCACTCAAGTAACACGAATCTCACATGCAAGCACACCACTACTCAAGCACATTTCACATACACGCACTTGGGGGTCGCTACCCAACAGACCGAGGACCCTGTCTCAGCTGCAAGCTAACTAAGTTCTGATACCATCCGTAATACCCCAATTCCTCACGAGACTAAAGCCTTGATCCAAACCCGAGGTCACAAAAAACGAGGGAAAATGGACGGAGTTTCCCCTATTTCTAAGCCTAACCAGTTACCTACACTCAGAAGAAATAGCCACAACAATACTACACAAGCATTCACAACATCCACAACCTCCCTTGAATATAATTCTCCAAACCTCTAAGACCATCCGAGCCTTTCTACTACAACAAAATATACATACAACCATATACTTCATTAACTATTAAAATTCTTTGTTATAAGTCCGATTATAATACCACTCTAATCTTGTTTACTTAACTTTCTTATATTTTAAGTTACCAACCAACCTTTCGTTAACCCCATACAAGCATGCAACCCAACTATACAATAAAGTAGAACATTTGAGTTATTACATGCCAATTATACTTAACCAATCATACAAGCCTTTAACTTTACAATACAATCCTCTAAGAAAGCACCATTACATAAAAGACCCTAAGGTCTCAAAATAATTACAAGCCAAGCCAATTAACTAATTCACATAAAATCACATGTACAGGCAACTGAGGCTAGCACATCCAATCACAGTAAGTCTCGAGCTTTCTCCTTAACACTTTCCGAAGGCACTGAACCTGAAAATTGGTTAGAAAAAGGGAGTGAACAACACATTTGCTCAGTG
Source organism: Ehretia macrophylla (assembly GCA_037974665.1). NCBI lineage: Eukaryota > Viridiplantae > Streptophyta > Magnoliopsida > Boraginales > Ehretiaceae > Ehretia > Ehretia macrophylla. The sequence continues at coordinate 15,133,011 of CM075775.1, forward strand.
AGGGAAGGGAATACAGATAACCGGGGAGTTTGGAAAATAGTTTCGTGCAATGCAATAGTCAACAATAAACAAATTAACAATATGCAACCATTATACATTAAATAAGCTAAACAATTCATATCAAGAAAGAAAGTCAACCACAGTAGAACAATTATAATAAGAAATCTAGAAGAAACAATAATAATATAACACATAATATAGTTATACAAGTTATTTAACACAAGTAAAGAACACAACAAAGGTAACAATCAAATGTAACTCTCCAAGGACTTAGGGTCCAAGTGAGACTTACTAATTAAGAGGATACAGTGATGACCACAAACACGAATCACGAACCACGAACCACAATCCACGAACCACGATCCGCGAACCAATTAGACAATAACGATTTCAATATCGATAAGCCGACATAACCCTTTACACAAAACGGGGTTCCGGATAAACACCCTATTAATCCTACGACCTAGTTAATTCCAGGGCGGCATCCCTAGCGAGAGATGAAATAACTACAGAGGATGGACAACCACTGGCAAGCCCGACGCCGCCCAGTGGGTGGCCACCATATCTGTGCGAATGGTTGCGCAACCACGATAATGATAACGATAACAATAGGGTGAGTTTTCACTCGATGATATCTATAATTTCCAAGGAGAACCGATTCAATAATCGTTCAGGATAACTTTTGTGAGACAATTTTATAAGCAATATAATAATATAAACAAGGAACAAGTATATATTCTCGCAAATTATAACAAAGTACACATAAATATAAGCAATTACATTAAACAATATAATTTATAAGTAATAAGCAACTAAAATGCACAAGAGAATGAAAACTCCCTCACCTTGGAATCCACTCTCAAACACCTTGGATTGGCTCAATGAATCAAACCCTAGCATGTAGTAGAACACATACTTATCACAAGTAATCTCATAGTTGTCATTCAAAGCCAATGCAATAAAGTTCACATTATATAACAATTTAGCAATATAACAACATACAAACATACTTTAACCAAGTAGTCACACAACTCACTGAATGACATTTCACCAAACAAGTAAGCACATTACACAAATACATTCAAACACCTATTAGTTCAATTAGAAGTCCATTTCCAACAACCATAACCTTTGTTTATAACTAGTCCCCTAAGTTCATTAATTCAATTCAATGCACATATGAAATACAAGACTCCTAATCCACGAACAAATTATCCTATACTTCCAAGTACACTTTATGACCCCTTCTAGAACCAAGAAAACCCACATCTAAGCCCATCTATTACAAAAGTCTCGAAAGCCCCGTGGTCATTGTGAACTACAACTACCCAAATCACCCCTCAAATCAATGCCATAATTACATTTTAAACACTACCTCACATAATAAACACTAACTATGGTATTCAATCACACCCAAGCAACCAATTTACGCAAAGCCCCTTTTGATTCCAATTCAATATATTCCAATTCTAACTAAGTTTTAACCAATTAAATGATACATTTAGCGTATTAGTTTATGGAACCTAACTAAAGCAATAAAAACACTCAAGGAAGCAAAAACCCATGAAAATTTTACTATTTGTTAATATTCATTCATGTTAAACTCAACTCAATGATATTTATGAACACTATAGAACCTATTAACAATTCCATACAAGTTATTCAAGTCTACTTCTAAAGCTATTAACAAGTCTTTACAATCAACCAAGTTCATTTAAGCTCTAGCATTTCCTAGACACTTGTTAGATTCCATTTAGCATAAAACAAACATAATTTCATGTCCAACACACACGTACATAATGAATTCTAACCATACTCTAATCTCTCTAAAAAATAAATTAGCATTATAACTATTCATGGCATGCACTTAGAGCATAGAAACAAGTAGGTAGCTTAGAGTTCAACAATCTTTAACTAAAGAGCTAATTATCATTTTCTAACAGAACCCTAACTTCATCAATTCAATTACCTATGATATTGACCCCCAAATTCTCTGAATTTTACATATAAACGTATCTCTTAGAATGTAGATGATTTTAAAGTCAAACAGAGCTCAATTCCAGTTTAGAATCAGTAAGTTACGACCTTTCTCGTGCAACTGTACAAACTGCCCCTGCTTCAGCGATTTTCAGACACGTTTCTAAAATGGCAAAATCAGAGGGTCAAAACGTTAGAATTAGGCTTAGCCCCAAAAATCAACATTTGTTCTAAACTTCCTAATCTAGTTTTTGGATAAATTTCGTTAATTTCGGAGCATGTTTACTTCCTCAAAACCTCTCTGTAAATCAGTTGCTAAAATCTGCCATATTTTGGTTATTCACTAACACTTTGTTTAGCTTGCTCTACATGATTATATAAACTTGAAATTACCTCCATTAGCTAGAACAACACTCATTCACACATTTTCACAAACACATGAGCTTCATAAACCTCATCTTCAACCCTAACATTCAACTACAACTAACATGCTCACAATTCCAAGTTTAGCTAACAATAACACCTAATATTCACATAATCAACACATATAACAAGCTAGATAGCTTATACAAGCCATAAACCAACTCAATTCAACTTTTATTCAAATCTACCATTACCAAAAACATGCAAGAAAACACTTAAAATGAAATCCCTCACCTCAAATTTAGCTAAAAATGCACAAAAGAGCTAGAGAACAAGCTTTTCTACCTTTTTTTCCTTCTCTTTTCTTCTTCTTCTTCATTCTCTTGTCTTCATTTTCTCTCACGGTTGTGTGTGTGTGTTTCTGAGTTTTGTGTGCATGTGTTTGTGTGTTATAACCGATTGTGTGTTTGTGTAGAGATTTTTATTTTGTTTTGTTTGGTTAGGTAAGGTTATATAAGGTAATTAAGTGATAAGTTGAGGTTTGGTTAGGTAACTAAGGTTAATTTAATTAGTCTAGGTAGATAAAGTTAGTTAATTTGCAAGCTAGTTCATTAAAAGATCTAATTCAAGCCTACAAGTTACTATTTATTCGTTATGTTTGACAATTTTTTTACTTGCCTTCCCGATATACTATGCACATAATTCCAATTTTCTCATGCCTCCTAAATGTGAAATGTTATGGGAAAAATATAAAATCCAGAAAATAAAACAGTCGAAAACGGAAGTGAATAGTAACCATTATTAAAAAGCTATTAACACAAACACTTTAATAAGCACATAATCATATGCAAATAGGTATTATGCACCATCTACTAAGTCTGGGGCGTCACATGATGGATGTTTTATTTATTTGAGAAATAAATGTGTTAGCACTGATAAATTAGTAAATGGGCTTTATATACTTGATATAAAGAAAGATGACAATAAAAATGAACAATGCATGAATATTCAGACCTTTAAAAGGTCTAGAGATACTCTTAGCTCTAAATATCTGTGGCACTTGAGATTAGGTCACATAAGGGAAGTTAAAATCATGAAGTTGGTGAAAGAAGGACTTATAAGCCCATGTAGCCCAAGTCCATTCCCAGCATGTGAATCCTGCATCCTTGGTAAATGACCAAATCATCCCTTGTGGGACAAAGACAAAGAGGTATAAACATTTTAGAGTTAATGTTCATTATTACCAGGGTTCTATAGGTTAGATAACTAATGATTTCAAGCGTTAAAATCATAACCTAAGGCAGCAAAAGTAACTAGAACCGTAAACCAAGCATATACACGCAAAACATACTAGCATATATGCTTAAATGTTATTTAAAATTTCGTGGACAGATTGATTACCTTTAAGTGTTGGCGTCAAAGCTCAACACTCTATGATGCTCACCACACAATAGTTACAATGAGTGGACACAACTCCTTCTTACTTTCCTTGGCTGAGAGTTCCACACCAATGGAAGAAGAAATTTGCGGCTATGAAGGGAAAGTCACAATCGATCTTCTCTTCTCTTCTAATTCTAAGCTATGGTGATGTTCGTTATGGGACGGAACTCAACCTTTTTTTTCTCTCTCTATAGCCGTGTGTTATTCTTTCAACGGGAGAAGACATAAAACTCATCATCTTTTTTCCCTTTTATTGGCCGTGTATTAGCTTAACAAGAGTCCTAAGTGACTCGTGTGTTTTAGGACTACTAGGAGACCTAGGAATTGCACTTGTATCCAATAATGTATTTGGACTATATCTTGCCCACATTATTAATGCTAGATAATCTATTGTATTATCTCTTCATTATCTTTATGAATTTCCATATGTTTAAATAAAGAGTCCTACAATAATAGCTAGCCTACAATTCTATCTTCCTACTTTCCTAAACCATCCATATCACTTTCTCTTGCCAAATACTTATTCCATAAGCCATTCTTAGAGAAAATGAAAGTGTACTTACCAATATGGAAATTAGCTACAAGAGAGACCAAAAGGCATATTCATCTTAGCTCTAAAATGACTAAAATACCCTTGCTATACCCTAGCTGCATTTTATTCATTTTAGCCCTAGTTCATTCCAATAAAGAGTTATGACTGCACTCTAAAACGAATACTCATTCCCATGATGCCATTCAAACGAGGTTTGACTATGTCTTTGACCTACCAAGTATAAAAGACCACAATGCCCCTCTATGTTGAACCCATAATCAATACTAGGTCTTGACTTTGTACTATCCACCTTTCTTGATTACATCTATTCTTTGTACCTCTAATCTTCCATTAATCATCATCTAGATATTATCCTCTTGATCCAAGGAGCGACCACAAGTTCAATAGCTAAATATAGTCCTGGTTGACTATATTACTAAGTACTTAGGTTCTGATGATTAATAGGATGTCACAAAGGAGGATAACCTATCGTTAAGATGGCATAGAATGACTTGACACATATGCATGTGCCAACTAGTCAAGTCCATGTATCCAAAACACGTCCTTGAGTTCATTGGTCATCCACATATGCTCAAGAACAAGAGCATTGGTCCCTTAGTAGCTTGAGATGTTTATAATCTCATCCGAGCGATAGTACTTTTTTAGAGATCAGATCTACCATGGTCTAGTTCAATGCATTCTTATGCGAAAATGAGAAAAGTTCGGAAAGTCCCTCCAATGACCAAGGTAGGTCACCCTACAAAATAGGAGACTCACTTATTATAACATTCCATAGTGAAGTGCCCAACTTTATTATATGTTTATGAACCTATAGTTTAGATTTAAGCCCCATGACATATACTTTTTGTGTGGATCACCACGCACCTATGCCATTCACTCAAATCAAGGAGCCTTATCATGCATATATATAGAAAATATAATGAGAGTATAGAGATGATCATGTAAGATGCACTGATTATTAATTGTTATAATATCACTTCACTAAGGTGTCTTAGTGCTAGTGGTCTTTAGGGCATACAATTCCCAACATACTCCTACTTGTACTAAAGAACACTATCACCAATCTAATCCAGCACCTTTGGCCTTCACACGAGTATAAAATACTTTCTCAATGAGAATCACATGTAAAATAAGGCCTGTAAGACCCCAGAATTTGCCCTATTTGCAATTACATATTTTCACCTGTTTAAATGCTATTAGAATTAGTATATATGTTTATATGTGAGTTACTAAATGATCTTGGATTAAATGTGCATTTAAAAGACATTTGAAAAACAAATAATCTGACTTTTCATTTTATTTTGTAAAATTGTGTAGTATAACTAGACTATATGTAATTAAATGCTTATGAATAAATGTTGTCCCCAAAAATAGTCTACTAAAAATAGTATTTAAGTTGGATAGTATTAATATTACTATTTTTGGCAAAAACAACTAAAATAGCTTAAGTTATCAACTTTGACCAAGACTTCTAGCTTTGACTTTATTAAAATTGATTATTGTGTTGACTTTTCATCTACTTTGACTTTTGAAAAAAGTTGACTTTCATTGACTTTGACTTTTTAAAAAAATGTTGACTTTTATCATCTTTGACTTTTTGTAAATGTTGACTTTTTGGTCTCCTTTGACCTTGACTTTTTATATTATTTGACCAAACTAGGTTTATTTAAATACTACTCCTGTTACATGATATATGTGCATTCATAAAATTTTCATAAACATTTTTGGAGAAAATTTTATTTAAAGTGCCGTTAAATGGCATTTGGAGACCTTTTCGCTAAATTTTTGAAACTAGTCTTTTAAACATTTTAAAAAACTAGTCCTCCATTATTAAAAGACCCGTGATTTACTCTAAATTATTTTTGAAATAGATTAGGAATTTAAAATAGACTTTTCGGGCGAAAAATTAGCCTTTTTGAGCCAAATAGTGATTTCTGCTAAACTCAATTCTTGCGTTGACTTTTGTTGACCAAGTATATATTGTAAATAAATATTTCATCATCTTAATTATTTTACTAAGGTAAAATTTCAATTAGAATTAAAAACAAAGGCTAATTTAGACTTTAGTCATTAAAAATTAAATTTTTGACAACTTTGATAAATTCTTTTTGCATTGACTTTTTACTTAACTTAATATATACTCAAATATCAGCCAAAACACCACAAAAACACACCAAAAACCGTGGCTCCTTAGAGGAGAAAGATGAGGAACATTTTCAAGGTTTTCAAAACATTTGTCTCATAGATTTTGCATTTCAAAGCCGAATTGAGTCATTCAAAGCTTGATTTCACTTGTTGGGCACCCATTGCACACATTTCTAGTATCATATAACATCAAAGGGAAGAGAAAAATTCTAGATCTCAAAATGCTATATTTATGTCAATTCATATAATTGAATTTTTAGCCATTGAAATGTGGAATTGATGTTAGAATATTGCTCAGTAGATGCTAAGGATCAGTTATATATGTTTATATAAGTTTTGAACAGTTGTAGCATGTATTTCTATTTTTCGGGTATTAAAATTTCGTTATTGGCTTGTTGTTGATTTAATGGAGTTGTGGTGGTTGGAATTGATTGTTGTTAGCTTTTAAAATTTTATTAAATAAGTGGTAGTAATGTTGTAATGCCGAAATTTTGATTGTGATATAGTGGTGAAAGTCCAGAAAAATCAGCCATGGTGCATTGAGGTTTTAGGGTTGTTGGGCTTGTTTTGGATGGATTATGGTTGGTTTCCGAGGGAACTAATGTAGTTGGTTGAGTGGGTGAGTGATAGAAATTGGTTTGGAGGTTATTGGATTAGTAGATTGTAAGTTATGACTTTTAGAAGTTTGAGTAGTTTTTCTTTAAATGTTGAAATAATGTCTTTAGTTGTTTGGGTGGTGTTTGAGTGGTTGAATCATGGGTTGTTGATGGTTAGATTTGAGTTTGGTTGTTTGGTTTAATGCATGTTAAGTTGGATGGCCTACTTTGTCATCTAGTTTAGTTGTTGAGTTATTAATTGATTACTTGATGTTATACTGTTGAAATGTTATTAATTGAAAGATTATTGATGAAGCCGGGAGATAGGCAACCTACTTTGTTGTCCTCTTGTGATATGAATATTTATTATTATTGTCATGAGTCTTGGTATGTGTGTGCCACCTCCGGGCAGCGTTGGGCTATCGGGTTGATAACGGCATGACTACCATAAGCTACCCCCAGCTCGCATGGGCAGAGGTGCCATGGAGGGAGGGGCTAGAGAGGTACCTCGGGTGCGTGAGTAATAGGGAGTTATAAGAAGAATGCTTGAGATTGTGATGGCGTTTGGAGCTACACCAACTAGAGTATCCTTATTGATTGGTTATTATTATTGTTGTGCTTGTATTGTTATTGATGTTTATTATGTGTTTACTGTTCAAAGGATGGTTTCCAAGGAGTATAGTAAATACTGTTAAGAGATCTATCGATTCCTCACTGGGCTTGTTTTATATAAGCTCAATCTCAATCGTTGTATGCATACAGGTGTTACGAAATCGGATTACAGGTATGTGCCTCAAGAAGATGAGAATGTGCTTTACGTGGACGAGTCCTATGTGCCAGAGTCATTGCCATGAGTTTGTCTTAGTGTTGTAATATGTTATGTTGTATAACTTACTCAATTATAAGACTTATGTATATTGCTAGTTTAGTGGCCTTTCTTCTGAACATGATTAGGTTGCTAGATTAGTTTATGATCTATTTTGAGATGTATGTTATGGCCTATGGGTTTATGTTGGAACGGAGGCGTATAACTATGAATGGATTGTTGAAAGAATGCTTAAGGTATAGTATGGTTGCGATGTATGTTGTTAATTTGATTGTGGAGTTGATTGGTGGTTAGTGGAGTTGGTTGTATGATGTTCTAAAGGGTTGGTTTAGAGCCCTGATGTCCGTGTTACTGTCGTTATACTGTCGAAATTCCGTTGCGCCCTGACTAATCGTAGGTGGGGTCGAGTTGGGGCGTGACATTAAGTGGTATCAGAGCACATGTTTAGCTGTCAGCTGGGGTATCCTCGGAATGTGGTAGTGGTCTAATCATGAATGCATGTACTAAGTGCAAAGTGAATTACATGTTAATATGTTTATATGATTAATCTACTTATGTGACTAACTTTCTAAGTGATCAATATGCCTTATGTGTTAAGTGAATTAAATGTGGTCAATGTGCTTTATGTGAATAACGTGCCTTACGTGCTCAATGTGTTTTATGTGACCAGTGTGTGTTACGTGCTCAATTTGTTTATGTGAAGATTGTGTACTTAGTACATTTATGTGACATTATGTGTGTTTAATTAATTTTCTGGGTACGTGCTTTAGATATTAGTAACAACGTGTGAATTTATCTTCTATAGATTACATTTTAAATTGTGCTAAATATCTTGCAAATACGATTAGGTATTACTGAACTCTAGCATAGTTAGGCCATCCTCAATGTAAGCTCTAAAACACAATGATTACAATTTTTTTTGCAAATATAGAGCCTTTTGAAGCAAAAAAACAACACCAATGTTTATTATAGAGCCCCAATTTGTTATAAATTGTTACTTTAGTGTCAAATTTAATAAATTTCACAAAAAATAGAGTCCGGGCTCCATTTTGTTCAACAAATTTGTTGAACAAAATGGAGCCCTAGCAAAAAGACAAAATTTTTTACAGCCCCTACTATCTATGTCAGATCTGACTTCAAAAAAAAAAACTCACAAAAAAAAGTACAAACAGATGCAAAAAAAAGAACCGTAGCAATTTCAACTTTTACGTACAAAAAAAAATATAGCCGTTGAGTGTTAAATTTTTCTATATATTCAAGCAAAAAAATCCAACACCCAACTTCAACAATTAATCCTTTCAAGCAAATATACCCAAACAGAAAAAAAAAATTTGCATCAGCCAGAAAAGAAAAAAAAAAGGTTGAAGCTCAATATCTGCCCTTTTTTTTGAAATTTATTCTTGAATCACCTGCAAAAAAATAAATAATAATAAAATATATATATATATACACACACACACACAGAAAAAATATTCAATATTTATCAAAAAAAAAACAAAGCTACGTCAGCGGGGAAAGTAGGGGAGGGGGGGTGCCTTCGTCGGCGACGGGTGAGAGGAAGGAGGGGGAGAGAGGGGACGGGGGAGGGGAGAGAGGTGAGGTGGGGTGGGGGGTGGGCTGCCTTCGTCGGCGGGGAAGGGGGGGGGAGAGAAATGAGGTGGGGTAGGGTGGGGTGGGGTGCGCGAGGCAGTGAAAGGGGGGGAGGGAAGAGAGGGGAGGTGAGGGGGGGCCTTGTCGGCGGCGGGAGAGGTGGGGTGGGGTGCCTTCATCGGTGGGGAAGGGGGGGAGAGAGGTGTGGTAGGGTGGGGTGGGGTGGGGGGTGGGTGCGCTGCAGAGAGAAGAAAAGCGGGGGGTGGAGGGGGGGCTGTAACGCCCGAGATTTAGCCATGCATTTAATTACTGTTGCATCCCTTGTTTGCGCATTTACTTCTATGCCTTATTAACTGACTTTGTGACTACTATTCACTCCGTTTTTAAACTACTTTCTATTAGTTAATTAGCATTTTTATTAAATCATATTAATTGTCAAAGTAATGAGAAAAATGTGCATTTGAGCTAGAAGCGTTAGGAGGGCTCGTTTAGAAAATGATTTTTGTAGTTGAATGAATAGTGTTACGTAACCAACTTGGAGTTTAATTAGCTAACATTAAAATTACGCTTAGGACTTGTTTCTAACTAGCTTGACTCACATTTTGACCATACACTTAAATTAAAACAACTCACCTAAGCTTATATACCCCTCAAACAACTCACCTTATATCATAACTAGCAAAAATCAAAACAAAAAAGTGCTGAATTTTACTGTAGCAAATCCGAGAATAGTGTAGGAGGAGAATGAGAGGATTTTGCTCATCAAATCTTCAAGCCAAGCCAAGCCAAGCTAGGAGCAAGTAGTTTAGGGTGTTTGCTAGCCTCCCGAGAGTTCCTACGCGCAATTGGTGAGGGTTTTCATGACTTTTTATGCATATCTAAAATGTTACATTTTTCTTGATTTGTTGAAAATGTTATCAAATGCTATTGCAAAGCTTATCTATGCTATTATACCTTGTATATAAGTGCTAGAGAACACATTTGAGCTATTAGTTCGCATTTTAAACGGTAGAAATCGATAGTTAATTCGTAGGGGTGAATAGTGACGGGAATTCTAGGGTTTTGTGTAATTGCGCGTTTTAACTTGATTCAATGCTTCTAATAGATGCCTTAGGTGCTAATGAAGGTAGTCTAATAGCCCCGTGCACTTGAATTGCCCTCAAATCGCCTAAAAATGGAAAATAGCCGACTTTAACTTGGGGCTTTTGGGGTTAATGCGAATCCGGGTGGATTCGGGCTTCAATTCTAGTATCCTTAGGCTACCTAGGTGCTATAGATGCCTTGATATCCCTTGTTTGAAGCCCGGACAACATATGTGTAGTTTAAAGCCATAAGAGGGAATTTGGGGCTTTCGGGGTAAACGCGGGTATTTGAATGAGTTAGAGGGTTGAGAGGGTACCTTGAGGGTTAGTTAGAAGGTTGGGAGAGTTTTCTTTGAAAATGAAATCATTAACTTTGGTTTAGAAGAGAAATAGTTCGAAAAACAAAGGGGTTTAGGTGCAATTTAAGTTGTCCCACACTTCTAAACCCATGTCAGGACTTCTTGAGTGTTTATATGTGATTTTAAATTGATTTGGAGCTTTTGGTATGATTCTATGCTTATTTGGTATATGTTCATTTGTAAACTGCTTATTTGTTTCTATCCTAATTGCAACGAGGTCAACCTACTTTGTTGATCCTCATATGTGTTAATGCTTATATTATTGCTATTAACTTGCCATCGTTGAGTGCATTGCATAGTGGTTGCGCAACCATAGTGTCGGGGCGGATGTGTTGAATATCGGCTGGGCGGCAGAGGGCTTGCCGGTGGATATTCAAACTCCGTGCCCTATTCCCTCATTCGCCTGGTCCGGAGATTGCCAGGGGATGTTGGGTCGTAGGATTTGGGGTACATCCGGAGTACACCCACTGGAGTGATTGGGGTTATGCCGGCTTATCGTGATCGTGCTCGTGGTTCGTGGATCGTGATTGAAGACCAGTGAAGATTGGTGTATAGGGGATTGAGTGAAATGTATCCTTTTAAATGTGTGGTTATTTAAGTTATCATTGTTTCTTTAATTGTTAAGTGTTATTGTTGTATAACTGTTTTATCTGTTGCATTGCACGCCCCGGGACCTTATCCCTCACTGGGCAACAGTGGTTGCTCATACCTCGCTAACATGTTTCAGGTGGCGTAGTTGGAGGAGTTGCCCTAGTTGCTGTGTGTTGTTCTGCAGTGGCTGTGCCTTCTTGTTTCTATTTGGTATTTGTGTATCTAATTTGTGGCCTAAGGGCTTTGTTTATATTGGTTACTGTAATAAGTTGAAGGATAGTTGGTTGTGGTGTAGATTTGAGAACCTATGTCTTGTAATAACTTGTGTTTCTGCTTTTATTCACTTTGCATGCTTGGGAGTGAATGGCTTAAAGTAGAATGTTTTATCTTCTAAGTATGTTTTAATGTTATCCTAGGAGGTCATGGCTATTAGATTATGTTGTAAACAATGTTACTTGCATGCTTGTGTGGTTTTGGAACTATTGTTTGCTATAAGGCTCGGATGGCCTTAGAACTTTGATGTTTAATTGAGAAAAGCTTGTATTGTATTGTTGGGACTTTGTTTGAGTGTTTACAGGTTTTCAGAATGTCCACGGTACAGGGGAGACTCTGTCCGTTTTTCCCCTAAAATTTTATGACCGGGCTTGGTATTGGGTTGAGAATAGCATGGTCATTAGAGCCTCCGGTCTCGTGAGGGATCGGGGCGTTACAGGTGGTATCAGAGCTTAGTTAGCTCTAAGCCGGGACAGGGTCCTCGGCCTGTCGGGTAGTAACCCTTGCGTGTGTGCTTGATTAAGTGTGTGTCTTAAAAGTGTATGCCTGCATGTTTGATTGTGTGTCTGGTATTGAATGTGTGCACCTATGTGATATAATTATGTGTTACGTGCTAAATGTGTGCTAAGTGAAGTAAAGTGGCTAGTTCTGCATCAAATTGACTTCGTGAATTATTAATTGCTTGAACTGTTGCTTGTAATGTGTGTATTTGAATGTCTTTGATTGAGTTGTATTATGATTGACTTGATTATCGTGCTTGAATGACTTTGATGATTACACTGTTTCACAAACTCTTTTATTAACGTGTTTGCGTAATAGTTTAAAGAATGATTATACATATGCAATTGTTTGGCATGCATACATAACCCGTCGAATGGTAAGAAAAACTCCTTCCTCCCCTAAAGAGAAGTGATTAGTGGCAGGCCTTCCAAATTATGTTGATTAGCAGAAATGAGAGGCAATTAATCAGCCTTTATTTGGGAATTGGTGGATATAATTGGAGCTCAGTTATTGGGATTCTTCTAAGGCCTTCTTCAGTGCTTAGCGGTCATAAATGAGTAGCTTCTTTTGGGGTTTCTATATGACAGTTCTCTGGAGTATATTCTTGGTATTTTCTTATCAGCTATTCATTTGGTATTCTTTTGTCGGCATCTCTCAGAAGAATTGGTATATGGGATTCTTTTTAGCCTTATTATCTGGTATTATTTACAATACTCCTGCTCGGAACTTTTATTGGTATTTTCTCTCCGCTCTTAGTTGGGATTCTATTCTTCTATGGTATTCGTACCAGCGGGATTCTTATTTGGATTTCGAAGTAGCGTCTCTATTGGAGCCTTTATTTGGCCTTATTACGTGAGGTTCACAGACAATACTACTGGGATTTCTTAATGAGCTTCCACGAGAATTCGTATATGGTATTCTTGCTTAGCAACTGATGACGAATAATCAGAGTTGGTTTTCAGTTGATGCAGATGTTCTCTTGTGAAGAAGAATTGCGTGGACGCAATTAGTTTAAGGGGGAGAGGATGTAACGCCCGAGATTTAGCCATGCATTTAATTACTGTTGCATCCCTTGTTTGCGCATTTACTTCTATGCCTTATTAACTGACTTTGTGACTACTATTCACTCCGTTTTTAAACTACTTTCTATTAGTTAATTAGCATTTTTATTAAATCATATTAATTGTCAAAGTAATGAGAAAAATGTGCATTTGAGCTAGAAGCGTTAGGAGGGCTCGTTTAGAAAATGATTTTTGTAGTTGAATGAATAGTGTTACGTAACCAACTTGGAGTTTAATTAGCTAACATTAAAATTACGCTTAGGACTTGTTTCTAACTAGCTTGACTCACATTTTGACCATACACTTAAATTAAAACAACTCACCTAAGCTTATATACCCCTCAAACAACTCACCTTATATCATAACTAGCAAAAATCAAAACAAAAAAGTGCTGAATTTTACTGTAGCAAATCCGAGAATAGTGTAGGAGGAGAATGAGAGGATTTTGCTCATCAAATCTTCAAGCCAAGCCAAGCCAAGCTAGGAGCAAGTAGTTTAGGGTGTTTGCTAGCCTCCCGAGAGTTCCTACGCGCAATTGGTGAGGGTTTTCATGACTTTTTATGCATATCTAAAATGTTACATTTTTCTTGATTTGTTGAAAATGTTATCAAATGCTATTGCAAAGCTTATCTATGCTATTATACCTTGTATATAAGTGCTAGAGAACACATTTGAGCTATTAGTTCGCATTTTAAACGGTAGAAATCGATAGTTAATTCGTAGGGGTGAATAGTGACGGGAATTCTAGGGTTTTGTGTAATTGCGCGTTTTAACTTGATTCAATGCTTCTAATAGATGCCTTAGGTGCTAATGAAGGTAGTCTAATAGCCCCGTGCACTTGAATTGCCCTCAAATCGCCTAAAAATGGAAAATAGCCGACTTTAACTTGGGGCTTTTGGGGTTAATGCGAATCCGGGTGGATTCGGGCTTCAATTCTAGTATCCTTAGGCTACCTAGGTGCTATAGATGCCTTGATATCCCTTGTTTGAAGCCCGGACAACATATGTGTAGTTTAAAGCCATAAGAGGGAATTTGGGGCTTTCGGGGTAAACGCGGGTATTTGAATGAGTTAGAGGGTTGAGAGGGTACCTTGAGGGTTAGTTAGAAGGTTGGGAGAGTTTTCTTTGAAAATGAAATCATTAACTTTGGTTTAGAAGAGAAATAGTTCGAAAAACAAAGGGGTTTAGGTGCAATTTAAGTTGTCCCACACTTCTAAACCCATGTCAGGACTTCTTGAGTGTTTATATGTGATTTTAAATTGATTTGGAGCTTTTGGTATGATTCTATGCTTATTTGGTATATGTTCATTTGTAAACTGCTTATTTGTTTCTATCCTAATTGCAACGAGGTCAACCTACTTTGTTGATCCTCATATGTGTTAATGCTTATATTATTGCTATTAACTTGCCATCGTTGAGTGCATTGCATAGTGGTTGCGCAACCATAGTGTCGGGGCGGATGTGTTGAATATCGGCTGGGCGGCAGAGGGCTTGCCGGTGGATATTCAAACTCCGTGCCCTATTCCCTCATTCGCCTGGTCCGGAGATTGCCAGGGGATGTTGGGTCGTAGGATTTGGGGTACATCCGGAGTACACCCACTGGAGTGATTGGGGTTATGCCGGCTTATCGTGATCGTGCTCGTGGTTCGTGGATCGTGATTGAAGACCAGTGAAGATTGGTGTATAGGGGATTGAGTGAAATGTATCCTTTTAAATGTGTGGTTATTTAAGTTATCATTGTTTCTTTAATTGTTAAGTGTTATTGTTGTATAACTGTTTTATCTGTTGCATTGCACGCCCCGGGACCTTATCCCTCACTAGGCAACAGTGGTTGCTCATACCTCGCTAACATGTTTCAGGTGGCGTAGTTGGAGGAGTTGCCCTAGTTGCTGTGTGTTGTTCTGCAGTGGCTGTGCCTTCTTGTTTCTATTTGGTATTTGTGTATCTAATTTGTGGCCTAAGGGCTTTGTTTATATTGGTTACTGTAATAAGTTGAAGGATAGTTGGTTGTGGTGTAGATTTGAGAACCTATGTCTTGTAATAACTTGTGTTTCTGCTTTTATTCACTTTGCATGCTTGGGAGTGAATGGCTTAAAGTAGAATGTTTTATCTTCTAAGTATGTTTTAATGTTATCCTAGGAGGTCATGGCTATTAGATTATGTTGTAAACAATGTTACTTGCATGCTTGTGTGGTTTTGAAACTATTGTTTGCTATAAGGCTCGGATGGCCTTAGAACTTTGATGTTTAATTGAGAAAAGCTTGTATTGTATTGTTGGGACTTTGTTTGAGTGTTTACAGGTTTTCAGAATGTCCACGGTACAGGGGAGACTCTGTCCGTTTTTCCCCTAAAATTTTATGACCGGGCTTGGTATTGGGTTGAGAATAGCATGGTCATTAGAGCCTCCGGTCTCGTGAGGGATCGGGGCGTTACAGGGGCGTCGGCGGGTCAAGGGGAAAATGGGAAGGGTAGTTGGTTTATATATGTAGGGTTTAATTTTTTTTTTTTTTAATGTTTGGGATTAATTGTTTTTTGAAAATATTTTTTGTTTTTTAAGTGGTTAGGATTATTTTTTTTTTAAATTATTTGTTTTTAAATTTTTTTTTATTCCTTTGTTTTTATTTTTTTTTTAAATGGTTGAGATTAATTTTTTTTTAAATCGTTTATTTTTAATTTTTTTTAATCTTTTGTTTTTAATTTTTTTTTAAATGGTTGGGATTATTATTTTTTTAAAATCGTTTGTTTTTAATTTTTTTTTAATCCTTTGTTTCACATTTTTTTTTCAATCCTTTGTTTTTAATTTTTTTTTATAAATGGTTGGGATTATTTTTTTTTTAATCGTTTGTTTTTAATTTTTTTTTAATGGTTGGGATTATTTTTTTTTTAAGTGGTTGGGATTTAAATTTTTTTTAATCCTTTGTTTTTAATTTTTTTTTAATCGTTTGTTTTTAATTTTTTGTTTTAATGGTTGGGATTATTTTTTTTTTTAAGTGGTTGGGATTTTATTTTTTTTTAAATCCTTTGTTTTTAATTTGTTTTTTAAATGGTTGAGATTAATTTATTTTTTTTAAGTGGTTGGGATTTAATTTTTTTTAATCCTTTGTTTTTTAAATGGTTGAGATTAATTTTTTTTTTAAAATCCTTTGTTTTTAAATTTTTTTTAAATCCTTTGTTTTTAATTTTTTTCTTAATGATTGAGATTATTTTTTTTTTAATTTTTTGTTTTTAATTTTTTTTAAATGGTTGAGATTATTATTTTTTTTAATCCTTTGTTTTTACATTTTTTTAAATCCTTTTTTTTAATTTTTTTTTAAATGGTTGAGATTAATTTGGATTCAACTTGTACACTTTGTAAATTTAAGTTTTAGTGGTAATTTATTGTTTAAATAATTTATTTCTTTTTCTCACTTTTGGTAACAATCGTATTTTCTTATTTGAAAGGTATGAAATATACCGATGGCACTTCGAGGGGTCGCAATTTCACTGTTCAAGAGGATATTGCTTTATGTCGGGCCTTCATCGCAATTAGTGAAGATCCTATTATCGGGCGAGACAAAACAATAACAATAATGTGGAACAGAATTCTTGAAAAATTTGAAGAGTTCCACCCCCCGAACTATCCAACTGAAAAGAGGACATCAAAAAGTCTGAAATGCCGATGGTCGCCCATAAACCAAAATTGCACACGATTTGCGGAGTGTATTGCTCAAGTACATTTGAGATCGAGGAGCAGAGCAAATGCTATTGACAACGTGAGTTTTTCAGATATTATTAATTTTATATTGTAGATGTTATATAATATATTAGACTTTGCAAAATTAATTTGTAAACATTTGTTGAATCGTTTTTTAGTTGAATGACACTCGACGTGTATACTCTGCTGCCGGTGGAAAATTTTTTACCATGGAACATTGTTGGGAAATTTTACAAGATGGTCAAAAATGGAGAAAAATTATTGATGTTCAATCCACACTAAATGTAAATGATCCGCATGCATCGGTGACTCAACTCGAAACTCCAATTGAAAATCCAAATTCTCTCAATAATGATTATCCCAATGAGTCGGTGGTGGAAACCCAAAGCAATCCTACATCGTCAAGGCCGATGGGGAACAAGAAGGCTAAAAAATTAAAAGGTAAGGGCAGTGTCGATGATATCGTTGAAGAAGCAAGAAATATGGGAAAAATTATGAAGAAGTACACAGATAGGGATGAAGAAGTTGTAGATACGAAGACTATGAGTATAAAGACTTCGACAATCGAAACTCCGGAAAGAAGAGCGTTTTTGATTGAGCAACTAAGGGCCATTATTGCAAGAAAGACCTCCCGTTCGATAGACTTTGACGATGATGTATACCGTCCCAGTTTGCCTTAAATTATGGATTATTTGTATTGGCTAGTTTATTTTATATTGTACTCATTAAATTTCTCAATTGACGATGTTGTTCTAATTTCACATTTGTGTTTTTAATTTCACTTTTTTATATTTAATTTTTTTAATATTAATACAAATTTAGTTCGAGATACCTAAAAATTGAATTACTTAAAGCGAAAATACAACATAAAATAAGACCAATTTCGCAATATTAAGAACAATGTAATTAAACGTCATCGTAATACAAAATTAGATTACAAATTAAGATGTCCTACACGATATTCATTCCACACATGTTCCACAAGATCATTTAGGAGCATAAAATAGGCAGATTGATCTCTCATTTGAGCACGATTGTTTAAATACTGAGTAATAGTTATAAGGTCTCGATTGGGTACAACATGAGGTTCCTCAACATGATAACGTTCCGGATCATCGACAAAATCATCACCTTCTTCAACTTGGTTGTCTTCCACAATCATATTATGAAGAATTATACAAGTCTTCATAATCTCCCCGATATCATTCTCATGCCAATAATGGCATGGCCCTTTGATAATTTCAAATCTAGCTTGAAGGATTCCGAAAGCCCTTTCGACATCCTTACGATAAGCTTGTTGCATTCTAGTAAATAACGTCTTATCTCATTTTTCTGGATTGGGAAATGCTTGCACTATCGTTGACCATCGGGGATATATACCATCAGCAAGGTAGTAACCTTGATTCTATTGTCTACTGTTAAGTGTAAACCGAATGCCTGTAGATAGACCTTCAAGAACATCAGAAAAAATAGGAGCACTATATAATATGTTCAAATCATTGCGTGCACCGGGTGCCCAAAAGTACGAATGCCATATCTAACAATCGTACGATGCATCCGCTTCAAGGATTATCGTAGGACGACCATGGTGTCCGGCATATGTCCCAGCCCACGCCGTCGGGCAATTCTTCCATTCCCAGTGCATACAGTCTATGCTTCCTAACATTCCAGGAAACCCCCGTTGATCGTATTTTCTAAGTAGCCTAACCATGTCTGCGTTGTTAGGACGTCGAAGATACTGGTATCTATATACTGCGTTGACGGCAAGACAAAATTTCTTCATCGCCTGTAAAGATGTAGTTTCTGCAATTTTCAAATAGTCGTCATTCGCATCAGCAGGGCATCTGTAGGCAAGCATGCGAAGCGCGGCCGTCATCTTCACATATGGCGAGAAACCTTGCTTTCCGAATGCATCTGGTTTCATCATGAAGTAATTGTCGAAATGCACAATTTCTCCCATAATTTTCAAAAACAATTCGCTCCTCATCCGAAACCTATTTGTGAATTCAGAAGCAGGATACAAAGGGCGATCAACAAAGTAATCATGCATAAGCCTATTATGAGCACTTACCTGATCTCTCCTTATAGATCGTCGGCGTGACGATGTACCTCTATGTTTATCCGAACTCAATTCATGCGCAGCACCCATTAGTGATTGATATTGTACGTGCATCGATACCATCATTGCGCGGCCATTGATGTCGTCATCAGATGAAGAAGAATTGGTTCTTTGTTGGGCCATTGTAGAAAGAGAGATAGGGATTGTATTGTTTACATTTTGGTGATTGAGAAAGGTTTGAGGACATAACTTATATAAAAAAATGAATGTATAAAGGATAACAAACGAACGGACGAGATTGATTTTAAAGAAATCCAATCCAATGGGTGTTATTTGGATAAGAGATAAGAAACGTACGGACGAGATTGGTTTTTACAAAATCCAATCCTATGGGTGTTATTTGGATAAGAGATTTGAGATAAAAGATAAGAAACGTACGGACGAGATTGATTTTTACAAAATCCAATCCTATGGATGTTATTTGGATAAGAGATTTGAGATAAAAGATAAGAAACGTACGGACGAGATTGATTTTCACAAAATCCAATCCTATGGGTGTTATTTGGATAAGAGACTTGAGATATAGATAACAAATGGATGGTTGAGATTGAATCAAGAAAATGCAACCCAATGAATTAAATATAAATTAATTCACAAAAGGGAATATAATAAAATTAAAAAATACAAATCGAGTGTAATTAAAGATCATCTTAATTCAATAATTTTTACCGTTGTCAGAATTAAATAATTTTTTGCTCCAAATGTTCGTAAAAAACATTTACGATTATGACGATAATAATTTATCCCAAAAAATTAACACACGATAAAAAATAACATATATTCAAATTAGTTTGTAAAATTAAATTTAACACAATATAGAGCCCCAATTTTATAGAGCCCTTCATTAGGGATGAATTTTTTTTAGAGCCCCTAAAAAACACTTGGGGCTTTATATGGGGCTCTAAATTGCTAAGGGGCTCTAAATTAAATTTTAGAGCCCCCATTGAGGATGGCCTTACCAGCTTAATAGAATGAGCAAATTAAACTAAAAGTGTTATGTGTGTTATGAAAAGTTTACTTTATATGTTATTAACTGTGTACATGCATCACTTGTAAAATGGTAAGTAATCTATTCCCCTGAAAGAGTCGGCTAGTAGCGGATCTCCCTAAAAGTGGATTAATAGAAGAAGGAACAGTAGATCAATGGTTATGGTGATCAGTAGGTGGTACTCAATGCTCGGAGTTTGGTATTTAATGATCGGCCTTTGGATTTTTCTTCGGTATCTTCATTCGGAATTCTTGCTTGGTATTCTTATCCGGTATATGACTTTCGGTATCTGGTATTCCATTTGGAATTTTTATTTGGATTCGTTTGGGGCAAACGGTAATCTTATTCGGCATTTTTCTTCGGGATTTTTATATGAAGATTCTTATTCGGTATACTTCATTAGAATTCTTCTTTGGTATTTTCTATTGGTATTCTTATGTGGAATTCTTATATGGTGTTATCCAGAGTTTTTATTTCAGAACTATTATTCGGCATTCTCCAATGGTGATCTTATTCGAAGTTCTCAGTTGGTATTCTTGATTGGTGCTCTATTACGGGATCTATGTTTGGCCTTCTTTTTCGGCAATTTATTTGGGATTCTTCTCCAGAAGTCCTAGTCGGTGTTCTTATTCAGTGTTCCTATTCAAGCTTCTTGTTCGGGGATTCTTATTCGACGATCTTGTTTAGTGTTCCTACTTGGTATTCTTAGTTGGTATTTGGAATTTGGTATTCAATTTTTCATTTTGTATGTTTGAGTCAGCCGCGCTTGAGTTATTCCGAGGATCAAGCAAGAATTGCACGGACGGAATTGTTTTAAGGGGGGAGAATGTGAGATCCCAGAATTTGCCCTATTTGCAATTACGTGTTTTCACCTATTTAAATGCTATTAGAATTAATATATATGTTTATATGTGAGTTACTAAATGATCTTGGATTAAATATGCATTTAAAAGACATTTGAAAAACAAATAATGTGACTTTTCATTTTCTTTTGTAAAATTGTGTAGTATAACTAGACTATATGTAATTAAATGCTTATGAATAAATGTTGTACCCAAAAATAGTCTACTAAAAATAGTATTTTAGTTGGATAGTATTAATATTACTATTTTTGGCAAAAACAACTAAAATAGCTTAAGTTATCAACTTTGACCAAGACTTCTAGCTTTGACTTTATTAAAACTGATTATTGTGTTGACTTTTCATCTGCTTTGACTTTTGAAAAATGTTGACTTTCATTGACTTTGACTTTTTTTAAAAATGTTGATTTTTATCATCTTTGACTTTTTAAAAATGTTGACTTTTTGGTCTCCTTTGACCTTGACTTTTTATATTATTTGACCAAACTAGGTTTATTTAAATACTACTCCTGTTACATGATATATGTGCATTTATAAAATTTTCATAAACATTTTTGGAGAAAATTTTATTTAAAGTGCTGTTAAATGGCATTTGAAGACCTTTTCGCTAAATTTTTGAAACTAGTCTTTTAAACATGTTAAAAAACTAGTCTTCCATTATTAAAAGACCCGTGATTTACTATAAATTATTTTTGAAACAGATTAGGAATTTAAAATAGACTTTTCGGGCGAAAAAGTAGCATTTTTGAGCCAAATAGTGATATCTGCTAAACCCGATGATTGCGTTGACTTTTGTTGACCAAGTATATATTGTAAATAAATATTTCATCATCTTAATTATTTTACTAAGGTAAAATTTCAGTTAGAATTAAAAACAAAGCCTAATTTAGACTTTAGTCATTAAAAATTTAATTTTTGACAACTTTGACCAATTCTTTTTGCATTGACTTTTTACTTAACTTAATATATACTCAAATATCAGTCAAAACACCACAAAAACACACCAAAAACTATGGCTCCTTGGAGGAGAAAGATGAAGAACATTTTCAAGGTTTTCAAAGCATTTTTCTCATAGATTTTGCATTTCATTTGTTGGGCACCCATTGCACACATTTCTAGCATCATATAACATCAAAGGTAAGCAAAAATTCTAGATCTCAAAAAGCTATATTTATGTCAATTCATATAATTGAATTTTTAGTCGTTGAAATATGGAATTGATTTAGAATATTGCTCAGTAGATGCTAAGGATCAGTTATATGTGTTTATATAAGTTTTGAACGGTTGTAGTATGTATTTCTATTTTTCGGGTATTAAAATTGAGTTATTGGCTTGTTGTTGATTTAATGGAGTTGTGGTGGTCGGAATTGATTGTTGTTAGCTTCTAAAAGTTTGTTAAATACATGGTAGTAATGTTGTAATGCCGAAATTTTGATTGTGATGTTGTGGTAAAAGTCCAGAAAAATCAGCCATGGTGCATTGAGGTTTTAGGGTTGTTGGGCTTGTTTTGGATGGATTATGGTTGGTTTCCGAGGGAACTAATGTAGTTGGTTGAGTGGGTGAGTGATAGAAATTGGTTTGGAGGTTATTGGATTAGTAGATTGTAAGTTATGACTTTTAGAAGTTTGAGTAGTTTTTCTTTAAATGTTGAAATAATGTCTTTAGTTGTTTGGGTGGTGTTTGAGTGGTTGAATCATGGGGTGTTGATGGTTAGATTTGAGTTTGGTTGTTTGGTTTAATGCATGTTAAGTTGGATGACCTACTTTGTCATCTAGTTTAGTTGTTGAGTTATTAATTGATTAATTGATGTTATGCTGTTGAAATGTTATTAATTGATTGATTATTGATGAAGCCGGGAGATAGGCAACCTACTTTGTTGTCCTCTTGTGATATGAATGATTATTATTATTGTCATGAGTCTTGGTATGTGTCTGCCACCTCTCGGACAGCGTTGGGCTGTCGGGTTGGTAACGGCATGACTACCATAGGCTATTCCCAGCTCGCATGAGCGGAGGTGCCATGGAGGGAGGGGCTAGAGAGGTACCTCGGGTGCGTGAGTAATGGGGAGTTATAAGAAGAATGCTTGAGATCGTGATAGCGTTTGGAGCTACACCAACTAGAGTATCCTTATTGATTGGTTATTATTATTGTTGTGCTTGTATTGTTATTGATGTTTATTATGTGTTTACTACTCAAAAGATGGTTTCCAAGGAGTACAGTAAATACTATTAAGAGATCTATCGAATCCTCACTGGGCTTATTTTATATAAGCTCACTCTCAATCGTTGCATGCATACAGGTGTTACGGAACCGGATTACGGGTATATGCCTCAAGAAGATGAGAATGTGCTTTACGTGGACGAGTCCTATGTGCCAGAGTCGTTGCCATGAGTTTGTCTTAGTGTTGTAATATGTTATGTTGTATAACTTACTCAATTATAAGACTTATGTATATTGCTAGTTTAGTGGCCTTTCTTCTGAACATGATTAGGTTGCTAGATTAGTTTATGATCTATTTTGAGATGTATGTTATGGCCTATGGGTTTATGTTGGAACGGAGGCGTATAACTATGAATGGATTGTTGAAAGAATGCTTAATGTATAATATGGTTACGATGTATGTTGTTAATTTGATTGTGGAGTTGATTGGTGGTTAGTGGAGTTGGTTGTATGATGTTCTAAAGGGTTGGTTTGGAGCCCTGATGTCCGTGTTATTGTCGTTATACTGCCGAAATTCCGTTGCGTTTTGACTAATCGTAGGTGGGATCGAGTTGGGGCATGACAGGGCCTGCCAGATTATCTTCTAAAGTTATCTTCTCCACCACAATTGCCTATTCAGGCAAACTCCCGAACTTAGTGGTGCTCTCAATTAACAAGCTTACTATATATTGGTTCCTTAGGTGTCACGCCCCAACTCGACCCCTCCTACGATTAGTCAGCACGCAACGAAATTTCGGCAGCATAACGACAGTAACATGAACATCAGGGCTCTAAACCAACCCTTAAGAACAACATGCATCAACCTCCATAAATCGCTAACCAATTCCACAATCAAATTAACATCATACAACACAACCACTTCATAAATTAAACATTATTTCATCAACTTTTTCATAGTTACGCGCCTCCGTTCCAACATAATACATAGGCTATACATATATTTCAAAATAGATTATAAACCAACTTAGTAATCTAAACATGATCAAAAGAAAAACTACTAAACCATCATACCGAAGTCCTTAAGTTAAAGTAAGTTTATAATACATCATAATACATCAACTACAAACAATCTCATGGCAAAGACTCCTGCACATAAGACTCATCCACGATAGGCACATTTTCTCATCAAGAGGCACGTACCCGTAGTCAGGCTCAGTAACACCTGCATGCATGCAATAATTGAGAGTGAGTTATATAAAACAATCCCAGTGAGGATCCGATAGATCTCTAACAGTATTTACTATACTCCTTGGAAATCATCCTTTGAGCAGTAAACACACAATGAACATCAATAATCATTATAAATGCAACAATAGTAATAACTGTAAACACACAATAAGGATACGATACATTTGCTGATGAAGCCCCATACACCAATTCCATGCTCAACAACTCCTCCAAACTCAATGACACAATCCTGAGGTACCTTGACCTAGACCCATACCCCATGGCCTCTCCGCCTATGCGAGATAGGGAGTAGCCATGATAACTGTGCCCACAGCCCAGGATGCCTCCCGAGGTGACACAACATTATCAAAGCTCACAACAATAAGACTCAACATAAATAAACCGAGAGATCAGCAACGAAAGTGTCCAATTCCCGTAATCATTAATCAATCAATATTCTGAGAGATCAGCAACGAAAGTGCCCGATTCCCGTAATCAATAATCATCAATATTCTGAGATATCAGCAACGAAAGTGTCCGATTCTCGTACTCAATAATCATCAATATTCCGAGAGATCAGCAACAAAAGTGCCCGATTCTCGTACTCAATAATCATCATTCAATTAACAATGTAACAACAATCAATAATCAATTAATCCGTATTTTAACAATCAATTAAACAACATTTAACAATCAACAACTATATAATCATGAAACAATTAAGTTAGATGACAAAGTAGGCCATCCAACTCAACATGCATTAAACACACAATCAAACCCTAATCTAACCATTAACAACTCATAATTCAATCACTCAAACACCACCCAATCATCTAAAGGCTCAATTCAACAATTTAAAGAAAGACAACCTAAACTTCAAATAATCATATCTTATATTCTACTAATCCAAACAACCCCAAATCAGTTTCCAACACTCACCTATTCAGTCAACTACATTAGCCCTCTCGGAAACCAACCAAGACACATCAAAATCAAGCCCAACAACCCTAAAACCTCAATGCACCTAGGCTGAAATTTTAGAATTTTCACACAAACATCGTAATCGAAAATTCGGCATTATAACGGCGTTGCCACATAATTAACAAACTTTTAGAAATCGACGGCAATCGATTTCAACCATAACAACTCAAGTTATTCATCAAATGGCTAATCTATCAACTTTAAATACCCGAAAATAAATAATTTCGCTACAATGGTTCAAATCTCGTAGTAATACACATAAACGATCCTTAGCATACACTGAGCAATAATATAACTTCAAATTAACATTCTAACGATTTAAAATGCAATTATAAGCAAAAACATAAAATATGACTTTTGAGATCTAGAATTTTTCTCTCACCTTTGATGTGTTTTGATGCAAGAAATGTGTAGAATGGATGCCCAACAAGTGAAATCAAGCTTTGAATGAAGTGATTTGGACTTGAATTGCAAAATCTATGTGAAAAATGCTTTGAAAAACCTTTCAAATGCCTTCTTTTTGCCTCCCCTTGGAATTTCGGTAATGTGTGTGTAAAATGAGTGTGTTTTGTGAGCTTTTGATGTGTGTTGATGATATATTAAGCAAAGGTCAAACAAATAAAAGAAAGTCAAAGGTGGAAACTAATTATTTTTAGTGTTTTCTTGTCTTTTAATTCATTTTCTTGACTACTCTTGCTCAAATTAATTATGCAACACCTAAACTATCTCAAGTAGTTTATTTTTAGGTGACAAGAAGTTTTACATTCAAACAATTTCACTCAAGTCGGCTTAAAACGCGATTTTTGTAAAAGAAGGTGAAAAGTCATATTATTTATTTTCAAATGTCTTTTGAATGCACAATTAATCTAAAATCATTTAATACCACATATAAATACATTTATATTAATATATACTAGGTTAACGAAAGTCAATGCAAGAATCAGGTTTAGAAGAAATCACTATTTGGATCAAAAATGCTACTTTTCGCCCGAAAAGTCTATTGAAATTACTATTCAATTTCAGAATCAATTTTTATCAAACATGGGTCTATTAATAATAGAGGACTAGGTTTTAAGATGTTTAAAACACCCTTGTAAAAATTTTAGCGGACAGGTGTTCAAAAATACTATTCACCAAAACCGACGATAAAATTTCTGATTCTGTTTTTTTGATGAAAATTTCATGAATGCACACTTAGCATGTATTAGGAGTATTAATCATATATTTAACACATTCTAAATCATATAGCACAAAAATAAGTCAATTCACGCAAAACGAGATAAAACACGCAAATCGAGATAAGATAGAAAAGTAGGGTTTCACATTAGGCTCTTCATGGTAACAGTCCCTATAGTACATAGCTAAAAAGCTTCCAGTACTATCGTGACAGATCCAATTCCGTTAAGAATTATTCGAGTGACTATCTATCTTCCTTGTAGCTTCCGCTATTGCCGTAAACTCTGATCTCCATAGTTGAGTTAACAATACCAAATTGTCATCCTTTATTGAGTTAACAATACTTAATTGTTATCTCTCCCAACCATACAGAAAGTGAAGACACATCCAAAGATCATTTCTCTGGATTCTACATGACTGGTTTTTTAAATAAGATACACCTTCTAGGTATTAGGATACTAGACAGATATATCAGCATATAGTCTCTCTTTCTCCTAAGATACTTGAGTACATGCTAATCCATCACTAATAACCTAATATTAGGCGCAACTAATATTTGCTTATTATGCCCATGGCAAAACAAATACCTAACCTAGGACGGAATCATGACACACACTTGATTACCAACTATTGACGTGTATGAAAATCCCTTCATCACTTTTATATCCTTACTTGTCTCTCAGACAATAATCCAGAGATAGAGATGCTCTATACCTGAAAAGTAATGCCCAACATTTCTTGGAGACTTGTATGCCAAAACTGATTTATGTCTTATCTAAAAGTGAACCTTGAAATAATACTAGTCTTAACTTTGCTGCCTCGCAAAGACTCAATATCCAAGACATAGTTCTCTTTGTTTCAATCTCTTCATTTTTGGTTCCAAGAAGACTTATAGACCAAAATAGTACACACACACTTGCAATCAAGAGTACTCCTCAATAATCTTCTTTTTTTATTTTACACATATAGGGCCCATTAACCTTTTGATCAAAACGAATCTGATCAAATATAATGTTTCTAGTACCCTGGATATTAGGTTTTATCCAAATAAATGGATTTTCAAGCTCACCGACAGTATGTTCTTGAACCCAATAGCATACTTCCCAGATCTGTCAAGACCTCTACCCAAAGAAAACTGTCTTGATATCTACTTGTCATATTTGGCAACCAAAATGACTGCCAATGACAAAAAAAGTGTCTAGATGGACTCTAGCTTGATCATTTGCAAAGACTTCTTCTTATAATCGGACTATTCCTTTCTAAGAGACTTTGCAGTCATGCCTGGCTCCGAAGATTTTCATCTTCTTGACCATTTACTTTACTTGCAGTATACTATTCATATCCTATGGGATTTGTTTCTTTGGATGTGATGTTAATCGGTTCTATACATCTGTATGTACATAAATAACTACTTTGTGATTTGTGGGATCCATTACTAGAATATCGGAGTCAGTTCCGAAGGAAACTCTCTAAAGTAGCTGTATAGGAATTCGAAATTCCTCCCACTACAATATAGTTCCATCTATGCGTAAGAACTACATTTCTGACCATCTACAACCTTTATAATGCTAAATTAATCTAAAACTCTCAGTTTTAGAACTATATCTGAGTTAGGTTACCGAAAAATTCTTACAACGTACCTCCAACTACTTAGCCTAGACATTATACTGCATCCTTTGTTCCTTGGTATTCTAGAATATTTCTCACATTGTATTCTTTGGATAACCTATGTAATAGTATATGTCAAATCTTGGTTTCATATTTCTTAGCATAGCTATTCAGTACATAGACTGGATGACCCCTTAAGTGGACCTTGTGTTAAAACTATGTTCTAGCACTATCCATAGTACTAAGATATCCTAAGTACTAATTTAAATAGAAGCAAGATTAACATGCATAATCTCCATTTCACTTGCATATTCCAAAAAAATATTACCAAAGACCCTTGAGTCGCCCATGGATCATATCGTATTCGATAGAATACAATTGTTCCTCTTAGACACATCGTTTTACTTTTGTAAAATCCGTCACCTGAGTCACAACTAAGTAGTGCTTGAGCTCACCTAATAGATATTTACTTTCACGATCAATTTGAAGTACCATGATTCACATATTTACTTGTCGCTCCGTCTAAGCTTAAAATGCTCAGACTTTACATTATGCGGTACAAAATCATTCTTCTAATGATCATCAATGAAAGATGGGTATCTATTAATAAACCGGTTTTCTTATTGGTCTACATTTATGTGTACCAGCCTAGTATATCTTTTGTCCTTGTCGTTTAGTTGTAAGTGACCTTTCGATCACATTTTCACAAGTCAATATCTTAATTGAGCCTATGGTTCAGGATCTAATGAGTCCAAAACTCAATCTTGACCATTCTCAATTAGCATGGAGAACAAAATAATAGACTTCGCTAGTAGGAAACTTTTCACTCAGAAACATGCAATGGAGTATTAATATAAAATACCATGTATTTAAAATAGAACCTATTATTGTACCATTTTAACTGATATAAAATATAAGTATATAAAAGAATAAACAATAATCTGCGATCTGAAACCTAGTTTCATCGCATGTTCTAAATATATGTATTCCAATCAATAAGAATAAATTAATAACTCCCACTGCTCTGGCCCATTCCTTGCATAACAAATGTTCTTCTATTATGGTTCCTTGTTATCTGAAACCCTACAACGATATGCAGCAATGGTTAGCGACGCTTGAGTCTACCATAGTAAATTCTACCACTAGATATGTTTCATAAACAAGGATTTCTAGAGATACCTGATTTGCTTTTAGCAAGATGCCGAGGACAATCCTGCTTCCAATGCCCTTTCTATTTGTACATGAAGCACTTGCCCTTAGGCTTACCATTAGCACTCCTATTCTTTCCACTTAGTTGTTCATCAAACTGCTCAGATAGTTGTTCCACCTCTTCTTGCTTTACTTCTTGAAAATCCTCTAACAATCTCTAAGGTGTTTTGCTCAATCCATCCATGAGGTACTCGAGCCTGTTTTGAGCATAGGATTCAGGTAGTGTCCAAAGGATCATTTCTACCTCACTTGCGAGACTGATCTTAACTCTAAGGATCTTGGCAATGGAAAAATTATGCATCATCTAGTGGACATGCACCTTGAATCATTTTTCCTCTACTATCTTTGTAGCCTAATATCATACACAATTTCCAAAGAGGTCAACATATAAGAAGCTCTTTTTATACGTTTGTGTTAAAACCGTAGAGTATCTGACATGGCACGCAACATAATGGTCTTAGCCTTGTTATCAGCCTGCACCCATTGTCTCTCTGCCTCTACACAATCTTTAGATAAATGTAGAAAACTTGAGGTCGATGTTAGTTTAAGATGTACTTGCATTTTTCTACTTCAAGTACTATGTCTAGGTCATACAACCAACTTTCGAAATTATACCCAGTCAAAATATTCATGAAAAAATAATTGACTTTAGAGGAATCTACATTTCCTAGCATCTCTGGATATTTTCACAAAAAATATATCAGTAACCGAACAATTATATTCATCAAGCATACGCATGAATGGCAGTGAAAAGGAAAGCTGACATTCGTAATCTTTTGACATCTAATTTTTAATTTTAGTAGTTGAACCCTTAAACTACTAAGATGTCTCAGTGTCTTAATCATACTCACAACATTCCACCGAAGGGTGGTCATGTTGCAGTTTTGATTAAGTTAAGTGCCACTTATTTGAAATATCACCATCTGAATGGTAGCCCATCAAATGATATTCCAATCACTGGTTTATGTTCGGCTTCACTGAAGAAAATAGCAACAACTCCAAAGGGAGGATACTATTTTTCAATGTCAAGTGTATTAACCATTTTTCCATGAGATCTTTTCACTTAGAATATTCTTGATCAAAGCCTACTGAAAGGCAGTTAACTCTAATCAATATTTTATGAAGCGATCTTTGACAAAAACCCTACCGAAATGATGGTTGCTCCCATCAACACTTCGATGAAACTCATTCTAATCTTATCTTGCTAAGTCTTAGTAAAGAGACTACCTTCCGAAGGGAACGGCCCACATGTAGGTGAGCTCAGAATTGCTCCCACTATTAGCATAGACCAAAATGGAAAACCATGAGGTTCTTTCCAAAAACCCCTATCCCACTTGTTCTTTTATTACCAAGGGTTTTTACTTGTAACTAGTCTTTGCAATTTATCCTTTAAGTTTTAAATCCAAGCAAGCTCGATCCTTGAATCTTTGCTTTTAAAACTTTACCTTTAATTGCAATAGTCACATACCTATTAGGGATTAGGTAAGGCAACTTAGGTATCTAGTTAATGATTGGTTTCTAAGGGCATCTCCCTAACCAATTATAAAATTGATAACCTCAAACTATGTTGTTCTAGGTGTCGATTTAATTAGTCATTAACTAATCATACCTAATTAAGGTTCTTTAGGATTTAGGCATTTTTAAATCCTAATGATTGGCCATGCTACTAGGTATTTCATGTCTATACATCCATTTAAAATAAAGCATCATTCATAATTTTGAAAGGTAAAGACATGCATCCATACACTACGACCCTTTCCTTGATATTTCCTTGTACTTTCTATTTTTGAAAATGGAAGTTGCCATTCTAGAACTTTCTATTTTAGAATTGAGAATCTTATCTTAATCGCAATAAGACTCATTATCTCATCAAAATCTCCAAGAGTCATTGTGGATGAAGAAATCCGCCACAATCTAGGAGTCTTAGATTTGGATGAGCAACCAAGTGTCTTATTACCAATAGAATTCCTCAACCACCACACTCTACCGCTCCACCACCTATGGAGGGTCTGGACAGCCAAAAAATTTTCTCTAAACCACCGCTGGTTCCTCGAGAAAATCATCAAAAACAATCTGCAAAAATTCTGCACTGCTTCCTTGACTTGGCTCGCATGATTTTCGGCATTGTACAAGCATTTTTGTAATAGAATTACAAAGTACAGCAAACCTATCTATTACATACGGTCTTATGCTTCATTATGAAGCTTACATTCAGCTATACAAATGATTTAAAGAATACAAACCGATTGGATAAAGCATCAATCCAATAATCATACATAAACCATTAAAGCTGAAAAATCAAAACCATAAAAATTACCATGCATTCTATCCATCAAGGAAGGGCTATTATAGGTTACAAAACAAGGGTTAGTATCCTCATTTATCATGCAATAATCCCACATAATTGTAGCACACAAAATCAGTCCGCGCCTAGCCTAAACAGTCCGTCAATCATGGACTCTCTAGCGTTTTTCTAGAATTCTAATGCCATGTTTTAATATGTATTGCGTTTGGCTTGGCTCTCATACCACTTGTTGGTTATTACCAGGGTTCTATATGTTAGATAACTAATGATTTCAAGCGTTAAAATCATAATCTATGGCAGCGAAAGCAACTAGAACCGTAAACCAAGCATATACACGTAAAACATACTAGTATACATGCTTAAATGCTATTTAAAATTTTGCGGACAAATTGATTACCTCTATGTGTTGGCATCAAAACTCAACACTCTATGATGTTCACTGATATAGTTATATTTTGTGGGCTTATTTATGTTCTTTTTAGATTTAATTCGCCACATTTATTGAAAAGATTGATCATTTTAATTGTATTTTTGTGCATGTAAGAATTTGATCTTCAAAGAACTATTAAAGTAGAATCTGGAAAAAAATACAATGAAGGAATGAAGTGAAAAATTATCGATTGAAGACATACTAAAAACTAGAGTGAAGAAAAAGGAAAAAAAAAAGAGCTACACAGCTTGGGAAAAAAATTAGGAGAACAGACGCGAGAGAGGAGTTGCGAGGAAAATAGAAAAAATTACTTTAGTTTCTCTCTTCAATTATTTATTGTTTTGGCTCCGAATTGAGGATTCAATACACAATTAGGATTAGAATCGAGCTATACATATTATTTTCTACAGATTCAGACTTGTTTTATGGGGAAGTTTATCTTACTTTTCTCTCGTAATTTCAGCTTAATTCGTTAGAACATGACTGAATAATTTATTGTTTAGGGTATGATTTCTATGTAATCGTCTTAATTCTATGGTTTTAGACTTGGATTTATTATTTTGATGCTTAATATATTTTAATGATTTATGGTCTTCATTATTTATTATCTATTATCTCGTTATGTTTGTAGCTAATGTGTGATAGATACTTTTATGCTAAATCATATAAAATATATATTTGGGCTTTATTACAAAAAACTATAAGTTGTACCATAGTTTTTCTATGCTTAATTTATTAATGTGTTATCCTAGGATTTTAAGACAAATCTACACTCCGGCTAGATAAAGGACTTGAAGATAGCATTGCACCTTTAAAATAGGTTTGACTCGCTAATTAATTAGACATAGGTGATTAATTAATTAATTAGGCTTGTAGTTTAATTCTGTATTAGAATAGGAAAATCCTAAGTTTGAGCCTAGAATTCAAGCTTTGCATAAGAATCCGATCCCTAAACCTTCCCAATTGTGATTAAATCTCAATTCTAGCTTTTGCATTTAATTCTAGTTTTATTTTATTTTTCATTAGCTTTAATTGAAAACACCAATTCATTGTTTAATTTACTGCAACCACTTAGGCACATTACATATACTTGTCCACGGACTACCAAACCGCCTCCCTATGGATTCAACCTCTCACTAAGCACACTACACTATAATAACTCATGCACTTGTGAGCTAAAACTTGGCTTAGAATTGATCTTAGTTTGTACCCCAAGCTAAGCACCTATCACTCACCACACGAGGGCTACAACGAGTGGACACCACTCCTCCTTACTTGCATTGGCTGAGAGTTCCACACCAATGGAAGAAGAAATCCGCGGCTATGAAGGGGAAGTCACAGTCGATCTTCTCTTCTATTTAATTCCAAGCTATGGTGATGTTCGTTGTGGGATGAAACTCACTCTCCTATCTCTCTATAGCTGTGTATTATTCTTTCAATGGAAGAAGACATAAAACTCTTCATCTTTTTTCCCTTTTGTTGATCGTGTATTAGCTTAGCAAGAGTCCTAAATGACTCGTGTGTTTTAGGATTACTAGGAGACCTAGGAATTGCACTTGCATCCAATAATGTATTTGGACTATATCTTGTCCACATTATTAATGCTAGATAATAAGCTAGATAATCTATTGTATTATCTCTTTATTATCTTTGTGAATTTTCATATCTTTAAATAAAGATAATTCATAAAATAAAGAGTCCTACAATAATAGCTAGCTTACAATTCCATCTTCCTACTTTTCTAATCCTTTCACATGACTTCCTCTTGCCAAATACTCACTCCACATGTCATGCTTAGAGAAAATGAAAGTGTACTTACCAATATGGAAATTAGGTAGAAGAGGGATCAAAAGACATATTTGTCTTAGCTCTAAAATGACTAAAACGCCCTTGCTAGACCCTAGCTGCATTTTATTCATTTTAGCCCTAATTCATTCCACTAAAGAGCTATGATTGCACTCTAAAACGAATACTCATTCCTATGATGCTAGTCAAACGAGGTTTGACTATGTATTTGACCTACCAAGTATAAAAGACCACAATGCCCCTCTATGTAGAACCTATAATCAATACTATCTCGGTTGACTATATTATTAAGTACGTAGGTTCCGATGATTAATAGGATGTCACAAAGGAGGATAACCCATCGTTAAGATGGCATAGAACGACTTGACACATATGCATGTGCCAACTAGTCAGGTCTATCTATCCAAAACACAGAATTGTTGACCCTTATAAGATCTCACTCATAGTGAATCAAAACACATGTCCTTGAGTTCATTGGTCATCCACATATGCTCAAGAACAACAGCATTGGTCCCTTAGTAGCTTGAGATGTTTCTGCTCTCATTCGAGCTATAGTACTTTTATAGAGATTACATCTACCATGGTCCAATTCAATGCATTCTCATACACTAATGAGAAAAGTCCGGAAAGCCCTCCAATGACCAAGGTATGTCATCCTACCAAATAGGAGACTCACTCATTATAACCTTCCATAGTGAAGTGTCCAACTTCACTATACGGTTATGAACCTATAGTTTAGATTTGAGCCTCACGGCATATAACTTCTGTGTGGATCACCATGCACCTATGTCATTCGGTTAAGGAGCCTTAGCATGCATATATATAGAGAATATAATGAGAGTATAGAGATGCTCATGTAAGATGCACTGATAATTAATTGTTATAATATTCCTTCACTGAAGTGTCTTAGTGCTAGTGCTCATGCAAAGAAGATTATGGCTCTTCGATCCGATTGAGGAGGTGAATACCTTAGTACAGAATTCCAGAAGTATCTCAAGGAAAATAGTATAGTTGTATCATTGACTCCACCTAGAACACCTGAGCTTAATAGTGTATCAGAAAGGAGAAATAGTTATTTGTTGGACATGGTCAGATCAATGATGAGTTATATCGATTTACCTATTGGCCTAAAGGGCCATGCTCTTATCACAACGGCATACATCTTGAATAGGGTTACCTCCAAATCAATTATAAGCACTCCTTATGAGATCTGGAGAAATAAGAAACCCATCTTTAATCATATTAAAGTATGGGGTTGTCCTGCTTACATTAAAAGGCTTAAAACTGAGAAATAGGAAGCGAGGTTTGACAAAGTCAGATTCATTACTTATCCCAATGATTCATTGAGATACAACTTTTATTCCCCTATTAACCCGAGTGTCACGCCCCAAGTCGACACCACTTATAATCAATCAGGATGCAACGGAATTTCGGCTTTATAACGTATGTAATACGGACATCAGGGCTCTAAACCAACCCTTTAAGAACATGACACAACCAACACCAAGTTCAGCAGCAACTCCAACATCCATTCAACAAATACAATGCCATTCATTTAACATTCATACGATATTCCAACATAAGTCATAAGCCTCCGTTTGAACAACATAACACCAGCTATACTACACATTTGCAAAATAGATTATAAACTAGTCTACCTAATCATATTCAAAAGGAAGACTTCTAAACTAGTATTATATAAACCATTATCTTTTAGTAAGTTATACAATACAACATTACTATAAAAGCTAAGGCAAAAACACAGAGCACTTCAACATAACTCATGGATAAGACTCTGGCACATAAGATTCCTCCACAGAAGGCACATACTCAGCTTCCTCAGGGACGTACCCAAAGTCTGGCTCAGTTATACCTGATGACAATAAACGAATGAGGGTGAGCTTATTTATAACAAAGCTCAGTGAGGATTCAGAAGATCTTTTGAAAACATTTACTTTACCCCTTGAAAAATCATCCTAAGAACAATAACACACAATAAACTTCATTAACATCAACATTTCAATTCAAGCCACATAAATAACCATTCAATTGAGAAATGATACACTAGTTGGTATAACTCCATATGCCATCACGATCTCAACCAACTTCTTGTAAATCCCATAATACATACCAGAGGTACCTCATCTAGCCCCTCCCTCCATGTCATCTCCGTCCATACGAGCTGGGGATAGTCTATGATAGTCATGTCGTTATCAACCTAACAGCCCGATGCTACCCGAGAGGTGGCACACACTATCAAGACTCATGACAATTATAATAAACATCTCATATTCTGAGAAGATAACAAAGTAGGTTGTCCTCCAAAGCATCATCAATCATCAATCAGTTAACTATAGTTCAATCAACATAACATTAACTAAACAACTAAGACAACCAAGTTAGATGACAAAGTAGGTCATCCAACTTAACACACATTTCAACATGCTTCCAAACCCAAAACTACTCAACAATAATCCATGAAACAACTATTCAAACATCACCAACCAACTAAAGACAATATTTTAGCATTTCAAAGAAAGACTACACAAACTTCTAAAATTCATAACTTACAATCTACTAATCAAAGAACCCCCGAACCTTTTCCTATCACTCAACCACACTTGCAACTACATTAACCCCCTCGGAAACTAACCAAAAGCCATCCAAAACAAGCCCAACAAGCTAAAAATGGCAATGTCCTCATGGCTAAAAATGGCAATGTCCTCACTGTCAGAGGTTAACAGATCCTATCTTGACAACTACTTATCGGTCTCTATATCATAAGACTATACTACAAGAGGCCGTATCTCACCCTCAAAGAAGGCGAGCATTGTCCAAATGCAAGATTTAGCCCCTAATATAGCCGGCATTCGTAATTTCTCAAGTCAAAGGATTAATTTGCACAATTTGCAATGAATGACAAACTATTAATCCAAAGCCATGTAGTTCGTCATTCTGGTCACATTCAATGATCCGTTCCGCCAACAATCATTCATATGTGAGTTAATCGCATCCCTATGCCATTGTAGCTCAACAATCGACACCCTTTATCATTAACATCTCTATGTTAATCAAAGGTAACTACATATGATAGTTCATGCTTGATTATTCTAGTCCTGGTTGAATAATCTAAGGACTATGAATGCTTTTGAATGTTTATCATGTCGAAGAAATATGCAGTCGAATTCTCAACACATTAAGAATATACTTCTTCTCAGAAAAAAATTAATGACATATTCATATAATTGAACGGAGAATATGAACATCCAATTAACATGCCATTCAGATTTACATCAAAATGCCCTATATAGGTCATCTAACTATATAGCATTAGGGCATACCTCAACAATCTCCCATTTGCACTAATGCTATAGAATATAGCCTTCAGCGCATATCTACCTGGTATCGCATCCCCATCTTTTCAAGATGACGTTTTAATTGTGATTGACTCATGGGCTTAGTAAGTGGGTCAGCTACATTCTCTAATGTAGGAAATTTCTGCAGACTTATATCTTTTCGAGCAACTATCTCTCGAATGATATGAAAATGCCTTTCAATGTGTTTGGATTTTAGATGAGATATAGGTTCCTTATCTTGTGCAATAGCTCCATTGTTGTCGCAATACAGCGGTATCAGCAACTCGATGGAAGGAACCACTTCTAGCTCTAACAAGAACTTTTTCATCCAAACAGCTTCCTTTGTTGCATCAAATGCTGCAATGTACTCGACTTCTATAGTGGAGTCTACAGTAACTGGCTGTTTAGAACTTTTCTAACTAATTGCTCCTCCATTACAAACAAACACAAATCCGGATGTAGACTTTCTATCATCTGTATCATATTGAAAATTTGAATATGTGTACTCATCTATCTGGAGTTCTCCTCCTCCATAAATTAGTGCAAGGTCCTTAGTCCTTCGCAAGTACTTAAGGATATGCTTCACTGCTATCCAGTGTTCTTCTCCTAGATCGGACTGATATCTGCTCACAAGACTTACAACATATGCAATATCAGCCTTGTACATAGCATGGTATACATGAGACTGCCAACAACTAAAGCATAAGGCACACGTTCCATACGCTGCCTTTCATCATCGAATTTGGGAGACATGTTCTTGGAAAGATGTATTCCATGCCGGATAGGCAGAAGACCTTTCTTAGAACTCTCCATATTGAGACAAGCCAATCAATCTTTTCATTCTATCTCTATGGATACGAATCCCTAAGATATAAGAGGCTTCTCCCAAATCTTTCATGGAGAACTTGTTATTCAACCAAATCTTAGTGGACATCATCTGTCCAACATCATTTCCCATGATTAATATGTCATCAACATACAAAATCAGAAAAGTGGTCATGTTCCCACTGATCTTCTTGTATACACAAGGTTCATCGTCATTTCTAATGAAACCAATCTCTTTGATCTCATTATTAAATCTGATGTTCCAAGAACGAGAGGCTTGCTTTAGACCATATATTGATCTCTTAAGCTTACACACTTGATCTTTGTTGGATTTAAAACCTTCAGGTTGTTCCATATAGATATCTTCTTCAAGATAGCCATTCAGGAACACAGTTTTAACATTCATTTGTCAGATCTCATAATCATAGTATGCGGCAATAGCAAGCATGATGTTGATGGACTTAAGCATGGCAATTGGTGAAAAAGTTTCGTCATAATCAACACCTTGTTTCTAACAAAAACCTTTCGCAACTAGCCTTATAAGTTTCCACATTTCCATCTATTCCAAGTTTCCTTTTGAAGACCCATTTACAACCTATAAGTACAATACCTTCAGGTCGGTCAACTAAAGTCCAAACATCATTTGAATACATAGAATTTATCTATGTTTGCATAGCCTGCCTCTATTTCTCGGAATCAATATCTTGTATTGCTTCCTCATAATCAGTAGGATCATCCAAATGATCTTTATCCCTAACCACAAACAACTCTTGTGTTTCCTCAAGAAGATAACCATATCTCTCTGGAGGACGGGATATTCTACTAGATCTACGAGGTCCTTGTGTGATAACTAGTTCTGGATCTTGTTGAATTGGTTCGAGATCATGACTTTGATCATTTTGTGGTTCAGAAGACTCTTCTTCAATTCTTATTTTTCTCCCATTGCCTCCTTCTTGAACAAACTCTTTTTCAAGAAAGAAGGCATCTCGGCTGATCAATATACTTTGATCATCAGGAAAATAGAAATAATATCCTCTAGTCTCCTTAGGATATCCCACAAATCTTCATTTGTCAGATCTTGCATCCAACTTTTCCGTCTTAAGTTTCTTAACATAGGTGGGACAGCCCCAAATCCTAATGTGATTAAGATTTGGTTTCTTACCAACCCACATCTCATACGGTGTAGTAGGAACAACTTTAGTTGGAGCCCTATTCAACAAGTAAATAGCCATAAGAAGTGCATACCCCCACAACAAAATTGGAAGATTGGTGTAACAAATCATAGATCGTACCATATCCATCAATGTACGATTTCTACATCCAGATACTCCATTTAATTGTGGTGTAGCAGTTGAAGTAGTCTATGAAGTTATTCCAGCTTGTTTAAGATATTCAAGAAATTCGGTACTTAAGTATTCACCTCCACGATCGGATTGCAAGGTTTTAATACATTTTCCCATTTGGTTTTCTACTTCAGCTTTAAATTCCTTGAATTTTTCAAAAGTCTCAGATTTGTACTTCATTAAGTACACATAACCATACCGAGAATAGTCATCGGTAAAGGTTATGAAGTAGATATAACTACTGGGAGCCATTTCTCTAAAGGGTCCACATACATCACTATGTATTAATGCTAACAACTCAGTGCTCTTGTTCCCTTTCCAACAAATGATGACTTGATCATTTTCCCGAGAATACAAGATTCACATGTAGGCCCGAGTTCACATCCCAAAGAATCAATGAGTTCATTTTGAGCCATCCATGTTAATATTTTCTCATTAATATGACCGAGTCTCAAGTGCCACAATTACTTCACATTAATTTGAATATCTTTTGTTTATTTTGAAGTGGAAGTTGAAGTTACATACATGCTTTCATCAAGGTTCAAATGATAAAGCCTGTTCAACAAAGTAGTTGAGCCGATATATTCATTACGGTAATAAATATTACAGCCTTTGTTCATAAAAGAAAATTCATAATTTTCACAAACAAGTTTAGGAATAGAAACAATATTCCTAACAGCATTTGGAACAAACAAAACATTTGACTAACGCATAACATGACCAGCAGGCAGACAAACTTCAACATTCCCTTTGGCATGAGCTGCAACACTTGCTCCATTACTAACCTTCAAAACAATCTTACGCTTCTGAAGCGTTATCCTGTCATTGAGACTATGTGAGGACATACAAACATGTGTTGTAGCACCAGAATCTAAAATCCAAGATGTACAAGCCGGACTAATTGAAAAATTAGATTCATTCACAGATTTAAAAGAAGTTGTACCTCGCGCAGTGGCGGTAACTTGTTTCTCTTTCAACTCTTGAAGGTACAGGGGACAATTTCTTCTCCAATGGCCATCAACCTTGCAGTGATAACACTGCCCTTTAGGGACGGCTTCCTTCTTCTTAACACCCCTTGTGAGCTTAGGAGCATTGTCCTTCTTCTTCTTGTTGTTCTTCCTCCATCTTCTATTCTTGGGTCTAAACCCAGAAGAAGATGCAGCAACGAGGACAGTCTCCTTTCCCTTTCCCTTGAACTGTGACTGTGCAGTGGTCAACATATTGGCCAGCTCGAGCAAAGAAGCAGAGAGTTTTTTCATTTGAAAGTTCACAATGAACTAATTGAAGGAATGTAGGAGGGATTACAGAATAAGGTCTGTGTGTAGCTTACAGTCCATGTCAAACTCATGCATCTCAAGTTGAGTAATCAGATTAATCATCCTGAGAACATGCTTGCTGACATCACCACCTTCTTCCAATCTAACTCTGAACAACTCCTTTGACAGTTCATATCTGGCAACATCACTTTGCTCACCATACAGCTCTTTCAAGTTCAGAATCATGCTAGCAGCATCAGACATATTCTCATGCTGCTTTTGCAGTTCATTTGACATTGAAGCAAGAATGTAAGCATTTGTTCTCAAGTCATGTTCAACCCAAAACTGATATGTTTCTTGCTCTTCTTCAGTTGCAGTTTCAGGAAGGGTAGCAGGAGGGGCCTTATCCAGAACATATTCAATCTTTTCCAATCCCAAAACAATTTTAAGATTGCGAAACCAATTGGGAAAGTTTGGTCCGGTTAAAGCATTTTTATCAAGGATACGGGCAATGGGATTTGAAATAAAAGCCATTATAAAAGTACTATAGAAATAAGTAGTACAAATAGTAAGACTACTAGTTGATGAAAAAATGTATAACTATTTAAGTATGGTCTTTACAAAAATAGTAACTCCCACTATCTTTATCGAATCTTATACTCCCAAAACGAGAAACGCGAATTCATTAGAATCCGGTAGTGGGTGACCAAATTCTCTCAACAATTTGTATCCCTCAAACCTTTGTGGTTATAATTGGAATATAAATATTAAGAGTCAACAACGCTTTGTTGTCTATTTCACAAAATAGGTTATGGTCATATCTAATCCCTAAATTACTCAGTCTCAAACCTTTGTGGTTATAATTGACTAAGTGATTTAGTTAGATCCGACCCGCCATCTCATAGTTGTTCGACAAATTGAATCAATAACCTCAAGCCTTTGTAGCTATAATTGGCTGTTAGATTGTGGAAGACAACCACATCACTATATTCTACTAGCGACTTAATTAAACTTAGTACGAGTCATGTCCTTCTACCTTTGGGCAAGACCAGATATGATTGCTTTGGGTTCATTAAGTCCTAGGATGGTGGAGGACAACATATCTAATATTAATTTGCACATTTAGGAGTTTTGTAATAGATCTCATCATGCATACATTAACAAGCATATAAATATAATGCATGCAACATGTATAAATTGTGGATCATGGACTGTGGAATAAAAAGGAAAAACTATCTTAAAACACATCACTATGTCTTCAAGATCTCCAACTCCTTTGGATTCATCTGGTTGCCTCCTTGCATGTCTTCTTGAGATTTTACATATAGTCCTCCCTACAAAGTTCTATCAAAAGCAAGAAAAATAAAATGAGACTTATGTCTCAATTACAAACCGGGTATCCACTAATTCCATGATCAAGTTCATCATTTATGCATCATGTAGCTAGATTAAACTTATCATATAGATAATCAAAGCTAAATGGAAAAACAACCAATAAACATCTTGACGCATCATATACAAAAAATAAACAAAGTCTATCTAATCTTCTATTAATGTTTTGACAACATGCATAAAAGAGAATTGACTCTAACATCAACCAAGCATTCCAAGACCAACCGAGTTCACACGCCATATAGTCTCGATATGACACGTAAACTGAGATCTCTATATAAAGGGATCATCAGGCCCGATCATAGAAAACTTTTGGCTCGCTACAATCAAAGTCGATCTTTCCATGCGGGATGGAATCAACTCATATCTTTCGCATAAATGTGTCAATAAACATTAAAATATTAGATCTAATGTATATATTACGGACTATCAAAACCAAGGCTTTGATACCACTTGAAGGCGCAATAAAGGCGTCAGCTTCATAATGAACAAAATGCGTTAGCTTCAAAATGAAGGCGAGTAAAGGTGTCAGCTTCAAAAGCTGGAGCACAACGAGATTATCTCGAGATATATAAATAACAAAAACATGCAAGCGCAGCGGAAACAATAACAATAAAAACTTTGCAAGTAGACATGTTGTATTTACAAAAATCTCAAGAGTAAATCCGTAACTAGTACATAAGAAGAAATACATGAAAGTATATACAACTATATACAAATGTATTTAAAATGAAATACCTCGCATGGAGAACTCGGGTGTAGACTCTTGAAAGGATGATCTTGACTCAGACAAATCTCCTCCGCAAGTGCAAAGGCCCTAGTCAGTCCACGGGTATCCAAAAGCAAAGGACAACTAACTAATTATAGTGCTAGCTTAGTTAAGTCCACGAGCTTAGGTATACGTGAGTTAAAAACTAGAAGCAAAAACTTTCCTATCTCTACTAGCTTTGGCTGATTATACCAAGAGGAGAAAGATAAAATTTTGCTTCAAAAACTATGTAATTTTCACCCAAGAGCAAGCCAAATGAATGAAGACATGACCTCTATTTATAGATGCACAAACTTGCTCATTAAATGTCAAGTGTCATGATCTAAACAATTGAAGAAGCCAAGTGGCAAAAATGCCCTTGTATGGCCGGCCATAGGAGGGCAAAAAGGACAATTTTGCATGCAACTTTTTGTGCAAGTTGTCTTTTGTCCTTTAGTGTTTGTCGTTTTGTGTTTTGTCTTTTTGTGCAAGCTGTTGTTTGTCTTTTAGTGAATACAAACATTAATTAATTCTAAACCCTTTTAGAATAATTAATTGCAGATTGACCCCTTAATCTATTTGCACTAAAGCCCCAATCCATTTCAGTATTTACACTTTGACCCTAAAACTTTAGAAAATTATGATTTTGGCCCACTTAACCAGTAATATCCAAAATCACACCGTTAACACTTTAACGTATTTCCAACTCAATACCAAGCTCAAATATGCTTTATTCATGATACCCTAAGTGTGTGACTTTCTAGGTTCATGATCGTACAGCAATAAAGGATCGATTCCAAAAATGTCTCCGTCATTTTCCGGAATACTTTTATGTTCATGAGTGATGCGCCAGCAATGAATATATCATGACAATATGTACAGTAATGAAGTCCAATTCTAATGAACCTATTTATAGTCGCAAATTAGCGTGCAGTCCGATCCTTCTGTTAAAATGTCCCGATCGTTCTGGGGACCATGAAATGATTAAGTCCGCTATACGATTCTATGCATAGATCTAATTCGGTGGAATGAGAGATGACATCTATAGAAAAATACCTTTCCATTGTTCAATTATCCCATCCGAGAATTTCTCATTTCAGACGA
The DNA here is from genome assembly GCA_037974665.1 of Ehretia macrophylla. Taxonomy (NCBI): domain Eukaryota; kingdom Viridiplantae; phylum Streptophyta; class Magnoliopsida; order Boraginales; family Ehretiaceae; genus Ehretia; species Ehretia macrophylla. The sequence continues at coordinate 15,176,954 of CM075775.1, forward strand.
CCGATACTAGATCGCATAGGACATCACCTCATTTTCGGAGGTTAACAGATCCTATGTTGACAACTACCTATCGGTCTCTATATCACAAGACTAAACTGCAAGAGGCCGTATCTCACCCTCAAAGAAGGCAAGCATTGTCCAAATGCAAGATTTAGCCCCTGACATAGTCGGCATCCGTAATTTCTCAAGTCAAATGATTAATTTGTACAATTTTCAACGAATGACAACGATTAATCCAAAGTCATGTAGTTTCGTCATTCTGGTCACATTCAATGATCCGTTCCGCCAACGATCATTCATATGTAAGTTAATCGCATCCATATGCCGTTGTAGCTCAACGCTCGTCACCCTTTATCATTGACATCTCTATATTAATCAAAGGTAACTACATATGATAGTCCATACTTAATTATTCTATTCCTGGTTGAATAATCTAAGGACTATGAATGCTTTTGAATATTTATCATGTCGAAGAAATATGCAGTCGAATTCTCAACACATTAAGAATATACTTTTTCTCATAAAAACATTAAGGACATGTTTATATAATTGAACGGAGAATATGAACATCCAATTAACATGTCATTCAGATTTACATCAAAATGCCTTATATAGGTCATCTAACTATATAGCATTAAGGCATATCTCTAACAACAACTACTCAAACACCACCAACCAACTAAAGACAACATTTTAGCATTTTAAAGAAAGACTACACAAATTTCTAAAATTCATAACTTATAGTCTACTAATCAAACAACCTCCGAACCTTTTCCTATCACTTAACCACACTTGCAACTACATTAACCCCCTCAGAAACCAACCAAAAGTCATCCAAAACAAGCCCAACAAGCTAAAAATGGCAATGTCCTCATGGCTGATTTTTTCGACTTTTGCTATGGCATTCAAATTGAAAATTTGGCATTACAACATTACTACACAATAATTAACAAGCCTATAGAAGCAACTGTAACTCAATTTCAACTTCTACAACAACAATTATTCAAATATAAGCCAAATTATCAATTTAAGTACATGGAAAATAAAAATACATGCTACTACCGTTTAAAATGGCTACAAATACACTAAGTTGGTCCTTATAATCTACTTAGCAATAATCTAATATCAATTTAACAAAATAACAACTACAAATGCATCAACTAAAAATTGACAAAAACTTTTAAGAAAAAGATCTAGTTTTTCCCTCACATTTGATGCAAACTAAGGCTAGAAATAGGTAGAATAGGTGCCCAACAAGCAAAAACAAGCTTTGAATGGAATGATTTGTCCTTGAATTGAGTTGTTTTCTTCAAAAATGGTTGAAAACCCTTGAAAAATACTAATTTTCTCTCTTCCTCCATGGCTCACATTTTTTGGTATGTTTTTATGGTGTTTTGGCTGATTTTGGTGTATTTTGTATGTATAATAGTTAATATAATGCAAAGTCAACATTTTAGCAAAAGTCAAAGTTGACAACTTTGGTTATTTTAGTTGTTTTAAGCCTTTATGCATATATATATAAAATAACACTTATACTATGTTTAGTTAAGTAAAAATAGTTGACAACATTATATAAATGCATACATATACATATAACTAGGGTATAAAACTCAATTTTGTAAAAGAAGATGAAAAGTCATATTATTTGTTTTTAAATGTCTTTTGAACGCACAATTAATCTAAAATAATTTAATATCACATATAAATACATTTATATTAATATATACTAGGTCAATGAAAGTCAACGCAAGAATTGGGTTTAGCAGAAATCACTATTTAGCCCAAAAATGTTACTTTTCGTCCGAAAAGTCTATTTAAATTTCTGTTTAGTTTCATAATCAATTTTTATCAAACTTGGGTCTATTAATATCCGAGTACTAGGTTTTAAAACGTTTAAAAGACTAGTTTTAAAATTCTAGCGGACATGTCTTTAAATATTATTCACAAAAACAAACGATAAAATTTTCAATACAGATTTTTATGAAAATTTCATAAATACTCACTTATCATGTAATAGAAGTAATAATCACATAATTATCACATTTTAATTCAAATAACATATAAACAAGTCAAAACACATAATTGCAAATGAGAGCAAATTCGGGGTCTCACACAGAGAGTCTTTATTAGTAGACACTCCATATTCTTGGAGGAAGATTTCATTCAAGAAGGTGATTTGGGAAGGAAAATTGAGCTCAAATATGGAAACATTGAGCAATCAATTGACCAGAATGAAATCCAGGATCCAATCCAGGATAAGACTATTCAAGAAGAGCCAATTACTTCGCCACAATTACAGAAATCTTTAATGACTCCTCATTTTCCCGCAAGATATAGCTACCTACATAGCCAGGGACAAGAGTTGTTCACGTTGGATGATGGTGATCATATTGATGATCCCCTAACCTAGGAGGAGGTTATTTCTGATAGTGACTCAGGAAAAAAATCTGAAATGGATTCAATGCACACCAATTAAGTCTAGAATCTTATAGACCCACCTGAAGGTATTGTACCTATAGGGTGCAAATGGGTTTACAAGAGAAAGAGGGGTGCAAATGGGAAGGTTGAGACCTTCAAGGCAAGGTTAGTGGCGAAAGGTTACTGTCAGAGACAAGGAGTTGACTATGAGGAAACCTTTTCTCCAATAATAATGCTCAAATCCATCAGGATCTTATTGGCTATAATTGCACACTATGATTATGAGATATGGCAGATGGATGTCAAAATGGCTTTTCTTTGGCTTCATTGAAGAAGACATTTATATGGAACATGCAAAGGGTTTTGAATCCATAGGTGAAGGTCACAAAGTGTGCAAGCTAAAGAGATCCATTTATGGACTCAAACAAGCCTCAAGGAACTGGAACAAGCGTTTTGAGGAGGTTGTTAAAACATTCGGCTTCATTAAGAATGAAGATAAACCTTGTGTTTACAACAAAGTCAGCAATAAAACAATTACATTCCTCATTGTCACGACCCCATTTTTTTCACTAACACAGTCTCTGATGCCATGAAGAAAGAAATATCCAAACTTACATAAACACCGAATAATCCTGGGATTGTGATGCCACGGGTTTAAGAAGATCATTCCTCCTAAGTCCGATAAGGCATACTTCATTAGCCTGAACACTAATATCCACAAAACAAAACATCCAACCATTGAAACATCTCAAATACATTCATGAATATACCTCATGACATGACAATAAAAGTCTTCCAAATTCCCCAAGATAGACAACATACTACAAGATCAGAAATCTTTATTTACAACAGGAACTACTTAACCATAATATGTACATAACCAACATGTTCATCCAAGGCACATCAAACATAAGCACAGCTATCGCTTCCAAACTTCTTGAGGCTAAAACTCGGCTCCACCTGAAATGTGTTATGAAATGGGGTAAGTTTCACAAACTCAGTGGGGAGGGGGGGAGGTAATGCACGGGAGGTTTTCGAAAACTTTTTAACTTTGAAAACATGTCATGACAGAATAATATGCAACAAGTATAAACAACTTAAGTAATATAAGATAAGTACTTGGAACTAAGGAGTAAGCAACACGTATATGGTGCGAGAAACATAAAGTAAATTAAGTAAGATCAACGCTTGATACCGCTTACACACTCGTGTACAAGTTCGTGGTATTCATGTCAATACACCGACGACCTCGGGCCGCCCAGAGTGATACGATGCTACCAATTACATTTAAGCATTCACAATCAACATTGTGGTAGACATGCCAATACACCGATGACCTCGAGCCGCCCGGAGTGACACGACGCTACCACTAACTTCAATGCCATGGTAGTCATGCCAATACACCGACGACATCGGGCCGCCAGGAGTGGCACGACACTACCATGATCCGCTTAAACATTCATATGCACAATCAACTTCATTTCACGCAATCACAACAATCAAACACTTAAACCACATTTAACACTCAAGCATATAAACAAGCAATCAAGCACTAAAACCACATTAAACACTTAAGCATCTAATCAACCAATCAAGCACTAAATCACATTTAATAGTCAAGCATCTAATCAACACTCAACCTATATGCATATATATTAACTATAATACCATATAGGTGCAAAACAATTGTCAAACGAATCTTAAAATAAGTTTTATAAGCAAAATAACACTATTGCACCATGGTTGGAAAATCCAAAAAATTCATTAAAATGTACCAAAACTCCACAAATTGTACTCCCAAGCTATGAAATTAAGTTATGAACATATATATATAATATATACATTTACAAACTTTTAAGGAGCAATTTGAGTATTAAAAACACAAGAAAAATACTATTTACGTTTTTTAGAAAATTTTCCAACAAACATGCATTTTTCAAAAACTCATCCAATTTTGCTTCCAAACCATTAAAACATGTTATGAACACATATAAAAGTATATAAACTACATATACAAGCTTTAAACCAAAGGTTAAACTCATATTTAGCTCAATAATTCATTATGCAACACATACATTCATCTACAACAGATCATGGTGCAAATTTGCTAAACTTTATGTATCTTGTTCTCTTTGGCCTAAATAGCAAGAAGCACAAGTATATATAACATTGCATAGCCTAAATATACAAGTATGAAAACCATGCTTCAACTTTAAAATTGGTTTTAGAAAATCCCATCACCTTTTGAAGATAAAAATGCTAGAAACATGTAGAAGAAGCTTAGGAGATGCAAGAATAAGCTTGAATTTGGTTGCAAAGGCTTTGATCTTCATCCTTCTTCAATTTTGGCCAAAAACTTAGAAAATCACTATTCCTTTCTTTCTCAAGGCTCACGGCTGAGTTGGGCTCTTTTTTTGGGTGTTTTTGCTTTTGTTTTATTGTGTTATAAGCTTAAATAGCTAAGTCAACCAAGGGTCAAAGCAAGACAACTCTTCAAATGGCCAAATGACTAAGTTAACCTTGCATTTTTGCTTCTAATTCCCAAGTTTTGCATTCATTAAACTTTTCAAAAATACCCCACCTTGTCCTAGTTGGTCAAAAAAGATAAAAAGTCAACAAATGCAATTTAAATGGACTTTAAATGCAATTTAGCTAAATAACACAAAATAATTCATGTAGTTGCACATATTATGTCAAATAACAATTTCAAACAAGTAAATGCACATATTATTTTCAAATAATGATTAAACTAAATGAATGCACATGTAATGAATACTCGGGTCGTCATATTCTCCCTTCCTTCTAGGAATTTCACCCTCGAAATTCATTCATTCAAGGTTTTCTTTATCACCGCTGAATCAAACTAAAACCCAAACATATGCAAGAACATCATAGCCTACATTGCAACCCAAGGAATCATAGCCTATAACTCAACCATCATTTACAAACTCTCAAAGAATCACAATCTCTAACCCTAGCTCAAGAAATCAAGTTCAAACCTATATACACATTATGGTCATAACCAACTTTATCCCAAAAGTTCGAAACCTCTTGCTCTGATACCACCTGTCATGACCCCATTTTTTTCACTCACACAATCTCTAATACCATGAAGAAAGAAGCTTAAGAAGATCACTACTCCTAAGTCCGTTAAGGCACACTTCATTAGCCCGAATACTAATATCTACAAAACAAAACATCCAACCATTGAAACATCTCAAATACATTGAAGAATATACCTTATGACATGACAATAAAAGTCTTCCAAATTGCCCAAGATAGACAACATACTACAAGATCAGAAGTCTTTAGTTAACAGGAAATACATAACCATAATATGTACACAACCAACATGTTCATCCAAGGCACATCAAACATAAGCACAACTATCGCTTCCAAACATCTTGAGGCTAAAGCCCAAGTCCACCTAAAATGTGCTATGAAATGGGGAAAGTTTCACAAACTCAATGACAGGGGGGGGGGGGGGGGGGGGAATATACGAGAGGTTTTAGAAAACATTTTAACTTTGAAAACTCCTTTGAAAACATGTCATGACAGAATAATATGCAACAAATATAAACAGCTTAAGTAATATAAGAAAAGTAAGTACTTGGAAATAAGGAGTAAGCAACACGTATATGGTGCGAGCAATGTAAAGTAAATAAAGTAAGATCAAAGCTTGATACCGCTTACACACTCGTGTACAAGTTCGTGGTAGTCATGTCGATTAGGGGTGTGCATGGGTCGGTTTGGGCGGTTTGAAGGACATTTTCCGAATCGAACCAATACATTCGGTTTGAAAAAACTGAAACCAAAACCAAACCATACATTTATCAAAACCACCCAAAGTTGGGCAGGTTCCAAACCATTAGAATGGTTTGGTTAGGTTTGATTTGATTTGTCGGGTTGGTATCTGTCACTACTTGCTAATATAATTGCTTATATTAAAAATGCAAATAGGAATAACAAACAAAAAGAAACAACATGCTTGTCTATGTCAAAATACCACAAACTAGTTTTTATATTGACCCCAAATTCAAAATAGTACTTCCCATAACATAAAATAACTATAAGATATTAGTAATCCCCAAAATAACAAAACATAGCCAAACACAAAATGAAAAAAATCAGCACTTGAACCTAAGGAAAGTGCAGCAATGAAAAAAATCAGCACTTGTATTAGGCCTATATATATATATATTTGGGGCAGTTTGGGTTTATTGGTTTCAATGCTAAAAACTATAAACCAAACCATATAGTCGGTTTTTATAAAATCTTAAACCATAGCCAATGAAATTTTTAAAAAATCACCAAAAGTGGGTTAGTTTAGGTTGGGTTAGGTGGTTGGGCGGGTTGGCGATTTCACTGCATACCCCTAATGTTAATACACCGACGACCTCGGGCCGCCCGGAGTGACACGTGCTACCAATTACATTTAAACATTCGCAATCCAGACCGTGGTAATCATGCTAATACACCAACGACCTTGGGCCGCCCGGAGTGACACGACGTTACCACTAACTTCAATGCCATGGTAGTCATGCCAATACACCGACAATATCGGGACGCCCGGAGTGACACGACGCTACCATGACCCGCTTAAACATTCACATGCATAATCAACTTTATTTCACGCAATCACGACAATCAAACACTTGAACCACATTTAACACTCAAGCATATAAACAAGCAATCAAACACTAAAACACATTTAACTCAAGCATCTAATCAAGCAATCAAGCACTAAACCACATTTAACACTCAACCCATTTACATATATACTAACTATAATACCATATAGGTGCAAAACAATTGGTAAACCAATTTTAAAATAAGTTTTGTAAGCAAAATAACACCATTGCACCATCGTTGGAAAATCTGAAAATTTCATTAACATACACCAAAACTCCACAAATTGTGCTCCTAAGATATATATATATTCACAAACATTTAGGAAGCAATTTGAGCATATCAAAAAAATACTATTCACATTTTTTAGAAAATTTTCTAGCAAACATGCATTTTTCAAAAACTCATCCAACTTTGCTTCCAAATCATTAAAACATATTATGAATATGTATATAAGTATATAAACTACATATACAAGATTTAAACCAAATGTTAAACGCATATTTAGCTCAATACTTCATTATGCAACACATATATTCATCTATAACAGATCATAGTTCAAATTTGCTAAGCTTCATGTATCTTGTTCTCTTTGACCTACTTAGCAAGAAGCACAAGAATATACAACATTACATAGCCTATATATACAAGTATAGAAACCTGTTTCAACTTTAAAATTGGGTTTAAAAAATCCCCTCACCTTTTGAAGATAAAAATACTAGAAACAAGTAGGACAAGCTTAGAAGATGCAAGTTGAGGTAGTATTTGGGTCGGGCCGACATAAGCACAGTTCAGCCCAACACACGAAAATTCAGGCCCAACTCAGCTCGATTGAAAGTGGATTCGATTAGGCCCAACCCACCACATATAAATGGGCCGAGCCGGGTTACATATTTTTTGACCCAGTCCATTTGTGCCCAAGCCTATTTGTTCCCAAGCCCAACCCAGTTCGAACCCAACACAAGCCCAACACAAGCCCAGCTCGAGCCTCTCTCAACCTATAAACTCAGATGTTTGGAATCATTTTGCTTACTTTGAAGAACATGGGTATGTAATTTGTAATTATTGTGAACGTAAATATATATTGTGTCGTAAATTTGGAACCGGAACGCTTGTAAGACATCTTATATTTCAACACTCAAATGTTCCAAACTATTTCAATCCTCAACCACTGCCACCACTACCACCAACAGGCCCAACACCCGCACAAAGAGCACTTATCCACCAACTTTATTCAAGCATTTATGTAATGTTCTTTTTTTATGTTTATTAGTAATGTATTTGTGTCTCGTGAACTTGTAGTTTGTTAAGTAATGAGATATTATTTATATTAATATTAACAATCAACTTATGTCTTGTTAATCGTTAAATTAACTTTTTCGTAAAAAAGGTTAAGCTTAAGCTTTTTTCATTATTAATCCAACTATCAAAATTCAAAACACACTAATCACAAAAAAAAAATAGATGGGATAGCCTAGCCTAGCTCGCGACTCGTGATAGCAGGCTCGTAGGCCGAGCTGAGTCTTATATTTCACGAACTGAGCCCAGCCCAGCCCAGCCCAGCTCAACCAACTAAACATGTGTGTCGAGCCGGGCTCATTTTTCTTAATCCACTATTCGATTGAGCCGGGCTAGCCCATTTTCCAGCTCTAGATGCAAGAATAATCTTGAATTTGGTTGCAAAGGCTTTGATCTTTCTTCTTCTTCTTCAATTTTGGCCAAAAACCTAGAAAATCAATATTCATTTCTTCCTCAAGGCTCACAGCTGAGTTGGGCTTCTTTTTGGGTGTTTTTTCTTTTGTTTTATTGTGTTATAAGCTTAAATAGCTAAGTCAACCAAGGGTCAAAGCAAGACAACTCTTCAAATGGCCAAATGACTAAGTTAACCTTACATTTTTGCTTCTAATTTCCAAGTTTTCCATTCATTAAACTTTTCAAAAATACCCCACCTTGTCTTAGTTGGTCAAAGAAGATGAAAAGTCAACAAATACAATTTAAATGGACTTTAAATGCAATTTAGCTAAATAACACAAAATAATTCATGTAGTTGCATATATTATGTCAAATAATAATTCCAAACAAGTAAATGTACATATTATTTTCAAATAATGATTACAGTAAATGAATGCACATGTAATGAATGCTCGGGTCGTCAAAGTCATCTTGTATGTTGATGGCATACTACTGATTGAGAATGACATAGGCATGATGTCATTTGTTAAGGTCTGGTTATTAGGAACATTCTCCATGAAGGATTTGGAAGAAGCAACCTATATACTAGGAATTCGAATCTATAGAAATAGATTGAAGAGATTGATAGGTCTTTCCTAAAGTACGTACATAGATAAGGTATTAAATAGGTTTAACATGCAGGATTCTAAAAGGGGCTTATTACCTTTTAGACATGGTATTCATCTCTCTAGGGCTATAAGTCCTAAAACAACTGAAGAAAGAGAGAGGATGAATAGGATTTCATATGATTCGACTATTGGAACCCTTATGTATGCCATGCTATGTACTAGGCCTGATATTGCACACGTTGTAAGTGTTACTAGTAGATATCAGTCAGATCCATGTAAAGAACATTAGATAGCCGTTAAGAATATCCTGAAGTACCTGAATAGGACTAAGGATATGATCTTGGTGTGTGGAGGAGGGAAATTGAAAATCGAGGGCTTCACTTACTCGGATTTTCAGTATGATGTGGATGATCATAAATCTACATTTGAATTCATATTCATTTGTAATGGAGAAGTGGTCAGTTGGAAGGGTTCCAAATAGAGTACGACTGCAGATTCCACTATAGAAGTCGAATACATCGTAACATCAAATGTAGCAAAAGAGGCAGTTTGGATCAAGAAATTCATCTCGGAACTCGGAGTGGTTCCTTTCATTAAGATCGCGGTGCCTTTACATTGTGATAATAATTGAGCTATAGCGCAAGCTAAGGAACCAAGGTCTCACCAGAAATCCAAACATGTAAAGAGACATTACCACATTATCTGAGAAATTATAGGAAGATGTGGCATAGTAATGTAGAAAGTAGCACTAGTAGATAACACTGCGGATCCGTTGACCAAGGCTCTCACTAAGCAGTCTTTGGATCGACGCTTAGAGATAATTGGTATGAGATACCATTCTGATTAGTTTCAGTACAAGTAGGGGATTGTTAGGAATAATGCCTTAAAAGCCAATAAATTGTAATTTTGAAATTGTGGATAATGTATTATTTAATTTATTAAATCATTTATTGCAGGCAGTTTATTTATTTATTAATATGTTTTAATTAATAAATAAAAGTCCTTAGAACACTATTTATAGATTCTATCATTAAGAGTAAGGATATGAGTGACGAAATCTATATTTACAAATATGTTCTAAAAGTTATCCCCGATTAGGGGATAAATTAATTGGGCGTTAGTTTATCCGAATAGATCGGATTACAGTCTACTAACCAAATAATATGAGATATTAAATTGGGCAATTAGTCTCATATCTTTATATTAGATGTATAAGTACTTGTTGCAAACAAGTGATTAGACTTGAACACCAATACAACAAATTACATGAAATGTCAATAATTCATTGTATTATGTAATTGTGTGATTAATCATCAGACCTAAGACACCACAGTTATCTCATGGTTAAGAATACCATAATTTGTTGGAGCAATTAAGCTAGTCCTAATCACGGATTAGACAATGTATTCAGTGGTTATGATCTATTCTGTCATTGAGGTATGTGCATGTAGATACGAGAATTGTCAATTGGGAATCCTATGCGATCTATTGATTAAGTAACTAGAAATCCTTGGCCAAAGTGAAAAAATAGAAGTCGTTTCACATATTATTCATTAGTTACTAATTAAATAGATTTTGGCATATGATCGAGTAATAGAGTTTGATGACCCAATCCATGACTCTGACTCGATCGAGATAATTAAGACAGTAGGATTCAATTGTATAGAAATTATTAAATGGGTTCATGTACTTGCACTTTATCGTTAATTGAGTAATCACGATATACTGCTAGGTGTCACTCGCGATTTACGAATTAATTAGAAGGAGTTCTAATTTAATTAATTAATAGAATTAATTATTCGCTACCGATTAATCATGAACCCAAGATGTCAAACACAAAAAAAATTTGCGAATTAATTAGATTAGAGAAAAGATTAAATTAATTTTTAGGACCGTCCTAAATATTAATTTAATTAGGCTCGTAATAATTAGATGATGATCTAGTTATTATGAGGTCCAAGACTGGTTAATTAAGACCAGTCTACATATGGCCTTAGGTTATGTGTGTCTCCTATATATTGTACTATTCTAACAGAAAAAGAGCTAACACACTTTTCAAAAGTCAGAAAAATATAGGATTTCTCTAAGAATTTAGTGGGGTGAAATCCGTTGATAACGGGGATTTTGTGTGGACTAATCTTGAAGGTTTCACGCGTAGAAAGCTCATCTCAAATTTTATCGTAATCTTCGCGATAAGAGATAATCCTAAAACTACTGCTATGATATTTAATGAGATTAATTGTTGTATGCATTAAATATGCGTAATCAACCATAAACAAATACATAAATATTATTCCATTACATTAATTAAAATTTTTAATTATCATATATGTTTCTCAACATCTACTACAAACAAAAGGACCCCACCAACACCGATCTAACGGCCAATAATTCTCTGTTGTCTCATCTCAAATTACGGAGAGCCGTACTCCAATTCCCAAGTCAATCCCACATTCACACATGCTCCACGTAGCCCCAAACACTCCCAACCAACCAATAGCACCTTGACAAACACAAACGCCTCTCACCGCCCACTAAATCTTTTTATTTGTCCAAATTAATGTTAATATCATATATGAGATACGTATAGATTCTAATGTGAATGCAATAATTTTCCCCTCCCCCACTCATATTTGATATCTCTCTCACGGCAGGTGAACCGAAGTTAAGCCCCACCGAGAGTGTTCTTTTGTCCTTGATGTGCAATGAAATGTCCCCAAACAACAAAGTGGTGGCAAAAGAAGTTAGCACTACTCACATGGTAGCCATATAGTAGACCATCTTTCGCCGGCTAGTAAAAGTTCTTGCAGTTGATAATGATACTGCAAAAATTTATGCATGAAATGAAGGGACGCGTTTTGTTTTGGCTACTTTCTTGATATTGGGGTTGGGTTAACTTTGGCTACTTATATGCTGAAACCCTAAATTTTTTGATGATCTGCTGGTTGTACTGGAAAGAGAATGAGTTTGAAGTTCTTTTCATAAAAGGGTTCGTCTTTAGTTTCAGATCTGACCTTGTGATATCACTAATATGGGTTTTTTTTTGGGTGGGGGGGGGGGGGGGGGGGGGGTGGGTGTGTTGTGGGGGGTGGGGGCGTGGTTGTGGAGGGTGGAGGGCTGTGTCGAGACAGACAAGAGAGAGTTCTGACTGACAGGAGAGAGTGAGCACACGCAGGCAATTGTATAGTGCGTATACATTTGTTGTGGGATGCGTGTGCTCACTTCTCTTTCTGTCAGTTTACTCTGAACCTTCTTGTTCTCTTTTTGGCCTTTGGATTGCTGGCTGGGTGACTCTTCTCTCCCTCAACACACACACACCATGACCACCTGTTACATTGCAGACCTAAATCTACTCTCTCTTTTATATCGCATCTCTCTAGAAATGTCTCTAGAAAAAGAAAAGACTGAGTGAAGAGTTGCATATCCCATAAACAATGGGAGATAAGATTATTATATGCACTTGTTGTAATGGGATGCGACATCTCACAATGACAGATCAAGCCACACTGCAATGACATGCTCACAGACATATGCCACTCACCAAGCCATACACAATTTCGACCAAAAAAAAAAAATAAAAGCATACACAAAACAATTGGTTATATATATAATCCATTCTACTTTCTACTCCCTATGTTTGGCTTAAACAAGATACATATACTAGACTCACTGTTCGACTCTATTTTATACCGTCTCTATGCAGGTACTGAAATATTAATTTTGTTTTCACCAAAAAAAAATTAATTAATTAATTTTGTACTTTGCCTTGTTTTCTTTTCTTTTTTATTTTTTCTCTCTTTTGTGTGATTTACTGAATTGTTAATCTTTCATATCTTATCAAATCGAAAATATTTTATTATTATGTATCAAAAATACTTTCTGATGGAGCTTGGAAGCGTGACTTTTGATGTACTTATGTTGGAGAGGACGAAGTAGATTTGGAAGGTACGCCTGCTTACTATTCTGATTTAACGGAAAAGTGTGTGTTTTTTAATGAGCATATTGTACTCTGTCTGTACCATACCTCTCCTTCTGCAAACTTTGTTCTCCTCCTTCATTAATAACAATGATATGATTTTAAGGCATTATTTCCGCTACTTTCTCGGCCTCAATCTTGCTCTAGTTGTCAATGGGTTTTTTTTTATAAAAGAAAATATATATAAATATATATCCCTTTCAAACAGTCACATAAAAAGTTATAAAGAAAAAAGAAAAGGTCCAAACGTGTTAACGAGAACGAATTTTTAATTCTAATGTATATGGATACTAAGTTTATCATACTTGAAGCAAAATTGATTTTAGTAAATTTATGCATCTGTGGCTTGTTTTATGCATCCAAATGTCTATATTTCACGTGATCTTTTGATTTGCAAGATCATATACAGTTCTAGTTCATCTTGTTTTTGTCCTTGATTTGGCTATGGTATCTTTGACCCTTTCCTGAGTTAAAGGAGATCAATCATAGCATAAAGGCAATGGAAGTGACTCAAATATGGGGAGATTTATGTTTCCTCCACTGGGTAGATATGCATCAGATCTTTGATGAACAAGAAAGGAAACGTTTCTATATATAGGTTAGGAAGCTACATCAACTAGTAACTCTTCGTTAATTTCTATTATTTCCTTATGGAGAAGGGCTTTTCTCTTATCAAGCCCATCCTTTGATTATATAAGTACTTATTACTCTCATACCTATCACTTGAATAAAAGTTTTCTTTTGTTTTTAAATAGCTAGTGGCTAATTAGTTCTAGATTTATTTCCTTTTTGTCATATTCACTTCCGTGGGATGAGAGCAATCTATTCCAATCTCTTTGAGTAAATGTTTTACCCTTATTAACTCTTCAAGTGGCTAAACCCATAGCATGATGTTATGATACTAGGTCGAACCACCAGATCATGCTTTTTGCTTGCTTCTTTCTCTTTCACGAGAGTAGGTTTCCATCAATAAAGACAAAACCCGGAAGTGCAGTGTCTGTCAACAAACAACCTGCCCATTCTTTATTTGAATAGTCAATGACCTATGGGTATCCTTGGCCTTTGTACAACAATCCTTTTCCAAGTGCACCTTGATATATGAATAGGAACAACAACTTCCCAATGACGTAATGTTGGAGAATCCATAAGTTGACTAATTACACCTTCAACAAATGAGATAGCTAGAGGTTACACTATGTAGTAGTTAAGTTTCCCAACTAGTCTTCTATAACTCCCGGATTATGACATAAGTTTCCCTCATTTAGAAACAAGTTTCAATTTGCATAGATGAAGGAATCACATTGTTGTATACCAATAGCCTTAATGTGTTTGAACTATGCTTATGCTAAGGGATAAACAACCCTTGTTTTGATTGTGCAACTTCAATTTTGAGGAAATAGAACAAATTTCCTAAGTTATTGATTTGTATTTGTTGTTGTAGGAAGGTGTTCAAGTCATGTATACCTACTGTATCATCTATGGTAATCACTATGTCATCAACATAAATAATCAATAAAAGACATTTATTAGAGGAATATCGATTAAAAAAAAAAAACATAGTGATCAACCCTACTCCGGAGACTGTTTCAAGCCATACAAAGTTTTCTTAAGACGGCACAACTTTCTCTCAGCCATCTTATTTTGGTAGGAAGAGCATTGGTGCATGATATTGATGATGATACACTGCAAAGTCTTAAAAGGAAAAAAAAAAAGTATTCTTGGCATTATCATTGTTTAAAGAAGAATAGTAGCACCACATTGGGTGTGTATCAAAGCACAAAAAGAGGGATAAAAAGAAAATACCTGAAAATGATCTTCCATCTAAATAACTAATTATTTTATAACCAAGTGATAAAAGAATAATTATCGAAAAAGGTAATGAAACATTAATAAAATACCGCACACTTGATTTAGATATCGGCTACAAGGTTCTCAAGCATTAGAGTAACCTAACATGAATGGGAAACTAGCCTATTTATTGACACGACTAACAAATAAATTATGCTTATGTTTCCCTAACTGATATGACTCACAAAGTAGCATAGCAACATGACTAAGACAAGGGATCATTGTATGGTAATTTACCGAAATAGTCCTAGATCTTTGTCTTTTTTGACATTTAAGTCCCCTATCTTTCATTCTGAATAAAATGATCATTCATCTTTCATTTTGGTGACAACCATTAGTCTTCAGAGCACAATCCATCAAAAAATAACGTTAGTGAGCAGATGGATGACACGTGGCCGCAGAATGCACAAATCATCAGGGGTAAAATTGTCATGCGGTAAAATATAAGCATCCTAAGGTTTATGTATTTTGCGGCCATGTGTTATCCACGTGTTCACTAACGTTATTTTTTGACAGATTTTGCTCTAAGAAATAACGGTTGTCATCAAAATGAAAGATGAAGGACCATTTTGTTCAAAATAAAAGATAGTGGACTTAAATATCAACAAAGGAAAAAATCTAGGACCATTTCAATAAATGCGAATACCCAAAGTTCTCGGCACGAAGGTAGATCCTCGGCACGAAGGTAGATCCTATGACTCGTGTCTATACTAGTCCCCTCATGCATCCTTAGATCTTTAACAAATTGCATAATCATGAGAAAAGGTGGCTGAATAATTAAGAAGTTTGGTTAAGTTTGCCAATAGATAACAAATCGAGATGAAATTTTGTGATATACAAAATAGAGTGCAAGGAGAGAGCAAAAGTAGGATAAATTGACTTAATCCACATGTAGAGTTAGATGATCCCATGTACAACCATGACATTTGGATTTCATTAGAAAGAAGATGAATAAACAAGTTAATAGTACTACTCTTGTGATTTGAGGCACCAGCATCAATTACTTACGGACTAAGTAGATGAAGTTTTAGGGAGACAAGTGTTGGAAGGGCTTGCTTGCACTAGGGAGGCGATAAATTGATGCCTTTTGAGAAGCTTAGTGCTAGAGAAGCCGAGTAAATTGTGCCTCAAGAATGGAGATCATAGTCTATGGAATACACAATTTTGGTAGAGCTGTTATGAATGAGGTAGCCTTTGGAGACCTATTTGAGTCAAGGTGGGCTGCCATGCAATCTCCAACAATTTTCATGATTGTGGCCCACTTTATTGCAAATTGAAAAAAACCAAAGCCTCTAACAATTACGAAATTTGACCTGTACCTTCACCATTGCCACCACCGCTATAATTCAAACGAGAATAACATCTTTAAGGGTAGGTAGTGAAGTTGGCAGGGATTTGGGAATGAACATACTTATATTCCAAGGTAGAGTACAGAGCTAAGTTAAAAGGTAGAACTATTGTCGTTGTGTTTGAATTCAGGCATCAAAGCTAATAGAAAAACGTCATTAAATTTAGAAATCGACTTTTGAAACAACGGAATCTTGCCAAACCTTTGTATTTTTACTATATGCACAACAAATCTGTGATCATATAATTGAGGGCATGTCCTTTGTAATGTTTTGATACAATTACGTAGTGTCTGGAGTATTTTGTTTCATAATCAATGCTCCAATAGCTCCAAATCAGTCTCTTACGATTTAACAATATAATACAAAAGTAAAATGGCCCTTGCGGTATGCTTTTTGGTTAACACAACTGTTCATTTCTTGCAACCAATATCTAGTTGAATCTGTCTAATATTTGCTTGCTTGTACTCAAGTGTTTGATGCTAGTGTTTTCATCCTTAAATCTAGTCTCTCTCACTCTCCTTCTCTACAATTCTTATTATCCAGGTTTGGCTTGATGAAATTAGCTTCTATAGAGTCAAATGAAAGGGGAACATGACTTTCAATTGGAGTGTTGTGATAGGAAATCTAATTATCTCCCCTTATCATTTGTTCACTAGGGACCAGTAAGATTGAACGTAATTTTTCTGTAGAGCTACAATTTCTGTTTGTGGTTTGATGCCTAAGTGCGATTAATTGATAGAACCACTCTTCAACTTTTGGTGTCAATTTTTATGCAAGTCATACTATACCCAAAGACCACGTATTTGGTAATTAAGAAGTGCAGGAAGGAGAAGGGTTAGAATCAGATATTATGGGAGTGATCTCTGAGTTTGAAAAGAAAACTAAAGAATATTAATTGCAATGCTGTTTAAACAAGAAGTATTTTTATGCTTCATTCTCGTTGGAGTGCTTTTAATAACCTAAAGGAAGGTTGACAAATCGTGAATTAGCACATTGAGAAATATGCTCATCCTTTCCTTCTTCATGTTTTGTAGGGATTTCCTTTCAGGGTGTGAAGAAGAGAGTGTAGAGACAACAGTAGAAGAGAGAGTGGCTGATGAGGCAGCATAGTGGCATATTGTGCTCACACTATCATACGTTGCTGTGATTCTTTTTAATGTGATCAGCTACTTCCTCACTCTTGGTTATCCACCCGACACCAATTCCACGGTTAAAGTATCCTTGAATCCTTAGAACTGAAAAGACTTTTTCCTTCTTGATGTTTCTCAATATTGCTGCTCCCTTAAAGCCCACCTACCTTCTTCCCCCTAAAGAAAATTGGAAGCACTAAATCAACAGTGCTAAATTTTTTTACATCATTGTTGTTGTTCACCTATGTCCTTTTACATGTTTGTAGAGTTCTCATCATATATAGGACAATATACCGGTAGCTAGCAACGTACAAAAAATGACTATTTTCTACTGCTTTATCATACGAAATAAGATTATCATTTTAATCTAGCCATCAGTTATGGTGGGATCATGGAAATTTAGAGGAGTGAAGCCACAGAAGGTGAATCATATTTCGTCTGTGAATCATATTTTGTCTGATATACGAGAAAAAGGAGAAAGTTTTGTCAGAATGATGTATGAATTTGTGCAACAGACATTGAGAAACAGTTAGATTTGTTTTCATTTGATAATGTCGTGCATTGACAGCTTGCTAGTCAAATGTCCGTGTAAAGATTGCATCGTAAATCTTCTGAGGTGTGTTGGACTTAAGATTGCATCGTAAGTCCACCTCCATCCTGTTTGTGGCTGCTGTGAGTAATTCCACCTACCAATTGCAATGTTGAAGCTGTTGGGGATCAGGGTGTTAGAACGAAGAATAAACGAGAAATAAAATGAACACCCTGATCCCCAACAAAAGCTTTAGTAGCTTAATTTGTATTTGTCAACAATGTTTTCATTGTGACAGGATCAAGCTGGCAAGATTCCTCTGTACTGGGGAATCACTGCTGATGGTTATGTTGCTTTTGCTGATGATGATGCTGATTTGCTCAAGCGTGCTTGTGGCAAGTCGCTTGCTTCGTGATGATGAAGTTGGAGTATGTGGAATGATAATTTCATGTTGTCGTGCGGCAATGGTTTAGCCCTATTGAGAATTTAGTTTCCCAACTTTAACTTTCAGATTATGTCTCGTCTACAATTAATTTGCTTTGCTGTTTCATCTCCAGCCATGATAACCATGTTTCCTGAGTAAACAATTATTATATTATTATTAGATTTGCCATGAACGAGGACCATCAAGGAGGAGGTTCTGCATGTATATCATGTGTCAAATTGTTTATTATTTGTTGATTGACTAATTGCAGAAGTTTTCTAACATTCAGATACGCAGCCATGATAACCATGTTTCCTGAGTAAAAATAAAAAACTTGTTTGCGTAGAATTATATGAATAATTTTGTTTTCTTTTATAGAACTATTTTTCTTAAATTAATTAATTGAATTAGTAATTTTATTTAATTAATTTAATTAACTAAAATAAATAAATAAATCATTATCTAATTATTTTGAAATTACTAGTAAATCAATTTAATTGATAATAAATAAATAATAAGTTAGTTAATAACATTAAAATTAATAAAAATAAATAAATAACTGATTGATAATCAATAAAACAATAAATGACTTAATAAAATTTATTAATATATTAATTTTAAATAATTTATTAGTTACTTAGTTGAAATTACTAATAATTCAGTTTAATTGATAATTGATAAAAAGTAAATTAGTTAATAAAATTAATTAATTTAGTTGATAATTAATAAAAGTAATTTAATAATTAGTAGACTAATTAATAAGTCAATTACTTTAATTGGTAATTTATAAAAAAATTTAATTAGAAAATAATAAATTAATTATCAATTAAGAATTTAAATAATTTAATTTTATAACAATAGATTTAATAAATTATGAATTAATTAATTAATTAATATTATAATATATTTTGATTAATTAAATTATTAATTAATGAATTTTTATTAATTAATTTATTAAATTAATTAATTACTTTTAATGATTATTGAATTTATTAATAATAATTAATATAAAATGAGCTCATGCGTAGGAAAAAGGAACAAAAACACGTGAAAACATAAAAAATGTGCTCTTATTTTCTTGTTTTTGAGAATATTTTTCAAAATAGTTTCTAAAAGCAATTATTGAAAACAACTCATGTCAATCGAGTTTTTTTTTCTATTTTTCTGTTTTCAAAAACAAAAAAAAATAAATTATTTTCGGAAACTCTTCCAAATAGCCCCTAAATGTTTATTAGATTTACACTTTGTTTGGGAAGGGAAAAAACGGAGGGAATGTTCGACCTCTTGAGTAAGGAAAATGATTTAGAGGGATGCTTCAAACCCTAATATGACGCCCGAGATTTTTTCGTACTTCTAGCTCACTATTGCATCAACTAGTTGCGCATTTCTTCTGTGCTTTAACTACTGTCTTCTTTAGTTACTATTCTTTTCGTTTTCAACTGCATAATATTACTGAATGAACATTTTTATTAAATTATATTAATTGTTTTAGGAGTGAGAAAAATGTGCGATTGAGCTAGTAACGATAGAAGCCTTCATTTAGAAAATGGTTTAGTGAACTAACAAATAGTGTTACGTAACTTAACTAAGTGTTTTTTTAGCTAGCACCTAATTGCACCTTAGACTCATTTTTAAGCTACCTATGCTCATTTTAATAACTCATTTATGCACCCAACATGACCCACCTTAATATAAACTCACACAACGCACAACATAAGCTCATAACTAGCAAAACAAAAACAAAAAAAAGCTGAAATTACTGTAACTGGGCCGACAGCTCCTTGCAGCCAAAATAGGGAGATTTTGATCTTCAAATCTTCAATCCAAGCCTCTCCAAGCCTAGAGCAAGTAGTTTAGGGTGTGTGCAAGTCTTCTAGGTGCTCCTACTCGCTTTAGGTGAGGGATTTCATGGCTCTTTTTGCATATTAAAGTTGTTACACTTTTCTTGAATTGTTAGAAATGCTATCAAATGCCATTGCAAGGCTTATCCATGCTATTGTATATTGTATATTAGTACTAGAGAACACATTTAAGCTATTGATTCGTATTTTAAACGGTTGGAATCATTACTTTGATTATATGAGGTGAATAGTGACGAATTTTTAAGGTTTTGTGTAATTGTGCGTATTGGCTTGCTTCATTGCTTCTAATAGATGCCTTAGGTGCCAATGAAGGTAGTCCAATAGCCCCGTGTCCTTGAATTGTTCTAAACTTGTATAAAATGTGAAATAACCGACTTTTTAAAAGGGGTTTCAGAGTTAATGCTAATCTAGGTTGAATTAGCCTCCACATTTAGTAATCCTAGGCTATTTAAGACCTAACTAAGCTTTGCTAGTTCCCATTTGAGTCCCGATTGAGGTACTTGTAGTACAAAGCCAAAAGAGGGAATTTGGGGCTTTCGGGCTAAATGTGGGTGTTTGCGTGATTTTGAGGGTCCTAAAGGTGCCTAAGGGGTTAACTAGAAGCATGGTGTAGGCTGCTTGCTAATCTAGAACCATAACATGAGTTTGGAAGGAAAACGGGTTGGGTTACAAAGGGGTTTAAGTACAAACTCATTTGTCTCACGCTTCTAAGACCTTGGCATGACTCCTTGTGTGTTTAAATATGGTTTCAAGTTGTTTTGGAGCTTTTGGTATAGGTTAATGTGTATCTTGAATATGCTCCTTTGTAAATCTCTTAATTGCTTATATGAAACTTCTTCTATTCGAACTGTCTCAAGGTCAACCTACTTTGTTGATCCTCCCACATGTTATTGCTTATATTGTTGATATTGTCTTGCTATTGTCAAGTGCATTGCATATTGGTTGCGCAACCATAGTGTCAGGGGCGGATGTGTTGAATATCGGCTGGACGGTAGAGGGCTTGCCAATGGATATTCAAACTCCATACCCTAGTCCCTCATTCACCTGGTCCGGAGATTGCCAATGGATGTTGGGTTGTAGGATTATCGGGGTACATCCGGAGTACATCCACTGGAGTGATTGGGAATTTACCGGCATACTGATCGTGGTTCGTAATCGAGGACAAGAGAACTCTGGAGTGTTGGGGTTAAGTGTATCGTATCCTTTGTTATATGTGGTTATTTACTGTTTTAATGTACTTTATTTGCCTTTCTTGTTTAACTATTATATTTGTTGCATTGCACATCTCGATTGGCCTTTATCACTCACTGGGCAATAGTGGTTGCTCATACCTCGCTAATATGTTTCAAGAGACGCTGAGGTTGAACCCTAGCTAGACTTGGTAGAGGGAGAAGAACAAGAGGTTCAGACTGATTCGTTGCCTTATTTGCCGTGTCTAGTTGCCTAAGGTGGTTTATGCTCTTGTTTGTTTTACCTTATATTCTATTTTGTAGCCTAAGTGCTATGTACATATTATGTAATGTGCAAGGTGAAAAATAGTTGGTTGTAGTTGTAGATTGGAGCCATGGCATGTAATAACTTATGTACTACTTCTAGTTACTTGCATGCTTGGGTGTGAATGCTATGTTGTATGTTTGTTTCCAACTTCCAAGAATGTTTCAATACTATAATGAAGTGGCATGATAAGCGGTTTGGTAAAGAAGTGAAGTTGGATGCATGCTTGTGTGAATCTGAACTATTTTATATGTTGAGGCTCGGATGGCCTTGAAGCTTTGAACTTTGGTTATAAATGCTTGTCTTGTTATATTGTGGCTTTATTGAGTGTTTACAGGTTTTCAGAATGTCCACAGTACAGGGGAGACTCTATCCGTTTGTTGGGTTCGGACTTAATTTTTAGCGTGGGGTTGGGTCGGGGCGTTATATTTAGGTGGTATCAAAGCTTATAGAATGCATGAAGCTGAGTTAATTTTCTCGGTCTGTAGGTAGGAGTCTATTAAGTTAAGGCGTGAATGCGTGAATAAATGTTTCTTTGATTGGCAAAGGGAGGGATTAAATGGTTAAAGCACATGCTAGCATGAAAGAGAGAATGTGAAAGGTCTTTTATGAGTTATTGTGTAAAAGTGAAAAGTTAAGAATATAAAGTATGATTAATTGTTTTACTTGTGTCTTTAGTATGCAAAGTGTTTGTATGAGCCTATATGTGATCATATGTTAACTTATTTGAACTTAATCTTATGTGATTTAATTGTGAATTATACATATACTTGTCATGATACTTTGCATTCTAGTTGTCTGGAATGGGACCCCGCCGTCGAACTGGGAATCAGAATGTTGATAGAGAACCAGAGGAGGCTCCCAAGCAAGAAGCCAGTATGGCAGGAAATGCACCACAAGTTCAGGAACTGAGTAACGTATAGATCTTGGCCACAATGACCAATGCTATGAACCCAGTTCGTGACTCAGCAGGGACAGATAGGGGCTGCCAGAGGTAATCAGGCTGCAAGAGCTAAGGGTAGTGGTACTATCGGAGGTAATTTGTATGACAGGTTTTTACATCATGGAGCCTACAACTTCTTTGGTGAGCCAAATGATATAAAGGCTGAATTATGGTTGAGAAAGTTTGAAAGGGTGGTTGCAATACTCGAGTGCAATGATGAGAGAAAAATTACCTATGCCACATTTCTTTTGGAGGGTAGCGCTGAGGAGTGGTGGCGTACTATTAGTGAGAAATGGGAAGCCAAGAGGGTTCAACATTCGTGGGCTGATTTCGTCCGTGAATTCCGAGATAAGTATATATCAGTGGTTGCCTGTGAGAAATGTCAAGCAGAGTTCATAGCTTTGAAGCAGGGAAATATGTCAGTGGATTAGTATGAGGCTACTTTTACTAGGCTCTCTCGTTACGTGCCGGCTTTGGTACAACCAGAGGACATGAAAATACAGAGATTCATCATGGGGTTGAGAAATGATATTATGCTAAATCTGTCTGCGAATGATTACCCTAATTATGCTGCAGGGGTCAGAGCCGCCTCGAGGTATGAAAAACGCAAGGCAGATGTGTTGGCCGAGACTAGTCAATCGAGTAAGTGGCAGCTCCAGTCACAGAGTCAGGGGTATCAGAGGCAAACTATTTCAGTTGGGCAGAGTCGGTAGTCGAGACAGACATAGAGTTATGTAGGGCCTATTCAGACTCAGTCGCTACCAGCTCAGAGTCAGAATCAGGGGCAAACTCGATCAGCAGTGGTCCATTCACAGCAGGGTAGTTCAGCTACCTCTATTTACAGAGCTCTTTCGGGAGGCACTGTTGCAAGACGTCACCAGCAGTCCAGCTTTTGTCAACGCCAGGGTCATACTGAGGAAAATTGTTGGAAGAGATTGGACCGATGTACCGGGTGTGGCAATGATCAACACAAGGTTAAAGACTGCCTGAAATTCAAGAATACTAGGGGTCAGACATCTGGTCAGGGCAATCAGACCAGGGCATCAGCTGCAGCACCAGTACCACGGGGTCAGGCCCGAGTATTTGCCTTAGATGCTGAGGAACTTCCAGATACGACTGCTGTAGTAGAAGGTACTTTTCTTCTTAATGATCAATCGGTTAAAGTTTTAATTGATTCCAGGGCTTCGTATTCATTTATTACACCTATATGTGCACAAAATGCTAAGTTGAAACATGATAAATTGTTACATGATATTGTGGTTTATACACCTATGGGGCCGAAGTTTGTCACCAAATCTATTTGCAAAGCATGTAATATCTTTATTCAAGGTCGTGTATTTTCTGCCGATTTAATTATTCTACCTTTCTGCAACTTTGAAATTATATTGGGGATGGACTGGTTAGGTATATATTATGCACAACTTGATTGTAGAAAGAAGATTGTGAAACTAGAAATGCCCGACCAGGCCGTACTTGAAATAGTAGGAAGTAGAAAATCTACGGGAACTCCTATCATATCTTCTATTAAAGCATCAAAAATGTTAGGTAAGGGTTGTGAGGCTTACTTTGCTTATTTGATTAATCAACCTGGTGACCAATTGAAACTGAATGATGTGCCTATCGTTAGAGAGTTTCCCGGATTGTTTCCTAATGAATTATCTGGTTTACCACCTGATAGAGAGATAGAGTTTGTGATCGACTTATTACCAGGGGCTACGCCTATCTCTAGGACTCCGTACAAAATGGCTCCACCTGAGTTGCAAGAATTGAAAATTCAGTTGCAGGGTTTACTTGAGAAGGGATTCATTCAGCCGAGTTCTTCACCTTAGGGTGCACCGGTCTTGTTTGTTAAAAAGAAAGACGGATCTCTTCGCTTATGCATTGATTATTAGGGACTTAATCAGGTAACTATTAAAAACAAATATCCATTGCCTTTGATTGAGGAGTTATTTGATCAGCTGCAAGGTGGCAGGGTATTTTCTAAATTTGATCTAAGGCAGGGCTATTATCAGTTAAGGATTAAGTCAGATGATGTTCCCAAAACTGCTTTCAGAACTCGGTATGGTCATTATAAGTTTGTTGTTCTGCCATTTGGGTTAACTAATGCTCCTGCCGCATTCATGGATTTGATGCAGAGAATATTATGTCCATATCTGGATTAGTTTGTGGTTATTTTCATTGATGATATCCTTGTAAACTCTAAATCTGAGGCTGAACATGAACATCTCAGGATTGTATTGCAGACTCTTCAAGAGCATAAATTGTTCGCGAAGTTCAGTAAGTGTGAGTTCTAGTTAAGGAAAGTTACTTTTTTAGGCCATATTATTTCTCAGGATAGAATTTCTGTTGATCCAGCGAAGATTGAGGTTGTCATGGCATGGAAACGACCGGAGACTATTACAAAAATTCGTAGTTTTCTGGGCTTAGAAGGTTATTACAAAAGGTTTGTCAAGGATTTCTCTAAAATTACTGGACCATTGACTCAACTTACTCGAAAGAAGACCGTATTTGACTGGAATGAGAAATGTGAGGCTAGCTTCTAGGAATTGAAGAAGAGATTAACCATAGCTCCTATTCTTGCTTTACTTGAGGGTACCGATAATCTGGTAATCTATAGCGACGCTTCTAAGGAAGGTTTGGGTTGTATATTGATGCAGAATGAAAAAGTTATTGCCTATGCTTCCAGAAATTGAAACCTTATAAACTTAATTATCCGACGCATGATCTTGAGCTTGCAACTATCATCTTTGCACTAAAGAAATGGCGTCACTATCTTTGGGGTAATAAATTTGAAATCTTTACTGATCACAAGAGTCTGAAATATCTCTTTTCTCAGAAAGAGTTAAATATGAGGCAGAGGCGTTGGTTGGAATTGCTTGAGGATTATAATTGCACTATCAATTATCTGCCAGGTAAGACCAATATTGTTGCTGATGCTTTAAGCCGAAAGGCTACAGTTGCTAGTCTAATCGCCAAAAACTGGGAGTTCATGGAGGAATTATGTTTATGGAGGCCCAACACTTCAGATTCTGGTATTCAATTCGCAAGTTTGCATATTCAATCTCTTTTATTATCCTGGATTAGAGAGGCTTAGCAGACTCATCTACAATTGATGGAAATCTTAGAAAAATTGAAAGGGGGAGAGTCAGATTTCAAATTGCATGATGATGGTCTTCTTAAATTCAAAGGCAGAATTTGTATGCCTTCTGAGCCAGCTTTATAGAAAGAAATTCTTGCAGAGGCTCGTAATTCTAAGTATACTATCCATCCAGGCAGTACTAAGATGTACAGGGATCTAAAACAGAACTACTGGTGGAACAACATGAAGAGAGAGATTGCTAACTATGTTACTAGATGTCTTACATGTCAGAAAGTTAAAGCTGAACATCAGAGACCGGCAGGGTTGTTGCAACCGTTGGCCATTCCTATTTGGAAATGGGACCACATTACTATGGATTTCGTGTCAGATTTACCGAGGTCTTCGAAAGGTCATGATTCAGTCTGGGTTGTTGTGGATAGATTGACCAAAACTTCTCATTTTATTGCTACAAAGAAAACTGAATCTCTTGACAAGTTGGCTGAAATTTATGTTGAGAATATTGTTAGACTTCATGGGATTCCCAAGAGTATTGTGTCAGACAGAGATCTCAGATTCACATCTCAGTTTTGGCAGAAGATTCAGAAAGCTTTGGGCACGACATTGAGCTTCAGTACTTCTCATCATCCTCAAACTGATGGACAATCTGAAAGAACTATTCTAATACTTGAGGATATGTTACGAGCGTGCATTCTGGACTTCGGTAAGAGTTGGGAGAGATACTTACCTCTTGCAGAATTTGCTTATAACAATAGTTATCAAGCTACTATCGGTATGGCACCATATGAAGCTTTGTATGGGCGTAAATGCAGATCTCCTTTATATTGGGATGAAGTTGGAGAGTTGAAATCTATTGATCCTACTCTATTGCCAGAGATGAACAGAATGATTGATAATGTTCAGTTGATCAGAAAAAGAATGCTTACAATGCAGAGTCAACAAAAGAGTTACGCAGATAGATGCCGTCGTGATCTGAAATTTGCCGTAGGTGATCGGGTATTTCTGAAAATTTCTCCTCGCAAGGGTTTGATTCGGCATGGTAAGGGAGGTAAACTCAGTCTGCATTATGTGGGATTGTTTGAAGCAACTGAAACAATTGGTGAATTGGCTTATCGACTAGCTTTGCCTCCTAGCTTGGGCAGAATTCATGATGTCTTCCATGTTTCTATACTTCGGAAGTATCAACCAAATCCTTCTCATGTTCTTGAGCCCGAGCCATTAGAGATCAGTGAAACTTTGACCTACACGGAGAAACCTCTTCGAATTGTTGATTGGAAAGTTCAGGAGCTCAGAACTAAAAGCATCCCGTTGGTTAAAGTTCTATGGGATCATCATGGGTTGAAGGATGCTACCTGGAAGAGAGAGGATCAGATACGAGATCGCTATCCAGAATTGTTCGCCGAATCATGTAAGAATTGCGTGGGCGTAATTAGTTTAAGGCGGAGAGGGTGTGATGCCCAAGATTTTTGGTACTTCTAGCTCACTATTACATCTACTAGTTGCGCATTTCTTCTATGCTTTAACCACTGTCTTCTTTAGTTACTATTCCTTTCATTTTCAACTGCATAATATTATTGAATGAGAATTTTTATTAAATTATATTAATTATTTTAGGAGTGAGAAAAATGTGTGATTGAGCTAGTAATGATAGAAGCCTTCGTTTAGAAAATGGTTTAGTGAACTAACGAATAGTGTTACGTAACTTAACTAAGTGTTTTTTTAGCTAGCACCTAATTGCACCTTAGACTTGTTTTTAAGCTACCTATGCTCATTTTAATAACCCATTTATGCACCCAACATGACCCACCTTAATATAAACTTACACAACACACAACATAAGCTCATAACTAGCAAAACAAAAACAAAAAATAAGCTGAAATTACTGTAGCTGGGCCGACAGCTCCTTGCAGCCAAAATAGGGAGATTTTGATATTCAAATCTTCAATCCAAGCCTCTCCAAGCCTAGAACGCAAGTCTTCTAGGTACTCCTACTCGCTTTAGGTGAGGGATTTCATGGCTCTGTTTGCATATTAAAGTTATTACACTTTTCTTGAATTGTTAGAAATGCTATCAAATGCTATTGCAAGGCTTATCCATGCTATTGTATATTGTATATAAGTGCTAGAGAACACATTTAAGCTATTGATTCATATTTTAAACGGTTGGAATCATTACTTTGATTATATGAGGTGAATAGTGATAGATTTTTAGGGTTTTGTGTAATTGTGCATATTGGCTTGCTTCATTGCTTCTAATAGATGCCATAGGTGCCAATGAAGGTAGTCCAGTAGTCCCGTGCCCTTGAATTGTTCTAAACTTGTATAAAATGTGAAATAGCCGACTTTTTTAAAAGGGTTTCGGGGTTAATGCTAATCCGAGTTGAATTGGCCTCCGCATTTAGTAATCCTAGGCTATTTAAGACCTAACTAAGCTTTGCTAATTCCCATTTGAGTCCTGATTGAGGTACTTGTAGTACAAAGCCAAAAGAGAGAATTTGGGGCTTTCGGGCTAAAAATAGGTGTTTGCGTGATTTCGAGGGTCCTAAAGGTGCCTAAAGGGTTAACTAGAAGCATGGTATAAGCCGCTTGCTAATCTAGAACCATAACATGAGTTTGGAAGGAAAACAGGTCGGGTTACAAAAGGGTTTAAGTACAAACTCGTTTGTCTCACGCTTCTAAGACCTTGGCATGACTCCTTGTGTATTTAAATATGGTTTCAAGTTGTTTTGGAGCTTTTGGTATAGTTTAATGTGTATTTTGAATATGCTCCTTTGTAAATCTCTTAATTGCTTATATGAAACTACTTCTATTCGAACTGTCTCGAGGTCAACCTACTTTGTTGATCCTCCCACGT
This sequence comes from Ehretia macrophylla, assembly GCA_037974665.1. Classification (NCBI taxonomy): domain Eukaryota; kingdom Viridiplantae; phylum Streptophyta; class Magnoliopsida; order Boraginales; family Ehretiaceae; genus Ehretia; species Ehretia macrophylla. The sequence continues at coordinate 15,205,806 of CM075775.1, forward strand.
GTTATTGCTTACATTGTTGATATTGTCTTGCTATTGTTAAGTGCATTGCATATTGGTTGCGCAACCAGTGTCAGGGGCGGATGTGTTGAATATCGGTTGGGCGGTAGAGGGCTTGCTAGTGGATATTCAAACTCCGTACCCTAGTCTCTCATTCGCCTGGTCTGGAGATTGCCAGGGGATGTTGGGTTGTAGGATTATCGGGTTACATTTGGAGTACACCTACTAGAGTATTGGGAATTTGCCGACATACTGATCGTGGTTCGTGATCGAGGACAAGAGAACTCTGGAGTGTTGGGTTAAGTGTATCGTATCCTGTGTTATATGTGGTTATTTAATGTTTTAATGTACTTTATTTGCCTTTCTTGTTTAACTGTTATATTTGTTGCATTGCATGTCCCGATTGGCCTTTATCCCTCACTGGGCAATAGTGGTTGCTCATACCTCGCTAACATATTTCAGGAGACGCTGAGGTTGAACCCCAGCTAGACTTGGTAGAGGGAGAAGAACCAGAGGTTCAGACTGATCTGTTGCCTTAGTTGCCATGTCTAGTTACCTGAGGTGGTTTATGTTCTTGTTTGTTTTTCCTTATATTCTATTTTGTAGCCTAAGTGCTATGTACATATTATGTAATTTGCAAGGTGAAAGATAGTTGGTTGTAGTAGTAGATTGGAACCATGGCATGTAATAACTTATGTTATACTTCTAGTTACTTGCATGCTTGGGTGTGAATGCTATGTTGTATGTTTGTTTCCAACTTCCAAGAATGTTTCATTGCTATAATGGAATGGCATGATAAGCGGTTTGGTAAAGAAGTGAAGTTGGATGCATACTTGTGTGAATCTGAACTATTTTATGTCTTGAGGCTCAGATGGCCTTGAAGCTTTGAACTTTGGTTATAAATGCTTGTCTTGTTATATTATGGCTTTATTGAGCGTTTACAGGTTTTCAGAATGTCCACAGTACAGGGGAGATTCTGTCCGTTTGTCGGGTCTAGACTTAACGTTTAGCGTGGGGTTGGGTCGGGGCGTTACACCTAACACGTCCATATTAACAAAAGGGAATATAATTAATATAGTTACTATTATTATTTATTAAAATTATTGTCATTTATTAGTGTTAATTATTTATTATTATGGTAACCTTTATTATTAATATAATGTTTATTTTTTATTCTTAAGGTCATAAGACGTTTATAGTAACAAAAAGACATTCATGTCATTTTATTTAAGTTTTTCTTATAACTACTCTAGTATATTGACGACTAAATACGAACTTAGAATTAATATATTCATTGCTATTTTCATTCGTAAAGCATACTAAGCATGGTTTACTCTTATCCAAGTTCATTCTATTCCTATCCAAAATCATTTTTAAATACCAATCACCACCTTAATGATTTAGATTTTGTTTCCTCCAAATTGGAGTCAATTGGAGAGCCCAATTTCTATATTTTATGTAAGTGTCCTCTTATGGTTTGGCTCAAGTGCACAACACTCTCTCCTATGGTTCAAAAACCCTTTAATCAATCCCTTATAGTTCTAAAAACACAACATATGTGCCCTAAACCTCCTTTTTGGTCAACAGAGCTAACAGACTCTACAAAAAGACATATTTGTCCTTATTTGACTCTACATATAATATACCTCTGTAGTTCTAAAAACACAACATACGTGCCCTAAACCTTCTTTTTCGTCAACAGAGCTAGCAGATTATACAAAAAGACATATATGTCCTTATTTGACTCTACATATAATATACATAAATATATAGATCTATATTATACATATAGATCTATATATGTATATATATATATATACACGCTAAACTCAAATAAACATATTATACATACACAGATATATAAATATCAAATTTGACGAGTGAGATACAAAAGTAGTTGGAATCATCGGTCATGAAGGCACCAAAGTTGATGCGAGAAGAACTCAAATGGTCCAGGTTATTTCATCAAGTTGTCCGACTACAACACAAACATCACAAGTGATGAGGACATACACTACAAAAAAAATTGGATTCTGCGACGGATCGTCGCCAAACCGTCGCAGATATGGCGACGGCACAGTGAAAGAGAAGGTTGACGCCAGTTTTGTGACGGAACAGTGAAGGCAAAGTGAGGGGCAAAAACACCCGTCACCAAGCCGTCACTAACAGTGACGGCTTTGTGAGCCGTCTCTAATTCAGTGACGACCAAGCTACAACCGTCACTAATTTGGTGACGGCTCAGTGATAAGTTTCTCTCGTTTCGATATGTAGAGACGGCACGGTGACAGTATGGTGGCAATCCCTCACCGTGCCGTCTCCATAAAGTTTGCCGGCTCAATTTCGTATTATATTTTTTAACGAACAAGGTCTTCAAACACTGAGTAACAACGATGTGTTAAAATTTTACTGAAGCAGTTCCAGTTACTAATGTATTGTTAACTTCAAATACTGACATTATTTGATGTAGTAATAAAATACTATGTTTGTATAGATATTTACTACAATATGAGAGAAATTTGATAATATAATTTGCAATCGACAAGATTTTATTTTATAACATTCGATAACTAGGGATTACATTAACAGACGGTTAACTTTAGTCATTACCATACAAAAGTCCATAGCAAGATACACGCACATATCCATATAATATATCACATATTTTTAACCTTAACTACTTATTTTTTACATAATTCTTCACTCGAACAACTTCGGCAAAAGGATGCGATACATTTGATCCACATTCATTTGATGGTGTTGAGCCATCAAAATGTAACTATCTTCTTTTGGTGGTTCGTTTAGATCAAATCGACCTTCAACTCTGCTACTGTTTGCCTTCGACGGATCATATTTCTTTGTGTTCCTCCTTTTTAATGGTAACCCACTGACCTTGAACTTCCTTACTCATCGTTTATAAGATGTTGATTCACCGAGACTAAGGTTATGTAAAGATGGAAGACAACAAGCGGGATTGTTGATTCTTTCTATAGAACTGAAAGTGGTAAAAATTTGGTGACGGCACGGTGAGGGGTCTTCGCCAAATTATTGGTGCCAACTTCACGTGACTGTCCAAACATTGGTGACGACAGGGTGAGGGCTCGGTGAAGGCACGAAGGGCACGGTGAGAGGGTAATCATCAAATTATTGGAGCCATTCGATAATTTGATAAATTAGAGGTGGGAAACTATGCAAGTCTCCAATGGCAACGGGTAAGAAACGGGCTGCCCGTCTCTAACATGGAGACGGGCTGTCCGTCTCCACAATGGAGACGGTCAGCCCGTCTCCAAAATAGAGATAGGTTGGCCGTCTCCACAGGCAACCCGTCTCCAAAGAGGCCCACATCGTGGCCCTTTTCTAGTAAAGATGGGCTGATTCCCGTTTCCAAATAGAGACGGGCTGATGCCTGTCACGCCCCAACTCGACCCTACCTACAAACAGTCAGGACGCAATGAAATTTCGGCATTATAACGACAGTAACTCGGATACCAAGGCTCTAAACCAACCTCTTTTGGAACTCATACAACCAACTTCCAAATCAACAACAATTTCACAACCATTTCAACAATAGACAACACATCCATTTCCATTATATTAAACAACCATTCAACAGCTCATTAATAAGTCATACGCCTCTGTTCCAACATCAATCCATAAGCTATATCATACATTTTCAAAATAGATTATAACCAGTCTAGCAACCTAATCATGTTCCAAAACAAAACTACTAAGCTAGCAACATTTAATCCACTATCTTTAAAACATCTTACACAACATAAACTTCTAAGTAAACACAACAACTAGTTTTAATACACAAGATAACAAGAGAGAACTATATTTCAGATATCATGGACAAGACTCTGGTACATAGGACTTGTCCACATAAGGCACATTCTCAGCTTCCTGAGGCACGTACCCATATTCCTGTTCAGTAACACCTGAAAACAGATAACGAATGAGAGTGAGCTTATATAAAACAAGCCCAATGAGGATTCGATAGATCTTTTAAAAGCATTTACTACACCCCTTGGAAATCATCCCTTGAGCAGTAAACACACAATACACATCAATAACATTATAAGTGCAACAATAACAATAACAGTAAATACACAATAAGGATACGATACACTTGTTGATGAAGCTCTATACACCATTTTCAATGCTCATCAACTCCTCCAAACCCAATGACACAATCTTAAGGTACCTTGACCTAGACCTACACCCCATGGCGTCTCCGCCCATGCGAGATAGGGATTAGCCATTATAACTGTGCCCGCAGCCTAGGATGCCTCCCTAGATGACACAACATTATCAAAGCTCACAACAATGGCAATTGACTCTATACTTCCGAGAGATGAATAACGAAAGTGCCCGATCCCAGAGATCAACAAAAATCAACAATAAATTAGCAATGTAACACCCCGGATTAACCCCGAGCGCGCTACTAAGTAGGTACTGTCCATTTTGGCTACACCCCTGATTAACCCTGAGCGTGCTTCTCATGGTTTAGTCCTTTCAACAATCAATAATCATTCTTTTCTTGGGAGGACAACAAAAGTAGGTTGCCTATCTCCCGGCATCATCAATCATCAATCAGTTAATAACATCTCAACAACATAACATCATGTAATCAATTAAACAACTAAACAAATAAACAACAAGGTTAGATGACAAAGTAGGCCACCTAACTTAACATCTATTTGAACATACATTCAACCCCGATCCCAATCAACAACAATCCAAGAATCAACTACTCAAACACGACCCAAACAACCCAAGACAATATATCAACATTTTAAAGAAAGGCTACACAAATTTCTAAAAGTCATAACTTGCAATCTAGTAACCCGATAACCTCAAAACCACTTTCTATCACTCACCCAAACATACAACTACATTAGCCCCATCAAAACCCAACCAAAAACCATACAAAACAAGCCCAACAACCCTAATTCTCCAATGCACCATGGCTGACTTTTCAGGACTTTTACCACGACATCCAAATTAAAAATTCAGCATTACAACATTACTACCCCGCAATTAACAAACTTTTAGAAGCTATCACCAACCAAATCCAACCACAACAACTCCATTTAATCAACAATCAAGCCAATAACTCAACTTTAATACCCAAAAAATAAAAATACATTTTACAATCGTTCAAAACTTATATGAACACATATAAATGATCCTTAGCATCCACTGAGCAACAATCTAAAAACAGTTTAACATTTCATCAGATAAAAATGCAATTATATGAAAATGACATAAAATAGCATTTTGAGATTTAAAATTTTTCTCTCACCGTTGATGTTATGTGATGCTAGAAATGTGTGCAATAGGTGCCCAACAAGTGAAATCAAGCTTTGAATGACTCAATTCGGCTTTGAAATGCAAAATCTATGAGAAAAATGCTTTGAAAAACCTTGAAAATGCCTTCTTTTTTCTCCCTCATGGAGCCACGATTTTTGATGTGTTTTTGTGGTGTTTTGGTTGATATTTGAGTATATATTAAGTTAAGTAATAAGTCAATGCAAAAATAATTGGTCAAAGTTGAAACTAGTTTAGTATTTTCAGTATTTTAGTTGTTTTTAGACTATTTTTAATATATTGCTCACAAATATATGCACTTAACACTTAGACTATTTTTAGTAGCATATTTTTAGTTGACAAGGCGTTCCATATACATACATTTACCACCCGACTCGGGTAGAAACTCAGTTTTTGCAAAAGAAGATGAAAAGTTATATTATTTGTTTGCAAATGTCTTGTGAATGCACAATTAATCTAAAATTATTTATTATCACATATAAATACATTTATATTTATAGATAATAGGTCAACGAAAGTCAACGCAGGAATCGGGTTTAGCAGAAATCACTATTTGGCTCAAAAACGCTACTTTTCGCCCGAAAAGTCTATTTAAATTCCTATTCCGTTTCATAATCAATTTTTATAAAAAAAGTCTATTTAAATTCCTATTCCGTTTCAGAATCAATTTTTATCAAATATGGGTCCATTAATAATAGAGGACTAGGTTTTAAGATATTTAAAACACCCGTGTCAAAATTTTAGCGGACGTGTGTTCAAAACACTGTTCACAAAAATCGACGATAAAATTTTCAATGCAGATTTTTATGAAAATTTCATGAATGCTCACATATCATGTATTAGAAATATTAATCATTAATTAGTACATTTTAATTCATCTAACACATATAAACAGGTTAAAACACATAATTATAAACATGGCCAAATTCGGGGTCTCACAATGCCCGTCTCCATCTTGGAAACGGGCTGATGCCCGTCTCCAAAAGAGGTCCACATCGTGGGCCTCTTCTTATAGAGACGGGCATCAGCCCGTCTCTATGTTGGAGATAGCCATCACTATGTTGGAGACTAGCTGATGCCTGGTGGCCGTCTCTAAAAAGTGGCCCACATTTAATTGGGCAACGGCCTTGGTTCATACCGAGCCATCGCCCAATTAAAATTTTAGTAAAAGAGGGCAAAACGCTCTGCCCTCTATTATGTTTTCAGTTGTGTCCAAAATACTATTCATAAAAACCGACGATAAAATTTTCAATGCAGATTTTTATGAAAATTTCATAAATGCTCACATATCATGTATTAGAAGTATTAATCGCTTAATTAGCACATTTTAATTCATATAACACATATAAACAGGTTAAAATACGTAATTGTAAATATGGCCAAATTCGGGGTCTCACAATGCCCGTCTCCAAAAAGAGGCCCATGATGTGGGCCTCTTATACTGGAGACGGGCAGCAGTCCGTCTCCATCTTAGAAACGGGTTGATGCCCGTCTCCAAAAAGAGGCCCACATGGTGGGCCTCTTCTTATAAAGACGGGCATAAGCCTGTCTCTATGTTGGAGATGGGCATCACTATGTTAGAGACTGGCTGATGCCTATCTCCATATTGGAGATGGGCTGGTGCCCGTCTCCAAAAAAAGGCCCACATCGTGAGCCTCTTCTTATAGAGACGGGCATCAGCCCATCTCCAAAAAGATGCCCACGCTATGGGCCTCTTTTAATTGGGTGACGGCCCAGGTTCATACAGGGCCGTCACCCAATTAAAATTTTAGTAAAAGAGGGCAGAACGCTCATACCAGGCCGTCACCCAATTAAAATTTTAGTAAAAGAGGGCAGAACGCTCTGCCCTCTGTTATGTTTTCAGTTTTTGCAAACAAAAAAAATAACACCCCCCACACCCCTCCTCACACCCCTCCCCTCCTCTAACTTCCCAACTCTCTATAGACCCCTCACTACTATCTTGTTGATGTAATAATGTAATTTTTTTTGAGTATTTATATATGTGATATATATATATATATATATATATATATATGTATGTATATGTAAATATATGTATATGTATGTATAGATCTAGCTATAACCACCACCCCCTATAAGTCTATGTAGTCTTTCTACACAATACCCTCTCCCCCACCTCAGAAATAATTTATTTTTGTGAGATTATTTATATACATATGTATATGTATGTACATCTATGTATATATTACACATTTTTTTGTTGTTATGAATATGTTAATTAATAATGCACCTAACCTAAATATGTTAATTTTGTTGTTATTATTTTTCTTGTAATTAGGAATTTTTTTTCTTTTTTATTTATCTATTTTTTTTCTTTGTTATAATTTTTTTTTTTAAAATTTGTGTTATTTTTAACATATTTAGGTTATTTTTATTTTATTTTCTGATTTTTTTTTATTTTTTGTTTTTTAATTTTCTAATTTTTTTTGTAATTTTCATTTTTTATCTATACTTTTTTCTTTGTTATAATTTTTATCAAATTATTCACGGTACAGAGGAAACTATGTCCGTTTGTCGTGTCTGGACTTTACAAATTTTAGGTGATATTTTTTAAACTACATATTTTTTTTTTATCTTAACAATTTCTGGTCCATGATTTCAAATTCGGATAACCGTCAACCATAAAATTAAAAATTCCAATGTCACATCCGAGCCCGGAGCAACTATTAACATGTTTTATTGAATGATTCTAACTTCATGTTTATTGAGTTGTGCCCTTTTTATGTTGAGTAACCTTGTGCATTGTACTTAGGGCCATTTTGAGTAACCTTGAATATTGTACCTTGAACACGAACATTTTGAGTAATTTAAAAAATGTATTGTTGTTGTGGAAATCTTTTGAGTACAGATATCGGATTATTCACGGTATAGAGGAGACTCTATCGGTTTGTCGTGTCCGGACTTTACTTCTATATTGGGGTTTGTGCATAGGTTGACATCCAATATTTTCAACAAGGTATATTACTCTTATATTTTTTGTGTATATATTTTTTAAAAGTCTGCTAATATGGGAAATTTATCAGGATTTTGTAGAATTTTCAAATTGGACTTGTTATATCTGGATATAAAGGTTCGTGTCTGTCTATCAATTTGAATAATATTTGTCAAATATAATTCAAAGTTAATTTCATGTATGTTTTAATTTGCACAATGTTTTACAGATATCATTTTCTGCATTGAATAAGATGTTCTTGGATTGGTTTGTTGTGTATATTTGTCATGTTGTCAAAGTCATGCATAATAATTCTGACTCATAGAATTATATAACTCTTTTACCTAATAATGTATTACGTAATTTTTAAAATGCAATAATATTTAACAAATTGCTCAGTGCATCATTTCATGGAGTCAAATTGTGAATGGATGTATTAGAAATGGATTGACGGTAATCTTAATGAGGCCTTTATCCAAGGTGTTTCGGATTTTGTATCTTTCGCAAGCAACCAACATTATTATATGGATGACAACAAGATTAGATGTACATGTGTAAGATGCCGGAACTTAAAATTTCAAACAACAGGAACTGTAGTAGATCATTTGTATCAGAAGGGTTTTATGCCTTTTTACTATCAATGGATTGCACACGGTGAACATATGTATAACAATTATGTTCAAAGTGCACAAACTTGGGCGTATAATGAAGAGCAACATGATGGTGAAGTGAATAATTACAGAACATTGGTTTTTGAAGCTGCCGGTCCGCAGTTCACCAACGATTACAATGTTGAGGTTAATGAAGAACCTAACATGGAAGCACATGAATTTTTTGAGTTGTTGAATGCCACTGATACGCCATTGTTTAATGGTCATGCGAAACTTACTCAATTGTCAGCCGTGGCTCGATACATGAATATGAAGTCCGAGCATAATATGAGCAACTCTTTATTTAACAGGTTCATTGCAGAATTAATGGAAGTGTTGCCTGAAAATCATAACTTGCCTGAAAACCTTTATAGATTTAAGCAACTAATGAAACCATTAGAGTTGGGATATCATAAGATTGATGTTTGCGTAAATGGATGCACCTTATTTTACAAGGATCGGAGTATCATGTAAAATTGTTCGTGGTGTGGCCACGCATGGTTCAAGGATATATCTGGTGGTAGAAAACATAGTAAGCCTATTTTCCACAAACAGTTAAGATATTTCCCTCTGACACCAAGGTTAAGAAGATTATACATGTCAACTGTTACAGCAAAACACATGATGTGGCACAAAAATCACAATGTCGAGGATGGAAAAATTTGTCATCCATCAGATGCCGAACCTTGGAAATATTTCTACTGCATGTATCTAGATTTCGCTGCAGAAGTAAGAAATGTTCGGCTAGGCCTTTGTTCAAATGGTTTTAACCTATACAGCTCAAATGCGTAACCTTATTCTTGCTGGCCCGTGATAATTACCCCATACAATCTTCCACCGTGGATGTGCATGAAGGATCCCGTAATGTTTTTGACACTACTCATTCCTGGTCCCAAGTGTCACGCCCTAACCCGACCTATAGAGGCTACACTAGGGTATGACCTAAATCATTATTGTTATTTTATGACCTTATCCATTTGGCTATGATTAATGCTTAATAGTTGGCCTAGAACTCCAAATGTTTTTCAGAAAACCAGCAGCATAACGGCTGTATTTAGGACTTTTGGTTTGACCTAATTTCTAGAATACCTCAAACAATTCGAATCATTAATTTACTTACGATCAAAACTTTCGTTCTACCATCGATTGATATGTCTACTAGTTTATCTTGGAAGGTTCTATTTGAATTAACAAGGCTATCATGACAACTACATCCCATTTATTTGTCAAATTCCTATTTAGACAAGTATCTATTGTCATTTAGCTTACAAATGAGTACCTTAATGAGTATAAGTTGGACTAACTTAGTTGATTCTTCACCTATTGGTTTAACACCTAATAATAGCTACTAACCATAACGATGCAAATCAAACGACTGGGATAAAAGAGTTCGTCCAGTTTATAGTTAGTACAAGCCAAAATTAGACCCCAAGTTACAACGGGGGTCATTTACAATAACAACATAAATAGTCTTCAAATAAAACACAACGTCCGTAAAACATCCACATTCAAGCAAAACACATAAGGCACATAGTAACTCCAAGGATTCATTAACAAGCACATTCTCCTCAGGTACCTATTCCAAATCTGCTTCACATGTGAGGATAAAAGAGGGTGAATCCTTATGAACTCAGCAAGGGGGAACAATTGACAAGGTTTGGAAATCTTTTTTCGGTTAACTTGTGAAAACTCATTTGAAAACATGTCATGTAATACAAATAAGAATGTAAACATAGTATAAGAATCAAATTGAACAATAGATACATTTACCAATCATTTCAAAGATACGGTGAGTTTTCGCTCTCAAGATCAATTGGTAAGCATTTGCTCTCAAGATCATCTCCAATAACCATTGTTGTAGCCAGCATCAATCATCCACTTATCATTCCCAAATGGGTATACTCCGGATTGTACACCAAATCCTATGACCCAACTCTCTGAGAAAGTCTAGCCCCCAAGCGAGAGAAGAATTGGACCATGGTAGTCACGGTAGCACCGGCAAGCCCGATGCCTCACGGCGTGCGTGAAACGCTACCATGCTACAATGAAAGGTTGCAACCTTGTATGCAATGCACATTTATGCCATTTAACATTTCACATTAGGAGGTCAACAAAGTAGGTTGCCTTCGAGCAAGTATACGATCACATTTTGACGTATTGGCACATAAGGCATTGTAAGAACATATAATCATTTCATATATCAATTTGAAAGCAATTAAACTTTCATGGGCAGCCAAGTAATCATGTTCAAAATAAGCCATAGAATATCTTTTAACAATTCATATTAGGAGGTCAACAAAGTAGGTTACCTCCAGATACGCGTATGATCACATATCGACAAGTAAACATACGAGACATATTTTGACATGTAAATCCACTTTGTATAACACCTAGAAGCATATGAACATTTAACGGGCAGCCAAGTAACACCATACAAAACAAGTCATATAACTCATTTTAGTTCACATACCAAGTGTTGAAGGCACGCGAGCATGCTACGACACTTTACACAAGAACGTGTGCACAAATAGTTAACTTGTTAACTTGCAATCATCGAGAATCATGCTTAAAGCTATAAAGACATTTCCGGGAAATCCATTAACATTCCCCAAACATCAATCATAAGGCACACATGAATGGTTTAGGACTTGGGAACCTATGTAGCGATTAGGGTTTATAAGAGTCGTGCTCGGGTGAAAGTTTAGTTCGCTAAGAACCACAAGAAGCACTTAAACCATTTCATACAAACTTAGAGATTATTGGACAACCTATTAACAACTCAAATAAATTCATTTAACCCATAGAATAGTCACTTAAGAAGCATGCATGTGTTGTAGGTCCATAATTTCATGCTTACACAACAATTACACACGAATCCGTCATATAATGAACCTAAATCAAGCATCAAGCCATTTGAGGAATCTTAACCAACAAAAATAGTCCATGCAACTCCAAATTTCCGCAAGTCCAAGCATTCAACACCTCAAAGTACAATTACAATGTGATTTAAAGCAAGTTTCTGAACAAATCCCCACTGCAATAGCCTATTTTTCCTCATTCGGTTAACCAAGCAAATAACCTCCAAATTCAGTGAATTAAATGCTAAATCGAAGCTTAATGAGATCTTTAAATCTAGGAACAAACCTCGCTGCATTTTGACTTTGGACTTAGGAGTTATGACCAATACAGTGAGACCAAGGAAAACTGTCCAGATTTAGACACATTACGATATTTGCCATATTTGGGGGTCTTAAACTCAAACTTAGCCTTAGCCGATTTCTACAAGATATGTTCAAAACTGAAAAATCTAGTGAATCACCAAATTTCATGCATTTTTAACATCATTTTCTAGGTCAAAATCATTTCGTTCTAATCAGACAGAAAGCTGCCAGAAACATAACATCATATCTCAAGGTTTTCATCAAGTTTCAAGCCATGCAAGGGTAGATATGCTCATATAAACACATGCACATGAACTTCAAGAGTAAATACAACCATATAAGTGTATGCATGTGAGTTTTTCAAGCATTTGAAAAGGTTTAAACCCTCACCTCTTTGAAGACTTAGCTAAGATGCAAGAAACCCTTGTTTTGAGTCTCAAAAGTGCCAAATCCTTTCTTTTCCTAGCTTAGGCAAATGATAGCTTGATTTTCCTTAAATCCTAGTTTATTTAGTAGGTGTAGGAGGTGTGCATGTGATCAAAACCAAAAGAAAATGATGATGAAGCATAAAACTTACCTTTGGCCGAGAATGGAGTGTCTAGGAGCTATCCTAGCTTGATTTATTGCTATGGCCTAGAGTTTGAGGGCCTTTGAGAGCTTGCATGAGTCTTGGAAGCACAAGCTTGGTAGTGGAGGAGCTAGAATCGAAAATGGAGAGAATGAGAGAGTTGAATGAGGAGTTTTGAGAGTTTTTTGTGTGTTTGTGAGGTGTGCTTCCTTTTGGTGAGTTGAGAGAGCATGTGTGAGTTGTTTTTTGAGCATAACTTGAATTTGATTGTGTGTAGGCTGTGTTGGCCGAAAATGGCCTAGTCTTGTGGTCAAAATGCTTTTGTTTTGTCTTGTTGTAGCTAGTAGTTGAGCATGTAAAAGTTGTGTAAGCTTTGTATCTTGTGTAGAATGTTTAGGGTTTAGGAAAAGTGTATAAGAGTTAGGAAAAAGCATAACGTGTTTAGAGTTTTGTGAGGTTTTGTCTTGTAGTGTGTTTAAAATATGGTATTTAGATGTTAGTGGATTTTGTAGGAAAATGTGATTAGGTATATTATATTGGGGATGTTTTGGGAGATGATAGGGTTTTGTCTTGTAGTGAATTTGAATTAGGATTAGATTAATGTTAGTGGAATGTGTAGGAATAGTTTAATATTATTTTATTGTTAGCGGAGTTTGTAGGATTTGAATTAGGAATATAATAATGGTTGTAGGATTATTTTATTGTCTAGTTCTTTGGGCATGAATCTTTATTGATTAGCGTGCGGGCTTACATTCCTAGGCTTAGGGCATGCACTACGAGGTAAGGCACGTACTTCTAGGTAAATGCACGAATTCTGATATAAATGCACGTAATCCTAGGTGAATGCACACCAATACAAGGCACATAAATCAAGGTATGGCACTTAAATCTAGGTTAAGACACGTAGGTTAAGGTTAATGCACGTTTATCGAGGTTATGGCACATATATCTAGGTTTCGCATATAAGTCGAGGACTAGGACACACAATTCTAGATCAAGGCACGTATGACGAGGCATGCACGAAAACCAAAGAACATATCTAAGGAATAGCATGTAACCCAATACTAACGTACTTAATCTTAGGTTAAGGCTCGTGCTTCGAGATGAAAGTATACTCTATCATATAGGTTCACGTAAACCAAGACAGAGCACGTAATCCAACGTTGATCATATAATTTTGGGTCTAAGGCACGTAAATTGAGGTAAGACACGTTATTCAGGGTCGAGCATCACATCCTCCCCTCCTTAAAAGAATTTCATTCCGAAATTCACTCTTACCTGTTGAGGTCATTTAGGTGGATTCCGACCATTGTTATTTTCCCACTCTAGGTCGTCCTTTGCTCTGTGATCTCTCTTACCATAACCAATTTACTTCTTAGCTTTCTCCAACATTTAATTCGGTGCGACCCCTACATTTATAGTTCGTTCCTTTGAACGACTCTATTTTCTCCAATTGATCTTAAGGTGGAGTTCATTAACTAAGGTTAGAACCTCCAAGCATAGTAATCAAAGCTGCATCGGTATTCTAACAATATAACTATAACTCCAAAATCATGACTTATGTTGTGTGAATCTTGCATTCATACATCAAAAGGAATATCACAATAATACTATGATCCTATGGTGACATACACTAATTTCAAGATGATAAGTCTATATCCGATTTACATAGAATATCAACTAACTCCAAAATTGTTAACACATAGGACATACACATGTTATGGATCATTTCCACAATATGACCCTATTTTCAGGAAAAACTCACCAAACAAACTAATCCATCTCATGTTGTCATCTATTGATAGTATCATAGTCCTTATCTTGTAGGTACATTAGATTAGCAAATCTTCTAATGACTAGTCTCCCGGTTACAGGCTCCTATTCACTAACATTCTTTTCCAACTTCGTTAACCTTCACACTCGTAATCAAGGAGAAAGACCGTTGAGATTCGTTAAACTCAAACTCTAAAGTTTATTAAGTACCACCAACAAATTGCCATCGAAATTGCATGGGAACTAATCATGTTGCATTAGTTCAACTCTTACAAGTAAATTTCATCAGCTTGTGATCCACAATTTATTTCCTTATTCAAATCTCTATCTTCAAGTAACGAGGCTTCAGAATTTCTTTTAATCTTAACCAAGACTCCTAATGCGAATAGTTTCAACGTCAAATAAATTCCACTCACTTCAATTCAAGATTACGTCATATTTAAGAGGACAATGGTCCTACTCACTTAGCGACCTAGTCATTCTTTCTAACACTTAATGCCCGCCAATATATCTTCAACATTAGTGTTACTAAGCTAGATAGCCATGTAAATGATATCAATGCTCCACTAGGTTACCGGCTGTACAACAACAATCCTAGGACTATAAATGGGTACCGAAATGATCTAGCTCATAAGATACTTTTCATACTAATCCAACTAGCTTGTTACACGAAATAACTTCAAGGCTGTGTCAACATAAGAATTATGACCACGAGGTATCCTTCAATGTAATCTAATAGAACTTCAAAGGTAATCAACCACTCATTTAACTATCACTACAAGATCCACCCTCTATTCAACGACCATGATTCGAAGTCTACCCACAGCTAGTTTCTAGACGTGAAATGGTGCACATAAATACAATTGTCAACAGTAGTCTCTTGGGTCATCATGACTCTAATTCATCTATATCTTAACTATATGAAATCTTACTCTCCTCATTTACATATTCAACTAGCTAAGAGCATCAAGACTCATCGACCTTAGGTCCTAGGGTTTACCATGAATCATCATGCATACTCATTATTAGCTATTTAGGATTACTAATCATACACTAATGACTCCACTTTGCAGTCAGATGCTTTAATCTCATTTCCATAGTTTATATACTAGGTCCATTGGTATTACTTAGGGATATATGCTTCCTAACATCCTCTAGGGTATCCAAATAACGAGTGTGTAGAATGACTTACTTTACATAATCATAACTAAATCCGAGGGGCACCAAACTAATACCATGATTCTTAATATCACCAATATCCTACTTAGGACCTTTAGTAACGTTAGTCATCTAATGCATAATTCAATACCATACACTTCTATTCGACCTAACATTTTAGGTGTAGTCTTCCGAACATAAGTTCTAGCTACGTGAATTCCTCGATTCTAACATCCCTATATCTTGTTATACTAAAGAATCATCAACCTTGTTAAACTCAGTCTTCAGAGTTGCCTACATGTCTTGAGGTTATCCATTGTTAAGCCACTTAAATACACTATCCATGTCTTAACAATCTAACCCCTAAAAGTAACTATCGTCAACTTCCACGAATTAATTGATTAATTTCTAGGTCATGATCTTACCATTTAGTGAACTTGAAACTCGCTAGTATACACCATATTAGAATCATCAATGCTTAATTCCAATCAAGTAAGGATTCAACATATAAATAGTCTATTACACCAATTTAAGATATAAGAATTTGATTCAAAAGTAACTCCTAAGTCAAACTTCCATTATAAGCATATGAATATATATACTACTCCACAAGTCCTATAGTATACTCTTATATCTTAAGGAAAGTTGTATGTCAATAACCTTATACTTGAACCATAATTAGAAGAACAGTTTAACGAAATCAAGAACTTCATAGCTATAAAATTGATAACTTAATCACATGTATGGGTATTCCAAAGATAAAGGGATAACTTTACCTCAATAATTATACCTGTGCTGCGCATTTTATATATGCATATCCAATAATACATACGATCCATCGAGTACCTGTGAAGATACGAGAAATCTATAAACGAGCCTTTTCATTTTTTCTGCATAAATTCACTTCCATGAAAGTCCTAATCCTAACTATCTATGTGTATAAACAGTCAGTCATGGTTATATAACATGCACATGTATCAAGGAAGGAGTATAAAAGCATGCATGCAATATAGAGGGCACTAACGTATCGGTGTGCATGACACATAATACATATGGTCCACAAAGGCACATGATATTCGATGCTCAAAGCAATTAAAACACATTAGCACACATTAACACATATACACAAGATATCATAATTACCTTAGGGCTTCTACCCACGGTCCGAGAGTTGAACTAGACTAATGCGAAAACTACGCTCTGATATTATTTCTATATAGCTGTCACACCCGAACCCAACCTATAGAGGCTAGACTAGGGTATGACCTAAATCATTATTGTTATTTTACGACCTTAACCATTTGGCTATGATTAATGCTTAACTATTGGCCTAGAACTCCAAATGCTTTTCAGAAAACCGGCAGCATAACGGTTGTATTTAGGACTTTTGGTTTGACCTAATTTCTAGAACACCTCAAACAATTCGAATCATTAATTTACTTATGATCAAAACTTTCATTCTGCCATCGATTGATATGTCTACTAGTTTATCTTGGAAGGTTCCATTTGAATTAACATGCTTATCATGACAACTACATCCTATTTATTTGTCAAATTCCTATATAGGCAAGTACCTATTGTCATCTAGCTTACAAATGAGTACCTTAAAGAGTATAAGTAGGACTAACTTAGTTGATTCTTCACCTATTGGTTTAACACCTAATGATAGCTACAACCATAACGATGCAAATCAAACGACCGAGATAAAAAAGTTCGTCCAGTTTATAGTTAGTACAAGCCAAAATTAGACTCCAAATTACAACGGGGGTCATTTACAATAACAACATAAATAGTCTTCAAATCAAACACAACGTCCGTAAAACATCCACATTCAAGCAAAGCACATAAGGCACGTAGTCACTCCAAGGATTCATCAACAAGCACATTCTCCTCAGGTACCTGTTCCAAATCTGCTTCACCTGTGAGGATAAAAGAAGGCGAGTCCTTATGAACTCAGCGATGAGGAACAAATGACAAGGTTTTGAAATCCTTTTCTGGTTAACTTGTGAAAACTCCTTTGAAAACATGTCATATAATACAAATAAGAATGTAAACATAGTATAAGAATCAAATTGAACAATAGATACATTTACCAATCATTTCAAGGATACAGTGAGCTTTCACTCTCTAGATCAATCAGTGAGCATTGGCTCTCAAGATCATCTCCAATAACCATTGTTGTAGCCGGTATCAATCATCCGCTTATCACTCCTAAATGGGTGTACTCCGGATTGTACACCAAATCCTACGACCCAACTCTCTGAGGAAGTCTAGCCCCCTAGCGAGAGAGAAAATTGGACCATGGTAGTCACGGTAGCACTGGTAGCACCGGTAAGCCCGATGCCGCCTGGCGTGCGTGAAACGCTACCATGCCACAATGAAAGGTTGAAACCTTGTATGTAATGCACATTTATGCCATTTAACATTTCACATTAGGAGGTCAACAAAGTAAGTTGCCTCCGAGTAAGTATATGATCACATTTTGACGTATTGGCACATAAGGCATTGTAAGAACATATAATCATTTCATATATCAATTTGAAAACAATTAAACTTTCATGGGCAGCCAAGTAATCATGTTTAAAATAAGCCATAGAATATCTTTTAACAATTCACATTAGGAGGTCAACAAAGTAGGTTGTTGCCTCCGGATACGCGTATGATCACATATCGACAAGTAAACATACGAGGCATGCTTTGACATGTAAATCCACTTTGTATAACACCTAGAAGCATATGAACACTTAACGGGCAGCCAAGTAACACCATACAAAACAAGTCATATAACTCATTTTAGTTCACATACTAAGTGTTGAGGGCACACGAGCATGCTACGACACTTTACACAAGAACGGGTGCGCAAATAGTTAACTTGTTAACATGCAATCATTGAGAATCATGCTTAAAGCTATAAAGACATTTCCGGGAAATCCATTAACATTCCACAAACGTAAATCATAAGGCACACATGAATGGTTTAGGACTTGGTAACCTACGTAGCCACTAGGGTTTACAAGAGTTGTGCTCGGGTGAAAGTTTAGTTCGCTAAGAAGCACAAGAAGCACTTAAACCACTTCATACAAACTTAGGGATTATTGGACAACCTATTAACAACTCAAATAAATTCATTTAACCCATAGAATAGTCACTTAAGAAGCATGCATGTGTTGTAGGTCCATAATTTCATGTTTACACAACAATTACACACGAATCCGTCATATAATGAACCTAAATCATGCATCAAGCCATTTGAGGAATCTTAACCAAAAAAAACAGTCCATGAAACTCCTAATTTCCACAAGTTCAAGCATTCAATACCTCAAAGTACAATTACAATGTGATTTAAAGCAAGTTTCCAAACAAAACCCAACTGCAATAGCCTATTTTTCCTCATTCAGTTAACCAAGCCAATAACCTCCAAATTCAGTGAATCAAATGTCAAATCTAAGCTTAACGAGTGCTTTAAATCTAAGAACAAACCTCGCTGCATTTCGATTCGGACTTAGGCGTTATGACCAATACCTTGAGACCATGCAAAACTGTCTAGATTTAGACACATTACGATATTTGCCATATTTGGGGATCTTAAACTCAAAATTAGCCTTAGCCTATTTCTGCAAGATATGTTCAAAACTGAAAAATATAGTGAATTACTAAATTTCATGCATTTTTAACATCATTGTCTAGGTCAAAATCATTTCGTTCTAATCGGACAGAAAGCTGCCAGAAACATAACTTCATATCTCAAGGTTTCTTTCAAGTTTCAAGCCATGCAAGGGTAGATATGCTCATATAAACATATGCACATGAACTTCAAGAGTAAATACATCCATATAAGTGCATGCATGTGAGTTTTTGAAGCATTTGAAATGGTTTAAACCCTAACCTCTTTGAAGACTTAGCTAAGATGCTAGAAACCCTTGTTTTGAGCCTCGAAAGTGCCAAATCCTTTCTTTTCCTAGCTTGGGCGAATGATAGCTTGATTTTCCTTAAATCCTAGTTTAGTTAGTAGGTGTAGGAGGTGTGCATGTGATCAAAACTAAAAGAAATTGAAGATGAAACATAAAACTTATCTTTGGCCGAGAATAGAATGTCTAGGAGCTATCCTAGCTTGATTTATTGCTATGGCAAAGAGTTTGAGGGCCTTTGAGAGCTTGCATGAGTCTTGGAAGCACAAGCTTGGTGGTGGAGGAGCTAGGGCCGAAAATGTAGAGAATGAGAGAGTTGAATAAGGAATTTTGGGAGTTTTTTGTGTGTTTGTGAGATGTGCTTGATTTTGGTGAGTTTTTTTTTTAGCATAACTTGAATTTGGTTGTGTGTAGGATGTGTTGGCCAAAAATGGCCTAGTCTTGTGGTCAAAATGCTTTTGTTTTGTCTTGTTGTAGCTAGTAGTTGAGCATGTAAGAGTTGTGTAAGCTTTGTGTCTTATGGAGAATGTTTAGGGTTTAGGAAAAGTGTATAGGAGTTAGGAAAAAACACGACATGTTTAGAGTTTTGTGAGGTTTTGTCTTGTAGTGGGTTTAAAATATGATATTTAGATGTTGGTGAATTTTGTAGGAAAAGGTGATTAGGTATATTATATTGGGGATATTTTGGGAGATGATAGGGTTTTGTCTTGTAGTGAATTTGAATTAGGATTAGATTAATGTTAGTGGAATGTGTAGGAATAGTTTAATGTTATTTTATTTTTATTGGAGTTTGTAGGATTTGAATTAGGAATATAATAATGGTTATAGGATTATTTTATTGTCTAGTGCTTTGAGCAGGAATCTTTATTGATTAGTGTGCGGGCACGCATTTCTAGGTTTATGGCACGTACTACAAGATAAGGCACGTACTTATAGATAAATGCACGAATTCTAATGTAAATGCACGTAATTCTAGGTAAATGTACGTTAACCAATGCAAGGCACGTAAATCAAGGTATGACACTTAAATCTAGGTTAAGACACGCAGGTTAGGGTTAATGCATGTTTATCGAGGTTAGAGCACGTATATCTAGGTATCGTACGAAAGTCAAGAATTAGGGCACACAATTCTAGGTCAAGGCACGTATGACGAGGCATGCACAAAAACCAAAGAATGTATCTAAAGTATTGCACGTAACCCAGTACTAACGTACTTAATCCTAGGTTAAGGCTCGTGCTTCGAGATGAAAGTATACTCTATCATATAGGTGCACGTAAACAAAGACAGGGCGCGTAATCCAAGGTCGGTCATATAATTCTGGGTCTAAGGCACATAAATCAAGGTAAGACACGTTATTCGGGGTCGGACCTCATACCAAGCATCCCGGTAAGAATATTGATGTCTACCTAGAACCCCTAATCGATGAATTGATAACTCTATGGTCGGAAAGGACATTATGTTATGATATTGCAACGAAGACTAATTTTTGTTTGAGGGCAGTCTTGATGTCGACAATAAATGACTTCCCAGCTTATGGTATGTTGTCGGGTTGGAGCACACATGGGAGGTTATCGTGTCCTATTTGCATGGAAAAGACAAGAGCTTTTCGTTTACGAGCGGGGAAGAAGCCTTCATTCTTTGATTGTCATCGTCAATTCTTACCAGATAATAGCTCATTAAGACGTGACAGGAAAAATTTTATAAAGGATTGGCAGGAGATATCTACATCTCCACCACGCTTATCTGGGTAACAAATTTGGGAACGGGTGAAAATTTTCCCGTCTATCCAAGAGAGATCTTGCAAGAAGCTACATGGATTTGGTATAGAGCATAATTGGACGAAAAGAAGTATATTTTGGGATTTGCCATACTGGAAGACACACCTTGTTCGTCACAACTTAGACGTGATGCATATTGAGAAAAATATTTTTGACAATGTCTTCAATACTATCATGGCTGTTAAGGGTAGGACTAAAGATAACCTTCAAGCTCAAAAAGACATGTCCACTTTTTGCAATCGTCCAGAATTATGCATTGACAATTCAAACAAGATCGGTGTATACACACTCCCTAAAAAAAAAAAAGTGCTCCTACAATGGGTTGCAGGCATAAAATTTCCCGATGGTTATGCTTCTAATTTATCAAATTGTGTCGACATGAAAGATTTGAAAATGTCATACATGAAGAGCCACGATTGTCATATCTTTATGGAGAGACTGCTTCCCATTGCATTACGTGAGCTAATGCTGAAACAGGCTTCGAAGACATTTGCTTAGCTAAGCTTATTTTTTTAGCAATCTATGTTGTTCAACTTTGCAAAGAACTGAATTGGAAAGGATGTAATATAATATAGTCATGACACTGTGTAAACTGGAGAAGATGTTGCCTCCTGCATTTTTTGACTCAATGGAGCACTTACCTATCCATTTGGTTTATGAAGTGATATGTTGTGGACCCGTTCAATATCGGTGGATGTATCTTTTCGAAAGGTTTTTGCAAGGTCTAAAGAAGATAGTTAAGAATAAAGCACGTGTGGAAGGATCTATATGTGAAGCTTATCACATCCTAGAGACTTCAACTTTCTGTTCATATTATTTTGAACAACACGTGTCAACTAAAAGTAGAAGGTTAGGTCGAAACAACCAGTATAACGAGGTGGACTATCCTAATGGTTGCTTATTTATATTTACTTGTCTGGGTTGTCCAATTGGGACGGATGCAGAGGTCTCCCTACCGGAAGAAGATATCCAATTGGCGCACTTGTATGTACTCATGAATTGACCAGAGGTGCAGCCATATATCAAGTATGTTTGCAATGATTGCATATGCAATATCATCCGTTGGGATTATCACACACAAATATTTTAAGGAGAAGCTTTAAAAATTTGTGCAAATTGTTTGAGGAATACTTGGAACAACAAAATGACCCTATGAACCAAAGAGATAGACAGTTGCTGTTTGACAGATATTTCCCGAGATGGTTATATGGTCAGGTCAGTACACGTTTTGTAATTTTTACCTAATCATTAAGGGCACTGGCCATATGAGTATTAATCCAATGTAGTCGTATTGTAGTTAAGAGATAGGTATGACATAGACGAGCGTGTAAAATATCTCTCCAAATGGCCACATAGAAAGGCCCACAAATGGTGTAGATACATGGTAAATGGATACAGGTTCTCTACGTTCGAATATGGGTCTTCAAAGTCCACGAACAATAGTAGAGTGTTCGTAAGAGGTACCGGCGATGGTATAGCTTGAGAAATTGGGTACTATGGTACTCTTAAAGACATTATTGAACTTGAATATCCTAATCCAACGATGCAACATACAAGAGTTGTTGTTTTTAAGTGTGATTGGTATGATACCACAAATGATAGAGGTGTGAAGTCCAATCACATGACCGGTTTAGTTGAGGTGAACGTGAAAAGAAGATATCCCAAGTATGAACCATTTGTCTTCGTAGGTCAATCCCAACAAGTGTACTATTCTGTATATCCAGGGGCCAAGAGAGAACGAGTTGATTAGGTGGCCGTCATTAAAATCCGGCCAAGACATTTCTATGACATGGAGAGACAGGAAATAAATGTGGATGATAATATAAGTTTTCAATCGGATCACATGAATGTTCCCACAGTGGAACCGAATGATTTGGATTATAATTCACATATTAACTATTCAGTTGTAGACACTGAAATAAAAAGAGAATATCTTAATATCGAACATGGAGATATAGAAGTATATGTAGATGACGAAGAAGACGAGCATGATGATGATGATGATGATGATGATGATAATGATGACAATGATGATGGTGGTGATGATGATGATGATGATGATAATGATGATGATGACGACGATGATGATGACGATGATGATGGTGATAACGAGGAGGAAGAGGAGGAGGAGGAAGATGATAATGATGACAATGATGATAGTGGCAATAAGAGAAATGATTATTATTGAAAAAACATAGGTTAGGTCTCCAAGAATGTTCATGTTTTTTTTTCCAAATTATTGTTCAGTGACTCCATATATTGTTTGTTATCTATGACAGTTTTAGTACAAGTATGCATAGTTACATTTTTTAAGTCTATATATGTTTATTTATACATTCTAATAGTAGTGTGTCGAAACAGGCAATGGGAGGCGGTCAAGATCCAAATCGAAAGGGAAAAAAACTGTAGCAAAGGAACTTGTTGGGGGAAAAGGAGGCCCACTGCTCATACTCCGGCCACGGTGCCAGAGACTCAGCAATTCTCTCCGACCGGATATAATGATACTCTGACATTGGGTGGTTGTGGATCTACAATTATGCAGAATGTTAGTAGTCATGGATCCACATCGGCATATACAGCTGCTATTTGTAGAGCTGGCAATGTCCCATTGGTCGTGGTTCGTCTAATTCATCAGTGGGGATGCAACATCGGATCCCAGACAATGCGCATTCCCAACCAAAGCAACTATATGTACAAGGCCTGTCAACCAATCATAATGCATAACACTGTTTATCATCTGGATTGCCAGAGAAATTAGAGGACTTATGTGTAGATGGCGATGGCGCTTCAATGCCCGGTGGTGCAGCATTTTTTAATATGTTCGAGTCTTCGCATGCTGCTGAGAGACGGGTTGTAGGCATCGAAGATTGGCAATATTATGGATTCTAGTCTCTAGCCGATTATACGGTATGGCAAAATGACAAGTGACGATGCGTGAAGGTCGTAGGAAACGGGTATATATTACTTTAAATTATGAAGTTTAAATCTTCTACTTTTTTTCCTTAATATAACATATTTTGATTATGTTATATTGTATAGATGGGATCCATATAATGCTGTCAAAAGGGTTTCAAGAGCTCTACATGTCGGGTATGCAGAGCCGTAGTTGACATACAGGCAGGTCCCAAGTGATACAAGAAGATTATGGTTTGAATATTTCAAGGTATGAAATGTTAACACAATATATATTGTGAAAACTATTGTTCAATGAGCACAATAAATGTTGAATTTTATGGATCATAATATTAATGTTTTCAGAGGGAGTACAAGTGGCTTTCAATTGACGAAGCTGCAGTTTGGTGCAAGTTTGAATCTACTGCAAGACGCCGAATTTCAGATTTGACAAACAAAGGACGGACAAGAATGAAAAAGTCAGATTTCATACCACTTGCTGTATGGGACCAAATGTTGGAGCTTTGGCAAAGATCAGAGTGGCAGGAAATATCGAAGAAAAATTCAAACAACCGAAAGGCCAATCCGTCTACTCACCATCTGGGTTCAATCCCAACCTATGAGGCAGCTAGAAGAATTGTATAGATTTTGTAATACAATCTTGGTTAATTTTATATGTTATGCAAACGAATCAAAAATTATGTGAAATACACATTCGTTGTAGGTTGATATGGTGAATTTCTATTATAAGAAAAAGAACTAGGGATGACAGTGACTTATGTGGAGGTTTTCCAAAAGACTCATCGCAAAGGGGCTAACGGACCGTACACAGACTCTCGGGCCGAGCAAACTATGGTATGTATTATTCATGTAATTTCTGGAAGAGGTAGCAATGCATAGGGTTTATGTTGTTTTCAGAATTTGGGATTTATATTTATTGAAAAAAAGGTTTGTTGATTTTGCGAACTATTTAAAAATGTTAAAGCTAATATTTCAAAGGGAAAACATACGTAGTGAAGTGCAAGCAAGAATGTAGCTATGATTTTAACAAACATTTCACAAATGGAATATGGTTACTTGTTGTAGCCTCTTGTGTTGTACAATGTTTCAAAATGTCTCCTTAAGGTTGTAGTAGCACTTGATTAATATGTTGAGGATAAGTGTGGTAATGGATAAGCTTGGGTACTGTGTATTAGGTTGGCTTTATTCCATAACAGGTTATTGGGAAAACTCCGAAATATAGAGGAGACTCTGGCCGTTTTTTTATTGAGTAGTAAATGCATTCTAATAAGATGTAATACCTTAATATTGTGTGTTTGAATATTAAGTTTGTGTAGATGAGAAATTAATGTTTGTGCAACAAATCTAAAGCACTAATACTAACATGTTACTACCGTCTTTGTAGGCTCGTTACGACGAAATGCTCCAAACGGCGAGGAATGCATCGGAATCAGACTCTAACCCAACGCCAGTGGATCATAACTCAGTATTTTTACAGGCTGTAGGACCACCACACAAAGGTCAGATATATGGGGTAGGTTCTTAGGTTTCAGTTGAATTTGTCATGAACACTGCAACTCAGCCTCAGCGTGTTATCATAGAGGAACAACTGAATAATGTCGTTACAAGAGCCACAGGGACTTTGAACGAAATAGTAGCAAGTCAGGGGGAGATAATCAATCAACTTCAGCAACAACTAAAGAAGCAGAACGAAGTATTGGAAGTTCTCTACGCAAAAGTCTGTGGTCAACCTGAAGAACAACATTCTTCAACTTTACATAGTGATGAAAATGGAAAATAATTTGTTATAATGTTGAACTTGTAGTTTGATGTTTAATACACTACATGTACATGACATTTCTTTTTGTAACAGTTTAAAATAGCAGTCTGTATTTCAATTAAATATAGTATATCGTATTTGCGCCATTATATGAAATGAATTTCACATTTCAAACAGGTTCAATTTGCGATTCCCTTCAAAAAAATTTGAAGGAATTGTGACTTGTTAAATTAGATGGAATGTTTAAGTTAATGATGGCTTAGTGAGGGCTTGGTGAAGGTTTGGGTTAGTGACGGATTGGCGAGGGAAAAGGTTGGCAAGGGCTTGGCGACGACAATTTTGGTGATGGTTTGGTGAGGGGTTAAGTTGGCGAGTGCTCGATGACAACAATCATTGGTGGCGGGCGGGAGAGGGGAAAGGTTGGCAAGGGCTTGTCAATGGGAAATGTGGTGACAGTTTTGGGACGGCTACAATTGATGAGAGCTCTGTGACGGCAAACTGTAGTGACGGCTTGGAGATGGGAAAGAATGGCGACGACTTGGTGACAGAGGATTTAGAGACGGGATGGAGATAGTTTGGTAGCCGTCGCCAATTTGGTGACGGTTTGGTGAGGGGAATGATTTTGGCGACAACCTCGTGTCTGACGGACGATTCCTCTCACCGTGCCGTCGAAAATTCCAAATTGACGACGGCACGGTGAGGGGAACCGTCTCTTACAAAATCCAGTTATTTTTTTTTTTTTTTTTGTAGTGATAGATAGACATAGCATATAAGACCAAATGGTTATTTAGCATATAAAATATTACTAGCTCCATAATATTTCTTTGATGCTTCGACAAGCGATGAGGGACTGGTTAAAAACGAAGAATAATTTCACAATACCACCAAAATACAAATTGAATGACTTTAGCGATGAAATAGGAGAGTTTCGAGTAGAAAACTATTATATAATATATACTAAAAATTTGTAGGGGGGTTGGGTGAGGTTGACGGGAGTGATTGGGTGGGTAAAGTGGTAGGGTGGGGTGGTGGGTTGGGGACGATGATGATGGGTGTTATTTATTTATTTATTTATTTCTGTTTTCTTGTTTTTTTGTTTATAAGTGCAAGACAATGGTATTTAGGTCCAAAAATTACATTATTTTTCTAACATGTATGTGTAAACACTCGCCTACTTGTATCCTAAGCGCATTAGATACACACTCCGTTAGTATTAACGGTTTCATTGACGGAGGGGAGAGACTCTGCTTTGTTTGTAGAATCACAAGGGACTGATTAAGGGGTTTTTGAACCATTAAGGTGTTGTGGACTTAAACCAAATCAAGAAGAAGAGGGGAGAGGGGGGTTTGAGGCACTTCACACTTTATGTGATACAAATTTTGTTGATCCTATACTTTTTCTAAGTCAAATCACAGGGGGATCTGATGCACTTCACTCTTTAATTTTATGTGATACAAATTTTGTTGATCCTATACTTTTTCTATAATTACAATCATACTTTCATATGGAATTATAAATGAAGAGTATACCACAGTGCGAGTGTGTTTATTGTGTTGTGTGAGTGCGTGAAATGTGTGTAAGGGTGATTGTAATGGCACATTAAATTTTTTTCTTTCTTTCATGTTTTTTGAGAACACATAATGTTTTACGATCATTTCTTATATTTTGTATCCTATTTGCTTTTTCTTTTACGATGTTTTCCTTTCATTTCCTTTGCTACTCATTCCCTTGGGAATCCAAATGAAGTCTTACATTATTGAATTTATTTGAGCAGAAAAATAGATTTAATTGCAATTTAGTATAAAAATATGTCGGTGACAAAAAAGTATATATGGGATTGGATCATTATGGAGTTAGGGGCCCTTTTGACTTACAAGAATTGTTTTTCTATTATGAGGTGTTTTTTTTTTTTGGTTTATATGGAGGCCAAAGCCGAAAAAAGAAAATTATGTACTAATCCATCGGGGATTGTACTATGTATTAATCCATCAGGATTAACAATCCCCTTTTGTCCTTCTCGAGTAACACCATCAAAGGATGTGGAACACGCTGCACAGTGTGGCTACCTAATGAAAGACCCAACTCAAAATTAGACATCTAATCTGCACACTGATTCGCCTCCCGATAGATACGGGATATTGTAAAATTTGGATAGCTATGCAAAATTTTGTGACACTCTTCAAGCATTGGTTTATATGGACTATTTGATACAAGTGGGCCAATCAACAGTGCTAAGGAAACTCTCAAGTCTATTTCAATTTGCAAGTGTTCAAGCCTCATAGCTTTCGCTCACTTCAGCCCTTCCCATATTGTTCCAAGCTCAAACTTTGTATTAGTTGCTGATGTGGGTAGAAATTCGACCTCATATGAATAGACAAAATTAACCCTGAAATTCGGGTACAACCAAAACTGAGGTTCATACTCAAGGAAGATCGACTCTACCAAGGTTCCTCGCCTGACTTCCGCACCTTAACTAGAAAAGGCAGGCCAGGTCTTCCACAAAAGACTGACCTCCGCACCTCGACAACCTCCTGATGACATCCCAAATCCGACCTCCCGATCACGTCCTAAAATAAGGACAGGTATCGACAGCAGAAATGGCCAGCACATCTCATACAGTATAGAGATGTCAGATCCTTTCTTATCCACAACTATAAAAAGACTACCACAGTCTTCAAGTAGGGTAACAAAGAGATTGGGCACATATGCCCTTTACTCTTTTTCTTTTTCCCCTAATTCTCTTTTTGCTTATATACAATTTAGGCCCCAAAACAGACTTGATTGTCGGAGAGGGCCCCCGGGGACATCCCCGAGGTCCTTTGTTTTGCAGGAAAAATGCTACAGGAGTGGAAGCACTGTCACGCCCCAACTCGACCCCACCTACAATCAGTCAGGACGCAACGGGATTTCGGCAATATAACGACAGTAAATAGATTACCGAGGTTCTAAACCAACCTCATTAATAACATTAAACATCCAATTCCATAACCATACAAACAACAACACCTCAAAAGCATAACAACACACAACATAACCGTAATATACAGTAATCAGTATTCGTTATCTGCCTCCGTTCCAACATAACATACAATACCTCAACCTTATCATACATTTCAAAAATAAGTTGAGACCCATCTAACAACTTAACCATAGACAAAAGAAAGCCACTAAGTTAACATCATTTGGATCATCATCTTTTCAACATCTATTACAATAAGAACCATAAAGCATATAAAAGTCTACTAAGCTAATGTACATGACATTAAACAACATAGAATCATGGATAAGACTCAGGGACATATGACTCATCCACGAAAGGCACATTTTCCTCCTCAGGAGGCACGTACCCGTAATCCGGCTCTGCAACACCTGTAAGCATGCAATAATAGAGAGTGAGCTTATATAAATAAGCCTAGTGAGGATCCAATAGATCTCGACAGTATTCACTATGCTCCTTGGATTTAGTCCTTTGAGCAAGTAAACACACAACAACAATAACATTATCATCACATAACTATATAACCATTCAATAAAGGATACTCTATTTGGTGTAGCTCCAAACGCCATCACGATCTCAACCGTTCTTCTTATAACTCCCCATTACTCACGCACCCGAGGTACCTCACTAGCCCCTCCCTCCATGACACCTCCGTCATGCGAGCTGGGGGTAGCCTCTGGCAGTCATGCCGTTATCAACCCAACAGCCCAACGCTGCCCGAGAGGTGGCACACACATACCAAGACTCCATAATCATCATCAATCATCAATCATCAATCAATCATCATTTATTCATCATTGATAGCATCAATTATCATTTAAATAACAATAACTTAGTTAGATGACAAAGTAGGCCATCTAACCGGACATGCATTATATACACAATTAAACCCTAAATTACTCATCAACAACTCACCATTCAATACTCAAACACCACCCAATCATCTAAAGGCATCGTTCAAGAAATTAAAGAATGACAATCTAAACTTCAAAAATTCATAATTTACATTCTACTAATCCAAACATCACCAAATCAGTTTCTATCACTCACCCATTCAACCTACTACATTAGCCCTCTCGAAAATCCACCATAACACCTCCAAATCATGCCCGATAACCCTAAAACCCTAGGATGTCTTGGCTGAATTTTCCGGACTTTCCCACAAGCAATGTAATCGAAAATTCGGCATTACAACAACGCTAACACGTAATTAACAAGTATTTAGAAATCGGCGGCAATCGATTTCGAGCAACGCAACTCAATTAAATCAACTTTGAACAATTTAATCTAAATTAAATACCCGAAAAATAAAAATTATGCTATATCCGACAGAAATTCGTAGTATTACCACTAAACGATCCCTAACATGCAAAGAGCAATAATCTAACATCATATTACAATTCTAACAGTTCAATCTTCATTTATACGCAAAAATGCAAAAGACAAGTTTTGAGATCTAGAATTTTTCTCTCACCTTTGATGCGATAAAAGCCTAGGGATGCGTGAAGTGCGTGCCTAACAAGCAGAATCCAAATCGGTGCGAAGTTTTACGGACAAAAACCAAGTTTTTTTCTTTGAATTTTTGATTGAAAAGCTTGAAATTCTCTTTGGCTTTTCCCCCTCAAACTCTCGGCCAAGTGTGTGCAATTGGAGTGTGTTTTTGTGTTATTTGAGTGTGTGTAACTAGTGTGAGGCAAAATAGTTAATATATAAAATAGTTTAAGTTAGTAAAACTTATTATTTTTAGTATTTTATTGACTTTAAACTCATTTTATTGCTCACCAATGTTCAAAATAATTATGCAACCCCCAAAATATCTCAAGTGGATTATTTTTAGGTGACAAGAAGTTTTACATTCAAAGAATTCCACCCGAGTCGGCTTAAAACTCGGTTTTTCGCAAAAAGTGGTGTAAAAATCCTAATAAATTCCTAAGCCGATTTGAAATCTATTTTTATCAATCACAGGTCTATTAAAGTCTATGGACTAGGTCTAGAAGGGTTAAAAAGACCAGTTTCAAAATTTTAGCGGACGTGCGTCCAAAACACTATTCACTAAAAGACGACGATAAAATTTCTGATCCCGTTTTTGATGAAAATTTCATGAATGCACATTTAGCACGTATTAGGAGTATTGACATCAAAATTATAACTTTCTAGGTCCTATAGCACATAAACAGGTCATATGCACCCAAAACGAGGTATAACACGTAAAATGAGATAAGCAGAAAAGTGGGGTTTCACAAGCACAAGCCCATTTGGTGGGACTACGAGCCCATCCAGTACGTCACCAAATTTTGACCTTAACAGTTTGACGCCGTCTGTGGAAAAGAAAAACTATCTCACTAAGAAACCATATCAACGCGAGATGAGTAATGATAATACTCGTACCTTGCTAACTGATTGTCTATTCATTGTTTAATGCATTAGCATTTGCACTTGAGGTGCTTGCTTATTACTGCATTTTTATGATTATTGCTAATATGTGAGTTGTTATGCTTCTGAGCATAACAATGTGTATAATTTCATGAATCAGTCAACTTTGATTGACAAAGTAAGCTGCATCAATAGTTTATTTGACTACTCAAGTCACGATTCATGGCATTTAATGGATGAAATGTTTTCACCATTTCATAAATAGCTTCAATGCGAATACTGAACCTTTTTATGATAGCATGTTCTCATTATATCATCAAAAGAATATGTACATGTGTACAATAATATTCTAAGCATCAATTATTATATGTCTGCCATTATAAACATGTTTGCTCAAATATGTGCTATAAAATATTTCCTTTACAGACCCGTATTATAGACATTGGCAAAATTATATGCTCCGTGTAGCACACCCTTAAGGTATTTGACAAAATACCAAAATGAGCTTTGCGCTAAAAATAAGTTGCTATGATCACTTCATTAAGGAGTTTGAGGCTCAATCTGAAAGCCGAGAATCGTAATACTACTTAGCTGACTTACTAGTTATTATATTCCTAAACATCTTTTATGATGAGTGCATGCATTCTGGTCATATCAGATGATATATAATCACTACTCAGATAGTGAGAAAAGCTTATTTGCCTTGCTTCAAAGAGTCCTTAGATGACAAACAGTCATATTAGTAAGATGAAGATAAAGTTCCATGAACAATCTGGTTATGGCTCTACTCACTGATACAGTGCTCTAGCACAAATGATTGCGTTTACATGATTTTAGAAAATTGCAGTAAGCATTTCTCCATTTACTATGGAGAATTAAAGTGACGCAGACCCCGAAAAAAACCAACTCTTGTGAACAAAACCTCTTCAAGAAACGCAGAAGCCATTAATGGCTCGCACAAAGAAGGTTTGGAGCATAGCGGCAGTAGCAAAGATTTGTTGCTTGAAGCTGTACAATCTCTGTGGCCCACCAAGTTTTCTCTTCACAATCAAAGAAGAAGAAACAAGGGAAGATTTAAAATCTGATCATGGAGAATCAAAGGGTGATAGGAGTAGAAGAAGGTCAAAAACAAGAAGCTCAAATGACCTTATCATTGCTGCTGATACATCGTTTCATACTCCTTTGTCCTTCATGTGGGCATAAATTGGTTCTTCACACATTGCTAAAGAGAAAAAAGATCACCTTGGGAAGCTGGCACAATATCCCCGACCTGAGTATAACTCCACATATGAACTAGGGGTTATCAGAAAACTTTATGTTTCACCAACGAGGACGGCAGAAGCACTCCGACTTGTTTCTAAGTTTCCAAATGTCAGAAAATATCGGGGCAGTTATCTGGACATCTCGCTGATGTTGGGATCTTTGATCTCCCCAAATTAGAACAAAGCATTTGTTATATTAATAGCCTAAGTTCATCTGCAACTCTCTCTTGATTAGAAAGGGAAGAAGAGGATATTTCCTCGAGCTATGAATTTGAGTGTACTCGGCCTACACTTATGATGGTCTTCTTACCATCATCTTCGGCAGGGCAAGAGAGCTCGACACCACGCTCCTTGCACCATTCTCCTTACTATCATCTTGAGAATGCTTCATCCATTGTACGACTGGCTAAGTACCAATGATGACGCTCATATTTATACTAGAAACTCGCTTCTTAAGATTATTTGGAATTTCTATATGTCTCCTTCTTCTAGTGATGATTCAAAGGAGCTGATTGATTCTTTTGATGCTTAGAAAGCGTAATCTCTCTCAGATCTTACAGGATTTCTCATGGATCATTTTATTGGTCTCATCCTTGGTATTAAAAGAAAAATGCTCCTTTCAGATGAAGTATCACTTCAAAAACAAGTCATCGCACAAAGAGAGCTGCTAAAATAATGACGCTTCTTGGCAAATTGGCACTTATGTGTCAAAACTCATGGCTACTGTCATATATGCAATCTGCAATGAATAATTTCAGAATCACTTATGAATGTGATTATTGTATGCAAGGCGACAACATTAAATAGCCGATGGGATTATGAACTTTTATGCTCTATTAAAGAATTTGCTCTGAGTTATCATATTTCTCTGCTCTAAGGGTCTCATGGAATCCCAAAAGTACAAAACATCATTATAATCAGGCCAGTCCAACATTAAGGAGCAGTTCCGTAGCGATCAGTTCATATCACAAATAGCAGAGATTCTATTTCTTTATCATCAAAGAAAAATTTCTTGAAGATGAAGGAGAAGAGATTGATTATCTTAAAGAGAATCAACAACGAGGGTAATCAAATTATCCCGACCTCGATATCAACGAGGTAATCAAACCAGATCAGGCGAGCTTCAATAGAGCTCTCCCGACCTTAGGTCCGTGCAGAGCTACCTCCCAAACTTTCGAGAAAGTATCGTTACTTTCCTTTTTTAGAAATAAGGATATATTAGCATTGTCTACTATAAGCATGACAGGGATTGGCCCAAGTATCGTGGCCCGATATCCTAATATTCATAAACCAGCTGCTTATCCAAGCTATCCGAGCCAGCCTAAGGGCGTAAGAGCTCCATGCCGTCAGAATCATTCTAAAGGAATAAGAGCTCAAGGGCTATCTTGTCAGAATAAGAGCTCGACGTTTTAGATCTGAGAGCTTGAAAGGATAAAGAGCCATCCTAGAAATGAGTAAAAGCTCAAAAAAAGAGCCGATACAACGTAAGAGCTTTGCCAAGCCATCCTAATAAGGATAAAGGCTCGAGAAAATCAAACGTTAACTTTTGAGCTAGCCTAAGGGACGTAAGAGCTTAATGTTACGAGGCCAGCCTGCAGGTTGTTAGAGCTCAATGTCACGAGAATCAAAGAAAGGTCATTCGATCCCAAGGTTCATTAAAACTAAAGAAGGGTCATTTGACCCCAAATTCACTACAATAGAAGACAAGTCTCTGACCTTGAGATCATTATAACCGAAGGACAACCCGACTCCAAGGTCCTTAGATCAAAGAACAGTCATCCGATTTGAAGGCCATTAGAGCCAAATTCAAGGCTAACAAAACCTGAAGGCCATTAGAGCCAAATTCAAGGCTAACAAAGCCTGAAGGCCATTAGAGCCAAATTCAAGACCAATGAAGCCTAGGCCGTTAGAGCCAAATCTTTGTGTGAAATCTAAAACAACTAAAGTAGCTCAAAAGAGCCGATAAGTGGTTAAGGCTATAGAATAGCCTAAAGCAAGTAGGTCATGAGTCATAAAGACAGGACCTGAGGTCAAAAGCCTTGAAAGCTTGACCTCCATAAATCGCTAAAGAGTTTCTAGCTTTAAGCAAACCAATAAGCGATAAGGCTGTGGTACAGCTTAGAGCAACTGGTAGTTGCGCCCGGGTAATCACAAAAAAATAAGGCCAATGATGTGAAAACCCGAACCCGTCATATAGAGAATAATACCTGTTTGTATTTAATTAGGTTCTATTTTGAATGCTAATATAAAATTATATGTTTGTTGTACAACCTGAGCCCGAACATGAAAATTTTTATGTTTCCTTTTCTGAATTTCATATTTTTTCCTTAATACTTGCTATTTTAGATTCATAAATCCATTGAGTTTGCGTTCATATCATATCGGGAGCAACGGGAAAAAAATTCGTAAGCGAGCGCAATGAATAGTCAAAATTTTCCAGTATTTTCAATTTTGTTTCTACTTAAAATTCTTGACCTATTTTGCATAAAAACTTGGTCCATTTGCATTTTAACATGACTCAAACCCATACCCATTGACCCAAGACCCACCTAGCTACTCTTATAACCCAACTAAAAAGCAAAAAAAAAAAAAAAAAAACACAAGACACACAAAACACACATCGGTCTCTATACACACACACCCAAAATCCTGCACAGACACAACACGCACAGAGAGAAGAAAAGGAGGAAACAAAAGAGAGGAAAAGGAAGAAAAAAAGGGAAAATTTTGCTCATCTCTTGCATCTCCTAGCTATCAAGGTGAGGGATTTCATCATTTTTAAGCATGATTGTTGATGTTCTTACTTCTTTAAAGATTGTCTTGAAGTAGGAAGTTGACCAATTGAGTTATTATGCATATCTAATCTATGATTTGGTATTCATAATGTTTTGCTAACTTAGTGGTAGTTTTAATGTTAGAAGTAAATATGCTAACTCAAGTTGATGTTGTAGTTTAAGTGCTTGTATAAATGCTTAAATGAGTTAATGATATGAGTTTCTAGAGTCTAAAGCATGTCAAATAAGCAAGAAACAACAATAAAGGGTGGTAGAAAGCTGTAGTCTGATTCGGATAGTGCACTGCTCGTGATTTTGAGAGCCCTTTTGACATAGTAAATGTGCTCGAAACTTAACAAAATTTATACAGAAGCTATCTTAGGAAGTTTAGAGCAAATGTTGATTTCTAGAATGAAGGCAAATTCTGATGTTTTAACCCTCCAATCTAGCCATTTTATAAAAGTGTCCTGAAAATCGCTGCTACTGGGCAGTTTGTGCAGTTGGACGGGAAATGTCATAACTTACTGATTTTAAACTGGAATTAAGCTCTGTTTGATTCTAAAATCAACTACACTCGAAGAGCTACATTTATATATAAAAACCAGAGAATTTTAATTTCAATAGCATAGGTAATGAATTTGATAAATTTAGGGTTCTGTTAGAAGTTTTGAAAATGGGCATGTTTTCATGAAGATCTACTTGCTATGTGTTGTATTCCATATCTATCTTGTATATTAGAGTTCATAAGTGAGTAAGAGAATTCTTTTGATAGTTTAAAATTTTTATGGTTATTTTCATGTTAGATCAACGATTAGTTAATTATTTATATATTAAAGACCAAGTGTTTGAGTTTATGCTTAAATGAAGTGTTTTGTGGTAGAAGTTTGAAAATGTTCTAGTTAAGTGTTTTAAGTGTTCTACATGTATTAACTTAGTAATTCTAGCATGTTAAATGTCTAGTTAGTTTATGTGATTTAGAACCCCAAGCATGCTAAGTGGAATACTCGAGAATGAATGTAAAGTTAACTTAGATGGTTAGATTGTTAATAAATGCCATAGTTAAAGAATATTTAAAGTTATAAGTATGTTGTTGACCAACAATTTAAGATGTTTGCAAACCATGATATAAGGTAAAGAATGTTTTCAAACATGTTAGTGAGATAATGTAAAATAGTTAAATTTGATGTGTCAGTTAACTACAATCAAATCTAAATTGCTCTTAATTATGAATTCTATTTGAATTGCAAGTTTATGGTGCAATTGGAGAAAAGAAGTGATTATTGGCCTAGATTCTCGCATATTGGCTTTCTCGAAGTGAGGGAATACATGTATTTGAGCATTTTAAAGTTTGTAACTTAGATTTGTAAATATTTAGATTTGTAATATTTGCTTAGTTTTATGCTAAATCTTGCTTATATTGTTGTTATTGATTGAGAATAATTGTTATATTGAATATTGTTATTAATCTGTACTTTTGTGCTATCGCTCGTTTATCGCCTTGTATCGTGTCTTGTATTGCATAGTGTCAGGCGCATGAGTGATGGGCCTCTCTGAGTAGCCTCGGGTTGCCAGGGTTGGTTGCTCTAACTCCATGTTCTATTCTCATTCTCGCTAGGGATGCCGCCTTGGGAAATTTGGGTCGTAGATGTGTCGGGGTATATCTGGAGTACACCCAGTTGAAGTTATAAGGTGGATGCGCGCTTATTGTCATCGTTGTCAATATCAAACTCGAGATTGATGTATTGTTCGTGGAATGGTACATTGCTTGCATAAGTGAATCGTAACCTTCAAAGTGTGGTATAGCTTTGATTGGTTATGTTGGTGCTTTCCTTGATTGTTTCTTTTATTGATTTTAATGTCTAGACTGATTGTATTCCTTTATTGGTTATATTATCTAACTGTTCCTATTTGCATTGCACGATATTCTTTCTCTCCACCTCGATATATGTTCCACTCTCACTGAGTATACATGTGTTGTATACTCACTCCTCACCACCACATTTCAGGGATTGCAGTGCTAGAAAGAAAGTTCATGCTAATGGTGTTTGCTCTTTGCTTGGGAGTCAATTGATTATGTGGTGTGGGTAGTAAAGATGTTTCTTTTATGAGTTGTATATAATCAATGTAAAAAGAAATGTAATTTAAGTTTAATTGGATAATTGGAGTGGTATAATAATCTATCTTATGTAATAGGTTAGTTTAGTTTCAATGCAAAACATGAATGTATTATCTAAAGGAAAAGAGCTAGGTTAGTTTGGTGGTTGGTTTTAGAATTGTATGATTTGTTGGGTATACTTGTTGAGAACCGGGGCTCAGATGGCCTTGAGGAGTTGTGAATGGTTGGACACGGTACTGGTCCATTTATATTCTATTTTCAGTTTTCGGTTTGCCTTAGATATAGGGGAGACTCCATCCGTTTCCCTAAAAATTATGCCCGGGTTTGGTATTGGGTTGTGATTAGATTGGTTAATAGAGTTCCCGATCTCGCGAGGGATCGGGGTGCTACAAATGAGTTGCCTTAATAAAACGTACATACAAAAAAGACCTCAAGAAGGCACGAGAAACCATAAGTCTTATATAAGCATTGGTTTCCGTATAGAAAGACCTCAAGAAGGTAAGAGAAATTATAAAATCTTGATTAAGGTAAAGATTTCCATATGACAAGACCACAAGAAGGCATGAGAAATCATAAGCTAAAACAAAGATTTCTTATTGTCACGCCCCGACCCCGACCTATCGCTAGGTTAAGGCCGAAACATAACGTGTCAATGCTTAACCCCTGCAAGATTTGAAAATAGAAACCTGAACAGTTTTAGTATCCCACAAGAAGTTCCGATAGACTTCCAAAATTCTCCCAGAAACATCGGCCTTAAAGGGTTACAACACCTTGTTACATGTTACAATACCCGAGTCCACCTGTCAACATTTCAAACCTAGGTCTACTAAGTAGAGTAATCAACTTAGCTAGATATATAATTGACCAAAAGAATATTACAATAGATTAAATAGTTCAACTATACAAAATCATTCTTATTACAAGGAGTACTGTGAGACCCCATATTTTGCTTTATCTCGATTTGAGTGTTTTACCTCGTTTTGCGTAAATTGACCTGTTTATGTGCTATATGACTTAGAATGTGTTAAATATGTGATTAATACTCCTAATACATGCTAAGTGTGCATTCATGAAATTTTCATAAAAAAAGGAATCAAAAATTTTATCGACGATTTTTATGAATAGTGTTTTCAACACCTGTCTGCTAAAATTTTTACAAGGGTGTTTTAAACGTCTTAAAACCTAGTCCTCTATTGTTAATAGACCCATGTTTGATAAAAATTGATTCTAAAACTGAATAGTAATTTAAATAGACTTTTCGGGCGAAAAGTAACGTTTTTTAGCCAAATAGTGATTTCTTCTAAACCTGATTCTTGCATTGACTTTCGTTGACCTAGTATATATTAATATAAATATATTTATATGTGGAATTAAATGATTTTAGATTAATTGTGCATTCAAAAGACATTTGAAAATAAATAATATGACTTTTCACATTCTTTTGCAAAAATCGCGTTTTAAGTTGACTCGGGTGAAATTGTTTGAATATAAAACTTATTGTCACCTAAAAATAAACTACTTGAGATAGTTTAGGTGTTGCATAATTAACTTGAGCAAGAGTAGTCAAGAAAATGAATTAAAAGACAAGAAAACGCTAAAAATAATTAGTTTCCACCTTTGACTTTCTTTTATTTATTTGACCTTTGCTTAATATATCATCAACACACATTAAAAACAAAGCAAAACACCTCCAAAAACACACAAAAAACCGTGGTTCTTTGTAGGAGAAAGATGAAGGCATTTTCAAGGCTTTTCAAAGCATTTTTCACATAGATTTTGCAATTCAAATCCAAATCACTTCATTCAAAGCTTGATTTCACTTGTTGGGCATTTATTCTACACATTTCTTGCATCAAAACACATCAAAGGTGAGAGAAAAATTATAGATCTCAAAACTCATATTTTATGTTTTTGCTTATAATTGTATTTTGAACCGTTAGAATGTTAATTTGAGGTTATATTATTGCTCAGTGCATACTAGGG
The DNA here is from genome assembly GCA_037974665.1 of Ehretia macrophylla. Lineage (NCBI taxonomy): Eukaryota > Viridiplantae > Streptophyta > Magnoliopsida > Boraginales > Ehretiaceae > Ehretia > Ehretia macrophylla. The sequence continues at coordinate 15,245,259 of CM075775.1, forward strand.
ATCGTTTATGTGTATTACTACGAGATTTGAACCAATGTAGCGAAATTATTTATTTTCGGGTATTTAAAGTTGATAGATTGGCCATTTGATGATTTTCTTGAGTTGTTGTGGTTGAAATCGATTGCCGTCGATTTCTAAAAGTTTGTTAATTACGCGGTAACGCCGTTATAATTCCGAATTTTTGATTGCGATGTTTGGGTGAAAATCCAAAAATTTCAGCCTAGGTGCATTGAGGTTTTAGGGTTGTTGGGCTTGATTTTGATGTGTCTTGGTTGGTTTTCGAGAGGGCTAATGTAGATGATTGAATGAGTGAATTTTGGAAACTGATTTGGAGTTGTTTGGATTAGTAGAATGTAAGATATGATTATTTGAAGTTTAGGTTGTCTTTCTTTAAATTGTTGAATTGAGCCTTTAGATGATTGGGTGGTGTTTGAGTGATTGAATTGTGAGTTGTTGATGGTTAGACTATGGTTAGATTACGTGTTTAATGCATGTTAAGTTGGATGGCCTACTTTGTCATCTAACTTAGTTGTTTGTTGTTTAATTGATTATTTGATGTTATATTGATGATAATTGATGATAATTGATGATTATTGATGATTATTGATTGATGATTGATGAACTGGGAGATAGGCAATTCTGCTAGATTATCCTCCTGTGAATGATGTTTATTATTATTGTTGAGTCTTGGTATGTGTGTGCCACCTCTCGGGCAGCATTGGGCTATTGGGTTGATAACGGCATGACTACCAAAGACTACCCCCAGCTCGCATGACGGAGGTGTCATGGAGTGAGGGGCTAGTGAGGTACCTTGGGTGCGTGAGTAATGGGGAGTTACAAGAAGAATGGTTGAGATCGTGATGGCGTTTGGAGCTACACCAAATAGAGTATCCTTTATTGATTGGTCATTATAGTTATGTGTTTATATTGTTATTGATGTTTATTAGTGTGTTTACTGCTCAAAGGATCATTTCCAATAAGTATAGTAAATACTGTTAGAGATCTATTGGATCCTCACTGAGCTTGTTTTATATAAGCTTACTCTCTATTATTGCATGCATACAGGTGTTACAGAACAGGAATATGGATACGTGCCTTAGGAAGCTGAGAATGTGTTTTATGTGGACAAGTCCTATGTGCCAAAGTCTTGTCATTGATATCTGAGATGTAATTCTCTTTTGTTATCTTGTATATTAAAACTAGATGTTTTGTATTTATTTAGAAGTTTATGATGTTGTAAAGATAATGAATGAAATGTTGCTAGCTTAGTAGTCTTGTTTTGGAATATGATTAGGTGGCTAGATTGGTTATAATCTATTTTGGGAATGTATGTTATATAGTAAATGTATGATGTTGGAACGAAGGCGTATAACCTATGGATGCAATGGTAAAGAATGTTTATTGTATGTTGTGGTTGTGTTGTTAATTGTTGAATTATTGTGGAGTTGGACGTATGAGTTTCGAAGAGGTTGGGTTAGAGCCTCAGTGTCCAAATTACTGTCGTTATACTGCCAAAATTTCGTTGCGTCCTGATTGATTGTAGGAGGGGTCGAGTTGGGGCGTAACATTTAAGTGGTATCAGAGCTTGATTAGCTGTCAGCCGGGGTATCCTCGGAATGTGGGTAGTGGTCTAAGCATGCAAGTATGTATTAAGTGAAAGAAAAGTGAAACATATACTAATATGTTTATGTGATTAATTTACTTATGTGTCTAACTTTCAATGTGATCAATATGCTTTATGTGTTAAGTGAACTAATGTGGTCAATATGTTTTATGTGATAACGTGTCTTACGTACTCAATGTGTTGTAGTTAATATGCATTTTGTGATTAATTTGTATTATGTGACAAATGTGTATTATGTGATTGAAGTGTCTGTGTGAAGTTAGTTGTTTATGTGGTTTTAATTGTTTATAACTAGCTTGTGTGAAACAACGTGCTTTAGGTGCTCAATGTACTTTAAGTGACCAATGTGAGTTACGTGATCAACTTGTCTTATGTGAAGTTTATTGCTTATATGACTTTAATTGTTTGTAGCTTATTTATGTGATATAACTTGTTTATGTGATGTTGGCTTCTTATATGCTAAATTGTGTGTTATATGATAATGTTGTAATATATGATAATCATGTAATATGTTGGTACTTGTTTTCATGAGATATAATTGTATATATGTTATAACCGTGGGTGATTCTTTTGGGTGAAGTAAGGATGGCTGCAAGAGTTTTCGGAAATAGAGGTAGGCCATGATTTTGAATTATTATTATTCTAGTAGTTTATCAGTGAAATTTTAATTGTTATGTTTATGAATTTTAGTCTCGGCTTAGTGGATTGATCTTGATGTTCCTTTAGAGAGAATGAAGTTGTTCAAGGAAATAACAACGTATCTTGATGATTATAATTACTTTTCTTGCCATGTTTAACTTGTTATTACTTGGAGATGGATCATAAGTTGAGGTTTCCGTGACGTTGTGATTAGACACTTTTGGAGTCTCAACTCAGACTATACCTCCTTGAGGTTATTTTAGAATGAATTTATTTGAGAAATTAATGATGTATATTTGTGAATGGAATGAAGTGTGGTATAATATGTGAATATTTCTACTATTTGGGATTGCTATATTATTAATGGATATTTTGGAGTTTTGATCTTTAAACCTTGGAGCCAATTAGAGTGATTCATGACTAAAGTTACTTTGTTCGAAGATGTAATTGTTGGGAGATAGAATTATTTGAGGAAATAAGAATGCATTTTGGTGACTAAACATAGGCTTTCCTACATCGAGCTTTTGAGTTCTAGGTGGTATGACTTTCTAAATTGTTGATTGGGGATTCTCTTATGTTATAATGGGTTAGTATGAATCTATATTGTGTTATCAGATTTTAGAGTCTTCATCAGTCAATCTTGTTAGGTAATCGGTGATTTATCTTGTTTGGTGATTGGTCTAGTACGGAATGTAAAATTTTGGAGTGATTTATCTTGTTTGATGATTGTTATGACTCCTTAGGTTCTCTAGATCTCCTTAGTGTCTTGTTTTGGAGGAAGATAGATTGTAGGATATGACTTGTTGGTATTTAAATGTGTAGGTGGGACACCCTTCTTGTGCTTCATAATTCTATCAGTCTTATTATTCTCTTTTACTCTATTCTCAGTTATTTGAGAGAGAGTTACACTTTTTTAGCTTATCAATTATTTCTTGAAAGTTTTGCTTATTGGATTAATGAATCCTATACCCATTTGACATTGTTTCTATTCTTAACATTCATATATGCTTCTTATAGCAATGTCGCTTATTGGAGTTAAAGTTTGAGACTCCTATATTTCATTCTATATCTCTAGCCATTGGTTTCAATATTTCATTTCATCCTATTACTATTCATTTGGAAGTAATTTCACCTTTGGTATACCATTTTACTTATTCGATTTCACTTGTTTGATGTACTCCTTACCTAAGTACATCATTGTCATTCTTGTTGATCTTTGTTAATCCTATTGTTTTATTATTAAATCCCGAGCCATTACTTTGCTTGTAATTGCTCACTCAAAGTACTCGACACTGTCCTATTGTTATCATTTCTTATTCGTACTTCTTTGGTATTGCGTGCTGAGACACTCTTGCCATTCATGTTTTCTATTGAATTAATCACCTCTTATTTCTTAATTTCATTTCGCCTCAAATACAACTTACTTGTTGGTTCCTTGAACAATCATCGAGAATTGAAATGTCTACTTTTTCAGGAATTTTGTTCAACATACTCAGCACTGTTTTGACTCGTCATCATCCTTTGTTCATACTTATTTAATTGATAGGTGCTGAGACATTTCTTATCTTAGTTATCATGCTTTCTTATTAAACTATTAGCCTCTTGATTCTCTAACTTGTTTGACCTCTTGTTCACTTGATTGTTGACTCGAATATGACTTTCCATATTCTTATTTCCTTGTAAATTTCATAGTAGCCATATTCTGACCAATGTCACTTTTGAGATATTCCCTTGATCAGTAATCATTCATGTTATCGTGAATGAGTTTTTAAACCCTCAGGGTGTTCATAGAGCTCTTTTGTTTAGTAGGGGATGATTGATAAGTAGTGGTGTCATGCTAAGACTTTGGAGTTGCGAATTCTTTCATATACAATATGATATTAGGTGGGCGAGAATTATGAATTGAAGATTGTCTTGGAATTATGATCATCAACTTGCAGTCAACAGAGTTTGTTCTTTTGAGGTATTTGGTTAGGTGTCATCCTAAGAGATAAATGGGAACTAAGAGAAGTATTGTTAAGTGTAATGATTGAGGATTTAATTGTCTGTCAGTTCGAGAATTGCGCGAACGCAATTGTTTTAAGGGGGGAGAATGTGAGACCCCATATTTTACTTTATCTCGATTTGAGTGCTTTACCTTATTTTACGTGAATTGACCTGTTTATGTGCTATATGACTTAGAATGTGTTAAATATGTGATTAATACTCCTAATACATGCTAAGTGTGCATTCATGAAATTTTCATAAAAAACGGAATCAGAAATTTTATCGACGATTTTTGTGAATAGTGTTTTCAACACCTGTCTGCTAAAATTTTTACAAGGGTGTTTTAAACGTTTTAAAACCTAGTCCTCTATTGTTAATATACCCATGTTTGATAAAAATTGATTCTGAAACTGAATAGTAATTTAAATAGACTTTTCGGGCGAAAAGTAACGTTTTTGAGCCAAATAGTGATTTCTTCTAAACCTGATTCTTGCATTGACTTTCGTTAACCTAGTATATATTAATATAAATGTATTTATATGTGGTATTAAATGATTTTAGATTAATTGTGCATTCAAAAGACATTTGAAAATAAATAATATGACTTTTCACATTCTTTTGCAAAAATCGCGTTTTAAGCCGACTCGGGTGAAATTGTTTGAATGTAGAACTTCTTGTCACCTAAAAATAAACTACTTGAGATAGTTTAGGTGTTGCATAATTAATTTGAGCAAGAGTAGTCAAGAAAATGAATTAAAAGACAAGAAAACGCTAAAAATAATTAGTTTCCACCTTTGACTTTCTTTTATTTATTTGACCTTTGCTTAATATATCATCAACACACATTAAAAACAAAGAAAAATACCTCCAAAAACACACACAAAACCATGGTTCTTTGTAGGAGAAAGATGAAGGCATTTTCAAGGCTTTTCAAAGCATTTTTCACATAGATTTTGCAATTCAAGTCCAAATCACTTCATTCAAAGCTTGATTTCACTTGTTGGGCATCCATTCTACACATTTCTTGCATCAAAACACATCAAAGGTGAGAGAAAAATTATAGATCTCAAAACTCATATTTTATGTTTTAGCTTATAATTGTATTTTGAACCGTTAGAATGTTAATTTGAGGTTATATTATTGCTCAGTGCATACTAGGGATCGTTTATGTGTATTACTACGAGATTTGAACCAATGTAGCGAAATTATTTATTTTCGGGTATTTAAAGTTGATAGATTGGTCATTTGATGATTTTCTTGAGTTGTTGTGGTTGAAATCGATTGCCGTCGATTTTTAAAAGTTTGTTAATTACGTGGTAACACCGTTATAATGCCGAATTTTTGATTGCGATGTTTGGGTGAAAATTCAAAAATTTCAGCCTAGGTGCATTGAGGTTTTAGGGTTGTTGGGCTTGATTTTGATGTGTCTTGGTTGGTTTCCGAGAGGGCTAATGTAGATGATTGAATGGGTGAGTTTTGGAAACTGATTTGGAGTTGTTTGGATTAGTAGAATGTAAGATATGATTATTTGAAGTTTAGGTTATCTTTCTTTAAATTGTTGAATTGATCCTTTAGATGATTGGGTGGTGTTTGAGTGATTGAATTGTGAGTTGTTGATGGTTAGACTAGGGTTAGATTACGTGTTTAATGCATGTTAAGTTGGATGACCTATTTTGTCATCTAACTTAGTTGTTTATTGTTTAATTGATTATTTGATGTTATATTGATGATAATTGATGATAATTGATTATTATTGATAATTATTGATTGATGATTGATGAACCGGGAGATAGGAAATTTTGCTAGATTGTCCTCCTGTGAATGATGTTTATTATTATTGCTAAGTCTTGGTATGTGTGTGCCACCTCTCGGGCAGCATCGGGCTGTCGGGTTGATAACGGCATGACTACCAGAGATTACCCCCAGCTCGCATGACGGAGGTGTCATGGAGGGAGGGGCTAGTGAGGTACCTCGGGTGCGTGAGTAATGGGGAGTTACAAGAAGAATGGTTGAGATCGTGATGGCATTTGGAGCTACACCAAATAGAGTATCTTTTATTGATTGGTCATTATAGTTATGTGTTTATATTATTATTGATGTTTATTAGTGTGTTTACTGCTCAAAGGATCATTTCCACGGAGTATAGTAAATACTGTTAGAGATCTATCGGATCCTCACTGAGCTTGTTTTATATAAGCTCACTCTCTATTATTGCATACATACAGGTGTTACAGAACAGGAATACGGATACGTGCCTCAGGAAGCTGAGAATGTGCTTTATGTGAACAAGTCCTATGTGCCAAAGTCTTGTCATTGATATCTGAGATTTAGTTTTCTTTTGTTATCTTGTATATTAAAACTAGATGTTTTGTATTTACTTAGAAGTTTATGATGTATAAGATGTTGTAAAGATAATGAATGAAATGTTGCTAGCTTAGTAGTCTTGTTTTGGAATATGATTAGGTGGCTAGATTGGTTATAATCTATTTTGGGAATGTATGTTATATAATAAATGTATGATGTTGGAACGGAGGCGTATAACCTATGGATGCAATGGTAAAGAATGTTTATTGTATGTTGTGGTTGTGTTGTTAATTGTTGAATTATTGTGGAGTTGGATGTATGAGTTTCGAAGAGGTTGGTTTAGAGCCTCAGTGTCCAAATTACTGTCGTTATACTGCCGAAATTTCGTTGCGTCCTGACTGATTGTAGGAGGGGTCGAGTTGGGGCGTGACAAGTACATTTTCACAGGCAAGCATATAGATCACGTAAGCAGGAATCCAACTCATCACATCAAGGAAGCTTGCAACCATATGGGAGCTTGCTTGGGCTAATCATTACCTGAAATTGTTAAAAAGAGGGGTGAGCTAGATATAGCTCAATTAGGAGGAAAACAAGGAAATGTTTTCACAAAGGTTTTATCATTTCGCAAACTTCTTTATAAAATCGTGCCATGCACATATACATATATTCCACAAGTAACAATACCTGATCCTGTTCATATTTAATATAAACATCTGGTAAAACAGGAATCGAGACAACAATTATAAAATGTTAATAGTAACTAACTCTACTCTCTGAAAACCTCGAGGGACCAGGTGAGAGTAGGAAAACATATATCGAAACATATATCCCGGCCGTAATCAAGAGATAGATACAAAATAAGGAAGGTGGCTTATACAAATTCAAGAAGTATCTTCCACTATCACAGTCGTGTGGATCTCAAAAGGTGTCTACCACTATCACTGCCGTGTGCACTTTGCTCCATATAGCCCCTTATTCTTTTACCACAGTCATATAGGACCGATTAGGGTATGGAGGTGTCTGCCACTATCACAACTGTGTATACCTCAAACGGTATCTACCACTATCACTGCCGTGTGCACCTTTGATCCCTTCCCTTAACAATTGAGAAGTTGCAACCAAATCGCGCCCATACAATTCATATATATGTAGAATTCACAATATTGCCATGCAAGGGTTTAGATTGACAAGTACAAAGTGAACTTAAGACTCACAAGCATGATTTTCATATGCACATTTAATGTGTACAAGTCGAGGCAAAAGAATCAAGTTTATGATCAAACATAATCTCCCAAACCATAGAACACATACAAACATATACCTAAATCATGTCACAATTAATCTCCTTTTATGTCCATGAAACAAGTTGGTTCCAATGCCACAAAAGTACATCAAGAAATCGAACAACTTCAATACTCCCGCATTAGCCTATCTAAAATAGTTAATATCCTTATTCTCTCGAACTCCAAATACCCTGATTTCATTGTAGAATCGAAGCTTATCGAAAGTAGATAGTTCTAGAATCAAACGGAATACAATTCAGAGTTGAAATGAATGAGATATGGCCTTCGGAAAATCACTGCGCAGAGATGTCAAACATCCGGGCGTCGTAGTCTTCATCTGTTCGCCTAGATGAAGCAGGTAACGCCCGCATGGGAGTTTTCTGGTGGGTGTTGTGGCTTCTATCAGGGCGACCGGATAGAGGCTGTAACACCCAAATAGCTGACGGGAAACACACAAATTCCACAAAAATCAATCAAACAATCCACACAACCTCCTACCATCAATCAAGCATATTCAATGTAGTTTATGGGCATCATATAAGGGTTCAAACTCAATCAAAACCACCCCACATCAACAATCAATTACCAACTCACCAAGAAATCAACCATAGCGCACAACATCAAATCAACCTCCAAAAACAACAAGAACACCTGCTAAACCCAATAGACTTGTCTTTCAATTTCAACATCAAATTCAAGCTAAATGCATCATATCATAAATAAGAACCACAACTATCCCCTCATTCAAATCCTCCACTCTTCCATACAAGTTGAACAAGTTCTTAGTTCTACAACACCAATTACACTCAATCATCACCATGAACTACATACGAACATATAAACAAGGTTAATCAATACATTTATGTCATACAATCTTGGATGAGCATTAAAACTCTGAATGAAAACTCCCTCACCTTAGATCTTGAGTTTGAATGGAAGAACAATTGATAAAAAGCTTATATGAGCAAGACAATAACTTGAGGATCGTGAAACCCCACATTTTACCTTTGCATAGAATTGCGTGTTTTGACTTGTTTAAGTGTTATATGAGTTAGAATGCGCTAATTTTGTGATTTCTATTCCTATTACATGCTATATGTGTATTCATGAAATTTTCGTTAAAATTGGCATCGAAAATTTTATCGTCGATTTTTGTGAATAGTATTTTGAACGCACGTTCACTAAAATTTTTACATAGGTATTTTAAACATCTTAAAACCTAGTCCTCGGATATTAATAGACCCGTGTTTGATAAAAACTGATTCTGAAATAGAATAGGATTTTAAATAGGTTTTACGGGCGAAAAAGTACGTTTTAAAGCTAAGTTAGTGATTTCTACTCAAAACGATTGTTGTGTTGACCTTCATTGACCTAGTATAAATTAAATATAAATCATTTGTCATCTTTAATATTCCTAGCATGGCACAAATGAAAAATGCATTGAAATAGGAGGTTAAACTTGTCTTTTTAATTAAAACTCAATTTATTTTGCATTTGACCAATTGTCTTGCTTTGACTTTTGCTTATAAGATGACTACACACAATGAAACAAAGTAAAACATCACATTTACACAGACCTTGAAGCCGTGAAAGCTTAGGAGAAAAAAAGAAAATATTTTCTTAGGTTTTCAAGCTCAATTTTCTCATAGAATTTGCAATTCAAGTCCGTTTGCTTCCGTTCGAAGCTTGAAATTGCTTGTTGGGCACCTATTCTACAAATTTCTACCATTACTTTGCATCAAAGGTGAGAGAAAAACTAGACTATAATTTTAAAGCTTATGTCAAATTTTTAATATTGAATATTTAGTTGTTTTTTTGTTAAATTGTCTTTAGATTATTGCTAGTTAGTAGTTGTAGACTAACTTTGTGAGTTTATAGCAATTTTAAACGGTTGTAACTTGTATTTTTATTTTTTGGGTATTTAATTGATAGTTTGACTTGTTTCTTGAATAATTGTTGTTGTCGTGGTTGGAATTGATTGGTTGTTGCTTCTAAAAGTTTGTTAATTATGGGGTAGTAATACTGTAATGCCAAATTTTTGATTAGGATGTCGTAGCAAAAGTCCAAAAAATTCAGCCTTGTGCATTGCCAAAATTTGGGTTGTTGGGCTTGTTTTGGATGGCTTTTGGTTGAGTTTTGATGGGGTTAATGTGGTTGCATGTGTGGTTGAGTGATAGAAAGTGGTTTGGAGGTTATTGAATTTCTAGATTGTAAGTTATGATTTTTAGAAGTTTGTGTTGTCTTTCTTTAATATGTTGAAATGTTGTCTTTGGTTATTTGTGTAGTGTTTGAGTAGTTGATTCTTGGATTGTTATTGATAGGGATCGGGGTTGAATGTTTGTTTAAATGCATGTTGAGTTGGATGGCCTACTTTGTCATCTAGCTTAATTGATTTAGAATTATATAGTTGTTGGTTGTTTAAATGTTGTTTAATTGATTGTTGATACAAAATCGTGAGGAGCACGCTGGGGGTTAATCCTGGGTGTAGCCAAAGCGGACAATACCTCGGTGGTAACATCGGCAGGGGTTAAAACCTGTGTCGTTACTGAATCCCACATCGACTGAGGAGGAAGTGATAAAGATGGATATAATGGGATGTCTCCTTGTATCAGCCGAGGTGCCTTTTGGGTAGAGATCTTCGAAGGACAAAGCCGTGAGGAGCACGCTAGGGGTTAATCCTGTGTGTAGCCAAAGCGGAAAATACCTTGGTAGTGACGTCGGCAGGGGTTAAAACCTGTGTCTTTACAAGTGGTATCAGAGCGCATGTTTAGCTGTCAGCCGGGGTATTTCAGAATGTGGGTAGTGGTCTTATCATGAACGTATGTATGATGTGAAAGAAAACTGAAATATGTGTTTATATGATTTAAGTGATTATGTGATTAAGTGACTATATGATTACGTGATTAAATTGTTCATATGACTAATACTTAAGTGACTTACGTGTCTTACGTGAGTTTGTTGCTTACGTGTTGTTAATTGTCTATAGCTTGTTTATGTGTTATAACCTGTGCTAACTCTTTCAAAGTAGAATGGCTAGACGTCTGAGAACACGAGGTAGGCTTGAGGAAGTTAATGAGGCACCGATTAATACGGCACCAGGCCAAGATCAGGGATATGATCGTATTGCTGCAGCTATGGACAGAATGATAGAGGTCATGGCAGGACATGCACAGATCTTAGCAGGACAAGCTACCCAGGCATAGATTATACAGACTCAGTTGCAGAATGTTCAGGGTGGTTACCAGGGGCGTAGTACGTTGAAAGAGTTTCTGGGGTATTTTCCACCGAGGTTCCAGGGTGAGCTCGACAATCAAAAAGCCGAAGCTTGGATAAGGAAAATTGAGAAAATCTTTGATCCCCTAGATTACACGGATGAGAGGAAGGTCACCTTTGTAGTGTATCTGTTTGATGATGAGGCTGAGGAGTGGTGGCGTATTGTGAGATCTGATTGGGAACACGGGGTATTCCTTATGTCTAGGATACTTTTCTTAGGGCATTTCGGGCCAAGTATATTCCCAGTATTGCTCGTGAACGTAGGGAGGCGGAGCTTACATCATTGGTTCAGGGTGATTCTACGATGGCCCAATATAAGGCCAATTTTACCAGGCTTTCCCGGTATGCACCGGAGTTTGTATCAAATTGGGAACGTAAGAATCGGAGGTTTGTTTTGGGTCTGAGGTCAGAGATTTAGGATGCAATGGCGTTGAATCAGTATAATGTATTTTCTGAGGCCTTTGACGCGGCTTCTAGGTTGGAGAAGAGGAAAGGGGAACAGGTTGTTTCTAGTCATGCCAGCAAGAGGCCGTTTCAGCCACAGGGTCAGTAGGTCATGTATAGGCCTGCAGTGCAGCAGAGTGGTTACAGGCCCCCAGTGCAACAGGGTTCCTACAGACCTCAGGGGCAATAGATTTCTTATAGACCCTAGCCCTATGTTCAGTCAAATGATCAACAACAGTCTTATCAGCTTCTGAGTCAGCAACAAGGGCAGTTTAGGCAGGTATCTGTGAGGTCTCAATCAGGACAGACCCAAACTCAAGGTCAGAGTAAACCAACTAGTATGGGGTTCCAATAGGGTAGTTCAACTACTACACCAACTCTGGTTTCTTATGTGAGTAGTACAGTTGGTTCCGGGAAACATTGCGCCTACTGTGATCGAAAAGGTCATTTGGAGGATAATTGTTGGAAGAAATTAGGAAGATGTACCGGTTGCGGTAGTAGCCAGCATAAGGCTAAGGATTGTCCTAAGTGGCAGAGGATTCACACATAGGTTCCAAGTAGGAACAGTCAAGGTAGACCTCCAATTGGTGCACCAGCGCCGCAACAAGTTCAGGCTCGGGCCTATGTTGTTAACATGGAGGAATTGCCAGAGGCAGCAGCAGTAGTGAAAGGTAACTTATTTATTTCCAACCAATTAGTTATCATATCTCCTTGAGTGCAACGTGCTAAAATGTGAGTAGAGAGTTTGCCTTATACGATTAAAGTTAGCATGTGCATTATATCAGTTGGTGACTGAGTAGTATGTGACGCTGAAGCATATGAAATTCCGATTAGGGGTCAAACTACTTTACGACTATATATTGACTATTGGGATTCTTATTCGGTGATCTTATTTGGTATTCTTCCTCGGAATTTCTATATGAAGATTCTTATTCAACATACTTCTTTGGACTTCTTCTTTGGTATTTTCTATGCGGTATTCTTATGTGGAATTCTTATACGATGTTATCCGGAGTTCTTATTTCGGGATTATTATTCGGTATTCTCGCTCGATGATCTTGTTTGAAGATCTTACTTGGTATTTTGATCAGTGCTCTATTTCAGGAACCATAATTGGCATTCTTCTCTGGTTTCTTGTTCAGGGATTCTTATTCGATGATCTTATTTGGTGCTCTTACCTAGTGTTCTTAGTTGGTATTTAGAATTTGGTATTCAATCTTTCATTTCGTATGTTTGAGCCAACAGTACATGAGGTCCTCCAAGGATTAAGGAAGAATTACGCGGACGCAATTGTTTTAAGGAGGAGAGAATGTAAAACCCAATATTTTACCTTTGCATAGAATTGCGTGTTTTGACCTGTTTATGTGTTATATGAGTTAGAATGCACTAATTCTGTGATTTATATTCCTATTACATGCTATGTGTGCATTCATGAAATTTTCGTTAAAATCGGCATCGAAAATTTTATCATCGATTTTTGTGAATAGTATTTTAAACGCACGTCCACTAAAATTTTTACATGGGTGTTTTAAACATCTTAAAACCTAGTCCTTGGATATTAGCAGACCCGTGTTTGGTAAAAACTGATTCTGAAATAGAATAGGATTTTAAATAGATTTTACGGGCAAAAAAGTACGTTTTTATGCTAAGTTAGTAATTTCTACTCAAAACGATTGTTGTGTTGACCTTCATTGACCTAGTATAAATTAAATATAAATCATTTGTCATCTTTAATATTCCTAGCATGGCACAAATGAAAAATGCATTGAAATAGGAGGTTAAACTTGTCTTTTTAATTAAAACTCAATTTATTTTGCATTTGACCAATTGTCTTGCTTTGACTTTTGCTTATAAGATGACTACACACAATGAAACAAAGTAAAACACCACATTTACACACACCTTGTAACCATGAAAGCTTAGGAGAAAAAAAAGGAAATATTTTCTTAGGTTTTCAAACTCAATTTTCTCATAGAATTTGCAATTCAAGTCCGTTTGCTTCCGTTCGAAGCTTGAAATTGTTTGTTGGGCACCTATTCTAGACATTTATACCATTACTTTGCATCAAAGGTGAGAGAAAAACTAGATTATAATTTTAAAGCTTATGTCAAATTTTTAATATTGAATATTTAGTTATTGTTTTGTTAAATTGTCTTTAGATTATTGCTAGTTAGTAGTTGTAGACTAACTTTGTTAGTTTATAGAAATTTTAAATGGTTGTAGCATGTATTTTTATTTTTCGGGTATTTAATTTATAGTTTGACTTGTTTCTTGAATAATTATTGTTGTAGTGGTTGGAATTGATTGGTTGTTGCTTCTAAAATTTTATTAATTATGGGATAGTAATGTTGTAACGCCGAATTTTTGATTAGGATGTCGTAGCAAAAAGCCAAAAAATTCAGCCTTGTGCATTGCCAAAATTAGGGTTGTTGGGCTTGTTTTTGATGGCTTTTGGTTGAGTTTTGATGGGGTTAATGTGGTTGCATGTGTGGTTGAGTGATAGAAAGTGGTTTGGAGGTTATTGGATTTCTAGATTGTAAGTTATGACTTTTAGAAGTTTGTGTTGTCTTTATTTAATATGTTGAAATGTTGTCTTTGGTTATTTGGGTAATGTTTGAGTAGTTGATTCTTGGATTGTTATTGATAGGGATCAGGATTGAATGTTTGTTTAAATGCATTTTGAGTTGGATGGCCTACTTTGTCATCTAGCTTAATTGATTTAGAATTGTATAGTTGTTGGTTGTTTAAATGCTGTTTAATTGATTGTTGATACAAAACCGTGAGGAGCACGCTGGGGGTTAATCCTGGGTGTAGCCAAAGCGGACAATACCTCAGTAGTGACGTCGGCAAGGGTTAAAACCTGTGTCGTTACTGAATCCCACATCGACTGGGGAGGAAGTGATAAAGATGGATATAATGGGATGTCTCCTTGTATCAGCCGAGGTGCCTTTTGGGTAGAGATCTTTGAAGGACAAAGCCGTGAGGAGCACGTTGGGGGTTAATCCTATGTGTAGCCAAAGCAGACAATACCTCGGCAGTGACGTCGGCAAGCGTTAAAACTTCTTTCGTTACAAATGGTATCAGAGCCGGTCCGATCTTTGTGTCGTGCTCATGAGGGCATGAGCTCCCTTAAAGGAGGGGTGGGGTGAATCCTACATCGACTGGGGAGGAAGTGATAAAGTTGGATATAAGGGGATGTCTCCTTGTATTAGCCGAGGCGCCTTTTGAGGAGAGATCCTCGAAGGACAAAGCCGTGAGGAGCACGCTGTGGGTTAATTCTGGGTGTAGCCAAAGCGGACAATACCTCGGTAGTGACGTCGACAAGGGTTAAAACCTCTGTCGTTACAAGGATGACACAAAAATGGCTGAACTTCCTTCTTCTTCCTCTTCTCCTTCTTCCTTTCTCTCTTTTTCTCTCTTTTTTCTCTTCTCTCTTGGTCAAAAATTAGAGAAAGTGTGTGTGTGTGTGTGTGTGTGCTGCAATGTTTTTGTGTGTGTGTGTTGTGTGTTGTGTGCTTTAGTTGGTAGGAAAATATCTAAAGGCCCAAAAGACCACCTTGCCCCCAACTAACCTATGTATTACTAGTTTGCTATTTTAATGTTAATTCTAACTATCTTGGTTTTAGTTTAGTTAGTCTAGTTAGTTATTGAACTTAGTTGATTCCAATTACTAGCTACATGATATAATTCACTCACATACACGTTAAAAGATTAAATGCATGTAAATCGAGATGAATGCAAGTAAAATGATTTAATTATTGCTTACGTTATCTAAATTACTCAAAGACACATAGTTGAATTTAAATATACGTTAACGAGACATATACACGTAAAACGATATAAATGTACGTATTTTGAAATAAAAGCATGTAAATCAAGGTAAATACATGTTAATTCATATAATTGTATATTAAATGATGTAAAAATATATGAAATGCTGTAAAATGCATGTAGGCTCTGTCCGGGCTCAGTACGGGGTCTCACAACCTCACCTCTTTAACAGAATTGCGCCCTCACAATTCTTTCTTCCTTCTTGGATTAACTCGAATGCTGAAAGCAATCCAGGAATCCCATCCAAATAAATAAGAATCTTGGTTCCATGAAAATAGCCAGGCAACCACAAATGCATCACCACTTATACGAATTCAAATGATTGCCGAGTAAGGATACCAATTACCACTGCTACCAAATAATAATGTTGAACAAGAATACTCCGACTAAGAATCCCTAAGCAAGAACTCCGCATAGGAATGGCAAACAGAAATACCGAATGAAATCCCCGAATAAGAATACCAATTATCGAATGTGGAAAGAAATACCAATAAGGAATACCAAATACTAACTAAGGATTTCCCAAATTGAGAATACTGATTGGAAATACCAAGTAGGAGTATTGGACAAGAATACCACCGGAGAATACTAAGGGAGATTTCCCACCAAGAATTCCCAACATAAATACTAAATAACAAATGAGAATACAGAGCGAGAGCATCAATGGAAATACCAGCAATAAAAATCTACCTTCAACTGTGACTGCTACCCCGGTAAGTTCCTATTGGTTCATTGCATAACTTGGTTTGAACTCTCTGTCCTGAGGCATTCCTGGTATGTTGAGACTGTGTTCCCATGTTCTCCATCTTCAGGTTATCCTTGTACAAGTGTTGATTGATGTGACTGTATTTGCAGCACTCAAACCTTGGTATTTGTACTATATTTGCATCTTAACTTGGAAATTATTGCAATACTTTGATACTTTTGATGCAATATAGGAGAATACTGAAAAGTGAATGTTCAGGCCCAACACGATCCAAAATGCAAGTCAAGAGTAGACAATAGGGAAAACACGCAGAACAGTGGAAGAATGGAGTCCTTAAAGTCAGAATTTGGCTGAAACTAACGCGTAATCAAACTCGGAATGCTAAAAATAGCCCAAAAACACCTCAGTCAATGCTAGATCAAAGCCTGGTCAAAAGTCAAAATTCTAGCCAGAAAGTCAACAAAAAGGAGCTCGAGTGTGCCCTCCTGGCGCTCAAGCGCCCTATGCAAAAAATTCTACAACATTCCAAAAGAAAACACGTGTTGCGAATTCAGCCATCGGAGCAGACGCGCGCTTGAGCGCGCCAAACTGGTGCTCGAGAGCACCCTCGGAATATTGCAGAATCGCCACGTGGCAGCGTCTCCACTATTGAAGACCAAGTGTGCTCGAGCGGGCCAAACGGGCGCTCGTGCGCGCCTTTGAATTTTTGTCTATAAATAGCGGCCCCCTTCCCATTTGAAAAATGTAATTAATTTTGGAATAGTACCAAGCTTTTTGGTATAATTTTGAGTTAATTCTAGTTAGTTTTAGTCGTAGTTGTATTTAATTAATTAGTAAGATACGGGAAAAATCCCACCTAGGTAGTTCTTATTCAAGAAAATTTTTCCCGAATAGCTACTATTAAGGGAAAGTCAGACCCAAGTAGTTATTATCCGGGGGAGGTTCTGCCCGAATAGCTTTTAACAGGAAAGCTCATATTCAGGGGAAACTCATCCCTAGTAGTTCTTATTCGGGGAAAATTAGCTCCGCCCGATTAGCTACTTTGCGTCGGACCTCTGCTCATGCATGCGTGATATGTATGCGTGATATGAAACAAGAATATATGTCTTATCAATACTCCTAATCATGCATATGTTATGATCATACCTAACACATAAGTTTCATATAGGTACTACGCATTTATAGCATTTTAAATACATATGATCCATATAACACATTAAACACGAAAGTTCACTTATAACATATAAGGCATATTGGGCAAGTTACATGTAACACGTAATCACATAAGTTCACATAAGCACCAAGGGAATCTAGCCACTTATTTAACCCTCTTGGTCTATTCCTATAATACAACCTTACTTTAATTTGTTCAGCTAAGGCAATTCTCATGTACCAAATGACACTATGGCCAGATTCCTACTCAAGGATTCTCAATCTTCAACTCAATCCGTTGACTACAATATCCTCGAAGAACTATAGTCTCCAACTTTAGTTAAAGCCATCTATTCCCTACATATACTCACATCACCTCAACCAATTTCACCTTAGGCTTCTACCCATGGACCAGGGGTTCTAAACCCAGCTTGCGCCTAACTAACTAGCTAAGCTCTGATACCATTCTTAGGTGTTATGCCCCGACCCCGACCCATCGCTAGGTTAAGGTCGAAACATGACGTGTCAATACTTAACCCCTACAAGATTTGAAAATCGAAACCTGAACAGTTATAGTATCCCACAAGAAGTTCCGAAAGACTTTTAAAATTCTCTAAAAAACATCGACCTTAAAGGGTTACAACACCTCTTTACATGTTACAATACCTGAGTCCACCTGTGAACGTTTCAAACCTAGGCCTACTAAGTAGAGTAATCAACTTAGCTAGATATCTAATTGACCAAAAGAATATTACAATAGATTAAATAGTTCAATTATACAAAATCATTCTTATTACAACAAGGAGTACATCTTCACAGGAAAGCATGTAGATCACAACAGCAGGAATCCAACTCATCACATCAAGGAAGCTTGCAACCATATGGAAGCTTGCTCAAGCTAATCCTTACCTGAAATTGTTAAAAAGAGGGGTGAGCTAGATCCCCGCATATAGCTCAATGAGAAGGAAAACAAGGAAAGGTTTTCACAAAGGTTTTATCATTTCGCAAACTTCTCTATAAAATCTTGCCATGCACATATACATATATTCCACAAGTAACAATACCTGATCCTGTTCGTATTCAATATAAACATCTGGTAAAACAGGAATTGAGACAACAATTGTAAAATGTTAACAGTAACCAACTCTACTCTCCGAAGACCTCGAGGGACCATGCGAGAGTAGGAAAACACATATCGAAACATATATCCCAACCGTAATCAAGAGATAGATACAAAATAAGGAAGGTGGCTTATACAGATTCAAGAGGTGTCTCCTACTATCACAGTCGTGTATACCTCAAAAGGTGTCTACCACTATCACTGCCGTGTACACTTTGCTCCATAAGCCCTTTATTCCTTTAGCACAATCATATAGGAACCATTAGGGTAGAGAGGTGACTGCCACTATCACAGCTGTGTACACCTCAAAAAATGTCTACCACTATCACTACCGTGTGCACCTTTGATCCCTTCCCTTAACAATTGAGAAGTTGCATCCAAGTCGTGCCTATACAATTCATGTATATGTAGCATTCACAATATTGCCATGCAAGGGTTCAGATTGACAAGTACAAAGTGAACTTAAGACTCACAAGCATGACTTTCGTATGCACGTTTAATGTGTACAAGTTCGAGGCAAAAGAATCAAATTCATGATCAAACATAATCTCCCATACCACACAACGCATACAAACATATACTTCAATCATGTCCCAATTAACCTCCTTTTATGTCCATGAAACAAGTTGGTACCAATGCCACAAAGATACATCAAGAAATTAAACAACTTCAATACTCCCGCATTAGCCTATCTTAAACAGTTAAACTCCAAATAAATTGATTTCATTCTAAAATCAAAGCTTATCGAAAGTAGATAGTTCTAGAATCAAACGAAATGCAATTTGAAGTTGAAACAAATGAGATATGGCCCCCGGAAAATCACTGCGCAGAGTTGTCAAACATCCGGGCGTTGTAGTCTTCATCCGGTCGCCCGGATGAAGTAGGTAACGCCTGGATGGGAGTTTTCTGCTGGGCATTGTGGCTTCTAACCGGGCGACCAGATAGAGGCTGTAACACCGGATAGCTGACGGGAAACACACAAATTCCACAAAAATCAATCTAACAATCCACACAATCTCCTACCATCAATCAAGCATATTCAATGTAGTTTATGGGCATTATATAAGGGTTCAAACTCAATCAAAAGCACCCCATATCAACAATCAATTACCAACTCACCAAGAGATCAACCATAGCACACAACATCAAATCAACCTCCAAGAACACCAAGAACGCCTACTAAACCCAATAGTGTCTTTCAATTTCAACATCAAATTCAAGCTAAATGCATCTTATCATAAATAAGAACCACAACTATTCCCTCATTCAACTCCTCCACTCTTCCATACAAGTTGAACAAGTTCTTAGATCTACAACACCAATTACACTCAATCATCACCATGAACTACATACGAACATATAAGTAAGGTTAATCAATACATTTATGTCATACAATCTTGGATGAGCTTTAAAACTTTGAATGAAAAGTCCCTCACCTTAGATCTTGAGTTTGAATGGAAGAACAAGTGATAAAAAGCTTCTATGAGCAAGAGAATAGCTTGAGAATGACACAAAAATGGCTGAACTTCCTTCTTCTTCTTCTTCTCTTTCTTGCTTCCTTTCTTTTTCTCTTCTTCTTTATCTTCTCTCTTGGTAAAAAATCAGAGAAAGTGTGTGTGTGTGTATGTGTGTGCTGCAGTGTTTTTGTGTGTGTATGTTGTGTGTTGTGTGTTGTGTATTTTAGTTGGTAGGAAAATATTTAAAGGCCCAAAAGACCACCTTGCCCCCAACTAATTACTAGTTTATCATTTTAGTGTTAATTCTAACTATCTTGATTTTAGTTTAGTTACTCTAGTTAATTATTGAACTTAGTTGATTCCAATTACTAGCTACACGATATAATTCACTCACATACACGTTAAACGATGAAATGCATATAAATCGAGATGAATGCACGTAAAATGATTTAATTATTGCTTACGTTATCTAAATTACTCAAAGACACATAGTTGAATTTAAATACACGTTAAACGAGACATGTGCACGTAAAATGATATAAATGTACGTATTTCGAAATAAAAGCACGTAAATCAAGGTAAATACACGTTAATTGATATAATTGTATATTAAATGATGTAAAAATGTATGAAATGCTATAAAATGCATGTAGAGAGTGTCCGGGCTAGGTACAGGGTCTCACACTTGTAAATTAAAAGTCAGGCCTTCATTAATTAGGTCGGCAAAATACATAAGAGGGCCCTCCAAGACTCCAAATTACATCCTGGTTAAGCATCTAAAACCCTTATCGTCGTCATCATCTGACTCTGAATCAAACTCACGAGCCAGCGAGGAGAAGTCTATACGGACACCTTAAGCTCTGGCAAGCTTCTCAACTCGAGCTCGAGTACTCTCGTTAACCTCGGCCGCACCTCAAGCTTTTACTTTTGCATAGCCATCCTTGAAGAGTTAGTGAAGCTCAGGACTTCTCTTGCACTCTTCTTCTAATCGTTGAGAGGAAATATTATCCACCACACACTTCTCTGAGCCTCCTTCGTCATACAAATTGTCATTCTTTCCTAATCCAGACCTATCATTCCCTGTAGTGCCTTCAAATTATTGGTCTTGATAGTCTTCCTGCTTATGTCCATACAATCCATAGTTGAAACAAACCATGTGAATCCCTTCATACTCAACTCTTTCGATGGTTTTCGAAAGATAAATTTTAACAAGAATGGTTTATTCAAATCGACCTATACTACCACCTAAGCAAAATTCTCACGCAACACATCCTCTATGAATTTATCCACTTTTAGAGTTTTGCCAATCAGGTTCCCAAACCGAGTTAACAAATTCTCATGATAATGGTCAAGTGACACCCCAAGAAAGTAAACCCAAACTATTGTAGTTGAAATTGAGGCTGATGAATGCTTGAAGCACTGTACGAGGTAGCCCATTTATAGTTAAAGTACCGATACACCGCATCCATCCTTTAGGGCATTTTATTTAACCTTTCTCGTTGATTACTACAACTGCAAAAAGACTCTTGCCTAAGCCGATACCAGTGCCTGCTTCTAGTTCTCTAGCTGCTTTAACAAATCATTCCCAGCTTGGATATGAAGGTGTGGGGGGAGATTAAAAGGGAGTATGTTAGTCAAATATAGGGCTGTCACGGGGGTGTAGTCTATGACTTTAGCCTTGTGTTCCCACTTCCTTACGGTTAAGTAGTGGTCCATGATAAGCCAAGGACCACTAATCAAGACATGTTCATAATCTTGGTGCAAAGAAAATCTTACAACAAAGTAACCATATCCAACATCAACTATATGTATTTGACCTTGGATACACCATAACCTTTTTACTCTTGCAAACAGGTATTAGAATTCTACCACTCTGCCTATTAATTTGATGATTAGAGCATTTTTCCAGAGAAAACAAAATTTGAGCTTTTCTCATACCGTGAGGCAAATTTGAGAGAGAAATACATCAATTTTCTCATTGTCATCAAATAACCATTGCTCATCAAGTTGGTATTCGATCCCATTCTTTGGAATTTCAGGCCACAGGATGTGTCTTCCATCAAGGAATCACTGTCTCTATTGTGAGACCCCGAATTTAGCCATATTTACAATTACGTGTTTTCACTTGTTTATATGTATTATATGAATTAAAATGTGCTAATTAAGTGATTAATACTTCTAATACATGATTAGGTGAGCATTCGTGAAATTTTCATAAAAATCTGCATTGATAATTTTATCGTTGCTATTTGTGAATAGTGTTTGAAACACACGTCCTCTAAAATTTTGACACAGGTGTTTTAAATGTATTAAAACCTAGTCCTCTATTACTAATAGGCCCGTGTTTGATAAAAACTGGTTCTAAAATGGATTAAGAATTTAAATAGATTTTACAGACGAAAAGGTACATTTTTAAGCTAAAATAGTGATTTCTGCTCAAAACGATTCTTGCATTGACTTTCATTGACCAAGTATATATAAAATACAAATTTTATTTCATTTTAAATATTTCTAAAATGGCACAATTGAAAAATGCATTTAAAAGACATTTGAAAAATAAATAATATGAGTTTTTCATCGTCTTTTGCAAAAATAAGTATTTTATTTTAATCGTAGGTAAATATATGCTTATGAATATTAGTGATCCCCAAAATATAGTCTACTAAATATATGGTATAGGTTAGATAGTATTATTATTACTATTTTTGGCTAAAATAACTAAAAACAACTAAAATAGCAAAAAATTGACAACTTTGACCAAGACATCTTGCATTGACTTTTCATTTAACTTAATACATACACAAAATCAGCCAAAACGCCACCATGTCTCACACAAAAATGTGTCCAAGAAGAAGGAGAAGATAAATAGTGTTTTCAAGGATTTTCAAGCATTTTTAAAGAAAAAAACTAAATTCAAGTCCGTTTGCTTCCATTCAAAGCTTGATATTGCTTGTTGGGCATCCATTTTACCTATTTCTAGCCTTATTTTGCATCAAAGGTGAGAGAAAAACTAGATCTAATTTTTAAAGTTTGTGTCAAATTTTAGTTGATGGATTGATAGTTGTTATTTTGTTAAATTGATGTTAGATTATTACTTAGAAGATGACAAAGACCAATTATATGCATTTATAGCCATTTTGAATGGTAGTAGCATGTATTTCTATTTTTTGGTTATTAAAATTGATTTAATGGTTCATTGTTGAATAATTGTTGTTGTAGTAGTTGGAATTGATTGGTTGTTACTTCTATGAGTTTGTGAATTATGGTGTAGTAATGTTGTAATGCTGAATTTTTGATTTGAATGTCGTAGCAAAAGTCTGAAAATTTCTGCCATGGTGCATTGCAAAATTAGGGTTGTTGAGCTTGTTTTGGGTGGCTTTTGGTTGGTTTAAGAGGGGGCTAAGGTACTTGCATTGATGGTTGAGTGATAGAAGTGATTTGGAGGTTATTGGATTTCTAAATTGTAAGTTATGAATTTTAGAAGTTTGTGTAGTCTTTCTTTAATATGTTGAAATGTTGTCTTGGATTGTTTGGGTAGTTGTTTCTTGGATTGTTGTTGATTGGGATCGGGGTTGAATGTATGTTCAAATGCATGTTGAGTTGGATGGCCTACTTTGTCATCTAACTTAATTGTTTTAGAATTGTATAGTTGCTGATTGTTTAAATGATATTTAATTGATTGTTGAAATATTGTTAATTGATGGTTGATTGTTGAACTGCCGGGAATCGGGCACTTTCGTTGCTGATATCTCGGAATGTATAAAGTTTAAAAATTGTTAATTGATGGTTGATTGCTGAAATACCAGGAATCAGGCACTTTCGTTGCTGATATGTCGGAAGGTAAGAGTCAAGTGTCGGGAGTTGGGCAACCCTCGTTGTTGACTTCTCGAATTGAAATTGCCATTGCCGTTATGAGTCGGGAATCGGGCAACCCTCGTTGTTGACTTCTCAAATTGAAATTGTCATTGCCGTTATAAGACGGGAGTCGGGCCACCCTCGTTGTTGACTTCTTGATTTGAATTAACATTGTTGTCATGAGTCGAGATTCATTGTTATGAGCTGTGATAATGTTGTGTCACTTCGGGAGGTATCCCGAGTTGCTGGCACAGTTATCATGGCTAATCCCTATCTCGCATAGGCAGAGAGGCCATGGAGTGTGGGTCTAGAATAAGGTACCTCAGGATTGTGTCTTGGGTTTGGAGGAGTTGGTGAGTATTAAAACGGTGTAGAGTTTCATCAACAAGTGTATCGTATCTTTATTGTGTGTTTACTGTTGTTACTATAGTTGTATTGTTATCGGTGTTAATCGCGTGTTGTTGCTCATAGGATGATTTCCAAAGTGGTAAAGTAAATGTTTTTATAAGATCTACGAATTCCTCACTAGGCTTTGTTTTATATAAGCTCACTCTCATTCGTTTTCTGCAATCAGGTGTTACTGAACCAGATTATAGGTACGTGTCTCAGGAAGCTGAGAATGTGTCTTATATGGACGAGTCTTATGTGCCGGAGTCATGTCCATAAGTTTGTCTTAGCTTTTATATTATGTTGTATTGTATAACTTACTTAAGATAACGGTTTATATGATACTGGTTTAGTAGTCTTCCTTTTTGAATATGATTGGGTTGCCAAACTAGTTTATAATCTATTTTGCGAATATATGTTATAGCTGGAGTTATGTTGTTGAAACGAAGGCATATGACTTGTTGTTGGTATGTAATTTGGTTGTTTATTATATGGTGTTGAATGTTGATGAATGGTTGCGGAGTTGTTGATGATATTTGGAGATTGGTTGTGTGTTGTTATAAAGGGTTGGTTTAGAGCCCTCACGTCTGTGTTACAAACGATATAATGCCGAAATTCCGTTGCGTGCTGACTAATTGTAAGTGGGGTCGAGTTGGGGAGTGACATCTATTCTTGAAAAGGTTCTTCCATGAATTTTTTTCTTGCTCTTGATGCATCATGACCTGTTCATCTAATACAATCTCCATAATTTCAGTATTCAGGTTTTCATCAGCTTGATTTTCTAGTGTCTTTGCCTTTTTTCCAGCTCTGTCATGTTCATCACGATTTCGCCCTTTATACTTCTCCATGGGAGGGAAAAGCGTGTTATTGAGGTCCAAGACCAAGATAATCACCCATTTGATGCAAAAAAACCAGCAGATAAACAATGAATTTAGACTACTCTAGTGACTAAAATGGAAAAAATGCAAATAAAGAGTTGTGCCCTAGAAGAGAGAAAATGGAGCATTGTTCTTTTTTAAAGTCGTTAAAGTTTCTATCCTTGATTCTTTATTTTGTTTCTATCCTGAGGTGTTTAGAATGTTAGTCATATTTAATCAACAAAAGCAATAAGATACATATCAGATAAAGTACTCAAAATTAACAATGGTTGCATGCCATATGATGTGAAAATTCAAAAAAATCATCATAATTGAGAAAAAGAATTATGAGAAATGAAAATTGTTAAAAAGTAGTTTATTCATAAAAGTAAAAGAAAATAAAGAACAGTAGACCACAAAACAGCTATACGTTTTTTTGGTCATCAAAAGCTTTCATTTCAGCTCATTAAGCATCACAAAAGAGCTAATTACAACCAACTTAAAAACAAAGTGAAAGCTTTAAACAACCCATTAAGATGAATAAACATCCTGTAGTTCCAAAATGTCCTAAGAGAGGGGTGAATTAGGATAAAGGAGCAATATTATTACTTTTTTGAAAATGAAATAAATCTATAATTTCAATGAAGCAATTTATCAAACACTATGTATGCACAAATAAAAAAAGGTAAGGAGAGAAGAGAGAAAGAGATGAAACTATCGATTTTTAGGCGGTTCGCTAATCTACTCCACCACCTAAGGTCTTCCTCCCCTTAGGCTTTCACTAGCTCCACTAGTAGTGCTTCTTTACAAGTTGGTGAAACACAAACCAACACTACAAGATCTCTTGACTCCACAAGAGCTTGTACAATCCTCTTCACTTCTTTGAATTCACAAAGAAGATTTCAAACACTCCCTATACAATGATTCTCACACTAAGAGTAAATAAATGATGAGTACAATGAACTCTTTTTAAGAGTATATGGATACAATTTAATGTTCTTGAATGCTCAATTAATTAGCAAGTTAAAGCTCAATAACATGATCAAGCAAATGTGTTTTGAAAATATGAAAGCTATAGAGCAATTGTTTGTAGTTGGAAGAGGGGTTTTTTGCCAATGAGATATGTTAGAACGTATAGAAAACATTTCCAACGGCTCTTTAATGGCTTTTTTTTTATAAAAGCCGATCGAGTGGTCAGTTGAGTAGGCTACCCGGCTTACTCGACTAACTCTACTCGATGAGCCACTGGAAAGGTCGGTTGAGTAAGGATTGTCAAGCTACTTGCCCGACAGTGCTTGACCGGTTTGCTCTATTTGGCAAGCTAAAGCAACACCCTAAACCTTTTTCTAAAATCCTTTTGAGTGCTAACAAACATGCTCTACATTTCTTTGAACAAGCTTTTCACAAATATCAATTTAAACACAAGAAAGATGATTTTAGAAAAATAACTTCAAAAAGCATTTCAAAAGAAAGACAAAGATTTTTGAGCTTTACCGAGAAATTCAAAATCATTCGACATATTATTCGCCGGTACCATTTGGGTCGCCATATCTCCTCTTATAACTCCTTCTTCATCTTCAAGTTTTCAAGTCTTGATTATTGAAATAAGATCTTCACTACTTTATCTCTTCAAGACTTCATTTATTTTTTGAAAAGATCTTCATGGATGTAACTTCTTCTAAGCTTCAATACCTTTATCAATCCTAGCATTTCAATCATTGAATAAGTACGTGCTAACCATTTCTTCGTGCATGTTCATCTCCTATTCTATGACTAATCTGAAACATATGTAACTTATACAAACATGATTAGTCAATAGGTAAGTATTGGTTTAAGATTTAGTTATCATCAAAATATGAGATTAACACCCTTAGGCTAACAAGCTTCCCCTTTTTGATGATGACAAAATCTTACACAAATATCGCATAATGAGAATAACAAGCAAGGCATAAGTATGGTAGACAAGAACACAAATGGGAGGCTCCCCCTTACTTAGTGCATATTAAGTTTGTTTTCCTTCAGGCAAGACTCCCCATCACTCAATCCATATTTTCAATTCATCACATATATCTCAAACGTCTCAATTCATATTTCTCCCCCTTTTTGACATAATCAAACTACTTTATCACAAAGGGAGTTCATGAACTTACTTCCCCTTAATATATAGATAGGGCTACATTTTTCACATTTAGATCAACATTGCCACAAATAAGCCATCACAACAACATTATGTATCGAAAGCATAATACCTATAGATACAACATCCAGATAAGCAAGAAATCATAAGCAAAGTGCATAGGGGAAAGAGATATCAAAAGCCATGTCAAAGTATGCAATGAAATCTAAAGCACAAAAGAGTAAAAACATGTCAAAGTCAAGCTTTAGAAAGAGTTTAAGAACTTTTAGGAGAGAATAGTCACTCTCCTCTCCATCTTCGCCATCATTATCATCAAGGTCATCCTGATATTCCTTTTATGCAGGCTGAGGTGGAAGATCTCTATAGTTTGGCAGTATGGAAAGCATTCCTCCATTCGCCTGAATCCAAGAAGTATAGCTATCCACCCAAACATTCCAATTTTTTAGCTGAAGATGAACCTAGGCCATGTCCTTTTGCACTGTTCTATGATGAAGATTTTGTTGCTTACGAAGCGACTTACCCAATGAATTTATATGATGCAGAATCTTATTTATATCCGATATATAGGCATTTTAAGATACAACTGGAGGCACACCAGAACCACTATCAACTCCGAAACTCGGCCCTATGCCTCAACGACTATCTTCCTCCATTCTTGCAGTCTCTCAAGATCAAGCTAATATCTGCTATAAATTTGGGTCATCTGGGTTTTCTGGGTCAACTTCCATAGCATTATAACCTTGCATGACTTGGTCAACCCCTTGATTTCCTTCAACCACGACTTTTTTACTTTTAGGAAAACGAGCTAAGATATCTTATTGAGCTTGTATTGGCAATGTCTGCAATTGTGGTCATCTAAGGCTATGACTCTCATCGATGAAAAGTCCCATTCTTTTTAGAGAAGCATGATCAAGTCTCCATCCATGATGAAAAGGTTTCTTGTTACCTCTTTGTGGGATACCAAAATACTCAAATATACAGGTCAATGATATGCCATATAGAAGACTTTTGCTTTGTTTGGCAGTATGCCACATGTGATCCAACATCATTTCAGGCAAGTTGATACGTTGGCGAGAGTTAAACAATTACATAATAAATGCATCACAATTGTTGATTCGCCCATCATTAGTCACTCTATGCATAATCAAGTCATTTGCCAAATGTTGCAGAAAATAATTTTGACTCGTTACTTCTTGATTATTAGGAGTTATGTCGTAGAATGTCTGATTAATTCCTTCATACAACATATTACACATATGAGTTCTTTCAGTTCCAGACATGGTAAGCCAACCCTGAGCACAGTAAACCCTTCGACCTCCTACAGGAATATGAAATATATTACTCAAGACAGATGTAGATAACTGGATTGACTTATTACCTATTTCACCAATTATAGAACTTCCCGATTCTTCATACATAGTGGCATAAAATTCTTTCCCCATTTCTTCATAAATATCACATTCAACATAAATAAAATTATGCCACCCTTGAAATTCTAGTATCTCAACAATATCGGTACCAACAAAACAACCATCAACAACAAACTTCCTAGGTAGAATATTTTTCTTATAGATTGAAGATTTACCTAGCTTAGAAGGAGGTGCTTGAGGACGTGCCTAAGGAGGTGTTTAAGGAGTTGGAGATGGAGCACTAGTTCCTCCCCTTTTGGTTTGTCTTTGCCCTTTAGATCTTGTATCAACCATTGTTGTTTTTTGAAAATAAAACAAGATTTTGAGGATATACGAAGCGGTTAAGAGTTCTCCAGACTCAAGTTTGAGTTTAATTGGTAAAAAAATGAAAGCTTTTGAGAGAATTTTGAGTTTTTACGTGTTTTGGACGAAAAATTATGAAAGGATTTGAAAATTTGGGTTTAAAACCCTAGAAATCACATCAGAAATCGCGATGTCGGGCGACAGGTTGGGCGAGTTACTCGCCTGACTTTACTTGACTGGTTTTTCCAGTGAACATGCAAACAAGGTCAGTCGAGTTGCGATAGAGATAGTCAACCGGCTTTACTCGCCTGGCTTGGGAAAAATACAAGTTTTGCTCATTTAATCAAGATTTTGCATGCCCAACTTTCTTATAATTTCACAAAATTGATTTTCATGCAATGGCTTAATGAAAATATCGTCTAATTGATGCAAAGTATCAACAAATTCAAGAATAATATCATTTTTTTGCATATGATCACGGATAAAATGATGTTTAATCTCTATATTCTTGGTCCTAGAGTGTTGAATTGGATTTTTAGTAAGATTAATGGAACTTGTGTTATCACACCTAATTGGTACATGATCATAATCAAGGTCATAGTCAAGCAAATTTTGTTTCATCCATAAAATTTGGGCAATACAATTTCTAGTGGATATATGTCCAGCCTCGATTATAGATAAGGCAACACTATTTTGCTTTTTACTGGACCATGAGATTAAAGATTGACCTAGAAATTGACAACTACCATTAGTGCTTTTTCTATCAAGTTTACATCCTACATAGTCGGCAACAGAATATCATGTCAGTTCAAAAGACGTCCTCTTGGGATACCAAAGTCCTAAATCAATCGTGCCTTTAAGATATCTAATGATTCTTTTTACAGCATTTAGGTAAAATTCTTTAGGATTGGATTGAAACCGAGCACATACGCACACGTCAAACATGATATCAGGTCTAGAGGCAGTTAGATATAGAAGGCTTCCAATCATACCTCGATACTTCTTTTCATCAACCGATTTACCTTTATCATCTTTGTCTAGTTTGGTTGATGTTCCCATTGGTGTGCTCATTTCTTTAGCGGTCCCAAGCCCAAAATTTTTTATGAGTTCCCTTGTGTACTTGGCTTGATTAGTCAAAATCCCCTCATTCGTTTGCTTGATTTGAAGTCCAAGGAAGAAATTCAATTCTCCCATCATGCTTATCTTAAACTCTTTGTCTATACACTTAGAGAAATAGTCTCAAAGAGATTCATTAGTAGCACCAAAGATAATGTTGAATCTAATTTACCTCTAGTAAATCCATTTTCAAGAAGATATTCACTTAATCTATCATACTATGCTCTAGGAGCTTGTTTCAATTCGTAAAGGGCTTTTTCAAGTTTAAAGACATGATTAGGTAGATTTGGATCCCCAAATCCGGGAAGTTGTTCCACATATACTTGTTCTTGAAGAAATTGATTTAAAAAGGCACTTTTGACATCCATTTGAAATAATTTAAAGTTCATAAAACATGCAAAAGCAAGAAGCATGTGAATAGATTCTAATCTAGCCACTAGTACAAATGTTTCATCATAATCTATTCTTTTTTCTCGATTATAACCTTGAGCTACTAATCTTGCCGTATTTCTAGTTACTATTCCGAATTGATCTAGTTTGTTTCTAAACACCCATTTAGTACCAATTACCGGATAGTTATTTGGTCTTTCAACAAGTTTTCAAACTTTGTTTTTTTCAAATTGATTATTCTCTTCTTGCATAGTCATTATCCAATCATCATGCAATAAGACTTCTTTCACATTTTTAGGCTCAACTTGGGAAAGAAATGCAATGTGTTCACAAAAAGTATTCATGTTAGAATGAGTTTTTACACCTTTGGATGGATCCCCAAGAATTTGGTCATTTGGATGATGATTCACAAACTTCCAACACCTTGGTAAGTCTTGATTGGTTGAAGTGGGTTGGCCATTTGATGTTGGTTGATCTTCCTCATTTTGTTGATCCCTTGCATTTGATGTTTGTGGGACTCCTTCATTTGATGAATTCTTTGAATCACTTAGAGATGCCTCATTTTCTTGCTTTGATGTGATATGTTGATTTTGATTCTCAACATGTTGAATATCTACATCATCATCATCTTTTCTCGACATAAAGGAATTACATTCATTGAAATTCCCATGTATAGATTCTTCAACAACTAGAGTTCTGTTGTTATATACTCTATATGCTTTACTCTTATTTGAGTATCTTAGAAAAAATCCTTCATCGGATTTGGCATCAAATTTTCTAATGTGGTATTTGGTATTTAAGATAAAGCATTTACAACCAAACACTCTAAAGTGTTCAACATTTGGTATACGTTTTTTCCATAATTCATAGGGGGTCCTTTTAAGAAAATGTCTAATTAAGACTCTATTAAGCACATAGCAAGCCGTATTAACGGATTCACCCCAAAAGTATGTAGGCAAGTTGTTTTCGTTCAACATAATTCTTGCCATTTCTAGGAACCGAAAAGTTATGCTCAATGCCATATTGTTCACAAAAATCCGCAAAAGATGAATTTATAAATTCCATGCCTTGATCACTATGAATGCAACTAATAAAATAGCCTTTCTCATTTTGCACTCTTTTGCATAATTTTGCAAATTCATTGAAGGCTTCATTTTTATAGGACATAAACATAACCCAAGTATACCTAGTATTGTCGTCTATAATAACATAGACATATTTTGATCCTCCTAAGCTACCCACATCCATTGGTCCAAAAAGGTCCATATGAAGTTTTTGTAGTGCTTTAGATGTAGTAACTTTGTTTATGGGTTTAAAAGATGTCCTATGGTGCTTTCCTAATTGACATGCATCACACAAATAATCTTTTTCAAACCTAGTTTTAGGAAGACCTTTTACAAGCTATTTTCTAGAAAGTTTAGTGAGTAAGCCCATGTAAGGCCCAGCCCGAGACCACATGTGCATATAGATCATATCATATATAATTAAATCATCTTATATGCATTTACCTTATTTTATGTGCTTTAAAATTGATTTATGTGCATTTATCTCAATTTAAGTACATTTCATCGTTTCACGTATATTTGAGTCATTTCTATCATGTAGCTAGTAATTGGAACCAACTAAGTTCAATAGATAACTAGAATAATTGAATTAGAACCAAGACAATTATAATTAACACTAGAATGAAAAAATAGTAATGTACAAGTCAGTTTGAGGAAACTCTCGTCATTAGGCAACTTAGATATTATCTATCGACACACTACACCACCCACACACACCAAATCTCTACAACACACACTACACCACCCACACACATCAAATCTCTACACACACACACTAGAGAACTTAGCCAAGAGAAGATAGGAAGAGGAAGAAGAAGATCTTCAAGCTATTCTTAGCATCTTTTTTTGTGTTTTCCTAGTTTTTTTCAAGTGATTCTTGCTCTATTTTCATCTAACACACAAGAGCAAAGGTGAGGGTTCTTTCAAAATGGTTATTTATGAGATATAAATGCATATTGATGAATTCATGAGCCTTGTATGGAGTTATATTTACAATTCCATGGATTAGAATTGTTGAACGCATGTTGATGATTTAAACCAAGGTTATGTTTCTGAAATTTTTGAATGTTCTTAATGATGAAACTTGTATCTAGCTATAAAAATATAGTTGATTGTTGCTTATTGCTGTTGCTAGAGGTTGCTTGAATGAATAGGTGTTGTTCTTGATGATATGGTAGCAAAACATACAAGAATTTTCGGAATAACATTTATGGACATATTTGTGCAATCAAAATTTTTACCCCGTTTTTATGGCTGGATGATTTTATAAAAATCTGAAAAATTTAGAAACTGTAGAAAACTCATAGAGGAACATTTCTTCTGTTGGCCATGCCATGAGGACAAATCGTTTTCATGCCCGAAAACACACAAGACAGTAGGTATTAGGAATTTTGCTGCCGTTGGATAGATTTGTACAAACTTGAATTTTAGCCTATTTTTATAGATAGATGATTTTATAAAAATTTGTAAAATTCATAAAAGGTATAAAACTCATAAAGGAACATTTCTCCAGTTGGCCATGTCATGAGGAAAAATCATTTTCATGCTCAAAAACACATGAGACAGTAGGTTACGAGATTTTTTGTTAAATCTGACAGCTCACTGCCTTAAGTTTCTTTTGCATTTTAAAAATAGTAAACAATCTCAGAATCGAACAAAACTTTCACATTAGCTATATTAGGCAATTAGGAACAACTTTTGTATTTTACAAAACTTTGGATTCCATCATTTTAAATAGTTGAATTTTTCATTTTCAAACTAACCCCAGAATAGTCTTCAATCTAGACAGTCAAGACATGGATGCATTAAATTGGTTATAACCCTGTCAATTTAGATTGTCATTGATATTTTCTTGATTTTAGAATTATCTACACTCGAAGGACTTTAATTCTATACCTAATTCGAATAATTTGGAGTTCGGGAAGATAAGTTACTGATTAGCTAAAATTAGGCTAGTGCAGTGATGTAAACATTGTTTAAAGTCAATAAGTTTAGCTCTAATGTAAATTGCTATTGATTGAATGACTAAGTACTTGGGTTATTAATGTGTAGTGTTATTATATGATCTCTATATATGTTAGAATATTTGTGGAGACATTAATTTGAATTATATTATTTGATACTTGTTGAATTACCCGATATGCTATAAATGATCGTAGTACTTGAACTTGAATTTGAATTGATGTCAAAAGAGGTTGTAACCACTTAGTCTTGGCATGGTAGTGTGCATACTACGCTGGACATCCTCGGGGTATCGGTGATCTTATGTCTACCATGATCCGTATTTCCCTTTCGCTCGGGAACTTTGATTTCCTTGGAGAATCAGGTCGTAGGATTCGAGTATTATCCGCAATACTCTATTTGGGTGATAAAGAAGGAGATGTTGAACATCTCAGTTTCTATTGCTTGAATC
Organism: Ehretia macrophylla; assembly: GCA_037974665.1. Lineage (NCBI taxonomy): Eukaryota > Viridiplantae > Streptophyta > Magnoliopsida > Boraginales > Ehretiaceae > Ehretia > Ehretia macrophylla. Next base: position 15,279,009 of record CM075775.1, read on the forward strand.
AGACTCACTTGTAAGGAGTAAGTTGTTCCTTACTACGTATGTGATATATGACTTGAATACGTATACTTGAATTATTTCTTGACTGTAGATATTGCTTGCATTGCATCCACGGATTTACGAAAAGGTTTATGAAAAAGAAAAATTGTATTCGAAAGCCCTTTCCAAATTCCCCCTTGCTGAGCTTAGTGTTGTTATAAGCTCACCCTCTTTGTTCCTCCCTTTCAGGCAATGATAGGAGGTTTGTAGAATACTATGAGGATATGTGATATACACCTCTCTTAGGTGTATTGTTGACTTAGATAACTTGAACAATTAAATGTATATATTATTTTGTGTATATGGATAGTTTTAATATCATGCTCTTGTATAAGTGAACTAACTTAGTCATTGGTCATAATTGGTCAAGTAATTGGTTTAATAACTTAGTTAGCCATTATACAAGTGACTCACGTAGTTGGTTTTGTTTTTTGGGCACTTGGCTACGTGTCGGCTATCAAGAGGTAATTTGGATGTGGTTAAAACCTTCTCTTAATGCATGTAACATATGTATATTTTCATGTTGAACTTCTAATTGATTATATCATGTTAGTGAATGAATGAATTGTGTTAGAGTTTTGAATTGTGATGTTGGGAGGAGTAGATGGTGGTTTTTCTATTTGCAGATTGAAGGAAAAAAATGTTTTGTCCACCGTACAACCGATATGCTGCCCAATGTTTTAGGAAACTAATAATAAGTTGAAAATTTTGACTAAGTATGGATTGGTAATTGAATTAACGGTCATCCTCGGACTTAGTCCTACGCAGGTTGGGTTCGGGGCGTGACAACTTTAGTGGTATCAGAGCTTAGCTAGTTGGCTAGGCGTAGTTGGATTTTAGAACCCTAGGCAAATGGGTAGATGTATTGATTTGAATAGGTACCTTAAGTAGTTATGTGCATATATGTGAATTATGTGTTATGTAATAAACTTATGTGAACAACGTGCCTTGAATTGTTATATGGTTATGTGAGTTAGTTACATGGTATATATTGCTTATAGTACATTAAATATTACTTCCCTAACCCTTGCATAATATATAACAGTGAGTGGGCATCTGTTCTCATAGATGGCAAGAGGTCCAAGGACACGGGGTAAACAGAGAGACGAGGAAGATGGTAACACCAGCGGGGAAGGTCTGCAGTCAGTAGGGGATTAGGTATTACAACAGATGGCAGCCACGATGGCCCAGATGGTTAAGGTTATAAGTCAGCAGAGAACAGTTGGCCTAGACCCTAGTGGTAGTGGTATACATGTTGTAGGAGGTAGTGGTGGAGACAGAGGCAATAGGGAAAACGATACTTTGAAAGATTTTCTGACCTATGACCCTTCAAAATTCATGGGTCAAACGAATGATGAGGAAGCGGAATATTGGCTTTCCCGAATAGAGAAGACTTATGTTGCCACAAACTATAAAGATCAAAAGAAGGTCAATTTCTTAGCCTTTCAATTGGAATGTGACGCTGAAACATGGTGATAGGCAGTGGCAGAACAGTGGGAAATCCAGCACTCTCCGTATACTTGGAGAAACTTTTCCAGGGTGTTCAAAGAAAAATATATATCCGAGGTTTCCAAGGATATGAGGATGAATGAGTTTATGTATCTCGAGCAAAGAGGTATAACTGTAGCCGAGTATGGGGCTAGATTTGATAAACTTTCACGGTACGCACCACACATGGTCCAAACTCTTATTGCCAAGATTTGGAAGTTTAAACAGGGGTTGAGGCTAGAGATTCAAGATGATTTAGCGGTAGTTCAGTTCAATACTTACAATGCAGTTTTTGCTGCTATATCGAGGGTAGAAGAACAAAAACTAGCAATAAGAGTTGGCTTGTCACAACAGAACAAGAGGCCCTTCCAAACTCAAAGGTAGTCACAGACATTCCAAATACAGAGTGACCAGGCTAGGCCGACAGCTCCCCAACCCCAGTCAAGAGCATTGGTAGCTTCTACAACACGTGGGGGATAGGTACCACCGCTATAGGCTTGGTTGTTACATGTTCGTATTGTGAGAAGAAGGGTCACACTGAGGCCCAGTGCTGGAGGAAATCAGGGAATTATATCAGGTGCGGCAGTGATTAGTACCGGGTGAGAGAGTGTCCGAAAAGACAGAGAGGTCAAATTCAGGCCACCAAGGGAGTAGCATAGACTACGCTCGGAGAAGTTGTGCATTTCGTCGTACAAAGTTGCCAATTGAAAATTTACCTTACCATGTACAAGTTAATACACCAACGGGTCCTAAATGTGCTAGTAGATTAATATGTAGACCAAGTAAGATATAAATTGGAGATCAGGAATTTTTGGCGGATCTCATAGTATTTATTTTTCAGGACTATCACGTTATTCTAGGAATGGACTGGCTAGCACGACATCATGCAAGACTGAATTGTCGAACGAAAGTAGTGAAGTTAAAAGTGTCGGGTCAGCCTGTTTTTGAACTAAAAGAAAGGAGGAGTTTGACCAGGGAACCGACCATTTCATCCCTAAAAGTGGTAAGGATGATCAATAAGGGATGTCACAGATACCTTGCCTACATGATCAACAAACCGGCAGATAAGATCAAAATGGAGGAAGTACCAGTGATTAAAGAATATGCAGATGTGTTTCCAGAAGAGTTACTGGGTTTGCCACCAGACAGGGAAGTGGAGTTCGTGATAGAGGTGCTACTAGGTACTCAACCGATATCAAGGGCTCCTTATCGGATGTCTCATACATAATTACAAGAATTGAAAGACCAATTACAAGAGTTATTGCAGAAAGATTTTATTCAACCGAGTTCATCTCCGTGGGGTGTACCGGTGTTGTTCGTGAGAAAGAAGGATGGGTCATTGAGACTGTGTATTGACTATAGGGGCTTGAACTAGGCAACGATTAAGAACAAATACCCGTTGTCACTGATCGATGAATTTTTTGATCAACTCCAAGGGGCTAAGGTGTACTCGATGTTCAATTTGAGGCAAGGTTATTACCAGTTTCGGATCAAGAATGAGGATGTACCTAAATCAGCTTTCAGAATGAGGTACGGGCATTACGAGTTTGTGGTTATGCCATTTGGGTTGACTAATGCCCCTGCGGCATTTATGGACTTAATGCATAGAGTGTTCCAACCATATTTGGACCAGTTCATAGTGATTTTCATAAATGATATATTGGTTTACTCAAAATCGGAAGCGGAGCACGAGCAACATTTGCGTTTGGTACCGCAGAAACTTCAAGAACACCAACTATATGCCAAATTTAGCAAATGTGAATTCTGGTTAAACCAAGTGGCCTTTTTGGGGCACATTATATCCCAAGATGGAATATCTGTAGACCCAACAAAGATTGAGGGTGTACTGTCATGGAAAAGACCGAAAACGGTAATGGAGATTCGGAGTTTTCTGGAATTGGCTGGTTACTATCAGAAGTTTGTCAAAAACTTTTCAAAAATTGCTGGATCACTTACCAAGTTAACCCAGAAAAAAAATAAGTTTTGTTTGGGATGATAAATACGAGAATAGTTTTCAGGAGCTGAAGAAAAGACTAACTACGACACCTATTCTTGTATTACCGGAGGGGACCGATATGAAACTCCACTTTTCTATCTTATCTCGATTTGCGTGTTTTATCTCGTTTTGCGTGAATTAACGTATTTATGTGCTATATGACCTAGAATGTGATAATTTTGTGATCAATACTCCTAATACATGCTAAATGTGAACTCATGAAATTTTTATCAAAATCGGAATCAGAAATTTTATCATCAACTTTTTATGAATAGTGTTTTGGACGCACGTCCGCTAAAATTTTGACACAGGTGTTTTAGGTGTTTCAAAACCTAGTCCTCGGGTTTAAATAGACCTGAGTTTGATTAAAACGGTTTTCAAATCGGCTTTGGAATTTAAAAGGGCTTTTACACCGTCTTTTGCGAAAATTGAGTTTTAAGTCGACTCGGGTGAAATTATTTGAATGTAAAACTCTTTGTCACCTAAAAATATATTGTCTAGAATTAGTTTAAGTGTTAATTTAATAGTTGTGCAAGAAATAGTCAAGAAATGAATTAAAAGACTAAAAATAGAATTAAAAGACTAAATAAAACTAACTTTGACCATTTTAAATGTTTGACCTTAGCATATATTGCATCAACACATACTTGCAAAGAACAAAAACACACTCATTTACACCTACATGGCCGAGACATCCATGGGAGAATAAGCCAAGGTTTTCTTCAAGTTTTCAAAGCAAATTTTCATAGAAAAACCTAGTTTTTATCCGTAGTTTTTCGTGCCGAACTGGATTCCGCTTGTTGGGTGCGCATTGCATGCATATCTAGGCTTATTTCGCAACAAAAGTGAGAGAAAAATTCTAGATCTCAAAAGTCATATTTTATGTTTTTGCGTATAATTGTTTATTGAACCGTTAGAATGTTAATTTGAAGTTATATTATTGCTCAGTGCATGCTAGGGATCGTTTATATGTATTCTTGTGAGATTTGAACCGTTGTAGTAAAATTATTTATTTTTGAGTATTAAAAGTTGATTATTTAGCTATTTGTTGATTATCTTGAGTTGTAATGGTTGGAATCGATTGCCGTCGATTTCTAAAAGTTTGTTAAATACGTGGTAGTAATGTTGTAATGCCGAATTTTCGATTGCGAGGTCGGTGCAAAAGTCCAGAAATTTCAGCCTTGACACATTAGGGTTTTAGGGTTGTTGGGCATGGTTTGGATGTGTTTTGGTTGGTTTTCGAGAGGGCTAATGTAATTGATTGAATGGGTGAGTGATAGAAAATGATTTGGAGTTGTTTGGATTAGTAGAATGTAAGTTATGATTATTTGAAGTTTAGGTTGTCTTTCTTTAAATTGTTGAATTGTGCCTTTAGTTGATTGGGTGGTGTTTGAGTGATTGAATTGTGAGTTGTTGATGGTTAGACTAGGGTTTGATTGTGTGTTTAATGCATGTTAAGTTGGATGGCCTACTTTGTCATCTAACTTAGTTGTTTGTTGTTTAATTGATTACTTGTTGTTATATTGATGAAAAGATGATAATTGATGATAATTGATGATTATTGACGAACCGGGAGTTAGTCAACGGAAAAGGTTGTCCTCTTGTGAGTGATGTTTATTATTATTGCTGAGTCTTGGTATGTGTGTGCCACCTCTCGGGCAGCATCAGGCTGTCGGGTTGATAACGGCATGACTACCAGAGGCTACCCCCAGCTCGCATGACGGAGGTGTCATGGAGGGAGGGGCTAGTGAGGTACCTCGGGTGCGTGAGTAATGGGGAGTTACAAGAAGAACGGTTGAGATCGTGATAGCGTTTCCAGCTATACCAACTATAGTATCCTTTATTGATTGGTCATTATAGTTTATGTGATTATATTGTTATTGATGTTTATTATGTGTTTACTGCTCAAAGGATTAATTCCAAGGAGTATAATAAATGTTGTAAAGATCTATCGAATCCTCACTGGGCTTATTTTATATAAGCTCACTCTCTATTATTGCATGCTTACAGGTGTCCTTGAGCAAGATTACGGGTACGTGCCTCCAGAAAAGGATAATGTGCCGTATGTGGACGAGTCCTATGTGCTGGAGTCTTGTCCTTGATGCTTGATATGTTGTACATCTTGTTATCTTATATATTAAACTAGTTGTCTTTTATTTACTTTGTAGTTTATGATGTATAAGCTGTAGTAAAGATAATGAACTAGTTGTTGCTAACTTAGTAGTCTTTCTTTTGACTATGATAGGTTACTAAGTTAGTTTATAATATATTTTGAAATGTATGTTCAGTTAATGTATTATGTTAGAACGGAGGCGTATAACTATGAATGGATTGTCGAGTAATGATTATTGTATTAAATGGTTGTGTTGTATGTGGTTAACTTAATTGAGGTGTTGGTTGTTGGGATTGTTTATGGATTTGGATGTATGGTGTTCTAAGAGGTTGGTTTAGAGCCTCGGTGTCCTAATTTATGTCGTTATACTGCTGAAATTCCGTTGCATCCTGACTGATCGTAGGTGGGGTCGAGTTGGGGCGTGACAACCGAGAACTTCGTTATCTACAGTGATGCTTCTAAGGAGGGTTTAGGTTGTGTGTTGATGCAAAACAGGAAGGTAATTGCTTATGCATCCTAAAAGTTGAAGAATTACAAGTTGAACTATCCCACTCATGATTTGGAGCTAGCAGCAATTGTATTTGTCCTGAGAAGCGGCGACACTACCTATGGGATAGTAGGTTCGAGATATACACAGATCATAAAAGCCTTAAGTATTTGTTTTCACAAAAAGAGTTAAATATGAGGCAAACGAGATGGATGGAGTTGTTAGGTGACTACAACTGTTCAATCAAATATGTGCCAAGGAAAGCAAATATTGTGGTTGATGCCTTGAGTCGGAAGGCAGGGTTGGAGACTTTGAGAATAAAAGAGTTTGAAATGCTGGGAGAAGTGGGTCGTTGGAAACCAGAGTTAACCAGGAAATGAGTTTTTTTCGCTTATTTACAAGTTCGACCCCTGATGTTGGCACAAATTAAAGAAGCTCAATAGCAAGACAAAAGGCTTTAGGAAATCACTAAGGAAAAACCTGATTTCCAGGTGCATAATGACGGAATTTTACGGCTCCGAGGCCGAATCTGTGTTGTGAAACCCCACTTTTCTGTCTTATCTCGTTTTGCGTGTTTTACCTCATTTTGCGTGAAATGACTTGTTTATGTGCTATATGACCTAGAATGTGATAATTTTGTGATTAATACTCCTAATACATGCCAAATGTGCATTCATGAAATTTTCATCAAAATCAGAATCAGAAATTTTAACGTCGACTTTTTTGTGAATAGTATTTTGGACGCACGTCCGCTAAAATTTTGACGCAGGTGTTTTAGGTGATTCAAAACTTAGTCCTCGGGTTTAAATAGACCTGTGTTTGATTAAAACGGTTTTCAAATCGGCTTAGGAATTTAAAAGGGTTTTTATACCATCTTTTGCGAAAATCGAGTTTTAAGCCGACTCGGGTGAAATTGTCTAAATGTAAAACTCTTTGTCACCTAAAATATATTGTCTAGAATTAGTTTAAGTGTTAATTTAATAGTTGAGCAAGAAATACTCAATAAATGAATTAAAAGACTAAAAATAGGATTAAAAGACTAAATAAACTACGTTGACTTTCTTTTAATTCATTTGACTTCTACTTATAATGCATCAACACAAACAAAACACAACACAAAAGATACTCAAAAAACACACACATGGCCGAGAGCCATAGAGGAAAAAACCAAAGCTTTTCTTCAAGTTTTCAAAGCAATTTTTCATAGAAAAACCTAGTTTTTGTCCATAGAATTTCGTGCCGACTTGGATTCCACTTGTTGGGCACATATTGCACGCATATCTAGGCTTATATCGCATCAAAGGTGAGAGAAAAATTCTAGATCTCAAAAGTCATATTTTATGTTTTTGCATATAAATGATTATTGAACCGTTAGAATGTTAATTTGAAGTTAGATTATTGCTCAGTGCATGCTAGGGATCGTTTATATGTATTCTTGTGAGATTTGAACCGTTGTAGCGTAAATTTTTATTTTCGGGTATTAAAAGTTGATTATTTAGCTATTTGTTGATTATCTTGAGTTGTTGTGGTTGAAATCGATTGCTGTCGATTTCTAAAAGTTTGTTAATTACGTGGTAACGCCATTATAATGCCGAATTTTCGATTGCGAGGTCGGTGCAAAAGTCCAAAAATTTCAGCCTTGACACATTAGGGTTTTAGGGTTGTTAGGCTTGATTTGGATGTGTTTTGGTTGGTTTCCGAGAGGGCTAATGTAGTTGATTGAATGGGTGAGTGATAAAAACTTATTTGGAGGTGTTTGGATTAGTAGAATGTAAGTTATGATTATTTGAAGTTTAGGTTGTCGTTCTTTAAATTGTTGAATTGAGCCTTTAGTTGATTGGATAGTGTTTGAGTGATTGAATTGTGAGTTGTTGATGGTTATACTAGGGTTTGATTGTGTGTTTAATGCATGTTAAGTTGGATGGCCTACTTTGTCATCTAACTTAGTTGTTTGTTGTTTAATTGATTACTTGTTGTTAATTGATGTTAATTGATGATAGTTGATGATTATTGATGATTATTGATGATTATTGATGAACCGGGAGATAGGCAATTCTGCTAGATTATCCTCTTGTGAATGATTGATGTTTAATTTTATTGCTGAGTCTTGGTATGTGTGTGCCACATCTCGGGCAGCGTCGGGCTGTCGGGTTGATAACGGCATGACTACCAGAGCCTACCTCTAGCTCGCATGACGGAGGTGTCATGGAGGGAGAGGCTAGTGAGGTACCTCGGGTGCGTGAGTAATGGGGAGTTACAAGAAGAATGGTTGAGATCGTGATGGCGCTTGAAGTTACACCAACTAGAGTATCCTTTATTGAATGGTCATTATAGTTTATGTGATGATAATATTATTGATGTTGTTATGTGTTTACTGCTCAGAGGATTATTTCCAATGAGTATAGTAAACTATGTTAGAGATCTATCGAATCCTTACTGGGCTTATTTTATATAAGCTCACTCTCTATTATTGCATACTTACAGGTGTTCTCGAGCAAGATTACGGGTACGTGCCTCCAGAAGAGGATAATGTGCCGTATGTGGACGAGTCCTATGTGCCTGAGTCTTGTCCTTGATGCTTGAGATGTTGTAGACTCTACTATCATGTATATTATACTAGTTGTCTTTTATTTACTTTGCAGTTTATGTTGTATAAGCTGTAGTAAAGATGATGAACTAGATGATGCTAACTTAGTGGTCTTTCTTTTGACTATGATAGGTTACTAAGTTAGATTACAATCTATTTTGAATATGTTCAGTTCATGTATTATGTTGGAACAGAGGCGTATAACTATGAATGGATTGTCGAGAAATGTTTATTGTATAATATGGTTATGTTGTATGTTGTTATTAACTGAGGAGTTGATTGTTGAGTTGTTTATGGAGTTTGATGTATGATGTTCTTAAGAGGTTGGTTTAGAGCCTCGGTGTCCTAATTACTGTCGTTATACTTCCAAAATTCCATTGCGTCCTGACTGATCGTAGGTGGGGTCGAGTTGGGGCGTGACATGTGTTCTTAATGACCCTGAACTGAAACGGATGATTCTTGAAGAGGCACATAACACCAAGTACACCATTCATCCCGGCGGAACAAAGATGTACCGGGACTTAAGGCAATACTACTGGTGGAATAATATGAAAAGGGAGATTGCACAATTTGTGGCCCGATGTTTGACCTGTCAGAAAGTGAAAGCGGAGCATCAGAGGCTGGTAGGGTTGCTACATCCGTTGGAAATTCCCTAGTGGAAGTGGGAACACGTAATGATGGACTTCGTGATGGAGTTACCAAGGTCACCGAGAGGATGTGACGCTATTTGGGTCGTAGTTGACAGACTGACCAAGACAGCTCGCTTTATCCCCATGAGCAAGACAGATAATCTGGAGAAACTGGCTGAACTGTATGTGAAGAACATTGTAAGATTACATGGTCTGCCAGCGAGTATTGTATCGGATAGGGATCATCGTTTTACATCGCAGTTTTGGACATTGTTTCAGAAAGCCCTAGGAATAAACTTGAAATTTAGTACGGCATATCACCCTCAAACGGACGGACAGTCGGAAAGGACTATTCAAATACTGGAGGATATGTTGAGGGCTTGAATGCTAGACTTCAACAAAGGATGGGAGAAACATCTTCCATTAGTAGAGTTCGCTTACAATAACAATTATCAGTCCATGATAGGGATGGCTCCCTACGAGGAATTATATGGGTGGAAGTGTAGATCTCCTGTGTACTGGGATGAAGTTGGGGAGATAAAACCAGTTGATCGCATGGTGTTGTCGGAGTTAGTAGAAAAGATCGAGAACGTGCATCTGATCCGAAAGAGAATGCTCACCGCCCAGAGTCGTCAGAAAAGCTATGCAGATAAACGAAGACAGGATATGGAGTTTGAGTTAGAGGATCGGGTATTCTTGAAAGTATCACCTCGGAGGGGGTTGGTCCGATATGGCAAAGGTGGAAAACTTATCCCAAGAGACGTGGAACCATTTAAGATTATTGAAAAGATTAGTAAGTTGGCATACCGGTAGGAATTGCCTCCGAGTCTTGCAAATGTGCATAATGCGTTTCGCGTGTCGACACAGAGGAAATAACACCCCAATTCGTCTCATGTCTTGGAGCCCGAGACATTACTAATTCAAGAGAACTTGTCGTATAATGAGAAGCCAGTTCGGATTCTGGATGAGCAAGAATAGGAGTTGAGGTCAAGGAAGATCCTAATGGTAAAAGTTCTATGGAACAATCATGGCATAGAGGAAGCGACATGGGAGCGCCGAGACCAAATGGGACAACAATATTCGTTCTTGTTTGCGAGGTAATTAGGGTATTGTGAGGGCGCAATTCTTTTAAGGTGGGGAGGTTATAAGGCCCAGCCCGAGACCACATGTGCATATAGATCATATCATATATAATTAAATCATCTTATATGTATTTACCTTGTTTTATGTGCTTTAAAATTGATTTATCTGCATTTATCTCAATTTACGTACATTTCATCGTTTCACGTATATTTGAGTCATTTATATCGTGTAGCTAGTAATTGGAACCAACTAAGTTCAATAGCTAACTAGAATAATTGCATTAGAACAAAGACAATTAGAATTAACACTGGAATGACAAACTAGTAATATACAAGTCAGTTGGAGGACACTCTATCAACACACTACACCACCCACACACACCAAATCTCTACAACACACACTACACCACCCACACATACCAAATCTCTACACATACACACTAGAGAACTTAGCCAAGAGAAGATAGGAAGAGGAAGAAGAAGATCTCCAAGCTATTCTTAGCATCTTTCTTTGTGTTTTCCTAGTTTTCTTCAAGTGATTCTTGCTCCATTTTCATCTAACACACAAGAGCAAAGGTGAGGGTTCTTTTAAAATGGTTATTTATGAGATATAAATGCATATTGATGGATTCATGAGCCTTGTATGGAGTTATATTTGCAATTCCATGGATTAGAATTGTTGAAAGCATACTTGTTAATGATTTAAACCAAGGTTATGTTTTTGAAATTTTTGAATGTTCTTAATGATGAAGCTTGTATCTAGCTATAAAAATATAGTTGATTGTTGCTTATTCAGGTTGCTAGAGGTTGCTTGAATGAATAGGTGTTGTTCTTGATGATATGGTAGCAAAACATACAAGAATTTTCGGAATAACCTTTCTGGACAGATTTGTGTAATCAAAACTTTTACCCTGTTTTTATGGTTGGATGATTTTATAAAAATCTGAAAATTTCAAAAAAATGTAGAACACTCATAGAGTAACATTTCTTCTGTTGGCCATGTCATGAGGAAAAATCGTTTTCATGCGCGAAAACACACAAGACAGTAGGTATTAGGAATTTTGCTGCCACTGGACAGATTTGTACAAACCTGAAATTTTAGCCCGTTTTTATAGATAGATGATTTTATAAAAATCTGGAAAATTCCTAAAATGTATAAAACTCATAAAGGAACATTTCTCCCATTGGCCATGTCATGAGGAAAAGTCATTTTCATGCTCAAAAACACATAAGACAATAGGTTACAGGATTTTTTTTAAATCTGACAGCTCACTGGCTTAAGTTTCTTTTGCGTTTTAAAAATAGTAAACGATCTCAGAATGGAACAAAACTTTCACAGTATCTATATTAGGAAGTTAGGAACAACTTTCTTATTTTACAAAACGTCGGATTCCATCATTTTAAATAGCTGAATTTTCCATTTTCAAAATAACCCCAGAATAGTCTTCAATCTGGACAGTCAAGACATGGATGTATTAAGTTGGTTATAACTCTATCAATTTAGATTTCAATTGAGCTTTTCTTGATTGTAGAATTATCTACACTCGAGGAGTTTTAATTCTATACCTAATTCGAATAATTTGGAGTTTGGGAAGATAGGTTACTGATTAGCTCAATTTAGGCTAATGCAGTGATGTAAACATTGTTTTAAGTCAATAAGTTTAGCTCTAATGTAAATTGCTATTGATTGAATGACTAAGTACTTTGGTTATTAATGTGTAGTATTATTATATGATCTCTATATGTTTTAGAATATTTGTGGAGACATTCATTTGAATTATATTATTTAATACTTGTTGAATTACCCGATATGCTATAAATGATTGTAGTACTTGAACTTGAATTTGAATTGGTGTCAAAAGGGGTTGCAACCATCTAGTCTTGGCATGGTAGTGTGCATACTATGCCGGACATCCTCGAGGTGTCGGTGATCTTATGTCTACCATGGTCCGTATTCCCCTCTCGCTTGGGAACTTTGATTTTCTTGGAGAATCAGGTCGTAGGATTCGAGTATTATCCGCCATACTCTATTTGGGTGAGATAAGGAAGGAGATGTTGAACATCTCAGTTACTATTGCTTGAATCAAACTCGCTTGTAAGGAGTAAGTTGTTCCTTACTACGTATGTGATATATGACTTGACTACGTATACTTGAATTATTTCTTGACTGCGGCTCTTGCTTGCATTGCATTCACGGATTTACGAAAAGGTTTATGAAAAGGAAAAATTGTATTCGAAAACCCTTCCCAAATTCCCCTTCACTGAGCTTAGTGTTGTTATAAGCTCACCCTCTTTGTTCTCCCCTTTCAGGCAATAAGGAGAAGTTTGTAGAATACTATGAGGATAATCCTCAACATACTGGACCGGAAGCGCCCGATACGTGATATACACCTTTCTTAGGTGTATTGTTGACTTAGATGACTTGAACAATTAAATGTATATATTATTTTGTGTAGATGGATAGTTTTAGTATCATATTCTTGTATAAGTGAACTAACTTAGTCATTGGTCATAATTGGTCAGAGAATTGGTTTAATGACTTAGTTAGTCGTTATACAAGTGATGTCGGTTTTGTTTTTGGGCACTTACGTGTCGGCTATCAAGAGGTAATTTGGAAGTGGTTAAAACCTTCTCTTAATGCAAGTAACAGATGTGTATTTTCATGTTGAACTTCTAATTGATTATATCATGTTGGTGAATGAATGAATTGCATTGGAATTTTGAATTGTGATGTTGGGAGAAGTAGATGGTGGCTTTTCTGTTTGCAGATTGAAGGAAAAAGAAAACTGTTTTGTCCACTGTACAACTGTTATGCTGCCCAACTTTCGAGGAAACTAATAATAAGTTGAAAATTTTGACTAAGTATGGATTGGTAATTGAATTAACGGTCACCCTCGGACTTAGTCCTACGTAGGTTGGGTTCGGGGCGTGACATCCCATGCTTGCATGTCCTAATAATCTATGCCATAACCAAGAATGCTCATTCATAGTTATTAAGCAATTAACATTTTGACATGTAAGATCCTTAAAATTAATGGTATAAACATTTCCACATCTATTTGCAACAAATAACACTTTGTACAAGTTATCATATACAATGCCACAAGAAACTTTAAATTCAACTCTATACCCATTGTCACAAAATTGACTCATACTAAACAAATTATGTTTCACATCTTTCACAATAAGCATATTATGGATAGATATTGAATGTTCATCACTAATGCTACCTCTTCCAATAATTTTACCTTTCTCATTGTCTCTATAGCTTACACCTCTTTTGATTTTCTTGTTGAGCTCATAGATAAGGGATGAGTCTCCGGTCATATGCCTTGAACATCCACTATCAATGACCCAACTTCCTTCATATTTGATTCTTATAGGAACCTAAAAACACAAAGGCATACACATGTTGTCCTTTTTAGGTCCCCAAGTTTTATTAGGTCCTTATGTGTTAATGTTAAGCGCTAACACATCTATTAACCCATTTGGGCTTAAGCCAAGAAATAATTCTAGTATATCTTCCAACCATGTTTCTATACCTACAATGAGATACAATATGACCATGTCTTTCATAATATGTGCATGATTTTTGAAAACCTTTTGATGTTGAAGCTTCATTTGAAGAGATAGATGCTTTAACAAAATAGTTTTTGAAGAATTTTTGCTTTGTGAATGGTTCATAACCAATTCCACTTTTATCAAATGTCATTTTTTGGGAATTAAGTATTTTATCCAAAGTTTCTTTTCCTTTTGTAAATTTTGCTAAACTTTTATTTAAACTTTGAACTTCTTTTTCAAAATTTTAAACTTTTGCTTGAAATTCTTCTTTCTCTTTGTAGTATTGAAGAGCCTTTTTATGTGCACAATCACGCTCCTCCTCAAGTTTCATATTTTCAATCTTCAATTCATCTTTTTTTTTTTGAAGTTCTTTTATTTTCGAAAGAGCAATTGAAAAGTTGTCATGCATTTTTGAAGATTCATTTTGTAATTCTTCAAGAACATTCTCCATTATGTAGTGATGTGGAACTAGAATAAGAACAAGAACTAGAACTAGAAGAAGAGCATACCTCATCGTCCTCTTTTGCCATAAAACATACAATGTTGGCTACTTCTTCTTCCTTTTCACTTTCTCCATCGGTTGAGATATCATCTTCAATGCAATTTGCCTTCATGGCTTTTCCTCATTTGGTCTTGATTAACTTTGGACAATTTGTTTTCATATGTCCCAATTTGTTGCAATTGAAACATCTTGATTCTTCCTTTGGTTTATCTTCGCCTTTCCACCTTGAATTGTTGTTTGATAAAATTCATCTTCTCATCTTTTTATATTTCAAGCATTTCTTGAAGTTCTTTGTAAGTAAGGCCATTTCATCATCATTATAATTTTCACCTTCATCTTCATCACTTGAATGATTTTTTGATGCAAGGAGAGCAAGTGACTTTTTTGCTTTATTTTCTTCTTCATCTCTTAGTCTCTCTTGATTGCAGACTAGTTCTTCAGTTTCAAGGTTGCAAATGTGCTCATGCTTTTTCAATTTTGAGAGATCCATTGACTCTCAAATTGATGTCACTTTTGGCTTGTACTCCTTTGGTAGTGCAAGAAGAATTTTCCTATTGAGTTTTTCATTTGGATAAGACTTGCCAAGAGCACTGAGGTTGTTGATAATATTTGCAAACCTTTGATGCATCTCAATTAGGGATTCTCCGGACTTCATCCGAAATAGTTCATACTCATGAATGTATAAACTAATCTTTGTATCTTTGACTTGAATTGTTCCTTGATAGGATAGCTCAAGAAGCTCCCATATTTTATGAGCCAATGCACATTGGCTCACTCAGCTATACTCCGTTTCATTTAGAGCACAATAGAGGATGTTTTTTGCTCTTGAGTTCTTGGTTAGCTTGACTATATCACTATCATCAAACTCATCTTTGGTTTTTGGAGTCTTGTTTTTGAATTTGCTACCATATTCATTTTCAATCTCTGTGACTTTGATTGGAACAAAAGGACCTTCTTCTACGATCCTCCAAAGAGAATAATCAACCGATTGAATGTAGGTCTCCATCTTGTTTTTCCAGTAAACAAAGTTTGTACCTGTGAAAAATGGAGGTCTATTAGTTGAATATCCTTCCATGTAAAGAGATGTAGTAGTATTTTCCATGATCGTAACTTTACTATATGTAAAGCTATATGTAAAGCCCTAGCTTTGATACCACTTGTAGGTGCAAAATATCCTAAGAGGGGGGGCGGGGATGAATTAGGATAAATGAGAAATATTACTACTTTTTTGAAAATGAAATAAATCTATAATTTCAATGAAACAATTTATCAAACACTATATATGCACAAATAAAAGAGGTAAGGAGAGAAAAGATAAAGAGATAGAGCCGTCAATTTTTAGGTGGTTCGCTAATCTACTCTACCACCCAAGGTCTTCCTTCCCTTAAGCTTTCACTAGCTCTACTAGTAGTGCTTCTTGACAAGTTGGTAAAACACAAACCAACACTACAAGATCTCTTGACTCCACAAGAGTTTGTACAAGCCTCTTCACTTCTTTGAATCCACAAAGAAGATTTCAAACACGCTCTATACAATGATTCTCTCAAAGCTATAGTAGTGTTTATCTTACACTAAAAGTAAATAAATGATGAGTACAATGAACTCTCTTTAAGAGTAGATGGATACAATTTAATGCTCTTGAATGCTCAATTGATTTGTAAGTTAAAGCTCAATAAAATGATCAAGCAAATGTGTTTTGAAGATATGAAAGCTATAGAGCAATTGCTTGTAGTTGGAAGATGTGTTGTTTGCCAATGAGATGTGTTAGAACATATAGAAAACATTTCCAATAGCTTTTTTATATAAAAGCCGGTCGAGTGGTCGGTTGAGTAGCTCGTTCGGCTTACTCGCCCGACTCCACTCAAAGAGCTACTAGAAAGGTCGGTTGAGTAATACTAGTCAAGCTACTCGCCTGGCATTGCTCGACCGGCTTGTCCTGTTTTGGCAAGCTAAAACAACAACCTAAACCTTTTTCCAAAACTCTTTTGAGTGCTAAAAAACATACTCTATATTTCTTTGAACTAGTTTTTCACAAATATCATTTTAAACACAAGAAAGATGATTTTTGAAAAAAAACTTCAAAAAGCTTTTCAAAAGAAAGAGAGTGATTTTTGAGCTTTATCGAGAAATTCAAAGTCATTCAACATATTATTCGCCGGTACTCCTATTGTCGCCACGTCTCATCTTATAACTCCTTCTTCATCTTCGAGTCTTGAAGTCTTGATTATTGAAATAAGATCTTCACTACTTTAGCTCTTCAAGACTTCATTTTTTTTTTGAACGGATCTTCATGGATGTAACTTCTTCAAAGCTTCAAGATCTTTATGAATCCTAGCACTTCAATCATTGAATAAGTATGTGTTAACCATTTCTTCGTGCTTGACCATCTCCCATTCTATGACTAATCTCAAACATATATAACTTACACAAGCATGATTAGTAAATAGGTATGCATTGGTATAAGATTTAGTTATCATCAAAATATAAGATTAATACCCTTAACCTAACAATCTTCCCCTTTTTGATGATGACAACATTTTCACCAAGATGGCCGAGAGCTTCATGGGATAATAGCCAAGCTTTTCTTCAAAGTTTTCAAAGAAAAACCTAGTTTTTGTCCGTAGAACTTCGTGACGAGTTGGATTTTGCTTGTTGGGCAAGCATTGCACGCATTTCTAGGCTTATATCGCATCAAAGGTGAGAGAAAAATTCTAGATCTCAAAACTCATCTTTTGTGTTTTTGCGTAGAATTGATTATCGAACCGTTAGAATGTTAATCTGATGTTAGATTATTGCTCCATGCATGCTAGGGATCATTTATATGTAATCCTACGAGATTTGAACCGTTGTAGCATAATTATTATTTTTCAGGTATTTAAAGTTGATTAATTTGCTAAATGTTGATTATTTTGAGTTGTGTTGATCGGAATCGATTGCCGTCGATTTTTAAAAGTTTGATAATTACGTGGTAGTGCCGTTGTAATGCCAAATTTTCGATTGTGATGTCCGTGCTAAAATTCAAAAATTTCAGCCATGACACACTAGGGTTTTAGGGTTGTTGGGCATGATTTGGATGTGTTTTGGTTGGTTTCCAAGGGGGCTAACGTAGTTGATTGATTGGGTGACTGATAGAAACTGATTTGGAGTTTTTTGGATTAGTAGAATGTAAGATATGATTATTTGAAGTTTAGGTTGTATTTCTTTAAAATGTTAGATTACGCCTTTAGTTGATTGGGTGTGGTTTGAGTGATTGAATTGTGAGTTGTTGATGGGTAAACTAGGGTTTGATTGTGTGTTTAATGCATGTTCGGTTGGATGGCCTACTTTGTCATCTAACTTAGTTATTTGTTGTTAAATTGATTATTGATGTTATTATGATGATAATATGATTATTGATGATTATTGATTGATGATTGATGCCGGGAGATAGGCAGTTCTGCTAGACTGTCCTCCTGTGAATGATTGATGTTTATTATTATTGCTGAGTCTTTGGTATGTGTATCCCACCTCTCGGGCAGCATCGGGTTGTCAGGTTGATAACGGCATGACTACCAGAGACTGCCTTCAGCTCGCATGATGGAGGTGTCATGGAGGGAGAGGTTATTGGGGTACCTCGGGTACGTGAGTTTATGGGAGTCATAAGAAGGCTGTTATGATCGTGATGGCGTTTGGAGCTACACCAACTCGTGTATCCTTTATTGAATGGTCATTATAGTTTATGTGATGATAGTATTATTGATGTTATTGTGTGTTTACTTGCTCAAATGATTATTTCCAAGGAGCTTAGTAAACCTTGCTCGAGATCTATCGGATCCTCACTGGGCTTATTTTATATAAGCTCACTCTCTATTATTGCATGCATACAGGTGTACTTTCGCAGGATTACGGGTACGTGCCTCCTGAAGAGGGAAATGTGTCTTACGTGGATGAGTCCTATGTTTCGGAGTCTTATCCTTGATGTTGTATTGTCTTACTATCTTGTATATTAACTTAGTAGACTTTTATATGCTTTGTAGTTCATAATGTAAAAGATGTTGAAAAGATAATGAATTAGTTGATGCTATCTTAGTAGCCTTTCTTTTGTTTATGATTAGGTTGCTAGATTGGCTCAATATGTTTTTGTAATGTATATTAAGGTTCATGTATTATGTTGGAACGGAGGCGTATAACGAGGAATGTTTATTGTATAATATGGTTATGATGTATGTTGTTATTTTATTGAGGAGTTGTTTGTTGTATGGTTTGTGGAATTGATGTATGATGTCCTATTGAGGTTGGTTAGAGTCTCGGTATCCTATTTACTGTCGTTATACTGTCGAAATTCCGTTGCGTCCTGACTGATTATAGGAAGGGTCGAGTTGGGGCGTGATATTTAAGTGGTATCAGAGCGCATGTTAGTTGTCAGCCGGGGTATTCTTGGAATGTGGGTAATGGTCTTAGCATGAAAGTATGTATGAAAAGAAAGAAAAGTGAAATATATGTTAACATGATTAAGTGATAAGTGATTATGTGATTAAAGTGCTTATGTGATTATGTGTTTGTTTATGTGATTGATACTTAAGTGATTTATGTGTTTAATATGAGTTTGTTGTTTATGTGTTAATAGTTGTTTATAACCTGTTTATGTGCTATAACATGTGCTAACTCTTTGATTAGTAGAATGTCCGGTAGACCAAGGACTAGAGGTAGGCCCAAGGTAGTAGATGAGACTCCTGGTAATGCGGCATCAGGCCGTGATAGGGGTGATGATCGCTTGGGGGCAGCTATGGAGAAGATTGCTGAGTTAGTGGCCGGACAGGCTTAGTTGATAGCAGGGCAAGCTGCCCAGACCCAAGCTTGGCAGGCTCAGTTGTTGAATGTGCAAGGTGGAAACCACGGGCGTGGTACCCTGAAAGAGTTCTTAGGGTATCATCCACCTAGATTTCAGGGGGAACCCGATGATCGGAAGGCTGAAGCGTGGATTAGTAAGGTGGAGAAGATTTATGATCCTCTTGATTATACCGATGAGCAGAAGGTCTCCTTTGCCGTGCACTTGTTAGATGATGAGGCAGAAGAATGGTGGCGCACGGTGAGAACTAGCTGGGCGACTCAGGGTATTCCGTATGTTTGGGGTACCTTTCTGTTAGTTTTCCGGGTAAAGTATGTACCGAGGATTGCGAGGGAGCGGAGAGAGGTAGAGTTTCTAGCCTTAGTGCAGGGAGATGCTTCAGTGGCTCAGTATGAGGCCACTTTCACTAGGTTGTCCCGGTATGCACCGGAGTATGTGGCTGATGAGGAGCATAGGACTCGTAGATTCATGTTGGGGTTGAGGCCCGAGATTCAGGATGTGATGGCTCTGAATCGGTATGATATTTTCACTGAGGCCTTTGAGGCAGCTTCTAGACTAGAGAAGAGAAAGGGGAATCAGCTTGTGTCTAGTCAACCTAGTAAGAGGCCGTATCAGCCGCAGTTTCAGCAGGGCATGTATAGGCCTCCCGTACAGCAGGTTGTGTACAGGCCACCAGCTCAGCAGGGTTCTTTTAGGCCACAGGGGCAGCAGAGTTATTATCGGCCTCAGTTTCAGCAGGGGTCATATCAGGTTCAGTCCCAGTTTAGGCCAGCCCAGTCTCAGGGTCAGTACAGGCTGAGTTTGGTAAGGCCTCAGCAGCAGCAGGCTAGTTCAGCTGTTTCTTCAGCTTCTGGTTCTTCCAGGGGTAGTGTTAGTGCATCATCATCGCAGTGTACCCACTGCAACCACACGGGCATGTGGAGGCCGATTGCAAAGTGAAGGCAGGGACGTGTTTAGGATGCGGCAGCAATCAACATAGGGCGAGGGATTGCCCTAGGTATTCGAGGATTGAGGGTCGGAGAGCGACTTAGGGTTATCAGGGCCGACCTGCGGCCAGTGCACCTCAGCAGCAGCGGGTCCAGGCTTGGGCCTACGTAGTTGATTTAGAGGAGATACCTGAGGAGACTGCAGTGGTGGAAGGTAACTTCCTTATACTTGATCAACTTGTTAAAGTGTTGATTGATTCTGGTGCTACGCATTCTTTCATTTCTCCTGCTTGTGTGCAACGTGTTAATATGCAACCTGAAAGATTGCCTTATTTGGTTGAGATTAGTACCTTTTTGACTGATAACTATGTGACTGGCTTAGTATGTAAAGATTGTATAATACATGTTAAGGGGCATAATTTTCCTTCAGACCTTATCTTATTTCCTATCTGGGGGTATGATGTTATCTTGGGTATGGATTGGCTTTCTAAGTATGATGCCCAATTGAACTGTAGAACCAAGGTAGTACAGTTTCGTTTGCCAGATCAGCCAGTAGTTGAGGTAGTAGGGAACCGGGGTGCAAAGACGAGTTTTGTTATCTCAACAACTAAAGCCGTTAAGTTGGTGAGTAGAGGGTGTTCGGGTTATCTGGCTTATCTGATCAACAAGCCATCTGTTAAGCTACAGTTAGAGGAAGTCCCTATTATTCGGGAATATCCCAATGTATTTCCCGAGGAGTTGCCAGGGTTACCGCCAGAGAGAGATGTGGAGTTTGTGATCAATCTTATTCCCGGTACTCAACCTATTTCTAAATCAGCGTACCGGATGGCACCAGCTGAGTTGAAGGAGTTGAAGACTCAGCTGCAGGAGTTATTGGAGAAGGGATTCATTCAGCAGAGTTCTTCACCTTGGGGAGCTCTTGTTTTATTTGTGAAGAAGAAGGATGGTACTTTGAGATTGTGTATTGACTATCGTGGTTTGAATAAGGTTACCATCAAGAATAAGTATCCTTTGCCATTGATTGACGAGTTGTTTGATCAACTTCAGGGAGCCAAAGTCTACTCTAAATTTGATTTGAGGCAGGGGTATTATCAGCTTCGGATTCGCACGGAAGATGTTCCGAAGTCTGCCTTCAGGACTCGGTACGAGCATTATGAGTTTGTTGTTATGCCCTTTGGATTAACTAATGCACCGATAGCATTCATGGATCCTATGCATCGAGTTTTCAGCCATATTTAGACCAGTTCGTGGTAATCTTTATTGATGATATCTTGGTCTATTCTAAATCTGAATTGGAGCACGAGCAACATCTACGGCTTGTCTTATAGAAGCTGCAGGAGCATCAGTTGTTTGCCAAGTTCAGCAAATGTGAATTTTGGCTGCAACGCATATCTTTTCTTGGCCATGTGATTACACAGAGCGGTATTTCTGAAGATCCCACTAAGATTGAAATGGTGATGTCTTGGAAACGGCCATAGAATGTTTCGGAGGTCCGTAGCTTTCTTGGCTTGGCGGGTTATTATCGTAGGTTTGTAAAGGACTTCTCGAAGATTGCTGGGCCACTTTCTAAGTTGACTCAGAAACAGACTATCTTTGCTTGGGATTAGAAGTGTGGGAGTGGGTTTCAGGAGCTGAAAAAGAGGTTGACTACTACTCCATTACTTGCTCTACCAGAGGGGACTAAAAATATGGTCATTTACAGCGATGCATCCAAGGAGGGCTTGGGATGTGTTCTTATGCAGAATAGCCGAGTTATTGCCTATGCTTCCAGGAAGTTGAAACCTTATGAGATGAATTATCTGACTCATGATCTTGAGTTGGCAGCAGTTGTCTTCGCACTGAAGAAGTGGCGTCAATATCTGTGGGGCAGTAAGTTCGAGATTTTCACTGATCATAAGAGTCTGAAGTATTTATTCTCACAGAAGGAGTTGAATATGCGTCAGCAGAGGTGGATGAAGCTTCTTGGAGATTATAATTGTTCTATTAATTATCTGCCTGGCAAGGCAAATGTTGTAGCAGATGCTCTCAGCCAGGAGGCGAGTGTTGCTTGTTTGGCTGTCAAGAAATGGGAGATTCTTGAAGAATTCACTTATTGGAGACCAGAGTTGACTCAGGTTGGGGTGATGTGTTCACATCTCTGTATTCAGCCTTTATTGTTGTCTCAGATTAGAAAAGCTCAGCAACTTGATGTTAAACTTTAGAAGATCAAGGATCAGATCACAGATGATCAGTCTAACTTTAAACTGCATGAGGACGGTATTCTTCAGTTTCGGAACAGGGTTTGTGTTCCCGATGAACCGGGCTTGAGGCGAGGTATTCTGGAGGAAGCTCATAATTCTAAATACACTATTCATCCCGGTGGAACCAAGATGTATCGGGATTTGAAGTAACACTATTGGTGGAATAACATGAAGAGAGAGGTTGCTCAGTTTGTATCTAGATGTTTGACTTGTCAGAGAGTGAAAGCCGAGTATCAACGACCTGCAGGTTTGCTTCAGCCGTTGGCTATACCAGAGTGGAAATGGGAGCATATTACGATGGATTTCATCACTGGTTTGCCTAGAACACCGAGGGGTAATAATGCAGTTTGGGTTGTCATGGATCGTTTGACGAAGACAGCTCATTTTATTTCGATGAGGATGGGAGATGAGGTTACAAAGTTGACGGATCTTTATTTAGATCAGATTGTTAGACTTCATAGGATTCCATCTAGTATTGTCTCAGATCGAGATCCTCGATTTACTTCTCGTTTGTGGGAGAAACTTCAGGAGACCTTGGGTACTCAGTTGAACTTCAGTACAGTGTATCATCCACAGACCGATGGTCAGTCTGAGCGGACTATTCAGATTCTGGAAGATATGCTTAGGGCTTGTGTTCTGGACTTCGGGAAGAATTGGGAGAAACATCTACCACTTGCCGAGTTTACCTATAACAATAGTTATCAAGCTACTATTAGGATGGCACATTTCGCAGCTCTTTACGGTCGTAAGTGCCGTTCACCTTTATATTGGGACGAGGTAGGGGAGATGAAGACTATTGATCCGACTATTATGCCAGAGCTTCTAGAGAAGATTGAGAATGTTCAGTTGATCAGGCAGAGAATGCTTACGGCGCAGAGTAGATTCAAGAGTTATGCTGATAAGCGTCGTCAGGACTTAGAGTTTGCAGTCGGAGATCGGGTTTTCTTGAGATTATCTCCTCGTAAGGGGTTTGCTCGTTATGGTAAAGGTGGTAAGCTGAGTCCGAAATTTGTTGGATCGTTTGAGATTACCGGCAGGGTTGGTAAGTTGGCATATCGGTTGGCTTTACCGGAGAACTTCTCTAATATCCACGATGTATTTCACGTGTCTAATTTGCTGAAATATAATCCGGATCCTTCTCATATTCTTGAGCCAGAGTCGTTACAGCTTCGTGAGAATCTGACTTATGACGAGCATCTGATTCGTATTCTTGATCAGATGGAATGAGAGTTGAGGTCGAAGAAGATTCCGATGGTTAAGGTGTTGTAGAAGCATCATGGCATTGAGGAAGCTATTTGGGAGAGACGAGATCAGATGCAGCAGCAGTACCCAGATCTGTTCAGTACATCAAGTAAGAATTTCGAGGATGAAATTTCTTTAAGGGGGGAAAATGTGAAACCCCACTTTTCTATCATGTCTCGTTTTGCGTGTTTATTCTCGTTTTGCATGTTTATTCTCGTTTTGCGTGAATTGACTTGTCTATGTACTATGTGACTTAGAATGTGATAATTTTGAAATTAATACTCCTAGAACATGCTAAATGTGCATTCATGAAATTTTCATAAAAAACGGAGTCAGAAATTTTATCGTTGATTTTTAGTGTATAGTGTTTTCGAAACACGTCCGCTAAAATTTTGAAACTGGTTTTTTTAACCCTTTTAGACCTAGTCTACGGACTTTAATAAACCCGTGTTTGATTAAAACGGTTTTAAAATTGGCTTAGGAATTTATTAGGGTTTTTACACTGACTTTTGCGAAAATCGAGTTTTAAGCCGACTCGGGTGAAATTGTTTGATTGTAAAACTTCTTGTCACCTAAAAATAACCTACTTGAGCTATCTTGGGTGTTGAATAATTGTTTTGAACATTGGTGATCAAGAAAATGCATTTAAAGTCAAGAAAACACTAAAAATACTAAAGTTTCAACTTTGACTTTTATTTAAATTGTTGACTTTCATGCATATATCACCAACACACACAAGCAAAGAACAAAAACACCTTCATTTTCACCTAGATGGCCGAAAGCTTCATGGGAGAATAGCCAAGCTGTTCTTCAAAGTTTTCAAAGTAAAGTTTCAAAGAAAAACCTAGTTTTTGTCTGTAGAACTTCGTACCGAGTTGGATTCCTCTTGTTGGGCACGCATTGCACGCATTTCTAGGCTTATATCGCATCAAAGGTGAGAGAAAAATTCTAGATCTCAAAATTCATCTTTTGTGTTTTTGCGTAGAGTTGATTATCGAACTATTAGAATGTTAATCTGATGTTAGATTATTGCTCCATGTATGCTAGGGATCATTTATATGTAATCCTATGAGATTTGAACCGTTGTAGCATAATTACTATTTTTTGGGTATTTAAAGTTGATTAATTTGCTAAATGTTGATTATTTTGAGTTGTGTTATTTGGAATCGATTGTCGTCGATTTCTAAAAGTTTGATAATTACATGGTAGCGCCGTTGTAATGCCGAATTTTCGATTGTGATGTCCGTGCTAAAATTTGGAAATTTCAGCCATAACACACTAGGGTTTTAGGGTTGTTGGGCATGATTTGGATGTGTTTTGGTTGGTTTCCGAGGGGGCTAACGTAGTTGATTGATTGGGTAAGTGAAAGAAACTGATTTGGAGTTGTTTGGATTAGTAGAATGTAAGATATGATTATTTGAAGTTTAGGTTGTCTTTCTTTAAAATGTTTTATGCCTTTAGTTGATTGGGTGTGGTTTGAGTGATTAAATTGTGAGTTGTTGATGGGTAAACAAGGGTTTGATTGTGTGTTTAATGCATGTTCGGTTGGATGGCCTACTTTGTCATCTAACTTAGTTATTTGTTGTTAAATTGATTATTGATGTTATTATGATGATAATATGATTATTGATGATTATTGATTGATGATTGATGCCGGGAGATAGGCAGTTCTGCTAGACTGTCCTCCTGTGAATGATTGATATTTATTATTATTGTTGAGTCTTTGGTATGTGTGTGCCACCTTTCAGGCAGCATCAGGCTGTCGGGTTGATAACGGCATGACTACCAGAGACTGCCTCCAGCTCGCATGACAATTGTGTCATGGAGGGAGAGGTTATTGGGGTACCTCGGGTGCGTGAGTTTATGGGAGTCATAAGAAGGCTGTTATGATCGTGATGGCGTTTGGAGCTACACTAACTAGCGTATCCTTTATTGAATGGTCATTATAGTTTATGTGATGATAGTATTATTGATGTTATTGTGTGTTTACTTGCTCAAAGGATTATTTCCAATGAGCTTAGTAAACCTTGCTCGAGATTTATCGGATCCTCACTGGGCTTATTTTATATAAGTTCATTCTCTATTATTGCATGCATACAGGTGTACTTTCGCAGGATTACGGGTACGTGCCTCTTGAAGAGGAAAATGTGCCTTATGTGGATGAGTCCTATGTTCTGGAGTCTTATCCTTGATGTTGTATTGTCTTACTATCTTGTATATTAACTTAGTAGACTTTTATATGCTTTGTAGTTCATAATGTAAAAGATGTTGAAAAGATAATGAATTAGTTGATGCTGTCTTAGTAGCCTTTCTTTTGTTTATGATTAGGTTGCTAGATTGGCTCAATATGTTTTTGTAATGTATATTAAGGTTCATGTATTATGTTGGAACGGAGGTGTGACGCCCGAGATTTAGCCATGCATTTAATTACTGTTGCATCCTTTGTTTGCGCATCTCTTTCTATGCCTTATTAACTGTCTTCTTAGGTTACTATTTACTCCATTTTTAAACTGCATTTTATTAGTTGATTAGCATTTTTATTAAATCATATTAATTGTAAAAGTAGTGGAAAAAATGTGCATTTGAGCTAAAGGCGTTAGGAGAGCTCGTTTAGAAAATGACTTTTGTAGTTAAATGAATAGTGTTACGTAACTAACTTAGAGATTTAATTATCTAGCACACATGTATCACCTTAGGCTCGTTTTAAGCTTATTGCGCGCATTTTAAAAGCCACCTTAAGCACCCAAACTTGACCCCACCTCAAGACTCACTTATTAAAACATAACACAAGCACATTTGAGGACAAAAAACAAAAGAATTCAACAGTGAACAGTTCCTGGAAACCCGACAGCCCTTCTCTTGTTCCTTGAGGATTTTTGCTTCATCAATCCTTCATTTCAAGCCACTCCAAGCATTGAGCAACTAGTGTAGGGTATTTGCAAGGTTCCTAGGTGCTCCTACGCGTATTGGTGAGGGATTTCACGGCTTGTTTTTGCATTTTTAAATAGTTATTCATTTCTTGATTTGTTGAAAATATGATTAAATGCCATTGTAATTGTTATCTATGCTATTATACCATGTATATGAATGCTAGAGAACATATTTGAGCCATCGTTTCGCAATTTAAACGGTTAGAATCGTTAGTTTGAATTTTAGGGTGAATAGTGACGTTTTTCTAGGGTTTTGCGTAATTGCTCGAATTAGCTTGATTCAATGCTTCTAATAGACGCCTTAGGTGCTAGTGAAGGTAACCTAATAGCCCCGTGCACTTGCATTGTCCTTAAATCGCTTAAAATGGAAAATAGCCGACTTTAACTTGGGGCTTTTGGGGTTAATGCGAATCCGGGTCGATTCGGGCTTCAATTCTAGTATCCTTAAGTTACCTAGGTGCTATAGAAGCCTTGATGTCCCTTGTTTGAAGCCCCGACGATGTATGTGTAGTTTAAAGCCATAAGAGGGAAATTGGGGCTTTCGGGGTAATCGCGGGCATTTGAATGAGTTAGAGGGTTGAGAGGGTACCTTGAGGAATTGTTAGAAGGTTGGGATAGTTCCCTTTGATAATGCAATCATTAACTTTGGTTTGGAAGAGAAATAGTTTGTAAAATAAAGGGGTTTAAGCGCAATTCCGGTTGTCTCACATTTCTAAACCCACGGCATGTCTTCTTGAGTGTTTATATGTGATATTAAGTTGATTTGGAGCTTTTGGTATAATTCTATGCTTAGCTTGTATATGTTCCTTTATAAACTGCTTACTAGCCTCTATAATTGCTTCTATCCTAATTGCATCGAGGTCAACCTACTTTGTTGATCCTCCTATGTGTTAATGCTTATATTATTGCTATTAACTTACCATTGTTAAGTGCATTGCATAGTGGTTGCGCAACCATAGTGTCAGGGGCGGATGTGTTGAATATCGGCTGGGCGGCAGAGGGCTTGCCGGTAGATATTCAAACTCTGTGCCCTATTCCCTTATTCGCCTGGTCCGGAGATTGCCAGGGGATGTTGGGTCGTAGGATTATCGGGGTACATCCGGAGTACACCCACTGGAGTGATTGGGGTTATGCCGGCTTATCGTGATCGTGCTCGTGGTTCGTGGATCGTGATTGAAGACCTGTGAAGATTGGTGTATAGGGGATTGTGTGAAACGTATCCTTTTAAATGTGTGGTTATTTAAGTTGTCATTGTTTCTTTAATTGTCTAAGTGTTATTGTTGTGTAACTGTATTATCTGTTGCATTGCACGCCCCGGGACTATATCCCTCACTGGGCAACAATGGTTGCTCATACCTCGATATCTGTTTCAAGAGACGCTGAGGGTGATCCCCAGCTTGTTGAGTTAGTTGAGGAAGAAGAAGTTCAGATTGAGCCTTTACCTTAGTTGCTGTGCCTGATAGCTTGAGGTGGTTAATGAATTTGCTGCTATGTGGAAGATTCATCTGATTACTTTATGTACTATTTTGTAGCCCAAGGGCTATGTATATGCTTGTTGTATAAGTTGAAGACTAGTTGGTTGTGTTGTAGCTTTGAAAGCCTATGAACTGTAATAACTTATGATCTACTTCTATTCGCTTTGCTTGCTTGGGAGTGAATGACTTAAAGTAGAAATGTTTGATCTTTCAATTATGTTTAATTGTTTTCCTAGGATGTCATGATTATAAAACTATGTTGATAATAAGTTCTCGCATGCTTGTGTGTTTTGGAACTATTGTGTACTATAAGGCTCGGATGGCCTTAGAACTTTGTTGTTTATTTAAGAAAAGCTTGTATTGTATTGTTGGGACCTTGTTTGAGTGAGTACAGGTTTTTAGAATGTCCACGGTACAGGGGAGACTCTGTCCGTGTGTCGGGTCCGGACTTAACCTTTAGCTTGGGGGTTGGGTCGGGGCGTGACAGGAGGCGTATAACGAGGAATGTTTATTGTATAATATGGTTATGATGTATGTTGTTATTTTATTGAGGAGTTGTTTGTTGTATGGTTTGTGGAGTTGATGTATGATGTCCTATTGAGGTTGGTTTAGAGTCTCGGTATCCTATTTACTGTCGTTATACTGCCGAAATTCCGTTGCGTCCTGACTGATTATAGGAGGGGTCGAGTTGGGGCGTGACAGTGCATGTCTAGTTTGCTTTCCTTCAATCAAGACTTCCCCTCACTCAATGCATATTTTCAATTCATCACATATATCTCAAGCATCTCAGTTCATATTTCTCCCCCTTTTTGACATCATCAAACTACTTTAACATAAAGGGAGTTCATGAACCCACTTCCCTTGAATATATTCACGATAGGGATACATTTTTCACATTTAGATCAACATTGCCACAAATAAGCCCTCACAACAACATTATGTATCCACAACATAATACCCATAGACACAACATCTAGATAAGAAAGAAATCGTAAGCAAAGTGCATATCATTATGAAGATCTAGGGGAAAGAGATATCAAAAGCCATGTCAAAGTATGCAATGAAATCTAAACCACAAAAGAGTAGAAACAAGTCAAAGTCAAGCTTTTGAAAGAGTTTAAGAACTTTTAAGAGAGAATAGTCACTCATCATCCTCTCTATCCTCGCCATTCTCATCATCAAGGTCATCCCGATATTCCTCATATGCAGGCTGAGGTGGAACATCTTTATAGTTTGGCAGTATGGGAGGCATTCCTCCATTCACTTGAATCCATGAAGTATAGCTATCCACCCAAACATTCAATTTTTTTAGTTGAAGACAAACCTGGGCGATATCCTTTTGCACTGTTCTATGATAAAGATTATGCTGCTTACGGAGCGACTTACCCCATGAATTTATATGACAAAGAATCTTATCTATATTCGATATAGGGGCACTTTCAGAAATAGATAGAAGCTATTGCTTATGAAGTAAAGAATAACTAGTATAGTTAGCTAAATCTGGTAAATATATTAAATAGAGTACGAATTAAACATAGTCTATGTTACCCTTTACGATAATGGCTATATAGCAAACTGCACTTGAGAAATATAGCATATCTCACCTAGGAAGCAAAAAAGGTAATTCGAGTAGTAGTTGAACAATTTAATTTTATAGCATACATTATTTGAAGACATTTAGAGTTATTATGAGCAAGATTAACTAAGATGGTATTTCTTTGTATCTTACTCCGTTTCATAACATTAATACAGTAATTTTAGTTTACAAATAGAAAGTTTGGTACATCCTCTAAATAATTAACGGGTATATGAATACTTAGGTTTTGAATGATTATGATACTAACTAAATTAAGTTTTTGATTGAAAGATTAGGTTGGATATTTGGGAATAGCTCATGGAATGGTTATATAGGTCTATTACTAAAAGGTTTTAGATTAATTAAGAATGTTAGAATTAAGTTCATATTCGAATAAAACTTAGTTCATCTTTAAACCATTCTCAATATTAGCTAAACAATTGTCTTCTAACAACTGCACCATTGATTCGATTCATCTAAACTTCACCACCACGGCCTAACTCGAACAAATACTTCGCCATTGCCTCATCACCTTCCTAGCGAGCAGCCTGCTAAGAAGATTACAAAAGTCTAGCCTATCAACTATATTTGTTATATTATCATAAACCTACAAAGCTAAATCATTAGACTACCAAACTTTATCCTAAAAACCATCATTACCTACAAGGCACCAAAGCTATTATAGCTAACATTAGTCATCACTTCAGGTTATTTGCTGCTGTCACCTCCCTCATCAAAAAACTCCACACAGCCTTATTAGAATTAGGCAACCTAACACTAAGTTATATTAGTTGCTCGCCATCTTGCACTCTGCACCATAGTTTGCCACGTTAGTAAATTATCATTGTGACACCCCAGTTTTCGTCTTTGCCTAGAATTATGTGATTTGACCTGTTTATCTGTTATATGAGTTAGAATGCGCTAATTCTATGATTTATATTCCTATTAAATGCTATGTGTGCATTCATAAAATTTTCATAAAAAACGGCATCAGAAATTTTATTGTCGATTTTTGTGAATAGTATTTTGAACGTACGTCAGCTAAAATTTTTA
This sequence comes from Ehretia macrophylla, assembly GCA_037974665.1. Classification (NCBI taxonomy): domain Eukaryota; kingdom Viridiplantae; phylum Streptophyta; class Magnoliopsida; order Boraginales; family Ehretiaceae; genus Ehretia; species Ehretia macrophylla. The sequence continues at coordinate 15,309,760 of CM075775.1, forward strand.
CACGGGTATTTTAAACATCTTAAAACCTAGTTCTCGGTTATTAATAGACCCGTGTTTGATTAAAATGAATTTCAAATCGAATTAGGAATTTTAAAGGTTTTTACATCTTGTTTGCGAAAATCAAGTTTTTAACCGAGTTGGATGAAAGTCTTTGCATGTGAAAAATTGTTGTCAACTAAAAATAAACTACCTATAAATAGTCTAAGTGTTAAATGCATGTTTGTGAGCAAAATAGTCAAGAAAACAATTAAAAGACTAAAAATACTAATTACAAGATTAAGGAAATCAACTTTGACCTTATTATTTTTGTTGACCTTGAGCTTATATCACCAACACACAGTAAAAACAATACAAAACACACTCAAAAACACACACAATGCCGAGAGGTTGAGGGAGAGAAAAAGAAAAAAATTTCAAAGGTTTTCAAAGCAAATTTCTCTTGGAAAACCTAGTTTTTGTCCAAAGCTTTGCGAATCGAGCTAGATTCCGCTTGTTGGGCACGTATTCCTAGACTTGTTTCGGATCAAAGATGAGAGAAAAATTCTAGATCTTAAAATGCTAATTTTTTTCAAATTCATATAACTGTTTATTTATCCGATGAAATGTTAAATTGATGTTAGATTGTTGGTCAATAGATGTCAAGGATCGTTTATGTGTGTTTATATAAGTTTTGAACGGTAGTAGCATGTATTTCTTTTTTTTGGGTATTAAAGTTGAGAATTTGGCTAAATGTTGAATAATTGTTGTTGTGGCGGTTGGAATTGATTGCTGTTAGTTTCTAAAATTTTGTTAAATACGTGGTAGTAATGTTGTAATGCCGAAATTTTGATTGTGATGTCGTGGTGAAAGTCCGAAAAAATTAGCCATGGTGCATTAAGGTTTTAGGGTTGCTGGGCTTGTTTTTGGATGGATTGTGGTTGGTTTCTGAGGGGGCTAATGTAGTTGCTTGAGTGGATGAGTGATAGAAACTAGTTTGGAGGTTATTGGATTAGCAGATTGTAAGTTATGACTTTTGGAAGTTTGAGTAGTTTTTCTTTAAAAGTTGAAATATTGTCTTTGGTTGTTTGGGTGGTGTTTGAGTGGTTGAATCATGGGTTGTTATTGGTTAGATTAGGGTTTGGTTGTGTGGTTTAATGCATGTTAAGTTGGGTGGCCTACTTTGTCATCTAACTTAGTTGTTAGTTGTTTATTTGATCAATTGTTGTTATGTTATTGAAATGATGTTAACTGATTGATTGTTGATGAGCCAAGAGATAGGCAACCTACTTTTGTTGTCTTCCTATGATATGATTGTTTAATATTATTGTCATGAGTCTTGATAAGTGTGTGCCACCTCTCGGGTAACATCGGGCTGTCGGGTTGAAAACGGCATGACTATCATAGACTACCTCCAGCTCGCATGGGTGGAGGTGTCATAGAGGGAGGGGCTAGTGAGTTACCTTGGGTGTGTGAGTAATGGGCAGTTATAAGAAGATGGTTAAGATCGTGATGGCATTTGGAGCTACACCAACTAGAGTATCATTTATCGATGAATGGTTATTTATGTGTTTAAATTGAAATGTTAATGTTTTGTGAAATATCTATAGAATTCCTCACTTGGCTTGTTTTATATAAGCTCACTCTCATTCGTTATTTGCAAGCAGGTGTTACCGAACCAGACTACGGGTATGTGCCTCAAGAAGATGAGAATGTGACTTTTGTTGAATAGTCTTATGTGCCAGTCATATCCTGATGCTTAGCTGGAATGTTTTATGTTATTTTGTAGTATGACTTATATTGTGAAGTTTCAAGTTTTTAAAGGTTGTATTGTATAAACTGATCTAAAGATAGTGAAAGTGTCATGCTAGTCTAGTTGTCTTACTTTTGGATTTAAATAAGTTGCTAAGCTAGTATAATAGCGATGTCGTTGTTGAAATGGAGGCATGTAATTAGGGATGGTAACGGGTCGATTTTCTGCGGTTTTTGACAAAACTGAAACCGAAACCGTTTAGTAAACCGAAAACCGAAACCGACGGGTTTTAAAAAATCCGCAGATAATCGAAACCGAAACCGATTACTTAAAAAAATCTATTTAAATAGAAAAAAAGTCTAAATTTGTGAAAAAATATTAATTTACATGTAAAAAAAATCTATAAATACAATAAATCACAATCTATACATATTAAATAATAAAATTAAAGAAATATATATACTACATCATTACAAATATTTAATTCTAACAAAATAAAAATGAGAAACTGTTTGTCCATTCATATAATAAGACAATAAAATTAAAAAAAATATACTACCATTATCACAAATATTCAATTCTAAAAACAATAAAAATGAGAAACTATTTTTTCATTAATACAACTAAATCAAAGTTCATATATATATATTATACACATGTATATAATATATATAATAAATTAATTAATTTTTTATTATATATATATATATATATATATATATATATATATAATAAAATAATAAATTACTAATCGGGTTTCGATTTTCGATTTTTTTTAATATAAAAAACCAAAACCTATCGGTTTATCCGTCGGTTTTACTTTAAAAAATCCAAAACCTAACGGTTTTCCTATCGATTTTCATTATCGGTTTTTTATCGGGCGGTTATCCATTGGTTTCGGGTACAGCGGATACCCGTTGCCATCCCTACATGTAATCTATAGTTGGTTGTTTAATATATAGATGTGGTTGCGTTGTGGATTGTTAACGTGGTTGTGGAGTTTGTTATATGAAGTTCTAAAAGGTTGGTTTAGAGCTTTGATGTCCGTGTTATTATCGTTATACTGTCAAAATTCTGTTGTATCCTAACTGATCGTAGGTGAAATCGAGTTGGGACATTACAATCATCAACTTCATCATTTGTTTCGCCATCATCATCAAAACTCCACCAAGCTTTCATCTAAACTGCCACCACCTGCTTAGGTTATTATTCCTAGCACATACACGGCATCACCATCATTCTCCAACCAAATGAGTCATCCAGCTCAACATTGCATGGTAGACACGATAGTCTAACTAGCATTTATTCTAAGATGCAAATTATCATAATCTATTAAGACTATTCACTTGAGCCACTTAGAAAGGAACACGTTAATCGTTATAGCTCTTCACCGTCATCAGCTCTAGTTTACACAACTTCACCATCCTAAAAACAACAAGTTGAGGACCTATAAAAGGCCATACACCTTCGGCAACAAGCACAAGCGCACCAGGCTAACGTGTATTAAAAATTCTGCCTAGCCACGTTCGCACCATTAGCTCAACCTGCTCATTTTATTTAGCCTACCTATTGGTCATATACCCATTGCCTATTTAGTTTTGTGTTATCATCCGCCATGCAACCAAGCTAAAACAGCCTACATAGCACCAAGTATTACTTATACTATGTATTGATTACTAAAGAGTTGTAAATAAACTCATTAGCCAGCTAAGGAAATTTAAATTCTCAATAGCCTAATATGATCAGCAGCCTAACTGTCCAAGCTTATTATCTCCATCGACGGCAGCCTATTTCTAAGTTTGATGATCGTCATTACCATGTAACCTCAAGACCGAAGCAAAGAAATGATAAAACAACATAGGTAGAACAAGTTTATTGGACTAAAAAATATGGAGATGATGATGTGTTGTTGGCTTTTTGTTTGGTAGGAACCGAACAAGGAAAGGAGTGAAACAAAAGCTAAAGAGGTTACTTGGTAGAGTTGGTGATTAAAAGTAAACAGAAGCAGTAGGAAAACACAATAGTTAAAAGGAAAAAATGGATCGGTGGAAAATGTTGAGTGTCCTGATACACTACTTTAGTTTATATTAGATAGAATGATTAACTTTAACAAGGATAAAAAGAAACAGATTTGCTTCAGTGGTCGAGCTCGTATATGCAACTAAAGCATTTCCTCCTCGCACGTTCTTCAATACTAGGTGAGGAAATTTCAACTAAGCATTCGTATATATGTTCCATATATTTGTAATGAGGTTTTATTTAAAAGGAAGAATATTAACTGAATGAAGTTATGTGAAGAGGATTTCATGTATGAACTGTGAAATGGTTAATTTACGTGAAGATACGTCAAGGTTAGTTCACTCTATCTTTATTAAGCCAAAGTCAAACATTTTGGTGAGATACCTATGCTACCAAGATATAGATATGCCATTTGTGAGAAAGTTTGTTTAAACAACATTTTTAGTTGTGCAAGTTTAGGAGTAGCATGTGGCAGTATTTATTATATTTATTGTATGAAAAAGTTGAAGTAAGGCGGTTAATAAGCCTACTTGATCTAAATGAAGAGGCAATTATTTCAATATTGTAGGCAAAATATACGAAGAATTTCCAATTTAATTATAAGTGTGACTTCCAGGGGTGCTTATGAAGAAATGAAATAGATATGATTACATGCTTAAAATAGAAAGGTGATACTAATTAATGGAATTAAAGTTGATAGGCTTATTTGAAATTGGGTATTAAACTAAAAAGTTTAATTATTAAGAATTAGCTTTGGCTATCGATTCGTTTACTAAAGACGCTAAAGGATACCTCACTTTCCTCGTTTCCTACACAAAGGCATAACTGAAGGAACCTGTCTTCTGTTTTTAATAACAAAAAAGACACATTTTCTCAGAGTTGTCTTATCCAGTAAGGTTGTTAAATTAACAAAGGCTATAGTATAGTTCTTTATTTCTTAAAACCATTATAATTGCTTGCAATTAACTACTGAAAAGTGTCATTACATGAAATTTATCATTTTAAGTGACAACAATGAGTTACTGTCTTCCCTGCTTGTATTAATTGACTACCTGTATTAATATCTCCAATTGTTAAAGATACTTGTTCAGAGACAGCCTCTTTCGTACTCCGCCTACGTGTTTATCAAATACGTGGTCATAAATTATACAAAATGTTATCAATTGTGTGTTACGTGCATACTTGTGCATGCTTATGTGTTCTTGGGGGTTGCAACCTCAGGCACGATAGTTGGTGCGAACGTCGGGCGGCATAAGGCTTGTTGGTGCTCCAATGCGTATCGTGGTTCTATTCCCTCTCTCACTTGGCGATCTCCACCCTCAGGGAGCTGGGTCGTAGATTGCGGGTACAATCCAGAATACCTTACTGAGAGAGATAAAAAGTTGGAATTGTGATCAAGGCTGGCCATCTCGTGAAATGATCGGATTGAAACATGTTCCTACTCTCGCTTGGTACCACCCTCGGAGAATAGTTTCCTACTCTCGCTTGGCATTCTACCCTCGGAGGGTAGGCTGTTATGTGTTGTGGATATATGCCATTAAATTGATTATCTATCTATATCTTGACGTTTATCATATGTGGATGTTATCGTACATGTCCTACATCATGATCTTCAAAAGGGACTTGACTAAAAATGTTTTAAAAACTCTTCTATTCCATCCTCACTGAGCTTCCCCAGAGCTCACCTTCTTTTCCCACCTTACAGGTGCAGCTTAGCTTCGTATGGGTTGTCATTATGTGCTAAATAGTTACGTGCTCGAGGCTCCTTGCCTGTCATGTTTCAATCCAAGTTGTAAAAGTTAGAGTTTGCTTGTATTACTCTCAGATAGAAGGGTAGCTGTGTTGAAACCTTAGTTTTTATGATAGGCGGGTAGTTATCGGATATCAGATGTTGTAACACCCTTTTGTATTTGAATTATTATACAACGGCTTGTTATTGAATAGTTCTTTATTTATTGTTCCTTTTTATAAAAAGTTATGAAATCGCAATAACAGTAAACGCAAACTTTGATCTAATCTTGAGAAGGGTCGGGTTGGGGTCGTTACATACAAGAACCACTATCAACTCCGAAACTCAACCCTATGCCTCGGTGATTGTCTTCTTTCATTCTTGTAGTCTCTCCAGATCGAGCTAATATCTATTGTAAGTCTTGGTCGTCTGGGATTTCTGGGTCAGCTTCCATAGCATTATAACCTTACTCGACTTGATCAACCCCTTGATTTCCTTCAACCATGGCTTTCTTACTTTTACGAAAGCGAGCTAAGATCTTTTTTTTTTTTTTTAATTTTTAATGACAATGTCTGCAATTGTGGCCATCTAAGGATATGACTCTCATGAATGAAAAGTCCCATTCTTTTAGAGCAGCATGATCAAGTCTTCATCCATGATGAAAAGTTTTTCTGTTATCTTTTAGTAGGACACCAAAATACTCAAATATACGGGTCAATGCCATGCCGTATGGAAGACTTTTGCTTTGTTTAGCAATATGCCACATGTGATCCAACATTAATTAAGGCAAGTTGATACGTTGGCGAGAGTTAACCAAGTACATAATAAATGCATTACAATTGTTGATTTGCCCATCATTAGTCATTCTATGCATAATCAAGTCATTTGCCAAATGGCAGAAAATAATTTCGACCCATTACTTCTTGATTATCAGGAGTTATGTCATAAAATGTCTGATTAATTCCTTCATATAGCATATTACACATATGATTTCTTTTAGTTCCAGACATGGTAGGCCAACCCTGAGCACAATAAACCCTTTGACCCCCTACGGGAAGATGAAATATTTCACTCGACACAGATGTAGATAATTGGATTGACTTATCACATACTTCACCAATTATAGAACTTCCCAATTCTTCATACATAGTGGCATAAAATTATTTCACCATATCCTCATAAGTATCACATTCAACATGCACAAAATCACGCCACCCTTCAAATTCTAGCATCTCAACAATATCGGCACCTACGGGTAGAATATTTTTCTTGTAGATTGAAGTTTTACCTGGCTTAGAAGGAGGCACTTAAGAAGGTGTCTGAAGAGGTGCTTGAGGAGTTGGAGATGAAGCACTAGTTCTTCCCCTTTTGGTTTGTCTTTGCCATTTAGATATTGTATACACCATTGTTGTTTTTTTGAAAATAAAACAAGATTTTGAGGAAATACGAAGCGGGTAAGAGTTCTACTGATTCAATTTTGAGTTTAGTCGATAAAAGAATGAAATATTTTGAGAGATTTTGAGTTTTGGACGAAAAAGTTATGAAAAATTTGGGTTTAAAGTTTTAGATAAACGCTTAGTAGTATAGCCAGCTCGTGCTATATTAGATACTGAATTTGTGTGTCATTCCTAAAACAAGTGAATGGTATCTGGGTAATAATTATATGAAAAATAAAGGTCTAAGGTGTAGATGTAATCAAGATAGATTGATAGTATGAATGTACGACCTACTATTCATTACGGGTAATACATAGAGGGGCATTTCAATCGTGTTATTTAGTAGGTCAAAGGCAGAGAACTTCCAATGGATGAGTAGTAATTGTCATGGAATGCAATCCTAACTCTTTAGTGGAATGAGTTAAGGTTGAAATGGTCAAAATGCAGTTGGGGACTAACAGGGTCATTTTGGTCATTTTGGAAGCCAAGGCAATTATGTCTTTCGGTCCCTTTTCTAGCTACTGTCCTTACGTAGTGTACTTTCTATTTTAGCTTTAGCTTTTAAGGAAATGTGTGGATAACATGTATTTGGCCACTAATTAGGACAATGAACATTCTGAAGACAAAAACGTATGTCCTATTATACGCACTGTCCTAAAGATATTGTCCAAACACACTCTAGCAAGTGGATAACACACTTAGGCATGTGGAAGAAGTCCTCAAGCATGTAGGACTAAATAAGATAATATCTTCAGATTATCATATTTTCAAACTAGGAGAAAATTCAAAATATAGATTTGCCTGAGATCTTGTCCCTCTTTTTCTTTTTCTAGCACGTCTACATAGGTTCTTGGCCAAAAAAATATAGTACATGACACACACACTCCGTAGCCATGACTAGAGAGCAAAACAACAAAGAAATAGATATTTCTTCTGCATGAAATCATACACTAGCGCTCGGGAAGTGGAATAGGAGAGAGATCTTTTGACGATCCAAAAAGGGGATTCTCTCGTGATTTTCCAACAAATTCCGGCGGGTATTTCTTTGTTGTGTTGAGATTTAAAGCCAACACTTGAAGGTAATAGACATACAAATGAAATAGCATGTGATTTTCGGCTTCTAGCTTGTTTCTATTGCATAATTTCGTAGATGTTTATGTCTTTAGTGTAATGGCAGAAATGTATTGATTATATCTTGAATATAAACTTTAATTATATTGTCTTTTAGCCTAGAAATCTATAGACTTAGAGTGGTATTCGAGCTAGGCTATGTAAATATGCAATAGAACATGAAATTGTATGGAATCGCATGCTAGAATAGTCCCATGGTTGGCGGACTGCCTAGGGCCATTTATGGACTGATTTTGTGTGCTATTTTTGTGGCTTAATTGTGTGTTGTCTGAGGGTGCTAACCTCTATTTTGCAGCACTATTAAAGTCCACTTTTGATGGCTTGAATGTATGTCTATGTGTGGATATTTAATTTTTTAGCAATGGTATACTTTATGGTTTTAATGTTGGTGGTTTATCCAACATTTTGTAATGTTTATAAAATTTCATTCATAGCTGAATGTAGCTTTTTTTATGAAGCATTGGAAATTTGTAATAGCATTAGGTAGATTACCTTTTGCTAGATGTTAGAAATATTCCATGTAAGTGCGGAAATTGTGAAGAGGAAAAGGGTCGGAGTAATGCCTGTTTTGATCTATTTTTTCCAGATTGTTTGTGACGTCTTAGGGTTGCCACAGTGACTACCCATCACCTGTAAGGGCTGTGGAGGTGGTAGAAATTGGTGGTGAAGAGGTTCTAATGTAGAAGGACACTTGGTGAACCATTCTAGGCGAGTTGTAAACGAAATTGAGTAATTCAGGGTTTCTTGTGCAATTCTACGTGATTGGAGAGGTGCAAGTGTAAATTTGGGTAAATTATTATCCAAGAGGAGGCAATTATAATTCCCATACACATTTGGGGTCATTATGGAATGATATACAGGAAGCCATCAAAAGTGAAAAGTGGGTCATGTTTTAATTATGTTATTATTGCTATTATTGTCATATATAGAAATATTTTAATGTTGTGAATATTTTATATGATGACATGACATATAGTTACATGGCCAACCACCAGGGATTCAAAAAGGGCTGAATCCTAAACCACTAACTTAGGATTAAAAGTTAAGACATTAATCTAGAACTCGTTCAAATAGAATTGAAATAGAGATTGTCAAAAAGGTTAGCATTAATTAACTATCCTTAGATGCGTAGTCTTAACTTTGATCTTAAGTTGCCTCACCTAATCTCGAATAGGTGTATAATTATTTCAATTCAAGATTATGTTTTAATAGGCAAGGACCCTCAAGATCGAGCTTCCTTAGATTAAAAAAAAAGGGTAAATTGCAAATATATAGTTATAAAAGAAAACCCTTAGTTCAAAATATCAAGTCATAGAGGGGTTTTTCGAAAGCACCCCATAACTTTTCATTGTGGTCTATGCTAATAATAGGAGGCTATCTTGTCTTACCTTGGTATGGGTATTCCCTACGAGGATAGTTTCTCTTTTTAGACTTACTAAGAGAGACTATAATAAGTTTTCAATCGAGGGTGTTGGTAGGAGTGATCACCCTACAGTGGGGCTCTACATCATGGATCACTTTAGGGAATATTGATAAGAGTCATTACCCTACAGAGGACTCAAATTAAGAATATTCTAAGTGAAAAAAGTCTCATGGCTTTGATTGTACACTTGACATTAAAAAATAGTATCTTCCACGGAGTTCTTGCTATTTCTTCAATGAAACTAAACTTAATCAGTGATTGAAATGTCATTGAGTAGGCTACTATTTAGATAATGGTAGTTCAATAAGTGAAACTTAAATTAATCAAAAATCCAGACATGATCACCTTACGGTAGGATGGCTGTGAGTAGGATTAAGATAGTGTGAGATCTTAGTAGTTTAAAGGGTTCAACTACTAAAATTAGAAATAGATGTTAAAAATATGAATGTCTGTAACACCCCGATCCCTCATGAGACCGGAGCTCCGATCCAAAACTCGAGGTCACAAAAAACTAGGAAAAACGGATGGAGTTTTCCCTATTTTTAGGTTTAACCAGTTACCTACACTTAGAAGAAATAGCTACAACAATACTACACAAGCATTCACAACATCCACAACTTCCTTTAAACATAAAACTCCAAACTTTATGGCCATCCGAGCCTTTCTATTCTAACAAAATAAAACATTCAAGCATACATTTTCTGTTAGCTATTGAAAACCTGTGATTTTAATTCCAATTATCATACCACTCTAATCTTTTCTACTTGTCTTTCTTATATTTTAAGTCATCCTACGTCATTCACTTAACTTCATACAAACATGCAAGCATGCAAGCTAATTAGACAATAAAGTAAATCATTAGAGTTATTACAAACCAACTACGCCTATCAAATCATATGAAAGAGGCACACATGCCTCCAAATAAACATAGTTGTCACAATTATACATAGGAACACAACTAAAACTAGAACATTCAATCAAGGAGAATCCCGAGCTTTCTTTACCTCAAACTCTGAAGGCACCGAACTTGAAATGTTTAGAAAGAGGGAGTGAGCAACATAGTTGCTTAGCGAGCGAGGGGAAATAGATATCTGGGGAGTTTTGAAACTATTTACGTGCAATGCAAATAAGTCAGCGGATTTAATAACAAAAAATATTCTCATTCAAGATAACCAAGTTAATCAATACATTAAAGAACTAACTTAAACTATTATATCAAATAAACAATTAAAAACTTGTAACGAACTTTAGCAAAGTAATAAGTTACATATAAATAATAGGAAACGAACGACACAATCACATAAGAATCACATCATCACAAGAGAATCAAATAACAACACTAATTAAATAACATTTAAGTAAATAACACAATCATTGGTAACTCTCCAACGACTTAGGGCCCAAGCGAGAGTTACTCAAAAGAATACGATTCGATAGCCTTTATCACTCCAATTCCCGAATCTCAAACCACGAACCTTTAATCACAAACCATGAACTCAATCTCGATATGCCAACATCCTAAACACCAATACGTACGACCCAGCACCCCCTGGACCAGGTGAATGTGGGAATAGCTACGGAGCTAGAGCAACCAACTCTGGCAAGCCTGATGCTGCCCAGAGAGGCTCATCACATCCGTGAGATGATAAGGTTGCACAACCATCGATATGATACGATAATATGATAAACTAATAACAATTATAAACATAGAATGCGACAAGTATATAAACCGATAACCACACAATAGGAACAACAAAGAGGTTGTTCTCGCACATAAACAATTATAAACAATATAACTTTACATATATTCCAACCCATTAAAATAGCACAAACGCACATTAACCACACAATACTCACTATATACAAAGCAACGAATCAATTGAAATGCCAAGTAACATGAATCCCTTATCTCAAGAAGCCGCGAACTCTCGTATCCTCTCCCTTTGCACCACAACTAGCAAATCACATATGATTCACACATTTAGAAATGAATACAACACAATTAAAGACTTAACAACAAGTAATCAACATAACTTTGGATATTAACATAAAAGTCACATACGAGCAACACCCAACATCTAAGGCATCCAATCCTCAATTCAACCATACTAATTACTTCCAAGCACCTTATGACACCTCTCAACCATGTGAAACCACACTTTAACCCACGACTAGCATTAAAATCCAAGTAGCCACTTTAATCCAATTCAAGTTTACACTAAAACAAAACCATGCAAATCAAAACCTAACCATTTAATCTCCCTAAGAATACTCTATGAACCTCTTTTCAACCATAAATCAAAACTCGTCATATAACCACAAAACACACTAAAAGCATCCTACACACTCCACATTTACTCATGGACCACAACCAAGCTATCCAAAGCATCCTCACACATTTATGGACTAATATCACCAAGAAGATCCTTTACACCAAATCAATTCTTTCTAAGCCCTAGCCACATTCTAGCCATTTCAAACATTAAATTACCCTTTCCAACATCTATGGCACCTATCACAAGCATCCAATGAAAATTTGGTTCTCAATTCACTAAAATACTATTCACTAGGCCAACTTTCTTAGGCTACCCACTCTAACCGAGATACGATACTTCCAAACCAAATTCACCACTAATTTCTAGACACTTTCTGGCACGCTTTGGCTACATGAAATTACATTTTAGTCTACGTTCATTATAAAACCCCGAATCATCTCTTAGCCCGTTTGAACTATAGCTAACTCAACTGAATACCAATTTGATGCCATAATTACACTTTAAGCACTTTCACACCTAATAAACACTAACAACATCACTCAAACATACTCGGTTGATCAAATTCCACAAAGCCCCTTTCGAAATTAAGCCAATTTAGCACCTCAATTCCAATTCTATTCAAACCAAACACATCTAATCATCAACCTAGGTTCACTAGTACCCATAACACCTTTAGATACCATCAATTCAAGCTCATAACACAAAATCAACCAAAACCCCAAAATTTACTATTCATCATCTTCTTTAAGCATCCATCCACCACTTTTAACCATTCAAGGTGCTATCTAACTATAAAAGAATATTCTATGACATTAAATAAGACTAATTTAAGCATATACAAGCATAAACAATCAATATATTAGCAAATCATAAAATTAAAGTTTGTAGGCAAAACATGTAAATGCAAAAAAATAAGATGAAATTCTCACCAAATAAGGCTAAAGGAGGTTTTTGAAGGATCAATGGTTGCTCAAGAATACCCACAACCAAGCACAAGCTCAAGGTCTGAAGATTGGAGCTTTAGTTTTCTTCTTTTTTTTTCTCTTGGTTTGGCTGATTAGTGCTTGGTGGTTTTGTGAGGTTTTTGTTTTGTTTTTCTAGTTACATAGGATGGTAGGATATAGTATGGCTTTGGGTTGTGGGTTTGGGTTATGGTTAGTTTAGGAAAATGGGTCAAATTGGGGTAGTTTGGCCAAAAACAAGCTTTCTTGTCGTACTATTCGTAACGAGGCTAAAAACAATTTTTTTTTCTACCCTTCCTGATATGCTATACGCACAATACTATTTTTCTCATGCGTCCTAAATGATAAGTATTAAGGGAAAAATTTAAAAACCGGAAAACAAAATACTCGAAAATGTAAGTGAATAGTAATTTCACTAAAAATGCTAGAAATTCAATGTAAACACTCTAATTAGAACACAATCATATGCAAATAGGTGTTATGCACTATCTACTAGGTCTGGGGTGTCATAATGTCTACTTTTATTTCTATAGTCATTCATTTAAATACATATCAAATAGCTCATAGAACGGATAAACTGTTTATAATATCCCGAGATGTCAAGAGGTTCTTTTTATTCCACTTGCCAATATTTTCCATGAGAATAAGCTAACTGGCTCAAATTATAATGATTGGAAAAGAAACATGGACATGGTACTACCAAAGGATATAACCATGTCTTGACTAAACCATGCCCTGTTATCATCCCTAAGTCAACCTTAGATAAGCGTGCTTTTGAAAGACAATAGAAGAAAGTTGACAACATGGTTAAGTGCTACATGTTGGCTTCCATGTCAAAAGTGCACCAGCCATAGCTTGAAAGGATGGAAACTGCTAATGATATCATGATCTTTTTGGAAGGAATATCTTTTGATAATAACAGGCTAGTAAGGCAAGTTGCGATTAGAGCAATCATGAGCACCAAGATAGCTGAGGGGTCGTCCGTCAAAGAGCATGTGCTTAAGATGACACGCTACTTGAATGCAGCCAAAGTACTTGGTGTAGAAATTGTTGTCTGAAGCCAAGTGGACATAATACTAGAGACTCTGCCTAAATCCTTTGCTCATTGCAAGCTCTACTATAACAAGACCAAGATAGAAATGGGCCTGTCAAATTTGATGAAGGAGCTTCAGGTAGTAGAGGACACTTTGAAGCCTAATGACCATGTGTCTCTTGCTCGGTCTTCGTCTTTTGGTCTTGCCCCTAAAGACAAGAAGATCAAAATGACGGGTAAACAACAAAAGCGTGGAATGGGCATAGAAAGTGATAAGGGTAAGCAAGAATAATGCTAGTGCTAAGCCCAGAGGAAAATACTTCAAGTGCAACCCAATTTAGGCACTAGAAGAAGAACTAACCTTAGTATATAGCCAAGGACAAGACAAGTACCTTTATTTTCTTTCTAATTAAAACTGCTTTAGTGGGAGATTCTATTGATTCATGGATCACAGGCTCAAGTGCCACTAATTATGACTAGAATTCATTGTAGATGTGATACCGTGAACCCGACACGCATTTAATAGCATTTAATTGCATTTGATTACGTGTTTATATTAACTTATTCATTCATATCTTGGCGTTATTTTCATAAACTCTTCAAAGGTATTCAAATTATATTTAAATTAAGTATATGAAATGAATATTAACTATTTTTATTATTTATAGTAATCAGATTCATTTCCGAGTACTTATTTACTTTATTTTCAAATAATTGGAAAAGTAGCTCCGAGTCAGAGTGAGTTTTAAACCATTCTATTTTTCAAAAATTATATTTTTATAATATTCCTTATCATTTTTGTATCAATCGACCATTGATCATTCGATCGTAGCGCATTGAAAATGAAAGTTAGAGAATTATTTTTAGTCCTCAGTAAATAGTATTTTTAGCACTATTTTTAGTATTTCTAATTAGATTTAGTTGTTTTTTCATTGAATTGCATTGTTTTAACTTGGAATAAATTAAATGTCATCAAAATAAGCTTGTTTGACTATTTTTCACTTAAACTTGACTTTGCCAAAAGACCAAAATACCCTTGTCATCTATTATATACAAAATAAGGCAAAAATAGAACAAAAACAAATCTCAAAATTCGCCCCATGTCTCCCCCATGGTCGAGAGTTTCAAGAGGAAAAGGAAAAAGATTGCTTTGCATTTTTAAGCTATAATCTTGTGTGGAATTACTCAAGGATCATGGCTAGGGTTCTTGCAAGGCTTCCTCTTCAATCTTTGTGAGAGTTTTTATGTTTCTGTGCATTTTTATTGGAATTTGATTTATGTTTCAAATTTTTAGATTTGATATATATTGTGTTATAATGCCTAGGGTTCGTAGATCATTGCTTGTTAGTTATTTAGCGATTTTTACAATTAGAATTACGTATTTGAATTTGGGAACAATAATGAATAGTATTTTTGAATAGTAAAACCCTATATTTTTGGATTTTCAATCCGAATTGCGTTTTTTTGATTTGGTTAGGTGCCATTAGTGTTAGAAGGATTAAATGTGTAATAAAAACAGACTACCCTTTGGTAAAATTGATAAATTAGCTTTGAAACGTAAAGGGGTCGTTTGACCAAGTGATGACCATGCTCAAATTGAGTTGGGGGTTTGGCTTGTGAGTGCATGGAAGCACTTTTGACGCTGTTGTGGCGTTGATTGGATGCCCGATTAGCATTGCTGTAGTTCAAACGCATTAAGTGACCTTCCGGGCTTCGGTTGAGAAAGTGAGGTTTCATGCCATAAAAAAGTACCTTGTAGTGCCCAAGTGAGGGTAGTGAAGATGGTTTCCCAATCCTGTAGCTCGTTTGCTCATAATTACTTTTGAAAGTTAGAGATTGAATAGTATTATTTGTCGTTTTTCTTGTTTGAGCTTGTGAAACCCCAATTTTCGTCTTTACCTCGTTTTGCGTGTTTTTACCTCGTTTGACCTGTTTATGTGTTATATGAATTAAAATGTGCTAGATATGTGATTTATACTCCTAATACATACTAAGTGTGCATTCGTGAAATTTTCATAAAAAACGAAATCATAAATTTTATCGACGGTTTTTGTGAATAGTATTTTGAACACACGTCCACTAAAATTTTTACACGGGTATTTTAAAAGTTTTAAAGCCTATTCCTCTATTATTAATAGACCCATGTTTGATAAAAATTGATTCTGAAACGGAATAGAAATTTAAATGGACTTTTCGGGTGAAAATTAGTATTTTTGAGCTAAATAGTGATTTCTTCTAAACCCGATTCTTGCATTGACTTTTGTTGACCTAGTATATATTAATATAAATGTATTTATATGTGTTATTAAATGATTTTAGATTAATTGTGCATTCAAAAGACATTTGAAAACAAATAATATGACTTTTTATCTTCTTTTGCAAAAACCGAGTTTTAAGCCGACTCGGATGAAAATGTTTGAATGTAAAACTTCTTGTCACCTAAAAATAGACTACTTGAGATAGTTTTGGTGTTGCATAATTATTTTGAGCAAGAGTAGTCAAGAAAATGAATTAAAAGACAAGAAACCACTAAAAATAATTAGTTTCCACCTTTGACTTTCTTTTATTTGTTTGACCTTTGCTTAATATATCATCAACACACATCAAAAGCTCACAAAACACACTCATTTTACACACACATTACCGAAATTCCTAAGGGAGGCAAAAAGAAGGCATTTTTAAGGTTTTTCAAAGCATTTTTTACATAGATTTTGCAATTCAAGTCCAAATCACTTCATTCAAAGCTTGATTTCGCTTGTTGGGCATCCATTCTACCTATTTCTAACCTTATTTTGCATCAAAGGTGAGAGAAAAATTCTAGATCTCAAATGTCATCTTTTATATTTCTGTTTATAATTGCATTTTAAATCGTTAGAATGTTAATTTGATGTTATATTATTGCTCAGTGTATGCTAAGGATCGTTTATATGTATTCTTATAGGATTTGAACCGTTGTAGCATGAATTTTTATTTTTGGGTATTAAAAATTGAGTTATTGGCTATTTGTTGATTATTTTGAGTTGTAGTGGTTGGAATCGATTGCCGTCGATTTGTAAAAGTTTGTTAAATACGTGTAGTAATGTTGTAATGCCGAAATTTCGATTACGGTCTTGGTACGAAAGACCGAAAATTTCAGCCATGACGCATTAGTGTTTTAGGGTTATTGGGCTTGATGTGGATGTGTTTTGGTTGGTTTCCAAGAGGGCTAATGTAGTTGATTGAATGGGTGAGTGATAGAAAGTGGTTTGGAGGTCTTTGGATTAGTAGAATGTAAGATATGATTATTTGAAGCTTAGGCTGTCTTTCTTTAAAATGTTGAATTATGCCTTTAGTTGTTTGGGTGGTGTTTGAGTGATTGAATTGTGAGTGGTAATGGTTAGATTAGGGTTTGATTGTGTGTTTAATGCATGTTAAGTTGGATGGCCTACTTCGTCATCTAACTTAGTTGTTTGTTTCCTATTTGACTAGTTATTGTTATGTTGTTGAAATGATGGTTATTGATTGATTGTTGATTGTTAATACAAAATCGTGAGTAGTGCGATCGGGGTTAATCCGAGGCGTTACATTGTTAACTGATTAATTGATTGTTGACTTTAATCGAATGGCGACCTACTTTGTTGTCCTCTCTAAGCGTGTTGATTGCATGATTGAGTGATTAGTTGTGCATGCGAATGTTTACAACAATTGTTATCTGGCTTGGTTGTGTTGTGTTACCCTAGGCAGCCTCGGGTTTGCCAAGCGATAACCCGACCACTATGGCCAATTCCCTCACTCGTATGGACAGGGAAATCCATGGGTGCTGGGTCGTACTATCAGGGTTTCCGGATTCTCTTGAGTGGGAGTAACAAGGTGGGAATGTTAAAGTTCGTGAAAGGATTGGATAGAGTCCAACGGCTTCAAAGGAACAAGTGTATCGTATCCTTACTGATTGTTTACTTTTATTGTTGAATTTGTATTGTTATTAAATGTTTATTATGTGTTTACTGCTCAAAGGATGGTTTCCAAGGAGTATAGAAAATACTGTTAGAGATCTATCGAATTCTCACTAGGCTTGTTTTATATAAGTTCACTCTCAATTATTGCATGCTTACAGGTTCTGTTGAGCAAGACTACGGGTACGTGCCTCTTGAAGAGGAAAATGTGCCTTTCATGGATAAGTCTTATGTGCAAGAGTGTTTGCCATGAGATTGTTTATAGTTGTTGTAATATGATATATTGTATAACCTACCTTAATATAAAGACGTGTATATGCTGATTTAGTAGTCTTTATTTTGATCATGATTAGATACTAAGTTGGTTTATAATCTATTTTGAAATGTATGTATAGCTTATGTATTATGTTGGAGCGGTGGCGTATAACTATGGTTGAGTTATTGAAAGAATGTTGATGTATAATATGGTTACGATGTATGTTGCTATCTTGAATATGGTGTTGATTGTATGATGATCTAAAAGGGTTGGTTTAGAGCCCTGGTGTCCTAACTACTGTTGTTATACTGTCGAAATTCTGTTGCGTCCTGACTGATTGTAAGAGGGGTCGAGTTGGGGAGTGACAGAGCTGCTATTGCTGGTTTAACTGTTGTTCTTGTTGCTATTAATGATTATAATGCTTGAATGTCAGTTATTGTTACTAATCTGCACTTTGGTGCCCTCGCTCGTTTATTGTATTGCATTGCATAGTGTTAGGCGCGTGAGTGATGGGCCTCTCTGGGCGGTCTCGGGCTGCTAAGGTTGGGTTGATCTAGCTTCGTGTCCTATTTCCATTCTCGCTAGGGATACCGCCCTAAGAGATTTGGGTCATAGATGTGTCAGGGTACATACGGAGTACACCCAATTGAAGTTATAAGGTGGTTGCGCGCTTATATCATTGTTGTTAACATCAAGCTCGAGATTGATGTATCGCTTGTGGAATCGAATCGCCTGGTATATAGCTCGTGTGAGTGAACTATAACCTTCAAAGTGTGGTATAGCTTTGGTTGGTTATGTTAATGCTTTCTTTGTTTGATCCTTTATTAATTTTAATGTTTGTATTGATTGATCTCTTTATTAGTTATACTGCTTAACTATCTCTATTTGCATTGAACGATCTTTTTCTCTCTCCACCTCAATATCTGTTCTTCCCTCATTGAGTATACGTGTTTTTTATATTCACTCCTCACCACCACACTTCAGGTATGACAGTGTTAGAAAGAATGTTCGTGCTTGTGTTGATTTCTCTTTGCTTGGGACTCAATGTGCTACGTGGCGTGGCTTGCAAAGATGTTATTTTGAGTTGTATGAAATCAATGTATAAAGAAATGTAGATTAACTTTTCTTAGAACACGTATGATAATCTATTTTATATAATAGGTTAGTATAGTTTAAATACAAAGCATGAGCTATTGTCTAAAGGAAAGAGTTAGGTTAGTTTGGTGTTTGGTTGAGAATTGTATGATTTGTTGGGTATACTTGTTGAGAACCAAGGCTCAGATGGCCTTGAGGAGTTGTGTATGTTTGGACACGATACTGGTCCATTTATATCATGTGTGCAGGTAAACTATTCACCCTATAAATAGGAAAACTCCATCCGTTTTTCCTAAATTTTGTGCTCGGGTTTGGAATCGGGTTGAGATTAGCTTGATTACTAGAATTCCCAGTCTCGCGAGGGGCCGAGGTGTTACAGTAGAGGTTTTAGGACACCAGTGTGAAACACCAGATTTCGTCTTTGCCTAGATTTGCATGATTTGACATGTTTATGTGTTATATGAATTAATATGCGCTAAATATGTGATTTATATTCCTAATACATGCTATGTGTGCATTCATGAAATTTTTGTCAAAAATGGCATCATAAATTTTATCGTCGGTTTTTGTGAATAGTATTTTTGAAACACGTCCGCTATAATTTGAAATTGATCCATTTAACCCTTGAAAACCTAGTTTTCGGATAGTAATAGACCTGTGTTTGATTAAAACGGGTTTTGAATCGGCTTAGGAATTTAAAAGGGTTTTTACACCTTCTTTTGCGAAAATCGAGTTTTAAACCGAGTCGGACGAAAATGTGTGCATGTAAAACTTGTTGTCAACTAAAAATATACTACTTAAACTAGTCTAGGAGTTAATTGCATGTTGTGAGCAAAACTAGTCAAGAATAGAATTAAAATACTAAAAATACTAAAAATTAACTAAATGTTCAACTTTGACTTTTTCATATTTTGTTGACTTATGAATATAAAATCTCTACACACATTAAAAACAAATCAAACACCACAAACACACACACACATTGCCGTGAGTTCCTTGAGCATTTTGGAGAGTTTTTCATTTTATTTTACAAAGCAAAATTTGCCTAGAAAACTTAGTTTTTGTCCGAATCTTTTCAAACAGAGCTAGATTCCACTTGTTGGGCACCTATTGCACGCATTCCTAGCTTTAGTTCGGATCAAAGGTGAGAGAAAATTTATAGATCTCAAAGTGTTATTTTTATGTCTTTTCATATAACTAATTATTTAGCCGGTGAAATGTTAAACTGTCTTTAGATTATTGCTTAGTAGGTGCTAAGGATTGATTATATGAGTTTATAGCAGTTTTGAACCATGGTGGCACGTATTTTTATTTTCTGGGTATTAAAGTTGAGAATTTGGATATTTGTTGAATAAATGTTGTTGTGATGGTTGGAATTGCTTGCTGTTAGTTTCTAAAAGTTTGTTAAATACGTGGTAGTAATGTTGTAATGCCGAAATTTTGATTGTGATGTCTGTATGAAAGTCCGGAAAATTCAGCCATGATGCATTGGGGTTTTAGGGTTGTTGGACTTGTTTTGGATGGATTTTGGTTGGTTTTTTATGGGGTAAATGTATATATATGTGTGGATGAGTGATAAGAAGTGGTTTGGAGGTCGTCGGGTTAGTAGATTATGAGTTATAAAGTTTAGAAGTTTGTGTAACCTTTCTTTGAAATGTTGAAATGTTGTCTTTGAATGTTTGGGTAGTGTTTGAGTGGTTGATTCTTGGGTTGTTATTGAAAATGTCGGGATTGATTGTGTGTTCAAATGCACGTTCAGTTGGATGGCCTACTTTGTCATCTAACTTAATTGTTTCATGAATATATAATTGTTGATTGTTAAATGTTGTTTAATTGATGGTTGAAATATGGTTTAATTGATTATTGATTGTTGTTTCAACCGTGAGTAGCGCGCTCGGGGTTAATCCGAGGCATTATATTGTTAATTGAATGATTGATTATTGAGTACAGGAATCGGGCACTTTCGTTGCTGATCTCTCAAAATATTGATTGATTATTGGTTACGGGAATCGGGCATTTTCGTTGCGGATCTCTCGATTTATTTATGTTAAGTCTCATTGTTATGAGCTTTGATAATGTTGTGTCACTTCGGGAGGCATCCTGGGCTGCGGGCATAGTTATCTCGCATGGGTGGAGAGGCCATGGGGTGTAGGTCTAGGTTAAGGTAGCTCAGGAATGTGTCATTGAGGTTGGAGGAGTTGGTGAGCATTGAAATGGTGTATGGAGCTTCATCAGCAAGTGTATCGTATCCTTATTGTGTGTTACTATTGTTGTTATAATTGTATTGTTATTAGTGTTAATTGCGTGATGTTACTCATAGTAATTTCCAAAGTGGTAAGGTATATGTGTTCAAAAGATCTATTAAATTCCTCACTGGGCTTGTTTTATATAAGTTCACTCTCATTCGTTGTCTGCAATCAGGTGTTACTGAATAGGATTTCGGGTACGTGCCTTAGGAAGCTGAGAATGTGCTATATGTGGACGAGTCTTATGTGCCAGAGTCTTATTAGTGATGTCTGAGTTGTAGTTCTCTTTTTGTTGTCTTGAATATTAAAACTAGTTATATTTATTTAGAAGTTTATATTGTATAAGATGATTTAAAGATAGTGGTGTAAATGTTGCTAGCTTAGCAGTCTTATTTTGGAACATGAATAGATTGCAAGACTAGCTTTATATATATTATGCTTGTATATGGTCAGCCTATGGCTGATGTTGGAACGGAGGCGTATAACTTATGAATGAACTGTTGAATGGTTATTTAATGAATGGAAATGGTTGTGTTGTATATGGTTGCAAAAGTTGTAGAGTTGTTGTTGATCTTTGGAGTTGGATTTATGAAGTTATAAAAGGGTTGGTTTAGAGCCCAGGTTTCCGTGTTACTGTCGTTATACTGTCGAAATTCCGTTGCGTCCTGACTGATAGTAAGTGGGGTCGAGTTGGGTCGTGACAACCAGGAAAATGAGTAAAGGAGATTCTAAACTACGAGTTGGCATAAGGACTAGAATTTAGGCATATGTAGTAGGCGATGTCATTTTAAAAGTTCAGAAATAAAAAGTCTATGATTAATGTTTTGCAAGTTTTCCTATAATGCGATGAAAGTTGTTTTCAGTGTCATAAATATTAAGTTTGGATATTCAATTTAGTTTGAATGGATCCATATTTTGTTTGAGGAAATATGCATAATCATTTATTCTTTGTTTATTCTTATAATACATCACTGCATAACACTAAGTAAGTACATTGTACCTCAAAGAAAGAAGTTTTATCCTACCTGTTTTATGCTATTTGTGTTTAGGTTAACCTAAACAAAGTTTAGAGATTGGTCAAGAATGAGTTTTTGAACTCATTGGATCTTGAACCATAGATCATATCTCTAAAGGACAAAAGGTAAATTAGACTAGGCACACAAATGTGTGAAGTCCTAGTTCAAAGATTAGTTACCACACAGTGAATTGTGTCTAATTTGATCACACCACGTACTCCTACCAGAAGGTGTGTCAAATAGGAGAAATTTGCACTCTCTTTGAGATATAGTAAGATTCTTGGTGAATCATGTTACCTATATCCCTTTTGGGAATATACTCTTCAAATACATCAAACATATTTAATCTAGTTCTATCTGAGTTAGTACTTAGAAGACCCTCAGAACTATGGACAGGCCAAAAACCTACTTTGAAGCATATCCATGTATAGGGTTGTCCAGCCTATGTATTGAATAGCGATGCTAAAATCTTGGAACCTAGACTAGGTATGTGTTATTTCATGCGATATTCAAAAGGGTACAAGGACAGATAATTCAACAACCTTCAGGGGCTGAGTTCTTAAAGAAGGTTGTAAGAATTATCTATGACTAGACTAAGAGATTGTACTAGAGGAAGTCCCACTAGGATCCTTAATATCACCAAATCCTATAGCGAAGTAGTGGATACACAACGACTTAGCTCTAGCAACGCACAGAGGGAGCCATGCATAGTGGGAGGATATCTAGACCACTTGATAGGTACTTCAGAGAGTTTTCCCAAACTGACTCCGATGATTAGGTAGTAGATCCCATGACCTATGACAAGACAATATTTAATGTGGATGCAAACAAATGGCACCAAGAAATAAAATATGAAATTGAGTCAAATACTCTAATAAAATTTGGCATCTTGTGCGCACACACAAAGAAATTAAACCTATAGGGTATAGGTGGGTATACAAAAGGAAAAAATGATGGATAAGAAGGTGGAAACCTTCAAGGCAAAAGCTTGTAGTAAAAAGGTACACTCAGAAAGAAAGAGGTCGATTATAAGAAAACTTTATAATCGGTGGCTATGCTTAAGTCCATTAGAATACTCTTAGTCATAGCATGTCACTATGACTATGAAATATGGCAAACCAACGTCTAGACAGCTTTTCTGAATGGAAGTCTTGATACAACAAAATAGGTTCATTGCAAAGGGTCAAGAATAAATAGTCTGCAAGCTTAAGAAGTCCATTTATGGACTTAAGCAAGCATCTAGGGTGTGGAATATTAGATTTGATCAAACCATTAAAGCTTATGGTTTCGATCAAAATATTGATGAGCCTTGTGTATATAAAAGGCTAGAGGGGAATGCTATGACATTCTTTGTCTTATATGTGGATGACATTCTACTCATTGGAAATGATGTAGGGATATTGTCATCCATTAAGGGTTGGTTGTCTTCTCAATTCCAAATAAAGGACTTGAAAGAAGCAAGCTATGTCTTGGGCATTAAGCTTCTGTGAGATCATAAAACTAATACATTAACTATATCTCAAGCTTCATATATTGAGAATATACTAGTCAAATTTGGCATACAGGATTCCAAGAAAAGGGTTATTACCTTGCAGGCATGGAATCCATCTATCTCAAGAGCAATGTCTGAAGACATATGAGGAAATAAAAGGTATGAAAAGGTTTAATAAGCATCATCAGTTGGAAGCCTTTTTAAATGCCATGTTTTGTACTAGACTAAAGATTTGCTTTGCGGTGAGCATGATAAGCAGATATCAACCAAACTTAGGGCTAGCTTATTGAATAACAGTTAACCATATACTCAAGTATCTTGGGAGAATAAGAGAATATATGCTAGTATATTAATCTAATGATCTTTTACCTATAGCGTACACAGATTTAGATTTCCAGTCAGGTAGAGATCCTAAAAAATCAACTTTTAAAATGTCTTTACTATGCCGAAGGTACTGTGACATAGAAGAGTGCAAAAATAATCTTGCATTGTTTACTCCACCACGCATATAGGTATGAGGCAGCACCAAAAGCCGCATAAAGGGTTGTGTGGCTTAGGAAATTCCTGAAAGAATTGGAGCCTATGCTGGCAATACAAAAGCTCATAAATATGTGCTGCAGTAATAGTAGAGTAGTATCAGAATGTTAGGAACCGAGAACCACTAGATAGGGAAGCATATAAAGAGAAAAGTACCACTTCATTCGAGAAATTGTCTAAAGGGGTGGTATAGTAGTAGGAAAATTGTTTCAACCAATAATTTAGCAGACCTTTTTATGAAAAGCCTTACTTAGAGAGTATTCAATACTCATGTAGAGGCTATGGGTGTTAGATTAGGATAGTGGTAATGTTCTTTAGTGCAAATGGGAGTATGTTAGGAATTGTATGCCCTAAAGACCACTAGCACTAAGACATTGCAATATAAGGGATATTATTCAATTAATAACTCAATGCATTCATTATGAGTATGTTTATTTCTCTCATATTATTTGATATATGTATGCAATAAGGTTCCATGATACAAGTGAATGGCATAGGTGGGTGGTGATTCGCATAGAAGGTCTATGCCATGAGGCTTGGATAAAAACTTTAGGTTCCTATTTATAAGGTGACCTACCTTGGTCATTGGAGGACTTTCTAGATACCTCTCATTAGTGCATGTGAATTCATTGAAGGGGACCATAGTAGATGCAATCTTAGTTAAAAGTATTATAATTGTTTGAGATCAAAAGCATCTTAAGCTACTATGTGGCTAATGTTCTACATCATGAGCATATGTGGATAAAACAATGAATTTAAGGACATATGTGTTGATTCACTATGGGTGAGATCTTATGTGGGTTAATAGCTCGGTGTTTTGGATACATGGACTTGATTCATTAAGGATATGCATATGCATCATTGATACTATGCTATCTTATTGATAGAGTACTTGCTTCTTGGAGTTATCTGTATTGTGAGACCCCAGACCCGCATATATGTGTATTTACTATTTAGTGCCATTAATTTGCATATATTTATGTGCATTTATTTCTTAAAATGTTTAACTAAGATAATTACTATTTATTAGGATTTTCGACCGTTTTATTTTTTTGAATTTGCTTTTTACCATGTTACGTGACTTATATGAGGCATGAGAGAAATATAATTTCGTGTATAGCATATTGGGAAGAATGAAACAAAAATTGTTTTATGTCTTACATGAATGGTAACATCAAGAAAGCATTTTAGCCAAAATAACCCAACTAAACCCATTTTTTTAAACCAAACCCAAACCCATGACCCAACCCATATGACACTACATACACATATATACATACAATAAAACAAAACAAAAACCCCAAATAAGCTAGGCCAAATTCGGCCAAGGGAAAAAATAAGAAGAAAAAGAAAACTTCTCACAAATCTTCAAAGTATGATCTTGTGCTTGAGTTGGGAAGACCTTGAGCCATCTTTGAGCTTCTATCAACCTTCTTTTGCCTTGTGTTGTAAGGGATTATTGTAAAATTCCATATTTGTTATATTTTAGTTTATGTCAAAATTTGATCTTGTTGTATAATGCCTTGTTTTATGTTATAATTGCTTCAAATACCATTTATTGTATATGTAGAGCATTCTTTTGAAGTTATTTAGCATTTGCAATGGTTAATAATAGAGATTGGAGAATAATAAATATGATGAATAGTAACATAAATAGTAAAATCTTTAAAATTTGGGGTTTTGTTCCGAATTGCGTTCTATCGCTTTGGTTAGGTGCCATAAGTGCTTAGAAGACTAAATGTATCATTTAAATGGATTTAATACTGATAGAATTAGAAATAATTGATTGGAAGCTAAAGGGTCGTTTGAACAAAGTATTGATTGGGTGCATTTAAGTGTGTTATATGGTCTTAGATAGGCTAGAAAATGATTGCAATGCATTTATGGCGTTGAATGGATGATCGGTTTGGGTAGTTGTAGTTCAAACGGGCAAAGGAGCAAATTTGGGTTTTGCAGTAGAAGTGAGTTAAAGTGTGATTTTGTGAGGTTTAGACGCATCATAAACTGTCTAGAAGTGAGTGGTGAAGTTGGTTTGCAACTCTCGTATATCAAATGGAGTGAGTAGCTTGAGAAAGTTAGTCAAATGAATGGTATTTTGTTGAATTAAGGGTTAAGGCTTGATTCGATGCTTGTAATAGGTGCCATAAGTGTTAGAATGACTAGATTAATGCTTCGAATTGCTAGAATGCGATTTGAACTTGTAGAGAGTTAATTGAGTATAAAAAGCCTTTTGGAGCACTTTGGGCCGTATGAGTATGTGAGTGCTTTGGAAAGCTTAGCTGTTGATCATAAGTGATTGTGGAGTGTCTAGAATGTTTATAATGTATTTCGTTGACAGATGGCTAGTTTTATAGTTATGAGGTATGAAGGGCTTTAAAAAGAAAGTTGATTTGATTGTTGCTAATTGAATTGGAGTTTACTAGTTAGGTGTCATAAGTGATTGTGAAGCTAGATATGTGCTCGAATTACCTAGAATAAAGCTAGAATTAATGTGTGAATAGTAATGCAAAGAAGGCTATGTGTGTGTTGTGTTGGCCGTGTGTCTATGGATGTGTTGGGTAGTGTTAGATGCGTTAATTGATGATTATGAGATATTAATGGAGTGGATTTAATGAATAGGATTGGGGTGGTTCCTGAGAGTTATGTTCAAAGAGGCTTTCGGTGCTAAGTGTTGATTATAGTTTAGAGTGAATTTCCTTGGTGTTAATTGGTGATTGTGTGATGCTTATTGTACTAATTGAGTGAATGTATTAGAATATTTAAGATTGGATTGTCAAAGGCTTATAGTGTCAAGTGTTTGCTATAGTTTAAAGATAGATTACTTGATATTCTAATGGCATTATTGAGTGGTTCGTGAGGTTAGTGGGTGTTTGTGGAGTGTTCATCATGCTTGTAGTGTAACCCCGGTAATGAATAGCTTATATTAGTGCTGAAGAGTATAAATGGTTAGTTAATGAGTGTTGTATGGTTGATTGTTAACTTGAGTAATTAGGCTAGTTAGTAGAGCATGAATAGAATGAGTTTAATGCTACTCTTTATGTATTCTAATCAGAGGGGTAGAAATGATTGAAATGCGTAAGTTGATTAAGGTAGGTGATGTCTAAAGAGTGGTTCATGTGTGGCTTTAATAGTTGAGTGAAAATCGGAGTGTTAGTTGTCAATAGAGTGGAATGTAATGATTGGCAATGATTATTGGGAATGCTAATGATATAGGAATGAGGAATTAGGTGAATGTAAACCTATTTTATTGTTTAGCATCAGTGATGAATTGAATTGCATGTATAATTTTTTTTGCAAGTAGTTGATTGTATTATATAGTCGTATTTGAAGGGAATTGGTGCTTTTGGAGATATTTCGGAGGGTTTTTGGCTCGATTCCTGCAGGTTTGGCTTTCTAGAGGTGAGGGAGTTACATCTTATTTACATTTGTCTGTGGTATATTGGTTATGTAAAATAATTCCCATGCTTCAAATGTTAGTTATTTTGCCTATATTGTTATCTTGCTTATATTGTTTGTAAATTGTCTTGTATGGGTTTACCTTGCATGGCTATCGAATCGATTTTTCTTGGAAATTATAGATGTCATCGAGTGAAAACTTATACCTATCATTATCGTTATCGTGGTTGAGTAACCATTCGCACGAATGTGGTGGCCACCCACTGGGCGGCATCGGGCTTGCCAATGGATGTCCATCCTCCGTAGCTATTCCCTCTCTCACTAGGGATGTCGCCCTGGAAGAGCTGGGTCGTAGGATTAATGGGGTGTTTTATCCAAAGCCCCGTTAGGTGTATAGGGTTATGCCAGCTTATAGATTTCTTGATTATCGATATCGTTATTATTATCTATTGAGTTCATGGATCATGGTTCGAGGTTCGCGGTTCATAGTTCGTGGATCATGGTTCGTCGTTTGTGGTTCGTGCTCGTGATTAGCTTCGTATCCTTTTATTTACGTAACCTCGCTTGGGCCTTAAGTCCTTGGAGAGTTACATTTGATTGTTACCATTGATTGTGTTCTTTTATATGTGATATCTAGCTTGTATATTGAGTTATGTATTATATTGATATGGATTTTCCAAGGTTATTTATTGTATTTGTTCTTATGTGGTTGTTTGCCTTCTTTAATGATTAATAGTTAATTTCATATTATATATTGTCAGCGTAGCTACATTAGTTTATATTGCTAGTTATATACTTGATCTATATGCATTGCACAAAAAGTTTTCAAAACTCCCCGAGTATCTGTTTCCCTCCCTCATTGAGCAACATTGTTTGCTCACTCCTTTTTTCTAACCATTTCAGGTTCAGTACCTTCAAAGAATGAGAAAGAGAAGGCTTGGGAGTCATCTTGAGTGGTGTTAGCTTTAGTTAGTTGTTTCATATGTGAATTTCTGTAAAGTAAATGTAAAGCTTGGCTTGTAATCTATTTTGTGACCGTAGAGGTCTTGTATGTATTTGTGTTGTGTCGTGGAGGATTATATTATAGTCTTGAAGTGTTATTGGCTTGTAATAACTTAAAAGTTTTACTTTATTGCCTAGTAGTTTGCATGCTTGTTTGGATTAATAGAAGTTGGTTGGAGGACTTAAAATATAAGAAAGCTAAGTAGATAAGATTAGAGTGGTAAGATAAGCAGCTTTATAACATAGAATTTCCATAGTTTATGTGAAATGCATGCTTGTATGTCCTATTTTGTTTTAATAGGAAGGCTCGGATGAACTTATAGACTTGGGGAGTTACGAAATAAATGTTGTATATTGTGGTTGTGGTCATTTCTTCTGCGTGCAGGGTTGTGGTTAGCCCTAGAAACAGGAGAAACTTTGTCCGTTTTCTCTCATTTTTCGTGACCTCGGGTTTTGGATCGGGGCTCCGGTCTCGTGAGGGATCGGGGTATTACATGTATAATCATCTAAATTTAAGTGCTTAGTAATATAGCCATCTTTTACTATATTAGATACTGGGCTTTTGGATCGCTCCCTAAAACAAGTAATGGTATCTGGGTCTTGGTTATATGAAGAATAAAGATCCAAGGTATAGATGTAATCAAGAAAGGTTGATAGTACGAATGCAAGACCTACTATTGATTACAGGTAATACATAGAGAGATATTTCGGTCATTTTACTTAGTAGGTCAATGGAAAAGAACTTCCTATGGATGTATGGTATTTGTCATGGAGTGCAACCCTAACTCTTTAGTGGAATGAGTTAAGGTTAAAATGGTCAAAATGCAGCTAGGGAATAGCGGGGGCTTTCGGTCATTTTGAAAGCTAGGACAATTATGTCTTTCGGTCCTACTCCTAGGCATTTTTCTTATACAGTGTACTTTCTATTTTAGCTTTAGCTTTTACGGAAATGTGTGGATAACATGTATTTGGCCACTAACTCTTCCTTGATCTTGTGTTATTCTTGTTTTGGAAGAGTTCTTAAGGTGCTAGGGCTTCAAAATTGGGGAAAAGTCATTCTTAGGTTGTGCAAGGGGCTATAAATAGGCTAAAAGCAGGTCAAACGTTGGTTTGACTAATAAAAATTTGACAATAGCAGTGCCCGGTTAATCATCGATCGGCCAAATGGCTTGATCGACCGGGCCATTGTTTCTTCAATTTTTGTTCTCTGGGTGATCGATCGAGCAAAGTCTTTAATCTTTTGCTAGGCTTCCCGATCGATCGAAAAATTTGTCTGATCAATCAGGTGTTCCCTGATATGGCTATATTTGCAACACTCTAACCATTGTATTTACACCAATATTTGCATATTAACTTTGGAATAAATGCAACACTTATACACTTTCGATGCAATGTAGGATAATACCAAAAAGTAGAAAATTAGACCCGAAATGATCTAAATTGCAAGTCAATAAGTCAGAACATGAAGTTCCCCTAATCGGTGGTTGAATGGAGTGCATAGAGAAAGAATTTGGCCGAAACTAGAGTGAAATCAGACTCAGAACGTTGAAAATAGCCCGGAAACACCTCGGTCAACGCTCGATCAAAGTCAACAAATTCAAAAGTCAAATTTTCCTAAGAATTTTGCCTATAAATAGGGCATCAACCCTTTGAGAATTTTGTAGTTTTTTTGGTTTTAATATTAATTTTTAGTTTATTTTAAAGTTAATTTTAGTAATAGTAGTTAAATACGGGGGAAGTCTTGCCTAGGTAGCTCTTATTTGGGTAAATTTTGCTCCAATAGTTACATTACGGGGGAAATCCGACCCAAGTAATTATTTTATGGGGAAAGTTCTGTCCGAGTAGCTTTTTATTAAAAGCTTTTATTCGGGAGAAATTATGCCCAATTAGCTCTTATTCGGGGGAAATTAGTTCCGCCCGAATAACTATTTTGCATCGAACCTTTGCTCAAATTTCAAGAATTAAAAATATAAATTCGTCATATCGGGGGAGCCTTTCTTGACTCCCTCATTTGTACTACTTGTATTTATTATTATGTCTGAGTAGAGCTGTTATCTAGGGGAGAATATTGTAAATAATGGTCTTTTAATATACGGTATCAGATTCGGATAATTTGATTTAAATTGCAATATATGGCTTGTTTTAAATTAGTATTGTCTTTCATACATAGTGCTTTTAAGTAGATGATATGATTGCTTTACTTTCAGCATTGTCTTTCACAATGTTATACTTGTAGTTAATATTATGATTGTTTTACTTTTGTGCAATATATTTGAATTTAAATAACTATAGGTTGTACCATAATTTATTCATGTAAAGTTAATTCCTTAGTTTAATTAACCTCGTTGCTTGTAATAGCATGACTTAATTAAACCAGAGTAGATTAACTAAGTTAATGCTTGTAGCTTAACTGCTAGCATTGAATCAGAGAATCCTGGATACCAAGCCTAGATTAATTGTTTTAGTTACATATTTGACCCTAGATTCCTTTCCCTCGTATTCAACAAATACTTAGATAATTTAGTTTTAGTTGTAGTATAATTTACATTTATGCATGCCTTTTCAAACTTGTCACTTGAGCGCTTTAACACTTTCATACTACTTCACTAACTAACTAACGAGCTTCCCTATGGAAATCGACTCCACACTCAGAGCACACTACACTACAACATCCGTGCACTTGCGGGTTATTAAAACTTGGTTGTTTTGCACCTATTTATAACTCACAACCTAATCACATCACTCCCTTTTTCTCTTTCTTAGTTGCCTTGATGCGTCCCAATCAATCCGTAAGTGGCCTAATTGCACTTGACCCTCCATTGATCCTAACTTTATTTTGTTCTTTTGTTGTCACCAAAATTGCGAGATTCGTGCTACGATCACCTTGCATACAAAATGGGACATCATGCCTTAATTTATCATCAAATAACTCAATTGTGCATGCAAAATAATAGATTTGAAGGGAAAAATTACAGACTCATCACATAGGACATCCCCTCGTGCTAGAGGTCAATAGATACTTTCTTGAAAACTATCTATCACTCACTATATTGGTTGAATAAACTGCGAGATAACGTAACTCATCTTATGAACGAAGAAAAGCATAGTCCAAAAGCAAATATTGTAAGACCTCGAAATTTCCCTTTATGTGCAATTACGTGTTTTGACTTGTTGATATGCTATTTTAACTATATATGTGTCATTTATGTGAGTATTACTCCTATTACATGATATATGTGCATTCATAAAACTTTTATAAAGATTTTTTCTAAAAGTTTCATTTAAAGTGTCTTTTAATAGCATTTGAGGACCCTTTCCGCTAAATTTTTGAAACTGGTCTTTCAAACATTTTAAAAACTAGTCATCCATTATTAATTGACCCGTTATTTAATAAAAATTGATTCTGAAACAAATTAAGAATTTTCAGTAGACTTTTCAGACGAAAAGGTGCCGTTCCAAAGCTAAATAATGATTTCTGCTAAAACCAACTATTGCGTTGACTTTTGTTGACCTAGTATATATTATAAATACATATTTTATCATCTTAAATAATCCTAGGACGGCAAGTTTGAAAAATAGATCAAAAACTAAGGATAACTTAGTCTTTTGTCATTTAAAATCATTTTTAGCCAACTTTGACTTTTAGTCTTGCTTTGACTTTTCTTAAAACATAATATATACAAAAAATTCAGCCAAAACATCATAAAAATACACACAAAACCGAGACCCCTTGGAGAAGGAAGAAAAATAGTGTTTTTCAAGAGTTTTCAACCATTTTTGAAGAAAAAAACTTCATTTCAAGGCCAAATCACTTCATTCAAAGCTTGTTTTTGCTTGTTGGGCACCTATTCAACATATTCCTATTATTTCTTTGGATCAAAGGTGAGGGAAAAACTAGATCATTTTTTAAAGTTTATGTCAAATTTTTTGTTGATGTATTTATAGTTGTTGTTTTGTTAAATTGCTTACAGATTATTGCTACATAGATGGCAAGGACCAATTTAGTGTAATTGTAGCCATTTTAAACGGTAGTAACATGCATTTTTATTTTTCAGGCATTAAATTGATAATTTGACTTGTTTCTTCAATAATTGAAGTTGTAGTGGTTGAATTCGGGTTGTAGTTGCTTCTATAGACTTGTTAATTGTTGTGTAGTAATGTTGTAATGCCAAATTTTCAATTTGAATGCCATGCTAGAAGTCAAAAATTTCAGCCTTGAAGCATTGTCATTTTTGGACTTGTTGGGTATGTTTCGGATGGCTTTTGGTTGGTTTCCAAGAGGGTTAATGTAGTTGATTGAGTGGTTGAGTGGTAGGAAAAGGTTCGGGGGTTGTTTGATTGCTAGATTGTAAGTTATATTGTTTGGAAGTTTGGATCGTCTTTATTTGAAATGTCTAAGTGTTGTCTTTGAATGTTTGGTGTTGTTTGTATAGTTGATACTTAGATTGGTATTGAGTAGGCTCGGGTTTGAATGTATTTTGAAGTGTGTGTTGAGTTGGGTGGCCTACTTTGTCATCTAACTTAGGTGTCTTAGTTGTTTAATTAATGTTGTGTTGATTGAAATATTGTTAATTGTTTGTTGAATGTTCTTGTACTGGAAGACAACATACTTTGTGGTCCCCTCAGAATATTAAGTGTTAAGTGTTAACTATTGTGAGTCATGTTAGTGTGTGTCATCTCTCAGGTGGTATCGGGCTTATCGGGTTGAAAACGGCACAACTATCATGTGTTATCCCCTATCTTGTGTGGTCGGAGAATGATCATGGAGTGTGGGTCTAGAATGAGGTACTTCCGGAATGTATCAAAGGGCGTAAAAAGTAGGTTGAGTTCGTGATGGTGTAGGGAGCTATATCAACTAGTGTATCCTTTCTCAATTGTATGGTTACTAGTGTTGTCTAATTGAATTCTTGTTGATGTTTATTGTGTGTTTTTGTTCCTAAAGTGATTTCCCAAGAAAGTGTTTCCAAAACATCCTATTGAACCCTCGCTCAGCTTTGTTATATATAAGCTCACCTTCTTTGCTGACTTTCCAAAGCAAAATAAGCAGGATCTTGGGTACGTTCCTCCGGAAGCTGAGTATGGGCCTTTTGTTGATAAGTCCAATGTACAAGAGTCTTATCCTTGATGTCTATGTTGGAGTGCTCTTTATGTTGTCTTGAATTATGAAACAAGTTGTATTGTATTTTACTTTGGAGTTTGTATTGTATAACATACTATAAAGATAGTGAATTGTATAACGCTAGTTTAGTTATCTTTCTTTTGGAATATGAATAGATTGCTAGACTAGCTTTGTATCTATTATGCATATGTATAGTATAGCTTGTTGTATGTTGTTGAGATGGAGGCATATGACTTGTTGTTGGAATTTTGTATGGATGGTTTATGGAGTGTTTGAATATGTTGTTTGTGTTTGAAGTTGTTGTTGAAGTTGTCGTTGGAGTTGTGGAGTGTTTATATGAACTGGTTTAGAGTTCTGTTGTCCATATTACAAATATTACAGATGTTATATTGCCGAAATTCCGTTGCATCCTGACTAATCATAAATGGGGTCGAGTTGGGGCATGAGATTAAGTGGTATCAGAGCATGATTTACTTATAAGCCTGGTATCCTTGGAAAGTAGGTAGAGGTCTTAACATGAATATATGTACTAAGTGTAAAGTGAACTGCATGTTAATATGTTTATGTGATTAACTTGTTTATGTGACTAACTTTCTATGTGATCAATATGCTTTATGTGTTAAGTGAACTAATGTGGTCAATATGCTTAATGTTGCAACGTGACTTATGTACTCAATGTGTTGTATGCAGCTAATGTGCATTATGTGATTTATATGAATAATGTGACAAATGTGTTTTATGTGATCGAAGTGTCTTGTGTGAAGTTAATTGTTTATATAGTTTTAATTGTTTATAACTTTCTTATGTGAAACAACGTACTTTAGGTGCTCAATGTACTTTCAAGTGACCAATGTGAATTACGTGATCAACTTGTCTTATGTGCAGTATGTTGCTTATGTGACTTTAATTGTTTATAACTTGCTTACGTGATATAACCTGTTTACGTGATATTGGCTTCCTATGTGCTGAATTGTATGTTATGTGAGAATGTTGTATTATATGATAATCATGCATTATGTTGTACTTGTTTTCATGTGTTGTAATTGTATATATGCTATAACTGTGGGTGATTCTTTTGGGTGAAGTAATGATGACTGTAAGAGCTCTCGAAAATAGAGGTAGGTCGTGATTTTGAATTATTATTATTATTATTATTCTAGTAATTTATCAGTGAGATTTTAATTGTTATATTTATGGATTTTAGCCTCAGCTTAATGGATTGGTCTTGATGTTCCTTTAGCGAGAGTGAAGTTGTTCGAGGAAATAATAATGTATTTTTATGATTAGAATTATTTTTCTTGCCATGTGTAACTTGTTATTACTTGGAGATGAGTCATAAGTAGAGGTTCCCTTGAGGTTGTGATCATGCACGTTTGGAGTCTTCATTAGCGAATCTTGTTTGGTAATCGGTGATTTATCTTGTTTAGACATTGGATTGGTGAGGAATGTAAATTTTGGAGTGATTGTATGACTCCTTAGGTTCTCTAGATCTTCTTAGTGTCTTGTTTTGGAGAGAGATAGATTATAGGATTTGATTTATTGGTGTTTCAGTGTGTAGGAAGGACACTCATTTTGTGCTTCTTATTTCTATGGATCTTATTATTCTCTTCTATTCTATTCTCACTTATTTGAGAGAGAGTTAAACTTTTCTAGCATATCAATTGTTTCTTGAAAGTTTTGCTTATTGGATTAATGGATCCTATACTCATTTGACATTGTTTCTATTCTTAACATTCATATTTGCTTCTTATAGCAATATCGCTTATTGAAGTTAGGGTTTGAGGCTTCTATATTTCATTCTATATCTCCAGCCATTGGTTTCATTATTTCATTTCATCCTATTACTATTCATTTGAAGGTAATTTCTCATTTGGTATACCATTTTCCTTATTCGAATTTCATTTGCTTGATGTATTCCCAACCTAAGTACATCATTGTCATTCTTGCTAATCCTTGTTAATCTTATTGTTTTATTATTAAATGTTGAGCCATTACATTGCTTGTACTTGCTCATTCAATATACTCAGCACTGTCCTGTTGTTATCATTTCTTATTTATACTTCTTTGGCTATTGCGTGCTGAGATACTCAATATATTGCCACTCATGTTTTTGTTGTCTGTGAATTTGAGAATTTCGCAGCCGAAATTGTTTTAAGGGGGGGAGATTGTGGGACCCCGAAATTTCCCTTTATGTGCAATTACGTGTTTTGACTTGCTAATATTCTATTTGAAATATATATGTGTAATTTATGTGATTACTACTCCTATTACATGATATATGTCCATTCATAAAACTTTTATAAAGATTTTTTGTGAAAATTTCATTTAAAGTGCCTTTTAATAGTATTTGAGGACCCTTTCTGCTAAATTTTTTAAACTGGCCTTTTAAACATTTTAAAAACTAGTCCTCCAGTATTAATTGACCCATGATTTAATAAAAATTGATTCTGAAACAAATTAGAAATTTTCAGTAGACGTTTTGGACGAAAAAAGTGTTGTTTTAAAGATGAATAGTGATTTCTGCTAAAACCGACTCTTGCGTTGACTTTTGTTAACCTAGTATATCTTATAAATACATATTTTATTATCTTAAATAATCCTAGGATGGCATGTTTGAAAATAGATCAAAAACTAAGGATAACTTAGTCTTTTGTCATTTAAAATCATTTTTAGCCAACTTTCACTTTTGGTCTTGCTTTGACTTTGCTTATAACATAATATATACACAAAATTCAGCCAAAACACCATAAAAACACACAAAAAACAGTGACCCCTTGGAGAAGGAAGAAAATTAGTGTTTTTCAAGAGTTTTCAACCATTTTTGAAGAAAAAAAACTTCATTTCAAGGCCAAATCACTTCATTCAAAGCTTGTTTTTGCTTGTTGGGCACTTATTCTACCTATTCCTATCATTTCTTTGGATCAAAGGTGAGGAAAAAACTAGATCATTTTTTAAAGTTTGTGTCAAATTTTTGTTGATGCATTTATAATTGTTGTTTTGTTAAATTACTTATAGATTATTGCTAGATAGATGACAAGGACCAACTTAATGTAATTGTAGTCATTTTAAACGATAGCAACATGTATTTTTATTTTTCGTATTAAATTGATAATTTGGCTTGTTTCTTGAATAACTGTAGTTGTAATGGTTGAATTCGTGTTGTAGTTGTTTCTATAGACTTGTCAATTGTCGTGTAGTAATGTTATAATGCTAAATTTTCAATTTGAATGCTATGCTAGAAGTAAAAAATGTCAGCCTTGAAGCATTGCCATTTTTGGACTTCTTGGGTATGGTTTGGATGACTTTTGGTTGGTTTCCAAGGGGGTTAATTTACTTGCTTGAGTAGTTGAGTGGTAGGAAAAGGTTCGTGGTTTTTTGATTGCTATATTGTAAGTTATCTTGTTTGGAAGTTTGGGTTGTCTTTCTTAGAAATGTCTAAGTGTTGTCTTTGAGTATTTGGTGTTGTTTGTGTAGTTGATACTTGGGTTGGTGTTGAGTAGGCTCGGGTTTGAATGTATGTTGAAGTGTGTGTTGAGTTGAGTGGCCTACTTTGTCATCTAACTTGGGTGTCTTACTTGTTTAATTAATGTTGTGTTGATTGAAGTGTTCTTAATTGATTGTTGAATGTTGTTGTACTGGAAGACAACATACTTTGTTGTCCTCTCAGAATATTAAGTGTTAAGTCTTAACTGTTGTGAGTAATGATAGTGTGTGTCACCTCTCGGGCGGTATCGGGTTTAGTGGGTTGAAAAGGGCACGACTATCATGTGTTATCCCCTATCTCGTGTGGTTGGAGAATGATCATAGAGTGTGGGTGTAGAATGAGGTACTTCCGAAATGTATCAAAGGGCATAAGAAGTTGGTTGAGTTCATGATGGAGTATGGAGCTACATTAACTAGTGTATCATTTCTCAATTGTATGGTTACTAGTGTTGTCTAATTGAATTCTTGTTGATGTTTATTGTGTGTTTTGAACCCTAGCTGAGCTTTGTTATATATAAGCTCACCCTCTTTGCTGACTTTCGAAAGGAAAATGAGCAGGATCTTGGGTACGTTCCTCCGAAAGCTGAGTTCGGGCCTTTTGTTGATAAGTCCAATGTGCATGAGTCTTATCCTTGATGTCTAAGCTGGAGTGCTCTTTATGTTGTCTTGAATTATGAAACAAGTTGTATTGTATTTTACTTTGGAGTTTGTATTGTATAACATACTATAAAGATAGTGAATTGTATAATGCTAGTTTAGTTATCTTTCTTTTGGAATATGAATAGATTGCTAGACTAGCTTTGTATCTATTATGCATATGTATAGTATAGCTTGTTTTATGTTGTTGAGATGGAGGCATATGACTTGTTATTGGAATTTTGTATGGATGGTTTATGGAGTGGTTGAGTATGTTGTTTGTGGTTGAGGTTGTTGTTGAAGTTGTTGGAGTTGTGGAGTGTTTATAAGAACTGGTTTAGGGTTTCGTTGTCTATATTACAGATATTACAAATATTATATTGCTGAAATTTTGTTGCGTCCTGACTGATCATAAGTGGGGTTGAGTTGGGGCATGAGATTAAGTGGTATCAGAGCATGATTTGCTTGTAAGCCGGGGTATCCTTGGAAAGTGTGTAGAGGTCTTAACATGAATATATGTACTAAGTGTAAAGTGAACTGCATGTTAATATGTTTGTGTGATTAACTTGTTCATGTGACTAACTTTCTATGTGATCAATATGCTTTATGTGTTAAGTGAACTAATATGGTCAATATGCTTAATGTTACAACGTGACTTATGTACTCAATGTGTTGTATGCAGCTAATGTGCATTATGTGATTTATGTGTATAATGTGACAAATGTGTTTTATGTGATCGAAGTGTCTTGTGGGAAGTTAATTGTTTATAACTTGCTTATGTGAAACAACGTGCTTTAGGTGCTCAATGTACTTTTAAGTGACCAATGTGAGTTGCGTGATCAACTTGCCTTATGTGCAGTATGTTGCTTATGTGACTTTAATTGTTTATAACTTGCTTACATGATATTGGCTTTCTATGTGCTGAATTGTGTGTTATGTGATAATGTTGTATTATATGATAATCATGCATTATGTTATACTTTTTTTTTCATGTGTTGCAATTGTATATATGTTATAACCGTGGGTGACTCTTTTGGGTGAAGTAAGGATGACTGCAAGAGCTCTTGAAAATAGAGGTAGGTCGTGATTTTGAATTATTATTATTATTATTATTCTAGTAATTTATCAGTGAGATTTTAATTGTTATATTTATGGATTTTAGCCTCAGCTTAATGGATTGGTCTTGATGTTCCTTTAGCGAGAGTGAAGTTGTTCGAGGAAATAAAAAATGTATTTTTATGATTAGAATTATTTTTCTTGCCATGTGTAACTTGTTATTACTTGGAGATGAGTCATAAGTAGAGGTTCCCTTGAGGTTGTGATCATGCACGTTTGGAGTCTTCATTAGTGAATCTTGTTTGGTAATCGGTGATTTATCTTGTTTAGACATTGGATTGGTGAGGAATGTAAATTTTGGAGTGATTGTATGACTCCTTAGGTTCTCTAAATCTTCTTAGTGTCTTGTTTTGGAGAGAGATAGATTATAGGATTTGATTTATTGGTGTTTAAGTGTGTAGGTGGGACACCCCTTTTGTGCTTCCTATTTCTATGGGTCTTATTATTCTCTTCTACTCTATTCTCACTTATTTGAGAGAGAGTTACACTTTTCTAGCATATCAATTGTTTCTTGAAAGTTTTGCTTATTGGATTAATGGATCCTATATTCATTTGACATTGTTTCTATTCTTAACATTCATATTTGCTTCTTATAGCAACATCGCTTACTGAAGTTAGGGTTTAAGGCTTCTATATTTCATTCTATATATCCTGCCATTGGTTTCATTATTTCATTTCATCCTATTACTATTCATTTGAAGGTAATTTCTCATTTGGTATACCATTTTACTTACTCGAATTTCATTTGCTTGATGTACTCCCAACCTAAGTACATCATTGTCATTCTTGCTAATCCTTGTTAATCTTATTGTTTTATTATTAAATATTGAGCTATTACCTTGCTTGTAATTGCTCATTCAATATACTCAGCACTGTCCTGTTGTTATCATTTCTTATTTATACTTCTTTGGCTATTGCGTGCTGAGATACTCAATAAATTGCCACTCATGTTTTTGTTGTCTGTGAATTTGAGAATTTCGCGGCCGAAATTGTTTTACGGGGGGGAGATTGTGAGACCCCGAAATTTCCCTTTATGTGCAATTACGTGTTTTGACTTGCTGATATGTTATTTGAACTATATATGTGTAATTTATGTGATTACTACTCCTATTACATGATATATGTCCATTCATAAAACTTTTATAAAGATTTTTTGTGAAAATTTCATTTAAAGTGCCTTTTAATAGTATTTGAGGACCCTTTCCGCTAAATTTTTTAAACTGGCCTTTTAAACATTTTAAAAACTAGTCCTCCAGTATTAATTGACCCATGATTTAATAAAAATTGATTCTAAAACAAATTAGAAATTTTCAGTAGACTTTTTGGACGAAAAAGTGTTGTTTTAAAGCTAAATAGTGATTTCTGCTAAAACCGACTCTTGCGTTGTCTTTTGTTGACCTAGTATATCTTATAAATACATATTTTATCATCTTAAATAATCCTTGGATGGCATGTTTGAAAAATAGATCGAAAACTAAGGATAACTTAGTCTTTTGTCATTTAAAATCATTTTTAGCCAACTTTGACTTTTGGTCTTGCTTTGACTTTGCTTATAACATAATATATACCCAAAATTCTACCAAAACACCATAAAAACACACACAAAACCGTGACCCCTTGGAGAAGGAAGAAAAATAGTGTTTTTCAAGAGCTTTCAACCATTTTTGAAGAAAAAAACTTCATTTCAAGGCCAAATCATTTCATTCAAAGCTTGTTTTTGCTTGTTGGGCACCTATTCTACGTATTCCTATCATTTCTTTGGATCAAAGGTGAGGGAAAAACTAGATCATTTTTTAAAGTTTGTGACAAATTTTTGTTGATGCATTTATAGTTGTTGTTTTGTTAAATTACTTATAGTTATTGCTAGATAGATGACAAGGACCAACTTAATGTAATTGTAGCCATTTTAAATGGTAGCAACATGTATTTTTATTTTTCGGGTATTAAATTGATAATTTGGCTTGTTTCTTGAATAACTGTAGTTTTAATGGTTGAATTCGTGTTGTAGTTGCTTCTATAGAATTGTTAATTGTCGTGTAGTAATGTTGTAATGCCAAATTTTCAATTTGAATGCTATGCTAGAAGTCAAAATTTTCAGCCTTGAAGCATTGCCATTTTTGGACTTGTTGGGTATGTTTTGGATGGCTTTTGGTTGGTTTCCAAAGGGGTTAATTTTGTTGCTTTTGTAGTTGAGTGGTACGAAAAGGTTCGAGGTTTTTTTATTGCTATATTGTAAGTTATGTTGTTTGGAAGTTTGGGTAGTCTTTCTTAGAAATGTTTAAGTGTTGTCTTTGAGTGTTTGGTGTTGTTTGTGTAGTTGATACTTGGGTTGGTATTGAGTAGGCTCGGGTTTGAATGTATGTTGAAGTGTGTGTTGAGTTGAGTGGCCTACTTTGTCATCTAACTTGGGTGTCTTACTTGTTTAATTAATGTTGTGTTGATTGAAGTGTTCTTAATTGATTGTTGAATGTTGTTGTACTGGAAGATAACATACTTTGTTGCCTCTCAGAATATTAAGTGTTAAGTCTTAACTGTTTTGAGTCATGATAGTGTGTGTCTCCTCTCGGGTGGTATCGGGTTTGGTGGGTTAAAATGGGCACTACTATCATGTGTTATTCCCTATCTCGTGTGGTCGGAGAATGATCATAGAGTATGGGTGTAGAATGAGGTACTTCCGGAATGTATCAAAGGGCATAAGAAGTTTGTTGAGTTCATGATGGCGTTTGGAACTACATTAACTAGTGTATCATTTCTCAATTGTATGGTTACTAGTGTTGTTTAATTGAATTCTTGTTGATGTTTATAGTGTGTTTTTGTTCCTAGAGTGATTTCCCAAATGGTAAAGAAAGTGTTTCCAAAACATCCTATTGAACCCTCGCTGAGATTTGTTATGTATAAGCTCACCCTCTTTGCTGACTTTCAGGTGTAACTGAGCAAGATCTTGGGTACGTTCCTCAAGAAGCTGAGTACGGGCCTTTTGTTGATGAGTCCAATGTGCAAGAGTCTTATCCTTGATGTCTATGCTGGAGTGCTCTTTATGTTGTCTTGAATTATGAAACAAGTTGTATTGTATTTTACTTTGGAGTTTGTATTGTATAACATACTACAAAGATAGTGAATTGTATAATACTAGTTTAGTTGTCTTTCTTTTGGAATATGAATAGGTTGCTAGACTAGCTTTGTATCTATTATGCATATGTATAGTATAGCTTGTTGTATGTTGTTGAGACAAAGGCATATGACTTGTTGGAATGTTGTATGGATGGTTTATGGAGTGGTTGAATATGTTGTTTGTTGTTGAAGTTGTTGGAGTTGTGGAATGTTTATAAGAACTTGTTTAGAGTTCTGTTGTCCATATTACAGAAGTTATATTGCCGAAATTCCGGCGCGTCCTGACTGATCATAAGTGGGATCGAGTTGGGGCGTGACAAATATTAAACTCCACATATGAGAACCATAATGTCTCAAGTTAAAGGATTACATGCACAATCGCAACAAATAACAAATTATTAATGCATAGCCATATGATTTGTTATTCATGTCACATTCAGTAATCTATTCAACTAATAATCACCCACATATTTGTTAATCGCATCTTATGTTGTTATGGTACGTAACTCACCATTCTCTATCATTAACATCTCATATTAATCAAAAGTAACAACACATGTGATAGTCCACAATAGATTATTGAAGTCGTGATCAAATAATCTAAGGACTAGTAATAACTTTAAATATTTATCATGATAAAGATATGTGCCAAGATATTTTAAACACCTTTTATAATATATTCTTTAATGAAAATATTAGGGACTTATTCATATAGAGAAAGAAGGAGAATAGGAATGTCACAAATACGCCATTATGTAAATAAACAACATTGCCATTATATACAAATTTATATCAAAATGTCCAAAATAGGTCATCCAATAATATAACATTAGGGCATATCACCAACAACAATTCTTTCCTAAAGAGGAGAGAAGTTAAATTCTTGAGAACCTCTCAAGTTGTAGTGCCAAGTATTACAGTACATATATACTCAAGATACAAAGTGACCAAAACTGAATAACATAGATATTGGCCAAGAAACATGGAAATACAAACAATGGTATTTCAGCCAAGAAGTAAGGATTTCAAATTACATATATCTATTCAAGAATTGACTTATGTTTGTTAAAAGTATTGAGGTGGTAGTAGTGTTCCCTCATATGCCCCTACATGAAGGTAGGGCCATTGACTACACCAATCTTGGACTGAACTAGCTCAAAATGCGATTGGAAGAGTGGCTTGGTTAGAACATTAACAAGTTGGTGGTAAGTAGAAATATGTATGCCCTGTAGCGACCCTTTTGCAACCTTATTTGGCACAAAGTGATATTCTAAGGCAAGACACTTCATCTTGGAATAGAATACCAAATTTGCATAAAGATACGTAGCCCCAATATTGTCACGTAAAGCCACAGAGCTTGAGAAGGAGGAAAGCATAGCTAACATAACAAATCAACTAGCGAACAAAGCTTTGTAGTGGTCAAAGAAACAGACTTTTACTCCACTTCAATGGAAGAACAAGTACACCAAGACATCATAGTGCAACCCACAAAAATTATATAGGCAAAAATAGAAGTAAAACTATCATTGTTGCCAACCTAATCTTTATCTGAATTGGATGTGAGAGTAAGCATATGTGATTTCTAGATTAAAAGGCCAAAGTAAATGGTTTGTTTCAAATACCGTAACAACCTTTTAGCAGCATTCCAATGCGGCTAACAAGGACGATGTATATATTGTGCTAATTCGTTGACAACATAGCCA
The DNA here is from genome assembly GCA_037974665.1 of Ehretia macrophylla. Classification (NCBI taxonomy): domain Eukaryota; kingdom Viridiplantae; phylum Streptophyta; class Magnoliopsida; order Boraginales; family Ehretiaceae; genus Ehretia; species Ehretia macrophylla. The sequence continues at coordinate 15,353,638 of CM075775.1, forward strand.
ATATCAGGTCTAATGAGTGCAAGATATTGTAGACCACCAATCAGACACTTGTACTGCGAGGCATCTTCAAATAGGTGGTGTCATCAAGAGGCAACCGAGAAGAAGTACTAATTGGAGTAGGAGACTCTTTTGCACTTGACATGGAAAACCTGTCTAGTAGATCTTGAAGATAGTTTTGCTGGGAAAGAAAGAGATTATCACAATGTGGGATAACTTCCACATCCAGAAAGAAACTAAGAGAACCCAAATTCTTAACAAAAAAATCACACTAGACAGGTTTAATAACCTACCAAATAAATGGAGTTGAATTCCCTGTCACTAAAATTTCATCAACATAAACCAAAACATAGGCAATAATGTACCGATATGCATAAACAAGGACAGAAGGATTAGATCGAGTACTCCCAAAATCGAGAGACAAAATAAAATTATTAAGCTCTAGCAACCATGCCCAAGGTGCTTATGTGAGGCGTAGAATGACTTCTAAAGAAAACACACATGGTGAGGACGGGAAGGATAAGAGAATCCTGGTGGCCGAGTCATGGAAATAGGTTCACTGAGAGAGCCTTGGTAAAATGCGTTGTTAACATCCAACTGATTGATTATCTAGTTATGAGACCCTACAATAGTCAACACAACTCAAATTATGGAAGATTTCATGACAGGATTGAAGGTCTCCTTAAAATCAATACCAGGTCATTGATGGAACTTCTCGCTACTAAATGCAGTTTGTAGCTATTGGGGATATGCCCTAATGCTATGATTAGATGACTTATAATTGGGCATTTTGATGTATACTTGTTTCATTAATATAATTGGCATGAGAAATACTTAAAATGTTCATAACCCTTAGATTATTTCAATGTGACTTCAAATAATCAAGTACGGGCTGTCACATTGGTTTGTTACATTTGATTAATATGAGATATTAATGATAAAGGATAGTGAGTCACATACCATACAAGCATGAGTTGCTAATAACAAACATATGGGTGAGTATTAGTGGAATAATCACTGAACGTGACGTGAATAACAAATCACATGGTATGGATTAATGATTTGTTATTCGTTGCGATAGTGCATGTGATCCTTAGACTTGAGACAACACGGTTGTCATATGTATTGGGTTTTGATACTTACTTTTGGATAATACTTCTCATGAGCACGGGAAAGTTACATTCACTCTTAGTATCATTCTTTCAATATAGAGAGTGGCATGTGCTTGTCAAGAGAGAATCTGTCACACCCCAACTCGACCCCTCCTATAATCAGTCAGGACGCAACGAAATTTCGGCAGTATAACGACAGTAAATAGGACACCGAGGCTCTAAACCAACTTCAATAGAACATCATACATCAACTCCATAAACCATACAACAAGCAACTCCTCAATAAAATAACAACATACATCATGACCATATTATACAATAATCATTCCTCGTTATACGCCTCCATTCCAACATAATACATAATCCTTAATATACATTGCAAAATATATTGATACCAACCTAGCAATCTATACATAGATAAATGAAAGACTACTAAGATAGCATCAACTAATTCATTGACTTTTCAACATCTTATACATTATAAACTACAAAGCATATAAAAGTCTACTAAGTTAATTTACAAGATAGTAAAACAATACAACATCAAGGATAAGACTCCGGAACATAAGACTCATCCACGTAAGGCACATTTTCCGGAACATAAGACTCATCCACGTAAGTACACCTGTATGCATGCAATAATAGAGAGTGAGCTTATATAAAATAAGCCTAGTGAGGATCCGATAGATCTCGAGCAAGGTTTACTAAGCTCCTTGGAAATAATCCTTTTAGCAAGTAAACACACAATAACATCAATAATACTATTATCACATAACTATATGACCATTCAATAAAGGATACACTAGTTGGTGTAACTCCAAACGCCATCACGATCATAACAGCCTTCTTGTGACTCCCATAAACTCACGCACCCGAGGTACCCTACTAGCCTCGCCCTCCATGACACCTTCGTCATACGAGTTGGAGGTAGTCTCTGGCAGTCATGCCGTTATCAACCCGACAGCCCGATGCTGCCCGAGAGGTGGCACACACATACCAAAGACTCAGCAATAATAATAAACATCAATCATTCACAGGAGGACAGTCTAGCAGAACTGTCTACCTCCCGGCATCAATCATGAATCAATAATTATCAATAACCATATTATCATCATAATAACATCAATAATCAATTTAACAATAAATAACTAAGTTAGATGACAAAGTAGGCCATCTAACCGAACATGCATTAAACACACAATCAAACCCTAGTTTACCCATCAACAACTCACAATTCAATCACTCAAACCACACCCAATCAACTAAGGCTCAATATAACATTTTAAAGAAAGACAACCTAAATTTCAAATAATCATATCTTACATTCTACTAATCCAAACAACTCCAAATCAGTTTCAAACACTCACCCATTCAATCAACTACATTAGCCCCCTCAGAAACCAACCAAGACACATCCAAATCATGCTCAATAACCCTAAAACCCTAGTGTGTCATGGCTAAAATTTTTGGATTTTAGCACGGACATCACAATCGAAAATTCAGCATTACAACGGCGCTACCACGTAATCAACAAACTTTTAGAAATCAACGGCAATCGATTCCGATCAACATAACTCAAAATAATCAACATTTAGAAAATTAATCAACTTTAAATACCCAAAAAATAATAATTATGCTACAACCGTTCAAATCTCGTAGGATTACATATAAATGATCCCTAGCCTGCATGGAGCAATAATCTAACATCAGATTAACATTCTAACAGTTCGATATTCAATTCTACGCAAAAACACAAAAGATGAGTTTTGAGATCTAGAATTTTTCTCTCACCTTTGATGCGATAAAAGCCTAGGAATGCATGCAATGCGTGCCCAACAAGCGGAATCCAACTCGGCATGAAATTCTACGGACAAAAACTAGGTTTTTCTTTGAAAATTTGCTTTGAAAACTTTGAAGAAAATCTTTGGTTTTCTCCTATGAAGCTCTCGGTCCTTTGTATGTGTTGAGGAGTGTGTTTTGTGTTGTGTTTAGTGTGTGTTGGTGATATTATGCAATTAAAAGCTTGGTCAATTAAAAAAAATGCAAAGTCAAAGTAGTTATTTAGTCCTTTAATTCATTTTCTAATCTTTTAAATGCATTCTAGTTATTTCTTTGCTCAAAACAAATATGCAACTCCTATGATAGCTCAAGTAGGTTATTTTTAGGTGCCAAGAAGTTTTACAATCAAACAATTTCACCCAAGTTGGCTTAAAACTCGATTTTCGCAAAAGTCGGTGTAAAAACCCTAATAAATTCCTAAGCCGATTTTAAAATCGTTTTAATCAAACACAGGTCTATTAAAGTCCGTGGACTAGGTCTAGAAGGGTTAAAAAGACCAGTTTCAAAATTTTAACGGACGTGTTTTGAAAACACTATTCACTAAAAATCGACGATAAAATTTCTGACTCCGTTTTTGATAAAAATTTCATGAATGCACATTTAGCATGTTCTAGGAGTATTGATATCAAAATTACCACATTCTAAGTCACATAGCACATAGACAGGTTAATTCACGCAAAACGAGATAAGATAGAAAAGTGGGGTTTCACAGAATCCATTACCTCAGTTATTGAGGCAATATCCTATGCGATTCATTTTGGTAACTGAGGAAATCCTTGGCCAAGGTATGGTTGATGAAAAAGTGTTTTTCCATGGTTGTCATCTCTCATTTCACCACACTAAATCTAGGCATAGTATTGAGTTTGTGAACTTGATCGGACCATAGTTCTTACTCAATCGGGACTATTAAAAGAAGGATTGAATTGCACATTAATCAGCAACTAAAATAGGTTCATTACTTGTTAACTTCATTGTCTTATATATTGTCTTGATATATTGTTAGACGTCACTCAAGACCTTAAGGGTATTTCAAGAATCGGAAGAGAAATTCTTGAAACAAACCACAAGTTGATTGACGTTAAAAGGGTTTAATGTTTCCTTAATGCTATTTGGCTATGAACCAAGAAAGTCACACCATATTAGCAATGAGATTAAGTCTTGCTTGGACATTAATCATTTTCTCTAAACAATTATTAAGACTTAATAATTGAAGTCTCAACCATAAAAGTTAATGGGCAAATTTGTAATATTGAAAAAGTATTGAGGTGCTTGGTGCAAATAGTTAAATTATGATTTAATCTTATTAATAACCAGCATCAATCCTAGCCTTTGATCTTGCAAATTAAAAGGGTGTTATTTGAACACGTAACAAGAAAACTTAGCGATTGAGTTTTCATCCAACTCACCCGGTTGTCTTGAGAAGACAAATAGCAAAAAAGAGATGTCAAGTCTGCAAGGTATTGCAGGGGCTGTCTATCAAAGCAAGAAAGAGAACACACTTTTTCTTCATCTCTGCTTCATGTAGACATACGTACATCTTTTTCAGCAAGGAACTGTAGGGTTGTCTAGAGGAAGAGAGAGAATGCATTTTTGCTTATCTTCTCATCTTCTCTACTTCTAAGCTACATTTTAGACATATGATGTCACGCCCTAACTCGACCCCACCTACTATCAGTCAGGACGCAACGGAATTTTGGCAGTATAACGAAAGTAATTAGGACACCGAAGCTCTAAATCAACCTCTTCGCAACTCATACAACCAACTCCTCAAACATTCAACAATAAACAACCTAACATATTATACAATAATCATTCTTTTGACAATCCATTCATAGTTATACGTCTCCGTTCCAACATAATACATAAGCTATACATACATTTCAAAATAGATTAAGAACCAACTTAGTAATCTAATCATATCCAAAACAAGACTACTAGTCTAGCAACATTTAATCCATTATCTTTACAACATCTTATACATCATAATATTCTAAGTAAATACATGACAACTAAACTTAATATACAAGACAACAAAAGTGAACAACATCTCAAACATCAAGGACAAGACTCTGGCACATAGGACTCATCCACGTAAGGCACAATCTCAGTTTCCTGAGGCACGTACCAGTAACCCGGTTCAGTAACACCTGCATGCATGCAATAATTGAGAGTGAGCTTATATAAAACAAGCCCAGTGAGGATTCGATAGATCTCTAACAGCATTTACTATACTCCTTGGAATTCATCCCTTGAGCAGTAAGTACACAATGAACATCAATAACATAATAAATGCAACAATAGCAATAACAGTAAATATACAATAAGAATACGATACATTTGCTGATGAAGCTCCATACATCATTTACAATGCTTATCAACTCCTCCAAACTCAATGACACAAACCTGAGGTACCTTGACCTAGAGCCACACCCCATGGCCTCTCCGCCCATGCGAGATAGGGATTAGCCATGATAACTGTGCCCGCAGCCTAGGATGCCTCCCGAGGTGACACAACATTATCAAAGCTCACAACAATAGGACTCAATTTGAGAAGTCGACAACATTGGTTGCCCAACTCTCGACTCATAATAACAATAACAATTCCAATTCGAGAAGTCAACAACATTGGCTGCCCGACTCTCGACTCATAATAACAATAACAATTCCAATTCGAGAAGTCAACAATATTGGCTGCCCGACTCTCTACTCATAATAACAATAACAATTCCAATTCGAGAAGTCAACAACATTGGCTGCCCGACTCTGGACTCATAATAACAATAACAATTCCAATTCGAGAAGTCAACAACATTGGTTGCCTGACTCTAGACTCATAATAACAATAACAATCTGTTAACAATGTAACACCCCGGATTAACCCCGAGCGTGCTCCTCACGATTTTGTAACAATAATCAATAATCAATAATCAATTAATTCATATTTCAACAATCAATTATACAACATTTAACAATCAACAACTATATAATCATGAAATAATTAAGTTAGATGACAAAGTAGGCCATCCAACTTAACATGCATTAAACACACAATCAAACCCTAGTCTAACCATTAACAACTCACAATTTAATCACTCAAACACCACCCAATCATCTAAAGGCATAATTCAACATTTTAAAGAAAGACAACCTAAACTTCAAATATTCATATCTTACATTCTACTAGTCCAAACACCTCCAAACCAATTTCTATCACTCACCCATTCAATCGATTACATTAGCCCCCTCGGAAACCAACCAAAACACATCCAAATCATGCCCAACAACCCTAAAACCCTAATGCGTCAAGGCTGAAATTTCCGGACTTTCACACAGACATCACAATCGAAATTTCGGCATTACAACATTACTATCACGTAATTAACAAACTTTTAGAAATTGACAACAATTGATTCCAACCATTACAACTCAAGATAATCAACAAATAGCTAAATAATCAACTTTTAATACCCGAAAATAAATAATTATGCTACAACGGTTCAAATCTCATAAGAATACATATAAATGATCCTTAGCATACACTGAACAATAATATAACTTCAAATTAACATTCTAACGGTTCAATAATTAATTATACGCAAAAACATAAAAAATGACATTTTGAGATCTATAATTTTTCTCTCACTTTTGATCCGAAGTAAAGCTAGGAATGCGTGCAATAGGTGCCCAACAAGCGGAATCCAGCCCAGTTCGAAAAGATTCGGACTTTAAATGAGTTTTCTAAGGCAAAATTGCTTTGAAAAAAAAATGAAAAACTCCTCAAAATGGCCAAAGAAACTCACAGCAATGTGTGTGTGTGTTTGTGGTGTTTGCTTTTTTTTAGTGTGTGTAGAGATTTTATATGCAAAGTCAACAAAATTAACAAAAGTCAAAGTTGAACAAAGTTAGTTTTTTTTTTTTTTTGTATTTTTAGTCTTTTAATTAGTTTTTCTTGACTATTTTGCTCAAAACATTAAATTGACACTTAGACTATTTTAAGTAAAATATTTTTAGGTGACAGGAATTTTCTCATTCAAAGACTTTCACCCGATTCGATTTAAAACTCGATTTTCGCAAAAGAATGTGTAAAAACCCTTTTAAATTCCTAAGCCGATTTGAAATTCATTTTAATAAAACACAGGTCTATTAATGTCCGAGGACTAGATTTTAAAACATTTAAAACACTTGTGTCAAAATTTTAGCGGACGTGCGTTCAAAATACTATTCATAAAAACTGACGATAAAATTTCTAATGTCGTTTTTTATGAAAATTTCATAAATGCACACTTAGCATGTATTAGGAATATAAATCACATAATTAGCACATTCTAACTCATATAACACATAAACAAGTCAAATCACGCAAATAAAGGCAAAGACATGCAAATCGAGGTAAAGACGAAAATTGGAGTTTCACAGCACATATATCATGTAACAGGAGTAGTATTTAAATAAATTTAGTTTGGTCAAATAATATAAAAAGTCAAAGTCAAAGGGGACCAAAAAGTCAACATTTTCCAAAAAGTCAAAGTAAATGAAAGTCAACATTTTTCAAAAGTCAAGGTAGATGAAAAGTCAACGTAATAATCGGTTTTAATAAAGTCAAAGCTAGAAGTCTTAGTCAAAGTTAATAACTTATTCTATTTTAGTTGTTTTTGCCAGGAATAGTAATATTAATATTATCCAACTTAAATACTATTATTAGTAGACTATTTTGGGGGACAACATTTATTCATAAGTATTTAATTACACATAATCTAGTTATACTATTCAATTTTACAAAAGAAAAAGAAAAGTCACATTATTTGTTTTTCGAATGTCTTTTAAATGCACATTTAATCCAAGATCATTTAATAACTCACATATAAACATATATACTAATTCTAATAGCATTTAAATAGGTGAAAACACGTAATTGCAAATAGGGCAAATTATGGGGTCTCACATTCTCCCCCCCTTAAAACAATTGCGTCCGCGCAATTCCTGCCTGATCTCGAAGTAACTCAGGCGCAGTTGACTCAAACATACGAAGTGAAAGACCGAATACCAAATTCCAAATACCAACTAAGAACACCAAGTAGGAACACCGAATAAGATTGTCGAATAAGAATCCCCGAATAAGAAGCTTGAATAGGAACGCTGAATAAGAACACCGACAAGGAATTCCGAATAAGAATCCCAAATAAATTACCGAAGAAGAACGTCAATTTTGAATCCGAAAATAGAACACCGGTCAAGAATACCAAGTAAGAACTTCAACAAGATCACCGAGCGAGAATACCAAATAATAATCCCGAAATAAGAACTCTGGGTAACACCATATAACAATTCTGAATATGAATACCGCATTAAAATACCAAAGAAGAATTCCAAAGAAGTGTACTGAATAAGAATCTCCATATAGAAATCCCGAGGAAGAATGCCGAATAAATCACCATTTGGCAAAAGAATCCAAATAAGAATTCCAAAGAGGATACCGAATACCGAAAGTCATATACCGAATAAAAACACCAAGCAAGAATTCCGAATGAAGATACCGAAGAAAACCAAAGGCCGATCATTAAATACCAACTCCGAGCATTGAGAACCACCTACTGATCACTATAACCATTGATCTACTATTCCTTCTTCTGTTAATCCACTTTTAGGGAGATCCGCTACTAGCAGACTCTTTTAGGGGAAAAGATTACTTACCATTTTACAAGTAATGCATGTACACAATTAATAACATATAAAGTAAACTGTTCATAACACACATATCACTTTTAGTGCAATTTGCTCATTCTATTAAGCTAGTAACTATGGCAGAGTTTAGTAATACCTAATCTTATTTGCAAGATATCTAGCACAATTTAAAATGTAATCTACAGAAGATAGATTCACACATTGCTACTAATATCTAAAGTATGTACCCATGAAATCAATTAAACACACATAATGTCACACAAATGTACTAAGTATACAATCTTCACATAAGCAAATTGAGCACGTACCACACACTGGTCACATAAAACACATTGAGCACATAAAGCACGTTGTTTCACATAAACTAGTTATTACAATTAAAACCACAAAAATAACTAACTTCACATAGACACTTCGATCACATAAAACACATTTGTCACGTAATACACATTAATCACATAATTCACATTGGCTGCACACAACACATTGAGTATGTAATGCACATTGTCACACAAAACATATTGACCACATTAGTTCACTTAACACATAAGGCATATTGATCACATAGAAAGTTAGTTACATAAGTAGATTAATATCATAAGCATATTAACATATAATTCACTTTACACTTAGTACATGCCTTCATGTTAAGACCACTACCCACATTCTGAGGATACCCCGGCTGACAGCTAATCAAGCTCTGATACCACTTAATGTTACGCCCCAACTCGACCCCACCTACTATTAGTCAAGACGCAACGGAATTTTGGCAGTATAACGACAGTAATTAGGACACCGAAGCTCTAAATCAACCTCTTCGCAACTCATACAACCAACTCCTCAAACATTCAACAATAAACAACCCAACATATTATACAATAATCATTCCTTCGACAATCTATTCATAGTTATACGCCACCGTTCCAACATAATACATAAGCTATACATACATTTCAAAATAGATTAAGAACCAACTCAGTAATCTAATCATATCCAAAACGAGACTACTAGTCTAGCAACATTTAATCCATTATCTTTACAACATCTTATACATCATAATATTCTAAGTAAATACAAGACAACTAAACTTAATATACAAGACAACAAAAGTGAACAACATCTCAAACATCAAGGACAAGACTCTGGCACATAGGACTCATCCACGTAAGGCACAATCTCAGTTTCCTGAGGCACGTACCAATACCCGGTTCAGTAACACCTGCATGCATGCAATAATTGAGAGTGAGCTTATATAAAACAAGCCTAGTGAGGATTCGATAGATCTCTAACAGCATTTACTATACTCCTTGGAATTCATCCCTTGAGTAGTAAGCACTCAATGAACATCAATAACATAATAAATGCAACAATAGCAATAACAGTAAACATATAATAAGAATACGATACATTTGCTGATGAAGCTCTATACACCATTTCCAATGCTCATCAACTCCTCCAAACTCAATGACACAAACCTGAGGTACCTTGACCTAGACCCGCACCCCATGGCCTCTCCGTCCATACGAGATAGGGATTAGCCATGATAACTGTGCCCGCAGCCCAGGATGCCTCCCAAGGTGACACAACATTATCAAAGCTCACAACAATGGGACTCAATTTGAGAAGTCAACAACACTGGTTGCCCGACTCTCGACTCATAATAACAATAACAATAACAATTTGAAAAGTCAACAACATTGGCTACCCGACTCTCGACTCATAATAACAATAACAATTCCAATTCGAGAAGTCAACAACATTGGCTGCCCGACTCTCTACTCATAATAACAATAACAATTCCAATTCGAGAAGTCAACAACATTGGCTGCCCGACTCTCGACTCATAATAACAATAACAATTCCAATTCGAGAAGTCAACAACATTGGTTGCCCGACTCTCGACTCATAATAACAATAACAATCTATTAACAATGTAACACCCCGGATTAACCCCGAGCGTGCTCCTCACGATTTTGTAACAACAATCAATAATCAATAATCAATTAATTCATATTTCAACAATCAATTATACAACATTTAACAATCAACAACTATATAATCATGAAACAATTAAGTTAGATGACAAAGTAGGTCATCCAACTCAACATGCATTAAACACACAATCAAACCCTAGTCTAACCATTAACAACTCACAATTTAATCACTCAAACACCACCCAATCATCTAAAGGCATAATTCAACATTTTAAAGAAAGACAACCTAAACTTCAAATATTCATATCTTACATTCTACTAGTCCAAACACCTCCAAACCAGTTTCTATCACTCACCCATTCAATCGATTACATTAGCCCCCTCGAAAACCAACCAAAACACATCCAAATCATGCCCAACAACCCTAAAACCCTAATGCGTCAAGGCTGAAATTTTCAGACTTTCACACGGACATCACAATCGAAATTTTGGCATTACAACATTACTACCACGTAATTAACAAACTTTTAGAAATCGACGGCAATCGATTCCAACCATTACAACTCAAGATAATCAACAAATAGCTAAATAATCAACTTTTAATACTCGCAAATAAATAATTATGTTACAACTGTTCAAATCTCATAAGAATACATATAAACGATCCTTAGCATACACTGAACAATAATATAACTTCAAATTAACATTCTAACGGTTCAATAATCAATTATACACAAAAACATAAAAAATGACATTTTGAGATCTATAATTTTTCTCTCACCGTTGATATGAAGTAAAGCTAGGAATGCGTGTAATAGGTGCCCAACAAGCGAAATCCAGCCCGGTTCGAAAAGATTTGGACTTTAAATGAGTTTTCTAAGGCAAAATTGCTTTTAAAAAAAAATGAAAAACTCCTCAAAATGGCCAAAGAAACTCACGGCAATGTGTGTGTGTGTTTGTGGTGTTTTCTTTGATTTTAGTGTGTGTAGAGATTTTATATGCAAAGTCAACAAAATTAACAAAAGTCAAAGTTGAACAAAGTTTTTTTTTTGTATTTTTAGTCTTTTAATTAGTTTTTCTTGACTATTTTGCTCAAAACATTAAATTGACACTTATACTATTTTAAGTAAAATATTTTTAGATGACAAGAATTTTCTCATTCAAAGACTTTCACCCGATTCGATTTAAAACTCGATTTTCGCAAAAGAAGGTGTAAAACCCTTTTAAATTCCTAAGCCGATTTGAAATCCGTTTTAATAAAACACAGGTCTATTAATGTCCGAGGATTAGGTTTTAAAATATTTAAAACACTTGTGTCAAAATTTTAGCGGACGTGCGTTCAAAATACTATTTACAAAAACCGACGATAAAATTTCTAATGCCATTTTTGATGAAAATTTCATGAATACACACTTAGCATGTATTAGGAATATAAATCATATAATTAGCACATTCTAACTCATATAACACATAAACAGGTCAAATCACGCAAATCGAGGCAAAGACACGCAAATTGAGGTAAAGACGAAAACTGGGGTTTCATAGCACATATATCATGTAACAGGAGTATTATTTAAATAAATCTAGTTTGGTCAAATAATATAAAAAGTCAAAGTCAAAGGGGACCAAAAAGTCAACATTTTCCAAAAAGTCAAAGTAAATGAAAGTCAACATTTTTCAAAAGTCAAGGTAGATGAAAAGTCAACGTAATAATCGGTTTTAATAAAGTCAAAGCTAGAAGTCTTAGTCAAAGTTAATAACTTATTCTATTTTAGTTGTTTTTGCTAGGAATAGTAATATTAATATTATCCAACTTAAATGCTATTATTAGTAGACTATTTTTAGGAACAACATTTATTCATAAGCAATTAATTCCACATAGTCTAGTTATACTATACAATTTTACAAAAGAAAAAGAAAAGTCACATTATTTGTTTTTCGAATGTCTTTTAAACGCACATTTAATCCAAGATCATTTAATAACTCCCATATAAACATATATATTAATTCTAATAGCATTTAAATAGGTGAAAATACATAATTGAAAATAGGGAAAATTCCGGGGTCTCACATATGAACATTCACTTCAATAGTGGATCTGGATCTGCTTGTAATAGTTACAATAGTGTTCATCTTTTTGCTTTGCTTGTTGGAGGCACTTTGAGACTAAGTTGAAGATAACTAAACTAATGTAATTAAGTAATCTTTAAGCCAATCAGAGAAATGTTCTTGTTTTTCATTCTTCCAAAGAGTTTGCCAGCACTACAACTTACAAGAGGAATAAAGGCTTCTTTTGTTGCTAGGTGGACGATCTATGACTTCTGCATTTGTGGAATGAACAGAGATCTACTCAAAGGTTTCACCAAGTAGCTTTTACCTGAGGTCTTCAAGAGATATTCGATTATATATCGTGCTTTATCTTGGTTAATAATGTATATAACATAAATATCAAGTAACGAATTGTTAATGAATGGTTTTGAAAAATTGTATTTCATAGTTCTTCTGCTGCATAACTTCTGATTCATTTTGGGCAATCCAGGATATTGATCCTTCAATTGGTATCAGAGCCATGTTTTGATATTCGTGCTATTACATTTGGTTTATTGTTTCTAATGGGTTTAAGCGCTAAAAGATAAAAGAAACCGGATGCAGAGTTTTAATCGATTGAGGTAATGGAAGACGATTCATCATCCAGTTACCCAAATAGCCATTTGACAAGGCCAACGGATGAAGAGTCATCTGATGGCCTTGCCAAGGACCAGATAAGGGGTCATCCGCTGCCTTAGCGAAGCACTGGATGACCACTTATCCAGTGAGCGGATGACCACTTATCTGGTGACCGGATGAGGTGCCATCTAGTGACTGGATGAGGTTTTATTTAGCTATAAAATTAGATTTTATTGCTACTACTATCTCTTTTAGCTATAGAATTTGATTTTATTGTTAGCTTTTAGTCGTTAACATTTGATGTTAAAGGTTTAAACATTAGAAACATGTTAAGAACAGTTTTATGTTTTGATGAATGTGATTCATGCTTTTCATATTAATGTCTTGGCATTATGAATGATTGGATGGATCATGGACTAGATGAATGATTGAATGTATTGTTTGTAATGATATTCTTTCATTCATTTGTTCTGTAATTGAGACATAAGTCTCGTTTTACATTTCTTGCATAAGAGTGATTTATAGTGAGGCATGTGATTTATTAGTTATATAATCTGGCATGCAAGAAAGTTCCAGATCAATCAAAGAGTTGATGTGTAACACCCCGTTCCCTCTCGAGACCGGAAGTTCTATCAATCGATCTAAACACAACCCAAACCAAACCCGGGCATAAATTTTCAGGGAAAACGGACGGAGTCTCCCCTGTTTCTAGGCGAAATGTAAAACCTGCGACAGCATATAAGTGGACCAATACCATGTCCAAACATTCAACCACCTCAAGGCCATCCAAGCCTTGGTTCACAACAAGCAAATCACAAGTAAATATACATTCAACCTTAGCAATTAAACTACACCAACCTATTTCATAAGCTAGACTATCATATCTTTCTATCTCTTTTCCTTTGTCATTACAAATGTACATTGAAGTTAAGCTACATTAACTAAATACATAATCTAATGAAACTTAAATTACATCCCTTGACATTAAATACATATAATACATAAAAGCATACATCTTTACAACTTTGACAACTCAAGTCACATAGGCACGCAAGACAACTCTTTAAGCACGGACTTTCACGAAATCACGAACTTTCCAGCTAACATGGCATTTCCTGAAATGTGGTGGTGAGGAGTGAGTATACACAACACGTATACTCAGTGAGGGCGAGACAAATATCGAGTTCGAGAGAAAGAAAGTCGTGCAATGCAAATAGTCACAGCTAAGCAATAAAGTCAATAGGAAAGCATTCAATACAAACGACAATATATTAAACATTCAAAAAAGCATTAACATAACCATTCAAAGCTATATCACACTCTGAAGGCTATGGTTCACTCATACGAGCAATATACCATTTCACGAGCAATACATCAATCTCGAGCTTGATGTTGACAACGATGACAATAAGCGCGCAACCACCTTATAACACCAGTTTGGAATACCCCGGGAGTAACCATCAATTCTACGACCCAAATCTCCCTGGGAGGCAACCCAAACGAGAAAAGGGAATAGCTACGGAGCTAGAGCAACCAACACTGGCAACCCGAGGCTACCCAGAGAGGCCCATCACTTACGTGCTGGACACTATGCAATACAAGACTCGATACAAGGCGATAAACAAGCGATAAACAAGATATCAAGCATTTACAATCAAACAAGTAACAAGAACAACACCAATTAACCTTATCAAGCAATAACAAGTATCCTATAGGCATTATAAGCATTCTATAAGCAATATAAACATTCTATAAGCATCATAAACATTCTATAAGCAACATACTATGAAATCACACAAAATTCCAAAAATGACCCCAACTTTCAAAACGCTACTACTTTCAAACGAGCCACGAGCTTTGGAAACCGACTTCACCAATCCTCCTAGGTCACCATAAGGCACGTCTAAAGACCCCAAAACCCTACTTTACCCTAGAATTCACGCAAAGTCCCAATTTCCCCCTTTGCTCGTTTGAACTACAACTATACCAACCAAACACCCAACCAATGCCACAATCGCACCAAAAGTGCTTCCATGGCCTCACGAAACAATGCCAACACGCAAAACGAGAAAACGCCAAACTCAAATTCATAACAGCGCAACTTTAACGTTTCAAAGGTTTACTATTCATGTTTTACTATTCAACTAACAAATTATATTTCAATTTCAATATTCAACAGCAGAAAATGTTAAAAAGCTATAAATACATGTTCTACGATTGCTAGAGAATATTCTGTAAGCCTCAAAACGATCAAAATAACATTCTACGGATAAAACCCAAAAATTAAAGTTAAAGCATAAAACTTTCAAATGCGCAAATAAACATGAAACCCTCACCTTAGACGTTCCTAGACGCTAGGAAAACCTCGTAGGATGCCTCGGAAACCACCCCGTGGAAGCTCACGCCAAGAATCGAAAAATTGAAGTTAAAATTTCTTTTTTTCTCTCCTACCATTTTCGGCCTTAGCTGGTTTCTGTTTTCAGCTCCCTTTTTTTTATTTTATGCTTTGTTAAGTTATTATAAAAGATGACAAGGTCAAAGGTCAAGCCCCTTGGTCAAACCACTTAAAAATTGGTCAAACTAGCCTATTTCATGCATTTTAAAGCTAAAACAAGTAACATAAATCCAATTCCAGTTAAATACAACTTAAAACACTAAAATTAAAACACTAAATATTAGTTTTCACTATTTGCTGAGGACTCGAATTCATTTCCTAACTATCTCTCTCGATATGCTATGCACTTTACGTCAACCAAGAAGTGACAATTAAACCTCAAAGAATCTAAGAAATATATCATTTTTGGAAAGCATCATAGTTTAAAATTTACTCCGGCTCGGAGTTACTTTTCTCATTTATTTGAAAACCGAGTGATTTTAACGCAAAACAACCAAAACCGATTATTAAAATAATCAAAACAATCAAGGTAATCAATATTCATTTAAAATAATTAATTTAACTATTTCTATAATATTTTAAAGAATTATGAAGTTAATATTAAGTTACAAATGAACAAATAAATATAAACATATAATCAAGTGCAATTAAATATTAACATTTAAGATGACACTTAATTAAATACAAGAGAATAAATTCAATTACTATAATTAATAGAAGTAGATAACAACCTTTCAATTATTCAATATACAATTACTAAATGCTTCCAAGAGAAATATGAAAATAGTGCAAATTGGTTGATTTAACTAATTAAACATTTAATCAAATGCAGTCAAGTGCTATTAAATGTATGCCGGGTTCGGGTTATCACATCGTTCCCCCCTTAAAACAATTGCGTCCTCGCAATTCTTCTTCCAATAGAACTCAGCATCATCTGAAATCCAATTCTGACTAATCTTCATCGGTTGAAGAATCCCGTTGACACGAATATCGAAGAAGAATAAAGTTTCAACCAAGGGTACCGAGATAATACCAATAAAGACTAAAGCAAAGATGTTGTAGATGTCATTAATACCACACAATAACGACAAGAAGAATACCCCACGCACGAATCTCCAATTGAAGTCTAACTATTACTGCCCGAGAATCCCTAAGCAAAAAGCCAAATAAAGGCTCAATCAAAGGTTCCATCCAGAGGTCCAAAGAAGTACCCCACTGGTCATGAATTTCATAGAAGAATTCCCTGTTAAGAGTGCTGAAGAAAACACCAAGAAACCCAATCAAATATACTTCCAAAGTTCCAAAGAAGCCTTCCAAATAATAACCCCATGGAACAACCAATTAGATTCCGAGTATTGCTACCAAATGCTGAGAGGAATGTCAAAGGAAATAGCAGAGAAAATATAATGTGCCCAATAAGACAACCAAGTTGAATAACAACATAGTTTCCCAGATGGATGAAAACTTCAAGGATAAATACCGTACTGGTGAACAATATACCGAAACCAAACTTTGAGGCCTCTTCATTGTTTGCCAAGTGAGAACTTCATACAACCTTGCCAATAAGGAAAATACCAATAGAACACCCAATAAGAATTTCAAAGAATACCATAAGTAGTACTATACAATAAGTCCGATAGGAATTCCAAATACCAAACCTACTGAGGAACACTGAAGAAAATATCTGAAACAATGCTCCAATAAGAAAGTAGCCAAGTTTGCCTAGTAAATAAATACTAAATAATTGGCCACTGAGAATTCCAGAAAATACCATTGAAGAATTTCCAATCAGGAATGCCAATAGCACACCAATAAAGACTGAGACACATATACCCTAGATAATACTGTGCAGTAAGGCCGATTGAAATCCTAATAGCCAAATCCACCGAGAAATGCCAACAGAAGTCTCCAAAGATCACCCGTTAAGAAAACCAAAGAATGCTCCAGAGAACAACTAAATAGAACGCCAAAAGAAGACTACTCTTTCACAACTGTTAAGCACAGAGGAGGACCCTAGAGTTTCGCCAATAACCAAGCTCCAAAGGCAAACACCAACTCCCAAATAAAGGCTAATTAAATGCCATTCATTTTCTGCCGATCCATACACCTTGAAAAGCCAGCGGTGAACCACTTTCTTCAGGGGAGGAAGAGGACTTACTTACCATTTCCATAAGACATGTATGAATGCCAATATATCACAGTTATACACATGCCTTATACTATTATGCAAGCAAGTTTACAAAAGAATTTATTCAACAAAGTCACTCAAGCATAACAATCAAGTCAAGCACAACATAATCAATTCAAATCACGGCACAACCAATTTAAGACATTCTAACACACACATTACAAGCAATACTCCAAAACAAGTAACAATTCACGAGGTCGATTCGATTCACAATACCAATTCGATAGGTCAATTCAATGCACAACTAGACACTTTACTTCACTTAGCACACAATTAACACATAACACATAACTATATCACATAGGAGCACACATTCATGTCAAGACACATAATCTCACATACAAGCATACACTTTCAAGACACACTTAACAAGCACACATTCAAGGACCACTACCCACCAGACCGAGGACCATGTCCCGGCTTATGAGCTAAACAAGCTCTGATACCACCTGTAACACCCCGTTCCCTCTCGAGACCGGGAGTTCTAACCATCGATCTAAACATAACCCAAACCAAACCCGGGCATAAATTTTCAGGGAAAACGGACGGAGTCTCCCCTGTTTCTAGGCGAAATGTAAAACCTGCGACAGCATATAAGTGGACCAATACCATGTCCAAACATTCAACCACCTCAAGGCCATCCGAACCTTGGTTCACAACAAGCAAATCACAAGTAAATATACATTCAAGTTTAGCAATTAAACTACACCAACCTATTTCATAAGCTAGACTATCATATCTTTCTATATATTTTCCTTTGTCATTACAAATGTACATTGAAGTTAAGCTACATTAACTAAATACATAATCTAATGAAACTTAAATTACATCCCTTGACATTAAATACATATAATACATAAAAGCATACATCTTTACAACTTTGACAACTCAAGTCACATAGGCACGCAAGACAACTCTTTAAGCATGAACTTTCACGAAATCACAAACTTTCCAGGTAACATGGCATTTCCTGAAATGTGGTGGTGAGGAGTGAGTATACACAACACGTATACTCAGTGAGAGTGAGACAGATATCGAGTTCGATAGAAAGAAAGTCGTGCAATGCAAATAGTCACAGCTAAGCAATAAAGTCAATAGGAAAGCATTCAATACAAACGACAATATATTAAACATTCAAGAAAGCATTAACACAACCATTCAAAGCTATACCACACTCTGAAGGCTATGGTTCACTCATACGAGCAATATACCATTTCACGAGCGATACATCTATCTCGAGCTTGATGTTGACAACGATGACAATAAGCGCGCAACCACCTTATAACACAAGTTTGGAATACCCCGGGAGTAACCATCAATTCTACGACCCAAATCTCCCTGGGAGGCAACCCAAGCGAGAAAAGGGAATAGCTACGGAGCTAGAGCAACCAACATTGGCAACCCGAGGCTACCCAGAGAGGCCCATCACTCACGTGCTGGACACTATGCAATGCAAGACTCGATACAAGGCGATAAACGAGCGATAAACAAGATATCAAGCATTTACAATCAAACAAGTAACAAGAACAACACCAATTAACCTTATCAAGCAATAACAAGTATCCTATAGGCATTATAAGCATTCTATAAGGAATATAAACATTCTATTAGCATTATAATCATTCTATAAGCATCATAAACATTCTATAAGCAACATACTATGAAATCACACAAAATTCCAAAAATGACCCCAACTTTCAAAACGCTACTACTTTCAAACGAGCCACGAGCTTTGGAAACCGACTTCACCAATCCTCCTAGGTCACCATAAGGCACATCTAAAGACCCCGAAACCTTACTTTACCCTAGAATTCACGCAAAGTCCCGATTTCCCCCCTTTGCTCGTTTGAACTACAACTATACCAACCAAACACCCAACCAACGCCACAATCGCACCAAAAGTGCTTCCATGGCCTCCCGAAACAATGCCAACACGCAAAACGAGAAAATGCCAAACTCGACCCAAACGATCCCGACTTTCACTATGCCGTTTTTCTCCATTTTTCTATTACACATTCCAATTAAACCACACATTTAGGCATTCTAGCATATCTACCATCTTTCTACATCAACAGACAGCATAACAGTGCAACTTTAACGTTTCAAGGGTTTACTATTCATGTTTTACTATTCAACTAACAAATTATATTTCAATTTCAATATTCAACCGCAGAAAATGTTAAAAAGCTATAGATACATGTTCTACGATTGCTAGAGAATATTCTATAAGCCTCAAAACGATCAAAATAACATTCTACGGATAAAACCCAAAAATTAAAGTTAAAGCATAAAACTTTCAAATGCGCAAATAAACATGAAACCCTTACCTTAGACGCTCCTAGACGCTAGAAAAACCTCGTAGGATGCCTCGGAAACCACCCCGTGGAAGCTCACGCCAAGAATCGAAAAATTGAAGTTGAAATTTCTTTTTTTCTCTCCTACCATTTTCGGCCTTAGCTGGTTTCTGTTTTCAGCTCCCTTTTTTATTTTATGCTTTGTTAAGTTATTATAAAAGATGACAAGGTCAAAGGTCAAGCCCCTTGGTCAAACCACTTAAAAATTGGTCAAACTAGCCTATTTCATGCATTTTAAAGCTAAAACAAGTAACATAAATCCAATTCCAGTTAAATACAACTTAAAACACTAAAATTAAAACACTAAATATTAGTTTTCACTATTTGCTGAGGACTCGAATTCATTTCCTAACCATCTCTCTCGATATGCTATGCACTTTGCGTCAACCAAGAAGTGACAATTAAACCTCAAAGAATCTAAGAAATATATCATTTTTGGAAAGTACCATAGTTTAAAATTTACTCCGGCTCGGAGTTACTTTTCTCATTTATTTGAAAACCGAGTGATTTTAACGCAAAACAACCAAAACCGATTATTAAAATAATCAAAACAATCAAGGTAATCAATATTCATTTAAAATAATTAATTTAACTATTTCTATAATATTTTAAAGAATTATGAAGTTAATATTAAGTTACAAATGAACAAATAAATATAAACATATAATCAAGTGCAATTAAATATTAACATTTAAGATGACACTTAATTAAATACAAGAGAATAAATTCAATTACTATAATTAATAGAAGTAGATAACAACCTTTCAATTATTCAATATACAATTACTAAATGCTTCCAAGAGAAATATGAAAATAGTGCAAATTGGTTGATTTAACTAATTAAACATTTAATCAAATGCAGTCAAGTGTTATTAAATGCATGCCGGGTTCGGGTTATCACATGATGGACTTGGAAAAGTTGAAGAGTTCAAGGTGCCAAGACCCTTTTAAGGCATGTGATGTGCTTGCTTAGGTTTCTGTGATTGATCAAATTCCTGTGGCTCGAATTTGATCAAACACTAAGTCCATGATCCACCAAACTTATTCTGTTTTATATATATTTATTTAACTGTATTGTATGAGATGCATGCTAAATGGACTAATGTGCAAAGTGAGACCTAATTATGACCGAAAACTTCTTATGCACAAACATATTAGATTTCAAATGGTGAAAATATTTTGTCGTTGCCCTCCATTGTCGTAGGATGCAGATGCTCGATTGGTTGTGTTTTTCTTGCCCAAAGGCAGAATGACACTTCTCATGATGAGTACTTTGCACACCTATTGCTCAAGGTGTTGTTGTAGTGTTCCAATATCACGTGGCCAATAATGCACCAAAATTCAGGTCATGAGATTCAAATTGTCGCATCATGGAGATAGTGGGTTCTATCTAACTAACTCATTGGGCCAATAATCCACGAAAGGTAAGGTCTTAATGATTGGGGGTAGAAAGCCAAACGCTATATATGATATAGATAACAAGTTTTGTTAACTCATTTGTATGCATATTCCAATAATGCACGAAAGTTGAGGACGTTCATATAAGTGAGAGCTTGGTCACCTACTAATAAGTCTTTTCGATAAAGATTAACGTATTCCATTTGGAAAGTATGAGATTCGATAAAATTAGTGGGAGGTACAATTTAATTAAAGACCAAATTAAATGGTTTAACAAGTTAATATCACCAAGAATCTGATTTTCTGCAAAATTCAAATTGCTACAAGGATGAACCCGTTTTTTCATATACTAGACTTTAATCGATTTACAGGATCCAATTTTTATGATTTACTTTAGAAACTTCAAATTGTTCTTGGCATGAAGAAAATCGAATATGTCTTAGACCAACACACCATTTTAGCTCCGCTTGATAACGTATCTTAAAAGGAATGTGACACTTATGGTAGATAAGGATCAACTTGCTAAAAGGAATTATATTCTTGTATCTAGCATATCGGTATGCAAGAAGGAAAGAATGTGATTCCAAACCTAAAAAGCGTTGTGAGGTAAGCATAGTTGTATGACCAAATATGGAGATATTTAAAAGCCGTTCTTCATGTTGCTTCTTCATCTTCGGTTAGTCTGTAATCGAAATGGAAAGGCAACATAAGGCTTCTAGGGCCAGTAGGAGTGTGTCTAAGAATATAACTAAGGATAGTATTGGCAAGGGATAGTGTTTTTGCCGAGATAGTATTTTTGCCGAGATACTAGGCTTTGGAAGAAGAGTTGTCTTATGTATCTTCAAAGCTTGAGTGTCAAGTCCAAGGAAGCTACAAAAGATGGTAATTCTTCTTTGTTTGTGATTATAACTAATCTTATGAGTGATAATAATACTACTTCTAGGATTTTAGGTTCTAAAGCAACATTTTGATGTTTCTAAATAGAGTCTAAATCAGAGTAGTGCGCTTAGGAAGCGTGAAGTGGTAGAAGATAATAGAAAATGGAGCAACAGTTGCTACATTAGCTATCTATGCTTTCTAGACATATTGAATGTCTTAAATACTATTTATATATACCTAAATACTCTTAGGGATATAGTGTATGTTCCCAAGATTGTAAAAGAAGAATTATGAATTATTCTTTTGTTAACATTTTCATTATGGTAATGAACATCTTGGCAAAGGCATTTTTGGTTAATGGTATTTATTATCTTGTTATAGATAAAAGAATGCATATAGAACAAATTGTTGTTAGCAACTTAAACCAAAAACATTTCAAAGATGACTCATATAGTCCAAATCAATTGTAGCTTCTATGATTTGGTCATATCAAAGATAAAGAGGTTAGCAGAGTTGACCAAGAATGGACTGGTTAGTCCATTAGGTTATGAACCTGGCCAAACTTGTGAATCTTATATATTTTTTAAATGACCAAGTCACCCTTCGTATGACAAGGAATTAGAGCTGGTAAATGACTAGGATTACTGCACACGAGTTGTGTATGGGTCTTTTAGGGAATTGATCCTAGTTGGTTATAACTACTCCATAAACTTTACTATTGTTCATTCATAGGTATAGTTATATGTGTACTTATTGAAGTATAAGTCTAAAAGCTTTCTAAAGTGTTTTAAAGAGCTTAAGACTGAGGTAGAATAACCAAACAGGAAAGGTATTAAGCCCTTACCAATTAGATTGTAAAGGGAAAAATACTTAATTGCTGAATTCTATGAGTATCTCAAATCTTTTGGTATTATATCACAATTAACATTGCGTGGGACACCACAATCAAATAAGGTTTCTAAGTGTAGAAATTGTACCATGTTGGACATAATACATTAGATGATCAAGTTGTTATGATCTTCCAACTTATTTGTGGTGTTATACTTTCTTTAC
Organism: Ehretia macrophylla; assembly: GCA_037974665.1. Lineage (NCBI taxonomy): Eukaryota > Viridiplantae > Streptophyta > Magnoliopsida > Boraginales > Ehretiaceae > Ehretia > Ehretia macrophylla. The sequence goes on from CM075775.1 coordinate 15,377,136, forward strand.
ATATATTGTAAAAGTTTGAATAGAGTTCCAACTACAAGTAGTTCCTCAAGTACCATATGAGATGTGGGTATGAAGTAAATATCAAATGTATTGATATTTGGGGTTGTCCAAACTTCGTTGAAAAACATAAGTCAGACATGTTAGAACTTAGGTCGATTTGTGGATTATCTTAATGATAGCATAGGATAATAGTACTTCTATTTCCTTAGTTACGAAAGGGTGTTGATAAGTCAAGGCAACATATTTCTTGAAAAATGAGTTTATTCAAGAAAATGATCCATGAAAGAAAAAAGAATTAGAGGACGTGCCCTTTAAGCCACAAAATAACCAAGACCTAAATAAATCTATTCCAAAAGATTCGGAACTTGTCATCACACAAGTTACTCAGTAGAATATCTCATCCTCTAGAAAGATAAGAGTATCTTCTTGAGGATGCGCAAAAGTTGTTTGTGCTTAGAGATAGTAATCATGTTTATGATTATATGACTTATAAGTAAGTGATATATGATATCAACTCTAAGAAGCAATGTGAGCTAGAATAGACTTTAACTATGCCTGGACCTTGGTAGACCCACCTGAAGGTATTGTACCTATAAGGTGTAAATGGGTCTTCAAGAGAAAGATTGGAGTAGATTGAAAGGTAGAGACCTTTAAATCTAAATTAGTAACGAACATATATTATCAAAGACAAAGTGTTTACTATGACAGGATCTTTTTCCTGGTTACTATGCTTAAGTCATTTTTTACAATGTTGGGCATTGTTTCATACTATCTTGCAAATGGACTTTGAAATAATATTCCTGGATAGATATCTTGAGGCAGATGCCTATACGGAATAGCCCTTATATTTTGAGTCCAAAGATAAAAAGTGCGAAAAACTTAAGAGATCTATTTCTGGTTTTAAGAAAGCTTCTAGGAGTTGGAACATCCGATTTTTAATGAGGTCAAAGAGTTTGGTTTCACTAAAAATGAAGATGAACCTTGTGTTTACAAGAAGGTTAGTGGGAGCGCAACCACTTTCATAATCTTGTATGTTGATGACATCCTTTATCATGAATGATAGTAAAGGAATGATCGAGTCGACTAAAATCTAATTAAGCAAAATATTATCCATGAAAGATTTGACAAATGCCATTTACATCTTGTGAATTCGTAGCTATAGGGATAGAAGAAAGTGATTAATTGGCATATCTTAAAGCCTGTACATAAAACAATCTTGAAGTAAGTTCAAGATCGAAAGTTGATAGAAGGGTTTATTGTCTATGTGGCATAAAACCCTCACTCTCTAAAAGCTTGTCTCTCCAAACTTTGAAGAGAGGTATAACATATACAGAATGCCTTATGCTTCGGCAGTAGGTGATCTCGTGTATACTATCATATGTACAAATAGGCCTGATACTCAAGAAGCTGTAAGTATTACAAGCAGATATCAGTATAATTCAGTTGAGGGACACTGGATCGCTATTAAAGCATATCCTAAAGTACTTGAGAAGAACTAAGGATATTGTTTTGGCATGTGGAAGGTAGTTAATCTTGCATATGATGCTGAGAGTAAAGCAGTTTAGATCAATAAGTTCATGATAGAACTAAAAGTGGTTTCTTCTGCTGAGCTGCTAATATTTTTGTATTGTGATACAATGGAGCTATTACACAAACCTATTGAAACCCAGGTCTCACAAAGATCTAAACATATAGAAATATTGTTTCTATACCATTCGAGAATTTGTATCTCGTATTTAGTTTGCAGAACTTGGCTTTATTTAATAATGTAGCTTACCCACTTACCAAAGCTATGAGTCAGTCACAGCTAGATCATCATCTTGAGAAGATAGGTATAAGATACCAGTGTAAGTTGCGCTAGTCCATTAGTGCAAGTGGGATATTGTTGCAGATATGCCCTAATGCTGTGATTATATGACTTATAATTGGGCATTTTGATGTATAATCATTAATATAATTGGCATGTTTAATCATTCATATTCTCCTTCTTTCTTGTATGAATGAGTCCCAAGTATTTTCGTTAAAGAAATGTATTCTCAAGGGGTTGAAAATATGTGAGCACGTTTCTTTGGCACGAGAAATACTTAAAATGTTCATACCCCTTAGATTATTTGAATGGGACTTCAAATAATCAAATACGGGCTATCACATTGGTTTGTTACCTTTGATTAATATGAGATATTAATGATAAAGGATGGTGAGTCACATACCATACAAGCATAAGTTGCTAATAACAAACATGTGGGTGAGTATTAGTAGAATAATCACTTAACGTGACGTGAATAAAAAATCACATGGTATGGATTAATGATTTGTTATTCGTTGCGATAGTGCATATGATCCTTAGACTTTAGACAACACGATTGTCATATGTATTGGGGTTTGATACTTACTTTTGTATAATACTTCTCCCGAGCACGGGAAAGTTATATTCACTCGTAGTATCATTCTTTCAATATAGAGAGTGACATGTATTTGTCAAGAGAGAATTCATTACCTCGATTATTGAGAAAATATCCTATGCAATTCAATTTGGTAAATGAGGAATCCTTGGCCAAGGTGTGATTGATGGAAAAGTGTTTTTCCATGGTTGTCATCTCTCATTTTACCACATTGAATCTAGGCATAGTATTGAGTTTGTGAACTTGATCGGACCATGGTTCTTACTCAATCGGGACTATTAATGGAAGGCTTGAATTGCACATTAATCAGCAACTAAAATAGGTTCATTATTTGTTAACTTCGTTGCCTTATATATTGTCTTGATATGTCATTAGACGTTACTCAAGACCTTAACGGTGTTTCAAGAATCGGAGGAGAAATTCTCAAAACAAATCAAAAGTTGATTGATATTAAAAGGGTTTAATGTTTCCTTAATGCTATTTGGCTATGAACCTAGAAAGTCACACCATATTAGCAATGAGATTAAGTCTTGCTTGGACATTAATCATTTTCTCTAAATAATTATTAAGAGTTAGTAATTGAAGTCTCAACCATTAAAAATTAATGGGGCAAATTTGTAAGATTGGCAAAGTATTGAGGTACTTGGTGCAAATAGATAAAATATGATTTAATCTTATTAATAACCAGCACCAATCTTAGCCATTGATCTTGCAAATTAAAAGGGTGTTATTTGAACACGTAACAAGAAAACTTAGCGATTGAGTTTTCATCCAACTCACCCGGTTGTCTTGAGAAGACAAATAACAAAAAGGAGATGTCAAGTCTGCAAGGTGTTGCAGGGGCTGTCTATCAAAGCAAGAGATATAACACACTTTTTCTTTATCTCTACTTCATATAGACATACGTACATCTTCTTCAGTAGGGAACTACAGGGTTGTCTAGAGGAAGAGAGAGAATGCACTTTTGCTTATCTTCTCATCTTCTCTGCTTCCAAACTACATTGCAGACCTATGAACATTCACTTCAACAGTGGATCTGGATCTACTTGTAATAGCTACAGTAGTGTTCATCCTTTTGCTTTGCTTGTTGGAGGAACTTTGAGACTAAGTTGAAGATAATTAAACGAACGTAGTTAAGTAATCTTTAAGCCAATCAGAGAAATATTCTTGTTCTTCATTTTTCCAAGGAGTTTGCTAGCACTACAACTCACAGGAGGAATAAAGGCTTCTTCTGTTGCTAGGTGGATGATCTATGGCTTCTGCATTTGTGGAAGGAACAAAAATCTACTCAAAGGTTTCACCAAGCAGCTTTTACCTGAGGTCTTCCAAAGGTATTCTATTATATTTTCTTGCTTTATCTTGGTTAATAATGTATATAGTATAAATATCAACTAACGGATTGTTAGTGAATGGTTTTGAAAAATTGTATTTCATAGGTCTTCCGCTGTGTAACTTCTGATTCATTTTGGGCAATCACGGATATTGATTGTTGGGTGTATTATTGATATGTGATTTTAGCACCTTTTCACTTAAATTTAGTTAGTCCTTGAGTAATTTATGAGCAATTTGATTGGTTTCATGTTTGTTTTGCGATATAGGTGAATTATATGAAGAAGCACGAGTTTTGAGGCAAAGATTGAAGAGAAATCACAAAGATTTGGCTTTTATGCAATTTGTGGAGAAATTGAAGAACAAATAGCAGTAGGGCAGTCATTGCACAACTACACAGCATCGCAGGAAAATTAAGGGTCATTTTGTAAATTGGCAAGAAAAGAAAGAAACTCTATGAAATAAAAGGAGAAAAAATGTGAGAAGTGGGAAGCCATCGAGAGGGGAGAAAATGGAACATGTTAGAGGGAAAAAAAAGAGGGGATTCACGAGTTAGACAGAAGAACGATTCGGGGACGGACTTCTGCCCCAATTCTTCTCCAAATCTTAGTTTTTTCTATCTCTCTTATCATGAATTATACTATATCTTGGATTTTATTTAATTTCTTTATGATGTTCTAAGTTAATTTTCTAGGGCTACGATGTAGCCAGATTATGAATATTTGATACTTCTGGTTTTGATTGATTGATGAACTATTCCATCTATGCGTTGAGTATTTCAGATTATGAATATTTGATCCATTTTTGGATGACCTTTCCTTAAAATTGGAGGAACACTTATTGATGTTCGAAAGGGTGAGCTTAGGTTACGAGTACAAGAGGAAGCGATAACCTTTAATGTTTTTAAAGCTCACAAGTACCCAGAAGCGAGTGATAGTTGTTTTCGCATTGATGCCTTACATGCTATAGTGTCTAACCATGGGGGTCAATTGGATCCTTTGGAGGCTAGCTTGTTACAAGATAATTCTTTTGTTCCGGTAGGATTGGAGCACGAAGAATATTGGTCTGCTAAACAACTAAATATGGGTGTACAAGCAGTGGGTGAGAAAGAATTATTGCAATTGAATAAGCTAAAAGGATCCCGTGATGAAGCGAATAAGAATGCAAGAAGTTACAAAGAAAGGACAAACGATTGGCATGACAAACTCATTACGGGAAAATATTTCTCTCCTGGTCAACAAATACTTCTTTATAACCCACGGATTCCTTGAAAACGCAAGTCAAGATGGTCTGGCCCCTTTGTTGTGACTAAAGTATTTCCCTATACTGTTGTCGAAGTCACCCATCCAGAAAAAGGGACATTCAAAGTTAACGATTGAAGATTTATTGGGATGATGAGTTTGATAAGCAAAAGATCATTGTCCACCTCAACTCGTCATGAAAAAAATTGCTCTGCCGGGCTATCGACATTAAAACAAGCACTTTTCGAGAGGTAACCTAAAGTTTCTTCCTTTTCTTGATTTAATAGTTATGTTTGTTTTTAGTTTATTTTCCAGTTATAGTTGTCATTGCTAATTTGTTTTAATTTTTCTTGTTATGTTAGGTTCAAGAATAAGTTTGGGGAAAGACAAGCCAAAGAGAAATTCTACCAAGTCAATTTAGAGAGAAAATATGTGAACGATGGTATTTGGGTTGCATAAGATATGCGCATGGGAAAGAAAAAGAAAAGAAATAAGAGCTGAGAAGTAGCGCTGTTGCGCTATGTTAAAGCGCAGTTGCGCTCACGTTGTTTCAAAAGTTACGTTGAAAGAGGAGCTGTGGAAGGGATCGAGCGCAGGCGTAGCACAGCTGTGCTTACGTCTTTCAATTTGACGTTCGGGGAAAACAAAGCACTCCTTTTTTTTTACGCTTGAAAAAAAAATTGCAAATCAAAGATTAACCCTTCTTCTTTCAGCCGCCTCCATCACCACCTAAATTTCTCTATTTCTCTCTCTCGAAACCTTAAGCCCCATAAACATAAAACACAGACCCAAATCCTTCAAACACACTAAATCTCTGCCTTCTCTAATCTAATATCTCTCTCACTCTAGCTCTCAAGTTCTACACATCTCTCTCTCACTCACCAAACCACCCATATCTGGAAAGAAAAAACCCCAGCCTACCTACCTTGACCCGCACCGACGACGAAACCATTCAAGCTCGATACCAGTAGCGGTGTTCAGCGATGTCGGTAATGACTCTAGGCTTGAAGGCAGTATTTTACAGGCATTTGAGGACTTACGTACTATAGTAAGTTATATTCTTTTAAGTTGTTATGTTGTGGGTCAAATCTGAAAAAAAAAAAAAATGAAGTAAGCTACCTACACAAATTGTTTGGTTAAAATTTCCGTGTTGTGGGTTAAACAAAATATTGATGCCTCGCACAAGAACAGGGTAGTAAGTTGTTATTGGGGTATTTTGTTTGTATTGTGCATAGTGGGGATATATTTGTTTGGGTGGAGTAAGTTGTGGATGTTGGTTGCTTACCACATGTTTAATTAAAGATGTCAATGAGGCTGTGTTATGGTGGTGGGTATGCCATACCTTGCTTGTATTTGACTTGTGCGAAGTGGTGCTATTCGTTATTAGGTAAAGTGCGTGTAGGTATTGATTGTGAGACCCCATATTTTGTCTTTACCTCGATTTACGTGTCTTTGCCTCAATTTGCGTGATTTGACCTATTTGTGTGTTATATAATTTAGAATGTGCTAAATATGTGATTTATATTCCTAATACATGCTATGTGTGCATTCATGAAATTTTCATAAAAAACGAAAACATAAATTTTATCAAGGGTTTTTGTGAATAGTATTTTGGACGCACGTTCGCTAAAATTTTTACGCAGGTGTTTTGGGTGTCTTAAAACCTAGTCTTCGGATATTAATAGACCTGTGGTTGATTAAAATAGATTTCAAATCGGATTGGAAATTTTAAAAGTTTTTACACTTTCTTTTACGAAAAATTCTCAGTGCATTTTAAAAGGTGAGAGAAAAATTCTAGATCTCAAAATGTCATTTTTATGTTTTTGCATATAATTGAATTTTGAACCGTTAGAATGTTGAATTGATGTTACATTATTTCTCAGTGCATGCTAAGGATCGATTATATGTGTTTATATAAGATTTGAACCGTTGTAACATGAATTTTTATTTTTCTGGTATTAAACTTGGGTTGTTGGTTATTTGTTGAATAATTGGAGTTGTGGTGGTTGGAATCGATTGTTGTTAGCATGTAAAAGTTTGTTAAATACATGGTAGTAATGTTGTAATGCCGAAATTTTGATTGTGATGTCGGTGTGAAAGTCCGTAAATTTCAGCCATGATGCACCAGGGTTTTAGGATTGTTGGGCTTGATTTGGATGAATTTTGGTTGGTTTCTGAGGGGGCTTATGTTGTTGATTGAGTGGGTGAGTGATAGAAACTGGTTTGGAGGTTATCGGATTAGTAGAATAAAAGATATGACTTTTAGAAGTTTGGGTTGTCTTTCTTTAAAATGTTGAATTATGCCTTTGGTTGTTTTGGTGGTGTTTGAGTGATTGAATTGTGAGTTGTTGATGGTTAGACTAGGGTTTGGTTGTGTGATTAATGCATGTTAAGTTGGATGACCTACTTTGTCATCTAACTTAGTTGTTTGTTGCTTATTTGACTAGTTGTTGTTATGTTGTTGAAATGATTATTATTGATTGCTTATTGTTAAGCCGGGAGATAGCCAACCTACTTTGTTGTCCTCCTGTGATAATTGTTTATTGATGGGCCGGGAGATAGTCAACTTGATATGTTGTCCTCTTGTGATATGAATGATTATTATTATTGTCATGAGTCTTGATATGTGTGTGCCACCTCTCGGGCAGCATCGGGCTGTCAGGTTGAAAACAGCATGACTACCAGAGGCTACCCCCAGCTCGCATGACGAAGGTATCATGGAGGGAGGGGCTAGTGAGGTACCTCGAGTGCGTGAGTAATGGGGAGTTATAAGAAGAACAGTTGAGATCGTGATGGCATTTGGAGCTACACCAACTAGAGTATCTTTTATTGATTGATCATTATAATTAATGTGCTTGTATTGTTATTGATGATTATTGTATGTTTACTACTCAAATGATAATTTCCAAGGAGTATAGTAAATACTGTTAGAGATCTATCGAATCCTCACTGGGCTTGTTTTATATAATCTCACTTTCAATTATTGCATGCATACAGGTGAAGTTGAACCAGATTACGGGTACGTGCCTCCAGAATAGGATAATGTGCCATCTGTGGACGAGTCCTATGTGCCAGAGTCTTGTCCTTGATATCTGAGATGTTGTACTCTTTTGCTATCGTGTATATTAAAACTAGTTGGTTTGTATTTACTTAGAAGTTTATGATGTATAAGATGTTTTAAGGATAGTGGATTAAATGTTTCTAATTTAGTGGTCATGTTTTGGAATATGAATAGGCTACTAGATTGGTTATAATCTATTTTGGAAATGTATGTTATATAGTATATGTATGATGTTGGAACGGGGGCGTATAACCCATGGATGCTATGGTGAAAGATTGTTTAATGTATATTATGGTTGTGTTGTTTATTGTTGAATTGTTTGTGGAGTTGGTTGTATGAGTTGTAAGAGGTTGGTTTAGAGCCTCGGTGTCCTAATTATTGACGTTATACTGCCGAAATTCCGTTGCATCCTGACTGATCGTAGGAGGGGTTGAGTTGGGGCGTTACATTAAGTGGTATCAGAGCGCATATTTAGTTGTCAGCCGGGATATTCTCGTAATGTGGGTAATTGTCTTAGCATGAAAGTATGAATGAAGTGAAAAAAGTGAAATATGTGTTAATATGATTAAGTGATTAAGTGATTAAGTGATTATGTGATTTAGTGACTATGTGATTATATGATCAATTTGTTTGTGTGATTAATACTTAAGTGAATTAACTGTTTTACGTGAGTTTGTTGTTTATGTGCTAATAGTTGGTTATTGCCTGTTTGCGTGCTATAACCTGTGCTAACTCTCTGATTAGTAGAGTGGCTGGTAGACCAAGAACCAGAGGTAGGCCTGAGGTAGTTGACAAGGCACCGGGTAATGTGGCACCAGGCAGAGATAGGGGTGATGACCGTATTGGTACAGCCATGGATAGGATGACGGAGATTATGGTAGGGCAAGCACAGATACTAGCAGGGCAGGCTGCCCAAGCACAGACATTACAGACTCAGTTGTTGAATGTTCAGGGTGGTTACCACAGGTGTGGTACGTTGAAGGAGTTCTTGGGATATTATCCACCGAGGTTCCAAGGAAGCCAAATGATAGGAAGGCGGAAGCTTGGATTAATAAGATAGAAAAGATATTCGATCCTCTAGACTATACTGATGAGATAAAAGTCACTTATGCCTTTACTTGTTTGATGATGAGGCAGAAGAATGGTGGCGCACAGTGAGAGTCGGTTGGGAGGCAAGAGGTACTCCGTATGTTTGGGATACCTTCCTTAGAACGTTTCGGGCGAATTACGTCCCAAGGATTGCACGGGAGCGGAGAGAGGCGGAGTTCCTATCCTTAGTTCAGGGGGATGCTACAGTGGCTCAATACGAGGCCACTTTTACTATACTATCCCGGTATGCACCGGAGTTTGTAGCGGATGAGGAGCGTAGGACTCGGAAGTTTATGTTGGGATTGAGGCCCGAGATTCAAGATGCAATGGCCCTGAATCAGTACAATGTGTTTTTTGAGGCCTTTGAGGCAGTATCTAGGTTGAAGAAAAGAAAAGGGGAACAGATTGGACCCAGTTAGCCTAGCAAGAGGCCATTTTAGCCGCAGGGCCAGCAGGGTATGTATAGACCTTCAGTACAGCATGGTAGTTATAGGTCTTCGGTGCAGGAGGGTTCTTTTAGACTGCAAGGTCAGCAGAGTTACTATCGGCCTCAGTTTCAGCAGAGGCCTTATCAGGCCCAGTCACAGTACAGGCCGGCCCAGTCTTAGGGTCAATAAAGGCCTAGTGTTGTGAGACCTCAGCAGCAAGCTGGTACAGTTGCTTTCTCGGCTTCTAGTTCTTCTTGGGTCAGTGGCAGTGCTTCGTCACCATAGTGTGCGTACTACAAACGTTAGGGCCATGTAGAGGCCTACTGCAGGGCGAAGGCAAGAACGTGTTTGGGTTGCGGCAGCAATTAGCATAGGGTGAAGGATTACCCTAGATTTCAGAGGACTGAGGGTCGGGCAGTGACCCAGGGTTATCAGGGCCGACCTACCAGTGGTGCACCTCAACAGCAGCGGGTTCAGGCTCGGGCCTACGTAGTTGATTTGGAGGAGACACCTGAGGATACGGTAGTTGTGAAAGGTAACTTCTTTATACTCAATCAACTTGTTAAAGTGTTGATTGATTCTGGTGCTACACATTCTTTTATTACGCCTACTTGTGTGCAACGTGTTAACATGCAACCTGAAAGATTGCCTTATGTGGTTGAGATTAGTACTTCTTTATCTGATAAGTACGTGACTGACTTAGTTTGTAAAGACTGTAAAATACATGTTAAGGGCCAGGATTTTCCTTCGGACCTTATCTTATTTCCTATCCGGGGGTATGTTGTTATCTTGGGTATGGACTGGCTTTCTATATATGATGCCCAGTTAAACTATAGAACAAAGGTAGTACAGTTTCGTTTTCCAGATCAGCCAATGGTTGAGGTAGCGGGAAACCGAGATACTAAGACGAGTTTTATTATCTCATCAACTAAAGCTGTTAAGATGGTGAGTAAGGGGTGTTCGGGTTATCTAGCTTATTTGATCAACAAGCCATCTGACAAGCTAAAGTTGGAGGAAGTTCCTATTATTCAGGAATATCCCAATGTATTTCCCAAGGAGTTGCCAGGATTGCCGCCAGAGAGAGATGTGGAGTTTGTGATCAATCTTATTCCCGGTACTCAACCTATTTCTAAATCAGCTCACCGGATGGCACCAGCTGAGTTGAAAGAGCTAAAAACTCAGTTGCATGAGCTATTAGAAAAGTGGTTCATTCAGTAGAGTTCTTCACCATGGGGAGCACCTATTTTATTTGTGAAGAAGAAGGATGGTACCTTGAGATTATGTATCGACTATTGTGGGTTGAATCAGGTGACCATCAAGAACAAGTATCCTTTGCCACTGATTGACGAGTTGTTTGACCAACTTCAGGAAGCCAAAGTCTACTCTAAATTTGACTTGAGACAGGGGTATTATCAGCTTCAGATTCATACGGAGGATGTTCTGAAGTCTACTTTCAGGACTCGGTACCGGCATTATCAGTTTATAGTTATACCATTTGGATTGACTAATGTACCAGTAGTATTTATGGACCTTACGCATCGGGTTTTTCAGCCGTACTTGGACCAGTTCGTGGTAATCTTTATTTATGATATCTTGGTTTATTCTAAGTCTGAATCGGAGCATGAGCAACATCTACGGCTTGTCTTACAAAAGCTGCAGGAGCATCAGTTGTTTGCGAAGTTCAGCAAATGTGAATTTTGGCTGCAACGTATATCGTTTCTTAACCATGTTATTACACAGAGCGGTATTTCAGTAGATCCCACTAAGATTGAAGTGGTGATATCTTGAAAAAGGCCGGAGAATGTTTCAGAGGATCGTAGCTTCCTTGGCTTGGCGGGTTATTACCGTAGGTTTGTCAAGGACTTTTCTAAGATTTCAGGGCCATTTTCTAAGTTAACTCAGAAACGGACTAGCTTTAATTGGGATGAGAAATGTGAGAGTGGGTTTCAAGAGTTGAAAAAGAGATTGACTACCGCTCCAGTACTTGCTCTACCAGAGGGGACCGATAATATGGTTATCTATAGTGATACATCCAAGGAGGGCTTGGGTTGTGTACTTATGCAGAATGGTCGGGTTATTGCCTATGCTTCTAGAAAGTTGAAACCGTATGATGTGAACTATCCGACTCATGATCTTGAGTTGGCAGCCATTGTATTCGTACTGAAAAAGTGGCGTCATTATCTGTGGGGCAGTAAGTTCGAGATTTTTACTGATCATAAGAGTCTGAAGTATTTGTTCTCACAGAAGGAGTTGAATATGCGTTAACGGTGGTGGATGGAACTTCTCAGAGACTATAATTGTTCTATCAATTATTTGCCTGGAAAGGCAAATGTTGTAGCAGATGCTCTTAGCCGTAAGGCGAGTATTGCTTGTTTGGCAGTTAAAAAGTGGGAGGTTCTTGAGGAATTCAGTTATTAGACACCGGAGTTGACTCAGGTTGGGATGATGTGTTCACATCTCCGTATTCAACCTTTATTGCTGTCTCAGATCAGAGAAGCTCAGCAGCTTGATCCAAAACTTCAGAAGATCAAGGAGCAGATCACTGATAATCAGTCTGACTTCAAGTTACATGAGGATGATATTCTTTAATTTCGGAACAACATTTGTGTTCTCGATGAACCGGGTTTTATGTGAGGTATTCTGGAAGAGGCTCATAATTCTAAGTACACCATTCATTCCGGTGGAAACAAGATGTATTAGGATTGGAAGCAACATTATTGGTAGAATAACATGAAGAGGAAAGTTACTCAGTTTGTGTCCAGATGTTTGACTTGTCAACAAGTGAAGGCCGAACATCAACGACCTGCAGGGTTACTTCAGCCGTTGGCAATACCAAAAGTTTACCTAGAACACCGAGAGGTAACGATGCAGTTTGGGTTGTTGTGGACCGTTTGACAAAGACAACTCATTTTATTCCGATGAGGTTGAGAGATGAGGCTGCAAAGTTGGCAGATCTTTATGTGGATCAGATTGTTAGACTTCACGGGATTCCATCTAGTATTGTCTCATATCAAGATCCTCGGTTTACTTCTCGTTTGTGGGATAAACTTCAGGAGACTTTGGGTACTCAGTTGAACTTCAGTATCGCGTATCATCCACAAACCAACGGTCAGTCTGAGAGGACTATTTAGATTCTGGAGGATATGCTCAGGGCTTGTGTTCTGAACTTCGGGAAGAACTAGGAAAAATATCTACCACTTGCCGAGTTTGCCTATAACAATAGTTATCAAGCTACTATTGGGATGGCACCTTTTGCAGCTCTCTATGGCCATAAGTGCCGATCACCTTTGTATTGGGATGAAGCAGGGGAAATGAAGACTATTGATCTGACTATCATGCTAGAGTTTCTAGAGAAGATTGAGAATATTCAGTTGATCAGGCAGAGAATGCTTACAGCACAGAGTAGATACAATAGTTATGCTGATAAGCATCGTCGGGATTTGGAGTTTGTAGTCGGGGATCGGGTTTTCTTGAAATTATCTCCTCGAAAGGGGTTTGCTCATTATGGAAAAGTGGTAAGCTGAGTCCAAGGTTTGCAGGGCCGTTCGAGATTACCGGCAGGGTTGGTAAGTTAGCATATTAGTTGGCTTTATTGGAAAACTTCTCTAATGTCCACGATGTATTTCACATGTCTAATTTACGGAAATATAATCTGGATCCTTCTCATATTCTAGAGCCAGAGTCGTTACAGCTTCGTGAGAATCTGACTTATGATGAGCGGCTAATTCGCATTCTTGATTAGATGGAACGGGAATTGAGGTCGAAGAAGATTCCGAAGGTCAAGGTATTGTGGAAGCATCACGGTATCGAGGAAGCTACTTAGGAGAGGCAAGATCAGATGCAGCAGCAGTATCCAGATCTTTTCCTTACAGCAAGTAAGAATTTCGAGGACAAAATTTCTTTAAGGGGGAGAATATGAAACCCCATATTTTGTCTTTACCTCGATTTGCGTGTCTTTGCCTCGATTTGTGTGATTTGACCTGTTTATGTGTTATATAATTTAGAATGTGCTAAATATGTGATTTATATTCCTAATACATGCTATGCGCGCATTCATGAAATTTTTATAAAAAACGGAATCATAAATTTTATCGACGGTTTTTATAAATAGTATTTTGGACGCACGTTCGCTAAAATTTTGATGCAAGTGTTTTGGGTGTCTTAAAACCTAGTCCTCGGATATTAATAGACCTGTGTTTGATTAAAATGAATTTCAAATCGGCTTTGGAATTTTAAAGGTTTTTACACTTTCTTTTGCAAAAATCGTGTTTTTAGCCAAGTCGGGTGAAAGTCTTTGCATGAGAAAATTCTTGTCACCTAAAAATAAACTACTTAAAATAGTCTAAGTGTTGCATATTTGTTTTGAGCAAAAATAGACAAGAAATAGAATTAAAAGACTAAAATACTAAATAAACTAATTAGTTTCCACCTTTGACTTTGAGTATTTTTCTTGACATTGGCATATAAGCATAATCACACACTAGAATCAACACAAAACACACTCTTGCACACACACAAAGGGCCGAAACTCCATAGCCATCTTTGTCCGCTTTTTCAACATTTTTTCAAAGCAAATTTTCAATAGAAAACTCATTTGAAGTCCAAACATCTTCCTCCAAGGCTTGATTCCACTTGTTGGGCATCCTTTGCACATCTTTCTAGCTTCAAAAAATATCAAAGGTGAGAGAAAAAATTCTAGATCTCAAAATGTCATTTTTATGTTTTTGCATATAATTGAATTTTGAGACGTTAGAATGTTGAATTGATGTTATATTATTGCTCAGTGCATACTAAGGATCGATTATATGTGTTTATATAAGATTTGAACCATTGTAGCATGAATTTTTATTTTTCGGGTATTAAACTTGAGTTGGTGGCTATTTGTTGAATAATTGGAGTTTTGGTGGTTGGAATCGATTGTTGTTAGCTTGTAAAAGTTTGTTAAATACGTGGTAGTAATGTTGTAATGCCGAAATTTTGATTGTGATGTCGGTGTGAAAGTCCAGAAATTTCAGCCATGATGCACTAGGGTTTTAGGGTTGTTGGGCTTGATTTGGATGGATTTTGGTTGGTTTCTGAGGGGGCTTATGTTGTTGATTGAGTGGGTGAGTGATAGAAACTGGTTTGGAGGTTATCGGATTAGTAGAATGTAAGATATGACTTTTAGAAGTTTGGGTTGTCTTTCTTTAAAATGTTGAATTATGCCTTTTGTTGTTTGGGTGGTGTTTGAGTGATTGAATTGTGAGTTGTTGATGGTTAGACTAGGGTTTGGTTGTGTGATTAATGCATGTTAAGTTGGATGGCCTACTTTGTCATCTAACTTAGTTGGTTGTTGCTTATTTGACTAGTTGTTGTTATGTTGTTGAAATGATGATTATTGATTGCTTATTGTTGAGCCGAAAGATAGGCAACCTACTTTGTTGTCCTCTTGTGATAATTGTTTATTGGTAGGCAGGGAGATAGTCAACTTGATATGTTGTCCTCCTGTGATATGAATGATTATTATTATTGTCATGAGTCTTGGTATGTGTGTGCCACATCTCGGGCAGCATCGGGCTGTCGGGTTGAAAACGACATGACTATCAGAGGCTACCCCCAGCTCGCATGACGGAGGTGTCATGGTAGGAAAGGCTAGTGAGGTACCTCAGGTGCGTGAGTAATGGGGAGTTATAAGAAGAACGATTGAGATCGTGATGGCATTTGGAGCTATACCAACTAGAGTATCCTTTATTGATTGGTCACTATAATTAATGTGCTTATATTGTTATTGATGATTATTGTGTGTTTACTGCTCAAATGATGATTTTCAAGAAGTATAGTAAATACTATTAGATATCTATCGAATCCTCACTGGGCTTATTTTATATAAGCTCACTCTCAATTATTGCATGCATACAGGTGAAGTTGAACTAGATTACGGGTACGTGCCTCCAAAAAAGGATAATGTGCTATATGTGGATGAGTCCTATGTGCCAAAGTCTTGTCCTTGATATCTGAGATGTTGTACTCTTTTGCTATCGTGTATATTAAAACTAATTGGTTTTTATTTACTTAGAAGTTTATGATGTATAAGATGTTTTAAGGATAGTGGATTAAATGTTGCTAGTTTAGTGGTCTTGTTTTGGAATATGAATAGGCCACTAGATTGGTTATAATCTATTTTGGAAATATATGTTATATAGTATATGTATGATATTGGAACAGATGCGTATAACCTATGGATGCTATGGTGAAAGATTGTTTAATGTATATTATGGTTGTGTTGTTTATTGTTGAATTGTTTGTGGAGTTGGTTGTATGAGTTGTAAGAGGTTGGTTTAGAGCCTCGGTGTCCTAATTACTAACGTTATACTGCCGAAATTCCGTTGCGTCCTGACTGATCGTAAGAGGGGTCGGGTTGGGGCGTTACATTGATTGCACGACACTTGTCCATTCAAAAGTTTTTAACAAGACAGGCTGATCAATGGCCATATTGTTATGTGTCGGGCTGATTTACTTGTGACTTGTGCGCATTGTGCGTTCGTTGCGTTTGTCGAGCTGTGTTGTCATTGTGCGCGTGAAGTAATTTGATTGCAACGATGGGAGCCCCACCACTACCTGCCTTCCCATCATTCTCACCTGTCAACACCTACCTCCGCTCCGATGATGACTGATATGGCCCTTCAGGGAAGTCCTCTGCTTTTATTTGTTTAATTTCGTCATTGAAGACAATGTCTTGTTTAAAGTTTGGGGGTAGTTATTTGGTGTCTACCTGGTTAACATGTTCTGTTTATAGTCCATTTATTGTTATTTTCTAGATGTTTGTTATTTTGTTTTATATTGAATTTAAAGAAAAAAAAAAGAACAAAAATTTTGAAAGTGATGCTGGAAAGATAAGAAATAGGCCGATGATGAGTAGTATAAGGAGTACATGATAGTAATGAGGATAATTGACTAAAAGATAGCTTCGTTTTACAGAAAATCCCCACCTATTGCGCACTTAGCTTCGCCTAGTTATGTTGATATTTAGAGAAGGTTTATGTGAGTTTAAGTGAACAGATAAATGAGTATAGGATTTTAGAACTTGCTTGATTGTCACTCGAGGCGAAATCCTAGGTTGCATAACATTAGAGAAATGATTTAGGCCATCTTTGGATTGTTTGAGCCTTTCAAGCCAACCCTTGTAATAATTGAATATCCCTAGTTCACCTATTTGAGCCTAAGATAGCCTTTTCTTTCTTATGCAACTTACAATATCTTCCTTAACTTGTCAAGTCTGATTTTCCCAGATTACGACCCTCCTACTTGTAACATATGATTGTTCTAGGATGATTATATGGAGCCATGTTTTTTATTGAAAGATGGGAGGTTTGATGATTTGGTGATGTGTTGTTTTGTTTCAGAAAAAAAAAATGAAATATTGAAAAAAAAGAAAAGTAAAGAATGAAAAGAAAAAAAATGAGCCACACTCCTTGTAGTTAATATCAAAATGCAAGTTTGGGGAAGTGTGGATTCTTTATTTATAAATGTTGTGGATGCATGTTGAGGAAGTATAATGAAAGAAGAAAGAAAAGAGATATGTTGAATAATTGTGCTGGTAAGAAGTAGAGTTGGCATGTGCTCCATTAAACATCCTCGAATAGTTGTGTGCTTACGGGTAGTTTAGCCTTGTTTTATATCCATTATCCTACCTTGTCCCTAGCCACACATTACAACCAAATGTAAAGTTCTACTGATCTTTAATGCTATGATTGACCTATATTAGTGGAAAGTGGCATGAAAAGTGAGCCTATGAAGTCCTACGTGATTGAAAATAAAAGATTCACATCGGAAATTCGCTTAACTTGCATAAACTCATCCGGGTACAACTGATTGGGATAGAGGCTATACATACACTCACTTAGGGGATTTGAAGTAAAATGAAATTTATGTGAAGTTGAGATTTCTCACGCTTATGATTGAAAATTACCTTTTAAGGTTGAGTTATGAAAGGTTGCTACTAAGGCCGTGAAAAATTTACTATCCCACAGCATTGCTTTCGTGAGTTGTCTTGTGTTGAGTATTTAGTTTTTCGATTCTTTCTGTCCTTAGTTGTGTCTTTTGCTTGAGGACAAGCAAAGCTTAAGTTTGGGGGTGTTTGTTGGGTGTATTATCGATATGTGATTTCAGCACCTTTTCACTTAGATTTGGTTAGTCCTTGAGTAATTTATGAGCAATTTGAGGTTTCGTGTTTGTTTTGCGATATAGGTGAATTATATGAAGAAGCATGAGTTTTGAGGCAAAGATTGAAGAGAAATTGCAAAGGATTGGCTTTTATGCAATTTGTGGAGAAATTGAAGAACAAATAGAAGTAGCGCAATCATATGGCACCTACGTAGCATCGTAGGAAAATTAAGGGCAATTTTGTAAATTGGCAAAAAAAGAAAGAAACCCTATGAAATAAAAGGAGAAAAAACGTGAGAAGTAGGCAGCCATCGAGAGGGCAGAAAAAGCAACGTGCTAGAGGAAAAGAAAGAGAGGATTCGCGAGTTGAAGACGAAGGAACGATCCAGAGACGGACTTTTGCCCTAATTCTTCTCTAAATCCTAGTTTTCTCTATCTCTTTCATCATGAATTATACTATGTCTTGGATTTTATTTAATTTCTTTATGATGTTCTAAGTTAATTTTCTAGGGCTACGATGTATCCAAATTATGAATATTTGATGCCTTTGGTTTTGATTGATTAATGAACTATTCTATCTATGCGTTGAGTATTTCATGCTAAGTTTAATGCTTGTGATTGCCTGATCAACAATTGCATGATTTGTGGTTTAGTTTGAGACTGAGAAGTGATAACTAAATTAGGCCACGTGTGAAATACTGTGAAACCCCACTTTACTATCATGTCTCGTTTTGCGTGTTTATTCTCGTTTTGCGTGAATTGACCTGTCTATGTGCTATATGACTTAGAATGTGATAATTTTGATATCAATACTCCTAGAACATGCTAAATGTGCATTCATGAAATTTTCATAAAAAAACGGAGTCATAAATTTTATCGTCGATTTTTAGTGAATAGTATTTTCGAAACACGTCCGCTATAATTTTGAAAATGGTCTTTTTAACCCTTCTAGACCTAGTCCACGGATTTTAATAGACCTGTGTTTGATGAAAACGGTTTTAAAATCGGCTTAGGAATTTATTAGGGTTTTTACACCGACTTTTACAAAAATCGAGTTATAAGCCGACTCGGGTAGAATTGTTTGATTGTAAAACTTCTTGACACCTAAAAATAATCTACTTGAACTATCTTGAGTATTGAATAATTTTTTTGAACATTGGTGATCAAGAAAATGCATTTAAAGTCAAGAAAACACTAAAAACACTAAAGTTTCAACTTTGACTTTCATTTAAAATCTTGACTTTCATGCATATATCATCAACACACATTGCCAAAGCATAAAAACACACTCATTTTCACACACATGGCCGAGATTTTCATGGGAGAATAAGCCAAGGAGTTTTCAAGGTTTTCAAAGCAAAATTTCAAAGAAAAACTTAGTTTTTGTTCGTAGAATTTCGTGCCGAGTTGGATTCCGCTTGTTGGGCACACATTGCACGCATTCCTAGGCTTATATCGCATCAAAGGTGAGAGAAAAATTCTAAATCTCAAAACTCAACTTTTGTGTTTTTGCGTAGAATTGAAAATTGAACCGTTAGAATTCTAATATGATGTTAGATTATTGCTCATTGCATGCTAGGGATCATTTAGTTGTAATACTACGAGTTTTTATCGGTTGTAGCATAATTTTTATTTTCCGGGTATTTAAATTTGATTAATTTGTTCAATGTTGATTAAATTGAGTTGTGTTGGTCGAAATCGATTGCCGTCGATTTCTAAAAACTTGATAATTACGTGGTAGCGCCGTTGTAATGCTGAATTTTCGATTGCGATGTCCGTGCTAAAATCCGGAAATTTCAGCCATGACACATTAGGGTTTTAGGGTTATTGAGCATGATTTGGATGTGTTTTGGTTGGTTTCCGAGGGGGCTAATGTAGTTGATTGAACGGGTGAGTGTTTGAAACTGATTTGGAGTTGTTTGGATTAGTAAAATGTAAGATATGATTATTTGAAGTTTAGGTTGTCTTTCTTTAAATTGTTGAATCCACTTTAGATGATTTGGTGGTGTTTGAGTGATTGAATTGTGAGTTGTTAATGGTTAGACTAGGGTTAGATTACGTGTTTCATGCATGTTAAGTTGGATGGCCTACTTTGTCATCTAACTTAGTTGTTTGTTGTTTAATTAAATATTGATGTTATATTGATGATTATTGAGTACGGGAATCGGGCACTTTTGTTGCTGATCTCCAAGATTATTGATTGATTATTGAGTACTGGAATCGGGCACTTTTGTTGCTGATCTCCCAAATTATTGATTGATTATTGATTACGGGAATCGGGCACCCACGTTGCTGATCTCTCGGTTTATTTATGTTGAGTCTCATTGTTGTGAGCTTTGATAATGTTGTGTCACCTCGAGAGGCATCCTGGGCTGCGGGCACAGTTATCATGGCTAATCCCTATCTCGCATGGGCGGAGAGGCCATGGGGTGTGGGTCTAGGTCAAGGTACCTCAGGAATTGTGTCATTGAGTTTGGAGGGGTTGTTGAGCATGGAATTGGTATATGGAGCTTCATCAGTAAATGTATTGTATCCTTATTGTGTGTTTACAGTTATTACTATTGTTGCATTTATAATGATTTATTGATGTTATTGTGTGTTTACTGACTCAAATGATTATTTCCAAGGAGTTTAGTAAACCTTGTTCGAGATCTATCAGATCCTCGCTGGGCTTATTTTATATAAGCTCACTCTCTATTATTGCATGCATACAGGTGTACTTACGCAGGATTACGGGTACGTGCCTCCTGAAGAGGAAAATGTGCCTTACGTGGATGAGTCCTATGTTCCGGAGTCTTATCCTTGATGTTGTATTGTCTTACTATTTTGTATATTAACTTAGTAGACTTTTATATGCTTTATAGATCATAATGTAAAAGATGTTGAAAAGATAATGAATTAGTTGATGCAGTCTTAGTAGCATTCCTTTTGTTTATGATTAGGTTGCTAGATTGGCTCAACAAGTTTTTGTAATGTATATTAAGGTTTATGTATTATGTTGGAACGGAGGCGTATAACGAGAGATGATTATTGTATAATATGGTTATGATGTATGTTGTTATTTTATTGAGGAGTTGTTGGATGTATGACGTTCTGTTGAGGTTGGTTTAGAGCCTCGGAGTCCTATTTACTGTCGTTATACTGCCAAATTCCTTTGCGTCCTGACTGATTATTGGAGGGGTCGAGTTGGGGCGTGACAAATACCATTACATCATCATAAGTTAGAGATAGTTATGATATCTAGTGCTAGGGCTTAATACGTTCCATAAGTTCACAGTTATCACAGAGATGTAGTTAGCTTGTTTATTGGTATAGGTTATTGATGCTTGAGAAAGATTAATATCTACCTTAGCGAAATTGCTGGCAATGTAGGGAATAGACGTCAATTGATTTAAATCAATAGTTTCAAGTAGGATTAATCTTGGTGAAATCGAAACCCCTAGAGCATTTTAATTCTTGATTTATCCTCTTTATTAATTTCGTATTCGCTTTAGTTGTTAATTCCAAAAGTACTTTATTTATTAGTTTTTACTCACAATCTATCATATTTGATTGTCTAAATAAAGTTAAAGCTAAATTAATTTCGGTAGTTAGTAATCATAGTCCTTATGGGAATAATCTTTACTTATTACTTTATTACTTGTTGCGATATGTGCACTTACATTAGAAATCACACAACATCAATCTTTCAATTGGTATCAGAGCCATGTCTTGATATTCATGCTATTAGATTTGGTTTAGTGTTTCTAATGGGTTTAAGCGCTAAAAGATAAAAGAAAGTGGGTACAGAGCTTTAACCGATTGAGGTAACGGATGAAGATTCATCATCTGGTAACGGATCAAGAATGACACGTTTATACTCTTCATGTTGCAAAGCTTGACGAACCGAGCTTGGTTCAAAGGACGGAGGTAAAGGGTACATTTTCCTCGAATTGGTTTTCCATTTCCATAAAGGACATAATTGACAACTCAAAGTTAGACATTGTCTCTTTCATATGACAGATCCAGAGGTAGTAGAGGGATAATAGTTTCGGTTTTGGGATGAAAAACGTTGCTTTTAGACCGAGTTTGCATAGGGTGAATTGACTAAAAAGTAGTAGAAGATTGTTAGATAGTTGAGGGATGAGGGCAAAGTGAGGGAGGCTCACAAGGATCCTTAACAATGGTCAGAGTTGCATACTGAGGCAACGAAGGACAACAGAGGCATCTGTCGGGGTCATAGCGGGTGACGGCAAAATAAGCATGGGTAAACTTTGGGATACAATAGGAGAGAGAGACGATTGGGAAACATGAGTGGAAAACAGTAGTGACGAAGGCCTAGGAGCCACGAAAGGCAAAGGGGAAGCATAAGGAACTAGTGAGACGAGGCATGAATAGAAAGAATGGGATGGGAATAGACGAGAGTCTAGAGAAGTCGTGGATGAGGATGCCATGAAAGAAGAGCGATGGTTAGTAAGAGAATACAGCGAAAGGTGATTATCCCATTGAAAAGATGTGGTTGAGTTGACACAAGTCATATTGGATAAGGAAGATACGGACAAAAATTTCTTCAACAAAATGCACATGACGTGAGTTATAAAACATATGACTAGTTGGTTCAAGACAAATAAAAGTATCATGGACGTTTGAATAATTGAGAAAACTACAAGGCTTTGAATGAGATTTGATTTTTTATTTAATATATAGGCAAAGCCACGGGTGGCACGAACACCCAAAAACTCGAAGCTTAGTGTAGTTGGGAGACATTTTAAAAAGAGACAGAAATAGGGAATTACCATTAAGGATCAAAGTAGGTAGATAGTTTAGTAAATAAGTTGCAGTACGAAAGCTAAAGACTAAAAATTCAGTGGAAGAGACGACGATTTAGCAGAGCCAGACCTGTATCCATGATATAACGGTGACAATGCTCATTCGTGGCAATGTGCACAAAGGTGTAAGGGAAACGAGATGTTGGATACCATGGCTTGTAAAACAGTTTTGAGACCTTGGTACTCTATGCCATCATCGAAGTAAATTGTGACAATAGGTGAATGGAATTGTTTTTCAACTAGAAGTTTAAATTTCAAAAAAATACTGAAAACATCAAATTTTAAAGCCAAGGGAAACAACCAAGAGAACTTTGTATAAAGATCGACAAAAATTACATAGTAGGAAAACCTATCTATAGAGCGAATTAGGAAGAGCCCTCAAACATCTACATAGATTAGTTCTAGTGGACGACTACTATGTAAACTAGACTGAGCAAATGACAATTTATGTGCTTTACTACAAAGACATGAATCAAAAGCCATAAAATGCAAGGAACTTGGAGTAGGGAGAGAATTTTGAGAGAGGGATGCCCAAGCCTATCATGCAGTGAGTCATGGAAGTCTTGACCCTAATATTCACCTACTTATTTGATGGTTGTTAGTATTTTAGTAGTAGTCAATGAGCTAAATAAGGTAGCTCAAGATAGTTTCCTATTTAGGTTAAAGGTTCCTATAATTACTCTGGATTGTATCCCCTAATTTCCTCCTGTAATTATACTTGTACATAATATATAAGAAGGTGTCTTATGACCTCTCAAGACACAAGGATTTCTCCATATCACTTCCTTACTACATGGTATCAAAGCTAGGTTAACCTTAGCATCCACTGTAACGCTCGAGATTCTACCGTACACATTTTTAACTGTTGCTTCCATTAATTGCGCATTTAATTATGTGCTTTACTTGTTATCTTTCTTAGTTACTATTCATTCCATTTTTCAACTGCATTATATTAATGAATTAGCATTTTTATTAAATCATATTAATTGTTTTAGGAATAAGAAAAATATGCATTTGAGCTAGGAACGATAGGAACCTTCGTTTAGAAAATAGTTTAGTGAACTAGTGAATAGTGTTACGTATGAACAATATGTTTTAGTTAGCTAGCACAAAATTGCAATCATAGACTCGTTTTTAAGTTAACTAGGCTTATTTTAATGGACCATACACTTACCCAAATAGGCCCCACCCTAATATATAATCAACCAAACACAAACAAGTCATAACTAAGCAAAAAAAAAAGGAAGATGCAGGAATTACTGTAGCAAATCCGAGAATCAACATAGGAGGAGAATAAGAGGATTTTGCTCATCAAATCTTCAAGCCAAGCCAAGCCAAGCCAAGCAAGGAGCAAGTAGTTTAGGGTGTTTGCTAGCCTCCCGAGAGTTCTTACGCACATTGGTGAGGGTTTTCATGCTTGTTTATGCATTTTAAAATTGTTGCTCATTTCTTGATTTGTTAGAAATGCTATCAAATGCTATTGCAAAGCTTATCTATGCTATTATACATTGTATATAAGTGCTAGAGAACACATTTAAGCCTTTAGTTTGCATTTTAAACGGTTAGAATCGTTATTTTGATTTTTGAGGTGAATAGTGATAAATTTCTAGGGTTTTGTGTAATTGTGCGTATTAGCTTGATTCATTGCTTCTAATAGATGCTTTAGGTGCTAATGAAGGTAGTCTAATAGCCCCGTGCACTCGAATTACTCTAAACTTGCATAAAATATGAAATAGCCGACTTTATAAAAGGGGTTTCGGAGTTAAGGCTAATCCGGGTGGATTCGAGCTTCACATTTGGAATTGTTAGGCTACCTAGGTGCTTTAGAAGCTTTGCCAACCCTTGTTTGAAGCCCGGTTGAGGTATGTGTAGTTCAAAGCTATAAGAGGAAAATTGGGGCTTTTGGGGTAATTGCGGGTAATTGAACGTATTTGCAGGTTGTAAAGGTACCTTAAGGGTTAATTAGAAGATTGGTATAGCTTCCCCTTGAATTTGAATCATTACCATGAGTTTGGAAGGAAAACAGATTGAATAACAAAGGGGTTTAAGTGCAAATTCAATTGTCTCATGCTTCTAAGACATTGGCATGACTTCTTGTGTGTTAAAATGTGGTTTCAAGATGTTTTGGGGCTTTTGGTTTAGTTTCATGTGAATTTTGAATATGCCCCTTTGTAAATTGCTTAGTTGCTTACATAAATGCTTCTATTCTAACTGTTTCGAGGTCAACCTACTTTGTTGATCCTCCCACGTGTTATTGCTTCTATTATTGATATTATATTGCCATTTGTTAAGTGCATTGCTTAGTGGTTGCACAACCATAGTGTCAAGGGCGGATGTGTTGAATATCGACTGGGCGGCAGAGGGCTTGTCAATGGATATTCAAACTCCATGCCCTATTCCCTCATTCGCCTGGTCCGGAGATTGCCAGGGGATGTTGGGTCGTAGGATTATCGGGATACATCCGGAGTACACCCACTGGAGTGATTGGGATTATGCCGGCACAGTGATCGTATTTCGTGGATCGTGAATGAAGATCCAGTGAAGATTGGAGTGTTGGGGTTAAGTGTAATGTATCCTTTTTAATGTGTGGTTACTTAATCTGTTGTCATTCTTGAATGGTTTTAATTACTATTAATGTTTAACTGTATTACTTGTTGCATTGCACGCCCTGAGAGACTTTATCCCTTACTGGGCAACAGTGGTTGCTCATACCTCGCTAACATGTTTCAGGTAGCGCAGTTGGAGGAGTTGCCTTAGTTGCTATGTCTAGTTGCCTGAGGTGGACTATATTCTTGTTGATAAGAGTAGAACTTGTTTGCTTTACTTTATGTTCTATTTTGTAGCCTAAGTGATATGTGTATATTATATAGTTTGCAAATTGAAGGATAGATGTTGTAGTGGTAGATTTAGAACCATGGCATGTAATAACTTATGTTTCTACTTCTAGCTGCTTTGCATGCTTGGGAGTGAATATTTTGATATATGTTTGTTTTTCAACTTCCAAGAATGTCTCAATGCTATCATGGAGTGGCATGATAAGCGGTTTTTGTAAAGAAGTTAAGTTGGATGCATGCTTGTGTGATTCTGAACTATCGTATGTCTCAAGGCTCGAATGGCCTTGAAGCTTTGAACTTTAGTTATAAAGGCATGTCTTGTTATGTTGTGGCTTTATTGAATGCTTTCAGGTTTTTAGAATGTCCACGGTACAGGGGAGACTCTGCCCGTTTTTCCCTAAAATTTTGAGACCAGGTTGGGATTGGGTTGAGAATAGCTTGGTTATTAGAGCCTCCGGTCTCGTGAGGGATCGGGACGTTACATCTACAACCGTTTTTCTTTTTCCTTCACAATTTTTTTTCGTCTTTCTTCCTCCTTTCTGCATATTTTTTTACTGCCTATATAACCAACAAGTCACGTTTGTGATGCTGTAACGCGACCAGAGAGGTCGCAAACATTTATTGAGCGACCAGGTTGAGTTGCAGGCTATAATTAGACAACTAGGTAGTGTCGTCAGTGGCAGGGGTGTTTTGTAGGGGATGTCTACTTTAGTTTGTGGCTGTTCAAGCTCAGTTTTGTAGTCTTTCTTTCAAACTTTTGGCAGTAAGTACTGATTTTACCTCTCTATTGTTGCTCTATTTGCTGGTAATCTATACAGCCAATTGAGATTCTTAATCAGGCCCCATTTTTTATAAGTTTGAAGAGCTATCTTGGCATAGTAAGAGAAATACACCTGTTGTCTCTTTGTAATGAGTACTATTGTTATTGTTGGCTTTTGAGCATTTGAACCAGAAAAAATAGCAGAGTAGTTAAATTGTTCTACTTCTATTTTTCTTTGCTCTATTTTTTTTGGCTAGTTGGTTGCTGTAAAAAAAATGAAAAAATGGCAGAAGAGCAGATTCATAGCTCTATTAGTGAGGGTTCTTCTAATGGACAGAAGATTGTTTCGGAACTCATCCTCGCTCCTACAAAAATTACAAACCGAAAACTCACTGCTTCTCATAATTAGCCTCAATGGAAGAAGGAAGTTGAAATGTATATCTATGTGCACGACTTGGATGATCATCTTACTGAAAGTCCTCCCTCAGATGAAGGGGCTAAGAGAAAGTTGATGCAAGAAGACAGGAGATTATATTCCTCGATTTAACGTACCCTTGATTCACGGATTGACGATATTACTCAGTATTGTGATACTGTGAAAGAACTCTGGAACAATTTGGGAACAATTTATTCTAGGCAGGAAAATTTATCCCGAATCTATGATCTCAGTCAGGAATTTCATTGTGCTAGTCAAAATGAGGCATCATTCACTAATTACTTTGCTGACTTCAAACTTTTATTTGAGGAATTGAACACCCTAATGCCTTTTACCAGTGATGTCAAAGAAATGCAGGTTTAGAGGGAGCAACTTGTTGTCATGTGTTTTCTGGCAGGGTTACAATCAGACTTCAGTACTGCTCACTCTCAGATCTTGATAGGTTCTGGTACATTGACCTTGAAAGATATATTTTTCAGATTGCTACGTGTTGCTCATGATTTTCCCAAGTTTGATTCTGCTAGTGAGACATCAGCACTTATAAGGTTTAGCTCTCGATAAAGATGAGACAACTTTAAAGGTAGAAGGAATGGTGGCAGAGGTAGTTGACGAGATGGCCGTAAGAGTGAAGGCGGGAAGAAATTCATTGGTATATGTAATTATTGTAAGGAGCCGGGGCATACTAAGAAATATTGTTGGAAGCTTAATTGCATGCCTTCCCAGACTCAGTGGTTTGTTAACACAGCAATGAATGACAATTAGCCTCGTGAACAACATAATATTACCATGACAAATGAGGAATTTGCCGAGTACACATAGTTCTAGGCCTCTAGACCTTCTTCTTAGGTCTCTACTGCCACAATGGCACAGATAGATAATCCTACTACTTGTATTTCCTCTACATCCCACCACTGGGTGATTGACTCCGGTGCACCCGATCACATGACTGGCACTAAAGGTAACTTATCCTCATTCCACTCCTCCTGCCACATCCCGAGTAAGACCTTGGCTAAGGGGCTGCAGCTCCTGTTACAAGTAGTGATACTGTTCATTCCACACCATTTTTCTCTTTGCCTTCTTTTTTGTACTTGACCCGATTCCCCTTTAATTTACTCTCTTTTAGTAAAATTACCCGTACACATAATTATAGTATTCACTTTTTCCCTGACCATTGTTTCTTTTAGGATCTTGGGATGAAGAGGATTATTGGTAGTGGTCATGAGTCAGATGGCTTGTAAGTCCTCGAGTACTCTCCAGCTTCCGTACCTCGTCTAGTTGCATGCTCTGGTATTGTTTCCCCTTCTCCAACTCCATTATCGATTAGGTCATCCGTCTCTCCAAACCTTGAAGAAACTATATCCAAATCTAGGTCCAGTGTCTAGTCTAGATTATGAATCGTGTCAGTTTTCTAAACACCACAGAACATCGTATTTTCCAAGGGTCAATAAATGTGCAACATCTCCATTTCAAATCGTCTATTCTGATGTGTAGGGTTTGTGTCCTATTATGTCTAAAACTGGTTTTTCGTTATTTTGTTACTTTTGTGGATGATTTTTCACGTGTTACTTGGTTATATCTTATGAAACTCGTTTTGAATTATTTCACGTGTTTTTTGTTTTTGTTAAAGAAATACAAACTCAATTTCATCTACCTGTTTGTGTACTGCGTAGGGTTAACGCCAAAGAGTACTTTTCTAGCTTGTTTAGGGAGTTTATGGAAGCCCATGGTATTCTTCATCAATCATTATGTGTTCAGACCCCCCAACAAAATGGGGTTGCTGAACGCAAAAATAGACACCTAATGGAAGTTGCATGTGCCCTACTTTTTCATATGAACGATTCTAAAGAATTTTGGGTCAATGCTGTTTTTACTGCAAGTTATCTTATTAATCGGATGTCATCCTCTATCCTTCATGGTCAAGTACCTATTCTGTATTGTTTTCTACTCAGTCTTTGTTCTCTCTTCCCCCTCGCATTTTTGGGTGTACCTACTTTGTCTATGATACGCTCCCTCATGTGACTAAATTGGATCCTCGGTCTTTGAAATGTATTTTTCTTGGGTACTCTCAAGTCCAAAAAGGGTACCATTGTTTTTCCCCTGAGTTAGGGAGGTATGTTGTGTCTGCTGATGTCACTTTCTTTGAGTCCACACCGTTTTGTACCTCATCTCCACCTGTTGACATTCCTGAGGATGATTTTCTAGTTTATCATGTTCTTCGTGATGAACTGCCTGCTCTACCAATCTCTTCACTTCTCCCCATTGTGCAAGTATACTTTAGGCATCCAAAAGCTCTTGACTCTTCATCTTCGAGAGTAGATAATGAGGTACAAGTCTATCAAGCAACACTACTTGACTCTCCCTCAATACTTGCTTATTCGTCCTTGGATCCCCAACCATCACTGGATCTGCCCATTGCCCTTCCTAAAGGTAAACGCTCTTGACAAGAAAGTGGTTGGGTGTCAATGGGTGTATACAGTTAAAATTAATCCTGATGGGTCAATCACTCGCTTGAAGGCAAGGTTGGTTACCAAGGGCTATGCTCAAACATATGGCATCGATTATTATGAAACGTTTTCGCTCGTGGCTAAGTTAACCTCAATTCGTTTGTTTATCTCGTTAGCGGAAACTAATCATTGGCCCCTATATCAACTAGATGTCAAGAATGCTTTTCTTCATGGGGATTTACTAGAAGAAGTGTATATGGAGCAACCTCCGAGGTTTGATCCTCATGGGGAGAATGGGAAAGTATGTCGCCTCAGGAAATCCTTAGATGGACTTAAACAGTCTCCTTGAGCCCGGTTTGGAAAGTTAAGTGAGGTTGTGCTTGCATTTGGCATGACCAGGAGCAGTTATGACCATTCGGTCTTCTTTCGACAATCTGCTGCAGGATGTATCTTGATGGTTGTTTATGTTGATGATATAGTCATTACTGAGAGTGATAGTGCTGGAATTGCATCTTTGAAACAACTTCTTCTGTCCAAATTTCAAACCAAAGACTTGGGCCAGTTGAAGTATTTCTTGGGAATTGAGGTAGCAAGAAGTAAGAATGGTGTCTTTCTATCTCAACGAAAGTATGTTCTAGATTTGCTTACTAAAGCTGGGTTGCTTGGAGCAAAACTGTGTAAGGCTTCTATGATTCCTAATGTGAAGCTTATGGCTGATGAAGGTATGTTATTAGACAACCCAAAAAGGTACAGCGGGATAGTGGGAAAATTGAATTATTTGACAATAACACGTCCAGATATAGTGTTCCCGATAAGTGTAATAAGTCAATTTATGTCATCCCCTAGATCTACTCACTAGGAAGTTGTTCTTTATATTATGCGATATCTTAAAGAAGCTCCAGGTAAAGGGGTTCTTTACAGCGATAATGGCCACAGTCGAGTGGAAGGGTTCTCTGATGCAGACTGGGCAGGATCTCCTTTAGATAGAAAGTCAACTTTAGGTTACTGTGTTTTCTTTGGAGGTAACTTAGTCTCTTTGAAAAGTAAGAAGTAGAGCGTGGTAGCCAAGTCTAGTGCAGAATCTGAGTATCAAGCGATGGCTCAGGCTACGTGTGAATTAATGTGGGTATGACACTTACTTGATGAAGTTGGATTTGGAAGTTCGTTTGCCATGAATTTGTGGTGAGATAATCAGACAGCTATTCATATTGCAGCCAACCCTGTGTTTCATGAAAGAACAAAGCATATTGAAGCCGATTGTCATTTTATTCGTGAGAAAGTTCAACAAGGCCTAATACCCACATGTCATGTTCGCACTGGAGATTCAACTTGCTGATATATTCACTGAAGCACTCACTGGAACAAGCCGGGCATGATGAATATTTATGTTCCAGCTTGAGGGGGAGTGTTAGCATATTAGTAGTAGTCAATGAGATAAATAAGGTAGCTCAAGATAGTTTCCTATTTAGGTTAAAGATTCCTATAATTACTCTGGATTGTATCCCCAAATTTCCTCCTGTAATTATGCTTGTACATAATATATAAGGTGTCTTGTAACTTCTCAAGACACAAGGATTTCTCCATATCTCTTCCTTACTACAATGGTGTTGAAAGCCCTTCAAGCCACTCATAGATGTGGTTCCTGCTCCACCCAACTGCGAGAGATATTCCTGTAGAGAAATCATGCACAAAAAAGGAAGATGGTGAGAATTCGATAGACACATTGTTTGAACGACA
Organism: Ehretia macrophylla; assembly: GCA_037974665.1. NCBI lineage: Eukaryota > Viridiplantae > Streptophyta > Magnoliopsida > Boraginales > Ehretiaceae > Ehretia > Ehretia macrophylla. Next base: position 15,407,847 of record CM075775.1, read on the forward strand.
AAATTGGTTCATAGAAATTAAGTTCTTGTCCATGGATGAAACACAAAGAACATCATTTAATGTAAAATCATGAGAGGGAGAAGAGAGAGTAGACTGCCCAGTATGAGAGATAGCCAAACCTGTACCATCACTAAGGATAACATCATCAAGACCTTCATAAGGCTGACGAACTGACAAATTATTTAGATTAGCAATAAAATGGTATGAAGCCCAGAATCAAGAAGCCAAGTTTGGCTCGTAGAGGTAGTCATGGCATTAGCAGTTGGAGAAGAGCAAGGGAAAACAACCTTTTTGCAGTGTAATATTGACGGGTTGTATGCCCTTTCTTTTCGCAAAATTGGCAACTAATAATGAGCTTAGTAGACCTATCAGAACCATTATGACCATTGCAGCGCTAATTTGAGCTTTGCGAAAAACACCGATTTTGAGAAATGGTAGCGAAATTACCTTTAGTTGAAGCATTATTCTTATTGCCATAAACCCTTGTAACATGCAGTTCCTGTCATTTGAGGAACGCCTCATACTCGACAAGCTTTTCATGTAGCTCATCAAAATTAATAACTATGTCCTGGCACGAACGGCCGCTTCAAGTTCCTTGAAAGTCTGACCAACGCCATTAAGTGCGTGTGTAATCAGATACTACGGGGGAACTAGAGAGCGAGCTCATCCACAATGTAACAGACTTGAGCTAGATACTCGGCAATAGGTTGACTAACACGTGAAATAAGGATCAACTGTTCGGCGAGACCCATAATGCATGAAGACGAGGAATCAACATAATTTTTTGCCAACTTCTTCCATGCTTAGCAGACGTGGAGCAGGACCTCACAACGAGAACAACTTATTGGTTTTGCCATCGACAACAAGCACAATAGGTGGACAAGGCGTGGTACCATCTATGTACCAAAGAAGATCATACCCATGGAGTAAGGCATCAAACTGGGATTTCTAGGAAAAATAATTTGTGGTCGTAAGCTTTAAGGATAACTAATTTGTAGCATTAAATGCCATAAGAGGCGGAGAAGACGATGAAGGGCACTCAGTAGGTTACGCGTCAGTAGCCATGGCGTGAAATTTGCAAGGATAAAATAGAGAAGGAAAACAGGATCGGTATTCGAGAGAGCTTAACAAACTTCTGATACCATAAAGAGGACACAAGTTAAATTGTTGAGAAATTTTCAAGTTGTATTGTCGAGTATTACAGTACATATATACTCAAGATATAAAGTGACAGAGATATTGGCCTAAGAAACAGGAAATACAAAAAGCAGTACAAGAAGTGAGGATATCAAATTACATATATATATATATCCTACAGTTGACTTATGTTCGTTAAGAGTATTGAGGTGGCAGAGTGTTACCTAATACTTCCATACAAATTGAAACTTTCACGGTGTGCTGATTGCGCCTTCTATTAACCCACGTGAAGAAAAAGCCTTTTGATTCAAGGTCACCAAGTGAGTTCTCATCACGTAAGCCTCTTCCTCATTAGCCTCAATGTCATTAAAATCACAAATAAGAATCTATCTATCACGATCAGAATGCAAGGGAGTCGATATAGTTTTTCCATAATACTCTTTCTTTTAGCATATTTCAGGCATCCATATATACACTAACATAAAAAACCACTCACTTCCATCAGGATCACCAACCTTGCTCGTCCCTCGGGTTGCAATGACTCTTATAAGTTGGACTTGTCAAAGAGTGAGGCCTCCTTGACCAAAAGGCACCTAAAAGAGCTTATCATTAAAACAAAGCTCACAATAGTATGCCTTATCAAAACTATATATGTTAAAAAGACATAAAATTCTAGTGGGTTGCTTCTGATCCAGTAGGACATGCTAGTGGCCTTCTCAGGATGTGGAACTCTAATGTTGATGTTACCGTTGTCCAAATAGAGATCAATTTTATTTATTGCTAAAATATTTATGCTGAATTAACATGCATGTGATATGCATCTCGCAATTGGATTAATCTCATAATTACAAGAAAATTGTGTAGTGCAATGCAAACGGTTTATGTTTAGATCTAGTAATGAGTTAGCAGCAACTTTTTGAAAAGCAATTACGACTTGAAGCCATGGCAACTAGTCGCTTGAACGTTATTATAATAGACAAAAAGATACAAGATTTTGTAAAAATTTATAATGGATCGTGACAATTCGACATGGATAGATATGTCACCTTGTTAGAGATTGATTTTTGAACCTTTGTGAATATGTATTTTAAACTTAATGTTTAACTGGGTTATACACATTTATGTGAAAAGAATCGGATACTTGTACATTCTTCTTTTAAGTAGATGAACATAACATATTTACATTTTCAAACGATCAAATAATGAATAAGAAATAACTTGATGAAGTTGAATGCTTTACTTTGAGAATTGAAGAGTTGGGAAGTAGGATCATCCCACATGAAAATAATAATAATAATAATAAAGCTAGGATGTTTCATTTATATACTCCAATTTTGACACATGGTTTGGGCATCAAGGGCCACCCATGTTAGATTGAGGAAGACTTACTCAACATTGGGTTCGGTCCAAACTACTAAACGCGCATGTGCCTTGTAATCATGGGTTTGGGCCTAACTTTATTTTTTTGGACTGTTTCTAATTTAAAACTAAATGATTTTGTAACTCAGAAACTTAAATGGCAATTTTATTATATTTTTGACAATTAATTGGGCCCATTATGACTTATTGTGGGAAAATAATTGGGCCATTTAATGGGTCATTTCAGTCAATTATATGCCTCTCATTATTGGATTATTATGTCCTTTTTTTTGTGAACTGATTTACAAAAGTACTGCTAACAAATTTATGGTGATGAATCTAGTTATAATTTTGTTTACTATTTTTCCTATAAATACCAGGGTCCTAGGCCTGGCACTAACACACCAAAATCAATTTTTTTAGCATTCTTGCATACCTATTTGAGAGAGTTTTACATTAGTGGTTTGCTTGTTCTCATAATCCAGAAACAGTGAGCCTCAATCTCGCCAAGACACAACATACATAAACAAAGGCCCATACAACAAACAAAACAATAAACCAACCCAAACAAAAAGACCAAAAACGACCGAATAACAAACCAACAGAAAAACCAAAATACGAAGTCCAGCCCAAAGCTCATCACACACAAAGCAGATATGCAGTCAACAACAAAATCAACCATCCAAGGTTAGCCATACACAGATTTTTATTTTTTATTTCTAGTCAAAGCTATATATAGAAATTTGTTTTTATTATTATTTTTTATTTTTATCAAAGGTATACACCGATTTAACGTGAAATGATTTTAACCATCAATAAGATGTAATTTTGGTCAGTATGCTGATCTTTGTCACGGTATAGCCGCCAAATATGAGTTAAATGGGGGAGTCAGTCTAGAAGTCCCTAAGCAGCACCTGATTTTTTCACATGCATCTAGTGATTGTTTAGTGGATCTTTTTTTTTTCGTCGAGGGATTTAGTGGATAAATACATAAATTTCAGCGCCTATCTACTACTAGTGACAAAGAACATATTGTTAGATGACATGTTCTATGATAGTTGCTCGTGGTCTCTACTTAGAGTGCATTATTAAATCAGATGCAGCATCAGTTATCGATGCTCAGTAATTTGTGATTGAAGGTTTTTCTTCATCATTCATAATTCTTTTTCAATCCCATCTTTTATTTTTGGCTACTCTTTTAGGCATATTTTATGATCAGACAATCAAGTAATAGATTGAGTTGCTCATATAATAAGGATAGGGTATCTTCCTTTTAATTGACTGAGTAATCTTATCGTGGACTTAGTACAGCTTGTAAAGAATAATGTCGAGTCTTGTGGGATTGACTGATGTATTTTTTATACATTTTGAAATATTAAATGCAACGAGCAAAAAAAAAAGAAGACAAAGAACCTATTTTTTTTACCAAAATAAAAGACAAAGAACCTGTTGGCCAACAGCTAGATTAAAAGTTGAAGAAAACTCATCTCTTCCTGCCAAAGATTTGTTCAATCAGGTTGGGGATTCCATGTGTTTGATGATTTGATTCTGCAACAGCATCTTAAATTAGATAGCCATTCTCTATTTTTTAGTCAAAAATTAGATAGCCATTCACATATCAACTCATTCTTCAAAATTACCATCGACTACATCCCGACAAAAGAAAAAAAAATACCATTGACTACATCAACTAGACGGAAACTTCTTTTTCTTTGTACCAAAAAGAAGGAAAAAAAACTTCTTTTTTTTTTTTTTTTTTTATATCTGATCAGATGAAAATTTTAGCAATTAGTCTTCCTTACTTTCTCAACATAAATAAAAAACTAAATGATTTTTCACAACAATTGGATGATCTGATGCACCTATCTTTTTCCACACTCCCCAAAAAAAGGAAAAACAGAGTGAGATTAGTGATAAACTAATTTGGTTGCCAACTAAGACAAATATCCTATTTGGTTATATGTGCACGATACCTAGGCCAGTGCCTGCCATCAACTAAATATACATATATGTATATATACATATATGTATATATATATATACATATATATATATATATATATATATTTATAATCCAAGAAAGAGGAAAAAAATGTAAAAATACTTAGAGAGAATATAATAATAGATCTCTATAAATTACCACGACCAACCAATTAAAAAGAAAGTGTTAAGGTAGAATTTGGGTAATAGGCTTGATTGGGGTCGACAACCTATTTACCTGCAAAATAAGGAACTTTGGGTTGCCCTTAGGATCTTCCACCTACGATTAAGTCAGTTATGGAGTTATAAGTTGTTTAAAAGTGGGGTAGCAATAGAATGCTTAGGCTAAAGAAAAGATACTTAGAGTAGAATGACACGACTTATTTATACTTACCAGAGTCTGAACTACTTGGATCATGATGTGGACGAATCCTCAAATATAAAGGATTAAAGATTTGTTTTCTGCTTGTACTTTATCTCTCTTCCTTTTTTTCCACAAGGTCCTCTCTAGGCTATTCTCTATCCTAGGAGGCTCAAGACATCGCCCCATAAGCCTAGCCCATTATCTGGCCTAGACCTTTGAGTTCAGGAATTCATACCGACCTTGGCTACTAGGTAATTTATGCCATGTCACTTGCCCTCAATCCCTTGACCTCTGCAAGAGATCGGGGGATTGCCATCTTGCCTTGGTGCTCCAGTGTTTTCATAACCACCATAACTGTCCTCATAACCGTAATAATTACTACTAATGGTCATTAAATGAGATGTCGGCAATGATCGCACATCCTACCACTTAAATTGCACCACGTTTCCTATCTCATGCCGTGGGCTTCTGAACATTTTATTTCTTAGGTCCTCTATAAATAAGGTTTCACCTTTAGCCTTAGGCCTTTCTACTCTCTTAATTTTTTACTCTTCCTCTCCTTCTTTTCTCTCTTTTTGCTACTGTTGATTTGCCAGGTTTTTTCTTCTAAATCGCTCTTGCCTCACGTTACTTTTCACGTTTAGGTACGTCATCTCCTTCATTTACTTTTTTCATCATGTATGGGCCAAAAGATGTGGGTCAGTCAGCCAATCCCACGATCTTTGTAAACTTGGCGATATGGCTTCCCTGAATACGGAGCCTATTGTCGCTATGCCTATTTCTCGCTATTCCCCTCCTATGGAGACTAACCCTACATCAACTCTAAGCCTCTTCCAAGTACTGCCTCTAAGCCCCAACCTAAGCTAGGTGACATTACTATCTTTGGTATTGATGAGACGTTGTGCCTTACTAAGTCTTTGAAAGTGGATAAATTAATTGAAAAGGGATTCACTGCCCTAGATTTAAGGTTCGTGTCCCTAAGCGTATAGAGCTCACTTCAGCCCCTAGGTTCAAAGAGGTTACCTTTTACCAATATATTTTTTCCTTTTTTTCGTCTATGTATCTCTTCCTACGTTGAGGATATTCTGAACCATCACAATGTTTACCCGGTCAGATTGTCCCCACTAATTGGAGACTGATGGTGGGGTTTTATGTTCTCCTTAAGTTACTAGGCCTCCAACAAACCTCCAATCTCTTTCTTTACCACTATACCCTTAAGACCACTTATAAGTCCTATGTTTGGCACTATTTTCTGCTCGTTTCAATATTTTACTAAAAGGTCTTCCAAACTCCAATAAGGGCTGGCATAATAGATACGTTTTTGTTAAGTCTAGCACAAAATGAAATGTTTGTAGTACGTGGCCAATTCTTCCTAAGTCAAATGTAATGAACCCTAGTTGACACTAATAGTAACGATAGTGGCTGATCTTTTAAGAGAGGTTGGGTCTGTTAAAGTGATAGATTTAATTAACTCTAAGAATGTGTCTAGCTCGGGTCTCCTTGGTGCTCTTGAGGGGCCCTCAGTTGGAGCTCATCCCCTACTCCTCATTGGCACCCAAGTACAAGGCCCGATATTTCCTATTCCTCATTTTGTACTTACATGTTTTCTTTTTTTTTTCTTGGTAGATATGAGGATTTTTTTACCTTGTTTTTGCGGTCGTCCTCTCATCAAAAGAGATGAGAAAAAAAAGCCAATGTCAAGGCTCAAGGAGGTTTTGTCAGCCCAGTAGGAACTTTTCAAAAGAAACCTAGGGCCTTGAATAGTGACAATGAAGTCCAAATACGCCTCATGCTGATATCTCAACTCAATGGGTTGAGCTTGTATTTACTAGGGTTCAAGATATAAGGGGAATTTTTGTTGACCTGGCTGTTGCTACCAATACTAAACGGAGCCCCTCTTCCATTGGGGTGATTGCTGAAAAAGAGATATCGCTAGATCCGGAACCCTACTACAGCTTTCACCTCCTCTACCTGGGGATCTCGACTATGATAAGGTAGATATTATAGCATCTACCAGAAAGAGAGCCAGGGCCTGGACTCGAGACTTGACTAAAGGACGTCTTAACCAAGAAATCTACAATGCCATTTATAAGGTACTTGTTATTCCCAACTGCTTAGTTTTACCATTCTTTTTGGCTGACTGACCTATTATTTTACATTTTTCAAGACTGAGGTGGCATTAATTATGCCAACAAGTACCTTCACAAGACGTTAGTTATGTAGGAAAACTACTATCATAGTTTCAAGCTATTAGAAAAGTGCTTTTGGGAAAAGGAAGCCCAAGCTAAGAGATATTGGAAGAAGCTCTAAGCTTCCGAGATAGTCTAGGAAGAGCCCACAACTAAGATGTCTAACCCTAAAGCCCAACTGGCTGAGTAGATGGAAGCAAAAGAGGCCTTCAAGCTCGAGCTTGATGCTAATGCAATTGCCGATGCAATTTTTGACAATGCCCTCAAGGTACAACTCTGGGAAGAGAAAGAAGACCATCTTAGAGCTCTGATTAATATTGAGAGAGAGAATATGGCTTATGAGGATGTTAGGTGGTGAACTTGTGAGGGAAGAGAGGGCTAAAGACTAATTACAAGTCAAGATTGACACCTTACTCCGGAAAGTGGGAAAGGAGTGAGAACATTCCCTCACAGCATTTAAAAAGAGGATAAAATTCCAACAAATCTTGGGGAAGGCTTGTCCTATCGTTTGTGCAAAGGCTAAGCAAGATGGCTAGGTCACCATCCTAGAAAAGGTTGTTCCGCGGGCTAAGGACAAAAGCATAGAGCTAGACCTTTCTAGTTTGGTGGATAAAGCTTCTACTGATGACGAGCTTGACTCGAAAATACTAAGCTCGAGCTCTAAAGACTAAGATAGGTAATGAGAGAGTATCGTGCTTATCCTCAATATAATGTTGGTCAGTAGTCCCTCTACTTCTTATGTACAAATTTTTACTTAATAGAACTCGTTTTTTTTTATCTTGATTTTGTTGAAGGAATTATTTGTGGTGACTTCATTAAGTGTTTTCTTGCCTCTTTTCTAGTGTTAGTCTCACCCTTTTGGCCTTAGTTATTTATCTAGGCTTGCCAGGGTTTTGGATTTGTGGTCCTTTGTGCTTTAGCCTTGGAACCTTGAAGTTAGTTCTCAAGGCTTCCATTTTAAAGACCTTGGGATTACACTTATGGCCATTAGATCGGCACTCACAGCCTTAGATTTAAGAACCATAGATTGATACTCATGGGCTTAGATTTAATGACCTTTTATGCTGGAAACATATTCTTGTTGCACATATCCAAGGGTGAGAGAGGAAAAAGCTTTTTATATATAATTTCAGTATTGTAAGTACTTTGCCCTATGGATTTTTTACATGAAATATTTTTTGAGATGTTCTACATTCCATGCATTCTTGAGCTCATTCCCGTCTGGCTTAGCTAACTGGTAGATATTGGGGATTAATATACCCTAAAAACTAGTAGCACGTAATATTTTAGATATATTCAATACACATTGTAGTTATTAGTATTAATGAAAGTATTCATCTTTATTCTTTCTGTTATATTTATGTATATTTGCTTGGATAGAGGTCCTTGATTGAAGTGAATGGCTTAGGTGCACAGTAGTCGGGCACAGAAGGTCTAAGTCATAGACACTTGTTTCTAGATTATGTTCATAATCGTATGATGGAGTTGGGTAGTTTATCAGGATAAGGTTATAGTGAGATAGTCCCCTATATAGGGTGACCTGCCTTGGTCATTGGTAGTGTGACGCCCGAGATTTAGCCATGCATTTAATTACTGTTGCATCCCTTATTTGCGCATTTACTTCTGTGCCTTACTAACTGACTTTCATGACTACTATTCACTCCATTTTTAAACTGCCTCCTATTAGTTAATTAGCATTTTTATTAAATCATATTAATTGTAAAAGTAGTGGGAAAAATGTGCATTTGAGCTAAAGGCGTTAGGAGAGCTCGTTTAGAAAATGATTTTTGTAGTTGAGTGAATAGTGTTACGTAACTAACTTAGAAATTTAATTAACTAGCACACATGTTCACCTTAGGCTCGTTTTTAAGCTTACTACGCGCATTTTAAAAGCCACCTAAATGCCCAAACTAGACCCCACCTTTTATAAAACCAAAACAACTCACACTTTAGCTCATATAGCACACAACAACAAAAAAATAAAAGCTGATTTGCACTGTAGCAGGGCCGAAACATTGCAGCAGCTTTGGGAGAGATTTTTCTTCTTCAACTCTTCAAACCAAGCCTCTCCAAGCCTTGAGCAACTAGTGTAGGGTATTTGCAAGGTCCCTAGGTGCTCCTACGCGTAGTGGTGAGGGATTTCATGGCTTGTTTTTGCATTTCTAAATAGTTGTCAATTTCTTGATTTGTTGAAAATGTGATCAAATGCCATTGTAATTGTTATCTATGCTAATATACCATCTATATGAATGCTAGGGAACACATTTGAGCCGTTGTTTCACTTTTTAAACGGTTAGAATCGTTAGTTTGATTTTTAGGGTGAATAGTGACGTTTTTCTAGGGTTTTGCGTAATTGCTCGAATTAGCTTGATTCAATGCTTCTAATAGATGCCTTAGGTGTTAGTGAAGATAACCTAGTAGCCCCGTGCACTTGCATTGCCCTTAAATCGCCTAAAAATGGAAAATAGCCGACTTTAACTTGGGGCTTTCGGGGTTAATGCGAATCCGGTTAGGGTTAGTTAGAAAGTTGGGAGAGTTTCCTTTGAAAATGAAATCATTAACTTTGGTTTGGAAGAGAAATAGTTTGTAAAATAAAGGGGTTTAAGTGAAATTTCGGTTGTTTCACGCTTCTAAACTCACGGCATGACCTCTTGAGTGTTTATATGTGATATTAAGTTGATTTGGAACTTTTGGTATGATTCTATGCTTATTTGGTATATGTTCATTTATAAATTGCTTATTAGCTTCTATATTTGCTTCTATCCTAATTGCAACGAGGTCAACCTACTTTGTTGATCCTCATATGTGTTAATGCTTATATTATTGCTATTAACTTGTCATCGTTAAGTGCATTGCATAGTGGTTGCGCAACCATAGTGTTAGGGGCGGATGTGTTGAATATCGGCTGGGCGGCAGAGGGCTTGCCGGTGGATATTCAAACTCCGTGCCCTATTCCCTCATTCGCCTGGTCCGGAGATTGCCAGGGGATGTTGGGTCGTAGGATTCGGGGTACATCCGGAGTACACCCACTTGAGTGATTGGGGTTATGCCGGCTTATCGTGATCGTGCTCGTGGTTCGTGGATCGTGATTGAAGACCAGTGAAGATTGGTGTATAGGGGATTGTTGAAATGTATCCTTTTAATTGTGTGGTTATTTAAGTTATCATTGTTTCTTTAATTGTTAAAGTGTTATTGTTGTGTAATTGTATTATCTGTTGCATTGCACGCCCCGGGACTATATCCCTCACTGGGCAACAGTGGTTGCTCATACCTCGATATCTGTTTCAGGAGACGCTGAGGGTGATCCCCAGCTTGTTGATTTAGTTGAGGAAGAAGAAGTTCAGATTGAACCTCTACCTTAGTTGCCGTGCTTGATAGCTTGAGGTGGTTAATGAATTGCTGCTATGTGGAAAGTTCAACTAATTGCCTTATATACTATTTTGTGGCCTAAGAGCTATGTGTATGTTTGTTGTGCAAATTGAAGGATAGTAGATTGTGGTGTATAACTGAAAGCCATGTCTTGTAATAACTTTTAATCTTGCCTTTATTTCCTTGCATGCTTGGGAGTGGATGGTTAATGTAGAATGCATTATCCTTTAAGTTGTTTTATTAATTTTCCTAGAATGTTATGTTTATAAAACCTATGCTGATAACAAGTTCTCACATGCTTGTGTGTTTTGGAGATATTGTGTACCATAAGGCTCGGATGGCCTTAGAACCTTGTTGTTTATTTAAGAAAAGCTTGTATTGTATTGTTAGGACTTTGTTTGAGTGAGTACAGGTTTTTAGAATGTCCACGGTACAGGGGAGACTCTGTCCGTGTGTCGGGTCCGGACTTAACCTTTAGCTTGGGGGTTGGGTCGGGGCGTGACATTTAAGTGGTATCAGAGCTATAGATTGCATGAAGCCGGGTTAAATTTCTCGGTCTGTGGGTAGAGATTTGTTATGTGACTTTGTGAATACATGAGTCCTTGATTTTGATTGACCTAAGTGAAATTTGAATAAGGAATGAACATGCTAGCATGGAAATAAAATATCAAGAGTTCAGAATGTCAAGTATGATCTAGTGATTTATGTTTACTTCAAGAATGTGGAATATTTATTTGAACTTCTATGTACTTGACTTTATGTGAATCTAATTGGACTTTTCTTCATGTGTTGCTTATAAACTGCATATATACATATATATATACCTGTCATAACACTTTGCATTCTAGCCATTCGAGATGGGGCCTCGCCATTGTGCTGATAATCCGAATGTTGGTGGAGAACCCGAGGGGGTTCATGGGCAAGAAGCTGAGGTGGCCGAAAATGCACCGCAGGTTCAAGAACCGAGCATTGCACAGATCTTGGCCACGATGGCCACAGCTATGAACACTATCGCCCAGTTTGTTACACAACAGGGTCAGCCAGGGGTCGTTGGAGGTAATCAGGCTGCGAGAGCCGGAGGTAGTGGCCCTACCGGAGGGAATCTGTATGATCGGTTTATACATCATGGGGCCTATACTTTCTTTGGGGAGCCGGACGATATGAAAGCTGAGATGTGGCTAAGGAAGTTCGAGAGAGTGGCAGCGATACTGGAGTGCCATGATGACAGGAAGGTTACTTATGCTACTTTCCTTCTCGAGGGTGATGCTGAAGATTGGTGGAATACCATCAGTGAGAAATGGGGAGCTGAGGGAGGTCATCATTCGTGGGCCGATTTTGTCCGAGAATTTCGAGACAAGTATATATCGGTAGTTGCCCGCGAGAGGCGACAAACTGAGTTCATAAACTTGAAGCAGGGAAGTATGACGGTAGATCAATACGAGGCTACTTTTACCCGGCTTTCCCGTTATGCACCAGCTTTAATTCAGCCGGAGGACATGAAGATTCAGAGGTTCATCTTGGGTTTGAGGAGAGATATTATGCTGAACTTGTCTTCAAATGATTTTCCCAACTATGCTGCAGTAGTCCGAGCTGCCTCGAGATATGAGAAACGGAAAGCCGATGTGTTAGCCGAGACCAGTCAATCGAGTAAACGGTTTCAGTCTCAGAGTCAAGGGTACCAGGGGCAGGCTGTATCAGTTGGGCAGAGTTCGCAGCCGAGGCAGACTCAGAGTTACACAGGGCCTACTCAGACTCAGGCACGACCAGTCCAGAGTCAGACTCAGAGTCAGTTCCGTCCAGCAGTTTCCCGTTCGCAGCAGGGTAGTTCAGCTACCTCTATTTACAGAGCTCCTTCGGGAGGCACTGTTGCAAGACGTCACCAGCAGTGCAGCTTCTGTCAGCGCCAGAGCCACACTGAGGATGTTTGTTGGAAGAAACATAACAAGTGTATAGGTTGCGGCAGTGATCAGCACAGGGTTAAAGACTGTCAGAAATTTAAGAACCCTAGGGGTCAGACATCAGCTCAGAACTCTCAGACCAGGGCACCAGCTGCAGCACCACCACCACGAGGCCAGGCCCGTGTATTTGCTTTGGATGCTGAGGAGCTTCCGGATACTACCGCTGTGATAGAAGGTATTTTTCTTCTTAATGATCAATCAGTTAAGGTTTTAATTGATTTCGGGGCTTCGCATTCTTTTATTACTCCTACTTGTGCACAAAATGCTAAATTGAAACATGATAAACTGTTGCATGAGATTGTGGTTTATACTCCTATGGGTCCGAAGTTTGTTACTAGATCTATTTGCAGAGCATGTAGTATATTTATTGAGGGTCGTGTTTTTCCTGCTGATTTGATTATCCTACCCTTCAATGACTTTGAAATTATATTGGGGATGGACTGGTTAAGTAAATATTATGCCCAGCTTGATTGTAGAAAGAAGATTGTGTATCTAGAAATGCCTGACCAGCCTGTACTTAAAATAGTTGGTAGTAGAAAATCTACGGGAACTCCTATTATTTCTTCTATTAGGGCATCTAAATTATTGAGCAAGGGTTGTGAGGCTTATCTTGCATATTTGATTAATCAACCTGGGGATCAACTGAAATTGAATGATGTACCTATCGTGAGGGAGTTTCCGGGGGTCTTTCCTGAGGAATTACCTGGGTTACCGCCTGATAGAGAGATAGAGTTCATGATTGATCTATTGCCGGGGACTTCACCTATCTCTAGGACTCCGTACAGAATGGCTCCACCTGAGTTGCAGGAATTGAAAGTTCAATTACAGGGCTTGCTTGAGAAGGGATTCATTCAGCTGAGTTCTTCACCGTGGGGTGCACCAGTTCTCTTCGTTAAAAAGAAAGACGGATCTCTTCGCCTATGCATCGATTACCGGGGTCTTAATCAGGTAACCATCAAAAATAAATATCCTTTGCCTTTAATCGAAGAGTTATTTGATCAGTTGCAAGGCGCCAGGGTATTCTCTAAATTTGATCTGAGGCAGGGCTATTATCAACTGAGGATTAAGAAAGATGATGTTCCAAAAACTGCTTTCAGAACTCGATATGGCCATTATGAGTTTGTTGTCTTGCCGTTTGGTCTTACTAATGCTCCCGCCGCATTCATGGACTTAATGCAGAGGGTATTCCGTCCTTATCTGGACCAATTTGTGGTCATATTTATTGATGATATTCTTGTCTATTCTAAATCTGAGACGGAACATGAACAGCATCTCAGAATTGTGTTGCAGACTCTTCAGGAGCATCAGTTATTTGCAAAGTTTAGCAAATGCGAATTCTGGCTTAAGCAAGTTGCTTTTCTTGGCCATATTATCTCGCAGGATGGTATTTCTGTTGATCCAGCAAAGATTGAAGTTGTGTTATCTTGGAAACGGCCTGAAACTGTCACGGAGATTCGTAGCTTCCTTGGTTTAGCTGGGTATTATCGGAGGTTTGTCAAGGATTTCTCTAAGATTGCAGGGCCTTTAACTCAACTTACTCAGAAGAAAACCATATTTGACTGGAATGATAAATGTGAGGCCAGCTTCCAGGAATTGAAGAAGAGATTGACTACAGCTCCTATTCTTGCTTTACCTGAGGGTTATGATAATCTGGTGATCTATAGTGATGCTTCGAAGGAAGGTCTGGGTTGTGTATTGATGCAGAATGGCAGGGTTATTGCTTATGCTTCCAGGAAACTAAAGCCTTATGAACTCAACTATCCGACTCATGATCTTGAGCTTGCAGGTATCATTCTTGCTTTAAAGAAATGGCGTCATTATCTCTGGGGCAACAAATTTGAAATCTTTACAGATCATAAGAGCTTGAAATATCTGTTTTCACAGAAAGAGTTGAACATGAGGTAGAGGCGTTGGCTGGAATTACTTGAGGACTATAACTGCACTATTAACTATCTTCCAGGTAAGGCCAATATTGTTGCTGATGCTTTGAGCCGAAAGGCTACTGTTGCTAGCTTGATTATCAAGAATTGGGAATTCATGGAAGAATTGTGCTTATGGAAGCCTAGTACTTCAAATTCTGGTATTCAATTTGCAAGTTTGCAGATTCAATCTCTGTTGTTATCCAGGATTCGAGAAGCTCAACAGGCTGATCTTCAATTGTTGAAAGTCTTAGAGAATTCTAAAGGGGGAGAGTCGGATTTCAAACTGCATGACGATGGTATTCTTAAATTCAAGGGTAGAATCTGTATTCTGAATGATCCAACTCTAAAGAAGGATATTCTTGCTGAGGCACACAGTTCTCGATATACTATTCATCCAGGCAGTACGAAAATGTATAAAGATTTAAAGCAGAATTTCTGGTGGAATAATATGAAGAGAGAAATTGCTGACTATGTTGCCCGATGTCTTACTTGTCAGAAAGTTAAAGCAGAACATCAGAGACCTGCAGGGTTGTTGCAACCTTTGGCTATTCATGTTTGGAAATGGGATCATATTACTATGGATTTCGTATCAGATTTACCGAGGTCTTCGAGGGGTAATGACTCAGTCTGGGTTATTGTGGATAGACTGACCAAGACTTCTCATTTTATTGCTAAAAAGAAGTCTGATTCTCTTGATAAACTGGTAGAGTTGTATATTGAGAATGTTGTCCGACTACATGGAATTCCAAAGAGTATTGTGTCAGATAGAGATCCCAGATTCACATCTCAGTTCTGGCAGAAGATTCAGAAAGCTTTGGGCACGAATTTGAAATTCAGTACAACTTATCATCCTCAGACAGATGGTCAATCTGAGAGAACTATCTTGATTCTTGAGGATATGTTACGGGCTTGTATTCTGGACTTCGGTAAAAGTTGGGAGAAATATTTGCCGCTAGCAGAGTTCGCCTACAACAATAGTTATCAAGCTACTATTGGTATGGCACCTTATGAGGCACTGTATGGGCGTAAATGTCGGTCTCCTCTCTACTGGGGTGATGTTGGTGAAATGAAGACTATCGACCCTACTCTCTTACCTGAAATGAACAAAATGATCGATCAGGTGCAGCTTATCAGAAAAAGAATGCTTACAGCACAGAGCCGGCAGAAGAGTTATGCAGATAGACGACGTCGTGATCTGAAATTTGCTGTGGGGGATCGAGTATTTCTGAAAATTTATCCTCGCAAGGGTTTGATTCGGCATGGTAAAGGAGGTAAACTCAGTCCTCGATATGTGGGACCATTTGAGATAACTGAAACTGTTGGTGATTTGGCTTACCGTTTGGCTTTACCTCCCAGTCTGGGCAGAATTCATGATGTATTCCATGTTTCTATGCTTCGGAAGTATCAGCCAGATCCCTCTCACATCCTTGAGCCGGAACCGCTGGAGGTCAGTGAAACTTTGACCTACACAGAGAAACCTCTTCGAATTGTTGATCAGAAAGTTCAGGAGCTGAGGACTAAAAGCATTCCGATGGTTAAAGTTCTGTGGGATCATCACGGAGTAGAGGATGCGACATGGGAAAGAGAGGATCAGATGCGGGAACGGTATCCAGAGTTATTCGCCGAATCATGTAAGAATTGCGTGGACGCAATTAGTTTAAGGGGGAGAGGATGTGACGCCCGAGATTTAGCCATGCATTTAATTACTGTTGCATCCCTTATTTGCGCATTTACTTCTGTGCCTTACTAACTGACTTTCATGACTACTATTCACTCCATTTTTAAACTGCCTCCTATTAGTTAATTAGCATTTTTATTAAATCATATTAATTGTAAAAGTAGTGGGAAAAATGTGCATTTGAGCTAAAGGCGTTAGGAGAGCTCGTTTAGAAAATGATTTTTGTAGTTGAGTGAATAGTGTTACGTAACTAACTTAGAAATTTAATTAACTAGCACACATGTTCACCTTAGGCTCGTTTTTAAGCTTACTACGCGCATTTTAAAAGCCACCTAAATGCCCAAACTAGACCCCACCTTTTATAAAACCAAAACAACTCACACTTTAGCTCATATAGCACACAACAACAAAAAAATAAAAGCTGATTTGCACTGTAGCAGGGCCGAAACATTGCAGCAGCTTTGGGAGAGATTTTTCTTCTTCAACTCTTCAAACCAAGCCTCTCCAAGCCTTGAGCAACTAGTGTAGGGTGTTTGCAAGGTCCCTAGGTGCTCCTACGCGTAGTGGTGAGGGATTTCATGGCTTGTTTTTGCATTTCTAAATAGTTGTCAATTTCTTGATTTGTTGAAAATGTGATCAAATGCCATTGTAATTGTTATCTATGCTAATATACCATCTATATGAATGCTAGGGAACACATTTGAGCCGTTGTTTCACTTTTTAAACGGTTAGAATCGTTAGTTTGATTTTTAGGGTGAATAGTGACGTTTTTCTAGGGTTTTGCGTAATTGCTCGAATTAGCTTGATTCAATGCTTCTAATAGATGCCTTAGGTGTTAGTGAAGATAACCTAGTAGCCCCGTGCACTTGCATTGCCCTTAAATCGCCTAAAAATGGAAAATAGCCGACTTTAACTTGGGGCTTTCGGGGTTAATGCGAATCCGGATGGATTCGGACTTCAATTCTAGTATCCTTAGGCTACCTAGGTGCTATAGATGCCTTGATATCCCTTGTTTGAAGCCCGGACAATATAGGTGTAGTTTAAAGCCAAAAGAGGGAAATTGGGGCTTTCGGGGTAAACGCGGGCATTTGATTGAATTAGAGGGTTGAGAGGGTACCTTGAGGGTTAGTTAGAAAGTTGGGAGAGTTTCCTTTGAAAATGAAATCATTAACTTTGGTTTGGAAGAGAAATAGTTTGTAAAATAAAGGGGTTTAAGTGAAATTTCGGTTGTTTCACGCTTCTAAACTCACGGCATGACCTCTTGAGTGTTTATATGTGATATTAAGTTGATTTGGAACTTTTGGTATGATTCTATGCTTATTTGGTATATGTTCATTTATAAATTGCTTATTAGCTTCTATATTTGCTTCTATCCTAATTGCAACGAGGTCAACCTACTTTGTTGATCCTCATATGTGTTAATGCTTATATTATTGCTATTAACTTGTCATCGTTAAGTGCATTGCATAGTGGTTGCGCAACCATAGTGTTAGGGGCGGATGTGTTGAATATCGGCTGGGCGGCAGAGGGCTTGCCGGTGGATATTCAAACTCCGTGCCCTATTCCCTCATTCGCCTGGTCCGGAGATTGCCAGGGGATGTTGGGTCGTAGGATTCGGGGTACATCCGGAGTACACCCACTGGAGTGATTGGGGTTATGCCGGCTTATCGTGATCGTGCTCGTGGTTCGTGGATCGTGATTGAAGACCAGTGAAGATTGGTGTATAGGGGATTGTTGAAATGTATCCTTTTAATTGTGTGGTTATTTAAGTTATCATTGTTTCTTTAATTGTTAAAGTGTTATTGTTGTGTAATTGTATTATCTGTTGCATTGCACGCCCCGGGACTATATCCCTCACTGGGCAACAGTGGTTGCTCATACCTCGATATCTGTTTCAGGAGACGCTGAGGGTGATCCCCAGCTTGTTGATTTAGTTGAGGAAGAAGAAGTTCAGATTGAGCCTCTACCTTAGTTGCCGTGCTTGATAGCTTGAGGTGGTTAATGAATTGCTGCTATGTGGAAAGTTCAACTAATTGCCTTATATACTATTTTGTGGCCTAAGAGCTATGTGTATGTTTGTTGTGCAAATTGAAGGATAGTAGATTGTGGTGTATAACTGAAAGCCATGTCTTGTAATAACTTTTAATCTTGCCTTTATTTCCTTGCATGCTTGGGAGTGGATGGTTAATGTAGAATGCATTATCCTTTAAGTTGTTTTATTAATTTTCCTAGAATGTTATGTTTATAAAACCTATGCTGATAACAAGTTCTCGCATGCTTGTGTGTTTTGGAGATATTGTGTACCATAAGGCTCGGATGGCCTTAGAACCTTGTTGTTTATTTAAGAAAAGCTTGTATTGTATTGTTAGGACTTTGTTTGAGTGAGTACAGGTTTTTAGAATGTCCACGGTACAGGGGAGACTCTGTCCGTGTGTCGGGTCCGGACTTAACCTTTAGCTTGGGGGTTGGGTCCGGGCGTGACAGGTAGGTTTTCAGACTAGTCTTATTAGTATGTGTGTCATACATTGAACGGAACGCTTAGGTATGATATCTCAATAGGTACTATGAAAAATAGAGATCAAATATACCTTATGCTACTAAATGGCCAATGCTCTTAATCTTGAGCATATGTGGATGAATTAACAAAATCAGATTCATGTGCTTTGATGCACTATGGGTGAAACCTTAGTTGTAGGACAATAGCTCTGTGCGTTGGGCATATGGGTATGACTAGTTGGAATGTGCGTAAATAATATAGAATCCATGTCATCGTGAGATGGAGTAGTCGCTTCCTTGTGATAATCTAGAAGATCATCTAAATCAAAGCTTAATGGTATATCCCAGTTAGGGGTATATCAGATATTTGACTTCAGGGTCGCTCCCTAAATCAAGTGTTCTATATTTTACAAGGAGGGACATTTTGATCATTTTACTTAGTAGTTCGAAGACAAAGGTCGTACATAGTATGACAAGCTTTTGTAATGATCATATTGTCACATCTAGGTACAAGATGGATTTCTATGATGTTTTTGACACCCTCATCTGCTAAGCTTTCCGGACCACTTGAAGTGATACTGCCCGTAGATGGTTCACTAGGCTTGAAGAAGGCTCGATCGAGACCTTCAATCAGTAGACTAAGGCTAGACCAGTTCGCGAGTAGTAAAAGGCCTTTACGACATACTGCCACCTTGCTAAGCTTCAAGCAATAGAAAAACGAAATGCTTAGGGAATTCTCTACTCGGTTTAACTGAGCTACTTTGGAGATTACCAAGCTTGAAGACAAATTTGCAGTTACGACCTATACCAAAGGCCTTAAGAGATGGACATTTTTTGCATCACTGGCCAAGAAACCCCCGAGGTCTTTGACTAAGATCATGGCAAGAGTTAAGAGGTATATCCATCCAAAAGAGCTCATTAATGCCTATAAGACGGAAAAGAAATAGGCAACTAAAAAAGTCAATGCCATTGCAGATAAGGATAAGGGGAAGAATGACAGAAAATCCTATGGAAGAAGGGAAAACCAAGTAAAACGATAACAAACCTCCAAGGTTCACTAATTATATACCACTGAATGCACCCTACTCTAAAATCTTGGCCGCAATCAGAACTCAATTTGATTTGAGGCAGCCACAGAAGATGAAATCTGACATTGGGAAAAGAAGTCGGGATAAATATCGTAGGTTTTATAACGATCATGGCCATGATAAAAAAAATTGTCATGAGATCAAGAACGAGATAGAAGCTTTGATATGAAAAGGGCACCTGACCTGATACCTACACCGGGAAAATGACTGAGATTAGAGAAGAGAACTGGATATGAGCCCTGTTGGGAAACATACATGATAATTAAAAAAATTTAATTACGCAGCGAAATAAATTTCATGTATTCATTCATGGTTATTGATGCAGATTTAAAACATATAATAATTTTAATCTAATTAAATTTAACGCATAATTTAGGATTACCTCTAAGCGCAAAACAACGGTAGATTTTGATACAAGCATCCCACGCATGAAGCCTTCAAGAGTAATCCACACGAGATTCGCGCAACTAATGGGATCTAGCCCCCACTAGAGCTTTTAAAGAAAACCTGTAATATTTTGTATTTGACTGAGAATCGTGTGCTAGCTTTTTCTGTGTCAGAACATTCCTTTATATAAGCACTTCTTATGACCTGTAGTCATATATAGGCCAGTCTAAAACGACCAGACTTGGACTCTACAATAACCAGATCAATTATATAATTACTGCGAGTCAATTAAATTAATATTAGGACAGTCCTAAAATTAATTTAATCTTTTCTTTAATCCAATTAATTCGTTAATCTCTTTTGTGTGTGACCTCTCGGGTTTATAATTAATTGGTAATGAATTATTAATCTAATTAATATTTAACTAGAACCGTTTACAATTAATTTATAAATCGCGAGTGACACCTAGCAGTATATCGCGATTACGCAATTAATAATGAAGTATAAGTACACGAACCCTTTCTAAGTAATTTCCACACAATCAAATCATTCTGTCTAAACATCCTGATTGAGCCAGAGTGATGGATAGGGTCATCCAACTCTATTACTCAATCATATGCCGAAATCTACTTAATCAGTAACTTATGAATAATCCATGGAATGACTTCCACTATTCTACCTTGGCTAAGGATTTCTAGTTACTCGATTAATAGATCGTATAGGATCCCTATTTGATAGATTTCGTATCTACACATACCTATCTCTATGACGGAATAGATCATAACCACTGAATACATTGTCTAATCCATGATTATGACTAACTTAATTGTACCAGCAAATTATGGTATTCCTAATCATGAGATAACCGTGGTGTCTCAAGTCTAAGGATTAATGGCATGATTACATTATACAATAAATTATTGACTAACCCATGTAATTCGTTGTATTAACGGTCATGTCCAATCACTTGTTCTTCAACAAGTACTTATATATCTACTATAATGATATGAGACTAATCCCCCAAATTAATATCTCATATTATTTGGTTAGTAGACTGTAATCCAATCTTTTCAGATAAACTAACGCCCAACTAATTTATCCTACGATTGGGGATAACTTTTAGGACGCATTTGTGAATATAGATTGTGTCACTTATAGCCATACTCCTAAGGATAGAATCTATAAATAATATTTTAAGGACTTTTATTTCATTAATTAAATTATACCAATAATTAAATAAACGGCCCGCATTAAATAAATAATAAATAAATAATACATTATCTAATTTTCAAAAATACAATTAATTGGCTTTAGGGCATATATCCTAACAAGTCCGAGGCATAAAAGATAGGGTAGCCGATGCAGGAGTAGGGAGGACCCGTCAGGGATGTGGATATGATTACTGGAGAAGTGGCTTCCAATGGAGAGAATAGTGCAGCCAAGAAGGCTTATGTGAGGTCGGGGCGAAGGGAGCCTCCCTAAACAGACCTCGGGTTGAAAAACATATCATATTCAACACAGCCATCTTGGAAGGTTTGATCATCTCGCATGATGATCCATTGTTAATATCGGTTACCATTGGGAATTTCCTTGTCAAAAGAATAATGTTGAATACTGGGAGCTCAACCAAGGTATATTTTACAAAACATTCTTAAGAATGGGTTTAGGTAGAGAATAGCTGAGGCCGATAAGAGGAACGCTGTTGAGATTCACAAGAGATGAGTTTTGGCCTGAAAGAATCCTGACCTTTCCCTTGACCTTGGGGTAAGGTGACTAGTCACAGTGTGTGATGGTTGATTTTATAATCATCGACTGTAAGTCTACATACAATAGGATCCTCGGCAGGGTGGCCTTAGTAAAGTTCTGAGATGTAGATTCAACGTACCATCTCACCTTGAGATTCCCAAACCCAATAGGAATAGCCACACTGCGTGAAAATCAAAAGAAAGCCCAGGAGTGCTATGCTACTACTTTGAAATTGCAAAAGGATGAGCCTTGTTAGTTGGAAATCCCAAAAAAGAAAGCAAAGAAAGACAAGGAGATAAAGAAAGTAACTCAAACTAAAGAGCTAGTTGAGGTCGAGTTGGAGTAGGGCCAGGTGGTCAAGGTCAGCAATGAATTTCCCACAGCCATAAAAGAAAGTATAATAAATTTTCTTTCCGCAAATAAAGATATATTTGTTTGGTCTATCACTGATATGACAGGGATATACCCAAAAATCTCCATGCACCGGCTCAACGTAGACCCCAGTTTTTGACCTATCAAATAGAAACATTGACACTTTCATTCCAATAAGAACCAAATCATACATGAAGAGTTCATAAAGTTGTGGAAAGTTTGGATATCAAAGAAATCGACTATCCAACCTGTTTGGCCAATGTAAGATTCTCAAGAAATGAAGACTATTTATAAACTTCATCAATGTTAACAAAACATGTCTGAAAGATTGTTACCCATTGTTGAGGATTGACCAAATGGTCGATGCCACATCAGGGTGTAAAATGTTGAGCTCCATGGACGCTTTTAAGGGGTAGAATCAAATCCTAATGGCTTTAAAGGATGAGAAAAAACTTGCATTCATCATTGAACGAGGAGTATACTGCAATAAAGTTATGCCCTTCGAGCTCAAGAATATTGGGGCGACCTATCAGGGGATGGTAAACAAGGTTTTTGAGTACCAGATTGGGAGAAATATGGAATATACATCGACGACATACTGGTCAAGAGTAAAAATGCTTGGACCCATATAGACAACCTTGCCGAGGCTTTCTTAATAATGGCTCAAGTCAATATCAAATGAAACCCATAAAAATATACGTATGGTATGAGAGCAGATAAATTCCTTGGCTTTATGGTAACAAGTAGAGAAATTGAGGCTAATCTAGAGAAAGTTCAATCTATATTAGATCTCGAGCTGCCAAGAAGTACAAATAAAGTCTAAATCTTAGAAGAAAAAGTGGTTGCTCTCAACCGATTCATGTCTAGGTTGGCTTACAAGTATGCTTCTTTCTTTAGAACCTTGAGAAATCCGAAGAACTTCCAATGGACAAATGAGTGTCAAAGGCCTTTAAAGGTCTAAGGCAGTAGCTCAGTTCTCTGTCCCTGTTGTCCTAACTTAAGAGATGAGAGATCCTATATCTATACTTAACTAGCTCGGAAACAACAATTGCGGCGACAAAAATTAGAGAAGATAGGAAGATGCAGAAACCTGTGTACTATGTCACTAAGGTACTTTGGAGGATAAAGTTGAGGTATCTGACCATTGAGAGAATTTTTGGAAATATGCCCTTCAAGCCAATCATTCGGTGTAGAATGATAGGGATATTTATATGAACAATCTTTGTTATAAAGTTTTAATCAAATAAAAATACCTTATGATATTTGACTTTTATCTCTTATACATTTACATATCATCTAGCTGCATATTATGTATAACTGATAAAGTTACTCCTAAAATCTGTCCTAGGTTGTAGAATTTATCAAGATTGGGCATTGATGAATTCGGCAAGACCGACATGTATTTAAACCTACCAAGGTTAATTTTATCAACCAAGTGGCATAACATGTCAAGACTAATACATGGGTGCATATAGAGATATGTACACCAGACACGCTCAGCCGAGAATACTCAATGGGGGCTTCATTTGTCTAAGTCAATGAGTAGGTTCTCAGGTGATAGTTGTGCAAAGTACTCCTTTAACTTAAGGACACCATAGTAGCTTGTAAGCAACTCATTGTACTTTGGCCTAGGACAAAAGGGAAGAAGATAAGACCTTCTTGAATAAGGATTCGAGTACAGTCAAGTACTTACGAAACTAATAAGTGTCGCTGCAAGAATCCACTACTCTGAATAAAAGAGAGTATGCCCTATGTCATCTTATAGAGATATTGACAGAATTCCATGGCCATAGTTGTATGATTGGATCATACAGGAAAATTCAACGCAACATAGAAGTGAGCCTATTAGGGTTAAATTGACATTGATCATACCCTAAGGAAAACTCAGGGCATCTAGTGGAAGGAATAGACTGTACATTAACTAATTGTTAAGAGGTTCATAAATAAGAAAGCTTGGATTATGCATTCGAAGCGTCTGGTCATTGAGGAGAGTTGCTAGATGCGAACCTTGATTAGTAGCAACTAGAATGTGTTCTAGTGGAGATGGGTTAATTGGTACTGGTCATAGCTACTACTAGCTTGGTACTCAAACCTACAACATTGCACACAAGCTGAAGTCTTAGAACTATAAGAGATAGAATGGAGAAGTCACGCTAGCACGAGGACTTTTTCGCATTCTATCTAGAAGCAAGACATGACAAGTTGTGTATAGTAAGAATTGGTTTTGGAAACCATTCGAGTATGCAATTGAAAGAGAATGTTTGATAGTCAAACATTTCACTTCAGGTCAAGGTCAATCTAGAAAATTGACTTGCGTATTAAGTCAAGTTAAGAACTAATTTAGAGTTAATTAATATTAGGGTTAATGTCTAATTAACTAGAAGTTGATTAGAAAAGGTTTGGGCGGAATTTATGAAGATTCCATAAGGTTTGGGGTCAAGGTTGAAAGTGCAAGCCAACATCTAGAGATCATGTCACTACATATTCTTTTGTTGGATTCAAGATCGTAGAATACTATCATGGATAGCTAGCTAAGGCCGAAAATGACAAGGGCATATTTCAAATTTTAGCTAACATCAACATGTATTATTCTATCATTGTCCATAAACTAGTTAAGCTCAATATATATACATATATATATCAACTATATATATAACTAAAATGAGGAACAAAGGTATACCTTTTGTAAACAACTTTGTAGATGATGAAGCTTGAAGACTAGCCCTTGAATCCTTCTAACTTGACGGTCCTAGTTGGTCCACCAAGCATCCAAAGTTCTACCACCACTTGAAGATGTAAAGTGCTAGTATGTCCTCAAGGTTTGAAGCTATACGTGTATATCAAAAGCAAAAACAAAAACCTTTCTTCTCTTTTTTATGCTATAGCCAAAAACCACCATAGAGAAAAGAAGAAGTCTTTCTTGTTGTTTTGCTAATGTGTATGTCGTGTGTGTGAGAGGCATCAAGTGAGTGAGAAAGAGTTGTAATCATATATTAATATAAGCAATTAACATAATAAGTGGCCAATCACAATTGCCACATTTTCATGACAAGCCATGCATGTCTTAGGATCACAATCATTATCATTAGATGGCAAGATTTCAATCTTCTCTCTCTTCTTATGCTTAGCCGAAATTGTGAGTGGAAGGAGAGAGAATGTTGTCTTCTTTTATAATATATATATATATTCTAATCTTACTTTATTAGATAGCCAATCAAAATTGCTTTCTTCTAAAGCTAAACAAGACAAAGCCATTCAAATCGTAGGATTGTAACCATTGCAATCCAAAGGTTTACTTTATTCTCTCTCTTGACACTTGGTAAAAAAGTTCTATCATCAAAAGCAAAGGCTATGATTTATTTGTCTTTATTCAAGACTTAATCCTAGCCATCCAATTCAAATTCAAATGACTAGGATTGATGACATGGACAATCCAGTCATCAATCTCTACATGCACACACCCATTCTAATATCTATTAGAATAAATATATTGAAACAACTTTTTAATATTTACAGTTTGGCCCTAAAAGTTTTGGTAATTACAATTTGACACCAAAACTTTTCAAAATTACACTTTTTTTCAAAATTATACTTTTTGCCCGAATACCAACATAGATAACTCTTAACACTTTAAAGCCACCAACCACATTATACAAGCTTTCAGTGAACTTATTCATGATACTTATTAGTGTGTGACATTCTAGATTTATAATTGCGTACCGAGGAGGGGCTGATAAACCTCATTATCTATTTCAGAAATGTCTCTGCCACTTACCGAAATACCCTCATACTCATGAGTGACGCACTAGCAATGAACGTATCATGAGAATGTATACGATAGTGAAGACAACGTCTTTTATGAATCCATTTAACCGTCGAGAATTAGCGTGCAGTCCGATCCTTCTATTAAGAATGCCCTAATCGGGAAAGGACCATGAAATAGTTAAGTTCACCTCTGATAATATGAATAAATCTAAACCGGTGAAACAACAGATGACTACTATGGAAAAACCTATTTCCATCACTTCATACTCGTATTGGCAAAGGACTTCCTTGTTTAACAACCGATCTCAGATATCATACGACATCGCCTCACACCGGAGGTTAACAGATCCTATCTTGACAATTATCTGTCAGTTCATACCACAAAACTAAAACGCGAAAGGTCGTAACCCATCTTTTTTGAAGACGGGTATTGTTCAGACGTAGTGTTTAGCCCCCTGATATAACCGGGAGCCGTAATTTCTCAAGTTTGAGGATTAATTTGTACAATTCCCAACTAAATAGTAAACTATTAACCTGAAATCATGCAATTCACTATTTACTGTCACATTCAATGATTCGTACACTGACGATCACTCATATGTTTATTAGTCCACATTATCATGTTGTTTTGGCACTTCGCACGTCATCATTTATCATTAACATCACTATGTCAATCAAAGGTAATAACATATGATAACCCGTACTCGATTGTTCTAGTCGCGGTTGAATAATCTGAAGGGCTATGAATTGATTTTTAATGTTTATCATATCGAAGAAAAACTATGAAATATCCTAAACCCTTTCAGAACTTTTTTCTTCTCGAATAAGTATTAGGGACATATTAATCTGGAAGCGGATAATATGAACATCCTTGAAATAACATAGTGTATAAAACACATATATATTTTTATTAAACCCTAATTCAGGTCATCTCAACTATAGCATTAGGGCATATCCCCAACAATCTCCCACTTGCACTAACGCTATCAATCATAGAATTAGCGCATTTGTACATTCGTATCCATATACATATCTTTCCTAAGATGGTGATCAACTGTAACTATCTTTATAGGATCAGTGGGTCAACTATAGAAGTATCCATAGGATCCTTTTTGTTAAACCATTTTCTATCAAGAAAGAATTTATTGAATTGACCCTTTTTTTTCGGATTCTTGATGAGATTGGTTTTTAAGCTTGTTCAAGAAGCCTCTATAATAGTTACCATACTACAAAATATCGGTAACCATCAATAGATAAAACCACACAATGTCCAAACATCCTTAAAAGTCAAGCAGCACTTTGGCTCAAATAACAAGATAATGATCTCATTATTATTCGGAACTCTTTCCAAAATTCATAAATCTATTATACATATTTTTATCCTTTTTAGTGAATTCTTCTCTAAGAACTTCACTACCTCATAGAACTTGAAAATCTCGGGCTACAGTTCATGTAGAGATCATTACTACCATAATAAGATCAATAGAACCTATGTGTATCCTCTCCGATATTTATATCATGTAACTCATTACATCATATCGGGCCTTGTACTTGCCATTGCATTAAGGAGACTGCAATCGGCTGAAAGATAAGGTATAAAAACTTTTCACAACCTTTCCTTAATAGTCAGAAGGAAATCTACAAGAAAAGACGGATGCTCTACCATAAAGGCTAGATACCAAAATTTCTTAGATTCCTCCATCTCCAAGAAAACTTTAAGATCGTGACTTAGTATGCAGGCTATGAGAACATATATAATCATATCATTGTACCTCATAGACATGATCCTACAAGATATGATACGTTTACCCAATATATGCAGCATGATACTTAATTTAGTTGGACTTTGGTAAATGAAAGTATCATAAATTCACAAGATCTATTAAGGGCAAAAACCTCCCACTAACTTTTCTTATAAATTTTGATATCATCTTCATTCATTAATGAAAACGATCCCTATCATTTCAATTTAATCAATTCATCATAATCATTTTCACTAAAGAAACTATGCATGAAGAAGTTTAAATTCTATCTATCCATAGAATTAAAAACATTGTACAAGTTTAAAACAATCTGAAAGATTTTGGTGATAAAAGATGCATTCTCCAATCTTCTTTTATAACCAAACATATTCTGGACAAGTCTCATAAGCTCCATTTCTCTCAATTATTCTTTTTGAACAAACTCTTTTATCAAAAAAGAAAAATCAATCCATCAAACTCATTTGAATAGATAAAAGAATTCTAGTCTTTAACTCTTGACTATTTCAAAGTTTTAGACATTTTTAAGTATGATTTAGTTTTTAGCCATTTCATTAAATGCTAAGCAATGAAATATAAATGTTTATTGCGGTTTGAGTTTGAAGATACTCTTTCTTTTGATATGCATTCCGATCATTTCATTACTATAATGAAAACATATACAAAATGTCAATCATTTCTTATATAAGATCAATTCCAAAATTATCCCATAGCTAGAAACGATTGAAAATAGTCACTACTATTTAAAGAAATAATCAAACTAATCCAGACATTTACAAATATTTTTCCAAAATTAGGATCGCATACCAAGTCAATCCAAAACAACCAAATCATGCATAATCAGGGTCCACTACTCAATCTCCTCCTGATGAAAGATCTCTTGGTAAGAATGCAACAGCCTAGTTCTTCCTATGTCTCTTCCTTCTGCTCCTTCTAATGTTTTTGTTTTTGTTTTGGCTAGGTTCAGCCACAAAAGGAAAAGATTCAACATAGGGATTGTGTGCGGCACCCAAATCAAGATTTTGCTAGCTAGTCAGAACATCTGAGAACTTATTCAGCATGATCTCAATTCTATGTTCGTGTAAGTCCAAGATCAAGGGAGAGTAAGATGGTGGAAGAGACTGCAAGATCAAGTCTACCAAAAGCTTAGGGTCCATGACGAAACCAAATGTCTCCAATTGAGTTACCAAGTAAATCATCATGAGGCAGTGCTGGCTTGCGTCACCTCCCTCTTCAAGTCTCATACTAAAAAGCTCACGGGTCAACTAGAATCTCATACACCGACTGCGCTCACCAAATGATTCCTCCAAACAACGAATAATATCCACAGAATGAGGAAGCCTTTCATAGAATCGCCGCAAATCATCACTTATTGATGAAAGAATGTATCCTCTAGAGCGTATGTCATCCTAGACTCATTTATAGTAAGTGATCTTGTCAGTCTTGAATGCAGTCTCATCTATAGGAGCAAAGGTCGGGACATCCAGAATATACTCAATTCTTTCAAATCGGAGGACTACTCTTAAACTTTTGTACCATTTCTCAAAATTTGGTCTAATTAAGTAATCATGATTAAGGATGGATAAAATAGGATTTATGAATGATGCCACTGTATACAAATTGTAGAAAAGTAAATATAACAAAAAGTAAGATTGCGAGCTAACAAGAATATATGTAAAGCTATTAAATTGCAAGATAAAATAGCTACTCCCACTATTTGTTTTAAATCTCATACTCCCTTAATGAGAAAACATGAATCTATGAGAAGACTCTAAGTGGGATGACCAAGTTCCATTGATCCCATGTATTCCTCAAACCTTTGTGGCTATAATTGAAATTCAAGTACCAAAGGTCAACAACACTTTGTTGTTTATTTCTCTAAATAGGATATGGCCTACTTTAGCCCTTAAATCACTTGATCTCAAACTTTTGTGGTTATAATTGATTTGGTGATCTAGTTAGATTGTATCTGCTATCACATAGTTATCCCACAAATTGAATCAATAACCTTAAGCCTTTGTGGCTATAATTGGCCGTTAGATTTTGGAAGATAACTATATCTCTATGTTTTATTCTAGCGATTTTAATAAACTTACTTTGAAACAAATCCTCTACCTTTGGGTAAGAATGATTGTATTCATTTAGGTCTCATTAAATATCCTAGGATGGCGAAGGACTATGATAAAACTCCTTTTACCGTTTTTGTTAATCTAATATTAGTTTGCATATAGGGAGTAATACAATGTCATCAAATAATCATGCATTCAACATACTATAAGCTAATAATCACAATTATAGCAAATCGTATAGTATGAATGCAAAGATGCATGAATGGTAGATCATAGGCTTGGGTTTTTGGCTTAAAGAAATAAAACTATTCTATTTAAAAGATCTCCAACTCCTTGAAATCTCCAATGGGCCTCCAACTCCTTGGAAAAGTCCATTGAGGTTCTTTCAAGCTACGTTTTGAAGAATCACATAGAAGTCCTCTACATGATTCTCTCAAATTACAACCTAATAACTTTGACCCTAAAGCCCA
The DNA here is from genome assembly GCA_037974665.1 of Ehretia macrophylla. Lineage (NCBI taxonomy): Eukaryota > Viridiplantae > Streptophyta > Magnoliopsida > Boraginales > Ehretiaceae > Ehretia > Ehretia macrophylla. Next base: position 15,437,956 of record CM075775.1, read on the forward strand.
AATCCATGATCTAATTTCACCATTCTCAAAGTAAATAAATATGCATGATTATTCATATCAAAAATATAATAATCAACATATAATTTGCTAGCATTTAAGTTTAATTAACTCATCAATCATGAAAAATTAAACAAGACCCAAACTTTTGCATAATCATAAAACCCCTTTTATTAATGCAAGTCATGATGGCCCATTAATTCATAACCTATTATAATTCATGATATTCACATGCAAGTCCAAAACTTAAAGAAAAACACAAGTCCATGGCCTAATCACACAAAGTGGCCCAATAGGTTAAAATCAAGCACAAGTAGATGTACATAAGGCCCAAGCCCAAATCAACATGTCTCTTAAGGCCCACATACATCAACTCTAGCCCAATAGCCCTTTAAAAGTATTATATCACTATATAATCAATTTTTAACTTTCTTAAATTTAGAAATATTCTAATACCACATATTAGACTATTTCTAATTTCAATATTAGAACATAAAGGCCTTCAATTATGTGAAATCCATTTTGCTATTATCAAGACATATAACAAGTTGCATTCTTGACTATTAAATAATTTCAATCATCAAATAGTTCTCAATTTAAACATATACATGACCACATTAAAGTAAGCTTAAAACTATCTTTTAAACTTTCATTCTAACACATGCATATAATATACATACACTTTTTGAGGACTTTGAGGCTACTACCATTATCTTTATATGTCCAGTAAAAGCAAAAACACTTTCTTACATACAAGTGGATTTTCGGCCATCTCAATAAAAATGCAAGACTTGTCTTTTCTAAACTTTTGACTTTATAATCATGAAAAATGGAATTTTTAAACAAGTACCTTTTTGGCCCTTTTAAGATAGTCTACTTATTCAAAATCTAATTTCAACATGCAAAGATCAAATCTACCATTTATCTTTACAACTTAGTACATTAAATAAGAAGACAAATCATCAACTTAATGCATGTGATTTTCGGCCATCTACAAGTAGAGATTCAAACATGCATGTTCAAAATAACATTTATCTCCTCGAGATCTACATTCATAAGCTAAGATCCAAGCAAGGTCTTTAACATACATACATGTAGATTCATGATGAGCTTCAAACATTCATAATCTCAATGCTAATAATCGGCCCACATACAATATAAACACAAGTTTAACGAGCTAGTTTAATGGACATGCAAACCAAGGATCTGATACCACTTGAAAGTGCAAGCCAACATCTAGAGATCATGTTACTACATATTCTTTTGTGGATTCAAGATCATAGAATACTATCATGGATAGCTAGCTAAGGCCGAAAATGACAAGGGCATATTTCAAATTTTAGCTAACATCAACATGTATTATTCTATCATTGTCCATAAACTAGTTAAGCTCAACATATATACATATATATATCAACTATATATATAACCAAAAGGAGGTACAAAGGTATATCTCTTGTAGACAACTTTGTAGATGATGAAGCTTGAAGACTAGCCCTTGAATCCTTCTAACTTGAAGGCCCTAGTTGGTCCACCAAGCATCCAAATTTCTACCACCACTTGAAGATGAAAAGTGCAAGTATGTCCTCAAGGTTTGAAGCTATGTGTGTATGTCAAAAGCAAAACAAAAAAACCTTTACTTCTCTTTTATGCTATAGCCGAAACCACCATAGAGAAAAGAAGAAGTTTTTCTTGTTGTTTTGATAGTGTGTGTGTGTGCCGTGTGTGTAAGAGGCATCAAGTGAGTGAGAGAGAGTTGTAATCATATATTAATATAAGCAATTAACATAATAAGTGGCCAATCACAATTGCCACATTTTTATGACAAGCCATGCATATCTTAGGATCACAATCATAATCATTAGATGGCAAGATTTCAATCTTCTCTCTCCTCTTATGCTTGGCCGAAATTGTGAGTGGAAGAAGAGATAATGTTGTCTTCTTTTTTAATATATATATATATATATATATATATATATATATATATATATATTTATATAGTCTAATATTACTTTATTAGATAGCCAATCAAAATTGTTTTCTTCTAAAGTTAAACAAGACAAAGTTATGCAAATTCTAGGATTGTAATCATTGCAATCCAAATGTTTACTTTATTCTCTCTCTTGACACTTGGAAAAAAGGTTCTATCATCAAACGCAAAGGCTATGATTTATTTGTCTTTATTCAAGACTTAATCCCAGTCATCCAATTCAAATTGAAATGACTAGGATTGATGACATGGACAATTCAGTCATCAATCTCTACATGCACACGCCACATGTACATATCCAGTCACTAATTTGCCATTCTCCTTTGACGACTAGGATGATGACCTGGTATTTCACAAATTACATCATCATAACACACACACACACACACACACACACACACACACACACACACACACACACACACACATATATATATATATATATATATATATATATTATTTTTGCCCATTCTAATCTCTATTAGAATAAATATTTTGAAACAATTTTTTAATATTTGTAATTTGGCCCCAAAAGTTTTGGTAATTATAATTTGACCCTAAAACTTTTCAAAATCATACTTTTGGCTCGAATACCAACATAGATGACTTTTAACACTTTAAAGCCACCAACCATATTATACAAGCTTTCGGTGAACTTATTCATGATACTTATTAGTGTGTGACCTTCTAGATTTACAATCGCGTACAAATGAAGGACCGATAAACCTCCTTATCTATATCGGAAATATCCCTGCCACTTACCGAAATACCCTCATACTCATGGGTGACGCACTAGCAACGAATGTATCATGAGAATGTATACGATAATGAAGACAATATCTTTTATGAATCCATTTAATTGTTGAGAATTAGCGTGTAGTCCGATCCTTCTATTAAGAATACCTTGATCGGGAAAAGACCATGAAATGGTTAAGTACACCTCTGATACTATGAATAAATCTAAACTAGTGAAACGAGAGATGACTACTATAAAAAAAACCCCTTTGCATCACCTCATACTCGCCTTGGCCAAGGACTTCCTCGTTTAACAATCGATCTCATATATCATAGAACATCGCTTCACGCCGAAAGTTAACAGATCCTATATTGACAATTACCTGTTAGTCCATACCATAAAACTAAAATGTGAAAGGTCGTAACCCATCTTTTTAGAATATGGGTATTGTCCAAATGTAGTGTTTAGCCCCTTGATATAACCGGCAACCGTAATTTCTCAAGTCTGAGAATTAATTTGCACAATTCCCAACTAAATAGTAAACTATTAACCTGAAATCATGTAGTTCACCATTTACTGTCATATCAATGATCCGTACACTGACGATCACTCATATGTTTATTAGTCCACATCATCATGTTATTCTAGCATTTCGCATGCCATCTTTCATCATTAACATCACTATGTCAATCAAAGGTAATAACATATGATAACCCGTACTCAATTATTCTAGTCCCTGTTGAATAATCTGAAGGGCTATGAATCGATTCTTAATGTTTATCATATCAAAGAAAAACTACGAAATGTCCTAAACCCTTTCAGTATGTTTTTCTTCTCGGAGAAGCATTAAAGACATATTCATATCAAAGCAGAGAATATGAACATCCTTGAAATAACATAGTGTATAAAACACATATATATTCTTATTAAACCCTAATTCAAGTCATCTTAACCATAGCATTAGGGCATATCCCCAACAAAGGTACGAATACTAAGAAGTATGAGCATATTATAAATACAACATTAACAAGAATACCTAAAAAATTTCAGAATTTTCCAGCAAAAATCCTAGCCTACTCTTCTCTCTATAGTCGTCTCTCTCTCTCTTTCTCTCACATTGATATGCGTGTGCCTCTCTCTCAAGCTCGCAGAATTGATTGTTTTATCTCATTCTAGCTTTGATGTGATCTGTGTGAGATAGTAGAGGTCTGCTACGTTGTGGTCTCCAATCCAAGTAATTGAATTCGAAGTCTTCTTTAATAGGCAATGAAATTTCAGATTTGTTATTGCTTGTTCTTTAAGTTTTTCGAGTTTGTTGCATGCTTGGATGATCCTATTTTGTGTTCTATAGGATTTTTAATTTCTCTATTACATTATCCCTCTGCGTATTATGTGCTTGTGCATGATAGAGAACCTTCAATTGGTATTAGAGCCACCCAAACATGCATGAAAAACATAAATTCTTTTTTTGCGCACTGAGATTATATAGTTTGATTGTCATATTAAAACTCATTGTTTATGGATAATTTTTGGATGTGTTATTCTAAACTGATTGTAGAACAAATTAGGCCTATATTTGCTTCGTAAATTCGTGGTTTAGTATGTCAAAAATTGTATGAACAGTCCATGTTTTGTAGAGATTGCTTTCTGGATAGACTACGTAGTGTCTGCTCTAAAAGGGATAAAAATCCATAGGCTTAATTTTAGATGGGTTTATTGGAGAAAATTAAATTAAGCATAAGAACTCAAGTTGGACCACGAAGTAGGCTTAAATGTGTATTAAGCTCTGGACAATAAGTCATCCTAGGGATGTATGTTGGGGCCCAATTAATTCCTTAGACCATTATGAAGGGGTAAAACAATGAGCAAGTATATGTATACCAATATAATCCAAGGGAGATGCGAGAAAACGAAAAGAGGCTAGTATTTATGAATTGTTAATTTTAATTATTGTATTTCATAAATATTTATGCATGGGATGATTATGGAATTTAAAATCATACACGATAGAATGATTTATATATTTCACGTAAATGAATGTATTAATGTATTTTTAAAAATTGGGCCTACGTGTCTCACCTTTTTTTTTACCTCTGGATGTAATTTTTTCTCTCTCCTACCAATGTAACTCCCTCTATCTAGGGATTTCTGTTTTTGGAAAATGATGTAATGTAGTACGATAAGACTAATATAGGAGTATAGATAGATATAAATCGAGATAAAGACCATAGTAGTGGGCCAAACGTAGAAAATCAACAATTTTCATTTTGGGAAGGAGTTTCAAAATTGTGGAAAGTTCTAATGTTTCCTTAATTGTCATTTGTGTTCATTTTAGCGATCTTCTCTAGGTTTTAGTAGTGGCTTGGTAAAACTCAGAAAAGATAAAAGTTCCATAACCCATTTGTTAGTGTAATATAAATTATGTATGTAATATATAGAGATATATTATCGTATTAGATGGATATTAATCTATACGTATGGCCTATGCACTATCCATGTATGATGCATGCATAATAAAACTATGAGACCAAACTAAATAAAATTAATAATTTCTTCCAAGAAATATTAAATTAGTAAGCAATTAAATGACATGAAGTGTTTAATCGTAGCCTTTCCATTATAGTAGGTCGGCAATCATTTAACTATAGGGTAAAAGGCCTGACCCTAGCTCCTAGAGGGTCTTAACTTCATGGTTACTTGGTGACTCCTACTTAATGTGGTATGTGTGGAGAGTGTGGATGCATGTCTTTTGACCCTACCTCCTAGGGAGAGGCATATGGCACACGCTTGCCAATCATATGCACTGTTGTTGGCTGACTTATACTCAAACTGTAGATGGTCCCTATCTTATGTGGGTCTGCAAGTTGAAGGGCTAAACAAGTTAGGAGTTGTATAGAGATGCAATTGGCTAAGGTAACATACCATTCTGGTATGGATGCCTAGTCTCTACCTCCTACGAGGGATGTGTAAGGAAAAATATGTCCTAACCCAACCGTGAGACCTAGAAAGGCTCACAGACACACTATGAGGGTGGTGTGAGTGCCGAAAAATAATGGGAGTTCAATAGGTCAAAGTCCAGACCTTTTGGAAATTAAAACTAACAGGACACTAGATTTACTTTGTTTATCTTGTACATTTCAAATCACCATATCAAATGGCAAATGCATTGTCACTACATTGTATTGGATACTAAAAATCCTGACCGGTATCACACGAGATAATTGATATCGTAGTTTTGTGAAAATTGTTTCATAAGTATTGTTCACCAAATTTATGATAAATCATCGAATTGTCTTGTCGCCTCCGTTGAGGCTACAAGTAGAAAATAGATTACAACCTATGAGAAGTACAAGGGTAGCACTACAAAAGTGAGGTGTATAATTCTCATACCCATGAGCTCTGAACTTCAGAGGAAACATGAGCATATAGCTCCCAAAATTGATCCAAGAACACCTCAAGGAGTTGAATGGTGTTGAATGAAGGATAGTTAAATATTGGATGTCGAGGTCCCTATTCCGAGTTAGGATAATTGGGGGTTCTCTTACTGGAGATCATATTATACATGTTCGGTACATTAAAAAATAGATCTTACTATCTTTACCCGAAGTCTTCTCTCTGTTCAAGGTGATTCTTCACAAACGAGTTGTGATATTGAGTTATGTTAACTCAATTCGATTGAGGCCATTACGAACTCAATAAGGGAGGACGAATCCTTTGTGCTAGTGGGAGATTTTTTCAAGTTGAAGAGGTTGGGAAAATCTTTTGGGAGAAGAAAAGGAAAAAATTACATTAAGCATAAGGGTAGGATCATGGGGAAGTCTATTAATGCTCTATAGAATAAGAACAAGGCTATTAGCTTCCTAATACCAAAAATGAATACCATTACATATGAGATATGTAAAAAGGTATGGTAGAAGTGTCTTGCATTAGTCACGCAGTGGAAGCATGGTGATGCTTCAAGTTTAGGGATTAGTTTAAGAAGTCCTAACCTTTTGATATGAAATTCTACTATTTGGTATTGGATACCAGTAGCACTCATGGTGAAACTACAAAAGAGTTAAAATTTGGACAAATGAGAAGTATTCACATTGGATGTAGATGTTAGTTCTCCAAGTAGTACCAAATAGGCAGAACATAATATTCATATATATGCCTCAAATCAAACTTGTGATCGTATGAAGACCCAGAGCTAACAAAGTAAATAAATCCTATCTTTGGCACTATAAACTTGGTCATATCAATGAGAACGACTTGAAAGATTAGCTAAAGAGGGATTCCTTAAGGGCTGCATTCATGTGTCCTATTCAACCTACAAGTCATCTCTCAAGGATAACATGACTAAGGCACATTTATTTCATAAAGGTGCCTGAGCTACACAATTGTTAGACTTGGTACATATAGATGTATGTGGACTACTTCAAGTATAGGCTAAAGGAGGTTTCACCTATTTCATCAACTTTGTAGATAATATGTCAAGGTCTACATATTTGTTCCTGTTGAAACATAAGTTGAAGACTTTTGAAGCATTCAAGACCTTCAAGAATAAAGTAGAGAGACAAATAGGCAAAAGTATTAAGACATTTCGATCAGATCGAGATGGTGAATACTTGAGCGATGTGTTTTCAAGTTATATCATAAAGAATGGCATTCTCTCACAATGGACCATTCTTGGAACACCGTAGCACATTAGTGTGTCCAAGAGAAAGAATATGACCTTGTTAGACATGGTCAAGTCGGGTCTCACTAATATTCTTGGGGATATGCCTTAAAATTAGTTGCATATCAATCGAATAGGGTTCTTTCCAAATAAAGTTTCGAGTAGACCATATGAGATACAAAAAGGTTGCAGACCAAGTCTTGACTACCTCAAGATTTGGGGTTGCTACGCCTACCTTAAAAAACATGAAACAAAGAAATTGGAAGTGAGATCTGACAGTGCAGATTTGTGGGATATCCCAAAGAGACTAGGGGATATTATTTCTACCACATATTTTACCAGAAAGTATTTGTGGTTAAATATGCCTTAGTCTTGAAGAAAGAGTTCTTACAAGTATGCATAATGGGATAAAAACTGAAACTTAATGTGGTCAAGGGTCCACAACAAATCAGTCAAACGAAAGAACCTAGAGCCAAAACTAACATACTTGTACAAACACCACTGAGAAGATTTAGGAGAATCACTTACAAGCTAGATAGGTATTGAGAGTTCTTGATCTAGGATGACGATGTTGTATAGGTCAGTCAAGGTGATATGTGACTAGCTACATTCTCAAAGGTGATGCAGTTTTTGATTGTGAGTAATGGCTTCAGGCCATGAGATACAAAATGAACTTCACAAGGGTCAACAATGTTGGACATTGGTTGATCCACTTGGGACTCATTCCCATAGGGTGTAAGTGTTTGTTCAAATATAAAAGACTAAGAACAAACGACAAGGTTCAAATATATAAAGCGCGTCCAGTTGCCAAGGGCATCTCGCCAAGAGCAAGGCATTGACTATGATGAGACCCTCTCGCAAGTTGCAATGCTCAAGTCTATTTGGATCAAGCTTTCTTTAGCAGCATAGCATGACTAGTGGATTTCACAAATGGATGTAAAATCGTGTTTCTCAATGGGAAGTTGAGAAAGATGTATACATACTACAATTCGAGGGTTCTACATTAGGGAATGATGAATCCAATGTATGCAAGCTATAAACAACCATTTATGGACTAAGGCAAGCGTCTCACAATCAGAATGATTGTTTGTTTTGATATAAAAGTCAAAAGAGTTTGGCTTTGCTCGACACAAAGAGGAATATTGCGTATACAAAAAGGTCAGTGGGAACACAAGTCATTTTCTTGATGCTTAATATGGATGACATACGACTTATTTGGAATGTTATAGGAGCATTACAGAAACTGAAGATCTTGCTATTTAAAGCAATTATCCATGAAGGACTTGGAAAACATCCTACATATTAGGTCTAAAGATCTATAGAGATAGATCAAGAAGGATGCTAGGCTTGTCCTAGTCTACATACATAGATATTATTCTAAATAGATATCACATAGATAGTTCCAAGAAGAGGTACATGCGTATTTAGAACTGGGATCATTCTGATCATAAGCGTCTGTCTATAGTCTAATGCTGGCGAAAATGCATGAAAGGGATTTCGTATGATTCGGCAGTCGGTTCTGACATGTATGCCATCACATGTATAAGGGACGATATTGTATATTCACTTTGAGTAATTAGCAGATATTTGGATGACTTAGATGGGATTTATTGGAATATTGATTATTAAGTATATAGAGAAATACTTAGCACTAGTACCTCATTAATGGAGATATAGAATTAAGCTTAAAGGCTTTATGAATTCTAGCTTCAAATTTGACCATAATAGCAGATCAACATCAGTTTTTACATTCACCATTAATGGTAAGTCGTGAATTGGAAAGAGTTCCAAGCAAACCATTGTGGTTGATTCAGTGACCGAGGCATATATTGCGGCATGCGATACGACAGAAGAGGTCGTTTGGTTAAGAAAGTTCATCTTTGAACTTGGTATGGTTCCTGATCGTAATGTACCAGTGACATTGTACTACCATAACACTAAAGCGACTGCTCAGGCACAGAACCAAGGTCTCATCAAAAAACCAAATACATTTTGTGTTGCTTTCACTTGATCCGGGAGATCATGGAAAGAAGAAATGTATAGATTGAGAAGATAGACGAAAAACAATTTAGCAGACCAGTTCACTAAAGCCTTGGAATCAAAGGAGTTTGATTGCCATAGCTAAAGCCTTGGCATCAAAGGAGTTTGATTGCCCTAGATCCAAGATGGGTATTAGATACCAAAAGGATAGAGATATTTATATGAACAATCTTTGTTATAAAGTTTTAATCAAATAAAAGTACTATATGGAATTTGACTTTATCTTTTATACATTCATATATTGTCTAGCTGCATATTATGTATAATTGATAAATCCCATGAATGTGTCAATATAGGGTCGAACCATAAGAGCTTATGGTAGATGAGAATCGACACCTAAGACACTCCTAAACCAGTCCTAGGTTGTAAGATTCATCAAGACTGGGCATCGGTGAATTCAGCAAGACTAACATGTAGTTAGTCAGACCAAGGTTGATTTCATCAACCAAGTGGCATGAGATGTCAAGGCTAATAAATGGGTGCATATAGAGATATATACATCGGACACAGTCCACCGAGAACACTCAATGGGGGCTTCATTTGCCTAAGTGAATGAGTGGGTTCTCAGGTGAAAGTTGTACAAAGTACTTCTTTAACTCGAGGACACCATAGTAACTTGTAAGCAACTCACTATACTTTGGCCCTAGACTAAAGAGAGGAAAATAAAACTTTCTTGAATAGGGATTCGGGTACAGTCAAGTACTTGTGAAGTTAGTGAATGTCGTTGCGAGGATCCACTACTCTGGATGAAAGAGAGTACCCTATGCCATCTCATAGAGATGTTGATAAAAAATCTATGGCCATGGTGGTATGATTGGATCAGACAAGAAAAGTCAACATAACATAGAAGCTAGCCTATTGAGGTTTGAATAACATTGACCATACCCGAGGGAAAACTTGGGATATCTAGTGGAAGGAATGGACTATACGTTAACTAGCTGGCAAAAGGTTCATGAATAAGAAAGTTTGGATTAAGCATTCGAACCATCTGGTCGTCAAGGAGTATTGCTAGACGCCAACCTCGATTAATAACAACTAGAAGGTGTTCTAGTGGAGATGGTGTAACACCCCGATCCTTCGCGAGACCGGAGCCTTGATCCAAATCCTGAGATCATGAAAAATAAGGGAAAACGGATAGAGTCTCCCCTATTTCTAGGTCTATCCAATTACCTACATACAAAAGAAATAGCCACAACAACAATATACAACATTCATAACATGACTTTCCGAGTACCTAAGGCCATCCGAGCCTTGCTACTATGACAAAATATAACAAGTAGGCATGCATTTCACTAGTTATTGAAATTCTAATATCATGTTTTCGATTATCATACCACTCTAATCTTTTCTACTTCATTTTCTTTGGTTTTAAGTCTTCCAATCAACTTTCATTAATCCATTCAAGCATGCAAGCTACTAAGCAATAAAGTAAAACTTTAAAGTTATTACAAGCCAATAACACTTCGAGACTTTAATACAATCTTCCCCGATACAACACAAATACATACAAAACCTCTACGATCACAAAACAGATTACAAGTCAAGCTTTACAACCATTTTACATAAATTTACATATAATATTATAACTAACTAGAACTAACGCCCACTCAAGATAACTCCCGAGCCTTCTCTTTCTCTATCTTTGAAGGAACTGAACCTGAAATGGTTAGAAAGAGGGAGTGAGCAACACAGTATCTCAGTGAGAGAGATGAAACATATATCTGGGGAGTTTGGAAAATAATTTTGTGCAATGCAATAGCCAATAATAAAGCAAATTAACAATACGAAACTAGAATACATCTAAATAGGCTAAACAATTCACATCAAAAAAGAAAGTCAACCACGATAGAACAATTATAATAAGCAACCTAGAGGAAACAATAACAATATAATACACAATTCAAATATACAAGTTAATTAACACAATTAAAGAACACAACAATGGTAACAATCAAATATAACTCTCCAAGGACTTAGGACCCTAGCAAAAGTTACTTAAATAAAAGGATACGAAGCTGATCACGAGCACAAACCACGAGCCATGAACTCAAGTAGACGATAAAAACGATATCAATAATCAAGAAAACCATAAGTCGGCATAACCCTATATACCAAACGGGGGCTCCGGATATAATACCCCGTTAATCCTACGACCCAGCTCTCCTAAGGCGACATCCCTAGTGAGAGAAGGAATAGCTACGGAGGATGGACAACCACTAGCAAGACTGATGCCGCCTATCGGGTAGCCACCACATTCGTGCAAATGGTTGCTTAACCACGATAACGATAACGATAGATGTGATTTTTCTCGATGATATCTATAATTGCAAGAAAAACCAATTCGATAACCATACAAGACAAATATATACAAGACAATTACAAGCAATATAGACAAGATAGCAATAGAAGCAAAACACAAGCATATTCCAATAAAGTAGTTAACATTTATAACTTAGGAATTATTTAACATAATCGACATACAACAAAGAAATGCGAATAAGATGCAACTCTTTCATCTCTAGATAGCCAAGGGATGCAAGAACTAGCGTCAATCTACCCATCAAACATCTTGAATTGGCTTAATAAATCAAGCCCTTGCACGTAGTAGAACACATACTTATCACAAGAAATCTCATAGATGTTATTCATAGCCAATACAATAAAGTTCACATTATATAAACAATTTAGCAATATAACAAGAATTAGCCATGTTTGATCAAATGAGCCAAATTTTTACAATCCACGAAACTTCACCAAATTGAATGAACAATCTAACCAAGCATCTTTAAACACCTAACCAATCACATAAAGTCAATTACTAACATTATACTTAACTTTAGCACTTTTCCCCTTTGCCTACCAATTCAATTTTGAGCACACACGAAACATAGATTACACAATCTACAAACTAACTATGCTACATTTGTAGGAACACATTATGGCACCATATGAAGTTATGAAAACCCGTTTTTAACTATGTTTAACACAAAAGTCCCGAAAGCCCTATAGTGACTTTGAACTACAACTACCCAAATCACCCCTCAATTTGATGCCATAAATGCATTTTAAGCACTACCTTACCTAATAAAGACTAACCATGGTATTCAATTGCACCCAGATTATCAATTCACGCAAAGCCCCCTTTGAATTCAAGCTAATTTTACAAGTTCAATCAAGTTTATTCAAATTTTATTCAATCTAATCGATAACCTAGGTTCAATGGCACCTAAAGCAACCTTAGATATCATAGATTCGAGCTCAATATCAAAATTTAACAAAAACTCTAAAATTCTACTATTCATCATCTTCTCCAAACACCTTTTGCAATAACTCATTAACCAAGTCATCTAAGTATACAAAACAAGTCTATATAACATGTAAACACTTTATTATTCAATGATCAAGCATAATATAAGCATAAAACAATAAATCTAGAAAATTAAAATCATGGCATAAACTTTGTAAACACACAATATGCTAAAATCCCTTATCAAATGAGTCAATAGAAGCAAGAACTAGGTTTGTAGGAGCTTGAAACCACTTGTAGAAGCTTTGGATGATCACAAAATAAAGAATTAAAAGCAAAATTTTATCTCCTTTTCTTCTATATGGCCGACGGGTAAGGGGACAAAATGGGGATTTTTGTATTTGTTTGTTTGCTATTATTATGTATGTGTATGTATATATGTTATATATTTAGTATAGTTAGCTAATTGGGCCAAATACTTGCAAGGCAACCTTAAAATAAAGCTCAAAATACAATTAAAACCAACTAGCCACTAAATGAAATATTTTTACTATTCACTCAGTTTGAAAAATATTTTCCTAATGCACTCTCGTGACATGCTATTTAATTAAAAATTATGAATGTATGCCCAAAATTAAGTGTATACTGAGGAAAAAATACAAATTCGGTAAAATAAAATACTTTAATTTTTACTCCAAGCTCAAGGCTCGTTTTAAAAAGATGAAAATAAGTCTACTTGGTATTAGAACCAATCTTGTATAATTTAAATTACAAGATAATAGCTAAAATATTTTTATTTGAATTAAACAAGTGCTAGTGTCCCCTTTAAAGAAAATAAGAAAAATAGAAGAAAAATAAGACTTCTATGTAATCTAAATGCTAAAAATCGGCACATAAACACATATAACACTTAAACCGACACAAATTTATATGTAATTAAGTATGATAGACTATATGCTGGGTCCGGGTTGTTACAGATGGGTTAATTAGTACTTATCCTAGCTGCTACCGACTTGGAACTCGAACCTATAGTATTGCACACAGGTCGAAGGGTTAGAACTATGATAGATAGAATAAAGAAGTCATGTTAGCATGAGACTTGCTCGTATTCTATCTAGAAGCAAGACATGGCATGTTTCGTATAGTAAGAATAGGTTTTGGAAACTATTCGAGTATGCAATTAAGAGATGATGTTTGATAGTCAAACATTTGACTTAAGGTCGAGGTCAATTTGGGAAATTAACTTGTTTATTAAGTCAATTGAAGTATTAATTGAGGGTCAATTAATATTGGGGTTAATGTCTAATTAACTAGAAGTTGATTATAAAAGGTTTGGGCTAAATTTATGAAGAACCCATAAGGTCTGGGGTCAAGGTGCGAATACTGAGAAGTATGAGCACATTATAAATGTAGCATTAACAAGAAAACCTTAAAAGGTTCAGAAATTTCCAACAAAAACCCTAGCCTACTCATCTTTCTATAGCCATATCTTTCTTTTTCATTGGGATTCGCGTGCCTTTCACTCAAGCTCAAGGGAAGGATTGCTTTATCTCATTCTAGCCTCGACGTGGTATGTGTGAGATAGAAAATGGCTGCTATATTATGATCTTCAATCCAAGCAATCAAATTCGAAGTCTTCTTTAAGAGGTAACAAAATTTTAAATTCGTTATTGCTTGTTCTTCATATTTTTCGAGTTTGTTGGATGCTTGGACAATCTTATTCTTGGTTTTCTAGGATTTTTAATTGCTTTATTACGTTATTTCACTGCATATTATGTGCTCATGCATACTAAAAAACCTTCAGGGATGGCGTTAGCACTTATCATAGCATCAAAGAAACTTAAACATTATTTTAACGCCCACACCATAATGTCATGGCTGACATGCCATTCAGCAAGTGTTACACCAGCCAGAATTATTGGGTCAATTACTGAAATGGTCAGTAGAGCTAAGCCAATTTGACATAGTCTATTAGCTGAGGACAACAATCAAGGCTCAAGCAATGGTTGATTTGATTGTCGAACGCACGGGCAGTACATAGCAACATAATTGCCCGACCTAGAGTATCTAAGTAGACGTCGTGTCAGGAAAATAAGAAAATGGAGTTGGAATACTAATTGCAGATCTCGATGGTGGAAAGATGTAGTATTCACTAAAATTTGGATTCCCGACATCTAACAATATGACCGAGTACAAAGCACTGGTTGCAGTCTTGAAGACAACCAAGTCATTAGGGGTTTAGGCAGTCGATGTAACCACGGATATGCAGTTAGTGGCAAATCAAGGCATGGGGGAATTTGAAGCAAAAGATCTTACCATGTCCACTTACTTAACAAAGGTAAAATATTTCGTTTCTGAGTTTAGCAGATTTTGCATCCAATAGGTCCCCAGGTCAGAAAATGAAAAAACTAATGCCTTATCTAGACTACCACTCAAGGCATCCTGTTCGACCACAATCCAAGTCGGGGTGATTGAGGAACCAAGTATAACCATAAAGGGGAAAGAGGTAGTCGTGATAGACAAAGTCAATTAGTGGACCCGACCCATCTAGGACTTCTTAGAGAAAGTAGAACTACCTAAAATAGGGTTGAAGCTCGAAAAATTGACCATCAAGCTTCCCGTTTCACTATAATTGGGAATTACCTTTATTAAAGGTCTTTCACTTGGTTGTAACTGAAGTGTATAGATCGGGAATAAGGGAATTATGTTTTGCATAATATGTATAAAGGTATCTACGGGAATTACTTAGGCGCCTGAGTATTAGCCTAGAAGGTACTTAGATAAGGCTATTTTTGGCTAACCATCCAAGTAGATGCAAATGAGTTGGTCAGGAAATGTAATGTATACCAAAGGTTCTCAAATGTCGCAAAACAACCAGCAATTGTCCTGATTAGTATTTATAGCCCATGGCCCTTCGCCCAATAGGGGCTGGACATCATCGGACTATTGCTTACTAGAACAACCCAGAGGAAGTTTATCTTTGTCGTAGTAGACTACTTTACTAAGTAGGCTAAGGCTGAGGCAGTTCCAAAGATAATAGAAAGAGCCACATGGAACTTCATTTGGAAGTTAGTAATTTGTAGATCTAGGATACCTGGGGCCATCGTTACTGACCATAGAAATAGTTTGATTCAACATATTTCAAACAACAATGTTAAGAGCTCAAAATATTACTCCGGTTTGTTTTTATAGCTCACCCACGGAGTAATGGTCTTGTTGAGGTAATTAACAGAGATATTTTCCAGGGCCTAAAGAAAAAATTGACAAAGGCAAAGGGACTATGGGCGGATATACTTCCCGAAATCCTATAGGCATTAAGTACCACCCACAGCACAACCACAGACTAGACTCTATTCTGCTTAACCTTTGGAGCAGAGGCAATACTTCTAGTAGAGGTCAGTTCACCGACCTCTAGAGTTCAAGCTTATGAAGAAGAAGTAAGTAATCAGGCTCTACAAGAAAACCTAGACCAAGTCAAAGAATTCTGGCAGAAAGCACAGATCAGGATGTTCGTAGAAATAAGGCGATGACCTAGAGCTTCGCTAAGCAAGCCCGATCATGACCCATAAGAGAGGGAGACCTAGTGTTAAGCAAAGTATACTTCTAACTTCATCCTACAAATGGAAAACTCGGGCTCAGTTGGGAAGGACCGTATCAGGTGGTAAAGGAGATCGTGCCAAGAACCTACAAGTCGTTCAAAGTTGGTAGAGATAAGCTGAAAAATGCATGGAATTTAGAACACTTGAGAAGATATTATATATGACATGTAAATTCCTATGATATCAATGAAAAGAAGCTCTTGAAGGATCCATTAGGGCTATGAACATCTAGCTAATAATCAAAGTAGAAGCAAGGATAAATTTAAAAAATTTCAAAGATTATAAGCTTATGTTCATAAAATCCCTAAACTTCATTTCATGTAATTAACATAATCAACACATATATATAACAAATATATCTAATCAAGAGCTAGTATAAAGGTATCATATGTGGTAACCTTCGATTAACATGGAGATGTTAATGATGAAGGATGATAAGCGTTGTGCCATAACAACATGATTGATGCGGACTAACTCACATAAGAGTGATCATTAGTGAATCGGATCATTGGTTGTGACGAAAATGATAAACTACATAACTTTAGGATTAATAGTTTATCATTTGTTGCACATTGTGCAAATTAATTCTCTTACTTGAGAAATTACGATTGTCGGATATATTAGGGTCAAGATCTAGCGACTGGACAATATCGACCTTTGTAAAAGGTGGGTTATGCCCTTTCACAGTCTAGTCTTGCGATATACAGAATGACAAGTAATTGTCAAGATAGAATCTGTTGACTTCTAATGTGAGGTGATGTCCTATGCAATCTTATCTCGATCAATAAACGAGGAAGTTTTTAGCCAAAGCGAGGTTAATGGAAAAGATTTTTTCCATAAAAGTTATCTCTCGTTTCACCGATAAGACATGAGCATAGTATTAGAAGTGGATTTAATCATATTATGGTCCTTACCCAGTTAGGACATATTTGACAGAAGGATCGGACTACACACTAATTCGAGATGGTAAATAGATTCGTAGAAGTAAAACTTCATTATCGCATATATTGTCATCATACGTTGGTTGCTAGCACGTCGTTCTTGATCGTGAGGATATTTTGGGAAATACTGGAGATATTCCTGAAATTGATTAAAAGATTTATCAATCCTTCATTGTTATGCGATTATAAAGCTAGAAGGTCACACGCCAATAAATATCATGAATAAGATCAACCAAAAGCTTATTTCGATGTATAAGATGGCATTAAAGGGTTAAGTGTCATTTATATTGGTCTTTGGGCCAAAAGTATGATTTTGTAAAGTTTTAGGATCAAAGTGTAATTACCCAAAATGTTTGGGGTCAATTTGTAAATATTGAAAAATTGTTTCAATAGATAATTCTAATAGAGATTAAAATTAGCAATATATATATATATATATATATATATATATATATATATATATATACACATGGACTTGATTATGTAAAGTGTCATGTCATCAATCCTAGTCATCAAAAGACAATGCAAATTAAAGGTGGAGTATGCACATGTGTCATGTAAATGTGAAAGGATTGGATGAGTGGATTGTCCATGTCATCAATCTTAATCCACTAATTCAAATCAAAGGTCTAGATTTAATCTTGAATAAAGACAAAGACATGTATGCCATTACATGCTAATGATTACTTTTGCAACTTGCATAGGAGAAAGAAAGCCATTAGATTGTAATAATTACAATCTAAAAACATGCAAGATTGCTTAATCTTATACTCAACCTATCTTGTATGGATTATATGAGATATTATATGATTATATTTGATATAGAAATATATATATAGTTAAGAAGATAGAAGATGAAATATTCTCCTCTTGAACACATATACACGGCCAAAACAAAATAGAAAGGAAGAATAAATCTTCTTTTTCTCCTTGATAGATATACACGACATAGGCAAGGAAAAGAAGTGATATATTTTTCTTCCTATGCTTATATATATTTATTAGCTTCAAAGCTTGGAGATTAGCTAGCACTTAAGGTCTTCATGCTTTGGTGATCTTTGGATGTTTGATGGATACTTCTAGAGACTTCAAGTTAGAAGGATTTCATCAAAGCCACTTCTGTCAAAGCTACTACAAGGAGGTATATCTTCTATCTATATCTTTTTACACATGTTATATATATTAAATGTGATTTGAATATATGTATGTTAGATCTTGAACTTCTATTGGATAAAGCATGTTATTACAAAGTGTTCGATGCCATAAAATTTAAAATAACTAGCTACCACATAATGGCTTATATTGTTGTATATAGCATACTAATCCAACAATTCTAGATTCGAAATGTATCTATTTCCCCTTTTCAAGTGGTACCAGAGCTAGTTTGATGAAGTTCTTGATATAACATGTAGTAGCTTATTATTCATTCTTGGAATATAAAGAATGTGTATATTTCTATTCTTTATTCACATGCATGTTTAGATCCATTGAAAATGTGAGCTATATATAACATGCATGTGAAACCCCACTTTCTTGCTTATCTCGTTTTACGTGCTATACCTCGTTTTTCGTGCATATGATCTGTTTATGTGCTATATGACCTAGAAAGTTATAATTTTGATGTCAATACTTCTAATACGTGCTAAATGTGCATTCATGAAATTTTCATCAAAAACGGAGTCAGAAATTTTATCGTCGATTTTCAATGAATAGTGTTTTCGAAACACGTCCGCTATAATTTTGAAACTGGTCTTTTTAACCCTTCTAGACCTAGTCCACGGACTTTAATAGACCTGTGTTTGATGAAAACGGTTTTAAAATCGGCTTAAGAATTTATTAGGGTTTTTACACCGACTTTTGCGAAAATCGAGTTTTAAGCCGACTCGGGTGAAATTGTTGGATTGTAAAACTTCTTGTCACCTAAAAATAATCCACTTGAGATATCTTGGGGGTTGCATAACTATTTTTAATTTGGTGAGCATTAAAATGCAATTAAAGTCATTAAAAACACAAAAATACTAATTTAAATTAACTTTGACTTTAATTAATTATTTGACCTTATAAGCTAATGTCCTCAACACACACTCACACAACACAAAAACACCATCACACACACACACAAGGCCGAGAGAAAAGAGGGAGAAAAGAGAAGAGAAAACTCAAGCTTTTCAATCCAATTTTTCAAAGAAAAACCTAATTTTTTGTCCGTGAAACTTCGCACCGACTTGGATTCTGCTTGTTGGGCACGCATAGCACGCATTCCTAGGCTTATATCGCATCTAAGGTGAGAGAAAAATTCTAGATCTCAAAATGTCATTTTTGTGTTTTTGCGTATAAATGAAGATTGAACCGTTAGAATTGAAATCTGATGTTAGATTATTGCTCCTTGCATGCTAGGGATCATTATATACTAATACTACGAGTTTCTGTCGGATATAGCATAATTTTTATTTTCCGGGTATTTAATTTTGATTAAAATGTTCAAAGTTGAATTAAATGAGTTGTGTTGATCGAAATCGATTGCCGTCGATTTCTAAATACTTGATAATTACGTGTTAGCGCTGTTGTAATGCCGAATTTTCGATTACATTGTTTGTGTGAAAATCCGGAAAATCCAGCCATGACATCTTAGGGTTTTAGGGTTATCGGGCATGATTTGGAGGTGTTATGGTGGATTTCCGAGAGGGCTAATGTAGTAGGTTGAATGGGTGAGTGATAGGAACTGATTTGGCAATGTTTGGATTAGTAGATTGTAAGTTATGAATTTTAGAAGTTTAGGTTTTCATTCTTTAATTTCTTGAACGATGCCTTAGATGGTTGGGTAGTGTTCGAGTGATGAATGGTGAGTTGTTGATGAGTAATTTAAAGTTTAATTAAGTATATTATGCATGTCCGGTTAGATGGCCTACTTTGTCATCTAACTACGTTGTTTGTTGTTTAATTTAATATTGATGTTATTGATTGATTATTATTGAATGCGGGAATCGGGCACTCTTGTTGCTGATCTCCCAATTGATGATTGATTGATGATTGATGATTATGGAGTCTTGGTATGTGTGTGCCACCTCTCGGGCAGCGTCGGGCTGTCGGGTTGATAACGGCATGACTGCCATAGGCTACCCCCAGCTCGCATGACGGAGGTGTCATGGAGGGAGGGGCTAGTGAGGTACCTCGGGTGCGTGAGTAATGGGGAGTTATAAGAAGAACGGTTGAGATCATGATGGCGTTTGGAGCTACACCAAATAGAGTATCCTTTATTGATTGGTTATATAGTTATGTGATGATAGCATTATTTATGTTGTTGTGTGTTTACTTGCTCAAAGGACTAAATCCAAGGAGCGTAGTGAATACTGTCGAGATCTATCGGATCCTCACTGAGCTTATGTATATAAGCTCACTCTCTATTATTGCATGTTTTCAGGTGTACTTTCACAAGATTACGGGTACGTGCCTCCTGAAGAGGAGAATGTGGAAAACGTGCCTTTCGTGGATGAGTCATATGTCCCTGAGTCTTATCCATGATTCTATGTTGTTAAACGTCATGTATATTAGCTTAATAGACTTTTATATGCTTTACGGTTCTTAGTGTAATAGTTGTTGAAAAGATGATGATCCAAATGATGTTAACTTAGTGGCTTCCTTTTGTTTACAGTTAAGTTGTTAGATGGGTCTCAACTTATTTTTGAAATGTATAATAAAGTTGAGGTATTGTATGTTATGTTGGAACGGAGGCAGATAACGAAGACTGATTATTGTATACTACGGTTATGTTGTATGTTGTTATGCTGTTAAGGAGTTGTTGTATGTATGGTTATGAAATTTTGAATGTTTAATGTTATTAACGAGGTTGGTTTAGAACCTCGGTAATCTATTTACTGTCGTTACTGCCGAAATTCCGTTGCGTCCTGACTGATCTTAGGTGGGGTCGAGTTGGGGCGTGACATTTAAGTGGTATCAGAGCTCATGTTAGTTGTCAGCCGGGGTATTCTCGGAATGTGGGTAATGGTCTTAGCATGAAATATGTATGAAAGGAAAGAAAAAAAAATGAAATATGTATTGGTATGATTAATTGATTATGTGATTATGTGATTTAAGTGCTTATGTGATTATGTGATCAATTTGTTTATGTGTTTTATATGAGTTTGTTATTTATGTGTTAATAGTTGTTTATAACCTGTCTACGTGCTATAACTGTGCTAACTCTTTGATTAGTAGAATGGCCGGTCGACCAAGAACCAGAGGTAGGCCTGAGATGGCTGATGAGACTCCGAGTAACGTGGCACCGGGCCGTGACGGGGGTGATGACCGATTAGGAGCAGCTATGGAGCGGATTGCAGAGTTAGTGGCTAGTCAGGCACAGTTATTAGCAGGGCAGGCTGCCCAGAATCAGGCTATGCAGGCTCAGCTTCTGAATATTCAGGGTGGTAACCACGGGCGTGGTACCCTGAAGGAGTTTTTAGGATATCACCCACCGAGATTTCAGGGGGAGCCGGATGATAGGAAGGCGGAGGTATGGATTAGCAAGTTGGAGAAGATTTATGATCCACTTGGCTATACTGATGAGCAGAAAGTCTCTTTTGCCGTGTATTTGTTAGATGACGAGGCAGAGGAGTGGTGGCGCACGGTAAGGACTAGCTGGGCGGCACAGGGTATTCCTTATGTTTGGGGTACCTTTCTGATGGCTTTCCGAGCAAAGTATGTCCCGAGGATTTGCAGGGAACGGAGAGAGGCCGAGTTTCTAGCCTTGGTCCAGGGAGATGCTACAGTGGCTCAATATGAGGCCACATTTACTCGATTGTCCCGGTATGCACCGGAGTATGTGGCAGACGAGGAGCGGAGGACTCGCAGGTTTATGTTGGGGTTGCGGCCCGAGATTCAGGATGTTATGGCTCTGAATCGATATGATATTTTCACTGAGGCTTTTGAGGCAGCTTCTAGATTAGAGAAGAGGAAAGGGGATCAGATTGTCTCCAGTCAGCCTAGTAAGAGGCCGTATCAGCCACAGGGCCAGCAGGTTATATATAGGCCTCCAGTACAGCAGGTTGTCTACAGGCCACCAGCCCCGCAGGGTTCTTATAGGCCACAGGGTCAGCAGAGTTACTATCGGCCTCAGTTTCAGCAGGGGCCATATCAGGTTCAGACTCAGTATAGGCCAGCCCAGTCTCAGGGTCAGTATAGGCCTAGTGTGGTGAGACCTCAGCAGCAGGCTGTATCAGCTGCTTCATCAGCTTCTGGTTATTCTAGGGGCAGTGTTAGTGCCACATCATCGCAGTGTAATTACTGCAAGCGCCCAGGGCATGTAGAGTCCGACTGCAGGGTAAAGGCAGGGACATGTTTGGGTTGTGGTAGCATCGAGCATAGGGCGAAGGATTGCCCTAGATATGCGAGGACTGAGGGTCGGGCAGCGACTCAGGGTTACCAGGGTAGGCCTACGGGCAGTGTACCACAGCAGCAGCGGGTTCAGGCTCGGGCTTATGCAGTTGACTTAGAGGAGATGCCTGAGGAGACTGCAGTTGTGGAAGGTAACTTCCTTATACTTGATCAACTTGTTAAAGTATTGATTGATTCTGGTGCTACGCATTCTTTCATTACTCCTGCTTGTGTGCAACGTGTTAAAATGCAACCTGAAAGATTGCCTTATGTGGTTGAAATTAGTACCTCTTTGACTGATAAGTATGTTACTGGCTTAGTATGTAAGGATTGTATAATACATGTTAAGGGGCATAATTTTCCTTCGGACCTTATTTTATTTCCTATCCGGGGGTATGATGTTATCTTGGGTATGGATTGGCTTTCTAAGTATGATGCCCAGTTAAACTATAGAACCAAGGTAGTACAGTTTCGTTTTCCAGATCAGCCAGTAGTTGAGGTAGCGGGTAACCGGGGTGCTAAGACGAGTTTTGTTATCTCAGCAACTAGAGCCGTTAAGTTGGTGAGTAAGGGGTGTTCGGGTTATCTAGCTTATTTGATCAACAAGCCATATGATAAGCTACAGCTAGAGGAAGTCCCTATTATCCGGGAATATCCTAATGTATTTCCCGAGGAGTTGCCAGGGTTGCTGCCTGAGAGGGATATCGAGTTTGTGATTAATCTTGTTCCCGGTACTCAACCTATTTCTAAATCGGCGTACCGGATGGCACCAGCTGAGTTGAAAGAGTTGAAGACTCAGTTACAGGAGTTGTTGGAGAAAGGATTTATTCAGCAGAGTTCTTCACCTTGGGGAGCTCCTGTTTTATTTGTGAAGAAGAAGGATGGTACTTTGAGATTATGTATTGATTACCGTGGTTTGAATCAGGTGACCATCAAGAATAAATATCCTTTGCCACTGATTGATGAGTTGTTTGATCAACTTCAGGGAGCCAAAGTCTACTCTAAGTTTGATTTGAGGCAGGGGTATTATCAGCTTCGGATTCGTACGGAGGATGTTCCGAAGTCTGCCTTCAGAACTCGGTACGGGCATTATGAGTTTGTTGTTATGCCCTTTGGTTTGACTAATGCACCGGCAGCATTCATGGATCTTATGCATCGAGCCTTTCAGCCGTACTTGGACCAGTTCGTGGTAATTTTTATTGATGATATCTTGGTCTATTCTAAATCTGAATTGGAGCACGAGCAACATCTACGGCTTGTATTGGAGAAGTTGCAGGAGCATCAGTTGGTTGCCAAGTTCAGCAAATGTGAATTTTGGCTGCAACGAATTTCTTTTCTTGGCCATGTTATTACACAGAGCGGTATTTCTGTAGATCCCACTAAGATTGAATCGGTGATGTCTTGGAAGCGGCCAGAGAGTGTTACTGATGTCCGTAGTTTTCTTGGCTTGGCGGGTTATTACCGTAGGTTTGTCAAGGACTTCTCAAAGATTGCGGGGCCACTATCTAAGTTGACTCAGAAACGGACTATCTTTAATTGGGACGAGAAGTGTGAGAGTGGATTTCAGGAGTTGAAAAAGAGGTTAACTACCGCTCCAGTACTTGCTCTACCAGAGGGGACCGATAATATGGTCATTTACAGTGATGCATCCAAGGAGGGCTTGGGATGTGTTCTTATGCAGGATGGCCGAGTTATTGCCTATGCTTCCAGGAAGTTGAAGCCTTATGAGGTGAATTATCCGACTCATGATCTTGAGTTGGCAGCAGTTGTCTTCGCACTGAAAAAGTGGCGTCATTATCTGTGGGGCAGTAAGTTCGAGATTTTCACTGATCATAAGAGTCTAAAGTATTTATTCTCACAGAAGGAGTTGAATATGCGCCAGCGGAGGTGGATGGAGCTTCTTGGAGATTATAATTGTTCTATCAATTATCTGCCTGGAAAGGCAAATGTTGTGGCAGATGCTCTCAGCCGGAAGGCTAGTATTTCTTGTTTGGCTGTCAAAAAGTGGGAGGTTCTTGAGGAGTTTAGTTATTGGAGACCAGAGTTGACTCAGGTTGGCGTGATGTGTTCACATCTCCGTATTCAGCCTTTATTGTTGTCTCAGATCAGGGAAGCTCAGCAGCTTGATGTTAACCTTCAGAAGATCAAGGATCAGATTTCGGATGATCAGTCTGACTTTAAAGTGCATGAGGATGGTATTCTTCGGTTTCGGAACAGGGTTTGTGTTCCCGATGAACCGGGCTTGAGACGAGGTATTCTGGAGGAAGCTCATAATTCTAAATATACTATTCATCCCGGTGGAACCAAGATGTATCGGGATTTGAAACAGCATTATTGGTGGAACAACATGAAGAGGGAGGTTGCTCAGTTTGTGTCTAGATGTTTGACTTGTCAGAGGGTGAAAGCCGAGCATCAACGACCTGCAGGGTTACTTCAGCCGTTGGCTATACCAGAGTGGAAATGGGAGCATATTACGATGGACTTCGTCACAGGATTGCCTAGATCACCGAGGGGTAATGATGCAGTTTGGGTTGTTGTGGATCGTTTGACGAAGACAGCTCATTTTATTGCAATGAGGTTAGGAGATGAGGTTACAAAGTTGACGGACCTCTATCTGGATCAGATTGTTAGACTTCACGGTATTCCATCTAGTATTGTCTCTGATCGAGATCCTCGATTTACTTCTCGTTTGTGGGAGAAACTTCAGGAGACCTTAGGTACTCAGTTGAACTTCAGTACCGCGTATCATCCACAGACCGACGGTCAGTCTGAGCGGACTATTCAGATTCTGGAAGATATGCTTAGGGCTTGTGTTCTGGACTTTGGGAAGAACTGGGAGAAACATCTACCACTTGCCGAGTTTGCCTATAACAATAGTTATCAAGCTACTATTGGGATGGCACCTTTCGCAGCTCTTTACGGTCGTAAGTGCCGTTCACCTTTATATTGGGACGAGGTAGGAGAGATGAAGACTATTGATCCGACTATTATGCCGGAACTTCTTGAGAAGATCGAGAATGTTCAGTTGATCAGGCAGAGAATGCTTACGGCGCAGAGTAGATTCAAGAGTTATGCTGATAAGCGTCGTCGAGACTTGGAGTTTGCAGTTGGAGATCGGGTTTTCTTGAGATTGTCTCCTCGAAAGGGGTTTGTTCGTTATGGTAAAGGTGGTAAGCTGAGTCCGAGATTTGTTGGGCCGTTTGAGATTACTGGCAGGGTTGGTAAGTTGGCATATCGGTTGGCTCTACCGGAAAACTTCTCTAATGTCCACGATGTATTTCACGTGTCTAATTTGCGGAAATACAATCCGGATCCTTCTCATATTCTTGAGCCAGAGCCGTTACAGCTTCGAGAGAATTTGACTTATGACGAGCGTCCGATTCGTATTCTAGATCAGATGGACCGAGAGTTGAGGTCGAAGAGGATTCCGATGGTTAAGGTGTTGTGGAAGCATCACGGCATTGAGGAAGCTACGTGGGAGAGACGAGATCAGATGCAGCAACAATACCCAGATCTATTCCGTACATCAAGTAAGAATTTCGAGGGCGAAATTTCTATAAGGGGGGGAGAATGTGAAACCCCACTTTCTTGCTTATCTCGTTTTACGTGCTATACCTCATTTTTCGTGCATATGATCTGTTTATGTGCTATATGACCTAGAAAGTTATAACTTTGATGTCAATACTTCTAATACGTGCTAAATGTGCATTCATGAAATTTTTATCAAAAACGGAGTCATAAATTTTATCGTCGATTTTCAGTGAATAGTGTTTTCGAAACACGTCCGCTATAATTTTGAAACTGGTCTTTTTAACCCTTCTAGACCTAGTCCACGGACTTTAATAGACCTGTGTTTGATGAAAACGGTTTTAAAATCGGCTTAAGAATTTATTAGGGTTTTTACACCGACTTTTGCGAAAATCGAGTTTTAAGCCGACTCGGGTGAAATTGTTGGATTGTAAAACTTCTTGTCACCTAAAAATAATCCACTTGAGATATCTTGGGGGTTGCATAACTATTTTTAATTTGGTGAGCATTAAAATGCAATTAAAGTCATTAAAAACACAAAAATACTAATTTAAATTAACTTTGACTTTAATTAATTATTTGACCTTATAAGCTAATGTCCTCAACACACACTCACACAACACAAAAACACCATCACACACACACACAAGGCCGAGAGAAAAGAGGGAGAAAAGAGAAGAGAAAACTCAAGCTTTTCAATCCAATTTTTCAAAGAAAAACCTAGTTTTTTGTCCGTGAAACTTCGCACCGACTTGGATTCTGCTTGTTGGGCACGCATAGCACGCATTCCTAGGCTTATATCGCATCTAAGGTGAGAGAAAAATTCTAGATCTCAAAATGTCATTTTTGTGTTTTTGCGTATAAATGAAGATTGAACCGTTAGAATTGAAATCTGATGTTAGATTATTGCTCCTTGCATGCTAGGGATCATTATATACTAATACTACGAGTTTCTGTCGGATATAGCATAATTTTTATTTTCCGGGTATTTAATTTTGATTAAAATGTTCAAAGTTGAATTAAATGAGTTGTGTTGATCGAAATCGATTGCCGTCGATTTCTAAATACTTGATAATTACGTGTTAGCACTGTTGTAATGCCGAATTTTCGATTACATTGTTTGTGTGAAAATCCGGAAAATCCAGCCATGACATCTTAGGGTTTTAGGGTTATCGGGCATGATTTGGAGGTGTTATGGTGGATTTCCGAGAGGACTAATGTAGTAGGTTGAATGGGTGAGTGATAGGAACTGATTTGGCAATGTTTGGATTAGTAGATTGTAAGTTATGAATTTTAGAAGTTTAGGTTGTCATTCTTTAATTTCTTGAACGATGCCTTAGATGGTTGGGTAGTGTTCGAGTGATGAATGGTGAGTTGTTGATGAGTAATTTAAAGTTTAATTAAGTATATTATGCATGTCCGGTTAGATGGCCTACTTTGTCATCTAACTACGTTGTTTGTTGTTTAATTTAATATTGATGTTATTGATTGATTATTATTGAATGCGGGAATCGGGCACTCTTGTTGCTAATCTCCCAATTGATGATTGATTGATGATTGATGATTATGGAGTCTTGGTATGTGTGTGCCACCTCTTGGGCAGCGTCGGGCTGTCGGGTTGATAACGGCATGACTGCTATAGGCTACCCCCAGCTCGCATGACGGAGGTGTCATGGAGGGAGGGGCTAGTGAGGTACCTCGGGTGCGTGAGTAATGGGGAGTTATAAGAAGAACGGTTGAGATCGTGATGGCGTTTGGAGCTACACCAAATAGAGTATCCTTTATTGATTGGTTATATAGTTATGTGATGATAGCATTATTTATGTTGTTGTGTGTTTACTTGCTCAAAGGACTAAATCCAAGGAGCGTAGTGAATACTGTCGAGATCTATCGGATCCTCACTGAGCTTATGTATATAAGCTCACTCTCTATTATTGCATGTTTTCAGGTGTACTTTCACAAGATTACGGGTACGTGCCTCCTGAAGAGGAGAATGTGGAAAACGTGCCTTTCGTGGATGAGTCATATGTCCCTGAGTCTTATCCATGATTCTATGTTGTTAAACGTCATGTATATTAGCTTAATAGACTTTTATATGCTTTACGGTTCTTAGTGTAATAGTTGTTGAAAAGATGATGATCCAAATGATGTTAACTTAGTGGCTTCCTTTTGTTTACAGTTAAGTTGTTAGATGGGTCTCAACTTATTTTTGAAATGTATAATAAAGTTGAGGTATTGTATGTTATGTTGGAACGGAGGCAGATAACGAAGACTGATTATTGTATACTACGGTTATGTTGTATGTTGTTATGCTGTTAAGGAGTTGTTGTATGTATGGTTATGGAATTTTGAATGTTTAATGTTATTAACGAGGTTGGTTTAGAACCTCGGTAATCTATTTACTGTCGTTACTGCCGAAATTCCGTTGCGTCCTGACTGATCTTAGGTGGGGTCGAGTTGGGGCGTGACAATGCATGAGTAAAAACTTGAGTTATATGGGTTGATCTAACACATGCATGCAATGGGTTGTATTTGATCTAAAAGGTAGCTTTGGAATAATCAATCTTTTACATATTATAAGATAATATAGTAAAAACTTGAAGAAAATCAAACCACATATTTTTCCTAGCTATGACCGAAATCCTAGAAGAAGATATTAGTGCTTTTTTGCTATTTTATAAAGTTGGAAAGGTGTTTGAAAAGTTGTTTAAAAGTGTTTATAATTTTATTAAAAGGAGAAATGCTAAGTTTCATGTGTTCAAAAGGTGTTTTGGAATCTTCGACTTTGATGATTTTTATGTGTTGGCTTACGAGCTTAAATAATATTGACATGAGTAATTTGATTATAAATGATTTGTTGATAAAGTAGTACATCTAAAAGTGTTTAGATAGTCTTATTTCTTTTGATGAAATCATTGATAATCAAATCATGTTATTTCTCTTTATATATATATATATATATATATATATATATATATGGCCGAATCATATGCGTTAAATGGTAAATCAATTTGTTTTGATTTAAAGTTAGAAAATGTCTAAAAGGGTCATTGAGATATTTCTAATTTTTAAAAGGGGTAGAAAGCTTATATTGATATAGTATTTGAAAAATAAAACATTTTGGGCCATTTTATTTGGTTGTGGGCCGAGACTACTTGGGCTAAGTATTGGGCCATACTTTGCTATCTTGAGGAATTTGACATGTATATGATGTTATAATGGGTTATAACAAAAGAAAATCAACCTAACTTGCACATTTCATTGAAAATGGGATTTTCAATAATATTAGAAGAATGAATGTGAAACCTCATATTTCACATTTGCATAGAATTGCGTGTTTTGACATGTTTATGTGTTATGTGAATTAGAATGTGCTAATTCTATGATTTATATTCCTATTACGTGCTAAGTGTGCATTCATGAAATTTTTATCAAAATCGGCATCAGAAATTTTATCGTCGGTTTTTGTGAATAGTATTTTGAACACACGTCCGCAAAAATTTTTACACGGGTGTTTTAATCGTCTTGAAATCTAGTCCTCGGATATTAATAGACCCGTGTTTGATTAAAACAGATTTTAAATCGGA
The DNA here is from genome assembly GCA_037974665.1 of Ehretia macrophylla. Classification (NCBI taxonomy): domain Eukaryota; kingdom Viridiplantae; phylum Streptophyta; class Magnoliopsida; order Boraginales; family Ehretiaceae; genus Ehretia; species Ehretia macrophylla. The sequence continues at coordinate 15,467,648 of CM075775.1, forward strand.
TTAGAAATTTTAAACGTTTTTACACCTTCTTTTACAAAAATCGAGTTTTCAACCGAGTCGGGTGTAAGTGTGTGCTTGTGAAAAATTTTTCCACCTAAAAATATGTTACTTAAAATAGTCTAAGTGTTGTATGCATGTTTGTGAGCAACATAGTCAAGAAAATCAATTAAAAGACTAAAAATACAATAAAAATACTAAGTGTTCACCTTTTACTTTTTATATTTTGTTGATCTTGAGCCTTATATCATCAACACACAATCAAAACAATACAAAACACACTCAAAAAGCACCTAGATGGCCGAAACTCCATAGGCAAGTTTGAGAGGTTTTTCAACTATTTTTCAAAGCAATTTTTATTGAGAAAACTCATTTGAAGGACAAAGCTTGTCATCTAAAGTTGGATTTTGCTTGTTGGGCATCCATTGCACACATTTCTAGCCTTAGTTTGCATCAAAGGTGAGAGAAAAATTCTAGATCTTAAAATGCTATTTTTATGTCAATTCATATAATTGAATTTTTATCCGATGAAACGCTAAATTGTTATTAGATTATTGCTCAGTAGATGCCAATGATCATTTATGTGAGTTTGTATAAGTTTTGAACGGTAGTAGCATGTATTTCTATTTTTCGGGTATTAAAGTTGAGTATTTGGCTTATTGTTGAATAAATGTTGTTGTAGTGGTTGGAATTTGTTGGTTGTTGCTTCTAAAAGTTTGTTAATTATGGGGTAGTAATGTTATATTGCCGAATTTTTGATTTGGATGTCGTGGTTAAAGTCCAAAAAATTCAGCCTTAGTGCATTGTGAAAATAAGGTTGTCGGGATTGTTTTAGATGGGTTATGGTTGATTTCTTAGGGGGCTAATGTAGATGCATGAGCGAGTGAATGATAGAAATTGGTTTGGAGGTTATTGGATTAATAGATTGTAAGTTATGATTGTTGGAAGATTGTGTAGTCTTTCTTTAAATGTTGAAATATTGTCTTTAGTTGTTTGGGTGGCTGAATCTTGGGTTGTTGATGGTTAGATTCGGGATTGGTTGTATGGTTTAATGCATGTTAAGTTAGGTAGCCTACTTTGTCATCTAACTTAGTTATTAGTTGTTTATTTTATTAGTTGATGTTATGTTATAGAAATGATGTTAACTGATTGATTATTGATAATGCCGGGAGATAGGAAACCTACTTTTGTTGTCCTCCTGTGATATGAATGTTTATTATTATTGTCATGAGTCTTGATAGTGTGTGTCACCTCTCGGGTAGCGTTGGGCTATCGGGTTGATAACGGCATGACTATCATAGACTATCCCCAACTCGCATGGGCAGAGATGCCATGGAGGAAGGGGCTAGATAAGGTACCTCGGGTGTGTGTTATGGGAGTTATAAGAAAATGGTTGAGATCATGAGGGCATTTAGAGCTACACCAACTAGAGTATCATTTTCCAAATGAATGGTTATTTACGTGAAATGAATTGTTAATGGTGAAAAAGTTATTTGAATGTATTGCTTATGTGCTGGTTTATGAATGTAAGTAAATGTTTATGAAAGATCTATAGAATTCCTCACTGGGCTTGTTTTATATAAGCTCACTCTCATTCGTTATCTGCAAGCAGGTGTTACTGAACCGGATTAAGGGTACGTGCCTCAAGAAGCTGAGAATGTGCCTTACATGGACAAGTCTTATGTGCCGGAGTCATTTCCATGAGTTTGTCCTAGTTTTTGTAATATGTTGTATTGTATAACCCACTTAAACATAAAGGCTTATGCTATGCTAGTTTAGTAGTCTTTCTTTCGAACATGATTAGATTGCTAAACTGGTATATAATCTATTTTGCAATATAAGATATAGCCTATGTATGATGTTGGAACGGAGGTGTATAATTTATGGATGAAATGATGAAAGAATGTTTAATATATGGATATGGTTGCGTTGTTGGTTGTTAACATGGTTGGGGAGTTGTTGTTGATCTTTGGAGTTTGTTGTATGAATTTCTAAAGGGTTGGTTTAAAGCCCTGATGTCCGTGTTACTGTCGTTATATTGCCGAAATTCTATTGCATCCTAACTGATTGTAGATGGGCTCGAGTTAGGGCATTACATTTAGTGGTATCAGAGCGCATGTTAGTTGTCAACCAGGGTATTCTCGGAATGTGAGTAATGGTCTTACCATGAAATTATGTATGAAGTGAAAGAAAGTGACAAATGTAATACCCGAGCCGGAATGTGAAATTTTCCTGTTTATTTTTTTTGAAAATTATATTTTTCTTAAATTCTTTTAAATTTAATTGTTATTCCTTTATCGTCGCAAAGTGCATTGCATTTTGAGAGCGATAGTTAGAGAGCGTTTTATAGTCCTCAGCAAATAGTGAAAACTAGTATTTAGTGTTTTAATTTTAGTATTTTTGTTGTTGTTAACTAGAATTAAATTTGTATTAGTTGTTTTAGCCTTATAATGCATGAAATAAGCCTAGTTGACCAACTTAAGCTAGCTTTGACCAAGGCCTTGACCAATTGACTTCAACTTGTCATCTTATATATGCATAATACATTACAAAAACAAGCAAAAATCTGGAAAAAAAGGGCCGAAACCATAGGAAAAAAAGAAAAAAAAAAGATTTCAACTTCAAATCTTCAAATCTTCGCGAGAGCTTGCACGGGGTTGTTTCTGAGGCTTCCAACGTGGTTTTCCTAGCGTCTAGGAGCGTCTAAGGTGAGGGATGCATCTTTATTTGCGCATTTGAATATATGTTATACAAACTTTAAAATTTGGAAATTATGCGTAGATTGTTATTTTATCCGTTTTGTTGCTTAAAGAATGTTCCTTGATGATTGTAGAACATGTATTTGTAGAGTTTTAGCATTTTCTACAGTTGAATATAGAAATTGCAATTTAAATTGACAATGGAATAGTAAATTATGAATAGTAAATCCCTGTTTCGTAAAAGTTGCTCCGTTTTGCATTCTGTTGATGTGAAAAGATGCTAGATATGTTAGAATGCCTACATGCATGATTTGTTTAGGGTGTGTAATGGAAAAACGGAGAAAAATGGCTTGGTACATGTTGGGGTCGTTTTGGTCGAGTTTAGCGTTTCCTCGTTTTGCATGATGGCGTTGTCTCGAGAGACCATGGAAGTACTTTTGGTGTGGTTATGGCGTTGGTTGGGTGTTTAGTTAGGGTAGTTGTAGTTCAAACGAGCAAAGGGGAAAATCGGGGCTTTGCGGGAATTCTAGGGTAAAGTAGGATTTCGTGGTCTTTAGACGTGCCTTATGGTGACCTAGGAGGAACGGTGAAGTCGGTTTCCAAAACTCGTGGCTCGTTTGGAAGTAGTAGCATTTTAAAAGTTGGGGTCGTTGTGTGATTTTGTTGGTTTTCATAGTATTATACCTGTAGAATGCTTATTGTTGCTTATTATGCTTGTTAAAGTTGATTATGATTGAAATGTTTACGAACTGTTACTATTGCGTGCGAGAGTAACCTACTTTGTTATTCTCCCACGTATGGCTCTATTGCTCGATTGTTGCATTGAATATTGTATTGCATTCATAGAGTCAGGGGCGGTGTGATGGGCCTCTCTGGGTAGCCTTGGGTTGCCAGGGTTGGTTGCCCTTGCTCCATGTCCTATTCTCTTTCTTGCTTGGGTTGCCTCCCAGGAAGATTTGGGTCGTAGAATTGATTGGATACTTCCGGGGAATTCCAAACTGAAGTTATAAGGTGGTTGGGCCGGCGCGTCGTCATCGGATTCGTGATTGAAAGTTACTCGTGGAAAGTGAATTGTATCCTTTAATTGAATGATTATAGCCTTAATGTTTGTCTTGATTTATTGTTGGCTTTGCTTGTATCTCTATATGATAATTGACTGATCTACTTGACTATTTGCATTGCATTCTTCTCTCACCTCCGTCCTTGAGACCAATTACCCTCGCTGAGCAATAGTTTTTGCTCATTCCTTTCTATACTATATTTTACAGGAGTAGTTGAAGCTGATCCTATTGAGGTAGTTGAGGAGGAAGAGCAAGTGGAGGTGTTTCCTTGATAGCACTTTCTTTGCTTAGCTGGTAGTTGGTTGCCAGTCTTTTGTGCGGGCCATGCTTGATGTGTATATTGCTTGGTTGTCGCTTCATTTTGAGGCTTGTAGCCTTGTATGTAGTTTCTGTTTTGAGGCCTCTATGGTCTTATGTTGTAAAGTTGTAAAGATATACTCACGTGACTAGTAAAGAACTGCATGCTAATAGTTTAACTGCTTAGTGGCATGAGTACTTGTGTAGTATGCATGACATTTTGGTTTGCAAAGTTGGTTAATGAGAAGATATATGTTTCTAAAAGAAAGTTGACTTGTTTCAAATGATTATTGTGGTTTTCGCAAATATTATGTTAAATGTAGGGTTTTCAGATCGTCCACAGTACAGAGGAGACTCCGTCCGTGTGTCGGGTCCAGGCTTGGCCTTTTGCTGGGTCGGATCGGGGCGTGACAACATATGTGTTAAAATGATTAAGTGATTATGTTATTAAGTTACTATGTGAATATGTGATCAATTTTTTTATGTGATAAATACTTAAGTAATTTATGTGCTTTACGTGAGTTTTGTTGCCTATGTGTTGTAAACTGTTTATGTGTTATAACCTGTGCTAACTTTTTGATAGTAGAATGGCAGGTCGACCGAGAACACGGGGTAGGCCCCAAGGTGATGATGATGCACCAGGTCAGGCAGCACCAGGTAGAGATCAGAGGTATGACCGTTTAGCAGTGGCTATGGACCGTATAACCGAGGTCATAGCGGGTCAGGCACAGATATTGGCGGGGCAGGTTGCTCAGGCACAGGCTGTGCAGGCACAGATGTTGAACACTCAGGGTGGTTTTCACAGGCGAAGTACATTAGAAGGAATTTCTGGGTTACGATAACTGAGATTCCAGGGCGAGCAGGATGATAGAAAGGCAGAGGCTTGGATCAACAAAATTGAGAAGATATTTGATCCTTTGGATTATACTGATGAGATGAAAGTTACATTTGAGGTTTACTTTTTTGATGACGAGGCCGAAGAGTGGTGGCGTACAATGAAATCTGGTTGGGAGGCACAAGGTACTCCTTATGTTTGGGATACCTTTCTTTGGGCGTTCTGGGCTAAATAGATCTGAGGATTGCACGGGAACGAAAAGAGGCGGAGTTCCTATCTTTGGTTCAAGGTGATGCTACAGTGGCGCAATACGCCAATTTTACCAGGTTGTCTCGATATGCACCAGAATTTGTAGCAGATCAAGAGCGTAAGACTCAGAGGTTTGTTATGGGATTGAGGCCAGAGATTCAGGATGCAATGGCCCTGATTCAGTACGAAGTGTTTTCAGAGACCTTTGATGTGGCTTCTAGGTTGGAGAAGAGGAAAGAGGAGCAGATTGGTCCTAGTCAGCCTAGTAAGAGGCCATTTCAGTCGTAGGTTCAGCAAGGTGTGTATAGGCCTCCAGTGCAGCAGTTTGTGTAAAGGCCACTAGTACAGCAGAGCTCTTTCAGACCTCAGGGTCAGCAGGGTTTCTATAGGCCCTAGTTTCAGCAAGGGTCCTACCAGGCTCAGTCACAGTACAGGCCGGCCCAGTCTCAGGGTCAATATAGGCCTAGCGTTGCGATACCTCAGTAGCAGGCTAGTACAACTACTTTTTCAGCTTCTGGGTCTTCTAGGGGCAGTGTTAGTGCTTCGTTACCGCAGTGTGCTTACTGTAAATATCAGGGCCATTTGGAGGCCGATTGTAGGGTAAAAGCAGGAACATGTTTAGGTTGCGGCAGCAACCAACACAGGGTAAGGGATTGTAACGACCTCGCTTAATGTGGTAACACAATCCCACATCGGAAGATTTGGAAGTGAGAGAACTGGATATAAGGGCTTGGTCCCTTGTATCAGCCGAGGCGCCTTTTGAGGAAAGATCCTCGAAGGGACAAACCCGTGAGGGGCCTGTGCCTGCGGGCCAGGTTTCCAATAGCGGACAATACCTCGGTAGTGATGGCCCTGTGAGACTCTGCGTGAGCTCCACGTGGGTAGCGAGGTCGTTACAAATGGTATCAGAGCCAGTCTTCCCTTGTGCTCGTGTCCGCGAGGGCGCGGGGCTCCTTAAGGGGGGTGGAATGTGGTAACACAATCCCACATCGGAAGATTTAGAAGTGAGAGAGCTGGATATAAGGGCTTGGTCCCTTGTATCAGCCGAGGCGCCTTTTGAGGAAAGATCCTCGAAGGGACAAACCCATGAGGGGCCTGTGCCTGCGGGCCAGGTTTCCAATAGCGGACAATAGCTCGGTAGTGATGGCCCTGTGAGACTCTGCGTGGGCTCCACGTGGGGAGCGGGGTCATTACAGGGATTGTCCTAGATTTCAGAGGTCTGAGGGTCGGCCAGCGACCCAGGGTTATCAGGTTCGACCTATCGGTGGTGCACCTCAGTAGCAGTAGGTCCAGGCTCGGGCCTACGCAGTAGATTTGGAGGAAGCACCTGAGGCAGCGGCAGTTGTGGAAGGTAACTTCCTTATACTCGATCAACTTGTTAATGTGTTGATTGATTCTGGTGCTACGCATTCTTTCATTACACTGAAAGATTGCCTTATGTGGTTGAGATTAATACTTCTTTGACTGATAAATATATGACTGGTTTAGTATGTAAAGACTGTAAAATACATATTAAGGGTCAGGATTTTCCTTCGGACCTTATCTTATTTCCTATCTGGGGATATGATGTTATCTTGTGTATGGATTGGCTTTCTAAGTATGATGCCCAGTTAAACTGTAGAACAAAGGTAATACGGTTTCGGTTGCCAGAACAGCCAATGGTTGAGGTAGCAGGGAACCGGGATGCTAAGACGAGTTTTATTATCTCATCAACTAAAGCTATTAAGCTAGTGAGTATGGGGTGTTCGGGTTATCTAGCTTATTTGATCAACAAGCCATTTGATCAGCTTAAGCTGGAGGAAGTTCCTATAATTCGGGAATATCCCAATGTATTTCCCAAAGAGTTGCCAGGATTGCCGCCAGAAAGAGATGTTGAGTTTGTGATTAATCTAATTCCCAGTACTCAACCTATTTCTAAATCAGCGTACCAAATGGCACCAGCTGAGCTTAAGGAGTTAAAAACTCAATTGCAGGAGTTTTTGGAGAATGATTTCATTCAGCAGAGTTCTTCACCATGGGGAGCACCTATTTTATTTGTGAAGAAGAATGATGGTACCTTGAGATTATGTATCGATTATCATGGTTTGAATCAGGTAACCATCAAGAATAAGTATCATTTACCACTAATTGACGAGTTGTTTGATCAACTTCAGGGAGCCAAAGTCTACTCTAAGTTTGACTTGAGGTAGACGTATTATCAGCTTCGGATTCATATGGAGGATGTTCCAAAGTCTGCTTTCAGAACTCGATATAGGCATTATGAATTTGTAGTTATGCCCTTTGGACTGACTAATGCATCGACAGCATTTATGGATCTTATGCATCGGGTTTTTCAGCCATACTTGGACCAGTTCGTGGTAATCTTTATTGATGATATCTTGGTTTATTCTAATACTGAATCGGAGCACGAGCAACATCTACGACTTGTCCTACAGAAGCTGCAAGAGCATCAGCTATTTGCGAAGTTCAGCAAATGTGAATTTTGGCTACAACGAATATCATTTCTTGGCCATGTGATTACTCAGAGCGGTATTTCTGTAGACCCCACTAAGATTGAAGTGGTGATGTCTTGGAAAAGGCCGGAGAATGTTTCAAAGGTTCGTAGCTTCCTTGGCTTGGCGGGTTATTACCGTAGGTTTGTGAAGGACTTTTCAAAGATTGCAGGGCCACTTTCTAAGTTAACTCAGAAACGAACCAGCTTTACTTGGGATGAAAAACGTGAGAGTGGGTTTCATGAGATGAAAAAGAGGTTGACTACTGCTCCAGTACTTGCGCTGGCAGAGGGAACTAATAATATGGTTATCTATAGCAATGCGTCCAAGGAGGGCTTGGGTTGCGTACTTATGCAGAATGGTCGGGTTATTGCCTATGCTTCTAGGAAGTTGAAGCCATATGAGGTGAACTATCCGACTCATGATCTTAAGTTGGCAGCAGCTGTATTCGCACTGAAAAAGTGGCATCATTATTTGTGGGGCAGTAAGTTCGAGATTTTCACTGATCATAAAAGTCTGAAGTACTTGTTCTCATAGAAAGAGTTGAATATGCAACAGCGGAGATGGATGGAACTTCTCGGGGATTATAATTATTCTATCAATTATCTGTCTGGGAAGGCAAATGTTGTAGCAGATGATCTTAGCCATAAGGCAAGTATTACTTGTTTGGTTGTTAAAAAGTGGGTGGTTCTTGAGGAAGTCAGTTATTGGAGACCGGAATTGACTCAGGTTGAGGTGATGTGTTCACATCTTCATCTTCAAACTTTATTGTTGTCTCAGATTAGAGAAGCTCAGCAACTTGACTCAAAACTTCAGAAGATCAAGGATCAGATAACGGATGATCAGTCTGATTTCAAATTACATGAAGATGGTATTCTTCAGTTTTGGAACATGGTTTGTGTTCCCAATGAACCGGGTTTGAGGATAGGTATTCTGGGGGAGGCTCATAATTATAAGTACACCATTCATCTTGGTGGAAACAAGATGTATCAGGATCTGAGACAACATTATTGGTAGAATAACATGAAAAGAGAGGTTGCTCAGTTTGTATCCAGATGTTTGACTTGTCAGCGGGTGAAGGCAGAACTTCAATGAATTACAGGGTTACTTCAGTCGTTGGCAATACCAGAATAGAAGTGAGAACATATTACGATGGACTTCGTCACTAGTTTGCCTAGAACACCGAGAGGTAACGATACAGTTTGGGTTATTGTAGACCGTTTGACGAAGACAGCTCATTTTATTCCGATGAGGACAGGAGATGAAGTTGCAAAGTTGACTGATCTTTATTTGGATCAGATTGTTAAAATTCACGGAATTCTATCTAGTATTGTCTTAAATCGAGATCCTCGGTTTACTTCTCAATTGTGGGAGAAACTTCAAGAGACTTTGGGTACTCAGTTAAACTTCAACACAACGTATCATCCACAGACCGACGATCAGTCTGAGAGGACTATTCAGATTCTAGATCATATGCTTAGGGCTTGTGTTCTGGACTTCAAGAAGAACTAGGAGAAACATCTACCACTTGCCGAGTTTGCCTATAATAATAGTTATCAAACAACTATTGGGATGACACCTTTTGCAGCTCTTTACGGCCGTAAGTGCCGATCACCTTTGTATTGGGATGAAGTAAAAGAGATGAAGGCTATTGATCCGACTATCATGCCATAGTTTCTAGAGAAGATTGAGAATGTCCAGTTGATCAGGCAGAGAATGCTGACAGTGCAGAGCAGATACAAGAGTTATGCTGATAAGCGTCTTCGGGATTTGGAGTTTGCAATCGGGGATCAAGTTTTCTTGAAATTGTCTTCTCGTAAAGGGTTTGCTCGTTATGGTAAAGGTGGTAAGCTGAGTCCGAGGTTTGTAGGGCCGTTTGAGATTACCGGCAGAGTTAACAAGTTAGCGTATCAGTTGGCTTTACCAGAGAACTTTTCTAATGTTCACGATGTCTTTCACGTGTCTAATTTGCAAAAATATAATCCGGATCCTTCTCATATTTTAGAGCCAAAACTGTTGCAGCTTCGTGAGAATCTGACTTATGATGAGCGGCCGATTCGCATTCTAGATCAGATGGAACGGTAGTTGAGAACGAAGAAGATTCCGATGGTCAAGGTGTTGTGGAAGCATCACGGGATTAAGGAGCTACTTTGGAAAGAAGAGATTAGATCCAACAACAGTATCCAGAATTGTTCCATCCAGCAAGTAAGAATTTTGAGGATAAAATTTCTTTAAGGGGGGGAGAATGTGAAACCCCATATTTCACATTTGCATAGAATTACGTGTTTTGACATGTCTATATGTTATGTGAGTTAGAATGTGCTAATTCTGTGATTTATATTCCTATTACGTGCTAAGTGTGCATTTATAAAATTTTCATCAAAATAGGTATCGAAAATTTTATCGTCGGTTTTTGTGAATAGTATTTTGAACACACATTCGCTAAAATTTTTACACGGGTGTTTTAAATGTCTTGAAACCTAGTCCTCGGATATTAATAGACCTGTGTTTGATTAAAACAGATTTCAAATCGGATTAAGAATTTTAAATGTTTTTACACATTATTTTGCTAAAATCGAGTTTTTAACTGAGTCGGGTGTAAGTGTGTGCTTATGAAAATTTTTGTCACCTGAAAATATACTACTTAAAATAGTTTAAGTGTTGTATGCATGTTTGTGAGCAAAATAGTCTAGAAAAACAGTTAAAAGACTAAAAATACAATAAAAATACTAAGTGTTCACCTTTGACTTTTTATATTTTGTTGACCTTGAGCCTTATATCATCAACACACAATCAAAACAACACAAAACATACTCAAAAAGCACCTAGATGGCCGAAACTCCATAGGCAAGTTTAAGAGGTTTTTCAACTATTTTTCAAAGCAATTTTTCTTGAGAAAACTCATTTGAAGGCCAAAGCTTGTCATCTAAAGTTGGATTTTGCTTGTTGGGCATCCATTGCACACATTTCTAGCCTTAGTTTGCATCAAAGGTGAGAAAAATTTCTAGATCTTAAAATGCTATTTTTATGTCAATTCATATAATTGATTTTATCCAATGAAATGCTAAATTGTTGTTAGATTATTGCTCAGTAGATGCCAAGGATCGTTTATGTGCGTTTATATAAGTTTTGAATGGTAGTAGCATGTATTTCTATTTTTCGGGTATTAAAGTTGAGTATTTAGCTTATTGTTGAATAAATGTTGTTGTAGTGGTTGGAATTGGTTGGTTGTTGCTTCTAAAAGTTTGTTAATTATGGGGTAATAATGTTGTAATGCCGAATTTTTGATTTGGATGTCGTGGTGAAAGTCCAGAAAATTCAACCCTAGTGTATTGTGAAATTAGGGTTGTCGGGTTTGTTTTAGATGGGTTATGGTTGATTTCCGAGGAGGCTAATGTAGGTGCATGAGTAGGTGAGTGATAGGAATTGGTTTGGAGGTTATTGAATTAGTAGATTGTAAGTTATGATTGTTGGAAGATTGTGTAGTCTTTCTTTAAATGTTAAAATATTGTCTTTAGTTGTTTGGGTGGTGTTCGAGTGGTTGAATCTTGGGTTGTTGATGGTTAGATTCGGGATTGGTTGTGTGGTTTAATGCATGTTAAGTTAAATGGCCTACTTTGTCGTCTAACTTAGTTGTTAGTTGTTTATTTTATTAGTTGATGTTATGTTATTGAAATGATGTTAACTGATTGATTATTGATGATGTCGGGAGATAGGCAACCTACTTTTATTGTCATCCTGTGATATGAATGTTTATTATTATTGTCATGAGTCTTGATAGTATGTGTCATCTCTCGGGCAGCATTGGGCTGTCAGGTTGACAATGACATGACTATCATAGACTACTCCCAGCTCGCATAGACAGAGATGCCATGGAGGGAGGGGCTAGATGAGGTACCTCGGGTGTGTGTTATAGGAATTATACGAAGATGGTTGAGATCGTGATGGCGTTTGGAGCTACACCAACTAGAGTATCATTTTCCAATTGAATGGTTATTTATGTGAAATGAATTGTTAATGGTGAATAAGTTATTTGAATGTATTGTTTATGTGGTGGTTTATGAATGTAAGTAAATGTTTATGAAAGATCTATAGAATTCCTCACTGGGCTTGTTTTATATAAGCTCACTCTCATTCGTTATCTGCAAGCAGGTGTTACTTATCACGCCCCAACTCGACCCCACCTATAATCAGTCAGGACGCAACGGAATTTCGGCGGCATAACGACAGTAAACAGATTTCCGAGGTTCTAAACCAACCTCATAAAACATCATACATCCAGTAATTCCTCAATACAAACAACAACATACAACACAACCATATTATACAATAAAACATCCTCGTTATACGCCTCCGTTCCAACATGACATACAATACCTCAACTTTATCATACATTTCAAAAGTAAGTTGAGACACAACTACAACTTAACCATAGACAAAAGAAAGCCACTAAATTAACATCGTTTGGATCATCATCTTTCAACATCTATTACAATAAGAACCATAAAGCATATAAAAGTCTATTAAGCTAATATACATTACATTAAACAACATATAATCATGGATAAGACTCGGGAACATATGACTCGTCCACGTAAGGCACATTTTCCTCCTCAGGAGGCACGTACCCGTAATCCGGCTCTGCAACACCTGTAAGCATGCAATAATAGAGAGTGAGCTTATATACATAAGCCCAGTGAGGATCCGATAGATCTCGACAGTATTCACTACGCTCCTTGGATTTAGTCCTTTGAGCAAGTAAACACACAACAACAATAATAACATTATCATCACATAACTATATAACCATTCATTAAAGGATACTCTATTTGGTGTAGCTCCAAACGCCATCACGATCTCAACCGTTCTTCTTATAACTCCCCATTACTCACGCACCCGAGGTACCTCACTAGCCCCTCCCTCCATGACACCTCCGTCATGCGAGCTGGGGGTAGCCTGTGGCAGTCATGCCGTTATCAACCCGATAGCCCGACGCTGCCCGAGAGGTGGCACACACATACCAAGACTCCATAATCATCAATCATCAATCAATCATCAATCAATCAATTGGGAGATCAGCAACAAAAGTGCCTGATTCCCGAACTCAATAATAATCAATCATTAACATCAATATAACATCAATATTAAATTAAACAACAAACAACGTAGTTAGATGACAAAGTAGGCCATCTAACCGGACATGCATAATATACATAATTAAACTCTAAATTACTCATCAACAACTCACCATTCATCACTCGAACACTACCCAACCATCTAAAGGCATCGTTCAAGAAATTAAAGAATGAAAACCTAAACTTCTAAAATTCATAACTTACAATCTACTAATCCAAACATTGCCAAATCAGTTCCTATCATTCACCCATTCAACCTACTACATTAGCCCTCTCGGAAATCCACCATAACACCTCCAAATCATGCCCGATAACCCTAAAACCCTAAGATGTCTTGGCTGGATTTTTCGGATTTTCACACAAACAATGTAATCGAAAATTCGGCATTACAACAGCGCTAACACGTAATTATCAAGTATTTAGAAATCGACGGCAATCGATTTCGATCAACACAACTCATTTAATTCAACTTTGAACATTTTAATCAAAATTAAATACCCGGAAAATAAAAATTATGCTACATCCGACAGAATTTCGTAGTATTAGTATATAATGATCCCTAGCATGCAAGGAGCAATAATCTATCATCAGATTTCAATTCTAACGGTTCAATCTTCATTTATACGCAAAAACACAAAAATGACATTTTGAGATCTAGAATTTTTCTCTCACCTTAGATGCGATATAAGCCTAGGAATGCGTGCTATGCGTGCCCAACAAGCAGAATCCAAGTCGGTGCGAAGTTTCACGGACAAAAACTAGGTTTTTCTTTGAAAAATTGGATTGAAAAGCTTGAGTTTTCTCTTCTCTTTTTCTCCCTCTTTCTCACGGCAATGTGTGTGTTTGTGGAGTGTGTTTTGTGTTGTGTGAGTGTGTGTAGGTGATAGTATATAATTAAAAGCTTGGTCAATTAAAAAATGCAAAGTCAAAGTTAGTTTAAATAGGTATTTTTGTGTTTTTAATGACTTTAATTGCATTTTAATGCTCACCAAATTAAAAATAATTATGCAACCCCCAAGATATCTCAAGTGGATTATTTTTAGGTGACAAGAAGTTTTACAATCCAACAATTTCACCCGAGTCGGCTTAAAACTCGATTTTCGCAAAAGTCGGTGTAAAAACCCTAATAAATTCTTAAGCCGATTTTAAAATCGTTTTCATCAAACACAGGTCTATTAAAGTCCGTGGACTAGGTCTAGAAGGGTTAAAAAGACCAGTTTCAAAATTTTAGCGGACGTGTTTCGAAAATACTATTCACTGAAAATCGACGATAAAATTTATGACTCCATTTTTTATGAAAATTTCATGAATGCACATTTAGCACATATTAGGAGTATTGACATCAAAATTATAACTTTCTAGGTCCTATAGCACATAAACAGATCATATGTACGCAAAACGAGATATAGCACGTAAAACGAGATAAGCAGGAAAGTGGGGTTTCACATTCTCCCCTCCTTAAAGAAATTTCGTCCTCGAAATTCTTACTTGATGTACGGAAAATATCTGGGTATTGCTGCTGCATCTGATCTCATCTCTCCCACGTAGCTTCCTCAATGCCGTGATGCTTCCACAACACCTTAACCATCGGAATCCTCTTCGACCTCAACTCTCGGTCCATCTGATCTAGAATACGAATCGGACGCTCGTCATAAGTCAAATTCTCTCGAAGCTGTAACGGCTCTGGCTCAAGAATATGAGAAGGGTCCGGATTATATTTCCGCAAATTAGACACGTGAAATACATCGTGGACATTAGAGAAGTTCTCCGGTAGAGCCAACCGATATGCCAACTTACCAACCCTGCCAGTAATCTCAAACGGCCCTACAAATCTCGGACTCAGCTTTCCACCTTTACCATAACGAACAAACCCCTTTCGAGGAGACAATCTCAAGAAAACCCGATCTCCGACTGCAAACTCTAAGTCTCGACGACGCTTATCAGCATAACTCTTGAATCTACTCTGCGCCGTAAGCATTCTCTGCCTGATCAACTGAACATTCTCAATCTTCTCAAGAAGTTCTGGCATAATAGTCGGATCAATAGTCTTCATCTCTCCTACCTCGTCCCAATACAAAGGTGAACGGCACTTACGACCGTAAAGAGCTGCGAAAGGCGCCATCCCAATAGTAGCTTGATAACTATTGTTATAGGCAAACTCGGCAAGTGGTAGATGTTTCTCCCAGTTCTTCCCGAAGTCCAGAACACAAGCCCTAAGCATATCTTCCAGAATCTGAATAGTCCGCTCAGACTGACCGTCGGTCTGTGGATGATACGCTGTACTAAAGTTCAACTGAGTACCTAAGGTCTCCTGAAGTTTCTCCCACAAACGAGAAGTAAATCGAGGATCTCAATCAGAGACAATACTAGATGGAATACCGTGAAGTCTAACAATCTGATCCAGATAGAGGTCCGTCAACTTTGTAACCTCATCTCCCAACCTCATGGCAATAAAATGAGCTGTCTTCGTCAAACGATCCACGACAACCCAAACTGCATCATTACCCCTCGGTGATCTAGGCAAACCAGTGACGAAGTCCATCGTAATATGCTCCCATTTCCACTCCGGTATAGCCAACGGCTGAAGCAAACCTGCTGGTCGTTGATGCTCGGCTTTCACTCTCTGACAAGTCAAACATCTAGACACAAACTAAGCAACCTCCATTTTCATGTTGTTCCACCAGTAATGTTGCTTCAAATCCCGATACATCTTGGTTCCACCGGGATGAATAGTATATTTAGAATTATGAGCTTCCTCCAGAATACCTCGCCTCAAGCCCGGTTCATCGGGAACACAAACCCTGTTCCGAAATCGAAGAATACCGTCCTCATGCAGTTTGAAGTCAGACTGATCATCCGTGATCTGATCCTTGATCTTCTGAAGTTTAACATCATATTGCTGAGCTTCCCTGATCTGAGACAATAATAAAGGCTGAATACGGAGATGTGAACACATCACCCCAACCTGAGTGAACTCTGGTCTCCAATAACTAAACTCCTCAAGAACCTCCCACTTCTTGACAGCCAAACAAGAAATACTAGCCTTCCGGCTGAGAGCATCTGCCACAACATTTGCCTTTCCAGGCAGATAATTGATAGAACAATTATAATCTCCAAGAAGCTCCATCCATCTCCTCTGGCGCATATTCAACTCCTTCTGTGAGAATAAGTACTTAAGACTCTTATGATCAGTGAAAATCTCAAACCTACTACCCCACAGATAATGACGCCACTTCTTGAGTGCAAAGACAACTGCTGCCAACTCAAGATCATGAGTCGGATAATTTTCTTCATAAGGCTTCAACTTTCGAGAAGCATAGGCAATAACTCGGCCATTCTGCATAAGAACACATCCCAAGCCCTCCTTGGATGCATCGCTGTAAATGACCATATTATCGGTCCCCTCTGGTAGAGCAAGTACTGGAGCGGTAGTTAACCTCTTTTTCAACTCCTGAAATCCACTCTCACACTTCTCGTCCCAATTAAAGATAGTCCGTTTCTGAGTCAACTTAGATAGTGGCCCCGCAATCTTTGAGAAGTCCTTGACAAACCTACGGTAATAACCTGCCAAGCCAAGAAAACTACGGACATCAGTAACACTCTCTGGCCGCTTCCAAGACATCACCGACTCAATCTTAGTGGGATCTACGGAAATACCACTCTGTGTAATAACATGGCCAAGAAAAGAAATCCGTTGCAGCCAAAATTCAAATTTGCTGAACTTGGCAAACAACTGATGCTCCTGCAACTTCTCTAATACAAGCCGTAGATGTTGCTCGTGCTCCGATTCAGATTTAGAATAGACCAAGATATCATCAATAAAAATCACCACGAACTGGTCCAAGTACGGCTGAAAGACTCGATGCATAAGATCCATGAATGCTGCCGGTGCATTAGTCAATCCAAAGGGCATAACAACAAACTCATAATGCCCGTACCGAGTCCTGAAGGCAGACTTCGGAACATCGTCTGTGCGAATCCGAAGCTGATAATACCCCTGCCTCAAATCAAATTTAGAATAGACTTTGGCTCCCTGAAGTTGATCAAACAACTCATCAATCAGTGGCAAAGGATATCTATTCTTGATGGTCACCTGATTCAAACCACGGTAATCAATACACAATCTCAAAGTACCATCCTTCTTCTTCACAAATAAGACTGGAGCTCCCCAAGGTGAAGAACTCTGCTGAATGAATCCTTTCTTCAATAACTCCTGTAACTGAGTCTTCAACTCCTTCAACTCAGCTGGTGCCATCCGGTACGCCGATTTAGAAATAGGTTGAGTACCGGGAACAAGATTAATCACAAACTCTATATCCCTCTCTGGCGGCAATCCTGGCAACTCCTCGGGAAATACATTAGGATATTCCCAGATAATAGGGACTTCCTCAAGCTGTAGCTTATCAGATGGCTTATTGATCAAATAAGCTAGATAACCCGAACACCCCTTACTCACCAACTTAACGGCTTTAGTTGCTGAGATAACAAAACTCGTCTTAGCACCCCGGTTACCCGCTACCTCTACTACTGGCTGATCTGGCAAACGAAACTGTACTACCTTGGTTCTACAGTTCAACTGGGCATCATACTTAGAAAGCCAATCCATACCCAGAATAACATCATACCCCCGGATAGGAAATAAAATAAGGTCTGAAGGAAAATTATGCCCCTTAACATGTATTATACAATCCTTACATACTAAGCCAGTAACATACTTATCAGTCAAAGAGGTACTAATCTCAACCACATAAGGCAATCTTTCAGGTTGCAATTTAACACGTTGCACACAAGCAGGAGTAATGAAAGAATGCGTAGCACCAGAATCAATCAACACTTTAACAAGTTGATCAAGTATAAGGAAGTTACCTTCCACAACTGCAGTCTCCTCAGGCATCTCCTCCATATCAACTGCATAAGCCCGAGCCTGAACCCGCTGCTGCTGTGGTACACTGCCTGTAGGCCTACCCTGGTAACCCTGAGTCGCTGCCCGACCCTCAGTCCTCGCATATCTAGGGCAATCCTTCGCCCTATGCTCGATGCTACCACAACCCCAACATGTCCCTGCCTTTACCCTGCAGTCGGACTCCACATGCCCTGGGCGCTTGCAGTAATTACACTGCGATGATGTGGCACTAACACTGCCCCTAGAAGAACCAGAAGCTGATGAAGTAGCTGATACAGCCTGCTGCTGAGGTCTCACCACACTAGGCCTGTACTGACCCTGAGACTGCGCTGGCCTATACTGAGTCTGAACCTGATATGGCCTCTGCTGAAACTGAGGCCGATAGTAACTCTGCTGACCCTGTGGCCTATAAGAACCCTGCTGGGCTGGTGGCCTGTAGACAACCTGCTGTACTGGAGGCCTATATATAACCTGCTGGCCCTGTGGCTGATACGGCCTCTTACTAGGCTGACTGGAGACAATCTGATCCCCTTTCCTCTTCTCTAACCTAGAAGCTGCATCAAAAGCCTCAGTGAATATATCATAGCGATTCAGAGCCATTGCATCCTGAATCTCGGGCCTCAATCCCAACATAAATCTACGGGTCTTCCTCTCCTCCACAGCTACAAACTCCGGTGCATACCGGGACAACCTAGTGAATGTAGCCTCATACTGAGCCACAATAGAATCCCCCTGCACCAAGGACAAGAACTCGGCCTCTCTCCTCTCCCGTGCAACCCTCGGGACATACTTATCCCTGAAAGCAGTCAGAAAGGTATCCCAAACATACGGAACGCCCCGGGTCTCCCAACTAGCTCTCACAGTGCGCCACCATTCCTCTGCCTCATCATCAAGCAAATAGACAGCACAAGTCACCTTCCTCTCATCAGTGTACCCGAGAGAATCAAAAATTTTCTCTAACTTACTAATCCACGACTCGGCCTTCCTATCATCAGGCTCTCCCTGAAATCTAGGAGGATAGTACCCCAGAAACTCCTTCATAGTACCTCGACCGTGATTACCACCATGTATATTCTGTATCTGAGCCTGCAACGCCTGAGTATGAACAGCCTGACCTGCTAACAACTGGGCCTGCCCAGCCATCAAATCTGCAATCCGATCCATTGCTGACTCTAACCTGCCATCACCCCTATCACTGCCTTGTGCCACATTACCAGGAACCTCATCTACAATCTCGGGCCTACCACGAGTCCTCGGTCTACCGGCCATCGTACTAATCAAAGAGTTAGCACAGGTTATATCACATAAACAGGTTATATACAACTTTTAACACATAAACAACAAACTCATATAAAGCACATAAATCACATAAGTTTCCATCACATAAGCAAATTGATCACATAATCACATAAGCACTTAAATCACATAATCACTTAATCATTTAATCATATCAATACATATTTCACTTTTCTTTCTTTTCATACATATTTCATGCTAAGACCATTACCCACATTCCGAGAATACCCCGGCTGACAACTAACATGCGCTCTGATACCACTTAAACTGTCACGCCCCAACTCGACCCCACCTATAATCAGTCAGGACGCAACGGAATTTCGGCGGCATAACGACAGTAAACAGATTTCCGAGGTTCTAAACCAACCTCATAAAACATCATACATCCAGTAATTCCTCAATACAAACAACAACATACAACACAACCATATTATACAATAAAACATCCTCGTTATACGTCTCCGTTCCAACATGACATACAATACCTCAACTTTATCATACATTTCAAAAGTAAGTTGAGACACAACTACAACTTAACCATAGACAAAAGAAAGCCACTAAATTAACATCGTTTGGATCATCATCTTTCAACATCTATTACAATAAGAACCATAAAGCATATAAAAGTCTATTAAGCTAATATACATTACATTAAACAACATATAATCATGGATAAGACTCGGGAACATATGACTCGTCCACGTAAGGCACATTTTCCTCCTCAGGAGGCACGTACCCGTAATCCGGCTCTGCAACACCTGTAAGCATGCAATAATAGAGAGTGAGCTTATATACATAAGCCCAGTGAGGATCCGATAGATCTCGACAGTATTCACTACGCTCCTTGGATTTAGTCCTTTGAGCAAGTAAACACACAACAACAATAATAACATTATCATCACATAACTATATAACCATTCATTAAAGGATACTCTATTTGGTGTAGCTCCAAACGCCATCACGATCTCAACCGTTCTTCTTATAACTCCCCATTACTCACGCACCCGAGGTACCTCACTAGCCCCTCCCTCCATGACACCTCCGTTATGCGAGCTGGGGGGTAGCCTATGGCAGTCATGCCGTTATCAACCCGACAGCCCGACGCTGCCCGAGAGGTGGCACACACATACCAAGACTCCATAATCATCAATCATCAATCAATCATCAATCAATCATCAATCAATCAATTGGGAGATCAGCAACAAAAGTGCCCGATTCCCGAACTCAATAATAATCAATCATTAACATCAATATAACATCAATATTAAATTAAACAACAAACAACGTAGTTAGATGACAAAGTAGGCCATCTAACCGGACATGCATAATATACATAATTAAACTCTAAATTACTCATCAACAACTCACCATTCATCACTCGAACACTACCCAACCATCTAAAGGCATCGTTCAAGAAATTAAAGAATGACAACCTAAACTTCTAAAATTCATAACTTACAATCTACTAATCCAAACATTTCCAAATCAGTTCCTATCACTCACCCATTCAACCTACTACATTAGCCCTCTCGGAAATCCACCATAACACCTCCAAATCATGCCCGATAACCCTAAAACCCTAAGATGTCTTGGCTGGATTTTTCGGATTTTCACACAAACAATGTAATCGAAAATTCGGCATTAAAACAGCGCTAACACGTAATTATCAAGTATTTAGAAATCAACGGCAATCGATTTCGATCAACACAACTCATTTAATTCAACTTTGAACATTTTAATCAAAATTAAATACCCGAAAAATAAAAATTATGCTACATCCGACAGAAATTCGTAGTATTAGTATATAATGATCCTTAGCATGCAAGGAGCAATAATCTATCATCAGATTTCAATTCTAACGGTTCAATCTTCATTTATACGCAAAAACACAAAAATGACATTTTGAGATCTAGAATTTTTCTCTCACCTTAGATGCGATATAAGCCTAGGAATGCATGCTATGCGTGCCCAACAAGCAGAATCCAAGTCGGTGCGAAGTTTCACGGACAAAAACTAGGTTTTTCTTTGAAAAATTGGATTGAAAAGCTTGAGTTTTCTCTTCTCTTTTTCTCCCTCTTTCTCACGGCAATGTGTGTGTTTGTGGAGTGTGTTTTGTGTTGTATGAGTGTGTGTAGGTGATAGTATATAATTAAAAGCTTGGTCAATTAAAAAATGCAAAGTCAAAGTTAGTTTAAATAGGTATTTTTGTGTTTTTAATGACTTTAATTGCATTTTAATGCACACCAAATTAAAAATAATTATGCAACCCCCAAGATATCTCAAGTGGATTATTTTTAGGTGACAAGAAGTTTTACAATCCAACAATTTCACCCGAGTCGGCTTAAAACTCGATTTTCGCAAAAGTCGGTGTAAAAACCCTAATAAATTCTTAAGCCGATTTTAAAACCGTTTTCATCAAACACAGGTCTATTAAAGTCCGTGGACTAGGTCTAGAAGGGTTAAAAATACCAGTTTCAAAATTTTAGCGGACGTGTTTCGAAAACACTATTCACTGAAAATCGACGATAAAATTTCTGACTCCGTTTTTTATGAAAATTTTATGAATGCACATTTAGCACGTATTAGGAGTATTGACATCAAAATTATAACTTTCTAGGTCCTATAGCACATAAATAGATCATATGCACGCAAAACGAGATATAGCACGTAAAACGAGATAAGCAGGAAAGTGGGGTTTCACATTACTGAACCAGATTACGGGTACGTGACTCAGGAAGCTAATAATGTGCCTTACGTGGACGAGTCTTATGTGTTGGAGTCGTTTCCATGAGTTTGTCCTAGTTTTTGTAATGTGTTGTATTGTATTACCCACTTAAACATAAAGGCTTATGCTATGTTAGTTTAGTAGTCTTTCTTTCGAACATGATTAGATTGTTAAACTGGTATATAATCTATTTTGCAATGTAAGATATAGCCTATGTATGATGTTGGAACAGAGCCGTATAATTTATGGATGCAATGATGAAAGAATGTTTAATATATGGATATGGTTACGTTGTTGGTTGTTAACATGGTTGGGGAGTTGTTGTTGATCTTTGGAGTTTGTTGTATGAATTTCTAAAGGGTTGGTTTAGAGCCATGATGTCCGTGTTACTGTCGTTATACTGCCGAAATTCCGTTGCGTTCTGACTGATCGTAGGTGGGGTCGAGTTGGGGTGTTACAATGAATATCACTTTAATTAGGCATATGATGCATTAATTAAGTATACTTGCTAGCTTGCATGATTAATGTTATTATGTGAGATATATTTGATTATATTCATCGAATTGGATGCATTTGAAATGGTGAATTTGATCATGGATATGGAGCCTAGTTTGGGTTGTATTTGAGACATAAGTCTCATTTCAATTTTTTACTTTTGAGAGAATTATGTAGTGAGGATAATTATGTAATTCTTCAAGAGATTCACAAGAAGGCCCTAAAAAGGTGAATTCCAAGGAGTTGGAAGACCACTAAAGATTTCAAGAGTTGAATATCTTCATAGGATAGAATTTTTATTTCTATTCTTTTAACCAAATCCAAATCCATGATCCACTATTCATACATCCTTGCATTCATGATTTATTATGTGCTTTAAATGTGATTGTTGGCTTATAATATGTCATGTATGCGCATATAGTATAAGATCCAAAACGAAAATAAAAACTCCCTACATGTAAACCAATATTAGATTGATAGAAACGGTAAAAACGGTTTTATCGTAGTCCTCCACCATCCTAGGATTTAAAGGAACTTAAAATGAATACATTCGGTCTAACCCAAAGGTAGAGGGGTGTATTTCATCATAAGTTTATTAAATCGCTAATACAAACATGAAGATGTAGTTATCTTCCAAAATCAAATGACCAACATAGCCACAAAGGTTTGAGGTTAATAGATTTAATTTGTCGAATAACTAAGAGATGGCAAGTCTAATCTAACTAGATCACTTAGTCAATAATGCACTAAAGCTGAGATCGAAGTGATTTAGGGATTGAATTAATTTGGCCACAACCCATTTTGGTGAAATAGACAACAAAATATTGTTGACTCTTAATGTTTATATTCCAACATAGCCACAAAGGTTTGAGGTATACAAATGATTAAGAGAATTTGGCCAACCCACTACGGATTTTTCTTTTAAAAGATTCACGTTTTTCATTAAAAGGGAGTATAAGATTTGAAAAGGATAGTGGGAGCAACTATCTATTTAAAAGACCATAACTAAATAGTTTTGCATATTCGAATCAACCAGTAATCTTACTTTCTATGATGTTTACTTTTCCTATAGTTTGTATGTTATGGCTTCATTCACAAATCTCATTGTCTCCATCCTTAACCATGACTATTTGATCGGACCAAACTTTATTGACTGGTATAAGAATTTGAGAATTATCCTACGCTTTGAGAGAATCGAATATGTCCTGGATTTTTCTCCTCTAGCTCTTATTGATGACAATGCATCAGAAGTTGGACGATATGCACACTAGAGGTTATATCCTTGCATCGATGAGTGACGATCTGTATCGATACTATGAGGGTATCCCTCATTCCGTAGATATCATTCGATCCTTGCAGGAGTCCTTCAGTGAGCACAGTCGTGCTGTAAAATTTGAGCTAACTAAGGAGCTATTTAGCAAGAAAATGGAAGAGGGAGACGACGTAAACCAACATTGCCTCAGGATAAAATACTTACTCACTCAGTTGGAGGCATATGGTTTTGTCATGGATCCCCAGCTTCAGATTGACTTAATCCTGCTGTCACTACCATCGTCATTCTCCCCTTTGATCTTGGACTTCCAAGTGCATAGAATAGAATGCACTTTGCTAGAGCTGCTTAATATTCTGATTAGTTGGCAATCTCATGGTTTAGATGTGATGTCGATTCCCCATGTTGACTCTACTCCCTCCGTGGTTAAACCAAGGAACAACAGGAGGAAAAGAAGAAGGAGAAACAGGAAGAATCGGGCCATTCCATTCTTACCAGGGGATTTTTCATCAAGAGAGGATGGTGGACCTACAGTGGAAGTTGGTCATCATCACCGTCAGAGTCATGCTTTTCTATGATCTTTTTCAAATGTTTTGAGGATCGGCTCGGTATGCGACCTTAAGCCGAATATGATGTTTTATTTTCCATGTTCAAAATCTTTTTGCACAGTTTGAAAGTTTTTTTTTTCTTTTTTTCCTAATTAAAGGAATAGTAGTGACTATGTCTTTTAGGGTCTGTTTGGATTCAAGGAGGAAAAAATAATAAAGGAAATGAAAGGATTTAATAATAAAGGAAAAGAAAGGGGATGATTAACTCTTGTCTGGATTGGATAAAATTATAGAGGAAATTTTCATAAAGCATTATATATATTATTTGTTTGGATTAGAAAGAAAATGAAAAGAAAGAATAAACTTTATAAACAAATTGACAAATTTACCCTTTGGTAAATTTGAAGAAAAGATGAGTAATATATATATACACACACATATATATGTATATATATATACATATATATATGTATATATATATACATATATATATGTATATATATATATATATACATATATATATATATATATATATATATATATGTATTATGCTAGCCAGCAAAATCGTTCACAGCGTCACACGACATTTGTCTAACCAGCATCTATTAACTATTGCAAAGTTCTGATCTAGCCAGCATCTATAAATCGGGACCATGTACTTTCATTATAATGTTCCTTGATCAAACTATTATGTATATACAAACTGGGAAAATGAAAAAAAGATGAGTAGTAAATATATATGTATATATACATATAAATATATACATATATTTGTATGCAATAACAAATACTAACGTTTGGCGAAGTTCTGATCCAGTAGCATTTTTTTTTAATTGTGATGAACCAAGAGCAGTTGCGAAAACGAAGAAACTTAGCTAAATAGTAGTGGTGGTGTAATTTTTCAAATTTGCTAAGGGAAGTTTTGTCATTAAGATACACCAATTTTGCCCCCCCTTCTTTTGACCCTGATTTGGGTTGATTTAAAATATAAAAGAATGAGTGATTTCAAAAATCTTTCCAAATCATTTCCACCCTTAAACCCTTCAATCCAAACAAGGGGTCTGGTAAAATAATCACCCCAAAACCATTCCCTCCCACCCAAATCCTCAATCCAAACAAACTGTTAATCTTTTCTTACTTAGGAAATTTTGGAATTTATCCGATGTAAGAAATGATTAGCATTATGTATAAAGCTTCATTATGAGAATGGAAACTTCTAAATGCTTATCAAGGAAACCTGTCTTCAAACAAAACACATAAAACATTCACTGTCATCTTTAGATAAAGTAAAACCATCTCATGTGCAACTAACTAAAGCACTTACTATAATTCTTTTAGTAAAAGAGCCATTTTAATTGAAAGTAACAAAGCATTAATGAAATGATTTGTGTAGTACCCGAGTCCGACCATGCATTTACAAGTATTTATTTCTTTCATTATTCTTAGAAAATGTGCATTTGTGATTATTTGCTTGCATTTAATCTACAGTTACATGTCTTACTATTTAAAATCAATTGGTATCACAATTAATAGTAACTTATTATTAGGTATCTTTATAACATGAATTATAGAATTAAACTTAGGAAATATAAAACCCTAGTATTCAAACTAAGCATTCGATTCAAATAATAATAAAAATTAACTGGTACGTGCATTTGGATAGTTGGACATTAAAAAGTATAGTCAAACTAAATTTATCTGGGTTAAATAAACTTCCATAGTTTTAATGCTTATTTGTCTTGGTTAGGGTTTGATGTGAAGTATATATATAGATAAATAAGTGGAATGAAGGAAGGAATTAGTATGATAGCTAAGACGGACATGTTATACCTAGCTTTATTATTAAAAGTTTACTAACTGAGCATACTATCTTCTATTTAAATAATCCATATGGTGCTTGCGCATGGTTAGTCAATATTTTTTAGGTAACTAGTTAGATAGGACATAGAAACTCACTAGAACATAATACTCTGGATAGGATAAATAAATAGAATGTATAATACTTTAGAATGTATTTGAATAACTCGGGGTTGTAAATAAAATAAGTTGTAAAAATAGGGA
Source organism: Ehretia macrophylla (assembly GCA_037974665.1). Lineage (NCBI taxonomy): Eukaryota > Viridiplantae > Streptophyta > Magnoliopsida > Boraginales > Ehretiaceae > Ehretia > Ehretia macrophylla. The sequence continues at coordinate 15,493,711 of CM075775.1, forward strand.
AATTAATTGGGTAATAGTGTACGATAGATTAATTAAAGATACTTAGATTTGTTAATAAGTAACTTAGTTAGCAAAGTTGATTCCTACTAGGATAATATCTGGGACTGTTATAGCTTTGAAGGTGTATATAGATTAAAACTAGGAGATACTTTTACATGATAAAATGATTTTAAAATGATTTGAGAGGGATAAGATAGTATAGCAATTAACTTGACTTGGTGAGATATATGATAATTGGATAATAAACTTGTGAAGGTTAGTAAGAGATTAAATCTGGTAAGCATATTAGGTATTATTAGGATTAATATTAAACTTTTCAAAACAAGTTGTTGATAGTAATTTAACTTGTAATATGAATTAACTGGTCCAAGTAAATTGATTAGGAATCTATGTTCTCAGCATTAGTTAAATTAATTATTTTCCTAAGAAATTACACCATGATTAACCTATTCACTAGAAGTTGCCACATAAAATATATACTATAGCTTGGCCTTGTCATTTTAGCCGTCTAGATGCCATAGCCTTTCTACTGCCACCACAAACCACTAACATGCAAACATCATTAGGCAACCAAACACTAAACTGAACTACCTACTCGACACCTAAGCTTCACAATCCATAAGCATTCGCCATTTCACCTATCTGCTTAAGCTTACTCGCAGCCCACCATTAAACACGATAGCCTATTATCAATTTTAAAATCATCATAGCTAAGCTATAGCATTGCTTCATTATCATATCGAAACCATTTCAGTCTAGTAAGCCACGATAGCATTAGATACTCCACCAAGCAATCTTATAATGAGTGACTTGCAAGGTGGCTCCGACTAAAGTATAACAGCTTCGGCTACAATTAATACCTTCCAATTGTTATTACACACGGCATACCTAAGGCAACCATTACTTCCTATTACCTAGACCTGCAACATCACCTGCTACTCTTTACCGCCACCATGGTCCAATGACAGACTAAGCTTCAGCGCTATTAAAAGGGACACCACTTCTTCGGCAGAGGAAACACACACAAAACAAATGGTTTCCATTAGTTTTTTTTTTTTAAACCCAGCACCAATTATCACCGCCCATCGCACCATTATCAATAAGCTAGTACACCACATCGCTGTCAACCTAACAATACATAATATTAGCTAACACCTACGGATAGAACTATCATCACGAACCTACTGCCTGTGATTAACACAACTATTAGTGAGTTGAGGAATTTTAAATAACCAGCATGTAGATTCATTTACTTATTTGTAAAGTGAATATGTTGAGGTTATATATATATATATATATATATATATATATATAGCGAGCTTATACTAGGGACTTCGTCTATAATTGCATATCGTTTATAAATGTCTAACTCTAATAATGATAGTATATGACTATAACAAACTGGTAAGAATCTATGTGAGAAGATTTTTAAAATCAAACATGTAGGTTTATGTATCAAATTTCATTATTTGTGTAAGTCTATCTTTACTTATAATATGAAGTTTGTGTTTTTAATCGCGTATAAGATTAGAACTTATAAACATCATAGGAAATTGTAATGAAAAGAGAGTCAGGTGTGATCTGCATGATATAGCTTTAGGAGATTTTATTTCAGTAGTATGTTTATAATATACAATATTTTCTGTGTAATCAATAATAATTTACTTGAATGTAAGAATAATTAATAAGATTACTTAAATGGTTCAGAAATTTACTATCGAGAGTTAAATAGATATGGATACCAGCTTAAAATTGGAGAATAGTATGGAATTGGAAGTTCATATTAGTAGTTAACAATTGTTACGTGAATAATAGGTTTATTTAATATTCATATTAACTAATAAGTTTAACTATTGTTAGATAAAAATAGTTCATCCTAGCATGATAGGACAATTTGTATGAAGAAGCTTCCAACGTTGCAGGCTATGAACTTTACTATATAATATTGGCTTGGTATATCATAGGTCTTATTCTTACATTATTACAAATTAACATTGAATAGAGGATAAGATTGGATTTAGCTATTAAACCACTTACTAAAGGCGTTAAAGAATTAATTCACTTCCTTGGTGTATTCAAAGAAATCTGTTTTAAGCTCCTTAATGGAATAGAGACTAGGGGACACATTATTATGAATTATCTTATTAGTAGGTTAGCAGGGGCACTAATTCTTTATTGCAATAACTATTGAGAAATGGGAAGTGCCGTTAAATGACAATTGAATTGCAAATAATTGTTTTTAAGTAACAGCAATAAGTGAATATAAGACTAAATGCTAATAATTATTAACTGCTTGTACGGAGACGACCTACTTTGTCGTCCCCTTAAATGCTTTCAGTTGTGTGTTACGGTTTCACTTGGGTTATTTGAACTTCTACTATTAACCCGGGCATTTTAATTGACAACAATGAGTGTAATCAAGCATTTTACTACTTCATTATCAGAAAATGATTTTGGTTTATGAATGTGCTCGTTCGGGACAACCTCTTTTGTTGATCCCCATACTATCTGCTATGTGTTCTATGACAACTTGTGCATGCTTGCGTGTTACTTGGGGGTTGCAACCTCAGGCCCGATAGCTTACACGAACGTCGGATGGCATAGGGCTTGCCGGTGCCCCGTGTCTATCGTGGACCTATTCCCTCTCTCACTTGGCGATCTCTACCCTTGGGGAGTTGGGTCGTAATTATGGATACAATTCGGAGTATCCTCTTGGGAGAGATAAGAAGTTGAAATTGTGATCAAGGCTGGCCACCTCGTGAAATGATCGACTTGTTTCTACTCTCGCTCGGTACCACCCTCAGAGAGTAGAGTCCTACTCTCGCTTGGCATTCCACCCTCGGAGAGTAGGCTGCTATGTGTTGTGGTTATATGTCACTAAATGATATTGTTATTAATACGTGATTCGAATGTGATAATAATTTCTACTGGTTATCATATGTTATTATATCTTTTGTGGATAGTTGGTTAACACCACCGTACATGAATTGCATCATGATTTTCAAAAGAGACCTGACGAAAAATGTTTTAAAACTATTCTATTTCATCCTCACCGAGCTTCTCCAGAGTTCACCCTCTTTTCTCCCCCCAGTGCAGGTGCAGCTTAGCTTGAAATGGAAATTGAGTTTGAATGTTTACATGCTCGAAGCCTCTTGCTGACATAGTTGGATCCAAGTTGTAAAAGTTAAAGTTTGTTTGTATTACTCTCAAGTGAAAGGGTAGCTGTGTTGAAACCCTAGTTTGTATGTTAACCGGGTAGTTATCGGATCTCAGATGTTGTAACACCCTTTTGTATTGGAATTGTTGTATAAAGACTTGTTACTAAATAACTCTTTATTTATTGTTCATTTTTATAGAAAGTTATGAAATCACAATGACAGTAAACGCAGACTTTGACCTAGTCTTGAGAAGGGCCGGGTTGGGGTCATTACAATCTGTGATTACTTTACTACATAATTTTGCTGATGAAGTGGTCATAAGCATAAATTATGAATATAAGTCTGAAGCTTTGAAATGTTCAAGAATTAAAGACTTAAATAAAAAAGAACAAAGTTTTTCCATTTTCTCAAAATTTATCAAAAATTGTTTGATAGATTCACATCAACTATTTCCTTTTGGATAAAGGGTCCATCCAAGAAGGATAGTAAGAGGAAATAGGAAAAGGTGTTCTTTAAACTCGTGAGATGACAAAAATCATTGAAACATTATTAAGAAAAAAGTCGTCACAAGGATTCCTTATATTTAAGTTAATCATCATCTAAAGAAAATAGTTTAGTTTAGATGTATGATCTTTCTTTTATAAAGAATAAAATGTGATGTCAAAACTAAGAAATCAAAGCAGACAGAGCAAGTACAAATGAAGTCCATATGTTCCAATGATGGTTTGGAAATGATAGAGCTATTGAAAACGTATGGTTATAAAAGATGGTTATAGGCATGCGTCTTTCATTACTAAGTGTTTCAAACCATTTTTTGCTCGGACTAGCCATTGTTATATGCTATGATTGTATTTTTTTTGTCAAAATATGATTTGAACTCTGTTCACGCATAACTGTTTTGGTGAAAATAACTATGATGAACGGTTTATGAGTTTTAATCTAAGATAGAATCAAGTATAAGCATCCACATTCTTAGGACTTATCTTATGAAGTATAAAATGATAGAGACCGATTTCATCATAGATAAAAGTGAATCCTACTTTGCAAAAGAGCCAGTGGGGGCATTCTCACTTAGCTTAATTTGCAAATCAAATTACATACCCAGTCAAATTAAAAGAAAATTGATTGTTGACGTCAATTTTAAGGTTGGTTAAATAGTAAGACCGAGTAGATATTATGTGACCTGAGATCTTTAAACTATGAGAATAATGAAATTCATGGAGAAAAGTACACTAGATTGATTCCACACATGGATGGAAATAATGTTAGTTAGATTTATGATATACGTAGACGGTATAATTGGAAAAAGTGCCGAATAGCCAGTAACTATTACTCTGTTACTGAAGCCAAAATACATATTAGTTATTGAGAATGAAGTTTGGATTAAATAGTTCTAAAAAGAACATAAAGTGGTTCCATTCATTGAAGTTACCAATACATTTTGGTGTTGTAACTACAATAAGGCTTGTTGCCTGAGCTTAAGGAACCCGGATCTCATCAAGAATCCAAACATTTTGAAAAAGATGTTCTCATGTTTATCGAGAATTCCTTTATTGACAGGAAAAAGAATTCAACAGAAAAGTTCCTATATATATATATATATATATATATATATATATATATAGTTGACCCATTGATCTTGTAAAGGCAGTTACAATTGATCACCATCATAGAGAAGATAAGTATATGATACGAGTGTTGAATGCGCTAATCCTATAATTGATAGCATTAGTGCAAGTAGGAGATTATTGGAGATATGCCCTAATGCTATAGTATAGATGACCTATATAAGGGTATTTTGATAAGAATATATGTTTTGCATAATGGCATTTTAAGGACATTGATATTCTCCGCTTTTAATATATCAATGTGTCTATAATATTTTTCAAAGAAGAAATGCATTCTAAAAACATTTAGAATACTTTGTTGTATTTCTTCAATATGATAAACATTAAAAACTAAGTCATAACCCTCATAATGTTTGACCAGGACTAAAACAATCAAGTACGGGTTATCATATATGGTTACCTTTGATTAACATGGAGATGTTAATGATAAAGGATGGCAAGCATTGTGCCATAATGGCATGATTGATGCGGACTAACTCACATATGAGTGATCATTAGTGAATCAGATCATTGATTGTGACGAAAATGATAAACTACATAACTTTAGGATTAATAGTTTATCATTTGTTGCGGATTGTGCAAATTAATCCTCTGACTTGAGAAATTATAGTTGTCTGATATATTAAGGTCTAGATCTAGCGATTGGACAATATCGACCTTTGTAAAAGGTGGGTTACGGCCTTTTGCAATCTAGTCTTGTGATATAGAGACCAACATGTAATTGTCAAGATAGATACTGTTGACCTCCAACGTGAAGCGATATCATATGCAATCTTATCTCGATCGATAAACGAGGAAGTCCTTAGCCAATACGAGATTAATGGAAAATATTTTTTCCATAGAAGTCATCTCTTGTTTCATCGATAAGATATGAGCATAGTATCAAAAGTGGATTTAATCATATTATGGTTCTTACCCGATTGAGACATATTTGACAAAAAGATCGGACTACATTCTAATTCGAGACTGTAAATAGCTTCGTAAAAGTTAAACTTCATTATCACATATATTGTCATAATATGTTTGTTGCTAGCGCGTCACTCTTGAACGTAAAGATATTTTTGGAAATATCGGATATCTTCCTGAAATTGATTAAAAGATTTATTGATCCCTCATTGCTATGCGATTATGAATCTAGAAGGTCACATGCCGATAAATATCATGCATAAGATCAACCAGAAGCTTAATTCGATGTATGAGATGACATTAAAGGGTTAAGTGTCATTTATATTGGTCTTTGGGCCAAAAGTGTAATTTTGTAAAGTTTTAGGGTCAAAGTATAATTACCCAAAATGTTTGGGGTCAATTTACAAATATTAAAAAATTATTTCAATAGATAATTCTAATAGAGATTAGAATTAGCAAAATACATAAGTGTATATATATATATATATATATATATATATATAAATATACACATGGACTTGATTATGTAAAGGGTCATGTCATCAATCATAGTCATCAAAAGGCAATGTAAATTAGTGGTTGAGTATGCACATGTGGTGTGTATATGTATAAGGGTTGGATGAGTGGATTGTCCATGTTTTCAATCCTCATCCACTAATTCAAATCAAAGGTCTAGATTTAATCTTGAATAAAGACAAAGACATGCATGCCATTAGATGCTGATGATTACTTTTGCAAGTTGCATAGGAGAGAGAAAGTCATTAGATTGTAATGATTACAATCTAAAGACATGCAAGATTGCTTAATCTTACACTCAACCTATCTTGCATGGATTATATGAGATATTATATGATTATATTTGATATAGAAATATATATATATATAGTTAAGAAGATAGAAGATGAAATATTCTCTCTCCTCTTGAACACACATACACGGCCAAAACAAAATAGAAAAGAAGAAGAAATCTTCTTCTTCTCCTTGATAGATATACAAGACATAGGCAAGGAAAAGAAGTGAGATCTTTTTCTTCCTATGCTTACATATATTTATTAGCTTCAAAGCTTGGAGATTAGCTAGCATTTAAGGTCTTCATGCTTTGGTGATCTTTGGATGTTTGGTAGATACTTCTAGAGACTTCAAGTTAGAAGGATTTCATCAAAGCCACTTCTATCAAAGCTACTACAAGGAGGTATATCTTCTATCTATATCTCTTTACACATGTTATATATATTAAATGTGATTTGAATATATGTATGTTAGATCTTGAACTTCTATTGGATAAAGCATGTTATTACAAAGTGTTAGATGCCATAAAATTTAAAATAACTAACTTCCACGTAATGGCTTATATTGTTGTATATAGCATACTAATCCAACGATTCTAGATTCGAAATGTAGATCTATTTCCCCCTTTCACAAACAAAGAATGACTTTCTTTTCTTCTAGGATCTTTGTGCTAGCTAAACCTTGAAGAAATTGAGCTTGAAGATGAAGATAGAAGAAAAACAACCTTTTCTTCTTCCTTTTTCTCTCAATCACATAGGTCCTCTTTGGAAGAGGAAAAATATATGTATTTTTGTTTTCTTTTGTGTCTTATTATATGTGGTCTTGGTTGGTCAAAGACCCCTTGAATTAAATATTTTATATCTTCACATATACATACATACAATACATATATATTTGTCAATTCAAAATATACATAATATATGTCTTGTGCAATTCTAGCCATATGCATAATGCTTGGTCATAAATTGATGATATGGCTAAATCTCCTTCAAGTAAATGGCTTCTTTGATTTGGAAGACTAATATACATATATATACTCATATATATGTACATAATTAGTTAATCTTCCAATTGTGCAAAAACATAATTAAGCTAATCAACATTACCATAAATTATGGAAACAATATTTCTCTATTTACTTATTAGCCCCTACAACTAACCAAAATTGCATGTTGACCCCATTAACTTTTAATTGCCAATTACACTCTTGTTAACTTCTTAACAATTCAAAAGAAACAAAACACAGTTGTTAACACTTTAATAATTCAAAAAAAACTAAACGCAAACTCAATAGAAAACCATTCACAAGTATTTTATTGTCTGTGACTTTCTAGATTCACAACCACATAGCAATGAGGGTCCATTAAACTCTTTTATTCTATTTTGAGAATGTCTCATTCATTCTCAAAATACCCTCAAGTTCTAGGGTGACGTCTAGCAACGTGCCTAGACAATTTATAAGGCAATGAGTTCAATTTAAGTGAATCTATTTATATTTGCCAATTATCGTGCAATTTAATCCTTCCATTAATACGTCATGATCAAGTAAGAACCATTGATAGATTAAGTTCATAGACTTGACACTATGCATAGATCTAAATGATGGAATGAGAGATGACAACTATGGAAAAACTCATTTCTATTATTCACGCCTTAGCCAAGGACTTCCTCATTCAATCATCAATCTTAGATCGCATAGGACATTGCCTCTTGACAGAGGTTAATGGATCCTCTCTGGACAACTATTTGCCACACACTATATTATAAGTATAAATTGTGAGATGCCGTGTCTCATCTCGTACTCGAAGACAAGCATTGTCCAAACGCTAGTTTTATACCCCAATACATAGGATAGCCATAATGCCACAAGTCAAAGGATTACATGCACAATAGCAAAGAACAACAAATCATTAAATTTAAACCATATGATTTGTCATTCACGTCATATTTAGTGATCTATTCCACTAATAATCACTCACATGTTTGTTAATTGCATCTCATGCTATTATGGCATGTGGCTCACCGTCCTTTATCATTAACATCTCCATGTTAATCAAAGGTAACAACACATGTGATAGTCCATAATAGATTATTGAAGTTCTGATCAAATAATCTAAGTACTATGAATAACTTGAAGTATTTATCATGATAAAGAGATATGCCAACATATTCTAAACCCCTTTTAGAATACATCTCTTCTAATGATAAACACTAAGGACTTATTTATTTGACAAAGAAAGAGAATATGAATGTCAATTACAAGTCAATATGTAAACAAACATATAGACAACAATGCCATAATATACAAGTTAATGTCAAAATGTCCAATATATGTCATACAAATATATAACATTAGGACATATCTCTAACAATCTCCTACTTGCACTAATGCTATATTACATAGTATTAGTACAACGTATAATTATATCACATATTCATCTTCTCAAGATGATGACCTAGCTATGACCAATTCATAGCTACAATACGTGGGTCAGCAACATAAATCAATATGGTTGTTTTCTGCAAAAAACATATCAACATATGAATATAGACTACAGATACAAAGTATAAGGATGGAAACACATTTCCATGTGTTTGGACATACTGTGAGACCCTGATTCCATAAGTTTGTACAATACCTTCAAGATCACTCTATGTACAATCTTTAAAATATGTCAAGTAATCTTCTCGCACTATCACCATAGTTACGAATTCTCAAGATACAAACAACATCTTTCATATGGAGAACATTTAATATAACTAGAATTTAGCTGACATTACAACACTTATATCATCAACTATGATAAACAAGTCATCAACATATAGTTTGATAAAAGTGGTTGCATTCCTACTAACTGTTCTGTAAATACAAGGTTTGTCCAAGTTCTTAATGAAATCAAACTCCTTTATTTCATTTGAATTGGATGCAGCAATTCTAAGAAAGTTTCTTAAGACCACAAAAGGATCTCTCAAGTATACGTATATTACTATTATCCATGGATTCAAATCATCAAAATTGTTCTATATGGGTATCTTCCTAAAGATCTCCATCGAGCACAAAATTTGAATTCCATTTATCAGATATAGTATATACAATGTGCTATAATGATTAGCACAATAAGAATAGACTTAAGCTAACAAATTGGTAAAAAACTTCATCATAGACAACCGTTTGTCATTAATGATATCTTTTAGAAACTAATCTTGTTATAAAAGGTCACTACCCTTTTTCCATTAACTTCAACCTTTCTCTCGAAGATCTAATATCCAGATAAGGTTGAAACATATAGAGTCTAACCATTATGTATTGCATTAAAGCATTTCTTGGAGTAGATATCACATATCATTTCTTCACAAATGATCATCAAAATAATCATTATCTCAAAGACACAAACAAGTTTTGTGCATCCTAAAGAAGATATCCCTATATTCTTTTAAATGATGAGATACACTATTAGATTTACATATATCTTGTGTGATGACACATTCTAGACCATATTGAATAGATTCAATATTTAGGTTTAGATGATTTGTAGCTTAGAAGACACTTCATCAATTTTCATTTTTACTTAGAATACTGTATCTTCTTGAACAAAACATTTTCTTCAAGAAATACTAAATTCTAATTGACCAATACACCTTGATCTATAAAATAGAAATCATATCACTTAAACAAGGATATTTTCACCCATCTTTACATTCCTTCATCATCACCTTGATAACCACCATCCACACCACCTCCCACCTTCACCCTCAAAATCGTATGCTATAAATATGAAAATATATATGAGAACTTCAACCTCCATCTCTGTGCATTCTTTTTTTTTTTTTTTTGGGGGGGGGGGGGGGGGGGGGTGGGGGAGGAGGGCTCAAATCTTCTACAAATTATAGTGATGATGATGGCCATGAATGGTTGGTTTGGACAGAAAATAGGCGTTGTGGAGGTGGAAGGTGGTGGGGAAGTGGTAGAGATGATGAGATGAGTATGATGGAGTTGGTGACGAAGTATGGCGGAGTTGAGAAGAAGATTAGTCTTTTTTATTTTTGTTTTGTGTATGTTTTGCTGTGTTGGGTTTTTAGTCATTTTATTTAAATGTGATAAAATTATTTATTTATTTTTATATTGAGTAAGAGTCAAAGAGGGTAAGATAATATAAATAGTACTTTAAGAGATAAAATGTTCTCTTGTTAAACATTAACTTACTATTTTCGTTAGGAAGTTATATATCTTTCTAAGATGATGGTGACTGGTTAGTCGTTATAATGTCTAACCACATTGGCAATTTTTAAAAAAAATGTCTAACCAAATTGATTCTCCGTGGTGGGACCTCAAACATTATCGAGAAACGTCTCTTCCACCACTTTGTGGTTCTTATGAGTTTGGCCCAAATTTTGTGATTGCGGCCCACCATCTCCTCTAATTACGTGTTACCATCTTGATGGAGGCCTACAACGCTTCAAATGCAATATCTCCAAGTTTAAAAAGAAAACACTTCAAAAAATTAATTAATGGAATAAAAAATTATGCACCTCTAGCGAAATGAACAATGAATAAATTTAAAATTATTGAATTAATGGTACAGTTATAAAAAAAATATTTCAAAGTTCATAATTATTGACTCTATGTCTTGGGTTCATTTTAAAATAGAAAAAAGTCAATTTAGTCCTTAAAATTTAATATAAAAATCAAACAAATTCTTATAAAGTTATATTTTTTTTTAAAGTATATGGACTTGTTTAATATTTATACTAAACTTCAGAGATTAAATTAGAGTTTTTCCTTTTGAAATATACCAACATAGAAGAGTATGATATTTTTTTGTATAAGATCTTCATATCTTCATAAAAAAATGTAAGATCTTCATATTATTATTATTGTTTCCTCAAACTTTAAAATCGAGAAGGATTTTAATTATGTTAAATTTTGAAGATAATATAAAATTAATAAGAATTTATTTCATTGCAGAAGGTAGAGATTCTTCTCTCAACTTTATTATTTACGGCCTCTTATGTAATCATTAATTATCAAAAGTTTTTCAGTGAAGCACACAGTATTATTCCAAGAGTGGAAAATTGGAGATTCTTCTCTCAAAATTTTTTGACAAGTTATTAAAAACTTTTAAACCAACAATTTAAATTTATCAAAAAAATTTAATAACTGAGATATTCTTTTATGTTGAACAAACAAAGAACATGAGAGGATATGTGTCCCTCGAGGATCCCTGCGAGAATATCCCAAGCCACAACTTGCAAAGGCGAAAATTGTGATTGCGAAAATATGGAAAAAAATTTCTATGAGATATGGGATAAATTTGTCATACTTACATATTAAGTTATTATTTTATAAAATTAATTAATATTAGTCTATATCGTATAAATATATTATATCAAAATATTTAAAATTTCTTTTTTTACTAATTTGACCTTACAGAGTTTTAAATAAATTATTATGATATCTCCACTTATAATAATTAATTAATATTTATCAATTAATTAAATCACTTTTTATTTATATATATATAACGAATTTACCACATATCTCATAAAAGAAAAACTCCAAAAATAAACCTACGGTCACATAAGTCTCTACATGTTCCTGACACTATCAGAGTCCAATTATCACAACATCCAAATGATTCAGTTACCTCCACTATGGATTGTGACACGCGATCCAATCAAAACGATCATAGCCGTTAGATTGCCACACCTAATTGTGGATTTGGCGGACACAATTGCCCCTAGAATTGACTATAAGATCATATCATGAGGTAGGCTACGGAAAGGAAATAGAGGAACCAAAATTCCAATATCATTAACATACCATAGCATAACAGCTGCCTTTGTTATACTAGAGATACCATTTTTTTCTCACTTTGCTGAAAGCCCCACTAGGGAATGCAGAGAGATGAGAAGAAATTCGCTTTCTAACACCCAATTGGGTGGCGGAAGAGCCCAAAAACCACCCACTGGAGGCAGAAATTGTCACCGGAAACACGTCGAAGACGGGTGAACCGTCACAACCATTTCGCCCCACCATCACTACAAACAAACCAAAAACAAAACAAAAACAAGCACTTTTTTTAGAAACAAATTATTAAGAGTTTCGATTAACATTCTTGTAAATTTGTGAACAATTCTGTGGTGAAGACCGATGGCTGCTGAGGAAAAATGTGGGGTGCTACATGGAAAATATGAGCTAGGACGACTTTTAGGGCAGGGCACGTTTGCAAAAGTGTACCATGCTCGCAATTTGCAAACGGGCAAGAGTGTGGCCATGAAAGTTGTGGGTAAAGAAAAGGTGATTAAAGTGGGCATGATGGAACAAGTGAAGCGTGAGATATCTGTTATGAAAATAGTGAAACATCCCAACATTGTTCAGCTACATGAGGTTATGGCAAGCAAGTCCAAGATCTATTTCGCCATGGAGTTGATCCGTGGCGGCGAATTGTTCGCGAAAATCACCAAAGGGCGGCTACGTGAACATATGGCTAGAAGTTTCTTCCAGCAATTGATATCCGCTATTGATTTTTGCCATAGCCGTGGTGTTTATCATCGGGATCTAAAGCCCGAAAACTTGTTGTTAGACGAAGATGGGAATCTCAAGGTTACCGATTTTGGTCTGAGCGCACTCTCGGACCATCTTAGACAAGATGGATTGTTGCACACAACGTGTGGGACGCCGGCCTACGTTGCTCCTGAGGTGATTGGGAAGAAAGGTTACGATGGGGCAAAGGCTGACATATGGTCATGTGGTGTTATTCTGTACGTGCTCTTGGCTGGTTTTTTGCCATTTCAAGATGATAACATTGTTGCTTTGTATAGGAAGATTCACAGGGGTGATTTCAAGTGTCCCCCTTGGTTTTCATCTGAGGCAAGGAAATTTATCACCAAAATGTTGGATCCCAATCCTAGTACCAGGATTACAATCTCTAAAATTATGGACTCTTCATGGTTCAAAACATCATCCGTGCCTAGGACTGTGAGTAGTAGTAGTATTACTGCTACTGAGGAAGACCAGGAGGAGTTCGCGATGGTCGGAAAGGGGAAGGAAGCGGAGACGTTGAATGCTTTTCATATCATTTCTTTATCACAAGGCTTTGATTTATCACCCCTGTTCGAGGAGAAGGGAAAAGTGGAGAAAGAGGAGATGAGATTTGCAACCACAAAGCCAGCGAGCAGCGTGATTTCCAAGCTTGAGGAGGTGGCTAAGACCGGGAATTTCAGCGTTAAAAAGAGTGATTCTAGTGTTAGATTGCAGGGGCAGGAATGTGGTCGGAAAGGGAAGCTTGGGATAGCTGCGGATATCTTTGCTGTGGCATCTTCATTCCTTGTTGTGGAGGTGAAGAAGTCTAGTGGTGATACGTTGGAGTACAATCAATTCTGCAGCAAGGAGCTTCGGCCTGCCCTCGAGGACATTGTTTGGACATCTCCCACTGGGAATTCAGCTCCTGCCTGATAAAGTTCGACATATTCTAGACTTAATCCCAGGTCGAGAACTTCAAGATTGGGCATTCGAAGATTAGTTAATTGTTATTGTTATTTCTAGTGATGTAAAAATTAGGACATTGTTGAAATAGAGGCTACATCTGAAGTGTCTGAATCAAATTTACTTTGATTTGAATCTCCTTTGTAATTCATGTGTGATTGGATCCTTTGTTTCAGTCCTGTGTTTTTCAGTATGTGTTTGTTTTCTGTGAGTGATCTGTGAATCAGAATGTTATTGGTGAATCAACTTTGTGAATTATGCAAGTGGTTTTGTTGGCTTTTATCTTTCAATGGGTCACATGTTTTTTACTTTAAAGTATCACATTATTGGTTTCTATTCTTGGTAGTGATGAGCTCATATTTTGGTAGGCCAAAGTGGTGATGGTTAGTAAGTTGTTTTCTTTTCTTTTTTTTTTTTTTTTTTTTCTTATCTTATCTTGTGGAAGATAAAATGAATTTGTGGAAGTAGTTGTAGTTGTAGTTGTGTGACTCATGGGCGCAGATGAATTATTTACCAGGCAAGAAACTGCTGGTGGTCACCCAATTCTTATCTTGTCCTTGTTTTCGAGAGAGAGAAGTTACAATACAGTACATTATGCAAATAGACATTTTTGGAGATATTTGTATTAAAAACGGCCTTCCACTAAATATTTATTAACTTACAGCTTTGCATTATGTAAGAACAAATCCTTTTTACACATGTCAAGCCAAATGAGTGTTGTTGCCCGTTGGGATAAACTTTACTTTTCTTTTCAAGATCTTGTACGGTTGCCAGGGACGCCACAATGTGCAATGTGTAGATTTTGTAGAGGTAAGATATAAGATCTGAGGTGGAGCAGTCTGTCGTTTTTCGGATAAATTTTATAAATAGTCCCTATTATTTATAAATTTTTGATAAATAATTTTTATTATTTTAAAAATTATGTAGTTAATTTTTATTATTTGTAAAAATTTTATCAATAATTTTAATTTTTTCACAAATTATTCAGTTAGTCTATATAGTTTATAAAAATCTCTCTATTAGTCTTTATTGTTTACAAAAGTCTCTTATTTAGTTCTTAATATTTGCAAATGTATTTGTAAATATTAGAGACTAAGAAAAAGACTTTTATAAATAATAGAGATTAAATGAGTGAATTTTAAAACAGTAGGGACTATTGGTGGGACTTTTACAAATAATAAGAACTAATTACGTAACTTTTAAAATAATAAAAATTATTTATTCAAAATTTATAAATAATAAGGATTATTTGTCTAATTTGCTCTCGTTTTTACCTCATTTAAGTTGTTATCCAATTATTGTTCTTGATTTTACAAAAAAAAAAAAAAATTGTTGTCCTTGAGAATGATCAACTTCTGCATCAGTGCCAATGACTGTTCACAATCACATGTTTGGCTTCTTGCTCCTTGGGCCTTACTAGTTATTACCTTGCTTTTAGAGATTTTCCTTCTGTGCAAAAACCGCAAGTGTGCGGTTGTGAGTGGGCCCACTTCTCTATTTCACAATCACAAGTGTGTGATTGTGAGCGGGGCCCACTTTTCTATTTGGCAGCTGCAAGTGTGTGGCTTCCGCACAGAAAAAAACACTGTGCTTTTAGACCTCAAAGCTGTGACTCTTAAATCATTTTCATGGACATGTGGTCTAATTTTCTTACATGACATATTCACTGTCCTTTTTCTTACTTGTACATAGGGTTCATGAGTTGGTAAGGCTTATATGAGTAGAGAGAGACATTCAAAACGTCTAACGTTGTGGAGTTAATCTCTTTAGTTAGGTGTTCTGTATCTCTCAAACACGGTCAGCTTTGTTACATGCTGAGAGCAAATATTCTAAATGACCTTGGTAACCTGTCAACCAGACAACCGTTTACTAATTGAGACACATGCATTAGACATGGACGCATTTTTCTGCCTGCTGATATGTATAAGAAGCTGAGAATCAAAACGTTCCGCTGGTATAAAATGCTTTTTATTCTTATCTAGATATTACTAACTTTGTGTCATGTTTGTAACGATAGCTAAGTGCTTATGTCGGAAAGTTATATTAAGGTATTCAGCTACAGCATCAAGGTTAATATATACAAATTATATGTGCATGACCTATGCATATGCAAATAAGCTGCCATTAGTTACCCTCTCTATGTTTAGATATGCATGACTGGACTTCACATGGAGCTATTGGATGCTTGATAATCATACGAAAATTTAGGCAGCCTTATTGCAATTGATTATGAAGTTTTCTTGGACCCGTATGCAATTACTGACTAGTTAATCCAAATGTGAACAGTGAAACATGCAATGCTTGCAGGGCATATAGTGTTTCTTCCATGTGCATTGCTACATATTACTTCTTTTTAGTGGAATTTATCATCTTCTATTTATATATTTATTTGACATGTCAAAATCAGTAAGAGAAATATGAAAAATTTATTAAGTCGTATGTCAACTAGGCATATAAATAAAAGAAAATAAATGAGTAATGAGAAATGAATGATATTAATATTTTTCTTCTTCTACCTTTCACTCGCTCGCGCCGTGCGCCGGGCTGGAGAGAGAGAAAAGAGGTGGGGGCACATTAAAGAAGGAACCATTGGGATCTTACACCCTCATCTTTTGTTTAAAGGGTAAATAGCACCACAACCCCCTGTGCTTTAGCAAGAATGCACATGACCCCCCTATGGTTTAAAAAGTGCACCGGAACCCCCTATGGTTTACAAACCGTGCACACGCACCCCTTCCCTAATTTTCCGTCAACAAA
Source organism: Ehretia macrophylla (assembly GCA_037974665.1). Lineage (NCBI taxonomy): Eukaryota > Viridiplantae > Streptophyta > Magnoliopsida > Boraginales > Ehretiaceae > Ehretia > Ehretia macrophylla. The sequence continues at coordinate 15,510,435 of CM075775.1, forward strand.
TTTAACAGAATTGTATAAAAAGACTAAAATGCCCTTCAATTTTTTATTTTTTATTTCTCTTTTTCTTTTCTTTTTTGTTTACACACACACACACAGACGCACACACACACACACACACACACACACACATACACACACACACACAGACACACACACACACATATATATATATATACACACACACACGCATATATATATATAATATACACACGCACACACCCACATATATATATATATAAAGATTTGGAGGTGTGTGTGTGTGCGTCTGTGTGTGCGCGTCTGTGTGTGTGTGTGTGTCTGTGTGTGTGCGTCTGTGTGTGTGTGTGTGTGTGTGTCTGTGTGTGTGTGTGTGTGTGTGTCTGTGTGTGTGTGTGTGTGTGTGTGCATCTGTGTGTGTGTATGTGCGTCTGTGTGTGTGTGTGTGTGCATCTGTGTGTGTGTCTGTGTGTGTATGTGTGTCTGTGTGGGTGTGATGGTAGGGTAGGGTGGGTGGGGGGTTGACTGTGAGGGTGAGGGTGAGGGTGAGGGCGAGGGTGAGAGTGAGGGTGGGGGGTGGGGGGGGGGGGGGGGCGGTGGTTTGAGGAAGATGGGTTTGGTTTTTTTTTTTTTTTTTTTTTTTGGTGAAAATTGTATTGGGAGAAAAAAAAAGAAAAAAAATATATATATGTAAGGGCATTTTTGTCCACTTAAGTAATAATTTAAGCCTAAAAACATGAAAAATCGCATCAAACGCGCGTGTAACACACTCTCCGTTAAAAGTAACGGTTTTTTTAACGGAGGGGTCTGTGGTGCTACACTTTTGAAACCACAGGGGGGTCCGGTGCACTTTTTAAACCACAGGGGGGTCATGTGCATTTTTGCTAAAGCACAGGGGGTTGTGGTGCTATTTACCCTTGTTTAAATGCAGCCTTTCAAGAGCAATACGTGACATAAAAGAAAACCCTTGTATGAGTCCTTGAAAACATATATAGAACTTTAAATGCAGATATTCATCTCTAAACTAGATAGCTATTCAAATTTCACAGACGATCATATATTTATTTTTAAATTCTCTTTGAGTAGCAGAAGGATAATTCACATATTAAAACGATAGTATTGAGGGGAGGAACTGATGAGAGCATCTTCCAAATTTAACAATTCTAGCGGCAAGTAGATCGATAAACACAGTCGTTGCCTTTCTTCCTCACTTGAGAAATCTTAAACACATGTATCTATCATAGTAATATAAGCTAGAAATTTTGATTACAAAAACGATGAATGAAGTCTATTTTCTGTATCTAGTTTATCTTTACCTCTCCTTTACGTCAAGCATGATCATTGAATGGACATCCACAAGTTGGGCCAAAAATCGACCTATTATAATTGGAGGTTTTGAATTTAATCTAAAGTTTCGACTTTCATTGTAAAAAAAAAAAAGTAAAAATCCATGATCGTTGAATTTCTCATTCACACGCTAACTTTTTTTTGGTTGTCTTCACTGATCAATTCTTTGAACTCTTATGATCTTATTTATTTATTTAACGCAGGTGGTTTCTATATTTTCAGTTAATCAACATTTTTAGACTTTTTCTTCGTACAAATATGTTTTATATGCATTACATTAGATTACCACATTTCTGAAGACTTCTAAGGCACTGCGTGCAACATGATATATGAACGAAAGGAGAATATGAACCGACGCGAAATTCATTGAATCATGAACTGGAATATGCATCCCCGACAGAAAAAAAAAAAAAAAAAAAAAGAACAGGAATATGCTTTTATAATTAGATAAAATGACAAATCAATGTGAATCCGACAGATAAAAGAAAAGAAAATTTTATAGGGTGAGAAAAGCATTTGAGAACAAAGGAGTTGGAGGAAAATGAAGTCTTTTATAAATCATACCTTGCAGACATTACCAATGACGACATGAAATAATTTTGGTCGCATGTCTTTTGCAACATCTTGTCACTCGACCAACCATGATTCCTTGGCCATTAATATATTTCAGGGGAAGGTTAGTTCTCGGGAGGTCATCATTTCTCTTATTGCTGATAATTAGCCCACTTAATAGCTATATTTTTGTGTATCTATTAACCACCGCTATCTTTTAACAAAATAAATATGATAGAATTTTTTAAAATTAATACTCAATAAATTAATAATTTCTTCTAAATAATTATAAAATTATTCAGTCCCGATTTATGATCAATATACTAAATTAATAATCTCCATAAAATTATAAGATAATATATTTCAAATGCTTCCATTGTATTTTATAGCCACCAAATACTTAATACATTACTAATTAATTAAAGATTACATATATGATTTGGGTAAGATGCCGACTCGACGAAAGTACTTCGACCCCCATACAATTACCATTAAGACCCGGATTACACAAAGGACTTAAAATAAGAATCTCGAACTCAAGATTAATGCCCTCAAGGTAATGGCACACCCGACCTATCCTAACTAATTAATGGTGACATGTCCTTGGCGATATTCTCTCAAATTTGTAGGAACCATTGCATATCTCCAAGGATCCCCAACAAAATAGTATAAATAATACATGAACAGTAGTAAAAAGGTAACTCATTTTTCTTACTCTAAATAGCTAAACACTTTCCTTTATGTACTGTTCTTCCTTTAGTGCTCGGCCCCAATTACTAACTTGATTAGGGGAGGAGGTCCCCAAAAAACAATCCCCACGGTTCCTTTGTTCTTTTGCAAGTCCAGAGATCAGGTCGAAAAAACCCAGTTTATACTTTATCAAGTTGGCGCCATTTGTGGAAAACCTATCTTTTTCCAACTGAGATCCACAATGGTGAACACAAGAAGTCACAACCAAGCCATAAGTGATCTACCACCATTTATGGTGGTAGATTCCACCATTTGAGGACCTGTTCCAATTGAAAACGTACCCTCGAGCAGTAGTCCTTACACTGCTCCACTTACTGAAGCCTATACACAACCCTATACAGCTTCCTACCCTACTTCTTTACCCATGCCACCCCATATTCCTTTACTCGTGCAGGTGAAAGATCCACCAACATCACCTTGTTGGAGATATGCCCTAATGTTATATATTTTGATGACATATTTTGGAAATTTTTTGGCATTAACTTGAACATAATGGCATTTACGTCTATATATTTGTTTACATATTGACTTGTTTGAGATGTTTATATTCTCCATTTTATTATATAAATGTGTCCTTAATGTTTTTCGAAGAAGAAATATATTCTAAAAGGGGTTTAGAATACGTTGGCATGATTTTTCGATATGATAAACATTCAAACTAATTCATAGCCCTTAGATTATTTGACCGGGACTACAATAATCAATTATAGGCTATCATATGTGGTTACATTTGATTAACATAGAGATATTAATGATAAAGGGTAGCGAGCCTTGTGCCATAACAGCCTAGGGATGCGATTAAGTTACATATGAGTTATCGTTAGTGGAATGGATCATTGAATGTGACCAGAATAATAAACTACATGACTTTGGATTAATAGTTAATTATTCGTTACAAATTGTGCAAATTAATCATTTGACTTGAGAAATTACGGTTGGCGAATATATCAGGGGCTAAATCTAGCGTTTAGACAAAACCCGCATTCTTCAAGGTGAGTAATAGCCTCTTGCAGTTTAGTCTTGTGATATAGAGACCGACAAACAATTGTCAAGATAAGATCCATTAACCTCCGAACGTGAGGAAATGTCTTATGCGATCTAGTTGCGGTTGTTTGAATAAGGAAATCCTTAGTCAAGGTATGAATGAAGGAAATGGGTTGTTTCATAAGTGCCATATCTTATTCCACTGATTAGATCTATGCATAGAATCGAATTAGTAGACTTAATCGAATCATGGTCCTCATTCGAACGGGACATATTTAATGGAAGGATCAAATTGCACGTTAATTTACGACAATAAATAGATTCATAAGAGTTAGACTTCATTACTGTATAAATTTTCATGATAGGTATGTTGCTAGGCATTACTCTTGAACGTGAGGGTATTCTGGAGAATGACAGAGACATTCTCAAAATAGATTAAAAGCATTTAATAGTCCCTCATCGCTATACGGTTATGAATCTAAAAAGTCACACACAAAAGAGCATCGTGATTAAGGCATTTAATGAGCTTGATATTAAGTAAGAGAGACGTTAAAGAGTTAACGTTATTTATTTTGGACGTTAATCATTAAGTGGGCCAAAAGTACAATTACGGAAAATGTTGGCCAAAGTATAAATATGAAAAATGGTGTTTTCATAATTTAATTATTCTAATGGGGATTAGAATTAATTACATGATAATCTTGCATGAATGCCAAGTGGCATTGTATTGGAAAGTACAATGATGCCACTTGTCAAGACAATATCTAACGTAGATATTTTAATCTTGCATGAATGCCAAATGGCATTGTATTTCATCATGTGATGATATCATACTACACTCTAAGATTAAATCTAAATACTAGATAAGATTGTCCATTTATATGTGATGCTTATTCTTTATTTCAAGTATTTACTTATCTTATATTTCTCAAGTTGTTTATTCTTGTTTCATATTATTCTGTCATGGAATGTTTTAAAAAGGAGTTTTCAAAGTTAAAATGTTTTCCAAAATTTCCCGTGCATTGCCCCCTCTCACTGAGTTTGTGAAACTCACCCTATTTCATTACACATTTCAGGTAAAGTCGAGTTGGAGCCTCGAGGAAATTGAAAGTGAATTCTTTGTTATTTTGCTTTGGACGATGTTTTATCATTTGTGGATTATGCAGATTATGATGTATTTAAAGGATTATTGTGGAAATATATTATTGGGTATTAAAGAGTTGTTGCGAAGATTTGTTGTTGTATATTCTTGAATGTATTCGGGAAGTAGTTTTATGGCTTGATGTAGTGCTTTTGATCTTGTTGTATGTTGTCTATCTTGGGATGTTTGGAAGACTTTATTGTCATGTCATGATGTATTGGCTTGAATGTATTTGAGATGTTTTAATAGTTGGTTGTGTTGTTTTATAGATAATAGTGTGTGAGCTAATGAAGTGTGCCTTAGCGGACTTAGGATGAGTGATCTTTTTAAGCCCATGGCATCACGATCCCAGGTTGTTTGTGGTTTATCTAAGTTTGAATTCTTTTCTTTTTTGTGGTATCAGAGACTGTATTAGCGATTGAAAAATGGGGTCGTAACACGTGGTATCAGAGCAAGAGGTTGCGAACCTTTGGGATAAAGTTGGTTATGATCATAATGTGTATATAGGTTTGAACTTGATGTCTTGAGCTGGATTTCGAGATTATGATTCTTTGAGAGTTTGTAAATGATTGTTGAGTTATAGGCTACGATCCTTTCGGTTGCAATGTTGGCTATGATGTTCTTGCATATGTTTAGGTTTTAGTTTGAATCAGCGAAGATAAGGAGATCTTGAATGAATGAATTTCGAGAGTGAAATTCTTTGAAGGAGGGAAGAATGTCACTGAGCATGCATTAGATGAGCATTTATTTATTTCAATCATTATTTGAAAATAATATGTGCATTATATGATTTTCTAAGTGTTATTATGTGAAGATTTCATTAAAAGTTCATTTAAATTGCATTTTGTTGACCTTTCATCTTCTTTGACCAAACTAGTTGACTTTTCATCTTCATTGACTAACTAGGACAAGGTGGGTATTTCTTGAAAGTTTAATGAAGGACAAACTTGAAATTAGGAGCAAAATGCAAGGTTAAATTAGACTTTTTGCCATTTGAAGACTTAGTCTACCTTTGACTTAAGCATTATATATGAAAGATGTTTAGCCAACACATAGGAATCATGTCAATACATATACCAAAGTTGGGTCCAAGATCAAGGAAGAAACACATGGATAGTAAGCTATAGCAGAATGTGGTATGACACATTTCAAAAAAATTTCAAACTTTCTAGCTAACATCAACATGCATTTTGCAAACCATGTCCATAAACTAGCTATCTACACATTATATATCATCAATACATAATGTAAAAGAAAGGTTTATAGGTATACATCTTGTAGACACTTAGTTGATGAAGCTTTGTCCTTGAAGCTCTTGAATCCTTCTTACTTGAAGGTACTAGTTGGTCCACCAAGCATCTAAAGCTCTACCAATCCTCAAGAGTAAAATGTGCTAGTACACTCTAGAGATTTGAAGCTATGTATATGTAGTATAATATCCAAGTGCAAAGCTATCTTCTTTTTCTTGCTATGGCCGAAAAGGCACTTGAAGAAGATGAAGATTTCTTGCTTTTTCTTTCGGTATGGCCATGTATGGTGTAGGCTAGAGGAGAGAGAATTCACTTCTACTACATATTATAATCTCTTTTATATTATGTATATTATACATGCATATTAACCAATCAACACAAGAAAGATTGAGTGTTAACTTGGATTAACTCCTTGCATGTTATTAGATTCTAATCATTACAATCTAATGGTTAGAATGTTTTTCTCTTTCCTTTGCTTGTTGGCCGAAAAAGAGAGGAGATATGAGAGATAAATATGTCTTGCTTTTGTTTAATATATAATCTCTATTATTATATTAATCTTGCATAATTAAGTAGCCAATTACAATTGCTAGCTTCTTTGCAAAAATAAGACAAAGCCATGCAAGTCATTGGATTGTAATGATTACAATCCAAAAGTTAACTTTTTCTCTCTCTCTCTTGACACTTGGCAAAAAGCAACTATCATTACTTTATGGCTAAGATTGTTATGTCTTTGTTCAAGATTCAATCTCAACCATCGATTATAAATTAGAAGACTAGGATTGATGACATGGACAATCCACTCATCTTATTTTACACATGCTCACGCCACTTGTGCATGCCCATTCACTAATTTGCTTTTTCATTTGATGACTAGGATTGATGACGTGACATTTCTCAAATCACATCATCAATATACACATATATATATAAAAATAACCTTTATATATATATATATATATATATATTATTTTTGTCCATTTTAATCTCTATTAGAATAAATACATTGAAACAACTTTTCAATAATTACAGTTTGGCCCTAAAAGTTTTGATAATTTCAATTTGACCCCAAAATTTTACAAAGTTATACTTTTGGCCCAAATGCCAACATAGATAACTCTTAACACCTTAAAGCCACCAACTACATTATACGAGCTTTCGATGAAGTTATTCATGATACTTATAAGTGTGTAACCTTCTAGATTCATAATCGCATACCGATGAGGGACCGATAAGCCTCCTTATCTATTTCGGAAATGTCTATTCCATTTACTGAAATACCCTCATGTTCATGAGTGACACACTAGTAACAAACATACCATGAAAATGTACACGACAATGAAGACACTGTCTTTCACGAATCTATTTACCATCGGTAATCACTGTGCAGTCCGATCTTTCTATTAAAACATTCTGTTCGGAAAAAGACCATGAAATGGTTAAATCCACTTCTGATTCTATGAATACACCTAAACCGGTGAAACGAGAGATGACTACCATGGAAAAACTCCGGTAATATTCTTAAGGGTATTGATCCCTCGAGCATTATATAGGAATCATTGTGAAATCAAAATTGAAAAATGCATCACATTTATCTAGAGATCATGTGAATCTGAAGAAAATGTATAAAATGTGAGAACTTTTTCATCATCTTGCTTTCTTATCAATATGCCAAAAGTTGAATCATCGTATTGGTGCATGCAAGTTGTGTTAATAGAAACAAAAACCAAGAAGCAGTTATTTATTAATTCCATGTCCATTTTCAACCATAAATAAAGCTAGCACTAGACATGTTTCTCAAAGCACACTACTCACCTGGACTTGAAGTAAACCTAGTATAGTTAGTAACCGCTAGACTTGTTTACTATGCACTAATTTTGGGTACAATAAGCTAGTATAATGCATAATGGTATCTCTAACAATTGCAATATCATAAAAGTCACAGATTTATACAAATTGTACCGATACCTCAAGTAAAAGAAAGGTCAAACTAGAAGGTAAGGTTGAATATTCAAACTGACTTAATTCTTTGATGTTTATGCAAATGCTAAAGATTGACTTCCTTTTACAGATTAGCTAAACATACATCCCTTCCTCTCTGGGTGATTAAATAATGAACTAAATCCTAACCACAGAATAAAGATTTAAGATATAACTTCAGAACCCATAACTTCAGTCTACATTTTGAGATTAAAGTAGAAAGATTACAATCTTTGTCAATAATTAAACATAGAAAGATTAACTCTATAGGAAAAGACATTGAATTATTATTATACCTCAATACCCGAAAACTGTCTTGCAACACAAGTTAGACAATGATTATTACTTATATAGTCTTTTTGTTTTCTAATAACTTTGAGGTGTTAATTTGTCTATAATTGAATGGGATATGACTTCTAATGTATCAGTATTATTTTACATCCATACCAGAAACATAGAGATAAATAGATACTACTAAAGAGTAAATGACAATAATGCTAAAAAAAAACTCGAAAAGAGAGAAGTATAGATCTGTAAGTAAGAAACACAAACATGAGGCGATATGTTTTGGATTAATTAATTAATAATACTACTAAAGAGTAAAGATAGATAGATATTATGATATATATCACCTTTAAGCTCTGTTTCTTGATTTAATCTCTTCTTTCAATATTGCCTTCATCTCAATCAACTATCAACATCATCCATTAAAGAAGAAGATGCATCAAATTAGAAAAAAAGTTGTAAACTTTATTGTATATTTAGAAAGATCAACATCGAAACGTTATAATTTAATGAGAGAATCCCAATCCAAGATAGAGTAAACTAGTAAAATCAATGTTCACTATTTTCCTGTATATTAATTGTATAAAGTTTTTGCAAGCTCTAATTCCTTTTTCCCATTCTAATGCAATCTCTTTAGGTTCTTACTTTCATATTTCGGCCAAGAATATTGGTGTTTGATAAAGAGTTTTCACGTGTTGTGAGGTTTGTACTTAGCTGTCTTTATTTGTTCGCTTTCCGCAAATAAATAACAATCCTTCTGAACATATTTGTTTCAAATATTTTTTTTTCTTTTAGAGGAGTAATTTAATCGATTTAAAGAATTTGTCTGTATGATTTTGCAGAACGAAACTGTTGTTATTAGTTAAAATAGTTAAGGGAAAAGTATATATCGAATTAGTATGTTAGACACAATGAAAGAAAACAAAGTTAAAAAGAGACATAGAAACAAAGATGTATGAAAAGGGAAATAATCTGGTTACATTAGTTATCTTCAGAGAAATGCAACTCTTGTGATTCCCTTATTAAGCAATCTTGTGAATTTGAATCCTTGTAACCTTTTTAAGGGGAAATATATAGTTCCTATTAGAAGGAAATTAAATTAACTTTGATAATCTAGGAGATTAAATTATCTTTGATAAGCTCGAAAAATTATTGTGAACCTTAATAAGTAAGTGGGTTCAAGTATATTATGTAAGTCTTACATTTCAAACATATATATTGATCATTTTCACTTTTCCTTGTGCTTGTTTATACTTTGGATTATGTTATAGTTTTTCCGGCATTGAAGTTAGTATTGAGGGAACCTTAATAACTAAGTGGGTTCAAGCAATGCTTGTAGATTTATGTCTGTTTTGAGGCCTTAGTGCCTTGTATGTATTCAGTGAATATAATGGCTTGTATAAAGTTAAAGTTGTTTGAATGATTGTAATATGTCTTAATAACTGAGATAGCTAGATAAAGGGCTTTAGAGTGGCATGATAAGCCTTTTTATGGCCTTAGCATGCTAGTAGCTAATGGAAATGAATGCATGAATGATTATTTTGCTAAGGAAAGAATGCATGTTTGGGCTTATAAAATTGAGAAAAGATGATATATGAATGTTATATCGTGTTTGTGGTTCATTTCTTCTGAGTGCAGGAATGTGGCTAGTTTGCGGTACAAAGGAGACTTTGTTCATTTGTCGGGTCCAGACTTGACCTTTAGGGTGGGGTTAGGTCGGGACGTGACATGGTTTATTATCATCACAAGTGAAAATTATAATTTGTTTTCGCTTTAATTCTCATTTTTAACTGAAGAGTTCTTTTGGTTGAGTATTAAGCTTTAGGTTTGGTTATTTTCCTGTTTGCAGATATAAGACATGGAGCGCTTGAAGATGGTGAAAATAATAGGCTTTGGATTCTCTTCCATGCAAGGATGGCATGGCACAATGGAGAATGTTGAAAACTTTTTTGCATACAAATTCTCTTTTGGAGCTTATCATAGCAGGACAAACAAGTTACATGATGTTATGATATATGTACATTTGGTATTTCTTTTAGAATTAATGTTTGAAGAAGGTAACTTTGTTGAATGGTGGCTATTATGTATACTTAACTACTTTGGTGTGGAATTGTGTTCATTTGAATGGATTTGTAGGTTATGTAATTACTTGAGATTTAATTATGGGGTTGCTTTCAAAAATTGCTTCAGATTCAATTATGGATGTTATTTTGTAATTTAACAGGACAAACAAGATGATGTTACAAGCAACATTAGAATAGTGGATTTAAAATTGCCACGAATTTGTTACAAAAGAAATGAAATATAGCCACGATTTTGTGATGAAAATAATTTGACAATTGCTATGAATTTGTGACAAAAAGAATAAAAAATAGCAAATTGTGATGAAAATAGTTTGACAATTGCCACGAATTTGGGACAAAAGAAATGAAATATGGCAACAATTTTGTGACGAAAACATTTTGTGACGAATATGCGATGAAACGAGTAGCTATGCATTTGCAACAACATTCGGCCACGAAATATTGACGAAAACCTTACCACGATTTTACCATGAACTGTTTGCCACGAATTTGCATCAACTACATTTCCACAATTCTGCCATGATATTCCGACAATCATATTTTGTATCAAATTAGTCGCATTGAGATGAATTTGCCATGAAAATTTTTAGATTTATAGATCGTCACAAATTGGTCACATTGCAACAAAAATTGACAAAAAATTATTTTGTCACGCCATGTTTTGCGACAACTTAGATTTTGTCATATTTTCATCGCTAATGCTAGTTTGTGATGAAAATGTGACGTTTACTGACCGTCACAAAATAACTTATTTTTTGTAATGTCATTTCCATCAATCTCATACTCGCCTTGGCTAAGGACTTCCTCATTTAATGACTGATCTTAGATATCATAGAACAACGCCTCTCACCGCAGGTTAATAGATCATATCTTGACAATTACTTGTCGGAACATATCACAAGACTAAAATGTGAAAGGCCATAACCCACCTTATAGAAGGCAGGTATTGTCTAGATGCAATATTTAGTCTTTGATATAACTAGCAGCCAAAAATTTCTCAAGTCTGAGAATTAATTTGCACGATTTCTAACTAAATAGTAAACTATTAACCTGAAATCATGTAGTTCACTATTTATTGTCACATTCAATGATCCGTTCACTGACAATCATTCATATATTTATTAGTCCACATCACTATGTTGTTATGGCACTTTGTATACCACCCTTTATCATTAACATCACTATGTTATTTAAAGGTAATAGTATATGATAACCCATACTCGATTATTTTAGTCCCGGTTGAACAATCTGAAGGGCTATGAATCGATTTTTAATGTTTATCATATCGAAGAAAAATAGCGAAGTATTCTAAACTCCTTTAAAACGTATTTTTCTTCTCGGATAAGCCTTAGGGACATGTTTATATAGAGCTGATAATATACACATCCAAAAACATCATTGTGTATGAAACACACATATATTCTTATTAATCCCTAATTAGGTCATCTCATCTATAGCATTAGGGCATATCCCTAACAATCTCCCACTTGCACTAATGGTATCAACCATAGGATTAGCATATTATACATTCGTATCCATATACTCATCTTTTCTAAGATGGTGATCAACTGTAACTATCTTTACATGATCAGTAGGTCAACTATATAAGCATTTATAAGATCCTTTTCTGTTAAACCATTTTCTGTCAAGAAAACATTTCTTGAATTAACTCTTATATGTTTGGATTCTTGATGAGATCGTGTAATGCCCCGAACCTAACTCCCACGCCTACAGGATACTCCTTGGCCTTAACGGTCCAAGCGAGCACCGAGGCCATGGCGAGCAGGCCCAGAAACGCACTATGCACGAATTGTCCGCTTTGGAACCCATATTTCTCACAGTTTTGTTGTTTCCCAACCACTGCCAGGAAGACGGCCGTGCACGAATATACGAGATAACTCTATATATTCAATAGCCCAGACTCGTAACCTTCCGATGTAGGATGGGGTTACCACATCCAACCCCCCTTAAGGAGGCCCAGTGCCCTCGCGGGCCACTGGAGCAAAGGAAGACCCGCTCTGATACTATTTTGTAACGCTCTGAACCCAACTCCCATGCCTAAAGGATACTCCCTCGCCTTAACAGTCCAAGCGAGCACCGAGGCCATGGCGAGAGGCCTAGAAACACACTATGCACGAATTGTCTGCTTTGGAGCCCATACTCCTCACGGTTTTGTCGTCTCCCAGCTACTGCTAGGAAAATGGCCGTGCACGAATATACGAGATAACTCTATATATTCAATAGCCCAGACTTATAACCTCCCGATCCCAAACCCGGGCACATATTTTAAGAAAAACGGATAGAGTCTCCCCTGTACCATAGACATTCTGGAAACCTGTAAACATAATATAAGCCACTATACAACTAAACTCTAACTCTAACAACTCCAGCTCTAACTATCCCAACTTCAAGGTCGACCGGGCCTTAAGCAAGACATAGAAAACACACCTAAGCATGCATTTAACAATCCTTAAAACCTTGTCTCTTTTAATCCGCTTATCATACCACTCTATATTAACCATTAGACTTTCTTATGAACTAAAGCCAAACAACTGTTAACTTTCATTAACACACAAGCAAACAACATAAAGGAAAGTAAGGATAAACTATTACAATCTACCATTCAAGTCATATATTAACCTAGCTATTACAATTCTTCAACAACTCCAAATATATACAAACCTATAGGCACAAAATAGAAAAAAACATAATACAAACAAAATCTTCCACAATTTAGCAGGCAAACACTCCAATCTCAAGCAATAGGACAAAGCAACCAAGGCCATTCCTCCAAATGCGCCACCTAAAACATGTTTAGCGAGGTATGAGCAATCACAATTGCTTAGTGAGGGTTAAAGTCTATCGGGGTGTGCAATGCAGCAGCTAATACAAATAAAGCATTTTACAATGAAAGAACAATTGAAACAACAAGTTACCACACATTAAAAATGATACGATTCACTTTGTTCTTCAATCACGAACCACGATCAATATGTCGGCAAATCCCCAATCACTCCAGTGGGTATACTCCGGATGTACCCCAAAATTCTATGACCCAACTCTCCCTGGGCGGCATCCCAAGCGAGAGAGGGACCGGGCAACCATGGTAGCCGAGGTTGACTGGCAAGCCCGATGCCACCCGGTTTCCACGACACTACCATGTCCAAATAGTTGCGCAACCATGATGCAATGCACTCAAAATGATAACAATAGGATAAATCAATAAACACATGATTGAAGGACAACAAAGTAGGTTGCCATCACACACAATATATGGATAATAAGTGCACATAATCTAAGTACAAGTAAATAAACTATTATGCACATAAAGATGAAGTCTCCCTTACTTGGAATTAAGCCAAGCACGCTAAAAGAATAGCTTAGATTTACTTCAACTCCCCGAATTAGCTCAAGTATGCAACTCTAGGGTATTCATATAAGTTTAGCAATTAACTATATCAATTCTAACTCAACCATTACTTAACTCAACCCTACAACATTAGAAGCTAGATTTATAATCACTTATTCACACAAGTTCATAACCCACACACAATTAAGCTACAATGTTCACCTTATCATATCATTAGACAACATAAGATATATTAGAAGTATCAAATACCATTAAGTTAAGATCATAAGTTATAAATTTCAATTACTTTTAATTACAATAATCAATAATCATATAACTAGATGAGTTATCATTATAGTTCTACTCACTTAGCATACAATGTTTATTAGAGTTTGATCTTAACAAAATACAAGTAATATATTATAACAAGATATAAGCATTAAATATGAAAATAACTATACCAACACAAAAAGGTCAATGACCGATGATCACGAAACTTCACGAAATGCTCACAAATGCCATATAATAACATGTAAAGGCAAGATATACAAGCACCAAAGCTAATTCAAAGGCTAAGCATGAAAACCCCAAGCTTCCCTTTTGTTATCCTAAGTCATTTAACTCCAAACCGAAGGCTAAGACTCAAGATTCACCAACTAACTATTCTAATCTTTTAGTTACACATTATGGCACACTTAGAACCCTTGAAATCATTCATTAACCCGAATTATCCACAAAAACCCTGATTACCCCTTTGTGCGTTTGTACTACAATTATCTTAACCAAAGCTCAACTAAGAGTTAGAAAAGTACATTTAGTCCCTACTTACCCGAAGAACACCAAATATATCAACCAAATTCACCTGGATTTACGTTTGACCCAAAACCCCTTTGTAACACAATCCATTTTTCTTCCAAACACAAGTTAATGTTCTCGTTAAGTGAGCGGGCTATTTCATACTTTTAATTCTCCGTTATGACACCCCTAGGACCCTAGAAACTACCCATTACCCGTGTTTAGCATAAAATTCCTAATTTTTCCTTTGTGTGTTTGTACTACAAGTACCTTAATCGGGACTCAACCGAGGTTTAGCAAAGCATATATAGCACCTATATAGCCTAAGAACACTAGATGTAATGGCCAAATTAACCCGGATTTGCATTAACCCCGAAACCCCTTTTTAAAAGTCGTATATTTCATGTGTTAGCCAAATTTTGAGCAATTCAACGTCATGTGGCTATTAAACTATCTTTATTAACATCTAAGGCACCTACTAGAAGTAATGAATCAATCCATATCACACAATTCCATAAAACCCTAGAAAAATGTCACTATTCATGCCATACGATCAACGAACGAATTCAACCGTTTAAACTACGAAATAATAGCATAAATAAGGTCTCTACTACTTATATAAAACATACATAAGCATCTTTAAGAATTACATAAGCATTTGATAGCAAATCCATGAATTCATGAAAAGAGCAATATTTTTGAAATGCACAAACAAGCATGAAATCCCTCACCTAAAACGCGTAGGAGCTCGACAAAGGTTAGTAGACACCCTAAACTACTTGAACCTAGCTTGGCTTGGCTTGGAATGGAGATTTGATAAGTTAAAACTCTTATCCTTGGCTGCACAAAGCTGTTCAGATTTGGTATAGTGTTTTCAGCTTTTGCACTTTTTTTTTGCTCTTATTATGTTATATATGTAATAGACTAAGGAAATAATAGGTTGGGTTAGTAAATTGGGTCTAATTAAACATATTTAAGGGTCTAATAAAAGTAAAAAGTCTAGCTAATTCACTAGAAGCCCAAATAAAAATTCTACAAAAAGTTACTATTATTTCATAATACTATTTATTCAGGACATTAATATTTTTATATCTCACGTTCTCGACATGTTATGCACATAGTTCCAATAGACGAAATACGTCTAATAAGGTAAGTAATAAAGGAAAAATATAAATTTTAAAAAATAAAATAGTCAAATTTTACACCCCGAACACAATTCATTTGTTATATTAATCAATTTCCTACCAACCTTCCCGAAACACCATGCACATAAAAATTATGAACGTATGCATGAAAATAAACATATAGTGAAAATAAATTTTAAAATTTAAAAAAATAACGTACTTCAAAAATCACCCCGGTCTCTCGGCTCATTTTAAAATGATGAAAACTAATTTATTAGACATAAGAAAGTAATATCACATTTTACAAATAACAAAATAAGAGATTAAGTATTTTATATGATTTAATTAAGTACTAATTACACACTTAAAGAAATACTAAAAGTAAAGTTACTAAATATATATATATAAAGTTAGAATAAACACTTAAATTTAACCAATCAATTAAATTAACACATAAATATATGTAAATAGACACTATTCACTACATGTTAGGTCTGGGGTATCACACTCTCTCATCCTTCAAATAATTGCGTCCGTGCAATTCTTCTTTCAAAAGAACTCTCATAAACATTCTAAATACTCTGGATGAGGACTTCGATTACAAATACTTTATGAAAACTCCAAGGTTGAATACTGAGAAACATGCCAATAAGAGTCTTCAAATAAAAGTCCCAAAGGAAAACCCATCAAGATGAATGCCGACAAGAATACTCACAAAATTCTCCGTAGGAATACCAATGAAAATACCAAATATGAAATCCAGAGATAAGTACGCCAAATAAAGGCTCCATTTAAAATACACACACAGAATTCCCGGAAGTGAATCCCCTTAAAGACAAATACCGCACAAGAATTCCAAATATAATTACTGAATAAAATGTCCCGACGAGAATCCCAAATGAAAATACCAAGAATAATACCAAATGAGAATCCAAATTCCGAATACCAAGAGAATAATGAAGAAAAATACCCAAAGAGATTTCCAAACTTGCTTCTCGAAATACTTTGTGTTGATCACTGATATAAGCTACAGTCGGCTCTGTTGGTCCACATATTCAAAAATCCACATCTGGCTATCTCTATAGGGGAGAGTTTGCTTACCATTGTAAAGGGTAATATATAGGTATGCATCTAGGGAAAAATATATAAAATACATATACTTCACAAATATACCACATAGAGGCACACATAATCACATATTTGCACATAGCAATTGTTATTCACTTATTGCACAAAGAGGTCACATAACACATAACTATATCACATAGGCGCACACATTCAATTCAAGACACACAATTACACATATAGGCACACACTTTCAAGACACACTTATCAAGCACACACGCAAGGGTTACTACCCAACAAGCCGAGGACCCTGTCCCGGCTGAGAGCTAACTAAGCTCTGATACTACTTTGTAACTCCCCGAAACCAACACTCCCATACCTACAATACTCCCTGGCCTTAATGGTCCAAGTGAGCACGAGGCCGAGGCGAGTGAGCCCGGAAGGGCACTATGCACGAATTGTCCGCTTTGGAGCCCATACTCTTCACGGTTTTGTCGCCTCCCAGCCACTGCCAGGAAAACGGCCGTGCACGAATATACGAGTTAACTCTATATATTCAATAGCCCAAACTCATAATCTTCCGATGTGGGATGGGGTTACCACAGATCGGGTTCTTTAAGCTTGTGCAAGAAACCTCTATAATAGTCACCATATTACAAGATATCAGTAACCACCAATAGATAGAACCACATAATATCCAAACACCATTAAATGTCAAGCAGTATCTTGGCTCAAATAACAAGATAACGATTACTTATTATTCAGAACTCTTTCCAAAATTCATAAATCCATTATTAATTATGTTTCTATCCTTTTTAATGAATTCTTCTCTAGGAGCTTCACTATCTCCTTAAACATTGAAAACCCTGGGTTACAGCTCATATGGAGATCATTATTACCATAATAAGACCAATAGAACCTATATTTATCCTCTCCGATATATATCATGTAACTCATTATATCATATCAGGCCTTGTACTTACCATCGCATTAAAGGAGACTGCAAACGACTAAAGGATTAGGTACAAAATCTTTTCACAACGTTTCCTAAATAGTCAAAATGATATCTACAAGAAAAGACGAATACCTTACCATAAAGGCTAGAGACCAAAATTTCTTAGATTCCTCCATCTTAAAGAAAACTTTAAGATTGCGACTTAGTGTACAGGCTATAAGGAAAACAAATAATCATATAATTGTATTTCATAAACTTGATCCTACAAGACATGATTGGTATACCCTAGATTTACAATACTTGACTATTTAATTGAATTAGACCTTTGGTGAACTTTGACTAATGAAGGTATCATGAATTTACAAGATTTGTTAAGGGTTTAAGCCCCCACTAACTTCTCTTATAAACTTAGATATCAACTTCATTTTTAATGAAATCGATCTCTATCATTTCATATCGAAAAACTCATTGACCTTTCATCATAGTTACTTTCACTAAAGTATCTATGCATGAAATGAGTTTAAATTCTATCAAGCCATATAACTAAAATCATGGTACAAAGATAAGCTTAAAACAGTTTGAAAGATTTTGGTGATAAAATATGCATTTCTCAAATCTTTTGTTCTAACCAAACAAATTCTAGAAAAGTCTCAAAAACTCCATTTCTTTTTCAATTATTCTTTTTGGATAAACTCTTTTATCAAAAATAAAAATCAATCCATCAAACTCTTTTGAATAGATATAAAAGAATTTAAGTCTTTAACTCTTGAACACCTCAAAGTTTTTAGACTCATATGACAACCTTAATAAGTATGATTTAGTAATTAGCCATTTCATTAAATGCTAAGTAATGAAATATGAATGTTTATGTGGTTTCCGTTTGAAGACATTCTTTCTTTTGATATGCATTCCGAATATTTCATTATCATAACAAAACTTTACAAAATGCCAATCTTTTCTTATATAGTATCAATTCAAAAACTACCTTTAGCAAGAAATGATTGAAATACTCACCACTATTTTTCATCAAATAAAGAAAATTCAAACTAACCAACATTTACAATCATTTTTCAAAAATAGGATCGCATACAAAGCCGATCCAAAATAACCAAATCATTTATAAAAAAGGGTCTTCTACTCAATCTCCTCCTGTTGATAGGTCTCTCGGTAAGAATGCTACAGCCCGGTTCCTCCTATGTCTCCTCCTTCTAATATTTCTATTTTGGCTAGGTCCAGCCACAGAGGGAGAAGAGTCAACATAGGGATTGGGTCAGCCACAGAGGGAGAAGAGTCAACATAGGGATTGGGTGCTGCACCCAAACCAAGATTCTGCCAGCTAGTCAGAACATCTGGCAACTCATTCAGTGTAATCTCAATTTTGTGTACGTGGAAGTCCAAGATCAAGGGAGAGTAGGATGATGGGAGATCAAGTCTATCTGAAGCCGGGGATCCATGTCGAAACCATATGCCTCCAACTGAGTTACCAAGTAAATCATCCTAAGGCAATGCTGGTTAACGTCACCTCCCTCTTCAAGTCTCATACTAAACAGCTCACGGGTCAACTGGAATCTCATACAATAACTATGCTCACCAAAAGATTCCTTCAAAGATCGAATGATATACACGAAGTGAGGAAGGCCCTCATAATATCGACATAGATCATCACTCATCGATGAAATGATATATCCTCTGGTGCATGAGTCATCTTGGACCCATTTATAGTAAGTGATCTTATCGGTCTCGGATGTAGTCTCATCTATAGGAGCTATGATCGGGACATCCAGAATATACTCAATTCTCTCAAATCAGAGGACTACTCTTAAAACTTTTATACCTTTTTTCAAAGTTCAATCTAGTTAAATAATCATGATTAAGGATGGAGATAATAGGATTTATGAATGAAGCCATTACATACAAACTGCAGAAAAAGTAAATATAATAGAAAGTAAGATTGTACGCTAACAAGAATAGATATAAAGCTATTAAATTACAAGATAAAATAGCTACTCACACTATTTCCTTTGAAATCTCATACTCCCTAAAATGAGAAGGATGAATCTTATAAAAGACTTAAGTGGGATGACCAATTTCCATTGATCTCATGTATTCCCCAAACCTTTGTGGTTATAATGGAAATACAAGTACCAAAGGTCAACAACACTTTGTTGTCAATTTTCTAAATAGGGTATGGTAAACTTTAGTCCCTAAATCATTTTATCTCAAACCTTTGTGGTTATAATTGATTAACTAATCTAGTTAGATTGGACCAGCCATCACTTAGTTATCCGACAAATAGAATCAATAACCTCAAACCTTTGTGGTTATAATTGGTCGTTAGATTTTGGAAGATAACCACATCTCTATGTTTCATTCTAGTGATTTTAATAAACTTATCGTGAAACAAATCCTCTACCTTTAGGTAAGTAGGACCGTATTCATTTAAGTTCCATTAAATCCTAGGATGGTGGAAGACTACGATAAAACTACTTTTACCATTTTTATCAATTTAATATTAG
The DNA here is from genome assembly GCA_037974665.1 of Ehretia macrophylla. Taxonomy (NCBI): domain Eukaryota; kingdom Viridiplantae; phylum Streptophyta; class Magnoliopsida; order Boraginales; family Ehretiaceae; genus Ehretia; species Ehretia macrophylla. The sequence goes on from CM075775.1 coordinate 15,530,588, forward strand.
TTTGCGCATAGGAAGTCTTTACGATATCAACAAATAATCATGCATCCAATATACTATAAGCTAATAATCACAATTATAGCAAATTATAGAATACGTGTCACGCCCCAACTCGATCCCACCTACGATCAGTCAGGACGCAATGGAATTTCGGCAGTATAACGACTGTAACAAGTACATCAGGGCTCCAAACCAACCTTTTATACCTTCATACAACCAACTCCAAAGATCAACAACAACTCTACAACTATTTCAACAACATACAACACAACCAAATCCATATATTAAACAACCATTCATCAGTTCATTCATAAGTTATACGCCTCCGTTCCAACATCAATCCATAGGATAAATCATACATTTGCAAAATAGATTATAACCAGTCTAGCAATCTAATCATGTTCAAAAGAAAGACTACTAAACTAGTATTATATAAGTCTTTATCTTTAAGTAAGTTATACAATACATCATACTACAAAAACTAAGACAAATTCATCGAAATGACTCCGGCACATAACACTCGTCCACGTAATGCACATTCTCAGCTTCCTGAGGCACATACCCGTAATCTGGTTCAGTAACACCTGATTGCAGCAAATGAATGAGAGTGAGCTTATATAAAACAAAGCCCAGTGAGGAATTCGATAGATCTTTGAAAACATTTACTTTACCACTTTGGAAATCATCCCATGAGCAATAACACGCAATTAACACTGATAACAATACAAATATAGTAACAACGGTAAACACACAATAAGGATACGATACACTTGTTGATGAAGCTCCATACACTATTTCAATGCTCACAAACTCCTTTAAACCCAATGACACAATCCTAAGGTACCTTAACCTAGACCCACACCCCATGGCCTCTCCGCTCATGCGAGATAATGATTAGCCATGATAACTGTGCCTGTAACCCAGGATGCCTCCCGAGGTGACACAACATTATCATAGCTCACAACAATGACTCTGACTCAATTCAAGAAGCCAATAACGAGGGTTGCCCGACTTCCAACACTTCAACAATCAACAATCAGTTAACAATGTAACGCCCTAGATTAACTCGAGCGCGCAACTAAGAAGATAATGTCCACTTTGGCTACACCCCGGATTAACCCGAGCGTGCTCCTTACGGTTTTGTATTAACAATCAATTAAACAACATTTAAACAATCAACAATTAATTAACAATATAACGCCCCGGATTAACCCGAGTGCGCTACTAAGAAGGTAATGTTCGCTATGACTACACCCCGGATTAACATGAGCGTGTTCCTCACGATTTTGTATCAACAATCAATTAAATAGCGTTTAAACAATCGACAATCAATTAACAATGTAACGCCCCAGATTAACCCGAGCGCGCTACTAAGAAGGTAATGTTCGCTTTGGCTACACCCCAGATTAACCCTAGCGTGCTCCTCACGATTTGGTATCAACAATCAATTAAACAGCATGTAAACAATCAACAATCAGTTAACAATGTAACACCCCGAATTAACCTGAGCGCGCTACTAAGAAAGTAATGCCTGCTTTGGCTACACTTTGATTAACCCGAGCGTGCTCCTCACGGTTTTGTATCTACAATCAATTAAACAGCATTTGAACAATCAACAACTATACAATTCTAAATCAATTAAGCTAGATGACAAAGTAGGCCATCCAACTTAACATGCATTTAAACAAACATTCAACCTTGATCCCTATCAATAACAATCCAAGAATCAACTACTCAAACATTACCCAAACAACCAAAGACAACATTTCAACATATTAAAGAAAGACTACACAAACTTCTAAAAGTCATAACTTACAATCTAGAAATCCTATAACCTCCAAACCACTTTCTATCACTCAACCACACATGCAACTACATTAACCCCATCAAAACTTAACATGCATTTAAACAAACATTCAACCTTGATCCCTATCAATAACAATCCAAGAATCAACTACTCAAACATTACCCAAACAACCAAAGACAACATTTCAACATATTAAAGAAAGACTACACAAACTTCTAAAAGTCATAACTTACAATCTAGAAATCTAATAACCTCCAAACCACTTTCTATCACTCAACCACACATGCAACTACATTAACCCCATCAAAACTCAACCAAAAGCCATCCAAAACAAGTCCAACAACCCTAATTCCTCAATGCATCAAGGCTGAATTTTTCAGACTTTTACTACGACATCCAAATCAAAAATTTGGCATTACAACATTACTACCCCATAATTAACAAACTTTTAGAAGCAGCAACTAATCAATTCCAATCACAACAACTCCATTTATTCATCAATAAGCCAATAACTCAACTTTCATACCTGAAAAATAGAAATACATGCTATTACCGTTCAAAATTGATATAAACGCATATAAATGATCCTTGGCAACTACTAAGCAATAATCTAAAGACAATTTAACAAAATAACAACTAAATATTCAATATTAAAATTTTGACATAAGCTTTAAAATTAAAATCTAGTTTTTCCCTCACCTTTGATGCAAAGTAATGGTAGAAATGTGTAGAATAGGTGCCCAACAAGCAATTTCAAGCTTCGAACGGAAGCAAACGGACTTGAATTGTAAATTCTATGAGAAAATTATACTTGAAAACCCAAGAAAATATTTTCCTTCTTTCTCCCAAATCTCATGGCTGCAATGTGTGTGTAAATGTGGTGTTTTGCTTTGTTTCATTGTGTGTAGTCATCTTATAAGCAAAAGTCAAAGTAAGACAATTGGTCAAATGTAATTTAAATTAAGATTAAATTTAAAAGGCTAGTTTAACCTTCATTTTTAATGCATTTTTCAATTGTCATTCTAGAAATATTTAATATGATATATAATTTATATTTAATATATACTTGGTCAACAAAAGTCAACGCAAGAGTTAAATGTAGCAGAAATCACTATTTGGCTCCAAAATGCTACTTTTTTCGCCCGAAAAGTCTATTTTAAATTTGTAATCTTTTTCAAAAATAATTTATAGTAAATCACGGGCCTTTTAATAATGGATGACTAGTTTTTAAAATGTTTAAAAGACTAGTTTCAAAAATTTACCGGACGTGTGCTCAAACGCTCATCAAAAGGTACTAAAATGAAATTTTCTCAAAAATTCTCTATGAAAATTTTATGAATGCACAGATATCATGTAAAGGAGTAGTATTTACAATAAACCTAGTTTGGTCAAAGAATATGAAAAGTCAAAGTCAAAGAAGACCAAAAAGTCAACATTTGTAAAAGTCAAAGATGATAAAAGTCAACATTTTTCAAAAAGTCAAAGTAAATGAAAGTCAACGTTTTTCAAAAGTCAAGATAGATGAAAAGTCAATGCAATAATCGGTTTTAATAAAGTCAAAGCTAGAAGTCTTGGTCAAAGTTGATAACTTAAGCTATTTTAGTTATTTTTGTCAAAAATAGTAATATAAATATTATCCAACTTAAATACTATTTTTAGTAGACTATTTTTGGGAATAACATTTATTCATAAGTATTTAATTACATATAATCTAGTTATACTACACAATTTCACAAAAGAAAATAAAAAGTCACATTATTTATTTTTCAAATATTTTTTTTTAAATGCACATTTAATCCAAGATCATTTAATAACTCACATATAAACATATATACTAATTCTAATAGTATTTAAACAGGTGAAAACACATAATTGCAAATAGGGCAAATTCTGGGGTCTCACATTCTCCCTCCCTTAAAACAATTGCGTCCGCGCAATTCCTGCTTGATCCTCGGAGTAACTCAGGCACGGTTGACTTAAACATACAAAATGAAAGTCTGAATATCAAATTTCAAATACCAACTAAGAACATCAAGTAGGAACACCGAATAAGATCATCGAATAAGAATCCCCGAACAAGAAGCTTGAATAGGAACACTGAATAAAAACACCGACTAGGATTTCCGAATAAGAATCCCAAATAAATTACCGAAAAAGAACGCCAATTATGAATCCCAAAATAGAACACCGATGAATAATATCAAGTAAGAACTTCAACAAGATTACCGAGTGAGAATACCGAATAATAATCCCGAAATAAGAACTCTGGATAACACCATATAAGAATTCCCCATAAGAATACCGCATAGAAAATACCAAAGAAGAATTCCAAAGTAATATATTGAATAAGAATCTTCATATAGAAATCCAGAGGAAAAATGCCTAATTAAATCACCAAATAAGAATCCCGATAGTCAATATACAGTTGTAGAGTAGGTTGATCCTCAATCGGAATTTCATATGCTTCAGCTTCACATACTACTCAGTCATCAGTTGATATCATGCATGTGATAACTTCAATCACATAAGGCAAACTCTCTACTTGCATTTTAGCACGTTGCACTCAGGTAGGTATGATAAAGGAATGGATAACACCAAAGTCAAGCAGTACCTTAACCAACTGTGTAACTGACAGACTATCCTACTTAAAGGACATGAATTCATTCCTACGGAGTCTTCCTCTGATTCCGAGAGCTCTGACAATCATCCTTACTTCACCCAAAAGAGTTACCCACTGTTATAGCATATTTACAATTATATCTTATGAAAACAAGTACAACATAATGCACGATTATCATATAACACAACATTAACACATAATGCACAATTCAGCACATAAGAAACTAATATCACGTAAACAAGTTATATCACATAAGTAAGTTATAAATAATTAAAGTCTTATACACAACAAACTACACATAACGCAAGTTGATCAAGTAACTCACATTAGTCACTTATAGTACATTAAGCACCTAAAACACGTTGTTTCACATAAGCTAGTTATTACAATTAAAACCACATAAACAACTAACTTCACACAGACACTTCGATCACATAAGACACATTTGTCACGTAATACACATTAATCACATAATGCACATTGGTTGCATACAACACATTGAGTATGTAACGCATGTTGTCACATAAAACATATTGACCACATTAGTTCACTTAACACATAAGGCATATTGATCACATAGAAAGTTAGTCACATAAGTAGATTAATCACATAAACATATTAGCATGTAATTAACTTTTCACTTAGCACTTACATTTATGTTAAGACCTCTACCCACATTCCGAGGATACCCCGGCTGACAGCTAAACATGCTCTTTGATACCACTTAATGTCACGCCCCAACTCAACCCCACCTACGATCAGTCAGGACGCAACGGAATTTCGGCAGTATAACGACTATAACAAGTACATCAGGGCTTTAAACCAACCCTTTATACCTTCATACAACCAACTCCAAAGATCAACAACAACTCCACAACTATTTCAACAACATACAACACAACCAAATCCATATATTAAACAATCATTCATCAGTTCATTCATAAGTTATACGCCTTCGTTCCAACATCAATCCATAGGATAAATCATACATTTGCAAAATAGATTATAACCAGTCTAGCAATCTAATCATGTTCAAAAGAAAGACTACTAAACGAGTATTATATAATTCTTTATCTTTAAATAAGTTATACAATACATCATACTACAAAAACTAAGAAAAACTCATGGAAATGACTCCGACACATAAGACTCGTTCACATAATGCACATTCGCAGCTTCCTGAGACACGTACCTGTAATCTGGTTCAGTAACACCTGATTGCAGTAAACGAATGAGAGTGAGCTTATATAAAATAAAGCCCAATGAGGAATTCGATAGATCTTTGAAAACATTTACTTTACCACTTTGGAAATCATCCCATGAGCAATAACACGCAATTAACACTGATAACAATACAAATATAGTAACAACGGTAAACACACAATAAGGATACGATATACTTGTTAATGAAGCTCCATACACTATTTCAATCCTTACCAACTCCTCCAAACCCAATGACACAATCCTAAAGTACTTTAACCTAGACCCACATCCCATGGCCTCTCCGACCATGTGAGATAAGGATTAGCCATGATAATTGTGCTCACAACCCAGGATGCCTCCCGAGGTGACACAACATTATCATAGCTTATAACAATGACTCTTCCTCAATTCGGGAGGCCAACAATGAAGGTTGCCCGACTCCCGACACTTCAACAATCAACAATCAGTTAACAATGTAACGCCCCGGATTAACCTGAGCACACTACTAAGAAGATAATTTCCGCTTTGGCTACACCTCGGATTAACTCGAGCGTGCTCCTCACGGTTTTGTATCAACAATCAATTAAATAGCATTTAAACAATCAACAATCAGTTAACAATGTAATGCCCTGGATTAACCCGAGTGCGCTACTAAAAAGATAATGTCCGCTTTGGCTACACCCTAGATTAACCCGAGCGTGCTTCTCACGGTTTTGTATCAATAATCAATTAAACAACATTTAAACAATCAACAATCAATTAACAATGTAACGCCCTAGATTAACCCGAGCGTGCTACTAAGAAGGTAATATCCGATTTGGCTACACCCCGGATTAACCCGAGCGTGCTCCTCACGGTTTGGTATCAACAATCAATTAAACAACATTTAAACAATCAACAATTAGTTAACAATGTAACACCCGGGATTAACCTGAGCGTACTACTAAGAAGGTAATGTCCGCTTTGGCTACACCCCAGATTAACTCGAGCGTGCTCCGCATGGTTTTGTATCAACAATCAATTAAACAACATTTAAACAATCAACAACTATACAATTCTAAATTAATTAAGCTAGATGACAAAGTAGGCCATCCAACTCAACATGCATTTAAACAAACATTCAACCCGGATCCCTATCAATAACAATCCAAGAATAAACTACTCAAATACTACCCAAACAACCAAAGACAACATTTCAACATATTAAAGAAAGACTACACAAACTTCTAAAAGTCATAACTTACAAGCTAGAAATCCAATAACCTCCAAACCACTTTCTATCACTCTACCACACATGCAACTACATTAACCCCATCAAAACTGAACCAAAAGCCATCCAAAACAAGCCCAGCAACCCTAATTCCTCAATGCATCAAGGCTGAATTTTTCATACTTTTGCTACGATATCCAAATCAAAAATTCGGCATTACAACATTACTACCCCATAATTAACAAACTTTTAGAAGCAACAACCAATCAATTCCAATCACAAAAACTCCATTTATTCATCAATAAGCCAATAACTCAACTTTAATACCCGAAAAATAGAAATACATGCAACTACCATTCAAAATTGATATAAACGCACATAAATGATCCCTGACAACTACTAAGCAATAATCGAAAGACAATTTAGCAAAACAACAACTAAATATTCAATATTAAAAATTTGACATAAGCTTTAAAATTAAAATCTAGTTTTTCCCTCACCTTTGATGCAAAGTAATGGTAGAAATGTGTAGAATAGGTGTCCAACAAGCAATTTCAAGCTTCGAACGGAAGCAAACGGACTTGAATTGCAAATTCTATGAGAAAATTAAGCTTGAAAACCTAAGAAAATATTTTCCTTCTTTCTCCCGAATCTCACGGCTGCAATGTGTGTGTAAATGTGGTATTTTTCTTTATTTCATTGTGTGTAGTTATCTTATAAGCAAAAGTCAAAGCAAGACAATTGGTCAAATGTAATTTAAATTAAGATTAAATTTAAAAGACTAGTTTAACCTTCATTTTTAATGCATTTCTCAATTGTGTCATTCTAGAAATATTTAATATGATATATAATTTATATTTAATATATACTTGGTCAACAAAAGTCAACGCAAGAGTTAAATGTAGCATAAATCACTATTTGGCTCAAAAACGCTAATTTTTCGCCCGAAAAGTCTATTTTAATTTCCTAATCTATTTCAGAAATAATTTATAGTAAATCACGGGCCTTTTAATAATGGAGGACTAGTTTTTAAAATGTTTAAAAGACTAGTTTCAAAAATTTTCCGAACGTGTGCTCAAACGCTCATCAAAATGCACTAAAATGAAATTTTCTCAAAAATTCTCTACGAAAATTTTATGAATGCACATATATCATGTTACAGGAGTAGTATTTACAATAAACCTAGTTTGGTCAAAGAATATGAAATGTCAAAGTCAAAGAAGACCAAAAAGTCAACATTTGCAAAAGTCAAAGATGATAAAAGTCAACATTTTTCAAAAAATCAAAGTAAATGAAAGTCAACATTTTTCAAAAGTCAAGGTAGATGAAAAGTCAATGCAATAATCGGTTTTAATAAAGTCAAAGCTAGAAGTCTTGGTCAAAGTTGATAACTTAAGCTATTTTAGTTGTTTTTACCAAAAATAGTACTATAAATACTATCCAACTTAAAACCTATTTTTAGTAGACTATTTTTGGGGACAACATTTATTCATAAGCATTTAATTACATATAGTCTAGTTATACTACACAATTTTAGAAAAAAAATAAAAAGTCACATTATTTATTTTTCAAATGTTTTATTTTTAAATGCACATTTAATCCAAGATCATTTAATAACTCACATATAAACATATATACTAATTCTAATAGCATTTAAACCGATGAAAACATGTAATTGCAAATAGGGAAAATTCCAGGGTCTCACAATATGAATGCAAGAATGTATGAATGGTGATCATGGGCTTGGGTTTGACCTAAGGAAATTAAAACTATCCTATATAAAGATCTTCAACTCCGTGAAATCTTCATTGGGCCTCCAACTCCTTGGATTGTCCATTGGGTCTTCTTGCAAGCTTCTTTTTGAAGAATTATATAAGTGTTCTCACTACATTATTTTCTCAAAAGGGCAAGAATATAAAAGAGACTTGTGTCTCAAAATACAACCCAATAAAATGACCCTTAAAGCCCAAATCCATGATCAAATTCACAATTTCCAAGATATATGAATATGCATGATCATTCATATCAAACATATAATAATCATCATATAATAGGCTAGCATTTAAATCTAATTAACTCATCAATATGAATAATCAAATTCCATCCATACTTATTGCATAATCATAAAACACCTTTTATTAATGCAAGTCATGTTGGCCCATTAATTCACATACAAGTCCAAGGTTCCAAGAAATCATAAGTCTATGGCCCAAAACACATAAAGTGGTCCAATAGGCTAAAATTAACATAGATACATGCACACAAGGCCCAAGCCCAAATCAATATGTCTTATGCCATGTACATTAATTTTAGCCCAATAGTCCTTTTAAAAAAACATTATATCAACATATAATCTTTTTAAAACTATCTCAAATTTAGAAATATCTAAATATTATCATACTAGATTATTTCCAAATCCAAGATAAGAACATGATGACCTTCATTTATGTGAAATCCATTTTGCTATTTCAAGACACATAAATAAGTTGCATTCTTGACTATTAAACACTTTAATCATCAAATAGTCCTCTATTTAATCATATGCATGTCACCATTAAAATAAGCTTAAAACTAACTTTTAAACATTCATTTTAACACATGCACATATTAAATCTATACTTTTAAGGACTACAAGGAAACCACTAACACCTTTACATGTCCAACAAAAAACAAAATCATCACCCTATACACAAAGAGCAATTCAGCCATATCAATAAAAGTCACAAGACTTGTCTTCTTTAATATTTGCCTTTACAATCATGCAAAAAATGATCATTTCAAGAAATACCTTTTTAGCTTATCTACTTTTAGGACATTCTTCTTATTCCAAGAGTATATGTCAACATGCAAAGATCAAATCCAACATTTATCTTCACATATTAGCATATTCAACAAGAAGAGTTATTATCCTAAACATGCATGTGAGAATCGGCCATCATAAAGTATAGATCTAAACATGCAAGTTAAAGCTAAGACATATATACACTTATATATTCAAGATCTACATCTATAAGCAAAGATTCAAACTAGATCTAAACATGCAAGCATGTAGACTTAACATGAACTTCAAAACTTGCACATTTAACATGCTAATACATGGCTTACACATTGCACAAATACACGGCCCAAGAAAGCTAGTTTCATGGACATCTTAACAAATGCTCTGATACTACTTGAAAGATGTTTAGCCAACACATAGGAATCATGTCAATACATATACCAAAGTTGGGTCTAAGATTGAGGAAGAAACACATGGATAGTGTCACGCCTCGACCCAACCCCAAGCTAAAGGTTAAGTCCAGACTCGACACACGGACAGAGTCTCCCCTGTACCGTGGACATTCTGAAAACCGATAAACACTCAAATAAAGCCTCAACAAGATAAGACAAGCTTTTCATAACTAAACAACAAAGGTTCAAGGCCATCCGAGCCTTGAAGCATACAACAGTTCCAAAATCACGCAAGCATGCAGGTAACTTGTTTACAACATAGTCTAATAGCCATGCCATTCTAGGATAACATTAAAACATACTTAAAAGATAAAACATCCTACATTAAGCCATTCACTCCCACGCATGCAAAGTGAATAAAAGCGGAAACAAAAGTTATTACATGACATAGTTTCCCAATTCTTTACTACAACCAACTATCCTTCAACTTCTTACAACAACCAGTATATACATAGCCCTTAGGCCACAAAATAGATACATAAGTGCCAAATAGAAACAAGAAGGCACAACCTCCTCAGAATAACACACAACAACTAGGGTAAAGGCTCTGTCTGCACCTTTTCCTCCTCCAATACTACCTCAACAAGCTGGGGATCACCCTCAGCGTCTCCTAAAACATATATCGAAGTATGAGCAACCACTGTTGCCTAGTGAGGGATAAAGTCTCCCGGGGCGTGCAATGTAACAATTAAGACAATTAATCAACAATAGTAATTAAACAACTTAAGAAGTAACGATAGCTTAAGTAACCACAAATTAAAAAGGATACATTTCACTTAACTCCATACTCCATATCTTCAATCCACGAACACGATCCACGAACCACGATCACGATCACGATAAGCCGGCATAATCCCAAACACTCCAGTGGGTGTACTCTGGATGTACCCCAATAATCCTACGACCCAACACCCCCTGGCAATCTCCAGACCAGACGAGTGAGGGAATAGAGCACGAAGTTTGAATATCCACTGGTAAGCCATCTGCCGCCCAGCCGATATTCAACACATCCGCCCTTGACACTATGGTTGCGCAACCACTATACAATGTACTTTACAATGGCAAGTTAATATCAATAATATAAGAAATAACACGTAGGAGGATCAACAAAGTAGGTTGACCTCGATGCAGTTAGAATAGAAACAATTATAAGAGCGAATAAGCAATTTTACGAAGGAGCATATACAAGACAAGCATAGAATCATGCCAAAAAGCTCTAAAACAACTTGAAGTCACATTTAAACACCCAAGAAATTGTGCCAAGGTCTTAGAAGCGCAAAACAACCGAAATCGCACCTAAACCCCTTTGTTATTCAAGCTATTTCTCTTCCAAACTCACATTAATGATTCACATTTGAGGGGAAGCTACATCAATCCTCTAATTAACCCCTAAGGTACCCTTTCAACCCACAATTAAGCCCAATTACCCGCAATTACCCCGAAAGCCCCAAATTCCCTCTTATAGCTTTAAACTACACATACTTCATCCGGGCTTCAAACAAGGGTTAGCAAAGCTTCTATAGCACCTAGGTAGCCTAAGGATACCAAAAGTAAAGCCCGAATCCACCCGGATTCGTCTTAACCCCGAAACCCCTTTATTAAAGTCGACTATTTTACGTTTTATGCGATTTTAGAGCAATTCAAGTGCACGGGGCTATTAGACTACCTTCATTAACACCTAAGGCATCTATTAGAAGCATTGATTCAAGTTAAAACGCACGATTATACAAAACCCTAGAATTTCTGTCACTATTCATACCTACGAATTAACTATCGATTTCTACCATTTAATACATGAAACAATAGCATAAATATGGTCTCTACTACATGTACACAACATATATAAGCTTATTTGAGCCTTGCAATAGCATTTAACATCATTTCTAACAAATCAAGAAAATAGCAACTATTTCAAAATGCGAAAATAAGCCATGAAATCCCTCACCAATGCACGTAGAAGCACCTAGGAAGCTTGCACACACCCTTATCTACTTGTTCAAGGCTTGGAGAGGCTTGGATTGAGGGATTGAAGAGCAAAATTTATTTTTTTTTCTCCTGTTTGCTGCTGTCAGCCTCTGCTACTGTTTTTCAACTTTTATTTTTTTTCTTTGCTATGTTATGAGCTAAATAAGGCTATATAATGAATGGGCTAAGGTGGGGTCTTGATTGGGTGCTTAAATGGTCCTATAAAATGCGCTTAGTTAGCTTAAAACGAGCCTAGTTAGTAAAGTGTATGCTAACTAATTAAATCTCTAAGTCATGTTACGTAACACTATTCATCTAACTATTAAAATCATTTTCTAAACGAGCTCTCCTATCGCCTCTAGCCCAATTGCACATTTTTTCCACTACTTTAACAATTAATATGATTTAATAAAAATGTTAATTCACTAATAGAATGCAGTTTGAAAACGAAGTGAATAGTAGCTAAAGAAGACAGTTAGTAAAGCACAGAAGGAAATGCGCAAACAAAGGATGCAACAGTATTTGAATGCATGGCTAAATCTCGGGCGTCACATCCCCTTCCCCTTAAACTAATTGTGTCCATGCAATTCTTACATGAATCGGCGAATAGCTCTGGATATTTCTCTCGCATCTGATCCTCCCTCTCCCAGGTAGCATCCTCTAACCCGTGATGATCCCACAGAACTTTAACCATCAGAATGCTTTTAGTTCTCAGCTCCTTAACTTTCTGATCAACAATCCGAAGAGGTTTCTCTGTGTAGGTCAACGTCTCATTGATCTCTAAAGGCTCGGGCTCAAGAATGTGAGAGGGATCTGGCTGATACTTTCGAAGCATAAAAAACATGGAAGACATCATGAATTCTGCCCAGGCTAGGAGGCAAAGCTAGTCGATAAGCCAAATCACCAATGGTCTTAGTTACTTCAAATGGTCCCATGTAACGAGGACTGAGTTTGCCTCCTTTACCATGCCGAATCAAACCCTTGCGAGGAGAAATTTTCAGAAATACTCGATCGCCAACGGTAAATTTCAGATCACGACGGTATTTATCTGCATAACTCTTTTGTCGACTATGTGCTGTAAGCATTCTTTTTCTGATAAGCTGAACATTATCAATCATTCTGTTCATCTTTGGCAATAAAGTATGATCAATAGATTTCGACTCTCCAACTTCATCCCAATATAAATGAGATCTGCATTTCCGCCCATACAAAGCCTCATACGGTGCCATACCGATAGTAGCTTGATAACTGTTGTTATAAGCAAATTCTGCAAGAGGTAAGTATTTTTCCCAACTCTTACCGAAATCCAGAATACAAGCCCGTAACATATCCTCGAGGATTAAGATAGTTCTCTCGGATTGACCATCTGTCTGAGGATGATAAGCTGTACTGAAACTTAAAGTCGTGCCCAAAGCTTTCTGAATCTTTTGCCAGAACTGAGATGTGAATCTGGGGTCTCTATTTGACACAATACTTTTGGGGATTCCATGAAGTCTAACAATATTCTCAACATAAATTTCAGCCAACCGATCCAGAGATTCAGTCTTCTTAGTAGCAATAAAATGGGAGGTTTTGGTCAATCTATCCACAACAACCCAGACTGAATCATGACCCCTTGAAGACCGCGGTTAATTTGACACGAAATCCATGGTAATGTGATCCCATTTCCAAACAGGAATAGCCAAAGGCTGCAACAACCCTGCTGGTCTCTAATGTTCAACTTTTACTTTTTGGCATGTAAGACATTTAGCAACATAGTCCGCAATCTCTCTCTTCATGTTGTTCCACCAGTAGTTATATTTCAGATCTCTGTACATCTTAGTACTGCCTGGATGAATTGTATACTTAGAATTATGAGCCTATGCAAGAATTTCTTTCTTTAAAGCTGGCTCGGAAGGAATGTAAATTCTGCCCTTGAACTTTAGAAGTCCATCATCATGTAATTTGAAATCCAACTCTCCCCCTTTTGACTTTTCTAAGATTTCCATCAACTGCAGGTCAGCCTGTTGAGCTTCTCGAATCCTGGATAATAAAAGAGACTGAATATGCAAACTTGCAAATTGAACACCAGAATCTGAAATGTTGGGCCTCCATAAACATAATTCCTCCATGAACTCCCAATTTTTGATGATTAGACTAGCAACTGTAGCCTTTCGGCTTAAGGCATCAGCAACAACATTAGCCTTACTTGGCAGATAATAGATAGTACAATTATAATCCTCAAGCAACTCCAACCAACGCCTCTGCCTCATATTCAACTCTTTCTGAGAAAAGAGATATTTCATACTCTTGTGATCAGTAAAGATTTCAAATTTATTATCCCAAAGGTAATGACGCTATTTCTTTAACGCAAAGATAATAGCTGCAAGCTTGAGATCATGCGTTGGGTAATTAAGTTCATAATGTTTCAGTTTTCTGGAAGCATAAGCGATAACTCTTCCATTTTGCATCAATACACAGCCCAAACCTTCCATAGAAACATCACTATAGATTACCAGATTATCAGTACCCTCAAGTAGAGCGAGAATAGGAGCTGTGGTTAATCTCCTCTTTAATTCCCGGAAGCTAGCCTCACACTTCTCATTCCAATCAAATATAGTCTTCTTTCGAGTGAGTTGAGTCAAAGGCCCAGCAATTTTAGAGAAATCCTTGACAAACCTTCTGTAATAACCCGCTAAACCCAAAAAACTGCGAATTTCTATAACAATCTCCAGTCGTTTCCATGCCATAACAACCTCAATCTTAGCTGGATCAACGGAAATTCTATCTTGAGAAATAATGTGGCCCAGAAAGGTGACTTGTCTTAACTAGAACTCACACTTACTGAATTTCGCAAATAACCGATGCTCCTGAAGAGTCTGTAGTACAATCCTGAGATGCTGTTCATGTTCTGCCTCAAATTTAGAATAGACAAGAATATCATCAATGAAAATAACCACAAACTGATCCAGATAGGGGTGGAATACTCTCTGCATCAGATCCATAAATGCGGCAGGAGCGCTAGTTAACCTAAACGGAAGAACAACAAACTCATAATGGCCATACCGAGTTCTAAAAGCAGTTTTGGGAATATCATCTGACTTAATCCTTAATTGATAAGAGCCCTGCCTCAAATCGAATTTAGAGAATACCCTGGCACCTTGCAACTGATCAAATAATTCCTCAATCAAAGGCAATGGATATTTGTTTTTGATAGTTATCTGATTAAGACCCTGATAGTCAATGCATAATCGAAGAGATCCATCTTTCTTTTTAACAAATAAAACCGGTGCACCCCAAGGTGAAGAACTCGGCTGAATGAATCCCTTCTCAAGTAAACCCTGCAACTGAATTTTCAATTCCTGCAACTCGGGTGGGGCCATTCTGTACGAAGTTCTAGAGATAGGCGTAGCCCCTGGTAATAAGTCGATCACAAACTCTATCTCTCTATCAGGTGGTAAACTAGGTAACTCCTCAGGAAACACCCCCGAAAACTCTCTCACGATAGGTACATCATTCAGTTTCAATTGATCACCAGGTTGATTAATTAAGTAAGCAAAGTAAGCCTCACAACCCTTACCTAACATTTTTGATGCTTTAATAGAAGATATGATAGGAGTTCCCGTAGATTTTCTACTACCAACTATTTTAAGTACAGGCTGATCGGGCATTTCTAGACTCACAATCTTCTTTCTACAATCAAGTTGGGCATAATATTTACCTAACCAGTCCATCCCCAATATAATTTCAAAGTCGCGGAAAGGTAGAATAATTAAATCGGCAGGAAAAACACGACCTTGAATATAAATATTACATGCCTTGCAGATAGATTTGGTGACAAACTTCGGCCCCATAGGAGTGTAAACCACAATATCATGCAACAATTTATCATGTTTCAACTTAGCATTTTGTGCACAAATAGGTGTAATAAAAGAATGCGAAGCCCCGGAATCAATTAAAACCTTAACTGATTGATCATTAAGAAGAAAAGTACCTTCTACTACAGCGGTCGTATCCGGAAGCTCCTCAGCATCTAAGGCAAATACTCGGGCCTAACCCCGCGGTACTGGTGCTGCAACTGAACCCCTGGTCTGATTGCCTTGACTAGATGTCTGACCCCTGGTATTTTTGAATTTATGGCAATCTCTAACCCTGTATTGATCACTGCCGCATCTGGTACATCTGCCCAATCTCTTCCAACAATTCTCCTCAGTATGACCCGGGCGTTGACAGAAGCTGCACTGCTGGTGACGTCTTGCAACAGTGCCTCCCGAAGGAGCTCTGTAAGTAGAGGTAGCTGAACTACCCTGCTGAGAACGAATTACTACTGGTCGGGTCTGCCCCTGGCTCTGACTCTGACTCTGGACTGGTCGCGACTGAATCTGAACAGGCCCTGTATAACTCTGTGTCTGCCTCGTCTGTGGACTCTGCCCAACTGGTATAGTCTGCCTCTGGTACCCCTGACTCTGAGACTGAAACTGTCGCTTACTCGATTGACTAGACTTTGCCATCACGTCTGCCTTGCGTTTTTCATACCTCGAGACAGCTTTGACCACTGCAACATAGTTAGGGTAATCATTCGCAGACAGATTAAGCATAATATCCTTCCTCAATCCTAGAATGAACCTCTGCATCCTCTTATCCTCCGGTTGTACCAAAGCCGGCACATAACGGGAAAGCCTAGTAAAAGCAGCCTCATATTGGTCTACCGTCATATTTCCCTATTTCAAAGCTATGAACTCTGCCTGACGCATCTCACGGGCAACCACGGAGATATATTTATCTCGGAATTCTCGAACAAAATCAGCCCACGAATGTTGAACCGCCTCAGCTTCCCATTTTTCATTAATAGTACGCCACCACTCCTCGGCGTCACCCTCTAACAGAAATGTAGCATAAGTGATCTTTCTCTCATCACTGCACTCTAGAATTGCAGCCACCCTTTCAAATTTCCTCAACCATAATTCGTCCTTCATATCATCAGGTTCACCAAAGAAGTTGTAGGCCCCGTGGTGTAAAAATCGGTCATACAAATTAGCTCCAGCAACACCACTACCCTCGGCTCTGACGGCCTGATTACCCTTAGGAGCCCCTGCCTGACCCTGCTGAGTTACAAATTGTGCAATAGTGTTCATTGCAGTAGCCATAGTAGCAAGAATCTGTGCAGTGCTGGGTTCTGGTCCCTGCGGTGGTGCATTCTCTGCTACTCCTTCACCCTCTCCCGGTACACCCTGCCCAGGAGCTTCCTCCGGCTCTCTCCCCGGTCTGCCCCTTCTCCTCATCTCAATAGCTAGAATGCAAAGTATTATGACATGCATTTATATAAATTACAGGTAAAGCACATAAGAAGAAGTTCAAATAAATTCACATAAGTCACATATTACATCAGAAGAATGTTCACATACAAAATATTCATAGTCACTTAATCATGCTTGACATTCTAGGCATTTCACTCTCAAACATTAACTCTTAGAGACCTTTCGCATTCCATTATCACGCTAGCATGTTTTTTTCTAATTCCAATTCCACTTAGGCAAATCAAAGGACCACAAATTCATACAATCACAAGGTCACATAACAAATCTCTACCCACAGACCGAGAAATTTAACCCGGCTGCATGCAATCTATAGCTCTGATACCACCTAAATGTCACGCCCCGACCTAACCTCAAGCTAAAGGTTAAGTCCGGACCCGACACACGGACAGAGTCTCCCCGGTACCGTGGACATTCTGAAAACCTGTAAACACTCAAATAAAGCCTCAACAAGATAAGACAAGCTTTTCATAACTAAACAACAAAGGTTCAAGGCCATCCGAGCCTTGAAGCATACAACAGTTCCAAAATCACGCAAGCATACAGGTAACTTGTTTACAACATAGTCTAATAGCCATGCCATTCTAGGATAACATTAAAACATACTTAAAAGATAAAACATCCTACATTAAGCCATTCACTCCCACGCATGCAAAGTGAATAAAAGCGGAAACATAAGTTATTACATGATATAGTTTCCCAATTCTATACTACAACCAACTATCCTTCAACTTCTTACAACAACCAGCATATACATAGCCCTTAGGCCACAAAATAGATACACAAGTGCCAAATAGAAACAAGAAGGCACAACCACCTCAGAATAACACACAACAACTAGGGTAAAGGCTCTGTCTGCACCTCTTCCTTCTCTATTACTACCTCAACAAGCTGGGGATCACCCTCAGCATCTCTTGAAACATATATCGAGGTATGAGCAACCACTATTGTCCAATGAGGGATAAAGTCTCCTGGGGTGTGCAATGCAACAATTAAGATAGTTAATCAACAATAGTAATTAAACAATTTAAGAAGTAATGATAGCTTAAGTAACCACACATTAAAAAGGATACATTTCACTTAACCCCATACTCTATATCTTTAATCCACGAACACGATCCACGAACCACGATCACGATCATGATAAACCGGCATAATTCCAAACACTCCAGTGGGTGTACTCCGGATGTACCCCGATAATCCTATGACCCAACACCCCATGGAAATCTCCAGACCAGGCGAGTGAGGGAATAGAGCACGGAGTTTGAATATCCACTGGCAAGCCCTCTGCCGCCCAGCCGATATTCAACACATCCGCCCCTGACACTATGGTTGCGCAACCACTATGCAATGCACTTTACAATGGCAAGTTAATATCAATAATATAAGCAATAACATGTAGGAGGATCAACAAAGTAGGTTGACCTCGATGCAGTTAGAATAGAAACAATTATAAGAGCGAATAAGCAATTTTACAAAGGAGCATATACAAGACAAGCATAGAATCATGCCAAAAGCTCTAAAACAACTTGAAGTCACATTTAAACACCCAAGAAATTGTGCCAAGGTCTTAGAAGCGCAAAACAACTGAAATCGCACCTAAATCCCTTTGTTATTCAAGCTATTTCTCTTCCAAACTCACATTAATGATTCACATTCGAGGGGAAGCTACATCAATCCTCTAATTAACCCCTAAGGTACCCTTTCAACCCACAATTAAGCCCAATTACCCGCAATTACCCCGAAAGCCCCAAATTCCCTCTTTTAGCTTTAAACTACACGTACCTCATCTGGGCTTCAAACAAGGTTTAGCAAAGCTTTTATAGCACCTAGGTAGCGTAAGGATACCAAAAGTAAAGCCCGAATCCACCCGGATTCATCTTAACCCCGAAACCCCTTTATTAAAGTCGACTATTTTACGTTTTATACGATTTTAGAGCAATTCAAGTGCACGGGGCTATTAGACTACCTTCATTAACACCTAAGGCATCTATTAGAAGCATTGATTCAAGTTAAAACACGCGATTACACAAAACCCTAGAATTTCCATCACTATTCACTCCTACGAATTAACTATCAATTTCTACCGTTTAATACATGAAACAATAGCATAAATATGGTCTCTACTACATGTACACAACATATATAAGCTTATTTGAGCCCTGCAATAGCATTTAACATCATTTCTAACAAATCAAGAAAATAGCAACTATTTCAAAATGCGAAAATAAGCCATGAAATCTCTCACCAATGCGCGTAGGAGCACCTAGGAAGCTTACACACACCCTTATCTACTTGCTTAAGGCTTGGAGAGGCTTGGATTGAGGGATTGAAGAGCAAAATTTATTTTTTTTCTCCTATTTGCTGTTGTCGGCCTCTGCTACTGTTTTTCAGCTTTTATTTTTTTTTCTTTGCTATGTTATGAGCTAAATAAGGCTATATAATGAATGGGCTAAGGTGGGGTCTTGATTGGGTGCTTAAATGGTCCTATAAAATGCGCTTAGTTAGCTTAAAATGAGCCTAGTTAGTAAAGTGTATGCTAACTAATTAAATCTCTATGTCATGTTACGTAACACTATTCATCTAACTACTAAAATCATTTTCTAAACGAGCTCTCCTATCACCTCTAGCCCAATTGCACATTTTTTCCACTACTTTAACAATTAATATGATTTAATAAAAATGTTAATTCACTAATAGAATGCAGTTTGAAAATGAAGTGAATAGTAGATAAAGAAGACAGTTAGTGAAGCACAGAAGGAAATGCGCAAACAAGGGATGCAACAGTAATTGAATGCATGGCTAAATCTCGGGCGTCACAGATAGTAAGCTATAGCCGAATGTGGTATGACACATTTCAAAAAAATTTCCAAACATTTTAGCTAACATTAACATACATTTTTCCAACCATGTCCATAAACTAGCTATCTACACATTATATATCATCAATACATAATATAAAAGAGAGGTTTATAGGTATACCTCTTGTAGACACCTGGTTGATGAAGCTTTGTCCTTGAAGCTCTTGAATCCTTCTCACTTGAAGGTACTAGTTGGTCCACCAAGCATCCAAAGCTCTACCAATCCTCAAGAGTAAAATGTGCTAGTACACTCTAGAGATTTGAAGCTATGTATATGTAGTATAATATCAAAGTGCAAAGCTATCTTCTTTTTCTTGCTATGGCCGAATAGGCACTTGAATAAGATGAATATTTCTTGCTTTCTCTTTTGGTATGGCCGTGTATGGTGTAGGCTAGAGGAGAGAGAATTCACTTCTATTACATATTATAATCTCTATTATATTATGTATATTATACATGCATATTAACCAATCAACACACAAGAGATTGAGTGTTAACTTGGATTAACTCCTTGCATGTTATTAGATTCTAATTATTACAATCTAATGGTTAGAATGTTTTTCTCTTTCCTTTGCTTGTTGGCCGAAAAAGAGAGGAGAAAGGAATATGTCTTGCTTTTGTTTAATAAATAATCTCTATTATTATATTAATCTTGCATAATTAACTAGCCAATAACAATTGCTAGCTTCCTTGTAAAAACAAGACAAAGCCATGCAAGTCATTGGATTGTAATCATTACAATACAAAAGTTAACTTTTTTTTTCTTTCTCTCTTAACACTTGGCAAAAAACAACTATCATCACTTTATGGCTAGGATTGTTTTGTCTTTATTCAAGATTCAATCTCAACCATCGATTTCAAATTAGAAGACTAGGATTGATGACATGGACAATCCACTCATTTCACTTTACACATACACACGCCACATGTGCATGCCCAATCACTAATTTGCCTTTTCATTTGATGATTAGGATTGATGACGTGACGTTTCTCAAATCACATCATCAATATACACACACACACACACATACACACACACACACACACACACATATATATATATATATATATATAAACACCCTTTATATAGACATATATTATTTTTGCCTATTTTAATCTCTATTAGAATAGATACATTGAAACAACTTTTTAGTAATTGCAGTTTGGCCCCAAAAGTTTTGGTAATTATAATTTGACTCTAAAACTTTACAAAACTACACTTTTGGCTCGAATGCCAACATACATGACTCTTAACACCTTACAGCCACCAACCACATTATACGAGCTTCCGGCGAAGTTATTCATGATGCTTATAAGTGTGTGACCTTTTAGATTCATAATCGCATACCGATGAGGGACCGATAAATTTTTTTTTCTATTTTGAAAATGTCTCTGCCATTTACTAAAATACCCTCATGTTCATGAGTGATGCACTAGCAACAAACGTACCATGAAAATATACATGACAATAAAGACATTGTCTTTCACGAATCTATTTATCGTCGGGAATCACCATGCAGTCCGATCCTTCTATTAAAACGTGTCGATCGAGAAAGGACCATGAAATGGTTAAATCTATTTTTGATTCTATAAATACACCTAAACCGGTGAAACGAGAGATGACTACCATGGAAAAACTCATTTTCATCAATCTCATACTCGCCTTGGCCAAGGACTTCCTCGTTTAACGACTGATCTTAGATATCATAGAACATTGCCTCTCACCGGAGGTTAATAGATCTTATCTTGACAATTACCTGTTAGAACATATCACAAGACTAAAATGCGAAAGGCCGTAACCCACCTTATAAAATGCAGGTATTGTCCAGACATAATATTTGGCCCTTGATATAACCAGCGGCCAAAAAATTCTCAACTTGGAGGATTAATTTGCATGATTTCCAACTAAATAGTAAACTATTAACCTGAAATCATGTAGTTCACTATTTATTATCACATTTAATGATCCGTTCACTGATGATCACTCATATGTTTATTTGTCCACATCACTATGTTGTTATGGCACTTTACATACCACCCTTTTATCATTAACATCACTATGTTAATCAAAGGTAATAACATATAATAACCCGTACTCGATTATTCTAGTCCTGGTTGAACAATACAAAGGGCTATGAATCGATTATTAATATTTATCATATCGAAGAAAAACAACAAAGTATTCTAAACTCCTTTAGAACGTATTTTTCTTCTCGGATAAGCATTATGGACATGTTTATATAGAGCAGAGAATATAAACATCCAAAAACAACATTGTGTATGAAACACACATATATTCTTATTAATCCCTAATTAGGTAATCTCATCTATATCATTAGGGCATATCCTTAACAATATAGTTAAAACAAAAGCTAAAAACCCTAAAAACAAACCTATTTCAGCTGTGAGCAAGGAGGAGCAAGTGAATAGCGATTTCTAGGTTTTGAATAAAAATTGAAGAAGAAGGAGAAGATCAAAGGCCATTCTACCTCAATTGGAGCTTATTTTTGCATCTCCTAAGCTTATCCATGCGTATTCTAGCTTTGGTTTCCAAAAAAGGTGAGGGGAATTTTTAAACTAAAATTTAAAGTTGAGGCATGATTTACATTCTTGCATATACATGTTGTTTGTTGTTGAAAATGATTATGCTTCTTGCTAAGTAGGTCAAAGAGAACAAGATACATGAAGCCTAGCTAGTTTGAACCATTATTTGTTGTAGATAAATGTATGTGTTATATAATGAATAATTTAACTAAATATGAGTTCGATTTTTGTTTTAAAGCTTATATATGAAGGTTATATACTTATATATGTGTTTATAACATGTTTTATTGGTTTGGAAGTAAAATTGAATGAGTTTTTGGAAAATGATGTTTTGCTGGAAAATTTTAATAAAAACATGAATAGTGTTTTCTTATGTTTTTAATGCTCGAATTCCTCCCTAAATATTTGTATATGTATACATAAATGTTTATAACTTAATTTCATAGCTTAGGAGTGCAAATTGTGGAGTTTTGGTGCATTTTGATGAGTTTTCCGAAAATTCCAGCCATGATGCAATGGTGGTATTTTGCTTATAAAACTTATTTTAAACTTGGTTTTGCAAATGTTTTGCACTTATAAGGTATTATACTTAGTGTGATACCCCGAACCTGGCATGTATTCAATAGCATTTAAAGTTCATTTAAATTACATTTTATTGACCTTTCACCTTCTTTGACCAAACTAGTTGACTTTTCATCTACATTGACCAACTAGGACAAGGTGAAAATTTTTGAAATGTTTAATAAAGGGAAAACTTGGGATTAGAAATAAAAAAATGCAATGTTAAGTTAGTCAAATTTTGGGTCAACTTTGGAATTAAATCTGAACCAATTGGGGAAGAGTTAGGTAGCAAATTATATATGGTTGGAAAGCTCTATGAGTCTAGTTTCTGAGGCTTCAAACCGTTCGTGAATTGGAGTTTTCTAGAAGAAGTTATGACCGTTTTCGTAGGGTCGCGCATAGCTGTTTTGGTTTAGCGGGTTGACCGAAGCTTTGACCATTTGACTTCAACTTGTCATCTTATATATGCATAATACATTACAAAAACAAGTAAAAATCTGGGAAAAAAAAAGAAAGGGCCAAAACCATAGGAGAAAAAGAAAAAAAAAAGATTTCAACATCAAAACTTCAAATCTTCGCGAGAGCTTGCACGGGGTTGTTTCCAAGGCTTCCAACGTGGTTTTCCTAGCATCTAATAGCGTCTAAGGTGAGGGTTTCATCGTTATTTGCGCATTTGAAATTATTATGCCTAAACTTTAATTTTTAGAAATTATGCGTAGATCGTTATTTTATTTGTTTTGATACTTAAAGAATGTTCCTTGACAATTGTAGAACACATATTTGTAGACTTTTAGCATTTTCTACCATTGAAAATAACAATTGAAATTTTAAATGCGAATGGAATAGTAAAATATGAATAGTAAACCCTCGTTACGTTAAAGTTGCTTCGTTTTGCCTTCTGTTGATGTAGGAAGATGCTAGATATACTAGAATGCCTAAATGTATGGTTTAATTGGATTGTGTAATGGAAAAATGAAGAAAAATGCCTTGGTACAAGTTGGGGCCATTTAGGTCGACTTTAGCGTTTTCCCGTAATGCGTGAAGGCGTTGTCTCGGGAGGCCATGGAAGCACTTTTGGTGCAGTTATAACATTGGTTGGGTGATCGGTTGAGGTAGCTGCAGTTCAAACGAGCAAATGGGGAAATCGGGGCTTTGCGAGAATTCTAGGGTAAAGTAGGATTTCGTGGACTTTAGACGTGCCTTATGGTGTCCTAGGAGGAGTGGTGATATCGGTTTTCAAAACTCGTAGCTCGTTTGGAAGTAGTAGCATTGAGAAAGTTGGGGTCATTTAGTATTTTAGTTGATTTTTATAATGCTTGCTTATATAATGCTTATTGTGGATTATTATGCTTGTTATACTTGATTATGATTGAATTGTATATCAATTGTTGATAATGCTTGTTAGTGTTGTTCTTGTTATTTTATTGATTGTAAATGCTTATTGTATCGCATGTTGATACTAATCTGCACTTCAGTGCCTTGCTCGATTATCGTTATATCTCTCGTATTGCATTGAATAAGTGTCAGGCGCGTGAGTGATGGGCCTCTCTGGGTAGCCTCGGGTTGCCAGTGTTGGTTGCTCTAGCTCCGTGTCCTATTCCCTTTCTCACTTGGGTTGCCGCCCAGGGAGTTTTGGGTCGTAGAATTGACAGAGTATGTCCGGAATACTCTAACGGAAGTTATAAGGTGGGTGAGCCGGTGCGTCATCGTTAAAGTCATCGAAATCATGATTGGTACATTACTCGTTCAAGTGAACCGTAGCCTTCAGAGTGTGGTATAGCTTTGAATGGTTGTGTTAATGCTTTTATTAATTGTTTATTGTATTGATTGTTTATATTGAATGCTTACTTGTCAGTTATATTGCTTAACTGCCTTATTTGCATTACACGACTTTCTTTCTCTCCACCTCGATATCTGTCTCGCCCTCACTGAGTATACGTGTTGAGTATACTCACTCCTCACCACCACATTTTAGGAAATGCCATGTTAGCTGGAAAGTTCGTGGTTACGTGAAAGATCATGCTTGAAGAGTTGTCTTGCGTGCTATGTGGCTTGAGTTGTCAGAGATGCAAAGATGTATGTTTCATGTGTTGTATGTATTTAATGTTAAAAGGAATGTAATTTAAGTTTTACTAGATTATTGAAGTGGTTTGATAAGCTAGTTTATGTATACAGTTGGTATAGTTTAACTTCAATGCATGTTTGTAATGTCCAAAGGAAAAGAGTTAGAATGGTATGATAGTCTATTTTATGCAATAAGTTAGTTTAGTTTAGTTGCCAAGCATGAATGTACTTGTCAAAGATAAGAAGAGATAGGTTAGCATTTAAACTGGAAATGTATATTTACTTGTGTTCGCTTGTTGAGAACCAAGGCTTGGATGGCCTTGAGGTGTTTATATGGTTGGACACGGTGCTGGTCCACTTATATGCTATTACAGGTTTTACACTTTGCCTAGAAACAAGGGAGACTCCGTCCATCTTTCCCTAAAAATTTTGCCCGGGTTTGGAATTGGGTAGTGATTAGATTGATTGATAGAACTCCCGGTCTCGAGAGGGATCGGGGTATTACAGGTGGTATCAGAGCTTGTTTAGCTCATAAGTCGGGACAGGGTCCTCGGTCTTGTGGGTAGTGATCCTTGAATGTGTGCTTGTTAAGTGTGTCTTGAAAGTGTATGATTGCATGTGAGATTGTGTGTCTTGAATTGAATGTATGCACCTATGTGATATAATTATGTGTTATGTGTTAAATGTTTCTCAAGTAAAGTGAAGTGTCTAGTTGTGCATTGAATTGACCTATTGAATTGACATTGTGAATCAAATCGACCTTGTGAATTGTTATTTGCTTGAAGTATTGCTTGTAATGTGTGTATTGAAATGTCTTGAATTGGCTATGCCGTGATTTGAATTGATTATGTTGTGCTTGACTTGATTGTCGTGCTTGAGTGACTTTGTTGAATAAACTATTTTATAAACTTGCTTGCATAATAGTTTAAGGTACATATGTATAAATGTGATATCTTGGCATTCATACATGTCCTGTTGAAATGATAAGAAAGACTTCTTCCTTCCCCTGAAGAGAAGTGGTTAGTAGCAGGCCCTCCAAGTTATGTGGATTGACGGGAATGAGCAGTATTTGACTAGTCTTTATTTGGTAGTTGGAGTTTGTTTATTGGGATTCCTCTAAGGTTATCTCCTATGCTTAGTATAAACGACTTTCTTTGGAGTTCTACATGATTATTCTTTGGAGCATTTTCTTAATATTTCCTTGTTGGGCATTCATCGGGTATTTCTATATTGGCATTTCGTGGGAGACTTGGTTGGGATTTTAATCAACCTTTGGACATTACAGATATGCATTGAAGTTAAGCTATGCTAACTGATTACATAAACTAGCTTATCAATTCACCTCAGCTACTTAGCTAAATTTAAATTACATTTCTTTTGACAATAAATACAAACAACGTATGAACATACATCTTTACAAACTTCGACACTCAAGCCACATAGGCACGCAAGACAACTCTTCAGGCAACGAACTTTCACGAAATCACGAACTTTCCAGCTAACATGAAATTTCCTGAAATGTGGTGGTGAGGAGTGAGTATACACAACACGTATACTCAGTGAGGGTGAGACAGATATCGAATTGGAGAGAAAGAAAGTCGTGCAATGCAAATAAGACAGTTAAGCAATATAACTGATAAATAAGCAATCAAGACAAACAATCAATACAATAAGCAATTACTGAAAGCATTAACACAACCATTCAAAGCTATACCACACTTTGAAGGCTATGGTTCACTCATACGAGCAATGTACCATTTCACGAGCGATACATCAATCTCGAGCTTGATGTTGACAACGATGACAATAAGCGCGCAACCACCTTATAACACCAGTTTGGAATACCCCGAAAGTATCCATCAATCTACGACCCAAATCTCCCTGGGAGGCAACCCAAGCGAGAAGAGGGAATAGCTACGGAGCTAGAGCAACCAACACTGGCAACCCGAGGCTACCCAGAGAGGCCCATCACTCACGCGCTGACACTATGCAATGCAAGACTCGATACAAGGCGATAAACGAGC
Organism: Ehretia macrophylla; assembly: GCA_037974665.1. Classification (NCBI taxonomy): domain Eukaryota; kingdom Viridiplantae; phylum Streptophyta; class Magnoliopsida; order Boraginales; family Ehretiaceae; genus Ehretia; species Ehretia macrophylla. Next base: position 15,557,969 of record CM075775.1, read on the forward strand.
GATAGCACAACAATACAGAATAGAGGAGATAAACGAGATATCAAGCATTATCAACAATTGTTAAATATTTCAATCAATAATCAACTCCAACAAGCGTAATAAGTATTAACAAGCATTTACAATCAAACAAGTAACAAGAACAACACCAACTAACATTATCAAGCAATAACAAGTATTCTATATGCATTATAAGCATTCTATAGGCAACATAAGCATTCTATAAGCAATATTCTATGAAAACACACAAAATCATGAAAATGATCCCAACTTACCAAACTCTACTACTTTCAAATGAGCCACGAGTTTTGGAAACCGACTTCACCAATCCTCCTAGGTCACTATAAGGCACGTCTAAAGACCCCGAAACCCTACTTAACCCTGGAATTCACGCAAAGTCCCGATTTCTCCCTTTGCTCGTTTGAACTAAAACTATACTAACGAAACACCCGACCAATGCCATAATCGCACCAAAAGTGCTTCCATGACCTCCCGAAACAATGCCATTACGCAAAACGAGAAAATGCTAAACTCAACCTAAACGACCCCGACTTTTACCAAGGAGTTTTTCTCATTTTTCCATTATGCAACCTAAACAAATCATGCATTTAGGCATTCTAGCATACCTAGCACCTTTTCACATCAACAGACAGCATAACAACGCAACTTTATCGTTTCAAGGGTTTACTATTCATAAAATACTATTCAACTAACAATTTATATTTCAATTTCAATATTCAACCGTAGAAAATGTTAAAAAGCTATAAATACGTGTTCTACGATTGCTAGGGAACATACTTTAAGCAATGAAACGGACAAAATAACAACCTACGGTTAAATTACAAAAATTAAAGTTTATGTTCAACATTTTCAAATGCGCAAATAACAATGAAACCCTCACCTTAGACGCTCCTAGACGCTAGGTAAACCTCGTAGGATGCCTCGGAAACCACCCCGTGCAAGCTCACGCGAAGATTTGATGATTTGTTTTGAAATTTTTTTACTTTCTTTTTCTCTTTCTTTTCCTCATGGCTTCAAGACTTTCTTCTCTGTTTTTTCGTTTGCATTCTGCTTATTTAGGAAAAAAATGACAAGAAGTCAAAGGTCAAAGATTCGGTCAACCCGCTAAACCAAAACAACTATGCGCGACCTTACGAAAATGGCCATAACTTCTTCTAGAAAACTCCAATTCATGAACGGTTTGAAGCCTCAGAAACTAGACTCATAGAGCTTTACAACCATATATAATTTGCTACCTAACTCTTCCCCAGTTGGTTCAGATTTAATTCTAAAGTTGACCCAAAATTTGACTAACTTAACATTGCATTTTTTTATTTCTAATCCCAAGTTTTCCTTTTATTAAACATTTCAAAAATTCCTACCTTGTCCTAGTTGGTCAATGTAGATGAAAAGTCAACTAGTTTGGTCAAAGAAGGTGAAAGGTCAATAAAATGCAATTTAAATGAACTTTAAATGCTATTGAATACATTCCAGGTTCGGGGTATCACACCATGGAAGCACTTTTGGTACAGTTATGACATTGGTTGGGTGATCGGTTGAGATAGCTGTAGTTCAAACGAGCAAAGGGGAAAATCGGGGCTTTGCGAGAATTCTAGGGTAAAGTAGGGTTTCGTGGACTTTAGACGTGCCTTATGGTGTCCTAGGAGGAGTGGTGATGTCGGTTTCCAAAACTCGTAGCTCGTTTGGAAGTAGTAGCATTGAGAAAGTTGGGGTCATTTAATGTTTTAGTTGATTTTTATAATGCTTCCTTATATAATGCTTATTGTGGATTATTATGCTTGTTATACTTGATTATGATTGAATTGTATATCAATTGTTGATAATTCTTGTTAGTGTTGTTCTTGTTATTTTATTGATTGTAAATGCTTATTGTATCGCATGTTGATACTAAACTGCACTTTAGTGCCTTGCTCGATTATCGTTATATCTCTCGTATTGCATTGCATAAGTGTCAGGCGCGTGAGTGATGGGCCTCTTTGGGTAGCCTCGGGTTGCCAGTGTTGGTTGCTCTAGCTCCGTGTCCTATTCCCTTTCTCGCTTGGGTTGCTGCCCAGGGAGTTTTGGGTCGTAGAATTGACAGAGTATGTCCGGAATACTCTAACAGAAGTTATAAGGTAGGTGAGCCGGCGCGTCATCGTTAAAGTCATCGAAATCATGATTGGTACATTACTCGTTCGAGTGAATCGTAGCCTTCAGAGTGTGGTATAGCTTTGAATGGTTGTGTTAATGCTTTTATTAATTGTTTATTGTATTGATTGTTTATATTGAATGCTTACTTGTCAGTTATATTGCTTAACTGCCTTATTTGCATTGCACGACTTTCTTTCTCTCCACCTCGATATCTGTCTTGCCCTCACTGAGTATACGTGTTGAGTATACTCACTCCTCACCACCACATTTCAAGAAATGCCATGTTAGCTGGAAAGTTCGTGGTTACGTGAAAGATCATGCTTGAAGAGTTGTCTTGCGTGCTATGTGGCTTGAGTTGTCAAAGATGCAAAGATGTATGTTTCATGTGTTGTATGTATTTAATGTTAAAAGGAATGTAATTTAAGTTTTACTAGATTATTGAAGTGGTTTGATAAGCTAGTTTATGTATACAGTTAGTATAGTTTAACTTCAATGCATGTTTGTAATGTCCAAAGGAAAAGAGTTAGAATGGTATGATAGTCTATTTTATGCAATAAGTTAGTTTAGTTTAGTTGCCAAGCATGAATGTACTTGTCATAGATAAGAAGAGATAGGTTAGCATTTAAACTGGAAATGTATATTTACTTGTGTTCGCTTGTTGAGAACCAAGGCTCGGATGGCCTTGAGGTGTTTATATGGTTGGACACGGTGCTGGTCCACTTATATGCTATTACAGGTTTTACATTTTGCCTAGAAACAAGGGAGACTCTGTCCGTCTTTCCCTAAAAATTTTGCCCGGGTTTGGAATTGGGTAGTGATTAGATTGATTGATAGAACTCCCAGTCTCGAGAGGGATCGGGGTGTTACACTTAGTATATATTTTGGTTAGGGAAGGATAGTCTTTTCATATTGTTATTAGGAGGGTTAATTATTGGTTGAAAAGTAAATGTCAATTGAGTTCAAGTGTTGAATTAAGTGTTGCATACCTTCTTTGTGTTGTACATGTTGTTAAAGTTTGAAATGTTGTCAATGTAGTTGAATTAGATGAAGATGAAGTATGCATGCTAAATGTGGTTTAAGTGCTTGATTGTCATGAATGCATGAATGTGATTGTCGTGAATGCGTGAACGTGCTTGAATGTGCATGCAATCCAAAGTGTCACGAAGCGTTGCAACCTTCAAAACAGATGCAGTTGGTTTGTGTCTCCCTGGGCAACATCGGGCTATCAAGTAATGACACGACCACCGATGTTCTAATCCCTATCCCAAATGGACAGAGTGTTCCATAAGGGTCTGGGTTGTAGGAGTCGAGTTAGAGTACATCCGAAGTACATCTGGTGTATAGGGGAAAGAATTTAGAATGGTGTTTAGGGGAACGACATCAACAGAGCGAGCGTAAGTGTTACAAGTGTATGTTTTATTTACTTTACATTCTCGTACCATTTATATGTGATGCTTAATCTTTATTTCAAGTATTTACTTATCCTATATTGCTCGAGTTGTTTATTCTTGTTTGATATTATTATGTCATGGCATGTTTTAAAAATGAGTCTTCAAAGTTAACATGTTTTCTAAAACTTCCTGTGCATTGCTCCCCTCCCCTCCCCTCCCCCCACTTAGTTTGTGAAAATCACCCCATTTGATTACACATTTCAGGGTGGAGCAGAGTTAGAGCCTCGAGGATATTGGAAGTGAATTCTTTGTTATTTTGCTTTGGATGATGTTTTAACATTTTTGTGGATTATACAGATTATGATGTATTTAGAGGATTATTGTGGAAATATATTCTTGGGTATTAAAGAGTTGTTGTGAAGACTTGTTTTTGTATATTCTTGAATGTATTTGGGAAGTGGTTTTATGGCTTGATGTAGTGCTTTTGATCTTGTGGTATGTTGTCTATCTTGGGATGTTTGGAAGACTTTATTGTCATGTCATGATGTATTTGCTTGAATGTATTTGAGATGTTTCAATGGTTGGTTGTGTTGTTTTATGGATAATAGTGTGCGGGCTAATGAAGTGTGCCTTAACGGACTTAGGAGGAGTGATCTTCTTGAGCTTGTGGCATCACGATCCCATGTTGTTTGTGGTTTATGTAAGTTTGAATTCTTTTCTTTTCTGTGGTATCAGAGACTATATTAGCGATTGAAAAATGGGGTCGTGACAGATCTAGCATGAAGATATCATGTTCAAGTGAGCTCCAATGTGTGATCAAGCTTGTGGATCATATTCAATTTCAAGAGTTAGAAAAATGTTCATTCTCTCTTTTCTCTCTTGTAGCTCTCGGCTTAAGCAAGTAAAAGAAGAAAGAGTTTTTCTTTTGATTTTTTAATACACATACAAGCTCACACCACTTAAGACAAGCTAGTCCTCATAATCAAGTCTTCTACCATTACTTGAGTGGAGATTATCCTTGGATGTTCGGTGTTTCCGCCTAGATCCTTCATACGAGATGAGGAGCTAGTCCGCATAACCAAGTCTTCTACCACTACTTTGGCTATCTTCAAGAAGGTTTACATCATACTATACTTCTTGTTTATAAGATATATTTGATATGCATGTTGTTTCATGGACTTTATTTAGAGAACATATGCGATTACAAAGGATTATGGAAGAAAAATTTTAAATCTACATGCTTCCATTTTCAGCCCATAATATGTTGTGTTTCACATGTTTTCTCTAATGATCCTTATTATATGTCCTTCAAGTAGTATCTGAGCTATGTTTGAAAGACCATGAAATTACATGTTAGTGAGCTATATCTATTCTTTAAAATGTGTAAAGTAGTGTTATTTCTAGAGTTTACATATATGCATATGTATATCTAGTGTTGATTCTTACATGCATGTGTAGACCTTGAGATATGAGTGTTGATTCTTGCATGCATGTGAAGATCACTTGGTTTTCATATATGTAGCATGTTTGTATGTGAGTTTAGATGATGGATTTAAGCTAACCATGTTGAAATATGCTCAAATGTGAAAAGTCATACAAGTAAAGTTGAAAATAGCTAAAAGTGTTTTAGATGTTTTTAACTTTAAATATATTATATATTGATATAATGTTGTATGAGAAAATAGCAAGCCTTGTGTTTTATCTTGAGATGGCCGAATATCCATAAGGAAAAAGGAAGGTCAAAACTCATGCTAACAAAGTTGGAAATAGCTAAAAAAATGCTTTAGATGTTTTTGACTTTGCATATTATATGGAGATATAATGTTGCATGGTGAAAAACTTTTGTGTCTATTTTTCCCTTGAGATGGCTGAAAGATTTTTAGCTTTTGTATTGGCCGGAAAATCATGCTATAAAGTTTGAAAAGCCTAAAAGTGTTTTAGTTGGTGTTTGCTTTATGAATATTATATGGTTGATAGAATATTGCACGATAAAACAATGTGTGCCTATTTTTAAAGTGCCATGGCCGAATGGTTGCTAGCCTTTAAGATGGCCAAAAGTCTTGTTGTGTTGGTTAATCTTAGTTTGCATGTATGTTATAATGTGTTATAATCAAAGGATCAAATGAGTCTTTACATGAATGTTGGCAAAGTTATGTTGACAAGGTTTAAAGTTTAGATATTAGTGTTAACTATTGTATATGATGCATTAGTTGTTTGCTAGCTTCTCTGGCTTGGATTATTATATTGGTTATGATTAATCTTAGCTTATAAGTTTGTGTGGATGGTTGAATGGTGGTTTTGATCATGGACTTGGAAGTTTAATGGTTGTAATCTCAAATGGGCTTTGTAATTATTTGTCATTCAATTTGATTTGTAGAAGAGACATAAGTCTCATTTTACTTTCTTGCAAATGAGAGATTCATGTAGTGAGGTATATAGTATGTATCTTTCAAGAAGATTTGCAAGAAGACCATTGAAGGCTTTCAACGAGTTGGAGGACCATGATGAACTCAAGGAGTTGAAGACTATGAAGACATTTTGATGTGCTTTAGAGTAGTCTTGTGTTTTCTTGTTTTTGTTCCAAGCCCAAGTCCATGGTCCACCATGCTTATGTGTTGCATGCATGCTAATTTATTTGATCTATGTGTTAGTTGCTTGTAAGTAGTTTTGTATGCATGATGAGATCTCAAACAAACAAATCCAAACCTCTATACGTGCAAACTATTATTAGATTGATAAAAATGGTAAAAAGGGTTTTATCGTAGTTCATCCTAGGACTTAAAGGAACTTAAAGTGAATTGTATCCGGTCTAACCCAAAAGTAGAGGGATATAGTTCATAATAAGTTTATTGAGTTGCTAGTAAAACATAGAGATGTGGTTATCTTCCAAAATCAAATGGCTAAGAATACAATAAAGTTGAGGTCATTAGATTTAATTTGTCGGATAACAAAGAAATGGCGGGTTTAATCTAACTAGATCAGTTAGTCAAGAATGCATTAAAGCTGAGATTAAAGTGATTTAAGGACTAAATTAAATTGACCACAACCTATCATGCCCCGACCTAACCCCATGTTATAGGTCAAGTCAGACCCGACAAACGAACAGAGTCTCCTCTGTACCGTGGACCAACCAAATACCTGCACTCAAAAGAATTCACACAATACAATAATATACAACAATACCTCATTCATATATATCACTTTCAAGTTCATAAAGTAGTTATAGTCTTATACTTAACCAATAATTAACCATGCATGTATTCTAGTTAACATTCATGAACTAAAGACATTAGAACTACTTAAACTATTACATGCCACTACTACTTAACCATTTAAGACTTTAATTACAAACTCCTTGCATAAATAAATACAAACAAGACCCCAAAGGTCTCAAAATAGAATACAAGTGTTTAAATCAAACATTCATTACAAGCAACACTTAGGCCACACAAGCACTCCAACCTCAAGGCAAGCACAATCAGGGAAAGATCTCTACTTGCATCTCTTCCTCCTCAATAACCAACTGAGGCTTTATCTCCGCCTCACCTGAAATATTGTTAGATAAAAAAGGTGAGCAAAATACTATGCTCAGTGGGGGAGGGGATAGTTAAACCGGGGATCTTTCGAAAACATTTTCATGCAATGCAAATAGGTAAGATACACAATCAATAACAATGTAAAGCAATCAAATAAGACAATGACTAGATCACACATTAAAAAGGATATGATATGATAACCCTTATCATTCCATATCACTGCTGATCACGATCTCGATCTCAATCACGAACACGATCCGATAACGATATGTCGGCATCCTAAACTCTAATGGGTATTCCGGATGTACCCAATACCTATGACCTAACACCCTCTTGCAATCTCCAGACCAAGCAGGTAGGGGAATCGGCGTGAAGCTAAAGCGACAGGCAAGCCTGATGCCGCCCAAAAAGGCTCATCACATCTGTCTCGAACGATAAGATTGTGCAACCATCAATTTGATAACAAGACATATCATGAAATTTATAACATTCACGCAATTCGATAAACATGCAATTGAGGAGCAACAAAAGAGGTTGCCCTCGGACATAATCAATAACAATCAATATAAACGATAGATCGTATATATATTCACCCAATTCATATGAAGTACACATGTATTTCAATCCATCCTATTCCTTCGATTAGAAACATATGAGTAGCATTTACATAAGTTTTATTCATGCTCACTTAATCACACTTAACTAATCAATACACTCCGATTAACAACAAACAAGTCAACATTCTTTAAACTAGCCCTTTTTACTTTCTAACTACTATACAAGCTAACCATCAATGAGGTTACACTATGAGCACATTAGACCCTCCACAATCACTAACTAACCTCAAATAAGCTCTATTTAACACACACACACACACGACCCTTTATGTTCGCACCATTAACACAAAGTTCTAACCATGTTCTATCCATTTTAGGCATCAATCTAGCTATAAGAACACTTATGGCACTTTAATCAAACATCTAAACAAACATTTAACCATCAAACATTGAACTTTTGTTCGGTGTGTTATTGACATATTATTTCAGCACCTTTTCACTTAATTTTTGTTAGTTCTTGAGTAATTTATGAGCAATTTGATGGGTTTTGTGTTTGATTTGCGATGTAGGTGATTTCTATGAGAAAGTCTAAGTTTTGAGGCAAAATTGAAGATAAATGGCAAAGGATTAGCTTTCATGCAACTTGTGGAGCAATTGAAGAGAAATCAGAAGTAGCAAAGTCATAGTGTAGTTGCGTAGCGTCGCTGGAAAATTAAGGGCAGTTTGGTAAATTGGCGCGAAAAGAAGAAAGCCTTATGATAAAAGAAGAAAATAAATGTGAGAAAGAAAGCTTTTGGTGGTGGCTGGTTTTGAGGAGCAAGAGCAACGTTTAAAGAGGAGAAAATGGAAGGAAATTGAAAGATTGACGAGGAAGAACGGATCAGAGACTAGATTTCGCTACGACTTTCTTGAGATTTCTAGTTTTTTTTTCTCTCCTCATCATGAACTTCAATAGATTTTGGATTTTATTTACATTTATTATGATGTTCTAGATTATTTTTCTAAGGCTACGATGTAGCCAAATTTTGAATATTTGAAGCTTTTGATTTGAATTAATTGATGAACTACTTCATATCTGCGTTGAGTAGTTTATGCTGAGTTAATGCTTGTGATTGCTTGATCAACAATTGCATGATTTGCGATTTAGTTTGAGACTGAGAAGTGATAACTAAATTAGACCACGCGTGAAATGCCATTAAATCGTCATAAGCTAGAGATAGTTATGAGATCTTGTGCAGCGCATGGATTTCTAGGGCTTAATGAGTTTCCTAAGTTCATAGTTATCACAAAGATGTAGGTAGCTTGCTTAGCGAAATATGTTATTGATGCTTGAGAAAGATTAATAACCACATTAGCGAAATTATTGACAATGTAAGGAATAGTCATCAATTGATTTAAATCAATAGTTTCAAGTATGATTAATTTTGGTAAAATCGGTATACCTAGAACCTTTTAATTATTGAATTACCATCTTTTGTTAATTTCATAATTGTGTTAGTTGCTATTTTTTATAAGTTCTATAATTTATTTAATCGTTATCTGCAATTTCTTAGATTTTGATTGTCCAAATAAAGTTACAGCTACACCAATTTCGGTACTTAATAATCACAATCCTCGTGGAACGATCTTTACTCATTACTTTATTACTTGTTGCGATACGTGCACTTGCTTAAAAAACACACAACAAGTTTTTGGCACCGTTGTCGGGGACTGTGCCAATTATTAATATCGATACCAAATAGCTTTAATTTTAATTTGGATTTTATTTTGTTTTGTTATTCGTTTCTTATTGTTGTTACTCGTGTTTCAGGAACATAGTGTTTTAAGTGCATGCAAAAGTTGGGAAGTGGTACTTTGCTGCCTTTCGATCTTGAGATAGAACAAACTTGTCGGAAGAATAAAAAGGAAAAAAGAGCTATTACCCATCATCTGCAAGAAACCATGGCTGAAATCATGGTAGGACATGAAGGAAATGATCAAGAAAATCCGCCTAGAATACTGAGAGATTACGCTTTGCCACCCACTGGAATTCAACCTGTTATTAGAAGGCCAGTGATTCAGGCGAATGATTTTGAGTTGAAAATAGTGACACTGCAGTTGATTCATAATATTCCGTTCCATGGACTGTCCACTGAAGATCCTAATCAGCACATCCTGAATTTTCTAGAAGTTTGCGGAACTGTTAAGTATAATAGAGTCATTAATGAAGCTGTGCGCCTTCGCTTGTTTCCTTTCTCCTTAAGGGATCAAGCTAAGGAGTGGTTGAACTCGCTGCCTTCAGATTCAATCACCATTTGGGAAGATTTGTTGCACAAGTTTCTGTCAAGATTTTTCCCACGTGGCAAGACAGCGAGGCTGCGCAATGAAATCAATAATTTCGCGCAACATGAAAGAGAAACTCTGTGTGAAGCGTGGGAAAGGTATAAGGCGTTGCTGAGGAAGTGTCCTAATCATGGAGTACCCAAGTGAATGCAAGTTCACAACTTTTATAATGGGTTGATTATCACCACAAGAACTTTGATTGATGCATCGGCAGGAGGAACTCTAATGAATAAAACTGCAGATGAAGCCTATAAGTTATTTGAAGATATTGTTTTGAACAATTTGCAGTGGTCAAGCGAGAGAGTCACACTAATGAGGACAGTTGGGGTCCATGAGATTGATGCCAAAACTGCCTTGATAACGAAAATTGACAATCTTATGAAACAGTTGCAGAATAATCAAGTGACAGCTAATGTTATTCGGGCAGCAGTGGTATGTGAGTTTTGTTGTGGTCTACATTATAGTGCAGAATGTCAGGTTGGCAATCCATTTGCGCAAGGTATAGCGGAACAAGCACAATATGTGGAAAATTTTAATGGGCAGTAGCACAATCAATATCTCAACATATATCATCCAGGGTTGCGTTATCATCCAAATTTATCATACAAGAATACGCAAAATGTGACATCCGAGAACAATGTCATGATTCATTAACTGTTTCATCTACTGTTTGGGCATTTTCACTATCTATTTATTTGTTGCTTTCCTTGGTTACTATTTATTACGTTTTCCAACTATCTATTTTCTTTGAATTAGCATTTTTCTTAAATCACATTAATTATGTTAGGAATGAGAAAAATGTGCATTTGAGCATTTAGTATTGAGAGCATTTGTTTAGGAAATGTTTTATTGAAGCTAATGAATAGTGTTACGTGACTTAACTAAGTGTTTTAATTAGCTAACAATCATTTGCACCTTAGACACGATTTAAAGCTAGTTAGACTCATTTTAATAGCCCATATATGCACCCAACATGACCCACCCTAATATAAGCTCAATATAACAACAACTTAAGCTCATAACTAGCAAAACAAAACAAAAAATATGCAAAAATTACTATAGCAAATCCGACCAGCCCTTTGTGCATCCAAGAAGGAATTTTTGCTCACCAAATCTTCAAACCAAGCCAAGCCAAGCTAGGAACAAGTAGTTGAGGTTGTTTGCTAGCCTCCCGAGAGTTCCTACGCGCATTGGTGAGGGTTTTCATGCTTGTTTGTGCATTCTAAAATTGTTGCTCAATTCTTGAATTCTTAGATTTGTTATCAAATGCTATTGCAATGCTCAAATATGCTTATGTATGTTATATATAAGTAGTAGAGACCTAATTTATGCTATTGTTTCATAGTTTAAACGGTTAGAATCGCTTGTTTATCGTAGGGCATGAATAGTGATGGGAATTTTAAGGTTTTGTGGAATCAGACTTTATAGCTTGAATCAATGGTTCTAATAGGTTCTCTAGATATTAATGAAAGTAGTGTAAAGGCCCCGTAGGGTTTAATTGCTCATAACCTAACAAAAGAAGGAAATAGCCGACTTTTAGAAAGGGGTTTCGGGGTTATCGTGAATCCAGGTAAAATTGGCCTTCACTTTTGATGTCCCTAGGCTAAGTAGACCCTAATTATGCTTTGCTAGCTCCCGTTTGAGCCTTGAGTGAGGTACGTGTAATACAAAGCCAAAAGAGGAAATTTGGGGCTTTCAGGCTAAATGCGGGTAATTGCGTGACTAGTGTCCTAAGAGTGCCTAAGGGGTTAACTAGGAGCATGGTATAGGCCGCTTGCTAATCTAGAACAATGACATGAGTTTCGAAGGAAAACGGGTTGCATTGCAAAGAGGTTAAAGCAGGAATTCGAATGTCTCACGCTTCTAAGACCTTGGCATGACTCCTTGTGTGCTTAAATGTGGTTTCAAGATGTTTTGGAGCTTTTGGTATAGTTTTATGTGAATCTTGAATATGCCCTTTGTAATTTGCATAATTGCTTTCTTGAATTGAAGATTCTAAGTGAATTCTTGTTTATAGTAATTTTATTGCCATAGTTCTCAGTGTTTTTCTTGAATTTTATATTGAGTTAATTATAATGAGAATAAGTATGGATTAATGGCTTTATAAATTGATAGTACTATTATGGAATTAAATATGGTTATCTATGCTTAAAATGCTCTTTTAAATGATTGTAGAACATGCTTATATCATGATTTTATTGCTTGCTAGTTATATTGTTTGTATATTATATTACTTGAATGATTACTTGGTTGTATGTTAATTAAGTAAACTATGAGTTAGCTAACCTAGTTGGACAATTAATGAATGTTGCAGTTAAAGAGTAATTGAAACAATGTTGAACTTTATGTTCAAGGTGATTGAGAGTGATTTGAAACCAATCTTGCATTGTGGAGCTCGATAGAGGTGAGGGAGACTTCATCCTTATGTGCATATTAGTTTATTTACTTGTACTTAGATTATGTGCACTTATTGTCTATATATTGTGTGTGAGGGCAACCTACTTTGTTGTCCCTCAATCATGTGTTTATTGATGTATTCTATTATTATCATTTTGAGTGCATTGTATCGTGGTTGCGCAACCATTTGGGCATGGTAGTGTCGTGGAAACCGGGCGGCATCGGGCTTGCCGGTATACCTCGGCTACCATGGTTACCCAGTCCCTCTCTCGCTTGGGATGCCGCCCAGGGAGAGTTGGGTCGTAGAATTTTGGGGTATATCTGGAGTACACCCATTTTGGAGTTATAAGGGGACGCCGGGTTATCGATAACAGTGTCATTATTACATAGGGATTTCAATTCGTGGCTCGTGGTTCGTGATTGAAGAACAAGTGAATCGTATCCTTTTTAATGTGTGGTAATATGTTGTTTCAATTGTTCTTTGTTTGTAAAATGATTTATTTGTTCTAACTACTGCATTGCACGTCCCCGGTAGACCTTATCCCTCACTGGGCAATTGTGATTGCTCATACCTCGCTAAACATGTTTCAGGTGGTGCAGTTAGAGGAGTTGACCTGATTGCTGTGTGCTATTACTTGAGATTTCAGTGATTGCCTGCTAAACTGTGGAAGACCTTAATTGTTCTACTTTCTATTCTATTTTGGAGCCTAAGGGCTTATGTATATATTTGGGTAGTTGCAGGTTTGAAAGCTAAGTGGATGTAGCAAGTGTTATGGAATTGTGGCATGTAATAACTTATGCTTCTACTTCTAGCTACGCTGCATGCTTGGGTGTGAATGAACGGATGTATGGTTGGCATTAATTTATAAGAATGTTTAATTGCTAACATAGAATGGTATGATAAGAGAATGAAGACAAAGATTTTAGGACTATTGTTGCATGCTTGTATGTATTTATATTGCCTTGTGTTGCTTAAGGCTCAGATGACCTTGAAGTTTGGATTTCAATTACAAATGTTGTTCCTTTTGCTTCGTGGTTTTATTTGATTGTTTACAGGTTTTCAGAATGTCCACGGTACAGAGGAGACTCTGTCCATTTTTTTATAAATTTTGTGATCAGGTTTAGAAATGGGGTTGAGAATAGTTTGGTTATTAGAACCTCCAGTCTCGTGAGGGATCGGGGCGTTACAGGTGGTATCAAAGCTTAGTTAGCTCTAAGCCGGGATAGGGTCCTCGGTCTGTCAAGTAGTAAACCTTACGTGTATGCTTGTTAAGTGTGTTTTGAAGGTGTATGCCTATATGTGAGGTTGTGTATCTTGAATGAAATGTGTACACATATGTGATATAGTTATGTGTTATGTGCTAAATGTATGCTAAGTAAAGTGAAGTGACTAGTTGTGCATCAAATTGACCCCGTGAATCGAATTGACCTCGTGAATTGTTAATTGCTTGAACTGTTGCTTGTAATGTGAATGTCTTGGATTGAGTTGTATTATGATTGACTTGATTGTCGTGCTTGAATGACTTTGATGATTACACTGTTTCATAAACTCTTATACAAACATGTTTGCATAATAGTTTAAAACATATATGTGTAAATGTGATATCTTGGCATTCATACATGTCCCGTTGAAATGGTAAGAAAGACTTCTTCCTCCCCCTAAGGAGAAGTGATTAGCAACAGGCCCTCCAAGTTATGTGGATTAATAGGAATGAGAGGCAATTAATCAGCCCTTTATTTGGGAATTGGTGTTGTAAGCGGAACTCAGTTATTAGGATTTCTTCCAAGGCATTCTTCTCCGCTCAGCAGTCAGAAATGAATGGCTTCCTTTGGGATTTCTATATGACTGTTCTCTGGGTTTTCTTATTGAGTATTCTTCTAGTATTTTCTTGCTAGTATTGCTCGGAGAACTTAGTTTGGGATTCTAATCAACCTTAATATATGGAATTATCTTCGGTATTTGTACTCTAAATTCTTATTAGTATTTTCTTGCCGCTCTTAGTTGGGATGCATGGCCAACATTTCGAGATAGTATCTTCATTTGAGCCTTTATTTGGCCTTCTTACTTGGGAATTCTTAGGCGGTGCTAATGGAATTCTTATATGGGTTCTCATTCATAATTCTTCTTCGAACTGCTTATTTGGTATCTTTCTTGACATTCCGCTCAGGACTTCTACTTGGCATTTTCATATGAAACATTTGAGGAGACCGTGTCTTTCTCAGTAACTGTTCAAGAGTAATCAGAGTTAGTTTTCAGTTGATGCAGAGTTCTCTTGTGAAGAAGAATTGCGTGGACGCAATTTGTTTAAAAGGGAGAGGATGTGACACCCTAGAACAATGCCATGATTCATTAATTGTTTCATCTACTATTTGTGCATTTTCACTATCCATTTACTTGTTGCTTTCCATGGTTACTATTCATTACGTTTTCCAACTATCTATTTTCTTCGAATTAGCATTTTTCTTAAATCACATTAATTATGTTAGGAATGAGAAAAATGTGCATTTGAGCATTTAGTGTTGAGAGCATTTGTTTAGGAAATGTTTTATTGAAACTAATGAATAGTGTTACGTAACTTAACTAAGTGTTTTAATTAGCTAACAATTATTTGCACCTTAGACTCGTTTTAAAGCTAGTTAGACTCATTTTAATAGCCCATATATGCACCCAACATGACCCACCCTAATATAAGCTCAATATAACAACAACTTAAGCTCATAACTAGCAAAACAAAACAAAAAATATGCAAAAATTACTGTAGCAAATCCCACCAGCCCTTTGTGCATCCAAGAATGAGGAAGACAAGGAATTCCTATCATTCTTGGAAGATCTTTCCTTACAACTGGGGGAGCACTTATTGATGTTCGAAACGGTGAGCTTCGGTTGCGAGTACAAGAAGAAGATGTGATTTTTAATGTGTTCAAGGCTATCAAG
Organism: Ehretia macrophylla; assembly: GCA_037974665.1. Lineage (NCBI taxonomy): Eukaryota > Viridiplantae > Streptophyta > Magnoliopsida > Boraginales > Ehretiaceae > Ehretia > Ehretia macrophylla. The sequence goes on from CM075775.1 coordinate 15,573,255, forward strand.
TACCCAGAAGCCAATGACAATTGTTTTCATGTGGATGCCATAAAAGCTATAGTGTCTAACCATGGGGGCCAATCGAATCTCTTAGAGGCTTGCGTGTTGCAAGGTGATTCTATTATTCCGGTGGGATTGGAGCACAAGGAATATTGGCCTACTAAACAACTAAAAATGGGTGTGGGAGCAATGGGTGAGAAAGAATTCTTGCAACTGAATAATCTAGAAGGATCTCATGATGGAGCGAATGAAAATGCAAGAAATTACAAGGAAATGACAAAAGAGTGGCATGGCAAACCCGTTTCGGGAAACGATTTCTCTCCTGGGCAACGAGTACTTCTTTATAGCCCATGAATTCCTAAAAAACGCAAGTCAAGATGGTCTGGACCTTTTGTTGTGACTAAGGTGTTTCCCTATGGTGTTATAGAAGTCACTCATCCAGAGAAGGGGACATTCAACGTCAATGGACAACGGCTGAAGACTTATTGGGATGATGAGTTTGATAAACACAAGACTGTTGTCCACCTCAGTTCGTCGTGAAAAATTGCTCCATAGTGCTGTCGACGTTAAAACAAGCGCTTTTCAAGAGGCAACCATAGTTTTCTTACTTTTATTGATTTAATAGTAGTGTTTGTTTTTAGTTAAATTTCAAGTTATAATAGTCGTAGTTAATTTTTTTTAATTTTTCTTAATTTTTAAAATTTTCTTGTCATGTTAGGTTTGAGAAAAGGTTTGGGAGAAGACAAGCCAAAGTGAAGCTTCATCAGGCCAATTTTGTGAAACCCCACTTATCTGCTTTAACTTGATTTACGTGCTTTGTCTCGTTTTGCGTGCATATGACCTGTTTATGTGCTATAGGGCCTAGAATGTTATAATTTTGATATCAATACTCCTAATACGTGCTAAATGTGCATTCATAAAATTTTCATAAAAAATGGAGTTAGAAATTTTATCGTCGATTTTTAGTGAATAGTATTTTCGAAACACGTCCACTAAAATTTTGAAACTGGTCTTTTTAACCCTTCTAGACCTAGTCCACGGACTTTAATAGACCTGTGTTTGATGAAAACGGTTTTAAAATCGGCTTAAGAATTTATTAGGGTTTTTACACCGACTTTTGCAAAAATCGAGTTTTAAGCTGACTCGGGTGAAATTGTTCGATTGTAAAACTTCTTGTCACCTAAAAATAACCTACTTGAGCTATCTTGGGTGTTGAATAATTGTTTTGAACTTTGGTGATCAATAAAATGCATTTAAAGTCAAGAAAACACTAAAAATACTAAAGTTTCAACTTTGACTTTCATTTGACTTGTTGACTTTCATGCATATATCACCAACACACAATGAAACAAAGCAAAACACCACATTTTCACATACCTTGCAGCCGTGAAAGCTTAGGAAAAAAAGAGATTTTATTCAACTTATTTTCAAAGTAATTTTGCCTTAGAAAACTCATTTAAAGTCCGAATCTTTTCAAACCGGGATGGATTCCGCTTGTTGGGCACCTATTGCACGCATTCCTAGCTTTACTTCAGATCAAAGGTGAGAGAAAAATTCTAGATCTCAAAAGTTGTCTTTTGCATTTTTGCGTATAAATGAAAATTGAACCGTTAGAATTATAATCTGATGGTAGATTATTGCTCCTTGCATGCTAGGGATCATTTAGTTGTGTTACTACGAGTTTTTATCGGTTGTAGCATAATTTTTATTTTTCGGGTATTTAAATTTGATTAACTTGTTCAATGTTGATTAAATTGAGTTGTGTTGATCGGAATCGATTGCCGTCGACTTCTAAATGTTTGATAATTACGTGGTAGCGCCATTGTAATGCCAAATTTTTGATTATGATGTTTGGGTGAAAATCCGAAAAATTCAGCCTTGACACCTTAGGGTTTTAGGGTTATCGGGCATGCTTTAGAGGTGTTATGGTGGTTTTCTGAGGGGGCTAATGTAGTTGGTTGAATGGGTGAATGATAGAAACTGATTTGGAGTTGTTTGGATTAGTAGAATGTAGGTTATGAATTTTTGAAGTTAGGTTATCTTTCTTTAAATTATTGAATTGAGCCTTAGTTGATTGGGTGTGGGTTGAGTGATTGAATTGTGAGTTGTTGATGGGTAATTTAGAGTTTGATTGTGTGTTTAATGCATGTTCGGTTGGATGGCCTACTTTGTCATCTAACTTAGTTATTTTGTTGTTTAATTGACTATTGATGATAATATGATTATTGATTGATGATTGATGCCGGGAGATAAACAGTTCTGCTAGACTGCCCTCTTGGGAATGATTGATGTTTATTATTATTGCTGGGTCTCTGGTATGTGTGTGCCACCTCTCAGGCAGCATTGGGCTATCGGGTTGATAACGGCATGACTATCAGAGATTGCCTCCAGCTCGCATGACGGAGGTGTCATGGAGGGCGAGGTTATTGGGGGTACCCCGGGTGCGTGAGTTTATGGGAGTCACAAGAAGGCTGTTATGATCGTGATGGTGTTTGGAGCTACACCAACTAGAGTATCCTTTATTGAATGGTCATATAGTTATGTGATGATATTATTATTGTTGTTATTGTGTGTTTACTGACTCAAAGGATTATTCCAAGGAGTTTAATAGACCTTGCTCGAGATCTATTGGATCCTCGCTGGGCTTATTTTATATAAGTTCACTCTCTATTATTGCATGCATACAGGTGTACTTTCGCAGGATTACAGGTATGTGCCTCCTGAAGAGGAGAATGTGGAAAACGTGCCTTACGTGGATGAGTCCTATGTTCTAGAGTCTTATCCGTGATGTCGTACATGTTTTATTATCTTGTAAATTAACTTAGTAGACTTTTATCTACTTTGTAGTTTATAATGTATAAGATGTTATTAAGTTAATGAATTAGTTGATGTTGTCCTAGTAGCCTTTCTTTTGTTTATGATTAGGTTGCTAGATTGGCTCAACATGTTCTTGGTAATGTATATTAAAGGTTCATGAATTATGTTGGAACGGAGACGTATAACGAGGAATGTTTATTGTATAATATGGTTATGATGTATGTTGTTATTATTGAGGAGTTGTTTGTTGTATGGTTTGTGGAGTTGATGTATGATGTCTATTGAGGTTGGTTTAGAGCCTCGGTATCCTATTTACTGTCGTTATACTGCCAAAATTCTGTTGCGTCCTGACTGATTATAGGAGGGGTTGAGTTGGGGCGTGACATTTAAGTGGTATCAGAGCTCATGTTAGTTGTCAGCCGGGGTATTCTCGGAATGTGGGTCGTCTTAGCATGAAAGTATGTATGAATTGAAAGAAAAGTGATCTATGTATTAATATGATTAAATGATTAAGTGATTATGTGATTATGTGATTTAGTACTTATGTGATTATGTGATCAATTTGTTTACGTGTTTTATATGACTTTCTTGTTTATGTGATAATAGTTGCTCATAACCTGTTTACGTGCTATAACCTGTGCTAACTCTTTGATTAGTAGATGGCCGGTCGACCGAGAACCAGAGGTAGGCCTGAGATGACTGATGAGACTCCGGGTAACGCGGCACCGGGCCGTGGTAGGGATGATGACTGATTAGGGGCAGCTATGGAGAGGATTGCAGAGTTAGTGGCTAGTCAGGCACAGTTATTAGCAGGGCAGGCTGTCCAGAATCAGGCTATGCAGGCTCAGCTACTGAATATTCAGGGTGGTAACCACGGGCGTGGTAGCCTGAAGGAGTTCTTAGGATATCATCCACTGAGATTTCAGGGGGAGCCGGATGATAGGAAGACGGAGGCATGGATTAGCAAGTTGGAGAAGATTTATGATCCACTTGACTATACTGATGAGCAGAAAGTCTCTTTTACCGTGTATTTGTTAGATGATGAGGCAGAGGAGTGGTGGCGCACGGTAAGGACTAGCTGGGCGACACAGGGTATTCCTTATGTTTGGGGTACCTTTCTGATGGCTTTCCGGGCAAAGTATGTCCCGAGGATTGCGAGGGAACGGAGAGAGGCAGAGTTTCTAGCCTTGGTACAGGAAGATGCTACAGTGGCTCAATATGAGGCCACATTTACTCGATTGTCCCGGTATGCACCGGAGTATATGGCAGACGAGGAGCGGAGGACTCGTAGGTTCATGTTGGGGTTGAGGCCCGAGATTCAGGATGTGAAGGCTCTGAATCGGTATGATATTTTCACTGAGGCTTTTGAGGCAGCTTCTAGACTAGAGAAGAGAAATGGGGATCAGCTTGTTTCTAGTCAGCCCAGTAAGAGGCCGTATCAGCCACAGTATCAGTAGGGTACGTATAGGCCTCCAGTACAGCAGGTTGTGTACAGGCCGCCAGCACAACATGGTACTTATAGGCCACAGGGTCAGCAGAGTTACTATCGGCCTCAATTTCAGTAGGGGCCATATCAGGTTCAGTCCCAGTTTAGGCCAGCCCAGCCTCAGGGTCAGTACAGGCCTAGTTTGGTAAGGCCTCAGCAGCAGCAGGCTAGATCAGCTATTTCTTCAGCTCCTGGTTCTTCTAGGGGCAGTGTTAGTGCATCATCATCGCAGTGTATACACTGCAACCGCACGGGGCATGTAGAGGCCGATTGCAAGGTGAAAGCAGGGATGTGTTTGGGTTGCGGCAACAATCAGCACAGGGCGAGGGATTGCCCTAGGTATACGAGGACTGAGGGTCGGACAACGACTCAGGGTTATCAGGGCCGACCTGCGGCCAGTGCACCTCAGTAGCAACAGCGGGTTCAGGCTCGGGCCTACGCAGTTGACTTAGAGGAGATGCCTGAGGAGACTGCAGTTGTGGAAGGTAACTTCCTTATACTTGATCAACTTGTTAAAGTGTTGGTTGATTCTGGTGCTACGCATTCTTTCATTACTCCTGCTTGTGTGCAACGTGTTAATTTGCAACTTGAAAGATTGCCTTATGTGGTTGAGATTAGTACCTCTTTGACTGATAAGTATGTTACTGGCTTAGTATGTAAGGATTGTATAATACATGTTAAGGGGCATAATTTTCCTTCGGACCTTATTTTATTTCCTATCCGGGGGTATGATGTTATCTTGGGTATGGATTGGCTTTCTAAGTATGATGCCCAGTTGAACTGTAGAACCAAGGTAGTACAGTTTCGTTTGCCAGATCAGCCAGTAGTTGAGGTAGTAGGGAACCGGGGTGCAAAGACAAGTTTTGTTATCACAGCAACTAAAGCCGTTAAGTTGGTGAGTAAGGGGTGTTCGGGTTATCTAGCTTATTTGATCAACAAGCCATCTGATAAGCTACAGCTAGAGGAAGTCCTTATTATTCGGGAATATCCCAATGTATTTCCCGAGGAGTTGCCAGGGTTACCGCCAGAGAGAGATGTGGAGTTTGTGATTAATCTTATTCCCGGTACTCAACCTATTTCTAAATCAGCGTACCGGATGGCACCAGCTGAGTTGAAGGAGTTGAAGACTCAGTTGCAGGAGTTATTGGAGAAGGGATTCATTCAGCAGAGTTCTTCACCTTGGGGAGCTCCAGTCTTATTTGTGAAGAAGAAGGATGGTACCTTGAGGTTGTGTATTGATTACCGTGGTTTGAATCAGGTGACCATCAAGAACAATTATCCTTTGCCACTGATTGACGAGTTGTTCGATCAACTTCAGGGAGCCAAAGTCTATTCTAAATTTGATTTGAGGCAGGGGTATTATCAGCTTCGGATTCGCACGGAGGATGTTCCGAAGTCTGCCTTCAGGACTTGGTATGGGCATTATGAGTTTGTTGTTATGCCCTTTGGATTAACTAATGCACCGGCAGCATTCATGGATCTTATGCATCGGGTTTTTCAGTCGTATTTAGACCAGTTCGTGGTAATCTTTATTGATGATATCTTGGTCTATTCTAAGTCTGAATCGGAGCACGAGCAACATCTACGGCTTGTATTAGAGAAGCTGCAGGAGCATCAGTTGTTTGCCAAGTTCAGCAAATGTGAATTTTGGCTGCAACGCATATCTTTTCTTGGCCATGTTATTACACAGAGTGGTATTTCTATAGATCCCACTAAGATTGAATCGGTGATGTCTTGGAAACGGCCAGAGAGTGTTTCTGAGGTCCGTAGCTTTCTTGGCTTGGCAGGTTATTACCGTAGGTTTGTCAAGGACTTCTCGAAGATTGTTGGGCCACTTTCTAAGTTGACTCAGAAACAGACTATCTTTAATTGGGATGAGAAGTGTGAGAGTGGGTTTCAGGAGTTGAAAAAGAGGTTGACTACTGCTCCAATACTTTCTCTACTAGAGGGGACCGATAATATGGTTATTTACAGTGATGCATCCAAGGAAGGCTTGGGATGTGTTCTTATGCAGGATGGCCGAGTTATTGCCTATGCTTCCCGGAAGTTGAAGCCTTATGAGGTGAATTATCCGACTCATGATCTTGAGTTGGCAGCAGTTGTCTTCGCACTGAAGAAGTGGCGTCATTATCTGTGGGGCAGTAAGTTCGAGATTTTCACTGATCATAAGAGTTTGAAGTACTTGTTCTCACATAATGAGTTGAATATGCGCCAACGGAGGTGGATGGAGCTTCTTGGATATTATAATTGTTCTATCAATTATCTGCCTGGCAAGGCAAATGTTGTAGTAGATGCTCTCAGTCGGAAGGCAGGTATCTCTTGTTTAGCTATCAAGAAATGGGAGGTTCTTGAGGAATTCACTTATTGGAGACCAGAGTTGACTCAGGTTGGGGTGATGTGTTCACATCTCCGTATTCAGCCTTTATTGTTGTCTCAGATCAGAGAAGCTCAGCAACTTGATGTTAAACTTCAAAAGATCAAGGATCAGATCACGGATGATCAGTTTGACTTTAAACTGCATGAGGATGGTATTCTTCGGTTTCAGAACAGGGTTTGTGTTCCCGATGAACCGGGCTTGAGGCGAGGTATTCTGGAGGAAGCTCATAATTCTAAGTACACTATTCATCCCGGTGAAACCAAGATGTATCGAGATTTGAAGCAACATTACTGGTGGAATAATATGAAGATGGAGGTTGCTCAGTTTGTATCTAGATGTTTGACTTGTCAGAGGGTAAAAGCTGAGCATCAACGACCAGCAGGTTTGCTTCAGCCATTGGCTATACCACAGTGGAAATAGGAGCATATTACGATGGACTTTGTCACTGGTTTGCCTAAAACACCGAGGGGTAATGATGCAGTTTGGGTTGTCGTGGATCGTTTGACAAAGACAGCTCATTTTATTTCGATGAGGATGGGAGATGAAGTTACAAAGTTGACGGATCTTTATTTGGATCAGATTGTTAGACTTCACGGGATTCCATCTAGTATTGTCCCAGATCGAGATCCTCGATTTACTTCTCGTTTGTGGGAGAAACTTCAGGAGACCTTGGGTACTCAGTTGAACTTCAGTACCGCGTATCATCCACAGACCGACTGTCAGTCTGAGCGGACTATTCAGATTCTGGAAGATATGCTTAGGGCTTGTGTTCTGGACTTCGGGAAGAACTGGGAGAAACATCTACCACTTGCCGAGTTTGTCTATAACAATAGTTATCAAGCTACTATTGGGATGGCACCTTTCGCAGCTCTTTACGGTCGTAAGTGCCGTTCACCTTTATATTGGGACGAGGTAGGAGAGATGAAGACTATTGATCCGACTATCATGCCAAAGCTTCTAGAAAAGATTGAGAATGTTCAGTTGATCAGGCAGAGAATGCTTACGGCGCAGAGTAGATTCAAGAGTTATGCTGATAAGCGTTGACGGGACTTGGAGGTTGCAGTCGGAGATCGGGTTTTCTTAAGATTGTCTCCTCGTAAGGGGTTTGTTTGTTATGGTAAAGGTGGAAAGCTGAGTCCGAGATTTGTTGGGCCGTTTGAGATTACCGGCAGGGTTGGTAAGTTGGCATATCGGTTGGCTTTACCGGAGAACTTCTCTAATGTCCATGATGTATTTCACGTGTCTAATTTGCATAAATATAATCCGGATCCTTCTCATATTCTTGAGCCAGAGCCGTTACAGCTTCGTGAGAATCTGACTTATGACGAGCATCCGATTCGTATTCTTGATCAGATGGAACGAGAGTTGAGGTCGAAGAAAATTTCGATGGTTAAGGTGTTGTGGAAGCATCACGGTATCGAGGAAGCTACTTGGGAGAGACGGGATCAGATGCAGCAGCAGTACCCAGATTTGTTCAGTACATCAAGTAAGAATTTCGAGGGCGAAATTTCTTTAAGGGGGAGAGAATGTGAAACCCCACTTATCTACTTTAACTTGATTTACGTGATTTATCTCGTTTTGCGTGCATATGACCTATTTATGTGTTATAGGGCCTAGAATGTTATAATTTTGATATCAATACTCCTAATACGTGCTAAATGTGCATTCATGAAATTTTCATCAAAAACGGAGTTAAAAATTTTATCGTCGATTTTTAGTGAATAGTATTTTCGAAACACGTCCGCTAAAATTTTGAAACTGGTCTTTTTAACCCTTCTAGACCTAGTCCACGGACTTTAATAGACCTGTTTTTGATGAAAACGGTTTTAAAATCGGCTTAAGAATTTATTAGGGTTTTTACACCGACTTTTGCGAAAATCGAGTTTTAAGCTGACTCGGGTGAAATTGTTCGATTGTAAAACTTCTTGTCACCTAAAAATAACCTACTTGAGCTATCTTGGGTGTTGAATAATTGTTTTGAACTTTGGTGATCAATAAAATGCATTTAAAGTCAATAAAACACTAAAAATACTAAAGTTTCAACTTTAACTTTCATTTGACTTGTTGACTTTCATGCATATATCACCAACACACAATGAAACAAATCAAAACACCACATTTTCACACACCTTGCAGCCGTGAAAGCTTAGGAAAAAAAGAGATTTTATTCAACTTATTTTCAAAGTAATTTTGCCTTAGAAAACTCATTTAAAGTCCGAATCTTTTCAAACCGGGCTGGATTCCGCTTGTTGGACACCTATTGCACGCATTCCTAGCTTTACTTCGGATCAAAGGTGAGAGAAAAATTCTAGATCTCAAAATTTGTCTTTTGCATTTTTGCGTATAAATGAAAATTGAACCGTTAGAATTCTAATATGATGGTAGATTATTGCTCCTTGCATGCCAGGGATCATTTAGTTGTATTACTATGAGTTTTTATCAATTGTAGCATCATTTTTATTTTTCGGGTATTTAAATTTGATTAATTTGTTCAATGTTGATTAAATTGAGTTGTGTTGATCGGAATCGATTGCCGTCGATTTCTAAATGTTTGATAATTACGTGATAGCGCCGTTGTAATGCCGAATTTTTGATTATGATGTTTGGGTGAAAATCTGGAAAATTCAGCCTTGACACCTTAGGGTTTTAGGGTTATCGGGCATGCTTTGGAGGTGTTATGGTGGTTTTCCGAGGGAGCTAATGTAGTTGGTTGAATGGGTGAGTGATAGAAACTGATTTGGAGTTGTTTGGATTAGTAGAATGTAGGTTATGAATTTTTGAAGTTAGGTTATCTTTCTTTAAATTATTGAATTGAGCCTTAGTTGATTGGGTGTGGGTTGAGTGATTGAATTGTGAGTTGTTGATGGGTAATTTAGAGTTTGATTGTGTGTTTAATGCGTGTTCGGTTGGATGGCCTACTTTGTCATATAACTTAGTTATTTTGTTGTTTAATTGACTATTGATTATTATTATGATGATAATATGATTATTGATTGATGATTGATGCCGGGAGATAAACAGTTCTGCTAGACTATCCTCTTGTGAATGATTGATGTTTATTATTATTGCTGGGTCTCTGGTATGTGTGTGCCACCTCTCAGGCAGCATTAGGCTGTCGGGTTGATAACGGTATGACTATCAGAGATTGCCTCCAGCTCGCATGACGGAGGTGTCATGGAGGGCGAGGTTATTGGGGGTACCCCGGGTGCGTGAGTTTATGGGAGTCACAAGAAGGCTGTTATGATCGTGATGGTGTTTGGAGCTACACCAACTAGAGTATCCTTTATTGAATGGTCCTATAGTTATGTGATGATATTATTATTGTTGTTATTGTGTGTTTACAGACTCAAAGGATTATTCCAAGGAGTTTAGTAGACCTTGCTCGAGATCTATCGGATCCTCGCTGGACTTATTTTATATAAGCTCACTCTCTATTATTGCATGCATACAGGTGTACTTTCGCAGGATTACGGGTACGTGCCTCCTGAAGAGGAGAATGTGGAAAACGTGCCTTACGTGGATGAGTCCTATGTTCCAGAGTCTTATCCGTGATGTCGTACATGTTTTATTATCTTGTAAATTAACTTAGTAGACTTTTATCTGCTTTGTAGTTTATAATGTATAAGATGTTATTAAGTTAATGAATTAGTTGATGTTGTCCTAGTAGCCTTTCTTTTGTTTATGATTAGGTTGCTAGATTGGCTCAACATGTTCTTGGTAATGTATATTAAAGGTTCATGAATTATGTTGGAACGGAGGCGTATAACGAGGAATGTTTATTGTATAATATGGTTATGATGTATGTTGTTATTATTGAGGAGTTGTTTGTTGTATGGTTTGTAGAGTTGATGTATGATGTCTATTGAGGTTGGTTTAGAGCCTCGGTATCCTATTTACTGTCGTTATACTGCCAAAATTTCGTTGCGTCCTGACTGATTATAGGAGGGGTTGAGTTGGGGCGTGACAAATTCAGAGGGAGAATATATGAACAATGGTGTGTGGATTGAGGGCGGTGCGTGCTTGAAGAGAAAAACAAAGAAAATTAGAGTTGTGAGGTAGTGTTGTTATGCTGAAAAGTAGCGCAGCTACGCTGACGGGATTTCAAGTTATGCTTGTGAGTAGCGCTATTGCGCTAAATTGAGGCGTAGCTGCCCTGGCGTCCTGCGGTTGACGTTCAAAAAAAAAAAAATATATATATATATATATATATATATATATATATATATATATATATATATATATATATATATATATTGAAAATCAAAACTCTCTCTTTCTTGTTTTAGTCACCATCCCTAAGACTCAAATACACATATCTCTCTCTATAAACCCTAAGCCCCAAATCTCTCAAACACTTAAGCTCTTCAGCCCTAAACTCAACAAATGTAAATCTCTCAAATCTCAAATCTCATCCCTTCTCACGCCTCATACCCTCTATCTCTCACTTTCTTTCTCTCACCCACAACAACCTATAGCTGAAAAAAAAAAAAAACCCCCAACCCTACCTATCATCATTTATGTCGACGCCGCCGCAAGCTTCAGCTAGGCGGCAACAACTTCTCCCACCCACGTAAGTCTTTTCTTTTTGTACACTATTGGCTAGAATCGAAAAAAAACACAGAAAGAAGGGCTATGCAACTATGTGCGAGAAAAGGGCAGTTGGGTTCGACGAGGTTGTCTTTGTTGGAGTTAGGTTATTTTTGTGTTATGAGTATTGGTGTTATATGTTGTTGGGTGAAGTGGGGTATGGGTCTTAAGTGCACAAAACTTGTTTGATAAAAAGTGTCAATGAGGCAAAATGACTCAATAGCTTATATTGTGTATTCAAGCTGAAACCATTGTGAAACTAGTTGGTGGTTGCATTGTATTATGATTGCGAGATGCGTGGTGGTGGGTGTGCATTGGCGTTTGATTGCATAAGGTGGTGCTATTGCTTATAGTGCAAAATAGTTGAGGGTGCAATTGTGTTGTTGGGAGCTATTAATTGGTAGAAGTTGTTTACTTACATGACGCAAATGGCGCGATTAGTGGGGGCACCACCAGTACCTATCCTCCCACCATTTTCACCTGCCAGCACCTACCTCCCTTCGGATGATGAATGACGAGGCCACTCAGGGAAGTCCTCTATTTTTTTTTTCTTTAATTTCTGTCATTGAGCACAATGTCTCATTTAAAGTTTGGGGGTAGATATTTGATGTGTCTACCTGGTTAACTTGTTCTGTTTATAGTATATTTATTGTTATTTTCTGGATGTTTTGTTATTTTTTTTTTTTATAGTGAGTTAAAAAAAATTTTGAAAGTGATGCTGAAAGGATAAGAAATTAGGCCAATGATGAGTAGCATAAGAATGACATGATAGTAGTGAAGATAATTGACTGAAACATAGTTTCATTTTACGAAAAATCCCCACTTATTGCGCACTTAGCCTCACCTAGTTATGTTGTTGCTTAGAGAAGGTTTATGTGAGTTTAAGTGAAAAAAAAACTGAAACAAAAATGATGAAATAGGACTTTAGAACTTGCTTATTGTCACTCGAGGAGAAATTCTAGGTTACATATCATTAGAGAAATAATTTAGGTCATCTTTGGATCGTTTGAGCCTTTCAAGCCAACCCTTGTAATAATTAAATATCCCTAGTTCACCCTTTTAAGACTAATTAGCCTTTTCTTTCATGTGCAACTTATAATAGCTTCCTTAACTTGTCAAGTTTGATTTCCCCAATTAATGACCTTCTTACTTGTAACATATGATTATTCTAAGATGATTATATGGAGCTATGTTTTGTATCGAATGATGGGAGGTATGATGATTGGGTGATATGTTGTATTTTTTTTTTAGAGAAAATAAAATATTGTAAAAAAAGATAAAAGAATGAAAAGAAAAGAGAAGAGCCACACTTCTTGTAGTTAATATCAAAATGCAAGTTTGGGGGATCGTAGATTCTTTATGTGTTTTGTAAATGTTGTGGATGAATGTTAAGGAAGTGAAATGAAAGATGAAAGAAAAGAGATATGTTGAATAATTTTGGTGGTGAGAAGTAGAATGCATGCTCCATTGAACATCCTCGAATAATTGTGTGCTTACAGGTAGTTTAGTCATATATTATATCCATTATCCTACGTTGACCCTAGCCACACGTTACAACCAAATGTAAAGTCCTAATGATCTTTAAAGCTATAATTAATCTACATTAGTGGAGAGTGGCATGAAAAGTGAGCCTATGAAGTCCGAAGTACTTGAAAATAAAAAAGCCACATTGGCAATTCACTTAGCTTGCATAAACTCATCCGGGTACAATTGATTAGGATGAAGGCTATACACACATTCACTTGGGGGATTTGAAGTAAAATGAAATTTATGTGAAGTTGAGATTTCTCATGCTTATGATTGAAACTTACCTTTTTAGGTTGAGTTGTGTAATATTGCTACTGAGGCCATGGAAGTTTACTATCTTACAGCATTGCTTTCATGAGTAATATTGTGTCGAGTCTTTAGTTTTTAGGTTGTTTCTTTCTTTAGTTGTGTCTTTTACTTGAGGACAAGCAAATCTTAAGTTTGGAGGTGTTTATTTGGTGTGTTATTGACATATTATTTCAACACCTTTTCACTTAATTTTTGTTAATTCTTGAGTAATTTATGAACAATTTGATGGGTTTTGTGTTTGATTTGCGACGTATGTGATTTTTATGATAAAGTCTAAGTTTTAAGTCAAAATTGAAGAGAAATGGCAAAGGAATAGCTTTCATGCAACTTGTGGAGCAATTGAAGAGAAATCAAAAGTAGTGAAGTCATAGTGCAGCTGCGTAGCGTCGCTAGAAAATTAAGGGCAGTTTGGTAAATTGGCACAAAAAGAAGAAAGCCCTATGACAAAAGAAGAAAATAAACGTGAGAAGGCAAGCTTTTGGTGGCGGCTGGTTTTGAGGAGCAAGAGCAATGTTTAAAGAGGAGAAAATGCGAGGAAATTGGAAGATTGACGAGGAAGAACAGATCAAAGACAAGACTTCGCCATGACTTTCTTGAGATTTCTAGTTTTTTTTCTCTCCTCATCATGAACTTCAATAGATTTTGGGCTAGATTAAGTTAATGTTCTAGATTATTTTTCTAGGGCTACGATGTAATCGGATTTTGAATATTTGAAGCTTTTGATTTGAATTAATTGATGAACTACTTCATATCTACGTTGAGTAGTTTATGCTGAGTTAATGCTTGTGATTGCTTGATCAACAATTGCATGATTTACGATTTAGTTTGAGACTGAGAAGTGATAACTAAATTAGACCACGCGTGAAATGCCATTAAATCGTCATAAGCTAGAGATAGTTATGAGATCTTGTGCAGCGCATGAATTTCTAGGGCTTAATAAGTTTCCTACATTCATAGTTATCACAGAGATGTAGGTAGCTTGCTTAGCAAAATATGTTATTGATGCTTGAGAAATATTAATAACCACATTAGTGAAATTGCTGGCAACGTAAGGAATAGTCGTCAATTGATTTAAATCAATAGTTTCAAGTAGGATTAATCTTGGTGAAATCGAAATCCCTAGAACCTTTTAATTATTGAATTGCCATCTTTTGTTAATTTCGTAATTGTGTTAGTTGCTATGTTTTATAAATTCTATAATTTATTTAATCGTTATCTGCAATTTCCTAGATTTTGATTTTCCAAATAAAGTTAAAGCTATACCAATTTAGATACTTAATAGTCACAGTACTCGTGGGAACGATTTTTACTCATTACTTTATTACTTGTTGCGATATGTGCACTTGCGTTAGAAAACACACAACTTTGCATAAAAAGTACTATTCATCATCTTCTCCAACAAGCCATTTACAAACTTTAGCTAAACAAGTGCAATAACACTAAAAGACTACTCTACTAACTAGATAAACATCATTCATGGCAAGATTAAGCATTATAACCAATATTTATACCATAACGCTTCATATTCTAACATAGCTATTAACTTTAAAATGCACAAATAAGATGATCCCTCACCAAATACAAGTAGTAAAAGCTAGAAGGAAGCTTTGGATGGCTCAAGATCAACTCAAACAAGCTTGCAATGGATCAAATGCACAAACCCTAACAATTTTTTTCCTCTTCTTCCTTTCCTTCTTGTCGTTGGGTTCTTATCCTTTTTTTTTCTTTCTTGATCATTTTTTGTGTATTATTTGTGTTATAAAAGATGACACAATGCATGGGTTGGGCTTGGCTAAGGGTTTGGGCTTAATTGGGCTCTAGAACAATTAATTAAAACAAATTAAGAAGGACCAAAACAAAGCTAACTTCATTTGGCCCAAAGAATTCCTACAGGCTCTATGACACCCCGGACCTAGCATATAGTGAACAGTACCTAATTGCACATGCTTATGTATTTATTTTGAGAGACTGTGTGGTTTATGTGATGTCTATTGCATAGTAGGAATAGTTACCATTCATTAGATTTTTTCACTATTATATTTTTTTGATTTTACATTTTTTCCATGATACTTGACATTTATAAGGCATGAGAAAATTAGAATTACATGCATAGCATTTCAGGAAGGCAGGTAGAAAAATTGTTAAGTGTATCGCATGAATAATAATTTTTAGTTTGCATTTTTGGGGCATTAGAGATTAAAGCTAACTTTAGGCTTTTGTCTACCACTTAAATTAGTTAATTAGAGCCCATATACCAAACCCAAGCCCAACCTATATATCATATATACATATATACACATATATTACCTAATAAAACAACCAAAAATCAAAGGAAAAGATAAGCTCAAGGCCGGCCAAAAGAAAAAGAAAAACAAGGGTAGAAGCTTCTAGGTTTTAGGATTTTCAGTTGATTTTGAACATTTTTAAGAAGATTGGAGGTGAATTGGAACAATTTCTTGCTTGTTTAGCTTATTGGAGGTGAGGGATCATCCTTATTTATACATTTAAAGTTGATATTGTTGATGGATTATATATAGTTATGTTATGTTTGGTTGATATAAAGCTTATTCTTGCTTATTTTAGAGTTCTCCTAGCTTGTAGTGTAATCTTTTAGCATTTTTAGCTTAGTTAGTTGGAACTTGCATGTTGAACACTTGGAGAAGACAATGAATAGTATTTTATGCCTAGTTTTGTGTTTTAATGGTAAAATGTGTGTTTTAATGTTTGCATTAGGTGCCATAAATGTTCAAATGCGTAGATTAATGCTTGCACGTGTTAAAATGTGATTGGAACATAGCTAGGAATTATTGAACATAAAGGGGCCATGTGTGTGTTTTGTTGATCGGGGGTGTTTGGATGTGTTGGATAGTGTTAAATGTGTTAGGTAGTGATTATGGTATGATTATAGCGCTGTTTTAATGTACGGATTAGGGTGTTGTAGTGTAAAGTGACAAAGGGGCTTTTTGGGATTAAATGTTAGTTGTAGGTTAAAGTGAGGTTTCTTAATATTTATTGGTGTCATAAAGTGCCTTTATAAAGTTGGTATAGTTAGGTGGTGAGTTGTGTAGCTATAGATTTGATCATGGTTGCAAGGTCGAAGACAATGAATAGTATTTTGGTTCAATAATGTTGTTTTAGTGCTAAATGGTTGAACTAGCGTTTAATTGAAGCTAGATAAGTGTTATTATAGCTAATTGCATGCTAAAATAGTTAGAACATGATTTGAATTCAAAGTGTGTGTGTGTAGGCCATAGGGTCGAATGGGTGTAGTGTTCGGCCCATTAGGCCTTGTTGTGTGGTTGTCCTATGCCGAGGTCTTTTTGACCCTCCCAATGTCCCGAGCATGCTAGAAAGGTTGTATGTTAATGTTGGGGATAAATGTCATGTTTTGATAAAAGTTGTAAATGTCCTATGATAAGTGTTTTAAGTGTTTTATTAGTGTTAGCTTAATAATTCTAGCTTAGTAAATGTGCTTAATATTTCTATGAACTGAGAACCTCGTGCATGCTAAGTGGATTGTTACTTTTCAGGAAACCATCTTGAACACCTTTAACATCACTCTAGGTACAACCTTTGGAATATGTTAAGTAATCTACTCGTACTATCACCATAGATACGAGTTCCAAATATACGAACGACATCTTCCAAGTATGAAGAACATTTAATATATAACTAGACTTTAATCGATATCACATTAGTTATATCATCAACTATGATAGACAAGTCATCAACATACAGATTGAGAATAGTGGTTGCGCTCCCACTAACTCTGATACAAGCACAAGGTTCATCCAAGTACATAATGAAACTAAACTCCTTTATTTCATTTGAATCGAATGCAACAATTCCAAGAAATATGCTCATGTTACTATTATTCATGGATTCAAACCAAAAATTGTTCTATATGGATATCTCCCTAAAGATGTCCATTGAGAACGTAAATTTGAATTCCATTTAGTAGATATAGTATATGTGCACTAATAATTAGCAAAACAATTGGTAAAAAGAATTCATTAAAAATAACCATTTATCATTAATGAAATATCTTATAAACCAATCTAGCTTAAGAAAGTTATAAACCTTTTTCCATTAATTTCAATCTTTCTCTCGAAAATCACTATTCAGATTAGATTGAATTGTATGGAGTATAATCATTACGCATTTCACTAAAATATTTCTTAGAGTAGATATTACATATCAATTCTTTACAAATTGCTGGATCATCCAAATGACCATTATCTCAAAGACACAAACTACTTTTGTGCATCCAAAAGAAGATATCCATATATCCTTCAAAGGATGAGATACACTACTAGATTTGCAAAGATTTTGTGTGATGACATTTCAGACCGAATTGAATAGATTCAATATTTAGGTTTAGGTGATTTTGTGGCTTAGAGGATACTTCCTCAATTTCTATTTACTTAGAATGCAACGACATTATTGAACAAAACATTTTCTTCAAGAACGATCACAATCTAATAGATCAATACAACTTGATCACAAAATAGAAATCATATCCTTTAAGGCAAAGACATAATACAAAATTACCTTCAGCCCAAACTCCCACTTGTCCTTTAAAAACTTTTTAATAAAAGTAGGACAATCCAAATATTATGTCCAGTAATATTTGATTGCTATCCAACTCTTATCATATATAAAGTTCTAGCAATAGTAAAAATTTAACTATTCAATAAAATTGAAATAAGAGAAGTACAACCCACAAGTAAATAGTATGATTAGTCAAACTAATCAATTTTGTACTAAGTCAAACAAAATACAATTTATTCACTAAGAAACTCCTATTTGATTGTAGTACATTGGATGTTGTTAATTATAATACTATACTGAAAAATTGAGATACTTATCCAAATAGTACTTAAGTATTTTAGAATCATGATCACATCATAATGCAATAATACTTTTTCCTACATGATTTTTCTACTTTAGTCTAATACTCTTTGAACTTTTCAAAAGGCTCTAGACACATTCTTCAACAAGAACACATAACCTTACTATGACAATCATAAGTTAGGTTATATAGAAGAGAAAACACAGTTTGAAGCTAATTCATAAAAAGCTCATACATCATCATGTGCTAATCCAAACAATTTAGTATCTCTAACCCTTTATCAAACAAAGGGTGACTCAATTACCTTCCCAAAATAATATGCCTAAGTTGATCCAAAAACCAACTTACTCACCATCTTAATATTAGAACTAACTAAATCATAAAGAAACTACAACTGACTTGGATTACAAAATCTATCCCAAAATATATTCGGTATGTGGTTATAACAGTTAACAATATATTTGTCATACATTTTTTCGTCCACATTAAGATAACAAATACTATATCATAATGCCCTTAACAACGTACATTCATTATATTAATGAATTTAAGGCATGTTGTATACAAAAGAAAATTCACAATTTCCTTTTATAAGCTTTAGGAATAGACATTGTATTCCTAACAAAATTATATATAATCTTCAAAATACAAAATGTGTATAGAAAGTATACAAATTAATTGTCCTTAGCTAATGCAACAACAATTGTTCTATTTGCTAACACTGAAACCATTCCACGCTTCCAATGCGAACTTTGATTAAGATTCTTTCAAAAGCACATACAATTATGTTACACAAGAATCAAAACCATAAAGTAATCACAATCATTAACAAAGGAGATTTACCATTCATTATAGCTTCATAGCCTTGACATTCGAGCTATAAAGATATATTGAATAAATCCTCATTTTAATGTTCGATTTATCGATTATGTAAACACTTTTACATATCACTTTATAATCCTTAATTATCCTTTAAATTATGCTTCCACTGGCTAATAGAAATCATTTGATTCATGTCTTTCTTCTTTTGCATTACCGATAATCAAAGATGAAATACGACCACGAATTGACTTCATTAATATTCTATATTATGTCAATGAAATATGCTTACCACACAACTCTTTGTAGGTTTAGAATCATATTCCTTTTATATCTTGTATACTCTTATACAATCAACAAAAGAATATAACTCAATAGCATATTAAAGTTGTTTTACTTATCAACCACAAGTATCACACATTTTCCTTTTGACACATTATCAAGAAGGAAACTTAAGAGCATTCTAATCTAATCTTATGATTAAGTTTCTAAGAACTATTCTTAGACAACATTATTAATCATCCAAAGTTGGGTCCAATTTATGCGGTATTGTCATGCCCCAACTCGACCCCACCTAAAACCAAGTCGGGACGCAACGGAATTTTGGCATTATAACGGTTGTAAATGGACTACCAAATAATTAAACCTGCACAAAACAACATATATCCACAAACAACCAACTTTCAACCTCACACATGTCTTTCGTTCCAATACCACATCATGATCATACATGTACAGGCCTCATAATGAGATATATAAGCCTATCCACATATACAATACAAAATAAAGACTTATGAAATTCATTACGAGCCTATCAAAATGAAAGTAAACATCTAAACTTAACATTTAGTACATAAAGTTCATAATCTCCAAAATAGTAAATACAACATGTTCATAAGCACTAACATCCACAAGGAAAGTAAACTAGACCTCAGGCTCGACCACGGTATCAACTATGGGTTCAACATTCACATATTCCACGTACTCGACCACCTCAAGCTTACCTGAAATGTTAGCAAACGGGGTAAGTTTCCACGAACTCAGTGAGGAGGGAATAAGGAAGGTTTTGAAAGCATTTTTGGGTTTTGAAAACTCATTTTGAAAGCATGACATGAACAAGAACATACAACAATTATAAATGTGCGAGAATATAAATAACCACATAAGAAGGATCTGTTGATGTCGTTCCCCTATACGCCTCACAAACTCATCCCCTATACACCACGCGGATGTACTATGGATGTACATTAAAACCTATGACCCAGACCTTGTAAATTCTCCATTCACAACAGGATAGGGATTAGAACCCCAATAGTCATGTCATCGCTTGGCAAGCCCTAAGCCGCCCAGTACAACATGAACGCTACCATGTCTGTTTAAAGGTTGCAACATTTCGCATTCACACATCACGCATTCACACATAACACATTCATGCATGCAACCTTTCGCATTCACACATCACGCATTCACACATAACACATTCATGCATCATACCACATAAGGGTAAAAAAACAAAGTAGTTTGTTTTTCCCAAACACTTGCGCTTTTCATATTCATTTCATAAGGCAACAACCAAGTAGCCAAGTATCTAAACCATATTTAGCATGAACACGACCTCCTTAACCAAGCCAAACACATTGACATCAATTCAAGACTTGACAACATATTTAGCAATCAAATAACTAGTTCAACAAATATTCCAACAATTCCATGAACTTTCTAGTAACAAACTACACAAATACACAATCAAACGAACCCTGATCAACTACCTAACCTATAGGCAACCTAGCACAACATTTCTAGACCCCGAGAGAAGCCCAAAGGCCCCCCAAACACTGAAATTCCAGCGTGTAACAGCCCACTGTTCACACTGGAATTTCAGCCCCAAAAATCATATTAAGCTTTGTACCATGTTGCAATTCTAGGCTAATTTGCATACTATAATGATATATAAATGTATATGAGCCATATGTCATCCTAAGAACACTTATGCACATCCATTCTATCAATTAAAATCAACATATAACTCACAAAATTCAACTATAATAAACTATGTAATAAATTGGCTAAGAAGCAAGATAAGTGTTCTCTAAGCCATAATTAGCAAGATACAAAGGTAGTTATAGCATTATAAGACAGAATAATGAACTTTGAAAGATTTGTTAGAAAATCCCCTCACCTATTTACGCAAAATAAAGGAAAAAACGATCGGTAAAAAGATGCTAGACGACGAGATGAGTTCAAAAATACTTGGTATGGCCTTTGGTCTTGCTCTATCGCTCAAAATTAGCAAAAGAAAGTTAGGTTTTACTATTCAAAATTAGCAAAAGAAAGCTAGGTTTTACTATTCATGGGAGATGGAGAGTCACGACTGAAGCTCAAGAGGAAGAAGATGATTTTTGCAATTTTATGTTATGTTTTAAGTTAAATAGAAGGTCAAAAGTCAAATGCTTTGTCAAAGTCACTTAAAAGGCTCATTTAAGCTTCCAAATCAATTCAGAATGTAATTTTAATGCTCTACAAAATATTTAAAATGTTATAAGACTAGTTTAGACTTAATTTTAACTAGTATAAACATATTTTATTCCTACATGGTCAAAGAATACGAAAAGATACACTTAGGAGTTCAAACGAGTTTCGAATGCACTTTTAAGCTAATAAATATATGTAAAACATATAATTGCACATATTAAGTAGTAAATTAAGTAAACATATAATTTTTGCACATAAAAAGTAATTAAACACATAATTGACACAAAAGTCGAAATCGGGTCATCATAGGTATAAAGTCTAGAAAATTAAGATAAAAATGGGTTCATGCTTGTAGCAAAAAACATGCGGAAAAATAAGATTATTAGTTGACTTTAACTCGTTTAATAATTTAACTTGGTCTTTAATTACATGATACTTCCCACTAATTTTATCGAATCTCACACTCCCTAAATGAGAGACGTGAATCTATATAGATTCCGTTGGTGGGTGACCAAATTCTCTTAATCACATATATCCCTTAACCTTTATGGCATTCTTAGAATATAGGTACCAAGAGTCAACAAATCTTTGTTCGTCTTTTTCTCTAAAAAGGATATGGTCATATTTAGCCCCTAAATCACTTTGATCTCAGATTTAGTGCATTCTTGATTAAGTGATTTAGTTATATTAAGCCCGCCATCAACTTGTTATCTGACAATTTGAATCTTATGACTTCAACTTTGGTATTGGCCATACGATATTGGAAAATAACAACATCATTATGTTCTACTGGCGACTCAATAAACTTATTGTGAACTACATCCCTCCACCTTTGGGTTAGACCGGACATAGTCATTTTAAGTTCCTTTAAGTCCTAGGATAGCGGAGGGCTATGATAAAACTTCTTTTACCGTTTTTAACAATATAATATTAGTTTGCACGTAGGGAGGTTTTGAATATTGTTAAGGTCTCACTTTGTACATTAGTTCATTTATAAGCGAATATGTGCAAATGAATAAACATATATGCATGAATCATACATTAAGATATTATCATGCACACAAGGCTACTTATAAGCTACCATCACATAGAGCAAATAAAATAGTATGCATGCAACATAAACGAATGGTGGATCATGGACTTGGACTTGAAACAAGGAAAAAAAGACTTTCTTAAGCACATCACAATATCTTCATAGTCTTCAACTCCTTGAGTTATGCAACGCACCTTCGACTCCTTGGATGCCTTTATTGGGTTTCTTACAAATCTTCTTGAAAGAATACATACAATATGTCCTCACTACAAGATTCTCTCATTTGCAAGAAAGTAAAGTGAGACTTATTTCTCAATTACAAACCAAATGAATGGATCAACTAATTACAAAGCCATTCAACTACCAAGTCCATGATCAAATTTACCACCCATCCAATCATACAAGCTCATAAAGCTAAGATCAAACATATCACATATATAATCATAGCTAAATAAACAATCTAGCAATGAACTTATGCATCATATACAAAAGACCATACAACCATCTAATCTTTAACTCATATTAACAACACTTTGTCAACATGAATGTAAAACCAATTGATTCCATGATCATAACATCTTATATCACTCATGCAAGTGAAGATTAATCAATATAGCAAGCTCAAGCAACATAGTAACAATTTTCGGCCATTACATACCCAAGACACCTCTTGGCTATGGCATGAAAAAAATGCTACATTTGTTTATTTTATGCTCCATTATATCCAACATATAATACACATAAAATAGCATGATTTTCAATCAACCTAAGCCTAGTATCGTTCGGCCATGACTAGGAAATTATGCTCAACTTGCAATTTTTCATACAACTTTATATCACCATATAAAACTCATAAAGTTAAAAACATCTAAAACAAATTTTTGGCATTTTTCAACTTTGCAGTATGATCTTTCATATTTAAGCATATTTCAACATGGATAGTTTAAATCCATCATCTAAACTCACATGCAAACATGCTACATATATGAAAACCATGTAATTTTAACATGCATGCTAGAATCAACATGTGTTTCTCATAGATCTACACATGCATGTAAGAATCAACACTAGATATACACATGCATGTATGTATAATCTATAAATAACACTAGTTTACACACTTTAAAGAATAGATCTACGGCAAAAACATGTAATTTCATGGACTTTACAAACATGGCTCTGATACCACTTGAAAGAGGATCGTTCAAGAAACTTGTGAATCACAACCTTTATGTACTAAGTGGAAGCAATGAAATTTCAAAAAATTTCTAGCAACATAACCTTTGTATCCACAAATAACCATAATAAAGTCCATGCAACCAACATCATGAACAATATATATAAAGTATATATAATGTAGATAAGAGATAGAATTGTTATAACTCTTTGAAGATAGCTGGATGAGATGGTAGAAAGCCAATGATGTAGATGACCTCATTCACATGTGCAAAGGCTCTAGATCGAGACGCACAAGAATCCAAAGGCAATCTCTACTCAAAAGGAGGTTGTGTTAGCTTCTAATGAGTATATTAGAGTTTGTATTAAGTTTGAGAGCAAAAGAAAAACAACTTCTATTTTTTCTTCACTTGGCCGAGAGTTCCAAGATAGAATAGAGAGTTTTGTGCATTTTTCTTGCTTGTTTGTGTGTGAGACGTGTATCTTGTTTGGGAGAGAGAGAGAAGATGATATCTTTTTTGATATCTTGCATAATATCTCAAAATCTCTACTATATCTACTTTAGATAATGGCTTTGACAAGTGGCATTATTGTGTTATCCAACCAAATGCCACTTGTAAGGCATACAAGACAATCTTATCCTTTTAGATTTAATCTTTAGCAAGTGGCATATTGTGCTATCCAATAGAATGTAAAGTAAATAAACACATACGCTTGTAACACTTACGCTCATTCTGTTGATGTCGTTCCCCTAAACACCATTTCGAATTCTTTCCCCTATACACCAGATGTACTTCGGATGTACTCTGACTCAACTCCTACGACCCAAACCCTTATAGAACACTCTGTCCATTGGGGATAGAGATTAAAACATCAGTGGTCGTGTCATTGCCTGATAGCCTGATGCTGCCCAGGGAGACACAAACCAACCACATATGTTTTAAAGGTTATAACCCTTCGCGATACTTCGCATTGCATGCACATTCAAGCACGTTCACGCATTCACGACAATCACATTCATGCATTCATGACAATCAAGCATTTAAACCACATTTAGCATGCATACTTCCTCTTCATCTAATTGAACTACATTGACAACATTTCAAAATTTAACAACACGTACAACACAAAGAAGGTAAACAACACTTACTTCAACACTTTAACTCAATTGACATTTGTTTTTCAACCAATAATTAATCCTTCTAATAACAATATAAATATATTATCCTTGCTTAACCAAAATATATACTGAGTACAATACCTTATAGGTGCAAAACATTTGCAAAACCAAGTTTAGAATAAGTTTTATAAGCAAAATACCACCATTGCATCATGGCTAGAATTTAAAAAAAAAAAAACTCATCAAAATGCACCAAAACTCCACAATTTGTGCTCCCAAACTATGAAATTAAGTTATAAACATTTATATATACATATACAAACATTTAAGGAGCTGTTTGAGCATTAAAAACACAAGAAAATACTATTCACATTTTTTATTAAAAATTTTCAGCAAAACATCATTTTCCAAAAACTCATTAAATTTTACTTCCAAACCAATAAAACATGTTACAAACACTTATATAAGTAAATAACCTTCATATACAAGCTTTAAAACAAAAATTGAACTCATATTTAGTTAAATCATTCATTATATAACACATACATTCGTCTACACCAAATAATGGTTCAAACTAGCTAAGCTTCATGTATCTTGTTCTCTTTGACCTACTTAGCAAGAAGCATAATCATTTTCAACAACAAATAGCACATATATACAAGAATGTAAATTATGCCTCAACTTTAAAATTTAGTTTAGAAATTCCCCTCACCTTTTATGGAAAACAAAGCTAGAATATGCAAGGATAGGCTTAGGAGATGTAAGAATAAGCTCCAATTGAGGTAGAATGGCCTTTGATCTTCTCCTTCTTCAATTTTCATTCAAAAACCTATAAATCACTATTCACTTGTTCCCTCTTGTTAATGGCTGAAATGGGTTTGTTTTTGGGGTCTTTGGCTTTTGTTTTAACTATATAATGCTTAAGTCAAGGGTCGAAGGAAAGGTCGAAGGTATATTAAGTCTTCAAATGGAAAAAAAGTCTAATTTAACCTTGTATTTTGCTCCTAATTCCAAGTTTTCCCTTCGTTAAACTTTCAAGAAATACCCACCTTGTCCTAGTTGGTCAATGAAGATGAAAAGTCAACTAGTTTGGTCAAGGAATATGAAAGGTCTAAAAAATGCAATTTAAATGAACTTTTAATGAAATTTTCACATAATAACACTTAGAAAATCATGTAATGCACATATTATTTTCAAATAATGATTGAAATAAATAAATGCACATGTAATGCATACTCGGGTCGTGACATCCACTTTGAGCATTTTTCCTTCTGACTAATGTTAAACATACACTACTTATACAAACATGATTAGTTAATAGATCAATTTCATAATTAAGATTTAGTTATCATCAAAACATAGGATTAAGACTTTCATACTAACAATCTCCTCCTTTTTTATGATGACAAAATCTTATATACTCAAATACAATTCAATTTGATATCAAGGCATAAGTAAGATAACATATGGACAAAGAGTGTTCCCCCTTACTATATGCATATCAAATTTAAAATTCTTCCCATGTTTTTTTCCGTTCTAACTTTCTTCTCCCCCTTTGGCATCATCAAACTAAGTGAGGTACGAGGAGAGATAATAGATATTATTACCATTTCAACGATCGATAGCACTTGGAATCAAGTTCTCAAAGCATGCAAACTCCCCCAGAGAATATGTATAGTTGAGGAAATAATAAAAATATAAAGGTTCCCCTCACTATATTACATAACTCTCAATATCTTATCTTATATATTTTCCCTTTTTTTAACATCATCATATTATCAATAGAAGAATAGGAGGTTATAAGATAGCATTTCAATGGGATCTTATCTAAAATAGCACTATAGTAGATTTTTGTTTTTGGAAATAGCATCACAATGGTGATTTTTACCAAGTCTCTCACATACTTAGTGCATAATAAGAACAAAGACTCCTCCTTAGATCATGCATAGATGAGATAGTATTTATACAAATAAGCTAATTCGCATATTTTCAAGCATAACACCATTGTACACTATGAGCATTGAAATCATTCACATATAGCATAAGTCATAACATACAAAATAATTCATATTTCTCCCATTTGAGGATTGGATACCACTATTATATTTCCTCATTTGGTATTCAACCAAAGCATATAACAAATTTAGCACTATAAGAAATAAATGGTGTTCAAGGCATTCATCATATAAATTTCAATTCATTTCATTTTTAACAAGAATTATTCCAAAACAAAGCCAAATAAAAAAATTTACACTCCTCTTTTGGCATGATAATCAAATTCCCAAATTCATTTGACATTTTTTCCATGTTGAAATCATGCATTCTTCTCCTTTAAGATCATCATAACCAAGTAATAAGCATACTAAGGAGCAAGAAGTAGGAACACTTAAAAACATATGATAGAAGTTAAATCATGGAAGAGCACAAGTTTCGATTCAAGACAATAATCAAGAGATGGTAATGATATGTATATTCAACAATATTTCTCTCCCCAAAGTACACATCTCTATACAAGCTCATGTCATCAAAGCATTCAATAGCCTCTTCTTCTCAACATATTCATCCCAAGTATGCATATGATATTCTCATACAAGTAGAACACACGTTAAAATCCAATACGCAAATGTGTTATAGTGTGTGATTATCAAGAATCAATAGTCATTGCATATCAAGATCATGATACATCAAAGTTTATGATAACCATTTAGCATTGTGATGATGAGACACTTAAAGTTTTCTTTTCTTATGCTCTTAATGAGATGATTGGAACAATATTGTGAATAAGCACATAAGAGCATAGCAATCATCACATATGCTTTAGAGGCAATTTGTATATAGATGATTATAAATCATACCTCTATACTTCTTTTTCATCAATCATTTTACCTTATCGCAACTTTGTAGAGCATGGTTGATGTATTCATTGAAATCTCAATTCATTTCCTTCACTAAGTCCAATCTTCTTGATTTGTACTTTTGTGTGCTAGGCTTGATTGACGAATATTTTTCCTTGATTTTCTCAATTGAGAGTCCAAGAAAGAACTTTTAACTCTTCTTTTATGCTCATATTTGAATAACCTATGCAAGTTCTAAGGGAAGTTCTCTCAAAGAAAAGTAATAGTTGTTCCAACAGATCACATAGTCCTACAATGTCCATGATGTAATTTAGAAAAACTTTAAGTGTGTTGACCTTAGTTGAATCAACTTGATATTTTCCAAACATGTATGGCATTGTTATCAATTATCCATACTGGAAACGATGTAAATTTAAAAATTGAAATCAAGTAAGCATGCATTCTTATCAAACATTTATGTCATGTGCACTCAATCAATGATACTTCAACATTTATCACTTTCACATGTATATGTTAATGAGATGAACACATTATTTTACCAATATCAAGAGACAAGCATGACAAGTATGTTCATTTCTATAACATATTATGAATATAACCACAAGTATGAATATAATCCCTTTGTTTAGCAAAAATGGCATTTGTCAAATCATCGAGAGGTTTCACATTTCATATAATCATACAAGATCAATCAAAGATTTTCACTTCATCATTTACTATGAACACATTATCTCAACAATCATTGAGAGCCAAGTACCAAACTTTGAAACACAATATATACCACATTCTTGAATTTCAACATTTCAATCATATAATCACATCAATTTCTCCTTGGACCTATCACCATCAGGAATGATAAGACATTCCATTTTTCTTTCAAGATATCATGTGATATTATGCCTTTCAACTATTTATCTCATAATTGCACTAATTTTACTTTTTTCCTTAAATGAAAAACAACCTCAAGTATGATACATTTATATTTCTACAATTCACATTATAAGCATCACATTATCAAGATAATAATATACAAATAAGGTATGTAACTTCTAGAAATAACAATGCATATACCACATCACACATAGACTTATCAAGTAACACTTAAGCACGAAATTGAAACACTTTAGGATCAAAACACAAATTAACCCATGAAATCATTCCATAAGAAACATGTAATGAAAGCATATCACATGTTACCCATGCTTCCTTATTTCAATGATCTTGCCTTTTCTCATGAGTTGTACCATCATCTTCTTCAGTGTTGCTTTGACATTCTTACAACAAAGCATGGCAAGATCTAGGTACCTAACTTTATTTGGGTCGTTGGGGGTTAGTTTCATTTTTAGTGGCTTTAACAATCCACTTATATTTTAGCCACCATGGAACTTTTGATCCACTATCAAGCAATTTCATATAATGAACAAGTGAAGTAAGTTGTTCTATTCTATCACAATTGGTACAAGCATGTTGATGCACTTTCAATGCCATATTTGAACATAAACCTTTGATAAAACAATTTTCAAAAGCTTTTTGAATAGTGCATGGTTTATGTCCAAAATCATTCATTTCGCATACCATGTGTTGTTCATTGTGCATGATATCTAACTTTTCTTTTTCTTCACAAGGATTGACAATTTCTTCATTCGATTCATCATATTGCTTTTTCAAACATGAAATCTCCTTTTCAAATATTTTATCATTAACAATAAAAGAAATATCATACATTTCAAACTTGAGGTTAGCTTCAACCAAAGCATTTTTCTTTTTAAGCTTATTTATCTCAAGTAAAGCACATTCTATTTCCTAAAGAAAATTTCATTTTTAGAAATTGCATGCATCAATTCATCTTGAATTCAAGATGGCTTCTTCTAGTTTATCCACTGTAAGATCATTGTTACTAGATGAGGAACAACTAGATTTATAAGATAGACATGCCTCTTCATCAATTATAACAAGGCATGCAACATCTTTTTTTTCTTCATTTTCTTCTCTATAATCTTCTTCTTCCTCTTCATATAGTTCTTCAAGGAATGTCCATATTTTATGAGCGGAAATGCATTCTTGAATTTGTTCAAATTCTTCATCATTGAATGCACAATAGAGAAGATGCATAGCTTAAGCATTCTTGGTCAACTTGGCAATATTTTGCTTGATTGACTGATCTTCAACTTTATATGGCCCATGCTCATCAATATGCCACAATGTGTAGTCCACGGATTGAATATATGTTGCCATATGATTCTTTCACCTCATGAAATCTATTCTTGTAAACAATTGAGGCCTATCAATGGAGTATCCTTCAATATGAGAAGATGTAGTAGTAATTGTCATGATCTTTGACTTTACTAGTGGTTAAACTATACGTAAAGCCCAAACTCTAAATACCACTTGTTAGTCCAAGTTATCCTAAGAGGGGGGTGAATTAGGATAGGGAAGAATACTACTAATTTTTATATGCTTTTGACAAGTTATTTCTTTCAAGCAATTTAACAAACATAAGATATGCAATAATGCAAAGAATAAGAAGAGAAGAGTAAGAGAGATGAAGCCGACAATTTTAGGGTGGGTCGCTACTCTACTCCACCACCAAAGGTATCATCCCATTTGGATTTTCTACAAACTCTACTAGATGTGCTTCTTCACAAGTTGGTGAAGCACAAACCAACTCTTACAAACCATTCTTGAATCCACAAAAGCAACCAAGCTTCTTCAAATGTAGGTGAAACTCAAACCTACTAATAATCCACTCTTGAATCCACAAGAGAAAGTCTCAACCTTTCTCTCTAAACAATAAATCACTCAATGTTTAGCTCTAAAGAGAATACAAGTGAACAATGAGAATAATGTTTGTGAGTACAAATAATATCTCCTCTTGAGATAGATGAATACAAATAAAGCTCACTTGGTAGCTCAAGGATTTTTGCAAGTAAAAGCTCAACAAATGCTTTTGATAGACATATGAAAGTGTTAGCATAAGCTTTGAAATGCCTCTCAAGAATTTTCTTCAGATTCTCAATTCTCAAAGTTATTTTGTTCAAACAGAGGCTTGGCTTTTATAAATAAAAATAAATAAATAAAAACTTTGCAACGGCATCAAACAGCTAGTTGAACGACTAGAAATTTAAAACACCGAACAAGCAACTGGATAACTCCTCAACCGGTGGAGTCATCCGGCATAGTCTGGAATATTGATAGAAGACCAGACAGTTGATGCATTGATCGGCTGGGGTCATCCACCAGCTAGCCAAGGCTACTGGATGAGCTACCAATTGATGTATCAACCGGGTGGTCATCCACCAGCCAATTTATGGCAGCCGGATGATAGGTGCCAATTGATATATCAACCAACTGCTCATCCGGCAGCCACTATCTTGGCTAGTTGAGCCAAGTTGGCCGAGGAATCAGCCGACTTTGCTTATCCGGCTAGCCAGGTTAGCCAGATGGTATTTTCAGCCATTTTTTAAATGATTTGAAATATTTTAGTCTTGACAAAACTTTTGAAAGACTTTTTAAGATTCAAGAAGTTTTTCGCAACAAGCCTTTTGAGAGCATGTTTACTTTTAGCACAAACTCTTGGGAGCGAGCGAAAAGAGATTTTAGAAAGCACAAACATATTAAAAGAATTTGAAAATTGGGTTTATGAGTTTTCATAATGCAATCTGAGGCATGCCACATAAAAGGACGTTATGTCTTATGTCGCCACGTCTCCTTCCTTAACTCCTTTTTCAATCTTTGACATTCAATCTTCACGGTGAGATCTCTATGGAAAATTTTACTTGAATCATCTTGGATCTTCACCATCAATGAACTTGAGCTTGATCAGAATCTTGAACTTGTTTAGCACGGATGAGCTTTGTATGGCACTCTTAAGATTGTATAACATTGATATTCACAAAGTGACCACCCTAAAATTGCCATCTTTATCTCTCTTACTCTTCTCTCCTTACTCTTTACTTTGTTACATATCTTGTGTTTGTTAAATTGCTTGAAAAAAAATAAAAGCATATCTGAAAAATTAGTAGTATTGCCTTCTTATTGTAATTCACACCCCCCTCCTGGGATAACTTGGGCTAACAGAAGACTAGCATAAAGCAACAAAGAATTCATATTCCTTCTGCAAGTTCTTTGCCCAAGCAGATAAATTAGCAGCCTGAAGATTTGCAGCAAAAGTACGTTCTGGAAGATTTTTGCACTCGGTCAGATATATTAGCCACTCGGGAGGGATTTAGGCAGTAATGACGCGAAATCTGATACAAAATTTGTGAAATTAAGATTTCCTTGATTTATTTGGCTTTCACTTATAAATATTATTAGTGCACAAGTTAGACAGATTTCTTGCTAATTACCTTTTATAATAATTCTGATAGTTAGGAGCTTGTAACCTATATATACATATTTCACATATCAAAAAAATTGCTTTAGTGCCATATTCTTTTCTTTTTAGATCCTATTCAAGATTTTTATAAGTTTGCTGCAAAATTCATTATGTGACTGAGACAATATATGGTGAACCCTTTAATTGTGCTTTTAATATATACAACTAAATACTAGAAAACACAGTAGTATAGGTTTAATCGATTCTAACTCCTGATGAACTTGTATATTATCTAAATTTTTTCTCCAACTTGTAATCTAGCTTCTTTTTATTATTATTATTTTTTGTGGCGTAAAACTCAATTTACGTAGGATTATATTGGATTCACCCTAAAATTATAAACCCCTAATATGGCAGAGTGTTCCAATTGATGTTCATTGAATATGACTTCATTATCGAAACAATTTTAATTTGTACGATGACCATGCATATAAGGCCTGAATGTCACAAAGCTTTGTGGTCAGCAGGAAGAGAGCATGAATGCATCTTGTATTATTGATCATTTCAATCAATTCTCATATATGTTCCTGTTTCAAGCTTATAATTTTGTCATGTTGCAAAGACGTTACATAAAAATAAATATACACAACTCTATGTGCCTTACTTTCCCCCAAATACTAGGAGACCCTATATTGATTGGAAAAGTCTCAAAATTAACTTATTTGTAGACGATGGTCAGATTAATAAAAACTGGTGCTTCCAAATGAAGATGAAGTCAACCTATGATATTAGAAAAATTCTTCAAAATGTCGTTTTAAACAATTACTGTGCATGCTGACACATGTAAAGGGCATGATGGTATGATAGGAGCGCAACAATAAAAAAGGACATGGAGATATAATGTGAGTACAATGAATTGGGATGGTTGAATGATAATAAACAACAAAAAATCATAAGAAGTACGAAATGACATAAAAGAACGTGTGTCAGAGCGGCTTAGAAGGCTAACCATGATATTGTTCCATGTTGTGATTTATGCAACTAGTCCACAAAGTTTGTCAATGGTGATGTGGTCTAAACTGACATAGAAACTTGTGAAGTTCAACTATGTGATGCAAACTGGTGGAAAAAGCTAGAAGGAGATTCTACAGAGGACAATGCAGGCTCAAGGAATTTAGCATAAATGATAGAAAGAGACTTGATATCTTTCGTAAAATTATCTTCTTTGTCCATGCATATAAGTTAACCATTGATGTCACATCTATATAACCCTCCTTCTACATTCTAGTTTCATTTATCTTTGTTTTTTATTGGTGAGTTATGAGTTTTCTTGTCACACTCAGAAATGGGAAAATCAAAACAAAAATTGTTTATCAATGAAAGTTATATAAGTGTGTTAACGTATATATTGTAATTATATTAATATTCTATATGCAGCTGGTTCTTACCATATTTAACGTAGCTTGGGGACCAAGTAGTCTAACATCTATATATATGGTTCTTCTTGTAATTATATAATTACATATTTCTCTCAACATCAAGACACATTGTTCCTGTAAATATGTCTTTTTTCTCTTTCGACATGGTATCAGAACTATCATCCAAGTAGCCTGTGCCACTATCTTAACGTCTTTAATATCAATCGCGAAACATCAAAATCGTGTAAAATTAACCAACGCAGTCAAATATGTTCGGGGTAGTTTTTACCTTGTTTTTTCTATTACCTTGATACACGTACCATACCAAAAGAAAGTTCTCATTGAGAGCTTTCCAACGATACCAAAATGGACTTAATCTGACATCGAACGTGCCTTCTACAGCCTTCAAAAGTTTCACCGTTGCTGTTGAATTTTTCTTCTCTTTGCCAAACAATTGTGCTGACATCATCACTGCATTAGCCCTAGTGATGTCATTATCCAGTCAGTATCCAATCAACACAATTCCACGTCAGCATAACAAGAAGCTCTGTCATGTCAACACTGAGTCACTGTCTAGTCAGCAGTTGACTCAGTGCCCTATCTGGTGATCTGCCACGTTAGCAATTTCAGTAATTAAAAAAAAGGGTCAAACAAAAGTGACCATACCATTCCCAAGGTTTTGCGACGTCCTGAGTCTGTTTCTACAGTCCGTTTCTTCAAATCCCAACTCTAAAGGTCACTTTTAGACTCCAAAATAGAACGATCAGATGTTTCACATCCTATTTCTATACTCCTTGATGGTAGAAATTATGTACCTTGGGCTCAGGCCATGACCATTTTTCTCAAGGGTAAAAAATTATAGAGAATCATAACTGGGGATGTCAAGGAACCGAAGAAGAAACTGATGAATCAGATGACAAGTTTGCAGAACGTCTTGAGGATTGGGATAGCAAGAATCATCAGATAATCACTTGGCTTCGCAACACATCTGTCACCTCTATCAGTCTTTAGTTTGGGTGTTTTCATATAGCTAAACAAGTTTGAGACTTTCTGGCATAGAGATATATCGCTGCTGATGGAACATATCAATATCAGTTTGTCAATGCTCTTCATTGCATGCGTCAAAAAGTGGGTCAATCGATTAACAGCTTCTTGTCTCAACTCCGAGCCTGATTGGGATTGTGCAGAAGATGCCATCAAATTCATTACTTGGCAAGATCGTGGATGTCGTGTTCAGTTTCTCATGGCCCTTCATGATGATTTTGAGCCTGTTTGTGCCTCTCTCCTTCACCATAGCCTTTTTATTACACTTGAACAAGTAGTCCAAAAGCTTATTTCAAATGAGACTTATCTTCAATCTCGAAGATCCCGCTCAGTCGATATAGTACTTGCAATTCCTATTCATACCTCAAAGAAGAATTTTGTCTCTTCACAGGAATGCAAGTATTGTCATCTACCTGGTCATATTCTCTTGCATTGCCTTACTCATACATGCTCTTTTTGCAAGAAAACAAGTCCTAGCCACTATCAACATGAGTGTTATCGCAACCCTAACAGGAATTATCAGGGTAATCGGCCCAACGGTAGTTCTTTCAAGGCCCACAATTTATCAATGGCATCATCACATTTTGCTGCCACTACTGAAGGTTTTCTTGCATCTCTCGGTGATCCTCATGCCTCTCTCGTCTCTATTATTGACCTCCATGATATTCGTAAATAGTTTTTAGCCCAGTCTAGCTATTCCCCTTCCACTACTCTCTCAATCACTTCTGGTAAGTCCCCGTGGTTTTTTGATTATGCTTGCTCTAATCATATGACCTATGATTCCCATTGCTTGATCAATAAATCTATCAACTCATCTGCATCTGCTATTTACACAGTTGATGGTACCTCCATGCTCGCCAGTCATATCAGATCTATATCCACATATCATGCCTCATTTCCTGATATCTTGTTCCAAAACTTACTCTTAGTCTCATCTCTATTGGTCAACTATGTGAACTTAATCTTATTGTCATTTTTTCTTCTTCTGTTTGTCGTGTGCAGGACCCTCAGATAGGACAGCTTCTTGGGATTGACCGTAAGGTTGGCGATTGTTCCAATTTGCCAGCCTGCATCTTCCCTCTCATCTCTCTACTACCACCTCTACTACCACCTCATCAAGCTCTATATCTCTTTACTTATGGCATTCTCGTTTAGGTCATGCTTCTTTAGGCAAATTACAGCCTTTAGTTTCTAGAGGCTCGTTAGGAAAACTGTCTGTCTATACTTTTGAGTTTTATCTTGTCAAGTTGGAAAACAGTCTGCTTTACCATTTAATAAAAATGATTCTTTATCCTCTGTTGATTTGATTTAGTTTACTCTGATATTTGGTGGTCTTCCCCAACTCCTATCATAGGGGGATCTCGATATTTTGTAATTTTTGTGGATGATTACTCTCGTTTTACATGGATATATCTTATGCATCATCGGTCTGACTTGTCACGCATCTATTTTGTATTCACTGTCATGATTCACACTCATTTCAATCAACGTATAAAAATCCTCCGTGTTGACAATGCCATGGAGTATAAAGAGTCCACTATATTTGATCTTTTCTATCAACATGGCACTGTCTCACATCGCTTTTTCCCTTATAATTTGCAACAAAATGGGCGTGCTAAGCAAAAACAAAGACACATCCTTGACA
This sequence comes from Ehretia macrophylla, assembly GCA_037974665.1. Classification (NCBI taxonomy): domain Eukaryota; kingdom Viridiplantae; phylum Streptophyta; class Magnoliopsida; order Boraginales; family Ehretiaceae; genus Ehretia; species Ehretia macrophylla. The sequence continues at coordinate 15,609,098 of CM075775.1, forward strand.
TTACTCGGATATTCCTTATTGCTTCATCATGTCCTGAGCACTTCTGGGGAAAAGCTGCCCTCACTGCTATACATGTTATTAACCGATTTCCATCTCCCACTATTGATAAGCTCACCTCTTTCGAATGCCTATATGGTCGTCCCTCAGACTATGATCATCTTAGGGTCTTTGGTTGTGCAAGCATTGTCTTTCTTCCTCTACATGAACATACAAAGCTTGACAGACAAGCTCGGTTATGTTGTTTCTTGGGTTACGGTATTGAGCATAAGGGTTTTTGGTGTTGGGATCCACTCTTTAAACGTCTCTGTATCTCTTAACATGTGATCTTCAAGGAAAATAAGATGTTCTCATCTATTTCGCCATTCTCTCTTCCTCATGTTGTCTCTATCCCATACTTCATAGATCCTTCTCTTTCCATATTTCCTAATGATGACAGTGACACAAGTTCGAGTACAAGAACTAGAGTTACCTCTAACATGGCCTATCCTGAGGATACTACACCATCTGATGGCCCTGTGCCCGATGCTAAGCCTTCTATTGTTGTTTTACCCCTATCTCTCCTGATCTATCTCCCCGCCGGTCTACACATGTAAGAGTTATTCCTCCTCACCTTCTTGATTACCATTGTTTTTCAACTATTCTTTATCTCCATAAGCCTCAAACTTATCGTGAGGCTAGTTCTAACCCTTTTTGGTAGCAAGCTATGATGGATGAATTACAAGCCTTGGAAACAAAATACAATTGGGATTTGGCTGATCTACCCTCAGGAAAGAATGCCATAGGATGCAAATGGGTATACAAGGTTAAGACTCATTCTGATGGATCTATAGAATGCTATAAGGCTCGATTAGTGGCTAAAGGTTTTACTCAGGTGTATGGCATTGATTATAAGGAAACATTTGCTTCAGTTGCTCGTCTCACCTCTGTCCGGACATTAGTTATGGTTGCTGCCATAAGACGATAGAAGTTCTTTCAGGTGGATGTTAAAAACGCTTTCCTCAAGTCCAGGCTACTCTCATCCTCCTCACAAAGTGTGTCATTTACGTTATGACCTTTATGGTCTCAAACAAGCTCCACGTGCTTGGTTCTCTAAATTCAGTTCTGTTATTTCTAATTTTGGCTTTACTCCGAGTATTATGACTCTGCACTGTTCATTCAGTATTCTGATTCAGGTATCATTTTGTTGTTTTTATATGTGGATGATATAATTATCACTGGAGACGACTTGGCGGGTATTTCTGATCTCAAGTAGTTTCTCAGCCATCATTTTTAGATGAAAGATCTTGGTCCTCTGAGTTATTTTCTGGGCATTGAAGTCTCGTCTGATCAGTCTGGCTACTATTTTTCTCAAGCCAAGTACTCTTCTGATCTTCTTGCTGGTGTCTGCCTTACTGACAGCAAGACTGTTTCCACTCCTCTTGATGCTAATGTTCGTCTTACCCCATTAGAGGGAACACCACTTCCAGATGCATCCTTATACCGTCAGTTGGTTAGTAGTCTTATTTATCTTACTGTGACTCAGCCTGACATTGCTTATGTTGTTCACCTAGTCAGCCAGTTTATGTTTTCACCTCGCACTTCACACTATGCTGTCGTTCTCTGCATACTTTGCTATGTTAAAGGCACCTTATTTCATGGCCTTTTCTTCTTTGCTAGCTCACTATTAGTCTTGCGTAGTTACTCAAATATAGATTGGGCTGGTGATCCTACTGATCAACTTTCTGTGACTGGATACTATTTTCTTCTTGGTGATTCTCTGCTTTGTTGGCATAGGAAGAAACAGACTGTTGTTGCTTGCTCGGGTACTGAAGCTGAGTATCGTGCACTTGCTGACGCAACTCAAGAGGTAATCTGACTTTGTTGGATTCTTGCTGATATGGGTATTTCTCAACCTCCTGGTACTGTTCTTCATTGTGATAATTAGAGTGCTATCCAGATTGCGCATAATGATATTTTTCATGAGCGCACTCGGCATATAGAGTGTGATTGTCATTTTATTCATCAACATGTTGGTTGTAGCTCTTTCAAGGTTCAGTATACTCCCTCTGCTGATCAACTTGCAAATCTCTTTACTAAAGCGCATCCTCCCAGCCGTCTTCAAGATCTGATTTGCAAACTCAAGCTAGTGTCATTTGTACCACCTTCACGTTGAGGGAGGTGTTAATGTATATATTGTAATTATATGAATATTTCATGTACAACTAGTTCTTATCATATTTAGCTTAGCTTGGGGACCAAGTAGTCTAGCATTTATATATATGGTTCTTCTTGTAATTGTATAATCACCTCTTTTTCTCAATATCAATACGCGTAATTCCTATAAATGTCTTTCTTCTCTTTTGACAAATTGAATGTAACATGTCTATAGATAATGTATGTTTCATATTTAATAATGATAAGACAAGATCTTTACTTGTAGAAAGTACAAAAATTTGATTGGCGCACTACTGAATAAGATGACTCGATTCTGAAATGAAAATTATCATTTAACCATCTTGCAATACGTTTGATTCAAATATCAAAGATATGGCCCTATATGAGAAGGTGCGGATGAGATGGGCTTCTCATGCTTTTGCTTAGCTCGTGTATATTTTGTTACCTTACCTTGCCTCAAACTTTGACAAGCTTAATTAGTAAAAAAAACAATTTTCGTCTCATTGTCTTAAAATACATAAACTATTAATATTTTATGATTATTTGCTATATTTTTCAGTATAAAAAAACTATCACTAATGTAACACCCCGATCCCTCTCGAGACCGAAAGTTCTATTAATCAATGTAATCGCAACCCAATTCCAAACCCGGGAAAAACTTTTAGGGAAAACAGACTGAGTATCTCCTGTTTCTAGGCAAAATACAAACCTGCGACAGCATATAAGTGGACCAGTACCGTATCCAACCATTCACAATTCCTCAAGGTCATCCGAGCCTCGGTTTTCAACAATTAAACACAACAAGTATATATACATTTTCAAGTACCCAGACTATTCTAACTATTTCCTTTAGACATTACAAACATGCATTGAATCTAGATCTTATTAATATATACATAAAACTTAAATGATTTTTATTTACACATTGATTATATACATCTCATGAAAGTAAAATCTTTACATCTTTGACAACTCAAGCCACATAGCACGCAAGGCAACTCTTCAAGCACGATCTATCACATAACCACGAACTTTCCAACTAACATAGTATTCCCTGAAATGTGGTGGTGAGGAGTGAGTATACACAACACGTATACTCAGTGAGGGCGGAACAGATATAGAGGTGGAGAGAAAGAAGATCATGCAATGCAAATTAGACAGTTAAGCAATATAACCGACAAGTAAAGCAATCAATATAAACAACAATACAATAAACAATTAATAAAAGCATTAACACAACCATTGAAATTTATACCACACTTTGAAGGCTATGGTTCACTCATACGAGCAATGTATCATTTCACGAGCGATACATCAATCTCGAGCTTGATGTTGACAACGATGACAATAAGCGCGCAACCACCTTATAACTTCCACTAGGTGTACTCCGGATGTACCCCGACACATCTACGACCCAAATATCCCAGGGCGGCACCCCTAGCGAGAATGAGAATAGGACACGGAGCTAGAGCAAACCAACCCTGGCAGCCCGAGACTGCCCAGAGAGGCTCATCACTCACACACCTGACACTATGCAATCCAATACGAGATACAAGCAATAAACGAGCAATAGCACGAAAGTGCAGATTAGTGGTGATATACGAGATATCAAACATTTACAATCAATATTAGCATTCAATTAACTTTTCAAGCATGATTATTATTAACATCAACAAGAACATCAATTAAACACGTAATAGCAGTTCAAACACGAAAACGAAAAATATCACTATTCAATCTCTAACTTTCAAAGGCAATTACAAGCAAACGAGCTACGGGATTAATAAACCGATTTCACTACCTTTACCTAGGCACTACAAGGCACGTTTCTATGTCACGAAACTTCACTTTCTCACCCGAAGCCCGAAAGTCCACCTACTGCGTTTGAACTACAGCTATGCTAACCGGTTGCTCAATCAACGCTACAACAGAGCCAAAAGTGCTTCCATGCCCTAAATAGCAAAACCCCCAACTTAATTCGAGCTCGATCAACACTTGGTCAAACGGGCCCTTTACGTTACTTTGTCTAATTTCTAATTTTAACAAAGGCCAGTCTATTTTTATTGCACATTTTATCTTTCTAACATTAATGGCACCTAATCAAATCAAGAAAACGCGAATCAAAAATCCGAATATCTAGGGTTTTACTATTTATTTTTACTATTCACATTTTTCCCTAATCCAAATACGCAATTTCAGTCGTAAAAATTGCTAAATAACTAACAAGCAATGCTCTACGAACCCTAAGGAAGTTATTTCAAGCAATAACAGGCATTATAACGCGATAAATATCAAATCTAAAAATTTGAAACAAAAATCAAATTCAAATAAAAATGCACAAAAACGTGAAAACCCTCACAGAGACTGAAGAGGAAGACCCGCAAGGACCCGAGCCACGACCCTTGAGCAATTCCAAGCAAGATTTTAGCTTAAAAATGCAAAATCAAATTTTTTTTTCTTTTCCCTTGAGCTTTCGGCCATGGGGGAGGACAAATGGGGAATTTTGGCTTTTGTTTTTATGCTTATTTTGGTTGATTTTGGCTATTTAAAAAGATGACAAAGGCTCAAGGGCAAAATGGTCATTTAGCAAAGTCAAAACTCAAGTTAAAATGGTCAAATAAGGCTATTTTGATGACTTTTAATCTATTCCAAGTTAAAGCAATGTAATTTTCATGAAAAACAACTAAAATTAGCTAAATTAAACTTAAAACACTATTCACTAAATCCGATAAATATTTCTCTAACTTTCATTTTCGATGCATTACGATCGAGTGGTTAATAAACGATTACGATAAGTATGATAAATAATAATATAAAATTTTAATTTTTGAAAAGTATAATAGTTTAAAATTCACTCCGGGCTCGGAGCTACTTTTTCATTTTGTTAAAATTAAAGTAAATTAAGTGCAAGAAATAAATCCGAGTTTTGAAAACAATCAAAATAGTTAATACTCATTTAAAATAACTAATGTACGTATTACTGAAATACTTTTTTTAAAAAGAAATATGAAATTAATGCAAAATGAATAAATTAACTAAGTTAAACAATCAATTAAATGCATCTAAATGCCATTAAATACGTGTCGGGTTCGGGTTATCACTTCTTTCCCCCCTTAAAACAATTGCGTCCTCGCAATTCTTCTTCCAATAGGACTCAACATCCACTGAATCCAACTCTGACTAATATTCATCGGTTGCTGAGCAAAACACTGAATAAGAATGCTCATAGGAAAACCCAAATAAAAATCTCAATCAAGTAAAAATACCAACTAAAGACTGAAGCAGGGATATTGTAGATAAATTAACATCACATATTAATGACAACAAGAATGCCGAAGAAATACCCGACATACGAATCTCCAGTAGAAGTCCAACAAGTACCAAATAAGGAAGTCAAAGGATTGCCAGAGTAGATGCAGCACATATAAGACCAAACTCCAAGACCTCATCACCATTTATCGAGTGTAAACTTTATACAACTTACCACCAAGAAAGCCCCAAAATATTCCACAGCATACCGTAAGCAATATGAGATAATAATTCTGAACAAGATTCCAAGTATAAGACTTCCAATAAGTGTCAACAAGGAAAATACTGGTAGAATGCCCACTAAGAATTCTAAAGAATACCGTAAGTAGTACTATACAATAAGTCTAATAGGAATTCCAAATACCAAACCTACTGAGGAACACTAAAGAAAATACCCGAAATAATGCTCCAGTAAGAAAGTACCAAGGATTTGCTCAATAAGTAAGTACTAGATAAATGACCACTAAGATTTCTATAGAATGCCATTGAAGAATTTCCAATCAGGGATGCCAGTATCACACCAATAAAGACCGAGACACATATACCATAGATAATACCATGCAGTAAGTCCGATTGAAATCCCTATAGCCAAGTCCACCGAGAAGTGCCAACAGAAGTTTCCAAAGAATACCCAATAAGAAAATCAAAGAATACTCCAGATGACAACCAAATAGACCTCCAAAAGAAAGCTACTCTTTCACAACTGTTAAGCACAGAGGAGGACCTTAGAGATTCGTCAATAACCGAGCTCCAAAAGCAAACACCAACTCCCAAATAAAGGCTAGTCAAATACTGCTCATTCTCGTCAATCCATATAACTTGGAGGCCTGCTACCAATCACCTCTCTTCAGGGGAAGGAAGAAGTCTTTCTTACCATTTCAACAGGACATGTATGAATGCCAAGATATCACATTTATACATATATGCCTTAATCTATTATGCAAGCATGTTTGTAAAACAGTTTATTCAACAAAGTCACTCAAGCACGACAATCAAGTCAAGCACAACATAATCAATTCAAATCACGGCACAACCAATTCAAGACATTCCAATACACACATTACAAGCAATACTTCAAGCAAATAACAATTCACGAGGTCGATTCGATTCACGATGTCAATTCGATACATGAGTAGTCACTTCACTTCACGTAACACACCTTTAACACCTATCACAGAACTATATCACATAGGTACACACATTCAAGTCAAGACACACAATCTCATATACGAACACACACTTTCAAGACACACTTAACAAGCATACAACCAAGGTTACTACCCAACAGACCGAGGACCCTGTCCTACCTTATGAGCTAAACAAGCTCTGATACCACTTGTAACACCTCGATCCATCTCGAGACCGGAAGTTCTATTAATCAATCTAATCGCAACCCAATTCCAAACCTGGGCAAAATTTTTAGGAAAAACGGACGGAGTCTTCCCTGTTTCTAGGCAAAATGCAAACCTACGATAGTCTATAAGTGGACCAGTACCGTGTCCAACCATTCACAATTCCTCAAGGCCATCCGAGCCTCGGTTCTCAACAATTAAACACAACAAGTATATATACATTTCCAAGTACCCAGATTATTCTAACTATTTCCTTTAGACATTACAAACATGCATTGAATCCAGATCTTATTAATCTATACATAAAACTTAAATGACTTTTCTTTACACATTGATTATATACATCTCATGAAAGTAAAATCTTTACATCTTTGACAACTCAAGCCACATAGCACGCAAGGCAACTCTTCAAGCACGATCTATCACATAACCACGAACTTTTCAGCTAACATGGTATTCCCTGAAATGTGGTGGTGAGGAGTGAGTATACACAACACATATACTCAATGAGGGCGGAACAGATATCGAGGTGGAGAGAAAGAAGATCGTGCAATGCAAATAAGACAATTAAGCAATATAACCGACAAGTAAAGCAATCAATATAAACAACAATACAATAAACAATTAATAAAAGCATTAACATAACCATTCAAAGTTATACCACACTTTGAAGGTTATGGTTCACTCATACGAGCAATGTACCATTTCACGAGCGATACATCAATCTCGAGCTTGATGTTGACAACGATGACAATAAGCGCGCAACCACCTTATAACTTCCACTGGGTGTACTCCGGATGTACCCCGACACATCGACGATCCAAATCTCCCAGGGCGGCACCCCTAGCGAGAATGGGTATAGGACACGGAGCTAGAGCAAACCGAACCTGGCAGCCCGAGACTGCCCAGAGAGGCTCATCACTCACACGCCTGACACTATGCAATGCAATACGAGATACAAGCAATAAACGAGCGATAGCACGAAAGTGCAGATTAGTGGCAATATACGAGATATCAAACATTTACAATCAATATTAGCATTCAATTAACTTTTCAAGCATGATTATTATTAACATCAATAAGAATATCAATTAAACACGTAATAGCAGTTCAAACACGAAAACGACAAATATCACTATTCAATCTCTAACTTCCAAAGGCAATTACGAACAAACGAGCTACGGATTAAGAAACCGATCTCACTACCTTCACCTAGGCACTACAAGGCACGTTTCTATGTCACGAAACTTCACTTTCTCACTCGAAGCCCGAAAGTCCACCTACTGTGTTTGAACTACAGCTATGCTAACCGGTTGCTCAATCAATGCCACAACAGCGCCAAAAGTGCTTCCATGCCCTCAATAGCAAAACTCCCAACTCAATTCGAGCTCAGTCAACACTTGGTCAAACGGGCCCTTTACGTTTCTTTATCTAATTTTCAATTTTAACAAAGGCCATCCATTTTTATTGCACATTTTATCTTTCTAACATTAATGGCACCTAATCAAATCAAGAAAATGCGATTCGGATAAAAAATCCAAAAATCTAGGGTTTTACTATTTATTTTTACTATTCACGTTCTTCCCTAATTCAAATACGCAATTTTAGTCGTAAAAATTGCTAAATAACTAACAAGCAATGCTCTATGAACCCTAAGGAAGTTATTTCAAGCAATAACAGGCATTATAACGCGATAAATATCAAATCTAAAAATTTGAAACAAAAATCAAATTCAAATAAAAATGCACAAAAACGTAAAAACCCTCACAGAGACTGAAGAGGAAGACCCGCAAGGACCCAAGCCACGACCCTCGAGCAATTCCAAGCAAGATTTTAGCTTAAAAATGCAAAATCAAATTTTTTTTATTTTCTCTTGAACTTTCGGCCATGGGAGAAGACAAATGGGGAATTTTGGCTTTTTTATGCTTATTTTGGTTATTTTGGCTATTTAAAAAGATGACAAAGTCTCAAGGGCAAAATGGTCATTTAGCAAAGTCAAAACTCAAGTTAAAATGGTCAAATAAGGCTATTTTGATGACTTTTAATCTATTCCAAGTTAAAGCAATGTAATTTTCATGAAAAACAACTAAAACTAGCTAAATTAAACTTAAAACACTATTCACTGAGTCCGATAAATATTTCTCTAACTTTCATTTTCGATGCATTACGATCGAGAGGTTAATAAACGATTACGATAAGTATGATAAAGAATAATATAAAATTTTAATTTTTGAAAAGTAGAATAGTTTAAAATTCACTCCGCGCTCGGAGCTACTTTTTTCATTTTGTTAAAATTAAAGTAAATTAAGTACAAGAAATAAATCCGAGTTTTGAAAACAATCAAAATAGTTAATACTCATTTAAAATAACTAATGTACGTATTACTGAAATACTTTTTTTAAAAAGAAATATGAAATTAATACAAAATGAATAAATTAACTAAGTTAAACAATCAATTAAATGCATCTAAATGCCATTAAATGCGTGCCGGGTTCGGGTTATCACAACTAACATACTGTTTGAAACAAATAAATTCCATAAAATTTTACGGAATTCATTTGCAAATCTAATTTTTTGTGTTTGGAAACACCTTTTTAAAGAATTAGAAGTCCAAGATTTGCAAATCCTGAATTTACTCATGTTTTACCCAAATCCTTGCTCAAGAGGTGAAATTTACAATTTCAAGCCACAAAATTAGTTGCTCATCTTTTAAGGATTAAACTACCCTTTAAGTTTTCTTTCTTTTTTATGTTCTTATTTTTTTCACTCTCATTCCATATGTAATTAATTCTTCTTATTCTTCTTGCAAGCTTCTTCACGAAAAAAAAATTACCATATTTCTTAATCGAAACTTATTTTTCATCTTCAAATTAGAAACTCGTGTGCTTATTTTTCGTTTTGAAATTAGAAGCCTAAATTATGAGTTATTTATTCATCCGTCATTGTTTTCTAGTAGTCTTAACATACTTAGTCATCTAAAATCACAAATTATTTATTCGTTTTGTCTATTGATTAATACTAATTAATTAAGTTTAATTTCAAAAATTGATTAGTGTTATTGATGAAATAAATATTCGTGTCAAAGTTTTAAAAACAGAGAGCTCCAAGGTATAGAGGCAGAAAAGGAATACTTATAACAAATATATTCACAAATCACAGAATTAGCTTTATAGTTCCAAATAAGGGAATTCATTTGTAAATACAATTCTTCACGGAATTCATTAATAAATAAAATAAATTTTATACCACAAGTATCTCTAAACACACTGTAAAACAAGATAATTAATTACAAACTAATGACGACTAAAAAAAAGATTTACAAACAAATGGTCTAAATCAATCAATCGGAAATAAAAGGAAAGATACAAGCAATAGGTCGAACCCAGACAAAAGAACCAAGAACTAGGTCTAGCTAGCTCAAACCGAAAGCAAGCCATAATGGACAAACAAAGGCCCAAGCCTACAGGCAACCAAATCTTAGCCATTACAAACGGTCACTAGCGGATTAGTAAGCAGCCAAGAACCCATCAGAGCACCATTATGCTAGAACATTGGCAACCACCAGGCCTCAGGACATGGTCCAGCAGTAGTGGGGATGAAATCGCTCATGCGAGGTCCGAGGTTTGACACTCTCCACTACTCTAGAGTTTTTCCCTAAACTGACTTGGTATATGTGTGAGGCGCACCGCTGCACCCACAAATTTATCAGTTAGTGGTTGAGCTCTGCCAACTAAGTTTTCTCGTCAACCAAAAAACATTAGAAACCACCAAACATACTAAGTCTTACCCTTAGCCACCGAGTTCCCGACAAGGGAAAGGTCCCAGCATGCAAAAGCTAGCAAATCTCCCTCTACAAAACCACTCATAAAGTCATAAAAGAATAAGCAGCCTTTTGGTTAATCATCAAAAAACCCAATCATTTTAGTTAAGAAGCATCTTACATGCTTATAGCTCTTTTTACCAAGTTTTAAGTTACATAAATTACTTGAACACCCTATCCCCCAAACCCAAAAAAAAAGGAAATTACCATTAAACAAAAGAAACTCGTAGGATGCATTTGGTTCACAAAATAATTTTTCATTCTCGAGGAATGTGATTCCCAAGAATGTGATTCTTAGATATGTGATTAAAATTGTTTGGTACATTAAAAATATTTCTAAGAATATTTTTATCAAATTTCTAGGAACGTTATATTATTATGTTCCATTTAGACTCAGTATTCTTAGGAATCTTAAGCAATTTTCCAACAATACCCTTAACTTGAAAAATAAAAATATCATATAAAAAAATATACAAGTCATGATACACTTTGTATACTTTTGTCAATAAGCGAGTAACATTTGTCTACCATATTTATACAATAAAATAAATTTATTTTTTAAAGTTTAAAAATGTTAGTTTTAATTCAAATCTAAAATTTTAAAAAATTAATAAGTTAAATTTAATTTTTGGAAAATTAAAAATTAAAAATTTTAAAACTTTCTTGTTTTATTTATTGTTTAGTTATTTTATTTTTTTTAATATAAATTTAATTTAAAATTTTGCATTTAAAAAAAAATTATTTTAAATACAAATTCACATTAAAAAAATTAATTTAAATTTAAAAGAAAATGCTATGTTTCACTCCAAATACAAATTTTAATTGAAAATTTTAATTCAACTTAAAATTTAAATAAAAAAAATATATAAATAAATTTTTATTATTTTTTATTTTATTTTTAAATTTTTTTATCTTTTTTATTTTTTATTTTTTATTTTTTAAGTTTTATATCTTATTCATTTTATCTTTAATTTTCTTTTTAGAATGGGTAATTTTGTCTTTCATTTCCTCTAAAATATTCTCAACTTGGGAAATTCAAACCCCACCCTTTCACATGGGATAAAAATTGAGCAAATATTATATTTTTTTTTTTGGCAAAGTAAGTAAAACTGTGTATTCCAGAAATAGAAAAGAATACAAATGTTCAAAACAATGAATCATACAAACAAAGCAAAGCCAAAACAAGAAAACACCTAAAGCAACCAACAAAGCATGAAAAGAAACGCCAAGCCAAACCAACAAAGGCTAGGCAAAACCAAGCAGAAAATCCAACTAGAATGCCCAAAAAAAACAAATCCGATAGAAAATATGAAAAGGATAACATGTATCAATTAACATTTAGATGAACTCTATTGGCAAAATCTTTATTAATGCTTGTGCTATTAAATCTTTTTTCCGCTTGAGTTTTTGTGAAAACTGCAGTTCATATATTCTCAAGAATCTACTCCTCGGTATGTGTTTCTTCTCAAAAGATAAGAACATTCATTTCAATTCAGATATGGTAAACTGTAGCGCAGAACATTAGACGAAACATGTAACTTTTGAGGTCTTTATTACCTGCAAGCGAATTAGCAAAGTTAGGAATAGAATCGAAGGAAATAAAAGAGAGATCAATCATTAATAATTTAAGACTTCCCTTCCAAATTCGCTTTGTGAAACTACAATCAAACAATAAGTGATCCCTAGATCACATCCGAGGTAGCAAAAAATGCAATTAGCTTGGTCAATTAAACCCCATGAAAGAAGTCGAAATCTCGTGGTTAATCAGTCCAAGGTAGCAAGCCAAGTGATAAACTTGTGCTTGGGGATATTATGAGAAAACCAAATCAAATGATGCCATTTAAATTGGGTGCCTCGATCTCTAATATGATCCCAAGTACGACTAAAGGAAAAAAAAAAATACCATTGTTAGTGATTTTCCATCGAAATTGATCATTCCTGTCAATACAAATAGATATTGAAATGAATAGGATTAAGTTGAATAAGAGAAGATGGATAGATTAGCCAAACCTAATGGCCATCCATGACAATGTCCGGAACTTTACTATCCAAGTAAGGGTAGATGACTCTAATACTATGCAAAGGAATCAAAATGCCGGAGGGGTGCCATTTATCATGCCAAAAGAAAGCATCTCTACCATCCCCAATCTTATGGGTTATAAAGTTACGAACAATAGGCCTAAGTTTAAAAAATTTCCTCCAAGACCAACAAGCATTATAGAGATTTTCATATTCCAAATACATTTATCCTTAATGCAATTGGTACACACCCAGCGACTCTAAGTAGTTCTCAAAATTGAACAAATCATAAGAATATAATATTCTCAAGAATGTAATAGTTCCAAAAATATTTTTTTCATTTAACAAACCAAATATGAGAGTATCATATTCCTGACTTTACTTTTTTGAAAATCCTATACGATTCCGCTAACCAAACACTCCTTAGTATTATTAAAGGCATGATATAATTTCAGCGAATCTCACAAATTTTTTAGTCATATCTTGTTAGGGCATCTTCAATGGAGTCTCTAAACAGCAATGATTGATGTTTTTAGAGACTCCATTGAGGAAAAACCAACACCAATGGGAGTGTCTAAAATACTATTTGACACTTTTTGGCAAAAAAATGACATCACAACAACCTTGATGAGCCAAAATAGCACCTAGTCTCTATTTTTTTCAACAAATTTATTGAAGAAAATAGAGACTACACAAGAAGACAAAAATGAGTCTCTTTTTTGAAGCATGTGACGATCTGACAATCTGACAAAGTCAGATCATCAGATCTGAAAAAGAAAAAAAATACATAATTTTTTTTTCATCAGACAAGAAAAAAAAAAAAAACCAACAAATTCTGACAATAGAGCCGTTGCGATGAAAAAAAAAATTTTGAACCGTTGAAATTTTAGTATATATGCAAGCAAATCTGAAAAAAAAAAAAAAATACCATCAACAGCCTCACAAATCCATCAACACATATCAGAAATCTTTCAACATACCAAAGATTTGAAACAAAAAACTCAAATTTTATTCAATAAACATAAAAAAAGGTAAAAAAAAGACAGTAGGGGGGGGGGGGAGGGGGGGAGGACGCGCTGCTGCGAGAAAGGGAAAAAAGGAAGGGGGGAGGGGTGTGTCAGCACATACAAACACACACACACACATACACACACACACACACACATATATATATATATATATATATGTGTGTGTGTGTGTGTGTGTGTGTGTGTGTGTATATGTGTTGCGGGCCCCCCCCCTAGCGTGTATATAGATCTGTAGGGGAAGGGGGAGGGGGCGCAACACATACACACACACACACACATATATATTTTAATTAAGTTTTTTAGTATATTTTAGTTTAGGTTATTTTTTTAATTAAGTTTTTTAATATATTTAATTAGAGTTTTGTATTTTATTTTTTAATGTTATTTTAGTTTTAGGTTATTTTTTTATATTTTTTTAGTTTAGGTTATTTTTTTAATTATATTTAGTTTAGGTTATTTTTTTAATTATATTTTTTAATTAAGTTTTATAATATATATATATATAATTAGGGGTTTGTATTTTATTTTTTAATGTTATTTTAGTTTAGGTTATTTTTTTATATTTTTTTAGTTTAGGTTATTTTTTTAATTAAGTTTTATAATATATTTAATTAGGTTTTTGTATTTTATTTTTTAATGTTATTTTAGTTTAGGTTATTTCTTTTATATTTTTTTAGTTTAGGTTATTTTTTTAATTAAGTTTTATAATATATTTAGGTTATTTTTTTTATGTTTTTTAAGTTTAGATTATTTTTTTAATTATATTTAGTTTAGGTTATTTTTTTAATTAATGGGTAAATTAATTAAGGTTTTTAATTAAGATTTTTTTTACGTAGAGTTTTTTTTTAATTATAGATTTTTAATTAATTTTTTTCAAAATATAATTATGTAATTTAACGTAATTCTAATTTTTTAAACGTTATCTTCATCGCAAATTATTTATTTTTTGCTTGAAATATTCATTAAAAAAATTAAAATAATCTAAATAAAAATTAATTAAAAAAAATAACACACTAGAAAAAATAACACATAATCAAATTATTATGTAAAATTAAAATTAACACAATATAAAAACTCAATTTTATAAAGACCATTACTAGAGTTTTTTTTTTTTTTATCTTGATCTCTAAATGAGTCTTTAAAATAATTTTTTTATTTTAATCTCTAAATAAATCTCTAAAATTGATCTTGATCTTTATATAAATCTCTAAAATAATTAATAAAAACTCATTATAAAGACTTCATTGAAGATAATCTTAACAAGCATATAATGCTCTACATCCGTACCTATAGAACAAAAACAAAAATTAACACCTATATAACTATTATGATGCTCTACATCCGTAACTATTGTGACAAGCATATGATGCTCTGCATCCGTACCTATACAACTATTATTTACATTTCTGACGGTAAAACACAATGCTCACTGTTAACCTTGCAACATTACAAATTTTGGAACCTTAGAGGTTATTCTTCACAAGCGCCTTAACGAGCCAGTCACATGGCATCAGCTTCCATAACTAGATTTCTAATTGAGAAATTATCTTCTTCCATACCATTTTCTCCTCCCTTAAAAAATTTAGAAATATTTTGTTTTGGGGTGGGTGGGAGGACGATGGGTGGTGATGGTGGGGTGGGGGGAATGGGGGATGGGGGCGGGAGGGCATAGGGGCGTTGTGTTGTCTCTAGAAGTGGGAGCTTCAGCATGCCATGGCAAAATATGGTGGAGTTATCGGCCATGTACAACAAATCAAACAAAGTGAGCAGTCTACAAAGGGTTAGTTTTGAATAGACGGTGGATCACTGGTCTTCACACGACTAACAGAGAAGTTTTCTTCAGGCTGCCTTTGCCAAAGGTAATTGGCGGCTTCAATCCATCTTGGATGGACCAAAAACTTCTTCTCGTTTACCGCCCAACGAGATTTTTCAGTTCCGGCATCTGTAGAGACAACATGTGTTGCAGACAAATCAAGCTCCGTTGAACAAGTGGCTCCCAGCTGCTCAGCCATTTTCCAGAGATGATGATTTTCTGCCTGATATTTAGTCTGGAAAACCCGGCTAAAGACAACTTTGCATCCCTTCAAGACTTCCTTCCGAACTGTTTTGAGCGCCTGTCAAAATAAAACACAAAGGTGTCATTTGTTCTTGTTATAATGAAGCATGGCATTAGTGGGAAAAGTACTTCCAGGAAGTCAAAGCAAAATTTCTAGTCCTTGGCTATATGGCATTCTGAGCTTAGAACTGAAACGGGATAATACGATTTACTCTAATTCCAATTCACCAGCCTAAACCCATCCATGCAAAATGTCAAGTTTACTCACCAGAGCTATTGTCCAAGCCAAAAATACGAAGTAAATTTAGAATTCATTGTCTAAAATTGATGGATGCAGGCATCAAGATGATACCGGACTCCTGACTTAAGAATTCGTTCTCCAAATTGACTTGGGAAACCTGATGATAGTGGGTTTTAAGTTGACTATCATTAGCACTAACAATTACCTCTATAACAACTAGTATTTGCAGGTATAAGCTATAAGCCGGGTACTAAAGGATTGGCCCCACGCATAAGGTGTACAAGCTATCTCCGTGAAAACCTGAACAAAATTTATCATGCCAAAGTCCCAACATCTTTGGCAGAAAAAATAATAGTTATTCCTGAGAATTAGAAGTTGAAATATGTTTTGCACGAGATAAGAGTTACTAAAAAATATAGTTGGCTTAAGAAAGAAGTTCCTCCATCAATCAAAGAGCTCAGTATAATAATCCATTTCAGTTATTTAATATTTAATAATAAAGCAAATCCTCTAATTACTTCCGCTATCAGTATTTTATGCTGAAATCATGGCCCCAACAATAATAAACAACAAATGCATTACTTAAAATTAGCGCCCCGATTTCCTCTAGTTGTAAGACTCACAAGACAGAAGGAAGAGGGAAATAGCATCTAGGACCTGATTTTAGGGCTTGAAGAGGTATACCAAAAAAGAAAACAAGGATTGGGAAAAGAAAAATATAAGAGAGAAGGAAAACAGAAAGGTAAACAAAATGTTCGTCTGTGTAGCTTTGTAGGCACTAACAACACAGATGAAGCACAGACAGACAGAGATAGCTACGGTCACTCACACAAACATATGGCGAGAGAAAGGTCATGAGTATACAAGAGATTCGATCAATTTACCTGCCTCACATCTCGATTCACTAGATCGCCCTTGCCCTCCTGTATGCAAGATGTTGTAAGTACAATTGACATATAAAACTATGTTTAGCTTTAAATAAGAAAAACGGATAGCGGGCATACCGGGTCAAAAAATACACTATGGATTTGCTGAAGAACTTTTAGAATAGCAGCAAGAGCTCCATCAATCTCACTTTCATCACTTTTTAGTTCTGAAAGTGATTTACAGTTGAAACCAAACTGTCGACAACTTGATGCAAAGAAATGATATCTTTCCATCAGTATCAAATTTTCCTTGTGCTTTCCCCATACCTGGAAAAGCCAAAAAAAAAAAAAAAACAAAACAAAAATTTTCTAAGTTTACACATCATAACAAGGGAACAATTAGAACTTTTCATATCAGCTAGTAGATTGAAATTTTCAGACTGGGAAACATTTGAATTGTGGATCTGCTACATAACTCAAGCAGCACAACAATGTGCCCAGGCTACTTGCAATATGCCAAACGAAAATGTAGCTTCACAGCTTTAGGATTCTAAATCATTTATTGCTCCCAAGACTATATAGAAGTAATAAATCTTGGAGAGAGAACCATGCACCATGAAACTAATGGACACATGTTTCACCAAATTGTCAAAAATTGTTTATCATTTGTGATCTGTGATCAACAGCATAGTTATCAAAATCATACAATTCATGATTCATATTGTGCTATTCATTTGGGTTTACGAGCAAAACAATATGAATCAGGTGTAGGATACCTATCCAAAAGGTTTTGCAAGGCACGCAAATCAGAAATGTAAATGAATCGCAAACAAATGACATTGAATCGTAGTGAATCGTATGATTCAGTTTCGATTCGACGATTCAGTATGATCCAATTTTATGATACATTTGGGTTGGTCACATTTGTTTTCTTTTTCCTTTTTAAGTATTTTAAACCATAATAAAGCCTAACCAAGCGTAATAAAAGAAAGCCAAACATGAAACACCTACCTCGCTGAATCAAACATTGGCCATTGACAAAATTATAATCATGACAACACCTCTCCTTGCCCTGCCGACCAGAATCCTCGATAAAAAGTAAATAATAGTCAACTTAAATAGTAGTAGCACTTTAATGAACTTGTACACTAACATGTGTAGTGTGTAGTACATTAAGTACCTAGCATCTATAAATAGCTTTGGCCATTGTTGTATGGAAAACAAGCCAAGTTAGTTTCAAGTCCTTCTCCTTGTAAGATTCCTTTATTTAATATAAATTTTCTCTCTCAAGTATGGAATTCATAAAGAGCCTTTAACATTCAGCTTCCACTGCTGGAATCCAGTGCAGTTCCATTTGGGATGCAAGTATCATTTCCCTGATGGCTGGAGTCTTTGGACCAAAGGCATGCCTAATGATCTTGGACATAGAGGTGTTAGGTTAAGTGAAGGATCTATATGGGTTTAACAGAGGAAGTTCAGTAATAGGAATCTATTCATACAAATGGTCAAATCTTCGAAGAAGTATCTTTCCTAAAGCTAGAAGACCGGGGGAAAGTTGTGCTAAGCATATTAATATTGTGTTTATCAGGAGCCATGACTGAGGGCTTCTTATCAGATCTTCCTTCAGGGATTGTGAGGACTAAGGTTATCTCTTTTGAACAATTAAAGCCTAGAAATATTAAGGGATAACTTTTGCGAATCAAGGGCATCAAACCAAGGCAACAGTTTGACAAAGCGCCTCAAGTTACACAGCCCACAGAATTACAATGTTTATCTCTTAGTGTTTTGATTTTCTCTTGGCATTAGAATTTCTCTTCTAGATTATGCCTTGTGGAAGAGAGAACCACAGATCATACCTACCCTTAGGAAAACCTGAGTAAGGGCTTACTCAACATGGCTTTGACACCAAATTTACGGCCACATAGGAAGTACAACCACAAAAGAAGTATTAACAGGATCAAACTATAAACGAGGATAAGGTTAGAGGTAAAAGGAATGTTGTACAAAGATTGAGCGAAAGGAAGCCTATATTAGATAGAGAAATGTTATAAGGAGAAGGAATTGAAACTAGTTTAGCTATTGTTCCATACAACAATGACCAAGGCTATTTATAAATACTAGGTACAAAGGGTAGTACAACTTTATTAAAGTGCTACTACTATTTAGTTAGAATGGAAGTGAAGAAGAGAAGGGGAGAGGGTTTGTGATGGTTGTTCATGGTTTTTTCTTGGTGATAATATTGCTATTGATGGCCTTTTCATGAGTGTAGCTACCTTCAAGGTTCATGCAAGAATACAATTTAAAACTATGATCAACAGTAGAAACAACTTGAGTGAACTCACAGCTTACAATAATCTTCTTGGGAAAATATCACGTAACCCCCCTGTGATATGTGAAACTATCACCCTACCCCCCTGTGTTCCTAAAACTTCAAGAATGCCCCATATGTTATTAGAAAGTCATCACACTACCCCCTTCATGTTTTTTTTAAGCTATTAAATGTCAGTTTTGTCCTTTTATAATTCATTTTTTTTCTTTCATTTTTAACTATTTACCACTAAATAAAAAAAATAAAAAAACATATCTTCCCCAACCCCCACCCCCCCTATACTGGTCCATCAGAATAACAGATCTCACTGCTTGGCTACTGCTCGTCGGAGCAACAGCAAGGGGTGGGGAGCAGCAGCAGGGGTGGAGAAGGAGGGGGGGGGAGGGGGGGGTTAGTGGGGAAGATGAATTTTTTTTATTTATTTAGTGTTAAATAGTTAAAAATAAAAGAAAAAAAATATATGTATTATAAAAGGGCAAAACTGACATTTAATAGCTTAAAAAAGACATGAAGGGGGTAGTGTGATGACTTTCTAATAACACAGAGGGTATCCTTGAAGTTTTAGGAACACAGGGGGGTAGGGTGATAATTTCACATATCACGGGGGGTTACGTGATATTTTTCCAATCTTCTTTTGATCAATAACCTTAACAATATTGAGTTATAAATTCAACGAGACGCTGAAATAATTAAATTCACTCCTAGTGATCATACGAGTAAACATTATTTCACACCTTCCACACATTTATCCATGTAACTGTGTCATCTTTCTAAAGCAATTGTAATATGAAAAAAATAAATTTCTAACTGACACATATTTTGTTACTAGAGAGAAGTCCAGTAGCTAAAACCGGCATATGACATATCTCTAACAACTAGGAATACATATATCAACGCTTTTAAGAATGCATTTTCTTCATGAATATTTTCTGGGAAAGAAGCCCAAGCAAGAGCAAAGAGAATCCTTCTGAAACCTCTTTCCTGATCTTGATCCAGGACAAGACAATTTCAGTCAGCAGGTGGTGATTTCTGGACATTGTTAAAATCACCAAAAGAATGCCAGGTGCATAAAAATCACCAAAAGAATCCCCATCCCCCACCCTTTCCGTGTCCCCAAGTCTCTACAAGGAATGGAGACTGCCCACAGATTTTTAACTTTTTTAAACCGTATGACAGTAAGATTAATTTAAAGCACATAATTTTTTAAGATATAAAGTAGAATTATAATATATAGTGAAGGTGCTAAAAAGAGGTGAAAAATGAACTACAATTTGAGTTTTACGCCTCCGGTTAGATTGCAAAAGCAACCTACGATAACCTTGTATGAAGCATATAAACAAGTTCTAACTGAAATCATTAAGCATGAGAATTGCATGTGTTAAAAAAATATTTATTTGTATTATTAGATGCGCATTGATCACCACAAGACCTTACTTTTTGTTGATGGATCTCCAAATATCAATGTTGAACGCAACTCTATTCATCGATTTAGATATCTTTTCTATTTTTCCACGTCATAAATTTTCAAGATATCACCCTTGTATTTCTTCAAACTATCTTGAAGAACGGTTGGAGGCTAGTAGAAAATCTCCTAAACACAATGTGATCAACTATTGATGGGAGATCTTCCAAAATATTGATTGCACAGGCTAAATAATGGCGTGCAAAATCTTGATTAGAAAAATAATTATAAAAATCTTGTGATCCATTATACTTCTTCTCTCCAATTCTAATAAAACTTTGCTAATATCACCTCATAGGCTTTTATACTTATAACCTTAAGACGTTCGTGCATATGTGAAAGAACAGAGTACAAAATTAATGTTACATTTTGTACGCAGGGATGGTTATACATTTTGTACGCGGGGACAGTTATGCGGTGCAGAGAATGCTTATGCACAACCCCCACCCGCCACTGTCCCGCCCTTGTGCAGGACTTAAATATCAATTCCTACCCCCGCTCATCGGCCCAATAGTTCTCCTTACCAGGGCCAGGTGCAAGATGGCTACATAAAAAGTTCATTCTCATTGCCATCCCTGTGAATAGGCACCTATTCACTAAAAACCTGTATGTAACCACTTACAATATGTTCTAACATTTTTACGAATTCTGTAGATCTAAACAGACTTACATTATAACTTAAAGGCAGTTCCCTACATAAAAGCCTACAACTTCTCTTTCACATATCAAGTTCTTATTCATTGATAAAAGTTCTCTTTTACCTTTCAAAAAAAAAAAGAACAAGTTCTTATTTGAACTCCTAAACAATTGTCATCTGACATAAATTGCATTACATGCAATATGATTGAAAAATTTCCTTACATCAATTTAGCACAAGGAAAATACTAAGGCATATCTACAACATCTGCTAAGAGTTTCATCATCACATATGACGAACAAACAAATATAACTAATGGTTGAGCAACAAAGGAATAGAGCACTACTTGAAAAGACAATGATTTGAAGCTATGAATCTCATAAGATTGGAAAAGTTGTTACCACTTCTGTGTCATCAAGAATCAAGACAGCACTTTCTTGTCCCAAAACAATGTCAAGACCCTTTTGATACCTCTGGGTGCAATCTCCTTGCGCAATCACTCTCGAATTGAAATAGCTATCTCCAGGATCAAGCAGCTTTGCCATTTCCAATGCATAGGCACGTTCACCCATTGTGTATATGTACATCTCGAACATTTTACTAGCTTCTTTCAGGAATGTGTGCACAAACGGCCTCAACTTGGTCATCATATACATGAAATCCAGCCTAAATAAGCTGCCTTTTAAAGCATCTGGTCATTGTAAAATTCAAGTTAAACATGAAAACAAATTTTCCTGCATCTTTGTTACTTTGTTTTCATTTGTGAAAAGGGAAAAAAAATTCTTATTTACAAATAATGAACTAAAAATGAAGATACTAAAGTACAAAGGTATGATTGCATAGTAAAGATACCCAAGGAAGATAACTAAAGTGGGAGTCACTTTATGTGTTTAGGGAAACCCAATTCTGTGAACAAAAATGAATCCCAACAAGTTTAGAAGTTTAGAAGTGGAAGTCACTTTATGTGATTGCTGCTAGATAATTTTGCACAATAAGTTTAGAAGTTTAGGGTATCTACAAGGAACCAGGGAGCACGCAGAATAGCGAAGGCATGGCCAGTAGAGCTGAGTGGGGAAGTAAGATTCATGTAGCACATTCAAACTGAAAGGAATGAGGCTTATGATGAAACCAAAATAAGGTTAATCACTTTAAACTTTAAAGAGAGTCAATGAAGAATGAATCATATCTAGCAGCACCAAAATTCTGATAAAAAAGAAACAATACTGTTTAACCAAATAAGGTTAATCACTCTAAAGAGAGTCAATCAAAATGAATGATATCTAGCAGCATCAAAATTCTAATTGATAAGAAATCATACTGTTCCACATAAGATTGTAAAAATGTCAGTAGATGTATGAACCACAAATTATATTTCAAAATCAGAGACAGCATTTCATACATAATATTCGAAGTGCATTTATTATTCGCTTAATCTTTCAAGTACACAGTCCCTTAATGCAGTATAATATAAGAAGAATTGATGCCCTTGAGATTTTAAACAACTAGGAGAAAACATTTCCTTGATATTTTCATCTCCACAATCTTTATCAAAAATTAGCAAGGACGAGGAAGACTTGCAAGGAACTGCTGCCATTTTTCTCCTTATAATGGCTCAGAAGAGAGAGTCAATCACCTATATATACACCAGTATGAATGCATAAATCAAAATAGAAACAGAAAAAGGTAATATATCCACAAATAGAAGGAAAAGGAGGAGTTGGGAACGACAGAAAATAAGATACACGAAAAGGCTCCAAACACCAGCCACAAACCTGCATTTGGTGAGGCCTGTCTCTAATTTGTTCTGTTTCTTATTCACTCTTCTTTTCAATTATGAGAGAAGTTAAAGAGAGAAAAAAAAAAAAGATATGCCATCAATTGCTTACAAAACTCAATTATCTACAAGTTACTTGTAGTTGTATAATTTATGGGAAACAGTTGCCTCACATTTACTTACATGACATATGTGCCAATTCATGGTTCTGGATTACAACAGTAAGAACCCACCAGACCTAAGCTAAATCTCATCCTAGAATAATGTAGCTATTACAACTGTAAATTGAGTATGTAAGGGTGATGAAAAAAGAAAACAAATTTATTGCAAGTGTGAAAGTTACAGGGGATAGTGCTTCATAGCATTAAAAATTTGATAAAAGAGTGTATATTTTAATCAGTAAAGTAGAAGAAAAATAGTAAAAGTAAAAAGAAAATAATACCAGGCAAAGCATCATTTTGGCCTCTCAAATACTCTTCTTCTGCTGTAATATCTGAAAGCCTCGTCGAATTGAGAAGTGTGTGATCTAAATCTAGAACCAAGTAAAGCTTCCTATGCCGTAGTAAGGTTTTCAAGTCTTTGTCACGTAATCGAGCAATCTCATCATTAGCAAGCCTCAAATTCTGCAAATAGAACAGATACAAATGTCTTTACAGAAACCAATTAAAAATCAACTACTAAAACAGCATAGAACCGTGCATCATGTCAGCTCCTCATAAGATATATCTAATTCTTCACAAGGCAAAAGAAATGCTTTTGATACATACTTTAATAATCAATTACATAGTTCCTCTGTCCACACCGTATACACATCCCTCCAATGACACAAAGGAACTGACAGAGATGTGACATAATTAGACTACAATTAGCTTAGGAAAGTAACCTTATGTATGTAACTAAATGCCACACCAGACTCGTCATCCATCTTCTGTCCACACCGTATACACATCCCTCCAATGACACCAGGATGTGTACACGTTTCCTCCTTGAGAGCTTCTTCTGCATTAAGTATTGAATTAGAAACACTCCGCAAAAGTTCCTAACAGCAGGCTATGAATCATATTCAATTAACGAATCATACAGTAATTACAACAGGCTAATTTCTTTAATTTAAAGAAACATAACTACATCGGTAGCCTAGTAAATGGCTGATCAAAGATCAATACAAAACGAAAAGAACTAATAATCGCAAGTTATAGTAGTATATTGGTTGCATCAAAACACTGAAAGTTTCGAAAAATAATACGAAGAGTTCAAAGATTAATACATATAAACAAAAAAAAAATATTAATAAAAAGATTACCTAGAATTTGTGAATCTATAGTGTGTTCCAACTCATTCACCTTGCGCCTTTTAATCCTAACAAAAAAGGTACATAACAATGTAACAAATCATAAAATTCCAGTCCACTAGCTAAAAGTTTAAATTAATAATAATAATTTAATTAAATGATTTTAACCAAAAAAAAAAAAGTACCGCTCGGCCTCCAAAGCGTCGCCGTTTTCTTCTTCGTCATTTTCTTTAACTTCGTCTCCTTCTTCTTGCTCTTCTTCCGCTTCATCTTCGCGTTCGGGTGATGCGTCGGAAGCAGCGTCGAGCTCGCCGTCGAGGAACGCCGCGAAATCATCGCTGCTAGACGAGTGAACCGGCGATTCGTCGGCCGTTAAGCTCATTAGCAAGGGACTTTGGAGCGGTTGGCGTGGCAGTGATGGTGGCCGGAGAATAGCGGCAGCGGTGGCGCAGCTTGCTAGTTTTTTTGCTTTTTTCTCTTAAATTGATGTGGGCTGGGTGGCCGAGGTTCTGGTTGTTTTTAGGATTATGGTAGAGTTAACGGTATTACTAAAATGATGTTCAAATCGTTGAATTGGTCCCTCAAGAAAGAAGTAATCTCATCTTGTTCCTTTAGTTTTTAGAGACTATGTTAATTTGGTCCAAGTTGCTATTTCATATAAAAAGATAAAAAAATAATAATAATAAGGGCAAATTTCACAAATAGTCCCTATTGTTTATAAATTTTTGACAAATAGTTTTCATTATTTTAAAAGTCGCATAGTTAATGTCCATTATTTGTAAAAGTTTTACCAATAGTCCTCATTATTTCACAAATTATTCAATTAGTCCTTATTATTTATAAAAGTCTCTCAATTAGTTCTCATTATTTGCAAAAGTCTTTCTATTAGTCCTTAATACTTGTATTTGCAAACATTGGGGACTAATAGAGAGACTTTTATAAATAATAGAGACTAACCGAATGACTTTTGAAATAATGAGGACTATTGATGGGACTTTTATAAATAATGGAGACTAACTGCGTGACTTTTAAAATAATCGAGACTATTTGTCTAAAACTTGTAAACAATAGGGACTATTTGTTTAATTTGCCCAAAAAATAAATAAAAATTGAGGTAGGGTATTGATGTATGTGATGATCAGGTGAAATCAAAAATTATGGTATCAATGTTGTTTGATCATGAAATTTCATTGAATTAGTTAATTACAAGCATCTAGAAAGAGAATTAGGTTTCTTGCTAGCGTAAATTTGAATATATTTTTAGAGAAGCGGTAATTTGCACAGTTATTTACATCCAATTACTATTAATTCAAATATAGAATGAGATACAAACTTGCAAATAATGAGAGAGAGATTACAAATAATTGAATGAGTATATTAATTTTAATTGAACCGGTGTATGTATTACACGTATTGCTGCACTCGAAAGTTTACCACCCCTTGGGGTACCTCTGAGGGAAGAGAATTGTGGCAGCTAAAGCTAGGCCCTTAGGGTGGTCGTTCTGATTAAGATGTGTTAGATGGAAGGGATGGTTGGGCTCCGTCGATCTCCAGTGGTCGAGCTCTAACAAATGAATTCCCACGTCATAAGAAATAAATAAATAATTGAATGAATTGGTATAATATAATCTTTAGGGATCATGCTAGTAACTTTGTCAATAGTTTGGCATTTGGATGTAAGGCAGAGGATGCCAAATAAGTAGAAACTTTAGTTTTTATTAGAACCATGTTTGTTTTTACGTGTTGCAGGCTTCCTAAACAACATCTTTCAATTTGATTCAAATTAAGTCTATCAATCCATCACTCAACCTCACCAGGAATCTAGTGGGAAAATAATGCAAAGGTTTGCAGACTCTTCTGGCATTATGGATTACTGTCGTGATTGGCTGTTATTTATTATCCTAAGAAATCATTCATTGTGGCAGATTGGTTGCTAAACAATTTAAATGTAAAATGCTCCCTTTGGATTGGGGAAGTAGTTGTTACTTAGATTAAATAATCTCTTGTATCGACTTTGTGAAAAATTATTGACAATTGAACCTAATATTAATATTCTAAAGGTATCAGTCATGATCACTGGAATAACTAAGACGACCTTAACGACGAGGTAACTTTGGATTTGCTATTTTAATGCATTGGTTTGATGACCATGTTCCCCTAATCAAGTTTTGTGCCACTTAAATAAATTTTGTTTTGTGGTTTCCAATGAGCCATATTTCGTTAATCAAATAAACAGTTGATATGTAGAGTTTTTTTTTTTCCTTCAAGAGTAACAGTGATTAATTGATGCAACAATCCACTTAAGGTGGAAAAAAAAATAGTTACAAAAATCAACTTAAAGATCTAAAGAATAGACATCGATAAGAATTCCAAAATACACAATTGTATAAATATTCACACAATTACTGGGACCTAAATGAGAGATCTTGTAGTCTTTTAGGAGCATAATCTTAATCATTAGGCTAAGTCCTCATTGGTTTGGTATAGAACTATTTAACTAAAGTCCATTTAAAAGCACTTGAGTTAATCCATTTTTATTCAGGGTAGTTATGTAACGAAATATTGTTGTCTGTGCAACTAACCTTTGGTAAGTCTACTGAAAAATTGAAGAGCATATGTATTATTTATGAGACCGAAACTTCACGTGAAAAATTATTAAAGAAAAATGAAAGATGATTAACTTTGTCATGGACAAAGTCATGCTTTGCTTCCCGTAAGTAGATTGCAAGGTGTTGTCCAGTTGAGATTGTCATCTTCTTAAATATTTATAGAAGATATAATGTTCCAATGCATACTAAGAAATTGAAAACTATATTCCAAGTACTCATTTTTTTGCTTGAGTTTTGGTGACAAGAACGATTAGGGTCGATGTTGTTTGGAAAATTGTTGGTCCAAATAATTCTAAAAGGGAGTTAATTAGAATAAAGGAAGCAATGCACTACTTTTAAAAATTATAGTGAAACAATAAAAACTCTTGTAGACAAAATTGAAGGTGCATGCTACCTAAATAGTATTAAGTGCAAAAACTTATTTTAATGCTAAAGATTTTTATATTTAACCTCAGAATCTTCATAAAACTAAAATTGCATAAAAGTAGACTAACCTTTTATGAAGAAAAAATGTCAGACAATTTGACATGCTTGTTCCAATGCGTATATAAACAATCCGAGTATACAATACGAGATTGTATCCTTTCTAATTCACAACTTAAATGTCTTGGTGATTAGATTGAGATTTTGAAAGAAATAGTGTGTAAGAAAACAGGGAGTATTTTGCTTTCTTTTTTGCTTGGAACAAGAATGAATGTATCGTTCTTGTTTCCGAGTGTTTATATCAGATAGTGAGAATTTTTTTAACTTCCCACTAACTTATTTCATTTGGGTCGGGTCAGCCCATCTTGGGAGACCCATGACCCTATTTCCAACAAACACAACGAAAACTAATAACATGCAAAGTATGAATCAAACCACATAATTCAAATGAAAAAATTGTATAAATAAAAACTTGAATACTATCATAACCAGGTAAAGATAAAAAAAATTAAGTACTAGTTGAATTTTGACCTCAATTTGTTAGCTAAGATCTTAACAAATAAAATTGTACAATCGTTTAAAGAAGCTTTTCAGACCTAGAGAAAGAGGAACTCCTTATGGCCTTTTCCCATATAACCTTTTTCCTTGTTGACTAGTGATAGATTGAATTGTAGGATTCTCTCTTCTTGTTCTTCTTGATTCATGTGTGTAGAGTGAGAGAGGAAGAGATAATTTTTTCTTCTCTTTTCTCTTTGGGACAAGTGAGAGGCTCTTATAGTTTGTTTGGATTTAGGGGGGAGTTTAATAAAATAGAGAAAATGAGAGAATCATAAAGGAAAGGAGATGAGGGGATTAAATCATGTTTAGATTAGATAATTTTGTAAAAGAGACGATCAAATCATAAATGATTATGAGTTTCTTTTGTTTGGATTATAATAAAAAAAATAGAAGGGAGGGATAAAATTTAATATAAAATGACTTTCATGGAGGGGTTAGAATCTCTCTCCCCTATATTTTATCCCAAATTAGGGGAAAAGAAAAAGTGGGCTTCAGAGGGGTTGTTTTGATCGTTCCAGTTCATTCCCCCTTAGAAAATTTTTAAAACAAACAAGGGAGAGAATTTTTTAATCTCTCCCCTTACTTCCCCTTCCCTTATTCCCTCCAATCCAAATAGACTGTTAGAAATGTAGAAGAGAGCACTTTATATAAATGGGGTAAATAGATGAACTAGAAACCAAAAAGGAGAAGGATAAGTGACATAATCCTCTCAAGATTGTAGCTAAACACTTTAATAAACTTAGGACTTTAGTTGGCCTTCCTTATCCCTTCTCTTAGTCTCCTAAACCCCTTAAACTCACTCCACACACCTCTCACTCTCTTTCACATGCTGTGCTCATCTCTTTGTGCCAAGATGCCAAACTCGTTCCAGCAAGATTCCATAATAATCTCAATTGTCTAATTAAGAAACTCCACTACCAAAATAGAAAGTCTTTAGACTTTTAGTTGCATTAGGATTCTATATTTAGCAACTCCAAGACACATGGAAAACTACCCAAAAAAAACAAGAGTACTAAATAGGAAATAGGTTAGAGGAAGGACCAAAAGACATAAACACTCTACTCTTAAAATGACAAAAATGCCTTTGCTAACCCTTAGCAACATTTTTGACCCTTCAACCTTAACTTATTTCACTAAAACATTATGGTTGCACTCCAGGATGAATACTGTTGTCCATAAAAGTTTGTCATATTATGTATGACCTTTGTCTTCGACCTATTAAGTAGAATGACCAAAATGCCCCTCTATGTAACACTCGCAATCAAAAAAGATCATTTACGTTGTATTATCTCTCTCTTGATTGTATTTTCTCCTTGAGACATCTAATCCATAAAATAACCGTCCATTAGATATAGAACACTTGATCTAAGGAGCGACCCTCAAGCCAAATATTTGATATACCCCTAAATAAAATATATCAATAAGCTTAGATTTAGATGATCTTCTTGATTATCACAAGGAAGTGATTATTTCATCACACAATGACTTGGATTTTATATTACATACACACATTCTAACTAGTCAAACTCATATACCCAATGTGCAGAGCTGTTGACCCACAATTGAGGTCTCACCCATTGTGCATCAAAATACATGAACATGATTTCATCAATTCATCAACATATGCTTAAGATTAAGAGCATTGGTCACTTATTAGTATAAGGTATATTTGACCTCTATCTTTATTAGTACCTATTGAGAGATCAAACCTAAGTAGTTTGACTCAATGTATGACACACATACTAGTGAAACAAGTTTGGAAAACCTTTGAATGACCAAGGCAGATCACTCTATACAAGAGACTTTTTTACTATAATCTTATCCCGATGAAGTGCCTAGGTCCATCATACGGTTATGAACAAGATCTAGAAACAAGAGTTCATAACTTAGACCTTCTGTGTGTAGCCACTATGTACCTAAGCCATTTACTTGAATCAAATACTTATATAGAAGCTTAAACATATAAATATAATAGAGAGAATAATGATGAATGCTATCATTAATACTAATATATTACCATATGTATCCATTTATTTTGAAATGTCATGTGCTAGTAGTCTTTAGGGCATATTAATATCAACAGACTCATACTTGTACTAAAGATCATTATTGCGTATCGTAAGACTCGTAAACTTTACATGTGTAGCAAACACTTTCTTTGTAAGACTTTTACTAAATAGATCTGCTAAGTTATTTCCTGAGGCAATCTGTTCTGCCACTATATCTCCTCGTTAGATGAATTCCCATACAAGATTGTATTTTTCTCTATATGTGTCACGCCCTAATTTCACTAACAATATAATTAGGGTGCAATTGCTGTGAACCTAGAAAGGTGTATCCTCCCTAAACGCACAAGACTCAATTTCCACATGTAAGACTAAGACCACAATTGAGACGACAACTTGCAAAACTATAGTAGTAACAATACAAAAACATCTAAACACGAGGAAATATCCTAGTAACCATGCTAAAATATCCAACCATAAGGAAATATCCGAGGAGGTATACAACCCTCATTTATTAACCAAATAATCTAAGAACTTGAAAAGAAGGCCACTATCCAATATCAAGATCCTCTTTTGCCCATGCCCTTGTGAAAATACCTATTCTTTACTTGTTCAAAATAAGGTTTAACAAAAAGAATGAGATAAAAATCTCAGCAAGTATGAAGATCCCCCAAAAATAACATAGGACCTTTACAATATATATATAGACAATAATATAGTAATGCAATGAAACAAAAGGAAAATCCTACAATCACGCATATTATAACTAAACTGAACTAACAAAATGTATAGCCATGCCAAAAATCTAAGATTTAGTTTTTGTCGTAGTACAAAAATGTTGTGCCAAAATCCAAAACCCGAAACCACTATACCAAAACTCAAATATCGTTGTAGCTATAATTGGTAGCACAATCTAAAGATGGCTAGATGTGTTCAACCATCAAAAGCAAATGGGGATCCCAATGAAAAGATAGTGCACTATCCTAAAACTCAGTGTATGTCAAGCCTCACTGAGACAGGGTTCAAATCTCACTATACCTGCTAGCTAGGTCGCAGCCTCAAAAATATGGCACAAGTGGTCCAGAGTAGTTCTAGTAAAAGTGGCAAAAACTTTCATAAATATTCATATGAAATATACACCAATTGGTCCCAAGTTTTCTTCTTTTTTTTTGTAAAAGAAAATCAAATCAACTAGTAAAACATGCATATTTTTTTAAATACGAGAATCAGGTCACTGAATCATCAGTGGCCTGTTTACAAAAGAAAAAAAAAAAAAACTTAACCGTAAGGTCACTAAAAATCCAGTGACTTGTTGGTCACTTTTCTTTTTCTTAATTTAACATAAAGTGACCTTCAGGTCACTGGATTCCAATGACCATAAGGTCACACAGAAATTTGGTGAATCTTGACCTTGTCACTATTCACGTGCATGGCGACTTAGTTATTGTTCACATGAATAGTACCAATTGTATACATCATTGTTTTTTTTGAAGAAATTTCTTTTAAACAATTCATATCATGCAGTCATATAAAACGAAATAAATATTTTAAATTTAGCGTATAAAGGAAATATTATTTCAAGCAATAACTATAAAACTTTATGCATTAAATCTAAACATGAGACAAATAAGAACAATAACCATTCATAATGAAAGATCCAAGGCATTCAATAATATTTCAAACAACTCTAGATCCATATCCACCACAAATCTATAGAATTGACTATTATAAAATAAATAACGGGAAACTATGATAGTTAAAAAAGGGGCTTCCTACTTACCTCATGTCCAGTCAATAAAATTTAAGAAATCTTTACTTTGAAGAAGATCCCTCACAAGACTCTTGATCCTATTTACAACATCATATAAATGTATTCCATTACAACAACTTTTCTATACAGGCATATACTCTAACGTATAGTATCCTTGTAAAAAATCCCATAAGTTAAGCTAATAACCAAGATGTAGATTAGGTTCTTACCTATTAGAGCTCAAGGTTCCTCACGAAGATGTTCCACTGACTAGTATTTTGTACCCAAATTTTTTGCTCCATGAACATCTATGATATCGTGAAGTTTTAGAGAGAGTTAGGTTGCTAATAACTTTAAACATATTTTACAAAAAATGGGTCTTTTGTTGTAACTAATAGCCAACGAACTAATGGGATGAGCCTATAATTGTAGCCATAAGTGGGAAACATATCCTACCAAAATAGCCATGAGCCCATTTATTTATTATATTTGTTTAGGTCGTTACATCTTTTCCCCCAAAAGAAAATTTCCGTCCTCGAAACTACATATCTTGATCCACGAAAAGATGGGGATATATCTCTTGAACCTCGGCCTCACGTGCCCAAGTAGTTTCTCATTCAGTTCACCATTTCCATTGCACCTTCACATCGGGGATGGTTCTTTTCCTCAAGACTTGTTCTTTATGATCTACTATTCTAATAGGCTCATTGTCAAAAGTCAAGTCCTTCTTAATTTATATGTGCTTGTGACAAATTATGTGGCTTGGATCAGGTATATACTTTTTCAACTACGATAAAAGGAATACATTGTGAACTCCCGCCAAAGAGTGCGGTAGAGCCAGACGGTAAGCTATATCACCAATTCAGCTTAAAATCTCAAAAGGGCCAATGCGTCGTGGGTTTAGCTTCTCACGAGTACCAAATATAACTATTCCTTTAGTCAGTGACATCTTCAAGAACACATGATCATCAACCTCCAACTTGAGCTCTCTTCTTTTTCAGTCAACCTAACTTTTCTTTCTATCTTGGGATTCCTTAATTCGGACATTAATTTTTTTGACTTTTTCCTTGGTTTCTTCAATTAATTATGGGCCTAGAAGCTTCCTCTCGCTCAACTCCCAATAAAAAGGAGTACGACATTTCCTCTTATAGAGAGCTTTGAATGGAGACATCTAGATACTATCTTTATAACTATTATTATAAGCAAATTCTACCAAGGTTAAATGTCTGTCCCAACTCCCACCAAGGTCTATCACACAAGCTTGAAGCATATTTTCCATAGTTTGAATTGTTCTTTCACTTTGCCCGTCGGTTTGTGGATGACATGTCGTACTTATCTTTAACTCAACACCCATATATTTCTGAAAGCTTTTCCAAAAATTAGATGCAAATCTTGTGTCTCTGTCAAAAACTATCTCTTTTGGCACTCCATGCAACTTAAATACTTCTTTCATGTACACTTCCACAAGTTTCTCCATTGTTGTTCCCAAACTAAAAGACAAGAAGTGAGTTGACTTATTTAATATATCCACAACAACCCAAATATCATCACATTTGTCTTTTGTTTTAGGTAAACTCATCACAAAATCCATTGAAATGTATTCCCACTTCTATTCTGGTATATTAAAAGGTTGCAAAGACCTTGATAGTTTTTGATGCTCTGTCTTAACTTGCTAACAAGTCAAACATTTTTCCACATACTCAGTGATGTCATTCTTCATTTTAGGCCACCAAAAATGATCTCTCAAATCTTGATACATCTTAGTTTTACCCGAGTGTATTGAGAAACGCAAACCATGAGCATCGTCAAGAATTTTCCCCCTTATTTCCAAGTCCTCTGGCACATAATCTCCCTTGGAACCTCAACATGTCATCCTCATGAAAGTGTAGAATAGACTTTTGTCCACCTTTAATTTTTTTCCTTGCATTCATTAAGTATAAATCTCATTTTTTAGCTGTCCTAATTCTTTCCATAAGTGTGGGTTGAACAACAATATGGGCCAAAGTAGACCCTTTTGACTTCACCGACACCTTAATTCTCAGTTTCTCAAATTCTTCTATCAATACTTCTTGGGAGGTGATCAATGCAGCCATACTACCAATAGGTTTCCTACTAAGGGCATCGGTTACCTTGTTTGCCTTACTTGGATGGTAATTAATCCGCAAATCATAATCCTTAATCAGTTCCAACCATCTTCATTGCCCAAGTTCAACTCTCTGATGGTCCATATAAATCTCGCATATGACCCCATATAAATAGTGTTGCCATATCTTGAGCACAAATACCACCACCGTCAATTCAAGATCATGCGTAGGGTAGTTCTGTTTATAAGTTTTCAATTGTCATAAAGCATAAGCAATTACCTTATCACCTTGTATCAATACACAAGCTAGACCATTTCGGGAAGAATCACTATAGACTACAAAACCCTCAATACCAGCAGGCAAAGAAAGCACAGGTACAGATACTAAGTGATGCTTCCATTCTTGGAAAGCCTTTTTACATTCAGAATTCCATCAAATTTTACTCCCTTACGCATGAGCCGCATCATAGGAGTAGTTAACTGAGATAATCCTTCTACAAACTTTCGGTAATAACCAACAAGACCCAAGAAGCTATGAACCTTAAACACTGTAGTGGGTTATGGCCAACTAGCCATGGCCTCAACCTTTTGTGGATCTACTACTATTCCACTTTCAAATATCATGTGACCCAAGAACGCCACTTGATTCAACCAAAACTCGCACTTTTCTAACTTAGCGAATAATTGATTATCCCTCAAGACCTGTAGTACCATTCTTAAGTGTAACTCGTATTGTTCTAGGCTCTCTGAGTAAACCGAGACATCATCTATAAACACTACAATGCAATGATCTAAGAAAGGCTTGAAAACTCTGTTCATCAAATTCATGAATGTGACAGGCACATTTTTCAACCCAAAAAGCATGACATGAACTCATAATGGCCATATCTGGTTCTGAAAGCTGTCTTCGGTATATCCTCAGCCTTAATCCTCTACTGATGATACCCTTATCTTAAGTCAATCTTGGAGAACACTTTCACCCCTTGCATTTGGTCAAACAAATCATCAATCCTTGGTAGGGGATACCTGTTTTTGACAATGACCTTGTTCAACTCTTTGTAATCTACACATAGACGCAAAGTGCTATCTTTCTATTTGAGAAAAAGCATCGGTGCACCCCAAGGTGACACGCTAGGGCGAATAAACCCCTTATCCAGTAATTCTTGTAATTGAACCTTCAGTTCCTTAAGTTCAGTTGGGGCCATATCATAAGGTGCTTTAGAAATAGGTCCAGTTCCCAACATTAAGTCAATAGAGAAGTCAATCTCCCTCACAAGAGGTAGTCCAGGTAACTCTTTAGGGAACACATCTGAAAATTCCCACACAATATGTATGTCCTCTAGCTTGATTTTACAATCATGTGTTGTCACCACACTGTCCAAATAAGCAACACAACCTTTTCGTACTATCTTTTGAGCCTTTATTGTCGATACAACTTGAGGGGCTCCATGTGTCATTCCTTGGAATACAAATTCCTTTTCACCAGGAACACTAAAGATCACTTTTATGGCAAAATAGTCTATATGACCATGGAAAAAACTACTAACCAATCCATCCCCAAAATCGCATCAAAATCTTTCATCACTAGTTCAATAAGATTAGCAAGTATTCTTTATCCTTAATTTTGACGATGCAATTCTTGTACACAAAAGTGGCTATTACAGACTTCCTTATGGGCGTTGTAACACATAAATTGCATTCTAGAGGTTCATGAGACATATTAAAAGATGCAACAAATACAGGTGTGATATATGAATAGCTTGAACCAAAGTCTATAAGTACATGAGCAAAAGAATGCATAATCTAAATAATACTTGAAACTATTACATCGGAGGCCTGAGCATCAAGTTGAGTGAGTATAAACAAATAGACACGATTTGTCTTATTGCTATCACATCTCGATCCAGTATTTTTCACATTATTATCATCCCCTGGGCAATCCTTAATACAATGACCTAACTCCCCACAAGGAAAACATATACCAAAAGCCCAACGACACTTCCAGAGCATGATTCTCGTTACACCTTGATTACTTCTGACCACTCTTACTACTCCCAAATGGTAGAAATTGTTTTTTAACATTTCCCCTGGAATTTTCTTCTTTACTCTGTGTAGGGCCAACCTTATCCTTTCTTTTTTTACCTTTAAACCAAGACTGCTGCATCAAATTCATATCCCTTTCAACCATTGTAGCAGAATACACTACCTTATTGTATGTGCTGAAGTAGTGTGAAGCCACAATAGCCCGAATGTTCAGTCTCAAACCCAACTCAAATTTGTGTACATTCTCATTGTCATTAGGAACCAAGTGAGGTGCAAAATGAACCAATTAAGTAAACTTCTTCACATATTCCTGCACTGAAATGTCCCGTTATTTTAAGTTAACAAATTCCGCCACTTTCTGATTTTTATAGGCAGTTGGGTACAATTCCATCTCAAACAAGTTTCTATATTCCTGCCAACTTAAACCATCTGGAAATTGCCCATTCTTAGTTTTCCACTAATCCTTTGCCATACCCCGAAGTAAAAGGATCCTGAAATGCACTCGACATTTATCATTAAACTCGAAGGAGTCAAATACTCTTCCAACTCTTCTAACCAATTTTCAGCCTCTTGAGGGTCACGTTCACCTGTAAACTTCGATGGGTTAAACTGCATGAACTCTCTGAAGGTAGAATGTTCCTTTTGACCACCCTTTTTGGGTGCCTGCTCATGATTGACATTGGCTGCTACATGATCATAAATTGTATCAGCAATTGTATGCAAGTCTCTCAAGCCTTCTCCGTTTTCCCTTTCAGAAGTCTTAGTTGCCTTGTGGTGTTTTGCAGTCTCAGCCAAAAGTTCATCATCACTTATATTTTTCAGTACGAGCAACGTTCTTCCTACTAGATGCCATCTCCTATATCACAACAATAAGTCAAACATAAGGAACAATTTAAATTACTGAAATATATTTTAGGCGGAACACAAATTAAGTTACTTAAGACCTGTCCTAAGCCCATATTGATCATAACATATGCTTTGATACCACTCTATCACGCCCTGATATCATTGAGAATATAATCAGGGTTCAACTGCCACAAACTTAGAAAGGTGTATCCTCCATAAGCGTACAGGCTTAAATTTCAAATCTAAGACTAAGACCACAATTGAGACAACAACTTGCAGAGCATCTAAACCAATATAATAAATCAAATATATGTGAATCTTCAACATAAAACTTTGCAATAAACTCTACAATTATAATGGGATCCTACAACTATAATGTAATAATACGAAAACATCTAAACGCAAGGAAACATCCTAGTAACCATGCTAAAATATCCAACCATAAAGAAATATCTAAAGAATCACACAACCCTCATTTATTAACAAAAAAATCTAAGAACTTGAAAAGAAGGCCACTATCTAACATCAAGATAGTCTCCTACCCATGCCCTTGCGAAAAGACCTATTCAAAATAAGGTTTAACGAAAAGAATGAGATAAAAATCTCAGTAAGTATGAAGAACCCCCAAAAATAACATGGGACCTTTACAATAAATATATATAATTTAGTAATGCAATGAAATGAAAGGAAAATCTCATAATCATGCATATTATAACTAAATTGAATTAAATTTAGTTTTTGTTGTAGTACAAAAATGTTGTGCCAAAATCCAAAACCTAAAATCACATCAAACCCTTATACCAAAACTCAAATATGGTTGTGGCTACAACTGTTAGCACAGTCTAAAGATGGTTATATGCGCTCAACCATCACAAGCAAATGGGATCCCACGAAAAGATAATACACTATTCCAAAACTCAGTGTATGTCAAGCTCCACTGAGAGATAGTTTAAATCTCACTATACCCACCAGCTAGGTCACAACCTCATAAATATGGCACAAGTGGTCAAGAGTAGTTCTAGTAAAAGTGCTAAAAACTTTCATAAATATTCATATGAAATATACACCAATTGGTCTCAAGTTTCCTTTTTTTTTGTAAAAGAAAATCAAACTGACTAGTAAAACATGCACATTTTTTTAAATACAAGAATCGGGTCACTGAATCATCAGTGACCTGTTTACAAAAGAAAAAAAAGCTTGACCGTAAGGTCACTGGGAATCTAGTGACTTGTTGGTCACTTTTTTTTATATTTAAAGTAAAGTGACCTTCAGGTACTATTCACTATATGCATCATATGTTTTTGAAGAAATTGTTTTTAAACAATTCAAATCATGCAATCGTATAATACAAAAGAAATACTTTAAATTTAACATATAAAGGAAATATTATTTCATGAAATAACTATAAAACTTTATGCATTAAATCTAAACATGATACAAATAAGGATAATAACCATTCATAATGAAAAATCCAAGGCATTCAATAATATTTCAAACAATTTCATATCTATATCCACCACAAATCTATAGAATTGACTATTCTAAAATAAAAAAAAAGGGAAACTGTGATAGTAAAGAGAGGGGATTCCTACTTGCCTCTTGTTCAGTAAATAAAATTTAAGAAATCTTAACTTTGAAGAAGACGACTGCTCACAAGACTCTTGATCCTATTTACAAAATCACATAAACGTATTCCATTACAACTACTTCTTTACATAGACACATATTTTAATGTATAGTATCTTTGTGAAAAATCCTTCAAGTTAAGCTAATAACCAAGATGTAGATTAGGTTATTACCTATTAGAACTCAACGTTTCTCACGAAAATGTTCCATTGACTGGTATTATGTACCCAAATTTTATGTTCCCTAAATGTCTACAATATTGTGAATTTTTAGAGAGAGTTAGGTTGCTGATAGCTTTAAATGTATTTTACAAAAAATGGGTCTTTTGTTGTAACTGATAGCCAACCCACTAATGGGATAAATACATAATTTTAGCCATAAGTGGGGAACATATCCCACCAAAATAGCCATGAGCCCATTCATTTATTTATTATTTATATTTTCTTGGGCTGTTATAATATGCTCACATTTTCTGTGATTTCTAGGCTCTTTGCGTTGCACTATAACACCACAATTGTCACAATACATAACAATGGGTCTATTAACAACAAGTACTACTTCTAAATCTTTTAGGAACTTTTTGAGCCATACATGTTTTTTCTCAGCTCCAGTTGCTGCTACATACTCTACTTCTATGGTCGAATCAATAACACAATTCTACTTGACACTCTTCCATCAAACAACCTTACCTGGCAAAGTAAAGACGTATCCAGAAGTGGACTTTATAGAGTCTCTATCAAATTGAGAATCTAAGTCTGTATAAGCTAGTGGTGTTAGATCGTCTGCATGGTATTCTTGAAAGGATCGTGCTTACAAGAGGTGAATCACAACATATAGTGAGCTAGGTGGAAGCAAAAACTTGATTTCAAAAATTTTTCAGCAACACTTATCATTTGTATTCACCATAATACCTTATGTCTAGTCCATGTAATCAACATATCTACTACATATATAAACATATATATGAATGAACAAGAGTTATCAAGGTATACCTCTTGAAGATCTAGCCAAAGGAATGAAGAAGCACCACAAGAATGATGACCAAGTCTTTCACACGTGCAAAAGGTCTAGTTCATCCACACGAGCATCCAAGAGCTTCTTCTCCACAAACCAAATCTTTGTACTAGCCATTTAGGTGGGTCAATGAGCTTACACAAGTGTTGAAAGCATGAGAAAAATTCTGCCCAAGCTCTCTAGCTATGGCTGAAAATATGAGAGAGAAAATAGAGAGTGAAGAGAAAAATTCTTGTGCAGAATTTTTCCACTCATCTTTTGTTATATCTCTCTTCATATTTTCTATGCATATATTTTTCCTATGCAAACTTTGTGTCTTGTGCATTGCATACATATATGTCTCCAATACATCCTAGTGTCTTGTGTATTCCAAACATATATGTCTCCAATGCATCTATGTGTCTTGTGCAACAATATAATACAAATATATTGGATAGTGGAAAATTATGGAATGATCCATTATTCTTGCCACAATAAATCATAGCCATAGATTTAGTCAAGATCAAATCTAGGCCTTAGATTGTAATTAATCCTAATCAATATT
Source organism: Ehretia macrophylla (assembly GCA_037974665.1). NCBI lineage: Eukaryota > Viridiplantae > Streptophyta > Magnoliopsida > Boraginales > Ehretiaceae > Ehretia > Ehretia macrophylla. The sequence goes on from CM075775.1 coordinate 15,648,938, forward strand.
AGATTAATTAATTGGAAACTAACTTTCCATATTTATACTTTGGCCCCAATACTTTTAATAGTTACACTTTTGGCCCATTACGTTTTAATGACCAAACACAATAACGTTAACTCTTTAACATTTTCAAACTTATTGTAATATGTAGGCATATAATATATATATATATATTTCTTATATATATATATATATATATTGCGTTGTATACGTTAGTGGAACAATATATAATTCTCTACTAACTTGCCAATTAAATCTTAGCCATGGAATTCAAATAAGATCAAATCTTGGCTCTTGGATTATAATTAATCCTAATCAATATTAGATTAATTAATTGGAAACTAACTTTCCATATTTATACTTTGGCCCCAACACCTTCAATAATTACACTTTTGGTCCATTACAACTTAATGACCAAATATAACAACGTTAACTCTTTAACGTTTCCAAACTCATTATAAGCTCATTGTAGAAACTCTATTCATGATACTCAAACGTGTGTGACTTTCTAGATTCACCACCGTATAGCAATGAGGGACGATTAAACCCTTTCAATCTATTCCGAAAATGTCTCCGTCATTCTCGGAATACCCTCACGTTCTAGAGTGACGCCTAGTAACATATCAAGACAATATATACGGTAATGAAGTCAATTTCTTGTGAATCTATTTATAGTCACCGATTATCGTGCAATCCAATCCTTCCATTAATTGTCCCGTCGAGCAAGAACCATGATACGATTAAGTTCATAAACTCGATACTATGCATAGATCTAATTGGTGTAATGAGGGATGACACATGAAAAACCCTTTCTCCATCATTCATACCTTGGCCAAGGATTTCCTCATTAAACAACCAAGCTTAGATCGCATAGGACATCGCCTCACGCCGGAGGTTAATGGATCCTCTCTTGACCACTACTTGTCAATCACTATACCAGACGAATGAAACTGCGAGAGGACGTATCTTATCTCGTTTGTCGAAACAATTATTGTCCAAACGCTAGAATCAAACCCTAATACATATGACAACCGTAATGTCTCAAGTCTAAGAATTACATGCACAATCGTAACGAATAACAAATTATTAATCCAAAGTCATGTAATTTGTTTATTCACGTCACATTCAATGATCTATTCAACTAATAGTCATTCACATGTTTGTTAGTCGCATCGCTATGCTGTTATGGCACGTGGCTCACCATCATTTATCATTAACATCCCTATGTTAATCAAAGGTAACAACACATGTGATAGTCCGTAATTGATTATTAAAGTCCCGATCAAATAATCTAAGGACTATGAACATTTTAAGTATTTATTATATTAAGGAAATATGCCAACATATTCTAAACGCTTTTAGAATACATTCCTCTAATGAAAATACTAGGGACTCATTCATATACGTAAATAAGGAGAATATGAATGTCCTAATTATGTCAATATGAAAACGGACATATAGACACGAATGCCATAATATACAAGTTAATGTCAAAATGCCCCAATATATGTCATCCAAATATATAGCATTAGGGCATATCTCTAACAATCTCCCACTTGCACTAATGCTATAAAACATAGTATTAGTACAACAAACAATGATATCGTATACTCATCTTCTCAAAACGAGGACCTAACTGTGACTGATTCATAGCTACGGTAAGTGGGTCAGCTACATCAAGAGATGTGGCCGTTTTCTGCAAAGACATATCTCAATATGATTATTGGCTATAGATACAACACATGAAGATGGAAACACTTTTCCAAATGTTTGGATATACAGTGAGACCTGGGTTTCACAAGCTTGTGCAGTAGCTCCGTATAGTTGTAACACAAAAGCATCACAACTTAACGATAGGAACCATAAGTAACTCGTATGATTTCCTCGATCCAAACAACCTCTTTTCGTAATATTACATATCACAAAAAAAAAACATGAGTTATGTAATGGAATCTACAATTTGTTCAGAACTTTTCTAACTTATTGAGCTCCCACTACAAATAAACGTGAACCCTAACATAGACATTCTCTTATAAGATTCAGATTAAGAATCCGAACTAGTAAATCCGTCACTACAGAATTTACCTCCTTCCTGAACTAAAATATATCTTTAATTCTTCCCAAGTACTTAAGAATATACTTCAATTCAATCCACCATTCCCAAACTTGGATTGGACTGATATTTACTCACTCGTAACACTTTACAGTTTACACAATATCAAGTCTTGTACATAATATAACAAATATGAAGTTACTATAACTTTGAATACAAATTTGTCATGCAACTAGAGTTTCTTGAACACCTTCAAAACCACTCTTATGTACAATCTAAGGAATATGTCGAGTAATCTATTTGTACTATCATTATAGCTACAAATTCACAAGATACGAACGACAAGTTCTAAATGGAGAGCATTTAATATGACTAGACTATAATTAATATCACAACACACATATCATCAACTATGATATTGAAGTCATCAATATTGCAATTATAGAAAAGTGGATGCGCTCCCACTATTCTTTTGCAATCACAAGGTTCATCTACATTTTAAATGAAATCTAACTCTTTAATCTCATTTGAAATGGGTGAAATATTTCCAAGGAATTCACTTAAAAATCCACAAGTGAATTTATCAAGTATGCACATATTACTCATATCAATAGATCAAAATCATCAATATAGTAATACAATGTGCTATAATGACTAGCATAATACAACGAGACTAAAGTACAATAATTGGTAAAAGGATTTCATCATAGCTAACACTTTGGCTTTGATGATATCTTTTAGAAACCAATATAGCTATAAAAGGTCATTACCCTTTTCTATTAACTTCAACCTTTATCTCGGAGATCAATATCCAGATTAAGCTACAGTATATGAAGTCTCATTATTATGCTTTGCATTATATAGTTTCTTGGAGTCAATATCACATATACCATTTCTTTGTGAATCGTAGGATCAACTAATTGATCATTATCTCAAAAGCACAAACAACTTTTGTGCATTCCAAAAAGATATTCTTATATTCTTTTAAAGAATGAGATACATTGCTAGATTTGCAAAGATCTTGTGTGATGATACATCTCGGACCTTATTGAATAGATTCATTACTTTGGTCTAGGTGCTTTTATAGCTTTTGACGATACGTCCTCAATTTCTATTTTATTAGAAAGTAACATCTTCTTGAACAAAACTTTTTCTTCAAGAAAGATTACAATATAATAGATCAATAGACATTGATCATTAAATAGAAATTATATCCTACAAAACTAGGATATATTATAAAATTACCTTTAACCAAAACTCCTACTAGTCCTTTAAAAACTTTTCAATAAAAGTAGGACAAACCAAAATTAACACATTTAATCCTTGGTTGCTGTCCAACTTATATCAAATATAAAGTTATAGCAATAGTAGAAATTTACTATTCAACATAAAATTAAATTAAGGAAAGCATGACCCACAAATAAATATAATGATTAGTCAAACTAATCAACAATTGTACTATATTCAACAAAGCACAGTTTCTTCACTAAGAAAAACCCTATTTAATTGTGGTATACCGGACATAATTAATTTCGATACTATATTAAAATTTTAGGATACTCAAACAAAATAGTACTTAAGTATTTTACCTTCATGATCTAATCATAAGGCACTAATACATTTTTCTATACGAGCCTATTCACAAATAGCTCTAAATACATCAACATGTACTAATCCAAATAGCCTAGTAGTTTTAATCCTTTATCAAACAAAGGATGACTTGGTTACAATTCTAATAAATATGATATATAAGTTGATCAAACCAACCTAATCATCATCTTATTATTAGAAAAACCTAATCATGTAGAAACTATAATTAATTTGGATTATTTGAGTAATCTTAAAATTTGGTGGATGGTTATAACTGTTGACAATATGTTTGCAATAAATTCTTTCGTCCATATCAAGATAATAAAGATTACACCATAATGCGCTTTTATAAGCTTTAGGAATATACATTTTTATTCCTAATATCATTTAAGGTATAATCCTTAAAATACAAAACATGTCCAGAAGGCATCCAAAACAAATTGTCTTTAGCTAACGCAACAACCTTTGTTTCATTTGCTAACACTGAAAATATTCCACGCTTCCAAAAGCGCACTACTGTGATTAAGATTCTATCCTTGAACACATACACTAATGTTTCACTAGAATCAGAAACTCAAAGTAGTACCAATCATAATAAAATAAAATCTATAATCCATAGTAGCTTTACAACCTTGACATTCAAGCTATAAAGATACTTTGGATTAAAACCTCTTTTAATGTCCGGTTTTAAGGCTATGAAAACACCTTTCACACATGCCTATACAATCCTTAATTTTCTTCTTAGATATGCTCCCACTAGCTAATAAAAATCATCTTTCTTTGCCTTTCTTCTTTGCATTACCACTAACCAAAGAGGAAATACAATTATGAGAATGAATTTCATTTATATCTAATATCATGACATTAAATATGCTTATCACACAAACATTTGTTAGTTTAGAATTATATTCTTTACATATTGCATACCTATATGCAAACTATGAAAGAATACAAATCCTAAGCATATTTAACTTGTTTTACCTATCAACCATAAGTATTATAACTTTTCGCTTTGATACTTTATCAAGATGGAAAATAACGGAGCATACAATTCTAAGAGTTGATTAAGTTTCTAAGAACCATTCTTAGACGAAATCGTTAATTCAAAAAGTTTGGTCCGATTACGCGATATATAGTCTAGTTAATTAAAAACAGGTTCATAGTTGTAGCCATAAATGTATGTAGAAAATAAGATCGCAAGTTGATATAAACTTGTTAAAACATTTAATTTTGGCCTTTAATTAAATGATATATCCCACTAATTTTATCGAGTCCCACACTTCCTAAATGAGATCGTGAATCTAATTAAAGATTCATTAGTAGGTGACCATAGTTCTCTTTAATATGAATACCCCTCAGCTTTGGTGCATTATTGGAATATACATACAAAAAGTTAGCAACGATTACTATCTATATCACTATATAGGATATGGCCATTTTGCCCCTAAATCACCGTAACCTCAGCTTTGGTGCATTATTGGAAACGTGATCTAGTTAGATTACACCCACCGTCACTGTGTTGCGACAATTTGAATCTCGAACCTCAGCTTTAGTGCGTTATTGGCCTCGTGATATTGGAACAACACAACATCACTATGTTTGCTAGGTAAATATAATACTTTCATGGAATATGTCTTCCTACCTTTGGGTTAGCCAAGGCATACCCAATCGAGCAAATATAACCTAGGATAGTGGAGGGCAACGATAAACACTTTTACCGCTTTACAATCTAATATGTTTGCACGTAGGAAGATTTTGAATTTTAATTAGGTCTCACTTTGCACATTAGTTCATTTACAAGCATACATCACATATAGGCAAATAAATAAACAAACATACAAAATCATACATCATGGTGGATCATGGACTTGGACTATGAATTAAATCAAGACAAAAATTAAACCTAAACAAGCACATCTTCATGTCTTCTTTGGTCTTGTCTTCTTGATTTTTCTCAATGATCCAAAGCACCTTCAACTCCTTGAAAGCCACCAATGGTCTTCTTGCAAACTTCTTGTAGAAATTACATACATTATGCCTTACTACAATTTTCTCTCAATTGCAAGAAAGTAAAACGAGACTTATGCCTCAATTACATACTAATGAATGGTAAAATTAGTTACAACACCATCTAACCATTCACTAACCAAGTCCATGATCAAATTCACCATCCAACATCAAACATCACAATGTAATATAAAGCTCATAAAGCTAAGTGAATGCATCATATACATAAACACAAAAAAGCTAAACAAGCAAGCTAACATAAACTAATGTATCCTATACATAAAATAAATGATAGCAAATTTGCAATAAGTTTCGTATCTTGACCTTTTAACATCTCATGTTAAACAACACACAAAAGAACTCAACAAAACCAATTTTAAACACATACTTGTAGAATAAGGCCCAACAAAAATCCTTTGTTAATTTCATGGCCCAATTTGAGTTCCAAGGCTTATTTTTAATCATCACTAAGAAAAAACTTAATCTAATCTTATTATACTTAAGCCCACTGATTTTTATTCCCATTAGGCTTAACCAAAATTCAATCATTTAGCCATGACATTCAAATTTATGACCCATCACAAACTTTCTGCACATGCACTAAATATATTGATTCTGTTCACCTATCTACTGTTCTCCAAAAATTCTAAAATTTTACAGAGACGTAGCTCTTCGAGTGTAGATAGATTTAGAATCAAACGGATCTCAATTTGGAGTTAATCTCACTGAGTTATACCTCTCGGAGCAGACACTATGCAGTCTGTCCAGAATAGCGCGAGAATCAGTGAGGTTACTGATTTTGCTAAAAATGAAAATCTTAACCACGAAATTAGGAGATGCATATTAGAGGATGAAATGTTCTACTATCTCTATAGCATAACATATCCAAAAATCAGCCCCAAACAACAACATTTGCTATGTCAAAACAGTAACGCAAAAATAGTGTGCAGAAACATTTTTCAGAAAACTTCTAAGCATCAAACATGCAAGTATTGCGTTCTAGTTCTTTTGTGCTCAAAACTCTTGAAACATTAAGCATATATATGTGACTACATGGACTACACAAACAAGGCTCTGATACCACTTGAAAGGATCGTGCTTACAAGAGGTGAATCACAACATATAGTGAGCTAGGTGGAAGCAAAAACTTGATTTCAAAAATTTTTCAGCAACACTTATCATTTGTATTCACCATAATACCTTATGTCTAGTCCATGTAATCAACATATCTACTACATATATAAACATATATATGAATGAACAAGAGTTATCAAGGTATACCTCTTGAAGATCTAGCCAAAGGAATGAAGAAGCACCACAAGAATGATGACCAAGTCTTTCACACGTGCAAAAGGTCTAGTTCGTCCACACGAGCATCCAAGAGCTTCTTCTCCACAAACCAAATCTTTGTACTAGCCATTTAGGTGGGTCAATGAGCTTACACAAGTGTTGAAAGCATGAGAAAAATTCTGCCCAAGCTCTCTAGCTATGGCTGAAAATATGAGAGAGAAAATAGAGAGTGAAGAGAAAAATTCTTGTGCAGAATTTTTCCACTCATCTTTTGTTATATCTCTCTTCATATTTTCTATGCATATATTTTTCCTATGCAAACTTTGTGTCTTGTGCATTGCATACATATATGTCTCCAATACATCCTAGTGTCTTGTGTATTCCCAACATATATGTCTCCAATGCATCTATGTGTCTTGTGCAACAATATAATACAAATATATTGGATAGTGGAAAATTATGGAATTATCCATTATTCTTGCCACAATAAATCATAGCCATAGATCTAGTCAAGATCAAATCTTGGCCTTAGATTGTAATTAATCCTAATCAATATGAGATTAATTAATTGGAAACTAACTTTCCATATTTATACTTTGGCCCCAATACTTTTAATAGTTACACTTTTGGCCCATTACGTTTTAATGACCAAACATAATAACGTTAACTCTTTAACGTTTTCCCAACTTATTGTAATATGTAGGCATATAATATATATATATATATATATTTCTTATATATATATATATATATATATATATATATATATATTTTGCGTTGTATACGTTAGTGGAACAATATATAATTCTCTACTAACTTGCCAATTAAATCTTAGCCATGGAATTCAAATAAGATCAAATCTTGGCTCTTGGATTATAATTAATCCTAATCAATATTAGATTAATTAATTGGAAACTAACTTTCTATATTTATACTTTGGCCCCAACACCTTCAATAATTACACTTTTGGTCCATTACAACTTAATGACCAAATATAACAACGTTAACTCTTTAACGTTTCCAAACTCATTATAAGCTCATTGTAGAAACTCTATTCATGATACTCAAACGTGTGTGACTTTCTAGATTCACCACCGTATAGCAATGAGGGACGATTAAACCCTTTCAATCTATTCCGAAAATGTCTCCGTCATTCTCGGAATACCCTCACGTTCTAGAGTGACGCTTAGTAACATATCAAGACAATATATACGGTAATGAAGTCAATTTCTTGTGAATCTATTTATAGTCGTCGATTATCGTGCAATCCAATCCTTCCATTAATTGTCCCGTCGAGCAAGAACCATGATACGATTAAGTTCATAAACTCGATACTATGCATAGATCTAATTGGTGTAATGAGGGATGACACATGGAAAACCCTTTCTCCATCATTCATACCTTGGCCAAGGATTTCCTCATTAAACAACCAAGCTTAGATCGCATAGGACATCGCCTCACGCCGGAGGTTAATGGATCCTCTCTTGACCACTACTTGTCAATCACTATACCAGACGAATGAAACTGCGAGATGACGTATCTTATCTCGTTCGTCGAAACAATTATTGTCCAAACGCTAGAATCAAACCCTAATACATATGACAACCGTAATGTCTCAAGTCTAAGAATTACATGCACAATCGTAACGAATAACAAATTATTAATCCAAAGTCATGTAATTTGTTTATTCACGTCACATTCAATGATCTATTCAACTAATAGTCATTCACATGTTTGTTAGTCGCATCGCTATGCTGTTATGGCACGTGGCTCACCATCATTTATCATTAACATCCCTATGTTAATCAAAGGTAACAACACATGTGATAGTCCGTAATTGATTATTAAAGTCCCGATCAAATAATCTAAGGACTATGAACATTTTAAGTATTTATCATATTAAGGAAATATGCCAACATATTCTAAACGCTTTTAGAATACATTCCTCTAATGAAAATACTAGGGACTCATTCATATACGTAAATAAGGAGAATATGAATGTCCTAATTATGTCAATATGAAAACGGACATATAGACACGAATGCCATAATATACAAGTTAATGTCAAAATGCCCCAATATATGTCATCCAAATATATAGCATTAGGACATATCTCTAACAATTCTAACACATAGTTATTTGTTCTCTAGAGATACTTGAATATGAGTTTAACCTCGACCCAATGATTTAATCCAGGGTTTGACTGATATCTGCTGACTGTACGGGTTATGGGAAACCTATTCAATGGTATGATCGCCGGTGAGCCAGTACTTTCTTATACCCATGTCATAACAAATATCTGGTATTGTGCATAAAATTGCATACATGAGGCTGTCAACAACTGAATCATATAAAACCTTTTAATACTTTCTATCTTCTCAAGTGTTTTTGGACATTGATCCCGAGAAAGAAGAACTCTATGCCTAAAAGGTAGCAAGCTTTTCTTAGAGTCTTACATGCTAAACTTGACAAGTATCTTCTCAATATATGATGATTGGGATAATGCTAGTGTTTTATTTCTATGATCTCACAACAGCTTGATCCCAATAATATAACTATTTTTTTCAAATCTTTCATTTGGAATTGAGTAGATAACCAAACATTTATGGATGACAACATCCCTACATCATTCTTAATTAATAGGATATCATCCACATAGAGGATTAAGAATGCAATAGCGTTGTCATTACCTTTCTTGTACACACATGGTTCATCAATGTTTTGATCAAAGCCAAAAGATTTGACTGCTTGATTAAACTTGATGTTCCATGCACGTGATGCCTACTTAAGTCCACATATGGACTTCTTCAGCTTACAAACCATATTCTCATGGCCTTTAAGAATAAACCCGTATGCTTGCATCATATAGATGCATTTATCAAGATTCATATTTAAAAAAGTGGTATTGACGTCTATCTACTATATTTCGTAGTCATAATAATATATTATGGCCAAGAGAATCCTAATGGACTTGAGCATGGCTACTGGTGAAAAGGTCTCCTCATAATGGATTCATTCATTCTAAGTATAACATTTAGCAACCAAGCTTGCTTTGAAGTTTTCATTTTTCCTAACACATTTATCTTTCTCTTGTAAACCTACTTGCACCCTATGGGTTTTACCCCTTCAAGTACAACTACAATATCCTAAACTTGATTAGAGTACATTGACACCAATTCATATTTTATTGCTTGATGCCAATAGTTAGCATCTACGTCAGTAACTGTTTCATCATAACTAGTAGGGTCAGGAATATGATCTTCAGAGGCCATCTAAAAAGACTCTTCATAGTATCTATTAGGCTACCTAATTATTCTCCTATTACGACGAGGCTTTAGGGGACTAGAAGTGATAGGTCATTCATTTATTTTCTCACTAATAGGTATAGATACACTAAAAATCATGAGGTATCTCCTCTAGAGCAATTTTAGAATCTAGTGTTGACTGGAATGTTATACCGTTCTCTTATCCCTCTACTTAGGATTTTTCATCATTTTTTGCAGCTACTTCAGATCATATTAGGTCTTGATCTCAATGAGGATCTTAGATTGAGGCATCATTAAAGGTGCATACCTCTCAAACTGCCCTGTAGGAGCTTGGTTTCCTTATTGTTTTCCCTTTCCCCCTACCTTGGGGTCTTTCATCATTTCTACCTTTTTCCTTGTGCGAGTTTTCTTTCTTCTCTTTCTTCTCTGCTCTCTAGGCCTGAATTACTTCCTCGGCGTGAATATAGCCCTTTGTCTTCGCCATGAGATCAGTCAAGGACTTTGGAGGCTTCCTAGCCAAGGCAGCTTGGATGTTCTGATCCTTAAGACCATTTATATATGCCACCAAGGCTACCGACTCTTCAAGGTCAGGAATATCTAAAGCTTCTTGATTCAAATGTAAGGTGAAATCCCGAAGGGATTCTTCCTTCAACTACTTAATTGTTAGCAAAAAAGTTGTGTGCTTGGTCGGCTTCTTATTACTAGCAAATCAATCTAGAAAAGCTTTGGCCAATTGATGGAAAGTTTCAATGGAATTCTCGGTGAGAGCTGAGAACTATTTCCTAGTTGGACCCGACAAAATGGTAGGGAGAGCCCTTCATTTTACCGTATCAGAGGCATCATAGAAGGCCATGCTATGATCAAAGGTGAGTTATATGATCTTCAAGGTCTCCGACCCTGTTATAGGCTGGTAAAGTGGGCAGTTTATAACCATGGGGGAAATGCTCAACCAAAATCACAAGAACAAATGGGTTGCCCCCCAATTTAGCCAGTGCTCGGGTCCTAAAGGCAGTCTTTGACCCTTCATGTCCCCCAATTCCAATGACGAGCCTTTTTCCTCAAGCAATGTCTGGCCTATTCATGAGTCCATAGGGTCCTCTATCATAATCAAAATGCTATGGAATGGGTCAGACAGGCTATTCCCTCCTAATCAGCTCTTCAAGCTTAGTAACATGGACTGGAGTTTGGTTTAAGGGTGGTTGAACTATGTGGTTTAGTGCCTGGGTAAGTGGATGCGTTGGTTGAGCTATATAGGGGATGGGTGGAGGTTGGGTTGGTATGAGCCGAGCTATCACAATTCGATGGGAGTCATTAGCAATGCTGGTAGAGCACTCGCCGACATAAGTACTGGTATTTAAGAAAATCAGGTAGAAAAAAAGTATAAATGATGGCGTTGTAGGGGACGGATTCCTAGGCATATCTAGACTTATTTTTCAATTTATAAACAAAAACAAGGCAGTCGAGATCCTTAATAGAAGCAAATATGTAAATCATGCAACAAACATCACTGAAATCGAAATCGCGTATTAGTTAGAAGTTTTTATCGATTACCTTCACTTGTTAGCATTATAATTCAACACACAGGATTTCTACAGACTGAATGAAGGCTGGATAAAGCTTGCAAGGCTCGAGAAAATCCCCTAGGCATGATTCCTATGAATCTTATCCCCTATTCCCCTTTCCTTGCGAATGGCTATGAAAAATAGTAGTATTTTTCTTCTCTGCCTTTTTCTTTCTTCTTGGTCGTGTATGGTATATGTATATGTATATATGTTAGTATATCGTGTGAGTGTATATACAGAGGCTAAGGATATAGCCAATTTCTAGAGGGGTGGGGTTTCTAGAGTTTTAGTTTGCTTAGGATAGTAATTTTGATTTTCAAAATTGAATTATTTGAAGATAAAAAGAATTATCTTCTTAATTCAATTAATCAAAACTTATCTCTTCCCAAAAAACTTAGCCCCACATGCTTATACACATGTTTTACACGCAGAAGTGTGCCTGGCACACGCCATTAGGACATTTTTTGCCATGACAAACATTCTTATCTTACGAACATCTTTTGTCCTAATGTCCTATAAATTGACCTGCATGCTCCCAAATAGGAAACCATACTCAATTAACACACAAATGCCAAATTATGAAAGAGGCAGTTCACCATAAAGGAAAGTGACTAGGAGAGGGACCCAAAGACATAGCAATCGTGGCTACAAAATGACCAAAATACCATTGCTACACACTAGATGTATTTTGACCATTTTAACCTCAACTCATTCCATTAAAAAGTTAGGGTTGTACTCTATGGTAACTAATAAACTTTTGAGGGAGGTTTTCTGTCTTTGACCTACTAGGCAAAATGACTGAAATGCCCCTCTATGTTTTAACCACATTAAAGGATAAGTCTTGCATTCAAACTATCATCCTATCTTGATTACATCTACACCTTGGACCTTTATCTTTCATATAATCACCACCCAGATACTATTCCCTTGTTCATGAGAGTGACCTACAAGTTTAGTATCCAATATAGCCCGAGCTATATTACTAAGCGCTTAGATTTAGGTGATTACATAGATAACTCCAATCGAGTAACTCATTATCACTTGAGATAGCATAGAATCATGACTCATATGCATGTCATCTAATGAATCTAGTCCATATGTCTAAAACACTGAGTTGTTGACCCTACGATAAGATCTCACTCATAGTGAATCAAAACACATGAGCTAGGATCCACTAATATATCCACATATGCTCATGATATAGAGCATTGGTCACTTAGTAGATTAAGATGCTTTTAGTTCTTTGATAATGATAGTAATGTCTCTGAGATTGCATCTATTGTAGTCTCGTTCAATGCATTCATATGTACTAATGAGAGAAGTCCAAAAATCCCGCCCCCTCCAATGACCAAGGTAGGTCACCCTACCAAATATGAGACTCTCTCATTATAACCTTACTACAGTGAAGTACCCAGATTCACTATTCGGTTGTGAACTTATAGTTTTAATCCAAGGCTCATAGCATAGACCTTCTGTGCGGATCACCACGCGCCTATGCTATTCACTTGTATCAATGAGCCTTTTGCATACAAATATATCAAATAAATAGAGAATATGTGTTAGCCTGAAGGCCTTAATCCTATATTTTGATGATAACTAAATCTTGATTATGAAATCGATCTATTGACTAATCATATCTTGTAATGAATTTATTGTTTGAGAATTAGTCAAAGCTTGAAGGATATTCAACATATTAAGTTAGCTCATGAGTATTGGAGTTATAATCAAACAAATTGCATCCTCCAACTAGAAGATCAAAGCACTTTAATGGTCAAGATCTATGAAGATTCAAGATGTGAACATCTTAGCTAAGATCTTGTCCTAAAGAAGAAAGATTGAAGAGATGATCAAAGAACTTTGTGAATATCAATGCTATACAAGCTCAAAAGTAAGTTCATGAAGAATGATGTTGATCAACCTCAAGTGATTTAATCATGAAGATCAAATGAAGAGCTCAACATGATCAAACTCAAGTGTCTTTTTGTCAAGATCTCTACAAGCTTCAAGTTGTGAAGATTCAAGTGAAGATCTTTGTAGATGAAGAGGGAGTTATAAGAGGAGTCGTGGTGACATAAGGGGTACCGACTAATTATATATCAAGTGACTTTGATATGCTCGGTAAAGCTCAAACAAACCTTCTTTAAATGTTTTTAAATCTTTCCTCAAGAGTTTTGAAAAGATTTTAAAAGATTAAATGGGTTGGAATATCTTTTGAAGAAATGTTCTTAAAAGGTTTAAATTAATGTATCTTCAAAAGATTGAATTTTCGGTTGAAAACTCTTGATTACAAAAATCAGTTTTAATCTTTCCACAAGAGTTTAGAAAATATTTTGAAGTATTAAAAAGGTTGGAAACACTTTAGAAGAAGTGTATTTGAAGTGTCCAAGTGTTTAGCCTTCGAAAAAATAGATGCAACGACATCATGAAACTCGGATAGCATTTATCGACGCCGACCTACGTTAACAGCTTTCTTCTCTTATTCAACTCGCCAGGCGGTTACCTTTTTTTCATATTTATATCCTCTGCTTAAAAATGAAGACACTAAGGTTCGTCAGAATGGGCTTAATTTCATGAAATTGAAAAATGGCATTATTTGGCACTATTCCAGTATGACGAGTAACTCGACCGACTCCCCTTGACCGGCCCAATGCTAAAAACACATCTTCCAAGCATAAGCATTTGCTCTACAACTTTTATATCATCAAAAGACATTTGTTTGAACAATTATTGAGCTTAATCTTGCAAATCAATTGACCATTCAAGAGCTTCATTTGTATTATCCAACTCATAGAGGAGTTATCGCTTTGTATCTTTCAAATACACACATTTATTGTTGTATTGCTCTCTAGACTAGGATTGGGTTCATCTTTGAAGAGAAGAGAGTGTTCTAATCCTTTGTAGACTCAAAGGACTTAGGTCATAGGTTTTATCTTCACCTGTTTGTGAAAGAAGCTTGGGTAATCTCTTGTGGATTCAAGGGATTGTTGTAATTACTCTTATGGATTCAAGATGGGTACTCTTGTGGATTCAAGAGGGAATTGCTCTTGTGGGTTCAAGAGTAGACTTGCTGTGTTGGTTTGTGCTTCACCAACTTGTGAATAAACATCACTAGTGGAGCTAGTAGAAGTCGTAAGGGAAGTAAGACCTTGGGTGGTGGATTAGATTATCGAACCACCTAAAAATCAATGTCGTTATCTCTTTCTCTCTTCTCTCTTTATTTCTTTATATTGTACATGCATAGTATTTGATAAATTGCTTAAGAGAATTTACTTGTCTTTTATCATATTCATAAAAGTAGTATACTTGCCTCCCTATCCTAATTCACCCCCCCTATTAGGATATCTTGGACTTACAATATGTAATGCTCATAATGAATGCCTTGATTTTATAACTGAGTATATTCATTTACATGAGATGTCTTAATGTCAGTGGTCTTTAGATATATTATTCCCAATAGGTGTAGGATTGTGTATTGGCTGATGGTTTATGAAATCTAGCCTAGGGTGGAATATTTTACAATACCATATAGCATGTAAAACATATATAGGCATTCACAAACGAAAACTCCATAGATCAATGCAATATAACACGCTAGAAATCGAAATAACGTGCAAAAATTGAAGATAAGTCGAATACCTTCATGTGTTGGCGTTAGGACTCAACACACTCAACGTTATGGACTAACCAAGAGGCTGGAATACACGTTGCGAGTACAAGAAACTCTGAGAATGAACAGCTTCTACAAGCCTTCTCCCCTATTCCGCTACCCTTGCGATTTAGTGTGTAAATTCGGTGGCATAATTTTCCTATCTTTTTCTTTATGCTTTCTCGTGTATCTATGGAGAGAATTCTCTATTTTCTGAGTTGCCAAGGCCGTGTATATGCATGCGGTTTAGATAGACATATGTCTAGGAGAGAGATAAAGTTTAGATCACATGTGGAGTCCTTAGATGCTTAGGAGTCTTTATTTGATTTTCTATGAATTAAAATTGAAGATAATGCACATTATCTTCTTAATTCAAAATCAAATAATATCTCTTATCCTTATCATTATCCCTACACGCCACTTTAAGCTCTTTACAGGCCAGAATGCTCAAGCCATACTCCATTAAGACAAGTTTAGCTAGGACAAACATTTTTATCTCAAGAATGTCTTTTGTCATAATGTCTTAACTTCTAAATTGAGCTCCACATTCCCAAATAAGCAACCTTACTTATTTGCACCATATTTCCATAGATATTAAAGCTAAGAACAAAGAGTCCACTAAGAAAGATAAGTGGCTATGAGAGGGACTTGAAGACATAATTGTCGTAGCTACAAAATGACCAAAATACCTTTTTTAGTCACTAGTTGTACTTTGATCATTTTAACCTTAACTCATTCCACTAAAGAGTTAGGGTTGCACTCCATGGCAATTAATAAATTTCCAAGGGAGTTTTCTGTGTTTGACATACTAAGTAAAATGACCGAAATACCCCTCTATGTTTTCAACCCCAATCAAGAGTAGGTCTTGTATTCATACTATCATCCTATCTTGATTACATCTACACCTTGGACCTTTATCTTTCCTATAATCATCACCTAGATACTATTCCCTTGTCTTGGGAACGACTCACAAGTCTAGTATCCAATATAGCCTGAGCTATATTACTAAGATCTTAGATTTTTTATGATCATATAGATAACTCCAAACGAGTAGCTCACTATCACTCAAGATAGCATAGAATCATGACTTATATGCATGCCACCTAATGGATCTAGACCATATGTCCAAAACACCGAGCTGTTGACCCTATTATAAAATCTGACCTATAGTGAATCAAAACACATGTCCTAGGATACATTGATACATCCATATATGCTCATATATAGAACATTGGTCACTTAGTAGCCTAAGATGCTTATAGTTCTCTGAAAATGATAGTAATGCCACTGAGATTGCATCTATAGTAGTCCCGTTCAATGCATTTACATGCACTAATGACCGAAAAGCCTCTCCAATGACCAAAGGTAAGTCATCCTCCAAATAGGAGACCCTCTCATTATAACTTTACCATAGCGAAGTGCCCAGCTTCACTATTCGATTATGAACCAATAGTTTTGATGTAAGCCTTATAGCATAGACCTTTTGTGCAGAACACCACATTCCTATGTCATTCACTTGTATCAATGACCTTTTGCATACACATATATCAAATAAAAGAGAGAGAATATAACATGCTCATAATGAATGCTTTGATTTGTTAAGTGATTAATAACCATTATACTGAGATGTCTTAGTGTTAGTGGTCTTTAGGGCATCCAATCCCAACATAGGCTTCGATGGGTGAAGCAGTAAAATAAATACTGCTTGACTGAGGGTTATCAAGAGGTGTAGGGCTTCAGATAGTTGAATCTACCACTGTAGGTGGTGGTGGATCACCTTCGACATTACTCAGGCTTTTGGTGTTGACCATTGTGTTTTTTTTTATAGTAGAATTAAATTCTTTTCCACAGACGGCACTAACCTGTTAAGGTAGTGATCCACTGTTCGAGTTGAACACAAGGCCTACAAAACAAAGGCACCACCAATAGCTGTTTTAGGGGATCTCCTCTGACGTCAAGTCTGTTAATAAGTCCGAACACGAATAGTATAATAAGAATTTAGTAGTAGCTCTTTTAGACAAAAAAATAAGTTACTTTTTTTTGTGATTGTTGGCGTGCTATTTATACTATTCGATAAGAAATCTTTTTAGGATATATGATAGTTTCCATAGATTTGGAAAGATCTCTAAAAGTACACATCATATAGGGAAGAACACTCTAGATAGGTCGGTTTGTATGTTGTCATCGGAACTTATTGGATCAAACAAACTCTTATTACAACCTTCGACACCCCCCTTAATTCCTTTATGCCTTTAAAGTGATCGGACATTAATAATTAGGGGTCGAGAAATTACCCATATCAAAAACCAAAGAAGGAACTACTATTATTTGTAATACTAGATGTTGAATTGTGTATTTCCTACAAAAAATAATAGATAAAAATTTAAAAAGCAAATCAAACTGCAGGCAAACATTAGTGTCAAGATTACTAGTTTGATCAGTGTTGTGTATGATTTGATACGATTCAGTTTAAAAATGATGCGAATCAAATAGAAGAATCGTGAATCAATGTGAATCGCATGTGAATCGTATGTGAATCATAGCGAATGGTACGAATCATACAATTCACTGAATCGTTCGTGATTCGGGCCACAACTAAAAAAAGCCCAAAATGTTTCAAAATCAAGAAACAAAAAAAGCCCTCTTCAATTTTATTTTAGTAAAATAAAATTAGCCCAATTTTAATAAACATGAACAAATAAAATCAGAAAAGGGCCCATTAATATTACCATTTATCACTTATCAGTATCAAATTATCAAGTTTTCAATTTTTAACTGCAAAATCCCCAAAATACAGAGCCCTAACTATTAAAAGAGAGAGATAACGTAGCTGTAAGTCATAAGCTGATCACAGATGAGTGGAAGACTCGAGAGATTTTCTTGGCCGTGTGAAGAATGTAGTTGTAGCTTGTAAGTTGTAAGTGAGCTGATCTCAAGATAGTTTTTTGGCTGTGTGTTTATTAGTTTACTATGCTAGTCTTTTTTTTTTCCGCTGAGATACTATGCTGATTCTTTAATACTTTGCTTTTGGTCTTTTGGAATCTAGTTTAGTTTAATGGTTGGTCAGACTTTGCTTTTGGTCTTTTGGAATGTAGTTTGGTTTAATGGTTGATCAAACGGTGGTCTTTGGCATATATGGCATAAAAAATTGTTTGAGACTTTGGAGTTTGCTGATGCTTTTTAAAGCTTGGACCAGTTGGACAACTTTGGAGTTTATTAATGTTATTGATTATTAATGCTTTAATATTTATTGCTTTATATGACTGTAATTTTTTTTTGGGTCAGAGTTTAAATTTAAATTTCAAAGAAACATAATTTTTTGACTTTTGAATTTTAATTATTTTATCTTATTTTGTTTTAACACTCAAGACTTTGATATTGGTCATTAAAATACGGTTAAGAAAAAACAAAAAGAACAAGACACGACATGGAATCATTGGTGGATGATGCTGATGATGATGATGATGGTGATAATGATGCCGATGGCATAGATTTATACCTAGACCTAGACTTCGGAGATGGTGGACATTAAAGAACAAAAACATCTAGGAATTTTGGAACATAGCTTTAATGGCTTCATTTTTGTTTTGTATATAAAGCTTTAACGACTTGAAAATAGAAAGTTGACACAAATGAATTTTGCATTGAGTCCATAAACATATACTTGTCTTTACAACTAAGTTACAATTAATTTTTTTTTTATAAACTAAAGTACTAAAGTTTAAATATTATTTTTCAATATCCAATTGCTTGGGCTACTAAGGACAAGTGAAGTAGTGAACCACCTAGAAAAATAATAAAAACATATATTAATATCCATTCAAATGAAGAATCTCAACTAAAAACTGTTAATGGAAACATAATATATCAAATATCATATAATATTAAATTTGTGACCGAATCGGTACGATTCACGATTTGATTCGATTCACGATTAAAAAAAATAACATTTCGATTCACGATACGATTCACGATTCGACACCTATGATTTGGATTCGTTTTACCATACATCATGTTTTTCTTTTTTCATTTTTATGGAATTAAGCTGACCATTGTTAACCTCATGACACTTCTACCTCCATTTATAGAAAGTATATTTACATTATTTTGGTGAAATATTGAATTTAGTAAAATAGAACCCATAATACTATCTCATTTGGATTTATTCAAGATTTCACTATATTTTCTTTCATTAAAATTAACTTTAATGGAGCCTAAAACATATGCTATTTTCATTATTCTATTGTAACGAGGTTATTCATCATTGGTGATCTTGCAAAATCCACTTACGCTTATAAATAAATACCAATGAAGTACATCTATAGTTTTTTCCTACTAGAGAAAATATAGATTAGATTTATTGACTATAATTCGAATATTTGTTAATTGACAATCTGGATATCATCAATCAAAATATGTACAATACTATAATCGAGGAAAGACTAAGCAAGAAAAGAGAAAGCACACTGTTTCTCTATTTGCAGACTTTCTTTTAGATGAAAAAGTAGGGACCTTTTTTGTTATAGCTAGTATGCATTGGGTTACCAATATATATGAACATTCTTAACATGATTTCTTTTGTTTTCTTGTTTCCATTGTCACGGATCTACGCTCTTTTCTTTGTCTTTCAATTTGTCCTTGCCAAGAATCTTCTGCTCTTGCTTCCACCTCTGTCCATCCCTCACCCATCATTGATTGTTGGTAGTATTTGAAAGCTACAAATAACATGAACACTGCACGAAATGAACATAAATGAGTCAAGTAACCTAGTAATTGTTTTAGAAATTTGTCGTCCTTCAGAAAATTTGTAATTGTTTTAGAAATTTGTAATTATGTAGTCTTTTATCAATAAAATTTTCTTACCAAAAATATTTGGGCTACACCGTTACATTCGGTAGTAAATTTCAATACGATTATGGTCCCTTACCTGCCCAAATCCTGGCAAAAACTGAAGATAGGTTCCACACTAAGGTGAAGACACCAAAAGCTACACCTTTTTTATGAGAACATGATTCCCAAGCGTCTCCAAATCGTCGTATCCAAAATGTACCTTTAAAAACAATAGTCATATGTTAGAAATGTTAAGAGTTAATGGAATATATCAATTTCTTTTTGAACGTTTGATTTCCCATAAGAAGATTAGTATAAATGAAAGTATGAAGTATGAAAGATTGAAATGAAATATTTGCAATGGATTTAGCAGTAATAGAGGAAAGTCTTCAAGTACAAGAAATCATATAATGATATAGGCTTACAATGTGAGACACAATAAGTTATATATCCAAAAGAGAATTGGCAATACAACATAATCTGATATTAAATTCCATAAACGAAGATTTTTAATTGTGCCATGTAAAGCACTAGCCTCAAGTTATTGTACGATAATTTTCGAATGCTCTAATTGGTTTGTACTTATTAAAGTCACTAAATAATTAAAATAAATTCTCTTTTTAATAACTTAAAATTTAAATGAGGTGGTCAATTAAAATAATAATAGATCAAAGCTTAACCAAAAAAAAAAATTCCACCAACACATGAGAGAATATGTTAAAAATAATAAATAAAATAAATTTCTTTTTAATAATTTAAATTTTTAAATGTGGCGGTGAATTAAGAATCGTCAACGAAGTACTACACTGAATGTTCATGAGTGTTGTGCAAAGCACACTTTGAATGAATTGGTGAACATCACATGGGTTGGTGTCAGGGGCGAATCTATGTAGTGTGGGAGGGGAGTCACGGGCCCCCAACGTTTTAAATTTTTTTAAAAATATCTATATAGTATTGTTAAAAAAAATTATTGACCCCCCAATTTTTAAAAAATTTTATATAGTATTATTAAAAAAATATTTTAACCCCCATAATATTAAATTTCTAGATCCGCACCTGGTTGGTGTTAGGGAAACCCTAACAAGATAATAGAAAAAATTTTAGTGTGTCAGCAATGGATCAGTGCGTGTTGGCGCTGGCTTGACTCATGTGCCTCAATGTGTACAAGAATTTTTCTCTATTATATAGAGGATAATGTTAATTTCTTATCTTATATTAGTTTTGTAAAATATATATACTTAATTTATAATAATTAAAAATTTATTATAAATTTAAGTATTTTAAACTAATTAATTATATTTAATGTGCTGACAAATTAATAACTGAACTTGATTTGTTACTGTAATTTTATTTATGATGGTGATTGATAGAGGCCAATTACCTAAAGAGCCGTTATGTGATTTTAAGACACAATTTCGAGTTTAGTAGAAGCTCCTAAATTAAGTAAGAAATGGACCCACCAGCTTTCTGATTTCGTGAAGCATCTAATGCCATTGATTATCTATCACTGTACTGCGGATTATATACTACAACGGTATAGTATGATAAGGAAATTTTTTCAAAACGTTTCAAAATTATAAATCATTTTCAGTAAGTGATAGTAACACGTATCACTATATGTCTAGAAACACACACCCAAGAGGCACACGCACACGTACATGCATCAAATTCAGAGTGATGTGTTTTTACCGTATGCAGCTATCTGTGTGGAGTAGGAAGAGCAGACTTTTGGTACGATGAAAACTCCGAAAAAGCCTGGAACAAGTGTTAGAATAGCAGCACAGTAAGTGAGAAAGAAAGAATGTTTCAGAAATATTCGCAACATGTCCTCTTTGTTTTCCCATACACAGGGGAAAATATTTTGAGAGACAAAGTGTTTAATGACGTGTTATAGTTTTCATTAAACAAAAATCTTAGTACGTAAAAGTCATCTCAATGTGGAGTAGATTCACACTTTTATTTATTTATTTTAAAAGTCATAATTTATTCACGGGGCAAGTGCATTCCTTACCAAATTTAAAAGGAAGGTTATCATTAATTAAAAAAATTCATAAATGAGATATACACCCCTTCTATCAAAAATCGAAACTCACCTAATTTAGCCATCTTCCATATAGTTATGGAGGTGCCACACCGTGCCAAAACAAATAGCAGCACTGCCATCTGCCAGAGGCAAAAGTTGACAATATCTCGTAACTATCACAAGATGAAAAAGGCCAACAACTGAAATTTAACTCACATGAAACAGAGATGGAAAAACAGGAAAAATTTACCTTCATTGTAGTTGCAGGTTCTCCAGAGAAGAGAGCTTTGATGTTCAAGAGGAATTCATTTACATATGGAAGTATCAGTTTCAGTAGCCAAACTGCTTCTTCTTCTCCAACAACTTGGTCTTGGCTTGAAGCACTTGTATCTCTACCTCCCCTAAATATATTTATTAAAAGTAAAAAGAAGAAAGAAAACATTAAGCACAAATGCAGGAGAAAATTGTCAATCTGCGATAAATATATATGGTGCGAGTTTAATAAGATTCCTACCTGCAAATAAGGGATCTGAATAGGAAGATTGCAGCAAGATAGGCTAGACTCAGGTAGGAAACCACAGAAATTATGCTGCAAAGGTCTCAACAATGTAAAAAAATCTAGTGGATTGAACGATATGAAAGCGCAGCAACAACTATAATTTCATTTGAATGTAAGAAATGTTACCTGAGATTAAGATCTTGAGTATATGAAGATGAAATAATGGAAAATGTTCCAATTCCAAAGACAAGTGCTGATTTTGTCACATCTTTCCACATTACTAAGTCAACTGCAAAAAATTGGTAGATTAAGTGTCAACAATTTTGCTGCAATATGTGGATATATTACATCATTGCAAAGAATAGATGAAACCATCACAAGAAACAAAACTGACCCAAGCTCTGAAGTTTACTGTGTGTTCTAGGAATTCTGTGGAATTCTTCTGATACTGGAGCTACAATGCACAAAAAAAAAATCAAAAATTATTTAGGAAAAAACCAGTGGAAAAATGAAAATCCAGTTAAAATATCAAAATGCTGATGCTGAATTACTGATGAAGAATGAGATTTCATGAAGCAAATGCACTTACTTGTTTTTGTTTTGCTCGGGCGCGGATGAATCGGAACATTATTTACAACAGGAGGAGGCTGTTTCTTCACAATTGCAGAAATAGGAACTGATCTTTCATTACTGTGTTGATGTTTCTTCTCTTCTATCACAACCTTCTTTGGCCTCTGTTCTGCAATACTAATTTCCTTAACAACAAGACTCTTTCTCTCCATTTTAACCTCAACTTCTTCATCAACCACATCATCCAATACCTCCTCATCCAAGTCTTCCTCCTCATGATGAACCCCATCTGCATAATCATCAGGCACCTCTAGTTTGGATGCTGATTTGGCCTGACCCACATTGCTAAAATTGCTTGTAATGACCTTTTCTTCATAGACAACCAAGTCTTTGCTATTTGCATCAGACTCTGTCCTTTTGATTTCAATTGGGATCTTCTTAATGTCCTCAGGAGGCATTTCAAGATTCTTATTTGATCCATCAACAACCCTGCTTTTTTCCAACTCTCCTTTCCTCAATTCAATTGAACCTTTCACAATCCCATCACCTAAGGCCTTAGAACTCTTACCATTTTCATCATAAACCTTACTTGGTACTGATTTTGCTCTCACCAGCTGGAGTGAATTTTTCACATTCCCATCAGAAGGCTCATCAACAGATTTATTTAACTCAGATTTCGTCTTTCTCAACTCAGAATTCTTCCCATTTCCATCATCATTCAAGGCCTTATTGGCCTCTGACTTAACTTTCCTCAACTGAATTGGACTTTTTTCACTAGCATTACTGCCTTCACTTGACCCCTTCTGTGATGCAAATCTTGCCTTCATTGTCTGAACAGGCCTTTTATCAATCCCATCTACAGAGACACTCATCTCTTTACCAGCGTCAGATCTTGTTTTCTTGATCTGAATTGGACTCTTCTTGATCCCATCAGCTGATGCACTCAGTTCTTTGCATTGTTCATCCACATTCTTGGCCAGTTCAGATCTTTGCCTTGCTATTTGAATTGAGTTTCCTTCATTGCTTTCAGATTTCCATGTTGTTCTCTTCACACTTACTCTAGAAAGACTCTGTTTTGGCCTCAAGTTGACTTTTTTATCCATTTGCAGCCCTGCTGTGCTTACACTACTAATACTAGTGTTATTATTAGTATTGCTTTCTTGAATAGGAGGAGGAGTATTATTTTCTTCCTCAAAATTGTTTTCTTCAGTGTTGGAAACTTTGATGCCACCTTTGAATTCATCAAGCTTCATTCTGCTCTCCCACATTTGTTCCCCTTCTTCTACTCACATCCACCATTTGTTACTCTCTCACTCTCTCTTAATCTGTAGTGTAATGAGTGCAATGGGGACACAGTTGTTATTAGTGCATAGAGGCTTTGAGCTCAAGGAATGGAAGTTGGTGTAATGAAAGTCATTAAGCATTGGGATTCCTTCAGAGAGAGAGAGAAAGAGAGAGGGTAACCAAATGTAACTCTTTCTTTATTCTTTTTCGTTTCTTCTTTTTGCCTGTGTGGATATTGTGTGAAATGCATAACGTTATTACGTTATTAAGGAATTTGGTATCCATATATTATGTGCAAAGCTGCAGTATAACGTGCAAAAACTGCAGTGTAAGCTGAAAAAGGAGAGTAAATCTGGTGGGGTTGAATGATTAGCTTATAAGGATTAAGACATCTTTTGGTATTAATTTATTCCTCTTTAACTTTTATGTCAAAGGATATCTGTGGCTACTGTCACCGAGGCATCACAAAGTCATTTAGCCTCACATGCATCTTGCCTCCCAAGCCTTTAATTGGGGGGAGGATGTTTGGGAAGTAAAAAGCCGTTAGTTGTGATGGCCTACTTCATTTAACCTGTTTTTCTTGTATATTATTATAGCTTATTTATTTAGGGAAACAATTGATTATCAACATCAAGCCAATACTGGATGAAGACTTAAATGTTGTATTAATTTTGTACATGTATACATTGGTTTGGGTGTTGGACAATAAGGCCAATTCCAACAACCCCATTATGTTTTCTTATAAAAATAAAGAGTAAATATGTGACTCTTTATTTTACGAGACTCATATTTTAATTTTATTCTAATACCATTTTTTATTTTAGACATTTCTTATTTCATTCTCACTCTAATATTAGTCTGTATTCTAGCTAACACATCATTTTAACATATTTCTAAAAAAAATTAAAAAACTTAATTGCTAACAGTTTGGTTGCAAAGATTATTAATGATATTAATATTATTTTTGTTTTATTTAGAAGTTTTTCCAGTAATTACATCATTGTTTTTTTTTTTTTAATTTTGAGATTTTTTAATAATATTATTTTATTTTTAATGTGAGTTTTGATATAGATATGGAGTCAAATCTAGCTTTCTAAAATAAGAAGCCATATAGAGAGACTATTGGAGTTAGTCTAAATGACTCTATTTGTGAAAATTTGGAGTATATGATGTGTTAAGATACACACGTTTCTATTTTACAATCAATTAATTCAAGTAGAATAGTCTAACTAGTATAAACGTCTCCGATGAGGTACATAAAGTTACCACCCCCTTAAATATCCGCCAACGTTTAAGGTATCTCCTTTAGGGTGCCATATAAGGAGGTACTTTTCTTCTAGTATTCAAGTTTCTTTATTTTGTACTTTATGGTAGTCTGAAAATATTCTATATATTCATGTAGGACAATTGCATATTATAACACCCACCTCATCTGTGATCACGATGGAAGCAATTTGAGAGGTGATTGATCAATGTGGATGGACAAAATTGGATAAGAATTGACACGAGAGCTGGTTAGTTACATATTAATGAACAAAACTAAATTAAGATTCAACTTTGGTACTATATTAAAATACATGAATTCTATCTTATAACTAAATAATTTAATTGAAATAACTTAACATCTTATATAGTTATTATAAAATTTATTGTTATATATTTAGAATTATTATATTCGAACATGATTAATGCAGTGGCTATAAAAATATAGAAGCTCATATGTTTGGTGGTACATTAGTTAAATCATTGATTGATAACGGATAGATCTTTGTAACGTGAAACATTATCAGTTATGCTTTAGCTGATAATAATTCTCAAATTAAATTGGTTCACCGAAGCCTTTTCTTTGTCTTCTATTTTATTTTCTGATGCTTTTCGTGCACGGGTTGAAAAGTCACTTGAATGCAAATTAGTGACGTTCATGACATTGAATTGTACACATGTTGTTTGATAAGAAAAGTCAAAGTGAGGTCACTTTTAGCATTTTATATGGTTCCATGTCGTGGTTGGCATTGAGCAGGGGTCAACAGTACTCTTGTCATTTTTGTAGAGGGAGAGAGAAATATTTTTATTTTGATTCAATCATTAACTATTTTACTATTTTTTTTATTATAGACCTAGTTTTAATATCATGTTATGAATCTAGGGTTTTTATTTTAAAATTAATTGGTATAAAAAAAAGTAGTCCAGAATCTTATATAATAAATTTAAAATTGAGTGATTTTTCAATTTAAAATGAATGTATATTTTAATATACAAAAATGTATGATTATAGATAACCCCAGAAGAAAAGTAAAAGAATGAAAAACAAACAGAAAACAAGGTATAGATTATATAATTTCTCTAATTTTTTTTGTTTTTTTACCACATTATCCATTACACTTTCAATTATTATCAGCATTAATTTTGATATAAAACTCTCTAAGTTCATTATTTCTCTGAGACATTATTAATACAAAGCACAAAGACGTGTCATGCGTATTAATTACTCATTAAAATTAATCGTACATGATGGAGCTATAGATAGATTTAAAGTGAACTCTATTAGAGTTGTAATGCAAAATGATAACATCCAAGACTGCTCCCCATTCACGCCAATTCCAACCTACCCCACTTTTCCCTCGCTCGATAGAAGTCTCGGTGGCCTGCCACTTCAAATAGCAATTGAATGTGTTGATGATAATCGTCTTGGATTACATGATGACGTGCTTTCCATGAGGTGGTGTATGGAAGGTTTCTTGATGGTCCTACCACCTTTATCCCCTCATGAGCATGTGAGGCCAAATGATGCATTAAGGCTGCATTTAGATAGCGACAAAAGTTGCCTAGCCTTACTCTTTTTTTTTTGTTTTGGTCGTTACCTCGCCTTACTCTCACCGACACATGTTTATGCAATATATTTGGAGCCAGGATACAAAAGTTTAGTATTCTAATTAAGCTTATTACTATTATAAACTAATTACAAAAGACAATAAAAAGTATAGAGGGAAAATTAAATTTTTTATTGATTTATGAATCGTTTATATTTTAATAAATTTCTCTATTTATAAAATTTTGGAAGCTAGTAATTGATGACTACAAGCTGCTTACGCTGCTGTTTGTAAGTTTTTTAGTAGCTGATTACTGCAAGTTACTTACGGTGCTACTTGTAAGCTGCTTATATATCGATAGTGAATATCCACCAATTGATATTTCATAACACTTCTCCTTAGATATTCATTATAAGAATATGCTTCATTAAAAACTTTGTCAAAAAAACCCAGTGGGATAAAATTTGACCAGGAAAAGAGTACATTATGCTTATGAGAAATACTATTGCATTTGACTTGCCTCATTAAAATCTTACCAGGGAAAAAATCGAGTAGGGATAAAACTCTTCGTGAAGGAAAAAGAGTACAATACACAAATAGCTTCTCCCCCTCATGATGACAAATCTTTCAGGTGGCACATTCCACATCTTTGTACATGTGATTTGAAGATCGTTGGTGGTAATGCTTTAGTGAATAAATATGCTGGATTTTCACTCGACCGAACTTGCTAAATATTAACTATTCAGCTTATTTGAAGCTCATGTGTGTAGAAGAATTTTAGTGATATATACTTTGTTTTATCACTTTTGATATAGCCACCTTTGATTTGTGTGATACATGCTGTGTTATCTTCATATAGTGTGGTTGGTTGGTCTTTGTTGGAGGGTAATCCACATGATTCTTGAATATGTTGGATGATAGATTTCAACCAAACACAGTAATCCACATTATCTTGAATATGTTGGATGACAGATTTCAACCAAACACATTCTCGGTTAGCTTCATGAAAGGCTAAAATTTCAACATGATTTGAGGAAGTGACAGTTATTATTTGCTTCATGGACCACCATGATATAACAATGTCACTAAAATGAAAGATGTAACATGTTTGTGACCTTGCTTTATGAAGGTCTGATAGATAACCAGCATCAGCATGGCCAATTAATGAAGATCTTGATTGTCTTGAATAGAATAAACCCATATTTGGTGTTCCACTTAAATAGCGAAAAATGCGTTTAATTCCCTCCCAGTGCCTGCGAGTTGGAGCCACACTATACTTACCTAATAAATTAATAGAAAAAGCAATATTTGGTCTTGTATTATTAGCTAGGTATATTTCTTACTATAAGCTCTACTACTGTCTCATTAAAAACCTTACTACGAAAACCTAGTAGGATAAAACCTAGGCGAAGGGAAAAAGAGTACAGTGCGTATTTAACTCCCCTTCATTTGAGCGTAACAAGAGTATTTTTTGAGTTGACGGAAATCAATCTTCAATGAATATCTGTTTTACTTCTACTTGGAGCTCATCTATGAAAAAGAACTTCGGCTCGACATGTTTCCATCATATCAAACGTATTTGTCCTGCCTCGTTAAAACCTTACCAGAAAAAATCCAATGGAAGAAAAACCTTGGTGAAGGAAAAAGAGTACAGTGCATCAATATCTTCTCCCCCTTATTGCAACATGAGTTATGGTGACAAATCTTTCAGGCGATGCATTCTACACTTCTGAGTATGTAATTTGTGATCTTTGTTGGTAAAGTTTCGGTGAATAAATCTGCTAGATTTTCACTTGAGTGTACTTATTGAATATCAATAATACCATTCTTTTGAAACTCATGTGTGTAGAAATATTTTGACAAAATATGTTTCATTATGTCACCCTAGCCACCTTTAATGAGACTAGCTCTTTCAAAAGGTAAACCATATGATTCCCGAATGTATTATATAAAAAATCTCAATCATATACATTCTCAACTAGCCTCATGAATTGTCACAATCTCATCATGATTTGAAAGGGCAGCACTCATGTTTTGTTTCATGGATCGACATATTATACTTGTCATCACAAGTAAATACATGAGTTGTCTGTGATCTTTCTTTGTGGGGGCCATATAAATGGTCAACATATGCATAGCTGATGTATGATAAATTCAACATTCTTGGATAATATAAGTCCATATTTGATGTTCCACATAGATAGCACGACAGGTGCTCAATTTCATTCCAATACCTTCAGGTTGGAACCAAACTGTATTTCACTAACAAATTAATTGAAGGCAATTTTCTGGCCTTCTATTATTAGTAAGATACATTAGTGGACCAATAGGACTAAGATATGGTACTTAAAGACCAATAGTTATCTTATGATCTTCCCAAGCGTCATTTCCAAGATTAAGACAATAATCATATAATCTCTATCATTCTAATGCTTTTCATAGAATATTATTTTGTTAGTGAGTACTTGACCTTCCGGTCAATAAACTCTCACTTGTATAAGCTCTTCAGGAGCCTTTATGACATTAAAAAACTATCAGCATATATTTTAACATTAATTAATAAACTTAAATTGTAAGCCAGTAATGCAATGAATAACAAATAGAGATCTACAAAGAGATAATACTTCTTAATATGATATATGACCAACAAAATATCAACATATACTAAGAAGGTTATACCACATTCTTCCAGAATATTTTCATTTGTACAAAGATCTTTGTAATCGATTATATTTCCTGGGATTTCGAGTCATATGCTTTAGGCATAATAAGTTTCAAGAACTTCAATATCAATATCACGTGATTTGTATTGGCAAGTTGTTGTCATTTTCATGAAAAGAAGTATAGGAACTCATTCAAACATTAACAATGGTATTACAGTTACCATATGAGGATATAAGCCAAAGCGTACCCACATAGCATACTAACCCATTCCATGCGAACCTTTAAGCAATTTAACGGATAGATAACTTGCAAGAATCCAAGCATTGTAGGATTGAAAATATCATAGGGTTTTGATAAATCCGTATTTTTAGTAACTTTAACCCATTGAATCATGTATATTGCATTATTATTTCAAGTTTAATTGTATATTTTACACAAATTTAGTGCAATATAGGTTTTAAAGAAGAAAGAGCAAAAATGGCCACAAAAACCAACATTTAGAGAGAATATTCGGCGCAACACTAAAGGAAAGTGGTAAAACAACTTCAAAACGAGCAATTCGAGATTGAATTTGGCCAAACCAAGTGCGAAAACGGATTCAGGATGCTGAAAAACCTTAGAATAGACCTGGTCAACTTTTTGATCAACGGTCAAAGTCAACCGAGCCTGTCAAAGTCAAAGTTCAGAGTCAAAGTTCACCTACCACAGCCAGAAGAGCACTCGAGCGCCCCTTTTCCATGCTCGAGCACCATTTTTTGAAAAAGGCCGACAATTAAGTGGCATAATGCAGACTGAAAACGACAAAAAAATATAAACATCAAAAGTGCAGAAGGGCGCTCGAGCGCCCTCTTGAAGTTTTGCCTATAAATGTTGTAATTTTGCAGCAACAAAAGGGAAACCAAATTTTCTCGTCTTAACCAAGCTTCTGCTCATTTAGTGGGCAGAAGCGATTTTTTACCTTTTTATTTATATATAATCACTTTTCTTCATATTTTAGCTTAGGAGTAGGTTAGTTTAGTTTAGTTAGGGTCCTAAAATAAGGGCTGGGCTTATGGATTAATGCATAGCTTCAGAGAAATCGAGTTGGCTAAATCAAGATGTGCTTAAATTCGGTAACTTTTATTCTTGATTTTGATTTTTGTTTTGTAAATTTAATTATGGCACTTTAGACTCTTATTTTTGGAATGATAAATAAGTGAGGATATTTTTGTATATATTTAGATTTAGATTAATTCAAGTCTCGTATTCTTTAATTACTTAGTATTATCAATTAATTATGCGTATTCTTATAGTTATGTTATAGTCAATTGAAAGTACATATATGCTCAGTTTTGTAAACCAGTGGCAGTACGTAACTACCTTGGACGGAATTA
Source organism: Ehretia macrophylla (assembly GCA_037974665.1). Taxonomy (NCBI): domain Eukaryota; kingdom Viridiplantae; phylum Streptophyta; class Magnoliopsida; order Boraginales; family Ehretiaceae; genus Ehretia; species Ehretia macrophylla. The sequence goes on from CM075775.1 coordinate 15,680,399, forward strand.
GCTAGGTTGTACCAGTACCTCCAGGGTACGTAATTAAGAAGATTAATTGAGAGGTTGGATATTGTTAGGTTATACCAACATATTCAGTCTTGTTAATTAATTAGTCCTATTATTTATATATCTAAGGCTAACTTCATAAGTGAGAGCTTGTAGCCCTATTTCTTGAATGATTTATTCTTTTAATTTAAATCTATAATATTACACTTAAATACTCCGATCGAATTTATTATTCCAAATCATGGACCCGCTAAATTTAACTAATCACTCCTGGACTAAATTATTTTATCTTGTTACTACCGTATCTTTGGACATTTTGGATATTTCTTGGACTTTTGGACTTAATTTACCGTACTTGTTGGATTTTTGGACTTTTGGACTTAATCAAACTTATCTGTGATGGGAGATAGTCAAATAATTCTAAATTAAGGACTTAACTTAATTTGATAACTCAATCTCTGTGGATCGACCCTCTACTCGCCACAGCTAGAGGTAATTCAAGGTAAGTAATATTTCTAATCATTTAACCTTACTATTTTTTAGCGCAAAATGACGCGATCAAAATTTGACGCTATTGTCGGGGATTGGTGTTCATCAAATAAGATAAGTCTTTGATTTATGTATATTATTGTTAATTTGTATATATTTTAGTTTTTAGTTTTTAGTTAATTTTGTTATTTTATAGACTTTGTCTGACTGAAGACGTTAAATTTAGCGCTCCTAGGAGGCAACCTAGGGATTCTTGTAGTGTTATGGTTCAATTTTTATTTTATGTCCTTTATTTTTTGTATCAAATGAGTCTTTCTCTAGCTTAAATTTAAAAAAAAAAAAGAAAAAAAAATGTGATTTTGTAGAACATAGGTTTGAGGAAAATTACATCTTCTTTAATCTTTAAATGGCCTAAAATCCCGATATGTTCTCATTTTTCACAAACTCTTGAACCCCAAAAAAAAGAGTTTAAATGGTCTGGGTGGTTCAATTTGTTTTCAAAAAATAAAAAATAAAATAAAAATAATAATACTAAAAATATAATAAAAAGAAGAGTGTGGCCTTGTAGAAAATAGGTTTGAGGAAGATTATATCTTCATACTTTGTGAATTCGCAAAAACATTTAAGGCAGAAACGGGACGAACCACGTTCAAACCACCTGAAGGGCGCTCGAGCACAGAACGACCTAACCGAGGGGTTTAAAGCCCTTTCTCTTTCTTCTTCTCCTCATTTTCTTTTCTCTCCATTGCTGCCTACACACTCTCTCTCTCTCTATAAATTTTTCTTTCATTTTTCCATTTTGCTGCATTCAACACGATGATGTTCGGAACTCTCACGTCTGATCAATTTGCCATGGTCGTGTACTATTTTACAAGCATTTTCATCCTTTTTCTTATTTATCTATTTATCAAGTGGGATCATATGTATATTAGAAATGATTGAAGTTAATCATACATTTTCAAGTTTAAGTGATAGTCTTCTGTTGTTGTATTTTTCATTTCCTTTTATGTAATTTCTTTATGTTTAATAAAATAGTGTGATTTGTTTTTATGGATTATGTATTTATAGTATTTATATTTATATATGTATATATCTATATCTATATATAGTAAGATTATAACTTTTCTTTCATTTTCGTTTTTAACATTTATGTTATAATATTGTTAAAAAACAAAAAACATTAAAAAAAAAAATTCAGCAGGGCGCTTGAGCGCACCTTAAAGGCGCTCGAGCGCCAGACTGCAGTCGGGACTTATAACCTAAGCCCCGACGGCAGCAACACAAAAAAAAACAAAAAACAAAAAAAAAACAAAAAATAATTTAAAAAATTTGGATCTAGTTCTTCTGAATATTAGATCTAGGAGTTGATTGTTGATATGTCTCGAGAATGTCTTTAGTTAATCTTACCACCAAAGTCTTATAACGACTTTGGTAATCTGGTGTGATTTCAACACTCACTGCATAATTATCAACAACTGTTATGGCTATACATTCATTAGTGTATATATTATAAGTCTCCTCCAATGCATTTGTTAGCAAACCATTAAAGAAGATTTATTGTGTATATTTTAATTTGGTATGTTAAATTTCTCTCTTAAAAAAAAATGTGTTTGTTCTATTTTGTGTGATTTAGATTTAGTCTTTTAAAAAATTAAGTTAAAAAAAAACATAAAAAAATTAGTCCTTGCGAAACCAAATTGTGTATATCATTGAGTTTTAAATTTTGTTTTGTATCACTTTTGTTTTTATCCTCATAACTAACGTTGGTGTTTGAAGCTTTTAATGACAAATCTTCTTTCAGAACCATTTAAGGAACAATGCTTGGAATTTTTATCAGGTTGTATCTATCTTTTTAATTTGCAATGCATTGCATCACTTTCTTACAATGAGGACAATGTAAAGTTCGGGTTTGAGGAGGTAGGAGAAAATAGTCGATACCACCTATTAAAATTTTTCTTAATTTTTAATTTTTTTCTTGCTTTATTTATTTATAATAATCAAATTTGAGTGGTTAATTGATGAAATATGGTTATATTGTGATAAAATATTTGAATTAACTTTGAATTTGGAATGGAAAAATGATTAGCCACTAAGAGTTGAGTTTGTATCTAATTTTTTTTTTTGAAACCTTATTAAGTATTATTACATCCCAACAGCGTCATATGATTCAATTAGAAGTTTTTGATTAATTATCAAAAAAGGAGTAGATTGAGATGTTTTCAATGTGAGATGTTATGTTTTATTAAAATTTAACTTATTTTTCTATATCGGTATACTCATTTGAAAAAAAAAAGAAAAAAAAGAAAAATATTTAGATGACTCACTCAATATCATTTAAATATCAAAAGTGTTGATTCAACAAAAAGAGGCAGAAAAGAAACTCATAACAAAATGCTTTCGTCTAACCATTTTTGAGCATTTTTTTAATGAAAAAGTTATCAATATAAATCCTGCTAGACAAGCCTTCTTTCACCAAGTACAATTTAACCGAAGAAATGCAATACTTCAAGAAAGTCTTTAAATCAACCAACATCTACCATTCGAGTCATCTATTCATAAAAAAATAATACAAATAAAAAAGAAAAAAAATATAAAAAATCTAAGAGAGTATTACATGATTTGGAAGGTAGTTGAGTTTTAACATTTCATGATTATCCATAGAAAATATTTTTGATTTTACAAATTTTGCATGATTAATTTTCTACCTCTTAATTGAGTTACAAGTACTTAAAAAGGCTCAAATGATTTTTGTAATTAAATTGGTTTCTATTACTCTAGATACAAAATGATTTCTTGAGGTGAAATTGTTTGGAAGGCAAACTCATTGTTAATCTTGTATTTTATAAAATATAATTGTATAAATACATTAACTGCTTAGATTTAATATTTTTGAATATATAAAATAATTGATGCCTTTACTTGAGGACAAGCAAATAATAGATTTGAGGAGGTTGATAAATCCGTATTTTTAGTAGCTTTAACCGATTGAATCATGTATATTGCATTATTATTTCAAGCTTAATTGTATATTTTACATAAATTTAGTGCAATATAGGTTTTAAAGAAGAAAGAGCAAAAACGGCCATAAAAACCAACATTTGAAGAGAATATTCGGCGCAACACTGAAGGAAAATGGTAGAACAACTTCAAAACGAGCAATTCGAGATTGAATTTGGCCAAACCGAGTGCAGAAACGGATTCAGGAAGCTGAAAAACCTTGAAATAGACCTGGTCAACTTTTTGGTCAACGGTTAAAGTCAACGGTCAATGGTCAAAGTCAACCGAGCCGATCAAAGTCAAAGTTCACCTACCACAACCAGAAGAGCACTCGAGCACCCCTTTTCCATGCTCGAGCGCCATTTTTTGAAAAAGGTCGACAATTAAGCGGCATAATGCAGACTGAAAACGACAGAAAAAATATAAAAATCAAAAGTGCAGAAGGGCGCTTGAGCGCGCCTGACTGGCGCTCGAGCACCCTCCTGAAGTTTTTCCTATAAATGTTGCAATTTTGCAGCAACGAAAGGGGAACCAATTTTTCTCTTCTTAGCCAAGCTTGTGCTCCTCTAGTGGGCAGAAGCGATTTTTCACCTTTTTCTTTATATATAATCACTTTTCTTCATATTTTAGCTTAGGAGTAGGTTAGTTTAGTTTAGTTAGGGTCCTAAAATAAGGGCCGGGCTTATGGATTAACGCCATAGCTTCGGAGAAATTAAGTCGGCTAAATCAATACATGCTTAAATTCGGTAACTTTTATTTTTGATTTCGATTTCCGTTTTGTAAATTTAATTATGGCACTTTAGACCCTTATTTTTTGAATAATAAATAAGTGAGGATATTTTTGTATATATTTAGATTTAGATTAATTCAAGTATCATATTCTTTAATTACTTAGTATTATCAATTAATTATGCGCATTCTTGTAGTTATGTTATAGTCAATTGAAAGTACATATACGCCCAGTTTTGTAAACCAATGGCAGTACGAGGCTACCTCGGACGGAATTAGCTAGGTTGTACCAACACTTCTGGGGTACGTAATTAAGAAGATTAATTGAGAGGTTGGCTATTGTTAGGTTGTACTAACATATTCAGTCTTGTTAATTAATTAGTCCTATTACTTGCGTATCTAAGGCTAATTTCAGAAGTGGGAACTTGTAGCCCTATTTCTTGAATGATTTATTCTTTTAATATAAATCTATAATTTTACATTTAAATACTCTGATCGAATTTATCATTCCAAATCATGGACCCACTAAATTGAACTAACTACTCCTAGACTAAATTATTTTATCTTGTTACTACCGTATCTTTGGACATTTTGGATATTTCTTGGATTTTTGGACTTAATTTACCGAACTTGTTGGATTTTTGGACTTTTGGACTTAATCAAACTTATCTGTGACGGAAGATAGTCAAACAATTCTAAATTAAGGACTTAACTTAATTTGATAACCCAATCTCCGTGGATCGACCTTCTACTCGCCACAGCTAGAGGTAACTCAAGATAAGTAATATTTCCAATCATTTAACCTTACTATTTTTTAGCGCAAAACGACGCGATCAGGTTTGCTTCATAATGCTCCCTCTCAATCCCACACACGAGTTTCATATTTGTCATGTGAATTCAGTTCCAACTATATTGCTTCTCTTTGACCAATTAGGTCGTTGTCGACATTCATCCATATTTTGTGGTTCAAGATCCTTATCGTTTTAATCCAAGCGCTTGGTCTCTCCAGGGACCAACTATTCTTCAATCTTGGCAGAGATTGTGCATTCACCAACATCGGTTGGTTTTGCTAGTTCTGTCGTGCTTCTTAAAGATATGGTATCTTCAAGATTCATAATTCATATATTAGGTATAATATCCTTTGCACCGATAGATATATCACGCCTCTAGCGTGTCTCAGATGCATATGTTATGCATTCACTATATGTCTTTCTAGGACAACAATTTGTGTCGACACATTCATAGCAAATATTTGTGATTTCACAATATTCTTTGCATCTGGTAAATTATTTGCAATACTCTGCAAATAAAGAATCACTTTAACTTTAGGTTCATTGAACTAATGTCTTAGATTCAAATGAGATAATAATATTGTCCTCCAACATACATTATATTGAGATATCAAAGATGTATCACAATGAACTACAGGTTCCTCTAAAATATCTCATGCTAACTTTATGTAGCAATTTTTTTTCCCTTTAATGGAGGGAACAACAAGCACCAAAGCATGCTTTAACGTGATCATCAACTAGAGGTTCAAGATATCATTACGCCAAGTTGATTATGCCAAACCATGAGAACAATTGGATTATGATATTTTTGCATTTGCACAAGAAGTGATTAATTGCTCGTATGGTTGTATGATACAACCCATAAGAAAGAGCAAGAATTTTAGAAATACATGCTTCTGGCATGAATTCAAAGAAAAATGCAAAGATATTCTTTATCACGTTCATTTGGGATCTCAATAAGATATTTATTTTGACAAATATCTTTAATCTTAACAAAAATCTTCTAGACTTGCTAAAAAATAATGAATCCACGATTCGAAATTATGGGCCACAAGGTTATGTTATATTAGCTCTGCTGGAGCAAGTTAGATTGGTAAAACTAAATAGTTAGTACATGTGCCTTGGGCCAAGCGTACGACAGGTACACTCAATGCGTATTCATACCACAAATGTCAATGTCATAGTTGTTCATGCTTTCTCATGTTTTTCCTTATTATTCCACTTCTAGTGGTGAGGATTATCAATCTTAGCATTACTTGGATCACAATTTGACATATTATCTCAACCATGGTCATAACTATGACCAATCTAATATGTAGATATTGCATTTACTTCAAGAAATACAACATCATTCACTTTGGAGAACACAACTCTATTCACCCCGGAGAATATAATTTCATATACTATAGGGAATATAATGTTATTTTCTTTAGGAAAATAAATATCATCCACTTCAGGGGATATCAATTTCATTCGCTTCAGGAAATTTAGTTTCACTCACTTTAAGAAATTTTAATTATATTCCTTCAGGGACTTTCTATTTCATTCACTTTAGGGAATGCAATTTTTTTGATTCACTTCGGGGAATCTAATTTCAATTCACATCGGAAAATTTTAATTTCATTCATTTCAGGGAATGGTATTAAGCCAACTGAAAATTTTGGCCTTCTATAAATTCTAGTGGGGTTTTTATTATAACAACGTGAATTTTAATCCTTTAAGGATAAGATAATAAAAGAAATATACTTTTACACAATCCTGCTGGGTTGCGTTATTTGCTTCTTTAACTATTTCCCCAATATTAATTGCATCAAAGTGAATAAGGTATTCATAACAAATAGTTGTTTCCGAAAAATCAAAGAATTAATAAATCCAAGTTCCATGTTCAAAACTAAGAACTTAAACATGAAATCTTTAAATAAAATCCGATACATGAATTGCTTTGTATGGTGCATATAATGTCACGCCCCAACTCGACCCCTCCTATAATCAGTCAGGACGCCACGTAATTTCGGCAGTATAACGACAGTAAATAGGATACCGAGGTCCTAAACCAACCTCAATAGGACAACATACATTAACTCCACAACCATACAACCAATAACTCCTCAATAAATACAACATACATCAGAACTATATTACACAATAATCATACCTCGTTATACGCCTCCGTTCCAACATAATACATAAACCTTACTATACAATACAAAAACATATTGAGCCAATCTAGCAACTTAATCATAAACAAAAGAAAGGCTACTAAGACAACATCAACTAATTCATTAACTTATCAACATCTTATACATTATAAACTACAAAGCAGATAAAAGTCTACTAAGTTAATTTACAAGACAGTAAAACATGTACGACATCATGGATAAGACTCTGGAACATAGGACTCATCCACGTAAGGCACGTTTTCCATATTCTCCTCTTCAGGAGGCACGTACCCGTAATCCTGCGAAAGTACACCTGTATGCATGCAATAATAGAGAGTGAGCTTATATAAAATAAGCCCAGCGAGGATTCGATAGATCTCGAGCAAGGTCTACTAAACTCCTTGAAATAATCATTTGAGTCAGTAAACACACAATAACAACAATAATAATATCATCACATAACTATATGACCATTCAATAAAGGATACTCTAGTTGGTGTAGCTCCAAACACCATCACGATTATAACAGCCTTCTTGTGACTCCCATAAACTCACGCACCCGGGGTACCCCCAATAACCTCGCCCTCCATGACACCTCCGTCATGCCAGCTGGAGGCAATCTCTGATAGTCATGCCGTTATCAACCCGACAGCCCAATGCTGCCCGAGAGGTGGCACACACATACCAGAGACCCAGCAATAATAATAAACATCAATCATTCACAGGAGGACAGTCTAGCAGAACTGTTTATGTCCCGGCATCAATCATCAATCAATAATCATCAATAATCATATTATCATCATAATAACATCAATAACCAATTTAACAACATATAACTAAGTTAGATGACAAAGTAGGCCATCTAACCGAACATGCATTAAACACCCAATCAAACCCTAATTTACCCGTCAACAACTCACCATTCAATCACTCAACCCACACCCAAATCAACAAAGGCTCAATTCAATAATTTAAAGAAAGACAACGTAAACTTCAAATAATCATATCTTACATTCTACTAATCCAAACAACTCCAAATCAGTTTCTATCACTCACCCATTCAATCATCTACATTAGCCCCCTCGGAAAACCACCATAACACCTCCAAATCATGCCTGATAACTCTAAAACTATAAGGTGTCAAGGCTGAATTTTTTGGATTTTCACACGGACAATGTAATAAAAAATTCGGCATTACAACAGCGCTACCACGTAATTATCAAGTTTTTAGAAATTGACGGTAATCGATTCCAATCAACACAACTCAATTTAATCAACATTGAACAAATTAATCAAATTTAAATACCCGAAAAATAAAAATTATGCTAAAACCGATAAAAACTCGTAGTATTACAGCTAAATGATCCCTAGCATGCAAGGAGCAATAATCTAACATCAGATTAACATTCTAATAGTTCGATTTTTAATTCTACGCAAAAACACAAAAGTTGAGTTTTGAGATCCAGAATTTTTCTCTCACCTTTGATGCGATATAAGCCTAGGAATGCGTGCAAAGCGTGCCCAACAAGCGGAATCCAACTCGGCACAAAATTCTATGGACAAAAACTAGCTTTTTCTTTGAAAAATTACTTTGAAAACCTTGAAAACTCTTTCTCTTTTTCTCTCCTCTTCCTCACGGCAAGGTGTGTGATTTTGAAGGTATTTTTGTGCTTTGTGAGTGTGTGTTGGTGATATAAGCTTGTTGGTCAACCATTTAAATGAAAGTCAAAGTTGAAACTTAGCATTTTTTTGTGTTTTCTTGACTTTAAATGCATTTTCTTGATCACCAAAGTTCAAAACATTTATTCAACACCCAAGCTAGCTCAAGTAAATTATTTTTAGGTGACAAGAAGTTTTACAATCAAGCAATTTCACCCGAGTCGGCTTAAAACTCGATTTTTGCAAAAGTCGGTGTAAAAACCCTAATAAATTCTTAAGCCGATTTTAAAACCGTTTTCATCAAACACAGGTCTATTAAAGTCCATGGTCTAGGTCTAGAAGGGTTAAAAAGACCAGTTTCAAAATTTTAGCGGACGTGTTTCGAAAATACTATTCACTAAAAATCGACGATAAAATTTCTAACTCCGTTTTTTATGAAAATTTCATGAATGCACATTTAGCATATTCTAGGAGTATTGATATAAAAATTACCACATTCTAAGTCATATAGCACATAGACAGATTAATTCACGCAAAATGAGATAAGCACACAAAACGAGATAAGATAGAAAAGTGGGGTTTTACATTCTCCCCCCTTAAAGAAATTTCGCCCTCAAAATTCTTACTTGATGTACTGAACAGATCTGGGTACTGCTGCTGCATCTGATCCCGTCTCTCCCAAGTAGCTTTCTCGATACCGTGATACTTCCACAACACCTTAACCATCGGAATCTTCTTCAACCTCAACTCTCGTTCCATCTGATCAAGAATACGAATCGAATGCTCGTTATAAGTCAGATTCTCACGAAGCTGTAACGGCTCTGGCTCAAGAATATGAGAAGGATTTGGATTATATTTTCGCAAATTAGACACGTGAAATACATCGTGGACATTAGAGAAGTTCTCCGGTAAAGCCAACCGATATGCTAACTTACCAACCCTGCTGGTAATCTCAAACGGCCCAACAAATCTCGGACTCAGCTTTTCACCTTTACTATAACGAACAAACCCCTTACGAGGAAACAATCTCAAGAAAACCCGATCTCCGACTGCAAACTCCAAATCCCGACGACGCTTATCAGCATAACTCTTGAATCTACTCTGCGCCGTAAGCATTCTCTGCCTGATCAACTGAACATTCTCGATCTTCTCAAGAAGCTCTGGCATGATAGTCGGATCAACAGTCTTCATCTCTCCTACCTCATCCCAATATAAAGGTGAACGGCACTTACGACCGTAAAGAGCTGTGAAAGGTGCCATCCCAATAGTAGCTTGATAACTATTGTTATAGGCAAACTCAGCAAGTGGTAGATGTTTCTCCCAGTTCTTCCCGAAGTCCAGAACACAAGCCCTAAGCATATCTTCCAGAATCTGAATAGTCCGCTCCGACTGACCGTCGGTCTGTGGATGATACGCTGTACTGAAGTTCAACTGAGTACCCAAGGTCTCCTGAAGTTTCTCCCACAAATGAGAAGTAAATCGAGGATCTTGATCTGAGACAATACTAGATGGAATACTGTGAAGTCTAACAATCTGATCCAAATAAAGACCCATCAATTTTGTAACCTCATCTCCCATCCTCATTGAAATAAAATGAGCTGTCTTCGTCAAACGATCGACAACAACCCAAACTGCATCATTACCCCTCGGTGTTCTAGGCAAACCAGTGACGAAGTCCATCGTAATATGCTCCTATTTCCACTGTAGTATAGCCAACGGCTGAAGCAAACCTGCTGGTCGTTGATGATCGGCTTTCACCCTCTGACAAGTCAAACATCTAGATACAAACTGAGTAACCTCCCTCTTCATATTATTCCACTAGTAATGTTGCTTCAAATCCCGATACATCTTGGTTCCACCGGGATGAATACTATACTTAGAATTATGAGCTTCCTCTAGAATACCTCGCCTCAAGCCCGGTTCATCGGGAACACAAACCCTGTTCCGAAACCGAAGAATACCGTCCTCATGCAGTTTAAAGTCAGACTGATCATCCGTGATCTGATCGTTAATCTTCTGAAGTTTAACATCAAGTTGCTGAGCTTCCCTGATTTGAGACAACAATAAAGGCTAAATACGGAGATGTGAACACATCACCCCAACCTGAGTCAACTCCGGTCTCCAATAAGTGAATTCCTCAAGAACCTCCCACTTCTTGACAGCTACACAAGAAATACTCGCCTTCCGACTAAGAGCATCTGTTACAACATTTGCCTTGCCAGGCAGATAATTGATAGAACAATTATAATCTCCAAGAAGCTCCATCCACCTCCGCTGGCGCATATTCAACTCCTTCTGTGATAACAAGTACTTCAGACTCTTATGATCAGTGAAAATCTCGAACTTACTGCCCCACAGATAATGACGCCACTTCTTCAGTGCGAAGACAACTGCTGCCAACTCAAGATCATGAGTCGGATAATTCACCTCATAAGGCTTCAACTTCCGGGAAACATAGGCAATAACTCGGCCATCCTGCATAAGAACACATCCCAAGCCCTCCTTGGATGCATCGCTGTAAATAACCAGATTATCGGTCCCCTCTGGTAGAGCAAGTACTGGAGCAGTAGTCAACCTCTTTTTCAACTCCTGAAACCCACTCTCACACTTCTATCCCAATTAAAGATAGTCTGTTTCTGAGTCAACTTAGAAAGTGGCCCAGCAATCTTCGAGAAGTCCTTGACAAACCTACGGTAATAACCCGCCAAGCCAAGAAAGCTACGGACCTCAGAAACACTCTCTGGCCATTTCCAAGACATCACCGATTCAATTTTAGTGGGATCTACAGAAATACCAATCTGTGTAATAACATGGCCAAGAAAAGATATGCGTTGCAGCCAAAATTCACATTTGCTGAACTTGGCAAACAACTGATGCTCCTGCAGCTTCTCTAATACAAGCCGTAGATGTTGCTCGTGCTCCGATTCAGATTTAGAATAGACCAAGATATCATCAATAAAGATTACCACGAACTGGTCTAAATACGGCTGGAAAACCCGATGCATAAGATCCATGAATGCTGCCGGTGCATTAGTTAATCCAAAGGGCATAACAACAAACTCATAATGCACGTACCGAGTCTTGAAGGCAGACTTCGGAACATCTTCTGTGCGAATCCGAAGCTGATAATACCCCTGCCTCAAATCAAATTTAGAATAGACTTTGGCTCCCTGAAGTTGATCGAACAACTCGTCAATTAGTGGGAAAGGATACTTGTTCTTGATGGTCACCTGATTCAAACCACGGTAATCAATACACAATCTCAAGGTACCATCCTTCTTCTTCACAAATAAGACTGGAGCTCCCCAAGGTGAAGAACTCTACTGAATGAATCCCTTATCCAATAACTCCTGCAACTGAGTCTTCAACTCCTTCAACTCAGCTGGTGCCATCTGGTACGCTGATTTAGAAATAGGTTGAGTACCGGGAATAAGATTGATCACAAACTTCACATCTCTCTCTGGCGGTAACCCTGGAAACTCCTCGGGAAATACATTGGGATATTCCCGAATAATAGGGACTTCCTCTAGCTGTAGTTTATCAGATGGCTTGTTGATCAAATAAGCTAGATAACCCGAACACCCCTTACTCACCAACTTAACGGCTTTAGTTGCTGAGATAACAAAACTCATCTTTGCACCCCGGTTCCCTACTACCTCAACTACTGGCTGATCTGGCAAACGAAACTGTACTACCTTGGTTCTACAGTTCAACTGGGCATCATACTTAGAAAGCCAATCCATACCCAAGATAATATCATACCCCCGGATAGGAAATAAAATAAGGTCTGAAGGAAAATTATGCCCCTTAACATGTATTATACAATCCTTACATACTAAGCCAGTAACATACTTATCAGTCAAAGAAGTACTAATCTCAACCACATAAGGCAATCTTTCAGGTTGCAAATTAACACGTTGCACACAAACAGGAGTAATGAAAGAATGTGTAGCACCAGAATCAATCAACACTTTAACAAGTTGATCAAGTATAAGGAAGTTACCTTCTACAACTGCAGTCTCCTCAGGCATCTCCTCTAAGTCAACTGCATAGGCCCGAGCTTGAACCCGCTGCTGCTGCTGAGGTGCACTGGCTGCAGGTCGGCCCTGATAACCCTGAGTCGCTGTCCGACCCTTAGTCCTCGCATACCTAGGGCAATCCCTCGCCCTGTGTTGATTGTTGTCGCAACCCAAACACGTCCCTGCTTTCACCCTGCAATCGGCCTCCACATGCCCCGTGCGGTTGCAGTGTGTACACTGCGATGATGATGCACTAGCACTGCCCCTAGAAGAACCAGGAGCTGAAGAAATAACTGATCTAGCCAGCTGCTACTGAGGCCTTACCAAACTAGGCCTGTACTGACCCTGAGACTGGGCTGGCCTAAACTGGGACTGATCCTGATATGACCCCTGCTGAAACTGAGGCCGAATAACCCTGCTACCCCTGTGGCCTAAAAGAACCCTGCTGTGCTGGTGGCCTGAACCCAACCTACTGTACTAGAGGCCTATACACACCCTGCTGATACTGCCTCTTACTGGGCTGACTAGACACAAGATGATCCCCTTTTCTCTTCTCTAGTCTAGAAGCTGCCTCAAAATCCTCAGTGAAAATATCATACCGATTCAGAGCCATCACATCCTGAATCTTGGGCCTCAACCCCAACATGAACCTACGAGTCCTCCACTCTTCGTCTACCACATACTCCGGTGCATACTGGGACAATCGAGTAAATGTGGCCTCGTATTGAGCCACTGTAGCATCTCCCCGTACCAAGACTAGAAACTCTGCCTCTCTCCGTTCCCTCGCAATCCTCGGGACATACTTTGCCCGGAAAGCCATCAGAAAGGTACCCCAAACATAAGGAATACCCTGTGTCGCCCAGCTAGTCCTTACCGTGCACCACCACTCCTCTGCCTCATCATCTAATAAGTACACGGCAAAAGAGACTTTCTGCTCATCGGTATAGCCAAGTGGATCATAAATCTTCTCCAACTTGCTAATCCATGCCTCCGTCTTCCTATCATCCGGCTCCCCCTGAAATCTCGGTGGATGATATCCTAAGAACTCCTTCAGGGTACCACGCCCGTGGTTACCACCCTGAATATTCAGTAGCTGAGCCTGCATAGCCTGATTCTGGGCAGCCTGCCCTGCTAATAACTGTGCCTGACTATCCGGAGTCTCATCAGTCATCTTAGGCCTACCTCTGGTTCTCGGTCGACCGGCCATTCTACTAATCAAAGAGTTAGCATAGTTATAGCACGTAAACAAATTATAAACAATTATTAACACCGAAATAACAAACTCATATAAAACACATAAACAAATTAATCACATAATCACATAAGCACTAAATCACATAATCATTTAGTCACTTAATCATTTAATACATAGTTCACTTTTCTTTCAATTCATACATACATTCATGTTAAGACCGTTACCCATATTCCGAGAATACCCCGGCTGGCAACTAACATGAGCTCTGATACCACTTAAATGTCACGCCCCAACTCGACTCCTCCTATAATCAGTCAGGACACCACGGAATTTTGGCAGTATAACGACAGTAAATAGGATACCGAGGTCCTAAACCAACCTCAATAGGACAACATACATCAACTCCACAACATACAACCAATAACTCCTCAATAAATACAACATACATCATAACTATATTACACAATAATCATACATCGTTATATGCCTCCGTTCCAACATAATACATAAACCTTACTATACAATACAAAAACATATTGAGCCAATCTAGCAACCTAATCATAAACAAAAGAAAGGCTACTAAGACAACATCAACTAATTCATTAACTTATCAACATCTTATACATTATAAACTACAAAGCAGATAAAAGTCTACTAAGTTAATTTACAAGATAGTAAAACATGTACGACATCACGGATAAGACTCTAGAACATAGGACTCATCCACGTAAGGCACGTTTTCCACATTCTCCTCTTCATGAGGCACGTACTCGTAATCCTGCGAAAGTACACCTGTATGCATGCAATAATAGAGAGTGAGCTTATATAAAATAAGCCCAGCGAGGATCCGATAGATCTCGAGCAAGGTCTACTAAACTCCTTAGAATAATCCTTTGAGTCAGTAAACACACAATAACAACAATAATAATATCATCACATAACTATATGACCATTCAATAAATGATACTCTAGTTGGTGTAGCTCCAAACACCATCACGATTATAACAGCCTTCTTGTGACTTCCATAAACTCACGCACCCCGGGTACCCCCAATAACCTCGCCCTCCATGACACCTCCATCATGCGAGCTGGAGGCAATCTCTAATAGTCATGCCGTTATCAACCCGACAGCCCAATGCTGCCTGAGAGGTGGCAAACATATACCAGAGCCCCAGCAATAATAATAAACATCAATCATTCACAGGAGGACAATCTAGCAAAACTGTTTATGTCCCGGCATTAATCATCAATCAATAATCATCAATAATCATATTATCATCATAATAACATCAATAACCAATTTAACAACATATAACTAAGTTAGATGACAAAGTAGGCCATCTAACCGAACATGCATTAAACACCCAATCAAACCCTAATTTACCCGTCAATAACTCACCATTCAATCACTCAACCCACACCCAAATCAACAAAGGCTCAATTCAATAATTTAAAGAAAGACAACCTAAATTTCAAATAATCATATCTTACATTCTACTAATCCAAACAACTCCAAATCAGTTTCTATCACTCACCCATTCAAAAACCAAACATTAGCCCCCTCGGAAAACCACCATAACACCTCCAAATCATGCCTGATAACTCTAAAACTCTAAGGTGTCAAGGCTGAATTTTTCGGATTTTCACACGGACAATGTAATCAAAAATTCAGCATTACAACAGCGCTACCACGTAATTATCAAGTTTTTAGAAATTGACGGCAATCGATTCCAATCAACACAACTCAATTTAATCAACATTGAACAAATTAATCAAATTTAAATACCCGAAAAATAAAAATTATGCTACAACTGATAAAAACTCGTAGTATTACAGCTAAATGATCCCTAGCATGCAAGGAGCAATAATCTAACATCAGATTAACATTCTAACAGTTCGATTTTCAATTCTACGCAAAAACACAAAAGTTGAGTTTTGAGATCCAGAATTTTTCTCTCACCTTTGATGCGATATAAGCCTAGGAATGCTTGCAAAGCGTGCCCAACAAGCGGAATCCAACTCGGCACGAAATTCTACGGACAAAAACTAGCTTTTTCTTTGAAAAATTGCTTTGAAAACCTTGAAAACTCTTTCTCTTTTTCTCTCCTCTTCCTCACGGCAAGGTGTATGATTTTGAAGGTGTTTTTGTGCTTTGTGAGTGTGTGTTGGTGATATAAGCTTGTTGGTCAACCATTTAAATGAAAGTCAAAGTTGAAACTTAGCATTTTTTTTGTGTTTTCTTGACTTTAAATGCATTTTCTTGATCACTAAAGTTCAAAACATTTATTCAACACCCAAGCTAGCTCAAGTAAATTATTTTTAGGTGACAAGAAGTTTTACAATCAAACAATTTCACCCGAGTCGGCTTAAAACTCGATTTTCGCAAAAGTCGGTGTAAAAACCCTAATAAATTCTTAAGCCGATTTTAAAACCGTTTTCATCAAACACAGGTCTATTAAAGTCTGTGGTCTAGGTCTAGAAGGGTTAAAAAGACCAGTTTCAAAATTTTAGCGGACGTGTTTCAAAAACACTATTCACTAAAAATCGACGATAAAATTTCTGACTCTGTTTTTGATGAAAATTTTATGAGTGCACATTTAGCATGTTCTAGGAGTATTGATATCAAAATTACCACATTCTAAGTCACATAACACATAGACAAGTTAATTCATGCAAAACGAGATAAGCACGCAAAACGAGATAAGATAGAAAAGAGGGGTTTCACATATAATATGTAAGAAATCTTGTTAAGTGTGCATATAGTCAAAAGTGTCAACAAAAGAGTTTATAAAGCTAAGCCCCTTTTTTCGTGAAAATTCATTAAATAACACATAATTAATGGCTTGAAAAAGAGAAGCAGATCAAAACAACATCAAGGGTATGAAATATTTGTTAACATAATGGAATCGTTGCTTGGTAAAAACACCAAAAGCAAACGGCGGCTAAAAGCACAAGAATTTATATCACCAATGAGTTGGAATTGACTTAAGTTGGTATTAGACAAAGTCAATGCTATCTTTCCCAAGACCGAGTCATAAATATATTGTAAGACTTTTCCAATCCAAACTCATAGATATTATAATTGCATATGGTATGTATTAGAGGCGGTTCTAGGTGGGGACTGGGGGGACCCCGGGCCCCCCCAATTTTATATTTTTTTAAAAAAATTTAGTTATATTTTTTAAAAAACATTTATAGCCCCTCCCCTCCCCCTCCCCCTCCCCCCAATATAAAAAAAAAGTATTGATGCCAGCTTGGTGTATCGCACCAAATCCCAAAAAGTTAACTTCACCAAAACTTTATCCAAAAATACACTTTTCAAAAGTGACTTTTGAGTTTTGATCAAAAGCAAAAAGCACATTTCATCTCCTTTTGTTTTTTGAGCTTTCTGCATTGTTGCCAACTCGCAAAGGCCAAAGCTAAGGTAATTTTTTTTTAATTGTTTTTTAATCTGATTTGTGTTTAGCTGATAGATTACAAACATTTTTCTTTATCATTTGAGTTTGGTTATATGATTGTGATCGTTATTTTTTTTTTGTGTGCTCAAGATTTGTTTGGATTGCTCTTTGTGTAAGTTTGATGTAGAGATAAATGTGATCTAATTTTGCTATAGTGTTTAGTGTTAAAGTGAGAAAAATAAATGAATGAAGTTATGATTTTTTTTGTTATAATTTGAATGGAAATGCTATAAGAAATTGAGATTCAGAATAAGGTGAGGGGTGGAGATTAGTAGAAACAACATGATTTCGGCATGTAGCAGGTTTAACTCAAACATAGAAAAGGGAAAAAAAGATTGGTAAAAAGTAATTGTAGTCAAGTGTCAGAGAACTCTGAGGCATTATAGTTGGAGGAATTTTCGAAAAGTTTGAGATTTTGTGCACTATCATTGCCGTGGAGCCTTTGTATTGGTTAATTAACTGGATATATGTAACTGTTAATGTAATAGATTTCTGTGTAATGTTGCGGAATAAACATGGATGGACTTTTGAGTTGCGGGTGTATTTGCTCAGGCTAAAGTATGAATAAGTCTAATTTGTTATAATTTTATTGGATATAACAAATATGAATGTTAAATTTATTGGATATATATGTACATAATTAATTAAATTCAGATTTATCAATGTTTATTTATTTTCAGGCTAAAGTATGAATAAGTCTAAAATAATTTATTCATTCTTTAAAAGAAAAGAAAATGATGTTGACCCAGAATATAGTGAACAACTTTTTGCATCTAATATTGATACAAATATGCTTTTATAACCTTTAACAAAATTTCCAAGGGTTGAACATAAAACAGTAGATATAAATTCTTTAGTGCGTGACCCGGGTTTACGTTATCAGATTTGGGAATATTCAGTGAAACAAATAGATGAAATTTGTAGAGCATATCTTCAATTTGGTCCATATCAGCATATTCAATCAGATTATCTATGTTCTGGACAAGAGAGTCATCCGCGTCGATTTCAAGCTCATTGGTTCCAAAAATTCCATTGGTTGGAGTATTCACCTTTAAAAGATGTTGTATTTTGTTTTTCATGCTACATTTTTGCAAAAGAATCAAAAGGAAAACCTGGATCAGATGCATTCACAGTTAAGGGATTTAGGAATTGGAGAAAAGTAAAACAATGGAAAAGATTGTGCTTTCTTATCTCATATGGGGAAGGATACAAATTCAATTCACAATTCAACTGTAAAATATTGTGAGATTTAAAGAATCAGTCTTCTCATATTGAAAAAATGATGCAAATGCAATCTGTTTCACTAATTTTGAGTAATCATTTGCACCTTAAAGCTTTAATAGATGTTATTCGATGTTAACGTTTCAAGGATGTGCTTTTAGAGGGCATGATGAAAGTTCGAATTCAATAAATCAAGGTAACTTTCTTGAAATGATAAAAATATTAGCATCTTACGATGAACAAGTACATGAAGTTGTTTTGGATAATGCACCACAAAATGCTAAATACACAGGATATAAAATTCAAAAGAAAATTTTATCTGTGTTGGCTAGAAACGTGCAAAATAAAATTCGTGATGAGATTGGTGATACAATGTGTTGCTTAATTGTTGATGAATCTTGGGATGAATCTAAAAGAGAGCAAATGGCTCTTGTAATAAGATTTGTTGACTAGGAAGGATTTGTTAGAGAGAGATTTCTTGACTTGGTTCATGTTAAAGACACAACATCATTAACTCTTAAAAGAGAGATTTCTAGTGCATTATCCCATCATAACCTCAATATTCTTAATATTCATGGTCAAGGATATGATGGAGCTAGCAATATGTGTGGATAGTGGAATGGGTTACAAGCTGTGTTTCTTAAAGATTGTCCTTCTACTTCTTATGTGCATTGTTGGGCTCACCAGTTGCAATTAGATCTTATTGCTGCATCTAGAGAAGTTTCTGATATACATACCTTTTTTAAAAACTTGAATTTCATTGTTAATATTGTCTTCTTCTAAACGGAATGATGAATTACAAGCTGCCCAAGTAACTGAAAATACCCACTTGACCCCACCTTAACTTAACCACATTATATAACTCACCTTAGCTCATAACTAGCATAAAACAAAACAAAAATTGCTGAAAAGGCATTGTAGCAGGGCCGAAACTCTCTAGCAGCTCAAGGAGGAAAAATTGGTCTTCAACTCTTCAATCCAAGCCTTCCCAAGCCTTGAGCAAGTAGATTAGGGTGCGTGCAAGGTTCCTAGGTGCTCCTACGCATTGGTGAGGGATTTCACGGCTTATTTTCGCATTTCTAAATAGTTGTTATTTTCTTGATTTGTTGAAAATGATGTTAAATGCTATTGCAAGGCTCAAATAAGCTTATATATGTTGTGTACATGTAGTAGAGACCACATTTGTGCTATTGTTTCATGTATTAAATGGTAGAAATCGATAGTTAATTCGTAGGGATGATAGTGACGGAAATTCTAGGGTTTTATGAAATCGCGCGTTTTAAGTTGATTCAATACTTCTAATAGATGCCTTAGGTGCTAATGAAGGTAGTTTAATAGCCCCGTGCACTTGCATTGCTCTAAAACCGCATAAAACGTAAAATAGCCGACTTTAACAAAGGGGTTTCGGGGTTAATGCAAATCCGGGTAGATTTGGGCTGCACTTATAGTATTCTTAGGCTACCTAGGTGCTATAAAAGCTTTGATAACCCTTGTTTGAAGCCCGGATGCAGTACGTGTAGTTTAAAGCCATAAGAGGGAATTTGGGGCTTTCGGGGTAATCGCGGGCGTTTGAATGAGTTAGAGGGTTGAGAGGGTACCTTGAGGGTTAGTTAGAAGGTTGTGAGAGTTTTCCTTAAAAATGGAATCATTAACTTTGGTTTGGAAGAGAAATAGTTTGAAAAACAAAGGGGTTTAGGTGCAATTTCGATTGACTCACACTTCTAAACCCATGGCGTGACTTCTTGAGTGTTTATATGTGGTTTCGAGTTGATTTGAAGCTTTTTGTATGATTCTATGCTTATCTTGTACAGTAGAACCTCTTTAAATTAATAGCGTTGGGACTACCAAATTCTATTAATTTATCGATAAATTAATAACTATTAATTAATAGAGATATAATGTCTTTTTTCGGTCCAATTTGAAAAAATAAGTAATGAGAATAGAAGATAAAATTTAATTTAGTGAGATTAAAAAAAAGTTTTTATAATCTCGTATCTAAGTCCTTGTAGTATTAGGATGAAAACTAATTTCTCTAATGTTGTATCCTAATCATTGTAGGATTATCTCAATTTTTTCTCTTTAAATAATTAAATATGAGATTCAACTAGATTTGAAGTTCAACAAAAGACAAGCTACTCTTGATTCATATTTTAAGAAAATATCATAATCAATTTATTATGTACTTTTTAGCTAATTATTAATTTATGAAATATTTGAATCAATAAAATACAAGGGAATTTTTTTAAAATGTATTATCTTATAATTTTATCGAATTTATCAACTTTTTACACTGGTCCCAAGTTGGGACCAGACATTTTTATTAATTAAAAGAGATTATTAATTTATCGAGTATTAATTTAAAGAGGTTCTACTGTATATGTCCCTTTGTAAAACTGCTTATTAGCTTATATAATTGCTTCTATTCTAACTGCCTCGAGGTCAACCTACTTTGTTGATCCTCCTATGTGTTAATGCTTATATTATTACCATTAACTTGCCATTGTAAAGTGCATTGCATAGTGGTTGCGCAACCATAGTGTCAGGGGCGGATGTGTTGAATATCAACTGGGCGACAGAGAGCTTGCCGGTGGATATTCAAACTCCGTGCCCTAGTCCCTCATTCGCCTGGTCCGGAGATTGCCAGGGGATGTTGGGTCATAGGATTATCGGGGTACATCTGGAGTACACCCACTGGAGTGTTTGGGGATTTTGCCGGCTTATCGTGATCGTGCTCGTGGTTTGTGGATCGTGAATGAAGACCAGTGAAGATTGGTGTATAGGGATTTTGTGAAATGTATCCTTTAAATGTGTGGTTATTGAAGTT
Organism: Ehretia macrophylla; assembly: GCA_037974665.1. NCBI lineage: Eukaryota > Viridiplantae > Streptophyta > Magnoliopsida > Boraginales > Ehretiaceae > Ehretia > Ehretia macrophylla. Next base: position 15,701,937 of record CM075775.1, read on the forward strand.
ATCATTGTTTCTTTAATTGTCTAAGTGTTATTGTTGTATAAATGTATTATCTGTTGCATTGCACGCCCCGAGACTATATCCCTCACTGGGCAACAGTGGTTGCTCATACCTCGATATATGTTTCTGGAGACGCTGAGGGTGATCCCCAGCTTGTTGAGTTAGTTGAGGAGGAGGAAGTTCAGACTGACCCTTTACTTTAGTTGCTGTGCCTGATAGCTTGAGGTGGTTTAAATTCTTGCTGCTATGTGAAAGGCTCAACTGTTTATCTTATGTCCTATTTTGTGGCCTAAGGGCTATGTATATGCTTGTTGTATAAGTTAAAAGATAGTTGATTGTGGTGTAGATTTGGAAGTCTATGTTTGTAATAACTTATGTTTATGCTTTTATTCACTTTGCATGCTTGGGAGTGAATGGCTTATTGTAGAATGTTTTAACTTTTAAGTATGTTTTAATGTTATCCTAGAATGTCATGGCTATTAGACTATATTGTAAACAAAGTTACTTGCATGCTTGTGTGGTTTTGGAACTGTTGGTTGCTTCAAGGCTCGGATGGCCTTGAATCTTTAAATATATAGCCATGAAAAGTTTATTTACCATGTAGTTACCTTATTTGAGAGTTTACAGGTTTTTAGAATGTCCACGGTACAGGGGAGACTCTGTCCGTGTGTCGGGTCCGGACTTAACCTTTAGCTTGGGGGTTGGGTCGGGGCGTGACACTCTTAGCATAACTTTGGATCCGAGAGATGGTTACAAGTCATTTTCAATTAATGATATATGCAAACTTGCTAAAAGATTTTATCCTTTTGACTTCCTCGAGCAAGAGATGATTCATCTAAGTTATAAGTTATCAATTGCAACATTATGAGCTTGATGTGCCTAATCATCTTGATTTGAGAAACTTGTCTAGCTTAACAGCTCTATGTAGAGGATTGGTGGAAACTGAAAAATCAAAAGTTTATCCATTAGTTGATAGATTGATACGGTTGATTTTAACTCTTCTTGTCTCAACAACAACTACAGAACGAGCTTTTTCTGCTATGAAAATTATCAAAACAAGGCTTCACAACTGGATGGAAGATGACTTTCTCAGAGATAGCTTAATTTTCTATATTGAAAAGGAAATTGCTAAAGATGTGCTTGATGATGTGATAATCGATGATTTCTATGCTATAAAGAAGAGATGAGCCCAGCTTCATTAACGGAATCGGTAAACATTACTTTACATAAACTTGTGTCATTTTGTTAAATAGTATTCTTTACATGTGTTTATATTTACAATATATTATATCATTAATCTTTTTAACTGAATCTCGGCCTTCCCCCGTATTGAAATCCTGGGTCCATCCCTGGTATGTATGTTGGTATCTTTAGAAAGCATTATATACATATATATTTGCAGTAACAATCATAACTCACCTCATGAAAATGAGGTCTTCCACCATTGTATTAAATCTCATACAATTCGAAAACATGAAAAGAAAATCAAGAAGTTATCGACAATCGAAGATAAAATCGGGGTGTTAATTTCTTCTCCCCTGTACTGAATAAGTCATTGGCAGAGACTCGTGCTAATAACGTGTTATAAACTAACTGCAAAAGACAACAAAAAGTATAGAGAAAAAACTGAAACTCTTATTGATTTCTGAATCGTTTACATTTCAATAAAACTCCCATATTTATAAAGTTTCGAAAGCTAGTAGCTGATAACTACAAGTTGCTTACGCTGCTGCTTGTAAGCTGCTTAGTAGCTGATGACTGCAAGCTGCTTATGCTGCTGTTTGTAAGCTGCTTAGTAGCTGATGACTGCAAGCTGCTTACGCTGTTACTTGTTAGCAACTTATATTGATAGTAATATCCATCAATCGATATTTCATAACAATTACTACAATTATATTAAATTTATTTTAAAATTATAAATTATATAATACAATATATTTTTAATGAAATGATATATTTTCAAAACAATGAGTAATAACTGGTAGGAACTATGAATTCATGATGTCCCACAATTTGTTGTATAGTACAATTAAATGCTTAAAGTTTTTCTTGTTTTTCTTTTTGTTATGATGAAGATGCTAAAATTAAATGATACTCAATGTTTATAATTCAATTATACATTGAGTCATTTCATCAAGATAAACTTTACAGTTTATGTCTGATTCAAGCAATAGAATCATAAATGCATACTTGGTTAAATGAAACTCCCTCTTTTTCTATTCTTTTTTTGTAAAAAAACTCCCTCCTTGAGTCATATTCGATTAGGGTTAAAACCATTTTAGTCATTGAGGTTTGTCCTAAGGACCAAATTGGTCCCTGAGGTATGCAAAAAGCCTAATTCAGTTCCTGTCGTTAGTTGCCTGCCGTTAGAATTAACCATTTAGAGGGTAGTAATGTCATTTTGCATTAAAAAAAAGGCTGAAATGATTCACCCATGGAATGGATAGGGGTGTACCGACGTGGCACTTCCTTTTTTACCGTGAAAGTGGGTGGGGATTTGACTTCTTTGTTTTTTTTTTGGTCCTTATTCCAACACCCACCACCCCATTCTATAAGAAATATTCTAGGCGAACGTGAGTGCCTCTTCGTATTTAGATCATTTCGGTGGATTTTTTGGCCTCTGAAATTGCTTAAAAAATTAAAAGGTTATAGGGTTTTTTCTCAAACAATTTTAATAATAATGTAGTATATTATGTTATGGTTTATAGTTTATTTTAGACATATTATGTTTGATAATGTTGTTTATTAGCTTAATATATATTATTTGCTCTCATATATCTATTTATTTCCATGCTAAGCTACTAGGGTTGTGATGCTATTATATTTTTGGTGAAAATGACATTTTATCGTAAGAGTTTTTGTAGCTCATTTTTGGGGAATTAAACTTGATAGGGGTGGATCTCAAGCCCCAGAAGATCCAGCCTACGAAGCTGGGGAAGTTCCGCCAACGTCCTGACTTGGGCAGACGGGGAACACTAGGTAGCAGACAAAAAGTAAGGGAGTTTTTAGATAAGGATAAGCACATAAAGATTTAGCTGGATCCTTGAAGATATGAGATCTAGATATTATCTCCTTGAGCTTAAAGATAAGGGATTTTTCTTATCTATTTTGATATTATCTCCTTAAGCCTAAAATCGTGGGATTCACCTCTATCCTATCTTACAACTCTATATTTCAGCAACTATAAATATAGATAGACATGAAGAATACAAGTATATCATTCTAACGCTTACAAGCTCTCTTTTAATTGCTCCTAAGAAATTCCTTTGTTCTCACACAATACTTTAATGCTTTTAAGCAATTTTTTGCTCCCATAACTGACTTGAGCGTCGGAGGGGGCCCCCGGGTACCCCCCAGGGGTCTTTGTTTTGCAGGAAATAAGCTAATTGAGCTCCAAGCAATAGATTCCAACCTCCACAGTTCGTACAACACAGGCTGATGGGGCTTGTCCAACCCCGCCAAACAGGTCAGCCTAGGCCATTGAGCCTCGAGGACAGAAGGTCAGACCTCGGAGCTCCAGGACAAGCTCCAGAACAAGGGGTCCTGATGCACCAATCTGATACGGCCCTCGCTGACATGGTAACGAGCAAGGACCTAGCAGTGTACCCAGAAGGAGAGGGTAAACCCTTAAGACAAGGATGAGGAGCAGGCCAGACATGCCAGCCCCGACCATCAAGCCCTATCAGGAATGAAAGACCGGAGTTGTAGCCCTGGGTAAGGTTAGCCCACGAGACTGATAACAGCCCCGCTAATAGTCTGCCCCGGATTTATGAGGACTGCAAGGGGGACGAGCATACAAATGATTATTCGGATAAGGGAAATCGTTTAGCCCAGGAAGGAGTTCATGGCTGCCAATTTTTGTCTTAACAGTTTGGCGCCGTCTGTGGGAACGAATGATTATCCCAATGAGAAACCATATTTGTGCAAGATAAGTAACGATAATACTTATCCTGTGCTAGATATCATCTGTGCTTATTACATTAAGTTGATCACCGAGTCTGCTAAGCATTTACATGTTATACATTCATGTTAACTATATGCTTCATTAAAGCTAAATGATAAAGCACTAATATTGCTTTTATGAGTCGGCATGTTCATGTTATACGAGCTACTGCCTAATTAAATTGCATGATTCACTCATAATTCTCAACTTTGTTATTTCGGCAAGATATCTAAAGATTGTCATATTACACGACGTGACTAGCCGAGTTCATGCTACTATTTTTCATATAATAGCTTGCTTGTATCATAGCTTAAAAGAATACACATATATATATATTTGCATAATAATGTCCAAAACATCACTTACAGCATGTTCGTCATTATCCATGCATTTTGATTCTAATATGTGATGTTATCTAGAAATAGAATTAGTTTGGCAAACACCTATCATGAATTGTGAACAAAGTATGTGTTTTTAGCAAAGCACCCAAGGTGTTTGATAAAATGCCAAGTCAGGAAACTTAGACACAAATTATATATCTCTTATGTTATGTGTCAAAGATGTTTGATAAAATGTCGATGTGCAATTTGCATGGAAAAACTTATACAAATACATGCCTTTCATGATGTACACTCAAGGTGTTTGATAAAACACCTGAAGGAAATAAGTGCTTCAGGGAATGATATGGCCAAGTTAATTTATATTGCCTATAATTATGGTTCGACCTGTTGTGCATATATTTGACATACATAATGAAAACCTAGCTAGTCATACTATGGTATTTTGGGGTAACGTAAGAGGCAAAAAATTATACTATGAAAGAAGTATGAAATATAGCAAGGTTATGAATCAAAT